>JALAZF010000015.1:2675833-5346666 GCA_022829125.1 Lathyrus tuberosus
GATATGCTCATAAGCTTTAGGGTGAATGAACCTGTTTGTTATTTTTGTTGGTGATTTAATGTTTGACTGAATGTTGTTAAGTTATCTTCATTAAAATGGCTTTGTTTTTCTCTTTTTATGGATGATCCTTGTGTATACCTAAGCTCATAGACACGATTTGAATCCCAGATTACCTAAGTGTTATTGCTTTTGCCATATTCTGTCATAGAGGTTACTTTTTGATGCCCTTGTATTTGGCTACATTCTGATATGCACTTGTTGTCCATGGCATGATCTACATTTTCTTGACTTATGTGTTCAAGTGTTTGAATTGCTAAAAATACACAACTGATTATGCATGTGCTTTTAGTTAACCTGAACTTGTTGCCATTCTTTCTAGTTTAAGTTTTTGTTCTAACCATGTATTTACAACACTTCACCAATTGTATGAGATTTATGTGTTTACATGCCTAAGAATAGATACATTTAACTAATGAATGCATGTTAAATGCTTCCCTGTTGTATACAACTTACTGCTATGATAAGTTTAAGGTATTCTCCCAAGCATGTTTGTCTTTGTCTACCCCATCTTTGATACATAGTGTACCATTGGTGTTTTGCTGCCTCTATGATTTGTGTTTGGTTTGTAACCTAGAATCCATGTTAGGTATGCCCTACTATGTTTGAACTTGCATTGTCCCTATGCCTTGTCATTAGCATGCTGTCAGTTTGGTACCTCTAATTTATGTGTAAGTTTTAAATGTCAAAATGACTTGTGTTTTTCTACCTTGTGACCTTGTCTGATCTTAATTGTTAAACCTTTTGGAAGTATTTGCCTTGGTGCTTCATGCTTGTTACCATGAAACTGTGTGCTTGTCTGCCATATAACTTTGCCTCACATCAGAACTAATTCTTGATCCATGCCCTATGCTTGTTTTCACATCCACTGCATTTGCTTCACCATGCTCTGCCACTGTCTGTACCTGAGTAACTTGTTGCTTTGACATCATGTCTTATGCCTTCTTTCCTAGAATATGTCTGCTCAGTTTCTAACCATATGGATGTTATTCTTGTTGTATGTTTAGAAGTATGACTAATCATAAGTATACCAACATAATAAGAATGTAACCTTTTGTGTGTCCTCACATGTAATTCATGCCTAACTGCTACTTGATTTGGATGCCACCATATATGTACAATCCTGCCTGAACCCTTGTTTTATGATAGTGTTGTACTTCAAATACCATGAACTTATGAAATTTGTGTACCCTTAACCTAACCTTGATACTTGAATTTTTACTATGCCCTCTACCCTTATGACTAAATGTAATTTTCCTTGACATTATGTGACATCATGTTTGATTGGTATGCTCATAATCTGGCCTTTATGTGCATTAAGATGTGTGAACTGTTGTTCTGTCTTGCATTGGGCTTGTATGCTATCCTTGTGAAAATTGTCTGCTGCATTGTTCATAACCACAATGAATCTTGACCTTTTTGAATCTTGTTATCTGACTGGTGTGTTAGCATTGATGGTTGTACACGTAATCCTATGAACTCATTGTCTTGTGGAATGTATAATTGTTCTAATGACATGTTGCTTATCTGCTGCTGACTGCTTGTGTTGTTGATGTTGTTGCCATCATTCCCTTAGCACTCTTTTAATATGTTCTAGAACTGTCACTAATAGTTAGGGTAGTCTTAGAATATGCCTTTACCTTGATCTGACCTATCCCTATTTTTCACAACTCATTGGGACATATTTGAGTTGCTTTTTAACTTTAAACATGTTATCCAAACTGACTATATTCATGCCTTGACCTATCTTTTTGTTTTCTTACATTTTGTGCATTAATCTTGTCAATCATATGATTTAGTCCTAAAACAGCTCTGCTACATTTCATTAAGCATGTTAAGTCTTGAGAATGTTTTGATATACATGAAACTAAACCTTGCCATGCTGTTATAGATTCCATAGTCTACATGTGTGTTTATTTTAGGGTTAATACCCATTTTGCCCCTTGCCATATAGGCGGTTTTTGAAAAACCCCCCTGCGAAAAAAAAAGTTGCAAAAATTTCCCTAACATTTGAAGATTCTCTCAATTTTGACCTTCATCACATTCAGTCACTAAAAATACCAAAATGGCAGGGGTCAAAATAAAAATGCTGCCAAAATGGCAGGGGTCAAAATGAAAACGCTGCCAAAATGGCAGGGGTCAAAATAAAAATGCTTCCAAAATGGCAGGGGTCAAAATGGTAGGTTTTTGGTGACTGAATGTGATGAAGGTCAAAATTGAGAGAATCTTCAAATGTTAGGGAAACTTTTGCAACTTTTTTTTTCGCAGGGGGGTTTTTCAAAAAGCGCCTATATGGCAAGGGGCAAAATGGGTATTAACCCTTTATTTTATTACATTCAACTTATGCCCTTACATGATTCCCTTTCGAATGTGTTGAATGTTTGCTATATATTGCTGCCATGGCTGTGTGAATTTGTTACTTTACACATTCAAGTGTTCTTTTACTTTATGTCCAATGTGCATGATGAAAGCATTTGCTTAGTATTCAATATGTGTGTTAATTCATGGGGTTTGAAGTTTAGATTATATGTTTCTGTTTCATTCGGATTGGCAATGGTCGATGGTTGATTGGCTTGGCACTTTTGTGAGCAGATGGTGTTTTGGTTTGGTTTGTGTTGTTAATTTGAATTATTCACGCACGTAAGGCCTATGTATTTATTGAGTTGAGTTTACTACCGGATGTAACAGCCACCCCAGTAGCAAGCACACACTATCACGCGCCCTTTAACCCTCAGGACTGGGGTTCGAATCTCCCTCGCCCCAGTCCTTTTGTTTTATTTTCTGAATTTCGATCTCTTCACATATATACTTGTGCTATCATTGTATGTTCAAGATGTGCGCGTTGGTTCAGATGGCATTGGTTTTAAGCTTGCGCATGAAGGGTCCTGGGTTCAATCCCTAGGAGTGCCCTTTCCTTTCTTTTTACTACTTGGTTGTTTTATCTATTTTATTTTCAAGTTTATGCCTTAATTTCAAACTTTCATAACTTATTCATTTTTCATCCTTTTTCTTCCATTCTTTTTGCTAAATGTTTCTAATTGAATTTACTTGTTGAGCATAAAAAGAAATTGTTGAAAATATTTAATCTTGATGCATTTATTCATGATAATATTGGAATCACCTTTTAAGGTTTTATTGTACTTCTTGATTCATCTTGCTATGTTATCTTTGTTCACTTTGTTTGAGCATTGTCTAAAATGTATGATTCTAACCTTGCATGATTTTATGAACCTTGTTTCACCTTATTATCTTGTTTATGTTTCTTTTACATCATTTTATTGAATTCATATAACTCTTTACTTAAGTAATTTTAAAACTGTTATCTTTCCCCATTCCAAAGGGAGATCATCCTAAATTGACTCATGAGTCACTAAACAACCACCCTACCTTATCCTCTTAAGATTACCCCATTTCTTGGCCTCATGAGAGCCATGAAATAATAACTTAGAAATAGGTTAGAGTTTTGAACTCTATGTGATTCTCACCATCATGAGAATTTACTTTCCCCCTATAACTTAGATTTAGAGAGTTATCGTGAACTATAGAATGAGCTCATACTCATTTCCCCTTGGAACTTTGGCCATAGTCAATGGTTCCTTTTTCACCCTTAGATCGGTGAACTACGGATACTCTAATTCCAATCCCGTCAGGATACATAGGCGCAAAGTGCGATACTTTGTCGAGTATACTTAGATACTAACCCCTAGGGTTTCAACCTCTAGCATAACACCCTTAGCAAGCGAGTAAGACATAACAAGCTAAAACAAGAGGTTCCCGTAGAGTACTACAGACATTTAGGATGCTAATACCTTCCCTAGGCATAACCAACCCCCGAACCTTAGATCTTCCCCCCCCCCCCCCTTTAGGTTTATCTTGAACCTTTCCTTTGAATAAATCAAAGTTGGTGGTGAATTTAAAAGTTTTGTGATGCAAGTTAATTAATAGCTTGTTATCCGATTCTCACCGCAACACTTACCACCTCAGAATATCCTCAATGGTTAGTCAACATAGTGCCAGTTCCGAAAAAGGACAGAAAAGTCTGAATGTGTGTAGATTACAGGGATCTGAACAAAGCAAGTCCAAAGGATGACTTTCCCTTACCGCACACAGACATGCTAGTTGATAATACAGCAAAGTTCAAAGTCTTCTCCTTCATGGATGGATTCTCGGGCTATAGTCAAATCAAGATGGCGCCGGAAGATATGGAGAAAACTTCATTCATCACCCCATGAGGCACCTTTTGTTACAAGGTAATGTCGTTCGGTTTAAAGAACGTTGGGGCAGCCTATCAAAGGGCCATGACTACTCTGTTTCACGACATGATGCACAAAGAAATCAAAGTGTATGTCGATGATATGATTGCCAAATCTAAAACAGAAGAGCAGCATGTGACACACCTGTCAAAGTTATTCGAGAGTCTGAGGAGATACAAACTCCGCTTGAATCCTAACAAATGCACATTCGATGTCCGCTCAGGAAAACTTTTAGGGTTCATCGTCAGCCAAAAAGGAATTGAGGTTGATCCTGACAATGTCAAGGCCATTCAAGAAATGCCTTCGCCAAAGACTGAGAAACAAGTCAGAGGATTTTTGGGACGTCTGAATTATATTTCAAGGTTCATATCCCTCATGACCGCGACATGCGCGCCGATCTTCAAACTACTCAGAAAGAATCAAACCTGTGTATGGACAGAGGTCTGCCAAAAAGATTTCGACAGTATCAAGAAATATATGTTGAATCCATCGATTTTGTCTCCTCCAGTGGAGGGAAGACCATTGATCATCTACTTAACAGTCTTGGAAGACTCCATGGGTTGTGTACTTGGCGAACATGATGAGACAAAAAGAAAGGAGTCTGCCATTTACTACTTAAGCAAGAAATTCACCGACTGTGAAACTCGGTACACTATGCTTGAGAAAACTTGCTGCGCTCTGGCTTGGGAAGCCAAACGTCTTTACCAGTACATGATTTGTCACACTACTTGGTTAATCTCCGAGATAGATCCGATCAAGTACGTCTTTGAAAAACTTGCTCTCACAGGAAGGATCGCCCGTTGGCAGATGTTGTTATCAGAATACAACATCGAGTACCATGCTCAAAAAGTCGTCAAAGGAAGTATTTTAGCCGATTATTTGGCTCATCAACTGATTGACGATCAGGAATCAGTCGGATTTGACTTCCTAGACGAAGATGTCATGTACTTGAAAATGAAAGATTGCGATGAATCGCTACCCAGTGAAGGGCCAGAACCAGATTCCCAATGGGGATTAATTTTTGATGGAGCTGTCAACAATTATGGAAACAGAATTGGGGCAATCATCATAACACCTCAGTGTACCCATGTTCCTTTCACTTCCAGACTTACATTCAAATGCACAAATAACGAGGCCAAATACGAAGCTTGTATCATAGGTCTCGAAGAAGCAATTGACTTGAGGATTAAGAACTTGGATGTGTATGGAGACTCAGCCTTGGTTATCAATCAGATCAAAGGATAATGGAATACATACAAATCGGGATTGATTCCTTACAAAGATTATGCGAGAAGGTTGTTACCATTCTTCAACAGAATCGAGTTTCATCACATCCCTCGTGAAGAAAACCACATGGCTGATCCACTAGCCACTCTCTCTTCCATGATTGTTGTAAGTCAATGGAACGACGTACCTAAGATTGACATAATGCGCCTTGAAAGGTCCGCTTACATCTTCGCGATGGAAGCAGTCATAGACGTTGGTATCACGATATCAAATACCTCCTTCAGAAATGAGAGTGCCCACCTGGGGCATCCAGGAAAGACAGAAAGACTCTCAGAAGATTGGCTGACAACTTCTTTTTGAGCGGTCATACACTCTATAAAAGAAACTTCGACATGGTTTTGCTCAGATGTGTAGACAGACCAGAAGCAAACATGTTGATGAAAGAGATTCACGAAGAATCTTTTGGCACTTATGCCAATGGACACACAATGGCAAGAAAAATTCTGAGAGTAAGGTATTATTGGTTGACAATGGAATCCAATTGCGACAAGTACATGAGGAGATGTCACAAGTGTCAGATATACGCAGACAAGATCCATGTACCGCCAACACATCTCAAAGTTCTTTCTTCTCCATGGCCTTTTTCCATATGGGGAATCGACATGATTGGCATGATCGAACCCAAAGCTTCGAACGGACATCGGTTCATCCTGGTAGCCATTGACTACTTCACCAAATGGGTCGAAGCAGCATCATACACCAATATGACCAGACAAGTGGTAGTCCGCTTTATCAAGAACAATCTCATCTGTCGTTATGGTGTTCCAAGCCAGATCATTACTGATAATGGATCTAACTTGAACAACAAGATGATGAAAGAGTTATGCGCTGAGTTCAAGATCGAACACCATAATTCATCTCCCTACTGGCTTAAGATGAACGGAGCGGTAGAAGGGGCTAACAAGAACATTAAGAAGATCGTTCAAAAGATAGTTGTAACCTACAAAGACTGGCACGAGATGCTACCCTTTGCTCTCCACGGTTATCGCACATCTGTCTGCACTTCAACAGGGGCAACCCCTTTCTATCTAGTATATGGCATGGAGGCATTGCTTCCCATAGAAGTAGAGATCCCATCAATCTAGGTATTGATGGAAGCCAAGCTAACAGAAGCAGAATGTTGTCAAAGTCGACACGATGAATTGAATCTGATCGAAGAAAAGCGAATAACGGCTCTATACCATGGTCAGTTGTATCAGCAAAGAATGAAGAGAGTGTTCGACAAAAAGGTCCGACCCCGTGTCTTTCAAAAAGGAGACCTTGTGCTAAAAAAGATACAATCATTCCTCACTGATTCTTGGGGAAAATGGACTCCGAATTATGACGACCCTTATGTGGTCAAGAAAGCCTTCTCAGGCGGTGCCTTGAGACTCGCAACCATGGATGGAGAGGAGTTTACCTACCCCACAAATGTTGATGTAGTCAAGAAATACTTCGCCTAAATAATAAAAAATAAAAAAACGTCTCGGTGGATTGAAAACCCGAAAGGGCGATCCAGGCAAAAATTAGAGACATAAGCAAAAATCATCCCGATGGACTGGAAATCTCAAAGTACAATCCAGGCAAAAGTTAGAGATTCATGGCAAGTAACTACGTCCGACAAGGTTAAACCCCCCAGCGGTAATGCCATCCATCAGAAAACTTTAGTCAAGGTCATCTTCGACCAAAGCCCAGGATGTCCGGAATTCAAAGTTGGTAGAAAGATAACAGTAGTTATGTTTCAATGTAGCCCTTTTCCCTTAGATTACCATTTTATTAACTTTGTAAATATTCTATGGAATCACGCGCTTGGCTTATTTCTATCCTATCAATAAAATTTGAGCCCTAGTGCTTTTGTTTGCAATTCTCATTTGTTTTTACTTTACAGAATGACATTTTTAACATGATTAACGATTCTTGAAACAAAACAAAAATGAATTTACTTGTTAAATTTTCTTCTGCTTTTAAAATAAAGATGGCACTTCTTTTTAACTGCTGAACGCAAAAAAGAACATAGATAGTTTCTCCAAAGGTGAGTGAACCTCAAAGTGCAGAATCAAAGTGCTCATTCTAAACCAGTACACCTGAATGAAGGATCAACTGTTTCTGATGTAATGTCTCATTAGATATCCCCGACAGAGTTCTTACCTCTTAAGACCGATCAACGATTCTTTTCCCCCTGCAGGGTCCATTCCTCTCCTAAGCAAGGAAGGGTTGCTATCTTAAACCAATGATACTTTTGCTTTCCTGCAGTGGCCGAGTATCCTGTCGTGTTCATCCACTAGTCTGTATGTCGCGTCTGTTTTGTCAGCATAAAAATACATACATCATGCATAATTGATTCATATTCATATTCATATTGCATTACTATCACTCTGGTCAGTCTTATTTCCAAGTGATAGAGTCCTTTTGTCAGTCAAGTCGTCAGTCCTTTCCTCGTCAGGAAATATATCGTCTGAGCAATTTCTCCCCAGTTTATTTCTGGATTGGAGCCCGCCCTCGACAACTTTGATAACTTGAACCCCTGAAATAAAAAAAGACAGTCGGCCGACACTTTTTGGAACATCACTCTTCACCAGTGAAGATGATATTTTCTCGCTTTCTCGGATTAAGGAAAATCCCAGAGAAAGCCTTTCAACCGAAGACTCTCAGCAATACATCGGTTTTTCTCCCAAAAAAGTCGATGGTAATGAAGTCATCAACACCTCAAAATTGGATCACATCACATGGCATTTCTAAGAGAAGATCTCGAAGAAAAGTATGATGTATCCCTAAGCAGAAAATAGTCTTTTAAGAGACACGTTTTCCCCAGTAGAGTCAACAAATGGCATCTCCAATAGAGAAGTTTGCACACCTCTACAGCTCAGACAAATGGGTATCCTAGCAAGTCTGACATCAAATATTTTTCCATCAAATGGCGTTGCCCTAGTAAAACTTGGAGAGAAGTTTGATGAGAACCGTTACGCATAGCATCCCTTATCAAGGAAGAAACTCGACAAGAAGAAACTGAGACCAGTTCCATGGCTGAAGACCAGGATCGAGGGGGAGTTTATTTCAGAAACTGAGACCAGTTCCATGGCTGAAGACCAGGATCGAGGGGAAGTTTATTTCAGAAACTGAGACCAGTTCCATGGCTGAAGACTAGGATCAAGGGGAAGTTTATTTTAGAAACTGAGTCCAGTTCCATGGCTGAAAACTAGGATCGAGGGGAAGTTTATTTTAGAAACTTAGACCAGTTCCGTGGCTGAAGACCAGGATCGAGGGAAGGTTTATTTCAAAAGAAACCTAGACCAGTTTTGTGGCCGAAAACTAGGATCGAGGGGAAGTTTTACCCTTTTCTAAGTAACATTGCTTAGCAAAAGAAGATGGATGAGCAAACTACCATTCATAACCACCGTCAAAATTTTGGGTATTCCGATATTTAATCCTCTTGCACCCTGAATGTCCGAATATCTTCGCCATTCACACCTTCGAGTCCAAGAAGATTAAATAGGGGCATCTGTCACACCCCAAATTTTGACCACCAAGATTTCCCATCATTGTGCAAATCATCACCATAATATGGATGTGCCATCATGCCTCATCAATCTCCTCAAGGATTATTGAGCTTTCACTACAACCGAGAATTAGGGCTTTAAGCCCTCTCAGAGCAGTCAGACAAAGGATCAATCAAGAAATGACACGATCTTCAACTTGTCTAGCCTCTAAAACATCCATAAGGGATCAAGAGGACTCCCACATCAAGAATCAAGCACACAGTTACAACATTCCAAGTGGATCAAGCCTCAAGATCGCCATGGTCACCAAATTAGGGTTTTGGTCGACAAAGGCCTCCAGATGAAAATTTTCTTCTGGGCATGAGCCAATGCTTCAAAGCACAACCCAGGATACTCCAAGGGACCTCATGGATCCAATCATCAAGTCAATTTAGCCTTAGGAGATGCATTCATAAAAATCAGGAATTAGGGTTTCTTGACCTTATTCATCCCTAAGTTGACTTTTGGAGCAAAGCATGAGCCAAGACCTCAAGACATGATTTGAGGGTCTCAAATACACCACATTGATTCATTTACAACAATTGATTGATCCAAGAAGCTTGATTCACAAGTTTCATTTTCATCTGGACCACAATTAGGGTTTTGAGGAAAAAGTCAATTGTATCTTTGACTTTTGACCAAGACATGCTCCCAAACCTTGGGACATGATTCAATACACCCTATAACACCTATGGAACCCATCCACTAGGTTTGAATTAGGTCAAGCACTTGATTGCACAAAGGATCACACAGTTTGGATTTCATCTAATAAAAAGTCAACTGTGCACAAAATCAAGTTTAACTTTTTGGAATTTTTCACAAATATGGTTCCCCTAAGTCAAAAACATTGTTAATGTATGGTATTGATCATCATTCATTAAGAAAAATAAAGAAAAGTGAGTTTTCTTGCAAAAGGGACAACCATGAGAAACCAACATTTTTCTAAGTTATGGAACAAAAGTTATTTTGCACCAACTTTGCATGGTCATAACTCCTAAACCACAAGGCCTTTTTCTCCCATTCAAAGCTCAAATGAAAATCCACCTGACATACTTCAAATATGTCAACTATAACTCATTCCAAATCTTCATGTATTTTGAGTTATGAATGGAGCAAAATCACTAAAACATGAAAATATCCCTTTTTCCAACACTTAGTGAAAATCTGCCTAAGTTAAAAAACAACAATCCAAAGTCCAAAATGTAGAGGCATTTTTCACTATGATCCAAGGGGATTCAGAACCATTTGTGAACATCAAAGTTGAAGTATGTCATGAGAGCTTTCCAAAATGTCCAAGAACTCAATCAAACTCCATTTGAGCTAGGAGTTATGGATCTCCCAAGTTGCCTTGCTGCAACTGTTTTCAAGACAGAATTTGATGTAAACTTGCACCCCACGATTCCTTAGACTGATTTTTAACACTTTGATCATTCAAATTCTATCCAATTACAACACAAATGAATGAATGATCTGATCCATAACACAAAATGCCAAGAACTTAGCCTTCCATGTGCAAAATCATCATGAAAAGGAATATTGAAATTCAAATTTGGCATCAAGCATTAAAGTGATGCATTGAGGTGGCATGAATGAGCCACAAACCAATCTAAATGAGTCAAAACATATCCAAATATCAGAGGACCTAAACCAGCAAAGTTTGGCACAAGTCAATGGCTAGAGGAGATCCTTGACCAAGGAACCAAAACATTCAATGCAATCTGACCCAAGCTGTCATTCACTATTGATGCCAAAACAAACTTGTTGCACCACAAATATACCTCAATTCTGATCAGTTTGAGTACACCAAAGCACCCAAACTTATGCTTTACTCAAAATCACTCTTTCACTCCAAAAAAACACCTTCTCTTGCAAGTCACTATCGGGTTTTGCATTTGAGAACAATTCTGTCCAAACCAATGATGCAAACACCTCACATACATCATATGTAAGTGATTCAAACACATAAAAAACATCTAGAACATTAGAATCCAAAAGTAGTACCCCATTTGCACAAGCTTTTAGCAGATTTGCAGTTGAGGTGCCACATCAAGTTCCAGCTCATTTCAATCCACTCCAAGCATTCAAACACACTCCTTGGCACCTAAGGAAGTTGTCCATATCATCATTACACATCTGTAACACCTCCAAGCTAGAATTCGATTCTCACTTGCAAGGTAAACTCCCTTAAAACTGAACTCAATGAATCATGCATCATAAACATGTTTTCAAGTTACCATTGTGTTTCTGAATGTTCATAGATCATTTCCCTCAATCAATTGTTATTTATCTTATGTGTATGAGATTTCATTAAGTTCTTGCACATTTTAGGGTTCATATGGTTAGGGTGTAATATCTTTTGTTACACTTAGTTAAAATGAAATTGAAAAGAACCATTGTGTTCCTTGTTTAAAAACACACGATTTTCATCTTTACATCATGTGAAATGGTTGAGAAATGAGAGAGATAGCTTGCTTCACGCAAGTTGCCCAAGGAAGAAGATGGCCATGGCGCCATTCTTCATAATAAATCTTACTTTTGGTATATATTATTTCCTTGCCACTATATTCATGAATCGGCATTGCGCCCCAGTGGTTGATCAGCTGGTTTTGTGTGTGTAGCGAGCGAGAGGTCTGGGGTTCGAATCCCCTTCGCCCTAGACCTTTTGGTTTTATTTTTTTAACTATTTTCAAATGATATTTTCATATATTATTTACTCTCTCCATAATACTATCAGCCAACACACTTGGCTCAGTTGGTAACATTTTAAACCCTCCACCCCAAGGGTGTGGGTTCAAACCTTGGGAGGGCCATCTTTTCTTTTTATCACTTGTTTTCTTTCACTTTTCTTCACCATTTTTTTAATAACTTCCAAAATTAATTTCTCTCTCAATTTTAATTATTTTTTATTGCTTCTTTTTTCAAAATTCCCAAAAATGTTAAAATATTTTTTCCTACAAACAATTTCACAAAAAATATTATTTATTTCATATATTTGGTATTTTTTGTAAAGAATTCTTTTAATTGTTTTAAAACCTTTTAAATAAATTCTTTCTCTTGGTCTTTCAAACTCAAATGATTTTTAAATCATTCTAGGGATGAAACATGATCTTTCAAACATTTATCCTAGATCATAATTTGTTTTTACACATATTTGTTAATTTTGATCATTTTTATTTGAATTTTTATTCAAATAAAAATACATTTTTAACCAAAATTAGGGTTTTGATCATTCACACCCTCACAAATCTTTTTCAAGACTCTTTGGGCCTCTATTAGAGTGTAAGTCTCATCCCTTTGTAAATAAAACAATTTGGGCCACAGTCATTGTATAAGTCCCGATATGATTTTAAAAATCTCTGCGCGATCGTCGTTTTCAAAAACTTTCTGGGCCTCTCCCTGAGCTATAAGACCCATTCTCTTTTCTTTCAAAATAAACTTTGGGCCTCTAATAGAGTGTAAGACTCAGCCTCTTTGTAAATACAATAATTTGGGCCTCAGTCATCGTATAAGTCCCGATACAATTTTCAGAATAATAGCATGATCGCTGTTTTTCATCTGGGCATCTCCTTGAGTATAAGCCCCAATCTTATTTTAAACAACTTTCCCTTTTGATTTAGATATAAATTCATAGTTGTTATCAAAACTTTCTTCAATTTCTTGAATAACAAACCATACAGCTGTTACAATGGAAGCTTGCTCGCCTGTAAGTTTTATCAGCCTTCTTTTACATACTTGTCTATATATTTCATATGTATATACTTGTATATCTTGCTTAGAGTTTTCCCCGACAATTAGGTCTAGAATTTAGATAAAGCCAGTGGTCACTCTTTCAACACAGTCAAAAATAATTCCCCGTAGGAAATTCCAAATACCGTCTTGCCTCCTCTTTGGCTTATACAATATGGAACAGAGAAAGGCATTATTCTCGGGGAAACTTTTCTCAAGACTGTCACTATTAGAAATTTGTCAAGAAACTCATTTCCCCTAGAGAGGATTAATTCCCAGTGAAACCTCTCTTGAATTTCTTTAAACCCTAGAACTGTTCACTACAGAAAGGATTAATTCCCGGTGAAACCTTTCTGGAACTTTTCTTAAGTTTGGACCCACAGGCTTCCTAAAAGCATCCCCAGCCTCCTCTTGGGCTTTGTACAAGGACCCTCAGGATTCTTAAAAGTTATCATGTCTTCTCTTGGGCTTAGTACAAGGACCTGAGACCTCTAACAGGTATAGGACAGAACCTAGTCATCCTTTGCTAGAGCAGTCTTCCTAAGAGTCAAAGCCTCAGACCAATTAAGGGTTGATTCTCATCCCTTAAGACACCTGCTTCCTCTTTGGCATCATACAAAGATAAACCTTTTCATACTCGTAGGCTTGGATAGTCTCACCTCCTTTTGGATCTCCAAAAACCCTCAAGTTTCCCAAAGGAACACAGGAATAACCTTGATCATTCCATAAACACCCAATCTTTCATCTTTAATTCCCCAACTAAGGGTCATCTTACCACCAATACAACACTAGCAAAAAATCAGAACCTCAAGGCATCTGATATCTCAACTCTTCTGTAATCCTCAGTAAAAGTTGATTCCCCACTTTGGACCTGTCTCTGGACTTCAATAATCCTCAGCAGAAGTTAGCCTCCTCTTAGGCTTTATATAAGAAATTCCCCAATCAGCCTCCTCTTAGGCTTTGTATAATGATCATCCTCAGTAGTATTTTTTAGCCTCAATCTTGGGCTTTGTACAAGACACCAAATAAAACTTCCCCAGTGGAGTCAGTCAAAATTTTTTAGCCTCAATCATGGGCTTTGTACAAGATAGATCATACTCTCCAGTAAAGTCAAAACTTTTCAGCCTCAATCTTGGGCTTTGTACAAGACACCTCTAAATATTCTTCAGCTGAGTCAGTCAAAATCCCTTCAGTCTCAATCTTGGGCTTTGTACAAGACACCTAAAATCTCCCCAGTAGCGTCAATCCCTTTTAGCCTCAATCTTGGGCTTTGTACAAGACAGGTAAAATATTTCCCCGGAAAAGTCAATGTCTAGCCTCCTCTTAGGCTTTGTATAATGATCTCCCCAAAAGAGTCTATTTTTTTTCAGCCTCAGGCTTGGGCTTTGAACAAGACAGAGATAAAACTCCATAAATAGAATCAACCTTTTAGCTTCAACCTTGGGCTTTGATCAAGGCACACAAAATACCAACATCCCCTCAGAGGAAATCAAAAACCTCTCTGTAGGAAGACATTTCTCTGTATATCACAAATCAAAAATAGAAAATCAAACAAATCTTAACCCCAGATAATTGTTGTAAGTGGCACACTTGTTGATTCAAAAATCCAAGTTGTAGTCCTTCTTTATCCTGGTAAATCCCCTCTTTCATCTCACAACTGTAAGTGGCAAGCCTCTGAATTATTTACATCCACGCCAATGTCCCTCTCTTAGCATGAAAGATTCCTAAAGGAAAAATGGCATTGCTCTACACTGAGTTAAAGTTTTCTCCTTCAGGACATCATCCCTCATAAAGGAAATTATGGCATTGCTGGACACATACATTCCAGTTAAAGTAATTCTCTTTTATAATCAGTTACCCAAACAATTGTGATAAACATATGAGATAGCTCCCTTCAGAGGTGACAAATTCTCTCTCAGTCAAACTTTTAGCTTCAATCTTGGGCTTTAAACAAGACACAAATAACCTTTAGATTCAATCTTGGGCTTTAAACAAGACACAAATAACTCTTTAGCTTCAATCTTGGGCTTTGAACAAGACACCAGACATATTTTTCCTCCCATAGAATAGGAGGAACTACGATTGCTCTGATTTCCCTGTTTTCTTTAACGGGGATACGTAGGCATAAGATTGCGAAATCTTAGTGAGCACACTAATCAAAAGCCTTAGGTCGAGTACCTTACCAAAACATCGGAAAAACCCGAAATCAACAAAAACTTTCTCTCAACACTCCCAAAGGAGAAACTTTCCCAACCCACGACAGACAAACACTAGTAAGTAGGATAACTGAAGAAATTACTAAACAGCCTGTGGGTAACCACATATAGGATGGGTAATTGATAACTCCACATTGTATAACCTGACCCCGGACCCCCCAATCTCTTAGAATTTGTTAAAGAAAACATTTGCTTGCAAGGTTAGTTTGAGATAACTTCCCTTTCCTTTCCAGATTCATAGGATAAATAAGGAATCAGAAAGTAGCACCCAATTCCAACCATGGCGATAAGGTGGTCGCATCACCGACAAAAATCGCACGCTACAGCTTGCCCTTAGTCAGGAATGTCTCGAAGTGGTGTGCCCCTAATTAGACCTTTGTTGATATTTCCTTGGTTCTAAGTATTGATTTGCGAGAAAAATGTTCCCTTTGAAAAGTAATTATAACGCCATGTTCATGCAAATTTTGAAATCGAAAATTTGGACGAGGTGTATGATAGATGATATTCATCCATGAGGTTGGCACAAATGAAGATGTGAAAATATGGTTAGTGATGTTCCAACAAACATTCAGATTCGAATTAGTTTAACAACGACTTTGCCGAGTATGCTTTAATAGTTCCCCTAACTTCAATTAGGACTTTTAAATGTTGTAATGTGGTCTGGTTCACGATTTAAGAAACAAAGGATACAAAGCTCAAATTTTGAAATTTAACCCACCACATTCTCCTTGATGTTCTCCATTCCTAAATCCAATTAACCCAACTGATGTGTTCATCGTACAAGAGGATTTCTTCAGTCATGGTGATAAAGATTTAAGCACTTGATGAGATCTTTGAGGTGGCAATCACCCACTCTCGTTTATTAGATTGTTCCATTTTCCCCTTCTCTTTTTGCTTTTAATCCCTTATTTTTGCATGGACAGATTCTTTTGAGTTTGTGGTCCATCGGGATACCCTAATTTTTGCCTAAGTCAAAGTCAACTTTTTTCAATTTTTCCTTTTCTTCTTGACTTAGCGGGTTTTTTCTCTTTTTTTGGAACAACTCTTGAGTGATTTTGCTTTTGATTTTGAAAGTTGTAACTGCCATGTTAGATATTGTGAGCTTTTATTTCCATTGCTTCCTCGATGTTGAATGATGTGAGGAAGAAGTTGTGGCGAACTTTTGCTTCCTCGATATTTGATGAGGTATGTGAGAAAGAGAATGTGCTTAAACCCCTTGCTTAGATAGACTGATTCCCTTGAGATTAGAATGCATCATTGAGTTAATTGAAATCTGCCTTGCCCCTCGTTAAGATTAAGGTTTTTTTGAAAATAGAAAGAACACTGACTTCTGGCTCGAGGGGGTTGACTACGGATTATCTCCTTATTTCTCCAATGTTTGGGAAGTGAAACAATGCCTTACATCGTCAGTCGGGTCTTACTATTAAAGCATACATCAGCAACTTTGTTTGTTTATTACATCCTTCTCCTCCTAAGTTTGTTAATGGTGAAGAAGTGAAATGGAAAAGCTTTGATTTTTTTTTTGCAAGTGATGGCATAGAAGAGAGTGTAAACGAATGGATTTATTCCAAAAATATGCATGCTCGTTTTATTAAAATTACTTCTCAAAGAGTACAACTTTTAAATACAAGCAACACTTAGCAAAAAAGAAATTACAACTGGAAATAATAAAGTCTATTGATCCTAGGGATGAGCTTCCTTGTTGATCCACCGACTTTAGGAGACACTTCTTAAAGTTCTTGCACTTTGTCAAAGTAAGGGTGACTGTTCACCAAAGGGACTTCTCCTTTGAAAGTCAACTGCTTGTTGTCGATCAGGTCTTGTACTTTGTATTCATACCCAGCATTCTCGTCATAACTTGCAGGATTTGGACGAGGAAGGGGATCAAGTGATTGCAACTTTACTAGGGCATCTCTGAATAGGTGCTGAAGTAGTTGGCTATAATACTTTGGTGTAGGATCCTAATTATTTCCAAACTTCCTTTGTTGTGATTGTATGAGGTTTTTGCTAAAGTAGATATTGTTACAGACTCTGTTGCGGAGGCATCATACAGGGTTGTTGTATTTGAGGCTCTAGGTAGGCCTCAGGCTGGCATGGTGAAGAGTTACCTTCTTTCTCCAATGGTACTCTCCCATCTTTGAGTTGCTCTATAGCTTTTTAAGGTATCCTTTAAGTTCGTTTATGAGTATAGGGAAACCTCTTAGCTCTTGGTAGTTGGATAAGGGCAAAAGCGGAAAGGATATACAAATGTTTGGGTATGTATGCAAATACATGGGGTATGCAAAAATATTTTTTTTGAAGGTATGCTAAAAGTTTTTTTTTATGCAATGCAAGTGTCACATTAGGATAGTGACAGATAAAAGGAAACCCTTACGAGTTTAGGGATTGTGACAAGCACAAGGAAACCCCTACGAGTTTAGAAATAATAGACCTAAGAAAACCCAAGTGACAGATACAGAAATCCATACGGGTTTGGGGAAGTGATGGATATAAAACCCACATATTGGTTTAAGGATAATGTCAAATATAAGGGCACCTTGTTTAAGAGGGGCCCCTATAGATAGGGATAATGATCGGCATGGGAAACCCAAAAGGTTTAGGGATGTGTAAGGTAAAATGCAAGCATGTCCTAGTTAAGGTAGGCTCCCTATGTTAAGTTAGGTATAAGTTTTGTCTACCCAATCCCCTCACTTGTAGGATATACAGTTTTTTGGCAGCATAACAGCCCTAGAATTTATAGACTATGTAGCGGCAAAATCGTGAGTGTAAGCTATTGATTAACTTAACTCATAAAGCAAGACTCGCCACCCCACTTTTATTTTATCCAAAAAAGGAAAGGAAAAAAGAGCAACAAAACCTACACAAGCTCTAAAACGAGAACAAGTGAACAGAGACTGGGTAAGGGGGTTGGTTACGTTAAAGGAAGGTGTTAGCACCCAAAACGTCTGTGGTACTCCACGGCAACCCTTTGAAATATCTACGCTTTTGGTCTGAAAAGGTTTGTTTAAAAAGAGATTGAGGATATGAGAAGAGAAATTGTTTTTAAGATTTTTGTGTTTGGAGAGACTTTCGCCTCATGCCTACGTACCCACAAAGTGCAATATAGGATCAAAACCCCATAGTTCGTGGTACAAAGAATGAAATTTGTTTGTTTTGGTTGATTTTAAATGTAAAGACAAGTCGTCATTTCCAAGCGAATAGTTCCGCTTAAAGAGATGAATCATGTCTAAACTTATGAAAAAGTTTTAAAGGGAAAGTGCATAAGGCACAAAAAGAGCTTGAATGCGTTTGAGTGTTTTTTAAAGTCTTTTGAAAAAGGTGTCAATATGCTTATGTAGTTTAGCATTTATTAATAAATGAATAGAAAAGAGTAAAATCACTTGACAAAGTCAAGGTTTGATTATGAAAGAGGTGATAGTTAGAAAACAAGAAGGTTTTGAAAAAGAGAGAGTTTTGAAAATTGAAGAATGGGTGGAGAAGAAGTGACTATCCTAAAGCATAAAGTAAAAGCTAAGGATAAGAATAGTCTAACCACACAAGCAAGCTCCATAGTCTTCAAACCATAATTCCAAAGCAAAGGGAAAATGTCCTAGTTCTAAGTCCAAGGATCCAAGAATAGCATTGAAGTCCAAGGTCTAGGTACAAAACTCCATGTCCATTGCAAAGGATAGTAACCATAGTCCAAGATTAGAAGCACAAGTTTTTTTAGAGGTTTTGGCCTTTATTAATGTTTTTGGGTCCAAGTGGACAAAGAGAAAAAGGCATAAACATAAACATGTGTCCAAGTAGACAAAGTGAGAATGACGGAAGCATAAACTTATGTCCAACGGAAAAAGCAAAAATTGCGGAAGCATAAACAAGATATGATATGATAACAATGGAACATAAAAGTAAAAGAGAGATAGGGACCGAGATGGAAACATAAAGAAGATTAGTACAATAATATTGTTAGTAAGTTAGTGATTAGTAGTATACACCGATTATTCTGTCTCGCGTCTTGAACTATAATGATTAAACCATGTACTTAGGTCAAGGTTAATGAAGACTTGTTAGAAGATTAATAGAATCAAAGCCTCTACAACAACAAGCTTCAAAGATTTTGAACCTAATACAAAAGATTAACCATCATTGGGTTTACACAACCAAAAGGTTTGGTCCACGAAAGATCAAGTTCCGATTCAGAGGGAGGGACAAATGTAGCGCTATGTTAAGCAATCGCCAAGTGACTTATAAAGAAGTCACCCTACTCGAGGCCGGTCAAAAGTGATCTTTGTGCTAATGCATGATAGATGAACGATATGTAAATCGTCATCCGAAAGCAATACCTCACGAAAAGAAAAAAAAAAGGTAATGATCTAGTCTTGATCAAGAATTTCAACAAAGAAATTCTAAGATCCATAAGATTTTCATCGATCCAAATAAAAGAGAAATAGATGAAGAGAAGGCCAAATTAAACCACAAAATTATGTGATCTAAGGCTAAGAACAAAGGGAAAGGGAAGAAAATGGCAAAACAACCAAAACAGTCCCAAGAACAAGCAAAAAACACATTCTGGACACTGGTTAATCGATTAACCATTTCATGTGTAAAAGTGTTAATCGATTAACCAGTGTAAAATTGCAATTCCGGGCGCAAAATTCAATTGTTAATCGATTAACCAATTTGTGCTTGTTTTGGTTAATCGATTAACACTGTAAAAACAACAGCAAATCAATTTGAAAATTGCAAAATCCTTGATCAATCATTTTTTCAAACACCTCATGATCAAGGATGCAATTGTGCACGAAAAATCAAGTAAAACAGCAGCAAATAACACCAATGGATCACATTTTGCAAGATCCAAAGATCAAGCAACAAGAATTATTGAAGGATCACATTGAGAAGGATGTATCAAGAACAACAATGGTGGAAATGAGATTACCACTCCAAATCTGAAAATTGCTTCAAATTACTCCAAGATCCAAGCTCCAAAGCCTTGATCTACAAAAATTGGTGATGAAAAAGTGAATGGATGAAGGTTTAGCTTAAAGATTAGTAAGTTCTAATGATGAACTTACTAACTTTCAATGGAAGAAAGAGCTTTGGTGAATTTAGTAGTTGAAGAAAATTGAGAGAGTTAAGAAGAATTTTGACAAGGTGAATTTGGCTATCAAAAAGCTTCAAGAGAAATTTTAGCAAGGTGAATTTGGCTCTCAAAAGCTTCAAGAGAAATTTTAGCAAGGTGAATTTGGCTCTCAAAAGCTTGTGAAATGAATGAAATGAGGGTTCTATTTATAGAGTTTAGGCTTGAGAATTTTGGTGGCTTGGAATTCGGTGTGGAAATGAGAATTAGGCTTGGAATTTGAATTTAGAGGGAAATTAGCAAAAGAGTGGTGATTAGTGAAGGTGTATGGTGGGAATTAATTATGATGAAGTAGGGGAATTAATTGGAAGTGATCTAGAATATTCTCATGATGAAATATTCGAAAATTGGTGCCAAAATGCTACAGAATTTGAATTTGTTGTTTTTAGCCAAAAATTGCACGTGTTAATCGATTAACCATTTGTAGTGCAAAATGTGTTAATCGATTAACACAGTGAAAAAATGAGAAAATTGGCTTTTTGATGTGCTGTCTTGGCTCAGGCTCGATTCTTTCTTACTTGTCAAAGAAGACATGGAAATAAACACATGAACCTTGGAGTCTCTTGAATAATAATCAATTAAATCTCAGAAACTCTTGATCAGATGATTTTTTGAGTTATGCACAGATCAACTTTGACTTTGTTCAGATGAATATCATTTGAGCTGAGGGACTGTTGTTTGATATTCTTGATCTAGATTCTTCCTGAAAAAGTTAGTAAAAGGGAAACAAACATATTTTTGGATTTTGATTAAAGGGTTAGTAAACATAAACAAACAAAGGCAAATGAGAAACACACAGATGCTCGGTGATCTCTGCAAGGCATAAACCCAGAGATGAAAGGGATAAAGGAACCAAAGCATGATCTTGTTTGTGGTAAAGATGCAAAATGAGATGTGAATAATATGTGGAATCTTAGGGGTCAAAAATTAGGGTCTTACAGCTGCCCTTATTTAAGTCTCTTCTATCGGGAGATATGAAGATACTTAAATACAAAAAACTATATTTTTTAGCCCTAAGATTCCACAAGAATGATATGAATGCGAAGGGTAAAATACTTTGCGGGGAAGCTTAAAACAAAGGATTTACAGTAAATTGAGTGAGACGACGTGAAAAGACACGTTGGGGAACACAAGCTATTTCTGGAGATATGTCAAGGTGACAAGGAATATCCATCAATAGTTGGAAAGAGAGGGACAAGACCCTGGGAAAACAAGTAGTGACATCCAAGAATGGCATTGGATTGAAACTACAAACGAGACAAAAGTATGCCGGAAGATGTCCAAGAATGGCTTTGGACAACAAGAAGAAAGTTTCTGGTAAAAACAAAAGCGTCATCCAAGAATAGCATTGGACTTCGTTGAGGAAAAGATATCCAAGAATGGCATTGGATAAAGGAACTACAACATTCAAGAATGGCATTGAATGAGGCAATAGCAAACATCAGAGACATCCATTAAAAAAACTTCACGGGGGACATCCAAGAATGGCCTTGGATGACAAGGGTAAACATCAAAGGTATCCAAGAATACCATTGGACTCGGCTGGGAAAAAGGTGTCCAAAAATGGCATTGGATTGAAGAAATCACAACATCCAAGAATGGCATTGAATGAAGTGAGAAAATTTCTGGAAAATACATCAGAATTATCAAAGAATGGCATTGGATAAAAGAGTTCACGATATCCAAGACTGACATTGAATAAAGTGAGAAAGAACTTTCAGGAATGGCACTGAATGAAAAGGTAAATCACTACATTCAGGAATGGTACTGAACGATAGTGAGAAAGACATCCAGGAATGGCACTGAATGAACAGATAAAACTTTCAGGAATGGTACTGAAAGTAAAGGTAAATCACTACATTCAAGAATGACACTGAATGATAGTGAGAGAGACATCCAGGAATGGCCCTGAATGAATAGATAAAACTTTCAGGAATGGCACTGAAAGTAAAGGTAAATCACTACATCAGGAATGGCACTGAACGATAGTGAGAAAGACATCCAAAAATGGCACTGAATGAACAGATAAAACTTTCAGGAATGGCACTGAAAGTAAAGGTAAATCACTACATTCGGGAATAGCACTGAATGATAGTGAGAGAGACATCCAGGAATGGAGCTGAATGCAAAGGAGAAAAATCATCCAGGAATGGCACTGAATGAACAGATAAAACTTTCAGGAATGGTACTAAAAGATATCCAAGAATCTGTTGTAGATTACAGAAGAGAGACAAAACTTCCAGGAATAGCACTGGGAGAAACAAGAGGAAAAAGATATCCAGGAATGGCACTAGAGATCAAAAGAGACAGAAATCCAAGAATGGCACTGGAGATAAAAAGAGACAGACACCCAGGAATGGCACTGGAGTGAAAGAAAACAAACATCCAACAACAGCACTAGATGCACAGGGAAACGACAGCATTCAGGAAAAGCACTGAATGAAAAGACATGTAACTGTTTAGGTAGGTGCCAAGTAAGTTGGACTTCAATGACAAGGTAAGAATGTTGACAGCAACAGGACCTCGGGAAATGCATATGAGCACAAAACACACTTCGAGCTATGAAAATCTTTCTATGTATGATATATGAATGATTTATGTATGCAATGCAGATGATTGGGACAACTGAGATAGACTCTTTTGTTAGGGAAGAATGGAACTCTGATTCCTCAACACAGGGAATGCTTCCCACTCTGTTTGGAGAGAAGATGTTGCATACATCTCTGTCACACTTATGAATTGTATCAGGCTGATGGTCTTTTGAGGAAAAACATCTTGAGGATTCTTGAAGAAGACTGCCCTAGATTGATTGATTGATGGGGGGATAAACTGATCATGGCTTCAGTTTGACTGTTGCAGGGGAAGAATGAACTGGTCATGGCTTCAATCCTTGAAATGAATGTTGAGGATAAACTGATCATGGCTTCAGTTTGACTATTGCTGGGGATGAACTGGTCATGGCTTCAGTTCTTGAAATGACTGTTGAGAAGGCAAAACTCAGTATAGGTCTTGAAAGAGATCTTCTGGCTAACCAATTCTGAGAATAACTTGCATCGAGAAACAAATCTTGAACTAATTCACAACAAGAGCTGGAAGTACTGTGCCCCTGATAGGATCACTAACCAAGTTTCTCAACTGTTTGAAATTTCTTGATGAGGAAAGTTTGCCTGCAAATAAAATCATTCATTCATGGTATTTTAATGCAAAGCTCATGCAATTTTGAAATCAAAAATCATTTTTGGAATGATTTTATTGATGTAAAGAAGATGAATCACTTGTCAAAACACAGTGGTTTATGTAGCGAGCGATTTTGGACGCGGTTCTTAAGCGCTGGTCGCTCTCTGCGGTTGGGCTAACTACAGGTCGATTCATTTTTTATCCTATTGTAAGCTGAATAAGGAAGGGAAATAGATGTCTCCAATTAACCCTGCTTGCATACTGAGTTTAAACAGCGGTCTGTTAGGTTACGGATGCTATCAATGTGGGGGGCCTTTGTACTGGTTATTTGTACTTTCGCCAATACTGTTTTCTTTCTTTTTACCTTGACAGAAGGTTTCTGGCGGGGAATAAGGATTAGGATGTTAGGACTGATGTTTTTGATTTACTGCTTTTGATTGATGGAGATATGGGATTTGGTTTTTTTGTTTAGTGTGCTCGCTAAGATTTTTCTTTCAATCTTATGCCTACGTATTCCCGTTTACCGAAATAGGGAAATCAGAGCGTTCGTAGTTCCTCCTATTCTATGGGAGGAAATTGATTTTTGGTGTCTTGTTCAAAGCCCAAGATATGAAGCGAAAGGTGATTTGTATCTTGATCAAAGCCCAAGATATGAAGCTGAAAGGTCTCAACTTTAGAGAGAATTTGTCATCTCTAAAGAGGCCTTGTTTGTCACAACTGTTGGGTGACTGGTTTATAAAGGGGGATTACTTTAACCGGGATACGCGGATCCTAGCAATGCCATAATTTCCTTTATAGGGGATTTTAACTTGAAGGAGAAGACTTTAACTCAGTGTAGAGCAATGCTATCTTTCCTTAGGAATTCCTCATGCTAAAAGAGGGACAGTGGCGTGGATATAGATGATCCAGCGGCTTGCCGCTTACAGCGATTAGATGAAGGGGAGGGAGTTGTTGATGTTTGTGTACTGTGAACGAGGCACAGCTTTGATGCTAAAAGGTTGATTGGATCAACCGGTGGTTTTCTTATATAAAGCCTAAGAGGAGGTTGATATGTGTCTCGTACAAAGCCCGAGAGAGAGGCTAAAAGGTTTTGACTCAACGAGGGAGTCTTTTTGTATCTCGTACGAAGCCCGAGATGGAGGCTATTTGACTCAACAAGAGAGTTTTTTGTATCTCATATAAAGCCCGAGATGGAGGCTAAAGGGGTGATTTACTCAACGAGGGAGTCTCTTATGTGTCTCGTACAAAGCCCGAGAGAAAGGCTAAACGTTGTTTGACTCCGCTGGGGAGAATCATTGTACAAAGCCCAAGAGGAGGCTAACTTCACTGAAGAAGGATCATTATACAAAGCCTAAGAGGAGGCTATGGTGGTTGTTTCGGTTGAGTGACAGGTCCAGTATACTGATTTTTAAAGAGAAAATCAGTTCTTATATGAGCAACACTGTACTCAGGGACTTGATTCAAGGATCCGGGTTATTCCTGTTCTTTAAGGAAGCGGGAAATCCGAAGGGTATTGAGACCGTCCGAGTCTGCAGGTTTCCTTCCTATTTAACGAAGGGGTTACTTGAGAATGTCTTTGAGACTCAAGGAGATTAGACTGTCCAAGTCTAGAGTTTCATCTTTGTACTATGGTTTGAGAAATAGTAGTAGACTCTATGAAAGGACTGCTCTACGCATATGACTAAGTTCTGTTCCTATACCTCTAGGAGGTCGTCGGGACAATTTGTACGAAGCCCAAGAGGAGGCTAGAAACTTTTAAGAAGCCGATCGGTCCTTGTACTAAGCCCAAGAGGAGGCTATCATTCCCGGAGGAAGAGATCATTATACGAAGCCAAAGAGGAGGCTGTGAATACTTCTAAGAAGCCATAGGGTCCTTGTACTAAGCCCAAGAGGAGGCAGGGTTGCTTTTAGGAAGCCTGTGGGTCCTTGTACGATGCCCAAGAGGAGGTCGATGCTTTTAAGAAGCCGATGGGTCCCCAAACCCCGAGAAATTCAAGGCAATGCTATTCACCGAGAATAGATCAAAGTCAGGAAAGTTCAAAAATTTGGAAGAAACTCAAAGATGCCATTCACGGAGAATACATTCATCTTTGGGAGTAGAGTTTCTTGACAATTCCTAATGAGGACAGCCGAAGAGAAGACTGTATCTGGTGATCCTATTTGGGACCTAGTTGTCTATTTCTACGAATAAACGAAACGGCGTCACCTAGTTCTAGACGTAGTAGTTGATATGAGTTTATGAAAGAAGACTTACAGTGAAACAGCCCCACAATACAGTTATATGTATATGAAAACGGTAAATGAAAGCAATAACCACTTACTCGGTTGTAGAGCTTCCATGCTGTTTGGTTAGTTGTTCAACAAAGAAAGATTGATAACAATATTATATTCAAAATAAAAGGAGAAAGTGCTTTGAAAAAGAAAGATTTGGGGCTTACAGCTCAAGGAGAGGCCCAGGGTTTTATCAGTGAGTGCACTGTTGAATTTGTACAGAAGGATTTATACAAGTGACTGAGGCCCAAAAAGTTTTCTATACAAAGGGGTGGGTCTTACACTCTCTCAAGAGGCCCAAAAAGTTTTTAAAGAAAAAAGAGTGGGTCTTACTACACAAGGGTAGGCCCAGTTGGTTTTTCGTTTAAAACGGCGATCGCGCCGAGGTTTTCTTTTAACGCAGAGGGACTTATACAATAAGTGAGGCCCAAATGGTTTTGGTTAAAAGGGGATTGGGTCTTACACTCTATTAGAGGCCCAAAGTGTTTTGAATGGGTCTTATAGCTCGAGGAGAGGCCCAAGGTTATTTTTCAAAAGGCGACGATCGCGCCGTTTGTTTTTGACGGTATCGGGACTTATACAATACACTGAGGCCCAAAAATGTTTTGGTCAAGAAAGGATTGGGTCTTACACTCTATTAGAGGCCCAAGGTGTTTTGAAAATCAATTTTGAAAGTTGAATTAATAAAAAAAAACCTAATTTTAATCTTTAAAAGTAAATATTTAAAGAAAATCAAACAAAATCAAAATAAATTTGAATAATCCACTTATGATTTTGCTTAAGGTTTGAAAACAATGAGGGATAATCACAAGGAATATTTAAATTCATTAGGTTTTGATTTTCAAAGTAAATATTCATTTTTAGAATGTTTAAAAACAATAAAAAATGAATTTATTCACAAAATACTAATTATATTAAATAAATAATATAAATTTAATTTTTTGGTGGAATAAAATATTTCAACATTTTTGTGAATTGTTGCAAAAAGAACCAATAAAAAATGATAAAAATTGAAGGAGTTATTAATTTTTCAAATCATTAAAAATAATAATATGAAAAATAACAAAATAAAAAAGTGATAAAAAGAAGTCTGGGGCGAGGGGGATTCGAACCCCAGACCTCTCGCTTGCCAATACTCACAAAACCAGCTGATGAACCGCTGGGGAGCAATGCCAATTCATTAATAACATGGCAAGTGAAAAATATATATCAAACTTAGTTGGAAAACCTGAAGAATGGTGCCATGGCCATCTTCTTCCTCGAGCTCGTGCGTGAAGCACCATATCTCACTCATCTCTCAACCATTGGACATGATTCAAACACCAAACCCGTGCGTTTTTTCACAAGGAAGAAGATGGCAATACCCAATTTTATTCATTTTCAGTGTGGAGGAAAATAATCATGATGAACACAGATGAACCCTAATTTGCAAAAGCAATCGTGCAGGCATGGTTATAAGGTCTATGATCCAATTTCTTGGGGCAAAACAATCAACACATGATGGCAATCAAATGGCAAAAATATCATGCGAGGAAATATGCATGGATCATGGAGTTTGAGTTTAAAGCTCACCTTGATGCAAGCTGAAATGGAACTTTGCCCAGATGGTGTTCCAGTCATGAATTGATGATCCCTACAGCTTCAATGGATGTTATGGAGTGTGTTACAAGCTTTGGAACACTTTAAAATTCTTTGGATCAAGCTGGAGACCTCCACCTGCAAAATTGAAGCATAATGGCTTCGTTGAAGAGTGATTTTGAGCCTGGGGTGTTACAGTTGGTGTTTAAGTGTTTGGACACCTCAAATACATCATATGTGATGTGTTTGAGCAATTGGAATGGATTGATTGTGGCTGCAACTCAAAATCCGATAGTGGTTACTCAAAAACAAGAAAACTTGAGGTTTAAGAAAGAATGAGAGAAAGCAGTGCTGTAACTGGCTTTGGTGTGAGTTGAATGATCCATTGGGACCTCTATTTATAGGTGATCAACTTTTGTTTTAGAGGAATAGTGAATGGCTACTGGATCAGATCACATTTGCATGGATTGGCTTGGAGGATTTCTTCTCAAGCAAGGCAAGCTAGCCATTCCCAAGAGCAGGGCTATGCCTTGACCAAAACCACATTCCTCAGATGTTTTTAATGTTGTTTAATCAGAGAAATTGACTGAGTAGGGTAGCTACCTTGACAATGCACTATTCCACATTAATGCACTTTGAATTCAAGGCAAAATGTGCCAAAGTGGATGAACTTCAAGTTGGAAGATTCCTTGGCCTTTTGACTCAGACTTATCAGTTGGATCAGTTGCATTGTGATTGGTTTAAACACAGGTGGCATAGTGATCCTTAGTCTTTGGCTCAAAATCGTGTGTGGCAAGCAAACATGCAAACTGATTTTTCCAAAACAGCTTGCAGCAGCATGACTTTGGGCATGGATTTCTCATGGCTTAAGTTGAATCAATTCATGTTGTTGAGCTCTTTGAATTCTTAGTAACATATGCAACAAAATTGATGTTTAACTTTGGACTTGATTTAGCTTGCATCTATGTGAAAAGATCTCACAAGTTTTGGTGTTTCAACAAAATCTGTCTTGGACAGAATTTTTCTAAGTGTTGGAACATGGTATATTTTCATGTTTTCAGCCACTTTGGCTTACTCATAGCTCAAAATCCATAATGAATTGGAGTTAGGCCTATTTGAAGTTTTTGTAGAGGGTAATGAGAGCTATAAATCCATCTTTGGATGAGAGAAAAAGGCCTTGTGGTTTAGGAGTTATGGTCCTCCAAAGTTGGTACCTTTGTCACTTTATTTTTAACTTAGAAAATTTTATAAGTTTTTATGGTTACCCCTTTTACAAGTTATCCAACTTTTCTTAATTTTTCTTGATGAATGATGATTCAAATCATACATAAACATCATTTTAGGGTTAAAAATCCATTTTGGTGAAAAATCTCAAAAAGTCAAAGTTGACTTTTGTGCACAGTTGACTTTTTATCAGATGAATTCCAAATTGTACAATTCTTCAGGAAATCATGTCCTTGACCTAAATCAAACTTGATGGACATGTTCCATGGGTGTCATGGGGTATATTGAGGTATGTCCTAGGGCTTGGGAGCTTGTCCTGGTCAAAAGTCAAAATTACAGTTGACTTTTCTCTTAAAACCCTAATTGTGGTGCAGATGAAATTGAGACTTGTTGCTCAAGCTTCTTGGATTAATCCATTGTTCCAAATGGACAAATATAGTTCATTAGAGACCCTCAAACTCTCTCTTGAGGTCTTGGCTCATGATTTGCCTTAAAAGTCAACTTAGGGGTGAATTAGGTCAAGAAACCCTAATTCCTGATTTTTGATGAATGCATCCCCTGAGGCCAAATTGACTTGATGATTGGGTCCATGAGGTTCCATGGAGCATATTAGGTTATGTTTTGGAACATTGCCTTGTGCCCAGATGAAAATTTCCATCTGGAGGCCCTGGTCGACCAAAACCCTAATTTGGTGACACTGTCGATCTTGAGACTTAATCCACCTGAAAGGGAGCATCCTTGTGCTTAATCCTTAAAGTGGGAGTCCTTTTGATCCATTGTGGATGTTTGAGAGGTTAGACATGTTGAAGATCATGTCATTTCTTGATTGATCCTTTGTCTAAGCTCTGAGAGGGCTTGAAACCCTAATTTTGATTGTAGTGGATGCTCACCCATCTTTGGGGAGACTGACAAGGTAGGATGGTTTCCCCATATTGTGATGATGATTTGCACAATGATGGGAAATCTTAGTGGTCAAAATTTGGGGTATGACAGATGCCCCTATTTAATCTTCTTGGACCCGAAGGTGTGAATGGCGAAGGTGTTCGGGCATTCGGGGTGCAAGAGGATTAAATATCAGAATACCCGAAATTTTGATGGTGGTTATGAATGGTAGCTTACGCATTCATCTTCTTTAGCTAAGCAATGATGCTTTTAAAAGGTAAACTTCCCCTTGATCCTGGTCTTCAGCCAAGGAACTGGTCTCAGTTTTCTTTTGAGATGAACTTCCCCTCGTTCTTGGTTTCCTACCAAGGAATTGGTCTTAGTCTCTAAAATGAACTTCCCCTCGTTCTTGGTTTCCTACCAAGGAACTGGTCTCAGTTTCTTTTGTCAATAAGCTTTATTGACAAGGGACGCTATGCGTAGCGATTTTCCTCAAACTTCTCGCCGAATTTTCCTGGGGAGATGCCATTTGATGGGAAAAAATTTGATGTCAGACTCGCTGGGGGAACCCAATCGTCTGAGTTGTAGAGTTGCACAAACTTATCTGTTGGAGACGCCATTTGTTGATTCTACTGGGGAAAGCGAGTCTCTTGAGAGACTGTTTTCGTTTGGGAGCTTACATCATACTTTTCTCAGGATCTTTCCGGAGAAATGTCATATGATGGGGTCCAATTTTGAGGTGCCGATGACCTTTTCATCAGTGGTCTTTTTGGAGCGAAACTGGCATGCTGCCGAATTTCTGATTACGAGGCTTCCCTTCGGGATTTTCTTTAATCCAGGAAAGCAAGGATGTCATCCTTAATAGCAAAGAGTGACATTTGTTGAACGTTCCTCTGGCTTTTCAGAGGTTCAAATTATCAAAGTGGTCAAGGACCAGCTTCTTTCCAGAAATAAACTGGAAGCGAGGTTGTCCAAACGCAGCACTTCCTGACGAGGCAAGAACTGACAACTCGATTGAGAGGACTTCTACCACTAGGGGACAAGACCGACTAGAGTGATGGTGATGCAATATGAAATGTGAATGCAAATCAATAATGCATGATGCATGTATGTTTATGCTGACAAAACAGGCGCGACATACAAACTGACGGGTGAACACGACTGGATACTCGGCCATCGCGGGGCGTATAGAAATATCGCTGGTTCAAGATAGCAACTCCACCTTGCTTAGGAGAGATAGTCCCTACGGGGAATATCGTTGATCGGGCTTAAGAGGTAAGAACTCGGCCGAGGCGGGTCAGACGAAACAAGGTCTCTGACACAGTTGATCCCTTCATTCAGGCGTACTGGGTTAGAAGGAGTACTTTGATTCTGCACTTTGAGGTTCGATTACTTCTGGAGAAGCGATCGATGTTCTTTCGATGTTCAACAGTAAAAAGAAATTTCCATCTTTATTTTAAAAGAAGAAAAAGTTTTAACAAGTAAATTCATTTTTGTTTCATTTCAAGAATCGCTAATCATGTTAACAACGTCGTTCTGTAAATCTAAAACAAATAAGAAGTACAAACAAAAGAACAAAGGCTCAAATTTTATTGATAAGATGGAGATCAGCCAAAAGCGTGATTCCATTGAGTATTTACAAAATTAGAAAATGGTAATTTACAGGGAAAAGGGCTACGTTGAAACATAACGACCATTATCCTTCTACCAACTTTGAATTCGGGACATCCTGAGCTTCTGTCGAAGATGACCTTGACTGGAGTTTTCCTCCGATGGATGGTGTAACTGCTGCTGAGGGATTTGCCTCTGTTGAACATAGTTACTTGCCATTATCCCTAATTTTTGCATGGATTGTACTTTGATGTTTCCAACCCACCGGGATGATTTTTTTCATGTCTCTAATTTTTGCCTGGACCGCCCTTTCGGGTTTTCAATCCACCGAGACGTTTTTTTTTTTTAGTTTAGTTTAGGCGAAGTATTTCTTGACTATATCAACATTCGTGGGGTAGGCAAATTCCTCTCCGTCCATGGTTGTAAGTCTCAAGGCGCCGCCTGAGAAAGCTTTTGTGACCACGTAGGGGCCATCATAATTTGGGGTCCATTTGCCCCGAGAATCAGTGAGAAATGATTGTATCTTCTTGAGCACAAGGTCTCCTTTCCTGAAGACACGAGGTCGGACCTTTTTGTCGAACGCCCTCTCATTCTCTGTTGATACAACTGACCGTGGCATAGTGCCGTGATTCTCTTTTCTTCGATCAGATTCAGTTCGTCGTGTCGACTTTGACACCATTCAGCTTCGGTGAGCTTAGTTTCCATCAATACCCTGATTGACGGGATCTCTACTTCTATGGGGAGAACTGCCTCCATGCCATATACTAGAGAGAAAGGGGTTGCCCCTGTTGAAGTGCGGACAGATGTGCGATAACCGTGAAGAGCAAAGGGTAGCATCTCGTGCCAGTCTTTGTAGGTCACAACCATCTTTTGAACGATCTTCTTGATGTTCTTGTTAGCCGCTTCTACCGCTCCGTTCATCTTGGGTCGGTAGGGAGATGAGTTATGGTGTTTAAGCTTGAACTCAGTACACAACTCTTTCATCATCTTATTGTTCAAGTTAGATCCATTATCAGTAATGATCTGGCTCGGAACACCATAACGGCAGATGATATTGTTTTTGATAAATCGGACAACCACTTGTCGGGTTACATTAGCGAATGACGCTGCTTCGACCCACTTGGTGAAGTAGTCAATGGCTACCAGGATGAACTGATGTCCGTTTGAAGCCTTAGGTTCAATCAAGCCAATCATGTCGATTCCCCATATCGAAAAAGGCCACGGGGAAGAAAGAACTTTGAGATGTGATGATGGTACATGAATTTTGTCGGAGTATATCTGACACTTGTGACACTTCCTCATGTACTTGTAGCAGTCGGATTCAATTGTCAACCAATAGCACTCATGCCAAAGGATCCTTCATGAATTTCTTTCATAAGTGTGTCTGCTTCTGGTCTGTCGACGCATCGGAGCAATACCATGTCGGAATTTCTCTTATAGAGAGTGTCACTGCTCAGGAAGAAGTTTTCAGCCAGTCTTCTGAGGGTTTTCCTGTCTTTTCTGAGTGCCCCAGATGGGTACTCTTGTTTCTGAAGGAAGCATTTGATATCGTGGTACCAAGGTTTGTCATTTATGACTGCTTCAATCGTGAAGACGTAAGCGGGCCGTTCAAGGCGCATTATGTCGATCTTAGGTATGTCATTCCATTGACCTACACTAATCATGGAAGATAGGGTGGCTAATGCATCAGCCATGTGATTCTCATCACGAGGGATGTGATGAAACTCAACTCTATTGAAGAAAGGTAGCAACCTTCTTGCGTAGTCTTTGTAAGGAATCAGTCCTGATTGGTATGTGTTCCAATCTCCTTTTATCAGATTAATAACCAGGGCTGAGTCACCGTATATGTCCAAGTTTTTGATCCTTAAATCAATCGCTTCCTCGAGACCCATAATACAAGCTTCGTATTCGGCCTCGTTATTTGTACACTTGAACGTAAGTCGAGCGGTGAAAGGAATGTGGGTACCCTGAGGGGTAACAATGATTGCCCCAATTCCGTTTCCATAATGATTAACTGCTCCGTCAAAGATAAGTCCCCATTGGGAATCTGGTTCTGGCCCTTCACTGGGTAGCGGTTCATCGCAATCTTTCATTTTTAGATACATGACATCTTCGTCTGGGAAGTCAAACCTGACTGATTCCTGATCGTCAATCGGTTGATGAGCCAAATGATCGGCTAAAATACTTCCCTTAACAGCTTTCTGAGCGTGGTACTCTATGTCATATTCTGATAACAGCATCTGCCAACGGGCAATCCTTCCCGTGAGAGCAGGTTTTTCAAAGACATACTTGATTGGATCCATTTCGGAGATTAACCAAGTAGTGTGACGAATCATGTACTGGCGAAGATGTCTGGCTGCCCAAGCCAAAGCACAGCAAGTTTTCTCGAGCATCGTGTACCGAGTTTCACAGTCGGTGAATTTCTTGCTTAGATAGTAAATTGCATACTCTTTCCTTTTGGTTTCGTCTTGTTGGCCAAGTACACATCCCATTGAGTCCTCTAGAACTGTGAGGTAAATGATCAGTGGTCTTCCTTCCACTGGAGGTGATAGAATCAGAGGATTCAACAGATATTCCTTAATACTATCGAAGGCGGTTTGGCAATCTTCTGACCAAACGCAATCCTGGTTCTTTTTCAATAATTTGAAAATCGGCGCACATGTGGCGATCATGAGGAATATGAATCTGGAGATGTAGTTCAAACGTCCCAGGAATCCTCTGACTTGTTTTTTAGTTTTCGGAGAAGGCATTTCTTGAATGGCCTTGACCTTGTCAGGATCAACTTCAATTCCTTTCTGGCTGACGATGAACCCTAGTAGTTTCCCTGAACGGACACCGAAGGTGCACTTGTTGGGATTCAAGCGGAGCTTGAATTTTCTTAGACGTTCGAACAATTTTGACAGATGTTCAACGTGCTCACTCTCTGTTTTTGATTTTGCAATCATATCATCGACATATACCTCGATTTCCTTATGTATCATGTCATGAAACAGAGTAGTCATGGCCCTTTGATAGGTTGCCCCGGCGTTCTTCAAACCGAACGGCATTACCTTGTAACAAAAAGTACCTCATGGGGTAATGAATGAAGTTTTCTCCATGTCTTTCGGCACCATTTTGATTTGGTTATAGCCCAAGAATCCATCCATGAAAGAGAAAACTTTAAACTTCGTTGTGCTGTCAACTAGCATGTCAATGTGTGGTAAAGGAAAGTCGTCCTTTGGACTTGCCTTGTTCAAATCTCTGGAATCAACACACATTCTGACCTTTCCGTCCTTTTTGGGAACAGGTACGATGTTGGCTAACCATTGAGGATATTCAGCTGTAACGAGGAAACCCGCGTCAATCTGTTTCTGTACCTCCTCTTTGATTTTGATGGCCATGTCCGGGTGAGTCTGTCTCAACCTTTGCTTTACTGGCGGACATTCTGATCTTAACGGTAAGTGATGTTCCACGATGCTGGTATCCAACCCTGGCATGTCATGATAGGACCAAGCGAACACATCAGGAAATTCTCTGAGAAGCTTTATTAAACTCTCTCTGGTAGTTGGACTGAGCAGTGCCCCAATCCTGATTTCTTTTCTCTCTTGCTCTGAACCCAAGTTTACCGTTTCCAACGGTTCTTTGTGAGGTGCAATAGACCTTTCTTCTTGTCTGAGTAGTCGGGAGATCTCTTCTGGAATTTTGTCGTCATTTTCTTCTTCAGCCTCGAATACCGGGAACTCAAAGTTGGGAGAAGGCATCGGATCGTATGTTTCAACGGGGTTTAAAACAAGCAATCTGCATGACGTGATGATTCGTGTTTAGAAGAGATAGAGAAAATGCAAGTGTGTGCAGTGTTTTTATTTTACTGCTTGTTTTTTATAGTTTTGTTTTTTAGGATTACCATTTTCTTTGAAAAAGCAAAAAGAGAAAACAACAATTAATGCGGAAATTACAGAACGACGTTATTTTATTAATGAACAAGTCGATCCTTGAAACTACAGCCCTATAAAACAAAACTCTGTCACTTTGGGCAAAGCGAAGAGTGAAATTTACAGAAAGCGAGCCCTATCAAAACATTTGTTTCACCTGGGCAGGGTGAAAGGTTAAAGATGGCAATTACTTTGACTGATGAACGACCTTCGGAACCTTGACAGCAACCCATTGGCGGCGAACTCCTTGGTGAATCACAAAGTCTGGCACCTTCCTTGATTTGTCTTTAGAAATAACGCTGATTTCTGGTGGAGCAGGATCATTGGAATCTGTCTCCCAGGCAGAATTGTCGTAAGAGAATTCCTCTGTTGCATTTTGCATAGCATTTATGCTCTCAGGTACATCTCCTCATCCAGTTGGCTGGATGTCTTCGAACCTGATACGAGAGCTTTCGGGCGCAGTGTACTTGACCATAAAGTGGTACTTCCCACTTGGTTGTCCCAGGGTGTCCCACACTTCTTTGGAACTGGAGGAGTCATCCCTTTCGATGACGTTGACCTCGGGAAAAGCATAGTTGATGAACTCAAGTCCTGCAAACGTTGCGAATTCATCTTTAGGTTGAGTAGCTTCTGAATGACCTGAGTGTTGATCCCATGACATGGTGGGGACACAGGTATTCTGTTCAATGAGACTCAGCTGATTTTCATTGTTCGGCTGACTTTCTGGCCCCACGTTTCCTGGGTAAGGTTGCCACATTGGCAGACCATCCATTGGGCCATAGTAGTTGTGGTCAAAGTTGTCTTTCATCAGAGTGTTCTCCTCCAATGAATTTGGCGGAGCGCGGCATCCTTCCGGATCACAATCCCCGTAGATCATTTCGACATCTGATCTTGGTATAAATCTCGGACTTTCTGTAGGAAAGCAAAAAGGCGTAGGCACCTCTTCCTGAGACATATAACTGTCCTCATTAAGATAGGACTTCCACTCTTCATCTGTGTCAGAGGGATCTTCCTCATTGATAGCATGAACTGTCTGAGACACTGGGTGAAGGAAACCTCCACTGTGGAAGAAGTTTTGAAGGGGATGAAGACTTTCATCGTTGGCAGCTGTCTGGGTACAGGTCGCAGAAAAACCAAGACCCTTCTTTGTTTTATTGTCAATGGGAATGACAAGCTGTCCCCATCCTGTCGTATCGATACTCTCGACCGCTTTAATAGCATCTTTGTATGAGGAAATAGAGGTTCCTCTTTCGAATTGATTGTCCTTGCTTACCGACAGTGCTTGGAACTGAGTTCTAATAACCTCCTCGGGTTCTATTCCAGTAGATGATGACAAGTTACTCACAAGCAAGGCTTGTTCCCCACAAACCGTTACAAGCTGATCGTTCTGAACGAATTTTAGCTTTTGGTGGAGGGTCGAAGTGACCGCTCCAGCCTGGTGTATCCAAGGTCTTCCTAATAAACAACTGTACGTTGCCCGGATATCCAAGACCTGGAAAGTGACTTGGAAAGTGTGAGGACCAATAGTTATGGGAAGATCAACTTCGCCGATAACTGTTTTTCTGGATCCGTCGAATGCTTTGACGACGACCTCGCTGACTCTCATCGGAGGGCCTTTGAATGATAATTGCATCAAAGTGGACTTCGGCATAACATTCAGGGCTGACCCTGTGTCTACCAGTACGCTGGCTAAAGCATCGTCCTGGCTGTTGACTGTAATGTTGAGCGCCATGTTATGACGGCGACCCTCTTCGGGTAACTCCTCATCACTAAATCCCAAGTTGTTGCAGGAAGTGATGTTAGAGACAATACTATTGAACTGTCTGATTGTTACATCCTGTTCCACAAAGGCTTGCTCCAAGACTTTCTGTAGAGCCTCCCTGTGGGCTTCTGAACTGAGTAACAGTGATAATACCGAGATCTTTGAAGGAGTTTGTAACAGTTGATCAACAATGTTGTATTCACTCCTTTGAACGAGCTTCAGCATCTCATCATTATTTTTCGAAAGGTCGGGATTACTGGATTGACCGGCTGGTGGATCAGGAGCTTCCGTCTGAAGTTCCTTTTCTTTGTTAGGTTCTCCAACTCCTCGGTTGAAGATTCGACAACTCCGTGTTACACAACTGATGTCTGCAATATTCATAATGGAGGGTAATGGAATTTCCTTTCCATTTTCAACTGTTGTTGCACCATATTTGTAAGGGATAGTCTTAGCTGATTCATACGGTAGTGGTCCCAGCAAATAGATGACTATAGGAGCCCTCTGATTTTTCTGACCATCGTAAGTAATCTCGATCCGTTCCTGGTTGGGAACTTTAGATTCGTCAAGTAGAGGGATGATGGCAAAAACATCCCTGGTCCTGTGATGACCAGAGATGGTGACAACATCCTCGACTTGATTGGCAAGGTAGTTTGGCGTCCAGTCGATAGGTCCAGAACCCGGATATGGACGAATCTCTCCACGATCCATCTGAACCTAAAGAGCCGCTCGCACAAGGTAACACCCTTGATTACTTTCCGAACAGATGCTACAACGGTCGTAATTGTGCAGTGGCACCTGGCCACGCCCACTTTGAATACAGTGTAACCTCACTAGGTTGCCTTCCATTGCTCGGACATCCTGACTTTGACGTCGAGTAGGATTCCTGTTATTGATACTAATTTGCTGAGTATCCTCATCCATATAGATTAGCATCCACCAGTGATTTAACAAGTGCTGAAGTGCCTCTTGGACAACGGTATAACCCTTATCGTTTTCGCAACCTGCTTTACAGCTTTGATAGTCATGTGATATTAAGAATCCAAGTCGGACCTGCTCAGCATGTAACTCTACCAGGTTGGTATTCATCACGCGAATATCGAAGATCTGAACCATGTTGATTTGATAGGTATTCCTATCATGGTAGTCTTGGATCCATCCAAGATCCATCTGACGCTGGAGGGCCTCCTGTATGAAAGAACATCCTTGTTTGTTTACCGAGCAAATTAGACAAGAACTGTAATCGTCCCGCGGCAGATTATGATACTGGCTTTGCCTTGAGTGCATCGCCACCAAGTTGACATTCATTGCACGGATATCGTGGTTCTGAATGACATTGGAATTCGTATAGACCATGTTAACTCTACGAACCCGGTGCTCTTGGATCCATCCGAGACCCATTTGTTCCTGTAGAGCCGCTTGCACTACAGAACATCCTTGGTTGTTTTTAGAGCAGATATCACACTGATGATAATTATGAGGTGGCACATGGCCATATCTACTCTGTCTACAATGCATCTTGACCAGATTGGTTTTCAACAAGAGTACATCATGAATTTGATAGACGTTGTTAGTCTCTTTCTCAATCAGATTGACTAAAGCCTTTTCATGTTGAGGCAGCGGGTTCGTAAGAACATTGGGATTCGTATCCTTGAAAGATAAGACCCCACTCCTAACAAGTTTTTGCACGTCGAACTTGAAATTGAGGCAAGTCTCAATGTTATGCCCTGATCCTCCTTGATGGTAAGGGCAAGTTTGATCCACCTTAAACCAAAAAGGTGGATTTTCCAGTACTGTAAGAGGGGACTTAGTTTGAATGTGCCCCTTGGCTAGCAGTAATGGAAACAGCTCTGCGTACGTTACGGGTATAGGATCAAATCCCGGTGGCCATGTTGTGCGGTTGTTGTTATATGGAGGACGAGCCTGCTGAAGAGGCTGTTGTGTCCTTTGCTGATCAGGTTGGCTCTGCGCAACCTGAGGTTGATACGTAGGAATAGGCGCAGGGCTGATAGAAGGAGTTACAGCTGCTACCGACTGATAACGTCGCCTTTTCTTTCCGAGAGAGATATTCCCAATATCTTGCTCCTATTTCTTAGGGAGAGCACTACCGTATTTTTTTAGTACCGCTCGTCGATCCAGTGTCTTTTACCAAACGTCCTTCTCGGACGGCTTCCTCAAGACGTACACCCATGGCGACCATTTCGGTGAAATCACTGGGTGCACTGGCAACCATTCGGTCATAGTAAAACGAGCTTAAGGTCTTTAAGAAGATCTTTGTCATCTCTTTTTCCTCAAGAGGTGGACAAATTTGAGCGGCAATTTCACGCCATCTTTGAGCATACTCCTTAAAGGTTTCCTTGTCCTTTTACGACATTGATCTGAGTTGATCTCTGTCGGGTACCATGTCCAAATTGTATTTGTATTGTTGGACGAAGGCAGTACCAAGATCTCTGAAAGTACTGATCGTAGTACGGTTTAAACCCATGTACCATTTGAGTGCGGCACCGGTTAAACTATCCTGAAAGTAGTGAATCAGTAGGTCCTGATTTTCAGTCTGAGCTGACATCCGCCGAGCGTACATCACCAGATGGCTTTGAGGGCAAGAGTTACCCTTGTACTTTTCAAAGTCGGGCACTTGGAACTTGTGCGGGACTTTCACATTGGGGACCAAGCAGAGATCCGCGGCGTCCTTTCCAAATAGATCCTGACCACGAATGGCTTGCAGTTCCTTCTGCATTTCCAGGAACTATTCCTGGAATTCATCCATTCTATCGAACATAGTTTCCTTCTTACCAGAAGGTGTTGGCGGAATCTGTCCTTCCGGGACAGTGTGCACCACAGGGGGTGGTACCGTGACTACGACAGCAAATCTTGGCATTTCCCGAAGTTTGTAACCTTCAGGCCCAACGGCTTCTGTTGTGATTCCCTGATCTTCAGTGATCGGCGGAACATATCCTTCTGGGATATAGTTAACAGGCATGCCCCAAGGACGATCTTTCGGCATTTGATACCTAGGATCATACTTCTCCACGATGGGCGTTGAGGTGATCTCTGAGATCACAGTCCTTTGTAGCTGAGCTTCTGCCATGGCTTGCATGTCGTTACGAAGCTTTCTCATATCCTTTCTCAGAGCGTCGATCTCTTCTTTCAACTCTCTGTTTTCTTCCTCAAGATCATCCATCTTTTTCTGACGATTGGCCCGAGTATTGTACGAATGAGACAGTTTGACTCTAGAATCGAGACACAAACGTGAGATTCGTAAGGAAGAAGAATACGCGATGTGAGAATGATGAATGCAATGATTATATTAATTGTTTTTTTTTGTTTAATCAAAATAAACTTTGACAATTAGATTGCAAATATCAAACAGTGGGGAAACCCCTTTTTATTGAAATTCAAAGGATTACAGAAATGGAAATACAGTAAATTATAAGGTGCAGAAACAGAAACCTAAGCTAATGGGTCTCGAGTCCTCTCTGAAGAGAAATCGAGTGCTGATTCTGGGACTTTCCTTTTCTTTGACCGGGGCCCTTGGGCCGTTGTCGGGTTGTCATTCCTTTGCCAGGTGAAAGGAGTGAGCAAATTCCTTTGGTCATCTTGGTTCTCTACAGCATGTTGCTCCAAAATTTCAATCAGAGCATCTTTCTCTTTCAGTAATTGCTGTATTTTGATGCACTCTATGTCGAGGGTGCGGTACTTGTTCTTCCAAGACCTTCTCTCCTTTTGAACTTTGTTGAGAGTAACCTGAAGCCTTTCAGTTTCCGTCATGAAGTACATGACCGATTCCCTCGGCGGAAGAATTCCGTAACGAGGATAAGGCATTTTTATCTTGAGAGCTCTAGTTTGTACCCAATGGAGATAAGGCTCCACCGAGATACAGTCCGGTTTTCCCAGAGACTCTCGTCCTTTCTTATGAACATGTTTCCAAGCTTGCACTATTTCCATCTTTAGTGCTCTGTCGTTTTCTCCTTCTTTGAAGAAAATACCTTCCAGATGAACACCCAGTGGGATGTGTCTCATCGGGTATCCAAATTGACGGCGAACCAATACCGGATGGTAGTTGATTCCTCCTTTAGTTCCTATGAGGGGTACGTTGGGGAAGTTTCCACAACGATCAATGATCCTGATTCCCTCATAAATCCTATTACACCAGTCTATATCAGAGTTGGTAAGAGACATGATCTTCTGTGACCAACGTAAGGCACTCTTACAATCCCAAAAAGCAGCAGACTTGGGCAAGTGAGAGATGAACCATTTATAAAGCAGAGGTACACAGCATGTGATCTCCCCTCCGCTGTACAAATTTCCCAAGTGTACAGAATGATACGCATCTGCGAGCAAAGTCGGCACAGGGTTTCCAATGAGAAAAACCTTAATGGAGTTAACATCGACGAAATTATTAATGTTGGGAAACAAAAATAACCCGTAGGTGAGCAAGACAAAGATGCTTTCAAAAGCGGTAACGTTTCCTATATTGGCAAAATACAGGGCCTTCTTCGTCAAGAACTGGGCCGGCAAACCTTGGATGTCACCCTTAGTAGTCATGTGAGTCCTGACCTCAGACTCGTCCAAATGAATTGCTCTTGCAATAGTCTGATTCTTTGGAATTTCTTCCAGTCCAGAAAATAGAGCTCGATCCGTAATGTGTAGATCGATCAGGTGAGAATACTCCTCCAGCGTTGGTGCTAACTGGTAATCTGGGAATGTGAAACAGTGATAAACCGGATCGTAAAACTGAATGAGCGCATCCATGATTCCCTCAATCACATGGACTCTTAACAGAGGCAGCAGACCTCCGTGTTTGGCTCTGAAAGCCTCAGGGTTAGTGATCATCCTTGCTAACCTTCTCAAATCCTCTAGTTTTGGAACCTTGAAGGTGTACTTATGAGTTCTCCTTCTACCGAAATCCATTAGTGCAATCCTTTTCTCTGATATTTGCAAAAACAGTCTTAGTTTAATTTGAAAAACAGAGAGACTAGAAGAGAAGTTTTTTCTGTTTTAATGTTTTTTAGATGAATGCATGAATGCAGCACACAAAAACATAGAAAAAACATGGGGTCAAAGGGTCGTTGTCATGAAGTCAAGGCTCTACCCATCCCAAAGGTTTATACTAGGGTGATTTTTGTACCTGTACTCATTATCATTAGCTCCTCCCAGGAAAGCAAAACAACAAGCGGATCGCCAGCGAGTTGTAGAGCAATCTTAGAGTAAGTGCCATTCACTGAGAATAGATCACCAGCCTCAAACGAGGGTAGTATCGCGTAACAACTATTTCCGATAGTTTCCGCACTACGAAAGGGTTTGGCTCCTCAGCTTCTCAGACTTAACAACCGGCCCATTGGCTAAGAGAGTGAATGGGTTGCGTTGGTCAGCCTCCACTGAGGTTAATGGTCGACCCCGTCGCCATCACTTATCTTAAGCGTATACTCATTCTTTCCACATACGGCATCACCCGCATTCCCATTAGCAGAAAAATAAACACGTATAACAATTAGGAAAAGCAGTATATATATTTGTCTTAAACATCCTAGACCTTTGAAGCTAAGGATCCTAAGTTCTTAACAGAAATGGGTTCCCCGGCGAAAGCCCCAATCTGTGGCATTCACAAGAGGTGAAAAAGAAGACCGTTCCTAGATCTAACTTTGATAGGGCCCCACGGTGGGCGCCATTTTTTCTGTAGCGAGCAATTTTAGACGCGGTTCTTAAGCGCTGGTCGCTCTCTGCGGTTGGGCTGACTACAGGTCGATTCATTTTTTATCCTATTGTAAGCTGAATAAGGAAGGGAAATAGATGTCTCTAATTAACCCTGCTTGCATACTGAGTTTAAACAGCGGTCTGTTAGCTTACGGATGCTATCAATGTGGGGGGCCTTTGTACTGGTTATTAGTACTTTCGCCAATACTGTTTTCTTTCTTTTTACCTTGACAGAAGGTTTCTGGCGGGGAACAAGGATTAGGATGTTAGGACTGATGTTTTTGATTTACTGCTTTTGATTGATGGAGATATGGGATTTGGTTTTTTTGTTTAGTGTGCTCGCTAAGATTTTTCTTTCAATCTTATGCCTACGTATTCCCGTTTACCGAAACAGTGAAATCAGAGCGTTCGTAGTTCCTCCTATTCTATGGGAGGAAATTGGTTTTTGGTGTCTTGTTCAAAGCCCAGGACGTGAAGCGAAAGGTGATTTGTATCTTGATCAAAGCCCAAGATATGAAGCTGAAAGGTCTCAACTTTAAAGAGAATTTGTCATCTCTAAAGAGGCCTTGTTTGTCACAACTGTTGGGTGACTGGTTTATAAAGGGGGATTACTTTAACCGGGATACGCGGATCCTAGCAATGCCATAATTTCCTTTATAGGGGATTTTAACTTGAAGGAGAAGACTTTAACTCAGTGTAGAGCAATGCTATCTTTCCTTAGGAATTCCTCATGCTAAAAGAGGGACAGTGGCGTGGATATAGATGATCCAGAGGCTTGCCGCTTACAGCGATTAGATGAAGGGGAAGGAGTTGTTGATGTTTGTGTATTGTGAACGAGGCACAGCTTTGATGCTAAAAGGTTGATTGGATCAACCGGTGGTTTTCTTATATAAAGCCTAAGAGGAGGCTGATATGTGTCTCGTACAAAGCCCGAGAGAGAGGCTAAAAGGTTTTTACTCAACGAGGGAGTCTTTTTGTATCTCGTACGAAGCCCGAGATGGAGGCTATTTGACTCAACAAGAGAGTTTTTTGTATCTCGTATAAAGCCCGAGATGGAGGCTAAAGGGGTGATTTACTCAACGAGGGAGTCTCTTATGTGTCTCGTACAAAGCACGAGAGAGAGGCTAAACGTTGTTTGACTCCGCTGGGGAGAATCATTGTACAAAGCCCAAGAGGAGGCTAACTTCACTGAAGAAGGATCATTATACAAAGCCTAAGAGGAGGCTATGGTGGCTGTTTCAGTTGAGTGACAGGTCCAGTATACTGATTTTTAAAGAGAAAATCAGTTCTTATATGAGCAACACTGTACTCAGGGACTTGATTCAAGGATCCGCGTTATTCCTGTTCTTTAAGGAAGCGGGAAATCCGAAGGGTATTGAGACCGTCCGAGTCTGCGGGTTTCCTTCCTATTTAACGAAGGGGTTACTTGAGAATGTCTTTGAGACTCAAGGAGATTAGACTGTCCAAGTCTAGAGTTTCATCTTTGTACTATGCTTTGAGAAACAGTAGTAGACTCTATGAAAGGACTGCTCTACGCATATGACTAAGTTCTGTTCCTATACCTCTAGGAGGTCGTCGGGATAATTTGTACAAAGCCCAAGAGGAGGCTAGAAACTTTTAAGAAGTCGATCAGTCCTTGTACTAAGCCCAAGAGGAGGCTATCATTCCCGAAGGAAGAGATCATTATACGAAGCCTAAGAGGAGGCTGTGAATACTTCTAAGAAGCCGTAGGGTCCTTGTACTCAGCCAAGAGGAGGCGGGGTTGCTTTTAGGAAGCCTGTGGGTCCTTGTACGATGCCCAAGAGGAGGCCGATGCTTTTAAGAAGCCGATGGGTCCCCAAACCCCGAGAAATTCAAGGCAATGCTATTCACTGAGAATAGATCAAAGTCAGGAAAGTTCGAGAATTTGGAAGAAACTCAAAGATGCCATTCACGGAGAATACATTCATCTTTGGGAGTAGAGTTTCTTGACAATTCCTAATGAGGACAGCCGAAGAGAAGACTGTATCTGGTGATCCTATTTGGGATCTAGTTGTCTATTTCTACGAATAAACGAAACGGCGTCACCTAGTTCTAGACGCAGTTGCCAGGGAAACTCGAAATATCTATACTATTATTACACAGTTGATATGAGTTTATGAAAGAATACTTACAGTGAAACAGCCCCACAATACAGTTATATGTATATGAAAACGGTAAATGAAAGCAATAACCACTTACTCGGTTGTAGAGCTTCCATGCTGTTTGGTTAGTTGTTCAACAAAGAAAGATTGATAACAATATTATATTCAAAATCAAAGGAGAAAGTGCTTTGAAAAAGAAAGATTTGGGGCTTACAGCTCAAGGAGAGGCCCAGGGTTTTATCAGTGAGCGCACTGTTGAATTTGTACAGAAGGATTTATACAAGTGACTGAGGCCCAAAAAGTTTTCTGTACAAAGGGGTGGGTCTTACACTCTCTCAAGAGGCCCAAAAAGTTTTTAAAGAAAAAAAGAGTGGGTCTTACTACACGAGGGTAGGCCCAGTTGGTTTTTCGTTTAAAACGGCGATTGCGCCGAGGTTTTCTTTTAATGCAGAGGGACTTATACAATAAGTGAGGCCCAAATGGTTTTGGTTAAAAGGGAATTGGGTCTTACACTCTATTAGAGGCCCAAAGTGTTTTGAATGGGTCTTATAGCTCGAGGAGAGGCCCAAGGTTATTTTTCAAAAGGCGACGATTGCGCCGTTTGTTTTTTACGGTATCGGGACTTATACAATACACTGAGGCCCAAAAATGTTTTGGTCAAGAAAGGATTGGGTCTTACACTCTATTAGAGGCCCAAGGTGTTTTGAAAATCAATTTTGAAAGTTGAATTAATAAAAAAAACCCTAATTTTAATCTTTAAAAGTAAATATTTAAAGAAAATCAAACAAAATCAAAATAAATTTGAATAATCCACTTATGATTTTGCTTAAGGTTTGAAAAAAATGAGGGATAATCACAAGGAATATTTAAATTCATTAGGTTTTGATTTTCAAAGTAAATATTCATTTTTAGAATGTTTAAAAACAATAAAAAATGAATTTATTCACAAAATACTAATTATATTAAATAAATAATATAAATTTAATTTTTTGGTGGAATAAAATATTTCAACATTTTTGTGAATTGTTGCAAAAAGAACCAATCAAAAATGATAAAAATTGAAGGAGTTATTAATTTTTCAAATCATTAAAAATAATAATATGAAAAATAACAAAATAAAAAAGTGATAAAAAGAAGTCTGGGGCGAGGGGGATTCGAACCCCATACCTCTCGCTTGCCAATACTCACAAAACCAGCTGATGAACCGCTGGGGCGCAATGCCAATTCATTAATAACATGGCAAGTGAAAAATATATATCAAACTTAGTTGGAAAACCTGAAGAATGGCGTCATGGCCATCTTCTTCCTCGAGCTCGTGCGTGAAGCACCATATCTCACTCATCTCTCAACCATTGGACATGATTCAAACACCAAACCCGTGCGTTTTTTCACAAGGAAGAAGATGGCAATACCCAATTTTATTCATTTTCAGTGTGGAGGAAAATAATCATGATGAACACAGATGAACCCTAATTTGCAAAAGCAATCGTACAGTCATGGTTATAAGGTCTATGATCTAATTTCTTGGGGCAAAACAATCAACACATGATGGCAATCAAATGGCAAAAATATCATGCGAGGAAATATGCATGGATCATGGAGTTTGAGTTTGAAGCTCACCTTGATGCAAGCTGAAATGGAACTTTGCCCAGATGGTGTTCCAGTCGTGAATTGATGATCCCTACAGCTTCAATGGATGTTATGGAGTGTGTTGCAAGCTTTGGAACACTTTAAAATTCTTTGGATCAAGCTGGAGACCTCCACCTGCAAAATTGAAGCATAATGGCTTGGTTGAAGAGTGATTTTGAGCCTGGGGTGTTACAGTTGGTGTTTAACTGTTTGGACACCTCAAATACATCATATGTGATGTGTTTGAGCAATTGGAATGGATTGATTGTGGCTGCAACTCAAAACCCGATAGTGGTTACTCAAAAACAAGAAAACTTGAGGTTTAAGAAAGAATGAGAGAAAGCAGTGTTGTAACTGGCTTTGGTGTGAGTTGAATGATCCATTGGGACCTCTATTTATAGGTGATCAACTTTTGTTTTGGAGGAATAGTGAATGGCTGCTGGATCAGATCACATTTGCATGGATTGGCTTGGAGGATTTCTTCTCAAGCAAGGCAAGCTAGCCATTCCCAAGAGCAGGGCTATGCCTTGACCAAAACCACATTCCTCAGATGTTTTTAATGTTGTTTAATCAGAGAAATTGACTGAGTAGGGTAGCTACCTTGACAATGCACTATTCCACATTAATGCACTTTGAATTCAAGGCAAAATGTGCCAAAGTGGATGAACTTCAAGTTGGAAGATTCCTTGGCCTTTTGACTCAGACTTATCAGTTGGATCAGTTGCATTGTGATTGGTTTGAACACAGGTGGCATAGTGATCCTTAGTCTTTGGCTCAAAATCGTGTGTGGCAAGTAAACATGCAAACTGATTTTTCCAAAATAGCTTGCAGCAGCATGACTTTGGGCATGGATTTCTCATGGCTTAAGTTGAATCAATTCATGTTGTTGAGCTCTTTGAATTCTTAGTAACATATGCAACAACATTGATGTTTAACTTTGGACTTGATTCAGCTTGCATTTATGTGAAAAGATCTCACAAGTTTTGGTGTTTCAACAAAATCTGTCTTTGACAGAATTTTTCTAAGTGTTGGAACATGGTATATTTTCATGTTTTCAGCCACTTTGGCTCACTCATAGCTCAAAATCCATAATGAATTGGAGTTAGGCCTAGTTGAAGTTTTTGTAGAGGGTAATGAGAGCTACAAATCCATCTTTGGATGAGAGAAAAGGCCTTGTGGTTTAGGAGTTATGGTCCTCCAAAGTTGGTACATTTGTCACTTTATTTTTAACTTAGAAAATTTTCTAAGTTTTTATGGTTACCCCTTTTACAAGTTATCCAACTTTTCTTAATTTTTCTTGATGAATGATGATTCAAATCATACATAAACATCATTTTAGGGTTAAAAATCCATTTTGGTGAAAAATCTCAAAAAGTCAAAGTTGACTTTTGTGCACAGTTGACTTTTTATCAGATGAATTCCAAATTGTGCAATTCTTCAGGAAATCATGTCCTTGACCTAAATCAAACTTGATGGACATGTTCCATGGGTGTCATGGGGTATATTGAGGTATGTCCTAGGGCTTGGGAGCTTGTCCTGGTCAAAAGTCAAAGTTACAGTTGACTTTTCTCTTAAAACCCTAATTGTGGTGCAGATGAAATTGAGACTTGTTGCTCAAGCTTCTTGGATTAATCCATTGTTCCAAATGGATCAATATAGTTCATTAGAGACCCTCAAACTCTCTCTTGAGGTCTTGGCTCATGATTTGCCTTAAAAGTCAACTTAGGGGTGAATTAGGTCAAGAAACCCTAATTCTTGATTTTTGATGAATGCATCCCCTGAGGCCAAATTGACTTGATGATTGGGTCCATGAGGTTCCATGGAGCATATTAGGTTATGTTTTGGATCATTGCCTTGTGCCCAGATGAAAATTTCCATCTGGAGGCCCTGGTCGACCAAAACCCTAATTTGGTGACACTGTCGATCTTGAGACTTAATCCACCTGAAAGGGAGCATCCTTGTGCTTAATCCTTAAAGTGGGAGTCCTTTTGATCCATTGTGGATGTTTGAGAGGTTAGACAAGTTGAAGATCATGTCATTTCTTGATTGATCCTTTGTCTAAGCTCTGAGAGGGCTTGAAACCCTAATTTTGATTGTAGTGGATGCTCACCCATCTTTGGGGAGACTGACAAGGTAGGATGGTTTCCCCATATTGTGATGATGATTTGCACAATGATGGGAAATCTTAGTGGTCAAAATTTGGGGTATGACAGTTTAGATATTCAAAATGAAAGAGAAGGCAAAGGTATATGACATTAAAGCAAATGATTGGCAACAAATTTAGGAGTCAATTTACGCAACCTTGTTGTAGTATGCTTTCAAAAGAAACCTAGCTTCAATTAGACCTTTTGAGGGTTATAACATGGTCTGGTTCACGGTTTTCAAAACAAAGGATATAGGCTCAAAGTTTATTTGTACCCAACCCATTCTTCGTGATGATCTTCAGTCTTATGCTCAGTTAATTCAAACTATGCATTCAGGTTCCAAGTGATTTTGGAATTGCAACACTGTTATGATGATGACTCAAGGGCTAAGGTATTTTTGTGAGATGGCAGTCACTTTTTATTGCAACACTTTGTTGTTTTTGATGAGGACCTCAGTCAACTCATTTTTTATTTGAGGATTTTGGTAATCTCTCGATTGATTTTTCTTTTGTTATCCCTAACTTTTGCCTGAACTATGTCATTTGAGCTTACAGTCAGCGGGATGCCCCAATTTTTGCTTAAGTCCCCTTCATAGGTTTTGGATTAGCGGGCTTCTCTTTTGATTTTTTTCATTCTCTTTTTTTTTTAAAGATAGTATTTTGTTTGGCTTAATGATTACAGTGAACCATCATTGGCCTTTAATTAGAAAGACATCTTCGACACTTCTTTGATGTGTGCGAAGGAAAACTTGTGATTGCAACCTTTATTGGAAGGCATCTTGAATGATTCTCTTGTGTTTAAATACACAATCAAATTAACTGAGAACTACCCATCCCCGGGTTAAGATTGCGGTTTTTTTCGTACAGAAAGAAACTCCAACTTCTAGGCTCAAAGGGGTTGACAAGGGATTAACTTCCTTATTTCTCCAGTGTTTGGGAGTTGAAACAATGCCTGTACATCATCAGCCAAGTTTTAATTGAAAGCATATAATCCAACAATTTTGGGTATTTCATTTTCATCGTCCTCCCTCCAATCTTTGCATAAACAAAAGCTTGGTAAAGAAAGTGAACAGGAGATATATTTTTGTTTTGTGAAAAAGAAAGCATAAAGATACACACAGTGGATGTAAATGAATTGAATCAAAACATTTCAATGCTCATTTCATTGAAATTACCATGAAAGTACAAATAAAGTTTGAAAGCAAACAGTCAATACAATCAAAGAAAAATGCAAACAGAAAGAAACAAGGTCTAGTGACTAATCAGCAACAAGGATGAGTTGTCCTGTCTGAAACACTGGCTTTAGGAGATGATCTGTCTGAACTGGCTCAAACTTCACTTGGCATGCTCCGACAAAGGATTATTGACAACGTTGGGATTATCATCATGAAAAGTCAGAATCTTTACTTTCACAAATTCTTGTACTCTAGCTTTCAATGCATGGCAACCTTCTAAGTTATGGCCTGACCCACCTCGATGGAACTCACAGTGAAGATCAGCCCTATAGCTGGCTGGGAGAGGATTTGGAGGAGGAGGTAGATCCCTCATTGTAATCAAACCTTTCTGAATAAGACATGGATACAACTCAGTGTAGGACATTGGGATAGGATCAAAGTTAACCCTACTGCGATTCTGATTTTGTCTAACAATCTAACGAGGAGCTTGAACTGGTTGAGAATTGACAACAGGAGCAACTGCAGCCACATATTGTTGTTGTGTGCGATGAGGTTTCCTTTCAACTGAAACAGCATGGGTATCACCATCCTTCTTCTTTTGAAAATTCCCAGCATACTTTTTAGCACCATTAAAGGCTTCAACATTAGTAATCTTTCCTTTCTTGATACCCTCTTCTAGTCTTTTTCCAATAGTGACTAGGTCAGTGTCGCTCCCAGGATTTTCATCCATGTACAAACGCGAGAGTGGCGCGAAAAAACAGAGTCGCCAGCCGTGTAAATTTATCCCAAGAGAGGGAAAGGGAACACCGCATAAACCTGAGGAAGAGGGAAAGGAATAGTCATCGCAACCATAACCTGGGTTCGGGAGTCGGTTACGCGAGGGGAAGGTGCTAACACCCCACGCGTCCATCGTACTCGATGGGATCCACGCTTGTTGTCTATTCTAAGGGTGAGTCATACTATCATCTAGGGCTGTACTAAGACGGGGGAGGGAGACAAAGATAGACTCGGTAGGACGTCGACGTCCTAGGCCTACGTACCCCCTTTGTGCAATGGGGAATTCAGAGTCAACGTAGTTCGGACCAAGTTCTTTTTGTGTTTTTTATGAGCGACGTTAAGTTCGCGTCTGGCAGTTAGGGTCGATGCCTGTTTGCAACTCAGACGGAAAGTAACGTGCCCTTTTTGAAAATAGCCTTTAGTTTGAAAATCCCGAAGGACAAAAATGTTTGAAGTTGGTTTGTGTTTTTTAGGACAGAAGTGGCTTAAGTTAGTTCCTAAGCTGCATTGCACCAAAGTCTAGGGCACAGGGGCGAATACTTAACGCATCGTCCCAAGACAGGACACTCGCTAAGCACTCTAGAAAGATGAGAGAAAGCCCCTCATTTCTCATTCCCCATACTTAAGGCTCGTGCGCAATACACCTTATTATTATTAAGTGTTTTAAAGAAATTTGAGATGAGAAGAGAGAAGACACAAGGGTAACTCTAAGGGGGACTATGAATCCTAAAGTTATCATGCATGTGACCTACGGTTAGTGAGGTTCAACCTAAACCCTAAAGAAAGAGATGAGAGAAGGAGAGAAGTAAGAATGACCATGGATACTTATCCATACCCTTAAAGAACTTACCTTAGACCCTGCATAAAAGATTAGTACAGAATAGACACAAGTAAGAGAAATGAGGTGAATGAAAATCACACAATGGCCAACAACAATGATAATAATCCAAACATGAATCAAAGAAACAAAGAAACAGCCCCAAAGCAAATGGCACAAGTGCCTTTTTAAACAGATAATCATACAAGGTCAAAGATGCGCCTGCAAGAAAAACTCAAGTGAAAACAAATCAGATAATTAGAAAAATAACTCCTAAAATTCCCAAATTAAACATTAAGGTTCCTCAACTAGAGGCAAACAACATATCAAAAGTCCCTGCAAAAAATAAGATATTAGTCATTCAAATAATTAGGCAGAGTTCAGGTGGGAATTAGGGCTCAGTGTGCCAAAGGGAAGGACAAAAATGCAATATGAAATAAATTTAAAAATGAAATAAAAATATTTTCATGCAATTTAGGATGTTAGTGAACAAATGCAAAAAGAACGGATCAAAAATGTTGTATGATTGCAGAGAGATAAAATAAAGAAATTGTGTATGCATGAGATGTGTGATGCAAAAAGAAATTGAATTAAACAATTAATTTAAATGATAAAAATAAAATAAAAATAAAAAAATAAAATTTGTAAAAATTTTATAAAATAATAAAGATGATATATGAATTTTATGGGAATTTTTAAATGCAATTATGTATTTTTTAAAAATAAAAGAAATAATAATGATAATTAAAATGAAATAAAAGTGAAATAAAAAATGCAGGGGGTGTGTGTAGTAAGAAAATGAAGAGGAAATTGAAGTGGGCTGGAGAGTGGGGTGCGAATAATAAGCCCATGCGTTAAGTCCACCGTGTGTCCCCATGTGCCATGCGCGTGCCGTTTTAATGTGCTGGCGTGCTATGGTTCGTGCGATTCATCCAAGGGCCAGTGGTTGGTCAACGAGAAAGAAAAGTAAACAAAACAAAATGAAATGAAAGGGTGGCACACGGTATGACCATGGGGTAATGAACACAGGATTAACAATTAAAATTCAGAAAAAAAAATAAAATAGAAGACACATGGCGCGCTGATGATCGTTGGATGCATGAATCGGACGGTTGGGAGTCATCTTCAACCTTCCTTCGCCGGAACCCTCACAGCCACCGGAGCTAGGGTTCCGGCCGCCGTCCTCCGCCACCTGCAACCTGAAAAGTGCCCAGAAAACACCAAACTATATACCATTCGAACCATAATTTCGCAAGGGTTCCAAATCTCTCATCCAAAATCACAAATAAACAACATACAATAAAAAACGAATGGATTAGTGTTAGGGCATAAAACTTCAAATGCACATAGCAAGCAATATACACACCCATATTACAAACCAATTATATCAGCATGATCAGTGACAGTCTCACAACAATATTCATGTAAAAAATTGGAGTTTTAAAAGCACGAAAAAACTCATCAACCTGAGATGGTGCAGCTCCAATCCTTGCTCTTGGCTGCAAATGGTGGTTGGGTTGTGGCCTAGAAATTACCAGGAAGAGACTTGTGGAAGAACTTTTGGCAAAAACCTTGTGGATCGTGAGTTTGAATGAGAAATCCTCTTTTAGGGTTTTCTTGAGAACTCCTCCAACTTCACGTGTATATCCCCTAACAAATGCATGAATAGGCTTAAATACTTAGGGTTATTTCATCTGATGAGGAATTGGGCTTGGGTAATCCATTGTTTAATGATTTTTGAATTATTTTGGAATTTTGCATTATGTGGAATATACCTCTCTTCATGCATGTTCACTTAAAAATTCCATGATGGATCACTTGCATTTGGATTGATAATTACACCCCTATGGAACTTGGGCCTTGAAAATAATTGGTTCATGAGCTTTAAATAATTTGGGAGTTTTGAATAATGGGGAATAAATGAAGAACAAATCATGGAATTGCTTCATTCTTGGGCCCAAAATAATCCTCAAGGAATGTTTTTTAATATTGGAATGTGACATGAAGCAATGGAATTGATTATAGGTCATTATGCCCAAAGTTGTGAAAATGGGATCATGAGAAACCCTAAAAACCACTTTGCCTTCTTTCGATCATAACTGGAGTTTCACAAATGATATAGAGACCCACTAGTACTTGTTGGAAAGAGAAGAAAAAGATCTTCAACTTTAATGTTGGAGACAAATTCATTTGAAGCTTTCTTGATGATGAAAAGTCAAGTTTAATGCAGCGCAGGAACTTGCCCAAAAAGGAAACTTTTCATTATAGGTCACTTTCCAAATTTAGAAACTTTGCACCAACTCCTGATTCCTGACAAATATGTATGAAACTTGACCCCTGGAGACCATATGAGGATATGAGATCTTAAAATCCCTGAAGAGAACCTCAAAATTTCACAGTTGACTTTTCTCCTTTCACTGTTGACTTTTCCCCAAATTCAATTGATTTTCAATCCATTGGCTAATTGAACTTCTCCTGAACCAAGCTGATGGACAATCTTCCACCCCTAGGTATTTAGGGACCCAAGGAATACCATGGAATCAAGTCTTGCCGAAAAAATCAGAAATAAACTGACTTTATAGCAAACCCTAGTTTTAGTATCCTCAGTCTAGGAGGAAATAGCACAGTCTCCAAATCCAAATTCCTCTGAATATGATGTGTATCCTCTCCAACAAAGATAAGATATGTCATTTGGTGATGATAAAAACCCAAGGAGCCTGCCCATTAGAACAATAAACCCAAGAATTTCAAAACCCTAATTCATGCACTGGTTAGGAGAGTGATTCCACTTGAGATCCCTTGCAACCTGTGAACTCTTGATGAGGTAGTAGACCAGATAGGACTTTACCCTGACCCCATTCTAATGATATGCATACATGATAATGCAAAAATGAAATGAAACACAAGCCAGTTAGTATTAAAGTAAGGAGGGCAAATTTTGGGGTGCAACAGCTGCCCCTATTCAATCAACTTGGTCCTGAGGGTATGATGGTGACGGCTTTCAGACAATCAGGATGCACGGAGATTGAATACCAAAGAACCCGGAAATTTGCAATCCTCCACTGAAGAATTAGTCATAAATGCTGCTATGTTGGGTATAAAACAAAACAAACTTCCCCAACTGACGAAGTAAATCTTCAAAAGGTTGCTATCTCTGCTGATAAAGAGATACTAGCAAGATGAATATCGTCCCTGCTGATAAAGGGTAACTGACGAGAGAAATATCCGAAAGATTGCTATCTCTGCTGACAAAGAGAAACTAGCAATACCAATGCCTTCCCTGCTGATAAAGGGAATTGACGAAGAAAATATCCGAAATATTGCTATCCCTGCTGATAAAGAGAAACTAGCAAGATGAATGCCATCCCTGCTGATAAAGGGTAACTGACGAGAGAAATATCCAAAAGATTGCTATCTCTGCTGACAAAGAGAAACTAGCAATACAAAAGCCATCCCTGCTGATAAAGGGAAACTGACGAAAGAAAATCTTCTTCAAAAGATTGCCATCTCTGCTGATAAAGAGATTTAGCAAACTGATGCCATCCCTGCTGATAAAGGGAAACTAGCAGAACAAATGCCATCCCTGCTGATAAAGGGAAACTGACGAAAGAGAATCTTCTATAGATTGCCATCTCTGCTGATAAAGAGATTTAGCAAAATAAATGCCATCCCTGCTGATAAAGGGAAACTGACGAAGAACTATCCAAGAGATCGATATCTCTGCTGATAAAGAGAAACTAGCAAACTGATGCCATCCCTGCTGATAAAGGGAAACTGACAAAAGAAAATCTTCCATAGATTGCCATCTCTGCTGATAAAGAGATTTAGCAAACTGATGCCATCCCTGCTGATAAAGGGAAACTAGCAGAACAAATGCCATCCCTGCTGATAAAGGGAAACTGACGAAAGAGAATCTTCCATAAATTTCCATCTCTGCTGATAAAGAGATTTACCAAAATAAATGCCATCCCTGCTGATAAAGGGAAACTGACAGAATACTATCCAAAAGATCGCTATCTCTGCTGATAAAGAGAAACTAGCAAACTGATGCCATCCATGCTGATAAAGGGAAACTGACGAAAGAAAATCTTCCATAGATTGCCATCTCTGCTGATAAAGAGATTTAGCAAACTGATGTCATCCCTGCTGATAAAGGGAAACTAGCAGAACAAATGCCATCCCTGCTGATAAAGGGAAACTGACAGAATACTATCCAAAAGATCGATATCTCTGCTGATAAAGAGAAACTAGCAAACTGATGCCATCCCTGCTGATAAAGGGAAACTGACGAAAGAAAATCTTCCATAGATTGCCATCTCTGCTGATAAAGAGATTTAGCAAACTGATGCCATCCCTGCTGATAAAGGGAAACTAGCAGAACAAATGCCATCCCTGCTGATAAAGGGAAACTGACGGAATACTATCCAAAAGATCGCTATCTCTGCTGATAAAGAGAAACTAGCAAACTGATGCCATCCCTGCTGATAAAGGGAAACTGACGAAATAAATGCCATCCCTGCTGATAAAGGGAAACTGACGAGAGAAATATCCGAAAGATTGCTATCTCTGCTGACAAAGAGAAACTAGCAATACCAATGCAGACTTCACTGGGGATAATGTGAAACAAAACTTCTGGTCAAGCAAGAACGGGATTTCTCAAAAGAGAAAAGCCAGATAAAACTTCTGACGGGCCCATGATCCATAGATAAGATGACTCCGCTGGGGAAAGGAGAAGTCTAAATAAAAGACTCTGCCGGGGAGCACAAGTATGAGGAATACATCCCTCCAAAATCTCTTGAGTTATGCCATCTCTGCTGAGAAAGAGAATTGGCAACGAAAGTATCAAACCTGGCTTATGCTCCGAATGCAAATGTTTGAATAATGGCGTAATGCTCCATACGACATGGAAATGCTACGCGCTTGAGGATGCAATGCAAATGTTTATGATATGCAAGAGAGGTCCTCCAGCAAAATAAATGCCGGAGAGGAAAGATCCATTCTTCTGGGGATGACAAAAATAGATTGTCCTCTGAATCTAGGAACTCTGCTGAGAAGGGTTATACTGATCGACTCTTCGGATCAACCACTTCTGCCGGGGATGAAATTCCGAAAGAACTACCGGGGACCCCACCTGTCTTTCATTGAAGGTAACATCCAAAACCTGAGATTTCTCCTCTGCTGGGGGAGTTAAGAGTGAACGCCAATAACGGAACCGGAAGTCTGTTACTGAAAATTGCTAATATCCAATTGGCTTAGAACCTACTGGGGAAAACAGTCCATGATACTAGCCTGCTTGGGGATACTTCTGAACTGCTGAAGGGGAGAAAGCCCTTATCCCCGCCTTGCTGGGGATTAGAATATGACATTGTTGGTGAAAGTACACTTCCTGACTGGGGGGAAGGTGAACGTCCTGATTCTGTGGGGAAATAACGCCTCGATTCGGAGAGAATACCTCCCACGTCTCCTGCTGGGGAAGTCTGCTCTGCTGAGGAAAGCTTGTCCTGCTGGGGAAGGAGCAGTCTCAATGTTGGGGAGAGCAACCTGCTGGGAAGTACAATCCTGTTGCCCTGCAAGTCAAATAACAACAAAAGAATATGCCACAAACTGGCTATCCTCGTTAACGCCTAAGTAACTTCTACTGCTTTTCGTTACGCTCTGCAAAGCTCGAAATTTTATATGCAATGTTTATCAAAAATATCGGACATTTTTTTGCAAACAAAACAGTAAAAGTAAAAGTAAAATAAACAATGGAAAGCTCTTTGAGTGAAATGAATATTTTATTGAAGAGTGGCCTGTAAATAGGCATTTACAATAGGAAGCAATTCCTAGAAAGAGGTAATTGCGCAAAAAATAAAAAGAAAATACACATGTCGGCAATGTGGGAACAGATATCCACCATGATTCGACTCAGCTATGACCCATACGACTTGCTTATCCACAAATGTCTTGGCCTTTGAAGAGACTGACTGTACTGATTCCTTTCTTTCAGAATTTCCAGGTATTGTGAGTGTTCACAGATCGAACGCAGACCGTAGCCTTTCGCTTATAAATCCCTAACTTTTGCCTGGATCGCCCTTTTCGGGTTTTCAATCCACCGGGATACCCATTTTTGCCAAAGTTTCCTTTTCAGGTTTTCAACTTTGCGGGTTTACACATCTCTTTTTACATTTTATCCCTAATTTTTGCCCAAACCTTTTCCTTTTCATGGTTCGCCGGGATGCCCCTTTTTGCCTGGATTTTCATTTTATGTCCAGTGGGTCTCTTTTATGCGAAGTATTTTTTGACTACGTCTGCGTTCACAGGGGAGGTAAAATCTTCGCCATCCATAGTTGAAAGTAGTAAGGCTCCACCAGAGAAAACTTTTCTGACTACATACGGCCCTTCGTAGTTTGGAGTCCATTTGCCCCTGTGATCTGTCTGAGGAGGAAGGATCCTTTTCAAAACCAATTCACCTGTCTGAAAATTCCGAGGACGCACTTTCTGATCAAAGGCGTGCTTCATCCTACTCTGATACAAATGGCCATGTGCGATGGCTGCCAATCTCTTTTCTTCAATAAGGTTCAACTGGTCCAACTTGGAACGCACCCATTCAGCTTCATCAAGCTTCACATCTGCCAGAACTCTCAAAGACGGAATCTCGACCTCTAAGGGCTAAGGGTAAGACTGCTTCCATACCATATACCAATGAGAAAGGGGTTGCCCCAGTTGACGTACGCACCGAAGTATGGTAACCATGTAGAGCATAAGGTAACATCTCATGCCAGTCTTTATACGTTACCACCATCTTCTGCACAATCTTCTTGATATTCTTATTTTCCGCCTCAACAGCCCCATTCATCTTCGAACGATAGGGAGAAGAATTGCGATGCTCGATCTTAAAACTCTGACATAGTTCCTTCATCATCTTATTATTCAAATTCGAGCCATTATCAGTAATGATTCTCTCCAGGACCCCATAACGACAGATGATGTCCTTCTTTATAAATCGGGCTACCACTTGCTTGGTGACATTGGTGTACGAGGCTGCCTCCACCCACTTTGTGAAATAATCAATGGCAACCAAAATGAAACGGTGCCCATTGGAAGCAGTAGGCTCAATCTTTCCAATCATATCTATACCCCACATTGCAAACGGCCAGGGAGATGACAACACATTTAGAGGCGTAGGCGGTACGTGCATCTTATCTGCATAAATCTGGCATTTATGGCACTTCCGAGCGTACTTGAAACAATCAGACTCCATAGTCATCCAATAATATCCTGCTCTTAACAACTTTCTAGCCATGGTGTGTCCACTGGAATGAGTACCGAAAGAACCCTCGTGAACTTCCTCCATCAATGAGCTTGCCTCGTGTTCATCAACACAACGTAGCAAAACCATATCGAAGTTCCTCTTATATAACACATCATCCTTGTTCAGGAAGAAGTTTCCTGCCAACCTCCTCAGAGTCTTCTTATCCTTGGTGGAGGCACCCTCTGGATATTCCTGGCTCTTCAGAAAAACCTTAATATCATGATACCACGGTTTACCATCAGACGCGTCTTCAATTGCAAACACAAAATCTGGTCTGTCCAGACGCATGATTCTAATCGACAGAGTTTCATTCTAACGGTTTACCTTATACTTGGATGCCAATGTTGCCAACGCATCAGCCATCTGATTCTCAGCTCGGGGCACATGATGAAAATCCACCCTATCAAAGAAAGGTAACAACCTTCTGGCGTAGTTGTTATAAGGTACCAAATTTTCCTGACAATTCTCCCATTCTCCTGTAATCTGATTAACCACCAACGCGGAATCACCATAGACATCGAGGTTCTTAATTCTCAAATCAATTGCTTCTTCTAACCCCATGATGCATGCTTCATACTCCGCCTCGTTGTTGGTACACACAAATGCTAACCGGGCAGTGAAAGGTATATGAGAACCCTTCGGAGTTGTAATGATTGCCCCAATTCCATTGCCATATGAGTTGACAGCCCCATCAAAAATCATCTTCCACTGTGATCCAATCTCAGGTCCTTCGTCAGGCAGAGGCTCTTCACAATCCTTCATTTTCAGAAACATAACATGCTCGTCTGGAAACTCAAACTTCATAGGCTGATAATCCTCGACTGGCTGATCAGCAAGATATTCTGACAGAACACTTCCCTTAATGGCCTTCTGAGAAACATACTGAATATCGTACTCTGTCAAAACCATCTGCCAACGGGCTATCCTTCCAGAAAGTGCTTGCTTCTCAAACACGTACTTAATCGGATCCATCTTCGAAATCAACAAGGTTGTGTGATTTAACATATACTGCCTTAGGCGCTTGGCTGCCCAAGCGAGTGCACAACATGTCTTTTCCAGCATAGAGTATCTCGATTCGCAATCAGTGAACTTCTTACTCAGGTAGTAAATGGCATGCTCTTTCTTACCCGTCTCGTCGTGTTGACCGAGCACACAACCCATCGAATTCTCAAGAACCGTAAGGTACATAATCAACGGTCTCCCAGACACTGGTGGCATAAGGACTGGAGGTTCTTGCAAGTACGTCTTTATCCTTTCAAACGCCTCTCAACAATTTTCATTCCACCTGACCCCTTGATCCTTTCTCAACAACTTGAAAATTGGTTCACATGTGGCTGTCAGATGAGAGATAAACCTGGCAATGTAATTCAACATCCCCAAGAAACCACGAACCTCTTTCTCTGTTCTTGGTTCAGGCATTTCCTGTATGGCTCTTATCTTTGCAGGATCAACTTCGATACCTCTTTCACTAACAATGAAACCCAGCAATTTACCAGACCTCACGCCGAAGGTGCACTTGTTCGGATTCAATCTCAATCTGAACTTCCTCAACCTTTCAAACAACTTCTGGAGGTTTACCAAGTGTTCTTCCTCTGTCTGTGACTTCGCAATCATGTCATCAACATAGACTTCGATCTCCTTGTGAATCATATCATGAAAGAGAGTCACCATCGCCCGCTGATAGGCTGCCCCAACATTCTTCAATCCAAAGGGCATTACCTTGTAGCAAAATGTTCCCCACGGTGTTTTGAAAGTAGTCTTCTCCATGTCCTCTGGGGCCATTTTGATTTGGTTATACCCAGAGAAGCCATCCATGAAGGAAAACACAGAATATTGAGCAGTATTGTCCACTAACACGTCAATGTGGGGGAGCGGGAAATCATCTTTCGGGCTCGCCCTATTCAAATATCGGTAATCCACACACATCCTGACCTTCCCATCCTTCTTAGGTACAGGTACAATATTAGCAACCCACGGAGGATAATTTGTCACAGCAAGAAATCCGGCGTCCAGCTGTTTCTGAACCTCTTCCTTGATCTTGACAGCCATATCTGGTTTCGTCCTTCTCAACTTCTGCTTAACTAGAGTACAACCCTCTTTAAGCGGCAGCCGGTGTGAAACAATGTCAATATCAAGTCCGGGCATGTCTTGGTAAGACCAGACGAAAATATCCACATACTCTCGAAGTAACTCAATCAATCTTCCCTTAACAGTGTCTTCCAGGGTAGCCCCAACCTTTACTTCTCGTTTAACATCCTCGGTTCCCAAATTAACAGTTTCAACTTCCTCCTGATGAGGTAGAATAACCCTTTCCTCTTGTTTCAGTAACCTGGCTAATTCTTCTGGTAAGTCACAGTCTTCGTCAGTCTCTTCTTCGGCCTGATAGATGGGATTGTCGAAGTCATATCGAGCCATAGCTAAGTCATGGGTGGAATTTAAACAAAGGAACCTGCATGATGGATGTTTTATGTTCATTATGAGTGCAACAAACAAGAAAACACATTGCCATTTTGATGTGGGTTAATGCAAAAAGTAAAAAATAGAAAGGCAGGGATCAAAATATTTGAATGAAAAAACATCCTTTATTGATGATAAAAATAGCAAATAAAACATCCAAGCCCTACAAATAAATATCACTACGCCTTGGGCAGAGCGTAGGACTCAACATAACAGAAAACAAAAGTAAATTACTCTGGGCGCGTCACTTGGATAACTTTCTCGGAGGACCAGTTGCCTAGGCTCTGACCAGGATTGCAGGGACGGATCCATTCATCCATGTCACAATCACTATCTCCTTCATCCTCAATAGCATTGACTCTGTCGAAGAGAACACCGGCACTGGTGAAACGGACTGGACCATAGAACTTGGGAGGCTCTTCAGAACGCCTAGGTGGCTTGTAACCCAGTCCATGAGTATCTTGCTTCCTTTGAACATCAATAACACTGCCCCACTTCTGAGAACCACCAGCTTCAACTATAGCACGCGCCTCTTTGAAAGAGGACATTGGAACTTCTGGTTGTATGACGACTTCAGGTTGGACAACCGCCTCAAGCTGAGTGACTGCCTTTGGGGGTTCCTGGGGAATCTTCACAGCTTCAAAGGCTTGGCATAAAGTTTCCTGTATCTCACCATCTACCTCTACATACTTGAAGGTCGATAGGTGACTCACCATGATATCTTCTTCACCACAAACAGTCACAACGTGGCCATCCACCATATACTTCAACTTCTGGTGCAGTGTAGAAGTTACTGCCCCAGCACCGTGGATCCAAGGGCGACCCAACAAACAACTATAGGCAGGCTGAATATCCATTATGTAAAAGGTGGTGTTGAAAATCTCAGGACCCACCTTGATTGGCAGAACTAACTCTCCAAACACTGACCTCTTGGAGCCATCAAAAGCACGTACCACCAAGTCACTTGGTGTACAAATCAACCCACGAGTATCCAACTTTATCAAAGCCTTCTTTGGTAACACATTCAAAGACGACCCAGTATCAACTAACACATGCGACATCAAAGAACCACGGCATTCCACTGAAATATGCAGTGCGTTGTTGTGATTCCTCCCTGCCGGAGTCAGATCTAAATCGGTGAAACCCAAACCATTACCAGCATTCACATGAGCCACTACCCCTTCTAGCTGATTGACGGATATTTCCTGCGGTACATAAGCCATATTCAGAACCTTCAGCAATGCATTTCGGTGGGCCTCAGAGCACAATAGTAAGGATAGAATGGAAATCTTCGATGGAGTTTGGTGAAGTTGGTCGACAATCTTGTAATCACTTTTCCTGATCAATCTCATAAACTCTTCTACGTCTTCTGAAAAAGTATCCCCACCTGGCTTCGTCATAGAGTTATTAGCTTCCTGCCTCTGTACGGACTCATCCATCATCTGTTTACCCTTGTCTTGACTTGAACTACCAGCCTGATTCTCGGACGGAATAAAGACTCTACCACTCCTAGTGATAGCTCCAGCTTCAACAAGATTTCCAACCCCTGTATTCACGACTGATGTGTCTTCCAATTCATGCTTCTTACCATTGACAAACACCTTGGCCCCATAGTTCCATGGGATGGCCTTGGTAGTCTCATACGGGACTGGTCCAGGAACAGTGATAGTGACCGGCGCTGGTCTCGCTGGCGCTGATATAGTTATTATCTTGAACGGAATTGTTATGGTGGCAACATCAATCTCTCTGTCAGTAACATTATTCTGCTTGCAACCTCTGTCAAACTGTAATACCCCTTCGTTGATCATTTTCTGAATACCTGCTTTCAATAACTCACAACCGCCTGGCTGTGACACACATCCCACACAACCTTCATCACAACCGGGAAGTACCCCTCCTCTCAATAGTCTTTCCTTCACCACACCCAAGGGAGTTTGGACTTCGTTCACATCTAAAATCAAACTCAAGTCTTCACAATCTTCAATAATAGCATTGATCTTTGGCCCACCGTGATTCGGCATCGGGTTCTGATTCACATTCGGGACGTCATTGGAGAAGTTGATGGCTTTGGAATCCACCAAATCTTGAACCTTATGCTTAAAAGCTTTACAGTTCTCAATATGGTGTCCGGGTGCCCCAGAATGAAATTCACAGTGGGCGTTGGCGTCGTAGCCAGGAGGTGGATTACCAGTAGGTGTGTAGCACCCCAAAATTTGCCCTCCTTACTTTAGTACTAACTAGCTTATGTTTCATTTCATCTTTGCATTATCATGTATGCATATCATTAGCATGGGGTTAGGGTAAAGTCATATCTGGTCCACTACCTCATCAAGAGTTCACAGGTTGCAAGGGATATCAAGTGGAATCACTCTCCTAACAAGTGCATGAATTAGGGTTTTGAAATTCTTGGGTTTATTGCTCCAATGGGAAGGCTCCTTGGGTTTTTATCATCACTAAATGACATATCTTATCTGTGTTGGAGAGGATACACATCATATTCAGAGGAATTTGGATTTGGAGACTGTGCTATTTATTCCTAGACTAAGGGTACCACAACTAGGGTTTGCTATAAAGTCAGTTTATTTCTGATTTTTTGGGCAAGGCTTGATTCTATGGTATTCCTGGGGTCCCCAAGTATCTAGGGATGGGAGGTTGCCCATCAGTTTGTTTCAGGGGAAGATCAATTGGCCAATGGATTGAAAATCAGTTGAATTTGGGGAAAAGTCAACAGTGGAAGGAGAAAAGTCAACTATGAAATTTTGAGGTTCTCTTCAGGGATTTTAAGGTCTCACACCCTCAAATGGTCTCCAGGGGTCAAGTTTCATACATATTTGTCAGAAATCAGGAGTTGGTGCAAGGTTTCTAAATTTGGAAAGTGACCTATAATGAAAAGTTTCCATTTTTGGCAAGTTTCTACACCACCTTCAACTTAATTTTACACCAGCAAGGATGCTTCAGATGAATTTTTCTCGAACATGAAAGTTGAAGATATTTTTCTCCTCTTTCCAACAAGTACTAGTGGGTCTCCATATCATTTGTGAAACTCCAGTTATGATCAAAAGAAGGCAAAGTGGTTTTTAGGGTTTTTCATGATGCCATTTTCACAATTTTGGGCATAGTGACCTATAATCAATTCCATTGCTTCATGCCACATTCCAATATTAAAATACATGCCTTGAGGATTATTTTTGACCCAAGAATGAAGAAATTCCATGGATTATTATTCACCTTTTTTCCATTATTCAAAATTCCCAAAATGTCTAAAACTCATAAACCATTTGTTCTCAAGGCCCAAGTCAAAAGTGGTGTGAGTAGCAACTCAGATACAAGTGATCCATCATGAATTCAAGGGCATGGAAGGAATGTATTTTTCACTTATTCAACATAATGCCAAGTTCCAAAATAAGTCAAAAATCATTAAACATGGAATTACCCAGGTCCAATTCGTATTCAACTGAAAACCCTAGCTTATTTAAACCTAAAGATGCACTGGTTAGGGTTCATGCACGTGAAATTGGAGGAGTTCTCAAGAAAAACCTAAAAGAGGATTTCTCACCAAAACTCACGATCTACAAGGAGATTCTTCAAACTTCTTCCACAAAGCTTCTCTTGGTAGTCCATTGAGTGCAAATCAACTACTATTCATAGCTAAAAGCAAGTGTACAAGGGGAATCGTCTCAGGTTGGTAGGATTTTCGAGGATCCTAAAACTCCAATTTTTTACGTGAATATTGTTGTGTCGTTGTCACTGATCATGCTGGTATGGTTGGCTTGGTGATTGGATGTGTATATTGCTTGTAATGTTGATTTGAAATTTTTCGCCCTAACACTAATCCTTTCGATTTGCATTATGTGTTATTTATTTTTTATTTTGGACGAGGGATTTGGAATCCTGGTGGAATTCCGGTTCGAACGGTATGCGGTTTGGGGTTTTCTGGGCATTTGGTAGGTTGCAGGTGGTGGTGGCAGGCGGCCGGAGCTAGGGCTCCGGCGACCTGAGGAGTTCCCGGCCAGATTAGGGTTCCAATGAAGAAGACGAACCAGGGCCGTTGATCTACGTGATCGTGTGGCCTTCACTTCGCCACGTGTGTTTTTTTTAATTTTTTTTCTGAGTTTTATTTATTGATTATGTGTACTTTACCCCACCGTTGCTACCATACTCCTCAAATTATTTTTTTTTTATTCTGTTTACTTTTGTTTTGTTGACCAAGTCATGAGCTGTCTGATGGATCAGACGGTCCTCAACACTGCCAGCGAATAAAAATCGCACGCGCCTTGCACGTGGTGGAACACGGTGAACCACTTTTTTTATTTTTGCTATTTTCTAATGAATTATTGGGCCAGGCTTGCTATACGCACCCCCAACCTTCAACCCAGTCTCCAATTCCAACTTGTTTCTTTTACTCAACACACCCCCATGCGCATTCAATTCTTTTTTATTTTATTTAATTCATTGCATTTTCATATTTTAATTTTAAAAATAGTTTTTTACATCTAAAAATCATCATAAAATTAATATATCATCTGTATTATTTTATAAAATTTTTACATTACACATTTCATGCATACTCAATTTGTTTATTTTATTTCTCTGCATTCGAAAAATATTTTTTATCCGTTCCTTTTACATTCATTCATTAACATTCTAAAGTGCTTAAAAATATTTTTCTTTCATTTTTAATTTTATCTCATATTGCATTTAGGTCCTTCCCTTTGGCACACTGAGCCCTAATTCCCACCTGAGTTCCACCTAACCATTTGAATGACTAATATCTTGATTTTTTGCAGGGACTTTGGAGATGTTGTTTGCCTCTGGTTGAGGAACTTTAATGTTTAATTTGGGAATTTTAGGAGTCATTTTTCTAATTATCTGATTTGTTTTCACTTGAGATTTTCTTGCAGGCGCGTCTTTGACCTTGTGTGATTATCTGTTTGAAAAGGCACTTGTGCCATTTGCTTTAGGGCTGTCTTTTGTTTCTTTGAGTTCATGTTTGGATTATTATCATTGTTGTTTGCCTTTGCTTGATTTTCTTTCACCTCATCTCTCTTACTTATGTCTATTCTGTGCTAATCTTTTATGCAGGGTCTAAGGTAAGTTCTTTGAGGGTATGGATAAGTATCCATGGTCACCCTTACTTTTTCCTTCCCTCATCTTCTTCCTTTAGGATTTAGGTTGTCTTCAAACCTCACTAACTGTAGGTCACCCATGCATGATGACTTTAGGATCTATAGTCCCCCTTTAGAGTCACCCTTGTGTCTTCTCTCTTTTCATCTCAAATTTCTTTAAAACACTTAATAAGAATAAGGTGTATTGCGCACGAGCCTTAAGTATGGGGAATGAAAAATGAGGGGCTTCCTCTCATCTTTCTAGAGTGCTTAGCGAGCGTCCTGTCTTGGGACGATGCGTTAAGTATTCGCCTCTGTGCCCTAGACTTTGGTGCAATGCAACTTAGGAACTAACTTAAGCCACTTCTGTCCTAAAAAACACAAACCAACTTTAAACCTTTTTGTCCTTCAGGATCTTCAAACTAAAGGCTATTTTCAAAAAGGGCATGTTACTTTCTGTCTGAGACGCAAACAGGCATCGACCCTAACTGCCGGACGCGAACTTAACGTCGCTCATAAAAAACACAAAAAGAACTTGGTCCGAACTACGTTGACTCTGAATTCCCCATTGCACAAGGGGGGTACGTAGGCCTAGGACGTCGACGTCCTACCGAGTCTGTCTTTGTCTTTCCCTCTCCGTTTTAGTACAGCCTTAGATGATAGTATAACTTACCCTTAGATTAGACAACAAGCGTGGATCCCATCGAGTACGATGGACGCGTGGGGTGTTAGCACCTTCCCCTCGCGTAACCGACACCCGAACCCAGGTTATGGTTGCGATGACCATTCCTTTCGCCCTTCCTAAGGTTTATGCGGTGTTCCCTTTCCCTCTCTTGGGATAAATTTACACGGCTGGCGACTCTGTTTTTCCGCGCCACTTTCGCGTTTGTACCTGGATGAAAATCCTGGGAGCGACAGTTGGCGACTCTGCTGGGGACTCTGGTTGACCTATGCTGGTCCATCCCTAAGCGAGTCGATCCTAACGCTTGCTTGTCTCTTTGGGTGTTTTGTTTTTGTTTTGCTTTATGTTGTATTTTATTTTTATTTTTTACCGCATTTTCTGCATTTCATTTATTATTACTGTCATGCTGCTGTGCTGTGCTGGCTGTCTTTGTTTTGCAGGTTGGGTGGGACCGAGAGCTAAGCCCAATACCAAGGCTTGAGAATACCCTAGGACTAGAGTGGAAAGTCGTGGGACCTACGTGCCTGTTTGGTACGTTTGTGTGTTCACGAAATTCACAACCAGACGGGGCTATCTTGGGATGCATTCTAACGTGTGTGTCTTGCGTATGTTGGGGTGTTGATCTAGATAGCTGTCGACTCTGGTGACCGATCATTGAGGACCTTAGTGGAAACATCCCTCTTTAGTGGTGACAGTGGCAGACCACATCCTGTGGCAAACCCATTCGCACCCGAGGGCCCGCTTTGGAACTCGCATAGGATGGCCCCTACGTTTTGAAGAGAATCAGTGGAGGCACTCCTCGATTGACTTTAGTACTGTACCCCGAGGGATGAATGTACTATTGTTTCTCGACCTCAGTGCCAAAGCTGAGGACCTTCCGCTTTGGAGAACCAGTTGAGGCCTCCTCGATTGATGATGATGCCAAACCAGAAATGGTGAACGTATCATCATTTCTCGACCTGAGAGCCCGGGATACTGAACATCCTAGTACCCACATGTGAGAGGGGATGGGCGTTTCCAGGTTTGCAGGTAACCGAAACTTTCAACCTACCTGGTTTTCTGGATTTCTCATCGATGTCTGATTATTTGGGTTCCTCAGTGGTTCAGAATTCTGGTTTTCTGGTTTCTCGTTCGGCTAACAGCACAGCACATCCAGCAGCGTGCCTTGACCCCATGTTTGCATGAGCATATCATTTTTCTTGCATTCTGACGTGTTTGACATTTTTCAGGGCTTGCATCTTACTCTTGATTCCGGTTTTCTGAGGTTACTTCAGTATGGACGTTCAAAAAAAGAAGATTGTTGCTTATTCATTCCCAGAACCGACTTTGACACTGATTCACAAATTGATTAATATGGCTAGTTCCGGAGTTCGTACAGAGTTCAGTGGAAGGTATGGAAGACTTCTGAAATTTGTCTATAATATCTCCCAGTATGAGAAGGATGCCATTCACACCCTTCTTCAGTTTTACGACCCGTCTCTGCGTTGCTTCACTTTCCCGGACTACATCTTGGCTCCAACGTTGGAGGAATTCTCGTTTATTTTGGGAATTCCTATCAGTCATGATATAGTTTTCTTTTCTAAGGAACACCCCGGTATGAAAGAAATGGTTGTGGCTCTTCATATTAGTGAATCCGTCCTGAACAGTAATGTTGAAGAAAAACAAGGGGTTAAGGGTTTCCTATTGAAGTTCCTGTTTGATCAAGCCTGCATACATGTCAAAGACAAGAACTGGACTGCTTTCCAAGCTATCCTAGCTATGTGTATCTATGGGATTGTTTTGTTTCCAAATATTCCTGATCTGGTGGATATGCATGCCGTCAGAGTCTTTATTTCAAAGAATCCTATACCTACCTTGCTAGGTGATGTGTACCATTCAGTTCACTATAAGAATGAGAATAGGCGTGGGAAAACTGTAAGTTGCTGTGCACCACTCTTAGCTACTTGGTTTTTGAGTCGTCTCCCTAAATCTGGTGCTTTCGTTGATACGAAAGATTCTCTGAAGTGGTCTAAGAGGGTTATGGGCTTGACTGCTGATAACATCGTTTGGATTAATCGTGACTTGCTAGGAATGGAGATTATTTGTAAATGTGGAGAATTCCCTAATGTTCCTTTGATAGGGAGGGAAGGTGGAATTAACTATAATCCCTCCCTAGCTATCAGACAGTTTGGCTATCCTTTGAAGAATCCACCCGAAGAGCGAGATGTCCGAGAATCCTTATTCTTCAATGGTATTGAGGATCAAGGGTTGATAAGGAAAGTTGTGAATGCTTGGAGACAGGTGACTAAGAAGGGTAAGATTCCATTCGGGAAAAGTAACAATCGGACTTTCCCTCCCTATAAAGAGTGGATTAAGAAGAGAGCAGAAGAGGAGCTCCTTCCATTCCCGATGGAACCACCTCTGTATCCTTTGGTGATCGAGCCTCCTACCACCGTTGAGTTGGAGAAGTATAACACATTATGGGCTGAAAAGGAAAGGTTGCGGGAAGAGAATAATGAGCTAAAGAGAGAGATTTATCAGTGGAAACATGAGCGGGGTGAAGCTGTTCATACCGCCAAGTTAAAGACAGAGCTCCTTGCTAAAGCAGAAAAAGAGCTTGCTGACATGGTCGCATCCAGGGAAAGAATGAAACAAGCTTTGGATGGTATCAGTAGCGTTCTCAGGTCCAAGGATGAGGAATTAGGCAAGGCTTTGTTGAAGATTCACAGGTTCAATGATCACCGAGAAACTGCCATGGCTGAGAATAAGAGAAAGGAAGACGACTACATAGCTAAGATTGATCAGTTGAAGTCGACGCTCAAGAAGAAAGATGCCGAGATCTTATCAGGGACATTCAAGAGACAAGTAGTCGAAGATCGACTCAAGGAAGCAATAGCCTCCATGGAAGAACTGAAAGTCCAAGCTGAAGTGAAGAAACCTAGACATGAGGGTCCTAGCATGGATAGTGTTTCTGGAGAAGACGCTTGGGAGTTACATTGCTGATACTTGGATGGGATCATACACAGGAGAGACCTTCTCATTCAAGGGCTAATTCAAAGACCGAAGCATCCTGATACCAGAAAGCTGTTCAAGGAGGTTCAAGACTGGTGCAGAAAGCATAATGGATGGGGGGGATTGACACTTGTAAATTTTGATGACATGCCATAGTTTCCTTTTCTCTTTTATTGTATTTGGATCACCACCAGGCTTGTTGGTTGGGACATATGGATTTTATATTCAGACTTGTTATCTCGAATTTGTGATTGTTGACATTTGGCTCTTCTCCGGTTTTCTTAATATATGAGCAGAAGTTCCATTATATCTTGTTATTAAATCGGAATCAAGGGGTGGATCGCCCTATGAATTTTCAAACACGTCCATTTGCATTTGCATATTCATAATCATTTTGCATAATCATTTTGCATGACATGTGTTTATCTCCGGTGTTCTTATCTTGTTCTCATCTCAGAATTGCAGATCAGCGTATTCACCGGTATCCTACTAAGCAGAATCGGAAGAGACTCATGGATCAGCTACAGAATGAGATCATTGAGATGCGGACTCGCATGAACCAATTCATGGAATTGATGCAAGGGGTTGCTCAGGGACAAGAACAGTTGAGAACTCTCGTTCAGCCACTGATTGCGAGGGTTGATAATGATGGTGTCCTTCATGGAGGACTTCAGACTGGCGTTACTGATGATGGTCAGAATGGTCCTACTGGCGGAGGTGTTCCTACTTCTGGTGTTGTGATTCCTCCGGGCGGAGTAGAAAGTGTTGTGGTTCCCACTGCAGTGGGAGGTGGTACTGGTACTGGCGCAGTTCAGGGACGTCGGTATGATGATGTTCAGGATGATGTATTTTCTTTGCCAGGTGGGGATGCTGGTCCCCAGACTGATCAGGATCAGAGGATCCGGTTGATTGAGGAACAACTAAGGTGTGTTGTGAATCAGGATTCTGTGGGAATGGATCTAGAAGATTTGGGGCTGGTTCCAGGCGTTGTCATTCCACACAAGTTTCAGACTCCCACTTTCGAGAAGTTTAATGGTATGACTTGTCCGAGGACCCACGTCAGGGCGTATACAAGCAAGATGGCTGCATATGCGAAGAATGAAAAGTTGATGATGCATTGCTTCTAGGATAGCCTATCTGAGGCATCCCTGGAGTGGTACATGCAACTGGAAAGGAAGGATATGCGCAGTTGGAGAGATCTGGCAGGGGCATTTATCAGACATTACCAATATAACACTGATATGGCTCCTAACAGAACACAGCTGCAGAATCTGTCACAAAAGAATAATGAGAGCTTCAAGGAGTATGCCTAGAGGTGGCGTGAACTGGCGGCGAGGGTTCAGCCTCCCATGTTGGAGCGTGAAATGATAACTATGTTTATGGCCACCTTGCAGGGTCATTACTTTGAAAAGTTGGTACCGTGTATGTCCGGAAAGTTTGCTGATTTGATCTTGGTAGGAGAGATGGTGGAAAGCGGAATTAAGGCAGGAAAGATATCAGGCAGTGATGGGTCCTCATCTGGAGGAAGCAAGAAGCCTTATGCCAGTGGTTATAAGAAGAAGGAGGGAGATACAAACTCTGTGTCATCATATCATGGTAGAGATGGACCTCGTCACAGTTACAATCAGCAGGTGGCTTCTGTAACCATCCCAGCAGCACCTCAGCAGCCTGCAGTGACTCAGCAGCAAAATCAGGCTCCTCGCCGATCTCATCCTCTGACTAGGCGGGATAGGCATTTTGACACTCCACCTCTTCCATACGCTCAATTATTTCAGTACTTGCTACAGCTACAGTTAATCCAGAAGAGAACATTGGCTCCACCTACTGGTAATCCACCTCCCGGCTACGACGCCAACGCCCACTGTGAGTTTCATTCTGGGGCACCCGGACATTATATTGAGAACTGTAAAGCTTTTAAGCATCAGGTTCAAGATCTGCTGGATTCCAAAGCCATCAATTTCTCCAATGACGTCCCGAATGTGAATCAGAATCCGATGCCAAATCACGGTGGGCCGAAGGTCAATGCTATTATTGAAGACTGTGAAGGCTTGAGTTTGATTTCAGATGTGAACGAAATCCGAACTCCCTTGGGTATGGTGAAGGAAAGACTGTTGAAGGGAGGAGTATTTCCCGGTTGTGATGAAAGTGGTGTAAAATGTGTGTCGCAGCCAGACGGTTGTGATTTATTGAAGGCAGGTATTCAAAAAATGATCAGCGAAGGGGTATTACAGTTTGACAGGGGCTGTAAGCAGAGTATTGTTACTGACAGAGAGATTGATGTTGCCACGATAACAATTCCATTCAAGACGATAACTATATCAGCGCCGGCGAGACCAGCACCGGTCACTATCACTATTCCCAGACCAGTTCCGTATGAGAGTACCAAGGCCATCCCATGGAATTATGGGGCCGAGGTGTTTGTTAATGGTAAGAAGCTGGAATTGGAAAAGACATCAGCTGTGAACACAAGGGTGGAAAATCTTGTTGAAGCAGGGGCTATCACTAGGAGTGGTAGAGTCTCTATTCCCTCCGAGAATCAAGCTAGCAGTTCAAGACAAGACAAAGGTAAGCAGATGATAGATGAGTCTGTACAGAGGCAGGAAGCTAATAATTCTGCGACAAAGCCAGGTGGGGATACTTTCTCAGAAGATGTAGAAGAATTTATGAGGTTGATCAGAAAAAGTGAATACAAGATTGTTGACCAGCTTCACCAAACTCCATCGAAGATTTCCATCCTATCCTTACTGTTGTGCTCTGAGGCACACCGAAATGCATTGCTGAAGATTCTGAATATGGCTTATGTACCGCAGGAGATATCTGTCAATCAGTTAGAAGGGGTTGTGGCTCATGTGAATGTTGGTAATGGTTTGGGTTTCACCGATTTAGATCTGACTCCAGCTGGGAGGAATCACAACAATGCTCTGCATATTTCAGTGGAATGTCGTGGTTCTTTAATGTCGCATGTGTTAGTTGATACTGGGTCATCTTTGAATGTGCTACCGAAGAAGGCTCTGATGAAGTTGGATACTCGTGGGTTGATTTGTACACCAAGTGACTTGGTGGTACGTGCTTTTGATGGCTCCAAGAGGTCAGTGTTTGGAGAGTTAGTTCTGCCAATCAAGGTGGGTCCTGAGATTTTCAATACCACCTTTTACATAATGGATATTCAGCCTGCCTATAGTTGTTTGTTGGGACGCCCATGGATCCATGGTGCTGGGGCAGTAACTTCTACGCTGCACCAGAAGTTGAAGTATATGATGGATGGCCACGTTGTGACTGTTTGTGGTGAAGAAGACATCATGGTAAGTCACCTATCGACCTTCAAGTATGTAGAGGTAGATGGTGAGATACAGGAAACTTTATGCCAAGCCTTTGAAGCTGTGAAGATTCCCCAGGACCCCCCTAAGGCAGTCATTCAGCCTGAGGCGGTTGTCCAACCTGAAGTCGTCATACAACCGGAAGTTCCAATGTCCTCTTTCAAAGAGGCACATGCTATAGTTGAAGCTGGAAGTTCTCAGAAGTGGGGCAGTGTTATTGATGTTCAAAGGAAGTAAGACACTCATGGACTGGGTTACAGGCCACCTAGACGTTCTGAAGAGCCTCCCAAGTTCTATGGTCCAGTCCGCTTCACCAGTGCCGGTGTTTTCTTCGACAGAGTCAATGCTATTGAGGATGAAGGAGATAGTGATTGTGACATGGATGAATGGATCCGTCCCTGCATTCCTGGTCAAAGCCTAGGCAACTGGTCCTCCGAGAAAGTTATCCAAGTGACGCGCCCAGAGTAATTTACTTTTGTTTTCTGTTATGTTGAGTCCTGCGCTCTGCCCAAGGCGTAGTGATATTTATTTGTAGGGCTTGGATGTTTTATTTTCTATCTTTATCATCAATAAAGGACGTTTTTTCATTCAAATATTTTGATCCCTGTCTTTCTATTTTTACTTTTTGCATATTAACCCACATCAAAATGGCAATGTGTTTTCTTGTTTGTTGCACTCATAATAAACATAAAACATCCATCATGCAGGTTCCTTTGTTCAGATTCCACCCATGACTTAGCTATGGCTCGATATGACTTCGACAATCCCATCTATCAGGCCGAAGAAGAGACTGACGAAGACTGTGACTTACCAGAAGAATTAGCCAGGTTACTGAAACAAGAGGAAAGGGTTATTCTACCTCATCAGGAGGAGGTTGAGACTGTTAATCTGGGAACCGAGGATGTTAAATGAGAAGTAAAGATTGGGGCTGCCCTGGAAGACACTGTTAAGAGAAGATTGGTTGAGTTACTTCGAGAATATGTGGATATCTTTGCCTAGTCTTACCAAGACATGCCTGGGCTTGACACGGACATTGTTTCACATCGGCTACCGCTTAAAGAGGGTTGTACTCCGATCAAGCAGAAATTGAGAAGGATGAAACCGGATATGGCTGTCAAGGTCAAGGAAGAGGTTTAGAAACAGTTGGACGCCGGATTTCTTGCTGTGACAAATTATCCTCCGTGGGTTGCTAATATCGTACATGTACCTAAGAAGGATGGGAAGGTCAGGATGTGTGTCGATTACCAAGATTTGAATAGGGCGAGCCCGAAGGATGATTTCCCGCTCCCCCACATTGACGTGTTAGTGGACAATACTGCTCAATATTCTGTGTTTTCCTTCATGGATGGCTTCTCTGGGTATAACCAAATCAAGATGGCCCTAGAGGACATGGAGAAGACTACTTTCATAACACCGTGGGGAACATTTTGCTACAAGGTAATGCCCTTTGGATTGAAGAATGCTGGGGCAACCTATCAACGGGAGATGGTGACTCTCTTTCATGATATGATTCACAAGGAGATTGAAGTCTATGTTGATGCCATGATTGCGAAGTCACAGACAGAGGAAGAACACTTGGTAAACCTCCAGAAGCTGTTTGAAAGGTTGAGGAAGTTCAGATTGAGGTTGAATCCGAACAAGTGCACTTTCGGCGTGAGGTCTGGTAAATTGCTGGGTTTCATTGTTAGTGAAAGAGGTATCGAGGTTGATCCTGCAAAGATAAGAGCCATATAGGAGATGCCTGAACCAAGAACAGAGAAAGAGGTCCGTGGTTTCCTGGGGAGGTTGAATTATATTGCCAGGTTCATCTCTCATCTGACAGCTACATATGAACCTATTTTTAAGTTGTTGAGAAAGGATCAAGAGGTCAGGTGGAATGAAAATTGTCGAGAGGCGTTTGAAAGGATAAAGATGTATCTACAGGAACCTCCAGTCCTTATCCCACCAGTGTCTGGGAGACCGTTGATTATATACCTTACGGTTCTTGAGAATTCGATGGGTTGTGTGCTCGGTCAACACGACGAGACAGGTAAGAAAGAGCACGCCATTTACTACCTGAGTAAGAAGTTCACTGATTGTGAATCAAGATACTCTATGCTGGAAAAGACATGTTGTGCACTCGCTTGGGCAGCCAAACGCCTAAGGCAGTATATGTTAAATCACACAACCTTGTTGATTTCGAAGATGGATCCGATTAAGTACGTGTTTGAGAAGCAGGCACTTTCTGGAAGGATAGCCCGTTGGCAGATGGTTTTGACAGAGTACGATATTCAGTATGTTTCTCAGAAGGCCATTAAGGGAAGTGTTCTGTCAGAATATCTTGCTGATCAGCCAGTTGAGGATTATCAGCCTATGAAGTTTGAGTTTCCAGACGAACATGTTATGTTTCTGAAAATGAAGGATTGTGAAGAGCCTCTGCCTGACGAAGGACCTGAGATTGGATCACGGTGGAAGACGATTTTTGATGGGGCTGTCAACTCGTATGGTAATGGAATTGGGGCAATCATTACGACTCCGAAGGGTTCTCATATACCTTTCACTGCCCGGTTAGCATTTGTGTGTACCAACAACGAGGCAGAGTATGAAGCATGCATCATGGGGTTAGAAGAAGCAATTGATTTGAGAATTAAGAACCTCGATGTCTATGGTGATTCCGCGTTGGTGGTTAATCAGATCACAGGAGAATGGGAGACTCGTCAGGAAAATTTGGTACCTTATAACAACTATGCCAGAAGGTTGTTACCTTTCTTTGATAGGGTGGATTTTCATCATGTGCCCCGAGCTGAGAATCAGATGGCTGATGCGTTGGCAACATTGGCATCCATGTATAAGGTGAACCGTTGGAATGAAACACCTTCGGTTAGAATCATGCGTCTGGACAGACCGGCTTTTGTGTTTACAATTGAAGATGTGTCTGATGGTAAACCGTGGTATCATGATATTAAGATTTTTCTGAAGAGACAGGAGTATCCAGAGGGTGCCTCCACCAAAGATAAGAAGACTCTGAGAAGGTTGGCAGGGAACTTCTTTCTGAACAAGGATGATGTGTTATATAAGAGGAACTTCGATATGGTCTTGCTACGTTGTGTTGATGAACACGAGGCAAGCTCATTGATGGAGGAAGTTCACGAGGGTTCTTTTGGTACTCATTCCAGTGGACACACCATGGCTAGAAAGCTGTTGAGAGCAGGATATTATTGGATGACTATGGAGTCTGATTGTTTCACGTACGCTCGGAAGTGTCATAAATGCCAGATTTATGCAGATAAGATGCACGTACCGCCTACGCCTCTAAATGTGTTGTCATCTCCTTGGCCGTTTGCAATGTGGGGTATAGATATGATTGGAAAGATTGAGCCTACTGCTTCCAATGGGCATCGTTTCATTTTGGTTGCCATTGACTATTTCACAAAGTGGGTGGAGGCAGTCTCGTACGCCAACGTCACCAAGCAAGTGGTAGCCCGGTTTATAAAGAAGGACATCATCTGTCGTTATGGGGTCCCGGAGAGAATCATTACTGATAATGGCTCGAATTTGAATAATAAGATGATGAAGGAACTATGTCAGAGTTTCAAGATTGAGCATCATAATTCCTCTCCCTATCGTCCGAAGATGAATGGGGCTATTGAGGCGGCAAATAAGAATATCAAGAAGATTGTGCAGAAGATGGTGGTAACATATAAAGACTGGCATGAGATGTTACCTTACGCCCTACATGGCTACCGTACTTCGGTGCGTACGTCAACTGGGGTAACCCCTTTCTCATTGGTATATGGTATGGAAGCAGTTTTACCCTTAGAGGTCGAGATTCCATCTTTGAGAGTTCTGGCAGATGTGAAGCTTGATGAAGCTGAGTGGGTACGCTCCAGGTTGGATCAGTTGAACCTTATTGAAGAAAGAGATTGGCAGCCATCGCACATGGTCGTTTATATCAGAGCAGGATGAAGCACGCCTTTGATCAGAAAGTGCGCCCTCGGAATTTTCAGACAGGTGAATTGGTTTTGAAAAGGATCCTTCCTCCTCAGACAGATCACAGGGGCAAATGGACTCCAAACTACGAAGGGCCGTATGTAGTCAGAAAGGTTTTCTCTGGTGGAGCCTTACTACTCTCAACTATGGATGGCGAAGATTTTACATCCCCTATGAACGCAGACGTAGTCAAAAAATACTTCGCATAAAATAGACCCGCTGGGCGTAAAAAGAAGGCCCAGGCAAGAAGGGGCATCCCGGCGAGCCATAAAAAGGAAAAGGTTCGGGCAAAAGTTAAGGATAAAATGTAAAAAGAAATGTGTAAACCCGCAAAGTTGAAAACCTAAAAGGGCGACTTTGGCAAAAATGGGTATCCCGGTGGATTGAAAACCCGAAAAGGGCGATCCAGGCAAAAGTTAGGGATTTATAAGCGAAAGGCTACGGTCTGCGTTCGATCTGTGAATATTCTCGATACCTGGAAGTTCTGAAAGAAAGGAATCAGTACAGTTAGTCTCTTCGAAGGTCAAGACATTTGTGGATAAGCAAGTCGTATGGGTCATAGCTGAGTCGAATCATGGCGGATATCTGTTCCCACATTGCCGACATGTGTATTTTCTTTTTGTTTTTGCGCAATTACCTCTTTCTAGGAATTGCTTCCCATTGTAAATGCCTATTTACAGGCCACTTTTCTCAATAAAATATTCATTCAAAGATCTTTCTGTTGCATGTTTTACTTTTACTGTTTTGTTTGCAAAAACGTCCGATATTTTTGATAAACATTGCATATAAAACTTTGAGCTTTGCGAAGCATAACGAAAAGCAGTAGAAATTACTTAGGCGTTAACAGTGATAGTTATGTTGTGGCATTCTCCTTTTGTTGTTGGTATTTGACATGCAGGGCAACAGGATTATACCCCCAGCAGGTTGTACTCCCCAGCATGGAGATTGCTCCTTCCCCAGCAGGGCAAACTTTCCTCAGCAGAGCAGACTTCCCCCAGCAGAAGACTTGGAAAGTATTTTCTCCAAATCAAGACGTTATTTCCCCACATAATCATGGTGCTCACTTCCCCCATCCAGTCAGGAAGTGTACTTTCACCAATAATGTCATATTCTAATCCCCAACAAGGTGGGAGTAAGGGTACTCTTCCCTTCAGTAGGTTAAGTTCAGAAGTATCCCCCAAGCAGGATGATATTATAGGCTGGCATCCCCCAGCAGGTCCTAAGCCCAATTGGTCATCAGCAATCCTCAGTAACGGACTTCCGGTTCCGTCATTGGCGTTCATTCTTAACTCCCCTAGCAGAGGAGAAATCTCAGGTTGGATGTTACCTTCAGACAGGTGTAGCCCCGGTAGTTCTTTCGGGATTTCATCCCCAGTAGAAGTTGTTGATCCAAGGAGCCGATCAGTGTGATCCTTCTCAGCAGAGTTCCTAGGTTCAGAGGACAATTTATTTTTGTCATCCCCGGCTGAATTGGTCTCTTCTCTCCAGCATTTATTTTGCTGGAGAGACCCTTTTTACATATCATAAGCATTGCATCCTCAAAATGCGTAGCATTTCCACTTCGTGTGGAGCATTACGGCAAAATTCAAACATTTGCATTCCGAAACATAAGCCAGGTTTGATACTTTCCTTGCCAGTTCTCTTTCTCAGCAGAGATGGCATAACTCAGGAGATCTTGGAGGGATGCGTTCCTCATATTTGTGCTCCTCGGCAGAGTCTTGTATTTAAACTTCACCTTCCCCAACGGAGTCATCTTATCTGTGGATCAGGAGTCCGTTAGAAGTTTGTCATTGTTTGCCTCATTTTGGCCTTTTTCTTTTGTGAGTCTTGTTTCACGTTATCCCCAATGAAGTCCACTTTATGTTGGTTATCCTTTATGGGTACGATTGAGGTCGTATTCGTATTTTCTTTGCGGGTAGAGTGATTGAGGTCAGTCTTTCTTTGAGGGTACAATTGAGGTTGTATTCGTTTTTGTGGGTGCGATTAAGGTCGTATTCGTATTTTCTTTGTGGGTAGAGTGATTGAGGTCAGTCTTCCTTTGCGGGTATAATTGAGGTTGTATTCGTTTTGTGGGTGTGATTGAGGTCGTATTTCGTCTTTCTTTGTGGGTAGAGTGATCGAGGTCAGTCTTTCTTTGCGGGTATAATTGAGGTTGTATTCGTTTTGTGGGTACGATTGAGGTCGTATTCGTATTTTCTTTGTGGGTAGAGTGATTGAGGTCAGTCTCCCTTTGCGGGTATAATTGAGGTTGTATTCGTTTTGTGGGTGCGATTGAGGTCGTATTCGTATTTTCTTTGTGGGTAGAGTGATCGAGGTCAGTCTTCCTTTGCGGGTATAATTGAGGTTGTATTCGTTTTGTGGGTGCGATTGAGGTCGTATTCGTTTTTTCCTTGTGGGTAGAGTGATTGAGGTCAGTCTTTCTTTGCGGGTATAATTGAGGTTGTATTCGTTTTATGGGTGCGATTGAGGTCGTATTCATCTTTTCTTTGCGGGTAGAGTGATTGAGGTCAGTCTTCCTTTACGGGTATAATTGAGGTTGTATTCGTTTTGTGGGTACGATTGAGGTCGTATTCTTATTTTCTTTGTGGGTAGAGTGATTGAGGTCAGTCTTCCTTTGCGGGTATAATTGAGGTTGTATTCGTTTTGTGGGTGCGATTGAGGTCGTATTCTTATTTTCTTTGTGGGTAGAGTGATTGAGGTCAGTCTTCCTTTGCGGGTATAATTGAGGTTGTATTCATTTTGTGGGTGCGATTGAGGTCGTATTCTTATTTTCTTTGTGGGTAGAGTGATTGAGGTCAGTCTTCCTTTGCGGGTATAATTGAGGTTGTATTCATTTTTTTTATGGGTGCGATTGAGGTCGTATTCTTATTTTCTTTGTGGGTAGAGTGATTGAGGTCAGTCTTCCTTTGCGGGTATAATTGAGGTTGTATTCGTTTTTTTTTTGTGGTGCGATCGAGGTCGTATTCGTATTTTCTTTGTGGGTAGAGTGATTGAGGTCAGTCTTCCTTTGAGGTTGTATTCGTTTTGTGGGTGCGATTGAGGTCGTATTCGTATTTTCTTTGTGGGCAGAGTGATTGAGGTCAGTCTTCCTTTGAGGTTGTATTTGTCTTTTGGGTACGATTGAGGTCATATTTGTTTTTTCCTTGCGGATATGGTTGAGGTCATATTCCTTATTTTTCAGCACACTCTTTCTCGTTATTCTTACCATAAGCAAATTTTCGGGGCTCTTTTGGTATTCAATCCCCGTGTATCCTAGAATGTCTGAGAGCCGTCGCTATCATACCTTCAGGACCAAGTTGATTGAATAGGGGCAGCTGTAGCACCCCAAAATTTGCCCTCCTTACTTTAGTACTAACTGGCTTATGTTTCATTTCATCTTTGCATTATCATGTATGCATATCATTAGCATGGGGTCAGGGTAAAGTCATATCTTGTCCACTACCTCATCAAGAGTTCACAGGTTGCAAGGGATCTCAAGTGGAATCACTCTCCTAACCAGTGCATGAATTAGGGTTTTGAAATTCTTGGGTTTATTGCTCTAATGGGCAGGCTCCTTGGGTTTTTATCATCACCAAATGACATATCTTATCTGTGTTGGAGAGGATACACATCATATTCAGAGGAATTTGGATTTGGAGACTGTGCTATTTCTTCCTATACTGAGGGTACCACAACTAGGGTTTGCTATAAAGTCAGTTTATTTCTGATTTTTTGGGCAAGACTTGATTCTATGGTATTCCTGGGGTCCCCAAGTATCTAGGGATGGGAGGTTGCCCATCAGTTTGTTTCAGGGGAAGATCAATTGGCCAATGGATTGAAAATCAGTTGAATTTGGGGAAAAGTCAACAGTGGAAGGAGAAAAGTCAACTATGAAATTTTGAGGTTCTCTTCAGGGATTTTAAGGTCTCACACCCTCATATGGTCTTCAGGGGTCAAGTTTCATACATATTTGTCAGAAATCAGGAGTTGGTGCAAGGATTCTAAATTTGGAAAGTGACCTATAATGAAAAGTTTCCATTTTTGGCAAGTTTCTACACCACCTTCAACTTAATTTTACACCATCAAGGAAGCTTCAGATGAATTTTTCTCCAACATGAAAGTTGAAGATATTTTTCTCCTATTTCCAACAAGTACTAGTGGGTCTCCATATCATTTGTGAAACTCCAGTTATGATCAAAAGAAGGTAAAGTGGTTTTTAGGGTTTTTCATGATGCCATTTTCACAATTTTGGGCATAGTGACCTATAATCAATTCCATTGCTTCATGCCACATTCCAATATTAAAAGACATGCCTTGAGGATTATTTTTTACCCAAGAATGAAGAAATTCCATGGATTATTATTCACCTTTTTTCCATTATTCAAAATTCCCAAAATGTTTAAAACTCATAAACCATTTGTTCTCAAGGCCCAAGTCAAAAGTGGTGTGAGTAGCAACTCAGATATAAGTGATCCATCATGAATTCAAGGGCATGGAAGGAATGTATTTTTCACTTATTCAACATAATACCAAGTTCCAAAATAAGTCAAAAATCATTAAACATGGAATTACCCAGGCCCAATTCGTATTCAACTGAAAACCCTAGCTTATTTAAACCTAAAGATGCACTGGTTAGGGTTCATGCACGTGAAATTGGAGGAGTTTTCAAGAAAACCCTAAAAGAGGATTTCTCACCAAAACTCACGATCTACAAGGAGATTCTTCAAACTTCTTCCACAAAGCTTCTCTTGGTAGTCCATTGAGTGCAAATCAACTACTATTCATAGCTAAAAGCAAGTGTACAAGGGGAATCGTCTCAGGTTGGTAGGATTTTCGAGGATCCTAAAACTCCAATTTTTTACGTGAATATTGTTGTGTCGTTGTCACTGATCATGCTGGTATGGTTGGCTTGGTGATTGGATGTGTATATTGCTTGTAATGTTGATTTGAAATTTTTCGCCCTAACTCTAATCCTTTCGATTTGCATTATGTGTTATTTATTTTTGATTTTGGACGAGGGATTTGGAATCCTCGTGGAATTCTGGTTCGAACGGTATGCGGCTTGGGGTTTTCTGGGCATTTGGTAGGTTGCAGGTGGTGGTGGCAGGCGGCCGGAGCTAGGGCTCCGGCGACCTGAGGAGTTCCCGGCCAGATTAGGGTTCCAACGAAGAAGACGAACCAGGGCCGTTGATCTGCGTGATCGTGTGGCCTTCACTTCGCCACGTGTGTTTTTTTAAATTTTTTTTCTGAGTTTTATTTATTGATTATGTGTACTTTACCCCACCGTTGCTACCATAATCCTCCAATTATTTTTTTTTATTCTGTTTACTTTTGTTTTGTTGACCAAGTCATGAGCCGTCTGATGGATCAGACGGTCCTCAACACTGCCAGCGAATAAAAATCGCACGCTCCTTGCACGTGGTGGAACACGGTGAACCACTTTTTTTTTATTTTTCCTATTTTCTGATGAATTATTGGGCCAGGCTTGCTATACGCACCCCCAACCTTCAGCCCAGTCTCCAATTCCAACTTGTTTCTTTTACTCAACACACCCCCATGCGCATTCAATTCTTTTTTATTTTATTTAATTCATTGCATTTTCATATTTTAATTTTAAAAATAGTTTTTTACATCTAAAAATCATCATAAAATTAATATATCATCTGTATTATTTTATAAAATTTTTACAAATTTTATTTTTTATTTTTATTTTATTTTCATCGTCTTAATTAATTATTTTCTAAATTTCCTTTTTGCATTACACATTTCATGCATACTCAATTTGTTTATTTTATTTCTCTGCATTCGAAAAATATTTTTTATCCGTTCCTTTTACATTCATTCATTAACATTCTAAAGTGCTTAGAAATATTTTTCTTTCATTTTTAATTTTATCTCATATTGCATTTAGGTCCTTCCCTTTGGCACACTGAGCCCTAATTCCCACCTGAGTTCCACCTAACCATTTGAATGACTAATATCTTGATTTTTTGCAGGGACTTTTGAGATGTTGTTTGCCTCTGGTTGAGGAACTTTAATGTTTAATTTGGGAATTTTAGGAGTCATTTTTCTAATTATCTGATTTGTTTTCACTTGAGATTTTCTTGCAGGGACGTCTTTGACCTTGTGTGATTATCTATTTGAAAAGGCACTTGTGCCATTTGCTTTAGGGCTGTCTTTTGTTTCTTTGAGTTCATGTTTAGATTATTATCATTGTTGTTTGCCTTTGCTTGATTTTCTTTCACCTCATCTCTCTTACTTATGTTTATTCTGTGCTAATCTTTTATGCAGGGTCTAAGGTAAGTTCTTTGAGGGTATGGATAAGTATCCATGGTCACCCTTACTTTTTCCTTCCCTCATCTTCTTCCTTTAGGATTTAGGTTGTCTTCAAACCTCACTAACTGTAGGTCACCCATGCATGATGACTTTAGGATCTATAGTCCCCCTTTAGAGTCACCCTTGTGTCTTCTCTCTTCTCATCTCAAATTTCTTTAAAACACTTAATAAGAATAAGGTGTATTGCGCACGAGCCTTAAGTATGGGGAATGAGAAATGAGGGGCTTCCTCTCATCTTTCTAGAGTGCTTAGCGAGCGTCCTGTCTTGGGACGATACGTTAAGTATTCGCCCCTGTGCCCTAGACTTTGGTGCAATACAACTTAGGAACTAACTTAAGCCACTTCTGTCCTAAAAAACACAAACCAACTTCAAAGCTTTTTGTCCTTCGGGATCTTCAAACTAAAGGCTATTTTCAAAAAGGGCACGTTACTTTCCGTCTGAGACGCAAACAGGCATCGACCCTAACTGCCGGACGCGAACTTAACGTCGCTCATAAAAAACACAAAAAGAACTTGGTCCAAACTACGTTGACTCTGAATTCACCATTGCACAAGGGGGGTACGTAGGCCTAGGACGTCGACGTCCTACCGAGTCTGTCTTTGTCTTTCCCTCTCCGTTTTAGTACAGCCCTAGATGATAGTATAACTTACCCTTAGATTAGACAACAAGCGTGGATCCCATCGAGTACGATGGACGCGTGGGGTGCTAGCACCTTCCCCTCGCGTAACCGACTCCCGAACCCAGGTTATGGTTGCGATGACCATTCCTTTCCCCCTTCCTAAGGTTTATGCGGTGTTCCCTTTCCCTCTCTTGGGATAAATTTACACGGCTGGCGATTCTGTTTTTCCGCGCCACTTTCGCGATTGTACCTGGATGAAAATCCTGGGAGCGACAAGGTGGAGCCAATGTTCTTGTCTGAATTAGCTGCAGTTTCAACAAGTGCTGGAATAATTGAGAGTAAGACATAGGTGGAGTGTCAAAATGCCTATCCCGCTTATTCTGAGGCTGTGATCGGTAAGGAGTCTGATTTTCCTGTTGAGACGCCGCTGGCTGCTGAGGTGCTGCTGGGATGGTTACAGAAGTCACCTGCTGATTATAATTCTAACGAGGTCCATCTCTACCACGATATGATGATATAGAGTTTGTATCTCCCTCCTTCTTCTTATAACCATTGGCATAAGGCTTCTTACTTCCTCCAGATGAGGACCCATCACTGCCTGATATCTTTCCTGCCTTAATTCCGCTTTCTACCATCTCTCATACCAAGATTAAATCAGCGAACTTTCCAGACATACATGGTACCAATTTTTCAAAGTAATGACCCTGTAAGGTGGCCATAAACATAGTTATCATTTCACGTTCCAACATGGGAGGCTGAACCCTCGCCGCCAGTTCGCGCCACCTCTGGGCGTACTCTTTAAAACTCTCATTATTTTTCTGTGACAAATTCTGCAGCTGTGTTCTGTTAGGAGCCATATCAGCGTTATATTGGTAATGTCTGATAAATTCCCCTGCCAGATCTCTCCAACTACGCACATCCTTCCTTTCCAGTTGCATGTACCACTCCAGGGATGCCCCAGATAGGCTATCCTGGAAGCAATGCATCATCAGCTTTTCATTCTTCGCATATGCAGCCATCTTGCTTGCATATGCCCTGACGTGGGTCCTTGGACAAGTCATACCATTATACTTCTCGAAAGTGGGAGTCTGAAACTTGTGCGGAATAACAACGCCTGGAACCAGCCCCAAATCCTCTAGATCCATTCCCACAGAATCCTGATTCACAACACCCCTCAGTTGTTCCTCAATCAATTGGATCCTCTAATCCTGATCAGTCTGGGGACCAGCATCCCCACCTGGCAAAGAAAATACATCATCCTGAACATCATCATACCAACGACCCTGAACTGCGCCAGTACCAGTACCACCTCCCACTGCAGTGGGAATCACAACACTTTCTACTCCGCCCGGAGGAATCACAACACCAGAAGCAGGAACACCTCCGCCAGTAGGACCATTCTGACCATCATCAGTAACACCAGTCTGAAGTCCTCCATGAAAGACACCATCATTATCAACCCTCGTAATCAGTGGCTGAACGAGAGTTCTCAACTGTTCTTGTCCCTGAGCAACCCCTTGCATCAATTCCATGAATTGGTTCATGCGAGTCCGCATCTCAATGATCTCATTCTGTAGCTGATCCATGAGTCTATTCCGATTCTGCTTAGTAGGATACCGGTGAATACGCTGATCTGCAATTCTGAGATGAGAACAAGATAAGAATACTGGAGATAAACACCTGCCATGCAAAATGATTATGAATATGCAAATGCAAATGGACGTGTTTGAAAATTCACAAGGCGATCTACCCCTTGATTCCGGTTTAATAACAAGATATAATGGAACTTCTGCTCATATAATAAGAAAACCAGAGAAAAGTCAAATGTCAACAATCACAAATCCGAGATAACGAGTCTGAATATAAAAACCATAGGTCCCAACCAACAAGCCTGGTGGTGATCCAAATACAATAAAAGAGAACAGAAAACTATGGCATATCATCAAAATTCACAAGTGTCAATCCCCCCCATCCATTATGCTTTATGCACCAGTCTTGAATCTCCTTGAACAACTTTCTGGTATCGGGATGCTTCGGCCTCTGAATTAGCCCTTGAATGAGAAGGTATCTCCTGTGTATGATCCCATCCAAGTATCGGCAATGTAACTCCCAAGCGTCTTCTCTAGAAACACCATCCATGCTAGGACCCTCATGTCTAGGTTTCTTCACTTCAGCTTGGACTTTCAGTTCTTCCATGGAGGCTATGGCTTCCTTGAGTCGATCTTCGACTACTTGTCTCTTGAATATCCCTGATAAGATCTCGGCGTCTTTCTTCTTGAGCGTCGACTTCAACTGGTCAATCTTAGCTATGTAGTCGTCTTCCTTTCTCTTATTCTCAGCCATGGCAGTTTCTTGGTGATCATTGAACTTGTGAATCTTCAACAAAGCCTTTCCTAATTCCTCCTCCTTGGACCTGAGAACGTTACTGATACCATCCAAAGCTTGTTTCATTCTTTCTCTGGATGCGACCATGTCAGCAAGCTCTTTTTCTGCTTTAGCATGGAGCTCTGTCTTCAACTTGGCGGTATGAACAGCTTCACCCCGCTCATGCTTCCACTGATAAATTTCTCTCTTTAGCTCACTATTTTCTTCCCGCAACCTTTCCTTTTCAGCCCATAATTTGTTATACTTCTCCAACTCAACGGTGGTAGGAGGCTCGGTCACCAAAGGATACAAAGGTGGTTCCACCGGGAATGGAAGGAGCTCCTCTTCTGCCGTCTTCTTAATCCACTCTTTATAGGGAGGGAAAGCCCGATTGTTACTTTTCCCGAATGGAATCTTACCCTTCTTAATCACCTGTCTCCAAGCATTCACAACTTTCCTTATCAACCCTTGATCCTCAATACCATTGAAGAATAAGGATTCTCGGACATCTCGCTCTTCGGGTGGATTCTTCAAAGGATAGCCAAACTGTCTGATAGCTAGGGAGGGATTATAATTAATTCCACCTTTCCTCCCTATCAAGGGAACATTAGGGAATTCTCCGCATTTGCAAATAATCTCCATTCCTAGCAAGTCACGATTAATCCAAGCAATGTTGTCAGCAGTCAAGCCCATAACCCTCTTAGACCACTTCAGAGAATCTTTCGTATCGACGAAAGCGCCAGATTCAGGGAGACGACTCAGAAACCAAGTAGCTAAAATCGGTGCACAGCAACTCACAGTTTTCCCACGCCTATTCTCATTCTTATAGTGAACTGAATGGTACACATCACCTAGCAATGTAGGTATGGGATTCTTTGAAATAAAGATCCTGACGGCGTGCATATCCACCAGATCAGGAATATTCAGAAACAGAACAATCCCATAGATACACACAGCTAGAATAGCTTGGAAAGCAGTCCAGTTCTTCTCTTTGACATGTATACAAGCTTGATCAAATAGGAACTTCAATAGGAAACCCTTAACTCCTTGTTTTTCTGCAATGTTACTGTTCAGAACAGGCTCACTAATATGAAGAGCAACATCCATATCTTTTATACCGGGGTGTTCTTCAGAAAAGAAAACTATATCATGACTAATAGGAATTCCCAAAATAAATGAGAACTCCTCCAACGTCGGAGCCAAGATGTAGTCCAGGAAAGTGAAGCAACGCAGAGACGGATCGTAAAACTGAAGAAGTGTGTGAATGGCATCCTTCTCATACTGGGAGATATTATAGATAAATTTCAGAAGTCTTCCATACCTTCCACTGAACTCTGTACGAACTCCAGAACCAGCCATATTAATCAGTTTGTGAATCAGTGTCAAAGTCGGCTCTGGGAATGAATAGGCGACAGTCTTCTTTCTCTGAACATCCATACTGAAGCAACCTCAAAAAACTGGAATCAAGAGTAAGATGCAAGCCCTGAAAAATGTCAAACACGCCAGAATGCAAGAAAAATGATATGCTCATGCAAACATGGGGTCAAGGCACGCTGCTGGATGTGCCGTGCTGTTAGCTGAACGAGAAACCAGAAAACCAGAACCCTGAACCACTGAGGAACCCAAATAATCAGACATTGACGAGAAATCCAGAAAACCGGGTAGGTTGAAAGTCTCGGTTACCTGCAAACCTGCAAATGCCCATCCCCTCTCACATGTGGGTACTAGGATGTTCAGTATCCCAAGCTCTCAGGTCGAGAAATGATGATACGTTCACCATTTTTGGTTTGGCATCATCATCAATCGAGGAGGCCTCAACTGATTCTCCAAAGCGGAAGGTCCTCAGCTTTGGCACTGAGATCGAGAAACAATAGTACATTCATCCCTTGGGGTACAGTACTAAAGTCAATCGAGGAGCGCCTCCGCTGATTCTCTTCAAAACGTAGGGGCCATCCTATGCGAGTTCCAAAGCGGGCCCTCGGGTGCGAATGGGTTTGCCACAGGATGTGGTCTGCCACTGTCACCACAAAAGAGGGATGTTTCCACTAAGGTCCTCAATGATCGGTCACCAGAGTCGACAGCTGTCTAGATCAACACCCCAACATGCGCAAGACACACACGTTAGAATGCATCCCAAGATAGCCTCGTCTGGTTGTGAATTTCGTGAACACACAAACGCACCAAGTGGGCACGTAGGTCCCACTACTTTCCACTCTAGTCCTAGGGTATTCTCAAGCCTTGGTATTAGGCTTAGCTCTTGGTCCCACCCAACCTGCAAAACAAAGACAGCCAGCACAGCACAGTAGCATGACAGTAATAAAAAATGAAATGCAGAAAATGCGGTAAAAATAAAAAATAAAAATAAAATACAACACATAAAGCAAATCAAAACAAAACACCCAAAGAGAACAAAGACAAGCAAGCGTTAGGATTGACTCGCTTAGGGATGGACCAGCATAGGTCAACCAGAGTCCCCAGCAGAGTCGCCAGCTGTTGCTCCCAGGATTTTCATCCAGGTACAAACGCGAGAGTGGCGCGAAAAAACAGAGTCGCCAGCCGTGTAAATTTATCCCAAGAGAGGGAAAGGGAACACCGCATAAACCTGAGGAAGAGGGAAAGGAATAGTCATCGCAACCATAACCTGGGTTCGGAAGTCGGTTACGCGAGGGGAAGGTGCTAGCACCCCACGCGTCCATCGTACTCGATGGGATCCACGCTTGTTGTCTATTCTAAGGGTGAGTCATACTATCATCTAGGGCTGTACTAAGGCGGGGGAGGGAGACAAAGACAGACTCAGTAGGACGTCGACGTCCTAGGCCTACGTACCCCCTTTGTGCAATGGGGAATTCAGAGTCAACGTAGTTTGGACCAAGTTCTTTTTGTGTTTTTTATGAGCTACGTTAAGTTCGCGTCCGGCAGTTAGGGTCGATGCCTGTTTGCGACTCAGACGGAAAGTAACGTGCCCTTTTTGAAAATAGCCTTTAGTTTGAAAATCCCGAAGGACAAAAATGTTTGAAGTTGGTTTGTGTTTTTTAGGACAGAAGTGGCTTAAGTTAGTTCCTAAGCTGCATTGCACCAAAGTCTAGGGCACAGGGGCGAATACTTAACGCATCGTCCTAAGACAGGACGCTCGCTAAGCACTCTAGAAATATGATAGGAAGCCCCTCATTTCTCATTCCCCATACTTAAGGCTCGTGCGCAATACACCTTATTATTATTAAGTGTTTTAAAGAAATTTGAGATGAGAAGAGAGAAGACACAAGGGTAACTCTAAGGGGGACTATGAATCCTAAAGTTATCATGCATGTGACCTACGGTTAGTGAGGTTCAACCTAAACCCTAAAGAAAGAGATGAGAGAAGGAGAGAAGTAAGGATGACCATGGATACTTATCCATACCCTTAAAGAACTTACCTTAGACCCTGCATAAAAGATTAGTACAGAATAGACACAAGTAAGAGAAATGAGGTGAATGAAAATCACACAATGGCAAACAACAATGATAATAATCCAAACATGAATCAAAGAAACAAAGAAACAACCCCAAAGCAAATGGCACAAGTGCCTTTTTAAACAGATAATCATACAAGGTCAAAGATGCGCCTGCAAGAAAAACTCAAGTGAAAACAAATCAGATAATTAGAAAAATAACTCCTAAAATTCCCAAATTAAACATTAAGGTTCCTCAACCAGAGGCAAACAACATATCAAAAGTCCCTGCAAAAAATCAAGATATTAGTCATTCAAATAATTAGGCAGAGTTCAGGTGGGAATTAGGGCTCAGTGTGCCAAAGGGAAGGACAAAAATGCAATATGAAATAAATTTAAAAATGAAAGAAAAATATTTTCATGCAATTTAGGATGTTAGTGAACAAATACAAAAAGAACGATAAAAAATGTTTTATGATTGCAGAGAGATAAAATAAAGAAATTGTGTATGCATGAGATGTGTGATGCAAAAAGAAATTGAATTAAACAATTAATTTAAATGATAAAAATAAAATAAAAATAAAAAATAAAATTTGTAAAAATTTTATAAAATAATAAAGATGATATATGAATTTTATGGGAATTTTTAAATGCAATTATGTATTTTTTAAAAATAAAAGAAATAATAATGATAATTAAAATGAAATAAAAGTGAAATAAAAAATGCAGGGGGTGTGTGTAGTAAGAAAATGAAGAGGAAATTGAAGTGGGCTAGAGAGTGGGGTGCGAATAATAAGCCCATGCGTTAAGTCCACCGTGTGTCCCCATGTGCCATGCGCGTGCCGTTTTAATGTGCTGGCGTGCTATGGTTCGTGCGATTCATCCAAGGGCCAGTGGTTGGTCAACGAGAAAGAAAAGTAAACAAAACAAAATGAAATGAAAGGGTGGCACACGGTATGACCATGGGGTAATGAACACATGATTAACAATTAAAATTCAGAAAAAAAATAAAATAGAAGACACATGGCGCGCTGATGATCGTTGGATGCATGAATCGGACGGTTGGGAGTCATCTTCAACCTTCCTTCGCCGGAACCCTCACAGCCGCCGGAGCTAGGGTTCCGGCCACCGTCCTCCGCCACCTGCAACCTGAAAAGTGCCCAGAAAACACCAAACCATATACCATTCAAACCATAATTTCGCAAGGGTTCCAAATCTCTCATCCAAAATCACAAATAAACAACATACAATAAAAAATGAATGGATTAGTGTTAGGGCATAAAACTTCAAATGCACATAGCAAGCAATATACACACCCGTATTACAAACCAATTATATCAGCATGATCAGTGACAGTCTCACAACAATATTCACGTAAAAAATTGGAGTTTTAAGAGCACGAAAAAACTCATCAACCTGAGATGGTGCAGCTCCAATCCTTGCTCTTGGCTGCAAATGGTGGTTGGGTTGTGGCCTAGAAATTACCAGGAAGAGACTTGTGGAAGAACTTTTGGCAAAAACCTTGTGGATCGTGAGTTTGAATGAGAAATCCTCTTTTAGGGTTTTCTTGAGAACTCCTCCAACTTCACGTGTATATCCCCTAACAAATGCATGAATAGGCTTAAATACTTAGGGTTATTTCATCTGATGAGGAATTGGGCTTGGGTAATCCATTGTTTAATGATTTTTGAATTATTTTGGAATTTTGCATTATGTGGAATATACCTCTCTTCATGCATGTTCACTTAAAAATTCCATGATGGATCACTTGCATTTGGATTGATAATTACACCCCTATGGAACTTGGGCCTTGAAAATAATTGGTTCATGAGCTTTAAATAATTTGGGAGTTTTGAATAATGGGGAATAAATGAAGAACAAACCATGGAATTGCTTCATTCTTGGGCCCAAAATAATCCTCAAGGAATGTTTTTTAATATTGGAATGTGGCATGAAGCAATGAAATTGATTATAGGTCATTATGCCCAAAGTTGTGAAAATGGGGTCATGAGAAACCCTAAAAACCACTTTTCCTTCTTTCGATCATAACTGGAGTTTCACAAATTATATGGAGACCCACTAGTACTGGTTGGAAAGAGGAGAAAAAGATCTTCAACTTTCATGTTGGAGAGAAATTCATTTGAAGCTTTCTTGATGATGAAAAGTCAAGTTGAATGCAGTGCAGGAACTTGCCCAAAAAGGAAACTTTTCATTATAGGTCACTTTCCAAATTTAGAAACTTTGCACCAACTCCTGATTCCTGACAAATATGTATGAAACTTGACCCCTGGAGACCATATGAGGATATGAGATCTTAAAATCCCTGAAGAGAACCTCAAAATTTCACAGTTGACTTTTCTCCTTTCACTGTTGACTTTTCCCCAAATTCAACTGATTTTCAATCCATTGGCTAATTGAACTTCTCCTGAACCAAGATGATGGACAATCTTCCACCCCTAGGTATTTAGGTACCCAAGGAATACCATGGAATCAAGTCTTGCCCAAAAAATCAGAAATAAACTGACTTTATAGCAAACCCTAGTTTTATTATCCTCAGTCTAGGAGGAAATAGCACAGTCTCCAAATCCAAATTCCTCTGAATATGATGTGTATCCTCTCCAACAAAGATAATATATGTCATTTGGTGATGATAAAAACCCAAGGAGCCTGCCCATTGGAACAATAAACCCAAGAATTTCAAAACCCTAATTCATGCACTGGTTAGGAGAGTGATTCCACTTGAGATCCCTTGCAACCTGTGAACTCTTGATGAGGTAGTAGACCAGATAGGACTTTACCCTGACCCCATGCTAATGATATGCATACATGATAATGCAAAAATGAAATGAAACACAAGCCAGTTAGTATTAAAGTAAGGAAGGCAAATTTTGGGGTGCAACAGTCAGCAAAACCAGATGACACAATGCCTATTATCTTTTCCCAAAAAAAGTGGTTGAAGAGTGTCCATGAACAATCCAGTCAATTCTTTTTCAGCTAAGGGTGGCTTCACCTGAGCAGCTAGCTCTCTCCAGCGCTGAGCATACTCTTTAAAGGATTCTTTTTCTTTCTGAGACATATTTTACAGTTGACGGCGATCAGGTACCATGTCCAAATTATAATTATATTGCTTTAAGAAAGCATCAGCCAAGTCCTTCCAACTTTGGATACGGTTCTTCTCAAGTCCCATATACCATTTTAGTGAAGCCCCGCTTAGGCTATCTTGGAAACAGTGAATGAGCAGTTTGTCGTTGTTGGTATAGGCAGCCATGTTGCGGCAGTACATCACAGTGGCTTCTGGGACAGGTATGCCCCTTGTATTTCTCAAAATCAGGAGTTTTAAATTTGGCAGGCATAACCAAGTCTGAAACCAAGCACATGTCTATTATGGCAGCACCAAAAACATCACTTCCTTCCACGGCTCTTATCCTTTTGTCCAGAGTTTGCCATTGTTCTCTAACTTCTTCAATGTATCCAGGTTCTCCCTGACTTTCAGATTTTGGACCAGCAACATGGTACATGAAAGGAGGATTCTCAGGAATAGCTTGAGCAACAGAATGCACAACAGGCTGAGGTTCAGTGAACAATGAAACTGAAGATACTGGCAGTACAGACGGGACAACCACAGGAGTAGTTGCAAAGGGTGGCGAATAATTCAGAGGTAACCTAAATTCTGGCCAAGTAGAAGTTGGGTGCTGAGTCAGTGGAGGGTCAACAGCAGCAGTTGAGATTTCAGAGATCACGGTCCTCTGAGGTGGTTCACCTCTAGCAATCAGAATTTGCATCATTTCTGTGAGCTTAGTCATGCTGGCCTTCAACTCATCTATTTCTATTCTGACTTCGGCATTGTGTTGTTCTTGGTTTTCCATTCTCAATCTGACAGCAGCTCTAGTTTCGTAGTTGTGTTGAGGAAACAGTTTGACGGTGAACAGATAACTGAAGAAGGAGACAGTTGAAATGAGTTTCTGGACAACTTGGAAGAATGCAGATGTATGCTCATGGATGCAAGAGTGCATGGATGCAACAACCACAAACAAGATCACTCAAGGCACACAGGTTCAAAGGTTCGAGTCACGAGCAAGGAGTCAAAGGACAAAAACCAACCCCCAATGGTATGTACTAAGGTTATATCAGCACCTGTAAATCAAGGTTCTAAAAAGTTCCCAGAGACTTCAATCCATCTTTCGGATATTACTAGCACGCAGATTACTCGAGAATCGGTAATATTCTCAAGAGAACCTCGTCTGAGTGTAGTATCACGTATCAACCATTTCAGGTTTACACCCTCATAGTCACCGCACTACGTCCTAATTGGCCAAGATGGGTTAAAGGAAAACTAAGGTCCTCAGCTTCTCAGGCTCCCAGGTCAAAAATAGCAATGTTTTCATGATTACTCGATTGACACATACCATCCTCAAAGGGGCCTCCACTGAGTGGTGGGTTCTCAAGTTCACTTGTTCAGGATTACTCCCTAGAAGATTCTTTGACTATACCACCGCCTATCATAAGAGCTCTCAGATCCAAGTATAGGATCTATCTCACCTCTCAAGATCGCCCAAACAGAACAACCAATAACAGTCAAATCAAACAGATAAAGCGTAAATAAATCAAAGTAGGCCGAACCCACTAAGAACCAGAGTTCTCCCCAACAGAGTCACCACTTTTCTGTAGCGGCAAAATCGTGAGTGTAAGCTATTGATTAACTTAACTCATAAAGCAAGAGTCGCCACCGTACTATCCAAAAAAGGAAAGGAAAAAGAGCGAACAAAACCTACACAAGCTCTAAAACGAGAACAAGTGAACAGAGACTGGGTAAGGGGGTTGGTTACGTTAAAGGAAGGAGTTAGCACCCAAAATGTATGTGGTACTCCACGGGAACCCTTTGAAATATCTACGCTTTTGGTCTGAAAAGGTTTGTTTGAAAAGAGATTGAGGAGATGAGAAGAGAAATTATTTTTAAGATTTTTGTGTTTAGAGAGACTTTCGCCTCATACCTACGTACCCACAAAGTGCAATATAGGATCAAAACCCCATCATTTCCAAGCGAATAGTTCCGCTTAAAAAGATGAAACATGTCTAAACTTACGAAAAAAATTTAAAGGAAAAGTGTATAAGGCACAAAAAGAGCTTGAATGCGTTTGAGTGTTTTTTAAAGTCTTTTGAAAAAGGTGTCAATATGCTTATGTAGTTTAGCATTTATTAAGAAATGAATAGAAAAGAGTAAAATCACTTGACAAAGTCAATGTTTGATTATGAAAGAGGTGATAGTTTGAAAATAAGAAGGTTTTGAAAAAGAGAGAGAGTTTTGAAAATTGAAGAATGGGTGGAGAAGAAGTGACTATCCTAAAGCATAACGTAAAAGCTAAGGATAAGAATAGTCTAACCACACAAGCAAGCTCCATAGTCTTCAAACCATAATTCCAAAGCAAAGGGAAAAGGTCCTAGTTCTAAGTCCAAGGATCCAAGAATAGCATTGAAGTCTAAGGTCTAGGTACAAATCTCCATGTCCATTGCAAAGGATAGTAACCATAGTCCAAGATTAGAAGCACAAGTTTTTTTTAGAGGTTTTGGCCTTTATTAATGTTTTTGGGTCCAAGTGGACAAAGAGAAAAAGGCATAAACATAAACATGTGTCCAAGTGGACAAAGTGAAAATGACGGAAGCATAAACATATGTCCAACAGACAAAGGAAAAATTACGGAAGCATAAACAAGATATGATATGATAACAATGGAGTATAAAAGTAAAAGAGAGATAGGGAGCGAGAAGGAAACATAAACAAGATTAGTACAATAATATTGTTAGTAAGTTAGTGATTAGTAGTATACATCGATTATTCTGTCTCGCGTCTTGAACTATAATGATTAAACCATGTACTTAGGTCAAGGTTAATGAAGACTTGTTAGAAGATTGATAGAATCAAAGCCTCTACAAGAACAAGCTTCAAAGATTTTGAACCTAATACAAAAGATTAACCATCATTGGGCTTACACAACCAAAAGGTTTGGTCCACGAAAGATCAAGTTCCGATTCGGAGGGAGGGACAAATGTAGCGCTATGTTAAGCAATCACCAAGTGACTTATAAAGAAGTCACCCTACTCGAGGCCGGTCAATAGTGATCTTTGTGCTAATGCATTCTAGATGAGCGATATGTAAATCGTCATCAGAAAGCAATACCGCATGAAAAGAAAAAAAAAGTAATGATCTAGTCTTGATCAAGAATTTCAACAAAGAAATTCTAAGATCCATAAAACTTTAATCGATCCAAATTAAAGAGAAATAGATGAAGAGAAATCCAAATTAAACAACAAAATTATGTGATCTAAGGCTAAGAACAAAGGGAAAGGGAAGAAAATGGAAAAACAACCAAAACAGTCCCAAAAACAAGCAAAAAACACATTCTGGACACTGGTTAATCGATTAACCATTTCATGTGTAAAAATGTTAATCGATTAACCAGTGTAAAATTGCAATTCTGGGCGCAAAATTCAACTGTTAATCGATTAACCAATTTGTGCTTGTTTTGGTTAATCGATTAACACTGTAAAAACAACAGCAAATCAATTTGAAAGTTGCAAAATCCTTTATCAATCATTTCTTCAAACACCTCATGATCAAGGATATAATTGTGCACAAAAAATCAAGTAAAACAACAGCAAATAACACCAATGGATCACAATTTGCAAGATCCAAAGATCAAGCAACAAGAATTATTGAAGGATCACATTGTGAAGGATGTATCAAGAACAACAATGGTGGAAATGAGATTACCACTCCAAATCTGAAAATTGCTTCAAATTACTCCAAGATCCAAGCTCCAAAGCCTTGATCTACAGAAATTGGTGATGAAAAAGTGAATGGATGAAGGTTTAGCTCAAAGATTAGTAAGTTCTAATGATGAACTTACTAACTTTCAATGGAAGAAAGAGCTTTGGCGAATTTAGTAGTTGGAGAAATTTGAGAGAGTCAAGAAGAATTTTGACAAGGTGAATTTGGCTATCAAAAAGCTTCAAGAGAAATTTTAGCAAGGTGAATTTGGCTCTCAAAAGCTTCAAGAGAAATTTTAGCAAGGTGAATTTGGCCCTCAAAAGCTTGTGAAATGAATGAAATGATGGTTCTATTTATAGAGTTTAGGCTTGAGAATTTTGGTGGCTTGGAATTTGGTTTGGAAATGAGAATTAGACTTGGAATTTGAATTTAGAGGGAAATTAGCAAAAAAAGTGGTGATTAGTGAAGGTGTATGGTGGGAATTAATTATGATGAAGTAGGGGAATTAATTGGAAGTGATCTAGAATATTCTCATGATGAAATATTCGAAAATTGGTGCCAAAATGCTGCAGAATTTAAATTTGTTGTTTTTAGCCAAAAATTGCACGTGTTAATCGATTAACCATTTGTAGTGCAAAATGTGTTAATCGATTAACACAGTGAAAAAAATGAGAAAATTGGCTTTTTGATGTGTTGTCTTGGCTCTGGCTCGATTCTTTCTTACTTGTCAAGAAGGCATGGAAATAAACACATGAACCTTGGAGTCTCTTGAATAATAATCAATTAAATCTCATAAACTCTTGATCAGATGATTTTTTGAGTTATGCGCAGATCAACTTTGACTTTGTTCAGATGAATATCATTCGAGCTGAGGGACTGTTGTTTGATATTCTTGATCCAGATTCTTCCTGAAAAAGTTAGTAAAAGGGAAACAAACATATTTTTGGATTTTGATTAAAGGGTTAGTAAACTTAAACAAACAAAGGAAATTGAGAAACACACAGATGCTCGGTGATCTCTGCAAGGCATAAACCCAAAGATGAAAGGGATAAAGGAACCAAAGCATGATCTTGTTTGTGGTAAAGATGCAAAATGAGATGTGAATGATATGTGGAATCTTAGGGGTCAAAAATTAGGGTCTTACAGACTATACCCTTGTTTTACCATGAGAAGGAGCAAGCCTTCCTACGGTAATCCTTCGGGATATGTCTCATCTGGGCGGGACCCTAGTAACAACCCTCGTGGATTGAATACGTAAGGTCCCCATGAGTTGATAAGGGTTCTAGAAGAGGTCTGTAACGCCCCATTTTGTCTTATTTATTTAATCGAGTCGATTTAATTATTTTCGTTTTTATATTATTTTATTCTTGACTTTTATTTGAAAATATATTATTTTTCATCGTTATTATGTTTTATCGCATTTTGAGAGCGTTTGCGAGATATTTGAGCTGAGGGGTAAAATGGTCATTTTGAGAGGTTAGATATTTTAGAAAAATTAGATATTTTTAATAAATAGAAACTGGAGAGAAAAAGAGAGAAAAGAAAGGGAAAGGAAAGAAAGAGAGAAATAAGGAAAAGGAGAGGAAAGAAATGGAGAAGAGGAAAAGAGGTGGAAATCGACATAGATCCGTTTCAAGCGCGATTAATCGGGTAAGGGTGAGAAGTTTTGATTATATCTTGCTTGTATATGTATATGTATGTATTTGTTTGAATGTTTGGGTGAAAAATACATGTTTTCCATTTGGTTGAAATTGTGAACAATTGATAGAAATCGATGTTTTCACGGATGAATTTCGATATAAACTGCGTAGAATACTTGTCGTTAGGTTTGTATCATGTGTTGGTTGTTATAGTAAGATTTGAAAATGTTTGGGTGGAGGAATGATGAATTTTAGCCCAAATGACCTATAACAGCGCTGCTGCGAATCCCAGAATTCGCAGGTTCGCTTTGCGAACGGCAGCGAAGAGGAAAGCGAAGGCTCGCCAGAGCTTCGCAGTGCGAATGGGGAAGGCAAATGTTCGCCAGTAGTTCGCAAAGCGAACTTTAGGCTATTTTTCTTCTGCCTTGGTTCGCTGGGGCTTCGCACTGCGAATGAGGGAAGCGAATGCTCGCTAGGAGCTTCGCATAGCGAATATGACATATTGTTCCGTTTTGTTTTCTTCATAACTTTTGATCTGTAACTCGGATTGAGGCGCGGTCGGATGCGTTGGAAAGCTTATGGGATGTTCTTTCTTATAAAAATGGTTTTGGGATTAGTGGCCGATTTAATTGTGTCTGGAATTTGGAAACGTGTCGTTTGGTCGACTTTTACCGTTGTAATTGTGTGCGATTGATGTGTTATCATGAGATATGCTTTTGATATATAACGGATAGCTTGTGTGCTGTTATATGAGGTGAATATATGTGATGAAATGTTGTGATGATGGTTTGTGGTCTTGTGGAGAAATAAATGCATTATTTTGGGTGTGATTGCAATGCATGATTATTGATGTTGAGATGGTTCACATGGTTATGTATGTTATGCATTTGATTGTCATGAGTCATTGTATGCCAAGCATCATGATATGCATTCTTGTGATGTCGTGTGCCCTAGTGGGTGTGAGCGACGAAACGATTCCCGAGGGAATCTGCTGTAACGGTTGTGTGCCTTATACAAAGAGGACCTAAAGCGACGTTATAGACGATCGTGTGCCTTATACAAAGAGGACCTAAAGCGATCGGATCGTGTGCCTTATACAAAGAGGACCTAAAGCAATCCATAAACGTCGTGTGCCTTATACCAAGAGGACCTAAAGCGACGGGGAACATCGTTTACCCGACGGGGAGTTACACTAAGTAACAAGCGATGATTCCAATAATTCCTGAGTGAATTAATGATGAGAATGATGGATGGAATGGTACCGCATTGCATTTGCATAGAGTCGTTGTGTCGGTCTCTTGGCATTTGCATAAATTATGAATGGATTGATTATGTGTGAGAAATCATGAATGGATTGATTATGTGTGGGAGATTGTGAATTGATTGATTATCTGTTGAGCTTGTGATAGCATTGGTGATTTGATATGCATTTGTGATAAATGCATTGGTTATGGATGATATGTTTTATGTATAGACATATGTTATGTTTTGTGGGGATGTTGTACATTATAATGATTGTATTAATTCTCTATGGTATGCTATATATGAATATACGTGATGTGGTGGTGTGTTTCCATATGTTATAACTTTGGTATGCCTTATGTGTGAATATGTGATTATGTTGATATAATTGATATATGCTATGTTGTTGGATTATTAGAGATATGTTATGTATTTGTGGCATGCTATATGTATTAGTATGTGATGCTTGTGGTGAGAATAATTATGCATGTGAATTTGTATGTGTTTGCATATTATTATGCAATCTTGATTTAGTTGTTATTTCTCACCCTTCTGCTGTGATTTGTTGCTCTATGGGGCAATTGCAGATTAGTATCTTGGAGGCTTTTGTGAAGATTAGTCCTCCATCCGTTTGTCAGTTTGTCTGCTCTGATACGTAACACGGGAGTCGGGGAACGTTTTTGTTATATATGTATACATTTGTTGGATCTATTTTGTATTACCTTTGTATGAATATTTTGATGTTATAAAATAATTTATTTTGTAAAACAAGTCAGTTATGGATCTTTCCGCTTTATTCCATAATTGAACTTCCTTTTGTTGGAAAAAGTTTCCCTTTTATGTTTATTCCATTTTGTGTTATGTATCAAATTTATGAGCAGGGATTGTGTTTTTCTCAAATGTGGCATCCTTATTTCTGTCGAAAAGAATTTTTTTTATTCACTCTTATTTAATTATGTATTATTTAGCCGCGATGGGAATTGGGGTGTTACAAGGTCCCTAAAGTCATGGATCGAATCCAAAGTCCCATCGAGAAGTAGTGCTAGACCACTTATGACAGACCCTTAAATTGATCTACTCTAAGCGGAATCGTCACCAAAGATCCCTCGGGATAAATCCACAGTGGCCAAGACAGGACGACCCCTACTTAAACTTATTTGTTTTTCTCAAGCCTTTGTTTTAGCTTCCACACAAAAGTAATATCCCAGCCAATATGATGACAAAACAAATAGTCATGATGAAAAAAACATGTGAACATAATATAATAAAATAATATAAAAATAAAACAATAAACAAAATATCCACAAGCCAATAAACAAACAAACCCTAAAATCCAAGGTTATGATTAACTCTCTTCAGGGAAGTACGTCCCTAGCAGAGTCGCCAGCTGTCACGGCCGACAAAAATATCAGAGTCGCCATCGTACTTTATTTGTCCTAAGGACATGAAAATAATGAGAAAACCTAATCCCTAAGGGTGAGACACTAAGGTTTGGGAGTCGGTTAGGCGGGAGGAAGGTGTTAGGCACCCCTCACCTCCATTGTACTCGATGGGATCCTCCTTAAGTTCTAGGGTATGTTTGTTTGTTATTTGAATGTCTGACTATTTATATTTTATTTATAAAATTCCTATTATCATACAAGACAAAGACTTAAATATAGGAGGGGGACCCTAACCTCCATTGTACTCAATGGGATCCCCCTTAAGTTCATATGCCTACGTACCCTCAAGTTTGAAGGATCAGAATTTCCATAGTTTGTCTCCCCTATCTCTTATTTGGTTGGTGTTTTTAATCCCTTACCTCCTTTATGTTTAAGTTGTAATTATCCCTTATCCCTTATTCCTAATCTTTTATTTATACTCTCGAAATTTTAGAATTATATCCCCAAATTTTTTTATCTCAGGTCTATCCTTAATATCCCATTACTTTATCCCCTTATTTAATTTGTAAAAATATCCCATTTAATTTTATTGTGAAATTAATATAATATAATATTATATAAACCTTTAACCCTTATCCCTTATTGTTGCACCTCGAAAAAAATCAAAATACGACCTTCACGCAAAAGGCGCGGAAGAAATTGGTTTGACAGAGTCGCCACCGAACTTTATTTATCCCGAGGAGGGAAAGGAAAATATCGAGAAAAAACTTGAGATAAGAACATGGTCATCGCAACCACATTCTGGGTTCGGGAGTCGGTTACGTAAAAGGAAGGTATTAGCACCCCGCATATCCGTTGTACTCAACGGGAACCTCTTAGTTCGATTTGTGATGAATGTTAGCTAAGTTGTTTGTTTTCTTCTAAGCGAGATAAAGAAAAAAGGTAAGGAAAGAGCTCGTTTGCTAGGGAGAAGGGGTGGTTTTTTATTAGGGTGCTCGCTAAGGATTAGGGCCCTTGTGCCTACGTATTTTCATTCGGACGAAAATGAAAAACTCAGAGCATCTGTAGTTCGGACTATGAGAGAAAGTTTGGATAGGAAAAGGTGGAAAAAACAAAAAGTGGCAAACGGCGGAAAAAGAAAAAGGTAAAGGAAAGGTTGACGCAAAAGATGGAAAAGAAATAAGGTAGCTCGCCAAGGATTATGGCACTTGTGCCTACGTATCTTCATTCGGACGAGAATGAAGAATCATAGTGTTCGTAGTTCGTAGAACTATGATTTGTTGGGTTTGAGTTTTAGGACCAAAAGATTGAATGACAAGCAACCCAAAGGGCGTGCCTCGAGAGCAGTCATTCATGAACCCAAGGAATCCGGGACTCCAAGAATTCAGTTCTTTCGTGAGTTGATTAGAAAGGCTTTGAGGAAGATTGAATGTTTTAGAAACGAAAGATTGAATGACAAGCAACCCAAGGGCGTGCCTCGAGAGTAGTCACTCAAGAATCCAAGGAATACGAGACTCCAAGAACTCAGTTCTCTCGTGATAGATTGCGAAAATGTTTGATAAAGATTAAGTGTTTTAAGATGACAGGTTGAATGAACAACAACTCAAGGCGTGCGCCCCAAGAGCCATTCATTCGAAGATCCAAAGAATGCGAGACTCCAAGAACCTCCTCCTTTCGTAAGTTAATTGAGAAAACGTTTGGTTAAGTATTTGAATCAACTTAGGGTTCGCGAAGAGTTGGTTTGCACGAGGGAAAGGAGGTGAGGTTCGATTCATTGAGTATTTTTTAGGGAGAATGACGATTATTCAATAAAACGAGATGTCGGCCTCGCAAGCAATTAATCGGGACATTATTAGGATGCTAGATCCCAACGACACCTTTTTCATTTGATTGATTACAAAATTTTGTTTGATGGACAATGTAGGTACCACATGGAATACTAGACTCCAATGGAACTTCTTTGTCCAAATAATTAGGGTGAGTGTTTTAGTAACGAAAGGTCAAAGGACAAACAACCCAAGGTGTGCGCCCTAAGAGCAGTCACTCAAGCATCCAAGGAATGTGAGACTTCAAGAACTCAATTCCTTCGCGATTTAATTAAGAAAAACGATTTGATTAGGTGTGTTAAATATTTTAATCGAATTAAGTGTTTAGGCGTTTAATTAGATTAAGCGAAAATTAGTTGCTTTTTAGAAACGAAAGACAAAACGATCACAACCCAAGGCATGCGCCCCATGAGCAATCATTCAAGGATCCAAGAAGTGCTAGACCTCAAGAACCCACTACTTTCATAATTTAGTTAAAAAAGAACTTGATTAATCGTATTGAAAAACACTTCATCGAAATTGAAAGTGTCACTTGGCAATGGTTCAAAATTTGTTTAAGATTTATTTTGAATTTGCCTTACAAACAAACTAATTAATTAACTAAGGTTCAATTGGATAGTAATAAGAAAATGTGAGATTATTGAAATTTAGAATAAATAGATTCGAAATAAAAAAACGGAATATATTCAAAGTTAGATTATAATGACAATACGAATATAATATCATGCAAAATGATTAAAATATGGTGACGAAACTAGAATAAAAAAAACAAATCAAAGCAGAACATCATATGCTAGTCTCAAATGCAAGTAAAGAATTGTGCATAAATGTAATATTAAACTAATAGAGGCCAAGCATTCATAGAATATAAGAATAATTTCATTTTGATGAATAACATTTAAAGACTTCAAATCACCCAGACTGTCTGAAGAAAAATGGTCCTACGCATGAAAGACCCCTTCGACCCATCAGCAGAGCAGGCATCAAAATACCAAACGTAGATTCAGCCATCATAATGGTATTCAAACTACTATCAGTTACTCCTATAATTCATGCTTCATAGTGCAATCAACATAAGAAATGATCGAGCTAACAGACTCAAACGCAGCATAATGCATTATCTAACAAACTTGAGCATTCAAACTTTGCGAATTCCGCAATTACTCGTAAACAGATTCATAACAAACAGACTTTGCCAATAACTAATTCTCAATCTCGCAAATAGATTCGCAGCAATCAAAACCTTACAAAATAGAAACAAAGCTACGGAAACAAAAACTTAACACAATATCATCATGAAATCCGAACATCATTGCTGAGACATCCATGACCAAGAGTTAATCTCAACAGTAACGTTAGCACAAATATTAAAATCAAAATGTTATAGAATCGAATCATCGCGATACATGATATAACGGTAAGCAAAGTGCAAGTGGTAAGCATAACTAGCAGCATTAACATAACAACAACCAACAAATTACTCAAACGGCCACGCAAGCAGAATTAACAACGGCGATAAGGTCAACGCATGCAGCAGTAGCAGTAACAATATTTACAACAGCAAAACAAAAATAGTATGGAAGCTTTACAATATTGAAATCACACATGGCCTTCACATACATGGCATAATTTAAATGACATCGAATATTCATCACAACATATCCAATTTCAATATCGTGAACGTAGGCAGTAACAACATAGTATGATATTCCCAGCTCAAACATGCACGTAGTCGGACACATATACTGGATTCAAATGTGCGAACTCGCAATAGCAACAAAACATTAATCCCAAACCAAGTCACAGTTTCCAACCATGAAGAAAACGTAACCGAAATAAATAATGGCATGACCACACAATCAAAAACAGCCTCAACATTCTCACAGCCAAGAATCATAGATATATACTCACCACCATAGAAATCGCAATGAATTCACGTACGAATCTCACGACATTAGAACAAACAGAAGCAAGTGTATTTACTAATTCAAACCAAATGTCATGAATAAAATACTACTACTCTGCTACTGCCAATCCGAAAGAATGATATTCAACATTTATCCACATCACAACTTTCACCGTCCACGCGGAACGATCGAATTATATCATTTTTACAGCAGCACATCAACACAACATTAAACAGCAAGAAGCATATCAAGATTAAACTTAGCAACAGCAGCAACTACATGATATTCATGACATTTCCAAGTTGAAAATTAAATACTACAACAGCTTGCGTTTACACAAAAAGCTTGATTCAAGAGTTTACCACAAAGTCGATACGAACAACTACCAATCAATAGCGCAACACTCTTCAACAAACACCAACAGCAGTGCGAAATATAGACAAAACACAATATACCTATAACCTCAAAGAAGAAGAGAAATGGATATTGAGTCGGTACATAAATCCAACAACACACATATGAAAATCTACAAGTAGCATGCTATATTCATAGCTATAATCCGTACAGGCTGATCTTCAAATTCAAACTATAAAAGCGCAACAACACTACAATGTGTAAAGTTTTCAAAAACCTACATCAATCCATGATTATTATACCCACAGAACTCATTAACATGCTAACTCAGTGTTATATACAGACTAGCAATCAATTGAATGCTTTTCAGAAAAAAAACACATATCGTATATCGTAAAACCAAGTCGAGCCTCCAATAAACCATACTTGTACGCAAACAGCAGCAGATGATTTGAACTATGAATGCTTAAATCAAGTTGTAAGAGAGACCTACTATAAAGCATGGATACTTCTAAAATGGTGAAGTACTCGTACCGGGTACGCACACGTACCAGATACTCGTACCGTATTCGTGATACTTCATTTTTTTCTCATTATTTGATTTTGAATGAAATTTGTAGTTTTCTCAAATATTTATATAGTCTATTTATGTATTTTAATTTTTTTAATATTGTGTCTTATCATTATTTTTTATTTTTTCAATTTTTTAGAGTTGTATTTTATTATGAACCTAATAATTTAGTTTTCTAACCTATGCATCATAGGAGACCTAAAACCATAGGATCGAAATGTTACCAAGTTGTCTAATCTTTCGTCGTCTGGAAGAGTTGCTGGGTGTGCTAAACTGAAAATAGCAGAGCCACATTGCTTTGAGCTCTTATTGCGTAATCGAAAATTTGGCGATGTTGTAACCTGCACAGAAATCAAAAGCAGCCCAAACAGAATAGAAAACGGACTCAGTGAGAGCGAAATCCACGAAAACAGAATTGATTTGGAGATGCAATTTGAATTGCTGTTGTGAAACTCGTCGTTGCGAAAGTTGAGTTATTGTTGAACTTGCAGCACATTTGATGGTTAATGGTGTTGAACTTGCAGCGAATTTGAAGGTTGTTGGTGTTGAAATTGGACCGTGTTACTGAGTTATTATGGTTGTGCGAAACAGAGGTGCGAAGGTGTGAAGTGGGAGAAACCAAACGGAGGGTTGAAGAGTGCGAGATCAATTTCACGGCAATGTTGTGGTGGTTGATGAAGAGGTGTGCGGAAGTTTTAATGGAGGAAAGGGGGTTAATGGAGGTGTTGTTGGATTTGCGGTGGTTTTGTGGTTGGTTGATTGCCGGAATCGAAGGGGTGAATGATGAGGGTGGAATCGATGAAGTTGGTGGTGAAAAGAGAGGGAGTTGTTGATGAGTTTAGTGGAGGTTCGAAGGTTTCAATGGTGAGGATAGAGGTAGTTCGGTGAGGAACTGAAGGGTGTGAAGACGGAAGGAGTAAGGGTTGAAGAGGGTTTGCGCATCGTTCCATGAGGGAGGAGAGAAATTAAAGGGTGATATAGGAAAGGAGATGAGAGTCCCCTGTGCTGAAGGTGTGAGCCGGTCCTTTTAAGGACGTGTTTGGATTTCAGGATATCCAAAAAACGTTTTTTTCTTCCTTCATTGTTTGTTGACACGTGTCCTTGGAGAGATTTTTTTAGATTTTCCTCTTTCCTCAATCCCAAATCATGCGCTTAGTGGGGAGTGAAGTCTTAATCTTCTTTTTTTTTTTTTTAATTAATTTTTATTATGATTATTATTATGAAATAAAATTGCCAACACACTTTTTTTTAAACAGCAAAAGAATTGGTTTCAATAAAGAGCACAAGAAGTGCCATGTACACCAATAACTTACTATTACACCAGCAAGAGGGTCTGTCTAAACTATTACATCAGTAAGATAAAATTGCCTATCAGACCTTAGCTGGGCACACACCAGTGCAGATAACAAGCCAGAGAATCTAACCAACTGAAGGAATAAATAGGAATCACTGCAGCAACACTTCTGCATCCTCAATCCAAAGACAATCGAAGAAAGAGTATAAACAAATACGAAGCATACGCTATGCGCCAACGAGGACAGCGGTGAGCCACTCCGGAGACAAAAAAACCCGCTACAAACTATGCTCCAGACTAGGAAAGAATGTTGCGCCAAATAATGAAACTAGACAGTGCACTCAACTTGACCACATAGCTCCATGACAAATGGCCAACGATGAGAATAGGGCAGAATAGACAGAATTATTGATGCTGAATCACCAAGATGCATATACGCCAAATGATAACCACACCCAAAAATCAAGTCTTGGAAACTGACTCTTGCCTGAAAGTCTTAAGAACCTGTGCAGCCTAGGCAAGTCCTAGGGTCCACATTTCATTGCACTAAATTCACCTTTGTTTAATGGTTTTGTGGACAACCATCTCCAAGAGTATTCTTTGGCATCTTCGAACAGTTTTTTCGCATCCGACCCTTTGCTACAATTATATCAACTAACAAGGAATCTAAGTCAAGAGAGCCACCAGAACTCCGTCGCAATCCATCAAAACTGGTTCCGATTCTGTCTAAAAATCCAAGCAAACGAAGATAACAGGAACACAGCTCCGCTCCACATCCCTCCCAACCTGACCAAGGCCTACAAAGATCCAATCCGGCAGCAAATGGGCCAGAATAGTAAAACACAAGCCAACAGATCCCCCCTAACCAAACAACCACCTTAGACCAGCTAATAACTACAATAGAACCAACATAAGGAATGCTGATAATGAAAAGCTAGATACCTACTCCACATTCTAGTACTTACACCAGAGGACCACCAACAGCACTCCCATTACAAGCCAGATCCCCACATAAGGACCAAAAGCCAACTATCTTTGCAGAAATAGCTGACAATCATACATCACAGAAAGAATCAGACTAGAGACAATGCAAAGATAAGAACACTACAGGAACAAATGCCCCACACTTGCAGACACCAATTTCTCAATCTAAGATGAAGAATTGAGCAGGTTCAGCTTGACCAAATAATGCCATGACCAAAGAACACACACTCTGATGCAACCAAAAAATGAAAAAGGATCCCACTGAACTGAGATGTCAGCCCTTCCGCCAAGTCACACATAAGGCCTGTGAACCTGAAGCACCCCAGCGCCAATAAAAAATCCTTCACGAACCAATCCAGGACCAACAATCAACATGCATATCACTCCAGCCAAAAAGCATAGCATGCACCTGTAACACCCTTTTACCCCACATTAGATATAGGGATAATTAATCAATAAAATCAGAGTAACATCATCCAAAAGGGCGTCACATTTAATTCATAACATCAAACAACACTTGTCCTGTCCCGTAGCACGGGTTTTCATTCACCAATATCAATTATCTCAACACTACGCAGCGGAAAAGAAAACATACTTTCATATAACTCAAAATCTGAATAGTCTAAACAACATAATTCCAACGTTTAAATCAACGGAAAACAAACAAACTCGATGGTTCACAATCGTTCCCAACCTGATGTTACATGACACAGAGCAGGACACCATCTTACATCTAACGAAAATAAATAACGGAAAACACCTCAAGTTACCTCCAAGCACCGCAACTATTCTTGAGTATCTGCAGGATGACGTATAAATCATCACCAAACACAGGCAGGGTGAGAAACCAAAATTTATTATAATAGTATAACAAAAGGAAATACGTAGGACTACATCATATCATCAATTAGACATACATGGAATCACAACAAAATCATCAACAACATCACTCGTCAATCATACAAGGTCAATGCAATGTTATGCGTCATACATCAATGCAATGCGGTACCGACTTCTTCAACATGTAATGGACACTGGGCCATCAACCTTCCACTAAGGAGCACAACATAAACAATATAGTCACTTCAATCCACACGGTGGGATTGAAGTCATCAACAGACCGAAGTCTCAACATAGGATGCTATGAAATGCAATGATGCGTCATTCTCAACCAATCCAACATAATCGACATATTGCATCATCATTTCATACCACCAAAATAAATCATGTAACCTCATATATCATCATAATAATCTTCCAAAATATAACATCAAAAGGAATCATCAACACAGCAACAGAAAACATCACGGAACGACAAGGAAAACACAAAAAAAAATGCACAACAGCCACGCTGCGCCTCCACGTCGCCCCGCGGAGTACAGCGGCGCTCAGTGCTTCGCCCGGCAGAGCACAGGCGTAGCACATCCCTCAGATTCCATCAAGTTCCAGTAGCATTCCATACTTCGCCCCTCCTGCATCGCCCAGCGAAAAGACCAGCGCCCAGCGGTCCAACCCCGTCGCCCGGCGGTACGAGCGCGGTAACAGAACTGCTATCTGCATTTTTGTACCACACCAGACCCAAAATCTCCACAATACCAGTTCTCATAATGCCCGAAATTCTCATCAATTCACAGCAATAATTAGCAACAATAACATACATCATATTATAGACAACCTCATAACTAAACCTCGTCATCCTAACTCATTAGAATCTCCTTTTTTCTCATCAAATCCCATCAAAACCCCTAAACCCCAACTTCCTATCATGATCAATTCATTATACCAAACTAATAAACAATGATTCTCCCCATACCTTAGAGTAGAATCTGATTCCTCTTCTCTTTCTGCAACATTTCAACCCTAGCCTCCTTGTTCTTCAGAGCCTTTTTGCTTCAGCCACCAAAAACACGTATATTGAGAATCTCTCTCACTATTTCCTCTCTTAACTCCTAAATACCCCTCAATAGTTTCTTCCATCTCTACCATCACTTATCCTCCACAAAAGACCAACATACCCTCAATACTCCTAACTCCCTTATTTTAATTTAATAATAATATTTAAATAATATACCCTACATTATTCTAATATCACTATCATTAAAATAGACACCCAAATACTCTTCATGCAACACAACAACATATTCAACACAATTGCCATATATTCACAAATAATTAACCAATAATTAAATTATGAATTTCAGGGCGTTACAACTCTCCCCCACTTAAAGAATTTCCATCCTCAAAAATTTACCTAGAGCAAATTGAGTCGATTACGACTCCTTCATCTAGTCTTCACGCTCCCATGTCCAACTCTCACCAGCTGGTCCACCCCACAATACCTTCACTAAGGGAATCTCTTTACCTCGTAACTGCTTCATCTCCCGACCATCTATCTTCACTGGTAATGCTTCAACGATCAGGTTTTCTCTTACCTGTACATCATCCATCTGAATTACATGCGACAGATCTGAAACATACTTCCTCAACTGCGACACGTGAAACACATCATGCAAATTCCCAAGCAACGGTGGTAACGCAATCCGATATGCTACCTCCCCGATCCTTTGTGAAATATGATACGGACCAACAAAACGCATAGTGAGCTTTCTAGACTTCAAAGCTCGTCCGACCCCTGTTACCGGAGTAACTCTTAAAAACACATGATCTCCTTCTTGAAATCCAAGTGACTTCCTTCTCTTATCATGATAACTTTTCTGACGACTCTGCAAGGCCTTCATTCTCTCTTGAATCATCTTAATCTTCTTAGTCGTCTCCTGCACAATCTCAGGTCTAAGTACAACACTTTCGCCTGATTCATACCAACACAGTGGAGTCCTACACCTCCTGCCATACAACGCTTCATACGGTGCCATACCAATACTAGCATGAAACTATTGTTGTAGGTAAACTCAGTCAATGGCAAATGATTGTCCCACGCTTCTCCATGGTCCAACACACATACCCTCAGCAAATCCTCTAAAGATTGGATAGTCCTCTCAGTTTGACCGTCCGTCTGCGGATGATATGCAGAACTCATCCTCAACTTAGTACCCAACACATCTTGCAAACTCTTCCAAAACCTTGACGTAAACCGCAGATCTCTATCCGACACAATACTCGAAGGTATACCATGCAACTTCACAATTTCCTCAATATACATCTCAGCTAGCTTCTGCATGGAATGATTAATCTTCATCGGCAAGAAATGAGCCGACTTAGTTAATCTATCCACAATCGCCCAAATTGAATCATTTCCCTTTGCAGTCCTTGGCAATCCCGACACAAAATCCATGGAAATATTATCCCATTTCCACTCTAGGATATTCAACGGCTGCATCATTCCCAAAGGTTTCTGATGTTCAATCTTCTACTTTTGGCAAATCAAACATGCATATACAAACTCAGCAATATCTCTTTTCATACCGGGCCACCAAAATAATTTCTGTAAATCTTGATACATCTTCGTAGCACCAGGATGAATACTCAGTCTACTTCGATGTCCTTCCTCTAAAATACTCTTCTTAATTTCCAGAACATCGGGAATACATACTCTGTCTCGGAATCTCATTACATCATTCTCGTCAATTCAGAATTCACCTCCGTTACCTTGGTTAATCAAGGTCAGCTGATCAACCAACTTCAAATCAGATTGTTGTCCTACTCGGATCTCTTCCACAATATCATTAGTTAATTTCAACATTCCCAATTTCACACTATCAGAAGTAGTCTCACATAACAAACTCATATCTCTGAACTGTTCGATCATCTCCAGCTCTTTCACCATAAGCATCGACATATGCAATGTCTTCCTACTCAAAGCATCCGCAACCACATTTGCTTTACCAGGGTGGTAACTCAAATCGAAATCAAAATCCTTCAACAATTATAACCATCTTCTCTATCTCATATTCAATTCCTTCTGGTCAAATAAGTATTTCAAACTCTTGTGATCGCTGAACACTTCGAATCTAGAACCAAAAAGATAATGTCTCCAAATCTTCAACATAAACACCACGACTGCCAATTCTAAATCATGCGTAGGATAATTCCTCTCATGAACTCTTAGTTGCTAGAAGCATAAGCAACCACTTGGCCATTCTGCATTAACACTCCTCCAAGACCCATCTTTGACGCATCACAATACACCACAAAGGACTCACTTGGATTAGGCAAAATCAAAACTGGAGCGGTCGTCAGCTTCTTCTTCAGTTCCACAAAACTCTTTTCACACGCAACATCCCACACATAAGCTTGCCCCTTTTGAGTCAACTGAGTCAACGGTAATGCCAACTTTGAAAAGCCTTCGATAAACTTCCGGTAATATCCTGCCAATCCTAGAAAACTTCGGATTTCGGTAGCAGACTTCGGAGTCTCCTATTGCAACACAACATCGATCTTCGAAGGATCCACAACAATTCCACCACTCGAAATTACATGTCCAAGGAAACTTACTTCCTTCAACTAGAATTCACACTTTGACAATTTCGCATACAACTTCTTCTCTCTCAACACCTGCAACACAATCCTCAGATGCTCTGCATGTTCTTCTTCTGACTTAGAATATATCAGAATATCATCAATGAAAACCACAACAAACTTATCCAGATATGCATGAAAAATTCGATTCATGTACTCCATGAACACATCAGGTGCATTGGATACACCAAATGGCATCACAGTGTATTCATAATGACCATACCTCGTCTGAAAAGCTGTCTTCAAAATATCATCAAGCTTAACTCGAATCTGATGATAACCAGACCTCAAATCAATCTTGCTGAACACACAAGCTCCTACCAACTGATCCATCAAGTCGTCGATCCTCGAAAGTGGATACTTATTCTTGATAGTCACCTTATTCAACTGCCGATAGTCGATGCATAATCTCATACTACCATCATTCTTCTTAACCAACAACACCGGAGCAGCCCACGGAGAAACACTTGGTCGAACAAATTTCTTCTCAAGTAATCTCTCTAGTTGCTTCTTCAATTCACTCAATTCAGAAGCAGACATCCGATAAGGAGCCATCGACACAGGACTAGTACCTGGTACCAAATCCACTGCAAACTCTACTTCACGTTATGGAGGGAAATCACTTATGTCGTCCGGAAACACATCTGGAAATTCACGAACAATAGGTAATTCGACACTCACAGCTTCACAATCAACTTGCAACGATGCAAACATTGCAAACATCTGAGCTTCATCTTCTAGAAGTTCATCCACTTGCTTAGCCGTCAAGAACATCAACTCACCATGGTCACCAAACTCTGGAAACTCTACCGTCTTAGCATAACAATTGATATGCACAAAGTTGAACTCCAACCAGTTCATTCCAAGAATAACATCGATTTGGTGCAAGGGTAAGCACACCAAATCCATCAAGAAACTCTTCCTATAAATAGTCAGAGGACAACTTAAACACACACGAGTAGTAGTGACAGAACCATTAGCAGACATTTCTATCACCATACTACCATTCATATCAGGCAGTTTCAAACCCAACCTGGTCGCACACTTAAGCGAAACAAACAAATGAGTAGCACCAATGTCAATAATAGCAATCAACTCAACATCATTAATAAAGCATATACCTCGAATCAAGTTGTCCTTCTTAGGAACTTCTGAACCACTCAAAGCAAACACTCTACCATTGGTCTGAGCGGCAGTAGCAGACTTTTTCGGTTTCTGGCACTGAGTGCTGATATGCCCCTCTTCACCACAGTTGAAACAAGTTGGTCCTTTATTTGGGCAATCACCAACCCGATGACCCTTCTTACCGCATCTGTAGCATCTCACCACTTGGTTGTTGCACACATTAGAATTATGACCTGCCTCCCCACACTTGTAGCACTTGAGAGGAACAGAACCCGCTCCCCCACTTGGCTTCTTCCCATCTAAAACCTTATGTTTCCCTTTTTCAGCTGGAGTCACATAAGGTTTTCCTCGGAACTGGGCCTTCTCTTTCTTCTCACTCAATTGCTTGTAGTGAGTAGACCTCGGCTGTCTTCATCATAAATTTTACTCTTATCCACCAATTCAACATACCTACGAATCTGCTGATACCCAATACCCTGCTTGATCTCCGATCTCAACCCATTCTCGAACTTGAGACACTTGGACATCTCAGCATCAACACGGTTGTAGTGAGGACAGAACTTCACCAGCATCTCAAACTTCGCAGCATACTCTGCCACAGTCATGTCTCCTTACTTCAGCTCAAGGAATTCCACTTCTCTCTTGCCGCGAGCATCCTCTGGAAAACACTTACCCAAAAACTCCTACTTGAACACAGCTCAGGTTATCACAGTGCCAACATCCGTGAGTCTCTGACGGGTGTTATCCCACCAATCCTCATTCCAGCATATGCGTCCCAAAATGAACCTGTTGCTCATCAGTACACCCCATCACCCGAACAATATTTTCGATTGCCTTCATCCACTTGTGTGCACTTGCTGGATCATGAGTACCCGCAAAAGTCAGTGGATTGTTCCTCTAAAACTTCCCCAAAGCACGAAACTCATCTAGAACTCCACCATTCGGATTGAGTTGCGCCATTAGCAACTGATTCCAAAGCATCAGCAACAGCACAGTCATTTCTCCCAGCCATATATCTATACACCATCAACCAACATTAGGAGAAACAAGATATCGACAATGTTTACACATTCATCGACCGACAGCACGACACGACCTGGCCGGACAGACCAACCAGACTCTGATATCACTAATGTAACACCCTTTTACCCCACATTAGAAATGCTGATAATTAATCAATAAAATCAGAGTAACATCATCCAAAAGGGCGTTACATTTAATTCATAACATCAAACAACACTTGTCCTGTCCCGTAACACAGGTTTTCATTCACCAATATCAATTATCTCAACACTACGCAGCGGAAAAGAAAACATACTTTCATATAACTCAAAATCAGAATAGTCTAAACATCATAATTCCAACGTTTAAATCAAAGGAAAGCAAACAAACTCGATGGTTCACAATCGTTCCCAACCCGATGTTACATGACACAGAGCATGACACCATCTTACATCTAACAGAAACAAATAACGAAAAACACCTCAAGCTACCTCCAAGCACCACAACTATTCTTGAGTATCTGCAGGATGACGTATAAATCATCACCAAACACAGGCAGGGTGAGAAACCAAAATTTATTATAATAGTATAACAAAAGGAAATATGTAGGACTACATCATATCATCAATTAGACATACATGGAATCACAACAAAATCATCAACAACATCACACGTCAATCATACAAGGTCAATGCAATGTTATGCGTCATACATCAATGCAATGCGGTACCGACTTCGTCAACATGTAATGGACACTGGGCCATCAACCCTCCACTAAGAAGCACAACATAAAAAACATAGTCACTTCAATCCACACGGTGGGATTGAAGTCATCAACAGGCCAAAGTCTCAACATAGGATGCTATGAAATGCAATGATGCGTCATTCTCAACCAATCCAACATAATCGACATATTGCATCATCATTTCATACCACCAAAATAAATCATGTAACCTCATATATCATCATAATAATCTTCCAAAATATAACATCAAAAGGAATCATCAACACAGCAACAGAAAACAACACTGAACGATAAGGAAAACATAAAAAAATGCACAACAGCCACGCTGCGTCTCCACGTCGCCCGACGGAGTACAGCGGCGCTCAGTTCTTCGCCCGGCGGAGCACAGGCATAGCACATCCCTTAGATTCCATCAAGTTCCAGTAGCGTTCCATGCTTCGCCTCTCCTGCATCGCCCAACGAAAAGACCAGCGCCCGGCGGTCCAACCGCTTCGCCCGACGGTACGAGCGCGGTAGCAGAACTGCTATCTGCGTTTTTGTACCACACCAGACCCAAAATCTCCACAATACCAGTTCTCATAATGCCCGAAGTTCTCATCAATTCACAGCAACAATTAGCAACAATAACATACATCATACTATAGACAACCTCATGACTAAACCTCATCATCCTAACTCATTAGAATCTCCCTTTTCTCATCAAATCCCATCAAAACCCCTAAACCCCAACTTCCTATCTTGTTCAATTCATTATACTAAACTAATAAACAATGATTCTCCCATACCTTAGAGTAGAATCTGATTCCTCTTCTCTTTCTGTAACACTTCAACCCTAGCCTCCTTGTTCTTCAGAGCCTTTTTGCTTCAGCCACCAAAAACACGTATATTGAGAATCTCTCTCACTATTTCCTCTCTTAACTCCTAAATACCCCTCAATAGGTTCTTCCATCTCTACCATCACTTATCCTCCACAAAAGACCAACATACCCTCAATACTCCTAACTCCCTTATTTTAATTTAATAATAATATTTAAATAATATACCCTACATTATTTTAATATCACTATCATTAAAATAGACACCCAAATACTCTTCATGCAACACAACAACATATTCAACACAATTGCCATATATTCACAAATAATTAACCAATAATTAAATTATGAATTTCAGGGTGTTACAGTACCCACCCTAAGACACAAACTATCCAGACCCGAGGCTTTGTTGAAGCATTCGATACAGCCACATCCTCCGCTACCACCATCCGAGAATAAATATCCAAGTCAGTTCTGTATGCCTAAACTCGCCCGTGGGTTCATACAGCAAACTGCTAAATCCACTTCGATCATGTTTGCTTTCACTTTAAGCCAATTCTAAGCTGATATCTTTACCTCTTCTACGACCTTATCGATGCAGAATTCTTTATTTCGGAATATAATATCATTCCGGCTTTTCTAAATTCTCCACACTCCGGCACACCAGATTATGAACATCAAATTATTTCTTATGATTCCTCCTCCCAACATGTCTTGAAATTGTTGCATATGCTTCCAAACTTCATTATGCATTGCTGTCTTAACACCAATCCATTTGATAATTCCGCTCCAAACACCTGCATACATAGAACATTCGAAAAAAACATGTTTTGTCGACTCCTCACTCCCGCAGTTTCCTCTGCACCTAATCTGATCCAAAGTTAACACTCCCCTTTTAACTAGATTATCCTTCGTCGCGAGTCTATTTTGCACCAATCTCCAAATCAAGCACGATACTTTAGACGGTATCGCCTTATTCCATAATTTCGCCCAATTATGCGCATTTGGGGATTGGTCTGGGTTTGAGAGATTATCGTAAGCAGAGTAATTCTCCGCGCATGAATTCCTACCAATTTCTAACTGATCTATCTCCTTCCACCGCCAAGATGAGTCTAAATTACGACCGCCATCAGATCCATCTACATCCCCATACCTATTTGATATCGCCCTCAACCATAATCCACTCTTCTATTTTTTTTTAATTTCCACTTCGATTTACCTAACAATGCGAGATTAAAACGCCTAAGATTTTTAATCCCCAACCCTCCCTCTTCAATTGGTTTACATATTGCATCCCATTTCACCCAATTTATTTTCCTCTCTTCCTCGCCCCCACCCCAAAAAAATTGTTTGAACAGAGATTCAAGTTTTGAAATTATACCTACAGGTGCCTTGAAAAAAGAGAGATAATAGACCGGAAGTTCCGACAATATGGATTTTATGATGATCACCCGACCTCCAATGGATAGTTGTTTGTTCTTCCATCTCGAAAATCTACTCCTCGCCGCATTAACAACCGGCTTCCACATCGTTAATCTTCTAGGATTATCCCCTATCAGAAGTCCCAAGTAACTGAAGGGAATATCACTGATTCTACAGTTTAAAAACCTTGATGTTGATTCTATCCATTGCTGACAGATATTAACGCAAATCAGCATACTCTTACTATAGTTCACCTTAAGGCCTGATATGAATTCAAAGAGCAAAAGGATAGCTTTGGTTGATTTGATGTTAGCCCAACTCTTTTCTCCAATGATACGAGTGTCATCCGTGTATTGAAGATGAGTGAACTCTTCGATGCTTCCATTAAATCTGAAACCTCTGAATTTTCTAGAATCGACCGATTTTTCCAACAAGGCATTAAACCATTCTGCTACTATAAGGAAAAGAAATGGTGATAAGGGGTCGCCTTGTCTAAGGCCTCTCTTTATTTTAACCTCATTTGTAGGACTCCCGTTCACCAGCACCGAGATAGAAGCCGATCTCAGACATTCTGCAATCCACCACCTCCATTTCTCATGAAATCCCATCTTTCCCATCACGAAATCTAAGAAACTCCACTCTACCGAATCATAAGCCTTTTCAAAGTCCACCTTGAAGAATACCACTTCCTTCTTCCTCTTCTTCGCTTCATCTATAATTTCGTTTGCGACTAGTATCCCATCCACTATTTGTTTACCTGAGATAAAAGCTGATTGAGTTTCTGAGATAACTTTGTCGATAACCCCTTTGAGTCTATTCGCAAGAACCTTCAATAAAACTTTATAGATACATCCTATTAATGAGATGGGTCTAAAGTCAGAAATCTTTGTGGGACTTATTTTTTTTGGGATTAACACCATAAATGAGCTGTTTGCTCCATTGACAATCCTGCCATATTGATGAAATTCTACCATTATTCTAAAAAAGTCTCCTTTGATCACATTCCAAAATTCTTTCATGAACCCGAAGTTCACTCCATCCAACCTCAGACTTTTGTTGTTATCACAATCCCAAACTGCTGTTTTTAGTTCTGCCTCCGAAAACCCCTGTACCAACTTTTCATTGTCAATATCTTCAATGCTTTTAAACTTAAGGTTTGTCGGGATTGCCTTTTTCCTTTAGACTCGAACTGATCTCGAAAATAATCCTCCACTGCCTTCTTTATCTCCATGACCCCTGTTACTTGTCTACCATCCTTATTAAGACATAATATTTCGTTTCCTTTCCACCTTTTGTTAATACAACCATGTAAGTATTTTGAATTCGTATCTCCCTCTTTTAGCCATCTTGACCTGGATCTTTGCCAATTAATGCTACATTATAATCTTGATAACTTGTGAAGACGATCTGTTGCCTCCCTCTTCGAATGTATCTCCTCTTCCGACAAGACAATATTCTCACCTTTTTCTTCTAGTTTATTGATTTCAACTTTGGCCTCTTTAATCTTTTCTTCCAGGTTCTGAGTATTATTCTTGTGCCAATCCTTTAATTCTCCTTTAATTAATTTTAATTTTTCTTTAAGCACATACATCCCCCATCCTTCAAACGTCATCTTCTGCCATTGATCTTCAACAAATTGATGATACCCTTTTGTCTTTTTCCAACAGCTCAGCATACGAAAGGGTTTGGGACCCCAATCTAGCATTGAATCTCACATCAAAATTGCGCAGTGGTTGGAGAGACCTTTGTCTAATCCCCATTGACTACATTCTGGCCATGTTTTATACCATTCATCTGAGATAAGAAATCTGTCTAATCTACTCATTGTTGAGCCGTTGACTCTTGACCAAGTATATTTCTTGCCGTGGAACGGTAAATCAATTAGCTCACTTTCCATTATGAATTCTCCGAAAGCTTCCGTTTCCTCCACCCTTTTTCCGTTACTTCTTCCTTTTCGTTCCTCCTCTGATCTTACAGCATTAACATCTCCCACGACACACCATCTTGCCTCGCTCCTTGCTGAGATCAATGTTGTTGAATCCTTTCACAGTTTTTTCTTTTTCCTCTCCTCGCAAGGCGCATAAACATTTACAATGATGACTGGATGTTTCTCTTTTCCCCAACTGCCTTCCAAAATCAGAACATGCTCTCTACTTATCTTGTTCTGAATCGAGAATACATTTGTGTCCCATATTGTCAATAGCCCCCCCCCCCCCCCCCCCCGATCTACCTTCTGATGCCTTGAACGCAAAATTGAATTTTGTAGATCCCCACATCGAAATGCATTGGTTCCTATCAATCCCTTCCAATTTTGATTCTTGAATACACAACAACTCAACTTTCTCTCTCAAAACTAACTGTTTGATTTCCTTCTTCTTTGCCAACCCCCTATGCCTCTCGCATTATAACTCATAATGATCATGATAACTTAACTGAACACACCACTCCCAGATCCAGGATCAGTGGCATAAGCCATTTTCCCCTCCACTTCTTTCTTTTTGCTATTAACGTGTTCTACTATCAATTCCTGTAGTAACTCTGCTTCTTCTCCCGATTGTAATATACCAATTTCTCTGCCCAAATCCCACACACCTTCCTCAACTTGTTTTGTATCTTCTTGTAGAAGTTTCCATCTGTTCTGATCTAACTTATTTCCATGTATTGTTAACCTTAGACAAGAGCTTACCTCTTTGTTGCGTTTGCTTCTTCGTCTGCAAGTGCAATCTTTCTTTTTGATTTTCCCCTTGCTCCAATTTCTCCTTTTTTCCTTCATGATCTCTCTCCTCCTCCTTCTCTTTCTTTGGATATTTGAAGCAGATTCCTCTCTTCTTCACTTGAAACTTGCTTTTGTTTTAGCACTATTTCTCTCAGTTTACATCCATTTTCATTCATTTGTTTTAGTGTCTGATTTTTTTTCTCACCAACTTCGGTCCAAGCTCTGTACTCTTCTACTATTGCTACGTTTCCTGAAATCTCATTTTCCATATTTCCTTTATCCACAATATTAGATAAATTTTCCAATTCTTCTATTCGTTGGGTATTTGTGTCCTTATCCCTTTGACTTTTCTCAATGCCAATAAATTGTGGTGGGTCCGTCTCACTAGGTATCTCTCTTACTTGTTCTTCTAAGCTTCTTCTGGCTTCCTCAATTAATGTATTGTCCAGTGGATTAACATGTGCTATATCTTGGGGCCCACTTCCGTTACCTATATAATTATTTGCTTCAACCTCTATCTGTCTATTGTCTTATATGTATTTACTTTCTGTGTTTCCTAATGTATTTTCTCCTTCCAGCCACTTGTCATTTAATGTTTCATTGAAACTCCCATCAAGATCTTTACCCTCTTGCTCTTCCGAATTCAATGCTTCTATATTTCCCAATGCCTCCATCATTCTTCTGTAATTTTCTTCTAGCCCCTGAAGATTATGTTCGTCTTCCGACACCTCCAATGACGGCGGGATGAAGGTTTCATCAGATCTGCTTGAGACCTCCACACTTATACTGTCAAAATTATCTTCGTGTCTTGAGCATTCACATAATTCCTCAGTTAATCTGATCATGAAATCTTCACTATTCACCTGGATCTTGATGAATTCCATCTTCGTCGTTCTAACCAAAACTCGCGCCATATCTAATCTCTGGAGTTTCTCCGTCTTCTCATCTAACTCCATTAGTGTCCTAAACTTCATAACTAGTTTTGCGAATACTTCTCTTCTCCATGCATGAACTGGGATTTCTATCATTCTTATCCATATGTATCGGCTTCCTCCTACATCTCTGGGTTCCCACCTCCTTAAGATTTTGAAGCATTGTTGGAATAAACCTTCATACTCTTTTGCCAGCACACATAAATCTTCATCTGAGTCTACTTTCAGAAAAACTTTATCTCCCCCTAATGGAATCACTTTTATTGATGTGATTCCTTCATCTTCCATGAGATTCTGCAACGAGCTAATTTGTTCAACTTTATGGACGAAACCTGTGTAACCTTCTTTTTCCCATGCCATTTCCTCCAAGTTGACTGAAATCATACCTCCATCTTCATACTTATCATCCACCTTCCCATTTTCGTTTATCTGTTTTGGTCTCCACGTTCTCGCCTCCGTTTTAGTTTCTTCTTTTCCATACCGGGTGGCCTCCGCGTATGATCTCCCCTCCTTTCTGATGCTCTGTTGCCTTTCTTGATTTGTCTTCCTTCCATTGACCATATTGTGGTTTCTCTACTCGACCTTCTGTATCTCATTCTTCTTCTCCTTCTGATGCACCATTTTTTGATTCCTTTCGTCTCTTGAATATTTGGATATGTTCACCCAAACCTTATATGACCCAAACCAAATGTCCATTAGTTGGTTTTCTAGCCATGTTGCATCATTAACGTCCTGGTATCTGATAAATCCAAAAATCCTTCCCATCTTATTCCTTTTTCTTGCTATGTAGACGTCGATCACTCTTCCCCAACGTTCGAAAGATCTTTGTAATTCTTTTCCAGTAATATCATCAGGCAGATTATTGACATACAATGTGATTTTTCCATCCTTGTCGATTTCCGGTCTATGGTTCCTTCTTTTTCTTGGCTGCACGTAGGTCCACTTTCTCTCATTGTGAAATGTTTGTCAACTTATAATTGAATGAGGTGACAAAAATTCAAAAGACAACTAATAGTAGGAAGACAAGTGTCACTTAATTAAATGAGGAGACATTTATTTTTCTGATTTTTTCAATTAATTTGAACAAATAAAATAAAAACTAATTTGTGATTGGTTAATAAGAAAAAGTGAGGATAATGCATGTGGACCCTTGATTAAATTCGAATCGACGAGTCAGATTAAATCAAAGAAGCACACTTAATTTAAAATGTCAAAGTTGCCCCTTCTAGAAGTTTTAATTAATTTAAATAGAATTAAATCAATTAAAAACCACTAAAAATTCACAACTTGTTAAATAAACATGATAAAATTAAAATGTAAGCATGGAAAATTCTAATTAATTATTCTGAATATTTTGATGAAAATATAAAAATAAATCGGCCAAAAATGAAATAAAAAATCGGGTGACATAGTGCCCGAAAAATTAAATCGACCACACCAAAATGATTAGCGCGGAATAAATGACTCAGAAAAATACAATGTTTGGTCAAATTTTGAAATAAATCAGGACTGGTAAAAAGCTCAGACTGATCAAAATATGACTGAAAAGTTGTCGAAAAATAAGACGAGCGCGCCAGGTTAAACTTTGTGAATAATAGATCAATATTACTAACGTCTGCAAACTTAAATTCGAAACTTTGCAACCACTGACTTTTGCACACTTGGGAAACAATTCTACCAGCCTATCTGTATATCCGAGGATTCATTCAGGCTACTCATTTTAGGGATTATTCATGGTAAAAGATATGATTTGCTATGTAGACAATGCAAACTGAAAATAAAGTCGAATGTAGGAAAATATTTAAAAATGGATAGGACAAATTCGGGGTATAACACTTATCCCAGTTTTATTTATCCCAAAAACTTTAAATTTTATCCCTTTTTATCACCCCAAAATATCCCCAAGTGTTTATCTTTTTTATTTGTAAAATTATCCGTTGTAATTTATTTAGAGAATAAATTAATTATATTTAAATTATATAAAGAAAACCCTTATTTTGTTATCCTTTATCCCTAGTCATATATTTATACTCTTGGATCTTAAGAGTTCTATCCCCAAAAATTTATCTCATTTCTATCAGTTGAATTATCCCAATTATATCTCATTTTATCCCTAATATTTTATCCCATTTTTATTCCATATTTTATCCCAAGAATTTATCCCTTACTTATCCCTAATATCCCTTGATATTATCCCTAGTATTTTATCACATAATAGTTTGCAAAAGTTTAGTTTTTACATTATTTAAAATAAATTAAAGACTATAGTTAAACCCTTATCCCTTATTTTATCACCAATTGTATCCCAAAAATTATCCCATTTTTATCCCATAATTTTTCCATACTTTTATCTCATATTTAATCCCAAGAATTTACCCCTTAATTATCCCTATTTTTTTTTTAAAAAACATCTCTTTAATTTATAAATTAATTATAACAATTTATAGAAAAGCTCATGTTTTATCCCTTATCCCAAATTTTATACTCTTTGGACCATAAGAGTTTTATCCCAAAACTTATCCGTTTTAATTATCCCTAATATCCCTTAAAATTATCCCATAAGGTTAACCTATAATTATCCCTTTATAAACCAAAATATTTTGTCCTTAATCCCTTATTTTATCCCCAATTTTTATCCCTTTAACCCTAACTAGCGTCCAGACGGGCACTGCCCGTTTTTATTAATGCACAAGTGGATCAAAATATAAACGGTATTTTTTGTGTCTTTATTTTTATTTTAATTAAATCATTTATAAAATAATAAAAAAACAATCGAGTGAAAAAGATATTCAAACCACCATATAGCGGTTAATAGAAGAGAAGTTAGATTTTAAAACAAAAGCTAATTAAAGAGAAGTTGAAATTTAAAACAAAAACTTAAAAGGGTATAATTGGAAGAAAAAAAATAGGCTACACAAAAAGCCATGTTTTCCCTTTATATATAGTATAGATATCATTCCAATTAGTTATCCACAAAATATATTAAACCCTTTATTAAATAAATATTTTTATAATTACTTAAATAATAGAAAGATAATTAAAAACTTAAAATATTGACAATCCATGATTATCTCTTTTGTATTTTAATCCTCCTTATTATATTAATTAAACCCTAAACATTATCCTAATTATATCCCTAACCATATAACCCTAATTAATAGTTATATTTAATTATAAAAATAATCCCAATTTAAATCTTTTAATTATATTTTTCATGTTGATTATAATCAATTAAATAAATATCTAATTACATTTTTTAATCAAATTATTATATTAATAATAAAAGAGATATTTTTGTTAAACCAATTATTAAATTATTAAACATAATTAATTCTAATTATATTATATTAATTACCAGGAAATTCCCTAAATAAATCCTAACTAAGCATTTGAACCTATATTGAATTATTCTAGGTGTTTGGTTAATGTTGGATGGAAAACATTACAGGTTGTATTATGTTTGTGAGGTTGTTAGTTATGGTATATGTGCCATGAAAATAGAAGTAACAAGTTATGTTGGTGTGATTTAGATATTACCTTAAAAAGAATTTTAATTTTTAAACGATTTATAATTTATGATATAAAAAGGGTTTACGATGTTGATTACAAAAGGTTTCTTTTTTGTTTTGCCCCTTTTTGTGTCAATAATAATAATAACCTAACAAAATCTAACTAAAGTTAATCGTAAAAAAAACAAAACTAAATATACCACATCAGATTATATACACATACATGGTCATCTCAGAATAAAACATACAATAATTAATTCATACCCCAAATCGCAATCCAAACAAAAATTCATATTAATAGTTTGAAGGTACCAACCTGAAGTGTCGTGACCGATTTAAGATGCTTCCCACTCCCTTTCTTTCCTTTCCTTTGTGCTTTTTTCCCTTTCCTTTGTGCTTTTTCCCTTGAAGGTTTAGGGTTTTCCTTTTTTCCTTCAAGGGATGTTGAAGGTTTAGGGTTTTAGTGTTGTTGTTCTTCGATTTGTGAAGAACAACTTTAGGAATAGTAGGTTTGTAAATTGTGCGTCCCAAAATAGGAGAGACAAGGATTCTATTTATAGGGTGAAATCAGATCAAAAAAATTAAATGTGATTGAATCAACCAGATTTATTTTATTTCTTAAACTCAAAGCTAATGAACCTGGATGGATTCATAACTTGGTGAATTTGAATGATTAATAATAATAACATAAAATAAAAAATTGAATACTAGTAATAGTCGTATAATGATAATGAAAAAGTTTCTGATTTATATGATTTTTTGAGATTTTTTCCATTAAATAATGATTTTATTGAAAAAATCATATTCTTAAAAATGCATTAAATACAAAAATGAAAATTAATATTTAAATAATAAAAAATACTATTTTAAAGATTTTTTATGCTTAAAAGTAAAAATAGAAAAAGTTAGTAGTAACGGAATAAAAAGAAAAACAACTAAAAGTGGAGGAGGTAGAATTTGAACTCATGCACTCTCCCTTACAATTCTTAGATATACTTCTCTACCAAACAGACTACTCTGTTTATTCGAAATGAAATTATATCCAAAGAGTAACATACTAATTAAAATCTAATTTCTAATTGGCACTCCTATACTATTTTTTTATTTGTCTCTCCATTTTTATGCATAGTGTAACGCCCCGTTTTGTCTTATTTATTTAATCGAGTCGATTTAATTATTTTTGTTTTTATATTATTTTATTCTTGACTTTTATTTGGCAATATATTATTTTTCATCACTGGTTATGTTTTATCGCGTTTTGAGAGCGTTTGGGAGATATTTGAGAGTAGGGGTAATTTGGTCTTTTTAGGGGTAGATATTTTCATTTAAATAGAAACATAGAAAGAAAAAGAGAGGAAAGAAAAAGAAAAGAAAAAAGAAGAGAAGAGAAAGGAGAAGAAAGAAAGGGAGAAGAGGAAAAGAGTGGAAAATCGAAGATTCATCCGTTTAAAGCGCGAATAATCGGGTAAGGGTGAGAAGTTTCAATTATATCTTGCTTGTATATGTATATGTGTATGTTTTCTTGGATTGTTTTGGTTATTTTCTCTAGTTTCCAATTCTAGGTCGAAATGAGCAAAATGGTTAGAAATCGATGTTTTCACGGACGAAAGTCGGAATAAATCGCGTAGTAGAGTCGTGTGATGTTGGGTCTTGATTTAGTGTGATCGTTTGATTGAATCGAGTTGAATTTATAACTTTTGAGTTTTTGGTATATATTGAGGTTTTTGTGCAAATTGATGTTGTGATCGAGTAAAAGTGTTTGGATATGTCTGGTAATATTGGTATAGGTTGATATTTAATCGGGGAATGGTTGTTGGTGTGTTTTCGAGTGATTTTGATCGAGTTTAGAATCGGGTTAATTGATAAAATCATGTTTTAAAATATTTCAAAAATGGAAAATGTGTTGGATGGCTTTTTAATAGTGAAAATATTGTAGTACATTGAATTCTGAGTCCGCAGCTTTTTACAGAATCGAAATCGGAGGTCCGGAAGGCTTCCGACGGTAAGAAAATGCCTTTTTCTGGGTTCTGACACGGGCCGTGTCACACAACACGGGAGGCCGTGTCAGACGTGTCAATTTGCGGCCATTTGGGATTTTTGGGTGACACGGCCGTGTCACGCAACACGGTCGGCCGTGTCAGGCCTGCTGTAGGTTTTTCTTCAAAATTGTTTCGATCGTAACTTTTGAACCGTAAATCCGTTTTGGTCCCCGTTCGAAGCGTTAGAAAGCTAACGAAATATTCTTTCTAATAAAAATGGGTTGGAGGTCAGTAGATGATTTATTTAAGTCATTATTTTGGAAAAGTGTTAGTTTGTCGGATTTTTGCCGTCGTATTGGTGTGCGAATAATGCGTTATCATGCAATATGTTTGTGGATATGTAACGTGGAGCTTTTATGTGGTGTATATGATGTAAATATACATGATGGAATGTTGTGATGATGGTTTGTGGCCTTATGGCAAATATGTGTATTGTTTGGGTTAAACTTCGATGCATGATTAAATGATGTTGTTATGATGCGTTGTGAATATCCTTTGTGGTGTGAATCTCTTGTGGCATGAATTGTGATGATTGTATGATTGTTGTGGTATGTGGTATGTGATGAAATGCATTGTTTGAATTGTTTGCAATGCATGAATGTGAGGATGTTGAAGCATGTGACAAGTTGTTGTAATTGTTGTGGTTGTTGATTTGTGGCCTAAGGGCAAGAATATGCAATGTGTGGTATTTGATTATATACGCATGATTATGGATGTGTGTGTGGGTGCAATGTGAATGTCATGAGTCATTGTATGCCAAGCATCATAATATGCATTGTGGAAACGTCCTGAGTGACGGTTTGGTTCCAGAGAGAATCTGCTATAACATCGTGGGCCTCGAAAATATGAGGCGCTGCCTGAGGACTTAAAGCGATGATTATAGACGATCGTGTGCCTCGAAAATATGAGGCGATGCCTGAGGACTTAAAGCGATCGGATTAGGTGCCTTAAATAGGACCTAAGTCAATCAATAACGTCGTGTGCCTCGAAAATATGAGGCGATGCCTGAGGACTTAAAGCGACCGGATTGGACTGATGACGTGACAATGGAAGTCGGTACCCGCATGGCATGTGCATATAGTCGTGGTGTCGATCTATGTGCATTTGCATAAATCATGAATTAATTGTGCATGGAAATGTGATTGTGATTGATGAGATGAAATATGTGCAATTGTATTGAATGGTATATGTTTGATTGGAATATGTGATTATGTGTGAGAATTGTGAATAGATGCATTATGTGTGGAAAATCATGATTTGATTGATTATGTGTGGAAATTGTGCATTGAATTGTTATGTGTTGAGATTGTAATAACATTGGTAATTTGATGTGCATATGTGATAAATGCTATGACTTGGTATGCCTTATGTGCAAATGTGTGATTATGTTGGTATAATTGTCATATGCTATGTGGTTGGATTGTTAGAAATATGTTATACATCTGTGGCTTGCTATATGTATTGGTATGTGATGTGTGAGGTGAGAATAACTGTGTATGTGATGTTTATGTGTTTTTGCATATTATTATACAATCTTGGTTTAGTTGTTATTTCTCACCCTTCTGCTGGAATATGCTTTTTATGGCATAGTGCAGATTGTCAGCTTTAGAGGCGTGGAGGCTGTTGTGGAGATTAGTCCTCCGTTCTGTTGTCGGTCTTGGTGTCTGCTCTAAAATGTGGCATCCCTGTTTCTGTCGGAAAAAAATAAATTTTTAGTTACTCTGATATTGTTTATGTATTATTTATTTGCGATGGGAATTGGGGTGTTACATTAGTGGTATCAGAGCAGGTCGGTCCGTCCGGCCAAGTTGTTGAGTCAGTTGGTGTGACAGTTGAATACTGTCATTATTGTTTGTCTCTTAGTACGTGATATGTGTGTGGAACACTGTCAGTGCTTTCTGGTTTTTTTTGGTAATCTTTTGTCTTTAGGATTGAGAGTGAGATAAATGGGGGAGAAGCTGGTACTTCTCCAAGTTACTTCAGTTGTGGAACATTGGCTCAGTGTGTCGTTGATTGCAAGATTGTAAGCGTTGTTTGGACAGTGTTGTTCCCGGTTCCGAAAGGAATGCGGAGGTAAGGTTTATGTCAACTAAGGATTTATGCCTTAGGTAGTTTTGCGCACAGGATGCAAGAAATGCTATTATAGTTTGGTAAAGATGGTTTATGCCCCATCATGATTGTCGGTTGTCTATTGACAAATTGAGGAACTGATCACCCTTATCCTCTTGTTGATAGCAGACGGAAATTATGTTGGATGGAATAGGCGTGTCTTTCCGGCTTTGATAGTGTGTGCAATGAATTGTTTGGAATTTAAGGAAATGATTACGGATTGTTTTGATGAGTCGATGAAGATGTTAATATTGGAAGATGAGATGGATTAGAGGCCTTGGTGTGTTGGTTCAATTGGGGAGTTTTGAGAGAGAATGATTGGGCACCGTTAATGGTGGTTCTCAGAGAGAAGAGTGTGAACTCAAATTGGACGAAGGTAATGATTTGAGGTTTGGATCTTCTAAGTAAGTAGAAGAACTTTTAGGACGTGAAACTCAGATGGAAGGAGTGGTTGGAAGATTTACTGGAAAAGGGATTTGTGAGGCCAAGTGTGTCGTCTTAGAGAGCTCAAGTATTGATAGTAATTCAAGGAGGATGATTGAATGGAATAACAAGCATGATGTGTATGAAGGAATTGAGACTATGGAAAGCAAAACTTAGAGTTCCGGAGAGGTTTGGAGTTTTTGGAATTTTAGAGCATTAATGGAAATTTTGAGAGAACCCTTAGGTATGGATGTAATATTTAAGAGTTCTTTTTGGTTGGTTGTTGCTACATGTTGGGATTTATGGAATTTGGACGCTTAAGAGAAGGACTTGTATATGGATTACTGACAGTTGAATAAGGTAACGATTGAGAACAAGTGTCCACTTTCATGGTTAGATAACTAGAATGGTTTGGTTGAGTTTGAGTGAAATTGCAATTGTTGGGAATGTTTGATAAGAGTGGTGAATTGTGTGAGCTGAGGCTTTGATCGATTTAATGTGACTGGTTATGGTTGTTATCGTTGGGATAGGCTGTTATGTACTCGGTTAAGCTTGTGTGTGAGTAACCAGTTACCCAGGGAAAAGAATTTTTGCAAGAACTTTAAGAATTTATATCTTTTGGAATTTATTTGGGCATTACAACGTGCAGTGATGTTATTTGGTGTTAGTAAGGAATTTGTAATGTTTGTGGAGTAGAGGAATCGTATCTTCCATATTTATTTGGATAAGTTAGTAATGACTTTGATTGAGGATATTTGGATCTGTTATAAACTCAGAGGAAGAACATGTAGAGTGTTTGAGAATTGCATTACAAGTATTGAAAAGAGACGAAGCTTTATGCTAAGTTATTCGAGTGAGAATTTTGGTTGAAAATGTTAGTTTTCTTGGATATGTTATTTTTGATGATGGTAATTGTTGTAGATTCATTGGAAGTAGATGCAGTTCTACAATGAGGGGTTCCGAAGTTGGTTAAGGAGGTTAGAAACTTTTGGGCTCAGTTGGTTATTACCGGAGGTTATGGAAGGTTTTTCCAAGTTAGCATTTTCTTTATTTCGGTTGACTTGCAAAGGGTGAGTCATTTGCCTTGGATGTTCATTGTGAGGAAAGTTTGAAAGGGTTAAAGTAGAATTTGTCTACGGCTCCAGTTTTGATTCTGTGTGATCCTAATTAACCGTTTGTGAAGTATTGGGATGCGTCCTTGATGAGTTTAGTCAGTGTGTTAACGCAAGAGAGTAAAGTCGTGGCTTATGCTTTACGATAATTGAGGATTTATAAAAGGATCTATACTATTCTGGATTTGGAATTGGTTGCGGTCGTATTGTGTTGGAATATTTGGAGGTATTATCCTTATGGCTCTAGGTTCGAAGTGTTTAGTGGTCACAAGAGTTTAGAGTACTTGTTTGGCCTGAAGGAATAGAGTATGAGACGATGAGGATGGTTAGAATTTGTGATGAGTTATGAATTTGGCTTGGATTATCCTTTGGGAAAAGCCGAGGTTGTGCCGGATGAGTTACGTCGAAGGTTTCTATGTATGTCTGTTTTGATGGATAGAGAATTAAAATCATTTGAGCAGTTCAGAGACTTGAGTCTGGTGTGTAAGCTAACACAGTAGAGTGTGAGGTTGGAAATATTAAAATGAACAGTGTTTTTGGTGAATATGAGAAAGAGTTAGACTTTGGACGTGAGATTGGCATACTTGATGGTTTCGAGTAATCAGAGTGCGCAGTGGAAGCGTGATGTGGCACATTTCGTATATGCGTGTGTGACTGGTAAGAGTTCATGGGTTGAACATTGGAAACATGTAGGAATGGTGAGACTATTGGATGTTTCAGGATGGAAGTGTTAAGTGAAAGGTTTAGATATTATTCATGGGCTACTGTGTAGATGGATGTTTTGGTTATATGTTCGATTGGTGAATCGTAGCATTGTTGTAATAAGGTTGTGTGACAAGGATGTTGGTATCGTGGTTATGAAGAGGTTGTGGAATCGATGTTGTGTCGTGGGACTTGTGTTCTTATTTGTGTTGTTGCCTCGTTTCCATCGTGATGGTTCGAGTGCGTGTGGCTAATTCTTTGTGGTGAATTAGGGGAGTGTTACCTGTGGTGATGGTAACAATCTTGTTGTGTTTCGGTTCAAGAGTGAACCTGTGTGTTTGTAACTTGGGTATTCTTTGAGTTGTGAGTTGGTCGTCAAGTGCATTGTATGGGCTTTGCATCTTGTCGTTGTTGTAGCTGCTGTTAGCTAGGTGGTGTGTCAGTTTGTGTTATTCGTGGTGTGCCTTTTGTTGGCATGTTGGTTTGTTAGTCGGATGCGAGAGTCGTGTCCGGAGTTGTTCGACTCTGTATATTTTCGAGGACGAAAATGTCTAAGTGGGGGAGAATTGTAACGCTCCGTTTTGTCTTATTTATTTAATCGAGTCGATTTAATTATTTTTGTTTTTATATTATTTTATTCTTGACTTTTATTTGGCAATATATTATTTTTCATCACTGGTTATGTTTTATCGCGTTTTGAGAGCGTTTGGGAGATATTTGAGAGTAGGGGTAATTTGGTCTTTTTAGGGGTAGATATTTTCATTTAAATAGAAACATAGAAAGAAAAAGAGTGGAAAGAAAAAGAAAAGAAAAAAGAAGAGAAGAGAAAGGAGAAGAAAGAAAGGGAGAAGAGGAAAAGAGTGGAAAATCGAAGATTCATCCGTTTAAAGCGCGAATAATCGGGTAAGGGTGAGAAGTTTCAATTATATCTTGCTTGTATATGTATATGTGTATGTTTTCTTGGATTGTTTTGGTTATTTTCTCTAGTTTCCAATTCTAGGTCGAAATGAGCAAAATGGTTAGAAATCGATGTTTTCACGGACGAAAGTCGGAATAAATCGCGTAGTAGAGTCGTGTGATGTTGGGTCTTGATTTAGTGTGATCGTTTGATTGAATCGAGTTGAATTTATAACTTTTGAGTTTTTGGTATATATTGAGGTTTTTGTGCAAATTGATGTTGTGATCGAGTAAAAGTGTTTGGATATGTCTGGTAATATTGGTATAGGTTGATATTTAATCGGGGAATGGTTGTTGGTGTGTTTTCGAGTGATTTTGATCGAGTTTAGAATTGGGTTAATTGATAAAATCATGTTTTAAAATATTTCAAAAATGGAAAATGTGTTGGATGGCTTTTTAATAGTGAAAATATTGTAGTACATTGAATTCTGAGTCCGCAGCTTTTTACGGAATCGAAATCGGAGGTCCGGAAGGCTTCCGACGGTAAGAAAATGCCTTTTTCTGGGTTCTGACACGGGCCGTGTCACACAACATGCGCGGCCGTGTCAGACGTGTCAATTTGCGGCCATTTGGGATTTTTGGGTGACACGGCCGTGCCACGCAACACGGTCGGCCGTGTCAGGCCTGCTGTAGGTTTTTCTTCAAAATTGTTTCGATCGTAACTTTTGAACCGTAAATCCGTTTTGGTCCCCGTTCGAAGCGTTAGAAAGCTAACGAAATATTATTTCTAATAAAAATGGGTTGGAGGTCAGTAGATGATTTATTTAAGTAATTATTTTGGAAAAGTGTTAGTTTGTCGAATTTTTGCCGTCGTATTGGTGTGCGAATAATGCGTTATCATGCAATATGTTTGTGGATATGTAACGTGGAGCTTTTATGTGGTGTATATGATGTAAATATACATGATGGAATGTTGTGATGATGGTTTGGGGCCTTATGGCAAATATGTGTATTGTTTGGGTTAAACTTCGATGCATGATTAAATGATGTTGTTATGATGCGTTGTGAATATCCTTTGTGGTGTGAATCTCTTGTGGCATGAATTGTGATGATTGTATGATTGTTGTGGTATGTGGTATGTGATGAAATGCATTGTTTGAATTGTTTGCAATGCATGAATGTGAGGATGTTGAAGCATGTGACAAGTTGTTGTAATTGTTGTGGTTGTTGATTTGTGGCCTAAGGGCAAGAATATGCAATGTGTGGTATTTGATTATATACACATGATTATGGATGTGTGTGTGGGTGCAATGTGAATGTCATGAGTCATTGTATGCCAAGCATCATAATATGCATTGTGGAAACGTCCTAAGTGACGGTTTGGTTCCAGAGAGAATCTGCTATAACATCGCGGGCCTCGAAAATATGAGGCGCTGCCTGAGGACTTAAAGCGATGATTATAGACGATGGTGTGCCTCGAAAATATGAGGCGATGCCTGAGGACTTAAAGCGATCGGATTGGGTGCCTTAAATAGGACCTAAGTCAATCAATAACGTCGTGTGCCTCGAAAATATGAGGCGATGCCTGAGGACTTAAAGCGACCGGATTGGACTGATGACGTGACAATGGAAGTCGGTACCCGCATGGCATGTGCATATAGTCGTGGTGTCGATCTATGTGCATTTGCATAAATCATGAATTAATTGTGCATGGAAATGTGATTGTGATTGATGAGATGAAATATGTGCAATTGTATTGAATGGTATATGTTTGATTGGAATATGTGATTATGTGTGAGAATTGTGAATGGATGCATTATGTGTGGAAAATCATGATTTGATTGATTATGTATGGAAATTGTGCATTGAATTGTTATGTGTTGAGATTGTAATAGCATTGGTAATTTGATGTGCATATGTGATAAATGCTATGACTTGGTATGCCTTATGTGCAAATGTGTGATTATGTTGGTATAATTGTCATATGCTATGTGGTTGGATTGTTAGAAATATGTTATACATCTGTGGCTTGCTATATGTATTGGTATGTGATGTGTGAGGTGAGAATAACTGTGTATGTGATGTTTATGTGTTTTTGCATATTATTATGCAATCTTGGTTTAGTTGTTATTTCTCACCCTTCTGCTGGAATATGCTTTTTATGGCATAGTGCAGATTGTCAGCTTTAGAGGCGTGGAGGCTGTTGTGGAGATTAGTCCTCCGTTCTGTTGTCGGTCTTGGTGTCTGCTCTAAAATGTGGCATCCCTGTTTCTGTCGGAAAAAAATAAATTTTTAGTTACTCTGATATTGTTTATGTATTATTTATTCGCGATGGGAATTGGGGTGTTACACATAGAAATAGTATTAAGATTTTTTTTAAGGAAAAATTAAAAATAAATACTTATTATCACTATTTTATTTATATATAAGCAATAACAAGGTGAAAAAAGAGAAAGGAAAGGTGGTCAAAATTTGGGGTACGACACCGGCATTAATCAAAAGTTTCATCATTATTTCAAGTTCTGCTTTATTTCTTTCTTACAAGTTTTTAATCGCTTTAAATTTAATTATTTTCATATTGCTTTATTCTTCTTTATGCCATGCTGTCTCTAAAATTAAATATTACATTTATGTTGTTTTTGTTTGAAATAATGTCTGGCTAAACTTGTCTGAGTCCGGCGTATGAGGACCGTCGTTACCGATAAAATTCGGTAGAAAATAATAGGCGCGAAATATTAAGTAAATTCTATTTTGGTTTTAGTTTCTAATTATAAGTCTTAATGTTTTGTCACGATAGTGAAAAGCATACTAAGGTTCGAGCCGATAGCGCGAGAGTTTGGGGATTGAACCGGATAGTGGAAACTAGGCATCAATCCTAAAAACAGGGAGAACGCTTTAGGTATCAATTAGGATCTAATTGATTTTCAAAATATGCTTTCTAATTAAAACGGGCGAGCGAGAGCAAAATCATGTGGTTAGGGAGTGTGGCTCAGTCAATAGCGCGAGAGTGTGAGACGGTATCTTTAAATTGATATTTTCTAAGAAACGTAGTTTAATTATAATTAGTGCCTAAAAATCTACAAAGTCCCTTAAGAAAACAAAATCCATATTCCGGCCTCTCCTTATTGATATATTTTCTAAGTTTCATTTTAGTTTTTATATTAATTTCGTTTAAACCAAGTAATCATTAGTCTTAGCTTTACATAGCAATAATAGATAACAGTAGGTTGACATTGGTCTTTGTGGGTTCAACAATCTTTTATATTACTTTGATATTTCTGTGCACTTGTGGATGCATCAAGTTTTTTGCACCGTTGCAGGGGACCAACAGTCAATATTGTGATTCTGTTGTTGCACCATATAGACTAAGGCACTCTTATCTCAATTACTATGTATCACTTGGATTTTCTCTACGAATATCACTCCAAATATTTTGAGGAGTCGCAAGAATCGCATAAATCCAACCTCGAATTATTAATGGAGGATTTCAATGCGACAATAACTCACTCTCACCCAAATTTCCTCTACGATTACCATTCATAGTATTTTGGGGAACCACGAGATTTCCATAAATCCAAACTCGAAATACTAATTGAGGAATTCAATGCGACGTTTACTCACTCTAGGATAGAATCTATGATGGAGCGCTTTGTGGAGACACAAACTCTACAAAATGAAGAGTTTAGAAAACAACATCACCAAATTAATGAAAACCTTAGGCATATGAACATTGTGTTCGAGTCCCTCGCGACTCACAATGAGGCACTAGAGACTCAAATCTCCCTGCTTGCACAAACACCTATAGGACCCTCCCCTGAGATACATGTGGATGTTGTAACTGAAATTCTGGTATCAGATGTGTGATGTTAAGTGTGATGTCACAACAACACAATCTGCTATAGACAATGCAATAACAAGCAGTAAAGGACACAATGAATTATTCACGCAGTTCGGTCTAACTACCTACGTCTGGGGGCTACCAAGCCAGGGAGGAAAATCACTATCAGTAGTATCAAATTACAGACTCAACAATCCCAGTTGACATCTACCTAATTTAATCACTACCCAATGACAATTCTACCTAAGAAACCACTTAGGTATGAGAAACCACTCACTCCCTAATTCACCACAGTGATACAATCTAATGATTACACACTAAACACCCAACTTGATTCTGCTTAACAGCTTTGATCAAGGACAACACACTCTTGCTTAAAAGCTCTAGAGTGAATACAATTACAACTCAAAATAGTAACACCAATTCCCACAAGAATGGTTTACAAAACACACACAAAGACAAAAATGACACTCAGTCTATAGCTCTCTTTCTTAGTTGTCTTCCAATAAGGGTTGAGACTACTTTTATACGCTTCTGACTTGGGCTTGGATCTCTTCCAAAAATATCTGATATTAAAACAAATTTGATCTTCAAATCTTTTTAAAATCTCTCCAAATCAGCCCTAATGTTGGTTACAAAATCTTCTTCATAATCTGCAAATATATCTAATTGGAAATCTCTTCTCCAAGATATTCGCATCCAATCACTCTAACAGATCTCCTCAAAACATCCTAACACGCGCAGCCCTAAAACATCACAAACTGATGTTCTGATGTTCTGGTATAGTGATGTCAAGACATCACTTATAACATCAGCATACAAAACTTCCAACCCTGCAACAGCTAATGATAAGAACCAATGTTATGACATTAGACATATGACATCAACATTGTTCAACTTTGTTTTACCAAAATTCCAGCCAATACAAGAACCAACAATCTCCCCCTTTGGCTAATTTTGGCTAAAACAAACTCTGCCATCATCAGAGAACCCAACAGCGGATAAAAATTGATAAATTTTCAAAACACCTAGCAGCACAAAACACCTAGCAGCACCTCTTCAACAAGCTGCACAAACTCACTAACCAGTAGCAACAAAAACCAACAAGCTGCAGAAAACACCTTCACATCTGCATAGGGCAAACTCCCCCTCAAAACAAGAACCAGCTGTTCAAACATGCACACTCCCCCTCAAACCTAGAGCCACACCAGACAACTAGGCAACACATAGGCTAACATACCTTGGCAACTCTCTCCCCCTTTTTAGCCATAATTGGACAAATATCAACCTGTTAGTCCTACTAACTACCTAAGCTAGCTCTCATTGTCAGTCAAAAGTCAGCAAAATGTGACAAGACAAATCACAGAACAAAAACCAGAAGTACTTTAAAAGCAACAATATTCAGAATCCATAGCAAGCACACTAAGTGCAGAAACAAAAATAAACTAAAAAAATATAAAATAGCTAAAGAAACAGCAAATTAATCTTCATCAGCATCAGAACCATCTGCATCATTCTCCTCATCTTACCTGAATCTTCAATGTTGGCACTCACATCATCTTCACCCTGTTCCAAGGATTTAATCATCTGCTCAATTCTCAACTTCCTAGCAGTGCTAGTACTGATAACCACATCAAGATCCTTGCATGTTGCCTTCAATTCTTCAATCAACTCAGCTTTAGTACTGGCCTTTTTAACACCAGAACTTGATGTTACAACAATGTCTGGAACATGATTCCCAACAAACAGCTTGGGATGGAAGGATAGAGCTAACTCCCTCTTACATGCTACATCTGAACTGGTTAGAATTCCATGATGTTGATCTAAGATCATTCCACAGACAAGGGAAGGGAATGCAATAGGCATCTTGATAGCATTAGTGGCACCATGCTTCACAACTTGCTCAAATATGTAATTCCCATAATTGAACTTGACCTTTTTCCCAACAGCATAAATAAACCTTCCTAATCCCACAGCTATGGTGGTTTTGTGATTAGTAGGCACCCAGTTAGCAGCTCCAATTCTGTGTAAAATAGCATACTTGATACTGAGTTTGCTAGCTATCAATTTACCTTTCAGTGGCAAAACCTTCACCTGAGTGGCTGTGATCTCTTTACACGCATCATTATCAGTCACTTCCAGTTCACAACCCTCTTGATCATCTCTTCCCAGATACTTATTGATGGTACTAGGAGAGAAATTAATGCACTTACCTCTAACAAACACCTTCATGAAGTCCCCACTTCTTTTATCAGCAATGTCTATGGGAATGTTAACAACAAATTCCTTAACAAGTCCACCATAGCACTTAGAGAATTTTGTCACAGTCTTCAACAGCCCAGCAGCATGAATGAGCTCCATAATTTCTTTCATCTCCAATGCATCTTTGCCCAGCTCTCTTTCCAAAACTAATCTCCTTTGGCACACAAATTTCCACATAGAAGCACTACTAGCATAGTGAAAAGATATGTTGTCTACTGGCACTTCAGGAACCTTATCAGAAATTCTCTTCAAAATGGACTTTCTGACAGGGATAATGTCTTGAACATCTTCCTCAACATCATACTCAGATTCAGATTCTTCTCTAACCTTCCTCTTTTTGGAGGACACAACAACCTTGCTCCAAGATTTAGTTGGACCAACAACAGATGTCTTTTTCTTCTTGCCTTCATCTGTCATCTTAGGAGAAGATTCCATAGTCTTTCCTTTTCTTGTCTTCAATCTATTGGCAATCCCAGGAACAACATTACTAATTACTTCATTATCAGATAAGTCCACAACATCCACCACATCAGCATTCTTCTTCCCTTTGGGACTAGGAGTAACATCCCTAGCAGGTGATGTTTCAACATCATGTTCAACATCAACATGAGTATCCCTTTCTCCATCTGCTTCAGTTTCACCTTCATCTTCAATCTCAGCATCTTCAATGACTGAGACAGCTAATCTATGAAGATTTGTTTCAGAAGTCTCAATGTCACCCTCTTCTCTAACAGATTAAGCAGGCCTTTGACCCAGAGGTCTAGATATTCCCTTCACAGGGATCCCTTTCTCAAATATTTTTGTGACAATCTGTTCAATGCTCTTGTCCACATCTACCCTTTCTTCAACAGCTTGAGGAAGAGGGGTGGTAGTCCTGGGAGTAGGTTTGTCTCCAAACAACACACTAGTGACAAAGGCCCTACTTTCGCTATCATCAAATTTACTACTCTCAGATTGATTAGAAGTATTACCTTTTGATCGTCTCTTGGGTTGATACTTCTCAGGTCTTGTCTTTACTGAAGCTGGAATCATAGAGATAGGAGCAATGTCCATAGCTTCATCCACAGATACTTCTTCTGTCGAAACCCTAGAATTTGCATGAGTGGAACTTTGGAAGCAACCTTCTTGGATGGAGATAACTCTTGTTTAGACATCGTTTCTGTGCAACAACTGAAGACCAAAAGTGTTTTGAACTTCCTGTTCTTAGGGGGGAAGATGAACGGACTTGGAGTGTAGAGATTAAAGAATCGTGTGAGAGTGATAATAGGGAATGATAACCTAAAGTATGGAGCCTGATTTTGTGGATTACTTAAAAGCCAATAAATGTATTTTCCCCACCAAAACACATTTCCTTTTAAATTTTTAAATTTTAATAAATTCACTCCATAAGCCACTGACTTCAATATGCTCAATTTCCTGCTTAAGTCTTCACAGCTAATGTTACAGTCTGATGTCACAACATCAACCTTAACATCACTTGATGAGCTGGACTCTTGAGGTACCCATAGATAACAGTTATCTATGGATCTGACTCCCTTCATAACACCCTCATTCTTCCCATTAGTCACTAAACACTCATCTTTAGTGTAGCTGACCTTGTATCCTTCATCACATAGCTGACTGATGCTAATCAAATTAGCAGTCAATCCTTTGACAAGAAGAACATTTTCCAAATTTGGTCCATCATGACACCTAAATTTTCCAACTCCTTTTACTTCCCCTTTCTCTCCATTACCAAAAGTAACATCATTTGTGGAGCAAATCTTGATATCCACCAAATGATTTTTGAACCCTGTCATATGCTTTGAACAGCCACTGTCAAAGTACCAACCATCCTTAACAGAATGTCTATCAGATGTGTGGGCCAATAGACATGTAACAACAGCTTTAGGAACCCATTTTTTAAGAGCCTTAGACCTGTTCTGATTCTGTCTAGGTTGATGGACAGATTTGGGATAGCCATGCAGTTTAAAACAAGAATATTGCATATGGCCAAACCTTCCACAATAGAAATACCTAACTCTTTTAACCTCTTCTCTAAAGTGATTAAACTTCCTGCCACCTTGATGATGAAACTGCTATGGCTGCCATCCAAAGTACTGGGGCTGTTTTCTTCCATAGTTAGCCTGTCTTCTGTAGTGATGATTTTGTCTCTTAGGCTGTCTTCTACCATGATGATGTGGCTTTCTTCTTCCATAATAATGACGCACTACATTATTAGGTCCAAAGCCATACATATTCCCTTGATGTTGAGACATCTAATGGAACATGTTAAACCTAGAAGCCTGCATACTCCTATGGTATTGTGGAGGCATATACTGACTAGCTCCAGAAGCCTGTGCCTTCCCATGATAAGGACCATGAGCATACCCTTTCCCAACATTTTGAGGAAGTTGATGAACAACCTGCTTAGGTTTAGGATTATGTCTTCTTCTGTTATGTTGAGACATTGGTTGAGACATGTCCTTTTTGGTTCCAGAAGTACTAGCTTCACCAGAGACCTTCTCCTCAACAACAAATCCTAAGCCAGACTTATCTCCTGCAACCTTTTCAGCCTGAGGAATCTTATCAAGAGTATCAGACCCACTGTTCAACATTCTGACAGACTTGGTCATTTGATCAAGTTGAGATTTAACTAACAAGACTTCATTTTCAAGATCAGCTTTAACAGTCTCAAGCTGGACTATTCTTTTCTTTTGTTTCTCACTTTCTTGACAAACCTCTACACTCCTCAGACATAACTCTTGATAGGATGCTGCTAACTCCTCAAAAGTCAATTCCTCATCACTAGATTCTCCATCAGAAATACATGTTCCTGTCAATGCCCTAACATGCTTAGCAGACTCTTCTTCACTTTCACTGTCAGTATCAGACCAGGAAACAGCCATGCCCTTTTTCTGCTTCTTAAGGAATGTAGGACATTCTTTCTTGACATGACCATAGCCTTCACACTCAAAGTATTGAACTCCTTTGTCTTGAACATTCTTCTATTCATCCTTCTCTTTTGACTTGTTGATGTCAGAGGAGATGTTCTTAACATTAGGTTTGTAGTTTCTATTCATCCTCTTAAACACCTTGTTAAACTGTCTTCCCATCAGAACAATAACCTGAGACAGCTCCTCCTGAGACTCAGCACCATTCCCTTTCTTCTCTTCTTGAGTATTAGATACCAAAGCTATTCTCTTGGTCTTCTTTTCAGGTTCCTCTTCACTCAACCCTAACTCAAAAGTTTGAAGAGATCCAATCAGCTCATCAACCCTCATTTTGCTGATGTCTTGAGCTTCTTCAATTGCAGTCACCTTTATCTTATATCTCTTGGGAAGGGATCTAAGAATTTTCCTCACCAGCTTTTCTTCAGTCATCTTCTCTTCCAAGAGCACTAGATGCATTGGACAGCTCAAGAATATTCATGTGAAAATCATGAATAGTTTCATCTTCCTTCATCTTTAGACCTTTCAAACGTTGATGTCAGAAGTTGAAGTCTTGACATCTTAACCTTTGAAGTTCCTTCATGAGTAGTCTTTAAAATGTCCCAAGCATTCTTTGCCACTTCACAAGTGTTTACCAACCTGAAGATGTTTTTATCAATCCCATTAAAGATGGCATTCAGGGCCTTAGAATTGCCAAGTGCTAGCTCATCCTCTTCCTTGGTCCACTCTTCTTCAGGTTTCAGCTTGGTGTTTCCTTCTTTATCAGTAATAACAGGGTGCTTCCACTCTTTTAACACAGCCTTCCAAGCCTTGCTATCCAAGGACTTCAAAAAGGTAACCATCCTTGGTTTCCAATAATCATAATTAGAACCATCCAGAATAGGGGGTCTATTCACAAATCCACCAACTTCCTTGTCCATCTTACCAGAAAGTATCAGCCCTAGATCTCACCCAGATACAGACCAGGATGCCTGCTCTGATACCAATTGAAATTCTGGTATCAGATGTGTGATGTTAAGTGTGATGTCACAACAACACAATCTGCTATGGACAATGCAATAACAAGCAGTAAAGGACACAATGAATTGTTCAACCCAGTTCGGTCTAACTACCTACGTCTGGGGGCTACCAAGCCAGGGAGGAAAATCACTATCAGTAGTATCAAATTACAGACTCAACAATCCCAGTTGACATCTACCTAATTTAATCACTACCCAATGACAATTCTACCTAAGAAACCACTTAGGTATGAGAAACCACTCACTCCCCTAATTCACCACAGTGATACAATCCAATGATTACACACTAAACACCCAACTTGATTATGCTTAACAACTTTGATCAAGGACAACACACTCTTGCTTAAAAGCTCTAGAGTGAATACAATTACAACTCAAAATAGTAACACCAATTCCCACACGAATGGTTTACAAAACACACACGAGACACAAATGTCACTCAGTCTATAGCTCTCTTTCTTTGTTGTCTTCCAATAAGGGTTGAGGCTGCTTTTATTACCCTTCTGACTTGGGCTTGGATCTCTTCCAAAAATATCTCGATATTAAAACAAATTTGATCTTCAAATCTTTTTAAAATCTCTCCAAATCAGCCCTAATGTTGGTTACAGAATCTGCTTCATAATCTGCAAATATATCTGATTGGAAATATCTTCTCCAAGATATTCGCATCCAATAACTCTAACAGATCTCCTCAAAATATCCTAACACGCGCAGCCCTAAAACATCACAAACTGATGTTCTGATGTTCTGGTATAGTGATGTCAAGACATCACTTATAAACATCAGCATACAAAACTTCCAACCCTGCAGCAGCTAATGATAAGAACCAATGTTATGACATCAGACATATGACATCAACATTGTTCAACTTTGTTTTACCAAAATTCCAGCCAATACAAGAACCAACAATAACAACCAGTAGTGAAAAACAAATCGAAAATCCTAAGAAGAGTGATAATGAGGTTGAGGAGATTTCTAGTGAGAAAAGCGTGGAGATTGAGAAAAATCCACCGACATCATTCGAAAGGGAACTTGTCGAAGAGGTAGAGAAGAAAGCACCTATTGTTGTTCCTCCTCCCTATACCCCACTGATTCCTTTCCCGCAAAGGTTTGTAGAAGCTAAGGTAGACTCCCAATCCAAAACGTATGTGGAGGTATTGGAAAATATCCACACCAATGCACCTTTGTCTGAGGTCCTGCATAAAAAGAGAAAATTCGAGGACCATGAAACTAGGGATATCATCACTGTTAAGAGGGGAAGGTTAGCCTTTGAGGTGGTGGATGAAATAACTAAGCCCAAACTTGAAAAACTTATACTTAGGATAGATCGAGAACCATCACCACAAGTTCAAAAGAACGAACCACCCACAGAAGAAAGAAAAGAAAAGGTGAAGGATATGAGAGATGGCTTGATAAGTGGCCTTGGAAACCAAAGTTTATTTAAAGTTCGATCGAGGAATCATTCTCGAGAGAACCACCATGAGTGCTTGCACTCCTTAGCCATCGAGCTATCGACGTTAAACAAAGCGCTGCGTGGGAGGCAACCCACAAGGTTTTTATTTTAAATTTCTATGTTTGTTTGTTTGAATTTGCAGAAAATAAAGAGATGGACCTCTTGTCACGTGTCAGCTACATCTAGGCAAAAATTCTCTAGCCGGCGATCTTGGAGACGAGCTGGTGCCCACGGACATTCCTACGAATGTCGCTGCTGGTGGTGACACCGATGATGAGTATGATAGGAGAGAGCATGTCTCTCCCTTCCGTAACTCACCTCTTCCTCATTCTTCACATGGTCAGGTTCCACTTGCACACACCGCACCATATTTTTCTAACACTTTTGTGGGTACTTCCTCCGGAAGCGGGCGAAAATGATGAGCTGGGTCAAAAATCGCTCAATCGAAGATCTCATAATGACGAGGGTGATAGTCTATCGTATGCCACGTATCAACATCAACAAGAGATGATGGGCTACATGCAACATATGCAATCATCACAAGCTTAAACAAACGAAGGTATCTCAAAATGTCAGACGTCGGAGTAGAAATGGTCAGTGAAGACAAGGACATCAAGGGAAGGATCAGAGTAGATTTGGAAGTGGTGGCACGCAGTAGCATTCATACAGGTTCTATCTTTCCCTTTTCCACCTTTTATCAAAACATTGAGGACAATGTTTGTTTTAAGTATGGGGGAGGAACTTTATCGCTTTACATTTATCGCTTTTTAGTTTGATTTATTGTTTTCTAGTTTATTGTATGTTTTTAGGACTTTTATCTATTTTTTATGTTTTATCGAGTCTTTGCATGTGATGTCGAATCTTTATGCGTGGTTTTCGCTTGTTATTAAATTTCCTCAAAATTTTAAAATTTTAACCTCCAACAATTTTTCGCTTTGATTCATGGAACGACACTCCGAGAGTATATAGGTTGTTTAGGCTATGTTATAAAGACTTGGGAAAATTTCAATAAAATCGATACTGTCCTGACACCCTAAACCCCCTAAATATGCAAAATCAATTTGAGTACCCATTATGCCGAGACTTAAGCTCTAGTTTTTAAAGTAATCCCTAAGTAGTTTATTTAAGTAGTCAGCACCATCCTAAGCACACACTAAGTAAGAAGCCGATGCAAATAAATGTATGATCTCTGGTTTAAAATGAGAAATTAAGAAGAAAAAAATGAATGATAAGATATGTTCCTTCTAAGTTAGGTGATCCTCACCCGATCATTTAGCCCAACGGTACAAACTCTTTAAGTTCAATTAATGCTTAAGCATATTTGCCGAGATAAATGAAATAACAAAGAGATCATAGTCACTAACAGGTTTACTTACCATGAATGTGTATGGATAACGGGCTTAATGTGATTGCACTAGAATGAAATGGGGTGAAAGAGAGCAAGAGATATAGGTTGAGTTATAATGGCATGATTCTGATTGGTTTGCATAAGGAGGGAGTTTTTGAAATTGTGTCGTTACGGTATCCTTGGTATTTATATTTAGTACCTATCGATCTAACATTATCCTAGCAGCCACGTACAATTAGAGTCTCGTTGTGCCTTTGTTTCGAACCACGCTTATTTCTTTTTACCGTGCTAGTTGATTGCTTGAGGACAAGCAATGGTTTAAGTGTGGGGGTGTTGATAACACGAAAATGTATCATGTATTTCGACCCGATTCACAGGAAATTTAGTGTCATTTTGCTTGTTTTTCATATTATTATGTCGTATTATGTTAGTGTTTCAGGTATTTGGCGAATAAGAGCGTCCGTACGAGAAAACTAGGAAAATAGCAAAGAAATGAAGAAAAAGTGCAGAATTTGCTATTTTCTGGTACACGGCGGTCGCAATGAGCCTAATCGCATTAACCATAGCCCTAATGGTGTTCGCCATGTACCAGAAGCCATGTCATTTAATGAAAAAGGCAATGGCGTTCGCCATTGCCCTAATGGCATTTAACATTATCCTGTAGAACCAGAATTTCGTGAAATCAGTTGTAACCACCTCTCCCCACTTCCCTCTTTCTTATCCAACTTCCCTGCACGTTTTAGGGAGTTATCAGATGCATTTTTACTCTATAAATAGGAGTTTTCTTAGCATTTAGGAGTATCCAAGTCGTGCGGAAGCGCTGTCGTTTTTGTTTTCTCGATTTAGGCAAAAAATTACTTGTAAAAGTGACAATCGCTCACATCGAGGGATTGTCACAAATTCTGTATTCTGTTTTATTCTGTACATCTTGAATCAACAACAAGCTTGCCGACATTAATCGAAAGTTTCATCATTACTTCAAGTTCTGCTTTATTTCTATTTTACAGGTTTTTAATCGCTTTAAATTTAATTATTGTCATATTGCTTTATTCTTCTTTATGCCATGTTGTCTCTAAAATTAAATATTACGTTTATGTTGTTTTTGTTCTAAATAATGTCTGGCTAAACTTGTCTGAGTCTGGCGTATGAGGTCCTTCGTTACCGACATGACTCGGTAGAAAATAATAGGCGCAAAACATTAAATAAATTCTGTTTTGGTTTTAGTTTCTAATTGTAAGTCTTAATGTTTTATCACGAGAGTGAAAACCATACTAAGGTTCGAGCCGATAACGCGAGAGTGTGAGGATTGAACCGGATAGTGGAAACTAGGCATCAATCCTAAAAATAGCGAGAGCACTTTAGGTATCGATTAGGATCTAATTGATTTTCAAAATATGCTTTCTAAATAAAACGGGCGAGCGAGAGCAAAATCCAGTGGTTAGGGAGTGTGGCTCAGTCAATAGCGCGAGAGTGTGAGACGGTGTCTTTAAATTGATATTTTTCTATGAAACGTAGTTTAATTGTAATTAGTTCCTAAAAATCTACGAAGTCCCTTAGGAACACGAAATCCATATTCCGGCCTCTCCTTATTGATATATTTTCTAAGTTTCATTTTAGTTTTTATTTTAATTTCGTTTAAACCAAGTAATCATTAGCCTTATCTTTACATCGCAATAATAGATAACGGTAGGTTGACATTGGTCTTTGTGGGTTCGACAATCTTTTATATTACTTTGATATTTCCGTGCACTTGCGGACGCATCAAATTTATTGAAAGCGGGAATGGACAGAATGACCGCTCTGTTGGAATCCTTGGTGGCAACTCAGAATTAGCCTCCACCTCTGTCTCAACCTCAAATGACTATTATCTCCGAGATTACAACTCCTCTTATTGTATCTGTTGTACCTACAAGACCTCCACGTCAGAATCAGATGCCTATTTGTTATCCTTGGGATATGCCTCTCAACTTTGTGCCAGAAAATTTCAACCCTGTTACTGAGGCTTCTTTGGTGAGTAAAGTTCTTCCAGTTCAACCCATGTTGGTCACCGCCCCTTCAATTGTGCATATTGTGCCACAAGTAGAGGATCATATCTATCACACTGCTCATAGCGAGAATCTGGATGTTTATGAGAGAATGGATGAATTCCAGGATCAATTTCAAGAATTACAGAAAGTGTTGAAAGCTATGAAGAGGAAAGACCTATTTGGTAAGAATGCTCATGATTTGTGCTTGGTACATAATGTCAAGATCCCTATCAAATTCAAGGTCCTCGAGTTTGAAAAATACAAGGTTAACTTCTGTCCTCAGAGTCACTTGACTATGTATTATTAGAAGATGGCTACTCACACTGATGATGACAAGTTGTTAATCCATTATTTTCAAGACAGATTGATTGGTGCAACTTTAAAATGGTATATGGGACTGAATAATGCACATATCAGTTCTTTTAATGACCTTGTGGAGGCATTCATATGCCAGTACAAGTAAAATTTGGACATGGCTCGTGATCGTGACCAGCTCCATGCCATGTCACAGAAGGATAAGGAATCATTCAAAGAGTACGCTCAGAGATGGCGTGAAGTTGCTGCTCAGATTAATCCTCCGATGGAGGAGAAGGAAATGACGAAGATATTTCTCAAAACTTTTAGTTCTTTTTACTATGAGAGGATGGTTGCTAGCACTCCAAATGATTTCACTAAAATGGTTGGTATGGGAGTCAGATTAGAAGAAGATGTCAGAGAAGGTCGTTTGACAAAAGAAGCAAGTTCATCAAGTGGAACGAAGAAGTCTGGCAACAATTTCTAAAAGGTGAAAGAAGGAGATACTAATGCTATTTCTTGAGGGGGGAAGGCAGCAAAGACCTAGAAATAGAGGTAGTCAGTAGAACCTATCTCAGAAACAATATTATCAGCAACCTCATATTGTCGCAGTAACTCTGATGGTTAGTCCAACTCCTGCTATTCAAACGTATCAACCGGAGTTCTCACAACAATAACATAATCAACATTCTAATCAGAATCAGCAAGCCCGTGTTTTTAGGAAGGTTCAGTTTAACCTTATCCCTACGACTTATACAGAATTATATCCAACGTTGTTGCAGATTGGGCTGATCCAGACTAGTTCTCCTCCAGTTGTTCCAAGTACAATTCCATGGTGGTATAAACCTGAAGCTCACTGTGCTTATCATCAGGGAGCATCGGGGCATGATCTTGAGACCTATTTATCATTGAAAGCAGAAGTTCAAAAGCTCTTCAAGAATGGTATGTTGATGTTCCGAGATGTCGGACCAAATGTGCAAGTTAATCCTCTACTAGAACAAGGTGGACCCGCTGTAAGCATGGTAGAAGCCTGTCCAGGAGAGTGTTTGATTTATGATGTTAACTTGCAGAATAATACTTTGGCTGATGTGCATGCCAAATTATGCAAGGTTGGTTTGTTCGGAAGTGACCATACAAATTGCCAGTTGTGTGAGCAGAATCCTGAAGGATACGCATTAGTGAAGAAAGATATTCAGGGCTTGATGTCCAGGGTATTCTACAGGCTAGTGCTAAGCATAAGGAATATGAGGTAGCTGTTATTATTCCTCAGTTTGATATTCCAAAGCCTTTGGAAGTCACTTACCAGAGTAAGGGAAGTGTTGTGGATCCCTTGATAGTTTGTTTGTCGAAGCCGTTTTCGTATGAATCTAACAAAGTTGTTCCCTGGAGGTACAGTGCTATTGTGTTGGAAAATGGTAAAGATGCAATGATTGAATTAGCACGATCAGTCGAGAATATAGTTGAGTCAGTGGAATGACTAGAAGTGGTCATATGTTTACTCCGCTATTTCTCTGAAAAGTTGATTCTGTGTTAGCAAGTAAGAAAGTGCATGGTAAAGATCCTGTTGTGGTTAATCAAGAACCTGTGGTTATTGGCCCATTCGGTGAACCTAAGAAGAATGATGATGCTGAAGAATTACTAAGATTAATCAGAATAAGTGATTACAAAGTTGTAGATTAACTCCTTCAGACTTCGTCAAAAATATCAGTGTCATCTTTGTTTCTGAACTCCGAGGCTCATCGGAAATCTTTGATGAAGGTGTTAGAACATGCCTATGTGGATCATGATGTGACAGTGGATCAATTTGAAGGTGTAGTGGAAAATATTATGGTCTATAATGTCTTAAGTTTCAATGATGAAGAGTTTCCTCTAGAGGGTAAGAAACACAATTATGCTTTGTCTAAGTTAGCTTATCAAAGTTCTCCTATGAGACACAATGAGTTTGTAGTCAAAGTTTTTTATGGTTCTAAGAGGAAAGTAATTGGTGAAGTAGATCTCCCAATGATGATAAGTCCACAGGTTTCCAAGTCACTTTCCAGATGATGGACATCTACCCGGTGTATAGTTGTTTATTGGGAAGACCATGGATACATGATGCTGGGGAAGTAACGTCAACGCTTTATCATAGACTCAAGTTTGTTAAGAATGGTAAGTTAGTGGTCGTTTACGGTGAGCAGGCCTTGTTGGTCAGACACCTTTCTTCTTTTTGATATATAGACGTAGATGAGGAAGTTATTGGAACTCAGTCCCAAGCCCTTGATATAGTCAATGTTATTCAGAAGAGAGGGACATCTATTTCCTTAAGTCTTCTAGTTTCGGAGCCTTGAAGGTGTACTTGTACGTCTTTCTTCTACCGAAATCCATAACGCAACCTCTGATATTTGCAATTATTGTTTTAGTTCTTTTGAAAAAAGTTTTTTTTCTTGTTTAAAAGGAGTTTTTTTAAATGAATGCATGAATGCAGCACACAAAAACATTTGAAAACATCGGTTCAAGGGTTCAACGTCATGAGCATGGAGTTATGGCTCTACCCATCCCCAAATGTTGTACTATTTTTGTCAATTTTTGTACCTGTAGAACGGGTTCTAAGGTTCCCAAAATCATTGACCCCTCCTAGGGATATCAACAGCAGGCTGATTCACTCGAGCGAGTTGTGATATCCTAGGAGGAATCTCATTTGAGTGTAGTATCGCGTATTAACTATTCCCGATAGTCACCGCACTACCAAATGGTCATATGGTTAATGTCTACTAAATCCTCAGGGTCATGGGTACCGCACTGGGAAAGACAATGCTTTCACGACAGTCGGTCGTTCAACATCGATACTTCTGCACATGTACCTCGACTGATTCTGTGGACTACCAAGTTAGCTTGGTCGGGATTCACTCCCTATAAGAGTTTCCTAGATAAGCCACCACTTATCTTAATGTTCTCTCAAACTTTCCACATGCGTATTAATCGCATTCCCAGTTGACAGAAAATTAAACACGGGTATCAAGTAGGATAACAGTAAATGATATATATATATATATATATATATATATATATATATATATATATATATATATATATATATATATATATATATATATATATATATATATATAGTATAGAAAATGCCAGACAAAACCTAGAATGAAGCACTGGGAGAATTTCCAGGTTTCCAGGTTTTCACTCTTTGAGATTTCCTGGACTGGTTTGAGATTTTCAGGTTTTCATTCTTTGAGAACTTTGAATTTTGCAAGAGGGAGAATTTATGAGAAAACAAGCATTGGCAATGTTTAGGTGTACCTAGAATGAAGCATAAGGGCCTCTATTTATAGGAAAAATGTTCAGATATTTAAGAGGAAATTGGATGAGAATGCATGCTATGATCCAATAGGTAATGATGTGAAGCTAGTTACTTGAGTGCCAAGGTTCATAGCTCTCATTTCCACATGGATATAAATTTTGATCATTTGAACTTTGATCCCTCAAATTGCACATGAATCATTGGTGTTTTGATCACTCATGGCTTATTGTGGAGGTTTTTTGCGCAATTCACTATTTCAATCAATGCTAGAGGACAAAACATCACTTCAAGCTTTCTTTCACATGCATTTTGGATAGAATTTACAAAAATTCTATTATATTCTTGTAGAGCACATGTTTTGTGATGATTTTGGTATTGATCTTGTGATGTTTTAAGTCAGCAATGTGTACAACAAGTCCTTCAAAATCGTGCCTCAAAGTTATGCAGCAAATCTGCCTTGGAACTTTAGTTGTAACCAAGCTTGTTGCAGCATCCATAACTTCTTGCTCAAGTAAAGGATTTTGATGTTCTTGGTCATTTTGGAAAGCTGAGATATCATACTTCAACATTGATGTTCAAGGTTTGTCTTGAATCATTGTGGATCATAGTGAAAAATAGCCCTAAAGTTGGCTTCAACATAAGATAGATTCTATCTAAAATTTCACTAAGTGTTTTAGGTTCAAAAGCATGGAAGCTCCAACTTCATGGCCTTATATCTTAAAATCTATGCATTTTTTGAGATTCCACCCTCAAGAAAAAAGTTGTAGTATGTAACAAGCTTTTTAAGTTGATCTTTGGATCAAAGAAAATGGTTACTTGGTTTGAAAGTTATGGCCTTGGAAAGTAGGACAAAAATCATTGAATTTTATAATTTAGAAAAATTCAACTTCTCTAATGTTGCCCGTTTTACAAGTAACCTCACATTTCTTGATTTTTCTTAATCAACTATGATCCAAATCACATATTAACATCATTCTTGACTTGAAGAGACTATGTTTGACCAAAAACTCCAAACGTCAAACTTGATTTTGACCACAGTTGACTTTTGTATAAGATGAACTTTGAACTTTGTGATCCTTTATGAAATAACCCTTGGGATTTTTGAACACCATGGATGGAATCCAAAGGTGTTTTTGAGTGTCTTGAGTCATGTCCCAAGGTTTGAGATCATGTCTTGGTCAAAAGTCAAAGGTACATTTGACTTTTTATCAAAAACCCTAGTTTGTGGACTAGATGATTTTAACTTCTTGCATTGCTTATGAATCAAGTTCTTTGGGTTAATCCAATCATATGAAGGGATTAATATGAGTTATTTGAGGTCCTTGTATAGCGTGCGATTTTTGTCGGTGACGCGACCACTTTACCCTAATGGTTGGAATTGAGTGCTACTTTCTGATTTCTTATTTATCCTATGAAGCTGGAAAGGAAAGGGAAGATATCCAAAACTAACCTTGCATGCAGATGTTTTCTTTAACAAATGCTAAGAGATTGGGGGGTCCGGGGTCAGATTATACAAAGGGAAGTTGTCAATTACCCAACGTATATATGGGTATCCATAAATCTTCTTTGGCATGTTTCTCTATTATCTACTTACTGGTGTTTTATCTGTTATAGATTGGGAAAGTTTCTCATTTGGGAGTGTTGAGAGAGTATTTTTGTTGTTTTCGGGTTTTTCAATATTTATTGCAAGGTACTGGACCTAAGGTTTTTGATTTGTGTGCTCGCTAAGATTTCACAATCTTATGCCTACGTATTCCCGTAAAGATAATAGGGAAATCAGAGCAATTATAGTTCCTCATATTCTATGGGAGAAAAGATGTTTGGTGTCTTGTTTAAAGCCCAAGATTGAAGCTAGAGGTTTTGACTGAGAGAGAATTTGTCATCTCTAAAGGGAGATATCTGATGACTCGATTCCGTATCGTTTATTTCGATTCAATTCGTGCATGCTTTATCGTATTTTTTATCGAGTCATTGTCATTTCGTGTATTGTTTGCTTATGTTTTCGTTTCTTTTCCATTTACAGGTCCTATATCAGCTCCATAGAAGAAAAGACCAAGAATTGAGCCCAAAAGAGAAGAAAGGTGGAGAAATTGCATGATTCTGCCTCACCCAGATGAAAGGTGTTTGCCATTCCCCCCAGTTCAACTGAATGACACTCCCCATAGCAGAAAAGAAGGGAAATTCAAAGTCCAGATGAATGGCGATCGCCATTAGCCCTACGGCGACCGCCGTTGCTTCGCGGGAGCAGTTTTCTGAGGCAGTTCTGGCAGTTTGCAAGTTTAGTTTTCAAATTTCGAATTCAACTGCTTGGAGCCAGATTTTCCTATATATAGAGCATCAGAGGTCTGCACTTGGGGATCCAAGAACCTTGCGGAAGCGCTGCCGAAATTTCTAGCCTAACCACTTATATCATTTGCCATAGTATCAATAGCTCACATCAAGAGATTGATACATCGGTTGTACTTTTCGTTTCTACCACTGCTGATGTACACTTGGATCATTTGCTTAATATAAGTTTCATTTTCCGTTTAATTACTTCGCATTTCAGGTTATTTACAATTTGTCTATTTACTGCATTTTGTTTACTTGTAATTGTATGCAACATAATTTAGATTTCGCACAAAAAAACCTAAATCTGATCTTAATTAAGAACCAACCAATATGTATGTTTTAAAATTCAGAAATGTTAATGCATTAGCGTTAGATTTAATCATGTCTGAGTAGAATTGCTTTGAGTCCGTAGATTGAGGACCGTCGCTCCGACGGGACTCTGAAGAACCTTTAGTGTTTAACTTTTGTTTTAAAAATTCTGGTTTTGGTGTCTAATCTGAATTTACGCAGCCTCGTCGTGAGAGCGAGGGGTTGTTTAATAGTGTTTTGTCACGAGAGTGAGAAACACACCAAGGCGTGTCCAATAGAGCGAGAGTTTGAGGTAATCACCGGATAGTAGGCATCGGACATTGAGCCTAAATGCAGCGAAGCGCTTTAGGGCCTCATTTAGTTTATGTTAGTTTTCAAAAAGCACCTCTTAACTACCGAGCGAGCGAGAGAAAAATATTGGGGTCATTAGGCGTGACTTGGTTAAGACCGCGAGAGCGTGAGGTCGAGCCTTTATACTGGTATATCCTTTGGACCAATTTCAAGACCTTTGTTAACACTTAGATCTTACGGAGTCCCAAAGAGCACGGAAGTCATTCTCCGGTCTCGTCTTTATTGTTGTTTTTCAAATCCCGTTAATAACCAAATTTCTTTTACCGTCAATCACTCTAGGTTGATTATTAGTCCATGTGGGTTTGACAACCTTTTTAAGACTATGCGATAAGCTGTATACTTGCAGCAGTAATCTGACCATTACACAAAGTCGCGACCAAGTTTTTGGCGCCGTTGCCGGGGATTCAATTTAGTCAATATTGTGATACTTTCGTTGTACAGTATAGACTAAGGCAACTTTTTATTTTTCCTTTTTGATTCGTCAATTGTATGCCAAACACTCGCTCACAAGGCAAAGAGTTGGAGCAACCAGTCAACGAAATCGAACGTTACATACTTCTGAGAGGCCGAATTAACGAATTCCTTCTTAGATATAACATCCCAGATCCTCTTATTCCCTACTCAGATTCGGAAACTGAATTAGAACCAGAACAAAACATGGCAGATGGACCACAAAACCGTCCTCTAAAGTATTTCGCTATTCCATCACAAGATGAACCACATAATAACATTGCTGCCCCAGCTATTAACCGTAATGATTTCGAGATGAAACCTTCGCTGATATCCGCAGTTCAACAAAACCAATTCTCAGGTAATGCTACGGATGACCCGAACCTTCATTTATCAATATTCGTGCAATATGCAGACACTGTAAAAGCCAATGGAGTTAGTCAAGAAGCAATTAGACTAAGACATTTTTTTGTTCTCATTGAGAGATAGAGCAAGAGCTTGGCTCCAGTCTCTACCATCCCACTCAGTGACGACATGGGACGAGTTGAAGAAAGTTTTCTTAGCCAGATATTTCCCACCAAGCAAGACCGCTATGCTGAGAGCCCAAATTAACAGATTTAAGCAAAAGGATAATGAATCTTTATTCGATGCTTGGGAGAGATACAAGGACATGTTGAGGTTATGCCCACACCATGGACTTGAAGAATAGATGATAATACATACCTTTTACGGCGGGCTGTTGTACAATACCAAAATGAATCTGTGCGCTGCCGCAGGCAGTGCTCTAATGGATAAACCATATGCAGAAGCTTATGAACTCATAGAGACTATGGCTCAAAACCATTTCCAATGGGGAGGTGAACGCACTGGTATAGAGAAACCTACTCCGAAAGGAGGAATGCACGAAGTTAACGGTATAGACCAAGTCAATGCTAAAGTGGGCGCGCTTGCTTAAAAGATCGAAAGCTTAGCAATAGCACCTCCAGCAGCTACCATAGTTGCGGTTACACCAAATTGTGAAATATGCAGAAACCTTGGGCATACAAATGCTGAATGTCAAGTGTTGGCTAGTACTCCTACTGACCAAGTGAACTACGCTCAAGGGAACCCGTATTCAAACACTTACAATCCTGGCTGGAGAAATCACCTGAACTTTTCGTATAAGAATAACAATGTTTTGAATCCACATAACCCAGCACCTGCTATTCCACCTGGATTTCAGAAAGGAGCACAACCCGCTCCACCTCTACCAAAAAAATCAAATCTGGAAATCATGATGGAAAACTTTATGAATGCTCAAGCTCAGCAAAACAGGGATTCCGCAAATCAAAATGCTCACACGAGCGAATTGATGAAACAATTGTCAAGCAAGCTTGATGCTATGGCTACCCATAACAAAATGTTAGAAACTCAAATTTCTCAGGTAGCCTAACAATAATCAACTAACGCAGCCCCCGCTGAAGCATTTCCTGGCCAACCACAACCAAGCCCAAAAGGTCATGCTAATGCTATTACTTTGCGAAGCGGAACAGAGTACGATGGACCTGTTGACCCGAGATTCCAAAATTCTGCCATGCACCAAAATCTACCAAAGGGAACCGAGAAAATAAAAGAACCTAACACGGAGAAGGAAGATGAAGGCGGAAAGGCCGCAGAGAAAGAAACGCCTTATGTGCCTCCACCACCATATAAACTACCTGTGCCTTATCCTCAAAGACTAGCTAAATCCAAAAACGAAGGACAGTTTAAGAAATTCGTAGAGCTTCTAAAGCAACTGAATATAACGGTACCTTTCACAGAAGCTATTACGCAAATACCCTCATATGCCAAATTCCTTAAAGAGATCCTATCAAACAAGAAGAAGTTAGAAGATAACGAAACTGTTATGCTCACTGCCGAGTGTAGTGCCATACTTCAAAATAACATGCCTCCTAAACTAAAAGATCCAGGTAGCTTTTCCATACCTTGTGTAATCGGAAAGACTGTCATAGACAAAGCATTATGCTACTTAGGAGCCAGTGTTAGCCTAATGCCCCTATCCACATGTAAGAAACTTGAATTAGGAGACCCGAGGCCAACGAAGATGTCGCTACAACTAGCAGACCGTTCTGTGAAATATCCAGTAGGTATGCTAGAAAACGTGCCAGTTCGCATAGGTCAGTTTTATATTCCGAGGGATTTCGTGATAATAGACATTAAGGAAGATTCTAATATACCAATCATATTAGGTAGACCGTTCTTAGCAACAGCTGGAGCTATAATAGATGTAAAGAAGGGAAAGTTAACCTTCGAAGCAGGGGAAGAAAAAGTCGAATTTATCTTAGCCCAATTCCTAAAAGCCATTGCTTTAGACGATTCATGTTGTTTTCTAGACGTTATCGATGAATGCGTCAGAGAAATGGAGAAGGAACCAACAAGGTACACGGAAGTACTAAAGATTCCAGCCCCTCCAATATTCGAAGATGATAACTGGCGTGAGCCGTATGAAGATGATAGTCTAAGAGAATGCCTAGCACTCACACCCGATCCAATGCCTTGCCCAAAGAAACCATCTGTAGAACTCAAAACATTACCCAAAGATCTAAGATATGAATTCCTAGATACTGAACTTGAAAAACCCGTAATAGTTAATGCTGATTTAGGACAAATAGAAATCGAGAAATTATTGGAAGTCTTGAGGAAGTATCCCACAGCTCTTGGATATAACATCTCCGATCTAAAAGGGATAAGTCCCTCTATATGTATGCATCGCATTATGATGGAGGAAGACTGTAAGACATTCAGAGAACATCAAAGACGGTTGAACCCTGTCCTAAGCAATGTAGTAAATAGAGAAGTGCAAAAACTATTGGAAGCAGGAATCATATATCCGATATCTGACAGCAAATGGGTCAACCCAGTGCATGTCGTACCAAAGAAGGGTGGTGTTATAGTTGTAACTAACGAAAAAGGCGAGTCCTTAGCCAAACCAACTCAAACTGGATGGAGGATGTGCATAGACTATAGAAAGCTGAATAAGGCTACTCGAAAAGACCATTTTCCTTTACCCTTCATAGACCAAATGCTTGAACGGCTAGCTAAACATTCATATTTTTGTTACTTAGACGGATACTCAGGATTTTTCCAAATACCTATTCATCCTAATGACTAAGAGAAGAACACATTTACTTGCCCCTATGGCACGTTTGCCTATCGTCGAATGCCATTTGGACTGTGTAATGCTCCCGCAACATTTCAGAGATGCATGATGTCGATCTTTGCTGATTTCATAGACGACATAATGGAAGTCGTTATGGACGATTTCTCTATATGTGGGGGAAGTTTCGAACACTGTCTGTCAAACCTCGAGATGGTACTTGAACGATGCGTCAAAGTGAACCTTGTGTTAAATTGGGAGAAGTGCCATTTCATGATGCGACAAGGTATAGTTCTTGGACATGTAGTATTCGATAGATGTATTGAAGTAGACAAAGCAAAGATAGAAATCATAGAAAACCTTCAACCACCAAAAACAGTTAGAGAAGTACGAAGCTTTTTAGGACATGCTGGTTTTTACCGACGATTCATTAAAGACTTCTCTAAGATTACAAAACCATTGACTGGACTACTGATGAAAGAAGCTGAATTTATATTCGATGAAGAATGCTTGAAAGCATTTGAACATCTAAAGAATGCTCTTATTACCGCACCAATTATGCAACCACCTGATTGGAGTTTACCATTCGAAATAATGTGTGACACTAGCGACTATGCTGTAGGCGCTGTCTTAGGACAAAGAAAGGATAAAAGGCTTCATGCTATTTACTACGTAAGTAGGACCTTGGACAATGCACAGATGAACTATGCGACCACAGAAAAGGAACTCCTAGCTGTTGTGTTCGCCTTAGATAAATTTCGTTCCTATCTGGTAGGAGCAAAAATTATTATCTATACATGCCGCTATTAGGTACCTGTTGACTAAGAAGGATGCCAAACCGAGACTCTTGAGATGGATTTTGCTTTTGCAAGAATTCGATTTGGAGATAAAAGATAAGAAAGGTACAATGGATGTGGTAGCAGATCATCTCTCTAGGATTGAGGATCTAAAGCCCGAAGGAGTGCCTATAAATGATGATTTTCCTTAAGACAGACTAGTAGCCCAGTTGGAAAGAGAAAACAAAAATGTAGAATGTTCCTTGTTATTTAACGATGCAGAGACGAATGAAGTAGTAGAAGCAATCTATACAAAAACCACATTGCCATGGTATGCTGACTTTGTCAACTACCTAGCAGCCAAAGTGCTTCCACCAGATCTAACATACCAACAGAAGAAGAAGAAGTTTTTCCATGATCTTAAACAATATTACTGGGATGAACCCCTATTATTCAAGAGAGGCGCCGATGGAATATTTCGTCGATGTGTCCCTGAATCGGAAATAGAGGATGTCATATCCCAATGCCATGCTGCATCATACAGAGGACATGCCAGTACATCAAAAACATGCGCAAAGATATTACAATCTGGCCTCTTTTGGCCAAACCTTTGGAAGGACGTTCACATTGCCATTATGAACTGTGACCGGTGCCAACACACTGGAAATGTTTCTAGACGCGATGAGATGCCGCAAAGGGGAATTTTGGAAGTCGAAGTCTTTGATGTATGGGGCATTGATTTCATGGGACCTTTTCCATCCTCTTTTGGAAACAAATACATACTCGTCGTAATTGATTACGTATCAAAATAGATTTAGGCGATAGCTTCACCTACAAATGACGCGCGAGTGGTGGTAAAACTTTTCAAGAACATAATCTTTCCCAGATTCGGTGTACCAAGAATTGTCATTAGTGATGGCGGATCCTATTTCATTTCGAATGTTTTCGGGAGGCTATTGCTTAAATACGGAGTACGACACCAAGTAGCAACACCCTATCACCCTCAAACTAGTGGACAAGTAGAGGTGTCGAATAGTGAGATTAAGAAAATTTTAGAAAAAACCGTTGCAACCTCTAGGAAGGATTGGTCTATTAAACTTCATGAAGCTTTGTGGGCTTACAGAACAGCCTACAAGACCCCCATAGGAACCACACCGTACAAACTAGTTTATGGAAAGTCATGCCATCTGCCTGTGGAACTTGAGCATAAAGCTTATTGGGCCATTAAGACCCTGAATATGAATTATAAGGCAGCAGGAGAGAAAAGGATTCTCGATATCCATGAATTAGAAGAACTAAGACTAGATGCCTATGAAAATGCCCGAATATACAAAGAAAGAACCAAGAAGTGGCATGATAAAAGGATAGCAAAGAAGGAGTTTAACGAAGGAGATATAGTTCTTCTCTTTAAATCTAGGCTTAAACTTTTTCCCGGAAAATTACGTTCTAGATGGTCTGGTCCTTTCGAAGTTACAAAAGCCCTACCAAGTGGAGCAGTTGAAATTAGAGGAAAGTCGAATGAGACGTTCTTTGTGAACGGCCAGAGACTCAAGCACTACCACTTAGTAGAAAACAAGGAATTCATCAATAATTACAAGTTGGAAGAGCTTCCCGCTCTTCCCGACAAATGATGCCCTTTTCAATTCTAATGTCGAGCTTCCGACATTAAACAAAGCGCTATGTGGGAGCTAAACCATGATCTTTAGTTGTTATTTTATCCTTTATTTTACTTTGTTAGTTTTAGGACACTACATGCATGTTTAGTATAAAGTCTATGCAATATGCATCACTGTTTGTTGCATCTCATTATTTTTGCTATCATTATTATCATTATGATTATTATTACTATTTTTATCTTACTAACGCGTAGCTAATAGTATTATTCCCCTAATATTGTAATGTTTTTCAATTTTCAGGAGACCCTTCTCTAGGAAACCTTTGACCGGCTACCATGCAGACTTTTGAAAACCGTGTCGTTGTTTTCAGGAACGATGTCCAGAGGCGTCGATTTGAGGCTTTGTCTCAAAGAGACTTTGGTCTGTCCATCTATCCTGACGACTCGGCCATGCAAACCCTAAGCATCCGAGACAGTGTTGTTTTCCTTCGGAGCCAGATAGGTTGGTCTCACTTTGCTCTAGAGAAGAGATTTAGCACTTACCGTAGCCTGACATTGGAGTTCCTTAGCTCCGTCTATTATGATGCCACCCGTGGTTTCGGATTTGGCCGTGGGTTGGCTACCTTCAGGTTATTTGGAAACAAGTACAGATTCACCCATCATGAATTCGCAGAATTATTGGGTTTTCCTAATGAACCCGATGCTGTGACCAAAACCCCTGCTGATGCCTTCACTAGCTATGATCTTCAACATTTCTGGGGTACCATAACTGGAAGCGGTATTGCCGAACCTGATGCTATGTTCTCCGAAAGCATCCACAACCCTGGATGGAGATATTTCCATAAGGTTCTTGCTCACACCTTCTTTGGCAAAGAAGAGAACATTACATCTGTGTCGAGGGATGAGCTATATATCATGCTCTGCGCATCCTAGGGAAAGCCTGTCAATGCAGCCCCATATTTGCTTGCTAATTTCATTCGTATTGCCCGTGATTCCTTTGAACCAATCTTGATAGGTGGGATGGTGACTATGATTGCTGATGCAATTGGGATGAGGTACCATCTGAACCGTTCCTTTGCATTCGGTGGTTTTCGCCCGATGGACATTAGTTTTTGTTTCAACAGAGGCATTATTGCTAATCTTGGGCCAGTTGAATTCGAGTTACTTATCGATAATGCTGTAGTCCATACTTTCACCTTACCCAACCATGAAAAGACCAGTGTGCACAATAAGGACAATTGGCTCTATGATTTGGAGGTCGTCAATGAGTTTCTGACTCCACCCGACTCTCCTCAGGCTTACAAAAACCGAGATACCATTATATTTGTTGAGGCCACTCAAGATTCTGAGGTCGATCCTGATATACCACCTTTGAATGTAGCTGCTGCTATTAATGCTCTCTAAGCTGAAGTAGATTCCTTCCGAGATGAGATTTCCTCTCTCGGAGTCGACTTAATTGGACTAATGGATGTTGTACACGAGGAGTTGGACCATATGTTCCAAATTGTCTACTCTCTTAGACAACATCATGGATGATCCATAGCCGCACCAATTTCCCTATTTTCTTAGGATGGTTTACTTACATGTACAGTGTTTCCCCTTCTTGTATCGTTTAAATTGTTAATTTCCATTCCACTGTGTACCGTCGGGATGCCGACGCGTAATTGTAATGCACTTCAATTTCGTTAATGCAAGCTTCTCTTTAAATTTTTATTTTTAGTGTTTTAAATCCTTACTTAACTTATTATTAATGTTTAGCAAATCTAGGGTTGTCAAGAAAAACCAAAAACCAAAAAAAAATTTAGTAACCAATTTGCATTCTGCAAACCCAAAAACCAAAAGGCGTGCCTGAAAACAAATGGCGGTCGCCATATGCATAAAGGCGTTCGCCGTGCATTCGAATAGGCAGAACACGTGTTTTTCTTCATGAAACACGCCTTTGCCTCCTTTATACCCATTCAATACACTCTTGCATGTCCCTAGACCCCCCTAAGTACCTAGTAAACCCTTCATCATCCCACATTAACTCCATCTATCCATATTCATCCACTAAATCCTTATTTAAACACCCCTAACCACACATTACCATTCACCTTTCTCATACCCACTATCCATCTCTCTACCCACTTCAGAAAATTCCCACAACCACCATCTTCCTAAGAAACAACTATGGCTGCTAACCAAAAGATAGATTACATGGGCATTGAGTTCCCTGACGGAGAAATTGGAGCCACCATGCGTTCCAACTTCCACCGAGTATCCAAGAGGCCAGTCTATGCCACGAGGTATCCAGAGCCCGAGACTCTTCGTACCTTGGGTTTTTATGATAACATCTCGTGAATGCTCAGGAACTTAGGTATGACTCGATTCTGCTCTATGTTTAATCCTTCTTCCGTTAGACTTACTTATGAGTTTCTTAGTTCAGTCCGATACGTCCATGACCTTAACCGCACTACCAGAACCATCTACTTCAGGATGTTTAACGTTGATTATTCGCTCACTCATGAGCAGATAGCTGAATACTTTGGTTTTCCTACCGGTGAGGGTCTTGCGACTCAAGCACCCTTGGACAGTGATTGGGAGGAAAGAGCCTTCCAATTCTGGCATCAAATAACCAACACAAGAGCCACCAAATAGGAGGGTTTGAAAGCCACGACCATCCATAACCCTGCTATTCGCTACTTTCACTGCACCCTCGCCTCCACCATCTTAGGCCGTGAAAACCCCGGAAATGTGAATTCTAAGGATTTGTTCTTTATTCACTGTGCACTTTTCCAAACCCAAGTGAATCCTACACCGTTCCTTCTTGCCTACTTTATTAGTGTAGCGAACAGAGTTGGCGGTTCCATCTGTATAGGCGGTATCATTACTGCCATTGCCATCTGTTTAGACTTAAAGGCCGATTTAGAGAACGAAGAGAGTATACCTTGTCTCTATGCCGACATTGACTTTTGCCGTAATGCGCGGCTTGTCAAGAGTTTGCATTGTAACAAGTATCACTTTATGGTCCAGACACATGAGTTCTGAGGTTTTTCTTTGCCAAATGCTGAGCATATTAACATGCATCGAAGCACTAATTGGCTATTTGATTTAGGGGCCCGTGATTTGGAAGCAGAGAGCAATGAAAGGCACTACCGTGAAACTATAGGGTAGCATTCTGAGCAGCCCCGTACTCATAGCCATGCCACTGACATTCCTGGGTCTAGCACCCAAGCACACACGACACCCTTTTCTGATTTTTCAGGTATTCGTTTGTCATTGGATGAAGTTCTGTCAGAGCTCAGGTAGCAGAGAGAGAGATGCCACGCGTGATGTGCGGATGCAGGAGTTAGAGAGGAGGCAGTGCGAGTTCATGGCCAGGGCTGAGTCGGATTTGAGAGATGTTGTTTTGGAGATGGAGGGACTGCGCAGAGAAGTAAACCGAATCACAGATTGTGTCCAGCATGTCCCCCAGGACAACCCAACCATTAGGCAGGATAGACACCATCGTGGAGGGCGTGCTTGCTATCATTGATTATATCCAGGTTCTATCGCTCCTTCTTTCACCTTAGATTAAGACATTTAGGACAATGTCTAGTTTAAGTGTGGGGGAGGAGCCGTTTATTGCTTTTATTTATTTCTTGCTTTCTAGTTTAGTTTGTTTTTCATTATCGAGTCATATGCACGTTTGAGTCGTTTCTACTTTACATTTTTCCTGTGTCTAATAACTTCCTTATTTGACCCCAAATTTCAAAATTTCAAAAATTTTTGTTTAGACTCAAAGGCATGACACGTTTAGTATAGGTTGTTTCATTCTTTGATTTAGGCTAGGTAGGCGGACTTGGGAAAGTTTTGAAAATATCGGTACCGTTCCTACACCTTAGATTCCCTAAATGTGTGGTATTGATTTAAATAGACATTATGCCATGACCTTATGCCTAGTTTCTTAGAAGTAACCCCTTGATTAGTTTATTCTAGCAGTCAGCACCATCCTTATGTGCGAGGTAAGTAACGAGCCGATGCAAATATGTGTGATCTCAAAAGTTGATTTATGTGATTTTTATAGAAAAATGCGAATGAAATACATGTTCCCGCTAAGTTAGGTGGTCCTCACCCGACCATTTAGCCTAAAGGTTCAGACTCTTGAAATTCGTAAGCAAAAGAAAGCATAAAATGTGAAAAATAAATAAATTTTGTTGAATAAGAGATCATAAACACTAACAGGTTCGCTTACCATGTAAGTACAAAGGATAACAGGCTTAATGTGATTGCGCTCAAATAAAAAAGAGGTGAAATAAGATGAAGGATATAGGTCTAGGCATAATTTCTTGATTTGAATTAGTATTGCATAGGAAGGGAGTTTTCGTCCGCTTTTGTGGAGTCGTGTCATTACGGTATCCTTGTTTTCACTATTCAGTACCGATCCGTTTGACTGTAGCCTAGCAACCTTGTACTTAGATTGTTTTTGTCGTGCCTAAGAGTCGAAACATAATGCTTACTATTTTATTGTATTGGGAGTTTGCTTGAGGACAAGCAAAAGCCTTAGTTGGGGGAGTTTGATGACTCAATTCCGTATCATTTATTTCGATTCAATTCGTGCATGTTTTATCGAGTCATTGTCATTTCGTGTATTGTTTGCTTATGTTTTCGTTTCTTTTCCATTTACAGGTCCTATATCAGCTCCATAGAAGAAAAGACCAAGAATTGAGCCCAAAAGAGAAGAAAGGTGGAGAAATTGCATGATTCTGCCTCACCCATATGAAAGGCGTTCGCCATTCCCCCCAGTTCAACTGAATGGTGCTCGCCATAGCAGAAAAGGAGGGAAATTCAAAGTCCATATGAATGGCGACCGCCATTAGCCCTACGACGACCGCCGTTGCTTCGCGGGAGCAGTTTTCTGAGGCAGTTCTGGCAGTTTGCAAGTTTAGTTTTCAAATTTTGAATTCAACTGCTTGGAGCCAGATTTTCCTATATATAGAGCATCAGAGGTCTGCACTTGGGGATCCAAGAACCTTGCGGAAGCGCTGCCGAAATTTCTAGCCTAACCACTTATATCATTTGCCATAGTATCAATCGCTCACATCGAGAGATTGATACATCTGTTGTACTTTTCATTTCTACCGCTGCTGATGCACACTTTGATCATTTGCTTAATACAATTTTCATTTTTCGTTTAATTACTTTGCATTTCAGGTTATTTACAATTTGTCTATTTACTGCATTTTGTTTACTTGTAATTGTATGCAACATAATTTAAATTTCGCACGAAAAAACCTAAATCTGATCTTAATTAAGAACCAACCAATATGTATGTTTTAAAATTCAGAAATGTTAATGCATTAGCGTTAGATTCAATCATGTCTGAGTAGAATTGCTTTGAGTCCGTAGATTGAGGACCGTCGCTCCGACGGGACTCTGTAGAACCTTCGGTGTTTAACTTTTGTTTTTAAAATTCTGGTTTTGGTGTCTAATCTAAATTTAGGCAGCCTCGTCGTGAGAGCGAGGGGTTGTTTAACAGTGTTTCGTCACGAGAGTGAGAAACACACCAAGGCGTGTCCAATAGAGCGAGAGTTTGAGGTAATCGCCGGATAGTAGACATCGAACATTGAGCCTAAATGCAGCGAGGGTGCTTTAGGGCCTCATTTAGACCGCGAGAGGGTGAGGTCGAGCCTTTAAATTGGTATATCCTTCGGACCAATTTCAAGACCTTTGTTAACACTTGGATCTTACGGAGTCCCAAAGAGCACGGAAGTCATTCTCCGGTCTCGTCTTTATTGTTGTTTTTCAAATACCATTAATAACCAAATTTCTTTTATCGCCAAATCTAGCCTTAGCTTTACACCGCAATACCCTAATACTCTAGGTTGATTATTAGTCCCTGTGGATTCGACAACCTTTTTAAGACTACGCGATAAGCTGTATACTTACAGCAGTAATCCGACCATTACATAAAGTCGCGACCAATATCTCACATGTTCATCACAGTTGTTGGGTAACTGATTATAAAGGAGAATTACTTTAACTGGAATGTATGGAATCCAGCAATGCCATGATTTCCTTTATAAGGGAAGTGTCCTGAAGGAAGAAACTTTAACTCAGTGTAGAGCAATGCCATTTTTCCTTAGGAGTCTTCCATGCTAAGAGAGGGACATTGGCTTGGATGTAAATAATCCAGAGGCTTGCCACTTACAGCAATTAGACGAAAGAGTAAATTTTACCAGGATAAGAGATGGACTACAGCTTGGATTTTTGAATCAACATGTGTGTCACTTACATCAATTATCTGATTTTTGTTTTTTTATTGTCTGTTTTGATGTGTGATGTACAGAGAAATGTCTTCCTACAGAGAAATCTTGATTTCCCATGAGGGGTGTTGATTTTTATGTGCCTTGATCAAAGCCCAAGGTTGAAACTAAAAGGTTGACTCTGTTTAGGGAGTTTTATTTCTGTCTTGTACAAAGCCCAAGATTGAGGCTAAAAGGATTGACTATACTGGGGAAAGTTTTGTCTGTCTTGTACAAAGCCCAAGATTGTGGCTAAAAGAATTGACTCTATTGGGGAGAGGTTTTATCTGTCTTGTACAAAGCCCAAGATTGAGGCTAAAAGTTATTGACTCAGCTGGAAAATATTTTGTCTGTCTTGTACAAAGCCCAAGATTGAGGCTGAATCTGATGAGGGAAAATCATTATACAAAGCCTAAGAGGAGGCTGGTTGGGGAGTTTCTTATATGAAGCCTAAGAGGAGGCTAACTTCTGCTGAGGATTATTGAGATCTAGAGACAGGTCCAAGATAGGGGAATCAACTCTTGCTGAGGAGTGAAGAAGAGTTGAAATATCAGATGCCTTGAGGTTGTGATTTTTCTGAGGGTTTATTGGTGGTAATTTGACCTTAGTTGGGGAATTTAAACTGAAGGCTTAAAGATTGAGTTTTAAAACTTATGGAGGTTCTAACTCTGCTGGAAATTGATGAAATGATCAGGTTTTCTTTTTCCTATGCTTTTAGGAAACTTGAGGGTACCTTTGAGATCCAAGAGGAGATGAGACTTTCCAAGTCTACTGGTATGAAAAGGTTTATCTTTGTATGATGCCCAAGAGAAGGCTGATGTTTTAAGGGATGAGAATCAACCCTAAACTGGTCTGATGTTTTGGGATTCTGACTCTCTGGAGGATTGAACTAGCAAAAGATGATTAGGTTCTGTCTTATACCTGTAGGGGTCTTTGGGTCCTTGTACTAAGCCCAAGAGGAGGCTGAGAACTTCTAAGAAGCCTGAGGGTCCTTGTACAAAGCCCAAAAGGAGGCTGGGGATGCTTTTAGGAAGCATGTGGGTCCAAACCTGAGAAAAGCTCAAGAAAGGTTTCATCGGGAATAATCCTTTCTTTAGTGAACAATTCTAAGGTTTGTAGAAATTCAAGAGAGGTTTCATCGAGAATTAATCCTCTCTAGAGAAATGAATTTCTTGTACAAATATTTCTAAGTTGTGACAGTCTTGAGAAAAGTTTCACCAGGAATAATGCCTTTCTCTGTTCCATATTGTATAAGCCCAAGAGGAGGCAAGACTGTATCTGGAATTTCCTATGGTGGAACTAGTTTTGACTGTATTGAAAGAGCAACCACGGGTTTGATCTAATCCTAGACCTAACTGCTGGGGAAAACTCTAAGCAAATATATACAAGTATATACAGATAAAATATATAAACAAGCATATATTGAGAAGGATAGTGGAACTTACAGTTGAGCAAGCCCAAGCATAGCAACTTACAGCTGTATGGTTAGTTATTCAAGAAATTGAAGAAAGTTTTGATAGAATTTAGAATTTGAATCTAAATAAAAAAGAAAGTTGTTTTAAAAGGAAGTTTGGGGCTTATACTCAAGGAGAGGCCCAGAGGATCTCTTTTGAAAAGACGACAATTGCGTCGTAGTTTTGAAAACCACATAGGGACTTATACAATGACTGAGGCCCCAAATTATTTGTATTTTTACAAAGAGGATGGGTCTTACACTCTATTAGAGGCCTAAAGTTTATTTTTTATACAAGAAATGGGGCTTATAGCTAAAGGAGAGGCCCAGATGAAAAACAATGATCACACCGTTGTTTTGAAAATTGTATCGGGTCTTAAACAACGACTGAGGCCTGCCATACCCCAAATTTTGACCACTAAGATTTCCCATCATTGTGAAAATCATCATCACAATATGGATGAACCATTAGTCTCCCCAAAGATGGGTGATCATCCACTACAATCAGACTTAGGGTTTCAAGCCCTCTCAGAGCTCTTAGACAAAGGATCAATCAAGGAATGACATGATCTTCAACTTGTCTAAACCTCTCAAACATCCCCAAGGGATCAAGAGGACTCCCACTTCAAGGATTAAGCACAAGGCTGCTCCTTTCTAAGTGGATTAAGCCTCAAGATCGCCAGTGTCACCAAATTAGGGTTTTGGTCGACTAGGGCCTCCAGATGGGAATTTTCCTCTGGGCATGAGCCAATGCTTCTAGGCATAACCTATGATGCTCTAAGGGACATCATAAACCCAATCATCAAGTCAATTTAACCTCAGGGGATGCATTCACAAAGAATCAGGAATTAGGGCTTCTTGACCTAATTCACCCCTAAGTTGACTTTTGAGGCAAAGCATGAGCCAAGACCTTAAGACATGATTTGAGGGTCTCTAATACACCACATTGATCCCTTCGTAACAATGGATTGATCCAAGAAGCTTGAGCAACAAGTTTCAATTTCATCTGAACCACAATTAGGGTTTCGTGGGAAAAGTTAACTGTAGCTTTGACTTTTGAGTAGGGCATGCTCCCAAACCCTAGGACATAATCCAATACACCCTATGACACCTATGAAATCAATCCATCAAGTTTGATTTAGGTCAAGGACTTAATTTCATAGATGATCGCACGGTTTGGAATTCATCTGATAAAAAGTCAACTGTGCACAAAAGTCAACTTTGACTTTTTGAGATTTTTCACAATTATGGTTCCTTAACCCTAAAATGATGTTAATGTGTGATTTGAATCAACATTCATCAAGAAAAATCAAGAAAAGTGGGATAACTTGTAAAAGGGGTAACCATAAAAAACTTAGAAATTTTCTAAGTTATGGAATAAAGTGGCAAGGGTACCAACTTTGGAGGATCATAACTCCTAAACCACAAGGCCATTTTCCCCATTCAAAGCTGGATTTGTAGCTCTCATGGCCCTCTACAAAAGCTTCAACTACAACTCATTCCAATTCCTCATGGATTTTAAGTTATGGAATTATCAAAATCACAAAAAGTGAAAATGTCACTTTTTTCCAACACTTAGTGAAACTTTCACTAAGTCAGAATCTGCCTTACTTTTTTCCAAATGTAGGGGCATTTTTCACTTGGATCCAAAAAGTATCAAAACCAATTATGATCAAACAATTGTTGTGTCATATGAGGGCTTTCTAAAATGGCCAAGAACTCCCTCAAAGTCCACTTGAGCCATGAGATATGACAATGCCAATATGCCTTGCTGCAAACTGTCATGGCAAGGCAGCTTTTGGAGTTTTGCTCGATTTGCTCAAATTTTGCAAAGGGCAAGCAACTCTATCAATCTGAACACCTCAAGGGGGGACCAAGGAGGAACCAACTCTGATCCCAAGCCTCCCAAGTCTTTGGAACCAAAAATAGCATGCCAAACCTAGAAATGCCTAAAAGAGGGACAAGACTCCAATTTTGGATTGGAGCATTCAATGCATACACCAAGGTGGCATGGACTGAGCCATTGCCAACTGAATTCAGTCAAGACTTATCCAAGACCAAGGGGACCAATAGCCTGTGCCCTAACCTCTAGTCAATGGCTAGAGGAGACTTGGATTCTCATTGCTCAACATTGGCCAAACCTCTGCTGCAGTTGCCATTCACTATTGCAGCCAAAACAAACTTGCTCTACTATAAATAGAGCTCAATTGTGTTCAGTTTGAGTACACCAAAGCACTACAACACTTGCTTTCCTCAAAATCACTTTCTCTTGGCAAAAATGCCTTCTTTAGCAAGGTAACTCTGAGTTTTTGAGTTAGAGAGCAATTCCACCACAGCTCATGATCCAAACACATCCAATATATCATATCTGAGCTGTCCAAACTCTCACAAGTGACCTGTAACACCAAAATCACAAAGTCACCTCTCAAAACCTCAAAATAGTACTTTTATGCATTTTTCAAGCCATGTATTGATTCAGTCACTTTCAAAACCAGATAAAACCTCAAACACACTCCAAATATCATCATTGAACTGTCCCAAATGGTTCCCCCATCTGGAACACCATTTGAGAGAGTTGCTATTTTGGCCACTTTTGCCCCTTTTGCAAGAAAGAGCTCAAACTTGTTCCTGAGGTTTCCAGCTGATTCCAACATCCTAAAAGCTTTTAAGAGATCATCTAAGGTTGTTCAAAGCATCAAATCATTTCTGGAACAAGTGGCTTGGCAGATTGCACAAAAGCTCCAAAAAGAGGTAAGCATTACAACTTGGATTCTTTGAACCATGCTTTCTTTTGATGTCCACTGATCATGCATCTCTTATACATGTTATATGTGTTGTGTTTGCACCAATTTATCATGTAATTCATGCTTGTACCAAGAGATGGCATAGAAAATGCAAATCATGGCCTATTTCAAAACCACTATCGGATTTTTCAATAGGAGCATGATCTAAAAAAATACCACATCCATTGGATTTTTTGTGAAATTCTAGGTAGGATAGACCTAAATTTTGTCCCAATCCATGGAGAAATGAGAAAGTTATGGCCTTCACGTTTTCAACCAAAATCTTGCCTTGCCTTGCCTTGGGCCAGGCCAAAAACAAGGCAAGCCTTGTATATTTGTGGTTGTGTTTCAATCAACGGATGTATCACCACCCCAGTGGTAAGGCGCGCGCCCTATACACAAGAGGTTTGGGGTTCGAATCCCCCTCGCCCCAGATCCTCTTTTTGCTATTTTCTCCATTTTTTTTATTGTTTTTCTTATTATTTTTAATGATTTGAAAAATTAATAACTCCCTCAATTTTAATTATTTTTTATTGGTTCTTTTTGAAAAAAATCACAAAAATGTTGAAATATTTTATTCCATAAAAAAATTAAATTTATATTAGTTATTTAATATAATTAGTATTTTTGTGAATAAATTCCTTTTTAATTGTTTTTAAACATTTAGAAGTGAATATTTACTTTGAAAATCAAAACCAAATGAGTTTAATTCATCTTGTGATTAAAACCTCATTTTTCAAACCTTAAACAAAAATCACAAGTGGTTTATTCAAACTTATTTGGTATTTTTATCATTTTATTTGATTTTCTTTAAATATTTATTTTTAAAGGAAAACAAATTAGGGTTTCTTTGATTTTCACCCTCGCAAATCATTTTCAAACACTCATGGGCCTCTAATAGAGTGTAAGACCCAATCCCCTTTTAACCAAAACAATTTTGGGCCTCAGATATTGTATAAGTCCCTCTGCGTTAAAAGAAAACCTCGGCGCAATCGCCAGTTGAAAAATCAAACCCTTGGGCCTACCCTCATGTTATAAGCCCCACTCTTTAAAAATCATTGGGCCTTTAGTAGAGTGTAAGACCCAACCCTTTTTGTAGACCAAAATAATTTGGGCCTCACTTATTGTATAAGTCCCGATACCACTAAAAGTTCGACGCGATCGTCGCATTTTAAAACAAAACTTTTTTGGGCCTCTCCTTGAGCTGTAAGCCCCACCACTTGTACAAAAATAAACCTTTGGGCCTCTTGAGAGAGTGTAAGACCCATCCCCTTGTACAAAAAAACCTTTATGGGCCTCAGTCACTTGTACAAGTCCCTGTACAATTTCAAAACAACAGTGCAATCACTGATAAAACCTTGGGCCTCTCCTTGAGCTGTAAGTCCCAAACAATCTTTTCAAAGCACTTTATCCTTTGATTTTTAATATAATATTGTTATCAAAGCTTTCTTTGTTGAACAACTAACCAAACAACATGGAAGCTCTACAACCGAGTAAGTGTTCACTCGCTTTCTTTATCCACTTTCATATATATATAACTGTATTGTGGGGCTGTTCACTATAAGTCTCCTTTCACAAGCTTTTATATACTCGTCATATACCAACTGTGTAATATTAGTATAGTTATTTAGAGTTTTCCCCGAAAACTACATCTAGCACTAGGTAAAGCCCTGTTGGTCACTCTTAAATACAAACAACACTAGATCCCCATAGGATTATCAGACACAGTCTTTCCTCCTCTTGGGGTTAAACAATATGGAGACGTGAAAGGCAGCATTCTTGGTGAACCCTTTCTCAGACTGTCACCCTTAGAAATCGTCAAAGAAACTCAACTCCCCAGAGATGATATTTTCTCCATGAATGGCATCTCTTGAGTTTCTTCCAAATTCTCAGAATTTCCTGGCTTGACCTATTCTCGGTGAATGGCATGTCTTGAACTTCTCGGGGGTTTGGGGACCCACAGGCTTCTTAAAAGCATCCCCGCCTCCTCTTGGGCGTTGTACAAGGACCCTTCGGCTTCTTAAAAGCTCTCATGCCTTCTCTTGGGCTTAATACAAGGACCCAGAGACCTCTACAGGTATAGGAACAGAACCTAGTCATCAATTTGCTAGAGCTGTCTTTCTGAGTCAAGTGTCAGACCAGTTAATGGGTTGACCTTCATCCCTTAACATACCAGCCTTCTCTTGGGCATCATACAAAGATCATTCACTACCCGAGAATCGATTTCTCAAAACATCCATAGACTTGGACAGTCTCAATACCCTTTGGATTTCCTATTTCCTTAAAGAACAGGAAATAACCCTGATCCTCTGATCAATCCCTAAGCACGACATTACCCATATAAGAACTGATTTTCTCTTTTATCCAACATACTGGACCTGTCACTAAACTGAAACAGTCGTTAGCACCTTAGCCTCCTCTTGGGCTTTGTACAATGATTCTCCCCAGCGGAGCTAACCTTTTCAGCCTCCATCTCGGGCTTCGTACGAGATACAAAAACACTCTCTTGTTGAGTATAAAAGACTCTCTTGTTGAGTCGCTTCCCTTTCATCCTCCATCTCGGGTTTCATACGAGATACAAAAATACTCTCTTGTTGAGTATAAAAGACTCTCTTGTTGAGTCTAACATTTTCAGCCTCCATCTCGGGCTTCGTACGAGGTTCAAAGACTCTCTTGTTGAGTCAAGCACCTTTAGCCTCCGTCTTGGGCTTCGTAAAAGACACATATAAAAGCACTCTCTTGTTGATTCAGTCACTTGTTAGCGCTCTTTTGTCGAGTCAAACCCTTTTAGCCTCTCTCCCGAGCTTCGTACGAGATACCAAAAACACCCTCTTGTTGGGTCAATAGCCTCCTCTTAGGCTTTGTATAAGGAAACCCCGGTTGAGTCAATCAACCTTTTAGCATCAAAATTTGTGCCTCATTCACAGTATACAAACATCAACAACTCCTTTTCCCCCCATCTAATTGCTGTAAGCGGCAAGCCTCTGGATTATTTACATCCACACCACTGTCCCTCTTTTAGCATGAGAAATTCCTAAGGAAAAATGACATTGCTCTAAACTGAGTTAAAGTCTTCTCCTTCAGGTTAAAAATCCCCTATAAAGGAAATTATGGCATTACTGGATTCACATATCCCAGTTAAAGTAATTCTCCTTTATAATCAGTCACCCAACAGTTGTGACAAATAGACCAAATATCCCTCTTTAGAGATGACAAATTCTCTCTAAAGTCAAAACCCTTTAGCTTCACATCTTGGGCTTAGAACAAGATACAAATAGACCCTTCAGCTTCACATCTTGGGCTTTGAACAAGATACAGATACTCCCTTTAGCTTCACGTCTTGGGCTTTGAACAAGACACCAAAACGACCTTTTTCCTCCCATAGAATAGGAGGAACTACGATCGCTCTGATTTCTCTGTTTCATTAAAGGGGAATACGTAGGCATAAGATTAAGAAAATCTTAGCAAGCATACTAATAAAAAAAACCCAAAATCCCGTACCTTCGCACATCAATCGAAAAACATCAGTCCTAACAACCTCACCAATAGTCTAAACACCGTGTTCTTAAGCAAAATAACCAAAGATTGGGCCCCACTTCCACATAGCATCTGTAACCTAACAGACCACTGTTCAAACTCAGTATGCAAACAGGGTTAATTGGAGTCATCTATTTCCCTTCCTTAGTCAGCTTAATAGGATAAAAAATGAATCGACCTGTAGTACCCTAGAGCGGCAGTGCTTAAGAACCACGTCCAAAATTGCTCGCTACAGAAAAATGGCGGCCACCGTGGGGCTCGTCTTCTCTTTCTTACAATCTTAGGTAGAAAGCCCTGAGTTATCGAGGTATCACAGAAATGGCGACTCTGCTGGGGAGTCATTGTCTGTATAGGATCATAAGACTAGAGGTCTAGGATGATTAAGACAAATATATATACTACTTTTCCTAATTGATATCTGTGTTTATTTTTCTGCTAATGGGAATGCGTGTGATGCCGCATGTGGAAAGATTGAGTATACACCTAAGATAGGTGATGGCAATGCGGGTAATCTTGTTATGAGTGAATTCCAGTTAAGAGTCCCTGATCGACCATTAAACTCAGTGGAGACTCCCTTTGCAGATACATTGCCTATACGACTTCGGTTGTTGAAAGTAGTGTGGTCGACTGGGTTATTTGAGAAGCTGAGGTTTTTAGTAGACTTAAGCCATTTTGTAGTGCGGAAGCTATCGGAAATAGTTGTCACGCGATACTACCCTCATCTGAGATCACTCTAGGATACATCAGCTCGCTGCCGATCCGCTTGCTGTTGTTATCCCAGAGAGGTCAATGATTTTGCGGACAGGTACAAAAAATCACCAGTATAAACCTTTGGGGGGGGGGGGGGTAGAGCCTTGACTTCATGACACCGACCCTTTGACCCCATGTTTTTTCTATGTTTTTGTGTGTTGCATTCATACATTCATCTAAAAACATTAAGACAAAGAAAATCTTCTCTTCTAGTATCTCTTTTTCAAATTAAACTGAGACAATGATTGCAAATGTCAGAGAAAGGAGATTGCGCTAATGGATTTCGGTAGAAGGAAAACTCATAAGTACACCTTCAAGGTTCCAAAGTTAGCAGATTTGAGAGGTTTGGCAAGAATGATCACCAACCACGAGGCTTTCAGAGCCAAGTATAAAGGATTGCTGTCTCTATTAAGGGTCCATGTAATCGAAGGAATCCTGTCCATGCTAATCCAGTTCTACGATCCGGTTTATCACTGTTTTACATTCCCGGATTATCAGCTTGGACCAACGCTGGAGGAGTATTCTCACCTGACTGGTTTACATATTACTGATCAAGCTCCCTTTTCTGGACTGGAAGAAATTCCAAAGGTTCAAACCATTGCAAGAGCAATCTATTTGGACGAGTCATAAATCAGGACTCACATGACCACTAAGGGTGGCATCTAAGGTTTGCCAGCCCAATTCTTAACAAAGAAAGCCCGGTACTTTGCTAGTATAGGGAACGTGACCGCTTTCGAGAGCATCTTTGTTTTGCTCACCTATGGGTTATTTTTGTTTCCCAACATCGATAACTTTGTAGATATCAACGCCATTAAGATTTTCCTGATTGGAAACCCTGTACCGACTTTACCCGCAGATGCGTATCATTCGTTACATTTAAAGAATTTATACAGCCGAGGAATGATCACGTGCTGTGTACCCCTGCTTTACAAATGGTTCACTTCCCATTTGCCCAAGTCTGCTGCATTTTGGGATCAAAAGAATACTTTACGTTGGTCGCAGAGAATCATGTCTCTTACCAACTCTGACATCGATTGGTGCAATCGAATTTATGACGGGATCAGGATCATTGACCGTTGTGGAAATTTCCCAAATGTACCCCTTATAGGAACTAAGGGAGGAATCAACTATCATCTAATTCTCGTTCGTCGTCAATTCGAATACCCGATGAGGCACGTCCCACGGAATGTTCATCTGGAAGGTCTTTTCTTCAAGGAAGGAGAAAATGACAGGGCACTAAAGACAGAAATAGTGCATGCCTGGAAACATGTTCACAGGAAAGGACGAGAGTCTTTAGGAAAACCAGACTGTGTCTCGGTGGAACCTTATCTCCATTGGGTACAAACTAGAGCTCTCAATCTGAGGATGACTTACCCTCGTCAGAAAGTTCTTCCATTAAGGGACTCCGCCCTTTATTTCATGTCTGAGACAGAAAAGCTTTAGGTTAATCTTAGCAAAGTTCAGCAGGAGAAGAGGTCTTGGAGGAACAAGTACCGTATTCTCAATGTGGAGTGCAAGAAAATACAATAGCTGTTAAGAGAAAAGGATGCTCTGATTGAGATTCTAGAGCAATATGCTGTAGAAAATCAGGATGACCAAAGGAATTTGCTCGCTCCTTTCACTTGGCAAAGGAATGACAACCCGACAACGGCCCAAGAGCCCCGGTCAAAGAAAAGGAAAGCACTTGAACCAACACTTGAGCTCTCTTCAGAGAGGACTCAGGATCCATAAGTTTAGATTTCATTTTTCAGCACTTTGTAATCTACTGTATTTCTATTTCCGCAATCCTTTGAATTCAATAAAACGGGGTTTCCTCACTGTTTGATATTTCCAATCTAATTGTCGAAGTTTACTTTGAATAAACAAAAATAATTAATAATCATTGCATTCATCATTCTCATAAACGCATTCTTCTTACCTACGAATCTCACGTTTGCGTCTCGATTCTAGAGTCAAACTGTCTCATTCGTACAATACTCGGGCCAATCGTCAGAAAAAGATGGATGATCTCGAGGAAGAGAACAAAGAGTTGAGGGAAGAGATCGACACTCTGAAAGAGGATATGAGAAAGCTTCATAACGACATGCAAGCTCTAGCAGAAGCTCAAATGTAACAACAAAGGACTGTGATCTCAGAGATCACATCTACGCCCATAGTGGAGAAGTATGATCCTAGGTAAAAGATGCCGAAAGATCGCCCCTGGGGCATGCCACTTAACTATATCCCGGAAGGATATGTTTCGCCGATCACTGAGGACCAGGGAACCGCAGCAGGAACCGCTAGACCTGAAGGTTACAAACTTCGGGAAAGCGGTGATGCCAAGGGCATGACAGCAACTCTTGAAGGTTACAAAATTCAGGAGACACCGAGAGGCTCGGCCATAATGACTATACCACCGCCCGTGGTACACACTGTCTCGGAAGGACAGATTCCACAGATTCCTTCTGATGGAAACAAAAGCATGTTCAACAGAATGAATGAATTCCAAGAACAGTTTCTGGAAATGCAGAAAGAGCTGCAGGCCCTTCGCGGTCATGATCTATTTGGAAAGGACGCCGCAGACCTTTGCTTGGTCCCCAATGTGAAAGTTCCACACAAATTCCAGGTGCCCGATTTTGAAAAATACAAGGGTAACTCTTGCCCTCAGAACCACTTGGTGATGTACGCTCGGCGAATGTCAGCTCAGACAAAGAACCAGGAGCTACTAATTCACTACTTTCAGTATAGTTTAATCGGTGCCGCATTAAAATGGTACATGGGTTTAAACCGCGCTACGATCAACACGTTCAGAGATCTTGGCACTGCTTTCGTTCAACAATATAAATACAATTTGGACATGGCACCGGACAAAGATCAACTCAGATTAATGTCACAAAAGTACAAGGAAACCTTTAAGGAGTACGCTCAGAGATGGCGTGAAATTGCCGCTCAGATTTCTCCACCTCTGGAGGAAAAAGAGATGACAAAGATCTTCTTAAAGACCTTAAGCTCATTTTACTACGACAGAATGGTTGCCAGTGCGCCCAGTGACTTCACCGAGATGGTGGGCATGGGAGTTCATCTTGAGGAAGCAGTCCGAGAAGGACGTTTAGTTAAAGACGTTGGATCATCAAGTAGTACAAAACGATACGGTAGTGCTCTCCCTAAGAAAAAAGAGCAGGATATTGGGAATATCTCTCTCGAAAAGTACAGGCGACGTTATCAACCAGTAGAAGCCGTAACTCCTACTATCAATCCTGCATCTGCTCCTACGTATCAACCTCAGGTTGCTCAGAGCCAACCGAATCAACAACAATATCAGCAAAGGACACAACAGTCTCTTCAGCAGACTCGTCCTCCATACAACAACAACCGTACAATGCGACCACCAGGGTTTGACCCTATATCCATGTTGTACGCCGAACTGTTTCCATTACTACTGGTCAAGGGGCACGTCCAGACTAAGTCTCCTCTTACAGTACCAGAAAATCTGCCTTTTTGGTTCAAAACGGATCAGACTTGTCCTTACCATCAAGGAGGACTAGGGCATAACATAGAAAACTATCTCAGTTTCAAGTCTGATGTGCAAAAGCTTGTTAGGAGCGGGGTCTTGTCTTTTAAAGATACGAATCCAAATGTTCTTACGAACCCGCTGCCTCAACATGAGAAAGCTACAGTCAATTTGATAGAGGGAGAGTCTAACAACACCTATCAAATTCACGATGTACTCTTGTTAAGGGCCAACTTGGTCAAGATCCATTTAGACAGAGCGGATATGGCCATGTGCCACCTCATAACTATCACCAGTGTGATATCTGCTCTAAGAACAATCAGGGATGTTCTGTGGTACAATCAGTTCTACAGGAACAATTGGATCTCGGATGGATCCAAGAGCATCGAGTTCGGGGAGTCAACATGACCTACACGAATTCCAACGTCATTCAGAACTACGACATATGTGCAATGAATGTCAACTTGGTGGCGATGCACTCAAGGCAAAGCCAGTATCATAATCTGCCGCGGCACGATTACAAGTCCTATCTGACTTGCTCGGTAAACAAACAGGGATGCTCTTTTGTACAAGAGGCCCTCCAGCGTCAGATGGATCTTGGATGGATCCAGGACTACCATGATAGGAATCCCTATCAGATCAACATGGTTCAAATCTTTGATATTCGTTTAATGAATACCAGCTTGGTGGAGTTACACACTAGGCAGGTCCAACTTGGTTGTCTCACTTTGCATGATTATCTGAACTGCAAAGTATGTTGTGAGAGTAACCAAGGGTGCGCTCTCGTTCAAAGAACTTTGCAACACTTGTTAAACCACTGGTGGCTTCCAATCTATATGGAGGAAGACACGCAACAAATCAATGTGGTTGATGGGAACCCTACTCGGCATCGAAGTCAGGATGTCCGATCTATGGAAACAGATCTAGTGAGGTTACACTGCATTTAAAGCGGGCGTGGCCAGGTGCCACCACACAACTATGAACGTTGTAGAGTCTGCTCGGAGAATAACCAAGGATGTTACCTCGTACGAGTAGCCCTTCAAGGTCAGTTAGATCGTAAAGAGATTCACCCGTGTCCGAGTTCTGAGCCAATCAACTGGACGCTAGACTACTTCGCTGATCAAATCAAAGACGTGGTTGTAATCTCAGATCATCAATAGAATAAGGATGTTTGTACCATCATCCCTCTACTGGACAAATCAAAGGTTCTTAGCCAAGAACTGATTGAAGTTACTTACGACAGTCAGAAAAATCAGAAGGCTCCTGTAGTCATCTATCTACCGGGACCATTACCGTATGAATAAGCTAAGGCGATCCCTTACAAATACGGTGCAACAAAAATTGAGAATGAAAAGGAAATTCCATTACCCTTCGTCGTGAATATTGCAAACATCAGTCGAGTAACACGGAGCGGTCGAATCTTCAACCGAGGAGTTGGAGAACCTAACAGAGAAAAGGAACTTTAGACAGAAGCTCCCAATCCTCCAGTCGGTCAATCTAGTGATCCCGACCTTTCAAACAACGATGAGATGCTGAAGCTCATCCAAAGGAGTGAATACAACATTGTTGATCAGCTGTTACAAACTCCTGCAAAGATCTCAGTGATATCACTTTTACTCAGTTCCGAAGCCCACAGAGAGGCTCTACAGAAAGTCTTAGAGCAGGCCTTTGTGGAATAGGATGTGTCAATACGACCCTTTGATAGCATTATCTCTAACATCACTTCCTGCAACAACTTAGGATTCAATGATGAGGACTTGCCAGAGGGGGGCAAAAGTCACAACATGGCGCTCAATATCACAGTTAAGTTCCAGGATGATGCTTTAGCCAGCGTACTGGTAGACACACGATCGACCATCAACGTTATTCCAAAGTCCACTCTAGTGCGACTATCATTCAAAGGATCCCCGATGAGGGGCAGTGAGGTCATCGTCAAAGCCTTTAACGGATCTCAGAAAGCAGTTATCGGCGAAGTTGACCTTCCCATAACTATTGGTCCTTACACTTTCCTAATCACTTTCCAGGTCATGGACGTCCGGGCAGCGCACAACTGTTTATTAGGAAGACCTTGGATACACCAGGCTGGTGCAGTCACTTCAACGCTGCACCAAAAACTGAAGTTCGTCAAGAACGATCAACTCGTCACGGTTTGTGGAGAACAAGCCTTGCTCGTGAGTAACTTGTCATTATCTACTTGTGTAGAACCCGAGGAGGTTATTGGGACTCAGTTCCAAGCACTTTCGGTGAGCAATGGGAATCAATCAGAGAAAGGAACCTCAATTTCCTCATACAGAGATGCTCTCAAAGTAATCGAGAATGAAAATACAAAAGGATGGGGACAGCTTGGTATTCCCACTGATAACAAAACAAAGAAAGGTCTTGGTTTCTCTGCGACCTGCACCCAGACAGCTGCTAACGATGAAAGTCTTCATCCCATTCAGGACTTCTTTCACAGCGGAGGTTTCCTTCACCCAGTGCATCAAGCGGTCCATACCATCAATGAGGGAGATCCCTTCGATACAGAGGAAGAGTGGAAGTCATATCTTAACAAGGACAATTATATGTCTCAGGAAAAGGTGCCTACGCCATTTTGCTATCCCGCACAGAGTCTGAGATTTATACCGAGGTCAAACGTCAAAATGATATATGGAGATTGTGACCCGAAAGGATGCCGTGCTCCACCAAACTCATTGGAGGAGGACACTCCGATGAGGTACAACTTTGACCACGACTATTATGGCCTGATGGATGGCCTGCCTATCTGGAAGCCATACCCAGGAAACTTGGGGTAAGAAAGTCAGTCGAACAATGAAAATCAGCTGAGCGTCATTGAAAAGAATACATGCATCCCCACCCTGCCATGGGATCAACACTCAGGATATTCAGAACCTATCCACTACGACGATGAATTGGCAAAACTTGCCAGACTAGAATTCATCAATTACGCTTTTCCTGAGGTCAACGTCATCGACAGAGATGACTCCTCCAGTTCCAACGAAGTGTGGGACACCTTAGGACCAAGTGGAAAATACGACTACATGGTCAAGTACACCACTCCCGAAAGCTCTCGTATCAGGTTCGAAGACATCCAGCCAACTAGATGGGGATATCTACCTGAGAGTATAAATACTGTGCAAGATACAGCTGAAGAATCCTCCTACGACAACTCTGCCTGGGAGACAGATTCCAACGATCCTGCTCCACCAGAAATCAAAGTTATTTCTGAAGACAAATCAAGAAGGAAAGTACCAGACTTTGTGATTCACCGAGGAGTTCGCCGCCAATGGGTGGCTGTCAACGTTCCGAAAGTTGTTCATAAGTTGAAGTAATTGTCGTCTTTACTTTAATCTTTCACCTTGCCCCGGTGAAATAGATGTTTTGATAGGGCTCAATTTCTGTAAATATCCCTCTTCGCTTCGCCCAAAGCGACAGAGTTTTGTTTTATAGGGCTGTAGTTTCAAGAATCGACTTGTTCATAAATAAAATAACGTCGTTCTGTAATTTCCGCATTAATTGCTGCTTTCTCTTTTCGCTTTTCTCAGAAAATGGTAATCCTAAAAAACAATTCAAAATAAACAAGCAGTTTTTCAAAAAAAATACACTGCACACACTTGCATTTTCTCTATCTCTTCTAAACACAAATCATACCGTCATGCAGATTACTTGTTTTAAACCTTGTTGAAACATACAATCCGATGCCTTATCCCAACTTTGAGTTCCCGGTGTTTGGGGATGAAGAAGAAGTTGACGACGAAATTCCAGAAGAGATCTCCCGATTACTCAGACTGGAGGAAAGGTCCATTGAACCTCACAAAGAGCCATTAGAAACGATCAACTTGGGTTCAGAAAAAGAGAGAAAAGAAATCAGGATTGGGGCACTACTCAATCCAACTGCCAAAGAGAGTTTGACAAAGCTTCTCAGAGAATATCCCGATGTGTTTGCTTGGTCCTATCAGGACATGCCAGGGTTAGATACCAGCATCGTGGAACATCACTTACCGTTATGGTCAGAATGTCCGCCAGTAAAACAGAGGTTGAGACGGACTCACCCCGACATGGCCATCAAAATCAAAGAGGAAGTACAGAAACAGATTGAAGCAGGTTTCCTCGCCACGTCAGAATACCCTCAATGGTTAGCCAATATCGTACCCGTTCCGAAAAAGGACGGAAAAGCCAGAATGTGTGTAGATTACAGAGATCTAAACAAGGCTAGTCTAAAGGACGACTTTCCTTTACCACACATTGACATGCTGGTAGACAGTACAGCAAAGTTAAAAGTTTTCTCCTTCATGGATGGATTCTCGGGCTATAATCAAATAAAAATGGTGCCGAAGGACATGGAGAAAACTTCGTTCATTACCCCATGGGGTACCTTTTGTTCCAAGGTAATGCCGTTCGGTTTGAAGAACGCCTGGGCAACCTATCAAAGGGCCATGACTACTCTGTTTCATGACATGATACACCAGGAAATTGAGGTATATGTCGATGACATGATTGCAAAATCTAAGACAGAAGAGGAGCATGTGACCCACTTGTCAAAACTATTCGAGCGATTGAGAAAGTACAAACTCTGCTTGAACTACATCTCCAGATTCATATTCCTCATGACCACGACATGCATGCCGATTTTCAAATTACTCAAAAAGAATCAGGACTGCGTTTGGACAGAAGATTGCCAAACCGCCTTCGACAATATTAAGGAGTATCTGTTGAACCCACCGATTCTATCACCTCCTGTGGAAGGAAGAAAACTGATCATCTACCTCACAGTCCTAGAGGACTCAATGGGATGTGTACTTGGCCAACAAGACGAAACAAAAAGGAAAGAGTCTGCCATCTACTATTTGAGCAAGAAATTCACCGACTGCGAGACTCGGTACACTATGCTCGAGAAAACTTGTTGCGCTTTGGCTTGGGCAGCCAAACGTCTTCGCCAGTACATGATTCGTCACACTACTTGGTTAATATCCGAAATGGATCCAATCAAGTATGTATTTGAAAAACCTGCTCCCACGAGAAGAATTGCCCGTTGGCAGATGTTGTCATCAGAATATGACATAGAATACCATGCTCAGAAAGCCGTTAAAGGAAGTGTTTTAGCCAATCATTTGGCGCATCAACCGATTGACGATCAGGAATCAATCGGGTTTGACTTCCCAGACGAAGATGTCATGTATCTAAAAATGAAAGATTGCGATGAACCACTACCTAGTGAAGGGCCAGAACTAGGTTCCCAATGGGGACTAATCTTTGACGGAGCTGTCAATCATTATGGAAATGGAATTGAGGCAATCATCATAACCGGCCGACTAACATTCAAGTGTACAAACAACGAGGCCGAATATGAAGCTTGTATCATGGGTCTCGAAGAAGCAATTGATTTAAGGATCAAGAACTTGGATGTATATGGCGACTCAGCCCTGGTCATCAATCAGATCAAGGGAGATTGGAACACATACCAATCAGGACTGATTCCTTATAAAGACTACGCAAGAAGGTTGTTACCTTTCTTCAACAAAATCGAGTTTCATCACATCCCTCGTGAAGAGAATCACATGGCTGATGCATTAGCCACTGTCTCTTCTATGATTAGTGTAGGTCAATGGACTGACTTACCTAAGATCGACATAATGAGCCTTGAACGGCCCGCTTACATCTTCACGATTGAAGAAGGCATAGACGACAAACCTTGGTATCACGATATCAAATGCTTCCTTCAGAAACAAGAGTACCCACCTGGGGCACTAAGGAAAGACAGAAAGACCCTCAGAAGGCTGGCTGGCAGCTTTTTCCTGAGCGGTGACACACTATATAAGAGAAATTTCGACATGGTCTTGCTCCGATGCGTAGACAGACCAGAGGCAGACATACTGATAAAAGAAATTCATGAAGGATCCTTTGGAACTCATGCCAACGGACACACAATGGCGAGAAAAATTCTAAGAGCAGGGTACTACTGGTTGACCATGGAATCTGATTGCTACAAGTACATGAGAAGGTGTCACAAGTGTCAGATCTACTCCAAAAAAATCCATGTGCCGCCAACACATCTCAAAGTTCTCTCTTCCCCGTGGCCTTTTTCCATATGGGGAATCAAAATGATTGGCATGATTGAGCCCAAGGCTTCAAACGGACATCGGTTCATCCTGGTAGCCATTGATTACTTCACCAAGTGGGTCGAAGCAGCGTCGTACGCTAATGTAACCCGACAAGTGGTGGTCCGATTTATCAAAAACAATATCATTTGCCGTTATAGTGTTCCGAGCCAGATCATTACTGATAATGGATCCAACTTGAACAACAAGATGATGAAAGAGTTGTACGCTGAGTTCAAGATCGAACACCATAAATCATCTCCCTACCGACCCAAGATGAACGGAGCGGTAGAAGCGGCTAATAAGAACATCAAGAGGATTGTTTAGAAGACGGTTGTAACCTATAAAGACTGGCCCAAGATGCTGCCCTTTTCTCTTCACGGTTATCGCACATCTGTCTATACTTCAACATGGGCAACCCCTTTCTCTAGTGTATGGCATGGAGGAAGTGCTCCCCATCGAAGTAGAGATCCCATCAATCAGGGTATTGATGGAAGCTAAGCTAACAGAAGTTGAATGGTGTCAAAGTCGACACGACGAACTAAATATGATCGAGGAAAAATGAATAATGGCTCTATGCCACGGTCAGTTGTATCAACAGAGAATGAAGACGGCGTTCGACAAAAAGGTTCGACCTCGTGTCTTCAGAAAAGGAGACCTTGTGCTAAACAAGATACAATCATTTCTCGCTGATTCCCGGGGCAAATAGACTCCGAATTATGACGGCCCCTATGTGGTCAAGAAAGCTTTCTCAAGCGGCGCCTTGAGACTTGCAACCATGGACGGAGAGGAATTTGCCTACCCCATAAATGTTGGTGTAGTCAAGAAATACTTCGCCTAAAAAAAAACACGTCTTGGTGGATTGAAAACCTGAAAGGGCGGTCCAGGCAAAAATTAGAGACATAATAAAAAATCATCCCGGTGGATTGGAAATCTCAAAGTACAATCCAGGCAAAAGTTAGGGATAATGGAAAGTAACTATGTTCAATAGGGGCAAGTCCCTCAGTAGCAATCATGCCATCCATCAGAAGAAAAACTCCAGTCAAGGTCATCTCCAACAGAAGCTCAGGATGTCCAGAATTCAAAGTTGGTAGAAGGATAATGATCGTTGTGTTTCAATGAAACCCTTTTCCCTTAAATTACCATTTTCTAAACTTTGTAAATACTCTATGGAATCATGCGTTTAGCTGATTACCATTCTATCAATAAAATTTGAGCCCTTGTGCTTTTGTTTGCAATTCTTATTTATTTTAGCTTTATAGAACGACATTTTAACATGATCAGCGATTCTTGAAATAAAACAAAAATGAATTTACTTGTCAAACTTTTCTGATTTTAAAATAAAGATGGCAATTTCTTTTGACTGTTGAACATCGAAAGAACATCGATCGCTTCGCCAGAAATAAGCGAGCTCCAAAGTGCAGAATCAAAGTACTCCTTCCAAACCAGTGCGCCTGAACGAAGGATCAATTATGTCAGATGCGAATACTCCGTCTGACATCTTCGGCTGAGTTCTCATCTCCTAAGCCCGATCAACGGTTGTTCCCCGCAGGGACTATTTCTCCTAAGCAAGGCAGAATTGCTATCGTGAACCATTAATACTTTTCATCCCCCGCAGTGGCCGAGTATCCAGTCGTGTTCATCTACTAGTCTGTATGTCGCGTCAGTTTTGTCAGCATAAACATACATACATCATGCATTATTGATTTACATTTGCATTCATATTGCATCACTATCACTCTAGTTGGGTTTATCCCTTAGTGATAACAGTCCTCTCACTCGAGTTGTCGGTTCTTTCCTCATCAGAAAATATTGCGTCTGCACAATCTCTCTCCTCTAGTTTATTTCTGGATTAGAGTTGGCCCTTGACCACTTTGATAACTTGAACCTCTGAGAAGCCAGAGGGTTTTCGACAAATGTCACTCTTCGCCATTGAAGATGATATCTTCGCTTTCCCGGATTAAAGAAAATCCCCAGAGAAAGCGTCACAACTAAAGACTTTCAGCAACACATTGATTTTGCTCTCCGAAGAGTCGATGTTAATGAAGTCATCAACACCTCAAAATTGGATCATATCCTATGGTGTTTCTCCGAGAAGATCCCGGGAAAAGTATGATATAAATATCCAACTGGAAGCAGTCTCTCGAGAGACTCATTTTCCCCAGATAGAGTCAACAAACGGCATCTCCAACAGAGAAGTTTGTACCCCTCTACAATTCAGACAGATGGGTTCCCCAGCAAGTCTGACATCAAAAGTTTTTCTATCAAATGGCATCTCTCCAGGAAAATTCGGCGAGAAGTTTGAGGAAAACCACTATGCATAGTGTCCCTTGTCAATAAAGTTTATTGACGAAAGAAACTAAGACCAGTTCCTTGGTAGGAAACCAGGATCGAGGAGAAGTTTATATCAGAAACTAAGACCAGTTCCTTGGTAGGAAACCAAGATCGAGGGGAAGTCTATATCAGAAACTGAGACCAGTTCCTTGGTAGGAAACCAGGATCGAGGGGAAGTTTATATCAGAAACTAAGAACAGTTCCTTGGTAGGAAACCAGGATCGAGGGGAAGTTTATATCAGAAACTAAGACCAGTTCCTAGGTAGGAAACCAGGATCGAGGGGAAGTTTATATCAGAAACTAAGACCAGTTCCTTGGTAGGAAACCAGGATCGAGGGGAAGTTTATTTCAAAAGAAACTAAGACCAGCTCCTTGGCTGAAGACCAGGATCGAGGGGAAGTTTTAACCTTTTATGAGCATCATTGCTTAGCAAAAGAAGAAGGATGCATGAACTACCATTCTTAATCACCATCAATATTTCGGGCATTCCGATATTTAATCCTCTTGCACCCCGAATGCCTGAATACCTTCGCCATTCACACCTTCGGGTCTAAGAAGATTAAACAGGGGCATCTGTCATACCCCAAATTTTGACCACTAAGATTTCCCATCATTGTGCAAATCATCATCACAATATGGATGAACCATTAGTCTCCCCAAAGATGGGTGAGCATCCACTACAATCATACTTAGGGTTTCAAGCCCTCTCAGAGCTCTTAGACAAAGGATCAATCAAGGAATGACATGATCTTCAACTTGTCTAAACCTCTCAAACATCCCCAAGGGATCAAGAGGACTCCCACTTCAAGGATTAAGCACAAGGCTGCTCCCTTCTAAGTGGATTAAGCCTCTAGATCGCCAGTTTCACCAAATTAGGGTTTTGGTCGACCAGGGCCTCTAGATGGGAATTTTCCTCTGGGCATGAGTCAATGCTTCAAGGCATAACCTATGATGCTCTAAGGGACATCATAAACCCAATCATCAAGTTAATTTAACCTCAGGGGATGCATTCACAAAGAATCAGGAATTAGGGCTTCTTGACCTAATTCACCCCTAAGTTGACTTTTGGGGCAAAGCATGAGCCAAGACCTTAAGACATGATTTGAGGGTCTCTAATACACCACATTGATCCCTTTGTAACAATGGATTGATCCAAGAAGCTTAAACAACAAGTTTCAATTTCATCTGAACCACAATTAGGGTTTTGCGGGAAAAGTCAACTATAGCTTTGACTTTTGACCAGGGCATGCTCCCAAACCCTAAGACATGATCCAATACACCCTATGACACCTATGAAATCAATCCATCAAGTTTTATTTAGGTCAAGGACTTGATTTCATAGAGGATCGCACAGTTTGGAATTCATCTGATAAAAAGTCAACTGTGCACAAAAGTCAACTTTGACTTTTTGAGATTTTTAACAATTATGGTTCCTTAACCCTAAAATGATGTTAATGTGAGATTTGAATCAACTTTCATCAAGAAAAATCAAGAAAAGTGGGATAACTTGTAAAAGGGATAACCATAAAAAACTTAGAAATTTTCTAAGTTATGGAATAAAGTGGCAAGGGTACCAACTTTGGAGGATCATAACTCCTAAACCACAATGCCATTTTCCCCCATTCAAAGCTGGACTTGTAGCTCTCATGGCCATCTACAAAAGCTTCAACTACAACTCATTCCAATTCCTCATGGGTTTTAAGTTATGGAATGATCAAAATCACAAAAAGTGAAAATGTCACTTTTTTCCAACACTTAGTGAAATTTTCACTAAGTCAGAATCTGCCTTACTTTTTTCCAAATGTAGGGGTATTTTTCACTTGGATCCAAAAAGTATCAAAACCAATTATGATCAAACAGTTGTTGTATCATATGAGGGCTTTCCAAAATGGCCAAGAACTCCCTCAAAGTTCACTTGAGCCATGAGATATGACAATGCCAATATGCCTTACTGCAAACTGTCATGGCATGGCAGATTTTGGAGTTTTGCTCAATTTGCTCAAATTTTACAAAGGGAAAGCAACTCTATCCATCTGAACACCTCAAGGGGGGACCAAGGAGGAACCAACTCTGATCCCAAGCCTCCCAAGTCTTTGGAACCAAAAATAGCATGCCAAACCTAGAAATGCCCAAAAGAGGGACAAGACTCCAATTTTGGATTGGAGCATTCAATGCATACACCAAGGTGGCATGGACTGAGCCATTGCCAACTGAATTCAGTCAAGACTTATCTAAGACCAAGGGGACCAGCAGCCTGTGCCCTAACCTCTAGTCAATGGCTAGAGGAGACTTGGATTCTCATTGCTCAACATTGGACAAACCTCTGCTGCAGTTTCCATTCACTATTGCAGCCAAAAAAAACTTGCTCTACTATAAATAGATCTCAATTTTGTTAAGTTTGAGGACACCAAAGCACTACAACACTTGCTTTCCTCAAAATCTCTTTCTCTTGGCAAAAATGCCTTCTTTAGCAAGGTAACTTTGAGTTTTTGAGTTAGAGAGCAATTCCACCACAACTCATGATCCAAACACATCCAATATATCATATCTAAGCTATCCGGACTCTCACAAGTGACATGTAACACCAAAATCACAAAGTCACCTCTCAAAACCTCAAAATAGTACTTTTGTGCATTTTTCAAGGCATGTCTTGATTCAGTCACTTTCCAAACTAGATAAAACCTCAAACACACTCCAAATATCATCCTTGAACCGTCCCAAATGGTTCCCCCCATCTTGAACACCATTTGAGAGAGTTGCTATTTTGGCCACTTTTGCCCCTTTTGCAAGAAAGAGCTCAAACTTGTTCCTGAGGTTTTCAGCTGATTCCAACCATCCTAAAAGCTTCTAAAAGATCATCTGAGGTTGTTCAAAGCATCAAGTCATTTCTGGAATAAGTGGCTTGGCAGATTGCACAAAAGCTCCAAAAAGAGGTAAGCATCACAACTTGGATTCTTTGAACCATGCTTTCTTTTGATGTCCACTGATCATGCATCTCTTATACATGTTATATGTGTTGTGTTTGCACCAATTTATCATGTAATTCATGCTTGTACCAAGAGATGGCATAGAAAATGCAAATCATGGCCTATTTCAAAACCACTATCGGGTTTTTCAATAGGAGCATGATCTAAAAAAATACCACATCCATTGGATTTTTTGTGAAATTCTAGGTAGGATAGACCTAAATTTTGTCCCAATCCATGGAGAAATGAGAAAGTTATGGCCTTCACGTTTTCAACCAAAATTTTGCCTTGCCTTGCCTTGGGCCAGGCCAAAAACAAGGCAAGCCTTGTATATTTGTGGTTGTGTTTCAATCAACGGATGTATCACCACCCCAGTGGTAAGGCGCGCGCCCTATACACAAGAGGTTTGGGGTTCGAATCCCCCTCGCCCCAGATCCTCTTTTTGCTATTTTCTCCATTTTTTTTATTGTTTTTCTTATTATTTTTAATGATTTGAAAAATTAATAACTCCCTCAATTTTAATTATTTTTTATTGGTTCTTTTTGAAAAAAATCACAAAAATGTTGAAATATTTTATTCCATAAAAAAATTAAATTTATATTAGTTATTTAATATAATTAGTATTTTTGTGAATAAATTCCTTTTTAATTGTTTTTAAACATTTAGAAGTGAATATTTACTTTGAAAATCAAAACCAAATGAGTTTAATTCATCTTGTGATTAAAACCTCATTTTTCAAACCTTAAACAAAAATCACAAGTGGTTTATTCAAACTTATTTGGTATTTTTATCATTTTATTTGATTTTCTTTAAATATTTATTTTTAAAGGAAAACAAATTAGGGTTTCTTTGATTTTCACCCTTGCAAATCATTTTCAAACACTCATGGGCATCTAATAGAGTGTAAGACCCAATCCCCTTTTAACCAAAACAATTTTAGGCCTCAGATATTGTATAAATCCCTCTGCGTTAAAAGAAAACCTCGGCGTAATCGCCAGTTGAAAAATCAAGGCCTACCCTCATGTTATAAGCCCCACTCTTTAAAAATCATTGGGCCTCTAGTAGAGTGTAAGACCCAACCCTTTTTGAAGACCAAAATAATTTGGGGCTCACTTATTGTATAAGTCCCGATACCACCAAAAGTTCGACGCGATCGTCGCCTTTTAAAACAAAGGTTTTTTGGGCCTCTCCTTGAGCTGTAAGCCCCAACACTTGTACAAAAATAAACCTTTGGGCCTCTTGAGAGAATGTAAGACCCATCCCCTTGTACAGAAAAACCTTTTTGGGCCTCAGTCACTTGTATAAGTCCCTGTACAATTTCAAAACAACAGTGCAATCACTGATAAAACCGTGGGCCTCTCCTTGAGCTGTAAGCCCCAAACAATCTTTTCAAAGCACTTTCTCCTTTGATTTTGAATATAATATTGTTATCAAAGCTTTCTTTGTTGAACAACTAACCAAACAGCATGGAAGATCTATAACCGAGTAAGTGTTTACTCACTTTCTTTATCCGCTTTCATATATATATAACTGTATTGTAGGGCTGCTCACTATAAGTCTCCTTTCACAAACTTTTATATACTCGTCATATACCAACTGTGTAATATTAGTATAGTTATTTAGAGTTTTCCCTGGCAACTACGTCTAGCACTAGGTAAAGCCCTGTTGGTCACTCTTAAATAGAAACAACACTAGATCCCCATAGGATTACCAGACATAGTCTTCCCTCCTTTTGGGGTTAAACAATATGGAGACGAGAAAGGCAGCATTCTCGGTGAACCCTTTCTTAGACTGTCACCCTTAGAAATCGTCAAAGATACTCTACTCCCCAGAGATGATCTTTTCTCCGTGAATGACATCTCTTGAGTTTCTTCCAAATTCTCAGACTTTCCTAGCTTGTTCTATTCTCGGTGAATGACATGTCTTGAACTTCTCGGGTCTTGATCCACAGGCTTCTTAAAAGCATCCCCGCCTCCTCTTGGGCGTTGTACAAGGACCCTTCGGCTTCTTAAAAGCTCTCATGCATTCTCTTGGGCTTAGTACAAGGACCCAGAGACCTCTACAGGTATAGGAACAGAACCTAGTCATCAATTTACTAGAGCTGTCTTTCTGAGTCAAGTGTCAGACCAGTTAATGGGTTGACCATCATCCCTTAACATACCAGCCTTCTCTTGGGCATCATACAAAGATCATTCACTACCCGAGAATCGATTTCTCAAAACATCCGTAGACTTGGACAATCTCAATACCCTTTGGATTTCCTATTTCCTTAAAGAACAGGAAATAACCCTGATCCTCTAATCAATCCCTAAGCACGACATTACCCATATAAGAACTGATTTTATCTTTTATCCAACATACTGGACCTGTCACTAAACTGAAACAGTCGTCAGCACCTTAGCCTCCTCTTGGGCTTTGTACAATGATTCTCCCCAGCGGAGCTAACCTTTTCAGCCTCCATCTCGGGCTTCGTACGAGATACAAAAACACTCTCTTATTGAGTATAACAGATTCTCTTGTTGAGTCACTTCCCTTTCAGCCTCCATCTCGGGCTTCATACGAGATACAAAAACACTCTCTTGTTGAGTATAAAAGACTCTCTTGTTGAGTCAAACATTTTCAGCCTCCATCTCGGGCTTCGTACGAGGTACAAAGACTCTCTTGTTGAGTCAAGCACCTTTAGCCTCCGTCTTGGGCTTCGTACAAGACACATATAAAAGCACTCTCTTATTGAGTCAGTCACTTGTTAGCGCTCTTTTGTCGAGTCAAACCCTTTTAGCCTCTCTCTCGGGCTTCGTACGAGATACCAAAAACACCCTCTTGTTGGGTCAATAGCCTCCTCTCACGGGCTTCGTTCACAGTATACAAACATCAACAACTCCTTTTCCCCCATCTAATTGCTGTAAGTGGCAAGCCTCTGGATTATTTACATCCATGCCACTGTCCCTCTTTTAGCATGAGAAATTCCTAAGGAAAGATGGAATTGCTCTAAACTGAGTTAAAGTCTTCTCCTTCAGGTTAAAAATACCCTATAAAGGAAATTATGGCATTACTGGATTCACATATCCCAGTTAAAGTAATTCTCCTTTATAATCAGTCACCTAACAGTTGTGACAAACAGACCAAATATCCCTATTTAGAGATGACAAATTCTTTCTAAAGTCAAAACCCTTTAGCTTCACATCTTGGGCTTATAACAAGATACAAATAGACCCTTCAGCTTCACATCTTGGGCTTTGAACAAGATACAGATACTCCCTTTAGCTTCACGTCTTGGGCTTTGAACAAGACACCAAAACTACCTTTTTCCTCCCATAGAATAGGAGGAACTACGATCGCTCTGATTTCCCTGTTTCATTAAACGGGAATACGTAGGCAGAAGATTGAGAAAATCTTAGCGAGCATACTAATAAAAAAACCCAAAATCCCGTATCTTCACACATCAATCGAAAAGCATCAGTCCTAACAACCTCACCAATAGTCTAAACACCGTGTTCTCAAGCGAAATAACCAAAGATTGGGCCCCACTTCCACATAGCATCTGTAACCTAACAGACCGCTGTTCAAACTCAGTATGCAAGCAGGGTTAATTGGAGACATCTATTTCCCTTCCTTAGTCAGCTTAATAGGATAAAAAATGAATCGACTTGTAGTACCCCAGAGTGGCAGTGCTTAAGAACCACGTCCAAAATCGCTCGCTACAAGGCCCAAAATGTTTGTGTGTGACAAGGGATGGGTCTTACACTTTATTAGAGGCCCAAAAAGTTTGAAAAATGTTTTTGAGGGTGAAAATAATAAAAACCCTAATTTGATTTGAAAATACATTTTAATTTGAATAAAAATCAATTAAAATGATCAAAATTTATCAAACATGTGTAAAAATCAAATTGTGATCTTGGATAAATGTTTGAAAAAAAAATCATGTTATATCCATATAATGATTTAAAAATCATTTGAATTTGAAAAATCAAGAGAAAGAATTTATTTAAAATGTTTAAAAACAATTAAAAAAGGAATTCTTTTCAAAAATTCAAAATATATTAAATAAATAATATCCTTTTGATTTTTTTTGTGGAATAAAATACTTTAACGTATTTGTGAATTTTGGAAAAAAGAATTATTAAAAAATGATTGAAATTGAAAGAGAAATTAATTTTTGAAGTTATTTTAGAAGTTGTAAAAAAAAATGAAGGAATTAAGTGGTAAAAAATATGGGATGGTCCTCCCAAGGCTTGAACCCACGCCCTTGGGGTGAAGAGTTTAAAACTTTACCATCTGAGCCATGTGCGTTGGCTGATAGAGAATGGAAAGAGTAAATAATATAGGAAAACTTCTTTTGAAAATGGTTCAAAAAAAATACCAAAAAGGTATGGGGCGAGGGGGATTCGAACCCCAGACCTCTCGCTCGCTACACACACACAAATACTAGTGTTTCCACTAGGGCGCAATGCCAATTCAAACATATATTGGCAAGGGAATAATATATACTATGTTAGGTTCTAAAACCTGAAAATGGCGCCATGGCCATCTTCTTCCTTGAGCTGGATCGCAGGTTGCAAAAACTACTCTATCTCCTTCATTTCGCAATGGTTTTGAATGAAATAAACATGAAAGTTGTGTGCTTTTGTGCCAGGAACTCAATGATATGGTTTAATTTAATTTATTTTTAGTGTGCAACAAGTTATATCATGATGATCAGATAAACTCTAAAATATGCAAAACCAACTATGCAATCGTGTACATGATGATTTTGGTTCAATTGTTTGAGGGGAATTGCTTAACACATGTTTATATACTTAAGGCAAACTTAAGGCCTAACAGATAATGCATGCTTCACATAGTTAGAGAGTCAAGGCTTACCTCTTTGCAAGAAGAAATGGAACTTTGCTCCAAAGGTGTTACAGAAGGGAAATGATGATCCTCTCAGCTTCCTTTGATGGTATGGATTGTGTTGCAAGCTTCAAAGCCCTTTGGAATTCCTTAGATCACTTGGCTGGAATTCAGTTGTATTTGGATCAAGTTGACTAGTGAGATCTTAATTCTTGTGTTACAGAAGTGATCAAGGTGTTTGGATTACTTCTATATGTTGTATATGAGGTGTGTGAACCATTGGTTTGAGTTGCATTGGTCTCCAACTCAAAACCCGATAGTGCTTTCTCAAGAAAATGGAGTTTTTGTGCTTAAGAAGGAAATGAAAGAAAGCTATGTTGTAAGTTGCTTTGGTGTGTTTGTAAACATCAGAAGTGAGCTCTATTTATAGGTGAATAGATTTGTCAAGCATGAACAGTTGGAACTTTGAAGGATAAGAACTGAATTCAATGGTCTTGGCTTGGCATAAATGCTTCTTACACAAGGTACAATAACAGTCCTAAATAGCTCAGCTATGTATTGACTCAATCCACATTCTGCAGTCCTTTTAAATGTTGTTTATTAGAGCATCTTGACTACAAGGAGTTTGAATCTTGACTATGCACTATTTCACATTATTACCCCTTTGAATTCAAGGCATATATGCCAAAACTCATCAATTCAAAATGAGAAATTTCTTGGCATCTCAGCCTAATTTTGCAGGTTTGATCTGAGTTGTGATGATCATATTGAATGTATTTGGCTCTTCTGATCATTGCCCCTTAACTCAAAATCGTGTATGGTAAGTTAATTCCCAAACTGTTATGAAAACAGTTGCAACAATGCCTCTTGTGGCAGCCATAACTCTTGGCTCAAGTTAAGCTGTTTCATGCCAATGAACTCATTGGATTGTTGGCAACATGTATAACAACTTTGATGTTCACATTTGAGATTTATTCTTCTTGTAACTAGGTGTAAACATCTCCCAAGTTTTGGTATTTTACCTAAAATCTGTCTTGGACAGAATTTTGTCTAAGTGTTAGAAAAAGAAGCATTTTCATGTTTTAGTGATTTTGATTCAACCATAACTCAGAATCCATGATGATTTGGAATGATATGTAGTTGACATATTTGAAGTATGTCATGTGAACTTTCATTTGAGCTTTGGATGGAAGAAAAATACCTTAGGGTTTGGGAGTTATGACCTTGCAAAGTTGGTACCAAATCCATTTTGTTCCATAACTTAGAAAATTTTAAGTCTTCTATGGTTACCCCTTTTGCAAGAAACCTCACTTTTCTTGATTTTTCTTGATGAATGATGATCAAAGCCATGCATTAACATTGTTTTTGACTTAGGGGAGCCACATTTTTGAGAAAATTCAAAAAGTCAAACTTGATCTTGGGCACAGTTGACTTTTTATCAGATGAATTCCAAACTGTGTGATCCTCCATGTAATTAAGTTCTTGACCTAATTCAAACCTAATGTATGGATTCCATAGGTGTTTTAGGGTGTCTTGAATCATGTCCCAAGGTTTGGGAACATGTCTTGGTCCAAAGTCAAAGGTACAGTTGACTTTTTCTTCAAAACCCTAATTGTGGTCCAGATGAATTTGAAACTTGTGAATTAAGCTTCTTGGATCAATCCATTGTTGTAAATGGATAAATGTGGTGTATTTGAGGCCCTCAAATCATGTATTGAGGTCTTGGTTCATGTCTAGTCTCAAAAGTCAACTTAAGGGTGAATTAGGTCAAGAAACCCTAATTCCTGATTTTTGATGAATGCTTCCCCTGAGGTTGTTTTGACTTGATGATTGGATCCATGAGGTCCCTTTGAGCTTATTGGATCATGTTTTGAGGTATTGGCTCATGCCCAGAGGAAAATTTCCATCTGGAGGCCTTGGTCGACCAAAACCCTAATTTGGTGACACTGGCGATCTTGAGGCTTGATCAACTTGAGATGTTGCACTCTTATGCTTGATTATTTATATGGGAGATGACAAGTTGAAGATCATGTCAATTATTGATTGATCCTTTGTCTGAGTGCTCTAAGAGGGCTCAAAAACCTAATTCTTGGTTGTAGTGAATGCTCAACAATCCTTAAGGAGATTGATGAGGTATGATGGCACATCTATATTGTGGTAATGATCTTCACAATGATGGGAAATATTGTGGTCAAAATTTAAGGTATGACAGATGCCCCTATTTAATCTTGTTGGACCCGAATGTGTGAATGGCGAAGATATTCGGACATTTAGGGTGCAAGATGATTAAATATCGGAATACCCAAAATTTTGACTGTGGTTATGAATAGCTGTTTGCTCATTCATCTTCTTTTGCTAAGCAATGTTAGTTAGAAAAGGGTAAAACTTCCCCTCGATCCCGGTTTTCAGCCACAGAACTGGTCCCAGTTTCTTTTGAACTAAACTTCCCCTCGATCCTGGTTTTCAGCCACGAAACTGGTCTCAATTTTTGAAATAAACTTCCCCTCGATCCTAGTTTTCAGCCACGGAACTGGTCTCAGTTTTTTCTTGTCGAGTTCCTTCCTCGACAAGGAACGCTTGTAGCGGCCTTCATTAAACTTCTCGCCGAGTTTTCACTGGGGGGACGCCATTTGATGGAAAAATTTGATGTCAGACTTGCTGGGGAAACCCATTAGTCTGAGCTGCAGAGATGCACAAACTTCTCTGTTGGAGATGCCATTTGTCGACCCTACTGGGGAAAACGAGTCTCTTGAGAGACTGCTTTTTACTTGGGGACCTTACATCATACTTTTCTTTGAGATCTTTTTGGAGAAATGCCATGTGATGTGATCCAATTTTGAGGTGCTGATGACTTCATTAACATCGAATTTCTTGGGAGAAAAACTGATGCATCGCCGAGAGTCTTCAGTTAAGAGGCTTTCTCTGGGGATTTTCCTTAATCCGGGAAAGCAAAAATATCATCTTCAATGGTGAAGAGTGATGTTCCAAAGGTGTTTGTCGAATGTCTTCCCTCCTTTCAGAGATTTAAGTTATCAATGTGGTCAAGGATAGGCTCCAATCCAGTAATAAACTAGGGAGAGATTGCTCAGACGATACAATTCCGGACGAGGAAAGAAATGACAACTTTCGGTGAGAGGACTTTTATCACTTGGGGATGAGTATGACCAAAGCGATAGTAATGCAATGTGAATATGTATATGAGTCAATTATGCATGATGTATGTATGTTTATGCTGACAAAACAGACGCGACATACAGACTGGTGAATGAACACGACTGGATACTCGGCCACTGCGGGGGATGAAAAGTACCATTGGTTCAAGATAGCAATCATGTCCTGCTTAGAAGAGATAGACCCCGCTGGGGGAGAAAATCATCAATTGGTCTTCAGAGGTAAGAACTCTGCCGGTGATATCAGATGGGACATCACATCTGAAATAGTTGATCCTTCATTCAGGTGTACTGGTTTAGAAGGAGTACTTTGATTATGCATTTTGAGGTTTAATCACTTCCGGAGAAGCTACCGATGTTCCTTTTGATGTTCAAAGTCAAAAAGTAATCGCCATCTTTATTTTAAAAGCAGAAGAAAAATTTGGAAATTAAATTCATTTTTTTCAAGAATCGTTGATCATATTAAAAAAATGTCAGTCTGTAAAGCAAAATAAATGAGAATTACAAACAAAAGCACTAGGGCTTAAATTTTATTGATAGAATGGTAATCAGCTAAGCACGTGATCCCATAGAGCATTACAAAGTTTAGAAAATGGTAATTTAATGGAAAAGGGGCTACATTAAAACATAACGACCGCTATCCTTCTACCAACTTTGACTTCTGGATATCCCGAGCTTCTGTCAAATATGGCCTTGACTGAAGATTTCCTGACAGATGACATTACTGCTGGGGATTTAACTCGGTCAGACGTAGTTACTTTCCATGAATATCTAATTTTTTCTTGGATTGTCTTTTGAGGTCTTCAATCCATCGGGATGATTTTCGCTTATGTCTCTAATTTTTGCCTGGATCGCCCTTCCGGGTTTTCAATCCACCGAGACGTTTTTTTCTTTTTTTTTATTAGGAGAAGTATTTATTGACTACATCAATATTTGTAGGCTAGGTAAACTCCTCTCCATCCATGGTTGCGAGTCTCAAGGCACCGCCTGAGAAGGCTTTCTTAACAACGTAAGGGCCATCATAATTCAGAGTCCATTTTCCCCTGGAATCAGTGAGAAATGATTGTATATTCTTGAGCACGAGGCCTCCTTTTCTGAAGACACGGGGTCAGATCTTTTTGTCAAACGTTTTCTTCATTCTTTACTGATACAACTGACCATGGCATAGATCCGTTATCCGCTTTTCTTCGATTATGTTCAATTCATCGTGTCGGCTCTGACACCATTCAGCTTCTGTTAGCTTAGCTTCCATCAATACCCGAATTGATGGGATTTCTACTTCTATGGGGAGCACCGCCTCCATGTCATATACTAGAGAGAAAGGGGTTGCCCCTGTTGAGGTGCGGACAGATGTGCGATAATCATGAAGAGCAAATGGCAGCATCCCGCGCCAATCTTTGTAGGTTACAACCATCTTTTGCACGATTTTCTTAATGTTCTTGTTAGTCGCTTCTACCGCCCCATTCATTTTAGGTCGGTAGGGAGATGAGTTATGGTGTTTGATCTTGAACTCAGCACACAATTCTTTCATCATCTTGTTGTTCAAGTTAGATCCATTATCAGTTATGATCTGGCTTGGAACACCATAATGCTAGATGATATGGTTCTTGATAAATCGGACCACCACTTATCTAGTTACATTGGCATATGACGCTACTTCGACCCACTTGGTGAAATAGTCAATGGCTACCAGGATGAACCGATGTCCATTTGAAGCCTTGGGTTCGATCATGTCAATCATGTCGATTCCCCATTTAGAAAAAGGCCATGGAGAAGAAAGAACTTTGAGATGTGTTGGCAGTATATGGATTTTGTCAGTGTATATTTGACACTTGTGACATTTCCTCATGTACTTGTAGCAATCGGATTCCATTGTCAACCAATAATATCCTGCTCTCAGAATTTTCCTTGCCATTGTGTGCCCATTGGCATGAGTGCCAAAGGATCCTTCGTGAATCTCTTTCCTCAACATGTTTGCTTCTGGTCTGTCTACACATTTGAGTAAAACCATGTTGAAGTTTCTCTTATAGAGTGTATCCTCATTCAGGAAGAAGTTGCAAGCCAATCTTCTGAGAGTCTTCCTATCTTTTCTCGATGCCCCAGGCGGGTACTTTTGTCTTTGAAGGAAGCACTTGATATCATGATACCATGGTTTGTCATCTATGATTGCTTCAATTGTGAAAATGTAAGCGGGCCTTTCAAGGCGTATTATGTCAATCTTAGGTACGTCGTTCCATTGACCTACACTAATCATGGAAGATAAAGTGGCTAGTTCACCAGCCATGTGATTTTCTTCACGAGGAATATGATAAAACTCAATTCTGTTGAAGAATGGTAACAACCTTCTCGCGTAGTCTTTGTAAGGAATCAGTCCTGATTGGTATGTATTCCACTCTCCTTTGATCTGATTGATAACCAGGGCTGAGTCTCCATATACATCCAAGTTCTTAATCCTTAAGTCAATAGCTTCTTCGAGACCCATGATACAAGCTTCGTATTCGACCTCGTTGTTTGTCCATTTGAATGTCAGTCTGGCAGTGAAAGGAATATGGGTACCCTGAGGTGTTACTATGATTGCCCCAACTCCATTTCCATAAGTGTTGATAGCCCCGTCGAATATTAGTCCCCATTGGGATTCTGGTTCTGGCCCTTTACTGGGTAGTGGCTCATCGCAATCTTTCATTTTTAAGTACATGACATCTTCGTCTGGGAAGTCGAATTTGACTGATTCCTAATCGTCAATTGGTTGGTGAGCCAAATGATCAGCTACAATACTTCCTTTGACGGCTTTCTGAGCATGATACTCGATGTCATATTCTGATAACAACATTTTTCAACGGGCAATCCTTCCTATGAGAGCAGGTTTTTCAAAGACATACTTGATTGGATCTATTTCTGAGATTAACCAAGTAATGTGACAAATCATGTACTGGAGAAGACGTTTGGCTGCCCAAGCCAGAGCGTAACAAGTTTTCTCGAGCATAGTGTATCGAGTTTCACAGTCCGTGAACTTCTTGCTTAAGTAGTAAATGGTAGACTCTTTTCTTTTTGTCTCATCTTGCTGGCCGAGTACATAACCCATGGAGTCTTCCAAGACTGTTAGGTATATGATCAGTGGTCTTCCTTCCACTGGAGGAGACATAATTGGTGGATTCAACAGATATTCTTTGATACTGTCAAAAGCTTTTTGGCAGTCTTCTGTCCATACACTGCTTTAGTTCTTTTTTAGTAGTTTGAAGATCGGCGCGCATGTCGCGATCATGAGGGATATGAACCTTGAGATGTAATTCAAACGCACCAAAAATCCTCTGACCTGTTTTTCAGTCTTTGGAGAAGGAATTTCTTGAATGTCCTTGACCTTATCAGGGTCAACCTCAATTCCTTTCTGGCTGACGATGAACCCTAGAAGTTTTCCTGAGCGAACACCGAATGTGCACTTATTGGGATTCAGGTGGAGTTTGTATTTTCTCAGACGCTCGAAGAACTTTGACAGTTGTGTCACATGTTCTTATTCTGTTTTAGACTTGGCAATCATGTCATCGACGTACACTTCAATTTCTTTGTGCATCATGTCGTGAAACAGAGTTGTCATGGCCCTTTGGTAGGTTGCCCCCCGCGTTCTTTAGACCGAACGACATTACCTTGTAATAAAAGGTGACCCATGGGGTGATGAAGAAAGTTTTCTCCATATCTTCCGGCACCATTTTGATTTGATTATAGCCCGAGATTCCATCCATGAAGGAGAAGACTTTGAATTTAGCTGTATTGTCAACCAGCATGTCTATGTGTGGTAGGGGGAAGTCATCCTTTGGACCTGCTTTGTTCATATCCCTGTAGTCTAGACACATTCTGACTTTTCCAACCTTTTTTAGAATTAGCACTATGTTAGCTAGCCATTGAGGATATTCTGAGGTGGCAAGGAAACCTGCGTCGATCTGTTTCTGCACTTCCTCCTTAATCTTGATAGCCATATCCGGATGAGTCCTTCTTAGTCTTTGTTTCATCGGAGGACATTCTGTCTTTAGCGGTAAATGATGCTCCACGATGCTGGTATCCAACCCGGGCATATCTTGATAGGACCAAGCAAATACATCTGGAAACTCTTTGAGAAGTTTTATCAAGTCTTCTATGACAGTTGGACTGAGCAGTGCTCCAATCTTAACTTCTTTCTTTTCTTCTTTTGAACCCAAATTGACCATTTCCAACAGTTCTTTGTGAGGCTCAATAGACCTTTCCTCTTATCTGAGTAATCGGGAGATCTCTTCTGGAATCTCTTCGTCCTCTTCTTCTTCAGCTTCAAATACTGGGAATTCAAAGTTGGGAGAAGGCATTGGATTGTATGTTTCAATGAGGTTTAAAACAAGTAATCTGCATGACGCGATGATTCGTTTTTTAGAAAAGACAGAGAGAATGCAAGAGTGTGTGTGTAGTGTATTTTCTAAAAAATACTTGTTTTTATTTTGGGATATTTTTAGGATTACCATTTTCTGAAAAATGAAAAGTGAAACAGCAATAAATATGGGAATTCAAAATGACATTATTTATTCATGATTTGTCGATTCTTGAAATACAACCCTATAAAACAAAACTCTGTCGCTTTGGGCGAAGCGAAGAGGGACATATACAGAAAAGTGAGCCCTATAAAAACATCTGTTTCACCAGGGCAAGGTGAAAGGTTAAAAAAAAGAAGGTAATTACTTAGACTTATGGACAACTTTTGGGACATCGACAGCAACCCAGTGGCGACGAACTCCTATGTGAATCACAAAGTCTGGTACCTTCTTTCTTGGTTTGTCTTCAGAAACAACGCTGACTTCTGGTGGAGTAGGATCGTTGGAGTCTTCCTCCCATGCAGAGTTGTCATAAACGAACTCTTCTGTTGTATCTTTCATAGTGTTTTCACTCTCAAGAGAATCTCCCCATCAGTTGGCTGGATGTCCTCGTATTTGATGTGAGAGCTTTCAGGAGTAGTGTACTTGACTAAGAAGTCGTACTTGCCGCTTGGCTGTCCCAAGGTGTCCCATGTCCCTGTGGGAATGGATGAGTCATCTTCCTCAATGACGTTGATTTCAGGGAAGGCATAGTTAATGTATTCTAGTCCCACAATCTTTGCGAATTCATCACCGTGGTGCTGGATATCTTCGGAATGTACTGAGTAATGATCCCATGACTCTGTGGGGACTTGGGTATTCTTTTCAACATTACCTAGCTGATAGGCATCGTCCGGCTGAGTCTTTTGCCCCAAGTCTTCTGTGTATGTCTTCCAGATAGGCAAGTCATCCAGGGGATCATAATAATCGTGGTCAAAGTTGTCTTTCATTAGAGTGTCTTCCTCTAATGAATTGGGTGGAGAACGACATCCTTCAGGACCACAATCTCCATAGATCATCTGGACGTCTGATCTCGGTATATATCTCAGGCTCTGCTTTGGAAAACAAAATGGCATGTCTGCTTCTTCTTGAGATATATAACCGTTATTATTGAGATAAGACTTTCATTCCTCATCCGTGTCAGAGGAGTCGCTCTTGTTGATGGTGTGTACTTCTTGAGACACTGGGTGGAGGAAGCCTCCGCTGTGGAAGAAATCCTGAATGGGACAAAAACTTCCGTCTTTCTTTGTAGTCTGGGCACAGGTTGAAGAGAAACCAAAACCTTTCTTTGTCTTGTTATCAGTAGGAATTACAATCTGTCCCCATCCTTTTGTGTCATTACTCTTGATTACATCGAGAGCATCTTTGTATGAGGAAATTGATGTCCCTCTTTCTGATTGATTCTCATTGCTTACTGAGAGTGCTTGGAACTGGGTTCCAACAACCTCTTCCGGTTACACACAAGAGAATGATGATAAGTTACTCACGATTAAGGCTTACTCTCCACACACTGTGACTAATTTGTCATTCTTGACGAACTTCAGCTTCTGGTGAAGTGTCGAAGTGACTGCCCCAGCTTCGTGTATCCAAGGTCTCCCTAATAAATAGCTGTATGCTGCCCGGATGTCTATGACCTGGAAATTGACTTGGAAAGTGTGAGGACCGATGGTTATGGGAAGATCGACTTCGCCGATAACAGTTTTTCTAAATCCGTCAAAGGCTTTGACGATAATCACATTGCCTCTCATCAGGGCTCCTTGAAATGATAGTCGTATTAGAGTTGATTTTAGCATAAAATTCAAAGATGATCCTGTGTCTACCAGTACGCTGGCTAAAGCATCGTCTTGGCAGTTGATTGTAATGTTAAGCATCATATTATGATTCTTGCCTTCTTCCGGCAGTTCTCCATCACTGAATCCTAAGTTGTTGCAGAAAGTGATGTTGGAGATGATGCTGTCAAATTATCCTACCGTCACGTCTTATTCCCTGAAGGCTTGCTCTAAGACTTTCTGTAGAGCTTCCCTGTGAGCTTCTGAACTAAGCAGGAGATATATTACAGAGATTCTAGATGGAGTTTGCAACAATTGGTCCACAATGTTGTACTCGCTTTTCTGGATGAGCTTTAGCAACTCATCGTTGTTATTTAAAAGTTCTGGATTACTGGATTGAATGACTTGTTGGTTAGGAACTTCCGTTTGAGGTTCCTTTTCTTTGGAATGCTCTCCCAATCCTTTGTTGAAGATACGACCGCTCCGGGTAACTCGACTGATGTCAGCAATGTTCACGACGAAGGGTAATGGAGTTTCCTTTCCGTTCTCGATGGTCGTTGCACCATACTTGTAAGGGACAACCTTATCTGACTTGTACGGTATTGGACCTGGCAGGTAGATAACCACATGAGCTTTTTGATTTCTCTGACCGTTATAGGAAACCTCAATCAGTTCCTGGTTGGGAACTTTTCTACCATCAAGAGGGATTCTTGATTCATTGAGTAGAGGGATTATGGCGCAAACATGCTCGGTTATTCCATGATTGGAGATTATGACAGCGCTTTTGCTTTGACCAAGGAGGTAGTCTTGTATCATGTTAATCGACCCAAAACTTGAACACGGTCGAATCTCTTTTTGGTCCAACTGATTTTGGAGGGCTGCTCGTACGAGATAACATCCTTGGTTATTTTCCGAGCATACTCTACAACGCTCATAATTGTGCGGTGGTACCCGACCGCACCCGCTTTGTATGCAGTGCATCTTTACTAGATCTGTTTCCATTGAGCGTATATCACGACTTTGATGTTTATCAGGATTCCCATCAGTCGTGCTAATCCGTTGTGTAGCTTCATCCAAGTAGATTAGAAGCCACCAGTGGTCCAACATATGTTGAATGGTTCTTTGTACAAGCGCACACCCTTGGTCGTCTTCACAGCTGTCATACCCCAAATTTTGACTACCAAGATTTCCCATCATTGTGAAAATCATCACCACAATATGGATGTACCTTCATGCCTCATCAAGCTCCTAAAAAATGGTTGAACATTCACTGCAATCAAGAATTAGGGTTTTAAGCCCTCTCAGAGCACTTAGACAAATGATCAATCAAGAAATGACATGATCTTCAACTTGTCTAACCTCTCAACCATCCTTAAAGGATCAAGAGGACTCCCACATCAAGAATCAAGCCCAAGGTTGCAACATTCCAAGTGGATCAAGCCTCAAGATCGCCAGTGTCACCAAATTAGGGTTTTGGACGACCAAGGCCTCTAGATGGAAATTCTCCTCTGGGAATGAGCCAATGCTTCAAAGCACAACCCAAGATACTCCAAGGGACCTCATGGACCCAATCATCAAGTCAATTTAGCTTCAGGGGATGCATTCATAAAAAATCAGGAATTAGGGTTTCTTGACCTAATACACCCATAAGTTGACTTTTGGAGAAAAACATGAGCCAAGACCTAAAGACATGATTTGAGGGCCTTAAATACACCACATTGATCCATTTGCAACAATGGATTGATTCAAGAAGCTTGATTCACAAGTTTCAATTTCATCTGGACCACAATTAGGGTTTTGTAAGAAAAGTCAACTATACCTTTGACTTTTGACCAAGACATGCTCCCAAACCTTGAGACATGATTCAATACACCCTATAACACCTATGGAATCCATCCATTAGGTTTAAATTAGGTCAAGAACTTGATTTCACAAAGGATCACACCGTTTGGATTTCATCCGATAAAAAAGTCAACTGTGCACAAAATCAAGTTTGACATTTTGGAATTTTTCACAAATATGGTTCCCTAAGTAAAAAATAATGTTAATGTATGGTATTGATCATCATTAATTAAGAAAAATCAAGAAAAGTGAGATTTCTTGCAAAAGGGGCAACCATAAGAAACCAAAATTTTTCTAAGTTATGGAACAAAAGTGGTTTTGGTGCTAACTTCCAAGGATTATAACTTGAGATCCAAGCATCCATTTTGGGTGATCCAAAGCCTGATTTGTAGGTCTTCCTACATTCAACAAAAGCTTCAACTACAAGAAACTCCAATTCTTCTTGGATTTTAAGTTATGGAGTGATCAAAATGACAACAAGGAAGAAAATGACACTTTTCCAACAGTGAAAATCTGCCTAAGTTACCAGCCTTGGTCATCAATGTTCTTGAGTATTTTTTAGTTGGATTCAAATAGTTTCAAGACAAACTATGATAAAAAATGTATTGTATCATATGAGGGCTTTATAAAAAGCACAAGAGCCTCCCATAACTCAACCTGAGCAGGGAGATATGATCCCCTCAAAATCACCATTTCCAACTGTCCTAAGCAAGGCAAAATTTGGTGTTTTGCTCGATTTGGAAAAATTGGATAACTCCAAGCCTTGTCATCCATTTGGACACATCAGAGGACAAAACCCAAGGGGAATGATCTGATCCCCAAGCCTCCAAAGTCCAAGAATCTACATATAGCCATAACAAACCTAAAAAGGCTAAAAAGTGCAAAAGACTCCAATTTTGTTTCCAAGCATTCAATGGATGCACCAAGGTGGCATGGACTAAAACATTCCTAACTGAATGAGTCAAGGTTAAGCTCAGAATCAAAGGACCATAGGCCTGTGCCTTAACCTCAAGTCAATGGCTATAGGAGACTAAAGATTCCATTTGATCCACATTGGCCAAAGGCCCGCTGCAGTTGCCACACACTATTGCTGCCAAAACAAACTTGTTGCACTATAAATAGACCTCAATTCTGATCAGTTTGAGTACACCAAAACACTACAACACTTGCTTTCCTCAAAATATCTCTCTTTAGGCCAAAATACCTTCTTTTGCAAGTAATCTCTGAGTTTTTGAGTTAGAGAGCATTTCCACCACAGCTCATGATCCAAACACATCCAATATGTCATATCTAAGCTGTTCAAACACTCACTTGTGATCTGAAACACCAAAATCAGAAAGTCAACCTCCAAAACCTCAAAAATTGACTTTTCTGCATTTTTCAAGCCATGTCTTGATTCAGTCACTTCCAAAACCAAACGAGGCCTCAAACACACTCCAAATATCATCCTCAAACTGTCCCAATTGGTTTCCCTCATCTGGAACACCATTTGAGAGAGTTACTATCTTGGTCACTTTTGCCCCTTTTGCAAGAAAAGGCCTATACTTGTTCCTGAGGATTCCAGCTGGTTCTGATCATCCTAAATGCTTCTAAGGGATCAATTGAGAGTGTTGAAAGCATTGAATTACTTCTGGCACAAGGAACTTGGCAGATAGCACAAGAAGCTCCAAGAGGTAAGTGCATCATAACTTGAACTCTTTAAATCATGCATTGCTTTGAGGTCCATTGATCATGGACCTCTCATACATATCATATGTATTGTGTTTGAACCAATTTATCATGCTATTATTGCCTGTACGATGAGATAGCATAGAACATGCAAATTTTGGCCTATTTTGAAATCACTATCGGATTTTGAGATAGAGACATTTTCTAAAAATTCCAAGGGCACCATTGGATTCCTCATGAAATTCTGGGTTAGATGCACCTAAATTTTGTCCCAATCCATAAAGAAATGAGAAAGTTAGAGGCTTCACATAAATTGCCAAAACTAGGCCTCGCCTTGGGCAAGGGCCAGACATGGCGCCTTGGCCAGGCCTAGAACTTGGCACCCCTTATGTATTAATGGGGTGGTTTTGATACACGGATGTATCACCACCCCAGTGGTAGCACGCATGTGTGTTTGTTGCTGAGGTCTGAAGATGGCTGGTTTCTACTTGAGTGAATTGCACACTCAAAGATACAACAGAGTCACCACCGAACTTTATTTAGTCCCAAAGGACAGGGAAAATATTGATAAAACCCAAGGGGAAGAGAAACGAGAACGGGGGGTCGGTTATGCGAAAGGAAGGTATTAGCACCTAACGCATCCGTCGTACTCGACGGGAATCATTTCGCTTGCTTTTAGGCTTGGATGGGTTATCTATCTAAAGGCTTCTAGCTAAAAGAAGGAGAGAGAGAAAGGGGAAAAAGAAAATAAAGAAAGAAAGTGCTCGCGGAGGATTATGGCCCTCGTGCCTACGTACCCTCATAGTGCAATGAGGAAATAAGAGCGTCGTAGTTCATGGAACCAGGGGACGAAGAAGAAAATAAGAAAGGGAGAAGGAAAGAAGGGTGAAAGTGTGCTCGCCAAGACATTGCGTCTCGTGCCTACATATCAGACATTCGAAAAATGCTGAATCAGAGCTTCCGTAGTTCGGGGAACCGAACGGAAAACAAAACAAGAAAAAAATAGGGAGATGAAAGATGTGGTGTCGAAACCAAGAACAAGAATGAAAGAAAAACTCTACTGGGAAAGACCCCGTGGTAAGAGCATTTGCACAAAAGAATTGGAAAAGAATGGTGTTAAAACCGAGAATGAAAGAAACTCCGCTGGGGGGTGACAAAGAGAATTGGTGTCGAAACCAAGAAAGTAAGAGCAAGGAGAATAGGAAGGACTCCTCTGGGGATCCAAATAAAGGGATGGTGTCATAACCAAGAGAAAAAGGAGATTCGGTATATTAACTGGATGGCAGTGGTTAACCGAAGAAAGAGAGTAGGACCCTGGCGGGGAAAAGAAGCTAGTGTCAACAGACAGACTGTGATAAACCAAGATAGAGAGTGCTGAACCAAGAGAAGGTGTTTGACTCTGAAGAGCATCGGTATATTAACTGATAAATAGTGGTTAACTGAAGGAGAAAAGACTGCAACTCTGTGGGATAGAAAAGCATTGGTTTTAACAGAGGAAACTGTGATTAACTAGAAGCACAGGTGTAGGACCGATCAAAGGTCGTAACCCAAAAGAGGTGTTGATAATGACCGAACAAATAGTACTTGACCAACGAAAAAAGGTATTGAACCAAAAGAGGTTACTAGCCCAAGGGTGTAAGTATTCAAACCAAGAAAGGTTGCCAACTGCAAGGGATTCGGTTTTAACAGGAGAGCTGTGATTAACCGAGAAAAATGAGTGATTAACCAAGCGAAGGTGATTAACTCGAAAAAAGGTTCAGTATTTTAACAGGCGGACTGTGGTTAACTGAAGAAAAGGGTGATTAACCAAGAATAGGTGATTAACCCAAGAGGAACTCAGTGTTTTAACAGACGGACTGTGTTTAACTGAAGAAACGGGTGATTAACCAAGAGAAGGTGATTAACCCAAGAGGTGCTCAGTGTTAACAGACGGACTGTGATTAACTGAAGAAACGGGTGATTAACCACGAGAAGGTGATTAACCCAAGAGGTGCTCAGTATTAACAGACGGACTGTGATTAACTGAAGAAACGGGTGATTAACCAAGAGAAAGTGATTAACCCAAGAGGTTCAGTATTAACAGACGGACTGTGATTAACTGACGAAACGGGTGATTAACCAAGAGAAGGTGATTAACCCAACAAAGGAGAAGAACCAAGAGAAGTTTGCGAACTCCTGGGGAAGAAATGGTCGTGACAAGAAAACTGTGTTCGACCAAAGAAAGAGAATTGAGACTCTTCAGAGGAATCAAAAAGCAATGATTGATTACAAGAAGAAAGGAGTAATGGAACAAAGAGAGATTGCTAGCGCAAGAATAATGATATTAACCAAGAAGGATGGTGATTGATCAAAAGGAGAGATTGAAAGAGATAGGAGTGATCGAGGATCGAAAGAGATCGCAAAGAGAGAAGAGTGATCAAGGATCAAAAGAGGTTTCAAAGAGAGAAGAGTGATCAAGGATCGAAAGAGGTTGCAAAGAACAAAAAGTGATCAAGAATCGAAAGAGGTTGCAAAGAGCAAAGAGTGATCAAGGATTGACTCGACTGGGGAACAGAGAGCACACTACCGCCTGGAGATAGAGGTGACTAAGCCAAGCACAGAGTCATTCGTCCCCTACCTGAAGTAGTCAGAATGAGAGTAGGAATTCTCCCTTCTCATTCCTTCTCTAACACACAGGGTGTAATGCGGAAGTTGAACCGGACGTCACAAAAGCTCCAAGTTGTACAGTGCTCCTGTGTAGAGAAACAGACAGCATAACGGCGTCAATTTGTACAGTGCTCCGAGGTAAGGCGCAGCACGAAACTCCAACTCCACGAGGGGATCGAGAGAAAAAGCTCTAAAGGAGGCCTAAAGAGAGGAAAAGGGAAGATCGATTAATCGAAACAAAGTTTTGATCAATTAATCAAGGGATAAACATGCTAACAACTTTCCAAAGAGCATGAAAAGTCATTAAAGTAAAAAAGAGTGACTTATTGATTATACAAAATTAAGTTTATCCATGAAGAATAAACTTAATGCAAACTGAAATGGAAGGTGCAAAACAGTGAAAAATGATCATCAAAATGCCACACAAAATCATGTATCATGTGAACAAAGATAGTGCAAGAATTGCTATGTTCATACAATGCTAAGAATATGAAACAAATGAATAATCGAAACTATGCATCGAAAGTTCATGAATTTACTTTAACCAGAAGTGAAATGACATTAAAAACATCCATAAAATTAAGCATGACAATCAATGGAAATTAAAATGAAGAAAGCATGGCAAACACACTTGAAAATGCAAGAAAATGGCCTTCTGGTTCAGTGTTAATCGATTAACACAATTGCACTGCAAAGTGTTAATCGATTAACACGTGAAAAAGTGCAAAAAACACTGGTTAATCGATTAACACAATTGCACTGCAAAGTGTTAATCGATTAACACGTGAAAAGTGCAAAAAAACTGGTTAATCGATTAACACAATCGTACTGCAATGTGTTAATCGATTAACACTGTACAGGGAGTAGAAAATCAGTTTTGAAAAGTGTTTTTCGCCAACTTTTTGATTGTGCAATCACTCCAATGCTAGGGCAAACAATTATGCACGAAAAATCAAGTTTAAAAATAGTAAATATTCAACAATAGAATCAATTAACAATCAAGATCATGGATCAATCAAAAGTATAATTAATTCACATGCAAGAATATAAAAATTACGTCGCGAACGATACGAAAACTATCGAAACAGAAAAATGAAAGAGATCCACCAACCTACAAGGCTGCGATGTGCCTTGGTAAATGTTGCAAAGTGATCTTGGTGCAGATAATCAAAGAAAACCAGAGGATCCTTGAGTTGTAGACGAAACGCGTCGAAACCGATCAAAAACGCGAAAATGCACCGAAATCAAACTTGAACCAAAATAAATGGTGTGAAACCCTTGGATTGAAGTAGAATAAGATGTAATTCTAGAAATCCAACCAAAGAATGCCAAATGATGAAGGTTAAGCTCAAGAATTAATCACTTTCAATGTGAAAAGTGATTATTCTTCAAGAATAAGAGCTTTTGGTGAGGTTTTAGGATGAGAAGTGAGATGAAGATGAAGAATGAGTAGAGAAATCAGAGAAAAAGTGAGAGAACTGAGAGTGAAATGTGAGAAGTTTGGTGAAAAATGGTAGAGAATGGTTGAGGAATTGAAAAGTGAGTGAAGGTGTGTTTATATAGGCTTTAGGTTTGGAGTGTGAGATGGTTTGGAATTTGGTTTGGAATTAGCTTTGGGTTTGGAGCTAGGTTAGGAGTTAGTTGGACTTGACTCACCGAGTCAAGGCGGTTAACTCGGTTAGTTAGAACCAACTCGGTAACAATCCTAAGGTGAAATCCAACATCCAAAGATCCACATTACTTGGAAAACAAGGAACATGGTGCACTTGATTTGAAGTGAAGTATCATAGCAAATGCACTTGGAATAAATTGAGTAGCTTTGAAATGTTTAGGGGTGTCTAGAATATTCCATATGCTGCTAGAACACTGTAGAATCCAAGACCAAAGTGTGTGCAAAGGTGCTGTCATGAAAAAGCAACAGATCATGCCTATTCTGCCTGTGTTAATCGATTAACACAATTGCACTGCAAATGGTTAATCGATTAACCAGGCCAAAATATGCCCAATTTGCCTAAAAAAAGGTGTTGTGGTCCCGACTTCGATTTTCCACCTCTTGTATTGATGAATAGGTATGGAAACCCTTATTTTGTGCTTGTTTTGATAATGTGATGACCTTGTGATGATATGATTAATCGGGCTTGGAAAACCTGAATATCCTGCAATCAAAACACTAGAGGAAAAATGTGAATGCGTATGCCAGCGATGCGAATGCTTATGCTTATGCAAAAGGCGAAAGAGGGAGGTCAAATTTTGGGTTACGACAGCTGCCCCTATTTAATCCTCTTGGACCTGAATGTACGAATTGCGCTAGCTTTTCGAAGATTCGAGGTGAAAGGGGATTAAATAAAAGAGTAGCTCGAGAATTTGGCCGACGGCGGCAAAAGGAAAAGGTGCAAATGCAGAATTGATAGGTACAAAGTTTGGCTAAAAATCTTTTGGGAGATGAATCAGGCCAAAAGAGAGGGAGTATGCTGGATGCATATGCTATGTGATGTGTGATTTACATGATGTTTGACATTATGCAATGCAGGGATGCAAGTTAAAGTGTTGTGCTGTGGATTGGCTGGTTCTGGACGAACCAAAGGATTGAAAAGGTTCTGGAAAAGTTTACCAGGCGGGAATTGGACGTTGAAAAGGTCTGCCAGCCGATGACTGGGCTTTGAAAAAGTATGCCAGACGAGAACTGGATTTAAAAGAGATAAGTCAAATGAGAATTGACTACCAGACGAGAACTAGAAATTGATGAGACAAGTCAGACGAGAACTGACTACCAGACGAGAACTGGAAATCGATGAGACAGGTCAGACGAGAACTGACTACCATACGAGAACTGGAGATTGATGAGACAGGTCAGACGAGGACTGGCCATGAGAACTGGAATTGGAAAAGGCGAGTCAGACGAGAACTGACTACCAGACGAGAACTGGATTTTGATTAAGCCAGACGAGAACCGACTACTAGACGAGAACTGGATTTAAGAGATAAGTCAAACGGGAATTGACTACCAGACGAGAACTGGGTTTTGCTAGGATAAGCCAGACGAGAATTGGACTTTAAAGAGATAAGTCAGACGAGGACTGGCGACTAGACGAGAACTGGAATTAAGTTTACCAGACGTGAACTGGATTTAAGAAAAGATGAGCCAGACGGGAACTGACTAACAGACGAGAACTGGGTTTTAAAGAGATAAGTCAGACGAGAACTGACTACCAGACGAGAACTGGGTTTTGATTAGGACGTGTGTTTGAACCTGTATAGCGTAATGCTTCATCTTGATAAATATGCTTATGCGTTTGAAAATGCAATGTTTTGCGATGATGATTACTATATGCAGAATGTTGGTAATTAGTTTTTGAAAAGATGTCAAGTTGGATTAGGCTCATGTCAAGGCTTCGTGCTATGCCAGATGAAGGACGTGCATGAGTGAAGCGACATGATCAATGTCGCGGCCGGCAAAAATATCGAGTCGCCATCATATTTTTTAGAGGAAAATAAATGATAAACCTAAGATCCTAATCCTAAGGGTAGAGATTCCTAAGGTTCGGGAGTCGGTTAAGTGAGGGGAAGGTGTTAGGCACCCCTCACTTCCATTGTACTCAATGGGATCCTCCTTAGATTTTAGGGTATGCTTATTTGTTTGTCTAAATTATTTATTTACAAAAATAACCTAAGTTTTTTATTAATTATACTCGCTAGGGTTTACAACCCTATGCCTACGTACCTTCAAATTTGAAGAATCAGAGTAACCGTAGTTCACCTCCCCTATTCCTACCCCCTAACCCTATTCCTAATCCTAATCCCAAACCCAATTCATTATTTATACTCTTGGATAATGAGTTCTATCCCCAAATCTATTATTTATACTCCTAGATAAGGAGTTCTATCCCTTAATCTATTATTTATACTCCTAGACACGGAGTTTTATCCCTTAAATCCCTTATCCCTTGTTTATACTCTCGGATAGAGAGTTTTATCCCTTATCCATTATTTATACTCTCGGATGGAGAGTTCTATCCCTTATCCATTGTTTATACTCTCGGATGGAGAGTTTTATCCCTTATCCATTGTTTATACTCTCGGATGGAGAGTTATATCCCTTAAAAAGCCTAATCCCTTGGCCTATGTTTATACTCTTGGAACCTAAGAGTTTTATCCCTTATCCCATCCCTTATTTAGGCTCTCGGACCAAGAGCTTTATCCCAAATCTTAAATCCTTAACAATCCCTTATATCCCTTATTTAAAATCAATAAAAAAACCTCAAATTCCATAGGATTTAATAAAACCCAAAACTCCATTTATGCTAAAAACATAGCAAAATAAATCCCCCAAATATTCCCATTTAAAAGATATATAAAACATAGCAAAATAAGTCCCCCAAATAAATCCCCATTTCCTCAAATAAATTATTTTTAGATATATAAAACTATTTATCATGAAAACAATCAAAAATTCAAAAACATCTAAATATTTATCTTAATTAGATAATTAAATTAAGTTATTAATTTAATTAGTTAAAAAACCCTAAAACCTAATTAAAAATTATCCTAATTAAATAATTAAATTAAATTATTAATTTAATTATTAAAAAAACCTAACACCCTATTTCTAAACCCTAATTAATTCTAATATTATTTCAAAAGTTATTCTTAAATTATCCTAATCAACATCCTAACTAATTAATTATTTATTTATTTGTATTTTTTATTATGCATTTTTATAAATTATAGAAAATAAAGCTTATTTTGCTATGAATTGAATATTGGTGTTTATCTATTTATTTACTTTTCTACAATGCTTTTTATGGCCACCTCTCATAAATAATTTGAAATTAAAATTTTTACACAAACCAATTGTTTTAATTGATTTTTCCAAAACGATAGTTATCGATTTAATAGCATAAAAATAAAACTCAACAAGAACACATTCAACAATAGATCAATATCCTAGATATGTATATCAAACGAAAACGACATGTCAAATGCATATAGAAGTAAGACATTAAGTGAAACCGACCTACGGGATCGAGGTCTATCCCGGTACGCAAAAATATTAAACTTTTGAGTTATCTCCCTTTTATGCGGTCGATTCCTATCGCTCCTGTCTTTTTGTTTTGCCTTCGATCTGATCTTCTGCTTTTCTTGAAAGAATGATGACGGTTTAGGGTTTGGTTGTTATTGTTCTTCGATGTGAAGAGCAACAACTTTGGGGTAGTAACTTTGTAACTGTGGATGATCCAAAACTATGGAAGACAGGTGGTATTTATAGGTAAAAATTAGGTTAAAAGAATTAAATAGGATTGTCTTATTTAGGAATGATTCAATTTAACCTGATTCTCCCTATTTCTTAATGCCCAAGCCAATGAATCTGGATGGATTCATGGCTTAGTGAATTTAAATAAAATAAAAAATATTTTTAAATAAAGGAAATAGTCTAATATGAAAATGGAAACATATTTGATTTTGTTTTGACTTATATGATTTTTTGAGATTTTTTCATAAAAACATGATTTTAATGAAAAAATCAATATTTTAAAATATACATTAAATATAATACGAAAATTAATATTTAAATAATAAAAAATACTATTTTTATAATTTTTTCGTGATTTAAAAGTTAAATAGAAGAGGTAGTAATAAAGGAAAAAAACTAAAAGTGGCATGGCAGAGGTAGGATTCGAACTCATGCACTCTCCCTTACAATCCTCAGGCCTACTCCTCTACCAAATGGACTATTATGTTTATTTGAAATGAAATTACGTCTAAAAAGTAACATAAAAATCTAATTTCAAATTTGCACTCATATTCTATATTTTTTATTTCTCTCTCCCCTTTTTTTTTTTTTATAAATGCATAGAAATAATATTTATTTTTTTAAAAAGAAAAGTTAAAAAACAAACTACTTTCACTATTTTTTATCCATATAAGCAATAAAAAGGTGAGAAAAAAAAGGTGGTCAAAATTTGGGGTACGACAATCAACGCATGAGAGTGGTCTATGCAATGGCTTCTGAGAATATGCCAAGTGCTTTTATTGTGGGAGGCGGAAGAGTTGAGGTTAGAGTGTAAGCCATAGAGACGTGATTCCCCGACACCGATTTCAGGATCAGTAGTTGTTGATGCCCCATTGTTCTTGCTTCAAAATAGGGAGAAAACTTGTACCTTGGTAGCCTGTCTCTGCCCCAGTCTGTTGGGTATCTGCATGAAATGCCCTAGTCACAAGGTTAACTTGCCCTAGCGTATTGGAATAGTATGCCCTTGATTAACTATCTCTTGGAGAGATTGGCTTCTTGTGCTGTTGAGGTTGTTTACCTCAATGTGAGCTTTGAAGTGATTTTGCCCCTGTCTGATCGATCTTTGGAGGAATGCTCCTGACCAAATGAACATGGAGAGATTTGTCGAATCTCGTCGTGATTGACTCGGATTGACTGAATCTTGAGATGGCTAGGCCCTTTTGCTCAACAGAGTTTACAGGCGTTTTGCCCCTTGAGGTGATCACACTTTCCATTGTGGAAACTTCCTTGATGTCAAGTGCTTGTTCGCAAGTAAAAAGTGTTGGCTTTGAAAATGATAATGTTAATGCCATGCATATGTTAGAATGCCATGTCAATATCAGTACAAATGATAAGAAAATCGTTAGGAGTCAGCTTTGACACGATTTTACTGTCGTATGCTTTCAAAATAAACCCTGCTTCAATTAGGTCTTTTGAGGGTTGTAACGTGGCCTGGTTCACGGTTTAAGAAAGAAAGGATATAAGGCTAAAAAATTATTTTACCCCACCCATTCTCCTTGATGTTCTTCAGTCCTATGTTCAGCTAGTTTGACACAAGCGTTCACCTTTCAACAGAAAGAGTATTAAATGATGGATGTGATGGTAGAGGAACCGACAATGATTTTGGAGCGACAGTCACTCACCTTTTGTTTTTGTCACATGTGATCACACGAGCCTGTTCTTATTGAGGATTTCTCTCTTTTTTTATTCTTTGTTTTGTTCTTTTTTTCCCCTAATTTTTGCGTAGACTGATTATTTTGAATTTTACAGTCTACCGAGTTGCCCTAATTTTTGCCTAAGTCATTTACTTGTGACTTAGCGGGGATCTTTCTTCTTACTTTTGTTTTTTGCTTTTTTTTTTGAACAAAGTCGTGTGACACTTGTTTGTTTGATTTGTAAGGTTTGTGACTGCCTCGTTCCTTTGATCGGCGAGGGATACCCATTGCGGATTTGTGATTTTTCCGACCTCTTGCGAGGGATAGGATGTGGTTGATCCTCAGAATGGGGTACTCCTCTTTTGGAATTTGAACGCATGATCAAACTAGCTGAAAACTACCCTGCCCCTGGTTAAGATTGAGGGTTTTTTGTGTACAGAAAGAAACTCCTACTTCAAGGTCCAAAGGGTTTGACTAGGGATTATCTTCCTTATGACTCCAGTGTTTGGGGATTTGAACAAATGCCTTACATCTTCAGCAAGGTTTTATTCAAAAGCATACAGACAGTGATCTCATGTCCTTTTGATTTCATCATTCTCTTTTTGATTTTGCTTGATCAAATGTGTGATACAGATAACAAGTATGAGTGAACACGAATGAATTTATTCAAAACATGCATATTCATTTCATTATTATTATCATCTGAAAACAAACAAGTTTTACAAGTGAACAATGCTTGACAAACAAAAAGATTACAAATGGGAAATATGGAATGACATAATGGTTGCCGATGTTGAGAAAGTGCTCACAGGCTTATTCAAAGGATTCTTCTACGATTTTGGCCCTTACACGGACAAGAAATTTTCGTTCACCCACAGTCTCTCGCCTCGAACGGTTAAATGCTTCTTGTCAATCAACTATTGGACCTTAGCTTTGAAAGCTTTACAATCCTCGGTTGAATGGCCAGCTGACCCAGCATGATATCCGCACTGCACATTGGGTTCATACCCAGGTGGGAATGGTTCTGGTGGAGGCTTCAGAGCTTTGGGAAGCACCAACGAGTTCTGAACCAGATATGGGAGAAGTTGAGTGTATGTCACAGGAATCGGATCTAGAAGAGCATTCCTTTGTTCTAGATTGTTCCTGGGCTTACGCTGATTCTGACACTCTCGGCCTTGGGCTTGCTGATCATGAGCTTGAGGAGGCTATTGATACGGTGGCTGTTGGTACTGGGTAGCAACAACATATAGGTACAGGCAGTGTGCCAACAATTTTCCCTGTTTTGAGCCCATTCTCAATGCGTTCCCCAATGGTTACAACATCAGTAAAATTGGAGGATAAGCTACCAACCATCTTCTCATAGTACAAACCCTGAAGAGTGCCCAAGAATATGCCAACCAACTCTGAATTAGATAGAGAAGGTCGGACTTATAAAGCCATCTCACGCCATCTCTGAGCGTATTCTCTGAATGATTCATCAGCTTTCTGAGCTTGACTTTGTAGTTGCAACCTGGTGGGAGCCATATCCAAGTTGTACTTGTATTGCTTCAAGAACGCTTCGGATAGATCTTTCCAGGTTCTGATCTTACCTTGCTCAAGGTTCATGTACCAATCCAAGGAAGCCTCGGATAGGCTATCCTGGAAATAGTGGATAAGCAGATCATCATTGTCTATGTAGGAAACCATTTTTCTGCAATACATGGTGACGTGGCTTCGTGGACAACCCAACCCCTTGTACTTAGGCAAAACAGGCACCTTGAACTTCTGGGGTAGCACAACATTTGGGACCAAGCACAAGTCTTTGGCATCCATGTCAAAAGCAGAGAAACCCTCAATAGCTCTGGTTCTACCGTCTAATAGCTTGTAGTCTGCAGGTTTGTTCTGATTAGCAGGTCGGGCAAGAACCTGAGGATTTGGAGGCTGAGATGTGGCTGGAGCAAGCACTTGAGGAGAGGCAAACTGATACGGATGTATCAACCCAAAATTAACCATCTGACCAGAAATCTGACCCATTTGAACACCGTACGGGTAACCAGGAGAAGGTGCCATAGCAGCTACAGATGCCCCAGGGTAAGGCATTCTAGAATGAACATTGTGAACAACAGTTTGTGCAGGTTGCGACAAGACCGGAACATGAACATATTCATCTTCATCGAGGGTCTCCCTATCATTTGGCACGGGAGCCTGACGAGTTTGTGTTTGAGGAATCTCATGACCATCCAGGTTCACCACAGGAGGTGGAATAGGAATAGGCATGCCCCATGGGTAAGCAACAGAGTTCCCATTGGGCATGGGCACAACAAAGGGTTGATATGGCACAAAGGCATTGCCACAGGCAGTATGAGGAGTGAAATTCAGGGGTATTCCCCAAGGAAAGGCAGTAGGCACCTGATTCGGATAAGGCTGAGAGCTTGGCAAATCGATAGTAGGTTGAACAATAGTCTCAACTGGCGCTTCAACAACTGCAGAAATAGGAGTGAAAATAGTTGCATCAGTGACAGTGGTGACAGCAGTAGAGGTAACACTGGCATCCCTCTGAGTACGAAGGAGTTCCATGATGGCATCCATGTTATCCTGGAATTGACCCATCCTACCCTGGAACTGAGTCAAGGTCTCCGTGTAAGCGGTATTATCAGAATCACCCATGATTTTTGACTTGTTGGATCTGAGGAAGTACCGGTATCAGGTCGTCACTGTCTTCTGGATGATAAAGGGAAGAAAGTGAGCTTTTTATGGTTTGAATGCAATGCAAATGTATGTATGCACATGTTACTTATGCAGATGGAGTGCAGATGAAATATGCAACACCCAATGATGCAACGGTTAGATGATGCAAAAGTTCAACATACATATGTTGATGCAATAACTCAAGTTCAAAAGTTCGGCATACATGATGATGCAATAACACTATGCAATAACATTATGAAATAATGTAAGTTAGAGATGCAATAACTTCTAGATAATCTGCAAGTACAACTCTGCGTAGGTGCGAAGATCTGACGTGCGTGAGAGAATAAAGGTATGAAGTGGCTTGTTTTCCTGCAAAAACCCATCCCCCTCACAGGTGTGATCTAGACACAACAAGGTGATCCCTAGAAAGGTTGCCCAAACCATAGGACTCAGAGTGAAAATCCCCCGTCGTAGTGAATTCTCACAGGACAGAAGTATTTTCAAGGGAATCATGATCTGGGATGTGGCTCTCATGATAACCCAACGCGCAAAACGCAGGCCTCACGACTATCCACGTTCTAGCCTATGTGTATACTAGGCCCGGTGTTAGGACCTTTCTCTCCAATAATATCTACCCATCCCAACAACAGCAGAAAATATAGCAGATATCCAGAGTATACAAAATAAGAATATTTAAAGCAGTAAAGAAATGCAGTAAATAAACATAAAGCTAAAGCATAAAGATAAAGCTAGTAAAGCGCTAAAGATAAACACCCAAACAAGCAAGAAAAGCAAACAAAACTAGGCGAGACCCCTCAAGGGATGGACCAGCAATAGGTCAACCAATCCCCAGCAGAGTCGCCAGCTAAAGATGGTTGGTTTCTACCTGAGTGAATTGCACACTCAAAGATACAACAGAGTCGCCACCGAACTTTATTTAGTCCCAAAGGACAGGGAAAATATCGATAAAACCTAAGGGGAAGAGAAACGGGAACGGGGGGTCGGTTATGCGAAAGGAAGGTATTAGCACCTAATGCATCCGTCGTACTCGACGAGAACCATTTCACTTGCTTCTAGGCTTGGATGGGGTATCTATCTAAAGGCTTCTAGCTAAAAGAAGGAGAGAGAGAAAGGGGAAAAAGAAAAGAAAGAAAGTGCTCACGGAGGATTGTGGCCCTCTTGCCTACGTACCCTCATAGTGCAATAAGGAAATCAGAGCGTCGTAGTTCATGGAACTAGGGGACGAAGAAGAAAAGAAGAAAGGGAGAAGGAAAGAAGGGTGGAAGTGTGCTCGCCAAGACATTGCGTCTCATGCCTACGTATCTGACATTCGAAAGAATGCATAATCAGAGCTTCCGTAGTTCGGGGAACCGAACGGAAAACAAAACAAGAAAGAAACAGGGAGATGAAAGAGGCGGTGTCGAAACCAATAACAAGAATGAAAGAAAAACTCTACTGGGAAAGACCCCGTGGTAAGAGCGTTTGCACAAAAGAATAGGAAAAGAATGGTGTCAAAACCGAGAATGAAAGAAACTCCGCTGGGGGTGACAAAGAGAATTGGTGTTGAAACCAAGAAAGTAAGAGCAAGGGGAATAGGAAGGACTCCTCTGGGGATCCAAATAAAGGGATGGTGTCATAACCAAGAGAAAAAGAAGATTCGGCATATTAACTGGCTGGCAGTGGTTAACTGAAGAAAGAGAGTAGGACCCTGGCGGGGAAAAGAAGCTGGTGTCAACAGACAGACTGTGATAAACCAAGATAGAGAGTGCTGAACCAAGAGAAGGTGTTTGACTCTGAAGAGCATCGGTATATTAACTGATAAACAGTGGTTAACCGAAGGAGAAAAGACTGCAACTCTGTGGGGATAGAGAAGCATTGGTTTAAACAGAGGAAACTGTGATTAACCAGAAGCAGGTGATTAACCCAAGAGGTGCTCAGTGTTAACAGGCGGACTGTGATTAACTGAAGAAACGGGTGATTAACCAAGAGAAGGTGATTAACCCAAGAGGTGCTCAGTATTAATAGAAGGATTGTGATTAACTCAAGAAACGGGTGACTAACCAAGAGAAGGTGATTAATCCAAGAGGTTCCGTATTAACAGACGGACTGTGATTAACTGAAGAAATGAGTGATTAACCAAGAGAAGGTGATTAACCCAACAAAGGAGAAGAACCAAGAGAAGGTTGCGAACTCCTGGGGAAAAAATGGTCGTGACAGGAAAACTGTGTTGGACCAAAGAAAGAGAATTGAGACTCTTCAGGGGTATCAAAAAGCAATGATTGATTACAAGAAGAAAGGAGTAATGGAACAAAGAGAGATTGCTAGCGCAAGAATAATGATCTTAACCAAGAAGGATGGTGATTAATCAAAAGGAGATATTGAAAGAGATAGGAGTGATCGAGGATCGAAAGAGATCGCAAAGAGAGAAGAGTGATCAAGGATCGAAAGAGGTTGCAAAGAGAGAAGAGTGATCAAGGATTGAAAGAGGTTGCAAAGAGCAAAGAGTGATCAAGGATCGAAAGAGGTTGCAAAGAGCAAAGAGTGATCAAGGATCGACTCGACAGGGGAACAAAGAGCACACTACCGCCTGGAGATAGAGGTGACTAAGCCAAGCACATGGTCATTCGTCCCCTACCTGAAGTAGTCAGAATGAGAGTAGGAATTCTCCCTTCTCATTCCTTCTCTAACACACAGGGTGTAATGCGGAAGTTGAACCGGACGTCACAAAAGCTCCAAGTTGTACAGTGCTCCTGTGTAGAGAAACGGACAACATAACGGCGTCAATTTGTACAGTGCTCCGAGGCAAGGCGCAGCATGAAACTCCAACTCCACGAGGGGATCGAGAGAAAAAGCTCTAAAGGAGGCCTAAAGAGAGGAAAAGGGAAGATCGATTAATCGAAACAAAGTTTCGATCAATTAATATAGGGATAAACATGCTAACAACTTTCCAAAGAGGATGAAAAGTCATTAAAGCAAAAAGGAGTGATTTATTGATTATACAAAATTAAGTTTATCCATGAAGAACAAACTTAATGCAAAATGAAATGGAAGGTGCAAAACAGTGCCAAATGATCATCAAAATGCCACACAAAATCATGTATCATGTGAACAAAGATAGTGCAAGAATTGCTATGTTCATACAATGCTAAGAACATGAAACAAATGAATAATCGAAAATGTGCATCGAAAGTTCATGAATTTGCATCAACCAGAAGTGAAATGACATTAAAAACATCCATAAAATTAAGCATGACAATCAATGGAAGTTAAAATGAAGAAAGCATGGCAAACACACTTGAAAATGCAAGAAAATGGCCTTCTGGTTCAGTGTTAATCGATTAACACAATTGCACTGCAAAGTGTTAATCGATTAACACGTGAAAAAGTTCAAAAAACACTGGTTAATCGATTAACACAATTGCACTGCAATGTGTTAATCGATTAACACTGTACAGGGAGTAGAAAATCAGTTTTGAAAAGTGCTTTTGGCCAACTTTTTGATTATGCAATCACTCCAATGCTAGGGCAAACAATTATGCACGAAAAATCAAGTTTAAAAACAACAAATGATCAACAATAGAATCAATTAACAATCAAGATCATGGATCAATCAAAAGTATAATTATTTCACATGCAAGAATATCAAAATTACGTCGCGAACGATACAAAAACTATCGAAACAGAAAAATGAAAGAGATCCACCAACCTACAAGGCTAAGATGTGCCTTGGTAAATGTTGCAAAGTGATCTTGGTGCAGATAATCAAAGAAAACCAGAGGATCCTTGAGTTGTAGATGAAACGCGTCGAAACCGATCAAAAACGCAAAAATGCACCGAAATCGAACTTGCACCAAAATAAACGGTGTGAAACCCTTGGATTGAAGTAGAATAAGATGTAATTCCAGAAATCCAGCCAAAGAATGCCAAATGATGAAGGTTAATCTCAAGAATTAATCACTTTCAATGTGAAAAGTGATTATTCTTCAAGAATAAGAGCTTTTGGTGAGGTTTTAGGATGAGAAGTGAGATAAAGATGAAGAATGAGTAGAGAAATCAGAGAAAAAGTGAGAGAACTGAGAGTGAAATGTGAGAAGTTTGGTGAAAAATGGTAGAGAATGGTTGAGGAATTGAAAAGTGAGTGAAGGTGTGTTTATATAGGCTTTAGGTTTGGAGTGTGAGATGGTTTGGAATTTGGTTTGGAATTAGCTTTGGGTTTGGAGCTAGGTTAGGAGTTAGTTGGACTTGACTCACCGAGTCAAGGCGGTTAACTCGGTTAGTTAGAACCAACTCGGTAATAATCCCAAGGTGAAATCCAACATCCAAAGATCCACATTACTTGGAAAACAAGGAACATGGTGCACTTGATTTGAAGTGAAGTATCAAGCAAATGCACTTGGAATGAATTGAGTAGCTTTGAAATGTTTAGAGGTGTCTAGAATATTCGATATGCTGCTAGAACACTGTAGAATCCAAGACCAAAGTGTGTGCAAAGGTGCTGTCATGAAAAAGCAGCAGATCATGCCTATTCTGTCTGTGTTAATTGATTAACACAATTGCACTACAAATGGTTAATCGATTAACCAGGCCAAAATATGCCTAATTTGCCTAAAAAAAGGTGTTGTGGTCCCCCGACTTCGATTTTCCACCTCTTGTATTGATGAATAGGTATGGGAACCCTTGTTTTGTGCTTGTTTTAATAATGTGATGACCTTGTGAGGATATGATTAATCGGGCTTGGAAAACCTGAATATCCTGCAATCAAAACACCAGAGGAAAAGTGCGAATGCGTATGCCAGCGATGCGAATGCTTATGCTTATGCAAAAGGCAAAAGAGGGAGGTCAAATTTTGGGTTACGACAAGGTCGTGGGTTCAACACCCACCAGGACCATTTTTCCTTTTCTCTCTTTTTTGCTATTTTTCATATTTTTTTGTGGTTTTTATTAAGTAATTCCAAAATTAATTTCTCTCTCAATTTTAGTTATGTTTGATTGGTTCATTTTTAGAAAATTCCCAAAAATATTAAAATATTTTATTCCACAAAAATTTCACAAAAATATTATTTATTTCATATATTTAGTATTTTTGTAAAGAATCATGTTTTATTTGTTGTTTTTAACACTTAAAATATTTCTTTCTCTTATTTTTTTCAACTTCAAATGGTTTTCAAAACATTCCATGAATAAAACATGTTTTTTCAAACATTAATCCAATATCACAACTTGTTTTTCACACATGTTTGATAATTTTGATCATTTTAATTGAATTTTTATTCAATTAAAATACATTTTAAAATCAAATTAGGGTTTTGATTATTTTCACCCTCACAAATCTTTTTCAAAACACTCATGGGCCTCTAATAGAGTGTAAGACCCAACCCCCTTTTGTACATAAATAATTTTTGGCCTCAGTCATTGTATAAGTCCCGACACGATTTTCAAAATAACGGTGCGATCGTTGTTTTCATCTGGGCCTCTCCTTGAGTTGTAAGCCTCATCACTTGTACAAAACTCATCTGGGCCTCTAATAGAATGTAAGACCCATTCCTTGTAAATAAAAACCTTTTTGGGCCTCAGTCATTGTATAAGACCCACTGTGTTTTCAAAAACCTCGGAGCGATCGCCGTTTTCAAACGAAAATCATTTGGGCCTCTCCTTGAGTTGTAAGCCCCATCACTTGTACAAAAATCATTTGGGCCTCTCCTTGAGTTGTAAGCCCCATCACTTGTACAAAAATCATTTGGGCCTCTCCTTGAGTTGTAAGACCCATCCCTTTGTAAATAAAACCTAATTTGGGCCTCTTCTTGAGTATAAGCCCCAACAATCTTTTCAAAAACAACTTCCTTTTTGATTTAGGTTCAAATTCATAGTTATTATCAAAACTTTCTTTAATTTCTTGAACAACTAACCATACAGCTGTTACAATGGAAGCTTGCTCATCTGTAAGTTTTAACAGCTTTCTTTTATATACTTGCACACACACACACACACACACACACACACACACACATATATATATATATATATATATATATATATATATTTGTTTGTGCTGAAAGCTTGCTCACTTGTAAGTCCGCCTACCCTATTTTACATACAATATATATTTCATCTGTATATATATATGCCTGTATATTATCTGCTTAGAGTTTTCCCCGGCAATTAGGTCTAGAACTAGATAAAGCCAATGGTCACTCTTTCAACACAGTCAAAACTAGTTCCCCATAGGAATTCCAGATACAGTCTTGCCTTCTCTTGGGCTTAAACAATATGGAACAAAGAGAAATGCATTATTCCCGGTGAAACTTTTCTCAGACTGTCACTATTAGAAAATTGTCAAAGAAGTTCATTTCCCCCAGAGAGGATTAATTCCCGGTGAAACCTCTCTTGAATTTATTCAAACCCTAGAACTGTTCACTAAAGAAAAGATTATTCCCGGTGAAACTTTTCTTGAACTCTTCTTAGGTTTGGACCCACGGGCTTCCTAAAAGCATCCCCGCCTCCTCTTGGGCTTTATACAAGGACCCTCTGGCTTCTTATAAGTTCTCATGCCTTCTCTTGGGCTTAATACAAGGACCCTGAAGACCTCTTAAAGGTATATGACATAACTTAGTCATCCTTTGTTAGAGCAGTCTTTCCAAAGAGTCAAAACCTTGGACAATTTAGGGTTGATACTCATCCCTTAAAATATTAAGCCTCCTCTTGGGCATCATACAAAGATAAACTCTTCCATACCAGTAGACTTAGACAGTCTAATCTCCTCTTGGATCTCAAAGGCATTCTCAAGTTCCCTACAAACACAGGAGAAACCCTGATCATTCGATCAATCTTCAGTAGAGTTAAAATCCTCACAGGATCTAAAACTCAATCTTTATCCTAAATTCCCCCAGCTAGGGTCATATCATCATCAAATACTAGCCTATCAGAACCTCAAGGCATCTGATACCTCAACTCTTCAGTAAACCCTCATTAGGAGTTGACCCCCCTACTTGGACCTGCCTCTGGATCTCAATAATCCTCAGCAGAAGCCAGCCTACTCTTAGGCTTTGTATAATGGTTTTTCCTCAGCAGAGAATTAGCTCCGAAAGCACCCTTTTGTTGAGTCCATCTTCTTTCTTAAAACACTCTCTTGTTGAGTTAACCCCTTTCAGCCTCAATCTCGGGCTTTGTACAAGACAAACAAAGTACTCTCTTGTTGAGTCAATTACCTTTCCACACTCTCTTGTTGAGTCAATGGTACAAAACATAAACACTCTCTTGTTGAGTCATTCTTTTTAGCCTCAATCTTGGGCTTTGTACAAGACATATATAAACTTTCTCCAACAAAGTCCAAATCTTCATAACCTTCTCGTAAGCTCTGGATAAATATCTTCCCCAACTGAGTCAATTCCTCCCAGCCTTCTTTTAGGCTTTGAGAATTAACATCCCTAAACAGGAGTCGATCCTCTTTTCAGCCTCAATCTTGGGCTTTGTACAAGACACCCATAAATATCCTTCAGCCTCAATCTTGGGCTTTGTACAAGACACATATAAATCTCTCCAGCAGAGTCAATCTCTTTTCAGCTACAATCTTAGGCTTTGTACAAGACAGATAAAACCTCTCACCAGTAGAGTCAGTTTCCCCTTTTAGACTCAATCTTGGGCTTTGTACAAGACAGACAAAATATTTCCCCAAAAAAGTCAACTTTCAGCCTCCTCTTAGGCTTTGTATAATGATATCCCCAAAAGAGTCAATTCTCTTTTAGCCTTAATCTTGGGCTTTGTACAAGACAGATAAACACTCTCTTGTTGAGTCAGTCTTTTCTAGCCTCCTCTTAGGATTTGTATAAGGACTTCCCTAGTGGAGTCAATCAATCTTTTAGCTTCAACCTTGAGTTTTGATTAAGGCACATACAAAAACCACCATCCCCTCAGAGGAAATTAAAAACTCCCTGCAGGAAGACATTTCTCTGTGTTATCACACATCAAAACAGAAAATCCAAACAAACCTTAATCCCAGATAACTGCTGTAAATGGCACACTTGTTGATTCGAACATCCAAGCTGTAGTCCATCTCTTATCCTGGTAAATCCGCTCTTTCATCTAATTACTGTAAGTGGCAAGCCTCTGGATTATTTACATGCACGCCAATGTCCCTCTTTTAGCATGAAAGATCCCTAAGGAAAAATGGCATTGCTCAACACTGAGTTAAAGTTTCCTCCTTCAGGATAACATCCCTCATAAAGGAAATTATGGCATTGATGGATTCTCATATCCCAGTTAAAGTAATTCTCCTTTATAATCAGTCACTCAATAGTTGTAGTAAAAAGACGAGATGTCTCCCTTTAGAGATGACAAATTCTCTCTCAATCAAACTTTTAGCTCCAATCTTGGGCTTTGAACAAGACACAAATACTCAACCTTTTAGCTTCAATCTTGGGCTTTGAACAAGACACCAAACATCTTTTTCCTCCCATAGAATAGGAGGAACTATGATTGCTCTGATTTCTTTGTTATCTTTAATGGGAATACGTAGGCATAAGATTGCGAAATCTTAGTGAGCATACCAATCAAAAACTTTAGGTCTAGTACCTTCACATACCAATCAAAAACTTTAGGTCCAGTACCTTCACATACCAATAAAAAACTTTAGGTCCAGTACCTTCACATACCAATAAAAAACTTTAGGTCCAGTACCTTCATATCAATCAAAATTGAGGTCCAGTACCTCACCAAAATCATCAAACACTTACTCTCTCTCACAGACATCCCCCAAAAAAGAAACTTTCCCATTTACAGATAAACACCATTAAGTAAAAAGCAGAACCTAATGCTAACAACCTGTGGATAACCACATATAGGATGGGTAATTGACAACTCCCCATTGTATAACCTGACCCCGAACTCCCCAATCTCTTAAGCATTTGTTCAGTTCAACATTTGCGTGCAAGGTTAATTTTAGATAGCTTCCATTTCCTTTCCAGCTTCATAGGATAAATACGAAATCAGAAAGTAGCACCCAACTCCTACCATTGCAGTGAGGAGAAACCCATAGCGATAAGGTGGTCGCGTCACCGTGGTCGCGTCACCGACAAAAATCGCACGCTATAGGAAAATGGTGACTCTGTTGGGGAGCCAAATTAAGACTAGAATTCCTAAGAGGTCTAGGATGTTAGTTTTAGGAATCATATTATATACTTCTTTTCCTACTTGATATTCGTGTTTATTTTTCTGTCAATGGGAATGCGAGTGATGTCGTATGTGGAAAGTATGAGAGAACCATATAATAGGTGATGGCATAGACGGGTGGACTTACAGGGAGTGATTCCCGAATAAGCGATCCTGGTAGACCATCAAATTAGTGGAGATACCCTTTGCGGATTCAATGTTGGACGACTTCGTCATGAAAGCAGATTGTCCCAATGTGGTATCTGTAAAACTGAGGATTTAGTAGACATTAACCATATGGCCATTTGGTAGTGCGGTAACTATCGAAAATAGTTGATACGCGATACTACACTCAAATGAGATTACCCTAGGATGCTACAGCTCGCTCGGGTGAACCAGCTTGCTGTGATATCCCTAGGGGGATCAATGATTTTGGGAACTTTTTACCCGTTCTACAGGTAGAAAAATTGACCAGAATACAAACTTCGGGGATGGGTAGAGCCATGACTCCATGCTCGTGACGTTGAACCCTTGAACCCATGTTTTTTCAATGTTTTTGTGTGCTGCATTCATCCATTCATTTAAAAAACTCTTAAACAAAGAAAAAAATATTCTCTTTTCTCTTCTCCTTTCTCTTTCTCTCTCTTTTTCAAAATAAACTAAAAACAATAATTGCAAATATCAGAGAAAGATTACGTTATGGATTTCGGTAGAAGAAAGACGCACAAGTATACCTTCAAGGCACTAAAGCTAGAGGATTTAAGAGGGCTGACAAGGATGATCACCAACCCTGATGCTTTCAGAGCTAAGTACGGAGGACTGATGTCTCTGTTAAGGGTCCATGTAGTTGAAGGAATCATGTCTACGCTGATTCAGTTCTACGATCTGGTTTATCACTATTTCACATTCCCGTATTATCAACTAGCACCGACGCTAGAAGAGTACTCTCATCTGACTGGTCTACCCATCACTGACCAAGCTCCATTTTCTGGACTGGAAGAAATTCCAAAGGATCAAACCATTGCAAGAGCAATCTATTTGGACGAGTCAGAAGTCAGGACTCACATGACCACTAAGGATGGAATCCAAGGTTTACCAGCCAAGTTTTTGGTAGAGAAAGCCCTATAGTTTTCCAGTATAGGAAACATAACTGCTTTTGAAGATATCTTTGTTCTGCTCACATATGGGTTATTCCTTTTTCCCAACATTGACAACTTCGTTGATATCAATGCCATTAAGATATTTCTGATTGGAAACCCCATACCAACCTTGCTCGCAGATGCTTATCATTCTGTACACTTAAGGAAATTGTACAGTGGAGGAATGATCACATGCTGTGTACTCTTGCTTTACAAGTGGTTCACTTCCCATTTACCCAAGTCTGCTGCTTTTTGGGATCATAAGAATACTCTACATTGGTCACAGAGAATCATGTCTCTCACCAACTCTGACATAGATTAGTAGAATAGGATTTATGAGGGGATAGAGATCATCGATAGATGTGGAAATTTCCCTAACGTACCTCTCATAGGAACTAAAGGAGGAATCAACTATCATCCAATTTTAGTTCGTCGTCAACTCGGATACCCGATGAAGCATATCCCGCATAATGTTCACCTGGAAGGTCTTTTCTTCAAGGAAGGGGAAAATGACAGGGCACTAAAGAAGGAAATAGTGCATGCCTGGCAACATGTTCACAGGAAAGGAAGAGAGTCTCTAGGAAGACCAGACTGTATCTCCATGGAACCTTATCTCCACTGGGTGCAAACTAGAGCCCTCAAGCTAAGGATGCCTTACCCTTGTCAAGAAGTTCTTTCGTTAAAGGAATCTGTCCTTTATTTTATGTCTGATATGGAAAAACTCCAGGTTACTCTCAACAAAGTTCAACGGGAAAAGAACTCTTGGAAGAACAAATACCACATTCTCAATATAGAGTGTACCAAAATTTAGGAACTGTTAAAAGATAAGGATGCTTTGATTAAGATACTAAAACAACAAGTTGTAGAAAATTAAGAAGACCGAAGAAACTTGCTCGCTCCTTTCACTTGGCAAAGGACTGACAACACGACAACGGCTAAAGAGCCCCGGTCAAAGAAAAGGAAAATACCAGAACCAACATCTGAGCTCTCTTCAGAGAGGACTCAGGATCCATAAGTTCAGACATTTCTTTTACAACACTTTGTAAAATACTGTATTTCCCTTTCTGCAATCTTTTAAATTCAATAAAACGGGGTCTCCCCACTGTATGATATTTCCAATCTATTTGTTGAAGTTTCTTTTTGATTAAAGCAAAAACAAAAGAATTAATATATATCATTGCATATCATTCATCATTCTCACATAACACATTCTTCTTACCTTTAAATCTCACGTATACGTCACGATTCTAGAGTCAAACTGTCTCACTCGTACAATACTCGGGCCAATCGACAAAAGAAAATGGACGATCTCGAGGAAGAGAACCGAGAGCTAAGAGAAGAAATCGACACTTTGAAGGAAGATCTGAAAAAACTTCACAGTGACATGCAATCCCTGGCAACAGCTCAGAGGCAACAACAAAGGACTGTGATCTCAGAGATCACATATACGCCCATAGTGGAGACGTATGATCCTCGGTGCAACATGCCTAAAGATCGTCCCTGGGGCATGCCTATCAACTTTGTCCCTGAAGGATACATTCTGCCGGTCACGGAAGACCCAGAAACTGCAGCAGAAACCGTTGGGCCTGAAGGTTACAAACTTCGGGAGAGCAAAGATGCAAGAGTCATGACAGTAACTCCTGAAGGTTACAAAATTTGGGATAGGGAAGTACCAAGAGTCACCGCCGTAATGACTATACCACAACCCGTGGTACACAGTGTCCCGGAAGGACAGATTCCATAAGTAATTTATGGTGGAAATGAAGAGATGTACGACAGGATGAATGAATTCCAGGAGCAATTCCTGGAGATGCAGAAGGAACTGCATGCCATTCGCGGTCAGGATTTATTCAGAAAGGATGTCGCAGACCTTTGTTTGGTCCCTAATGTAAAAATACCGCACAAATTCAAGGTGCCTGACTTTGAGAAATACAAGGGCAACTCTTGCCCTCAAAGTCTTTTGGTGATGTACGCTTGAAAGATGTCAACTCAGACTGAAAATCAACAGCTAGTGATCCACTATTTCCAAGACAGTTTAACCGGTGCCGCACTAAAATGGTACATGGGTTTAAACCGCACCAAGATCATCACTTTCAGAGATCTTGGCGCTACCTTCGTTCAGCAGTATAAGTATAACCTGGACATGGCACCAGACAGAGATCAGCTCCGAGCAATGTCACAGAAGGACAAAGAAACTTTCAAGGAATATGCTCAGAGATGGCGTGAAATTGCCGCCCAGATCTGTCCCCCTCTTGAGGAAAAGGAGATGACAAAGATCTTTTTGAAAACATTAAGTTCATTCTATTACGACCGAATGGTTGCCAGTGCGCCCAGCGACTTCACTGAAATGGTGAACATAGGGGTACGCCTTGAAGAAGCAGTCCGAGAAGGACGATTGGTCAAAGGTACAGAACCATCAAGCAGTACCAAAAGATACGGTAGTGCTTTTCCAAAGAAAAAAGAGCAATATATTGGTAATATCTCTCTTGGAAAGCAAAGGCGAAGGTATCAACCAGTAGCAGCGGTAACTACCGCTATCAACCCTGCACCTGCTACAACGTATCAACCTCAGGTTGTTCCGAGCCAACCGAATCAACAACAATATCAGCAAAGGACACAGTAGTCTCTTCAGCAGGCTCATCCCCAATACAATAACAACAATCGTACGACTCGACCCCTAGGGTTTGAGCCTATACCGATGTTGTACGTAGAACTGTTTCCACTACTACTGGTCAAGGGGCATGTCCAAACCAGGTCTCCTCTTACAATACCGGAAAATCTGCCTTTTTGGTTCAAAGCGGATCAAACTTGCCCTTACCATCAAGGAGGACCGGGGCACAACATTGAAAACAGTCTCAGCTTCAAATCTGATGTACAGAAGCTTGTCAGGAACGGTGTCTTATTTTTCAAAGATACTAATCCAAATGTTTAGACGAACCCATTGCCTCAACATGAGAAAACTGCCGTAAATTTGATAGAGGAAGAATTTAGCCGCAGTTATCAAATTTGCGATGTACTCCTATTAGGAACTAATCTGGTCAGGATGCATTGCAGACAGAGCGGGTACGGTCATGTACCATCTCACAATTATCACCAGTGTGATATCTGCTCCAAGAATAATTAGAGGTGTTCTGTAGTGCAATCAGCTCTACAAGAACAAATGGATCTAGGCTGGATCCAAGATCACCAAATCCGTGATGTCAATATGGCTCACGCAAATCCAAACATTGTTCAGAACCACAACATTCTGACGATGAATGTCAACTTAGTGGCGATGCATTCAAGGCAAAGTCAATATAATAATCCGCCACGGCACGATTACAATTCCTGTCCGATCTGCTCAATAAATAATCAGGGATGCTCTTTTGTACAAGAGGCCCTCCAGCGTCAGATGGATCTCGGATGGATCCAGGATTACCGTGATAGAAGTAGCCATAAGTTAATATGATTTAAATCTTTGATATTCGCTTGATGAATACCAGTCTGGTAGAATTACACGCTAAGCAAGTCAGGCTCGGTTTTCTGGCTTCGCATGTTTATAAGGACTGTAAAGTGTGTCGTGAAGACGACCAAGGATGTGCACTTGTCCAAAGAACACTTCAACACTTGTTGGACCACTGGTGGCTTCCAATCTACTTGGATAAAGCTACACAACAGATTAGTATGACTGACGGGAATCCTACTAGGCATCAAAGTCAGGATGTTCGCTCGATGGAAACAAATCTAGTAAGGTTGCACTGCATACAAAGCGGGCGTGGCCGGGTGCCACTTCACAACTACGAGCGCTGTAGAGTTTGTTCAGAGAACAACCAAGGATGCTACCTCGTACGAGCAGATCTTCAAAATCAGTTGGACCAGAAAGAGATCCGACCATGTTCAAGTTCTTAGTCGATCAACGTGATTCCAGACTATCTTTCTGATCAAAGCAAAGACGTTGTCATAATCTCCGATCAGGGGAGGACCAGAGACTTATGCGCCATAATCCCTCTACTCCACGAATTGAGAATTCCTCTGGACAGTAGAAAGGTTCTCAACCAAGAACCAATCGAGGCCGGCTATAATGGTCAGAAAAATCAAAAGGCTTCTGTGGTTGTCTATCTGCCAGGACCAATACCGTACAAATACAATAAGGTTATCCCTTACAAGTACGGTGCAACAACAATTAAAAATGGAAATGAAACTTCATTACCCTCCATCGTAAACATTGCCGACATCAGTCGAGTAACACGGAACGGCCGAATCTTCAACAGAGGAGTTGGAGAACCCACCAAGGAAAAGGAACCTCAAACTGAAGTTCCCAATCAACCAGTTGGGCAATCCAGTAATCTCGACTTTTCAAAGAACAAAGATGAGATGCTGAAGCTCATCCAAAAAAGCGAGTACAACATTGTAGACCAACTATTGCAAACTCCATCAAGAATCTCTGTGCTGTCTCTCTTGCTCAGTTCCGAAGCTCACAGGGAAGCTTTGCAGAAAGTCTTGGAACAAGCTTTCGTAGAACAAGATGTGACGATAAGACAATTTGACAGCATCATCTCCAACATCACTTCCTACAACAACTTAGGATTCAGTGATGAGGAATTGCCGGAAGAAAGCAAGAATCACAACATGGTACTTAACATTACAGTCAATTTCCAGGACGATGCTCTATCCAGCGTACTGGTAGATACAAGATCAGCTCTGAATGTTATGCCAAAATATACTCTGATGCGACTATCATTTCAAGGATCTCCGATGAGTGGCAGCGAGGTCATCGTCAAAGCCTTTGACGGATCCAGAAAAAAAGTTATCGGCGAAGTTGATCTTCCCATAACTATCGGTCCTCACACTTTCCAATTCACTTTCCAGGTCATGGACATCCGGTCACCATACAACTATTTATTAGGAAGACCTTGGATACACGAGGCTGGGGCAGTCACTTCGACACTTCACCAGAAGCTGAAGTTCGTCAAGAATGACAAGCTAGTCACAGTCTGTGGAGAGCAGGCCTTAATCGTAAGCAACTTATCATCATCATCCTATGTGGAACCTGAGGAGGTTGTTGGAACTCAGTTTCATGCACTGTCATTAAGCGATAAGAATCAACCAGAAGGAGGGACATCAATTTCCTATACAAAGATGCTCTAAAAGAAATCAAGAGTAATGACACAAAAGGATGGGGACAGCTTGTCATCCCTACGGATAACAAGACAAAGAAAGGTCTTGGTTTTTCCTCAACCTGTACTCAGACTACTAAAGATGAAAGTTTTCATCCCATTCAGGACTTCTTCCACAGTGAAGGCTTCCTCCACCCAGTGTCTCAAGAAGTACACACCATCAATGAGGATGACTCATCCGATACAGATGAAGAGTGGAAGTCCTATCTCAACGAGGACGGTTATATGTCTCAGGAAGAAACGCATATGCCATTTTGCTTTCCCACGCAGAGTCCGAGATATATACCAAGATCAGACGTCAAGATGATATACGGAGATTGTGATCCTGAAGGATGTAGTGCTCCGCCTAACTCATTAGAGGAAGACACTCTGATGAAAGACAACTTTGACCACGACTATTATGACCCAATGGATGACTTGCCTATCTGGAAGCCATGCCCAGAAGACTCGGGGCAAAAGAGTCAGCCCAACGACGCTTATCAGCTGAGCATCATTAAAAAGAATACCTGTGTCCCCACCAAATCACGGGATCATTACTCAGGACATTCCAAAAATATCCAGCACAATGATCAATCTGCAAAGATTGCAGGACAAGAGTTCATCAACTATGCTTTTCCTGAGGTTAACGTCATCGAGAAGGATGACTCCTCCAGTTTCACAGAAGTATGGGACACATTACGACAACCGAGTGGTATGTACGACTTCTTGGTCAAGTACACCGCTCCTGAAAGCTCTCGTATCAGGCTTGAAGATGTCCAACCAACTGGATGGGGAGATCCACCTGAGAGTGAAAACACTGTGCAAGATACAATAGAAGAGTTCGTTTATGACAACCCTGCATGGGAGGAAGACTTCAATGATCCTGCTCCGCCGGAAATTAGCGTCATTTGTGAGGACAAATCAAGAAAGAAGTTACCAGACTTTGTGATTCACCGAGGAGTTCGTCGCCAATGGGTTGCTGTCGATGTCCCAAAAGTCATCCGTAAGTCTAAGTAATTGCCATTTTTGTTTTGACGTTTCACCCTGCCCAGGTGAAACAAATGTTTTTATAGGGCTCACTTTTCTGTAAATGTCCCTCTTCGCTTTGCCCGAAGCAATAAAGTTTTATTTTATAGGGCTGTAGTTTCAAGAATCGACTAAATCATAAATAAATAACGTCGTTCTGTAATTTCTGCAGTTATTGCTGTTTTCACTTTTCGCTTTTTCAGAAAATGGTAATACTAAAATAGCCCAAAAATAAACTACTACAAGCATTTTTCAGAAAAATACACTACACACACTCTTGCATTCTCTCTATCTTTTCTAAAAAACAAATCATCACATCATGTAGATTACTTGTTTTAAACCCCATTGAAATATACGATCCGATGCCTTCTCCCAACTTTGAATTCCCGGTATTTGAAGCTGAAGAAGAAGAGGACGAATAAATTCTAAAAGAGATGTCCCTATTACTCAGGCAAGAGGAATGGTCCATTGAGCCTCACAAAGAGCAGTTGGAAACGGTCAACTTGGGTTTAGAGGAAGAGAGGAAAGAAGTCAAGATTGGGGAACTGCTCAGTCCGACTGTCAAAGAAAGCTTGATAAAACTTCTCAAAGAGTTTCCCGATGTATTTGGTTGGTCCTATCAGGATATTCCAGGGTAGGATACCAGCATCGTGGAACATCATTTACCGTTAAGATCCGAATGTCCTCCGGTAAAACAAAGGTTGAGAAGAACTCATCTGGACATGGCCATCAAATCAAAGAGGAAGTGCAGAAACAGATTGATGCAGGTTTCCTCGCCACCTCTGAATATCCTCAATGGTTAGCCAACATAGTACCAGTTCCGAAAAAGGACAAAAAAGTCAGAATGTACGTAGACTACAGGGATCTGAACAAAGCTAGTCCAAAGGAAGACTTCCCCCTGCCGCACATAGACATGCTGGTAGACAGTACAACAAAGTTCAAAGTCTTCTCCTTCATGGATGGATTCTCGTGCTATAATCAAATCAAAATGGCACCGGAAGATATGGAGAAAACTTCATTCATCACCCCATGGGACACCTTTTGTTACAAGGTAATGTCGTTCGGTTTGAAGAACGTTATCCAAGTTCAGTCAAGCCTTATCCCTGCCACAGAGGACTCATATCATGTGCTCTAACCTCAAGTCAATGGCTAGAGGAGACTTGAGGTTCCATTGGATCAACATTTGCCACAGACCTGCTGCAGTTGCAATTCACTATTACAGCCAAAACAAACTTGCTCTACTATAAATAGAGCTCATTTATGATCAGTTTGAGTACACCAAAGCACCCAAACTGATGCTTTACTCAAAATATCTCTTTCACTCCAATTTTGCCTTCTAACTCAAGTTACTATCGGGTTTTGAGATTGAGAGTGATTCCAACTAAACCAATCACACACACACACCTCATAAACATCATATGTGAGTGATCTAAACACTAACACAACATCTGGAACATTAAATTCATCAAGTCACCAGCCAATTGCTCAAGTTCTTGACAGAGTTGTAATTGAGGTACCACAACCAGTTCCAGCTCATTTCAATCCATTCTAAACATTCAAACACACTCCTTGGCACCTAAGGAAGTTGTCTAGATCATTGGAACATATCTATAACACCTCCAAACCAGAATTCAATCACCAGCTGCAAGAGGTAAACCTCAAACTTTTAAACTCAATGTATCATGCATCATAAACATATTTTCAAATTACCATTGTGTTTCTGAATGTCTGTAGATCATTAACCCTCAATCAATAGATGTTTATAGTTCGTGTATAGGATTTCATTAAGCTCTTGCAATTTTTAGGGTTCATCTGGTCAGAGTGTAATATCTTTTGATTCACTCAATTTAAACAAAATTGAATATTGCCATTGTGTTCCTTGTTTCAAAACGCATGATTTTCATATTTGGATCGTGTGAAATGGTTGAGAAACAAGGGAAATAGGATGCATTTTGCAAATCGGATGAAGCTTGGAAGAAGAAGATGGCCATGGTGCCATTTCTTCAGAAATCCAACTAGTTTTGCTATATATTATTCAGTTTCCACAATATAACTGAATTGGCATTGCGCCCGAGTGGAAACACTAGTATTTGTGTGTGTGTGTAGCGAGCGAGAGGTCTGGGGTTCGAATCCCCCTCGCCCCAGACCTTTTGATTTTATTTTTTAACCATTTTCAAAGGTTGTCTTCACATATTATTCATTGATTCCATCCTCTTTCAGCCCACGCACATGGCTCAGATGGTAGAATTTTAAGCTTTCCACCCCAAAGGCGTGAGTTCAAGCCTTGGGGGGACCATTTCTAATTTTTTACCACTTGTTTTCTTTTCAATTTTTCACCATCTTTTGAATAACTTCAAAAATTAATTTCTCACTCATTTTTTTATCATTTTTTATTGGTTCTTTTTGCAAAAAGTCAAAAAAATGTTAAAATATTTATTCTACAAAAATCTCGCACAAAAATATTATTTATTTTATATATTTAATATTTTCATAAAGAAGTTATTTTATTTGTTTTTTAACATTTGAAAATATTTCTTTTCTCTTGAACTTTTCAAAAACCCAAATGAGTTTTAAGTCATCTTGTGATTAAAACATCATTTTTCAAACCTTAACCAAAAATCACAAGTGGTTTATTTAAACTTATTTGGTGTTCTTATCATTTTTAATTTATTTTTCTTTGAAAAATTACTTTCAGAAATGAAATTAGGGTTTCTTTGATTTTGATCTTTATCAAGCATTTTAAAATACACTTTGGGCCTCTTGATAGAGTGTAAGTCCCATCCCTTTGTAAATAAACAATTTTTTGGGCCTCAGTCATTGTATAAGTCCCAATACGATTTCAAAAATCTCGGCGCAATCGTTGTTTTCAAAAACTTTTTGGGTCTCTCCTTGAGTTGTAAGCCCCATCTTTTGAACAAAAATAAACTTTGGGCCTCTTGAAAGAGTGTAAGACCCAACCCTCTTTGTAAATAATTCCTCCTTGGGCCTACCCTTGTGTTGTAAGTCCCATTTATTTTCTTTTTCAATTCTTTGGGCCTCTCCTTGAGTTGTAAGACCCATCTCTTTGTACAGAAAACCTTTTTTTTGGGCCTCAGTCATTATGTATGTCACGATACAATTTTCAGATCAACAGTACGATTACTGTTTTTCATCTGGGCCTCTCCTTGAGTATAAGCCCCAATCTTTTCAAAACAACTTTCCTTTTTGATTTAGGTTCAAATTCATAGTTGTTATCAAAACTTTCTTTAATTTCTTGAACAACTAACCATACAGCTGTTACAATGGAAGCTTGTTCACCTGTAAGTTTTAAACAGTTTTCTTTTACATACTTGCATATATATATATATATATATATATATATATATACATATATATATATTTGTTTTGTCCTAGAAGCTTGCTCACCTGTAAGTCCTCCTACCCTCTTTTATATACAGTATATATTTCATCTGTATATATATGCCTGTATATTATCTGTTTAGAGTTTTCCCCAGCAATTAGGTCTAGGAATAGATAAAGCCAGTGGTAACTCTTTTAACACAGTCAAAACTAGTTCCCCATAGGAATTTCCAGATACAGTCTTGCCTCCTCTTGGGCTTTTACAATATGGAACAAAGAGAAAGGCATTATTCCCGGTGAAACTTTTCTCAGACTGTCACTATTAGAAAACCTGTCAAAGAAATTCACTTCCCCGGAGAGGATTAATTCTCGGTGAAACCTCTCTTGAATTTATTCAAACCCTAGAACTGTTCACTAAAGAAAAGATTATTCCCGGTGAAACTTTTCTTGAACTTTTCTTAAGTTTGGACCCACAGGCTTCCTAAAAGCATCCCCGCCTCCTCTTGGGCTTTGTACAAGGACCCTCCGGCTTCTTAGAAGTTCTCATGCCTTCTCTTGGGCTTAGTACAAGGACCCCAAAGACCCCTTAAAGGTATAGGACATAACTTAGTCATCCTTTGTTAGAGCAGTCTTTCCAAAGAGTCAAAATCTCAGACCAATTTAGGGTTGATTCTCATCCCTTAAAGCGCCAGCCTCCTCTTGGGCGTCATACAAAGATAAACCTTTCATACCAGTAGACTTGGACAGTCTAATCTCCTCTTGGATCTCAAAGACATTCTCAAGCTCTCTACAAACGCAGGAGAAACCCTGGTCATTTGATCAATCTCTCGTAGAGTTAAAACCCTCCTAGGTTCTGAAACTCAATCTTTCATCCTAAATTTCCCAGCTAGGGCCAAATCACTATCAATAAACCTTTATCAGAACCTCAAGGCATCTGATACCTCAACTCTTCTATAATCCTCTGCAAGAGTTGATTGCCCACTTTGGACCTGCCTTTGGATCTCAATAATCCTCTGCAGAAGATGGCCTCCTCTTAGGCTTTGAATAAGAAATTCCTCAGTCAGCCTCCTCTTAGGCTTTGTATAATGATTCTTTATTCTTCCTCATCACCTTTTCAGCACTCTCTTGTTGAGTCAATCTTCTTTCTTAAACACTCTCTTGTTGAGTCAGTCCTTTTCAACCTCAATCTTGGGCTTTGTACAAGACAGATAATAAACACTCTCTTTTTGAGTCAGTCCTTTTCAGCCTCAATCCTGGGCTTTGTACAAGACAAATAAAAACACTCTCTTGTTGAGTTAATCACTTTAAATCACTCTCTTGTTGAGTCGACCTTTTCTGCCTCAATCTTGGGCTTTATACAAGACACCTGAAATATCCTCAGCTAAGTCAATCATCTCCCTTTAGCCTCAATCTTGGGCTTTGTACAAGACATATATAAACTTTCTCCAGCAAAGTCAAAATCTTCTAAACCTTCTCTTAAGCTCTGTATAAATATCTCCCCGACGGAGTCAATTCCTCCCAGCCTTCTTTTAGGCTTTAGGAATTAATCTCCCTAAGCAGAGTCAATCTCCTTTTTAGCCTCAATCTTGGGTTTTGTACAAGACACCACAAATATATCCCATGTGGAACCCATAAGTCTTCTTTTCGCCTCAATCTTAAGCTTTGTACAAGACAGATAAAAACCTTCCCCAAAAGTCAATGTCCAGCCTCCTCTTAGGCTTTATATAATGATTTTCCCCAAAAGAGTCAATTCTTTCTTAGCCTCAATCTTAGGCTTCGTACAAGACAAATAAATACTCTCTTGTTAAGTCAGTCTTTTCCAGCCTCCTCTTAGGCTTTGTATAATGACCTCACCAGTAGAGTCAATCAATCTCTTAGCTTCATCCTTGGGCTTTGATCAAGGCACACAAAAATCAAACATCCCCTCAGAGGAAATCAAAATCTCTCTGTAGGAAGACATTTCTCTGTATATCACACATCAAAACAAACCCTAATTCCAGATAACTGCTGTAAGTGGCACACTTGTTGATTCAAAAATCCAAGTTGTAGTCCATCTTTTATCCTGGTAAATCCATTGTTTCATCTAATTCTATAAGAGGCAAGCCTCGGGATTATTTACATCCACGCCACTATCCCTCTCTTAGCATGAAAGATTCCTAAGGAAAAATGGCATTGCTCAACACTGAGTTAAAGTTTTCCCCTTCAGGGTAAATCCATCATAAAGGAAATTATGGCATTGTTGGATTCTCATATCCCGGTTAAAGTAATTCTCCTTTATAATCAGTCACCAACAGTTGTGATAAACAGACAAGATATCTCTATTTAGAGAGGACAAATTCTCTCTCGGTCCAACCTTTTAGCTTTAATCTTGGGCTTTGAACAAGACACAAATACTCCTTTTAGCTTCAATCTTGGGCTTTGAACAAGACACCAAACATTTTTTTGCTCCCATAGAATAGGAGAAACTACGATTGCTCTGATTTCCCTGTTTTCTTTAACGGGAATACGTAGGCATAAGATTGTGAAATCTTAGCGAGCATACCAATCAAAAACTTTAGGTCTAGTACCTTCACACTAAACAAAAACCTTAGGTCGAGTACCTTACCAAAAACATCAAAAAATCCAAACACAACAAAAACTCTCTCTCTCTCAACACTCCCAAAGGAGAAACTTTCCCAACCCACAACAGACAAGCACCAGTAAGTAGAATAAGAAGAGAATGATTGCTAACAATCTGTGGATAACCACATATAGGATGGGTGATTGACAACTCCCCATTGTATAACCTGACCCCGGACCCCCCAATCTCTTAGTATTTGTTCAGTTAAACATTTGCGTGCAAGGTTAGTTTTAGATAGCTTCCCTTTCCTTTCAAGCTTCATACGATAAATAAGAAATCAGAAAGTAGCACCTAACTCCTACCACTGCGGTGAGGAGAAACCCATGGCGATAAGGTGGTCGCGTCACCGATAAAAATTGCACGCTACACCAATGTTTTTCTCTTAGCATGAAAGATTCATAAGGAAAAAATGGCATTGCTCTACACTGAGTTAAAGCTTTCCTCCTTCATGACATCACCCTTATAAAGGAATTATGGCATTGCTGGGTTCACATATTCCAGTTAAAGTAATTTCCCTTATAATCAATTTCTCAACATTTGTGATGAGTAGGTGAGATATTCTCCCTTTAGAGATGACAAATTCTCTCTTTCAATCACCCTTTTAGCTTCAATCTTGGGCTTTGAACAAGACATAAATACTCAAATAACTTCAATCTTGGGCTTTAAACAAGACAACAAACATCTTTACTCCCATAGAATAGGAGGAACTACGATTGCTCTGATTTCCCAGATTTCTTTACGGGAATACGTAGGCATAAGATTGCGAAATCTTAGCGAGCACACAAATCAAAAACTTTAGGTTTAGTACCTTACCAAAAACAACAGAAAACCCGAAAATAACAAAAAAATTCTTTCAATTCCCCCCAAAGGAGAAACTTTCCCAGGCCACAGTAGATAAACACCAGAAAACACTTAAATCAACAGAGAAACATATAATAAAAGGTCTATGGATAACCATATATACATTGGGTGTTAATAGCTTCCCTTTGTAAAACCTGACTCCGATCCCCAATCTTTTAGCATTTGTTAAAGAAAACATTTGCGTGCAAGGTTAGTTTTAGATAGCTTCCATTTCCTTTCCAGCTTCATAGGATAAATAAGAAATCAGAAAGTAGCACCCAAATTCCAACATTGTGGTAAGGTGGTCGCATCACCGATAAAAATTGCACGCTACAGGTACCTAAGGATAAGATCATTTATGTTGCACACATCCTTAGCAGCTTAGTTGAGACACCAATCATGGTACCTGGACAGCGAATGCTCGTGACACATGATGGGAAGAAGGCATATGTTCCAAGATTTGGAACTTAATCCTGGAGGCTTTGTTGGTTTCGGAGGAAACCAGAAAGGGAAGATCATTAGCTCTGAAGCTATTGGCAATGGTAAACTCCCTTCTATTACTGATGTTCTTTTGGTTAATGGCTTTATGCATGACTTATTGTCTATCAGCCAGCTTAATGACAACAATTATGATATCATTTTTAATCAAAAGTCCTGTAAGGCTGTCAGTCAGAAAGATCACATAGTCCTTTTTAATGGGAAAAGAAAGAACAACATTTATAAAATCAGACTTTATGATGTTAAGGATCAAAAAGTAAGATGTCTAATGTCTGTTAATGAAGAGCAATGGGTATGACATAGATGTTTGGGCCATGTTAGCATGTGAAGGATTTCTCAGCTAAATAAGCTTGGATTAGTCAGAGGCTTACCCAACCCGACGTTCGCTTCAGATGCTTTTTGTGAAGCATGTCAGAAAGGCAAGTTTTCTAAAACTTATTTCAAATCGAAAAATGTTGTTTCTACCTCTATACTGTTAGAGATTTTGCATATTGATCTATTTGGACCAGTGAAAAGTGCCTCTATCAGTGGTAAGAAGTATGGATTGGTCATCGTTGATGAATATAGTCATTGGACATGGGTAAAGTTCTTGAAACATAAGGATGAGTCACATAATGTGTTCTCTAACTTCTGATCACAAGTGCAAACAGAGATGGATTGCAAAATAGTCAGAGTCAGAAGTGATCATGGTGGCCAATTTGAAAACAAGCACTTTGAGAATCTTTTTTATGCTTATGGCATTTCCCATGATTTCTCCCGCCCTAGAACTCCACAGCAGAATGGGTTTGTAGAAGGGAAGAATAGGACTTTGCAAGAGATGGCTCACACCATGGTCCAAGAGACTACTATTGCTAAGCATTTTTAGGCAGAGGCAGTTAACACGGTGTGATATATTCAGAACAAAATTTCTATTAGACATATTCTGGGTAAGACTTCTTATGAAGTGTGGAAGAACAGAAAGGCCGAAATTTCGTATTTTCATCCTTTTGGATGTGATTGCTTTATGTTGAACACTAAGGAGAATCTTGACAAGTTTGATTCTAAGGCACATAAGTGTTTATTGTTAGGATATTCTGAACACTCAAAAGGCTATAGAGTCTCTAACCCTGAAACACAAGTTATTGAGGTGTCAATTCATGTTAGATTCAATGATAAGCTTGACCCTAAAAAGTCAAAGCTAGTTGAGAAATTTGCATATATGAAGATCTCTTTCTCAGAATCCAAGGATAAAGATTCTAGAGATAAAGACTCTGAAGGAAAAGATAAGGACACTGAAGCAAAACAGTCAGAAATGACTCAACCAGAAGTTATTATTGGTCCATCTCATCAGAAGAAGAGTATACCAAGAACTTCTCAATCTAAAGAATTGATTCTGGGAGATAAAGATGCACCAGTCAGAACTTGATCTTCGTTCAAACCTTCTGAAGAAACTCTTCTGGGTTTGGTATCTTTGATAGAGCCCACATATATTGATGAAGTTCTTCTGGATAATGAATTGATTTTGGCTATGCAAGAGGAACTGAATCAATTTATATAAATGAGGTTTGAGATCTTGTTCAGAAACCAAAAGATGTCCATGTTATTGGAACCATATGGGTGTTCAGAAACAAACTCAATGAGAAAGGTGAAGTCGTCAGAAACAAGGCTCGACTGGTAGCACACGGTTATATTCAGCAAGAGGGGATCGACTATATAGAAACCTTTGCGCCAGTTGCCAGGTTAGAGTCTATTCATCTTTTAGTTTTGTTTGCAGTAAATCATGACATCATTCTGTATCAGATGGATGTTAAAAGTGCATTCTTGAATGGGTACATTTATGAACAAATGTATGTGCACCAAGCCCCTAGTTTTGAGAGTTATGGAAACCCAGATTTTGTTTTTAAACTTAAAAAGTCGTTATACGGTATGAAACTAGCTCCTAGAGCTTGGTACGAAAGACTAAGTAACTTCCTTTTGGAAAATGATTTTACTAGAGGGAAAGTGGACACAGCGCTCTTTTACAAAACCTTTAAGAATGATTTTCTGGTTGTGTAAATTTATGTTGATGATATAATATTTGGTTCTGCTAATGCTTTGTTGTGCAAGAATTTTGCTAAGTTAATGCAGGCAGAATTTGAAATGAGTTTGATGGGAGAAGTAAAGTTTTTTCTAGGGATTCAAATTGATCAATGTTCAGAAGGAACATACATCCACCAAATTAAGTATACAAGAGAACTTCTGAAGAAGTTTAACTTGTCATAATGCAAGCAAGCAAAACCTCCAATGCATCCTACATGCATTATGGAGAAGGAAGATGTAAGTAGTAAGGTAGTTCAGAAGCTATTCATAGGTATGATAGGTTCTCTCCTTTATCTAACTGCTTCTAGACCTGATATTTTATTTAGTGTTTGTTTGTGTGCTCGCTTCCAATCAGACCCTAGGGAGACTCATTTAACTGCTGTTAAGAGAATCTTTAGGTATATGAAAGGTACTACTAATCTTGGTTTGTTTTATAGAAAATCAAGTGAATACAAATTATTAGGTTATTGTGACGCTGACTATGCTATAGATAGAATAGAAAGGAAAAGTACTTCTGGAAGTTGTCAATTTCTGGGAGACAATCTGATCTTCTGGTCTAGCGAGAGATACTCAACAATTGTGCTTTCAACAGCTAAAGCTAAGTATATCACAACTTTTGGATGCAACACTCAGATACTCTAGATGAAGACTCAGCTAGAAGATTATCATATTTTTAGAGTAACATTCCTATTTTCTATGATAATCCTTCTGTTATTTATTTATCCAAGAACCCTGTCTTGCATTCTAGGGATAAACATATTGAGATTAAACATCACCTTTTACGTGACTATGTTCGAAAGGGTATTTTCCATTTAAAATTTGTTGATACAGACCATCAATGGACTTATATCTTTATAAAACCCCTTGCTGAAGATAGATTCGTTTTCATTCTGAAAAGTTTGTACATGGAATCCTATCCAGAATGAAAAGATGTTATTAGAATGTTAGGCTTCCAAAACTCTTGGTTAGATTCTGAGAATTTATTGTTGTTTGATTCTTTGATTATGAGACATGAGCTTTCAGAAGTAAGGAAGTTTCATGAATTAGAAATGTTCTGATCAGAAGCAATCTTATCAACTTGTCTTCTTGATTCTGAACAGTCGATGCATTTAATAGTTGTTATTTCATTTGATATCGTGTGGTTCTTAGTGGTAACAGTTGTCCCACTTTCTGAGCATGTGTGATGATGGTGTGACACATTGGGTTTCATATTCTTGGAACTAGGTTAAATCTTTATGCCTTTCCCATATGTCTACACATTTATTGCTTTAATCATTTCTAAAATGTTTATATAAACCCACTCCACTCATATTTCACACTACGCTCACACTATTCCCACACATTCTCTCTTTCAAACCTCAAAACTCTCTCTATAACTGTTCATCTCTTTCATCTTTTCTTCAATGGATGAGAATTAACATTGACAACCTCCTAGTCACTCGGTTGCTGATGAAAATCACCCTGTTATCACTCCCAACACTCCGCTCGAAGAACTAATGGTTCTTAGTGAAACCATAGTGTAACGGGAAAATTTGAGATTAAGCTATTGATTAACTTAACTCATAATGCAAGAGTCGCCGCTGCATTTTTATTTTTCCAAAGGAATGGGTAAAAGAACGAACAAAACCCAAAGAATTTTTAAAACAAAACTAATAAAAACAAAGACAAGGGTAAGGGGTTTGGTTATGCAAAGGGAAGTTGTTAGCACCCAAAACGTCTATAGTACTCTATAGGAACCTCTTTGAAAATCTAGTGTTTGGCTTAAAAGGTATTGTTTGCAAAAGATTGGTAAGGTGATAAGAGAAGTATTTTGTTTAATAATTTTGTGTTTGACAAGACTTCCTGAGTCTCGTGCCTACGTACCCACAAAGTGCAATGGAGGATCAAAACCTCGTAGTTCTTGATACAAATAACAAAAGAGATTTGTTTTGATTGATTTTAAATGGGAATACAAGTTGTCATTTTAAGGAGAATACTCAACTAGTCACCCACAAGTGTATGAAAATGGACCTTTGCATCACTATTGAGAAGGGCTCCAACTTGGATTAAAATCAACAAGCATGCTACTAGCTCTCTCAAGTGGAAAAGAGTCAACACTTAATCATAACTATGGAGATAGGAGAATTATATCTCAACTATGAAAATGACTCATGTCTAAACCTTATGAAAAAGTTAAAAGAAAAAGTGCACAAAGGCACAAAATGGTTTGAATGAGTTAAGTATTTTTTAAGTCTTATGAAAATGGTCTTGATATACTTAAGATTGATTAGCACTTTATTCAAGAAAAATAGTTTGAAAAAGCACTTGACAAAGTCAAGGTTTATTATGAAAGTGGTTCTAGTTTGAAAACAAGAAGGTTTTGAAAAAGGGAGAAGATTTTGAAAATTTAATAAGGGGATGATATGAAGAGACTACTCTAAAGCACAAAATAAAATCTAAGGAAGAAAAGATCTAACTAAGATAAACAGAGAAATAACCAAGCATCAGATGAAAACCAAGTATCTAAGCCAAGTCTTCGCAAGAGGTCAACTTACGGTCAAAGTACCAAATAAGATCCATGGGCTCAAGTCACCACTCCAAAGCATAGGGTCAAGAGCCTACATCTAAGTCCATAACTCCAAATCCAAGCAAGGGATAGTCACCAAATAGTCCAATGGAAAACATTAAGAGTCTTTTAATGGTTTAAGCCTTTATTAATGTCTTAAAAAGAAAAAGAAAGTCCAAGTGGACAAAGAGAAAAAGGCATAAACATAAACAAGATAATATGAAAATAATGATATGATAATGATAATAATAAAGCAATATAAAGTGCAAGAAATTAAATGACTTGAAGATAAATGTGCATAAAAGTAAATGGCATAAAAATAAATGTTAGCACAATTAAATTTAGTGTTAGAATTAATGAAGAAGAAATTTTGTCATTTAAAGTAGATTACTCAACTAATTAACCCAACAAGTATGAGAACTTTGCATCATCCTTTGAGAAGGGCTCCAACTTGGATAAAATCAACAAGTATGCCACTAGCTCAATTAGGTGGAAAAGAATCTACACACTATGGAGAAAGGAGATTTACTTCTAAACTAAAAATGACTCATATCTAAAATTGGACCAAATGATCACTTTCTGATTAGGGACAAATTTAGTGTTATGTTAAGCAATCGTAGCACAATATATAAGGAAGATCATACTACGGGAGACCGATCAATAACAATTTATGTACCATACATGTTAGAGATATGATAGAAATCATACTCATAAAACATGTAGCACAAGTCAAAACAAGGTTGATCAAGACCTAAGTCAAGGAAAGATGGATACATTACATCAATCAACCTCTAATGATACTTAGGACAAACTTATGAATCAATAATCCAAAGTACCTCAATTGATTAAATGATCAATCAAATGATAGATTTGAAATGATGAAAGTTCATCAAGCACCACTCAAGATCTCATGAACAAGATGGCCTACACATCATCTAATTGATCAAAAGAAAGGTGAAAAAGATAAAGAAAAGGATGAAGAAGAGAGGACCAAGCAAGATAGCAAAACCAAATTGGATCCAAGTGATGATCAAGTCATTATCAAAATCAATCATCCATTTTGGTGGATTAGGGTTTTCACCCCATCAACACCTAATATCCATTGAGTTTGATAAAACTTATGATCAAATCAACCAAGTTCCAAGGCCAACAGCAGTCAACATAAGTCAAACAAATATAAAGTGCAACAATATGAATTAAAATGCACTAAAATGATTTTTAAAATTAATTTTAAAATAAGAATAAAGATGAAAATGAAAATGATGCATCAAATCAAATAAAAAATGGTCAAGAAAGTTCATGCAAGTCAGAAACAAGTAAAGAATGATATATAAATTTTTTGAGAATTTTAAAATGCATAAAACTATTTTTAAACTATTTTAAAAAGCTTCAAAAATGAGAAAAATCATGAAAAATAGAAAATGATGAAAATAAAATATGAAAAATATAAAATCAGAAAGAGAAAAATAAAAGAGAATTTTAGAAATTATTTTGGGATTTTTTGTAGTTAAAATGAAATTTCTATGAATTTTCAAAGAAAAATGCAATTTAAAAATAAAAATCATAAAAGAAAATAAAAGGAAAAAACCACGCGCGTTTAGTCTATTTCATTAATCTGACTTGGAAGATCTAACAGTTCAAAAGCGCTATGCACGGTAGAATTTACTTCAAAAATAACACAGGATCACATTTGAATCCAACCAATGAAAACATTTCAACCAGCCATCGTGTCTCCACCACAAATCATCTTCCTCACCTCTCCGGTCATCTTCTCTGGTGAGATGCTCACCGGAGATTGCTAGGTGGTAAAGTTAGGGCACGAGACCACCATCATTGCAACTGTCTCATCAAGGCGAACTCAATCTCACACTCCATTTTCATTATTGAAAGAGAGTAGAGAGAATTTTAGAGAAAACACAATGAAATGAAAAACATGAAAACAAAAGTTAAATGATGAATACAAGCTATCAACACCAGCTAGGTTAGGGGAAACACTCAGCAAGCAAAAGACTACATTGTGGTAACTTGTTTGATTGAAAATGGAGCCTCAAACTACCTTGTCCAAAAACGATCGGAGGAGCTCTGAAACTGGATTTGGTTGGAGTGATTCAGGGACTCTTAGAGCTTTGGAATTATTGCAGAAGCTTCAGAGGATCATGATGAAGCTAACTGAATTAAGAAATTGAGTGGAAACAAGTCGAAAATCAAAACACGATAGCACACTTTTTGAAGAAAATTTGAGAGTGGAGCAGAGGTTTTCTGGCTATCAAAAGCTTGAGAAATGATTAGAATGAGGTCTCTATTTATAGGAGATGATGATGGAATTCTCAGAGGGGTTGAATGATCCAGAATTTGTTGATTTTGTGTGCACCCTCATAGAAAGTGTGAATTGAAATGCATCAAAACTCATCCAAATCATGTGTTTTGTGAGTCATTTAACTTCTGGGAACTTCACTAATCATGTTTATATGCATAGCACATGATAATTTGGCTGCAATTGAAGATTAGTGAACTTCAAAATCTGATCATGGGGCAAATAATTGGTTTCGTGAGGTCATGTTTACACCAATGGGGCATCTTGTACACGAGGCTTTTTGTTCTTATTCTTTTTGCAATTGGTTAACATCATAACAAATATCACAATGTGCCAAGAAAGGTTTCATTTGGATGCTTTAGCAAAAATATATATCATGTTGAAGTTGGCACAAAAGTCTGGCAAACCTAACTTGAAATATTCTAAGTCCAAATGGCTTAAAATGACCTATAATGTATCAATGAATTCCATGGTCTTCCAAGCACAATTAGCTCTAGACCCTTGAAGAAAACTTGTAGAGGTAATTTCAAAGAGTAAGTAGCACAAAGAACCAACCTCAAATGTTGAAAATGGAAGAAGTTATGATTCTTGAAAGTTGAGAAAAAAGTCACTTGAAAATAGGTCAAAATTCCACTAAGTCCACAAATGACCTATAATGTCTTCAAACTTTTGATGATCCTTCAAGCATAATTGGCTCTTGTAATGTAAAGAGAAGTTGAAGAGGATGTTGATAAGAGATATGAAAAAAGAGGCATTCAAAAATATTGAGAATTGAAGGAGTTGTGATCCTTGGAACTTTGACTTGAAATGTTGACTTTTTAGGCCAAACTTCCTTGAATCAACTTGTAAACTTGGGCTTTCCTTGCATTTAAAGGTACATGGATGATCATATGAGCTCACAATAATGTTTACTTAAATGTCCTTTGATTAAATTGACCAAAGATTAAAGTAACTTGTTGAAGTAGGCTTGGAAATAAACACAGGAAGCATTGACTTTTCTTGAAGAACAAGCTACTAATCCTTGAGATATCTTTGATCAAAATGAGATTGAATGATGCTTGAGATATCTTTCTTGGGCTTAGTACAAGGACCCGTCGGCTTCTTAAAAGTTTCCAGCCTCCTCTTGGGCTTCATACAAATTGTCCCGACGACCTCCTAGAGGTATAGGAACAGAACTTAGTCATCTACATAGAAAGGTCCTTTCAAAGAGTCTACTACTGTTTCTCAAAACATAGTACAAAAGGTGAAACTCTAGACTTGGACAGTCTAACTTCCTTGAGTTTTAAAGACATTCTCAAGTGACCCCTTCATTAAATAGGAAGAAAACCCGCAGACTCGGACAGTCTCAATACCCGTCGGATTTCCCGCTTCCTTAAAAAACAGGAATAACCCGGATCCTTGAGTCAAATCCATGAGTACAATGTTGCTCATATAAGAACTGACTTTCTCTTTAAAATCAGTATACTGGACCTGTCACTTAACTGAAACAGTTACCCTAGCCTCCTCTTAGGCTTTGTATAATGATCCTTCTCCAGTGAAGTTAGCCTCCTCTTGGGCTTTTGTACAATGATTCTCCCCAGCGGAGTCAAACAACATTTAGCCTCTCTCTCGGGCTTTGTACGAGACACATAAGAGACTCCCTCGTTGAGTCAATCACCCCTTTCGCCTCCATCTCGGGCTTCGTATGAGATACAAAAAACTCTCTTGTTGAGTCAAATAGCCTCCATCTCGGGCTTTATACAAGATACCAAAAGACTCCATTGTCGGGTCAAAACCTTTTAGCCTCTCTCTCGGGCTTTGTACGAGACACATAATAGCCTCCTCTTAGGCTTTGTATAAAAAAACCACTGGTTGGTCCAATCAACCTTTTAGCATCAAAGCTGTGCCTCGTTCACAGTACACAAACATCAACAACTCCTCCCCTTTCATCTAATTGCTGTAAGCGGCAAGCCTCTGGATCATCTACATCCATGCCACTGTCCCTCTTTTAGCATGAGAAATTCCTAAGGAAAGATGGCATTGCTCTACACTGAGTTAAAGTCTTCTCCTTCAGGTTAAAACCCCCCTATAAAGGAAATTATGGCATTTCTAGGATCCGCAAATCCCGGTTAAAGTAATTCTCCTTTATAAACAGTTGTGACATACAACCCCCTCTTTAGAGATGACAAATTCTCTCTAAAGACAACACCCTTTTAGCTTCATATCTTGGGCTTTGAACAAGATACAAATAGACTTTTCAGCTTTACATCTTGGGCTTTGAACAAGATACAAATCACCTTTCGCTTCACGTCTTGGGCTTCGAACAAGACACCAAAAACACCCATTTCCTCCCATAGAATAGGAGGAACTACGAACGCTCTGATTTCCCTGTTTCGGTAAACGGGAATACGTAGGCATAAGATCGAAAGAAAAGATCTTAGCGAGCACAATCAACAAAAAACCAAAATCCCATACTCTCACATACCTATCAAAAAGCATCAGTCCTAACATCCTAATCCTTGTTCCCCGCCAGAAACCTTCTGTCTAGATGAAAAGAAAGAAAACCGTATTGGCGAAAATACAAATAACCAGTACAAAGGCCCCCCACATTGATGGCATTCGTAACCTAAGAGACCGCTGTTTAAACTCAGTATGCAAATCAGGGTTAATTGGAGACATCCATTTCCCTTCCTTATTCAGCTCACAATAGGATAAAAAATGAATCGACCTGTAGTTTTAAGCTCAACCGCAGAGAGCGACTAGCGCTTAAGAACCGCGTCCAAAATCGCTCGCTACAGAAAAATGGCGCCCACCATGGGGCCAGTCTCTGTGTTCCTTTTTCCTTTTCATCTCTTGTGCGATACCACAGATTGGGGCTTCCGCCGGGGAACCCATTTTCTGTCAGGAACTTAGGATTCATAGCTTTAAAGGTTTAGGATGTTTAGGACAAATATATATACTGCTTTTTCTAATTTCTATACATGTTTATTTTTCTGCTAATGGGAATGCGGGTGATGCCGTATGTGGAAAGATTGAGTATACACTTAAGATAAGTGATGGCGACGGGGTCGACCATCAACCTCAGTGGAGGCTGACCAGCGCAACCCATTCTCTCACCTAGACAATGGGCCGGTTGTTAAGTCTGAGAAGCTGAGGAGCCAAACCCTTTCGTAGTGCGGAAACTATCGGAAATAGTTGTTACGCGATACTACCCTCATTTGAGGCTGGTGATCTATTCTCGGTGAATGGCACTTACTCTAAGATTGCTTTACAACTCGTTGGCGATCCGCTTGTTGTTTTGCTTTCCTGGGAGGAGCTGATGATAATGAGTACAGGTACAAAAATCACCCTAGTATAAACCTTTGGGGATGGGTAGAGCCTTGACTTCATGACAACGACCCTTTGACCCCATGTTTTTTCTATGTTTTTGTGTGCTGCATTCATGCATTCATCTAAAAAACATTAAAACATTCAAAAAAATCTTCTCTTCTAGTCTCTCTGTTTTTTCAAATTAAACTAAGACTGTGATTACAAATATCAGAGAAAAGGATTGCACTAATGGGTTTCGGTAAAAGGAGAACTCACCAGTATACCTTCAAGGTTCCAAAGCTAGAGGATTTGAGAAGGTTAGCGAGGATGATCACTAACCCAGAGGCTTTCAGAGCCAAGCCTGGAGGTTTACTACCACTGTTAAGAATCCATGTGATTGAGGGAATCATGGATACGCTCATTCAGTTTTACGATCCGATTTATCACTGTTTCACATTCCCGGATTACCAGTTAGCACCAACGCTGGAGGAGTATTCTCATCTGATCGATCTACACATTACTGATCGAGCTCCATTTTCTGGACTAGAAGAAATTCCAAAGAATCAGACAATTGCAAGAGCAATTCATTTGGACGAGTCTGAGGTCAGGACTCACATGACCGCTAAGGGTGGCATCCAAGGTTTGCCAGCCCAGTTCTTGACAAAGAAGGCCCTGTATTTTGCCAGTATAGGAAACGTGACTGCTTTTGAAAGCATCTTTGTCTTGCTCACCTACGGGTTATTTTTGTTTCCTAACATCAATAACTTCGTCGATATTAATTCTATTAAGGTTTTTCTCATTGGAAATCCTGTACCGACTTTGCTCGCAGATGCGTATCATTCTGTACACCTGGGGAATTTGTACAGCAGAGGGGAGATCACATGTTGTGTACCTTTGCTTTACAAATGGTTTATCTCTCACTTGCCCAAGTCTGCTGCTTTTTGGGATTCTAAGAGTGCCCTACGCTGGTCGCAGAAGATCATGTCTCTTACCAACTCTGATATAGATTGGTGAAATAGGATTTATGGTGGAATCATAATCATTGATCGTTGTGGAAGCTTCCCCAACGTACCCCTCATAGGAACTAAAGGAGGAATCAACTACCATCCGGTATTGGTTCGCCGTCAATTTGGATACCCGATGAGACACATCCCACTGGGTGTTCATCTGGAAGGTCTTTTCTTCAAGGAAGGAGAAAATAACAGAGCACTAAAGATGGAAATAGTGCAAGCTTGGAAGCATGTTCATAAGAAAGGATGAGAGTCTCTAGGAAAACCGGATTGTGTCTCGGTGGAGCCTTATCTCCATTGGGTACAAATTAGAGCTCTCAAACTAAAAATGCCTTATCCTCGTTACAGAATTCTTCCGCCGAGGGAATCTGTCATGTACTTCATGACGGAAACTGAAAAGCTTCAGGTTACTCTCAACAAAGTTCAACGGGAGAGGAGGTCTTGGAAGAACAAGTACCACACCCTCGACGTAGAATGCATCAAAATACAGCAATTATTGAAAGATAAGGATGCTCTGATTGAGATTTTAGAGCAACATGCTGTGGATAATCAAGATGACCAAAGGAATTTGCTCGCTCCTTTCACCTGGCAAAGGAATGACAACCCGACAACGGCCCAAGAGCCCAGTCAAAGAAAAGGAAGATACCAGAATCAGCACCCGACTTCTCTTCAGAGAGGACTCGGGACCCATTAGCTTAGGTTTCTATTTCCGCACCTTGTAATCTACTGTATTTCCATTTCTGTAATCCTTTGGAATTCAATAAAAAGGGGTTTCCCCACTGTTTGATATTTGCAATCTAATTGTCGAAGTTTATTTTGATTAAACTAAAAAAACAATTAATATAATCATTGCATTCATCATTCTCACATCGCGTATTCTCCTTACCTACGAATCTCACGTTTGTGTCTCGGTTCTAGAGTTAAACTGTCTCATTCGTATAATACTCGGGCCAATCGTCAGAAAAGGATGGATGATCTTGAGGAAGAAAACAGAGAGTTGAAAGAAGAGATCGACGCTCTAAGAGAGGATATGAGAAAGCTTCGTAACGACATGCAAGCCATGGCAGAAGCTCAGCTACAACGAACTGTGATCTCAGAGATCACCTCAACGCCCATAGTGGAGAGGTATGATCCTAGGTATCAGATACTGGAAGATCGTCCTTGGGGCATGCCTGTTAACTATATACCAGAAGGATATGTTCCGCCGATCACTGAAGATCAGGGAATCACAACAGAAGCCGCTGGGCCTGAAGGTTACAAACTTCGGGAAAGCGAAGATGCCAGGGGCATGCTGAAGACTCCTGAAGGTTAAAAACTTCGGGAAGCGCCAAGATTCACCGCCGTAGTCACGGTCCCGCCCCCTGTGGTGCACACTGTCCCGGAAGGACAAATTCCACCAACACCTTCTGGTAAGAAGGAAACTATGTTCGATAGAATGGATGAATTCCAGGAGCAATTCTTGGAAATGCAGAAGGAGCTGCAAGCAATTCGCGGTCAGGATCTATTTGGAAAAGACGCCGCAGATCTCTGCTTGGTCCCAAATGTGAAAGTCCCGCACAAATTTCAAGTGCCCGACTTTGAAAAGTACAAGGGTAACTTTTGCCCTCAAAGCCATCTGGTGATGTACGCTCGGCGGATGTTAACTCAGACGGAGAATCAGGACCTACTGATTCACTACTTTCAGGATAGTTTAACCGGTGCTGCACTCAAATGGTACATGGGTTTGAACCGTGCCACGATCAGCACATTCAGAGATCTTGGTACTGCCTTCGTCCAACAATACAAATACAATTTGGACATGGCACCAGACAGAGATCAACTCAGATCAATGTCGCAAAAGGACAAGGAAACCTTTAAGGAGTATGCTCAAAGGTGGCGTGAAATTGCCGCTCAAATTTGTCCACCTCTTGAGGAAAAAGAGATGACAAAGATTTTCTTAAAGACCTTAAGCTCATTTTACTATGACCGAATGGTTGCCAGTACGCCCAGTGACTTCACCGAAATGGTCGGCATGGGCGTACGTCTTGAGGAAGCCGTCCGAGAAGGACGTTTGGTAAAAGACACTGGATCGACGAGCGGTACTAAAAAATACGGTAGTGCTCTCCCTAAGAAAAAAGAGCAAGATATTGGGAATATCTCTCTCGGAAAGCAAAGACGACGTTATCAACCGGTAGCAGCTATGACTCCTGCTATCAACCCTGCGTCTATTCCTACGTATCAACCTCAGGTTACGCAGGGCCAACCTGACCAGCAAAGGACACAACAGCCTCTTCAGCAGGCTCGTCCTCCATATAACAACAACCGTACAACACGGCCACCAGGATTTGATCCTATACCCGTGACGTACGCAGAACTGTTTCCATTACTACTGGCTAAGGGGCACATTCAGACTAAATCTCCTCTTACAATACCGAAAAATCCGCCTTTTTGGTTTAAGGTGGATCAAACATGCCCAAGGAGGTTCAGGGCATAACATTGAGACTTGTCTCAATTTCAAGTCCGACGTGCAAAAACTTGTTAGGAGCGGGGTCTTATCCTTCAAAGATACAAATCCTAATGTTCTTACTAACCCGCTGCCTCAACACGAGAAAGCTGCCGTCAATCTGATTGAGAAAGAGACTAACCATGTCTATCAAATTCACGATGTACTCTTGTTGAAGACCAATCTGGTCAAGATGCATTGTAGACAGAGCGGATATGGCCATGTGCCACCTCATAACTATCACCAGTGTGATATCTGCTCTAAAGACAACCAAGGATGTTCTGTAGTGCAAGCTGCTCTATAGGAACAGATGGATCTCGGATGGATTCAAGAGCACCGAGTTCGTGGAGTTAACATGGCCTACACGAATTCTAACGTCATTCAAAACCACGACATCCGTGTGATGAATGCCAACTTGGTGGCGATGCACTCAAGGTAAAGCCAGTATCATAATCTGCCGCGGCACGATTATAGTTCTTGTCTAATTTGCTCGGTAAACAAATAGGGATGCTCTTTCATACAGGAGGCCCTCCAGCGTCAGATGGATCTTGGATGGATCCAAGACTACCATGATAGGAACCCTTATCAGATCAACATGGTTCAGATTTTCGATATTCGCGTGATGAATACCAACCTGGTAGAGTTACATGCTGAACAGGTCCGACTCGGATTCTTAATATCACACGACTATCAAAGCTGTAAAGCAGGTTGCAAAAATGATCGAGGTTGTACCCTTGTCTAGGACGCACTTCAGCACTTGTTAAATCACTGGTGGATGGAAATCTATATGGATGAAGATACTCAGCAGATTAGTATCAGTAACAGGAATCCTACTCGACGCCAGAGTCAGGATGTCCGATCAGTGGAAGCTAACCTAGTGAGGTTACATTGTATTCAAAGTGGGCGTGGCCAGGTGCCACCACACAACTATGACAGTTGTAGCGTCTGTTCAGAAAGTAACCAAGGGTGTTACCTTGTGAGAGCAGCTCTTTAGGGTCAGGTCGATCGTGGAGAAGTTCGTCCATATCCGGGTTCTGGACCCATCAACTGGACGCCGGACTACCTTGCCGAGCAAGTTGAGGATGTTGTCACGATCTCTGGTCATCACAGGACCAGGGATGTTTTTGCCATTATTCCTCTACTTGACGAATCTAAAGTTCCCAACCGGGAACGGATCGAGATTACTTACGATGGTTAGAAAAATCGGAAGGCTCCTGTAGTCATCTATCTACCAGGACCGCTACCGTATGAATCAGCTAAGGCGATCCCTTACAAATACGGTGCAACAAAAGTTGAAAATGGAAAGGAAATTCCATTACCCTCCGTCGTGAATATTGCAGACATCAGTCGTGTAACACGGAGCTGTCGAATCTTCAACGGAGGAGTTGGAGAACTTAACAAAGAAAAGGAACTTCAGACAGAAGCTCCCGATCCACCAGTCGGTCAATCCAGTGATCCCGACCTTTCGAAAAACAATGATGAGATACTGAAGCTCATCCAAAGGAGTGAATACAACATTGTCGATCAACTGCTATAGACTCCTTCAAAGATCTCAGTGTTATCACTGTTACTCAGTTCAGAAGCCCACAGGGAGGCTCTACAGAAAGTCTTGGAGCAGGCCTTTGTGGAACAGGATGTAACGATCAGACAGTTCGATGGCATTGTCTCTAACATCACTTCCTGCAACAACTTGGGATTTAGTGATGAGGAATTACCTGAAGAGGGTCGCCGTCATAACATGGCGCTCAACATTACAGTTAACTGCCAGGACGATGCTTTAGCCAGCGTACTGGTAGACACAGGGTTAGCCCTGAATGTTATACCGAAGTCCACTTTGATGCAATTATCATTCAAAGGCCCTCCGATGAGAATCAGCGAGGTCGTCGTCAAAGCATTCGACGGATCCAGAAAAATGGTTATCGGTGAAGTTGACCTTCCCATAACTATTGGTCCTCACACTTTCCAAGTCACTTTCTAGGTCATGGACATCCGGGCAACATACAATTGTTTATTAGGAAGACCTTGGATACATCAGGCTGGAGCGGTTACTTCAACCCTCCACCAAAAGCTAAAGTTCGTCAAGAACGATCAACTTGTCATGGTTTGTGGGGAACAGGCCTTGCTTGTGAGTAACTTGTCATCATCTACTGGTATAGAACCCGAGGAGGTTATTGGAACTCAGTTCTAAGCACTGTCGGTGAGCAAGAATAATCATTTCAGAGGAGGAACCTCGATTTCCTCATACAAAGATGCTATAAAAACGGTCGAGAGTACCGATACGAAAGGATGGGCACAGCTTGTCATTCCTGTTGGCAATAAAACAAAGGAGGGTCTTGGTTTTTCTGCAACCTGTACCCAGACAGCTGCCAGCGATGAAAGTCTTCATCCCCTTCAAAATTTCTTCCACAGTGGAGGTTTCCTTCACCCAGTGTCTCAAGCAGTCCATGCTATTAATGAGGAAGATCCCTCTGACACAGATGAAGAGTGGAAGTCCTTCCTTAACAAGGACGGTTATATGTCTCAGGAAGAGGTGCCTATGCCTTTTTGCTTTCCTACAGAAAGTCCGAGATTTATACCAAGGTCAGACGTCGAAATGATATATGGAGATTGTGATCTGGAAGGATGCCGTGCTCCGCCAAATTCATTAGAAGAAGACACTCTGATGAAAGACAACTTTGACCACAACTATTATGGCCCAATGGATGGTCTACCAATGTGGCAACCTTACCCAGGAAACTTGGGGCAAGAAAGTCAGCCGAGTAATGAAGCTCAGCTGACCGTCATTAAACAGAATACCTGTGTCCCCACCATGTCATGGGAGCAACACTCAGGTCATTCAGAAACTACTCAACATGAAGATGAATTTGCAACGTTTGCATGACTTGAATTCATCAACTATGCTTTTCCCGAGGTCAACGTCATCGAGAGAAATGACTCCTCCAGTTCGAAAGAAGTGTGGGACACCTTGGGACAACCGAGTGGAAAATACGACTATATGGTCAAGTACACCGCTCCCGAAAGCTCTCATATCAGGCTCAAAGATATCCAGCCAACTGGATGGGAAAATACAGCTGAGAGCACAACTACTCTGCAAAATGCAACTGAGGAATTCTTCTACGACAACTCTGCCTGGGAGACAGATTCCAATGATCCTGCTCCACCAGAAATCGGCGTCATTTCTGAAGACAAATCAAGGAAGGTACCAGACTTTGTGATTCACCGAGGAGTTCGCCGCCAATGGGTTGCCGTTGAGGTTCCGAAGGTCGTTCATCAGTCAAAGTAATTGCCATCTTTAACCTTTCACCCTGCCCAGGTGAAACAGATGTTTTGATAAGGCTCGCTTTCTGTAAATTTCCCTCTTCGCTTTGCCCGAAGCGACAGAGTTTTTGTTTTATAGGGCTGTAGTTTCAAGGATCGACTTGTTCATTAATAAAATAACGTCGTTCTGTAATTTCTGCATTAATTGCTGTTTTCTCTTTTTGCTTTTTCAGAAAATGGTAATCCTAAAAAACAACACGATAATAAAAACAAGCAGTAAAAAAAAACACACTGCACACACTTTTGCATTTTCTCTATCTCTTCTAAACACGAATCATCACGTCATGCAGATTGCTTATTTTAAACCCAGTTGAAACATACGATCCGATGCCTTCTCCCAACTTTGAGTTCCCGGTATTTGAGGCTGAAGAAGAAAATGACAACGAATTCCAGAAGAGATCTCCCGATTACTCAGACAAGAGGAAAGGTCCATTGAACCTCACAAAGAGCCGTTGGAAATGGTAAACTTGGGTTCGGAGCAAGAGAGAAAAGAAATCAGGATTGGGGCACTACTCAGTCCAACTGCCAGAGAGGGTTTGATAAAGCTTCTCAAAGAATTTCTCGATGTATTCGCTTGGTCCTATCAGGATATGCCAGGGTTGGATACCAGCATCGTGGAACATCACTTACCATTAAGATCGGAATGTACGCCAGTAAAGCAAAGGTTGAGACGCACTCACCCGGACATGGCCATCAAAATCAAAGAGGAGGTACAGAAACAGATTGACGCGGGGTTCCTCGCTACATCTGAATATCCTCAATGGTTAGCCAACATCGTACCTGTTCCAAAAAAGGACGGAAAGGTCAGAATGTGTGTCGACTACCGAGATCTGAACAAGGCTAGTCCAATGGACGACTTTCCTTTACCACACATTGACATGCAGGTAGACAGTACAACAGAGTTCAAAGTATTCTCCTTCATGGATGGATTCTTGGGCTATAACCAGATCAAAATGGCGCCGAAAGACATGGAGAAAACTTAGTTCATTACCCCATGGGGCACCTTTTGTTACAAGGTAATGCCGTTCGGTTTGAAGAACGTCGGGGCAACCTATCAAAGGGCCATGACTACTCTGTTTCATGACATGATACATAAAGAAATCGAGGTATATGTCGATGATATGATTGCAAAATCAAAAACAGAGAGTGAGCACGTTGAACATCTGTCAAAATTGTTCGAACGTCTAAGAAAATTCAAGCTCCGCTTGAATCCCAACAAGTGCACCTTCGGTGTCCGTTCAGGGAAACTACTAGGGTTCATTGTCAGCCAAAAAGGAATTAAGGTTGATCCTGACAAGGTCAAGGCCATTCAAGAAATGCCTTCTCCGAAAACTGAAAAACAAGTCAGAGGATTCCTGGGACGTTTGAACTACATCTCCAGATTTATATTCCTTATGACTGCCACGTGTGCGCCGATTTTCAAATTACTGAAAAAGAACCAGGATTGCATTTGGTCAAAAGATTGCCAAACCGCCTTCGACATTATCAAGGAATATCTGTTGAATCCTCCGATTCTATCACCTCCAGTGGAAGGAAGACCACTGATCATTTACCTCACAGTCCTAGAGGACTCAATGGGATGTGTACTTGGCCAGCAAGACGAAACTAAAAGGAAAGAGTCTGCCATTTACTATTTGCGCAAGAGATTCACCGACTGTGAAACTCGGTACACGATGCTCGAGAAAACTTGCTGTACTTTGGCTTGGGCAGCCAAACGTCTTCGCCAATACATGATTCGTCATACTACTTGGTTAATCTCCGAAATGGATCCAATCAAGTACGTATTTGAAAAACCTGCTCTCACGGGAAGAATTGCCCGTTGGCAGATGCTGTTATCAGAATATGACATAGAGTACCACGCTCAGAAAGCCGTTAAGGGAAGTATTTTAGCCGATCATTTGGCTCATCAACCGATTGAAAATCAAGAATCAATTGGGTTTGACTTCCCAGATGAAGATGTCACGTATCTAAAAATGAAAGATTGCGATGAACCATTACCCAGTGAAGGGCCAGAACCAGGTTCCCAATGGGGACTTATCTTTGACGGAGCAGTTAATCATTATGGAAACGGAATTGGGGCAATCATTGTTACCCCTCAGGGTACTCACGTTCCTTTCACTGCCAGACTTACGTTCAAATGTACGAACAACGAGGCCGAATACGAAGCTTGTATCATGGGTCTTGAAGAAGCAATTGATTTAAGGATCAAAAACTTGGACGTATACGGCGACTCAGCCTTGATTATCAATCAGATCACAGGAGATTAGAACACATACTAATCAGGATTGATTCCTTACAAAGACTATGCAAGAAGGTTGTTACCCTTCTTCAACAGATTTGAGTTTCATCACATCCCTCGTGAAGAGAATCACATGGCTGATGCCTTAGCCACTCTCTCTTCCATAATTAGTGTATGTCAATGGAATGACATGCCTAAGATCGACATCATGTGCCTAGAACGGCCCTCTTACATCTTCACGATTGAAGCAGTCATAGACGACAAACCTTGGTATCACGATATCAAATGCTTCCTTCAGAAACAAGAGTACCCATCTGGGGCACTCCGAAAAGATAGGAAAACCCTCAGAAGACTGGCTGGAAACTTCTTCCTGAGTGGTGACACTCTCTATAAGAGAAATTTTGACATGGTCTTGCTCCGATGCGTAGACAGACCAGAAGCAGACATGCTTATGAAAGAAATTCATGAAGGATCCTTTGGCACTCATGCCAACGGACACACAATGGTGAGAAAAATCTTAAGAGCTGGGTACTACTGGTTGACCATGGAATCCGACTGCTACAAGTACATAAGGAGGTGTCACAAGTGTCAGATATACTCCGACAAAATTCATGTACCGCCATCACATCTCAAAGTTCTCTCTTCCCCATGGCCTTTTTCCATATGGGGAATCGACATGATTGGCTTGATCGAACCTAAGGCTTCAAACGGACATCGGTTCATCCTGGTAGCCATTGATTACTTCACCAAGTGGGTCGAAGCAGCATCATACGCTAATGTAACCCGACAAGTGGTGGTCCGATTTATCAAAAACAATATCATCTGCCGTTATGGTGTTCCAAGCGAGATCATTACTGATAATGGATCTAACTTGAACAATAAGATGATGAAGGAGTTGTGCGCAGAGTTCAAGATCGAACACCATAACTCATCTCCCTACCGACCCAAGATGAACGGAGCGGTAGAAGCGGCTAACAAGAACATCAAGAAGATCGTTCAAAAGATGGTTGTAACCTACAGAGACTGGCACGAGATGCTACCCTTTGCTCTTCACGGTTATCGCACATCTGTACGCACTTCAACAGGGGCAACCCCTTTCTCTCAAGTGTATGGCATAGAGGTAGTGCTCCCCATGGAAGTAGAGATCCCATCAATCAGGGTATTGATGAAAGCTAAGCTCACCGAAGCTGAATGGTGTCAAAATCGACACGATGAACTAAATTTAATCGAAGAAAAGAGAATAACGGCACTATGCCATGGTCAATTGTATCAACAGAGAATGAAGAAGGCGTTCGACAAAAAGGTCCGACCTCGTGTCTTCAGGAAACGAGACCTCGTGCTCAAGAAGATACAATCATTTCTCACTGATTCCCGGGGCAAGTAGACTCCGAATTATGATGGCCCCTATGTGGTCACAAAAGCTTTCTTAGGCAGCGCCTTGAGACTTGCAACCATGGACGGAGAGGAATTTTCCTACCCCACGAATGTTGATGTAGTCAAGAAATACGTCGCCTAAACTAAAAAAAAAAATAAAAAAAACGTCTCGGTGGATTGAAAACCCGAAAGGGCGGTCCAGGCAAAAGTTAGAGACATATAAAAAATCATCCCGATGGATTGGAAATCTCATAGTACAATCCAGGCAAAAATTAGGGATAATGGCAAGTAACTATGTTCAACAGAGGCAAGTCCCTCAGTAGCAGCAGCAGTTACATCGTCCATCGGAGGAAAACTCCAGTCAAGGTCATCTTCGACAGAAGCTCAGGATGTCCCGAATTCAAAGTTGGTAGAAGGATAGTGGTTGTTATGTTTTAACGTAGCCCTTTTCCCTGTAAATTACCATTTTCAAACTTTGTAAATACTCTTTGGAATCACGCGTTTGGCTGATTTCCATCCTATCAATAAAATTTGAGCCCTTGTGCTTTTGTTTGTAATTCTTACTTGTTTTAGCTTTACAGAACGACATTTTAACATGATTAGCGATTCTTGAAATGAAACAAAAATGAATTTACTTGTTAAAATTTTTTCTGCTTTTAAATTAAAGATGGCAATTTCATTTGACTGTTAAACATCAGAAGAACATCGACCGCTTCTCCAGAAGTAAGCAAGCTTCAAAGTGCAGAATCAAAGTACTCTTTCTAACCCAGTACACCTGAATGAAGGGATCAACTGTGTCAGAGACCTTGTTTCGTCTGACACCCCTCGGCCGAGTTCTTATCTCCTAAGCCCGATCAACGGTATTCCCCCACGGGGACTATCTCTCTTAAGTAAGGTGGAATTGCTATTCTGAACCAACGATACTTCTTCGCCCCGCGATGGCCGAGTATCTAGTCGTGTTCACCTGTCCGTTTGTATGTCGCGTCAGTTTTGTCAGCATAAATATACATACATCATGCATTATTGATTTGCATTCACATTTCATATTGCATCACTATCACTCTAGTTGGTCTTGTCCCCTAGTGATAGAAGTTCTCTCAATTGAGTCGTCAGTTCTTGCCTCGTCAGGAAACGCTGCGTCTGAACATTCTCTCTCCTCCTGTTTATTTCTGGATTGAAGTTGGGTCCTCGACCACTTTGATAACTTGAAACTCTGAAAGACCAGAGAGCCCTCAGTTAACATCACTCTTTGCCGTTGAAGATGATATCCTTGCTTTCCCGGATTAAAGAAAAATCCCCCAGAGAAAGCCTCCTAAGCAGAGATTTGGCAGTACAGCTGCCATTCTCCGAAAAGATCGCTGATGAAAAGGTCATCGGCACCTCAAAATTGGACCCCATCACATGGCGTTTCTCCGGGAAGATCCCGAGAAAAGTATGAGGTAAGATCCCCAAGTGGAAACAGTCTCTCAAGAGACTCGCTTTCCCCCAGTAGAATCGACAAATGGCATCTCCAACAGAGAAGTTTGTACACCTCTACAATTCAGACAGATGGGTTCCCCAGCAAGTCTGACATTAAAAGTTTTTCCCATCAAATGGCATCTCCCCGGGAAAATTCGGCGAGAAGTTTGAGGAAAACCGCTATGCATAGCGTCCCTTGTCAATTAAGTTTATTGACAAAAGAAACTAAGACCAGATCCTTGGTAGGAAACCAGGATCGAGGGGAAGTTTAAATCAGAAACTAAGACCAGTTCCTTGGTAGGAAACCAGGATCGAGGGGAAGTTTAAATTAGAAACTTAGACCAGTTCCTTGGTAGGAAACCTGGATCGAGGGGAAGTTTATTTCCGCAACTGAGACCAGTTCCTTGGCTGGAAACCAGGATTGAGGGGAAGTTTACCTTTTCTAAGCATCATTTCTTAGCAAAAGAAGATGAATGTGCAAGCTACCATTCATAACCACCATCAAAATTTCGGGTATTCCGATATTTAATCCTCTTGCACCGCGAATGCCCGAATACCTTCGTCATTCACACCTTCGGGTCCAAGAAGATTAAATAGGGGCATCTGTCATACCCCAAAATTTGACCACTAAGATTTCCCATCATTGTGCAAATCATCATCACAATGTGGATGAACCATCATGCCTCATCAAATGCCTCAGGGGTTATTGAGCATTCACTACAATCAAAATTAGGGTTTTAAGCCCTCTCAGAGCCTTAGACAAAGGATCAATCAAGGAATGACGTGATCTTCAACTTGTCTAGCCTCTAACATGTCCACAATGGATCAAAAGGACTCCCACTTCAAGGATCAAGCACAAGGCTGCTCCCTTCTAGGTGGATTAAGTCTCAAGATCGCCAGTATCACCAAATTAGGGTTTTGGTCGACCAGGGCCTCCAGATGAAAAATTTCATCTGGACACAAGCCAAAGATCCAAAACACAACCTAATGTACTCCATGTAACCTCATGGACCCATTCATCAAGTCAATTTTGCCTCAGGGGATGCATACATCAAAAATCAGGAATTAGGGTTTCTTGACCTAATTCACCCCTAAGTTGACTTTTAGGGCAAATCAAGAGCCAAGACCTCAAGAGAGGGTTTGAGGGTCTCTAATGAGCTATATTGATCCATTTGGAACAATGGATTAATCCAAGATGCTTGAGCAACAAGTCTCAATTTCATCTGCACCACAATTAGGGTTTTAAGGGAAAAGTCAACTGTAACTTTGACTTTTGACCAGGACATGCTCCCAAGCCCTAGGACATGCCCCAATATACCCTATGACACCCATGGAACATGTCCATCAAGTTTGATTTAGGTCAAGGACATGATTTCCTGAAGAATTGCACAGTTTGGAATTCATCTGATAAAAAGTCAACTGTGCACAAAAGTCAACTTTGACTTTTTGGGATTTTTCACCAAAATGGATTTTTAACCCTAAAATGATGTTAATGTATGATTTGAATCATCATTCATCAAGAAAAATCAAGAAAAGTTGGATAACTTGTAAAAGGGGTAACCATAAAAACTTAGAAAATTTTCTAAGTTAAAAATAAAGTGGCTAGGGTACCAACTTTGAAGGATCATAACTCCTAAACCACAAAGCCATTTTTCTCATCCAAAGATGGATTTGTAGCCCTCATTACCCTCTACAAAAACTTCAACTAGACCTAAGTCCAATTCATTAAGGATTTTGAGTTATGGAGTGATCAAAATGGCTGAAAAGTGAAAATGTCACTTTTTCCAACACTTAGTGAAATTTTCACTTAGTCACAATCTGCCTTCACTTTTTGCCAAATGTAGAGGGATTTTTCACTTGGATTCAAAAGAGATAAAAATCAAATATGTTCAAACAGTTGTTATATCATGTAAGGGCTTTCCAAAATGGCCAAGAACATTGCCAAATTCCATTTGAGTCATGAGATATGACATTGGAAAGTTGCCTTGCTGAAATCTGTCAAAGGCAAGGCAGAATTTGCAACTTTGCTCGATTTGCCAAAATCAGCCAAATTCAAATGCTCCTATCCACTTGGACACATCTGAGGATTGAATCTAAAGGGGTCAATCACTGAGCCAAGCCTCCAAAGTCCATGGAACAAGAAATAACATGTTGAACCTAGAATGGCCAAAATAGGGACAAGACTCCAAATTTGGATTGAAGCATTCAATGGAAGCATCAAGGTGGCATGGACTGAGCCATTCTCATCTAAAATTAGTCAAGACTTATCCAAGACCAAGGGAACCACAACCCTGTGCCCTAACCTCTAGTCAATGGCTAGAGGAGACTTGCATTTCCATTGGCCAACATTGAACAAACACCTGCTGCAGTTGCCATTCACTGTGGATCCCAAAACAAACTTGCTCTACTATAAATAGAGCTCAATTGTGTTCATTTTGAATACACCAAAGCCATCTAACAGATGCTTTCCTCAAAATCTCTTTCTCTTGGCAAAAATGCCTTTCTTAGCAAGGTAGCTATCGGGTTTTGAGTTTGAGAGATTTTCCAATCAAACCAACCACACACACACCTCATATACATCACATATGAGCTGATCAAACACTTAGATAACTTCTAAAACACCAATTTCACAAAATCACCAGCTGGTTGCTCAAATTTTCAATCAAGTTGTAGCTGAGATGCCATGAATTGATCCAGCCAATTTCAATCAAGTCCAAGCATTCAAACACACTCCATAGGGTGTAGGGAAGCTGTTCAGATCATCACCACTCATCTGTAACACCTCCAAATCAAAAATCACATTGCACTTGCTGTCACGGCTTAGAGGTAAGCATATACTTGGTCATCTCTCAATTTATGCATATTTCCTCGCACAATAATTTGGCCATATGTTCATAATCATGCATGGAATGTTTTCCCTCAATTAATTACATTGTTTGAATCGTGTATCAAAAATCCTAGCCTTCATGCAGAAATTAGGGTTCTTGAGGTTTTTTCGTGATTTCATGTTTTATGTTTAATTTAAATGAAATTAAGTGTTATAAACATGATCGTGAGGTTGAGACGAGCATAATGATATGTGGATTGCATGATATGATTACGTATTCAGTGAGATTGGATGGAAAACACAAATCAGCCAAACCCAGAAAAACGCGCGTGTTCTTGCTTGTGTTCTTGGCGCCTTTTTCACAAATTCAAATATTTGAATTTTGTGATTTTGTTTAATTGATTCAAAAATTAATTTCTCTCTGAGTTTTAATGATTTTGAGTTGATTCTTTTTTTAATAATTCACAAAAATGTTAAAATATTTTATTTTATCAAAAAATCCCAAAAATATTATTTATTTCATATAATTGATATTTTTGCAAAGAATTAATGTTTTAATTATTTTTTGACATTTTAAATATTTTTTCTACATTGATTTTGCAACTTTTAATGCTTTCTAATTATTTTGTAGGTCAATACTTAATTTTTGAAGCATTAATCCAAAATCACAATTTGTTTTTCATATGTTAAACAATTTTGATCATTTTTAATTGAATTTTTATTCAATTAAATACATTTTTGAAAACAAATTAGGGTTTTTGGATTAATTCAACCCTCATAAATCATTTTCAAATCACTTTGGGCCTCTTGAGAGAGTGTAAGACCCAACCCACTTGTACAGAAACATTTTGGGCCTCATTCGTTGTATAAGTCCCTCTATACATTTTCAAATAAACAGTACGATCATCGCCTTTTGAAAAATAACCTTGGGCCTCTCCTTGAGCTATAAGACCCATTCAAAAACACTTTGGGCCTCTAATAGAGTGTAAGACCCAATCCCCTTTTAACCAAACCATTTTGGGCCTCACTTATTGTATAAGTCCCTCTGTGTTAAAAGAAAACCTCGGCGCGATCGCCATTTTTAAACGAATAATCAATTGGGCCTACCCTCGTGTTATAAGCCCCATTCTTTTTCTTTAAAACTCTTTGGGCCTCTTGAAAGAGTGTAAGACCCATCCCTTTGTACAGAAAACCTTTTTGGGCCTCAGTCACTTGTATAAGTCCCTCTGTACAAATTCAAACAGTGTGCTCAATGATAAAACCCTGGGCCTCTCCTTGAGCTGTAAGTCCCAAATTTTTCTTTTTCAAAGCACTTTCTCCTTTGATTTTGAATATACTGTCGTTTTCAATCTTTCTTTGTTGAACAACTAACCAAACAGCATGGAAGCTCTACAACCGAGTAAGTGGTTATCGCTTTCATTTACCGCTTTCATATACATATAACTGTATTGTGGGGCTGTTTCACTGTAAGTCTTCTTTCATAAACTCATATCGACTGTGTAATAATAGTATAGATATTTAGAGTTTCCCCGGCAACTACGTCTAGAACTAGGTGACGCCGTTTCGTTTATTCATAGAAATAGACAACTAGATCCCCAATAGGATCACCAGATACAGTCTTCTCTCAGGCTGTCCTCATTAGGAATTGTCAAGAAACTCTACTCCCAGAGATGAATTTATTCTCCGTGAATGGCAACTTTGAGTTTCTTCCAAATTTTCGAACTTTCCTGACTTTGATCTATTCTCGGTGAATAGCATTGCCTTGAATTTCTCGGGGTTTGGGGACCCACGGGCTTCTTAAAAGCAATCGGCCTCCTCTTGGGCATCGTTCAAGGACCCACAGGCTTCCTAAAAGCAACCCCGCCTCCTCTTGGGCTTCGTACAAGGACCCTCCGGCTTCTTAGAAGTATTCACAGCCTCCTCTTAGGCTTCGTATAATGATCTCTTCCTCCGGGAATGATAGCCTTCTCTTGGGCTTAGTACAAGGACCCGTCGGCTTCTTAAAAGTTTCCAGCCTCCTCTTGGGCTTCATACAAATTGTCCCGACGACCTCCTAGAGGTATAGAAATAGAACTTAGTCATCTGCATAGAAAGGTCCTTTCAAAGAGTCTACTACTGTTTCTCAAAACATAGTATAAAAGGTGAAACTCTAGACTTGGACAGTCTAACTTCCTTGAGTCTCAAAGACATTCTCAAGTGACCCCTTCATTAAATAGGAAGAAAACCCGCAGACTCGGACAGTCTCAATACCCTTCAGATTTCCCGCTTCCTTAAAAAACAGGAATAACCCGGATCCTTGAGTCAAATCCATGAGTACAGTGTTGCTCATATAAGAACTGATTTTCTCTTTAAAATCAATATACTGGACCTGTCACTTAACTGAAACAGTTACCCTAGCCTCCTCTTAGGCTTTGTATAATGATCCTTCTCCAGTGAAGTTAGCCTCCTCTTGGGCTTTGTACAATGATTCTCCCCAGCGGAGTCAAACAACATTTAGCCTCTCTCTCTCGGGCTTTGTACGAGACACATAAGAGACTCCCTCGTTGAGCCAATCACCCCTTTCGCCTCCATCTCGGGCTTCGTACAAGATACAAAAAACTCTCTTGTTGAGTCAAATAGCCTCCATCTCGGGCTTTATACGAGATACCAAAAGACTCCATTGTCGGGTCAAAACCTTTTAGCCTCTCTCTCGGGCTTTGTACGAGACACATAATAGCCTCCTCTTAGGCTTTGTATAAAAAAACCACTGGTTGGTCCAATCAACCTTTTAGCATCAAAGCTGTGCCTCGTTCACAGTACACAAACATCAACAACTCCTCCCCTTTCATCTAATTGCTGTAAGCGGCAAGCCTCTGGATCATCTACATCCATACCACTGTCCCTCTTTTAGCATGAGAAATTCCTAAGGAAAGATGGCATTGCTCTACACTGAGTTAAAGTCTTCTCCTTCAGGTTAAAACCCTCCTATAAAGGAAATTATGGCATTGCTAGGATCCGCAAATCCCGGTTAAAGTAATTATCCTTTATAAACAGTTGTGACATACAACCCCCTCTTTAGAGATGGCAAATTCTCTCTAAAGACAACACCCTTTTAGCTTCATATCTTGGGCTTTGAACAAGATACAAATAGACTTTTCAGCTTCACATCTTGGGCTTTGAACAAGATACAAATCACCTTTCGCTTCACGTCTTAGGCTTCGAACAAGACACCAAAAACACCTATTTTCTCCCATAGAATAGGAGGAACTACGAACGCTCTGATTTCCCTATTTCGGTAAACGGGAATACGTAGGAATAAGATCGAAAGAAAAGATCTTAGCAAGCACAATCAACAAAAAACCAAAATCCCATACTCTCACATACCTATCAAAAAGCATCAGTCCTAACATCCTAATCCTTGTTCCCCGCCAGAAACCTTCTGTCTAGATGAAAAGAAAGAAAACCGTATTGGCGAAAATACAAATAACCAGTACAAAGGCCCCCCACATTGATGGCATTCGTAACCTAACAGACCGCTGTTTAAACTCAGTATGCAAAACAAGGTTAATTGGAGACATCTATTTCCCTTCCTTATTCAGCTCACAATAGGATAAAAAATGAATCGACCTGTAGTTTAAAGCTCAACCGCAGAGAGCGACCAGCGCTTAAGAACCGCGTCCAAAATCGCTCGCTATAATGGGCATCTTGGAAAATCCCAAAATTGATGGACTTAGAGGCAAAATTGATGTTTAACAATTGAAACAAAGTTGTAGAAAAGTTCAAATGTGACACTTAGCTCAAAGTAGATTCCAAAAATGTTGAGAAATGAGAAAGTTATGGTGTTTGGACCAAGTGAGATGCCATAGTTGATTTTAGGTCAACTAAACCTGTGCGAACTTGAGATTTTTTGCTATTTCTTGCATCCAAAGGCCCAATGATGAAAACTTGAATACCAAATGAAGGAAACTTTATTGTCCTTGAATGATCTTGATAATTTCTTAAGAATTGGAAAGAGATGGCATGGAAATAAACACATGAACCATACTTGAATCAACCTTGAAATCATGCATCAAACTTGAACTTCTCTTGATAAAATGATGTTGAATGAAGCTTGAGATGAATGTGACCCAAGATTATAGGTCATGCCTTGAAGTAAAAGCTCTTGTGTACAATTTGTTGACCAAAACTTTGACTTTGAGAACCTAAACCCTAATTTAGAAACCAAGCTTGATCCATTGATTGCAAGTCCCTACCGAGTCTAATAAGAAAAGGAAACAACATTAACACATAATTTTGTATTTTGAATAGGGTTAGCAAAGTTAGATTGTAAGCAAGCATAGAGGAAAAAAGAAACACAAAGGGTGCTTGGTGATCTCCCATAAAGGCAAACCTAAAGAGGTGAAGGTTAGGAGGATGCCATGCTTGTGATCTTGGTTGAAATGCAAATGATATGATAGGTGGAATCTTAGGGTTAAAAATTAGGGTATGACAGTTTCCCAATATCTTCTTCATGTTCTTCATCAAGAACATTTCTGGGTGTTTGGATATTTAATTTGACATTTTCCCCATGGTTTGGGCCAATAACCTTCTTTGAGATGACATTTCCTCATTGATACTTAATTCAAACATTTTGAAAATTCTTTTGCAAACTAAACCAAGTAGTAAAAACAACAAAGGTTATATATACAATAGAAACAACTTAAAATGATAATAATTATAAACAAGCCATATAATATTGTATTGGTATATTTGTGAAGGGCCCCGCAAATGAAGACTTGAGAAATTCACTAAGGAGCGACAATGTAACATATCACCTCATTCAGCTTCATGGTCGTCCATTTGTTGGAACGAGCATCCATCATTTAGTTATGGTGCCATTTTACTAATCACTCGCCTTTCTATGGAAATTTGGAGGTGACATGGGTATATAACGTATGGGAGAGGGAGTCAAAAGGAGGTAGTTTCATTCTCCCTAGAAATAGGGAAAGTAGCCACCTTTTTTCCACTCTCATCAGAGCGGATTTTATTTCCTTGGAGCCTGAGATCTAGGCCTAAGGGATTACTATAAATACCTTAACCCTAAGGTTGAATGGGACTATCAACACCAAGATCACTATCAACATTATTGCCAAAGGATTCACTGATGGGGAAGAATCCAGTTCTTCTCGCATAAAACATGTCATACGCGTTTTGATGGCAAATGTCGTTCCCTCTAACAATAAGGAAATTCTGGAGAAGGATCCAAGGTTCAAAATTACCTTCTCTATAAAATATGCCAATTGTATTCTCCCTCACAAAAATTATTCAATGGTCATCACGAGGCAATATGATAACTGGGATGAAGCGAGTACCGATCGACCCTGGGAGCTCAGTAGATGTCTTATTCTTAAGTGTTTTTCAAGGGCTTCAGCTCGACCCACATGACATCCAAACATTCCAAAGTTTCATGGTTGGTCTGTTAGGCAAACATGTACAGGTGAAGGGTCAAATAACAAATAACCCTTGAAACAATGTTTAGGGCGGGTGTAGGTGCAAAAATAGTTAAATTAAAGTACCTTGAAGTAAACACCTTGTCCCCATACAATGATATCCTTGGGCGGTCCGCCCTCAACCTGTTGGGGGAGGTCCTATCCACCTTTCATCTGAGCTTGAATTATCCACTACCTGATGGGAGAGTTGGAGTGATTCACAGGGACCAGAAGGTCGTCTAAGAGTGTTATCAAAGTAGTTTGGAAATGAGAAAAGAACGTATTGCGGAAAACGTTGCCCCACTACCAGACACAAAAAAGTTAGATGCTACAAGTTTGGATCCTATGTTAGGGGTAGATAATAGAAAACTCACCTCCGCAGAAGACCTAAAGGAGGTAAGTATCGTTCTTTGGACCATCAAGTCACCAAGTTAGGAACCTATGTATTTGACTCTGAGAAGGATGAGATAGTCATCGTGCTGAAAAGAAACATATATTTGTTCACTTGGACGCCCTCAAACATGTCAAGAATATATACAAAATGGTCTACCATCATCTCAACATTAATCCCATAGTGATGCCACTGTCTTAGAGGACACATAAGGTAAGTAAGGATAATAGATGAACCATTGATGAAAAAATTCAAAAGCTAAGGATCATCAGTTTCAAACTAAAGTTAAATACCCATTATGGCTAGCCAACATAGTCCTAGTGTGGTAGTGTTAGCCTGTAATTTTTAATTAGTAGAAAAATCAAATGAATGCTAGAATGAATGTTGCATTAGTGAAATGCTAAGTGTTAGCATTGATTGGAAAGTGTCGACAGTAAGGCTACATCAACTAAGGTTTCCCGACTGACATCTTGAGATGTTGTTTGGAAAAATCTCAAGAGCATACCTGAGTAAGCACTCGCCACCATGTAGAGGATGAGAATTCGACAAGCTCCAAAGAGTTAGAAAACTAAGGAAACCAAGGACAAAAAGGATTTAGCGCTATCAGCAACTACCTTCGACGGACAAGTAGTTACTAGTTCCTAAGAGCAGTTAGAGAACGTGGGATAATGGAATTTCAGCAACTTTAAGGTGCTGACGACGAGGTAATACTTGGGGGAGATAACTTGCATTCATTCAAATAAGTGTCAATTCTTTAGGAGTAAACTGTCAAAAATATTTATTTTCAGTTTAGTGTATATAGCAGATTCATATGTTGTAAATGAGGTCACAAATTTCATATATTTTTTCTATAGAACTGGAGTACCCAAGCAAAAGTTTGAAAGAGTTTGTGAGTAATATACGAGTCTGCTTCCTTTTCTTTCTACTTTTTTATGTTTCCTTAATTAAAACATCCTTTTCTTTTGTCATTTACTGCACTTATTTAATGTTGTTCACTTTAAACTTCTTTTACTTTTGCACTGTCTGCACCCAAACATTTGTAGTTACATCATACACATACCTTCTTGTAAACGTGTTTGCACAAAGAAATTCTTGAGATTTTTCGAGTTAACCTCAAAGACTTTCAAACTCGTGATTGTTCACTAAAAACACATGCGAACAAATTGACACGCCTAGTGGGACATATGTTGTGCAAACAAAAAAACTTTTCTTTTGCAAGAACCTGTCGTATTATCTACTTTGTTTTATTGTTGAATTATTTTCATTGTCCAGGGTCATATGGGTTTGAGGAGTGGTAGGATCTTAGCATAACTAGTTAACCCAAAGAACACTTCTCGTGCCCGAAGCGATGCTTCAGGCCTTGAGCCAACGGTTACTACAATAGGGACAACAAACACTATCGGAGTTACATGCCCCGTCTTATCTTCGATACCGACTTCTACAGTGATACCAGGAGTGATCGCTATTGTACCATTGGTAACAAGTGTATCAGCCTCTCCCAAGCCTACTTAGACAGTTATGGGGAACCCTAATCCCCCATATGTCCCAAGTTTTACTTTGCCCTTAATTACTATGGATTATCTGTATGGCATGCCAACTGCCATGATGGCGGGCTTACAAAGTCACACTTCGATGTTTGTGGATAATGCTGCAACAGTAGCATCACCCATAAATCCACATTTGGCATTTGGATCTGCCACAAGCAACCCTGGTCGGATGGGGCAACCTTAATGGGGGTTTCAATATGGTCATCCTATAATGCCAGCTTTAACTACTAATTTTTTAGTGAACATGAGGAAACAAATGTATGATAGTAACCATGAGATGGTGAACATCCTGACACAGCAAATAGGTACGATGTTTCATCCATTGATTCAGAACACGACCCAAAGATACCAGCAGTTATACCATAAGATGGGTAAAATTGATTACTTTTTTGAGGTGCCTTCTGCGCAACTTGTGCCACTACCTATTAATCATGATCTCATCGAATAACCTCTACCTAGGATAGGTAAAGGGAACCAAGCCCATAATGGTCTTGAAATAGTTATGGTTCCAAGAGACCAGGACGTCGACCGATTGCTTAGAAATGTCCAACAAAACAACATTGGGGGGCAGAATAATATAACTAACGTCATCGAACAGATTTTGGTCCAAAATGGCCTTAACATTAGTCTTCATAGGCCTAATTAGATGTCTCTTCTATCGGAATATGTTTGGTAGACCAAACTCCCCAGAGGGTGGAAAGTCCCAAATTTCACCAAGTTTTCTAGTGTGACCAATGAGTCCACGGTCGAGCATGTCGCCAGATATCAGATTGAGGAAGGGATATAACTAATAATTAGAGTTTGAAAATGAAATACCTTCCAAATTCTCTGAAAAAAAATGCCTTTACATAGTTCACCACACTCCATCCTCTTTCCATACATAGTTGGAGTTAACTAGAGATTTCATGAACAGTTCTACATAGGCCAGTCAAAAATTAGCCTTAAGGAACTGACCAGCGTTATGTGTAAAATGCAAGAGCAGATTGGTGACTACTTGAATAGGTTTAGACTTCTCAAGCCAATGTTCTTTAGGCAAGTCTCTGAACATGATTTGGTTGAAATGGTCGTTGGTGGTTTAGATTATTCCATTTCGAAGAAGTTAGATACTCACTATCTAAGGGATATGACCCAACTGGCAGATAGGGTTCGACAGGTCAAATGTTTGAAGGTCGAAACGAACAGGTCGAGTAAGTACAATAAAAAGAAAAAAGTAGCTTACGTCGAGATAGACGAAATACATAACTTATACGACACAAAAAGTGACTTTGTCAAAGAAAATGAGGTCAATGTGGCAGAACTATAGCTAAAACCTCCTTATGTGTGTAAATTATTGAAACCTTCAAATGGGAAAAATCCCATTGAACCTAAAAATGATAAATTCGTCACAAAAACCTATACATTCAATGTAACTAAATGTGACAAAAAATCTAACCTTCTAGTTTCTGATGGTCAAATAGTAATCCCTAAAGAGTTGAAAACATTGCCATTAGAACAAAGAAAGAAAAAAGGTTTATGTAAATTTCATAATTTTCTTGGGCATAAAACCTCACAATGTATGCTTTTCAGGGACCTGGTTCAGAATGCGTTGAAGGGCGAAAGGATCATGTTTGTTGAGAAGCAAAAAGCTTGACTAGAGGGTGAATCTAATCCTAAAGTCGAGGAGCCTTTGTTCGTCGAGCTCGTTGACATGTTCATGGTAGACATAACTGAGAGCACGGAAGGGGATGAACCTGACTATGAAGAGTGGATAAAAGTAGTTTTTCCCAAGGTTGAGGAAGATCTCATAGATTTTTTGAACACATGTAAACTCAAGGATTCTGAGGCTATGTTATGTCTACGTTGTAGCACCATCTTTGACAAGGACGCGACTAAAGAGGTTGAAAAAACCAACCCCAATCTATTAAAGAAAGTTCCCCAACAAGACTAGTGCAAAGAATTCTTTTTTAACAAGAGGGGTCCCTCAAAAGACTTACAAGCCTAAGACTTACTTCCCACCTGCTGATGTTCCTATCAAGGAATGGTCTAGAACAGTAGGGAGGTCAGCCGCTGAAAAAGGAAAATGGAAGCGGATCGAAGTAGGTGGAGGTTTTTCCTACCTCAACAAATCCCAAAATTCCAAGAAATGTTCTATGTTTCAAAAAACTACATTGGGAAGAACCCCGTGATGCACACTCAGTGGAGAAGACACAAAAGCAAAAAAAAAAAAGGTTTCCTCTAAAGCAGGAAGCGCAAGTAAGAATAGTAGTGTCCAAGCTACAACTGATGGACAGAAGGTAAACAAGTTTGTCAAACAAAGGTTGTTTCCTTCACTACCACCAATGGTGGAAAACGAACCTAAGATATCTGTCGGATTAGACGAGGAGATGGAAAGCAAAAACTTCGCCTCTAGATCGGAGGATGAGTTAAATAGCATATGTAATATGATATCAATGTTGCCATTGGAGTATGATATACAATTACTAATGTAACTAAAGAGGAAGATGGATTGCCCAAACAAATGGCTACCCTAAACCTTTATGTCAATGAGGACAAGGCCATATTCGAAAGACTTAACATGTCTATGTAACAACATCTGGAGCCTTTATAGATAAGGGCTAAGGTGGAAGGTGTCGGGGTTAATAAGGTTTGTTAGAACAAGATTTGTTCATGGTATATTTTCCCTGGGTTTTGATGATAACAAAGTATTGAAAGAACAATGGTATAATTGCGTGTTACATGTGTGCATGTTATAATACTTGTAAATATTATGGTCAGAATCATTTCTACATTAAGCATAATGTGAGAGTTGCTGAATTGCTAGATTCTGGTGGCAGAATCTGAAGAACACTTGCTAAGTGATGTCTGGCGAAGACTCTGAAGTTGAAGGCCTCAGCATCAGAAGAAGCAACGTTATTGTCTCTACACTTAGTAAATGTAAATTCCCCTATGATACCATTCAGAGTTGGTGATAAAGCTGAAGTTGTCCATACTACAGAAAGAAAGTTGTATTGTCAAATCAGTTTGTCAGCTAGAGTCTACAGATTGCAAGGCTGGAGAAAAGCTAAGATGCTTTATGGATATCTACTATCAATGGCTCTATTAGAACAAAATCTCTTGAAGACTCAAAGGTTAAACATGTTACACATTGGATCAAGACCTTCTGGTGTATCTATCTTCAACGGCTCTTGTACTATGGAGTAACAACAAAGACTCTTGATCAAGTTACCTCTTCAATGGCTAGTTTCTGAAAAGGATATAAATATGGCTGAAGGTTCAAATTGAATCTTTAACAAGGATCAACCAGAAGAAGAAGTAACAAGATCAACAATTATTAACTCAATGTATATGCAAATTTTTATGATGTAGGCTGTAATTGTAAAAGCCTTAAGATTTCTTACACATTGAATATCTTAGAAATCTTATGTGTTTGAGCTGTGAAATTCTTAATCAAATGGATTGATTGAGCAGAAGTCTTGTATCATTGGGATACAAGCAAGGAAGTCTTGAGCTAAGATGCTTGAGCCATGTAAGTCTCTTTCTAGGAACTTGAGCAGTGAAATTCTTAATCAAGTAGATTGATTGAGCAGGAAAGTCTTGAGCCAGTGTGGCTTGAGCAGGATAGTTTGGTGCATGGAACTAGGAGCAGTAAGTCTTGGCCAGTGGGGTGCAAGTAGAGAAAGGATCATTTCATGTTACCTGGAGCTGAAGTCTTGGGCTTGAGCAGGAATGCTCAGTGCATAGAATTTGGAGCAGTAAGTCTTGGCTAGTGGGGTGCAAGAAGATAGGCTCATTTCATGTGACTAAGAGCAGAAGTCTTGGGTGAGGAGCCTGAGCAAGGAAGTCTTGGGTGTGGAACCTGAGCAGGAAGTCTCGACTGAGGAGCTTGAGCAGAAGTCTTGGACCTTGGGTCTGAGCAGGTGTAAAAGTCTTATCAGAATGCATAAACGATTGTAATCATGTTTTGATTATAGTGAAAATATCTTGTGAGGCAAAGATACTGGACTACTCTCAGTTAGGGGAAGAACCAATATAAATCTTTGTGTCTTCTACTATTATTTATTTGCTTCTGTTAACATTCCGCTGCTAAGAATTAACTAGAATTTGAAGACCAGTTTAGATTCTGAACTCTAATTAGATGCAAACTAAGAAAACAGAAAACACAATTCAACCCCCCCTTCTTGTGTACTTTTGTCACCTTTAATTGGTATCAAAGCCTAGTTTGTGCTTAACACTTAACAGTGGCACATATAATGATCCAATAAGAAAAGTATGTATGTTAAAGACTTTCCTTCAAGAAGGAATCATGTGCCACATGAAAAATATTATACTACTTTTCCTACCTTATTCAAAGGGTGATTCCACTAAATTTAAATGATGGAAAAAACAAAACATATTTTTAACTCATTGGTCTTGATAAAAGAGGTTCTGAAGGTCTATAGAATATTCTTTCAAAAGATGTTACTATAAAAGTTGATGGTGTAGAGATAATTTGTCTGATAGTCTCTATCACCTGCTCATAAGAAGCTTATTGTATATATTAAGAGGTAGTTGCATTCTGATAGATGCTCTATCTCACTTCTGAGTATATCAACGTCATTGATATGTCTGATGCTCGGACTATCTCTGAATTCTTGTGCTCAGATTTATGGGAATCAGTTTTGAAGCTTGTCTAGTTACACTTTATCTAATCTTTCAAGCAAATTCTAAAAAGATTGATTTAGATTCAAACCTGAGGTCACATTTATTCAAGAAGTTATACAACTTAAATTTATTGTGGTCTGTTGGTTTATCTTGCAAATCTTAAAGAAAAGAAATGAAATTAAATGATGAAAAGTTATCTAATAGATCACCTTTCCTTAAGCTTGGTTCCTTGAAGTATCTGATGATAAGGAACTTATATTTCTTATTAGAAGTACTTCTTAATCAGCTAGATGGTCATAATATCTGTTGATAGAAGAGAAACTTCAGAAGCTTCTGAAGTACTTGTACTTGAATTGATCTCCCAGATCTGAAAGCAAGAAGAAACACTACCAGAACCTAATGTCAGTCAACCTTCACTGCATATTCTTTTGAAGATGACATTAGTGCAGGATTAAGATAAAAGAGTAATCTGACTCTGCCAGTTATTACTGCTTCTGAAGAAGCATCCGAGTCCTGAAATAAAAATCAAGTATTTAAGAGAAAGAGTTTATGTCAAATCTATCTTGCTTCAATATTTGATAATAAGGAGTCTGTTATTTAAGGTGATATCTTAAGAGACTCCATTGCTCCTTGGTTGAGGGTCATCGTGGAATTGTATTAAATGACAAGTCTATGAGAAACCTTCAAATTTTCTTTGTGCTCTGCAGGCAATTAGATGATGTGATTTAATATCTTTTATGCCATTCTCTAATAGCTAACATCATATAGTTATGTGTTTATCAAAGATCTAAGAGTCTTGTGTCAAGACAATGAAATTGATGATTCTGCTAAAGAACAAAATCTTGTTCATATTATGGTTTATTCTAGATTAATACCCTGGAATGAATCATGGTACTGCTATCAGAATGTGGCATAAGGCGAAGGAAAGCCTATCTGAACATTTGTGAATGGTCTCATAGAAATATGAGTGTCGTGATCTGAATGTAATGGCTGGAGATATCAAGGAAAGAAGCAGAGGCATCTTCCATGGCATTTATCAAAGGTTGTTCACAACATTTGATGGAAGAAGATCCCATAACCCAGACTTAATTGCTAGAGATACTAAGTTTGGTGAGAGAAGTGGAGTCATTGGTTTAACAACCATTAAATCAGAATCCACTCAAAACGGTGTTCAGACTCTATGGTCAAGTTTGAATACTGATACGAGTCTGACCGAGAAAAAAAGGTATGCTTGTTCTTGCCTGTCTTATCTCTTAATTCAATGAGATATTTGAGTAGATGTAAACACAAAGTTTATATTAGATTTCTAGAGAAGCTCTTCTGAAAATGGATCTTCAGACATTTTTAAGAAGAAACTCTGTTGTGTTTACATATTCTATATATTTCATTAAGCCAGATGATGATCATATTTATGGAAATAGTTTCCTCACTTTTTGTGATGTTACTGCTGTTTGTTAGTTGTCAAAGAAAACAATTCAATATTCGTCTATCACTCATGACTCTTGTTTCAAGAGGAAGTGTTGGTTCTGAATAGAATCTTAAAGACTTATGACTAACATAAGATATCTTTCCTTCTCAGTCTAGTTCTACTGGACTCTGATAGATGATAGCTTCTGAAAGTTGTCAGATTCTGAGACTCAGAAGAGGATTCTTTACTTCTGATAAAGCAGTTTAAGTAAAAGGTTTTCCAAGAATTTTATAATGCTTAAATTTTAATAAAGGTGAAATTCATCTTGTGGATTCAAGAAATCAGCTGGATAAGAACCTTTGGGATGGAATGGATACTTTGAGATGCTATTTGGTTTCACTTATCCAGATCTTGTCAAAGAGTTTTGGATTAATGCTTTCATTGTTGAGCTGAACTCTGAGTGTGCTATTATTCTTTCTAAAGTAACTGATGTTTCTATAATAGTAACCTCTAAAGCGATTGCTAATGTGATCAATTGTGAGAAAATTAGAGAAATCTCAGGAACTCTTGTTTGGGAACACTATCTTCCTACTTGGCGTATCTTTGTAGATCCATCTAATACATCAGTGGTCTCATATCTTCGTCCTAATGCTGTTGTTTGGAGTTAGATTTTGAATTTAAACTTACTTTCTAAGGATAAGGATTTAGACCTAGTGAATCCTAATGAAAAAGACCAGCTTCTACTTCTCAATTCAGACCTGCAGATTGATCTTCCTCAAGTTATGTTTGACTAATTGAAGAAGACTCTTTCTTCCTTTCACAAGAGAAAGGTTTTCTTCATTCCTTTTGGACAAGTTCTTTCAGAATTACTTGTTCAGCAGGAAGTTATCATAATTTCAAAGGCTGATTTGTCTAAAATCTAGAGAGACAAGCTTGAAGCAATCTATGAAAGATTCTGATGTTAGATTTTAGCATAGTTATGCCTTGTAATTGTTAGAACCTTTTGTATTAAGTTATCTTATTAATAATTCATAGTTTATTCATGTTGTTGTTCAGTTAACTGTTGATTAGATTCATTTATAGTTGTTCAAGAGAATTAAAAGTAATGGGAGTAAGAACTTAATGCTTGCAACTTTTTCATTAATAAGAAGGAAGTGATTACAAATTACTTAGACATTCTAGTCTGATGGATTGACCCTAAGGTATTCCCTAGGATCATCTGACATGTCTAGATTATCTAAGTAATCTTTCCATTCTTCCTTGGAAAATTTGAAGGCCCCCTTTCTTAGTTGATTTCTACGTTTGGATCCTAAAGATCTTCTTCTGCGTGTCTTCACAAAGGATGTTGAAGAGGTGAGAGCTTCTGAAGTCATCTGCTTGTTTGTAGATCCTTCAGCTGCTACTTTGCTTTCACTTGCCTGAGTTGCTGCATTTAGTATGGGTGTCTTTCTGAAATCTCTCTTCAGAACCAGATTTTCTTTTGCTTGTACATCTTGGTGTTTTGAAGATTAAGTGATTATGAAAGTAAGCTTGCTAAGAGTTCTTATATAGACGTGTTACATACGTTGTTTCAAGTGACTGTTGTTTTTATATTGATTAAGTCTTATCGATATCTTAAATGATATACATTGAAAATGTTATCTAACAATCTAACCTATTAAAGATTCTTTAACAACTATGAATTTTATACTTGACTTGTTTAACTGTCGTTTTTGGTGTCAGTTTTACTTCATTTAATGTACTTCAGTAAATCTAAAGGAAGTTATTGAAAGTGTATGCATGCAATAAACAATTTGGTCAAAAAGATGTTCTTTCATTAATTTAAGATAAGGATTACAAAACATTGACTCATAAGGAACTGCTAATGCTTATTATAGGTCCTTATCTAAGTCATCTTGAGCCTTATGACGAAAATAATTGTCATAGTCTATGTCTCGCTCATCTTCATCAATGTCTTCATCCTATGTCTCTGGAATTGGACGGTGGAACAACTTGTTGGACAATCTTCTCTTCCTTGATCTCTTCATTACCCTTCTTCTTGACCTCATCATAGCTTCTAATGAACCTACTTTGGTAGGTTATGTTGGAGCTGTTGATGACGCTTCTTCAGAAGTCATTCTTGCAGAGGGAAAAGGCTCAATGGTGGATGTTTCAGAAATAACACATTTCTGAACGTCTTGGACATCTTGTTTCATAGAGCTCTGGGAGATTTTTGTTACCACAAAAGTCTTATGACTCTCAGCTGATGCTTCCATGATTCAGATGGATGTTTATGAAAATGATATGGGTTTGGACTGATTTTATAATGACTTCTGTGCAACTCAAACATCTGATTTAATCCTTCTTGATTCTTGGAAAAATAACGACCACTAAAATTTTAAGGCCTGCAATATACAATCTTTAATGAGCTATGTTACTTGATTGGCTTTCAATTTCTTTGAAACTGGTCCTATAATGATGATTTGTGATGCATTTATGACTGTAATTCTTTTCTTCTTCTCTTTTAATTTTTCTTTTTGATGTGACAAAAGAGGGAGAAATAATGCTAAGTATTTAATTAGGAACTGAACCCATTGAGTACCTATTCAGTTTTACATATTGGTCATTTATAATTTTATCATTTATATTTCTGTTTTTATGGTTATCTTGCCCGGGCGACACATTTTAACTTTCTTGTACATAGAACTAAGGAAGAGCTTACAAACCTCAGCCTTAGCCTATCAAACTCAGAAGAAGCTTACAAACCTCGTATTCTGATGTTGCCAAAGGAAGTTAAAATATTATTTTTGGTTTTCTTAAATATGGAACTAAGGGGGGGCTTACAAACCTCAACCTTGGAACTGTTTGACTCAGTAGGGAGCTTACAAACCTCAGACCCTGATGTTACTAAGAAAACTGAAATACTTTTTCTTGAGAGTAGTTCCTAGTATGATGTCTACATAACTCTGCTTTGGACTATTAAACTCAGGGGGAGCTTACAAACCTCATACCCTATTGTTGCAAAGAAAATTATAACTGCCCAACACTGTCCTTTAAATACTTGTGTTTGTCATCATAAAAAAAGGGGGAGATTGTCAGAACAATATTTGTTCATGGCATATTTTCCTTGGATTTTGATGATAACAAATTATTGAAAGAACAATGGTTTAATTGTGTGTTACATGCGTGCAGGTTCTAATACTTGTAAATATTATGGTCATAATCGTTTCTACATTAAGCACAAATTGAGAGTTGCTGAACTGCTAGCTTCTGGTGGCAGAATCTGAATAACACTTGCTAAGTGATGTCTGGAGAAGACTATGAAGTTGAAGGCCCCGGCATCAGAAGAAGCAACGTTATTGTATCTACACTTAGTAAATGTAAATTGGCCTCTGGTACCATTCAGATTTGGTGATAAAGCTGCTGAAGTTGTTCATACTGCAGAAAACAAGCTGTATTGTCAAATCAGTTTGTCAGCTAGAGTCTACATGTTGCAAGGCTCAAGAAAAGCTAAGATGCTTTATGGATATCTACTATCAACGACTCTATTAGTACAGAATCTCTTGAAGACTCAAAGGTTAAACATGTTACACATTTGATAAAGATCTTCTGGTGTATCTATCTTCAACGACTCTTGTACTATGGAGTAACAACAAAGACTCTTGATCAAGTTACCTCTTCAACGAATAGTTTCTGAAAAGGCTATAAATATGGTTGAAGGTTCAAACTGAATCTTTAACAAGGATCAACCAGAAGAAGGAGTAACAAGATCAACAATTATCAACTCAATGTATATACAGATTTTTCTAATGTAGGTTGTAATTGGAAAAGCCTTAAGATTTCTTACACATTGAATATCTTAGAAATCTTAAGAGCTTTAGGTCTTTGTTATGGTGATTTCTCGTACCTCTAATACTTGTATCACGTACACCTTGTTCTCTATTCTGCTGAGCTTGTTCAGCAGTTTAGATAAAACGTCTTGTGTCATTGGTGTCGCGGTGAAGAATCGGAGAATAAGCTATCAATTAGCTAGACTCACAAAATAAGATGTCACCACCAAACTTTTATTTTTACAAGGGAAGGGAAAGATCGAATAAACCCACAATAAACATGCAAAACACACAGCAAGGCTAAAAGCTAAGCAATGAAGATATTTAAGCTATGGGGGTTGGTTATGCTAAGGGAAGGTACTAACACCCTAAGCATCTATAGTATCCTATAGGAACCTCTTGAAATATTTGTGTTTGGATAAAAGTGTTTGCTGAAAAAGGATTGCGGAGATGAGAAAAGAAGTGTTTTTTATTGTTTTTTATTTGGAAAGACATAAAGTCTTGTGCCTACGTACCAATAAAGGATCAAAACCTCGTAGTTCGGGTATAAATAGAAAAGGATTTGTTTTGGTTGATTTTAATGAAGAAATATTCAACTAATTCACCACAAACATGTGGAAGATGGATTTTTACATCACAATGAGAGGGCTCCAACTTGGATATAGAATCAACAAGTATGCCTCATACCTCCCTCAAGTGGAAAAGAATCAACATCATTCTTAACAATGTTATGGGGTAGGAGAATTATATCTCAACAATAGATGACTCATGTCTAATCCCTTTTGAGAAAATGTTTTAAAGTGAAAAGCTCAATGGCAAAAGTTTTGAATGAGTTTTTGTGTTTTTAGTCTTATGAAAAAGGTTTTAATATGCTTAAGATGTCTTGAAGCATTTGTAAAAGAAAAGAAAGTTTTGAAAACGCAATGACCTAATGTCAAGATTTTTTTTATTGAAAGAGATTCAAGTTAGAAAAGTGGGAACCTAAAGGTAAACATGAAGCTAAAGATGGGTGAAGGATGCAACAAGATACACACTGCATATGAATATGACAATAAGTCAACTAATAGTCCCTTTCCCTTGGATTTAAACACAAGCATAAGCAAGAAATGATCAAGAATCACAAGACAAATTTCAAGTGTCAAACAAGGCTTATAAACAGATAATAACTCATGCATAAGGCAAGCGTCAAAGCATTTAAAAATGATTCAACAATTAACACAACCTCACAAAAAGTATCTCAAGTAACTTCCAAATTGAAAACCCTAATCATGCATCAAGATTAAATATCTCAAGTGTGCCATGGAAACATCAAAGCAAAAGTTCAAGTCATTAGGGCAAGGCATCAATACATGACATAAATTAGCATTCAAGCAAGAGCTCAAGTCATTAGGGTAAGGATCACATGGACATTCATTTTTAATCAAACCCTAAAATCAACCTACTATGGGAAGAGGTCTAACATCAAAAGAAGCACACAAACAATGAGGTTTAGCATCAAGTAACATGATAATATTATCAAGACATTCAATCTTAAGACATGTCCAAAAGTTAACCAACCATTAACACATAAATCATGCAAGCACACATACATCAAGAATAAACTTATAACTTTTACAAGACAAAAGTATCAATCAAGGCATAGCAAGAACTTAACATGAAGTAGCAATGGGAAATTGTTAAATATAATCAGAGTAAAAAGGATTATAAAATAAATGACAACAAAATAAACTAACAAAACATTTTTAGGTTTTTTAAATATGAAATTCAAATCATGAAAAATAAATAATCAAAACAAGATAAATAAAATATATTTTTAAGTTTTTAATATTAAGACTCAAATAAGTAAATTAAATAAACAAGAATGAATTAAATAAAAAAGAAATAAAAAAAGAAAAAAAAGGAAAAGGAAAAGGAAAAAAAAAGAAAAAGGAGAAAAATATGAGAAAAAGAGAGGTTCATGGGTATTGAACCCAGGACCTGATGGTTACCACCAAAACAACCTAACCAACGCGCTAGGTCTGTTGGCTTGTTAATGTGTTCAAGCAAAATAAATAAATATCAAAGCTAAATTTAAAAATGAAATGTGGCGCGCAGACTTCATCTTGTTCCTCACGACAACTTCAAATTTCAAATTATGATTTTCTCATATACGCATCGAACAAGACAAGTGAATATGCCATTTTACTCGGAATTTCATAAGGAAATCAACCACGACCTTAGTTTACATTTATATTAACCCTAACTCATGAATTTGAAAGGAAAAGAACAGACGAACCCTAAAATTTCAAAGTAAAATTAAATCATGTACATCAACAATCAATTCCCATTTTCATGGGGCTTCAGACCACAACATCAAGACAAGTATGACTGTAACAAGAATGAATCAAAATGATGCTTTGAAGTAAGGGAACCAGATAGGGAAACGGTTACCTAATGGAGTGAGTCTGTTGCCCCTTCAAATTCACTTTCAGGAGTGAAATAAAGATCCCTATAGCTTCCTTGAGTCCCCATGAGTGTAATGGTGAGCTTGGAATCACTTGAAGTCTTCTAAATTGTTCTGTCCAAATCAATTTGCAGAAGCAAGAAATTGAGGTTTGGCTATGGTGTTTGGAAAGTTGCAGATGGATTTTAATGCATATAGTAGCTTTTATGTGATGTATGGAAGATGTTTGTGAAGGAAATTTTGAAGGGAAGTAGAAGAATTGTGAAATTCGAAAATGAGTTTCAATGGAGTTTTTGAGTTTTTGCTTCAATGTGTTTTATGTGCTATTGCTTCTGTTATGATGTTATGAGGTCCAACTTGCTTATGAAGAGGTTTGAATCTTGGCTAGGAACTTTTTTTGGATCAGAGCTAGGCTTGGAGTTTGCATCATTGGTCCAATTCAAACAAAAATGGCAAAGTGAGGTCACATATGCTAAAACTTGTGTAACAAGTTTTGACCAAAATCATTTAGGTTAGGATGACTTGTTTTTGCCTCCGAATTCAGCTGATCAGAGCTACAACTTGTGTAACAAGTTTTGACCAAAATCAAATTTTCACATAATGCCAATAATAGAGTTCAAAGTGGACAATTTGGGCAAGTATTATCCTTATTGTAGAAGTTCAGATTGCACAAAAATGGTATCTTTGCAAAGTTGGCATGTAAAGGAACAAGTTTTGTGTTAACAAAAAGTTGGGGAAAGGCTTAGAAAGTGTTCAAAATTGACCTCAAACTTGTGTGAAACAAACAGACTTCAACACTTAGTGAAATTTTGGTTCATCTTACCATTGATCATCAACATGAAACCTCAACTTTTGCCTCTCATTTCTCTCAATTCACAAGAGCTTTTTGGATCAAATTTTCCACCATGATGGAGTAGGAAGTATGCTATTTAAATTCACCCCTCAAGGATCAAGAATGGTTGCTTGGGTTGTTCACAAATTGGTCATAAAGTTATGCACTTGGAAAGGTTAAAGACTTAGAAATTTTTTTAAGTGTTTTGAGATTTGCAACAACTTGAAACCTCAACTTTCACCATCAATTTCTTCCACTTCAAGAAAGCTTTTGGCTTCAAATTTCATCAACTTGTAGTATCAAATGTCATATTTAATTTCAACCCTCAAGTGTTTCAATTGGATGCTTGGATAAAACACTATGTCCTTGGAAAGTTGGTCACTTGAACATGAATTTTTGTACTTAGGGAAATTTCCAAAACCCTAATTTTGACAACTTTTGATCCTTTCTTTATTTTCTTGATTTAACTTGATAAAAATCAAACATTTTTCACACTTTTTAGATTCTTGACTTGATAAATCCGTAGTTGACCAAAAATGTCAAAAGTTAAAGTCTGACTTTGAGTATCTGTTGACTTTTCATCAATTGAATCAAAATTCTTCAACTATCAATAAATCAAACTTCTCAAACCAATTAAACCACATGAATGGACCACAAAGATATATTTGAAGCCTTTGAATCATGTTCCAAGCCATGAGATCATGTTTTGGTCAAAAAGTCAACATCAAGATGACTTTGACCAAAACCCTAATTTGGAGCACTTGATGAATTGGAACTTGATAAACTTGAATTGATGCAAACTCAAACTTAATTATTGATGAAGGGAATATCTTGATCACCATGAATGATTAGAGGAGCTTGAGATGTAGAGGATCACCCTAAATCCTGATTTATCAACCACTTGAACTCCTTGATGCAAAACCCTAACTAGTAAACAAAGCAAGCAAGATATATTTTTATTGTATTTTCATGGGGTTAGTAAACATAAAACACACACACACACAAGAAGTGATTGATGTTATGCAAATGATGCAAATGAAGGTGGGATCTTTGGGGTAAAAATTAGGGTATGACAGATGCCCCTATTTAAGTTTCTTCTATCCAGAGATATGAAGATTAAAATCTTCGTCTCGACGAGATCAGAGAGACTTAAATACATACATGCACAATTTTTGGCCCTAAGATACCACAAAGATGCTTTTGATATGATGTGAATTCAAGACTCTGAGGACTCGTGTGGGGAATATAGTGCCACAGGAGACGAATTACTAGGGAAAAGGTTGCAACTCCATTGGGGAAAAGATTACCACCATACGAGGGATGAGATCAAAACTATGACAATTCAATAATACAAAGCTTCCACTATCAGAATAGGATTCAGCTTCTTCTGTAATCAAATAATCTGATTTAAAAAGGATAAAACCTCCCCACGATTCTGGTCATAAGCCACGAACGGGTCTCAGTTTCTTCTTTAATCAAGTCTTCCACTTGAAAAGGGAAAAAATAAACCTCCCCACAATTCTGGTCATTAGCCACGAACGGGTCTCAGTTTCTTCTTTAATCAAGTACTCCACTTGAAAAGGGTAAAAATAAACCTCCCCACGATTCTGATCATAAGCCACAAACGGGTCTCAGTTTCTTCTTAAATCAAGTCTTCCACTTGAAAAGGGTAAAACAAACCTCCCCACGATTCGGGTCATAATCCACGGCGGGTCTCAGTTTCTTCTTTATTCAAGTCTTCCAGTTGAAAAGGGTAAAAATAAACCTACCCAAGATTCGGGTCATAAGCCACGAACGGGTCTCAGTTTCTTCTTTAATCAAGTCTTCCACTTGAAAAGGGTAAAACAAACATCCCCATGATTCTGGTCATAAGCCACGAACGGGTCTCAGTTTCTTCTTTAATCTAGTCTTCGACTTGAAAAGGGTAAAACAAACCTCCCCACGATTCTTGTCATAAGCCACAAACGGGTCTCAGTTTCTTCTTTAACCAAGTATTCCACCTATAAAGGGTGATGTACAAACTCCTAAAATGGTAACCACTAATTGAAAAATGGGAATCAATAACTTCACTGGGGATCTTTAAAAGAGGTGTGGGTCGGTTAACTTGCAAAACAGATTTCTCAAATAAAGAGAAGATCATCTGTAAGAATCTTCACCAAACTTCTCTGATGGGACTTTTCCGAAGAGATGCCATTTGATGGACGAAATTTGATAATGAACTTATTGAGAAGTTGCCATTAGCTGTAGTTTAAAAATTGCATTGGAGCAGATAAAATTCTTGTAACAAGTTATCTCAAATAAAGATAAAAATAGTTGTAATAGTCTTCAACAAACTTCTCTGACGAGACTTTTTCGGAGAGATTTCATTTGATGAAAGAAAATTGATATGCTGATAACTTCATTGGGGATAGAAAAACAACTCAAAGAGAGACTATAATTTTCCATCCAAAACAAAATTCGAGAATAAAACAAGCTTCTCAAATAAAGAGACCGCCACTTCTTGTTAGGTATAAATTTCAAAAGAGTGTTACAATAAAACTGCTGGGGAGCAAAGGTTCGTCTTCGATGGGGAATCATAAAAAATATATTCTTCTTGGAGAGACAAAGTATTCGAAGGTGCAAAATAAATGCACTCTCAATATAGGTTTTACAGCCTAGAGAGATTCAAAACCATAATTGTTAGAGACCAGGTTTAATCCAGGAATAAACTGGAGATAAATAGTCAAACAAGACCCTGTCCAATGAGGAATGAACTTAACCGGGGGTTTACCATATCTAGAAATGGAAAGGAAAGCTAAAGCAAAAATCTTCCACGAGGAATAAACTCAGTGGGGAGTTAGAAAGGATATACACTTTATGCTTAAGGTTGACAACTCTATTGGAGAGAGGAAAAATGTCACATGGGGATAAACATGACCAAAGTGAGTGAAGTAAACAACATCAAGAGATGCGAAATGAACATAATTTTGCATGTATGTATGACTGAATGTTATGTTATGTTTATGATGACAAAATAGACGAAAAAGATAAATTGGAGATGAAACAAACATCACAGTACATTCGGGTATTTGCCTAATCTCAACAAGATGGAAACATTACTGGAGATAAATCAAAGGCCACAATTGGAACAAAGTCCTGCCACAAGGCTTAAATTTCTCTAGGGAGAGGAAGATACTTCACTTGGGGATAAACCCAGAAAATTCAATCTTCTAACATCAAAGATCCACTGGGGGATAAGAACATGAACTCTTCTTCGAGGAGAAGAAAGATCCACTGAGGGATAACAACATGAACTTTGCCTCAAGGAGAAGAAGGATCCACTAGGAAAGGATCACCCACGATTGGAGAAAATTGAATCAAAGCTATAGTTGGGGACACCAGGCCGGGGATAAAGTAAATTCAGTACTCTGCTGGCGTAAAGAACCACATTCAGCTGGGGAAACTTGAATCCATGAATCAAAGTTTAGTTGGATATAAAGGCTTAGTACTTCACTGGGGAACACTAAGTTCAAAAGAAATCAACTAGGAAACCTCGAGTTACACACCCAACATGTCATACATATTTGGAGTAAAGATCTATCCATTGGAGATACTTTTAAGACAGATCACAAAAACACACTTCTTAAGAGAACAACGCAGTTCTGTATTTTGAGATTTAACCATTCTTGGAGCAACTGTTGATATTCCTTTTTGTGTTCACAAATCAGAGGAAAACACACACATTTTTCAAAAGCAAGAGCATATATTTTAATTTTTGTTTCAAGAATTACTATCAAAACTAAAAATGACATTTTGCAAGACAGAAATAAAAATAAGAATTACGAACAAAATGGATAAAGACTCAAATTTATTAATAGAATGGTAATCCGCAAATGGCGTGACTCCATGGATTATTACAAAATTGGAAAATGGTAAATTGAAGAAAAAGGCTACATTAAAATACAATGACCACTATTCTCCCTAACAACCTTTAATTCCAAATGCGCTCGAGCTTCTGGTGAAAGTGATTGAGAACTGAGAGCCTTTTGATGATCGAGGTTGCTTCAAACGATCAAGTCTAGCCAGATGCAGTTACTTGCCATAATCCCTAACTTTTTCCTAGATTTCCCTCTCAGGTTTTCAATCTACCGGGATAATTATTTATGTTTATGTCTCTAATATTTGCATGGACCGCACTTTCGGGTTTTCAATCCACCGAGACGTTCATTTTTGCCAAAGCCGCCCTTTCGGGTTTTCAACTTAGCGAGCTGTTATTTTATTCTTTTAGGTGAAGTATTTCTTGACTGCATCAGTGTTCATGGGATGAATGATCTCCTCACCATCCATAGTTTCAAGAATTAATGCACCGCCAGAGAAGGATTTCTTTACAACATATGGGCCATCATAATTAGGAGTCCACTTTCCCCTAGAATCAGTAATGAAAAACTGGATCTTCTTGAGCAAGAGATCACTTTCTCTAAATACGCGAGGTCGGACCTTCTTGTCAAAAGGTTTCTTCATTCTCTATTGATACAACTGACCATGGTACAAAGTCGTCATTCTCTTTTCTTTAATCAAATACAACTGATCAAATCTACTTTGACACCATTCAGCCTCAGATAGCTTGGCTTCCATCAAGACCCTCATTGACGGAATTTCGACTTCCACAGGGAGCACTACTTCCATACCATATACCAAAGAGAAAAGGGTTGCCCCTGTTGAAGTACGGATGGATGTACAATACCCATGTAAAGCAAACAGGAGCATCTCATGCCAGTCCTTGTAAGTCACTACCATTTTCTGGATGATCTTCTTGATATTCTTGTTGGCAGCTTCAACAACACCATTCATCTTGGGTCTATAAGGAGAAGAGTTATGGTGTTCAATTTTGAATTCTTCACACATTTGTTTCATCATTTTGTTATTCAAGTTCAATCCATTGTGAGTGATGATCTTGCTTGGAACACCATAACGGCAGATAAATTGATTCTTGATAAACCGGGAAACTACTTGCTTGGTCACATTGGCGTACGATGCCGCTTCAACCCACTTGGTGAAATAATCAATGGCCACCAAGATAAAACTATGTCCATTTGAAGCTTTAGGCTCAATCATGCTGATCATGTCAATTATTCACATGGATAAAGGCCATGGAGAAGAGATAACGTTGAGAAGAGTTAGTGGCACATGAATCTTATCCCCATAAATCTGATATTTGTGGCACTTTTTCACATACTTACAGCAATCAGATTCCATTGTCAATCAATAGTAACCTGCTCTAAATAGCTTCTTTTCCATTGCATGTCCATTGGCATGGGTACCAAAAGATCCTTCATGAATTTCTTTCATCAACATGTCAGCTTCATGTCTGTCCACACATCTGAGTAAGACCGTGTCAAAATTTCTTTTGTACAACACATCATTATTCAAGAAGAAATTGACAGCCAACCTTCTTAGAGTCTTCTTATATTTACTTGATGCCCCAAGTGGGTATTCTTTTCTTCGAAGAAAACATTCAATGTCGTGGTACCACGATTTATCATCAATGACTTCTTCCACCGCAAACACATGCACAGGTCTGTCAAGGTGCATAACACGAATCTTAGGCACATCATTCCACCGATTCACAATGATCATGGAGGATAAAGTTTCCAGAGCATCTGCCATCTAATTTTCTTCACGGGGAATATGGTGAAACTCAACCTTATTGAAGAAAGTTGACAACCTCCTTGCATAGTCTCTATAAGGAACCAATCTAGGTTGACGAGTTTCCCATTCTCCTTTGATCTAATTAACCACCAAGGTTGAGTCGCCATACACATCTAGAATTTTGATTCTAAAATCAATAGCTTCTTCGAGACCCATGATGCAAGCTTCATATTCTGCCATATTATTTGTACATTCAAACATTAACCTTGTGGTAAAAGGAATATGAGAACCTTGAGGAGTAACAATGATTCCCCCAATTCCATTACCATAAGCTTTAACAGCTCCATCAAATATCAAACCCCATAGGTATCCTGGTTCTGGCCCTTCATCTAGTAACGGTTCATCACAATATTTTGCTTTTAAATACATTACATCTTCATCATGGAAGTCAAACTTGATAGATTGGTAGTCATCAATTGTTTGGTGAGCCAGATGGTCAACTAGAACACTCCCTTTGATTGCTTTCTGGGTATGGTACTCGATATCGTATTCTGATAACAACATTTTCCATTGAGCAATTCTTCTGGTCAAGGCCGACTTTTTGAAAATGTACTTGATTGGATCCATTTTGGAAATTAACCAAGTAGTGTGATTAAGCATATACTGACGGAGACGACGGGTAGCCTAAGCTAAGGCACAACAGGTCTTTTCAAGCATAGAGTACCGAGACTCACAATCTGTGAATTTCATACTCAGATAATATATGGCGTGCTCTTTTCTACCCGTTTCATCTTGTTGACCAAGGACACAACCCATAGAATCTTCCAATATGGTCAAATACATAATCAAAGGCCTTCCTTCGATTGGAGGAATCAAAATAAGAGGTTTAAGCAGGTACTCCTTGATGCTATCAAAAGCCTTTTGGTAGTCTTTTGTCCAAATACAACCTTGGTCTTTTTGGAGAAGCTTGAAAATCGGCCCACAAGTAGCAGTCATGTGAGGTTTAAACTTGGAAATATGGTTCAAGCATCCAAGGAATCCCCTTTCTTGCTTTTCCGTCTTGGGCACCGACATCTCTTGAATGACTCTGACTTTATCAGGGTCTACCTCAATACCTCGTTGACTGATAATGAAACCCAAGAGCTTTCCAGAACGAACATCGAAAGTACACTTGTTAGGATTCAAGCGGAGTTTATACTTCCTCAAATGCTGAAACAACTTCAAAAAATATTCAACATGATCTTCTTCAGTTCTTGACTTGGAAATCATGTCATCCACATAGACCTATATCTCTTTATGCATCATGTTGTGCCAGCATTCTTCAAACCAATAGGCATCACCCTATAACAAAAAGTTCCCCACGGTGTAATAAATGTTGTTTTCTCTATATCCTCAGGCACCATCCTGATTTGATTGTAACCAGAGAATCTGTACATAAGAGAAAAGACTTTGAACTTAGCGGTACTGTCAACCAACATGTTAATATGCGGCAACGAGAAATCATCCTTAGGACTAGCTTTGTTTAGATCTCTATAGTCAACACACATCCGGAATTTACCATATTTTTTAGGAACGGGCACTATGTTGGCCAACCATTGAGGATATTTTGACGTGACAAGGAAACCTGTATCAATCTACTTTTAAACCTCCTCATTGATCTTGATAGCCATTTCAGGGCGAGTTCTTCTCAACTTCTGCTTAATTGGTGGACACTCTGGCTTTAATGGCAAATGATGCTCCACGATATCCGTATCCAACCGTGGCATATCTTGGTAGGATCAAGCAAACACATCCACATATTCTTTGAGAAGTTCCACCATTCTATCTTTAATAGCTGGGACAAGCAATGCTACAATCTTGACTTCATTCTTATCTTCTCCCGAAATAAAGTTAATCAATTCCACTAGCTCTTTATAAGGCTGAATGGTCTTCTCCTCATGCTCAAGCAACCAGGAGATCTCATCAGGAATCTCTTCTACACTTTCCTCTTCAGCTTCAAACACAAGGAATTTCAAAGTTGAGAGAGGGCATAGGGTCATGGTTTTCAATGGTTTTATCATGGATTAATCTGCACATATGATTTATGCTTGATTTTAGAAACAGATAAAATTTGGAAGTTTTGTGGAGATATCGAACGTGATTATTATTATTTTTTGTTTTTCAGGTTACCATTTTCCAAAAAAAGTAAAAAGTAAAAATAATAATATGGGAAACAAAATAACATTTTTATTAATGATTGTAAAACTTGAAACAAAGCCTGACACAAATACGCTTTCGCCTTGGGCAGAGCGAAAGGAATTATTCAAAACAAAAATGAGAATTTACTCAGAAATGTGAACAACAGACAGAACATCAACAACGGTCCAGTTCTGACAAACCACTCCGAAGCTTGGTAAATCCATTTCAGGATCATCTTCAATGATAGCATTAACTTCGGGCATAGTAGGATGGATAAAACCCTCACTACGGAATAGCTCTTGTATTGGACAGATGATTGTGTCTTACTTAGCAGCCTTTGTAGATATGGGGGAAAAATAGAGACCTTCACAAAACTTGTTCTCAGGAAGACTCAAAACTTGTCCCCAACCATCAGCCGAACTGTTCTCAACCACTCGTTGCGCATCTTTCAAAGAGGAGATGGATGCTCCCACTCCTCTTGACATTATCATCAGCAATGGAAAGAGCTTGGAACTGAGTTCCAACAGCTTCATCAGCGTCAATGTAGGAAAATGATGAAAGGTGACTCACCACTAAGGCTTGCTCCCCGCACACTATTACCAATTTCCCACTCTTAACAAACTTCATCTTTTGATGAATGGTAGAAGTGACTGCCGTTGCTTCGTGGATCCATGGACGACCCAATAGACAAATGTATGCAACATGAATGTCCATTACTTGGAATGTGATTTGAAAAGTATGTGGACCAATCGTCATGGGGAGATCCACCTCACCAATGACAGTCTTCCTGGAACCATCGAAAACTTTGACAATAATCAGACTATGCCTCATAGGGACACTTTGATAAGACAACCTGGATAACATAGATTTGGGCATAACATTCAATGACGAACCAGTGTCCACCAATACACTGGACAAAGCATCATTCTGACAATTCATTGAAATATGCAGTGCCAAATTATGGTTCATGCCTTCTTTAGGAAGCTCTTCATCGCTGAAACCCAAATTGTTACATGTGTTTATATTTCCCACAATCCTATCAAAATGGTCGATAGTCACATCTTAATTAACATATGTCTGGTCTAGGACCTTCTGCAAGGCCTCTCTATGAGCTTTAGAGCTCATCAATAAAGATGGCACAAATATCTTAGACGGAGTTTGCATGAGCTGATCAACAATCTTGTACTCACTCTTTTTTACTAACTTTGAAATTCTGGTCAAGTAGATTACTAAGATGTCGGACAGGATGTCGTGACACTTGATCTCTTCTTCTCACACAAGGATAATGAGGAATAGAATACAAACAGTAGAAAGTAAAAAACACACAAGAATTGTTAACCCAGTTCGGTGATCAACAACACCTACGTCTAGGGACTACCAAGCAAGGAATGAAATCCACTAAGCAGAATTGGTTCTAAGCTAAACTCCACCATTTACAACTTGACACCTAGAAACTACCTGTGCTAAATTTCTACCTAAGATGCTTCTAGGTATGAGACCCTTCTCAATTCCCTTTCAATCACAGTAGTGACTGAACAATTATAACTCAATAAAATACTGTCCAACTCAGGTATTCACGCAATACAAGAGAGGCTCACAAAAGTACAAACCCTAGTACTCAATAACAGCTGTTTATATTCAGTGTCTATTCTAGGTTAAATCCATCATATTTATATCACCAAATAGAACTGGATTTGGGCTTCAGAATCGCAGCAATTCAGCTCCACAGAATCTGCGACCTATTCTTCTCTAGAATAGTTTCTTCAATCCTAAGTTTCCTAAAGTATCTCCACACTAAGAAACAACATATTCCTTTTAGAATCACAATCTCTAATTCCTCAATCTCGGATGCCACCTAGGACAAACTCACATTCCCATAAAACTAGAAATCAAAAATTAATTATTCCAAACTATAACAGACAAATAAGTCGAATCAACATGATAGGACATCTTGTCTAACACCTTAACCTGCAATCAATTCAACATGTTAGGACATCTTGTCCAACGTATTTCAGATAAGTTAGTTTTACCAAAATTGATGCTAAGCTCAAAGGCTTAGACTCATCAATCTCCCACTTTGGAAGATTTTGGCTAAAACTAACTACAATTAACCTGCAGACAGAATTAATCAGAATAGGGAGACCATATCATCAGAACAGCATTGGAACAAAAACTTTGTCTCCCTCTCAACCAGTACCTTCTTCTACAAGCAACTCTCCCCCTCAATGGTTAGTAGCAGTCAACAGTCAAAGTGGTTAGTAAAGTTAGTATTAATAGCAGTCAGCAGTCAGTAGTGGTTAGTAAAGTTTGTATTACTCCCCCCTTTTTAGCCATAATATGACAAAGGCAGAAAGACTAACTCAAAAAACAAATAAATAGTATAGAGTATTTAAAGTACACACCCAACCAAAAGTAAATTATCATGGGCATTAAGCCCTTACAAAACCAAAACAAAGATAAAATAAACTTGAATTTGAGAGAATGCTTGACAACCCTCTCAACCTTGATGGGAATACATATTCAGATACTTAAATAACATTCCTACACCCAATGGAATGTTATATATCTTCAGATAGGCAAACTCCAAGTTTGCCTCTCAACACCTCAAATTGATTCGCGTCTAAAGCTTTAGTGAAGATGTCAACTAACTGATTCTCTGTGGCAACATGCTCCAGGGTTATGATTTTGTCTTCCACAAGATCTCGAATGACGTGGTGCCTAATGTCAATATGTTTAGTTCTGCTGTGCTGAATAGGATTCTTTGAAATATTGATTGCACTCAAGTTGTCACAGAAGAGTGTCATAACATCTTGTATGACATTATATTCAGTCAGCATTTGCTTCACCCACATCATTTGAGAACAGCTACTCCCTGCAGCGATGCATTCAGCTTCAGCAGTAGACAAGGAGACACAATTTTGCTTCTTACTAAACCAGGAGATTAAGTTATTCCCTAGAAAGAAGCATCCACTAGAGGTGCTCTTCCTATCGTCTGCATTTCTAGCCTAATCAGCATCATAGTATCCTATTAATACAGAGTCAGAGTTGTGTGTATAGAGTAGTCCATAGTCACATGTACCATTAACATACTTCAGAATTCTTTTGACCTGATTAATATGGCTAACTTTGGGTTCAGCCTGATATCTCGCACAGACTCCTATAGCAAAAGTTATATCAGGTTTGCTAGTTGTAAGGTATAGAAGACTTCTAATCATGCTTCTATAGAGACTTTGATCAACACTTACCCCTTTCTCGTCTTTAGACAACTTCAAGTGAGTAGGAGCAGGAGTCCTCTTGTGTTTTGCATTCTCCAAACCAAACTTTTTAACAATATTTTTGGCATATTTCCCTTGACAGAGAAATATAAAATCTTCCATTTGTTTGACTTGGAGACCAAGGAAGTAAGTTAACTCTCCAACAAAGCTCATTTCAAAATCAGATTGCATTTGCTTGACAAAGTGTTGAGCCATCTCTTCTGACATTCCCCCAAACACAATATCATCAACATAAATTGGTGCTATCATGAGCTTGCCTTCCCTTTCTCTGACAAAAAGGGTTTTATCAATTCCTCCTTTTCTGTAGCCATTGGTGACAACGAAGTCAGTTAGCCTTTCATACCAGACCCTTGGAGCTTGTTTCAACCTATATAAGGCTTTCTTCAGCTTGTATACATGATCTGGAAATGTTGGATCAACAAAAACTTTGGGTTGTTCCACATATACTTCTTCATTCAGGTATCCGTTCAGGAAGGCACTCTTGACATCCATTTGAAAAATCTTGAATATCAGCAGATAGGCTATTCCAAGTAGCAGTCTCACAGACTTGAGTCTAGCAACAAGTGCAAAATTTTCATCAAAATACACTCCCTCTAACTGAGTGTACCCTTGCGCAACAAGTCTAGCCTTGTTCCTTGTGACTACACCGTGTTCGTCAGACTTGTTCTTAAACACCCACTTTGTCCCAATCACATTTAACCCTTCTGGTCTGGGTACAAGATCCCAGACCTCATGTCTCTTGAACTGCCATAGCTCTTCTTGCATCGTATTAATCCAGAATTCATTAGTCAAGGCCTCCTTGACATTCTTGGGTTCCATCTTCGACACAAAACAAGCACTGGCAACAACATCTTGTGACCTGGTCATCATTCCTCCATTTGGGTCCCCTATTATGAGTTCCTTGGGATGATATTCTAAATTTTTATGGAGGGTCCCTTATCAACCCTCTCAGTCACTGTAGGTTCATGATTGACATCATTGGATTCTATATCACCCTCAGAGTTATCTTGTGGTGTTTCAACATCCTCTGTGACATCTTCCTCCCCCTGGGAAAGAATGCTCCAATATTATTTGTAGCTTCGGCTTCCATTGGTGAGTCATCAACCACAACATTTATGGACTCTAGTACCACTTGAGTTCTTGAATTGAAGACTTTGTAGGCTCTGCTATTTGTAGAGTATCCTAGGAAGATTCCTTCATCACTCTTAGGATTCATCTTCCTTCTCTGCTCACGGTCTGCAAGGATGTAGCATTTGCTTCCAAAGACATGGAAGTACTTCACTGTTGGCTTTCTACCTTTCCACAGCTTATACATTGTGGCAGATGTCCCAGATCTGATGGTTATCCTGTTTAAGATGTAGAAAGTTGTGTTCATTGCTTCAGCCCAAAAATGATAAGGAAGTTTTTTGGCATGAAGCATGACCCTTGCACATTCTTGAATTGTTCTATTCTTTATCTCGACCATACCATTATGTTGAGGAGTGATGGGTGAGGATAACTCATGACTGATTCCTTTTGAGGAGCATAACTCATTAAACTTATTGTTCTCAAACTCCTTCCAATGATCGCTTCTGATTCTGACAATGCCACAATCCTTCTCTCTTTGAAGTTTTTGACACGGTCCTTTGAAAACTTCAAATACCTCTGACTTTTCTTTGATGAGGTGCACCAAGGTGTACCTAGTGAATTCATCCACTATAACATAAGCATACCTCTTTCCACCAAGGCTTTCAACCTGCATAGGTCCCATTAAGTCCATATGGAGAAGCTCTAAGTTTTTTGAGGTGGTCTGTTGTTGAAGCCTTTTATGTGACATCCTAGTTTGTTTTCCAATTTGGCATTCCCCACATATTTTTCCTTCATCTATCTTCAGGTTAGGAATACCTCTGATAGCCTCCTTGGATATGACTTCTTTCATTCCTTTCAAGTGCAAATGACCAAGTTTCTGATGCCATATATTCACCTCATCTTCTCTTGACACCAAGTAGGTGGAATGACACTTAGTTTCATAGGGAGCCCACAAGTAACAATTATCCTTAGATCTGGTACTTTTCATGATAAGTTCCTCTTTATCATTTGTAACCAGACACTCAGATTCATAGAAGTTAACCTTAAGGTCCTAGTCACATAATTGGCTAATACTTATTAGATTTGTCGTCAATCCTTTGACATACAGGACCTTATCAAGACTGGGCTGACCATCATACTTTAGCTTACCAACACCTTTTATCTCTCCTTTTGAACCATCTCCAAAGGTGACATGGCCAGTGGAATGGGGTTTGATGTCAACCAAGAACTTCTTGACACCTGCCATGTGTCTAAAACAGCCACTGTCAAAATACCAGTCTTCTTTAGCAGAGGCTCTCAAGGAGGTATGAGCTATGAAGGAGACAGTTTGATCCTTAGGGATCCACTTCTTCTTTCCTTTATGAACCTCATTTCTTTTTCGAAATCGAGTTGGTGATTTAGGATAACCATTCAACTTATAGCAGCAAGCCTTTAAGTGACCGTACTTGCCACAGTGATGGAACTTCTTGTCCTGATTCTTTCTTCCTGGAGAGTTGTTCTGAGGCCTTTGACGATGTTGAGACTTTCTTCCTGACATCAATTGAACTGAGTTCCCACCAGACCCTTGTCCTTTGATCTCAACTTGATCATTGTATCCAAGACCTCTTCCACTTCCAGTATTTTTTCCTGACATAAGAATTTCATCCAGCACATCTGGGCTATTATTTAGCATCCTTATATACTTGGTCATGTTGTTAAGTTTGGAGTTTAACAACACCACTTCATCCTCCAGATCAGAGATTATTCCCAAATGATTTAGTCTTTCATCAAAAAGTTGTGCAATAAGATTCTGCTGATCTTGTCCTAATTGACACAGTTCAGCAATTTGAATGCATACCTCTTTATATGAGGCAGCAAGTTCACCAGGGTTGAGATATCCAATATATGATTCCTTGTCTGAATCATATACTCCAGTGAGTGAAGACACATGTTTAGCAGATTCTCCATTGCTCAAGGAGTCATCTTCAGACCACGAGGTGGATAATCTTTTCTTCTCATTCTTGTGGAAGGTGGGACATTCACCTCTTGTGTGTCCAAAACCCCCGCACTCAAAGCATTGAATTCCCTTTCCCTGGTTGGGTTTCTTATCATAGCTAGTTCTTCATCCAAAGTTTATCGATCTATAGATGTCAGAAGTCTGAGCCTTGACATAGGTTTTAGACTTCTTATCCAGTTTCTTCAATAGTTGGTGATACTGCTTTTCAAGAAACCCCACAGCTTTGGACAGGTCCTCATTCGAGTCACCCTCTTCTTGGTTAGTCACCAAGGCTATACTTTTCTTCTTTTCATCCTTCTCGCTGATAGCCATCTCAAAAGTTTGGAGTGATCTTATGAGCTCATCTAATTTCATAGTATTTATATTCTGGGCTTCCTCAATAGCGGTCACCTTCATATCAAATCTCTTGGGGAGAGACCTCAGGATTTTCTGAACTAACTTGGCTTCTGGAATTTTCTCTCCCAGGTCACTTGATGTGTTCCCAATATCAATAATGTTCATATGAAAGTCTTGTATACTTTCATCCTCTTTCATCCTCAAGTTCTCAAACTTAGTGGTGAGAAGTCGAAGTCTTGAAGATTTTACTCTTGACGTTCTTTCATCGGCAGTCTTCAAGATCTCCCATGCATCCTTGGCAACAGTGCAGTTCTTGATGAGCTTGAAGATGTTCATGTCCACACCATTGAACAAGACATTCAAGGCTTTGGAATTACCTTGAGCAAGCTTATCATCTTCATCATCCCAGTCTTCCTCAGGTTTCAGCTCATCAGTAATCTTCCCATCCTTATCTTTGGTCTTTGGTGGATCCCACCCTTTAACCACAGACTTCTAAGATTTATCATCCATAGACTTGATGAAAGCCACCATGCGCACTTTCCAATATTCATAATTGGAACCATCAAGAATGGGTAGTCTATTTAAAATTCCTCCTTCTTTATCCATTAAACCAGAAAGTATCGTCCCTGAATCTCACCCAGATACAGAGTAGGATGCCTGCTCTGATACCAATTAAAATTCTGGTCAAGCAGATCACTAAGATGTCGGACAGGATGTCGTGATACTTGATCTCTGCTTCTCACACAAGGATAATTAGGAAGAGAATACAAATAGTAGAAAGTAAACAACACACAAGAATTGCTAACCCAGTTCGGTGATCAACAACACCTACGTCTGGGGGCTACCAAGCGAGGAATGAAATCCACTACGCAGAATTGGTTCTAAGCTAAACTCCACCGTTTACAACTTGACACCTAGAAACTACCCGTGCTAGATTTCTACCTAAGAAGCTCCTAGGTATGAGACCCTTCTCAATTCCCTTTCAATTACAATAGTGTCTGAACAATTACAACTCAATAAAAAACTGTCCAACTCAGGTGTTCACGCAATACAAGAGAGGCTCAAAAAAGTACAAACCCTAGTACTCAATAACAACTGTGTATATTCAGTGTATATTCTAGGTTAAATCCATCCTATTTATTGAAGGGAAATCGTGATTCAAAAACGCAGCTGAAATTAAAATTTTCCTTTAGCGATCCTTACGAAAGATCATGATCAGTGATAGAATGGTTACCTCTTGTGGCGATGAAACCTTTGATTCTGAATCGAAGTAATGATCACGAGCGATGTACGATGAACAACGCCTCTACTCATTCCACACGAACAGCTTCCTTCAGTCTCAGTGTTAGCTGCTACGATTAAAGGCTTTGACTGAGAGATAGAGAGAAGGAAAATACGACTAGGGTTTCACAGCTGAATTTTCATCAAGTGTATTTGCTTCTGCACAAGGGTTATATTTATAGAACCACTTGTGTGGGATGCAAGCTAAAAAGCCCACTTAAGTGTGTGCACACCATATCTTATGATGTACCGTATATCACTTAAGCACGCAGTACCTTACCACAATCCGTATTCCACTTAAGTGCATTGTACCTTACGGCGTTACATATTTACTTAAGCACACCGTACCTTACGATGTTCCTTATTTACTCTACCTCTTATCAATCTGTCCTTATGTGTGTGACCCTGTAGGATTTTGCAACGTTGGTAATTATATTAAATCATGCATTTAACATAATAAACATTGAGCGGTATCTAGCAACACATCGCTGCTACCCAAGTCATGAAATTGTCATGTGATATGACAAAACCTTTTGTGATAGTGCTTGTGTGTACAATTCCCTTTTGCCCTTATGTCTATATTAAACACAAGACATATACCGTGTCATCCTTGTTCAGTTCAATATTGGGCCCTTAGACATTTATCCTGTTATGCAGGATGGGAAAATTCCATCTAGGTCACTCATGTCCCTCAGCATGCGTTATGAAGTACCCATCAACTATCTTTAAAGTCATCCAATTACGGACAATGTTTGATCAGCAATAAAGTACTTGACTCTACATCTAGGGTCCATAGTGGTTTCAGGTCGAAGGGTGGTATACACCACTATCACCATGAGAGTAACTTATGACACTTTGCATAACATTCTATGTAGTACTCTCATAGTGGCTCAATCCAGTATAAATATTACTCCTAATATTCATACCTATGTTAAGACTTAATAACTCCTTATCCATGATCCATGAGATGTGATCATCAGTCTATCTACATAATAGTCTTAATGCTTTAAGGCTATCCCATTTCACATTAAAGCTCGACTACGAATACTTTAAAATAATGTCCTTATGTTTAATGGAATCTCATGATTAAGTCACACTTAAAATTTCATTAAACGAACTAGCTATTCTATGGACTTTAGCAATTTGGAAAAACAAACATAATAAAGAAATTTCTTTTATTATTAATAAATAATTCGATACAAGTACCAAAAGTATTGGCCTCTAGGGCTTACACCAATAATCTCCCACTAGCACTAGAGCTAATCAGGCATACCCATAGATCTAGTATGGCCATCATGCTTCTGCTGCGCAAGAGGCTTTGTTAGTGGGTCAGCAATGTTGTCAAGTTTAGGTATTCTGCATATCTTCACATCTCCCCGATCTATTATATCTCGAATGAGATGATAATGCCTAAGTATGTGTTTGGATCGTTGGTGAGATCTAGGCTCCTTAGCTTGTGCGATGGCACCATTGTTATCACAATAGAGATCAATGGGGTCCTTAATGCTAGGGACTATGCTAAGTTCACTAATGAACTTTTTGATCCAAACAGCTTCCTTTGATGTATTCGAGGCAACAATGTACTAGACATCGATTGTAGAATCAACAACTATTTCTTACTTTAAACTTTTCCAGTTCACAGCGCCACCATTTAGGCAGAACACATAACCAGATTGCGATTTAAAGTCATCCTTATCTGTCTGGAAGCTAGCATCGGTGTATCCAATTACCGCGAGCTCTTCCTAACCTCCATATATCAATAATGAATGGTTAGTCCTTCTCAAGTACTTAAGGATATTCTTGACAGCTACCCAATGAGCATCACCGGGATCAGATTGGTACCTACTCGTTGCACTTAAAGCATACGATACATCTAGTCGAGTACATAACATGGCATACATGATAGATCCTATTGCAGATGCATATGAAATCTTATTCATGCGATCCCTTTCTTTCTTAGTTGAAGGAGATTGTGTTTTTGATAGACACAGGCCATGTTGCATAGGTATGAATCCTTTCTTGGAATCATGCATATTAAAGCATCTCAACACTTTGTTTTCTTTCTTAGTTGAAGGAGATTGTGTTTTTGATAGACACAGGCCATGTTGCATAGGTATGAATCCTTTCTTGGAATCATGCATATTAAAGCGTCTCAACACTTTGTCTATGTATGTACTTGGACTTAGGCCAAGCAGTTTTTGTAATCTATCTCTATAGATCCTGATTCCTAATATATAGGCTGCTTCACTAAGGCCCTTCATAGAAAAGCATTTCCCTAACCAAGTTTTTACTTGTTGCAAAGTAGGGACATCATTTCCAATGATTAATATGCCATCTACATATAATACCAGGAAGACGACCATGCTCCCACTAACCATCTTGTAGACACAAGGCTCATCTTTATTCATTATGAATCCATATTGTTTTACAGTTTCATCAAAACGAAGATTCCAGCTTCTGGAAGCTTGCTTCAATCCATAGATTGATCGCTGTAACTTGCATATCTTTTGGGCTTCTTCTGGTATGTCAAATCCTTTAGGTTGTGTCATGTACACATCCTCAAGAAGATTCCCATTAAGGAAAGCAGTCTTGACATCCATCTGCCATATTTCATAATCATCATATGCAGCAATAACAAGTAAAATCCGAACAGATTTAAGCATTGCAACTGGTGAAAGGGTTTCATCATAGTCTACACCATGAATTTGTTTATAACCTTTAGCAACCAGTCTTGCCTTATAGGTATGTACCTTACCATCCATGCCAGTCTTCTTTTTAAAGACCCACTCGCATCCTATAGGATTAACTCCTACAGGAGGCTCTACCAAGGTCTAAACCTGGTTTGTGTACATCGAATCCATTTCAGATTTCATGGCTTCTAGCCACTTCTCAGACTCAGGACCATTTATGGCCTCTTGATAGGTTACAGGCTCATCTTGATCCATGAGTAATACATCACCTTGATCATTCATGAGATATCCACATCTCTCTGGTTGGTGACGTATCCTGCTCGACCTACGCTGGTCTTGTTCTACTTGAGCAGGTTGCTCTTCCCCAACTATTTGTGGTTCCTACTCTAATTCCTCCATAGGTGTATCAATGCTTTGTGATTCTTGAATTTCTTCAAGCTCTACTTTCCTCCCACTGATTCCTTTGGAAATAAAGCCGCTTTCCAAAAAAACTCCAGTTCGAGCGACAATCACTTTGTCCTTAGAAGGATTGTAGAAGTAATACCCTTTTGTTTCTTTAGGATACCCCACAAATAAGCATTTGTCAGATTTGGGCTCAAGCTTAGTTGAAATTTGTTGTTTCACATAAACTTCACAACCCCAAATCTTCATGTAAGACATATTTGGTTTCTTACCACTTCATATTTCATATGGTGTCTTTTCAACCTTTTTAGATGGAACACGGTTAAGTGTGTAAGCTGCTGTCAGTAGTGCATGTCCCCAAAATGAGTTTGGAAGATTGGCGTGACTCATCATGGATCAGACCATGTCTAACAAGATTCGATTTCTTCTCTCAGATACACCATTCCATTGTGGTGTTCTAGGAGGAGTGAGTTGGGATAAAATCCCACACTCTTTTAGATGGTCATGAAACTCTAGGCTTAAATATTCACCGCCTCGATCTGATCGAAGAGTTTTAATATTCTTACCTGTAGCGAGCGATTTTTGTTGGTGACGCGACCACCTTATCGCCATGGTTGGAATTGGGTGCTACTTTCTGATTTTTTATTTATCCTATGAAGCTGGAAAAGAAAGGGAAGCTATCTAAAACTAACCTTGCATGCAATTCCACTGTTTTCTATTTACTGGTGTTCATTTGTTTATTGGGAAAGTTTCTCCTTTGGGAGTGTTGAGAGAGAGTAGTTTTGTTGATGTCGGGTTTTTCCAATGTTTTTGGTAAGGTACGGGACCTAAGGTTTTTGTTTAGTGTGCTCGCTAAGATTTTGTAATCTTATGCCTACGTATTCCCTTTAAAGAAAACAGGGAAATCAGAGCAATCGTTGTTCCTCTTATTCTATGGGAGGAAAAAAAGATGTTTGGTGTCTAGTTCAAAGCCCAAGATTGAAGCTAAAGGAGTATTTGTGTCTTGTTCAAAGCCCAAGATTGAAGCTAAAAGGTTATTGATAGAGAATTTGTCATCTCTAAATGGAGATATCACATCTGCTTATCACAGTTGTCGGGTAACTGATTATAAAGGAGGATAAATTTTACTGGGATATATGTATCCAGCAATGCCATAATTTCCTTTATAGGGGATTTGTCCTGAAGGAGGAAACTTTAACTCAGTGTTGAGCAATGCCATTTTTCCTTAGGAGTCTTTCATGCTAAGAGAGGGACATTGGCTTGGATGTAAATAATCCAGAGGCTTTCCGCTTACAGCAATTAGATGAAAGATGGAGATTTACCAGGATAAGAGATAGACTACAACTTAGATATTTGAATCAACAAGTGTGCCACTTACAGCAGTTATCTGAAAATAGGGTTTGTTTGATTTATCTATTTTGATGTGTGATATACAAAGAAATTTCTTCTTACAAAGAGATTTTTGATTTCCTCTGAGGGGATGTTGTTTTTTTTGTGCCTTGATCAAAGCCCAAGGTTGAAGCTAAAGGGTTGACTCTATTTAAGGAGTTTTATCTGTCCTGTACAAAGCACAAGATTGAGGCTAGAAAGAGACTGATTCTTTTTGGGGGATCATTATACAAAGCCTAAGAGGAGACTAAACATTGACTTTTCCGGGGAAATATTTTGTCTGTCTTGTACAAAGCCCAAAATTGAGGCTAAAAGAGAGTTATTGACTCCACTGGGGAATATTTGTATGTGTCTTGTACAAAGCCCAAGATTGAGGCTAAAATGGGAAACTGGCTCTACTGGTGAGAGGTTTTATCTGTCTTGTACAAAGCCCAAGATTGAGTCTAAAAGAGAAGAAACTGACTTTGCTTAGGGAGATCAAAGCCTAATAGGAGGCTAGAAGGATTTGACTCCACCGGGGAGATTTTATATGTGTCTTGTACAAACCCAAGATTGAGGCTAAAAGATATTTGACTGACTCAGCTGAAGATATTTATGGGTGTCTTGTACAAAGCCCAAGATTGAGGCTGAAAGAGACTGACTCAACAAGAAAGTGTTTTTATCGGTCTTGTACAAAGCCCAAGATTGAGGCTAAAAAGAGACTGACTCAACAAGAGAGTGTTTTTATCTGTCTTGTACAAAGCCCAAGATTAAGGCTATCTTCTGCTGAGGATTATTGAGATCCAGAGACAGGTCCAAAATGGGGAATCAACTCTTACTGAGGATTACAGAGGAGTTGAGATATCAGATGCCTTGAGGTTCTAATTTCGGACAGTGTTGTATTGATGATAAGATGACCCTAGCTGGGAAATTTTAGGATGAAAGATTGAGTGTTTATAGAGTGATCCAGGTTATTCCCGTGTTCTTTTGGGAAACTTGAGGGTTTCTTGAAATCCAAAATTGGGGTGAGATTGTCCAAGTCTACTGGTATGAAAGGGTTTATCTTTGTATGATGCCCAAGAGGAGGCAGGTGTCTTAAGGGATGAGAATCAACCCTAAATTGGTCTGATGTTTTGACTCTTAAAAAGACTGCTCTAACAAAGGATGACTAGGTTCTGTCCGATACCTGTAAGAGGTCTTGGGTCCTTGTACTAAGCCCAAAAGGAGGCATGAGAACTTTTAAGAAGCCTGAGGGTCCTTGTACAAAGCCCAATAGGAGGCTGGGGATGCTTTTAGGAAGCCTGTGGATCCAAACCTAAGAAAAGTTCCAGAAAGGTTTCACCGGGAATTAATCCTTTTTATAGTGAACAGTTCTAGGGTTTGAAGAAATTCAAGAGAGGTTTCACCGGGAATTAATCCTCTCTGGGGAATTGAATTTCTTTAACAATTTTCTAATAGTGACAGTCTTGAGAAAAGTTTCACCGGGAATAATGCCTTTCTCTGTTCCATATTGTATAAGCCCAAGAGGAGGAAATACTGTATCTGGAATTTCCTATGGGGAACTAGTTTAGACTTTGTTGAAAGAGTGATTGTTGGCTTGATTTAATCCTAGACCTAATCGTCTGGGAAAACTCTAAACAGATAATATACAAATATATACATATGAAATATATAGACAAGTATGTAAAAGAGTGTAGGAGGACTTACAGGTGAGCAAGGTTTCAGCATTATAAACAGATATATATATATATATATATATATATATACAAGTATGTAAAAGAAAGCTGTTTAAAATTTACAGGTAAGCAAGCTTCCATTACTACAGTTGTATGGTTAGTTATTCAAGAAATTAAAGAAATTTTTGATAACAACTATGAATTTGAATCTAAATCAAAGTGGAAAGTTGTTTTAAAAATAAGTTTGGGGCTTATACTTAAAAAGAGGCCCAAAGTTTATTTTTGTACAAGAGATTGAGCTTACAACTCAAGGAGAGGCCCAGAAATAACAGTGATTGCACCGTTGTTTTTGAAAATCGTATTAGGACTTATACAATGACTGAGGCCCAAATTATTTATGTACAAAAGGGATTGGGCCTTAAACTCTATTAGAGGCCCAAAGAGTTTGAAAAAAGAAAAGAGAATGGTACTTACAACACAAGGGGAGGCCCAGATGATTTTGTTTAAAAGGAGACGATCGTGTCGCGGTTTCAGAAAACACGGTGGGACTTATACAATGACTGAGGCCCAAAAAGGTTTTGTATTTACAAGGGATAGGTCTTACACTCTATTAGAGGTCCAAGGTGTATTTTAAAAGAAGAAAAATGGGACTTACAACACAAGGGAAGACCCAGTGAAAGACACTGATTGCACCGTCGTTTTAAGAATCGCAGAAGGACTTATTCAATGACTGATGCCCAAAAAGGTTTTCTGTACAACAAGGGATGGGACTTACACTCTATTAGAGGCCCAAAGTGTATATGTGAAGTTTGAAAAAATCAAAATTTAGAGAAAACCCTAAATTTGAATTTAAAAGCTATAATTTTCAAAGGAAATTAAATAAAAATGATATAAAATACCAAATATATTATAAAACAATTGTACACTTTGAAAAATATTTTGAAAAATCATGCTTAATCACATGAAAGCTTGAAATCCAATTGGTTTTGAAAAATCAAGGTGAGAATTTCATTTTAAAATGTCTAAAAACAAATAAAATGAAATTAATTACAAAAATTCTAACTATATTAAAGAAATAATATACATTGGATTTTTTTGTAAAATAAAATAATTTAACATTTTTGTGAATTTTGAAAAAAAGAATCAATTCAAAAACATAAAAAATCAGAGAGAAATTAATTTTTGAATCAATTAAATAAACATAAAAATTAATTAAATAATTCAAATATTTGAAAAATTGAAAAAACGTCTGAAGAACATTATCTTCTTCGCTTTGCCATCAGATGCGGAATCAATCCAATCTCTCTTGTTTCTCAATGGAATTGGATGAAGTAAACATCAAACTTGCTCGCTTTTAAACAAGGAACAAGATGGTATTACTCAATTTCATTTAAATTATGTGTGGAGATAATTATCATGCACGAACCGGATGTACCCTAATTTTCACAAACCAATATGAAATTCCATACACGATTGATTCATGGCAATTGATTGAGGGAAATGATCTATGAGCATCCAGAAACATAATGGTAACTTGAAAACATGTTTATGATGCATGCATTAATGAGTTTGAAAGTTCAAGGCTTACCTCTTGAAGCTGGTGATCGAGCTTGATGATGGAGGTGTTACAGATGTGTAATGATGATCGGGATAACTTCCTTATACCTCAAGGATGTGTTTGAATGCTTAGAGTGGTTGGAAGCCCTTTGGTTTGATCAGTTCGAATCCTTCTGCAGCAGATGGTGGATTTTGTGCAAATGGGGTACCACTTTGTGATTATGATGTTACAGTTGTTATTTTAGTGTTTGAATCATTTACACATGATGTATGTGAGGTGTTTACATCATTGGTTTGGACAGAAATGCTCTGGTTTTGAAATTCATGATTCTCACTTTTGAAAATGTGAAAATTTATAGCAAGAGCAAAAAGAGAGTGAAAACAAGTGTTATATTGTTTTGGTGTGATCTGAATGAGGCAATGTGACCTCTATTTATAGGTGATAATGTTTTGTCTTGGAGAAATAGTGAATGGCTGCAAGATTAGATCACATTCAATGGCTTTGGCTTGGTGGCATTTCTTCTTATGCAAGGTAAATTGGCCCCTCTAAGCAACAAGGATATGTTTTGACTAATTCCACTTCCTCTGATGTTTTTAATGTTGTTTAAGCATGAATCTTGACTAAGGAGATCAGCTTTGTTGAATATGCACTATTGCACATAAATGCAATTTGAATTCCAAGTCTTTGTTCAAAGACTCATCATGCCAAAGGATGAACTTTGAAGCATCTTGGCCTAATTTTGCAGGTTTGACATGATTCAATCTGATCCTCATTGATTTGGGAAATGACAAAGTTGGCAAGATGACAAACTTGTAAGTTGAAATCGTGTGGTGCAAGAAAAGGTCTCAAAATATGTCTTGAAGACAGTTGCAGTGGGCAACTTGGGAGGATCATATCTCCCTTCTCACATGGAATCTTTGAGTGTTCTTGTACTCTTTGGAAAGCTGGGATAACATACTTTAACTTTGATGTTCACAAATGGTTCTGAATCCCCTTGGATCATAGTGAAAAATGCCTCTACACTTTGGACTTTGGACTGTTGTTTTTTAACTTAGGCAGAATTTCACTAAGTGTTGGAAAAAGGGATATTTTCATGTTTTAGTGATTTTGCTCCATTCATAACTCAAAATCCATGAAGATTTGGAATGATTTGTAGTTGACATATTTGAAGTATGTCAGATGGACTTTTATTTGAGCTTTGAATGGGAGAAAAAGGCCTTGTGGTTTAGGAGTTATAACCTTGTAAAGTTGGTGCAAAATCACTTTTGTTCTATAACTTAGAAAAATTTTGGTTTCTCATGGTTGCCCCTTTTGCAAGAAACCTCACTTTTCTTGATTTTGTGCACAGTTGACTTTTTATTAATACCATACATTAACATTGTTTTTGACTTAGGGGAACCATATTTGTAAAAAAGTTCCAAAAAGTCAAACTTGATTTTGTGCACAGTTGACTTTTTATTAGATGAAATCCAAACTGTGTGATCCTTTGTGAAATCAAGTTCTTGACCTAATTAAAAACCTAATGGATGGGTTCCATAGGTGTTATAGGGTGTATTGAATCATGTCCCAAGGATTGGGAGCATGTCTTGGTCAAAAGTCAAAGGTACAGTTGACGTTTCCTTCAAAACCCTAATTGTGGTCCAGATGAAATTGAAACTTGTTAATCAAGCTTCTTGGATCAATCCATTGTTGAAAATGGATCAATGTGGTGTATTTGAGGCCCTCAAATCATGTCTTGAGGTCTTGGTTCATGTCTTGCCTCAAAAGTCAACTTAGGGGTGAATTAGTCAAGAAATCCTAATTCCTGATTTTTTATGAATGCGTCCCCTGAGGCTAAATTGACTTGATGATTGGGCCCATGAGGTCCCTTGGAATATCTTGGGTTGTACTTTGAAGAATTGGCTCATTCCCAGAGGAAAATTCCCATCTGGAGGCCTTGGTCGACCAAAACCCTAATTTGGTGACACTAGCGATCTTGAGGCTTGATCCACATGGAATGTTGCAACCTTGTTGTTGTACCCAAAATTTTACCTCTTATATGTCATAAAATCTTGCTTAGAGATTTAGGATCAATCATATATGTGAACTATGTTAACTAACCCATATCTTACAGCTTGTTTCTCTTATGTTTGAAATTAGGGTTTGCACAGAGAAATTCAAGGCCTTCTAAGGTATTCTCTAGCTCCATACAATCCTCACAAAGATTCACCAGTTGTTCGGGACCAAGATCTCAAGACTTTGAATCAAGTCAAGTCAACAAAGGATCACCAGACCAAAGTGTGAAATCAGGGTTTTAACCTGAGGAATCACTGAAGAATTTTGCCCTGATAAGTCAAGATTTGATTGATTCATCAACCAATTGAGCTTAACTACATCCAAGAGATCCCATTCAACAAGAATTCAAGATCATTTTGGCTCTCATCATGAGTAGTTTGAGCCACATTTTCACCCTGCCTCCAAATTAGGGTTTTGTTAAGACCAGTGGATCATTGTCCCTGATTTTGATCAAGAGGTGCTCTCAAACCCTAAGACTTGACTCCATGAGGTAGTAAACATTCCTAAAGGTCATCTATGAGCTTTAAAGGTTAATGAAGAAACAAGATCATAAGAGATTCTCCCAGTACATTCACAGTTGAAATTAGGGTTTTGACTGAAACCCTAATCCTTGGGATTTTGATCCAAATGAAACCTCCAAGACCTCAACTCATCATAGCATGTCTCATTGTTGATTTAAAGTATTTGAGATCAAGTTCCAATAGATTTCTTGCAAAGGAAGTAAGGTTTTATTCATGAAGCATTTCAAATATGGAAATTTCCGTAAAATTGAAATGGTCATAACTTCCAAACCACACATCCAAATTGAGTGACTCAAGGCCCAAATGGAAGATCTTTCCATGATCTTCAAAGTGTTAAATATGACTTTTCTCCATAAAATGCATGGTTTGTGAGTTATGAGACTTAGAAGCTAAACTGCCCAAGGACTTGGAGAAATTTCAGCACTTTTTGCCTTAATAACTAGCTGACTTTAACCCAAATTTTCATGAAGTTCCAAGCCTCAACTCAAAAATCTGTGAACATGAAAGTTGTAGAGGGAATTGAGGGCTTTCCAAAAAGTACTAGAACTCCTCAAACCATTGAGTGAGCTGAGAGATACGAAGCTTCAAAGTTAGGGGGTTTCGTTTCTTGATTTTCAAGTAACCAACTTTTGTATGATGATACATTACACTTCTAATCACGAAATGCTTCACTTTTATGATGTTTTAACACAAGTATAACATTCCCAAACCTCTGCCACGGTTCTTGAAGGTTGTAACATTAAAATATGTGTTTTAATCAAGTTGGTGCAAGTGGACATCCATGAAAGAGAAACTTTTCCAAGAGAAAGACATTGTTTATTCTTTTCCCTCTCGTTGAGCCTTGGTCCAATCACTTCACACCTCTTGCTCAGACCTAATCCCATCAAGTGGCATGGATCTTGGAAGATTTTGGTTCAGTATGAAAGCATCTCACATGATGAAAATCTCCAAGAAGGGCAAAGTTGAGATATTATGCAATTTCACCCATACCTTAAAGCCTCAACACTCCTTTATAAATAGACCTATTTTCATCCATTTAGACAACAACACTTTCTCATAAATATTCTAAAAACTCCTGAGTTCTAAGCTTTACAAGTGAGAAGGAGAAAGGGAGAGCATAACTGCTTCAAGAAGGAAAATCCTGTGCTGATAAGCATAGTGCTTCAACAGTCATCCTCATTGCTTGTTGGCAAGGCTGCCATTGATGGAAGTTTGTTCTGTCATGTGATGGATTGCAAGGTATCCCCTCTGTTAAAGCAATGAATGGTCAAGCTTTTTTCTTTCTCTTAATTAGTTTTAAGTGAAATAATGTTGAAACAACATGATGAAAGGCCATTACTTGATACTATGTGACCTTATGCTTGCAACACTACAACTGCCCTGCTACTGTCTTGGTTAAAATTTGTTTGTTGTTAAACTTGAAAATACTTTGTCTTTGAGAATTTGAAAATGTTTCTGAACCATTTATCCGTATCATGTGAAGACTGTATGGAGTTTGTGTTGGCAATACTGTTACTTTCACTAAATGCTATGTATGTTATTATCAGGCTGCTTTCATGTATATGTCATCATGTCACTTTCCTTTAACAATATGCATGAGCTAATGTCGCGTTTGAGTTTGCTCTTTTGCATTATAATGGGCATGTGTTTGTATATCTAGACTCTTATTCTATTTTGCACCTTCCTGAGAACCCTAGAATTTGTTTTGTTTTAAAAGAATCTATAAATGCTCATGTTTCACATGTTAAAATTTACTAAAAGGGAAGCTGCTTATATGTTGTCTTTTGGATGTTTAAGTATTGTTAAACCTTGGGGACTGTTAATGGACCTGTTTCTGTTTTCAAAGCATTTGAATCAAGGGCTACCTTTTATTGCCATTTTCTTTTTCATGGGAGATATCCCTGTTGGTCTAGGTACTGCATGGTCAGACTCTTTAATACATGTCCTTTGGCTAACTCTTAGTGTAGCCTGAATCTAGAATATGATTTGAACTTGCACAAGAATTTTGGCCTTTTGGTAACAAGTCCCCATTCCTGAGTATATGTTCTCTTTAAATAGTTTTCTTTCCCTCAAATGTTAGTAACTTATCTGTCAGCATGATCACTCCTTGATTCATCTAAATTCCTATGTTGATCCCTTGTATGTGCTCCTACATTTTGTCTAATGATTCTGAAAGCTTTGTTCTGACCATATGCACCAAATATGAGACGATACCTTGAATGTGTATTGATACTTTCACTGCTAACCATTTGTACTACTGACTTTTCCTTGTTGTAACCCTGCCAAAGAGCATGTTCATAAACACTGCCTATCAGCATATGTCTGTGTGACTAAATGATAACGTGATACATTCTTTGAGGCATCTCCTGGACCTTACTAGCTTTGAACTAGGGTGTCGAGTGTATACCGTGTTATTCTCTTGAATTATATGTACCACTGATACCATGTTTCACTTTGAAATGGCTTCACCATGATCTAGAGATGTCCATGTTGCATATAATAGGCAAAGATAGGTTTGAATCCGTTTCAGGGTAATGTTGACATGATAATTCTACTCTGTACCAATGTCACCTTCATTTCTTTATGTGTCCAAGACAAAAATTCACGTAAAAATGTTGCATAATGCTTTGGCAGTTCTGATGTTATTTTGCTGTTACTTTAATACCATGTTCAAATGCTAGAAGTTACTACTAGGAGTTTACTTTGAAAGTGTTGGCATTTAGTTTCATTTGTTTCCATGTACCTGTGATTCTATATCCATGACCAGGGTTTATGACTTCAATGCCATTATCATGTGTAAATGATGAGAACCATCGCATACTTCTCATGACTTGTACATTTGAAGTTTGTATTTTCAACCTTTGTTGTTTTTGCACTGGTTTTGTTGGCCGTGTGAGTCGAGAGTTGGATTTTAAGGAAAGTAAGTGGCATGGCTAAGTTCTTTGTTTCTTGGTGGAAGGTATGAGGTGAGTTTTGGTTTTGGAAATGTTCTCTCTATTATTGTGAGCATTGGTTCATGAGGTATTATTGTTAAAATTCTGTTGACAAAACAGGACGAGAAAGAAGGACGACATATTTTGGAACCATTAAGTTTGCTTTAGCTTTGTATCGCCAAGGTTATGTCATTCCTGAATAGCTTTTTGTGTCCCGTTTTCTCCGAGCTCCAGTCTTTAGTTCACTTCGTTTAGGGTTCATAAATGTTCTTTTCTTTGAGCACTACACTTTAGTGTTTTATTTCCAGAGATTTGATGGAAGCCTGAGGTTAGAAAGATAAGAATAAGGAAGGCTGTTGCCTTTGTTTTTGGTTTGGTTTGTTTCACTATGGTTTTCACGTGCATGTTGCATGAGGAAATGAGATGATGAGTGTTGATTGGGCTGTGTGCCAATTTGTCGTGTTGTGATTTTAATAAAGCTATTGAGGATTGTATGTGTGGTAACATTTCCATTTGGGCTGGGAATTTGCTTTTAACATTCTTTGTTTAGTTTATACATTACACTGGGTGGCATATACACTGGATGTATAGCCACCCCAGTGGTAAGTGACTTGTGCTACAACCTTGGGGGCTGGGGTTCAAATCCCCCTCGCCCCAGTCCTTTTACTTTTATTTTCCAAAAATACTTTGTTTTCACATATTGAAGTGTTATCGATACTTGTTAAACACGCGCGCGTTGGCATGATTGGCAAGGTTTTGGGACTGTATGCGCAAGGTCCTGGGTTCAACACCCATGGGAGCCCCTTCTATTCTTTTTATCACATGTTGCCTTATTATTTGTATGGTTTATACATAAATAACTTAACCATATTTTTATCCTTTTTCACTCATTCTTTTTGCTAATCATTTCTTAATGAATCTATTTTTTGAACATAAAACGGAATTAGTGAAAATCCATAATTTTGAGGTACTTGTTCATGTTTAAAGTGGAGGGCCTTTTTAGGGTTTCTACCATGAACACTTTTGATTTCTTTAATTCTCTTGCCATGTTATCTTTCTTCATCTTGTTTAGATAATGTCTAATATGTTTGGTTCTAACCTTGCATGATGTTATAAACTTTGCTTCACTTGAATGTTTTGTTATTCAATATTGTATCTTCATGTAAATATCCCACAAACTTCTTATTTCATAAAACTGTTATTCTCCTCCTCTCCTTCCAAAGTAAAGTCTTTCTATTGACCTCAAAGTCATAGATATCTCATAATCAAACCTTAACCTCATAGTCATAAGATCCCCTCTTGAACTCATAGTCATAGAGCCATCTCTGAAACCTTTGACCTCATAGTCATAGCCATTCTCCCTTGGCCTCATAGCCACTCAATCCTACAACTTAGAATTAAGATAGAGTTCTTGGACTCTATGTGAACTCATCATCTTGAGTATTCACTTCCCCCATCATAACTTAGACTTAGAGAGTTTCCTAAAACTCTACATGAGCTCATACTCATTCCCCTTGGAACTTTGGCCATAGTCAATGGTTTCTCCCTCACCCTTAGTTAGGTGAACTACGGTTGCTCTGATTCTTTAGTCAGATACGTAGGCACAAGATGCGATGTCTTGGCGAGCAAACTTAGTGTACATACCCTTAGGTCTTTACCTTTAGCTATAGCAGATTTCCTTAGCAAGCAAACATAACATAAGGCAACTAAACAAGAGGTTCCTGTAGATTACTATAGATATTAAGGGTGCTAATACCTTCCCTTAGTATAACCAACCCCCGAACCTTAGATCTCCCCCCTTTAGGTTTTCTTGATCTTGAACCTTTCCTTTGGATAAATCAAAGTCGGTGGTGAATTCAAAGTTTTGTGATGCAAGTTAATTAATAGCTTGTTATCCGATTCTCACCACAACACTTGTGCTTGATTCTTGATGTGGGAGTCATCTTGATCCTTTATGGATGTTTGAGAGGTTAGACAAGTTAAAGATCATGTCATTTCTTGATTGATCTTTTGTCTAAATGCTCAACAATTATGGATGGAAACCCTAATTCTTGATTGTAATGAATGCTAACAATCCTTGAGGAAATTGATGAGGCATGAAAGTACATCCATATTGTGGTGATGATTTGCACTATGATGGGAAATCTTGATGGTCAAAATTTAGGGTATGACAGATGCCCCTATTTAATATTCTTGGACCCGAAGGTGTGAATGGCGAAGATATTCGGACATTCAGGGTGCAAGAAGATTAAATATTGGAATACCCGAAATTTTGACGGTGGTTATGAATGGCAGTTTGCTCATCCATCTTCTTTTACTAAGCAATGATACTTAGAAAAGGGTAAAACTTCCCCTTGATCCTGGTCTTCAGCCAAGGAACTGGTCTCAATTTCTGAAATAAACTTCCCCTCGATCCTGGTCTTCAGCCAAGGAACTGGTCTTAGTTTCTGAAATAAACTTCCCCTCGATCCTGGTCTTCAGCCAAGGAACTGGTCTCAGTTTCTTCTTGTCGAGTTCCTTCCTCGACAAGGAACACTATTTGTAGTGGTCTTCATCAAACTTCTCGCCGAGTTCTACTGGGGAAACACCATTTAATGGAAAAAGATTTGATGTCAGACTTGCTGGGGGTACCCTTTTGTCTGAGCTGTAGAGGTGTGAAAACTTCTCTGTTGGAGACGCCATTTGTTGACTTTACTGGGAAAAACGAGTCTCTCGAGAGACTGCTTTTCGCTTGGGGATATTACATCATACTTTTATTTGAGTTCTTCTCGTAGAAATACCATGTGACGCAATCTAATTTTGAGGTGCTGATGACTTTATTAACATCGACTTTCTTGGGAGAAAAACCAATGTATTGCTGAGAGTCTTCGGTTAAGAGGCTTTCTCTGGGGATTTTCCTTAATCCGGGAAAGCAAAAATATCATCTTTAATGGTGAAGAGTGACGTTTGTCGAATGTCTTCTTGCCTTTCAGAGGTTCAAGTTATAAAAGTGGTGGAGGACTGTCTCTAATCCAGAAATAAACTGGGGGGAGAGATTGTTTAGGTGACACTTTTCCTGATGAGGAAAGGACTTAGACCGGGATTTTGTCTTATCCGACTTGGAAAGGACAATTGAAAACTTGATTGACAATAAGGTTTTATCACTTGGGGAAATGAGTATGACCAAAGTGATATTAATGCGATATGATTATGAATGTGAATCAATTATGCATGATGTATGTATGTTTATACTGACAAAACTGACGCGACATACAGACTAGTGAATGAACAAGACTGGATACTCGGCCACTGCGGGGGAAAAAGAAGTACCATTGGTTCAAGATAGAAAATCTTGTCTTGCTTTGAAGAAGTAGTCCCTGTGGGGGAGAAAGAATCATTCAATCGGTCTTAAGAGGTAAGAACTCTGTCGGGGTATCGGATGGGACATTACATCTGAAACAGCTGATCCTTCATTCAGGCGTACTTGTTTAGAAGGAGTACTTTTGATTCTACACTTTGAAATTTAATCACTTTCAGAGAAGCTATCGATGTTCTTTTTGCGTTCAGCAGTTAAAAAGAATTGCCATCTTTATTTTAAAAGCAGAAGAAAATTTGACAAGTAAAAATTCATTTTTTTTGTTTTGTTTCAAGAATCGTTGATCATGTTAAAAAATGTCATTTTGTAAAGCAAAAACAAACGAGAATTGCAACCAAAAGCACTAGGGCTCAAATTTTATTGATAGGATGGAAATCAGCCAAGCGCGTGATCCCATAGAGTATTTACAAAGTTTAGAAAATGGTAATTTAAGGGGAAAAGTTTACATTGAAACATAACAACCGTTATCCTTCTACCAACTTTGAATTCCGGACATCCTGAGCTTTGGTCGAAGATGACCTTGACTGAAGTTTTCTGATGGATGGCATTACCACTGGGGTTTTAACTTTGTCGGAAGTAGTTACTTGCCATGAATCCCTAACTTTTGCCTGGATTGTTTTTTCAGGTTTTCAATCCATTGGGATGATTTTTGCTTATGTCTCTAATTTTTTCCTAGACCGCCCTTTCGGGTTTTCAATCCACCGAGACGTTTTTTTTATTTATTTAGGTGAAGTATTTATTGACTACATCAACATCCGTGGGGTAGATAAAGTCCTCTCCATCAATGGTTATGAGTCTCAAAGCGCCGCTTGAGAAGGCTTTCTTGACCACATAAGGGCCGTCATAATTCAGATTCCATTTGCCCCGAGAGTTAGTGAGGAATGATTGTATCTTCTTGAGCACAAGGTCTCATTTCCTGAAGACACAGGGTCGGACCTTTTTGTCAAACACTCTCTTTATTCTTTTCTAATACAACTGACTGTGACATAGAGCAGTTATTCATTTTTCTTCGATCAGATTCAATTCATTGTGTCGACTTTGACACCATTCTGCTTCTGTTAGCTTGGCTTCCACCAATACCCGGATTGATGGGATCTCTACTTCTATGGGAAGCATTACTTCCATGCCATATACTAGAGAGAAAGGGGTTGCCCCTGTTGAAGTGTGGACAGATGTGCGATAACCGTGAAGATCAACGGGTAGCATCTCGTGCCAGTCATTGTAGGTTACAACCATCTTTTGAACAATTTTCTTAATGTTCTTTTTAGCCGCTTCTACCGCACCGTTCATCTTAGGTCGGTAGGGAGATGAATTATGGTGTTCGATCTTGAACTCAGCACACAATTCTTTCATCATCTTGTTGCTCAAGTTAGATCCATTATCAGTAATGATCTGGCTTGGAACACCATAACTCCAGATGAGATTGTTTTTGATAAATCGAACCACCACTTGTCGGGTTACATTGGCGTATGACGCGACTTCGACCCACTTGGTGAAGTAGTCAATGGCTACCAAGATGAACCAATGTCCGTTTGAAGCTTTGGGTTCGATCATGCCAATCATGTCGGTTCCCCATATGAAAAAAGGCCATGGAGAAGAAAGAACTTTGGTTCTAGCCTTTCACTGGGTAGCGGTTCATCGCAATCTTTCATTTTTAAGTACATGACATCTTCGTCTGGGAAGTCAAATCCGACTGATTCCTGATCGTCAATCGGTTGATGATCCAAATGATCGGCTAAAATACTTCCTTTGACAGCTTTCTGAGCATGGTACTCAATGTCGTATTCTGATAACAACATCTGCCAACGGGCAATCCTTCCTGTGAGAGCAGTCTTTTCAAAAACGTACTTGATTGGATCCATCTCGGAGATTAACCAAGTAGTGTGACAAATCATATACTGGCAATTGTCATACCCAAAATTTTGACCACCAAGATTTCCCATCATTGTGCAAATCATCATCAGAATATGGATGTACTTACATGCCACATCAATCTCCTCAAAGATGGTTGAGCATTCACCAAAAAATCAGGAATTAGGGTTTCTTTACCTAATTCACCCCTAAGTTGACTTTTGATGCAATACATGAGCCAAGACCTCAAGACATGATTTGAGGACCTCAAATACACAACATTGATCCATTTGCAACAATGGATTGATCCAAGAAGCTTGATTCACAAGTTTCAATTTCTTCAGGATCACAATTAGGGTTTCGAGGGAAAAGTCAACTGTATCTTTGACTTTTGACCAAGACATGCTCCCAAACCTTGGGACATGATTCAATATACCCTATAACACCTATGGAATCCATCCATTAGGTTTGATTTAGGTCAAGGATTTGATTTCACAAAGGATCGCACAGTTTGGATTTCATTCGATAAAAAGTCAACCGTGCACAAAATCAAGTTTGACTTTTTGGAATTTTTCACAAATATGGTTCCCCTAAGTAAAAAATAATGTTAATGCATGATATTGATCATAATCCATCAAGAAAAATCAAGAAAAGTGAGGTTTCTTGCAAAAGGGGAAACCTTGAGAAACCAAAATTTTTCTAAGTTATGGAATAAAAGTGGTTTTGGTACCAACTTCCAAGGACCATAACTTGAGATCCAAGCAACCATTTTGGGTGATCCAAAGCTAGATTTGTAGGTCTTGCTACACTCTACAAAAGCTTCAACTACCTCGAACTCCAACTCTTTGTGGATTTTGAGTTATGGAGTGATCAAAATGACAAAAACATGAAAATGACACTTTTTCCAACACTTAGTGAAAATCTGCCTAAAGTTACCAACCTTGAACATCAATGTTCTTGAAAAATTTTCAATGGGATCCAAATAGTTTCAAAACAAACTATGGTCACACGTGTTTTGTATCATATGAGGGCTTTCTAAAAAGCACAAGAGCCTCCCATAACTCAACCTGAGCAAGGAGATATGAATCCCTCAAAATCACCATTTCCAACTGTCCTAAGCAAGGCAGATTTTGTTCATTTGCTCGATTTGGTAAATTTGGACAACTCCAAGCCTTGTCATCCATTTGGACACATCTGAGGATAAAACAAAAGGAGAATGATCTGATCCCCAAGCCTCCCAAGTCCAAGAATCTACATATAGCCATGCCAAACCTAAAAGAGCTAAAAAGTGCCAAGACTCCAATTTTGTTTCAATGCATTCAATGGATTCATCAAGGTAGCATGAACTGAGGCAAGCTTAACTGAATGAGTCAAGCCTTATCTCTGAATCAAAAGACCATAGGTATGTGCTATAACCTCAAGTCAATGGCTAGAGGAGACTTGAGATTCCATTTGATCCACATTGGCCACAGTCCTGCTGCAGTTACCACACACTATAGCTGCCAAAACAAACTTGGCACACTATAAATAGAGCTAATTTGTGATTAGTTCAAGTACACGAAAGCAACCAAACTGATGCTTTACTCAAAATCTCTCCTTCACTTCAATTTTTGCCTTCTAACTCAAGTCACTATCGGGTTTTGAGTTTGAGAGCAATTCCAACCAAACCAATCACACACACACCTCATAAACATCATATGTGAGTGATCTATAACACAAAATCACATCTGGAACATCAGATTCTCAAAATCACCAGCCAATTGCTCAAGTTCTTGACAGAGTTGCAATTGAGACACCACAACCAGTTCCAACTCATTTCAATCCACTCCAGGCATTCAAACACATTCCTTGGCACCTAAGGAGGTTGTCCAGACCATTGGAACCTAGCTGCAACACCTGCATCATCAAACTTGATCACCAGCTGCAAGAGGTAGGCCTGAACCCTTCAAACTCTATGATCCATGCATCATGAATGAATTTTTGAGTTACCATCTTGTTTATGCATGTTTGTAGAGTAATAACCCTCAATCAATTGCCATGAATCCATCGTGTATGGAATTTCATTGTGTTCATGCTGAAATTAGGGTTCTTGAGGTTTTCTGTTGATTTCTTCCTCCATACTTAATATAAATGCAATTAAACTATATGGTTGTGATCCTTGTTCAAAAACGAACAAGATTGGTACTTGGATCATGCAAAACCATTGAGGAATCATGGAGAAAAGTGAGAAAATGCAAATCTGCAGAAACAGGGCACGCGAGCAAGAACTTAGTGTTCTTGGCGCCCTTTTTCAAATAATTGAATTTTTGAATATTTTGATATTTTTGTTAATTGATTCAAAAATTAATTTCTCTCTGAATATTTGTGTTTTTGAATTGATTCTTTTTCTCAAAATTCACAAAAATGTTTAAATATTTTATTTTACAAAAAATCCAATTTATATTTTTTTTAAATTTAGTTAGAAATCTTGTAATTAATTTCATTTTATTTGTTTTTAAACATATTTAATGAAATTCCCACTTTGATCTTTCAAAACCAATTGAATTTCAAACTTTCATGTGATCAAACATGATTTTTCAAAATATTTTTCAAAGTGTACAACTTGTTCTTGAATATATTTGGTATTTTATATTATTTTTTCATTTAATTTCCTTTGAAAAATGACATTTTAATTTAAAATTAGGGTTTCCTCTCGATTTTAAGTTTTTAAACACTTTTGGGCCTCTAATAGAGTGTAAGACCCATCCCTTGTAAATAGGAAACCATTTTGGGCCTTAGTCATTGTATAAGTCCCACTGTGTTTTCAAAATCTCGGCGCGATCGTCGCTTTTCAAAACAAAATCATCTGGGCCTCTCCCTGAGCTGTAAGCCCCATTTCTCTTCTTTTTAAATCCTTTTGGGCCTCTATTAGAGTTTAAGACCCAATCCCCTTTTTACCAAAACCTATTTTGGGCCTCAGTCATTGTATAAGTCCCGATACAATTTACAAAAACAACGGTACGATTACTGTTTTTCATTTAGGCCTCTCCTTGAGTATAAGCCCCAACAATCTTTTCAAAACAACTTCCCTTTTAATTTAGGTTCAAATTCATAGTTGTTATCAAAACTTTCTTTAATTTCTTGAACAACTAACCATACAGCTGTTACAATGGAAGCTTGCTCGCCTGTAAGTTTTTATCAGCTTTCTTTTACATGCTTTCATATATATATAACTGTATTGCTGGAAGCTTGCTCACCTGTAAGTCTTTCTTTCATATCCTTTTAAATACTTGTCATATATCAACTGTATATATACTTGTATATCTACTTAGAGTTTTCCCCGACAATTAGGTCTAGAACTAGATAGAGCCAATGGTCACTCTTAAATACAGTCAAAACTAGTTCCCCATAGGAATTACCAGATACAGTCTTGCCTTCTCTTGGGCTTAAACAATATGGAACAAAGAGAAAGGCATTATTCCCGGTGAAACTTTTCTCAGACTGTCACTATTAGAAATTGTCAAAGAAGTTCATTTCCCCGGAGAGGATTAATTTTCGGTGAAACCTCTCTTGAATTTCTTCAAACCCTAGAACTGTTCACTAAAGAAAAGATTATTCCCGGTGAAAATTTTCTTGAACTTTTCTTAAGTTTGGACCTATAGGCTTCCTAAAAGCATCCCCGTCTCTCTTGGGCTTTGTACAAGGACCCTCCAGCTTCTTAGAAGTTCTCATGCCTTCTCTTGGGCTTAGTATAAGGACCTTGAAGGCCTCTTAAAGGTATAGGACAGAACTTAGTCATCCTTTGCTAGAGCAGTCTTTCCAGAGTCAAAACCTCAGACCAATTTAGGGTTGATTCTCATCCCTTAAAACACCAGCCTCCTCTTGGGCATCATACAAAGATAAACTCTTCTATACCAGTAGACTTGGACAATCTAAATCCCCTCTTGGATCTCAAATACATTCTCAAGTTCCCTATAAACACAGAAAAAAACCCTGGTCATTCAACCAATCTCCAACTGAGTTGAAACCTCTATAGGTTTTCAAAAATCAATCTTTGAATTTTCACCTTAAGTTTCCCCAAGCCAGGGTCATCTTATCATCAGTATAACACTATCTCAAATCAGAACCTCAAGGCATCTGATACATCAACTCTTCTGTAACCCTCAGCAAGAGTTGATTCCCCATTTCGGACCTGCATCTGGATCTCAATAATCCTCAGCAGAAGCTAGCCTCTTCTTAGGCTTTGTATAATGGTCCTTCCTTTCCTCAGCCTAGTCAGCCTCCTCTTGGGCTTCGTACAATAATTTTCCCCAGCTGAGCTAACCTTTTCAGACTCTCTTGTTGAGTCAATCCCCTCTTTCAGCCTCAATCTTGGGCTTTGTACAAGACACCATATACATTTCCCTAAGCAGAGTCAATCCTCTTTTCAGCCTCAATCTTGGGCTTTGTACAAGACAAATAATACTCTCCAGCAGAGTCAAACTTCTTTCAGCCTCCATCTTGGGCTTTGTACAAGACACCTAAAAATCCTCAATTGAGTCAGTCTCCCTTTAGCCTTAATCTTGGGCTTTCTACAAGACAGATAAAGATTTCTTTCCCACAGAGTCAATCTTCTTTTCAGCCTTAATCTTGGGCTTCGTACAAGACACATACAAACCCTCCCCAGCAGAGTCAAAATCCCTTTTAGCCTCAATCTTGGGCTTTGTACAAGACAGACAAAATATTTTCCCCAGAAAAGTCAAACTTTTAGCCTCCTCTTAGGCTTTGTATAATGATATCCCCAAAAGAGTCAGTCTCTTTTTAGCCTCAATCTTGGGCTTTATACAAGACAGATATAAACACTCTCTTGTTGAGTCAGTCTTTTCTAGCCTCCTCTTAGGCTTTGTATAAAGACTTCCCCAGTGGAGTCAATCAATATCTTAGCTTCAACCTTGGGCTTTGATCAAGGGACACAAAAATCAACATCCCCTCCGAGGAAACCAAAATCTCTATGTAGGAAGACATTTCTCTACATATCACACATCAAAAGAGATATTCAAAACAAACCCTAATCCCAGATAACTACTATAAGTGGAACACTTGTTGATTCAAAATATCCAAGCTGTCGTCCATCTCTTATTCTGGTAAATCCCCTTCTTTCATCTAACTGCTGTAAGCGGCAAGCCTCTGGATTATTTACATCCACGCCACTGTCCCTCTCTTAGCATGAAAGATTCCTAAGGAAAAATGGCATTGCTCAACACTGAGTTAAAGTTTCCTCCTTCAGGATAGATCCCCTATAAAGGAAATTATGGCATTGTTGGATTCTCATATCCCAGTTAAAGTAACTCTCCTTTATAATCAGTCACCCAACAGTTATGATAAACAGACGAGATGTCTCCCTTTAGAGATGACAAATTCTCTCTCATTCAAACCTTTTAGCTTCAATCTTGGGCTTTGCACAAGACATAAATAAACCTTTTAGCTTCAATCTTGGGCTTTGAACAAGACACCAAAACATCTCTTTCTTCCCATAGAATAGGAGGAACTACGATTGGTCTGATTTCCCTGTTTCATTAAACGGGAATACGTAGGCATAAGATTACGAAATCTTAGCAAGGATACCAATCAAAAACTCTAGGTCCAGTACCTTTATACCAATCAAAAACTCTAGGTCCAGTACCTTCACATCAATCAAAATTGAGGTCCAGTACCTCACCAAAATCATCAAAAACTCTCTCTCATATCTCCCAAAGAAGAAACTTTCCCAACCCATCAATAGATAAACACCATCAAGTATAAATTAGAACCTAAAACTAACAACCTGTGGATAACCACATATAGGATGGGTAATTGACAACTCCCCATTGTATTACCTGACCCCGAACTCCCCGAATGTCTTTAAGCGTTTGTTCAGTTAAACACACGCGTGCAAGGTTAGTTTTAGATAGCTTCCCTTTCCCTTCCAGCTTCACGAGATAAATAAGAAATCAGAAAGTAGCACCCCTTCCCTACCATTGCGGTGAGGAGGAACCCAACATCGATAAGGTGGTCGCGTCACCGACAAAAATCGCGCGCTACTGTAATAATGGCGACTCTGCTGGGGAGGTCATTTTGTCTATTTAGGATTATAGACTAGAATTCCTAAGAGGTCTAGGATGTTAGTTTTAGGAATGAATATATATATACTGCTTTTCCTATTTGATATCCGTGTTTATTTTTCTGTCAAATGGGAATGCGAGTGATGTCGCATGTGGAAAGTATGAGTGATACCTAAGATAGGTGATGGCATAGACGAGCGGTCTTACAGGGAGTGAATCCCGAATAAGCTGTCCCGACAGACCATCAAATTAGTGGAGATACCCTTTGCGGATTCAATGTCTAACGACTTCGGTTGTGAAAGCAGATTGTTCGATTGTGGTATCATGAAACTGAGGATTTAGTAGACATTAACCGTGTGGCCATTTGGTAGTGCGTTAGCTATCGGAAATAGTTGACACGCGACACTACACTCAATTGAGATTACCCTTGGATGCTACAGCTCGCTCGGGTGAACCAGCTTGCAGTTGTTATCCCTAGGGGGGTCAATGATTTTGGGAACTTTTAACCCGTTCTACAGGTACAAAAATTCACCAAAATACAACCTTTGGGGATGGGTAGAGCCATGACTCCATGCTCGCGATGTTGAACCCTTGAACCCATGTTTTTTCTATGTTTTTGTGTGCTGGATTCATGCATTCATTTAAAAAACTCTTAAACAAACAAAAAAAATCTTCTTTTCTCTTCTCTCCTTTTCAAATTAAACTAAAACAATGATTACAAATATCAGAGAAAAAGATTGCGTTATGGATTTCAGTAGAAAGAAGACGCACAAGTACACCTTCAAGACTCCAAAACTAGAGGATTTAAAAGGGCTGGCAAGGATGATCACCAACCCTGATGCTTTCAGAGCTAAGTACAGAGGACTACTGTCTCTATTAAGGGTCCATGTAGTTGAAGGAATCCTGTCTACGCTAATTCAGTTTTATGATCCGGTTTATCACTGTTTCACGTTCCCAGATTATCAACTAGCACCGATGCTAGAGGAGTACTCTCAACTGACTGATTTACCCATCACTGGCCAAGCTCTCTTTTCTGGACTGGGAGAAATTCCAAAGGATCAAACCATTGCAAGAGCAATCTATTTGGACGAGTCAGAAGTCAGGACTCACATTACCACTAAGGATGGAATCCAAGGTTTACCGGCCAAGTTTTTGATAGAGAAAGCCCTGTACTTTGCCAGTATAGGAAATGTTACTGCTTTAGAAGATATCTTTGTCCTACTCACATACGGGTTGTTCCTTTTTCCCAACATCGATAACTTCGTTGGTATCAATGCCATTAAGATATTTCTGATTGGAAACCCCGTACCAACCCTGCTCGCAGATGTTTATCTTTCTGTACACTTAAGGAATTTGTATAGCTGAGGAATGATCACATGATGTGTACCCTTGCTTTACAAGTGGTTCACTTCCCATTTACCTAAGTCTGTTGCTTTTTGGGATCATAAGAGTACTTTGCGTTGGTCACAGAGAATCATGTCTCTTACCAACTCTGACATAGACTGGTACAATCGGATCTATGACGGGATAAGAATCATCGACCATTGTGGAAACTTCCTTAATGTACCCCTCATAGGAACTAAAGGAGGAATCAACTATCATCCAGTTTTAGTTCGTCGTCAACTCGGATACCCGATGAGACATATCCCGCGTAATGTTCATCTGGAAGGTCTTTTCTTCAAGGAAGGAGAAAATGACAGGGCACTAAAGACAGAAATAGTGCATGCCTGGAAACATGTTCACATGAAAGGAAGAGAGTCTCTAGGAAAACCAGACTGTGTCTCTGTGGAACCTTATCTCCACTGGGTACAAACTAGAGCCCTCAAGATGAGGATGCCTTACCCTCGTCAAGAAGTTCTTCCATTAAAGGAATCTGTCCTTTATTTTATGTCTGATACGGAAAAACTCCAGGTCGCTCTCAACAAATTTCAATGGGAAAAGAAATCTTGGAAAAACAAATACCGCATCCTCAATGTGGAGTGTACCAAAATTCAGGAACTGTTAAAAGAAAAGGATGCTCTGATCGAGATTCTAGAACAACATGCTATAGAAGATCAAAGGAACTTGCTCACTCCTTTCACTTGGCAAAGGACTGACAGCCCGACAACAGCTGAAGAACCCTGATCAAAGAAAAGGAAAATACCAGAGCCAGCACCTGAGCTCTCCTCAGAGAGGACTCAGGACCCATGAACTTAGACTTTTCCTTTTACAACACTTTGTGAAATACTGTATTTTCCGTTTCTGCAATCTTTCAAATTCAATAAAATGGGGTTTCCCCACTGTATGATATTTGCAATCTATTTGTTGAAGTTTCTTTTTGATTAAAGCAAAAAACAAAACGCATTCTTCATTTTATATCATTGCATATTATTCATCATTCTGACATTACACATTCTTCTTACCTTCGAGTCTCACGTATGTGTTACAATTCTAGAGAGTCAAATTGTCTCACTCGTATAATACTTGGGCCAATCGATAAAAGAAAATGGACAATCTCGAGGAAGGGAACAGAGAGCTGAGAGAAGAAATAGACGCTCTGAAGGAAGATCTGAAAAAACTCCACAGTGACATGCAATCCCTGGCAACAGCTCAGAGACAACAACAAAGGACTGTGATCTTAGAGATCACATCTACGCCCATAGTAGAGACGTATGATCCTCGGTACAACATGCCTAAAGATCATCCCTGGGGCATGCCTATCAACTTTATCCCTAAAAGATACATCCCGCCGGTCATGTAAGACCCGTAAACTGCAGCAAGAACCGCTGGGCCTGAAGGTTACAAACTTCGGGAAAGCGAAGATGCAAGAGTGATGGTAGCAACTCCTGAAGGTTACAAACTTTGGGGCATAGAAGAACCAAGAGTCATCGCCGAAATGACTATACCACAACCCGTGGTACACACTGTCCCAGAAGGACAGGTTCCACAAGTAATCTCTGGTGGAAACGCAGAGATATACGACAGGATGAATGAGTTCCAGGAGCAATTCCTGGAGATGCAGAAGGAACTGCATGCCATTCACGGTCAGGATTTATTCGGAAAGGACGCCGCACACCTTTGTCTGGCCCCTAATGTGAAAATCCCACACAAATTCAAGGTGTCTAACTTTGAAAAATACAAGGGCAACTCTTGCCCTCAAAGTCATTTGGTGATGTACGCTCGAAAGATGTCAACTCAGACTAAAAATCAATAGCTACTGATCCACTATTTCCAAGACAGTTTAACTGGTGCCGCACTCAAATGGTACATGGGTTTAAACCGCATTAAGATTGTCACTTTTAGAGATCTCGGCGCTGCCTTCGTTCAGCAGTATAAGTATAACCTGGACATGGCACCAGACAGAGATCAACTCAGAGCAATGTCGCAAAAGGACAAGGAAACCTTAAGGAATATGCTCAGAGATGGCGTGAAATTGCCGCCCAGATTTGTCCCCCGCTTGAGGAAAAATAGATGACAAAAATCTTTTTGAAAACCTTGAGCTCATTCTATTACGACCAAATGGTCGCCAGTGCGCCCAGTGACTTCACTGAAATGGTAAACATGGGGGTACGCCTTGAGGAAGCAGTCCGAGAAGGACGTCTGGTCAAAGATGCAGGACTGTCAAGCAGTACCAAAAGATACGGTAATGATTTCCCTAAGAAAAAAGAGCAAGATATTGGTAATATCTCTCTCAGAAAGCAAAGGCGAAGGTATCAACCAGTAGCAGCAGTAACTCATGCTATCAATCCAACGCCTGCTCCAACGTATCAACCTCAAGTTGCTCAGAGTAAACGAAATTAACAACAATATCAGCAAAGGACACAACAATCTCTACAACAGGCTCGTCCTCAGTACAATAATAACAATCGTACGACACGACCACCAGGGTTTGATCATATACCGATGTTGTATACAGAGCTATTTCCACTCTTACTAATCAAGGGGCACGTCCAAACCAGGTCTCCTCTTACAGTACTGGAAAATCTGCCTTTTTGGTTCAAAGCGGATCAAACTTGCCCTTATCATCAAGGAGGACCGGGGCATAACATAGAAAATTGTCTCATCTTCAAATCTGATGTACAGAAGCTTGTCAGGAATGGGGTCCTATCTTTCAAAGATAATAATCTAAATGTTCAGACAAACCCGTTGCCTCAACACGAGAAGGCTGCAGTAAATTTGATAGAGGAAGAATCTAACCACAACTATCAAATTCGCGATGTACTCCTATTAGGAACCAATATGGTCAAGATACATTGCAGACAGAGCGGGTACGGTCATGTACCGTCTCACAATTATCACCAGTGTGATATCAACTCAAAGAATAATCAAGAATGTTCCGTAGTGCAATCAGCTCTACAAGAACATATGGATCTCGGATGGATCCAAGATCATCGAATCCATGAGGTCAATATGGCCCATGCAAATCCCAACATTGTTCAGAACCACAACATTCTGGCAATGAATGTCAACTTGGTGGCAATGCACTCAAGGAAAAGCCAACACCATGATTTGCCACGGCACGATTACAATTCCTGTCCGATCTACTCAATAAACAATCAGGGATGCTCTTTTGTACAAGAGGTCCTCCAGCGTCAGATGGATCTCGGATGGATTCGCTTGATGAATACCAGCCTGGTAGAATTACACACTAAGCAGGTTAGGCTCGGTTTTCTGTCTTCCCATGATTATCAGAACTGTAAAGTATGTCGTAAGGATGACCAAGGATGTGCACTTGTCCAAAGAACACTTCAACACTTGTTGAACCACTGGTGGCTTCCGATCTACTTAGATGAAGACACACAACAAGTCAGTATGACTGTCGAGAATCCTACTAGGCTTCAAAGTCAGGATGTTCGCTCGATGGAAACAGATCTAGTGAAGTTACACTGCATACAAAGAGGACGTGGTCGGGTGCCACCACACAACTATGAGCGCTGTAGAGTTTGCTCAGAGAACAACCACGGATGCTACCTTGTATGGTCAGCTCTTCAAAATCAATTGGACCGGAAAGAGATCCGATCATGTTCAAGTTCTGGTTCGATTAACGTAATGCAAGACTGTCTTCATGATCAAGGCAAAGATGTTGTCTTAATCTCTAATCATGAAAGGACCAAAGACGTATGCGCTATAATCCCTCTACTCCATGAATCAAGAATTCCTCTTGACAGTAGGAAGATTCTCAACATCGAACCAATTGAGGCCGGCTACGATGGTCAGAAACATCAAAAGGGTCATGTGGTTATCTATCTGCCAGGACTAGTACCGTACCAATCTGATAAGGATATCCCTTACAAGTACAGTGCAACAACAATCGAGAATGGAAAGGAAACTCTATTACCCTCCGTCGTGAATATTGCAAACATCAATCGAGTAACACGGAGCGGCCGAATTTTCAACAGAGGAGTTAGAGAACCCACCAAGGAAAAGGAAACTCAAACAGAAGTTCCTAATCAACCAGTCGGTCAATCCAATAATCCTGGCCTTTCAAAGAACAATGATGAGATGCTGAAGCTCATCCAAAAGAGCGAGTGCAACATTGTAGACCAACTGTTGCAAACTCCTTCGAGAATCTCTATGCTATCTCTCTTGCTCAGTTCCGAAGCTCAAAGGGAAGCTCTACAAAAAGTCTTAGAGCAAGCCTTTGTGGAACAAGATGTGACGATAAGACAATTTGACAACATCATCTCCAACATCGCTTCCTGCAACAACTTAGGATTCAGTGATGAAGAACTGCTGGAAGAAGGAAAAAATCACAACATGGCGCTTAATATTACCGTCAACTGCCAGGATGATGCTTTAGCCAGTGTACTGGTAGATACCGGATCATCTATAAATGTTATGCCAAAATCTACTTTGATGCGACTATCATTTCAATGATCTCCGATGAGAGGCAGTGAGGTCATCGTCAAAGCATTTGACGGATCTAGAAAAACAGTTATCGGCGAAGTCGACCTTCCCATAACTATCAGTCCTCACACTTTCCAAGTCACTTTCCAGGTCATGGACATCCGGGCAGCATACAGTTGTTTATTAGGAAGACCTTGGATACACGAGGCTGGGGCAGTCACTTCGACGCATCACCAGAAGCCGAAGTTCGTCAAAAATGATAAACTAGTCACAGTCTGCGGAGAACAGGACTTAATTGTAAGCAACTTATCATCATCATCCTGTGTAGAACCAGAGGAGGTTGTTGGAACCCAGTTCCAAGCACTTTCAGTGAGCAATGAGAATCGGTCAGAAAAAGGGACGTCGATTTCCTCGTACAAAGATGCTCTCAAAGCAATCAAAAGTAACGACGCAAAAGGATGGGGACAGCTTGTCATTCCTACGGATAACAAGAAAAAGAAAGGTCTTGGTTTTTCTTAAACCTGTACCCGAGCTGCTACTAACGATGAAAGTTTTCATCCCATTCAGGACTTCTTCCATATTGGAGGCTTCCTTCACCCAGTGTCTCAAGAAGTACACATTATCAATGAGGGTGACTCCTCTGATACAGATGAAGAGTGGAAGTCTTATCTCAATAAGGACGGTTATATGTCTCACGAAGAAACGCATACGCCATTTTGCTTTCCCACGCAAAGTGTGAGATATATACCAAGATCAGATGTCAAAATGATTTACGGAGATTATGATCCTGAGGGATGTCGTGCTACACCCAACTTATTAGAGGAGGACACTCTGATGAAAGACAACTTTGACTATGACTATTATGACCCAATGGATAACTTGCCTATCTGGCAGCCGTACCCAAAAGACTTGGGGCAAAAGAGTCAGCCAAACAATGCATATCAGCTGAGCATCATTGAAAATAATACCTGTGTCCCCACCAAATCATGGGATCATTACTCAGGACATTCTAAAAATATCCAGCACAATGATGAATCTGCAAAGATTGCAGGACAAGAGTTCATCAACTATGCCTTTCCTGAGGTCATGCGTAATCGAGAAAGATGACTCATCCAGTTCCACCGAAGTATGGGACACTTTAGGACAACCGAGTTGCAAGTATGACTTCTTGGTCAAGTACACCACTCCTGAAATCTCTCGTATCAGGCTCGAAGACGTCCAGCCAACTGGATGGGGAGATCCACCTGAGAGTGAAAACAATGTACAAGATACAACAGAAGAGTTCGTCTACGATAACTCTGCATGGGAGGAAGACTCCAACGCTCCTGTTTTGCCAGAAATCAGCGTCATTTCTGAGGACAAACCAAGAAAGAAGGTACCATACTTTGTGATTCACCGAGGAGTTCGCTGCTAATGGGTTACTGTCGATGTCCCGAAAGTCGTCCATAAGTCTAAGTAATTGCCATCTTTGTTTTAACCTTTCGCCTTGCCCAGGTGACACTACGCCAAAATTGGCTTTTCGCATCGCCAAAAAGACAGCGCTTTTTGTAAAAAGCGCTGCTATAAGTCTTTAAAAAATTTCGCTAAAAAAAAGCGCTGCAAAAGACAGGCTTTAGAAAGCGCTTTTTAAAGGCGCTGCTAAATGCCCTAAATTGAAGCCACCTTAGAAAGCGCTTTTTGAAAAGCGCTGCTATAGGTATTACCTTAGAAAGCGCTTTAAAAAAGCGCTGCTATAGGTTAACCTTAGAAAGCGCTTTCAGAAAGCGCTGCTATAGGTCTTAAATTTTCCCCACTTAAGAAAGCGCTTTCTAAGGAAAGCGCTCTTAGAGGTAGCACTTAAGAAAGCGCTTTTTGAAAAGCGCTCTCTAAGGTCAATTATGAATTAAAATATAAAACATATTTCTAATCATTTTCAGAAATTTCTTTTCATTTTCTTCTCTCGACCGTTTCTTTCTGAAACCCTTGCTTTCGTTCATTCTTGCTTTCATTCTGAAACCCTTGCCATTGCCATTGCCGTCGTTCTGAAACCCTTGCCATTGCCATTGCCGGCGTTCTGAAATCCTTGCCATTTCCATTGCCGTCGTCCATTGCCGTCGTGAAGAAGAAGATGAAAACGAAGAAGAGGTACGTTGTTGTTGTTGTTCTTGCTTCTTACATTATTCTTGTTTCTTACATTCTTGTCGTCGTTCTGTTGTTATTGTTATTGTTGTCGTCGTTCTGTTATAGTTAGGTCGTTCTTGTTGTTGTTGTCGTTCTTGCTGTTGTTGTTGCTTCTGTTAATTTGTTTCGTGTTTGATTGCTCGAACCAATTTTGAGGGTGTATTCGTTTACGTGACTGAGATTCAAATTCAAGCACCTTGTTTTTTTTTTAGTTTTACAATTGGTTCATATGCTGTTTGAACTTATAAATTTGTTGCTTGTGAAAATAAAGATTCCTACTGCTGCATTCGGTTGCGTATTAACCTTGAATCGAGGTATTACTTTAGCAGCATTCAGTCATGGTTATGTATGTCAATTTTGGACTGATATTTTAGTTTTGTATGGAAATCTGTATTGCTACATTGAGTGTAGACCGATACATTAATGCTGCTGTTTCAATTGCAACCTCATTGCATTACCATTATTTATCTCTTACTGTCACTTACCATTTTTTTATATATACTATTTGGTTTTGAAAATTGGAAAGCTTCAAAGTGAAGGGTTGATTTAGTTTTTTATATAGGATTGAATTATTCATAAAACACGTTTGGTAGGTGCATGTTTACTTGTTTAGGTATTGCTTAGATTTGAATCTTGTTAGGTTTAGGACGAATTGCTCTAATGCTTGGTTACTTGTTTAAGTATGCTTGGTTACTTGTTTAAGTATGCTTGCTCTTGAGTATTTGGTCAAGTACTTGGGATATGTAGGTGTTTACCTCTAATTGTTGCTTGTTTGTGATTACATGTTGCCACTTATCAAGTTATGACTCATAATTGGTCAATTAATGATATTTCATTTTATGGTACGTGTAAAGGGGGATCTTGGTAATTCTAACCTATCTGGACACTGTGTGGGTCTAGAAGTTGTTTACATCTATACAGGTAATTAGTTGTTCTCCTCACCACTGTAATTAGTAGTGCTTTGAATGAACTGATATGATGGGGTTACTAACTTATTGAATTTGCTATATATAGGGGTTACTTGTGATCAAAGTGTGAAAGTCGGATCGTTTCCCTACAGGTAAATATTTTTTATTTTTGTTTTTGTTTAGTTTAATTAGTATAACTATGGATAAGAAATGGATGTCTTCAAGTCGATTGTCGAAAGAGTACGAGAATGGGGTATCGGAATTCGCTAAGTTTGCTGTTGTGCACGCCAAAGACCCCAGTCAAATGATATGTCCTTGCTTGGGTTGTTGTTTTGGGAGTCGGGTTGACGCGGTTCAGTTGGCATCGCATTTAATGAGGTGTGGAATTGATAGAAGTTATACATGTTGGAATTTGCATGGTGAGAAGATTAACGGGAATGTTGAACTGGGGGATAATACGACCTATGCTTCAAACGACAATGGCACAGATACATACAATTCTGATCGAGTCGAAGAGATTGCAGAAGCACTTGAAGAAGATCTTAAGGATTGTCCCAAAATGTTTGAGAGGTTGGTAAGCGATGCAGATAAATCGTTGTATAATGGTTGCACTAAATTCACAAGATTGTCTGCGGTATTAAAGTTGTACAACTTAAAGGCGGGCAATGGATGGTCGGATAAAAGTTTCACAGAGTTATTGGCCCTTATGAAAGATATGCTTCCATAGGATAATGTTCTTCCCAATCGAACATATGAGGCCAAAAAGATGTTGTGCTCTATTGGCATGAGCTATGATAAGATACATGCCTGTCCAAACGATTGCATTTTATTTCGAAATGAGTATGCATCGTTAAATGAGTGTCCTAAATGCGGTGTCTCTCGATATAAGAAAAAGTTGTCTCCAGCAAAAGTCTTATGGTATTTTCCTATAATTCCGAGATTTAGACGCATGTTTCGTAGTGAGACCGATTCAAGACACTTGACTTGGCATGCAGATGAAAGAATTATTGATGGAAAGTTTCGACATCTGGCAGATTCACCACAGTGGATGAAAATTGATGATGATAATTCTAAATTTGGAAAAGAAGAAAGAAACCTTCGCTTGGCATTATCTACTGATGGAATGAACCCACACGGTCTTCAAAGTATCTCACATAGCACTTGGCCGGTGATCATAATAATTTATAAACTACCTCCATGGCTATGTATGAAGCGTAAGTACATGATGTTATCTATGTTAATTTCTGGGCCTAGACAATCAGGGAATGACATAGACGTATACTTGGCACCCTTAATCGAAGATTTAAAGTTTTTGTGGGAGAACGGTGTGGAGGTTTATGATGGTTATAGGAAATAAAGTTTCAACTTGAGGGCGATGTTGTTTGGCACAATTAATGATTTTCCAGCATACGGAAATATATCAGGGTACAGCATTAAAGGTCAATGTGCGTGTCCTATTTGTGAAGATAAAACAGATTGGATGCGATTGGAGTTTGGTCAGAAGAATGTCTTTCTCGGTCATCGTAGATTCCTAAATTATATTCATCACTATCGTGGGTGGAGAAAAGCAATCAATGGAGAGCCAGAACAAGGTAGAGCTCTAACTATACTGACAGGTGATCAAATTTTTGAAAAGGTGAAAGATGTGAGTACTCAGTTTGGAAAGCCTTTTGAACATACACTTGTCAAGAGTGGGTGGAAGAAGAGGTCAGTTTTTTTTTAACTTCCATATTGGAAGTCGTTGTATGTAAGACATTTTCTCGATGTTATGCATATTGAAAAAAATGCATTTGACAGTGTTATTAGTACGTTACTCAATATACAAGGAAAGTCTAAGGATGGCCTTAAAGCAAGAAAGGACTTGATAGCGATGGGGATAAGAACTGAATTAGGACCATTGAAGAAAGGAAAACAAACATATCTACCACCTGCTGCGTATACTCTATCTAGAAAGGAGAAAAAAGTATTGTGTAATTTTCTAAGTGAAGTTAAAGTTCTAGAAGGATACTCTTCAAATATTAGAAGACTTGTGTCTATGAAAAACCTCAATTTAAAGAGTTTAAAGACGCATGACTGCCATGTTATAATGGATCATTTTCTACCAATAGGTATACGTTCTATTCTGCTAGAAAAAGTAAGAAGCGCAATAACTAAATTGTGTTTTTTCTTCAAGTCAATTTGTAGTAAGGTGATCGATCCTGCGATCTTACCAACATTGCAAAAAGAAATAGTTATTACTTTGTGTGATCTTGAAATGTATTTTCGTCCCTCGTTTTTTGACATAATGGTTCATCTAGTTGTTCATCTGGTGAAAGAGACACAATTGTGTGGACCGGCTTATATGAGATGGATGTACCCTGCTGAACGTTATATGAAAATATTAAACGGGTATGTGAAAAACCGAAGTCGACCAGAGGGTTGTATTGCTGAACGATACATTGTTGAAGAAGCGATTGAGTTTTGTACTTAATATCTGTCCAATGTACAATCAATTGGACTCCCCAAATCTCATATTGTTGAAAAAAGAAGGAAAAAAGTTAATTGGAAAGGAAGTTGTGACAGTATCAAGGGTCGAACGGGATCAAGTGCATTTGTATGTTCTACACAATGAGAATGAGATTGAGTTGTATGTTGAAATGCAGAAGGATGTTCTCCGAGGTTTAAATCCGAATAGAAATGAGAATTGGATAGTACGAGAGCACAATCGAAGTTTCATACCTTGGTTTAAGGATCATATTTGTTCAAAGTATTATTCAGATCCCGCTTCAATAACAGAAAGGTTGAGATGTTTAGCATATGAGCCAAGTTTGGTTGTGTTTTCTTATAGCGCATACGCAATTAATGGATACACATTTTATACCAAAGAACAAGATGATAAAAGTACTATGCAAAATAGTGGTGTCACCGTGGTAGCTGAAGCAATGCACATTTCAAGTGTGAAAGACTTAAACCCCAAATTTGCAAATCTGTCATATTTTGGGGTTATCGAGCGCATTTGGGTGTTTGATTATGAAAAGTTTCAGATTCCTATATTTCGTTGCAAGTGGGTTGAAAATAATAATGGCGTACGAATGGATAAGTCAGGATTTTTGCAAGTGGATCTTAATAGGGTGGGGTACAAAGATGAGCCTTTTATTCTAGCCTCTCAAGCTAAACAAGTGTTCTATGTCACTGATCCAACAAATACAAAATGGTCTATAGTGCTTTTATCTAACAAAGTAATTGATGAAAACATTGGAGATCAAGGTGATATTGATGTTGATATTGAATCATTTACTAGAAATGATCAAGATGAAAATATTATAGCGAATGAATCATATACTAGAAATGATCATAATGAGGGTATTTGGATCAATCCAACCGTCCGTGTTGTTAAGAGAAGGGTAGAACATATTCCAACCAAGAAAAGAAAGAGGCGTTAGTGAAAAAGGTACTAGTTATAAAATTATAGCTTATATCATTCAATAATATTAATTAGTTGTCATGTTATATATAGCTTATATCATTCAATGGATTATGGATTATGGATTTTTATATTTGTCATTTAATTTTTGTTTTTTTCTTTCTTACAGGTCAAATGGCTAGTAACCAGGAAGACATACACGAGACACATGACACACGAGACACGAGACACGTTCATACATCTGGTACTCCGATCAATCTATTATTTATTTAGTTGAACATTTTATTTACACATTTCAATGAAAATAGTCTAATGTTTATTAAGTTTTTATTTAAGGTGCTTGTATGAAAAAATGATGCGCGAGACGCAATTTTCAAACAGATTCCGTTTCTTGTCTTGCACCTGTGTCAATGCACCGACAATTGGTATGAATCCACTTTCAGTAAGAGATCACTTAATTGAGAGATTTATGGCCAGCCAGATAGAAAATTTGTTTCTTTTATCGTATAATACTGGAAACGAGTAAGATTTTCATTCTAATTTCATTCTAATCTTTGTATCTTTTGTGTAGAAATTATCCATCTAAACTTTTGTTATATTTTACAGTGGACACTGGTTGTTGGTTGCCATTAATTCTACAAGAGAAGTGGTCTATTATCTGAATTCATTGGATCATGATTGGTCAACATATGAGAGTATGAAGGATGTGGTTGATACGTAAGTGAGATTGTTCGAAATATTCGTATGTATTTGTATATTTAATTATTTCTGTGAGATTGTTCTAAATTTACGTTTTTCTTTTATAGAGTAATACTAGTATACCGAGCACAAAGAAAAGCTCGAGTACCACGGGCTAAAGCAACCAGCGTTACATGGGTCAAAGTGGAGGTATATTAATTTTCACAATGTTGCTTATTAGTGATGCTACTTGATAATATAAAACAACTATATATTAATTCTTATTTGTTTGTCTATGTGTAGTGTCCTCGTCAGCGTAATGGCATAGACTGCGGGTATTTCGTTTTGAGGTTTATGAGAGAAATCCTTCAAATGGATCGATTAGAGATTCCTATCATGGTATGCATGGATTTATAACTTAGGATTTATTTTAATATTTATCGGATATGTCATATAATTTATTATTTTAAACTAAATAATGCATATTTTGTTTTGTTATGTAGTACTTTGATGAATACGCGTGTTCTCATTACACGAAGGATAAATTGCAAGAAATTAAGGAGGAATTGTGCGAATACCTTATTGGAAAAAGAATCATATAAGGTATAGGATTATGGGATTATGTGAATGTATAGTTTTGTGAATAATTTATTTTATGGGATTGTATAGTTTTGTGAATGGTTTATGTTATTTATGTGATTTTGGATTGTAATTGTATAGTTTTGTGAATGGTTAATGTAAATGACTTGAATTATAATGGAAATGGTTTATGTGGTCTATGTGATTTATGGGATTAGTGGAAATGGTTAATGAATCATACTAGAAATTGTTAATGGAAATGTGAATTATACAGGTTTATTGAAATGGCTTGAATTATACAGGTTTCTGCATAAAAAAACGGTTAAAATGGGATTTTTAAAAAAATTCATTAAAATTATACGTATAGAAAAGACAACGCTTTCTAGAAAAAGCGCTGCCTATAGTTCACAAAAGAAAGCGCTTTTTCTAAAAAGCGCTCTCTAAAGGTATAGAAAAAAATTCATTAAAATTATAGGTATACATTAGAGAGCGCATTAAAAAGCGCTGTCTAAAGGAGGACAAAAGAAAACGCTTTTTCCTGTAAAAGCGCTCTCTAAAGGTATATAAAAAAATTCATTAAAATTTATATGTATATATTAGACAGCGCTTTCAAAAGCGCTGTCTAAAGGCCCACTTTAGAGAGCGCTTTTAAAGGAAAAAGCGCTGCTAAAGGCCTACTTTAGAAAGCGCTTTTAAAGGTAAACCGCTGCCTAAAGTAGGCCTTTAGCAGCGCTTTTTCATAAAAAAAAAAACGCTGTCTTTACCTACGACAGCGCCACCTTAGGCAGCGCTTTTAAGCGGTGTTAAAGGCCAAAAAAAGCGTTGTCGTAGCCCTTGTTTTGCATAGTGTGAAACAAATGTTTTTATAGGGCTCATTTTCTGTAAATGTTCCTCTTCGCTTCACCCAAAGCGACATAGTTTTGTTTTATAGGGCCGTAGTTTCAAGAATCGACTAAATCATAAATAAATAAACGTCATTATGTAATTTCCGCATTTATTGCTGTTACCACTTTTCGCTTTTTCAGAAAATGGTAATCCTAAAACAACCAAAAATAAAAACAAGCATTTTTTGGAAGATACACTACACACACTCTTGCATTCTCTCTATCTCTTCTAAAAACAAATCATCACGTCATGCAGATTGCTTGTTTTAAACCACATTGAAACATACGATCCAATGCCTTCTCCCAACCTTGAATTCCCGGTATTTGAAGCTGAAGAAGAAGAGGACGAAGAAATTCCAGAAGAGATCTCCCGATTACTCAAACAAGAGGAAAGGTCCATTGAACCTTACAAAGAGCCGTTGGAAACAGTAAACTTGGGTTCAGAAGAAGAGAGAAAAGAAGTCAAGATTGGGGCACTGCTCAGTCTAACTGTCAAAGAAGACTTGATAAAACTTCTCAAAGAATTTCCCGATGTATTCGCTTGGTCTTATCAAGACATGCCAGGGTTGGATACCAGCATCGTGGAACATCATCTACCGTTAAGATCAGAATATCCGCCAGTGAAACAAAGACTAAGACGGACTCATCCTGATATGGCCATCAGAATCAAGGAGGAAGTACAAAACCAGATTGACGTCGGTTTCCTCGCCACATCAGAATATCCTCAATGGTTAGCCAACATAGTGCCATTTCCGAAAAAGGACGAAAAAGTCATAATGTGTGTAGATTACAGGGATATAAACAAAGCCAGTCCAAAGGATGACTTTCCCTTACCGCACATAGACATGTTGGTAGACAGTACAACAAAGTTCAAAGTCTTCTCCTTCATAGATGGATTCTCGGGCTATAATCAAATCAAAATGGCGCCGAAAGATATGGAGAAAACTTCATTCATCACCCCATGGGGCACTTTTTGTTACAAGGTAATGCCGTTCGGCTTGAATAACGCTGGGGAAACCTATCAAAGGGCCATGACTACTCTGTTTCATGACATGAAACACAAAGAAATCGAAGTGTATGTCGATGGCATGATTGCCAAATCTAAAACTATTCGAGCGTCTGAGAAAGTACAAACTCCGCTTGAATCCCAACAAATGCACATTTGGTGTTCGTTCAGGAAAACTGCTAGGGTTCATCGTTAGCCAGAAAGGAATTGAGGTTGATCCTAACAAAGTCAAGGCTATTCAAGAAATGCCTTCTCCAAAGACTAAAAAACAAATCAGAGGATTTTTGGGACGTCTGAATTACATCTCAAGATTAATATCTCTCATGACCGCGGCATGCGCGCCAATCTTCAAATTACTCAAAAAGAATCAGGACTGCGTATGGACAGAAGACTGCAAAAAAGCATTCGACAGCATTAAAGAATATCTATTGAATCCACCGATTCTGTCACCTCCAGTGGAGGGAAGACCACTGATCATTTACCTAACAGTCTTGGAAGACTCTATGGGTTGTGTACTTGGCCAACAAGACGAAACCAAAAGAAAAGAGTCTGCCATCTATTATTTAAGCAAGAAATTCACTGACTATGAAACTCGGTACACTATGCTCGAGAAAACTTGTTGCGCTCTGTCTTGGGCAGCCAAACGTCTTCGCCAGTACATGATTTGTCACACTACTTGGTTAATCTCCGAAATGGATCCGATCAAGTATGTCTTTGAAAAACCTGCTCTCACGGGAAGGATTGCCCGTTGTCAGATGTTGTTAACAGAATATGACATTGAGTACCATGCTCAGAAAGCTGTCAAAGGGAGTGTTTTAGCCCATTATTTGGCTCATCAACCGATTGACGATCAAGAATCAGTTGGATTTGACTTCCCGAACGAAGATATCATGTATTTGAAAATGAAAGATTGCGATGAACCGCTACCCAGTGAAGGGCCAGAACCAGGTTCCCAATGGGGACTAATCTTTGATGGAGCTGTCAACAATTTTGGAAACGGAATTGGGGCAATCATCATAACACCTCAGGGTACACACATTCCTTTCACTTCCAGACTGACGTTCAAGTGTACAAACAACGAGGCCGAATACAAAGCTTGTATTATGGGTCTCGAAGAAGCAATTGACTTAAGGATTAAGAACTTGGATGTGTATGGAGACTCATCCCTGGTTATCAATCAAATCAAAAGAGATTAGAACACATACCAATCAGGACTGATTCCTTACAAAGACTACGCGAGAAGGTTGTTACCATTCTTCAATAGAATCGAGTTTCATCACATCCCTCGTGAAGAAAATCACATGGCTGATGCACTAGCCACTCTCTCTTCCATGATTAGTGTAGGTCAATGGAACGACATACCTAAGATTGACATAATGCGCCTCGAATGGCCTGCCTACATCTTCGCGATCGAAGCAGTCATAGAAGACCAACCTTGGTATCACAATATCAAGTGCTTCCTTCAGAAACAAGAGTACCCACCTGGGGCATCCAAAAAAGACAGAAAGACCCTCAGAAGATTCGCAGGCAGCTTCTTTCTGAGCGGTGATACACTCTATAAAAGAAACTTTGACATGGTCTTGCTCCGATGCGTAGACAGACCAGAAGCAAACATGCTGATATAAGAAATTCACAAAGGATCCTTTGGCACGCATGCCAACGGACACACAATGACGGGAAAAATTCTGAGAGTAGTGTACTACTGGTTGACCATGGAATCCGATTGCTACAAGTACATGAGGAGATGTCACAAGTGTCAGATATACGCTGACAAAAATCCATGTACCGCCAACACATCTCAAAGTTCTCTCTTCCCCATGGCCTTTTTCCATATGGGGAATCAAACATGATTGGCATGATTAAACCCAAAGCTTCAAACGGACATCAGTTCATCCTGGTAGCCATTGACTACTTCACCAAAATGGGTCGAAACAACATCATATGCCAATGTAACCCGACAAGTCGTGGTTCACTTTATCAAAAACAATCTCATCTGCCGTTATGGTGTTCCCAGCCAGATCATTAATGATAATGGATCTAACTTGAACAACAAGATGATGAAGGAGTTATGCAATGAGTTCAAGATCGAACACCATAACTCATCTCCCTACCGACCTAAGATGAACGGGGCGGTAGAAGCGGCTAACAAGAATATCAAGAAGATTGTTCAAAACATGGTTGTAACCTACAAAGATTGGCATAAATGCTGCCTATTGCTCTTCACGGTTATCACACATCTGTCCGCACTTAACAGGGGCAACCCCTTTCTCTAGTATATGGCATGGAAGCAGTGCTCCCCATAAAAGTAGAGATCCCATCAATCTGAGTATTGATGGAAGCTAAGCTAACAGAAGCTGAATGGTGTCAAAGTAGACACGATGAACTAAACCTAATAGAAGAAAAGCGAATAACGACACTATGCCATGGTCAGTTGTATCAGCAAAGAATGAAGAAGGCGTTCGACAAAAAGGTTCGACCCCGTATCTTTAGGAAAGGAGACCTCGTGCTCAAGAAGATACAATCATTTCTCACTGATTCATGGGGCAAATGGACTCCGAATTATGACGGCCCTTATGTGGTCAAGAAAGCCTTCTCAGACGGTACCTTGAGACTCGCAACCATGGATGGAGAAGAATTTGCCTACCCCACGAATGTTGATGTAGTCAAGAAATACTTCGCCTAAATAACAAAAAAACATCTCGGTGGATTTAAAACCCGAAAGGGAAGTCCAGGCAAAAATTAGAGACATAAGCCAAAAAAATCATCCCGATGGATTGGAAATCTCAAATTACAATACAGGCAAAAATTAGGGATTCATGGCAAGTAAATACATCCAACACGGGTAAATTCCCCAGCAGTAATGCCATCCCTTAATAAAATTTCAAGTCAAGGTCATCTTCGACAGAAGCTCAGGATGTCCAGAATTCAAAGTTGGTGGAAGGATAACGGTTGTTATGTTTCAATGTAGCCCTTTTCCCTTAAATTACCGTTTTCTAAACTTTGTAAATACTCTATGGAATCACGCGCTTGGCTGATTTCCACCCTATCAATAAAATTTGAGCCCTAGTGCTTTTGTTTGCAATTCTCATTTGTTTTAGCTTTACATAATGACATTTTTAAAATGATCAATGATTCTTGAAATAAAACAAAAAAATGAATTTAATTGTCAAAATTTTTTCTGCTTTTAAAATAAAGATGGCAATTCTTTTGACTGTTGAACATCAAAAGAACATCGATCGCTTCTCCGAAGGTGGTTGAACATCAAAGTGCAGAATCAAAGTACTCCTTCTAAACCAGTACGCCTGAATGAAGGATCAACTATGTCAGATGCGAATGTCCCGTCTGATATCCCCAGAAGAGTTCGTACCTCCTAAGACCGATTGACAATTCTTTCTTCCCCGTAGGGACTGTTTCTCCTAAGCAAGGCAAGATTGCTATTTTGAACCGATGGTACCTTTTCATTCCCCGCAGTGGCCGAGTATCCAGTCGTGTATGTCGCGTCTGTTTTGTCAGCATAAACATACATACATCATGCATTATTGATTCATATTCATATTCATATTGCATTACTATCACTCTGGTCAGTCTTATCCCCAAGTGATAAAAGTCCTCTTATCAATCGAGTTGTCAGTTCTTTCCTCGTCAGGAAATGTTGCGTCTGAACAATCTCTCTCCCTCAGTTTATTTCTGGATTGGAGATGGTCCTCGACCACTTTGATAACTTGAACCTCTGAAAGGCAAGAAGACATTCGACAAACATCACTCTTCACCATTGAAGATGATATCTTCGCTTTCCCGGATTAAGGAAAATCCTTAGAGAAAGCCTTGCAGTTAAAGACTCTCAACAACACATTGGTTTTTCACTTTAGAAAGTCAATATTAATGAAGTCATCAACACCTCAAAATTGGATTACATTACATGGAATTTCTCCGAAAAGATCTCGAAGAAAAGTATGATGTAATATCCCCAAGCAGGAGATAGCCTCTCAAGAGACTCGTTTTCCCCAGTAGAGTCAACAAATGGCATCTCTAACAGAGAAGTTTGAAAACCTCTACAACTCAGAAGAATGGGTTTCCCAACAAGTCTGACATCAAAACTTTTCCCCATCAAATGGCATCTCCCTAGGAAAATTCGGCGAGAAGTTTGAGGAAAACCGCTACACACAGCGACCCTTGTCAAGAAAGGAACTTGACGAAAAAATAGAAACAAAGACCAGTTCCTTGGCTGAAGACCAGGATCGAGGGGAAGTTTATTGACAAAAGAAATTGAGACCAGTTCCTTGGCTGAAGACCAGGATCGAGGGGAAGTTTATTGACAAAAGAAACTGAGACCAGTTCCTTAGCTGAAGACCAGGATCGAGGGGAAGTTTATTGACAAAAGAAACTGAGACCAGTTCCTAGGCTGAAAACCAGAATCGAGGGGAAGTTTATTGACAAAAGAAACTGAGACCAGTTCCTTGGCTGAAGACCAGGAGTGAGGGGAAGTTTATTGACAAAAGAAACTGAGACCAGTTCCTTGGCTGAAGACCAGGATCGAGGGGAAGTTTATTGACAAAAGAAACTGAGACCAGTTCCTTGGCTAAAGACCAGGATCGAGGGGAAGTTTATTGACAAATGAAACTAAGACCAGTTCCTTGGCTGAAGACCAGGGTCGAGGGGAAGTTTATTTAAAGAAACTGAGACCAGTTCCTTGGCTGAAGACCAGGATCGATGGGACGTTTGACCCTTTTCTAAGTATCATTGCTTAGCAAAAGAAGATGGATGAGTAAACATGCCATTCATAACCACTGTCAAAATTTCAGGTATTCTGATATTTAATCCTCTTGCACCCCGAATGCCCGAATACCTTCGCCATTCACACCTTCGGGTCCAAGAAGATTAAATAGGGGCATCTGTCATACCCCAAATTTTGACCACCAAGATTTCCCATCATTGTGCAAATCATCATTACAACATGGATGTACTTACATGCCTCATCAATCTCCTCGAAGATGGTTGAGCATTCACCAAAAAATCAGGAATTAGGGTTTCTTGACCTAATTCACCCCTAAGTTGACTTTTGATGCAATACATGAGCCAAGACCTCAAGACATGACTTTAGGACCTCAAATACACCAAATTGATCCATTTGCAACAATGGATTAATCCAAGAAGCTTGATTCACAAGTTTCAATTTCCTCAGGATCACAATTAGGGTTTCGAGGGAAAAGTCAACTGTATCTTTGACTTTTGACCAAGACATGCTCCCAAACCTTGGGACATGATTCAATATATCCTATAACACCTATCGAATCCATCCATTAGGTTTGATTTAGGTCAAGGATTTGATTTCATAAAGGATCGCACAGTTTGGATTTCACCCGATAAAAAGTCAACCGTGCATAAAATCAAGTTTGACTTTTTGGAATTTTTCACAAATATGGTTCCCCTAAGTAAAAAATAATGTTAATGTATGATATTGATCATCATCCATCAAGAAAAGTCAAGAAAAATGAGGTTTCTTGCAAAAAGGGCAACCTTGAGAAACCAAAATTTTTCTAAGTTATGGAATAAAAGTGGTTTTGGTACCAACTTCCAAGGACCATTACTTGAGATCCAAGCAACCATTTTGGGTGATCCAAATCTGGATTTGTAGGTCTTGCTACACTCTACAAAAGCTTCAACTACCTCTAACTTAAATTCTTTATGGATTTTGAGTTATGGAGTGATCAAAATGACAAAAACATAAAAATGACACTTTTTCCAACACTTAGTGAAAATCTGCCTAAAGTTATCAGCCTTGAACATCAATGTTCATGAGGATTTTTCAATGGGATCCAAATAGTTTCAAAACAAACTATGGTCACACATGTTTTGTATCATATGAGGGCTTTCTAAAAAGCACAAGAGCCTCCCATAACTCAACCTGAGCAAGGAGATATGAATCCCTCAAAATCACCATTTCCAACTGTCCTAAGCAAGGCAGATTTTGTGCATTTGCTCGATTTGGCAAATTTGGACAACTCCAAGCCTTGTCATCTATTTGGACACATCTGAGGATAAAACAAAAGGAGAATAATCTGATCCCTAAGCCTCCCAAGTCCAAGAATCTACATATAGCTATGCCAAACCTAAAAGAGCTAAAAAGTGCCAAGACTCCAATTTTGTTTCAATGCATTCAATGGATGCATCAAGGTAGCATGAACTGAGGCAAGCTTAACTGAATGAGTCAAGCCTTATCTCTGAAACAAAAGACCATAGACCTGTGCTCTAACCTTAAGTCAATGGCTAGAGAAAACTTGAGATTCCATTTGATCCACATTAGCCACAGACCTCCTGCAGTTGCCACACACGATTGCTGCCAAAACAAACTTGACACACTATAAATAGAGCTCATTTGTGATCAATTCAAGTACACCAAAGCACCTAAACTGATGCTTTACTCAAAATCTCTCCTTCACTTCAATTTTTTCCTTCTAACTCAAGTCACTATCGGGTTTTGAGTTTAATAGCAATTCCAACAAAACCAATCACACACACACACACCTCATAAACATCATATAGTGATCCATAACACAAAATCACATCTGGAACATCAGATTCTCAAAATCACCAGCCAGTTGCTCAAGTTCTTGACAGAGATACAGTTGAGACACCACAACTAGCTCCAGCTCATTTCAATCCACTCCAAGCATTCAAACACATTTCTTGGCACCTAAGGAAGTTGTCCAGACCATTGGAACCTAGCTGCAACACCTCCATCATCAAACTCGATCACCAGCTGCAAGAGGTAGGCCTGAACCCTTCAAACTCTATGATCCATGCATCATGAATGAATTTTTGAGTTACCATCTTGTTTATGCATGTTTGTAGAGTAATAACCCTCAATCAATTGCCATAAAACCGTCGTGTATGGAATTTCATTGTGTTCATGCTGAAATTAGGGTTCTTGAGGTTTTTTGTTAATTTCTTCCTCCATACTTAATATAAATGCAATTAAACTATATGGTTGTGATCCTTGTTCAAAAACGAACAAGATTGGTACTTGGATCGTGCAAAACCATTGAGGAATCATGGAAAAAAGTTAGAAAATGCAAATATACAGAAATAGGGCACGCGGGCAAGAACTTAGTGTTCTTGGCGCCCTTTTTCAAATATTTGAATTTTTGAATATTTTGATATTTTTATTAATTGATTCAAAAATTAATTTCTCTCTGAATATTTGTGTTTTTGAATTGATTATTTTTCTCAAAATTCACAAAAATGTTTAAATATTTCATTTTACAAAAAAATCCAATTTATATATATATATATATATATATATTTAATACAGTTAAAGTTCTTGTAATTAATTTCATTTTATTTGTTTTTAAACATTTTTAATGAAATTCCCACTTTGATCTTTCGAAACCAATTGAATTTCAAACTTTCATGTGATCAAGCATGATTTTTCAAAATATTTTTCAAAGTGTACAACTTGTTCTTGAATATATTTGGTATTTTATATCATTATTTCATTTAATTTCCTTAGAAAAATGACATTTTAATTTAAAATTAGGGTTTCCTCTCGATTTTAAATTTTTAAACACTTTTGGGCCTCTAATAGAGTGTAAGACCCATCCCTTGTAAATAGGAAACCATTTTGGGCCTCAGTCATTGTATAAGTCCCACTGTGTTTTCAAAATCTCGGCACGATCGTCGCTTTTCAAAACAAAATCATTTGGGCCTCTCCCTGAGCTGTAAGCCCTATTTATTTTCTTTTTAAATCATTTTGGGCCTCTATTAGAGTGTAAGACCCAGTCCCCTTTTTACCAAAACCCATTTTGGGCCTCAGTCATTGTATAAGTCCCAATACAGTTTACAAAAACAACGGTACGATTACTGTTTTCCATTTGGGCCTCTCCTTGAGTATAAGCCCCAACAATCTTTTCAAAACAACTTCCCTTTTGATTTAGGTTCAAATTCATAGTTGTTATCAAAACTTTCTTTAATTTCTTGAACAACTAGCCATACAGCTGTTACAATGGAAGCTTGCTCGCCTGTAAGTTTTTATCAGCTTTCTTTTACATGATTTCATATATATATAACTGTATTTCTGGAAGCTTGCTCACCTGTAAGTCCTTCTTTCATATCCTTTTAAATACTTGTCATATATCAACTGTATATATACCTGTATATCTGCTTAGAGTTTTCCCCGACAATTAGGTCTAGACCTAGATAGAGCCAGTGGTCACTCTTAAATACAGTCAAAACTAGTTCCCCATAGGAATTTCCAGATACTGTCTTGCCTTCTCTTGGGCTTAAACAATATGGAACAAAGAGAAAGACATTATTCCCGATGAAACTTTTCTCAGACTGTCACTATTATAAATTGTCAAAGAAGTTCATTTCCCCAGAGAGGATTAATTCTCGGTGAAATCTCTCTCGAATTTCTTCAAACCCTAGAACTGTTCACTAAAGAAAAAAATATTCCCGGTGAAACTTTTCTTAAGTTTGGACCCACAGGCTTCCTAAAAGTATCCCCGCCTCCTCTTGTGCGTTGTACAAGGACCCTCCGGCTTCTTAGAAGTTCTCATGCCTTCTCTTGGGCTTAGTACAAGGACCTTGAAGGCCTCTTAAAGGTATAAGACAGAACTTAGTCATCCTTTGTTAGAGCAGTCTTTCCAGAGTCAAAACCTCAGACCAATTTAGGGTTGATTCTCATCCCTTAAAACACCAGCCTCCTCTTGGGCATCATACAAAGATAAAATCTTCTACACCAGTAGACTTGGACAGTCTAAATCCCCTCTTGGATCTCAAAGACATTCTCAAGTTCCCTATAAACACAGAAAAAACCCTGGTCATTCAACCAATCTCCAGCAGAGTTGAAACCTCTATAGGTTTTCTAAACTCAATCTTATAATTTTCACCTTAAGTTTCCCCTAGCCGGGGTCAGCTTATCATCAGTATAACACTATCTCAAATCAGAACCTCAAGGCATCTGATACATCATCTCTTCTGTAACCCTCAGCAAGAGTTGATTCCCCATTTCGGACCTGCATCTGGATCTCAATAATCCTTAGCAGAAGCTAGCCTCCTCTTAGGCTTTGTATAATGATCCTTCATTACCTCAGCATAGTCAGCCTCCTCTTGGGCTTCGTACAATAATTTTCCCCACCTGAGCTAACCTTTTCAGACTCTCTTGTTGAGTCAATCACCTCTTTCAGCCTCAATCTTGGGGTTTGTATAAGACACCATATAAATTTCCTTAAGCAGAGTCAATTCTCTTTTTAGCCTCAATCTTGGGCTTTGTACAAGACAAATAATAATCTACAGCAGAGTCAAACTTCTTTCAGCCTCAATCTTGGGCTTTGTATAAGACACCTAAAAATCCTCAGTTGAGTCAGTCTCCTTTTAGCCTCAATCTTAGGCTTTGTACAAGACAGATAAAGATTTCTTTCCCACAGAGTCAGTGTTCTTTTTAGCCTCAATCTTGGGCTTTGTACAAGACACATACAAACCCTCCCCAGCAGAGTCAAAATCCCTTTTAGACTCAATCTTGGGCTTTGTACAAGACAGACAAAATATTTTCCTCGAAAAAGTCAAACTTTTAGCCTCCTCTTAGGCTTTGAACAAGACAGATATAAACACTCTTTTGTTGAGTCAGTCTTTTCAAGCCTCCTCTTAGGCTTTGTATAAAGACTTCCCCAGTGGAGTCAATCAATCTCTTAGCTTCAACCTTGGGCTTTGATAAAGGCACACAAAAATCAACATCCCCTCAGAGGAAACCAAAAACTCTCTGTAGGAAGACATTTCTCTACATATCACACATCAAAAAAGATATTCAAAATAAACCCTAATCCCAGATAACTGCTGTAAGTGGAACACTTGTTGATTCAAAATATCCAAGCTGTCATCCATCTCTTATCCTGGTAAATCCCCTTCTTTCATCTAATTGCTATAAGCGGCAAGCTTCTGGATTATTTACATTCATGCCATTGTCTCTCTCTTAGCATGAAAGATTCCTAAGGAAAAATGGCATTGCTCAACACTGAGTTAAAGTTTCCTCCTTCAGGATAGATCCCCTATAAAGGAAAATATGGCATTGTTGGATTCTCATATCCCAGTTAAAGTAACTCTCCTTTATAATCAGTCACCCAACAGTTGTGATAAACAGACGAGATGTCTCCCTTTAGAGATGACAAATTCTCTCTCAGTCAAACATTTTAGCTTCAATCTTGGGCTTTGAACAAGACATAAATAAACCTTTTATCTTCAATCTTGGGCTTTGAACAAGACACCAAAACATCTCTTTCCTCCCATAGAATAGGAGGAACTATGATTGCTCTGATTTCCCTATTTCTTTAAACGGGAATACGTAGGCATAAGATAGCGAAATATTAGCGAACATACCAATCAAAAACTCTAGGTCCAGTACCTTCATACCAATCAAAAACTCTAGGTCCAGTACCTTTACACCAATCAAAACTGAGGTCCAGTACCTCACCAAAATCATCAAAAACTCTCTCATATCTCCCAAAGAACAAACTTTCCCAACCCATCAACAGATAAACACCATCAAGTACAAAGCAGAACCTAAAACTAACAACCTGTGGATAACCACATATAGGATGGGTAATTGATAACTCCCCATTGTATAACCTGACCCCAAACTCCCCGAATCTCTTTAAGCGTTTATTCAGTTAAACACACGCATGCAAGGTTAGTTTTAGATAGCTTCCCTTTCCCTTCCAGCTTCACGGGATAAATAAGAAATCAGAAAGTAACACCTCTTCCCTACCATTGCAGTGAGGAGGAACCCAACAGCGATAAGGTGGTTGTGTCACCGACAAATATCGCGCGCTACAGCGAAGACGTTTGGCTGCCCAAGCTAGGGCACATCATGTTTTCTCAAGCATAGTGTACCGAGTCTCACAGTTGGTGAATTTCTTGCTTAAATAGTAGATGGCAGACTCTTTTCTATTTGTTTCGTCTTGTTAGCCAAGTACACAACCCATGGAGTCTTCCAAGACTGTTAGGTAGATGATCAATGGTCTTCCCTCTACTGGAGGAGACAGAATCGGTGGATTCAATAGATACTCTTTGATACTGTCGAAAGATTTTAGACAATCTTTTGTCCATACACAGTTTTGATTCTTTCTGATTAGTTTGAAGATCGGCGCGCACGTCGCTGTCATGAGGGATATAAACCTTGAAATATAATTCAGACGTCCCAAAAATCCTCTGACTTATTTCTCAGTCTTTGGCGAAGGCATTTCTTGAATGGCCTTGACCTTGGCAGGATCAACCTCAATTCCTTTTTGGCTGACGATGAACCCTAAAAATTTCCCAGAGCGAACACCGAACGTGCATTTGTTGGGATTCAAGCGGAGTTTGTATCTTCTTAGACGCTCGAATAACTTTGACAGGTGTGTCACATGCTACTCTTCTATTTTAGATTTGGCAATCATGTCATCGAAATACACTTCGATTTCTTTGTGCATCATGTCGTGAAACAGAGTAGTCATGGCCCTTTGATAGGTTTCCCCGACGTTCTTCAAACCGAACGGTATTACCTTGTAACAAAAGGTGCCCCATGGGGTGATGAATGAAGTTTTCTCCATATCTTCCGGCACAATCTTGATTTGGTTATAGCCCGAGAACCCATCCATGAAGGAGAAAACTTTGAACTTTGTTGTACTGTCTACCAGCATGTCAATGTATGGTAAGGGGAAGTCGTCCTTTGGACTTGCTTTGTTCAAATCCCTGTAGTCTACACACATTCTGACTTTTTCGTCCTTTTTCGGAACTGGCACTATGCTAGCTAGCCATTGAGGATATTTTGAGGTGGCGAGGAAACCTGCGTCAATCTGTTTCTGCACTTCCTCCTTGATTTTGATAGCCATATCCGGGTGACTTCGTCTCAGTCTTTGTTTTACTGGAGGACATTCTATTTTCAACGGTAGATGATGTTCCACGATGCTGGTATCCAACCCTGGCATGTCCTGATAGGACCAAGAAAACACATCTGGAAACTCTTTGAGAAGTTTTATCAAGCTTTCTTTGACAGTCGGAATGAGTAGTGCCCCAATCTTAACTTCTTTCTTTTTTTCCTCTGATACCAAATTGACCGTTTCCAACGGTTCTTTGTGAGGTTCAATGGACCTTTCCTCTTGCCTGAGTAATCGTGAGATCCCTTCTGGAATTTCTGCGTCTTCTTCTTCTTCAGCTTCAAATACCGAGAATTTAAAGTTGGGAGAAGACATTGAATCGTATGTTTCAATGGGGTTTAAAACAAGCAATCTGCATGACGTGATGATTCGTTGTTTAGAAGAGATAGGGAGAATGCAAGAGTGTGTGCAGTGTATTTTTTGGAAAATGCTTGTTTTTATTTATTTTGGGTGGTTTTAGGATTACCATTTTCTGAAAAAAGAAAAGTGAAAACAACAATAAATGCGGGAATGACAGAACGACGTTATTTATTTATGATTTTGTCGATTCTTGAAATACAGCCCTATAAAACAAAACTGTCGCTTTCGGCAAAGCGAAGAGTGACATTTACAGAAAGGTGAGCCCTATAAAAACATCCGTTTCACCTGGGCAGGGTGAAAGGTTAAAACACAGATGGAAATTACTTAGACTTATGGACGACTTTTGGAACATCGACAACAACCCATTGGCGACGAACTCCTCGGTGAATCACAAAGTCTGGTACCTTTTTTCTTGGTTTGTCCTCAGAAATAACGCTGATTTTTGGCAGAGCAGGATCGTTGGAGTCTTCTTCTCATGTAGAGTTGTCATAAATGAACTCTTCTGTTGTATCTTCCTTAATGTTTTCACTCTCAAGTGGATCTCCCTATCCAGTTGGTTGGATGTCCTCGTATCTGATGTGATAGCTTTCAGGAGTGGTGTACTTGACCAAGAAGTCATACTTGCCACTCGACTGTCCTAAGGTGTACCATACTTCTGTGGGGATAGAGGAGTCATCCTTCTCAATGACGTTGACCTCAGAAAAAGCATAGTTGATAAAATCTTGTCCTGCAATCTTTGTAGATTCATCGTTGTGCTGGATATCTTTTGAATGTCCTGAGTAATGATCCCATGACTCAGTGGGGACGTGGGTATTCTTTTCAATATTACTTAGATGATAAGCATCGTTGGGCTGACTCTTTTTCCCTAAGTCTTCTGTGTACAGCCTCCAGATAGGCAAGTCATCTAGGGGATCATAGTAATCTTGATCAAAGTTGTTCTTCATTAAATTATCTTCTAATGAGTTGGTAGAGCACAACATCCCTCAGGATCGCAATCTCCGTAAATCATCCGGATGTCGGACCTTGGTATATATCTCGGGCTCTGCTTTGGAAAACATAATGACATGTGTGTTTCTTCCTGAGACATATAGCCGTTTTTGTTGAGATAAGATTTCCATTCCTCGTCTGTATCGGAGGAGTCACTCTCGTTGATAGTGTGTACTTCTTGAGATACCGGGTGGAGAAAGCCTCCACTGTGAAAGAAGTCCTGAATAGGTTGAAGAGAAACCAAGACCTTTCTTTGTCTTGTTATCAGTAGAAATGACAATTTGCCCCCATCCTTTTGTGTCATTACTCTTGATTACATCGAGAGCGTCCTTGTATGAGGAAATCGATGTCCCTCTTTCTGATCGATTCTCATTGCTCACTAACAGTGCTTGAAACTGGGTTCCAACAACCTCCTCCGGTTCTACACAGGAGAATGATGATAAGTTGCTCACGATTAAGGCCTGCTCTCCGCATACTGTGACTAACTTGTCATTCTTGATGAACTTCAGCTTCTGGTGAAGTGTCGAAGTGACTGCCCCAACCTCGTGTATCCAAGGTCTTCCTAATAAACAGCTGTAAGCTGCTCGGATGTCCATGACCTGGAAAGTGACTTGGAAAGTGTGAGGACCGATGGTTATGGGAAGATCAACTTTGCCGATAACTATTTTTCTGGATCTGTCAAAGGCTTTGACGATGACCTCACTGCCCCTCATCGGAGGTCCTTGGAATGATAGTCGTACCAGAGTTGAATTTGGCATGACGTTTATAGCTGATCATGTGTCTACCAATACGCTGGCTAGAGCATCATCCTTGCAGTTGACTATAATGTTAAGCGCTATATTGTGATTTTTACCTTCTTCTGGCAGTTCTTCATGACTAAATCCTAAGTTGTTATAGGAAGTGATGTTGGAAATAATGTTGTGAACTGGCTTACTGTCACATCTTGTTCTACGAAAGCTTGCTCTAAAACTTTCTGCAGGGCTTCCCTATGAGCTTCAGAACTAAGAAGGAGAGATATCATAGAGATTCTAGATGGAGTTTGCAACAATTGGTCTACAATGTTATACTCGCTTTTCTGGATGAGCTTCAGCAACTCATCGTTATTCTTTATAAGTTCCGGATTACTAGATTGCCCGACGGGTTGATTGGGAACTTCTGTTTGAGGTTCCTTTTCTTTGGCAGGTTCTCCAACTCCTCTGTTGAAGATCCGGCCGCTCCGAGTGACTCGACTGATGTCAGCAATATTTACGACGGAGGGTAATGGAGTTTCCTTTCCATTTTCGATGGTTGTTGCACCGTACTTGTAAGGGATAGCCTTATCTGATTCGTACGGTATTGGACCTGGCAAGTAGATAACCACGGGAGCTTTCTGATTTCCCTGTCCATTATAGGAAGCCTCAATTGGTTCCAGGTTAAGGATTCTTCTACTGTCAAGAGAGACTTTTGACTTGTTGAGCAGAGGGATTATGGCACAAACGTTTTTGGTCCTTCCATGATCAGAGGTTATGACAACATTTTTGCTTTGATCAGGGAGATAGTCTGGCATCAGGCTGATCGACCCAGAATTTGAACATAGTTGAATCTCTTTTTGGTCCAACTGATTTTGAAGAGCCGCTCGTATGAGGTAGCATTCTTGGTTGTTCTCTGAACAAACTCTACAACGCTCATAGTTGTGGGGTGGCACCCGGCCACGTCTGCTTTGTATGCAATGCATTTTTACTAGATCTGTTTCCATTGAGCAGACATCCTGACTCTGATGTCTACCAAAATTCTCATTAGTCATGCTGATCTGTTGTGTAGCTTCATCCAAGTAGATTGGAAGCCACCAGTGGTCCAACAAGTGTTGAAGTGTTCTTTAGACAAGTGCACATCCTTGGTCGTCTTCACGGCATTCTTCACAGTCTTGATAATCATGTGAAGCCAGAAATCCGAGCCTGACTTGCTTAGCGTGTAATTCTACCAGACTTGTATTCATCAAGTGTATGTCAAAGATTTAAACCATATTGACTTGATGGTTATTTCTCTCATGGTAGTCCTGGATCCATCCGAGATCCATCTGACGTTGGAGGGCCTCTTGTACAAAAGAGCATCCCTGATTATTTGTCGAGCAGATCGGACATGTATTGTAATCGTGTCGAGGCAGATTATGATATTGACTTTGCCTTGAATGCATCGCCACTAAGTTGACATTCATTGTGCGGACTTCATAGTTCTGAACAATGTTGGGATGCGCATGGGTCATGTTGATTTCACAGGTTCGGTGATCTTGGATCCATCCGAGATCCATTTGTTCTTGTAGAGCTGATTGTACTACGAAACACCCCTGGTTATTCGTTGAGCAGATATCACACTGGTGATAATTGTGAGATGGCACATGGCCGTACCAGCTCTGTATATAATGCATCCTGACCAGATTGGTTCCTAATAGGAGTACATCGTGAATTTGATAACTGCGACTAAATTCTCCCTCTATCAAATTTACTACAGTCTTCTCATGTTGCGGCAATGGGTTCGTCTGAACATTTGGATTAGTATCTTAGAAAGATATGATCCCGTTCCTGACAAGCTTCAGTACATCATACTTGAAGCTGAGACAGTTCTCAATGTTGTGCCCTGATCCTCCTTGATGGTAAGGGTAAGTTTGATCCCCTTTGAACCAAAAAGGCAGATTTTTTGGTACTTTAAGAGGAGACCTGGTTTGGACGTGCCCCTTGTCTAGTAAAAGCAGAAATAGTTCTGTGTACAACATCGGTATAGGGTCAAACCCTGATGGTCGTGTCATACGATTGTTGTTGTTGTACTATGGACGAGCCTGCTGAAGAGGCTGTTGTGTCCTTTGTTGATACTGTTGTTGACTTGGTTGGCCCTGAGCAACCTGTGTTTGATAAGTCGGAGCCGGTGTTGGGTTGATAGTGGGAGTTATTGTCGCTACTGGTTGATACCTCGCCTTTACTTCCCAAGAGAAATATTATCAATATCTTGCTCTTTTTTCTTTTGGAAAGCACTACCGTATCTTTTGGTACTGCTTGATGGCTATGTGTTTTTGACCAATCGTCCTTCTCGGACTGCTTCTTCAAGGCGTACTCCCATTATCACCATTTTAGTGAAGTCACTAGGCGCACTGGCAACCATTCGGCCGTAATAAAATGAACTCAAATTTTTCAAAAATATTTTTGTCATCTCTTTTTCCTCAAGAAGGGGATAAATCTGGGCGGCTATTTCACGCTATCTCTAAGCATATTCTTTGAAAGTTTCTATGTCCTTCTGTGACATTGCTCTTAGTTGATCCCTATCTGGTGCCATGTCCAAATTGTACTTGTACTGTTGAACAAAGGCTGCCCCGAGATCTCTGAAAGTACTGATCTTGGTGCAGTTTAAACCCATGTACCATTTGAGTGCAGCACCGGTTAAACTGTCTTGGAAATAATGGATCAGTAGCTGTTAATTTTCCGTATGAGTCGACATCTTTCGAGCGTACATCACCAAATGACTTTGAGGGCAAGAGTTGCCTTTGTATTTTTCAAAGTCAGGCACCTTGAATTTGTGCGGGATCTTTACATTAGGGACCAAATAGAGGTCGGCGGCGTCTTTTTCGAATAAGTCTTGACCGCGAATGGCATGTAGTTCCTCTGCATTTCCAAGAATTGTTCCTGGAACTCATTCATCCTTTCTTACATGTATTTGTTTCTACCAGGAATGGCTTGTGGAATTTGTCCTTCCGGGACAGTGTGGACCACCGGTTGTGGTATAGACATTATGGCGGTGACTCTTGGCGCTTCAGTGCCCTGAAGTTTGTAACCTTTAGGTGTTGCTGTTGTAAACCTTGCATCTTCATTTTCCCGAAGTTTGTAACCTTCAGGCCCAATGGTTGCTGCTGCAGTTTCTTGGTCTTCAGTGATCGGCGGAATGTATCCTTCAGGGACAAAGTTGAGAGGCATGCCCCAGGGGCGACCTTTAGGCATGTTTTACCGAGGATCATATGTTTCCATTATAGGTGTAGATGTGATCTCTGATATTACAGTCTTTTGTTGTTGCCTCTGAGCTGCTGTCAGGGATTCCATATCACTATGAAGTTTTTCCAAACTTTCCTTTAGAGTGTCGACTTCTTCTCTCAGCTCTCTGTTCTCTTCCTTGAGATCGTCCATTTTCTTTTGTCGATTGGCCTGAGTATTGTATGAGTGAGATAGTTTGACTATAGAATCGAGACACGTACATGAGATTCGAAGATGAGAAGACGCGCTATGTGAGAATGATGAATGATATGCAAAGATATGTATTTTTTAGCTTTAATAAAAAAGAAACTCAACAAATAGATCGCAAATATCATACAGTGGAGGTAAAGACCCTATTTTATTGAATTTGAAAGATTGCAGAAAGGAAAATACAGTATTTTACAGAGTGCTATAAGGACAACGGCTAAGCTTATGGATCCTGAGTCCTTTCTGAAGAGAGCTCAGACGTTGGTTATGGTACTTTCCTTTTCTTTGACCGGGGCTCTTCAGCCGTTGCCGGGTTGTCAGTCCTTTGCCAAGTGAACAGAGTGAGCAAATTCTTTTGATCTTCCTGACTTTCTACAACATGGTGCTCTAATATCATAATCAGAGCATCGTTTTCTTTTAACAGTTCCTGAATCTTGGTACACTCCACGTTGAGGATTCGATACTTGTTTTCCAAGAGCTTTTCTCACGTTGAACTTTGTTGAGAGCGACCTGGAGTTTTTCCGCATCAGAAATGAAATAAAGGACATATTCCTTTAATGGAAAAACTTCATGGCGGGGGTAAGGCATCCTCAGCTTGAGGGCTCTAGTTTGCACCCAGTGGAGATAAGGCTCCATGGAGATATAGTTTGGTCTTCCTAGAGACTCTCTTCCTTTCTTGTGAATGTGTTGCTAGGCATGCACTATTTCCTTCTTTAGTGCCCTGTCATTTTCCCCTTCCTTGAAGAAAAGACCTTCCAGATGAACATTATGCGGGATATGCTTCATCGAGTATCCGAGTTGACGGCGAACTAAAATTGGATGGTAGTTAATTCCTCCTTTAGTTCATATGAGGGGTACGTTAGGGAAGTTTCCACAACTGTCGATGTTCTCTATCCCTTCGTAAATCCTATTATACCAATCTATGTTAGAGTTCGTAAGAGACATAATCCTTTGTGACAAACGTAGAGTACTCTTGTGATCCCAAAATGTAGCAGACTTAGGTAAATGGGAAATGAACCATTTGTAAAGTAAGGGTACACAGCATGTGATCATTCCTCCGCTGTACAAATTCCTTTAGTGTACAGAATGATAAGCATCTGCGAGCAAGGTTGGTATGGGGTTTCAAATCAGAAATATCTTAACAGCGTTGGTGTCAACGAAGTTGTCAATGTTGGGAAAGAGGAAAAACCCATATATGAGTAGGACAAAGATATCTTTGAAAGCAGTTACATTTTCTATACCAGCAAAGTACAAAGCTTTCTCTATCAGGAATTTAGCGGGTAATCCCTGGATTCCTCCTTTGGTGGTCATGTGAGTCCTAACTTCTGACTCGTCCAAAGAGATTGCTCTTGCAATGGCCTGATCCTTTGGAATTTCTTCTAGTCCAGAAAATGGAGCTTGATCAGTGATAGGTAAATCAATCATATGAGAGTACTCTTCTAACGTTGGTGCTAATTGGTAATCCGGAAATATGAAGCAGTGATAAACCGGATCGTAGAACTAAATTAACGTAGACAGAATTCCTTCAACTACGTGGACCCTTAACAGAGACAGCATTCCTCCATGCTTAGCTCTAAAAGCATCAGGGTTGGTGATCATCCTTGCCAACCTCCTTAAATTCTCTAGTTTCGGAGCCTTGAAAGTGTACTTGTGCGTCTTTCTTCTACCAAAATCCATAACGCAATCTTTCTGATATTTGCAATTATTGTTTTAGTTTATTTTGAAAAAAAGAAGAGAAGATTTTTTCTTTGTTTAAGAGTTTTTTAAATGAATGCATGAATGCAGCACACAAAAACATTGAAAAACATGGGTTCAAGGGTTCAACGTCACGAGCATGGAGTCATGGCTCTACCCATCCCCAAAGGTTGCATTCTGGTCAATTTTTGTACCTGTAGAACGGGTTCCAGGTTCCCAAAATCATTGACCCCTCCTAGGGATATCAACAGCAAGCTGGTTCACCCGAGCGAGCTGCAGCATCCTAGGATGAATCTAATTTGAGTGTAGTATCGTGTATCAACTATTCCCGATAGTCACCGCACTACCAAGTGGTCATAAAGTTAATGCATACTAAATCCTCAGGGTCACAGGTGCCGCACTGGGAAAACTCTGCTTTCACGACCATTGGTCGTTCAACAGTAAGAATCCACACGGGCCCTCGCCTGATTTGGTGGTCTACTAGGATCGTTTATTCGGGATTCACTCCCTATAAGTTCCCCAGTCTATTCCACCCCTTATCTTAGGGTTCTCTCAAACTTTCTACATGCGTATCAATCGCATTCCCATTGATAGAAAAATAAACACGGATATCAAGTAGGAATAGCAGTATATATATATATATATATAGGGAACGTATCATATGAGAATGCCATTTTTATGTAAGAACATGAGAATGAATCTGAACCATTGGATTTTAAAATAAACGGTGGAGATTATGTGTCATTTTTTTTTCTCTCTCATCCATCGTTTATTTTAATAATGGAGGAGAGAGAAAAACAAAAACCACACATAATCTCCACCATTTATTTTAAAATCTAATGATTCAAATTCATTCTCATGTTCTTACATTGAAATGACATTTTTATAGGATATGAACCCTATATATATATATATATATATATATATATATATATATATATATATATTATGATTGCTAACAACCTAAACCTCTTAGGAACGAAATGACATTTTTATAGGATATGAACCCTATATATATATATATATATATATATATATATATATATATATATTATGATTGCTAACAACCTAAACCTCTTAGGAACTCTAATCCTAGACAAAAAAAGACATATCATAATACTCCCCAGCAGAGTCGCCATTTTTTCTGTAGCGAGCGATTTTTGTCGGTGACACGACCACCTTATTGCCATGGTTGGAATTGGGTGCTACTTTCTGATTTCTTATTTATCCTATGAAGCTGGAAAGGAAAGGGAAGCTATCTAAAACTAACCTTGCATGCAAATGTTTTCTTTAACAAATGCTAAGAGATTGGGGGTCCCGGATCAGGTTATACAATGGGGAGTTGTCAATTACCCATCCTATATATGGTTATCCATAGATCGTTAGCAATTCTACTGTTTTCTATTTACAGGTGTTTATTTGTTTATTGGGAAAGTTTCTCCTTTGGGAGTGTTGAGAGAGAGTATTTTTGTTGATGTCGGGTTTTTTCGATGTTTTTGGTAAGGTACGGGACCTAAGGTTTTTGTTTAGTGTACTCGCTAAGATTTCGTAATCTTATGCCTACGTATTCCCGTTAAAGAAAACAGGGAAATCAGAGCAATCGTAATTCCTCCTATTCTATGGGAGGAAAAAAAGATGTTTGGTGTCTTGTTCAAATCCCAAGATTGAAGCTAAAAGAGTATTTGTGTCTTGATCAAAGCCCAAGATTGAAGCTAAAAGGTTATTGATAGAGAATTTGTCATCTCTAAAGGGAGATATCTCATCTGTTTATCACAGTTGTTGGGTAACTGATTATAAAGGAGGATTACTTTAACTGGGAAATGTGAATCCAGCAATGCCATAATTTCCTTTATAGGGGATTTGTCACGAAGGAAGAAACTTTAACTCAGTGTTGAGCAATGTCATTTTTCCTTAGGAGTCTTTCATGCTAAGAGAGGGACATTGGCTTGGATGTAAATAATCTAAAGGCTTGCCGCTTACAGCAATTAGATGAAAGATGGAGATTTACCAGGATAAAAGATGGACTACAGCTTGGATATTTGAATCAACAAGTGTGCCACTTACAGCAGTTATCTGAAAATAGGGTTTGTTTGATTTATCTGTTTTGATGTGTGATGAACAGAGAAATGTCTTCCTACAGAGAGATTTTTGATTTCCTCTGAGGGGATGTTAGTTTTTTTTTGTGCCTTGATCAAAGCCCAAGGTTGAAGCTAAAGGGTTGACTCTATTTAAGGAGTTTTATCTTACTTGTACAAAGCCCAAGATTGAGGCTAGAAAGAGACTGACTCTTTTGGGGAGATCATTATGCAAAGCCTAAGAGGAGGCTAAACATTGACTTTTCCGGGGAAATATTTTGCCTGTCTTGTACAAAGCCCAAAATTGAGTCTAAAAGAGAGTTATTGACTCCACTGAGGAATATTTGTATGTGTCTTGTACAAAGCCCAAGATTGAGGCTAAAATGGGAAACTGAGTCTACTGGTGAGAGGCTTTATCTGTCTTGTACAAAGCCCAAGATTGAGTCTAAAAGAGAAGAAACTGACTCTGCTTAGGGAGATCAAAGTCTAAGAGGAGGCTAGAAGGATTTGACTCCACCGGGGAGATTTTATATGTGTCTTGTACAAAGCCCAAGATTGAGGCTAACAGATATTTGACTGACTCAGCTGAAGATATTTATGGGTATCTTGTACAAAGCCTAAGATTGAGGCTGAAAGAGACTGACTCAACAAGAGAGTGTTTTTATCGGTCTTGTACAAAGCCCAAGATTGAGGCTAAAAAGAGACTGACTCAACAAGAGAGTGTTTTTATCTGTCTTGTACAAAGACCAAGATTGAGGCTATCTTCTGTTGAGGATTATTGAGATCCAGAGGCAGGTCCAAAATGGGGAATCAACTCTTATTGAGGATTACAGAGGAGTTGAGATATCAGATGCCTTGAGGTTCTGATTTTGGACGGTGCTGTATTGATGATAAGATGACCCTGGCAGGGAAATTTTAGGATGAAAGATTGAGTGTTTATGGCGTGATCCAGGTTATTCCTATGTTCTTTTGGGAAACTTGAGGGTTTCTTGAAATCCAAAATTGGGGTGAGACTGTCCAAGTCTACTGGTATGAAAGGGTTTATTTTTGTATGATGCCCAAGAGGAGGCAGGTGTCTTAAGGGATGAGAATCAACCCTAAATTGGTCTGATGTTTTGACTCTTAGAAAGACTGCTCTAACAAAGGATGACTAGGTTATTTCCTAGACCTGTAAGAGGTCTCGGGTCCTTGTACTAAGCCCAAGAGGAGGCATGAGAACTTCTAAGAAGCCTGAGGGTCCTTGTACAAAGCCTAAGAGGAGGCTGGAGATGCTTTTAGGAAGCCTGTGGGTCCAAACCTAAGAAAAGTTCCAGAAAGGTTTCCCCGGGAATTAATCCTTTCTGTAGTGAACAGTTCTAGGGTTTGAAGAAATTCAAGAGAAGTTTCACTGGGAATTAATCATCTCTAGGGAATTGAATTTCTTTGACAATTTTCTAATAGTGACAGTCTTGAGAAAAGTTTCACTAGGAATAATGCCTTTCTCTGTTCCATATTGTATAAGCCCAAGAGGAGGCAAGACTGTATCTGGAATTTCCTATGGGGAACTATTTTTGACTTTGTTGAAAGAGTGATTGTTGGCTTGATCTAATCCTAGACCTAATCATCGGGGAAAACTCTAAATAGATAATAAACAAGTATATACATATGAAATATATAGACAAGTATGTAAAAGAGTGTAGGAGAACTTACAGGTGAGCAAGCTTCCAGCATTATAAACAGATATATATACAAGTATGTAAAAGAAAGTTGTTTAAAACTTACAGGTGAGCAAGCTTCCATTACTACAGTTGTATGGTTAGTTATTCAATAAATTAAAGAAAGTTTTGATAACAACTATGAATTTGAATCTAAATCAAAGTGTAAAGTTGTTTTAAAAAGAAGTTTGGGGCTTATACTTAAGAAGAGGCCTAAAGTTTATTTTTGTACAAGAGATGGGGCTTACAACTCAAGGAGAGGCCCAAAAATAAAAGTGATTGCACTGTTGTTTTTGAAAATCATAATAGGACTTATATAATGACTGAGGCCCAAATTATTTATGTACAAAAGGGATTGGGTCTTACACTCTATTAGAGGCCCAAATAGTTTGAAAAAAGAAAAGAAAATGGGACTTACAACACAAGGGGAGGCCCAAATGATTTTGTTTAAAAGGTGACGATCGTGTCGCGGTTTTAGAAAACACGGTGGGACTTATACAATGGCTGAGGCCCAAAAAGGTTTTGTATTTACAAGGGATGGGTCTTACACTCTATTAGAGGCCCAAAGTGTATTTTAAAAGAAGAAAAATGGGACTTACAACACAAGGGAAGGCCCAGTGAAAGACAGTGATCGCACCGTCGTTTTAAGAATCACAGAGGGACTTATACAATGACTGAGGCCCAAAAAGGTTTTCTGTACGACAAGGGATGGGACTTACACTGTATTAGAGGCCCAAAGTGTATATGTAAAGTTTGAAAAAATCAAAATTTAGAGAAAACCCTAATTTTGAATTTAAAAGCTATCATTTTCAAAGGAAATTAAATAAAAATGATATAAAATACCAAATATATTCAAAAATAAGGTGTACACTTTGAAAAATATTTTGAAAAATCATGCTTAATCACATGAAAGCTTGAAATCCAATTGGTTTTGAAAAATCAAGGTGAGAATTTCATTTTAAAATATCTAAAAACAAATAAAATGAAATTAATTACAAAAATTATAACTATATTAAAGAAATAATATACACTGAACTTTTTTGTAAAATAAAATAATTTAATATTTTTGTGAATTTTGAAAAAAAGAATCAATTCAAAAACATTAAAAATCAGAGAGAAATTAATTTTTGAATCAATTAAATAAACATCAAAATTAATTAAATAATTCAAATATTTGAAAAATTGAAAAAACGCGCGAAGAACATCATCTTCTTCACTTTTCCACCAGATGCAGAATCAATCCAATCTCTCTTGTTTCTCAATGGAATTAGATGAAGTAAACATCAAACTTGTTCGCTTTTGAACAAGGAACAAGATGGTATTACTCAATTTCATTTAAATTAAGTGTGGAGAGAATTATCATGCACGAACCAGATGAACCCTAATTTGCACAAACTAATATGAAATTCCATACACGATTGATTCATGACAATTGATTGAGGGAAAATGATCTATGAGCATCCAGAAACATAATGGTAACTTGAAAACATGTTTATGATGCATGCATTAATGAGTTTAAAAGTTCAAGGCTTACCTCTTGTAGCTGGTGATCGAGCTTGATGATGGAGGTATTACAGATGTGTAATGATGATCTGGACAACTTCCTTATACCTCAAGGAATGTGTTTGAATGCTTAGAGTGGTTGGAAGCCCTTTGGTTTGATCAGCTCGAATCCTTCTGTAGCAGATGGTGGATTTTGTGCAAATGGGGTACCACTTTATGATTCTGATGTTACAGATATTGTTTTAGTGTTTGATTCATTTACACATGATGTATGTGAGGTGTTTACATCATTGGTTTGGACAGAAATGCTCTAGTTTTGAAATTCATGATTCTTACTTTTGAAAATGTGAAAATTTGGAGCAAGAGCAAGAAGAGAGTGAAAACAAGTGTAGTATTGTTTTGGTGTGATCTGAATGAGGTAATGTGACCTCTATTTATAGGTGATCAAGTTTTGTCTAGGAGAAATAGTGAATGACTGCAAGATCAGATCACATTCAATGGATTTGGCTTGGTGGCATTTCTTCTTATGCAAGGCAAATTGGCCCCTCCAAGCAACAAGGATATGTTTTGACCAATTCCACATTCCTAAGATGTTTTTAATGTTGTTTAAGCATGAATATTGATTAAGGAGATCAACTTTGTTGAATATGCACTATTGCACATAAATGCACTTTGAATTCCAAGTCTTTGTTCAAAGACTCATCATGCCAAAGGATGAACTTTGAAGCATCTTGGCCTAATTTTGCAGGTTTGACATGATTCAATCTGATCCTCGTTGATTTAGGAAGATGACAAAGTTGGCAAGATGACAAACTTGTAAGTGGAAATCGTGTGGTGCAAGAAAAGGTCTCAAAATCTGTCTTGAAGACAGTTGCAGCAGGGCAACTTGGGAGGATCATATCTCCCTGCTCACATGGAATCTTTGAGTGTTCTTGTACTCTTTGGAAAGCGGGGATAACATACTTCAACTTTGATGTTCACAAATGGTTCTGAATCCCCTTGGATCATAGTGAAAAATGCCTCTACATTTTGGACTTTGGACTGTTGTTTTTTAACGTAGGGAGAATTTCACTAAGTGTTGGAAAAAGGGATATTTTCATGTTTTAGTCATTTTGCTCCATTCATAACTCAAAATCCATGAAGATTTGGAATGAGTTGTAGTTGACATATTTGAAGTATGTCAGATGGACTTTCATTTGAGCTTTGAATGGGAGAAAAAAGCCTTGTCGTTTAGGAGTTATGACCTTGCAAAGTTGGTGCAAAATCACTTTTGTTCCATAACTTGGAAAAATTTTGGTTTCTCATGGTTGCCCCTTTTGCAAGAAACCTCACTTTTCTTGATTTTTCTTAATGAATGATGATCAATACCATACATTAACATTGTTTTTTACTTAGGGGAACCATATTTGTAAAAAAATTCTAAAAAGTCAAACTTGATTTTGTGCACAGTTGACTTTTTATCAGATGAAATACAAACTGTGTGATCCTTTGCGAAATCAAGTCTTTGGCCTAATTCAAACCTAATGGATGGGTTCCATAGGTGTTATAGGGTGTATTTAATCATGTCCCAAGGTTTGGGAGCATGTCTTGGTCAAAAGTCAAAGGTACAAATGACTTTTCCTTCAAAACCCTAATTGTGGTCCAGATGAAATTGAAACATGTGAATCAAGCTTCTTGGATTAATCCATTGTTGTAAATGGATTAATGTGGTGTATTTGAGGCCCTAAAACCAGGTCTTGAGGTCTTGGTTCATGTCTTGCCTCAAAAGTCAACTTAGGGGTGAATTAGGTCAAGAAATCCTAATTCCTGATTTTTTATGAATGCATCCCCTGAGGCTAAATTGACTTGATGATTGGGTCCATGAGGTCCCATGGAATATCTTGGGTTTTACTTTGAAGCATTGGCTCATTCGCAGAGGAAAATTCCCATCTGGAGGCCTTGGTCAACCAAAACCCTAATTTGGTGACACTGGCGATCTTGAGGCTTGATCCACTTGGAATGTTGCAACCTTGTGCTTGATTCTTGATGTGGGTGTCCTCTTGATCCTTTAAGGATGTTTGAGAGGTTAGACAAGTTGAAGATCATGTCATTTCTTGATTGATCTTTTGTCTAAATGCTCAGAGAGGGATGGAAACCCTAATTCTTGATAATGAATTCTCAACAATCCTTGGGGAAATTGATGAGGCATGAAAGTACATCCATATTGTGGTGATGATTTGCACTATGATGGGAAATCTTGGTGGTCAAAATTTGGGGTATGACATTACCTAGTTGGTTTTGTACTTCATTCTTGAAGGATATAGATTTGTGTTTCATTAAATAGACATAACCATATCTACTGAAATCATCGGTAAATATGATGAAGTATTGAAAACCTCCTCTGTCTGGTATGTTCAGTGGTCCATATACATCAGTATGTATGAGGGCCAAAAGATCATTAGCCCTTTCACCTTTTCCTGTGAATGGGGACTTTGTCATCTTTCCAATTAAACAAGATCTGCATGTATCATATGATTCGTAATCTAAAGAGTCCTATAGTCCCTCTTTATGGAGTATGGAGATGCATTTCTCATTTATATGGCCTAAGCGACAATGCCAAAGGTAACTTGGATTTAACTCATTAGGTTTAATCCTTTAGTATTAATGTTATAAATTGGCATTTCAAGATCAAGGACATACAATCCATTGTTCATTTGTGCAGTAGCATATAATATATCATTCAAATAAATAGAGCAACAATTGTTCTTTATTATAAATGGAAAACCAAACTTGTCCAAACAAGAAACAAAAATAATATTCCTGCTAATTGCAGGTACATAATAACAGTTCTATAACTAAATTATTAAACCACTAGGTAAAGTTAATACATATGTTCCTATGGCTAAAGCAGCAACCTTTGCTCCATTGCCAACTCGTAGGTCAACTTCACCTTTTGCCAAAACTCTACTCCTTTTTAGCCCCTGCACATTGGTACAAATGTGAGAACCACATCCAGTATCTAATACCCATGATGCAGAAGTAGATAAATTTATTTCTATAACAAAAATACCTGAAGTCAAAGTCTCCACTCCATTCTTCTTATTTTCCAGGTACTTTGGACAGTTTCTCTTCTAGTGTCCGATCTTACTGCAATAGAAGCAAGTGCCCTCCTTTGTTATACCTCCACTAGACCTCAAAGCAGGGGCAATATGTTTGGGTCTGGCAACTTCCTTTCTTTTCCATTTACCACCCTGCTTGGTGGGCCTTTTGTTATGTTTCTTTCCATTACTGGCCATCAGAATAGATTTCCCTTTTGACTTCAGATTTTGCTCAGCAGTTCTTAACATGCCTAGCAATTCAGGAAGAGTTTTGTCCATATCATTCATGTTGAAATTAAGGACAAATTGACTGAAGCTTTCTGGCAACGATTGGAGGGTCAAATCAGTCGCAAGCTCCTTTTTTAGGGAAAAACCCAGTCTTTCAAGGTTCTCCACATACCCAATCATCTTGAGTACATGGGGACCTACAGGGGTTCCCTCAGATAGCTTGGCTTGAAAAAGGGCCTTTGAAACTTCAAACCTCTCATGCCTTGCCTGCTCTTGATAGAGCATCTTTAGGTGTTCGATCATATCGAACGCTGCCATGTTTTCATGTTGCTTTTGCAATTCAGAATTCATGGTAGCCAGCATGAGGCAAGTAGTTTCATTGGCATCATCGACATGCTTCTTATAAGAATCTCTTTCAGCCTTAGGAACAGAACTAGGAGCTCCTCCTCAGGAACAGGTGTCTCTAAGACATACAACTTTTTGTCATGTTTGAGGACAATCTTCAGATTTCGGTGCCAATCCAGAAAATTTGTCCCAGACAATTTTTCCTTATCAAGGATTGATCGCAAAATGTTGTTAGATGTGTTTGTTGTCATGGTAATCTACAAAATAGAATGGAAAAATATAAGTATCATTAAAACAACATATTCGATTAGGCCTTAAATTAAATATGCTCCCACTATTTTACTCAAACCAAATGACCCTCACCATTTGATTCGGAAAATCCCGTTGGAAGATTTTCTAGTGGATCGAGATCCATATTTCACTTTGTTTTAAGTCAGCGTTAGGCTGATTACACAAAACTCAGCTATTTAGGTAGGAACTCCTTCTAATTATATCATATACAATTCTCGAATATTTCAGTTGGGTGAATAACTCCTTATTCTAATCCATCATATGGGTTATTCCCAATTCTTGCTTCTAAACATATATAATCTTATTATATTTTATTTATTTAAGTTTGACCCATTGTTTTAGAAATTGGATATTACATTTATCCCATCGCATCTTACTAATATATAACATGCACCTCGCGTTAGGCGAAACCTACATTATTCGATACTAGTCTTGATGAGTTTTAAAACTTGGAAAGCATAAACTTAATATTCAATTTTGAGGGACTTTTCATTAGTTTGATCTCACCGGCTTATTTATCATATAAATCGTCTCTCACATGCATCAATATACATACACATGCATCAACATACATACAAAATGAAACAGTTATGGCCCCTAGGGCAATTGTTCTCCCAAGCTAATGAGAGAGCCTAAGCTAAACCTAATAACGATCTACACTTCTCTAAGCAAGATCTCCAAGGTTGTCCTCCTTTGATCTTGTAGTCTTCTTCATCTTCATAACATTATATTACATTAAAGAATACTCATTTTACATACGAGGGAGTGAGATGAGAAAAGAAGTTACATCAAGAGATTAAAAGAGAGGCTCGACACGTAGGTCATATTTTTAAAATCCCAAAACAAAATAAAGGAAAACTAAGGCCATAAATGATCACCATAAGAGAAAAATAATAAACACACTTTTATTATTATTAATTTAAATCCTGTTAATTAAACGAATTAAATTAAATTTCGGTGAATGATCACACTATGCAGACGGGGTTTCCGCTGATACTTTCCAACACATTAAAGCACGACTTTTGTGCCATCACAACCCAAATCGCAGACCTTTTAGATAGCACAACCCTTTTGTCGTCATGAACCCTAATGCAACAATTTCATATCGTCAAAACACCATGATCAATAATTCAGTATGATTGACCCATATGCCACCGCTTCACCATACTATAGTCGGTTTTCGAAGCAAATGAACACGGATTGCTCAAAGGAATAATGATCATTACGCAATTTTAATGAACGAAATAGAAACAGTATATCCAATATACCATCTTTGCATCAGAGTTAATTATATCACATATAAAATTTGGTCGATCATATTTGTGTAACTTAAGGACGATCGATATATCGCTGCTTCACCATACTATTGTCGGTTCCGAAGCATAGTCAATATCGATAATCCAAATTATACACAACCTCGTGCCAAAATTCAATTTCTCGATTTAATTTAATTTTTATGTGTTTTAATCAAATTAAAACAAAAAACAAAAAATAAACACTTATCTGATGCATGGTTTCGTAAGTGGCTCTGATACCACTGAAGGAAAATCGTGATTCAAAAATGCAGCGGAAATTAAAATTTCCCTTTAACGATCCTTACGAAAGATCATGATCAGTGATAGAATGGTTACCTCTTGTGGCGATGAAACCTTTGATTTGGAATGATCACGAGTGATGTACGATGAACAACGCGTCTACTCAGTCCACACGAACAACTTCCTTCAGTCTCAGTCCTAGCTGCTACGATTGAAGGCTTTGAGTGAGAGATAGAGAGAAGGAAAATATGGCTAGGGTTTCACAGCTGAATTTTCATCAAGTGTTTTTACTTCTGCACAAGGGTTATATTTATAGAACCACTTGCGTGGGCTACAAGCTAAAAAGCCCACTTAAGTCCATGCACACCATATCTTAAGATGTCTCGTATATCACTTAAGCACGTGGTACCTTACCACAATCTGTATTCCACTGAAGTGCATCGTACCTTACGATGTTACATATTTACTTAAGTACACCGTACCTTACGGTGTTCCTTATTTACTCTACCTCTTATCAAATTGTCCTTATGTGTGTGACCCTGTAGGATTTCACGACGTTGGTAATTATATTAAATCATGCATTTAACATAATAAACAGTGAGCGGTATCTAGCAGTACATCACTGGTACCCAAGTCACAAAATTTTCATGTGATCTGACAAAACCTTTTGTCATAGTGCTTGTGTGTACAATTACCCTTTTGCCCTTATGTCTATATTGAACACAAGGCATATATCGTATCATCCTTGTTCAGTTCAATATTGGGCCCTTAGACATTTATCCTGTTATGCAGGATGGGAAAATTCCATCTAGGTCACTCATGTCCCTCAACATGCTTTATGAAGTACCCATCAACTGTCTTTATAGTCATCTAATTACAGACAATGTTTGATCAGCAATAAAGTACTTGACTCTACATCTAGGGTTCATAGTGGTTTCAGGTCGAAGGGTGGTATACACCACTATCACCATGAGAGTAACTTATGACACTTTGTATAACATTCTATGTAGTACTGTCATAGTGGGTCAATCCAGTATAAATATTATTCCTAATATTCATGCCTATGTTAAGACTTGATAACTCCTTATCCATGATCCATGCGATGTGATCATCAGTCTATCTACATAATAGTCTTAATGCTTTAAGGTTATCCCATTTCTCATTAAAGCTCGACTACGGATACTTTAAGAATAGTGTCCTTATGTTTAATGGAATCTCATGATTAAGTCACACTTAATATTTCATTAAACAAACTAGCTATTCTAGGGACTTTATTAATTTGAAAAACAAACATAATAAAGAAATGCCTTTTATTATTAATAAATAATTTGATACAAGTACCAAAAGTATTGGCCTCTAGGGCTTACACCAACATTTATATCACTAAATAGAATTGGATTAAGGCTTCAGAATCGCAACAATTCAGCTCCACAGAATCTGCGACCTATTCTTCTCTAGAATAGTTTCTTAAATCCTAAGTTTTCTAAAGTGTCTCCACACTAAGAAACAACATATTCCTTTTAGAATCAAAATCTCTGATTCCTCAATCTCGGATGCCACCTAGGACAAATTCACATTCCCATAAAACTGGAAATCAGAAAACAGTTATTCCAAACTGTAACAGACAAAGATGTCGAATCAACATGATAGGACATCTTGTCTAACACCTTAACCTGCAGTCAGTTCAACATGTTAGGACATCTTGTACAACATCTTTCAGATAAGTTAGTTTTACCAAAATTGATGCCAACCTCAAAAGCTTAGACTCATCAAACTTTAAAACCACATCAGAATCTGAGTTAAGATTAGTCCCACTGGACTGCCCTACAATAACATTTTGTTCAACATTTACGACCGGTTTATCAATTTGCACTTGTCTAGCAACTGGAATTTCAACCCTTTTTGGAGGCATTGTTCCAAACACGCGTCAACTCCTCTTAACTCCGCTTACATCATGTAGCGTGATTTTTGTGGTCTTGAATCACGATCGCTTTGGGTACTACAGTTCGATTCATTTTTTATACTATTGAGCTGATTAAGGAAGGGAAATATATGTCTCCAATTAACCCTGGTTGCATACTGAGTTTGAACAGCGGTCTGTTAGGTTACAGATGCTATTAAGATGTGGGTTCTTCTTCGGTTTATTTTGTTTAAATTTAGAATGTTTGGACTATTTGCGAGGTTTTTGGTAAGATGTTTTAGGATTTGGTACTTTTGAGTTGATATCTGGGGGGGATACTGGATTTTGGGTTGTTGATTAGTATGCTCGCTAAGATTTTTGCAATCTTATGCCTACGTATACCCATTTGACGAAACAGGGAAATCAGAGCGATCGTAGTTCCTCCTATTCTATGGGAGGAAAAAGGTTGTTTTGGTGTTGTATCTTGTTCAAATCCCAAGATGTGAAGCTAATGGTGATTTGTATCTTGTTCAAAGCCCAAGATGTGAAGCTAAAGGGATTTGGCTGAGAGAGAATTTGTCTTCTCTAAAGAGGAGTCGTTGATATTTGTATGCTGTGAGCAAGGCACAACTTTGATGCTAAAAGGTTGATTGACTCGACCGGGGGTTTTGTTTATACAAAGCCTAAGAGGAGGCTAGAAGTTTGACTTTTTTGGGGAAAATGTTCTTTCTGTCTTGTACAATGCCCAAGATTGAGGCTAAAAGGGTTTTTTGACTCCGTTTGAGGAGAATGTATCTTGTATAAAGCCCAAGATGGAGGCTGAAAAGGGTTTGACTCAACAAGAGAATCTGCTATACTCAACAAGAGAGTGTTTTATATGTGTCATGCACAAAGCCCAAGACGGAGGCTAAAAAGGTTGACTCAACAAGAGAGTTAGGATCAGGTGATTGACTCAACAAGAGAGTCTTTTATACTCAACAAGAGAGTGATTTGTTGTCTAGCACGAAGCCTGATATTGAGGCTAGAAGGGTTTGACTCAACAAGAGAGTCTGTTATACTCAACAAGAGAGTGTTTAATATGTCTTGTACAAAGCCCAAGACGGAGGCTAAAAATGGTTGACTCAACAAGAGAGTCTTTTATACTCAACTAGAGAGTGTGTTTCTGTCTCGTACGAAGCCCGAGATGGAGGCTAAAAGGAAATTGACTCAACAAGAGAGTCTTTTATACTCAACAAGAGAGTGTTTTTCTGTCTTGTACGATGCCCGAGGTGGAGGCTAAAGGGGAGGTGACTCAACAAGAGAGTCTTTTATACTCAACAAGAGAGTGATTTTCTATCTCGTATGAAGCCCGAGATGGAGGCTAAAAAGGAGGTGACTCAATAAGAGAGTCTGCAAACGTTAGCTCCGCTGGGGAGAATTATTTGTACAAATCCCAAGGGGAGGCTACCTTACCGCTATGGATTCTGGAGATCCTGAAGCGGGTTCAAATGTGGGGAACTCTCATGAGAGAGACCGGGGTTTCTTCCTATGCTTGAAAGGAACTTGAGAATGTCTTTGAGACTCAAGGGTCTTAGACTGTCCGAGGCTAGAGTTTTATCTTTTGTACAATGCCCAAGAGAAGGCACGGGCATTAGGGGATGAGTATCAACCCTACAACGGCCGGAGTTTTGACGCGGGAAAGACTGCTCTAGCAAAGAATGACTAAGTCCTATCTTATACCTTTAAGAGGTCGTAAGGGTCCTAGTATTAAGCCCAAGAGAAGGCATGAGAACTTCTAAGAAGTCGAAGGGTCCTTGTACAACGCCCAAGAGGAGGCGGGGATGCTTTTAGGAAGCATGTGGGTCCCCAAACTAAGAGAAGTTCAAGACATGCTATTCACCGAGAATAGATCAAGCCAGGAAAGTTCAAGGATTTGGAAGAAACTCAAGAAATGCCATTCATGGAGAAAAGATCATCTTTGGGGAGTTAGAGTTTCTTTGACAATTTTTAAGAGTGACAGTCTGAGAAAGGGTTCACCGAGAATGATGCCTTTCACATTTCCATATTGTTTAACCCCAAGAGGAGGGAAGACTGTGTCTGGTAATCCTATGGGGGATCTAGTTTTGTTTGTATTTAAGAGTGACCAACGAGGCTTTACCTAGTGCTAGACGTAATTGCCGGAGGAAACTCTAAATAACTATACTAGTATTACACAATGGATATGTGACAAGTATATAAAAGGATGTGAAAGAAGACTTACAGTGAAACAGCCCCACAATACCGTTATATACATATGAAAGCGGATAAACACTTACCTGTTGTAGAGCTTCCATGCTGTTTTATTAGTTGTTCAACAAAGAAAGCTTTGATAACAATATTATATTCAAAATAAAAGGAGAAAGTGCCTTGAAAAGTTTCTTAGGGCTTACAGCTCAAGGAGAGGCCCAAGGTTTAACGATGATTGCACCGTTGTTTTGTAAACTGTACAGAGGGACTTACACAATAAGTGAGGCCCAAAAAGTTTTATGTATAAGGGGATGAGTCTTACACTCTATTAGAGGCCCAAAGATTTATTTTTGTACAAGGGATGTGACTTACAGCTCAAGGAGAAGCACAGGATTGATGGTTTGAAAACGACGATCGTGCCGATGTTTTTGAAAACACAGTGGGTCTTATACAATATCTGAGGCCTAAATAATATTGGTTTCAAAAAGGGGTTGGGTCTTACACTCTTTTAGAGGGCCAAAGAAATTTAAATAAAAGAAATGGGGCTTATAACACGAGGGTAGGCCCAAAATGTTTTTAAATGGCGATCGCACTTAGATTTTTGAGATCGCAGTGGGTCTTATATAATAACTGAGGCCCAAAATTGGTTTGGTTTCAAAAAGGATTGGTGAGGGTGAAAATCAAAGAAACCCTAATTTTGCTTTCCTATAAAAGTAAATATTTAAAGAAAATCCATTAAAATGATAAAAATACCAAATAAGTTTGAATAAACCACTTGTGATTTTTACTTAAGGTTTGAAAAATGAGGTTTTAATCACAAGATGATTTAGAACTCATTTGGTTTTGATTTTCAAAGTAAACATTCACTTTTAAATGTTTAAAAACAATTAAAAATGAATTTATTCACAAAAGTACTAATTATATTAAATAACTAATATAAATTTGATTTTTTTGTGGAATAAAATATTTCAACATTTTTGTGATTTTTTGCAAAAAGAACCAATAAAAAATAATTAAAATTGAGGAAGTTATTAATTTTTCAAATCATTAAAAATAATAAAAAAAAGTGAAAAAAAAACCACTAAAAAGGGGTCTGGGGTGAGGAGGATTCAAGCCCCAGACCTCTTGTGTGCAGCATGCGCGCCTTACCACTAGGGTGGTGATACATCCGGGTATCAAACCCCAGCCATAAATATACAAGGCTTGCCTTGTTCTTGGCCTGGCCAAGGCAAGGTTTTTGGTCAGAAACGTGAAGGTCATAACTTCTTCATTTCTCCATGGATGGAGACAAAATTTATATGTATCTAGCCTATAATTTCCCAAGGAATCCAATGGTGGTGGTGGTTTTTCCAGAAAATCAATCCTCCTCAAAACCCGATAATGGTTTTGAAATAGGCCATAATTTGCATTTTCTGTGCTATCTATTGTTATAGGCATGAATTACATGATGAATTGGTTCAAACACAACATATATAACATGTAGGAGATGTGCATGATCAGTGGACCTCAAAGCAATGCATATTTTAAAGAGTTCAAGTTGAGATGCTTACCTCTTTGGGATCTCTTTGGGCAATCTGTCAAGTGCCTTGTTCCATAAATATTTTGATGCTTTAAACACTCTCAAATGATCCCTTAGAAGCTTTTAGGATGATTAGAATCAGCTGGAAACCTCAGGAATGGAAGTTGGCCCTTTCTTGCAAAAGGGGCAAAAGTGGCCAAAATAGCAACTCTCTCAAATGATGTTCCAGATGTGTGGAACCATTTGGGACATCTCAAGGATGATATTTGGAGTGTGTTTGAGGTTTTATCTAGTTTTAAAAGTGACTGAATCAAGACATGGCTTGAAAAGTGCAAAAAAGTCTTATTTTGAGGTTTTGAGAGGGGACTTTGCGATTTTGGTGTTACAGGTCACTTGTGAGAGTTTGGACAACTTAGATATGACATATTGGATATGTTTGGATCATGAGCTATGATGAAATTGCTCTCTAACTCTAAAACTCAGAGTTACATTGCTAAAGAAGGCATTTTTGCCTAGAGAAAGAGATTTTGAGGAAAACAAGTGTTGTAGTGCTTTGGTGTACTCAAACTGAGTACAAATGAGCTCTATTTATAGTAGAGCAAGTTTGTTTTGCAAGCAATAGTGAATGGCAACTGCTGCAGAAGTTTGACAAATGTTGATCAATAGGAATCCAAGTCTCCTCTAGCCATTGACTAGAGGTTAGAGCACAGGCTTGCTGGTTCCCTAGTTCTTGGATAAGTCTTAAATGAATTCAGTTGGGAATGGCTCAGTTCATGCCACCTTGATGCATCCATTAAATGCTCCAAACCAAAATTGGAGTCTTGTTCCTCTTTTAGGAATTTCTAGGTTTGGCATGCTACTTTTGGTTCCAAGGACTTGGGAGGCTGATGGATAAGTGTTTGTCCCTCCTTGGTCCCCCCCTGAGGTGTTCAGATGGATAAACTTGTTTTTCATTTGCAAAATTTGCTCAAATCGAGCAAAATGCACAAATCTTCCTTGCCATGACAGTTTGCAGCAAGGCACATTGTCATTGTCATATCTCATGGCTCAAATGGATTTTGATGGAGTTCTTGGCCATTTTGGAAAGCTCTTATATGATACAACACATGTGTGATAATAGTTTGTCTTGATACTTTTTGGATCCAAGTGAAAAATCCCTCTACTTTTGGAAAAAAGCAAGACAGATTTTGACTTAGTGAAAATTTCACTAAGTGTTGGAAAAAGTGACATTTCATGTTTTCAGCCATTTTAATCATTCCATAACTCAAAATCCATTTGGAATTGGAATGAGTGGCAGTTGAAGCTTTTGTAGAGGGTCATGAGAGCTACAAATCTAGCTTTGAATGGGAAAAATGGCCCTGTGGTTTAGGAGATATGATCCTCCAAAGTTGGTACCCTAGCCACTTTGTTTCATAACTTAGAAAATTTCTATGTTTGTATGGTTACCCCTTTTACAAGTTATCCCACTTTTCTTGATTTTTCTTGATGAATGACGTTTCAAATCACACATTAACATCATTTTAGGGTTAAAGAACCATAATTGTGAAAAATCTCAAAATGTCAAAGTTGACTTTTGTGCACAGTTGACTTTTTGTCAAATGAATTCCAAACTGTGCGATCCTCTATGAAATCATGTCCTTGACCTAAATCAAACTTGATGTACATGTTCCATGGGTGTAATAGGGTGTATTGAATCATGTCCCAAGGTTTGGGAGTATGTCCTGGTCAAAAGTCAAAGGTACAGTTGACTTTTCTCGCGAAACCCTAATTGTGGTTCTGATGAATTTGAAACTTATTGATCAAGCTCCTTGGACCAATACATTGTTGTAAATGGATCAATGTAGTGTATTAGAGACCCTCAAATCATGTCTTGAGGTCTTGGCTCATGTTTTGTCCCAAAAGTCAACTTAGGGGTGAATTAGGTCAAGAAACCCTAATTCCTGATTTTTTTATGAATGCATCCCCTGAGGTTAAATTGACTTGATGATGGGTTTAATGATGTCCCTTGGAGAATCTTGGGTTATGTTTTGAAGCCTTGGCTCGTCCCCAGAGGAAAATTTCCGTCTGGAGGCCCTGGTAGACCAAAACCCTAATTTGGTGACACTAGCGATCTTGAGGCTTAATCCACTTGGAATGCTGCAGACTTGTGCTTGATTCTTAATGTGGGAGTCCTCTTGATCCATTGTGGATGTTTGAGAGGTTTAGACAAGTTGAAGATCATGTCATTCCTTGATTGATCCTTTGTCTAAGAGTCTGAGAGGGCTTGAAACCCTAAGTTTGATTGTAGTGGATGCTCACCCATATTTGGGGAGACTAATGAGGTATGATGGCCCATCCATATTGTGATGATGATTTGCACAATGATGGGGAATCTTAGTGGTCAAAATTTGGGGTATGACAGATGCCCCTATTTAATCTTCTTGGACCCGAAGGTGTGAATGGCGAAGTTATTCGGGCATTCTGGGTGCAAGAGGATTAAATAACGGAATACCTGAAATTTTGATGGTGGTTATGAATGGCAGTTTGCGCACCCATCTTTTTTTGCTAAGCGTTGATACTTAGAAAAGGTAAAACTTCCCCTCGATCCCGGTTTCCTACCCAGGAACTGGTCTAAGTTTTCTTTTGAGATAAAATTCCCCTCGATCCTGGTTTCCTACCAAGGAACTGGTCTCAGTTTCTTTTGTCAATAAACTTTATTGACAAGGGACGCTATTAGTAGCGGTTTTCCTTAAACTTCTCGCCAAATTTTCCTGGGGAGATGGCATTAGATGGGAAAAGGTTTCGATGTCAGACTTGCTGGGGAAACGTATTCGTTTGAGCTGTAGAGGTGCACAAACTTCTCTGTCGGAGATGCCATTCGTTGACTCTACTGTGGAAAACGAGTCTCTCGAGAGACTGCTTTCGCTTGGGGTTACTACATCATACTTTTCTCGGGATCTTCTCGGAGAGATGCCGTATGATGTTATCTAATTTTGAGGTGCCGATGACCTTTTCGTCAGCGGATTTTTCGGAGAAAAACTGCTATATTGCCGAATCTCTGATTAAGAGGCTTTCTATGGGGATTTTTCTTAATCTGGGAAAGCGAATATATCATCTTCAATGGCGAAGAGTGATGTTTGCCGAAGGTCTTTTTGTCTTTCAGAGGTTCAAATTATCAAAGTGGTTAAAGAACCACCTTCAATCCAGAACTAAACTGGAGGAGAGATCATTTAGATGATTCGCTTCCTAACGAGGAAAGAACCGACAACTCGATTGAGAGGACTTTTATCACCTGGGAACAAGACCGACTAGAGTGATAGTGATGCAATATGAATATGAATGTAAATCAATAATGCATGATGTATGTGTGTATATGCTGACAAAACTGACACGACATACAGATTGATAGATGAACACGACTGGATACTCGGCCACAGTGGGAGATGAAAAGTCTCACTAGTTCACGATAGCAATTCTGCCTTGCTTAGGAGAGATAGTCCCCGTTGGGAGCTACGTTGGTCGGGCTTAGGAGATGAGAACTCTGCCGAGAGTGTCAGACGAAACATGGTCTCTGACACATCTGATCCTTCATTCAGGTGTACTGGCTTAGAAATAGTACTTTGATTCTGCACTTTGAAGCTCGATTACTTCTGGAGAAGCGATCGATGTTCTTTCGATATTCGACAGTCAAAAGAAATTGCCATCTTTATTTTAAAAGCAGAAAAGTTTGACAAGTAAATTCATTTTTGTTTTATTTAAAGAATCGTTAATCATGTTAAAATGTCGTTCTATAAAGCTAAAACAAATAAGAATTATAAACAAAAGCACAAGGGCTCAAATTTTATTGATAGGATGGAAATCAGCCAACCGCGTGATTCCATAGAGTATTTACAAAGTTTAGAAAATGGTAATTTAAGGAAAAAGGGCTATATTGAAACATGACGACCACTATCCTTCTACCAACTTTGAATTCGGGACATCCTGAGCTTCTGTCGAAGATGACCTTGACTGGAGTTTCTTCTGATGGATGGCATTACTCTTGCTGGGGGATTTGCCCCTTTGCAGGACGTAGTTACTTGCCATGAATCCCTAACTTTTGCCTAGATTGTACTTTGAGGTTTCCAATCCATCGGGATGATTTTTTCTTATGTCTCTAATTTTTGCCTGGACAGCCCTTTCGGGTTTTCAATCCACCGAGACGTTTTTTTTTTATTTAGGCGAAGTATTTCTTGACTACGTCAACATTCGTGGGGTAGGCAAATTCCTTTCCATCCATGGTTGAGAGTCTCAAGGCGCCGCCTGAGAAGGCTTTCTTGACCACATAGGGGCCATCATAATTCGGAGTCCATTTGCCCCGGGAATCAGTGAGAAAAGATTGTATCTTTTTGAGCACGAGGTCTCCTTTCCTGAAGACGCGAGGTCGAACCTTTTTGTCAAACGCCTTCTTCATTCTTTGCTGATACAATTGACCATGGCATAGAGCCGTCATTCGCTTTTCTTCGACCAGATTCAGTTTGTCGTGTCGACTTTGACACCATTCAGCTTCCGTTAGCTTAGCTTCCATCAATACCCGGATTGATGGGATCTCTACTTATATGGGGAGCACTGCTTCCATGCCATATACTAGAGAGAAAGGGGTTGCCCCTGTTGAAGTGCGGACAGATGTGCGATAATTGTGAAGAGCAAAGGGTAGCATTTCGTGCCAATCTTTATAGGTTACAACCATCTTCTGAACAATCTTCTTGATGTTCTTGTTAGCCGCTTCTACTGCCCCGTTCATCTTGGGTCGGTTGGGAGATGAGTTATGGTGTTCGATCTTGAACTCTGCGCACAACTATTTCATCATCTTGTTGTTCAAGTTAGATCCATTATCAGTAATGATCTGGTTTGGAACACCATAACGGCATATGATATTGTTTTTGATAAAGCGGACCACCACTTTTTGGGTTACATTGGCGTATGACGCTGCTTCGACCCACTTGGTGAAGTAATCAATGGCTACCAGGATGAAACGATGTCCGTTCGAAGCCTTAGGTTCAATCACGCCAATCATGTCGATTCCCCATATGGAAAAAGGCCACGGGGAAGAAAGAACTTTGAGATGCGTTGGCGGTGCATGGATTTTGTCTGAGTATATATGACACTTGTGACACTTCCTCATGTACTTGTAGCAGTCGGATTCCATGGTCATCCAGTAGTACCCTACTCTTAGGATTTTTCTCGCCATTGTCTGTCCATTGGCATGAGTGCCAAAGGATCCTTCGTGAATTTCTTTTATCAGCATGTTTGCTTTTGGTCTGTCTACACATCGGAGCAAGACCATGTCAAAGTTCCTCTTATAGAGTGTATCACCGCTCAGGAAGAAACTGCCTGCTAGCCTTCTGAGGGTCTTTCTATCTTTTCTAGATGCCCCAGGTGGGTACTCCTATTTCTGAAGGAAGTATTTGATATCGTGATACCAAGGTTTGTCGTCTATGACTGCTTCAATCGTGAAGATGTAAGCGGGCCGTTCAAGGCGCATTATGTCAATCTTAGGTAAGTTATTCCATTGACCTACACTAATCATGGAAGAGAGGGTGGCTAATGCATCAGCCATGTGATTCTCTTCACAAGGGATATGATGAAACTCGATTCTGTTGAAGAAAGGTAACAACCTTCTTGCGTAGTCTTTGTAAGGAATCAGTCCTGAATGGTATGTGTTCCAATCTCCTTTGATTTGATTGATAACCAGGGCTGAATCGCCATATACATCCAAGTTCTTGATCCTCAAATCGATCGCTTCTTTGAGACCCATGATACAAGCTTCGTATTCGACCCTATTGTTTGTGCACTTGAATGTCAGTCGGGCAGTGAAAGGAATGTGGGTACCCTGAGGTGTTATGATGGTTGCCCCAATTCCACTTCCATAATGATTGACAGCTCCGTCAAAGATTAATCCCCATTGGGAGTCTGGTTCTGGCCCTTCACTGGGTAACGGTTCATCGCAATCTTTCCTTTTTAAATACATGACATCTTCGTCTGGGAAGTCGAATCCGACTGATTCCTGATCCTCAATCGGTTGATGAGCCAAATGATTGGCTAAAACACTTCCCTTGACGGATTTTTGAGCATGGTACTCGATGTCATATTCCGATAACAACATCTGCCAACGGGCTATCCTTCCCGTGAGAGTAGGTTTTTCAAAGACATACTTGATTGGATCCATTTCTGAGATTAACCAAGTAGTGTGACGAATCATATATTGGCGAAGACGTTTGGCTGCCCAAGCTAGAGCACAGAAAGTTTTCTCGAGCATAGTGTACCGAGTTTCACAGTCTGTGAATTTCTTGCTCAAATAGTAGATGGCATACTCTTTCCTTTTTGTTTCGTCCTGTTGGCCAAGTACACAACTCATGGAGTCTTCCAAGACTGTTAAGTAGATGATCAGTGGTCTTCCTTCCACTGGAGGTGATAAAATCGGTGGGTTCAACAGATATTCCTTGATACTATCGAAGGCGGTTTGGCAGTCCTCTGTCCAAACGCAGTCCTGATTCTTTTTGAGTAGTTTGAAGATCGGAGCGCATGTCGCGGTCACGAGGAATATAAATCTGGAAATGTAGTTCAGACATCCCAGAAATCCACTGACTTGTTTTTCAGTCTTTGGAGAAGGAATTTCTTTAATGGCCTTGACCTTGTCAGGATCAACCTCAATTCCTTTTTGGCTGACGATGAACCCTAAGAGTTTCCCTGAACGGACACCGAAGGTGCACTTGTTGGGATTCAAGTAGAGTTTATACTTCCTCAACCGCTCAAATAGTTTTGACAGGTGGGTCACATGCTCCTCTTCTATTTTAGATTTGGAAATCATATCATCGACATATACCTCGATTTCTTTGTGTATCATGTCATGAAAAAGAGTAGTCACGGCCCTTTGATAGGTAGCCCCGGCATTCTTCAAACCGAACGGCATTACCTTGTAACAAAAGTTACCCCATGGGGTGATGAACGAAGTTTTCTCAATGTCTTTCGGCGCCATTTTTATCTGATTATAGCCCGAGAATCCATCCATGACGGAGAAAACTTTGAACTTTGCTGCACTGTCTACCAGTATGTCAATGTTCGGTAAAGGAAAGTCGTCCTTCGGACTAGCCTTGTTTAGATCCTTGTAGTCTACACACATTCTGACCTTTCTGTCCTTTTTCAGAACTGGTATGATGTTGGCTAACCATTGAGGATATTCTAATGTAGCGAGGAAACCCGCGTCAATCTGTTTCTGTACTTCCTCTTTGATTTTGATGGCCATGTCTTGGTGAGTTCGTCTCAACCTCTATTTTATTGGCGGACACTCTGATCTTAATGGTAGATGATGTTCCACGATGCTGGTATCCAACCCTGGCATGTCTTGATAGGACGAAGCGAATACATCGGGAAATTCTTTGAGAAGCTTTGTCAAACTTTCTTTGACATTTGGACTGAGCAGTGCCCCAATCTTGACCTCTTTTCTCTCTTCCTCTGAGCCCAAGTTGATTGTTTCCAACGGCTCCTTGCGAGGTTTAATGGACCGTTCCTCTTGTCTGAGTAATCGGGAGATCTCTTCTGGAATTTCTTCGTCATCTTCTTCTTCAGCCTCAAATATCGAGAATTCAAAGTTGGGAGAAGGCATTGGATCGTACGTTTCAATGAGGTTTAAAACAAGCAATCTGCATGACGTGATGATTTGTGTTTAGAAGAGATAGAGAAAATGCAAGAGTGTGTGCAGTGTATTTTTGGTAACTGCTTATTTTTATTATTGAGTTGCTTTTTAGGATTACCATTTTCTAAAAAAGCGAAAAGAGAAAACAGCAATAAATGAGGAAATTACAGAACGACGCTTATTTATTTATGAACAAGTCGATTCTTGAAACTACAGCCCTATAAAACAAAACTCAGTCGCTTTGGGCAAAGCGAAGAGGTATATTTACAGAAAGTGAGCCCTATCAAAACATCCGTTTCACCTGGGCAGGGTGAAAGGTTAAGATAAAGACGACAATTACTTTGACTTATGAATGATCTTCAGAACATCAACTGCGACCAATTGGCGGCGAACTCCTCGGTGAATCACAAAGTCTGGCACCTTCTTTCTTGATTTGTCTTTAGAAATGACGCTGATTTCTGGTGGTGCAGGATCATTGGAATCTGTCTCCCAGGCAGAGTTGTCGTAGGAGGATTCCTCAGTTGTATTTTTTATAGTGTTTGTGCTCTCAGGCAAATCTCCCCATCCAGTTGGCTGGATGTCCTTGAGCCTGATACGAGAGCTTTCGGGAGCGGTATATTTGACCATAAAGTCATATTTTCCACTCGGTTGTCCTAAGGTGTCCCACACTTCTTTGGAACTGGAGGAGTCATCCCTTTCGATGACGTTGACCTCAGGAAAAGCATAGTTAATGAATTATAGTCCGACAAGCTTTGCCAATTCATAGTCATGCTGGATATTTTCTGAATGACCTGAGTGTTGATCCCATGACATGGTGGGGACGCAGGTATTTTTTCCAATGATGCTCAGCTGATTTTCATTGTTTGGCTGATTTTCTTGCCCCAAGTATCCTGGGTACGGCTGCCAGATAGGCAGGCCATCTATTGGGCCATAATAATCATATGGTCAAAGTTGTCTTTCATTGGAGTGTCCTCCTCTAATGAGTTTGGTGGAGCACGGCATCCTTCTGGATCACAATCTCCGTATATCATTTCGACATCTGACCTCGGTATAAATCTCGGACTTTGTGCCAGAAAGCAAAATGGTGTAGGCACCTCTTCCTAAGATATATAACCGTCCTCGTTAAGATAGGACTTCCATTCCTCATCTGTATCAGAGGAGTCTCCTTCGTTGATGGTATGTACTTCTTGAGACACTGGGTGAAGGAAACCTCCACTATGGAAGAAGTTCTGAATGGGATGAAGACTTTCATTGTTAGCAGCAGTCTGGGTACATGTTGCGGAAAAACCAAGACCCTTCTTTGTTTTGTTATCAGTAGGAATGATAAGTTATCCCCATCCTTTTGCATTGTTACTCTCAATTACTTTGAGAGCATCTTTGTATGAGGAAATCGATGTTCCTTTTTCTGACTGATTGTCATTGCTCACCGAAAGTGCCTGGAACTGAGTTCCAACAACCTCCTCGGGTTCTACACAAGTGGATAATGAAAGGTTACTCACGATCAAGGCTTGTTCTCCACAGACCGTGACAAGTTGGTCGTTCTTGACGAACTTTAGTTTCTAGTGCAGTGTCGAAGTGACCGCCCCAGCCTGGTGTATCCAAGGTCTTCCCAACAAACAGCTGTATGTTGCTCGGATGTCCATGACCTGGAAAATGATTAGGAAAGTGTGAGGACCGATGGTTATGGGAAGGTCGACTTCATCGATAACTGTTTTTCTAGACCCGTCAAATGCTTTGACGACGACCTCACTGCCTCTCATCAGAGATCCTTTGAATGATAGTCGCATTAGAGTGGACTTCAGCATGACGTTGAGAGCTGATCCAGTGTCTACCAGTACGCTGGCTAAAGCATCGTCCTGGAAGTTGGCTGTGATATTAAGCGCCATGTTGTGACTTTTGCCTTCTTCTGGCAATTCCTCATCACTAAACCCCAAGTTGTTGCAGGAAGTGATATTAGAGATAATGCTATCAAATTGTCGTATTGACATATCCTATTCCATAAAGGCATGTTCTAAGACTTTCTGTAGAGCCTCTCTATGGGATTCGGAACTGAGTAAAAGTGATAGTACTGAGATTTTTGAAGGAGTTTACAACAGTTGATCAACAATGTTGTATTCACTCCTTTGGATGAGCTTCAACATCTCATCATCATTCTTTGAAAGGTCGGGATCATTGGACTGACCGACTGGTGGATTGGGAACTTCTGTTTGAGGTTCCTTTTCTTTGTTAGGTTCTCCAAGTCCTCTGTTGAAGATTTGACCGCTCCGTGTTACTCTACTGATGTCTGTAATATTCACAACAGAGGGTAATGGAATTTCCTTTCCATTCTCAATTATTGTTACACCGTATTTGTAAGGGATCGCCTTAGTTGATTCATACCACACTGGTCCTGGCAGATAAATAACTACAGGAGCCTTCTGATTTTTCTGACTGTCGTAGGGAACTTCAATCAGTTCCTGGTTAGGAACCTTTGATTCTTCCAGTAGAGGGATGATGGTACAAACATCCTTGGTCCCTTCGTGATCAGAGATTACGACAACGTCCTTAATCTGATCAGTGAAATAGTCTGGCGTCTAGTTGATTGATCTAGAACTTGGACACAGTTGAATCTCTTTGCGGTCCAACTGACTCTGGATGGATGCTCTCACGAGGTAGCATCTTTGATTATTTTCTGAGCAGACTCTACAGTGCTCGTAGTTATGTGGTGGCACCTGACCACGTCCACTTTGAATGCAGTGTAACCTCACTAGATCTGTTTCCATTGATCGAACATCCTGACTTTGATGCCTAGTAGGGTTCCCGTTTGTCACACTGATTTGTTGCGTGTCTTCATCCATATAGATCGGAAGCCACCAGTGGTTTAACATGTGTTGTAACGTTCTTTGAACGAGAGCGCACCCTTGGTTACTCTCACAACATACCTTACAGCTCAGATAATTATGTAAAGTGAGAAAATCAAGTTGGACTTGCTTTGGCGTGTAACTCCACCAAGCTGGTATTCATCAAATGAATATCGAAGATATGAATCATGTTGATTTGATAGGTATTTCTATCACGGTAGTCCTGGATCCACCCAAGATCCATCTGACGCTGGAGGGCCTCTTGTACAAAAGAGCATCCCTGATTGTTTACCAAGCAGATCAGACAGGAATTATAGTCATGCTAGGGCATATTATGATGTTGGCTTTGCCTTGAGTGTATTGCCACCAAGTTAACATTCATTGCACGGATTTCGTGGTTCTGAATGATGTTGGAACTCGTATAAGTCATGTTAACTCCACGAATCTGATGCTCTTGGATCCATCCAAGATCCAACTGTTCCTGTAGAGCTGCTTGCACCACAGAACATCCCTGGTTGTCTTTAGAGTAGATATCACACCGGTGATAATTATGAGGTGGCACATGGCCATATCCACTATGTCTATAATGCATCTTGACCAAGTTGGCCCTTAATAAGAGTACATCATGAATTTGATAGTTGTTGTCGGACTCTCCTTCTATCAAATTTACCGCGGCTTTCTCGTGTTGAGGCAGCGGGTTCGTGAGAACATTCGAATTCGTATCTTTAAAAGATAAGACCCCGCTCCTAACAAGCTTTTTCACATCGGATTTGAAACTAAGACAGTTTTCTATGTTATGCCCTGGTCCTCCTTGGTGGTAAGGGCAAGTCTGATCCGCTTTAAACCAAAAAGGCGGATTTTCTGGTGTTGAAAGGGGAGCCCTGGTTTGGACGTGTCCCTTGACCAGTAATAACGGAAATAGTTCTGTGTACAACACTGGTATAGGGTCAAACCCTGGTGGTCTCGTTGTACGATTGTTGTTGTATGGAGGGCGAGCCTGCTAAAGAGGCTATTGTGTCCTTTGTTGATATTATTGTTGAATCGGTTGGCTCTGAGCAACCTGAGGTTGATACGTAGGAACAGGCGCGGGGTTGATAGCAGAAGTTATGGCTGCTACTAGTTGATATCGCCGCCTTTGCTTTCCGAGAGAGATATTCCCAATATCCTGCTCTTTTTTCTTAGAGAGAGCACTACCGTATCGTTTTGTATTACTTGATGATCCAGCTTCTTTAACTAAACATCCTTCTTGGACCGCTTCCTCAAGATGAATTCCCATGCCTACCATTTCACTAAAGTCACTGGGCGCACTGGCAACCATTCTGTCGTAGTAAAATGAGCTCAAGGTCTTTAGGAAGATATTTGTCATCTCTTTTTCCTCAAGAGGTGGACAAATCTGAGCGAAAATTTCACGCCATCTCTGAGCGTACTCCTTAAAGGTTTCCTTGTCCTTCTGTGACATTAATCTGAGTTGATCTCTATCCGGTGCCATGTCCGGGTTATACTTATATTGTTGAACAAAGGCAGCGCCAAGATCTCTGAAAGTACCGATCTTAGTGCGGTTTAAACCCATGTACCATTTGAGCGTGACACCGGTTAAACTATCTTGAAAGTAGTGAATTAGTAGTTCCTGGTTCTTTGTCTGAGTTGACATTCGCCGAGCATACATCACCAAATGGCTTTGAGGGCAAGAGTTACCCTTGTAATGTTCAAAATCGGGTACCTGGAACTTGTGCGGAACTTTTACATTAGGGACCAAACAAAGGTCTGCGGTGTCCTTTCCAAATAAATCCTGACCGCGAAGGGCTTGCAGTTCTTTCTGTATCTCCAGGAATTATTCCTGGAACTCATTCATTCTGTCGAATATACTTTCGTTTCCACCAGAAGGTATTTGTGGAATCTGTCCTTTGGGACAGTGTGTACCACGGACGGTGGTGTAGTCATTAAGGCCGAGACTCTCGGTGCCTCCCGAAGTTTGTAACCTTCAGGAGTTGCTGTCATGCCCCTGATATCTTCGCTTTCCCGAATTTTGTAACCTTCAGGCCCAGTGGCTCCTGCTGAAGTTTTCGGATTTTTAGTGATCGGCAGAATATATCCCTCTGGGATATAGCTGAGTAGCATGCCCCAGGGACGATCTTTCGGCATTTTGTACCTAGGATCGTACTTCTCCACTATAGGCGTTGATGTGATCTCTGAGATCATAGTTCTTTGTTGTTGTATTTGAGCTTCGGCTAGAGCTTGCATGTCGTTATGAAGCTTTCTCAGATCCTCTTTCAGAGTGTTGATCTCCTCTCTCAACTCTCTGTTCTCTTCCTCGAGATCATCTATCTTTTTCTAACGATTGGCCTGAGTATTGTATGAATGAGACAGTTTGACTCTAGAATCGAGACGCAAACGTGAGATTTGTAGGTAAGAAGAATGCGTTTATGTGAGAATGATGAATGATATGCAATGATTAGATTAACTGTATATATTTTTTTGTTTATTCAAAGTAAACTTCGACAATTAGATTGCAAATATCAAATAGTGGGGAAACCCCGTTTTATTGAATTCAAAGATTGCGGAAATGGAAATACAGAAATTTACAAAGTGCTGTTAAAAGGAAAAGTCTAAACTTATGGGTCCTGAGTCCTTTCTGAAGCGAGCTCAGAAGCGGGTTCCGGTACTTTCCTTTTCTTTGACCGGGGCTCTTGAGCCGTTGTCGGGTCGTCATTCCTTTGCCAAGTGAAAGGAGCGAGCAAATTCCTTTGGTCATCTTGATTTTCCACAGCATGTTGCTCTAAGATCTCAATCAGAGCATCTTTATCTTTCAATAGTTGCTGTATTTTCTTACACTCAACATTGAGAATACGGTACTTGTTCCTCCAAGACCTCTTCTCCTGCTGAACTTTGTTGAGAGTAACCTGAAGTTTTTCCGTATCAGACATAACATAAAGGACGGGGTCCCTTAATGGAAGAACTTCTTGATGAGGGTAAGGCATCCTCAGTTTGAGAGCTCTAGTTTGTACCCAGTGGAGATAAGGCTCCACCGAGACACAGTCTGGTTTTCCTAGAGACTCTCTTCCTTTCCTATAAACGTGTTTCCAGGCATGCACTATTTCCGTCTTTAGTGCCCTGTCGTTTTCTCCTTCCTTGAAGAAAATACCTTCCAGATGAGCATTGCGCAGGACATGCCTCATTGGGTATCCAAATTGACGACGAACTAAAATTGGATGATAGTTGATTCCTCCCTTAATTCCTATAAGGGGTACATTTGGGAAATTTCCACAACGGTCAATGATTCTGATCCCGACATAGATTCGATTGTACAAATAGATGTCAGAGTTGGTAAGAGACATGATTCTCTGCGACCAATGGAAAGTATTCTTTTGATCCCAAAATGCAGCAGACTTGGGCAAGTGGGAAGTGAACCATTTATATAGTAGGGGTACACAGCATATGATCATTCCTCCGCTGTACAAATTCCTTAAGTGTACAGAATAATGAGCATCTGCGAGCAGGGTCGGTACATGGTTTCTAATCAGAAAAATCTTAATGGCGTTGATATCTACAAAGTTATCAATGTTGGGAAACAAAAATAACCCGTAGGTGAGCAAAACAAAGATGCTCTCGAAAGCGGCCATGTTCCCTATACTAGCAAAGTACAGAGCTTTCTTTATCAAGAATCGGGCTGGCAAACCTTGGATTCCACCCTTAGTGGTCATGTGAGTCCTGACTTCTGACTCGTCCAAATAAATTGCTCGTGTAATGGTTTAATCTTTTGGAATTTCTTCCAGTCCAGAAAAGGGAGCTTGATCAGTAATATGCAAATCAGTCAGGTGAGAGTACTCCTCCAGCGTTGGTGCTAGCTGATAATCCGGGAACGTAAAACAGTGATAAACTGGATCGTAAAACTGGATTAGTGTGGACAGGATTCCTTTGATTACATGGACCCTTAACAAGGACAACAATCCTCCATACTTAGCTCTGAAAGCCTCGTGGTTGGTGATCATTTTCGCCAGACTTCTTAAATCCTCTAGTTTTGGAACCTTGAAGGTGTACTTATGAGTTTTCCTTCTACCGAAATCCATTAGCAATCTCTTTATCTGAAATTTACAATCATTGTCTTAGTTTAATTTGAAAAAGAGAGACTAGAAGAGAAGATTTTTCTTTGTTATTTAGTGTTTTTTTAATTAAATGAATGCATGAATGCAGCACACAAAAACATAGAGAAAACATGGGGTCAAAGGGTCGGTGTCATGAAGTCAAGGCTCTACCCATCCCCAAAGGTTTATACTGGTGATTTTTTGTACCTGTCGGCAAAATCATTGACCCCTCTTGGGATAACAACAGCAAGTGGATCGCCAGCGAGCTGATGTATCCTAGAGTGATCTCAGATGAGGGTAGTATCACGTGACAACTATTTCTGATAGCTTCTGCACTACAAAATGGTTTCAGTCTACTAAAAACCTCAGCTTCTTAGATAACCCAGTCGACCACACTAATTTCAACAACCGAAGTCGTATAGGCAATGTATCCGCAAAGGGAGTCTCCAGTGAGTTTGATGGTCGACCGGGGACTCTTAACTAGGATTCACTCCCCACAAGATTACCCGTATTGCCATCACCCATCTTAGGTGTATACTCAATCTTTCCACATGCGACATTACACGCATTCCCATTAGCAGAAAAATAAACACAGATATCAATTAGGAAAAGCAGTATATATATTTGTCTTAATTATCCTAGACCTCTAGTCTTATGATCCTATACAGACAATGACTCCCCAGAAGAGTCGCCATTTCTGTGCCATCTGGTTGAATATAAAGGTTTCCACCGAAGATTGTAAGAAGATAAAAAGGCCCGACGATGGGCGCCATTTTTCTGTAGCGCGATTTTTGTGGTCTTGAATCACGATCGCTTTGGGTACTACAGTTCGATTCATTTTTTATCCCGTTGAGCTGATTAAGGAAGGGAAATAGATGTCTCCAATTAACCCTGCTTGCATATTGAGTTTGAACAGCGGCCTGTTAGGTTACAGATGCTATTAAGATGTGGGTCCTTCTTCGGTTTATTTTGTTTAAATTTAGAATGTCTAGACTATTGGCGAGGATTTTGGTAAGATGTTTTAGGATTTGGTACTTTTGAGTTGATATCTGGGGGGGTACTGGATTTTGGGTTGTTGATTAGTATGCTCGCTAAGATTTTTGCAATCGTATGCCTACGTATTCTCGTTTGACGAAACAGGGAAATCAGAGCGATCGTAGTTCCTCCTATTCTATGGGAGGAAAAAGGTTGTTTTGGTGTTGTATCTTGTTCAAAGCCCAAGATGTGAAGCTAAAGGTGATTTGTATCTTGTTCAAAGCCCAAGATGTGAAGCTAAAGGGTTTTGGCTGAGAGAGAATTTGTCATCTCTAAAGAGGAGTCGTTGATGTTTGTATGCTGTGAGCAAGGCACAACTTTGATGCTAAAAGGTTGATTGACTCGACCGGGGGTTTTCTTTATACAAAGCCTAAGAGGAGGCTAGAAGTTTAACTTTTCCGGGGAAAATGTTGTTTCTGTCTTCTACAACGCCCCGGATTAAGGCTAAAAGGGGTTCTTGACTCCGTTTGAGGAGAATGTATCTTGTATAAAGCCCAAGATGGAGGCTGAAAAGGGTTTGACTCAACAAGAGAATCTGCTATACTCAACAAGAGAGTGTTTTATATGTGTCTTGCACAAAGCCCAAGACGGAGGCTAAAAAGGTTGACTCAACAAGAGAGTTTGGAACTGGTGATTGACTCAACAAGTGAGTCTTTTATACTCAACAAGAGAGTGATTTGTTGTCTCGCACGAAGCCCGAGATTGAGGCTAGAAGGGTTTGACTCAACAAGAGAGTCTGTTATACTCAACAAGAGATTGTTTTATATGTCTTGTACAAAGCCCAAGATAGAGGCTAAAAATGGTTGACTCAACAAGAGAGTCTTTTATACTCAACTAGAGAGTGTGTTTCTGTCTCGTACGAAGCCCGAGATGGAGGCTAAAAGGAAATTGACTCAACAAGAGAGTCTTTTATACTCAACAAGAGAGTGTTTTTCTGTCTCGTACGAAGCCCGAGATGGAGGCTAAAGGGGAGGTGACTCAACAAGAGAGTCTTTTATACTCAACAAGAGAGTGATTTTCTATCTTGTATAAAGCCCGAGATAGAGGCTAAAAAGGAGGTGACTCAACAAGAGAGTCTGAAAAGGTTAGCTCCACTGGGGAGAATTATTTGTACAAAGCCCAAGAGGAGGCTACCTTACCGCTATGGATTCTGGAGATCCTGAAGCGGGTCCAAATGTGGGGAACTCTCATGAGAGAGACCGGGGTTTCTTCCTATGTTTGAAAGGAACTTGAGAATGTCTTTGAGACTCAAGGGTCTTAGATTGTCCGAGTCTAGAGTTTTATCTTTTGTACAATGCCCAAGAGGAGGCACGGGCATTAAAGGATGAGTATCAACCCTACAATGGCCGGAGTTTTGATGCGGGAAAGACTTCTCTAGCAAAGGATGACTAAGTCCTGTCTTATACCTTTAAGAGGTCGTCAGGGTCCTTGTATCAAGCCCAAGAGAAGGCATGAGAACTTCTTAGAAGCCGAAGGGTCCTTGTACAACGCCCAAGAGGAGGCGGGGATGCTTTTAGGAAGCCTGTGGGTCCCCAAGCCAAGAGAAGTTCAAGACACGCTATTCACCGAGAATAGATCAAGCCAGAAAAGTTCAAGGATTTTGAAGAAACTCAAGAGATGCCATTCACGGAGAAAAGATCGTCTCTGGGGAGTTAGAGTTTCTTTGACAATTTCTAAGAGTGACAGTCTGAGAAAGGGTTCACCGAGAATGCTGCCTTTCACATTTCTATATTGTTTAACCCCAAGAGGAGGGAAGACTGTGTCTGGTAATCCTAAGGGGGATCTAGTTTTGTTTGTATTTAAGAGTGACCAACGAGGCTTTACCTAGTGCTAGACGTAGTTGTCAGAGAAAACTCTAAATAACTATACTAGTATTACACAGTGGATATGTGACAAGTATATAAAAGGATGTGAAAGAAGACTTACAGTGAAACAGCCCCACAATACAGTTATATACATATGAAAGAGATAAATAAAAGCGGATAAACACTTACCCGTTGTAGAGCTTCCATGTTGTTTTGTTAGTTGTTCAACAAAGAAAGCTTTGATAACAATATTATATTCAAAATCAAAGGAGAAAGTGCTTTGAAAAGTTTGTTGGGGCTTACAGTTCAAGGAGAGGCCCAAGGTTTAACGATGATTGCACCGTTGTTTTGTAAACTGTACAGAGGGACTTATACAATAAGTGAGGCCCAAAAAGTTTTATGTACAAGGGGATGGGTCTTACACTCTATTAGAGGCCCAAAGATTTATTTTTGTACAAGGGATGAGACTTACAGCTCAAGGAGAAGCCCATGGTTATTGGTTTGTAAACGGCGATCGCGCCGAGGTTTTAGAAAACACAGTGGGTCTTATACAATATCTGAGGCCCAAATAATTTTGGTTTCAAAAAGGGGTTGGGTCTTACACTCTTTTAGAGGCCCAAAGAAATTTAAATAAAAGAAATGGGGCTTATAACATAAGGGTAGGCCCAAAAAGTTTTTAAATGGCGATCGCGCCGAGATTTTTGAGATCACAGTGGGTCTTATACAATAACTGAGGCCCAAAACTGGTTTGGTTTAAAAAAGGATTGGGTCATACACTCTATTATAGGCCCAAAGAGATTTGAAAAAGATTGGTGAGGGTGAAAATCAAAGAAACCCTAATTTTGCTTTCCTTTAAAAGTAAATATTTAAAGAAAATCCATTAAAATGATAAAAATACCAAATAAGTTTGAATAAACCACTTTTGATTTTTACTTAAGGTTTTAAAAATGAGGTTTTAATCACAATATGATTTAGAACTCATTTGGTTTTGATTTTCAAAGTAAACATTCACTTTTAAATGTTTAAAAACAATTAAAAATGAATTTATTCACAAAAATACTAATTATATTAAATAACTAATATAAATTTGATTTTTTGTGGAATAAAATATTTCAATATTTTTGTGATTTTTTTCAAAAAGAACCAATAAAAAATAATTAAAATTGAGGAAGTTATTAATTTTTCAAATCATTAAAAATAATATGAAAAATAATAAAAAAAGTGAAAAAAAAACCACTAAAAAGGGGTCTGGACGAGAGGGATTCGAACCCCAGACCTCTTGTGTGCAGCATGCGCGCCTTACCACTGTGGTCGTGATATATCCGTGTATCAAACCCCAGCCTTAAATATACAAGGCTCGCCTTGTTCTTGGCCTGGCCAAGGCAAGGCAAGGCAAGGTTTTTGGTCAGAAACGTGAAGGTCATAACTTCTTCATTTCCCCATGGATGGAGACAAAATTTATATGTATCTGGCCTAGAATTTCCCAAGGAATCCAATGGTGGTGGTGGTTTTTCAAGAAAATCAATCCTCCTCAAAACCCGATAGTGGTTTTGAAATAGGCCATGATTTGCATTTTCTGTGCTATCTATTGTTAAAGGCATGAATTACATGATGAATTGGTTCAAACACAACATATATAACATGTATCAGATGTGCATGATCAGTGGACCTCAAAGCAATGCATATTTTAAAGAGCCTTGTTCCAAAAATATTTTGATGCTTTGAACACTCTTAAATGATCCCTTAGAAGCTTTTAGGATGATTGGAATCAGCTGGAAACCTCAGGAATGGAAGTTGGCCCTTTCTTGCAAAAGGGGCAAAAGTGGCCAAAATAGAAACTCTCTCAAATGATGTTCCAGATGTGTGGAACCATTTGGGATAGCTCAAGGATGATATTTGGAGTGTGTTTGAGGTTTTATCTGGTTTTAAAAGTGACTGAATCAAGACATGGCTTGAAAAGTGCAAAAAAGTCCTATTTTGAGGTTTTGAGAGGGGACTTTGTGATTTTCGTTTTACAGGTCACTTGTGAGAGTTTGGACAGCTTAGATATGACATATTGGATGTGTTTGAATCATGATTTGTGATGAAATTGCTCTCTAACTCATAAACTCAGAGTTACCTTGCTAAAGATAGCATTTTTTCCTAGAGAAAGAGATTTTGAGGAAAGAAAGTGTTGTAGTGATTTGGTGTACTCAAAATGAGCACAAATGAGCTCTATTTATAGTAGAGCAAGTTTGTTTTGCAAGAAATAGTGAATGGCAACTGTTGTAGAAGTTTGGCAAATGTTGATCAATAGGAATCCAAGTCTCCTCTAGCCATTGACTAGAGGTAAGAGCACAGGCTGCTGGTTTCCTAGTTCTTGGATAAGTCTTGACTGAATTCACTTGGGAATTGCTCAGTTCATGCCACCTTGGTGTATCCATTAAATGCTCCAAACCAAAATTGGAGTCTTGTCCCTCTTTTAGGCATTTCTAGGTTTGGCATGCTACTTTTGGTTCCAAGGACTTGGGAGGCTGATGGATCAGTGTTTGTCCCTCCTTGGTCTCCCCCTGAGGTGTTCCGATGGATAAATTTGTTGGTCATTTGCAAAATTTGCTCAAATCGTGCAAAATGCACAAATCTGCCTTGCCATGACAGTTTGCAGCAAGGCACATTGTCATTGTCATATCTCATGCCTCAAATGGATTTTGATGGAGTTCTTGGCCATTTTGGAAAGCTCTTATATGATACAACACATGTGTGATCATAGTTTGTCTTGATACTTTTTTGATCTAAGTGCAAAATCCCTCTACTTTTGGAAAAAAAGCAAGACAGATTCTGATTTAGTGAAAATTTGACTAAGTGTTGGAAAAAGTGACATTTCATGTTTTCAGCCATTTTGATAATTCCATAACTCAAAATCCATGATGAATTGGAATGAGTGGCAGTTGAAGCTTTTGTATAGGGCCATGAAAGCTACAAATCCAGCTTTGAATGGGGAAAAATGGCCTTGTGGTTTAGGAGATATGATCCTCCAAAGTTGGTACCCTAGCCACTTTGTTTCATAACTTAGAATATTTCTAAGTTTTTATGGTTGCCCCTTTTACAAGTTATCCCACTTTTCTTGATTTTTCTTGATGAATGATTATTCAAATCACACATTAACATCATTTTAGGGTTAAAGAACCATAATTGTGAAAAATCTCAAAAAGTCAAAGTTGACTTTTGTGCACAGTTGACTTTTTGCAGATGAATTCCAAACTGTGCGATCCTCTATGAAATCATGTCCTTGACCTAAATAAAACTTGATGGACATGTTCCATGGGTGTTATAGGGTGTACTGAATCATGTCCCAAGGTTTGGGAGCATGTCCTGGTCAATAGTCAAAGGTACAGTTGGCTTTTCTCGCGAAACCCTAATTGTGGTTCTGATGAATTTGAAACTTGTTGATCAAGCTCTTTGTACCAATCCATTGTGGAAAATGGATCAATGTAGTGTATTAGAAACCCTCAAATCATGTCTTGAAGTCTTGGCTCATGTTTTGTCCCAAAAGTCAACTTAGGGGTGAATTAGGTCAAGAAACCCTAATTCCTGGTTTTTTTATGAATGCATCCCCTGAGGTTAAATTGACTTGATGATGGGGTTTATGATGTCCCTTGGAGCATCTTGGGTTGTGCTTTAAAGCCTTGGCTCGTGCCCAGAGGAAAATTTCCATCTGGAGGCCCTAGTCGACCAAAACCCTAATTTGGTGACACTGGCGATCTTGAGGCTTAATTGACTTGGAATGCTGCAGCCTTGTGCTTGATTCTTAATGTGGGAGTCCTCTTGATCCATTATGGATGTTTGAGAGGTTTAGACAAGTTGAATATCATGTCATTCCTTGATTGATCCTTTGTCTAAGAGTTTGAGAGGGCTTGAAACCCTAAGTTTGATTGTAGTGGAAGCTCACCCATCTTTGGGGAGACTAATGAGGTATGATGGCCCATACATATTGTGATGATTATTTTCACAATGATGGGGAATCTTAGTGTTCAAAATTTGGGGTATGAAACATCAACAATATTAACAACGTAAGGCATAGTAGGCAAAGGAGCTTCCTTCCCATTTTCAAGCATAGTGGCATTGTACTTGTAAGGCACAACCTTGTTGGAGCTGTAAGGGACTAGACCTGGTACGTAGATGAACAAAGGGGTAACAAAAGAGTTTTGACCTCTATCATAAGTGATTATGATGTCTCCTTGATCCAATAACCTCTGAAGATCTTGGCGTACAGTAATACATGCGCGTGGACTTCCAGAACAAATTTCACAGGCAAAGTAATCATGTTCATGTTCAAAATAGTCAAGTCTGCTCAAACTTTTATGCATTCTAACCAAGGATTCTCAGATTAACTCAACATGAAATACTCGGAATTTCCTGGGGCAATCTTGCACCATGTTCACTTGATTAGGATCCATATTCTTGGAAGCTCTGATAAGACCCATATCCATCCTATCTTGAAGAACTTTTATCATAACACGATATCCACGAGGATTTCTAGAACAAACCCTACAAGAAGCATAGTCATGTGGTGATAAATAATCATGTTTGCTCAAGCTGGCATGCATCCTTACCAAAACTCCCTCCATCAAACGTACATCAAAAATCCAAAAGTCACCAGGGAAACCATATGCCATATTCACAGAAGCTGCCTCATGCTGGGGCAAAGGATTGGCTTGCACATTCAGGTTAATATCCTTGAAAGACAAAATACCGCACTTAATCAATCTCTGAACATCAAACTTCAAACTGTAGCAATTTTCTATGATATGACCGGGCTCTCCCTAGTGGTATGCACAAAATTGATCAGCCTTATACCAATAAGAGATATCCTTCGGGATAGCAGGAGGAGACTTAGTCTGTATGTGATTCTTCTCTAACAAAGCTGGAAACAATATTGCATAAGACATGGGAATTGGGTCAAAATGTAGCTTTTTCTGGACGCGATTTTGATTGTTGTATTGTGGACGAGCCTGTTGCTGAGGCTATTGTTGTTGTTGTTGAACAGGTTATTGAATATGCTGCTGAGTGAATTGAGGCTGAGTATGTTGTTGAGAGAATTGAGGTTGGTAGGCTGGACCTACCATTGATGAGTTGATAACGAGAGAAACAACTGTAACATGTGGCTGCTGATATCTTCGTCTTGATCTTCCATGTAGAACGACACTGACATCTTTTTTTTCTTCTTGGAAAAACTACTCCCAAACTTCTTGACATCACTAGAGGAACCTCCTCTAGCCAAACATCCTTCAGAGACACCTTCTCCAAGTCGCTCCCCATATTTACCATCTTAGTGAAATCATTCGGTGCACTTGTAATCATTCTTTCATAGTAAAAGGAGCTCAAGGTTTTCAGAAAGTTCTTCGTCATCTCCTTCTCTTCTAGAGGAGAACAAATCTGGGCAGCAACCTCACGCCATTTTTACGTGTATTCTTTGAAGGACTCTTTGTCCTTTTGGGACATAGCTCGGAGTTGATCTCTGTCCGGAGCCATGTAAACATTATATTTGTATTGTCTGATAAACGCTTCTCCCAAGTCATTGAAAGTGTAAATGTGTGTGCTATCTAAATTCATATACCATTTAAAGGTAGCACCGGTCAAACTATCTTGGAATTAATGAGTCAACAGTTAATGGTTATTAGTCTGGGTTGACATCTTCCTTGCATACATAGCTAGATGTCTTCTTGGACAGGAATCCCCTCTATACTTTTCAAAATAAGGCACCTTAAACTTGTGTTATCTTAACATTCGGTATGAGGTATAGATCGTGAGAATTTTTTCCAAATAAATCCTTTCCCCTAAGGGCCTTCATTTCCCTTTGAACCTCTAGGAACTAGTTTTGAAACTCATCCATCCTTTCATAGACACCAATATTCTCGCTTAGAGCACTGTGGAAAATAGGTTTCTCAATATGAGGAGTAGTGTGGACCATGAGATGTGGCACATATACAACAGTAGGAATAACATGAACTTCAGTAACTGGTGGTTGATACCCTTTTGGTACAAAATTTTGAGGCATCCCCCAAGGAAAACTGGGAGGCATCTGGTGTTAAGGAGCGCTCAAAGGTGCCACAGAAATAGAGGCAGAAACAATCTTGGAGATTACATTCCTCTGAGGAGGAGGAGGTGGCTGATTCTAAGCAGCCACCAAAACTTCCATCATGGTAGAGAGCCTTTCCAAACTGTCCTTCAAGGTAGTCACTTCCTCTCGGAGTTCATGGTTCTCTTGTTCTAGTTGATCCATCCTTCTTCGATGACTAGCTCGAGTGTTGTACTGATGAAACAACTTGACTAAATAAGACAAAAATCATGGATAAGCGAAATGAAAAAACTCAATGTTGAATGATGCATGATATGTAATGCAAATGAGTTATTTTTGTTTTCAAAAAACTTAATGATCATGAAAACTGCAAACATCATAAAGAGATGATACTTTTTTAAATAGATGGAAAAATATCATTTCATTAATAATGGAAGGATTTTAATTTGAAGTACAATTTCAAAAGTGTCATACCCCAAATTTTGACCACTAAAATTTCCCATCATTGTGCAAATCATCATCACAATATGGATGAACCATTAGTCTCCCCAAAGATGGGTGAGCATTCACTACAATCAAAATTAGGGTTTCAAGCCCTCTCTGAGTGCTTAGACAAAGGATCAATCAAGGGATGACATGATCTTTAACTTTTCTAATCTCTCAAACATCCATAATGGATCAAGAGTACTCCCACATCAAGAATCAAGCACAATGTTGCAGCATTCCAGGTGGATTAAGCCTTAAGATCGCTAGTGTCACCAAATTAGGGTTTTGGTTGACCAGGGTCTCCAGATGGAAATTTTCCTCTGGGCATGAGCTAATGCTTCAAACCATAACCTAAGATACTCCATGGAATCTCATGGACCCAATCATCAAGTCAATTTAGCCTCAGGGGATGCATTCACTAAAAATCAGGAATTAGGGTTTCTTGACCTAATTCACCCCTAAGTTGACTTTTGGGGCAAAGCATGAGCCAAGACCTCAAGACATGATTTGAGGGTCTCTAATACACGACATTGATCCATTTTCAACAATGGATTGATCCAAGAAGCTTGAGCAACAAGTTTCAATTTCATCTGAACCACAGTTAGGGTTTCGCGAGAAAAGTCAACTGTATCTTTGACTTTTGACCAAGACATGCTCCCAAACCCTAGGAAATTATTCAATACACCCTATAACACCTATAAAATTAATCCATCAAGTTTGATTTAGCTCAAGGACTGGATTTCATAGAGGATCACACAGTTTGGAATTCATCTGACAAAAAGTCAACTGTGCACAAAAGTCAACTTTGACTTTTTGAGATTTTTCACAATTATGGTTCCTTAACCCTAAAATGATGTTAATGTGTGATTTGAATCAACATTCATCAATAAAAATCAAGAAAAGTGGGATAACTTGTAAAAGGGGTAACCATAAAAACTTAGAAATTTTTCCAAGTTATGGAACAAAGTGGCTAGGGTACCAACTTTGGAGGATCATAACTCCTAAACCACAAAGCCATTTTTCCCCATCCAAAGCTGGATTTGTAGCTCTCATGGCTCTCTACAAAAGCTTCAAACACAACTCATTCCAATTCCTCATGGATTTTAAGTTATGGAATGATCAAAATCACAAAAAGTGAAAATGTCACTTTTTTCCAACACTTTGTGAAATTTTCACTAAGTCAGAATCTGCCTTCACTTTTTTCCAAATGTAGGGGCATTTTTCACTTGGATCCAAAAAGTATCAAAACCAATTATGATCAAACAGTTGTTGTATCATATGAGGGCTTTCCAAAATGGCCAAGAACTCCATCAAATTCCACTTGAGCCATGAGATATGACAATGCCAATATGCCTTGCTGCAAACTGTCATGGCAAGGCAGATTTTGGAGTTTTGCTCGATTTGCTCAATTTTTGCAAAGGGCAAGAAACTCTATCCATCTGAACACCTCAAGGGGGGACCAAGGAGGAACCAACTCTGATCCCAAGCCTCCCAAGTCTTTGGAACCAAAAATAGCATGCCAAACCTAGAAATGCCTAAAAGAGGGACAAGACTCCAATTTTGGATTGGAGCATTTAATGGATGCACCAAGGTGGCATGGACTAAGCCATTTCCAACTGAATTTAGTCAAGACTTATCCAAGACCAAGGGAACCAGTAGCCTGTGCCCTAACCTCTAGTCAATGGCTAGAGGAGACTTGGATTCTCATTGCTCAACATTGGCCAAACCTATGCAGCAGTTTCCATTCACTATTCCTTGCAAAACAAACTTGCTCTACTATACATAGAGCTCATTTGTGATCAGTTTGAGTACACCAAAGCCATCTAACAGATGCTTTCCTCAAAATCTCCTTCTTCACTCCAAAATTTCCTTCCAAAGCAAGTCACTATCGGGTTTTGAGTTTGAGAGCCATTCCAACCAAACCAATCACACACACACACCTCATAAACTTCATATAGAAGTGATCCAAACACTTAAACAACATCTCTGAATCACCAGTCAGCTGCTCAAGATTTTAACCAAGTTGCAGTTGGGATACCATCTTCAGTTACAGATCATTTTCATTCATTCCAAGTACCCAGACACACTCCATAGCACCTAGGGAAGCTGTCCATATCCTTGGAACCAAGCTGTAACACCTCTAACACAAAACACGATCACCAGCTGCAAGAGGTAAGCGTGAGCTCTTGTAACTCTATGATCCATGCATTTTTTGCTGCACAATAATTTGGCCATATGTTCATAATCATGCATGGAGTGTTTTCCCTCAATCAATTGCATTGTTTGAATCGTGTATGGAATTTCTGAACCTTCATTCAAATTTTAGGGTTCTTGAGGGTTCTCTTTGATTTCTTATTCCATGTTTAAAATAAATGAAATTAAAGACCATGGACATGATCGTGAGGTTGAAACAAGTAGATTGATATGTAGATTGCATGATATCATCAAGTATTCAGTGAGATTGGATAGAAAAAGCAAATCTGCAGAAACAGAGGAAGGGAGCGTGTTCTTGCCATGTTCTTGGCGCCCTTTTTCAAATATTTGAATATTTAAATCTTGTGATTTTATTTAATTGATTCAAAAATTAATTTCTCTCTGAGTTTTAATGATTTTGAGTTGATTCTTTTTTTAATAATTCACAAAAATGTTAAAATATTTTATTTTCCCAAAAAATCCCAAAAATATTATTTATTTTATATACTTGATATTTTTGTAAAGAATTAATATTTTAATTGTTTTTTGACATTTAAAATATGTTCTCCCTCTTGATATTTCAAGTTTTAGTGATTTCCAATCATTTTGTGGATAGAAACCTAATTTTTGAAACATTAATCCAACATCACAATTTTTTTCCACATGTTCAACAATTTTGGTCATTTTAATTGAATTTTTTATTTAATTAAAATACATTTCGAAAACAAATTAGGGTTTTTGATTAATTCAACCCTCATCAAACTTTTTCAAACACTTTGGGCCTCTAATAGAGTGTAAGACCCAATCCTTTGTAACTACAATAATTTTGGGCCTCAAATGTTGTATAAGTCCCGTTGTATTTCAAAAGTTCGGCGCGATCATCGCTTGTTTAAAACTAATCATTTGGGCCTCTCCTCGAGCTATAAGACCCATTCAAAACACTTTGGGCCTCTAATAGAGTGTAAGACCCAACCCTTTTTGTAAATAAAATAATTTGGGCCTCAATGTATTGTATAAGTCCCGATACCATCAAAAAGTTCGGCTCGATCGTCGCCTATTTAAAATAAAACCTTCTTGGGCCTCTCCTCGAGTTATAAGTCCCATTCCTTTTCAAAATTACCCCCATGTGCCTCTAATAGAGTGTAAGACCCAACCCATTTTTGAAACCAAAATATTTGGGCCTCAATCATTGTATAAGACCCACCGTGCTTTCAAAAACCTCGGCGCGATCGCCGTTTTCAAAACAAATAACCTTGGGCCTCTCCTTGAGCTGTAAGCCCCACCACTTGTACAAAAATAAATCTTTGGGCCTCTTGAGAGAGTGTAAGACCCAACCCCTTTGTACAGAAAACCTTTTGGGCCTCAGTCACTTGTATAAGTCCCTGTACAAATACAAAACAACAGTGCAATCACTGATAAAACCTTGGGCCTCTCCTTGAGTGGTAAGCCCCAACAATCTTTTCAAAGCACTTTCTCCTTTGAATTTGAATATAATATTGTTATCAAAGCTTTCTTTGTTGAACAAACTAACCAAACAACATGTAGGCTCTACAACCGAGTAAGTGTTTACCCGTTTTCTTTACGCGCTTTCATATATATATATATATATATAACTGTATTGTGGGGCTGCTCACTGTAAGTCTTCTTTCACAAACTTTTATATACCTGTCAAATATCAACTGTGTAATACTAGTATAGTTATTTAGAGTTTTCCTCGGCAACTACGTCTAGCACTAGGTAAAGCCCTGTTGGTCACTCTTAAATACAAACAAAACTAGATCCCCATAGGATTACCAGACACAATCTTCCCTCCTCTTGGGGTTAAACAATATGGAGACGTGAAAGGCAGCATTCTCGGTGAACCCTTTCTCAGACTGCCACCCTTAGAAATTGTCAAAGAGACTCTACTCACCAGAGATGATCTTTTCTTCGTGAATGGCATCTCTTGAGTTTCTTCCAAATTCTTGGACTTTCCAGGCTTGATCTATTCTCGGTGAATGGCATGTCTTGAACTTCTCGGGGTTTGGGGAACCACATGCTTCTTAAAAGCATCCCCGCCTCTTGGGCGGTGTACAAGGACCCTTCGGCTTCTTAAACGCTCTCATGCCTTCTCTTGGGCTTAGTACAAGGACCCAGAGACCTCTACAGGTATAGGAACATAACCTAGTCATCAATTTGCTAGAGCTGTCTTTCTGAGTCAAGTGTCAGACCAGTTAATGGGTTGACCTTTATCCCTTAACATACCAGCCTTCTCTTGGGCATCATACAAAGATCATTCACTACCCGAGAATCAATTTCTCAAAACATTCGTAGACTTGGACAGTCTCAATACCCTTTGGATTTCCTATTTCCTTAAAGAATAGGAAATAACCCTGATCCTCTGATCAATCCCTAAGCACAACATTACCCATATAAGAACTGATTTTCTCTTTATCCAACATACTGGACCTGTCACTCAACTGAAACAGTTACCAGCACCCTAGCCTCCTCTTGGGCTTTGTACAATGATTCTCCCCAGCGGAGCTAACCTTTTCAGCCTCCATCTCGGGCTTCGTACGAGATACCAAAACACTCTCTTGTTGAGTATAAAAGACTCTCTTGTTGAGTCACTTCCCTTTCATCCTCCATCTCGGGCTTCGTACTGTAGCGCGAATTTTTGGACGTGGTTGCGAAGCACTTATCGCTTTAGGGTACTACAGCTCGATTCATTTTTTATCCTATTGAAGCTGATGAAGGAAGGGAAATAGATGTCTCCAATTAACCCTGCTTGCAAACTGAGTTTGAACAGATGACTGTTGATTTACATATGCTACAAAGATTGTGGGTCTCTCTTAGGTCATTTTGTCAAAAATAATGTTCGGTCGATTGGTGGGAGGTTAGGACTGATGCTTTTCGATTGAGATTGGAAGATGTGGGATTTTGGTTTTTTGGATTAGTGTGCTCGCTAAGATTTTTCTTGCAATCTTATGCCTACGTATTCCCGGTTTTCCAAAACAGGGAAATCAGAGCGATCGTAGTTCCTCCTATTCTATGGGAGGAAATGGTGTTTTGGTGTCTTGTTCAAAGCCAAAGATGTGAAGCAAAAGGTGATTTATATCTTGTTCAAAGCCCAAGATGTGAAGCTAAAAGGGTTTGACTTTAGAGAGAATTTGTCATCTCTAAAGAGGGGTTTGTTTGTCACAACTGTTGGGTGACTGGTTTATAAAGGAGGATTACTTTAACTGGGATATGTGAATCCAATAATGCCATAATTCCCTTTATAAGGTTTTTGGACCTGAAGGAGAAGACTTTAACTCAGTGTAGAGCAATGCCATCTTTCCTTAGGAATTTCTCATGCTAAAAGAGGGACAGTGGCATGGATGTAAATAATCCAGAGGCTTGCCACTTACAGCGATTAGATGAAGGGAAAGGAGTTATTGATATTTGTATACTGTGAACGAGGCACAACTTTGATGCTAAAAGGTTGATCGGATTAACCAGCGGTTTTCTTATACAAAGCCTAAGAGGAGGCTAAAAGGTTTTCCTTATACAAAGCCTAAGAGGAGGCTAAAAGGGAGTTGACTCAACAAGAGAGTCTTTCATGGTATCCGTACGAAGCCCGAGATGGAGGCTAAACGTTTTATACTCTACAAGGAAGTGATTTGTGTCTTGTACAAAGCCCAAGGCGGAGGCTAAAGGAAGTTTTGACTCAACAAGAGAGTCCTTTATACTCAACAAGAGAGTGTTTTTGTATGTCGTTCGAAGCCCGAGATGGAGGCTAAAGTTTGATTGACTCAACAAGAGAGTCTTCTGTATCTCGTACGAAGCCCGAGATGGAGGCTAAAAAAGTTTGACTCCGTTGAGGAGAATCATTGTATAAAGTCCAAGAGGAGGCTAGGGTGCTGTTTCAATTGAGTGACAGGTCCAGTATATTGGTTTTAAAGAGAAAATCAGTTCTTAAATGAGTAATGCTGTACTCAAGGATTTTGATTCGAGGATCAGGGATATTTTCCTTTTCTTTGAGGAATTGGGAAATCCAAAGGGTATTGAGACTGTCGAGTCTACGGGGTTCCTTCCTATTCTTGAAGGGTGCTTGAGAATGTCTTTGAGACTTAAGGAAATTAGACTGTCCAAGTCTAGAGTTTCATCTTTTGTACTATGCTTTGAGAAACAGTAGTAGACTCTTGGAAAGACTGTTATATTAAGATGACTGATTTCTATTCCTATACCTTTAGGAGGTCGTCGGGACAATTTGTACGAAGCCCAAGAGGAGGCTGGAAACTTTTAAGAAGCCGAGGGACAATTTGTACTAAGCCCAAGAGGAGGCTATCATTCCCGGAGGAGGAAATCATTTATACGAAGCCTAAGAGGAGGTTGTGAATACTTCTAAGAAGTCGATGGATCCTTGTATAACGCCCAAGAGGAGGCGGGGATGCTTTTAGGAAGCCTGTGGGTCCCCAAACCCCGATAAGTTCAAGACAGGCTATTCATGAAGAATAGATCAAGCCAGGAAAGTCCGAGAATTTGGAAGAAACTCAAGAGATGCCATTCACGGAGAAAAGATCATCTATGGGGAATAGAGTTTCTTTGACAACTTCTACGAGTGACAGTCTGAGAAAGGGTTCAAAAAGAATCTGCCTTTCACATCTCCATATTGTTTAACCCCAAGAGGAGGGAAGACTGTGTCTGGTAATCCTATGGGGATCTAGTTTTGACTATTTAAGAGTGATCAACGGGCTTAATACTAGACGTAGTTGCCGGGGAAACTCTAAATATCTATACTATTATTACACAGTTATATGAGTTTATGAAAGAAGACTTACAGTGGAACAGCCCCACAATACAGTTATATGTATATGAAAGCGGTAAATGAAAGCGGATAAACACTTACTCGGTTGTAGAGCTTCCATGTTGTTTGTTAGTTGTTCAACAAAGAAAGATTGAAAACAACAATATATTTCAAAATCAAAGGAGAAAGTGCTTTGAAAAAGAAAGATTTGGGGCTTACAGCTGAAGGAGAGGCCCAAGGTTTTATCAGTGATCGCACTGTTGAATTTGTACAGAGGGACTTATACGAGTGACTGAGGCCCAAAAATTGTTTGTTGTACAAAGGGATGGGTCTTACACTCTATTAGAGGCCCAAAAGGTTTAAAGAAAAAGAGTGGGGCTTATAACACGAGGGTAGGCCCAGATGATTTTTCGTTTAAAATGGCGATCGCGCCGAGATTTTCTTTTAACGCAAAGGGGCTTATACAACATCTGAGGCCCAAAGTTGTTTTGGTTAAAAGGGGATTGGGTCTTACACTCTATTAGAGGCCCAAAAAAGTTTTGAATGAGTGATAGGGCTTACAGCTCAAGGAGAGGGCCAGTTGATTTTTTAAAATGCGACTATCGCACCGTTTACTTGTACCGAGGGACCTATACAATAAGTGAGGCCCAAAATGGTTTGTACAAGGGGGTTTGGGTCTTACACTCTCTCAAGAGTCCCAACAAGTTTTAAAGAAAAGAAATGGGTCTTACTACTCGAGGGTAGGCCCAAGGTTTGTTTTTCAACGGATGATGATCGCGTCGAACTTTTTGAAATACAACGGGACTTATACCATAAGTGGGGCCCAAAATAGGTTGTATTTACAAAGGGTTGGGTCTTACACTCTATTAGAGGCCCAAAAGTGTTTGAAAATGATTTATGAGGGCAGAATTAATCAAAAACCCTAATTTGTTTTCAAAATGTGTTTTAATTGAATAAAATATTCAATTAAAATGATCAAAATTGTTTAACATGTGGAAAACAAATTGTGGTCTTGGATTAATGCTTCATAAATCAAGTTTTGCCCTACAAAATGATTAGAAGTCATAAAAATCTGAAAAATCAAGAAGTAAAAAATATTTTAAATGTCAAAAATAATTAAAACATTAATTCTTTGCAAAAACATCAATTATATGAAATAAATAATATTTTTGGGATTTTTTCATAAAATAAAATATTTTAACGTTTTTGTGAATTATTAAAAAAAGAATCAACTCAAAATCATTAAAACTCAGAGAGAAATTAATTTTTAAATTAATTAAATAAAATCACAAAATTCAAATATTTGAACTTGAGAGAAATGGCGCCAAGAACAGCTGAAGAACACACGCGTTTTTCAGTTTAGCCCAGATTTGCATTTTCTATCCAATCTCACTGAATACTTGATTATATCATGCAATCCACATATCAATCTGCTCGTTTTCACCTCACGATCATGTTTATGACAATTAATTTCATTTAAATTAAGCATAAAAAAAGAAATCACGATAAATCCTCAAGAACCCTAAATTCTGCATGAAGGCTGGGATTTTTGATACACGATTTAAACAAAGCAATTACTTGAGGGGAAACATTCCATGCATGATTATGAACATTTGGCAAAAGTATTGTGCGAGGAAATATGCATAGATAGAGAGATGACCAAGTTTAGGCTTACCTCTAGGTCGTGACAGCAAGAGCAAATTGATTTCTGAGTTGGAGGTGTTACAGATGAGTTGTGATGATCTGAACAGCTTCCCTACACCCTATGGAGTGTGTTTGAATGCTTGGACTTGATGGAAATTGGCTGGATCACTTCATGGCATCTCAACTGCAACTTGGTTAAAACCTTGAGCAATTGACTGGTAATTCTGAGAAATAAGTGTTCCAGATGTTGTTTGAGTGTTTGATCAGCTCCCATATGATGTATGTGAGGTGTGTGTGTGATTGGTTTGAGTGGAATTTCTCTCTAATGAAAAACCCGATAATGACTTGCTAAGAAAGGCATTTTTGAGAGTGAGAAGTGGATTTTGAGAAAGGCAAGTGTTGTAGGCCTTTGGTGTACTTAAACTGATCACAATTGAGCTCTATTTATAGTAGAGCAAGTTTGTTTTGCAAGGAATAGTGAATGGCAACTGCTGAGTAGGGTTATCCAATGTTGGTAAATGAAAATCCAAGTCTCCTCTAGCCATTGACTAGAGGTTATGGCACAGGCTGCTGGTCCCCTTGGTCTTGGATAAGTCTTGACTGCATTCAGTTGCAAATGGCTCAGTCCATGCCACCTTGGTGCTTCCATTGAATGCTTCAATCCAAAATTGGAGTCTTGTCCCTATTTTGGGCAATTATAGGTTTAGCATGCTATTTCTTGTTCCAAGGACTTTGGAGGCTTGGCTCAGTGATTGTCCCCTTTAGATTCAATCCTCAGATGTGTCCAAAGTGATGACAAGGCTTGGAATTGGCTGATTTTGGCAAATCGAGCAAAAGTGCAAAATTCTGCCTTGCCTTGGCAGATTTCAGCAAGGCAACTTGCCAATGTCATATCTCATGGCCCAAATTGAATTTGGTGATGTTCTTGGCCATTTTTGAAAGCCCTTATATGATACAACAACTGTCTGATCATATTTGGTTTTGATACCTTTTGGATCCAAGTGAAAAATCCCCCTACATTTGGAAATAAGTAAGACAAATTCTGACTTAGTGAAATTTTCACTAAGTGTTGGAACAAAGTGACTTTTCTTGATTTTGATCACCCCATAACTCAAAATCCATGAGGAATTTGGACATAGGTCAGTATGAAGCTTTTGTAGAGGGCAATGAGATCTACAAATCAAGGTTTGGATGGGAAAAAATGGCTTTGTGGTTTAGGAGTTATGATCCTCCAAAGTTGGTACCTTTGTCACTTTATTTCATAACTTAGAAAATTTTCTAAGTTTTTATGGTTACCCCTTTTACAAGTTATCCCACTTTCTTTGATTTTTCTTGATGAATGATGATTCAAATCATACATTAACATCATTTTAGGGTTAAAAAAAGCATTTTTATGAAAAATCTCAAAAAGTCAAAGTTGACTTTTGTGCACAGTTGACTTTTTATCTGATGAATTCCAAACTGTGCAATCATTTAGGAAATCATGTCCTTGACCTAAATCAAACTTGATGGACATGTTCCATGGGTGTTATAGGGTATATTGAATCATGCCCTAGGGTTTGGGAGCATGTCCTGGTCAAAAGTCAAAGCTACAATTGACTTTTCCCGCGAAACCCTAACTGTGGTTCAGATGAAATTGAAACTTGTTGCTCAAGCTTCTTGGATCAATCCATTGTTCCAAATGGATCAATATGGTATATTAGAGACCCTCAAATCATGTTTTGAGGTATTGGTTCATGATTTGTCCCAAAAGTCAACATAGGGGTGAATTAGGTCAAGAAACCCTAATTCCTGAATTTTGATGTATGCATCCCCTGAGACCAAATTGACTTGATGATTGGGTCCATGAGGTTCCATGGAGTATATTAGGATATGTTTTGAATCATTGGCTCATGCCCAGATGAAAATTTCCATCTGGAGGCCCTGGTCGACCAAAACCCTAATTTGGTGATACTGGCGATCTTGAAGCTTGATCCACCTTAAAGGGAGCAACCTTGTGCTTAATCCTTGAAGTGGGAATCCTCTTGATCCATTATGGATGTTTGAGAGGTTAGACAAGTTGAATATCATGTCATTCCTTGATTGATCCTTTGTCTAAGAGCTCTGAGAGGGCTTGAAACCCTAATTCTGATTATAGTAAGTGTTCACCCATCTTTGGGGAGACTGATGAGGCAAGATAGTCCATCCATATTGTGATGATGATTTTCACAATGATGGGGAATCTTAGTGGTCAAAATTTGGGGTATGACAGATGCCCCTATTTAATCTTCTTGGACACGAAGGTGTGAATGACGAAGGTATTCGGGCATTCGAGGTGCAAGAGGATTAAATATCTGAATACCCGAAATTTTGATGGTGGTTATGAACGGTAGCTTACGAATTCATCTTCTTTTGCTAAGAAATGATGCTTAAATAAGGTAAACTTCCCCTCGATCCTGGTTTCCTACTAAGGAACTGGTCTCATTTTCTGAAATAAACTTCCCCTCGATCCTGGTTTCCTACCAAGGAACTGGTCTGAGTTTCTGGAATAAACTTCCCCTCGATCCTGGTTTCCTACCAAGGAACTGGTCTCAGTTTCTGAAATAAACTTCCCCTCAATCCTGGTTTCCTACCAAGGAACTGGTCTGAGTTTCTGAAATAAACTTCCCCTTAATCCTGGTCTTCAGCCAAGGAACTGGTCTTAGTTTCTTTTGTCAATAAACTTTATTGACAAGGGACGCTATTCGTAGCGGTTTTCCTCAAACTTCTCGCCGAATTTTCCTGGGGAGATGCCATTTGACGGAAAAAGTTGACGTCAGACTTGCTGGGGAGCCCAATCGTCTGAGTTGTAGAGGTGCATAAACTTCTCTGTTGGAGATGCCATTTGCCGACTCTACTGGGGAAAACGAGTCTCTTGAGAGACTGCTTTCACGCTTGGGGATATTGCATCATACTTTTCTCGGGATCTTCTCGGAGAAATGCCATATGATGGGATCCAATTTTGAGGTGCTGATGACCTTTTCATCAGCGATTTTTTTTGGAGAAAAACTGTTGTATTGCCGAATCTCTGCTTAAGAGGCTTTCTCTAGGGATTTTCCTTAATCCGGGAAAGCGAAAATATCATCTTCAATAGCGAAGAGTGACATCGGTTGAAGGTTCTCTGGTCTTTCAGAGGTTCAAGTTATCAAAGTGGTCGAGGAGCCAACTTCATTCCAGAAATAAACTGGAGGAGAGAGATTGTTCCGACGCGACATTTCCTGACGAGGAAAGAACTTGACAACTCGATTGAGAGGACATTTTATCACCAGGGGATAAGACCGACTAGAGTGATAGTGATGCAATATGAATGCGAATGCAAATCAATAATGCATGATGTATGTATGTATATGCTGACAAAACTGACGCGACATACAAACTAAAAGATGAACATGACTGGATACTCGGCCATCGCGGGGCGAAGAAGTACCGTTGGTCCAAAGTAGTAATTCTACCTTGCTTAGGAGAAGTAGTCCTCGCGGGGAGCTATGTTGGTCGGGCTTAGGAGATAAGAACTCGGTTGAGGTGTGTCAGACGAAACAAGGTCTCTGACACAGTTGATCCCTTCATTCAGGCATACTGGTTTTGAAGGAGTACTTTGATTCTGCACTTTGAGGCTCGAACACCTTTGGAGAAGCGACCGATGTTCTTCTGATGTTCGACAGTCAAAAGAAATTGTCGTCTTTATTTTTAAAAGCAGAACAATTTTTACAAGTAAATTCATTTTTTGTTTTATTTCAAGAATCGTTGATCATATCAAAATGTCGTTCTTTAAAGCTAAAACAAATGAGAATTACAAACAAAAGCACAAGGGCTCAATTTTTATTGATAAGATGGAGATCAGCCAAACGCGTGTAATACCCCAAAATTTGCTCTCCCTTTTTGTCATCTTAGCATAGCATTATCATCTATCATATCATATCCATCTCATTAGCATTGCATTGCATTTAACATAAAAAAATGAAGCATAGCATCCCTCTTACCATCAAGGCATGTGATCAGGTGGAAGGTGGACAATCAAGGGATCATTCAAAGCACAAAAAGGTCAGTCAAGTTGCCTCAAGGCAAGCCAAGAAGTCTTTCATGTATCATACTATCTCAATTGATCATCCAAAACCTCAAGGAAGTGAGATTCAATGGGAGATTGAAGCACTACATCTTTCACTATGCAAGAAGTCCAAAAATTGAAGGAAAATCCTCAAAAGAGATAGCTCATTGATTCAAAATCATCCTCAAATGGCATATATCATCATCCTTTAAGAGGATACACAACATACTCTGAGGAATTTGAAATTGAAGACTGCACTTTTTCCTCCTAACCAGAAGGGGCTGAAATTAGGGTTTACAGTAAAATCAGGTTATCTTTGATTTTTTGGACAAAACTTGATATCATGGTATTCTACATGTCCTTAAGTGTATGTGTATGGAGAATTGCCCCTCAATTGGTTTTGGAGGTGGTTCAATTGGAAGAAAGATCAAAAATCAGGAAATTTGGGGCCAAGTCAAATAATCAGAGGAAAAAGTCAACTCTTGACTTTTTGAGCCCAAAATCATGAAATTCATGTTACATATGTCCAATGTACAAAATTTGGTCAAGAAACTCCAAAGGAATCATGAAAAAATCAAGAGGTGGAAAGTTGCCATTTTTGGAAGAGGAAGGGTTACTAAAAATAGCAAGTTTTGGCCATTTTGCATCAGAGTTTGAACCAAGGCCATTTAAAATTGAAGCACCAAATGAAAATTCCACTCGGCCACAACAAAAGATCTTGTTTTAAGCTTCAAATCCATGTGTGGAACATCTCCATTGGATAAAAATTGAGTGAGATATGATTGATCAAAGTTTGAGCAAAGTAGGTTCAAAACTAGGTCATGACCAAGATTTTCAGGGCACGCGCGCAGTCATTTTAACAAACAGTTGGTGTGCCATATATTCGCCTATTTTTCTCATGGTTAAAGGCCTCAAATGAAAAACTTGTCAACATCAATATTGTTCCTTGCAATGCCCTCTTCAATGTTCATGTTGGGCAAAATTTCATCTGATCAAGTTATGATGGAGAAATAGTGGCCTCAAGTCATGGTAATCATGCTGAAAATCCAGGTGCCAAGATGCATTGTCAACCAACCAGTTGCCACGCCCTTCAATCAGTTCCAAATGTGGATGTTATAAGTCATTTTGCAACTTATTTCAAGCCTCATTTCAATTCATTTTTCATACCAAACATGTTCTACTATGATCCCTCTTTCTAATGATCACAAAGCCTCATCAAATTATTCACAATACATGGAGAATTTCCTTCTCAAACTTGCTTGTTTTCATTGGTTCCAACTGTCATAAAATCAGAAAAAAACAAGTGTTGTTGCTGTTGTTATTTCAAAGTGTATGCACATATCCCACACCTTATGACACTTTGCCTTTTCAGAACTAACATTGTCCTTGCTTGCACGTGCTGCTCAGGCTCATTACATGGAAGTGGAAAGAATGAAACTTGTAAAGCAAGTTTATGTTGCTGCAGCTCACACACGAGTTTACCACCACCACTGATCCTTTGTAATCCACCCTAGCTCGCCATAGATCATCATCACTATATCACAGCTCGTCCCCTAACTAACTTGACTCAGTTAGTTAGGATGGACTCACCTAAACCACTTCAACTCAGTTAACCATGGTTAGCTCATACTATAAATCAAATCCTCACTCTCAATTTTCATTTTCAGCTTCATTTTTTTTCACTCTCCCTCTCCAATACTTCAAACTTTTTCTCTCAATCTCTTTGTTTTCTCTCTGACTGCACTCCATTTTCACCATCTCCTTTCACATTTCGCCTCCATCATCTTCATTGTTTCGTTCTGGATCAAGAATAAGAGCATACACATCCAAGTAATCAAGTTCAGTTTCAAGAGATTGGAATTTTCAGTGTGATTCTCTGCACGATTTCAAGATTCTCAAGCCTTTATTTGGCCAAGAGTAGCTCAAAGAAGAAGCACGATTCTCTGTTTTTTGTTTAACTCCGGTTTGCAGCATTTTCAGGTTTCATCATCTCAAACTTTTCTGGCATGATTTAGAGTTTGTTTAGCTTATTTTGTTGATATGAGCTCACTAGGAGCATTTGAACTCCGGCTAGTTGATAGAGCTTCTTAGAAGCTTAGATCCAAAAAATTAGGGCAATATGTGTGTGCTTGTTTCTTGCTGTATGTGAATAGTTTGATGATTTCATTGGTGGATTTGGAACGTGTGTGACTTCCTCTTCATTTTGGTATAACATTTGTGAAATTCTGGGAAACATAAAGTTGCAGACGGTGGCGCACGACCGGAGAAGGTGACCGGAGGTCATCTCCGGCCGGTGACTGTTAATGCTAGGGTTTTGTATGTTTTAATCGTGGCCATTGATTTTTCATGATCGTGTGGATAAAAGTGTGCCAGCACATTAAAAGAAGCATGCACCTCACGTGATAATTTTTTATTTCATTTTAATCCATATGTGGTGTGGTGCATAGTAGTGTGTATGGACATTCAAGTGTGCGCGTTGATCTTAATTACTTTGACTATAGCTTGACTATGACTTGATCCAACGGCTTGTATGATTTTGACTTGGTTTGACTGAATTCCATGATAGTTAGGGTGTTATGCGCACTTATTGGACCTAATCAGATTGCTACCCACACCCCCATGTTTTCAAGCCCAATTAATTTGAACTGCATGATTGCTATGCTTACACCTCCCTCTCTTATTTCATTTCTTTTTATTTTCTTAATTTTGTGCACGTTTCCTTTTTAATTTTTAAAATTACAAAACGTTATTAGAAAATTCTGGAAAAATTTATGAATGTTATTAAGACATTTAGGAAATTTTTGATATTTTCATTTCATGATTTTATGACACTTTTTCCCCTGTTGCACAATTTTCTTTGAATTTCCATTTAGATGCATTCTAAGCATGATACATGAATTTGTTTAATTTTGTTCTTGCTCATTACCAACTGTTTTGACATGATTCTTTTTGCATTGATTCACTAATACATTGAAGCATGTTAGATGATTTTTGTTTTATTTTTTAGGTCACTTTATGACATGTTTTGATGCCTATATTTGCACCACTTTGCATGATGTTTCAATTTGACCTAATTGCTTTGTTTGAAGTCATTTTGCTCTGAATTTTTACATGCTATCTTGATGTATGATGCATTTCTGACTTAGGCATTCCAATAATATGCTGGCATAATTTTCATGAATCCATTTGGTTTTTGTTTGATGCATTACATTTGAAGCATAATCCATGGCATGTCATTACAACTTTAGTGTATGTTTACATGAATTCTTTTGTGCATATTTGTATGAGCATTTGCATATGTTATGAGCCATTCATATGATATTATAGGTCTTTGATACACATTATAGGTCATCTTTACATGTTCATTTCAATTTGAACTTTGTGCATCATTAACATGTATTGTTTGCACTTTCTTTTTGAACTTTCATTTCAATTCTTCTTATATTACTTCTTGAATGTCTTGAAGTTGATTCATAAATACTTTTGAGATGTTTATAAACCATTTTCCATTTAGTTTCAATTCTGGTTGTTGATTTACATGTTCCATTTATGCATGTCCTCTTCATTTCTTTCCATCTTTCATCTATCCCTTCTTCTTGTAACATGTTTAAATGCTATAGATAATGATTGTTGCTTGTTCATTTGAACTTGTATGATGATATTCACTTGTTGTCCATATGATGCCCATTCTGGTTGTGATCTTAAGATTTGATTCTTCATCTTTTTCTTTTGGACTTTAATGTGTATTAAGTACTTTTTGCTTCTTATACATGTTTCCATGTTTACTAACCATGTAGGGGCTTTGGTAAGTTTCAATTGAGTGTGGATAAGGAATCCACATTCAACTTCTATCCTTTCTCTTTTACAATTCCATTTTATGTTTTGTTAAGCATTTATGTGCTTTCTGTTAATAACTCATTACTTTCCCTTTTTGAATTACAATTCATCTTCTACTTTAGAAGTGAGTTGTTTAATTCATTCTTTCTTTAGACTTTAGGTTGAAACCTCACGAACCATTAGGATCACTCCCTTTAATCTTCAATTAGGATTGAGTCTTAGTCCACATAGGTTTTACCTTTTCTTCTCTCTTGAGTCTCTCTCTTCTCATCTCTCAAAGGAAACTCAAAGCATTTAATAAAGGTAGGCATTTATTGCACTTAGGCCTTTCATATAAAGAAGAGATTATAAAGGGGTCTTCTCTTATAATCTTAGAATGTGTAGCATATAGCCCATCTTGGGTCAATGTGTTAAACATTTGATCTTGTATGAGGGACTTAAATGCAATACTTGTTGGAGGTACAAATAAAAACACTTCTTCATTTCTTAATTAACAAAAACACTTAATAAACACAAGTATGCTAGTGTGTTTGAACCTTGACAATTGGAACTAAGTGTGGGGGTCTTCTTCACTCTTAGTGTGCTTTCTTACCCATTCCATCTTGGAATGTGAGAATGTACACATTCCAATGACTAAGATCCGGATACACTGTCATATGCAAACAAATCCAAAACACTTCCTTCTAAAAGACAAAAAACAAACAATAACGTCTTTCCTTCGGGAATTCTTTTCTCACCTCATTCACTCTTAGCGTACGAACGCGCTTCTACTCGTTCTCTTGCAAGATGGTAACGCACTCGGACCAGCGAGCCTGCAACACCTGAGCTAGAACGTAAGCCGTTCTCTAAAAAACAATCCATCCCTATTGAGGGGAACTACGTCGCTCTGATTCTCATGCTCCCGATGAGATACGTAGGCAGTGGGGTAGGGCCCATGCGAGCACTTCTTTTATTTTCCCTACATTTGTTTCTCTTTCTCTCTCCTTTCCTTTTCCATTCCTTTTTCAGTTTCTTTCTCAGTATTCTTTCCTTACACCCTTTGATCGAGACAAGCAAGCGTGGATCCCATCGGGTACGATGGACGCGAGGGGGTGCTAATACCTTCCTCTCGTGTAACCGACTCCCTTACCCTTTCTCTTGGTCGTAAGACCACGTTATTTCCTTCTCTCAGGTTTATGCGGTGTTTCCTTTCCCTCTTTTGGGATAAATACACATTGCTGGCGACTCTGTTTGGTGCCACTTTCGCGTTTGTACTAGGATGAAAATCCCGGGAGCGACAGCTGGCGACTCTGCTGGGGACTTGGTTGACCTATTGCTGGTCCATCCTAAGCGAGTCAATCCTAGCGCTTGTTTGTTTTTTCATTGGGTGTTTACTGTTGTGCTATATGTTGCTGTTTATTTATTTTACTGCATTTACTGCATTTTAGCATTACATATCATATATTATATTGTGTTGCACTGCTTTGCCTGTTTGGCGGGATGGGATTTCTGAGAGATAAGCCCATTACACAGGCTTGAGTATACACTTAGAATTAGAGTGGAGAGTAGTGGGACCTACGTGCCATTTGGAGTGCGTTGGGTGTTCACGAAATTCACAGCTAGACGAGGCTATCTTGGGACACGTCGTGGCATGCGCATCTTGCGTATTCCAGGATGTAGATCTAGAGAGCTGTCGACTCTAGTGACCGATCATGAGGACCTCAGTGGAAACATCCCTCTTTAGCGGTGACAATGGCAGACCACATTCTGTGGCAAACCCATTCGCACCCGAGGGCCCACTTTGGAACTTGCATAGGATGACTTTTATTTTCTAAGGGGAGTCAGTGGACGACCTCTTTGATTGGCATAGCATTGTATCCTACGGGCTGAATGTGCTATGGCTTCTCAAACCTCCGAAGCTGACAAGCCTTATTTTCTAAGAACCACATGTGAGCATGGGCGGGATGTTTACAGGTTTGCAGGAAACCCAGCCTCCTACCTACCTTATTTGTGATTCTATGAGGATTTCAGACATTGTATCCTATGATAGTGATTTGAGTGTTCATTTCAGATATTGCCAGATTCAGTACAGAGACACAGTGCACACAGTTCAATACAGACACCGACACTTGATTACCTGATCACATGCCCTTTTGCATTGCATTATCATATCATAACAGTTATGTTTGTCATTTTCAGGTGCATAATACATTTCTGATTCCAATCCATGGGTTCAACAGAGATCGTTGCCGAGAGAAAGAACAATGTGTCTTACAAGTTTCCAGATCCTGTCTTGGATTCATTGCTCAAAGTTATAGATATGGCTGGTCCGGGTATTCTTGATAGGTTTCAGAAGAGCTACGGGAATTTGGTTGGGATGGTCCGTACAATCACCAAGTATGAACATGATGCTTTGCACACTCTGCTGCAGTTCTACGAGCCTTCGTTGAGATGCTTTCTTTTTCCAGATTACATTTTGATGCCAACACTGGAAGAATTCTCATTTATTTTGGGAATTTCGATCACGCCGGCAATACCATTCTTCTCTGGTAGTTCCCCTAGCGTAAAAGAAATTGCTGCTGCATTACAAATGGATCAGGCAGTGGTAAAGAGGGGTGTGAGCAGTAAAAATGGAGTTAGCGGATTTCATTTAGAATTTCTGTCTGGACAAGCCCAAGAGGCTGCAAGTGCTAAAAATTGGACGGTTTACAATTCCATTCTGGCTCTCTGCATATACGGCCTAGTTCTCTTTCCCAATCAGCAAGACTTTGTGGATATGCTAGCGACAAGAGTTTTCGTTCTTAAAAATCCAAGTCCCTACTTTGTTAGGAGATTTTTATCATTCCGTGCATTACAAGAATGAGAAAAGGAGGGGAGGATCTGTTAGTTGTTGTACTCCACTGCTGAGTCATTGGTTTTTCAAACATTTGCCTCAGACAGGTGCCTTTGTGGAAACCAAAGATGTGGCGAAATGGTCTAAACGATTGATGAGTTTAACTGCTGATAACATTGTATGGTTTGACCACCGGTTATTGAGAACAGAGCTTGTCACAAGATGCGGAAATTTTCCAAATGTGCCTTTGATTGGCAGAAAAGGAGGGATCAATTATAATCCAGTTTTGGCCATCCGACAGTTTGGGTATGCTTCCAGGGATCCTCCTACAGAGCAAGATGTGGAAGAATCTTTATTTTTTACAGGAACTAAAGATGCGAAGGTGGTAGAAGTAGTGAATGCTTGGAAAGATAAGCACAAAATTGGAAAAGCAGTTTTTGGAAAAGGAGATTGTAGATCTTATCCTGAATATGACAGGTGGATTGAGACGAAAGTAAAGGAATTGCTTTTACCCTTTTCAAGGGGACCTCTTTTATGTTCAGTACAGCCAGAACAACCCACTATGGTGGCTATTGAAGAATGTGAGAAGTGGAAGAAAATGGTTAGAGAGTTGCAGATAGAGAATTCTGGAATGAGCAGATGTCTTCAGAAAGCTCTAGCTGACAACAAAGAGTTGGAAAAGAGGGCCTTGAAAGCAGAAAAAACCTTGGCTGACAAAGAGGAAGATTTTGATGACAGAGCTCGGTACTTTCAGAAACTTACTTTGGGAGCAGATGACACTAGTCAGGCTCACAAGATTACAAAACAGGCTTTAGCCCGAAGCAAGGATTCATTAGCTCAACTTCGTCAAGCTTGGGATGAAGTCAGAATTAAAAATGCCGAGTTAAAGGATCAGTCGAAGACTAAAGACGAGGAGCTTAAAAAGGCACATGAGCAGAGGAGAAAGTATCGGGAAAGTCTCGGTAAAAGTCAAGAACAGTTAGAAGAAGCTAGAAGCCAACTGAGGAATACCAAGAAAGAGCTTGAAGAAGTCATGATAGAAAGGGAGATACTCAAGACGCAAGCTGGCATAAAGAGACACAAAGGAGTGTGTGATGACGAGGCTCTGATGTTGCATATGGGTTCTTTAAATGAAGCTCTTGAGAAAAGGGATATCTTGATCAAAGAAATGATTGAAAAGCCGAATCACCAGCGTACCCGTATACTTTTTGAGGAGATCAAATACTCAAGTGATAAGCTGAAGGATGTGGAATTGTCAGATTGATGTTCTTTTCCCTGTATTTTGTTGTTAATGGCTACCATCAGGCTTGTTGATGGATCCATTTTTTTCCTTGTATTGTATTTACGGTTGAACCCTTCTTAAATGTACTTGAATATTTTGTTGAATGAGTATGAGCAGTTTTATTCAGGATTATTTCTTATCAGATAGCCGCACACAAGCACATGACCACGATACGTCTCTTTATATCACGATTTCTGGTCTTCAGATTTCTGTGGTTGGATTGGAATCAGGGTGTAAAGCACTTTGGAAATGATAAGCATAACATTGCATGGCATTGCATAACATTCTGCATTTATGTTACTTGCTTTTCAAGTACTCGTTGCAGGGACTCTAACCTTTATTTGGTTTCAGGCAGCATAGCGGAGAGTCATATTCACCGATATTCGACGCGAAGAAATCAAGTAAGAATCATGGATCAAGTGCAAAGTGATTTGGCCGAAATGAGGGCGCGTATGGACCAGTTCATGACCCCCATGACTGGCATGGCACAAAATCAGGAGAGATTGAGGCTTCTGGTCGAGCGTCCAGACAGTGGGCCCGAAGGTGATCAGCATGACAATTCACAGGGACATGGCATTCCTCCTCCCGGTGGCAACCCTCCTCCTGGTGGTAACAATCGGGGTAATGGAAATGGTAGGCATGCTGGTGTCACTCTTGAAGATACCCTGGAAGACCAATTTACTCTGCTGGATGCTGATGTGGGTAATCAAGGTGATCAAAGGTATGAGGAGTTAGCAGAAAAGATCAGGGCCATAGAATGCAAGAACTCTATGGGTATTGATGTTACTAGCTTGGGGCTGGTCTCAGGAGTCAGAATTCCCCCTAAATTCAAGCCTCCCACTTTTGATAAGTATCACGGCAATGCGTGTCCCCAAACGCATCTTCAAGCTTACTTTGGGAAGATTTCAGCCCATACGGATGACGAGAAGCTATGGATGCACTATTTTCAGGACAGTCTGGCTGGGGCGTCCTTGACCTGGTATATGAAGTTGAATAGTGTAATACCCCAAAATTTGCTCTTCCCTTTTGGCATCATAGCATGGCATTATCATTTATCATATCATATCCATCTCATTAGCATTGCATTGCATTTAACATAGAAAAATGAAGCATGGCATCCTTCTTACCATCAGGGCATGTGATCAGGTGGAAGGTGGACAATCAAGGGATCATTCAAAGCACAAAAGGTCAATCAAGTGCCCTCAAGGCAAGCCAAGAGGTCTTTCATGTCTCATCCCATCTCAATTGATCTTCCACAACCTCAAGGATAAGAGATACAATGGGAGATTGAAGCACTACATCTTTCACTATGCAAGAGGTTCAAAAATTGAAGGAAAACCCTCAAAAGAGATAGCTCATTGATTCAAAGTCATTCTCAAGTGGCATTTCTCATCATCCTTTAAGAGGATACACAACATGCTCTGAGGAATTTGAAATTGAAGACTGCACTTTTTCCTCCTAACCAGAAGGGGCTGAAATTAGGGTTTCCAATTAAATCAGGGTATCTCTGATTTTTTGGACAAAACTTGTTGTCATGGTATTCCATATGTCCCTAAGTGTATGTATGTGGAAAATTGCATCTCAATTGGTTTTAGAAGTGGTTCAATTGGAAGAAAGATCAAGAATCAGAGAAATTGGGGCAAAGTCAAATAATCAGAGGAAAAAGTCAACTCTTGACTTTTTGAGCCCAAAATCATGAAATTCATGTTGCATATGTCCAATGTACAAAATTTGGTCAAGAAACTCCAAAGGAATCATGAAAAAATCAAGATGTGGAAAGTTGCCATTTTTGGATGAAGTAGGGTTACTAAAAATAGCAAGTTTTGGCCATTTTGCATCAGAATTTGAACCAAGGCCATTTAAATTTGGAGCACCAAATGAAAAATCCACTCTGCCTCAATGAAAGATCTTGTTTTAAGCTTCAAATCCATGTGTGGAACATCTCCATTGGATAAAAATTGAGTGAGATATGATTGATCAAAGTTTGAGCAAAGTAGGTTCAAAACTAGGTCATGACCAAGATTTTCAGGGCACGCGCGCGGTCATTTTAACAAACATGTGGTGGGCCTAATGTCCACTCATTTTTCTCATGGTTAAAGGCCTCAAATGGAAAACTTTTCAACATGAAAGTTGTTCATTGCATTGTCATCTTCAATATTCATGTTGGACAATTTTTGGTTTGATCAAGTTATGAGATAGTTTTAAGGGTTCAAAGTCATGTTGGTTATGCTGAAAACCCAGGCGCCATGTTGCCTTGCCAACCAACCCCATTACTACGCCATACACCAGTTTTGATTCCTTTTGTTTCAAGCAATTTTTCATCACCTTGTACACTTCCATTTGACTTGTTTTCAACATCAATATTGTTCCATGATAGCTCCTCTTTTCCATGACTCCAAAACCTTGCCAAACCATTCAATGAGTAGAGAGAAAAACCTCCACGAACTACCCTATGTTGGAATGGATGCATTGATAGCATGTTGCAGGATTCTGGTTCACACACACCACAAACACTTCCACACTTTATTTCCACATTTGGCCAAACATATCACCTACACAATGCACACTATCACGTGCCACACATGGGAATAGAAAGAACAAACTTGCTTACCAAGTTTCTGATGCGCAAGCCCCTGCTACACAACAGTGCCAATTCACTTTCTCCTTGCTCCCACCATATCTCACCATGAGCCATCTTCACCATAGCACTGCTCTCCCTAACTAACTTGACTCAGTTAGTTAGGGATGACTCAGTTTAACCCACTCAACTCAATTAACCAACTCACTAAACCATGGTTAATTCATGATATAAATTCAAACTTCACTTCACAATTCAGTTTTCAACTTCATTTTCACACTCTCACTCAACTACACTTCATTCTCATTTTTCCTCTGAAATTCGCAAGCTCTCTCTCTGAAGCTTCTCTTCCTCTCACACGATTTCATCATCATCTACATCTGAATCCATCTTCAAGCTTCAACATCACACAGCATTGGAACACATTGAAGCTTGGTAGCATTGAAGAGATTGAAGAGTCTTCCACTGCATATTGAATTTCATCAATATTTGCAAGGATTTGTGAGCCTTTATTTGGCCAGTTGAAGATCAAAGAGGAAGCACATTTCTCTGGTTCTCTTTCAACTACAGTTTCCTACATTTTCAGGTTTCAATATCCTAAACTTTCTTGGCACGATTTGCATTCTGTCTAGCTCGTGTTGTGATGATTTGAGCTCACTAAGAGCACTCCTCCATCTGGCTAGTTGATAGAGCTTCTTAGAAGCTTAGATCCAAAACCTAGGGCTAATTTCATTGCTTCTATTCTCTCTGTTTGTGTGTTGTTTGTGAAAACTAATCCTAGATTCATGCTCTACGTGACTTCCTGAATATTTTGATGTGCATTGCATAAATTTCTGGATTGTTTGGTTGATTGCAGCGCCGGAGAGTGGCCGGAGAGGGTGACCGGAGGTCCCTCTCCGGCCGGTGAGGGTTTGCTAGGGTTTTAGAACCAGAACATGTCACAACCGTTAGATCATTTCAATCCTAGGGTGTATACGTGGCCAGCACATAAATGAACCTCATGCCTCTCACGTGACTCTCTCTCTGAATGTTGACTTTGACTTGGTTTGGTGTGCGTGCGTTCATCATTATTAACATGCGTGTGCATTTTGATTCGTTAGATCTGATTACTTGTATGATTATCATTTGTTGACCGAATCATGTGGCTCTGATTGAGTCAACATTTGACTGAGGCTCCACCACTATTACTATAGACTGCGCGCTTAGTGGACCTAAGCCAGATTGTTATTCCCACCCCCTTTTTTCAAGCCCAAACCAGTTTGCACTGTCCAATTGCTATGTTCATACCCCCTTCCATTTCCACGTTTTTTTATTTTATTTCCTTTTTTTGTACATGTTTGCTTTCCATTTATTAAAAATACCAAATGACATTATAAAATTCTACAAAAATTCATGAGTATTCTTAAGACATTTAGGAAATTTTTCATGATTTTATTTTCTGATTTTATGACCATTTTGCCCCTGTTCCATTATTTCTTTTGAATTTCCATTTGTATGCATACTTAATGTGACATATGATTTTGTGCATTTTTGTTCTTGATCATAAAAAATGATTTTGATGCCTTTCTTTTTGCATTGTGGTCACAATATGTTGAGGTATGTTTGAGATTTATGATATGATTTTTAAGTCTTTTTTGGTTGACTTTTGATGTGTTGCTTTGAGCATGAATGCATGAAACTTCCATGAGACTTTGACCTAATTGTTGAGTGACTTTGGTTCTGATTCATTGCTTGTGGACTTGATATGTTAATGGCATGTGTTTAAGGTGTTTGATTGGTGAAAGTCATAATTTTTGAAGCATGTTTGCTATTTGTTTGAAGCATGAAGTTTAACTTGTTCATTTTGTGAATGCATGCCTCATGTTTGGTTTGCTTGATCATGAAGGCACTTGTGCCATGAGTTGTGGTTTTGTTTGAGGATGTATAGCATGTTAATTGACTTCTGATTGTGACATTTGGGTTTCATCTTTGCATGTTTGATGTTTATCTTGCACCTTAAGTCACTTGTTTCACAAGTATGAACCACATTCACATCACTTCACCTTTTCTTCTTTGCTTCTTGTTGGATTGAGATTTTGTTTGCATGATTTGGTATGCTCATTTAGGATAACATTAGGTTGTGTAAATATGAGTTACATTCTGACTTGGAAGCATGTATAGCATTCAATCTCATTTTACTTTGTTTGTCAACTTGTTTGAATTTGATTTGTTCATTATATTTTCTTACTTTACTTGTAAGTGATTGTGCTAACCATGTAGGGGCTTCGGTAAGTTTCAATTGAGTGTGGATAAGGAATCCACATTCAACTTCTATCCTTTCTCTTTTACAATTCCATTTTGTGTTTTGTTAAGCACTTATGTGCTTTCTTTTAATAACTCATCACTTTCCCTTTGTGATTTATAATTCATCTTCTACTTTAGAAGTGAATTGTTTAATTCATTCTTTCTTTAGATTTTAGGTTGAAACCTCACAAACCTTTAGGATCACTCCCTTTAATCTTCAATTAGGATTGAGTCTTAGTCCATATAGGTTTTACCTTTTCTCCTCTCTTGAGTCTCTTTTCTCATCTCAAAGAAAATTCAAAATATGTAACAAAGGTAGGCATTTATTGCATTTAGGCCTTTCATATAAAGAAAAGATTATAAGGGGTCTTCTCTTGTAATCTTAGAATGTGTAGCATATAGCCCATCTTGGGTCAATGTGTTAAACATTTGATCTTGTATGAGGGACTTAAATGCAATACTTGTTGAAGGTGCAAATAATAAAAAAACACTTCTTCATTTCTTAATCAACAAAACACTTAATAAACACAAGTATGCTAGTGTGTTTGAACCTTGACAATTGGAACTAAGTGTGGGGGTCTTCTTCACTCTTAGTGTGCTTTCTTACCCATTCCATCTTGGAATGTGAGGATGTACACATTCCAATGACTAAGATTCAGATACACTATCATATGCAAACAAATGAAAAAACTCTTAAAAGACAAAAACAAACAATAATGTCTTTCCTTCGGGAATTCTTTTCTCACCTCATTCACTCTCAACGCACGAACGCGCTTCTACTCGTTCTATTGCAAGATGGTAACGCACTCGGACCAGCGAGCCTGCAACACCTGAGCTAGAACGTCAGCCGTTCTCTAAAAAACACAAACAATTCATCCCTAGTGAGGGGAACTACGTCGCTCTGATTCTCATGCTCCTGATGAGATACGTAGGCAGTGGGGTAGGGCCCATGCGAGCACGTCTTTTATTTTCCCTACATTTGTTTTCTTCCCTTTTCCATTCCTTTTTCAGTTCTTTCTCAGTATTCCTTTCTTTACACCCTTTGATCGAGACAAGCAAGCGTGGATCCCATCGGGTACGATGGACGCGTGGGGGTGCTAATACCTTCCCCGCGCGTAACCGACTCCCGAACCCAGTTCTCTTGGTCGCAAGACCATGCTCTTTCCTTTCCTTCAGGTTTATGCGGTGTTTCCTTTCCCTCTCATGGGATAAATACACATTGCTGGCGACTCTGTTTCGGTGCCACTTTCGCGTTTGTACTTGGATGAAAATCCCGGGAGCGACAGCTGGCGACTCTGCTGGGGAGAATGAGGTTGACCTATTGCTGGTCCATCCCTAAGCGAGTCAATCCTAGCGCTTGTCTGTTTTTCTTTCATTGGGTGTTTATTGTTGTGCTGTATTTACCATTTTACTGTATAGTTATTTACTGTATATTACTGTATATTACTGCATTTACTGCATTTTAGCATTTTTATTCCATATGATATATTATGCTATGCTGGACTATGCTGTTTTCTGTTTGGCGGGATGGGATTTCTGAGAGATAAGCCCATTACACAGGCTTGAGTATACACTTAGAATTAGAGTGGAGAGTAGTGGGACCTACGTGCCGTTTGGAGTGCGTTGGGTGTTCACGAAATTCACAGCTAGATGAGGCTATCTTGGGACACGTCGTGGCATACGCATCTTGCGTATTCCAGGATGTAGATCTAGAGAGCTGTCGACTCTAGTGACCGATCATGAGGACCTTAGTGGAAATATCCCTCTTTAGTGGTGACAATGGCAGACCACATTCTGTGGCAAACCCATTCGCACCCGAGGGCCCACTTTGGAACTTGCATAGGATGACTTTTATTTTCTAAGGGGAGTCAGTGGACGACCTCTTTGATTGGCATAGCATTGTATCCTACGGGCTGAATGTGCTATTGCTTCTCAAACCTCTGAAGCTGACAAGCCTTATTTTCTAAGAACCACATGTGAGTATGGGCGGGATGTTTACAGGTTTGCAGGAAACCCAGCCTCCTACCTACCTTACTTGTGATTCTATGATGATTTCAGACATTGTATCCTATGACAGTGATTTAAGTGTTCATCTCAGATATTGCCAGACTCAGTACAGAGACACAGTGCACACAGTTCAATACAGACACCGACACTTGATTACCTGATCACATGCCCTTTTGCATTGCATTATCATATCATAACAGTTATGTTTGTCATTTTCAGGTGCATAATACATTTCTGATTCCAATCCATGGGTTCAACAGAGATCGTCGCCGAGAGAAAGAACAATGTGTCTTACAAGTTTCCAGATCCTGTCTTGGATTCATTGCTCAAAGTTATAGATATGGCTGGTCCGGGTATTCTTGATAGGTTTCAGAAGAGCTACGGGAATTTGGTTGGGATGGTCCGTACAATCACCAAGTATGAGCATGATGCTTTACACACTCTGCTGCAGTTCTACGAGCCTTCGTTGAGGTGCTTTCTTTTTTCAAATTACATTTTGATGCCAACACTGGAAGAATTCTCATTTATTTTGGGAATTCCGATCACGTCGGCAATACCATTCTTCTCTGGTAGTTCTCCCAGCGTAAAAGAAATTGCTGCTGCTTTACAAATGGATCAGACATTGATAAAGAGCGGTGTGAGCAGTAAAAATGGAGTTAGCGGATTTCATTTAGAATTTCTGGCTGGACAGGCCCAAGAGGCTGCAAGTGCTAAAAATTGGACGGTTTACAATTCCATTCTGGCTCTCTGCATATATGGCCTAGTTTTCTTTCCCAATCAGCAAGACTTTGTGGATATGCAAGCAACGAGAGTTTTTGTCCTTAAAAATCCAGTCCCTACTTTGTTAGGAGATTTTTATCATTCCGTGCATTACAAGAATGAGAAAAGGAGGGGAGGATCTGTTAGTTGTTGCACTCCACTGCTGAGTCATTGGTTTTTCAAACATTTGCCTCAGACAGGTGCCTTTGTGGAAACCAAAGATGTGGCGAAATGGTCTAAAAGATTGATGAGTTTAACTGCTGATAACATTGTATGGTTTGATCACCGGTTGTTGAGAATAGAGCTTGTCACAAGATGCGGAAATTTTCCAAATGTGCCTTTGATTGGCAGAAAAGGAGGGATCAATTATAATCCAGTTTTGGCCATCCGACAGTTTGGGTATGCTTCCAGATATCCTCCTACAGAGCAAGATGTGGAAGAATCTTTATTCTTTACAGGAACTAAAGATGCAAAGGTGGTAGAAGTAGTGAATGCTTGGAAAGATAAGCACAAAATTGGAAAAGCAGTTTTTGGAAAAGGAGATTGTAGATCTTATCCTGAATATGACAGGTGGATTGAGACGAAAGTAAAGGAATTGCTTTTACCCTTTTCAAGGGGACCTCTTTTATGTTCAGCACAGCCAGAACAACCCACTATGGTGGCTATTGAAGAATGTGAGAAGTGGAAGAAAATGGTCAGAGAGTTGCAGATAGAGAATTCTGGAATGAGCAGATGCCTTCAGAAAGCTCTAGCTGACAACAAAGAGTTGGAAAAGAGAGCCTTGAAAGCGGAAAAAACCTTGGCTGACAAAGAGGAAGATTTTGATGACCGAGCTCGGTACTTTCGGAAACTTACTCTGGGAGCAGATGACACTAGTCAGGCTCACAAGATTACAAAACAGGCTTTAGCCCGAAGCAAGGATTCATTAGCTCAACTTCGTCAAGCTTGGGATGAAGTCAGAATTGAAAATGCCGAGTTAAAGGATCAGTCGAAGACTAAAGACGAGGAGCTTAAAAAGGCACATGATCAGAGGAGAAAGTATCGGGAAAGTCTCGATAAAAGTCAAGAGCAGTTAGAAGAAGTTAGAAGCCAGTTGAAGAATACCAAGAAAGAGCTTGAAGAAGCCATGATAGAAAGAGAGATACTCAAGACGCAAGCCGGCATAAAGAGACACAAAGGAGTGTGTGATGACGAAGCTCGGATGCTGCATATGGGTTCTTTAACTGAAGCTCTTGAGAAAAGGGATGTCTTGATCAAAGAAATGATTGAAAAGCCGAATCACCAGCGTACCCGTATACTTTTTGAGGAGATCAAATACTCAAGTGATAAGCTGAAGGGTGTGGAATTGTCAGACTGATGTTCTTTTCCTTATATTTTGTTGTTAATGGTTACCATCAGGCTTGTTGATGGATCCATTTTTCCTTGTATTGCATTTGCGGTTGAACCTTTCTTAAATGTACTTGAATATTTTGTTGAATGAGTATGAGCAGTTTTATTCAGAATTATTCTTTATCAGATAGCTGCGCACAAGCACATGACCACGACACGTCTCTCTATATCACAATTTCTGGTCTTCAGAATTCTGTGGTTGGATTGGAATCAGGGTATAAAGCACCTCGGAAATGACAAACATGGCATTGCATGGCATTGCATATCATTTTGCATTTTTTGTTACTTGCTTTTCAGGTACTCGTTGCGGGGTCTCTAACCTTTATTTGGTTTCAGGCAGTATAGCGGAGAATCATATTCACCGATATTCGACGCGAAGGAATCAAGTAAGAATCATGGATCAAGTGCAAAGTGATTTGGCGGAAATGAGGGCGCGTATGGACCAGTTCATGACCCTCATGACTGGCATGGCGCAAAATCAGGAGAGACTGAGGCTTCTGGTAGAGCGTCCCGACAACGGGCCCGAAGGTGATCATCATGACAATTCACAGGGACATGGCATTCCTCCTCCCGGTGGCAACCCTCCTCCTGGTGGTAACAATCGGGGTAATGGGAATGGTAGGCATGCTGGTGTTACCCTTGAAGATACTCTGGAAGACCAATTTACTCTACTAGATGCTGATGTGGGTAATCAAGGTGATCGAAGGTATGATGAGTTAGCAGAGAAGATCAGGGCCATAGAATGCAAGAACTCTATGGGTATTGATGTTACCAGCTTGGGGCTGGTCTCAGGAGTCAGAATTCCCCCTAAATTCAAGCCTCCTACTTTCGATAAGTATCACGGCAATGCGTGTCCCCAAACGCATCTTCAAGCTTACTTTGGGAAGATTTCAGCCCATACGGATGACGAGAAGCTATGGATGCACTATTTTCAGGACAGTCTGGCTGGGGCGTCCTTGACCTGGTATATGAAGTTGAATAGAGCTGCTGTGAAGAATTGGAAAGATCTGGCAGAAGCGTTCCTGAAGCAATACCAATATAATATTGACATGGCGCCCAACCGCACCCAATTGCAGGGATTGTCACAAAATGCCAAGGAGAGTTTCAAAGAATATGCACAGAGGTGGAGGGAAATGGCTGCCCAGGTTCAACCTCCCTTATCAGACAGAGAAATGGCAGATATGTTCATGGGCACCTTGCAAGGGGCCTATCTGGATAGATTAGCTGCTTGTCCGTCAACTGGGTTTGCTGATATTGTGATTGCGGGAGAAAGGATAGAAAGTCTGTTAAAGCTTGGAAAGATCCAGGATGTGAGTGGGGCTGGTTCTTCGGGGACGAAGAAACCGTTTGCTAGTAACCAGAAAAGAAGAGAAGGTGATACGAATGCTGTGTTTAGAGGACGAGGCAGAGGGCGTTCTCGAGCTTATTATCAGGTAGATGCTGTGACAATCCCCACACCGTCTGTTCAGAAACAACAACCCCAACAACAAGTTCAACAGCAACAACCCTTTTTCCAGCAAAGGTCTAGACAGAGGGATCGTAAGATGGATCCTCTCCCTATGACTTATGCCGCGCTGTTGCCCCGGCTACTCGAGTTAAAGTTGGTAGAACTCCGTACTATGAAAGCTCCGGTTGCCGGAAACCTGCCACCTAACTTCGATGCTAATGCTCGTTGTGAGTTCCACTCAGGTGCTCAGGGGCACTCCATTGAAAAATGCTGGGCTTTCCATCATAAAGTACAAGATTTGATTGATGCTAAAGCCATCAATTTCTCTCCCGCTCCTAATATTACTCAGCATCCCATGCCTGATCATAGCGCAGCAAATGTGTACGCTATTGAAGATGGGAGGAGATTGAATCTGGTGACAGATATCCGTCAAGTGAAAACTTCTTTGTTGGTTGTAAAAGATCGTTTATTGAAGGGACAGGTGTTCCCGGGCTGTAATCAAGATTGCTTTGAGTGTATGAATCAGGAGAACGGCTGTGATAAGTTGAAGATGGGTTTACAGAATCTGATCGATGAAGGATGTCTACAGTTCGATAGAGTCGTGAAAGACACTGATGAGATATCAACCGTGACCATCTATTACACTCCCGCTGAGATTCAAATGCCGGTCAATGCAGTTCCCGTGGCGAGTGTCGCGCCAGAAGGGCCCAGTCCTGTCACTATCACGGTGCCAGGACCAATTCCGTTCATATCCACGAAAGCTATCCCATGGCACTATGGGGCAGATGTATATTACGAAGGTAAAAAGCAGGAAGTTGAGTCATCAGTCAGCCCAAATGTTGATAACGTAGGGGGTGTAGGGGGCTTTACAAGGAGTGGAAGGTTGTTCGCTCCCCAAACCTTGAGAAGTGATAAAGAGGCAGAAGCTGCAGCAAAGGCTAAAGGTAAACAGGTGGTTGAAAGTGCACCTACACCTGAAGCAGAGACAAAGATTACTTTTGATAAGGAAATGGAAGAATTTATGAAGATAATCAAGAAAAGCGATTATAAGATTGTGGACCAACTGAATCAGACCCCTTCAAAGATTTCAATCTTGTCATTATTGATGTGCTCTGATGCGCACCGACAGGCGTTGTTGAAAGTGTTGAAGAGTGCGTACGTGCCACAAGAAATTACTGTTAATCAGCTCGAGGGCGTAATCTCCAATGTTAATGTCAGCCATGGCTTGGGCTTTACAAGTAGAGATTTGACTGTTGAAGGAAGAAACCATAATAAGGCTTTGCATATCACGATGGAGTGTAAGGGCGCAGTGTTATCTCATGTACTGGTAGACACTGGTTCATCACTCAATGTCTTGCCCAAGAAGGCATTAATGAAACTGGAAGTTGATGGTTTGATCTTAAAGCCTAGTGAGTTGGTGGTCAGAGCATTCGATGGAACTAGACGATCTGTGTTTGGTGAGGTGGAATTGCCCGTACAAATTGGACCACAGGTATTCAAATCCACGTTCCATGTAATGGACATACAACCTGCATATAGTTGCCTATTGGGGCGCCCTTGGATTCACGGAGCCGGGGCTGTTACTTCTACTCTACATCAAAAGCTGAAGTATGAGTTTGAAGGGCAGGTTGTGACAGTGTGTGGGGAAGAAGACATCTTTGTGAGTCACTTGTCCACATTCAAGTACATTGAAATGGATGGGGAAATTCATGAGATGCTGTGCCAATCATTTGAAGCAGTCAATATTGACGATGCACCTGAGTCTTCTTCTGTACCAGTTGGGGCTGGTACCTCCATTTCATCTTACAAACAAGCTGTCGAGGTCGTCAGGGCAGGCAACGCCCAAGGTTGGGGCAGGTTGATAGAGACCCCAACGAAGGAAGACAAATTTGGTATTGGTTATCATCCCTTTACAACTTCAGATGCGGGGAGCAGGGGACCCATTACTTTCAATAGTGGGGGAATTATCTACACGGACCAGTCTTGTGCAGCCACAGAGGATAGTGTTGACAGTAATTGTGACCTGGACAACTGGGTACGCCCTCGTGCTCCGGGACAACAAGTGCAAAACTGGTTCGTTGAAGAAGTCATCCGGGTTACTCTTCAGACAGAGTAATTTTTCTTTGTTTTTTTTCTAACCATAATGCATGACAAAATCTTGCGCTCTGCCCAAGGCGTATAGATTCATTTGTAGGGCCACCATGGTTGCATTTGCAATGTTTAATCATTAATAAAGGACGTTTTGCAATCAAATTTTGTTCTCTGTCTTTCAGTTTTTATTTTTGCACAAAAAAATATAAAATGGCAATGTTTCATTTTCTTTTGTTTTGCTTAAAAATAAATTCTAAAATAAGGCATGAACCCGTTCATGCAGACTTGATCCTCCGGATACCACTGATAACGATTTTGATATGGCCATGTATGACTTTGACAATCCGATTTATCAAGCCGAAGAAGGGGATGAGAAAGATTGTGAACTTTCTGAAGAACTGGCCAGATTGCTGAAACAAGAGGAAAGGGTCATCCAGCCTCATCAGGAGACTGTAGACATCATCAATATTGGTACCAAGGACGCCAAGAAAGAGATCAGGATTGGTGCCAGCTTGCAAGCAGATGTGAAGCAAACTTTGACGGAAATGTTGCGCGAGTATGTTGACATCTTCGCCTGGTCGTATCAAGACATGCCGGGGTTGGATACGGATATTGTCGTGCACAGGCTACCATTGAGAGAAGAATGTCCGCCAGTCAAGCAGAAACTTCGTCGGACTCACCCCGACATGGCCTTAAAGATTAAGGAGGAAGTCCAGAAGCAGTGGGACGCTGGTTTTCTTGCTGTGACAAAGTATCCTCCATGGGTAGCCAACATCGTGCCAGTACCGAAGAAAGATGGAAAAGTGAGAATGTGTGTGGATTATCGAGATCTTAATAAAGCTAGCCCGAAAGATGATTTTCCACTACCTCATATTGATGTGCTGGTCGATAATACAGCTCAATTTTCAGTGTTCTCATTTATGGACGGGTTCTCCGGGTACAACCAGATCAAGATGGCACCTGAAGATATGGAGAAGACCACGTTCATTACTCCGTGGGGTACATATTGTTATAAAGTAATGCCTTTTGGGTTGAAAAACGCAGGGGCAACGTACCAGCGGGCGATGGTGACATTGTTTCATGACTTGATTCATAAGGAGATCGAATGTTATGTAGATGATATGATTGCCAAGTTGAGAACAGAAGAGGAACATCTGGTTAATCTGAAAAAGCTGTTTGAAAGGTTGAGAAAGTTCCGTCTGAGATTAAATCCAAACAAGTGCACGTTTGGGGTGCGTTCTGGAAAGTTACTGGGCTTCATTGTGAGCGAAAGAGGAATCGAGGTTGATCCTGCCAAGGTGAAAGCAATACAAGAAATGCCTGAACCGAGAACAGAAAAAGAGGTTCGTGGTTTCTTGGGTAGATTGAACTACATTGCAAGGTTCATATCTCACCTAACAGCCACGTGTGAACCAATATTTAAATTGTTAAGGAAAGATCAAACGGTCAGGTGGAATGACGATTGCCAATTGGCATTCGATAAGATAAAAGAATACTTGCAGGAACCTCCGATTCTAATGCCTCCAGTTGAAGGGAGACCGCTGATAATGTATCTGACAGTGCTTGAAGGTTCCATGGGTTGTGTTCTCGGTCAACATGACGAGACAGGTAGGAAGGAGCATGCTATTTACTACCTGAGCAAAAAGTTCAATGATTGTGAGTCCCGATACTCAATGCTTGAAAAGACATGCTGTGCACTTGCATGGGCCGCTAAGCGATTGAGGCAATATATGGTTAGGCACACAACCTTGTTGATTTCAAAAATGGATCCTATCAAGTACATTTTCGAGAAACCGGCATTGACAGGCAGAGTTGCACGGTGGCAAATGGTCTTGACAGAGTATGACATTCAGTACACTTCACAAAAGGCCATCAAAGGAAGTATCTTGTCCGACTATCTTGCGCAACAGCCGATTGATGATTACCAACCCATGAAGTTTGACTTCCCTGATGAAGACATCATGTTTCTCAAAGCTAAAGACTGCGAGGAACCACTTCCGGAGGAGGGGCCAGACCCTGAATCCAAATGGAGTCTGATGTTTGATGGGGCTGTCAATATGAATGGGTGCGGAGTTGGAGCAGTTCTTATCACGCCGGAAGGTGTTCATATGCCTTTCACTGCCCGAATAACTTTCGGATGCACCAACAATGAAGCAGAGTACGAAGCTTGTATAATGGGGATCGAGGAGGCGATTAATCTACGGATTAAAACCCTTGATATATTCGGTGATTCAGCTTTGGTAATCAATCAAGTGAAAGGGAGTTGGTACACGCACCAAGCAAATCTAGTGCCGTATAGAGATTATACGAGGAGATTGCTGACATTTTTCACAACAGTGAAACTGTACCACATTCCTCGAGATGAGAATAGGTTCGCTGATGCCTTGGCCACTTTGTCTTCCATGATCAAAGTGCAAGGATGGAACCATGTACCTAAGATTGAGGTATCCCGCCTTGACAGACCAGCATTTGTGTTTGCGGTCGATGCAACATCTGATGACAAGCCATGGTTTCATGACATTAAGTGTTTCTTGAAAAGTCAAGAGTACCCGTCAGGGGCATCGTCCAAAGACAGGAAGACGTTGAGAAGGTTAGCTGGTAGTTTCTTCTTGAACAAAGATGGCGTGCTGTATAAAAGAAATTTTGACACGGTCCTGCTTAGATGTGTGGATAGACATGAAGCAGACCTGTTGATGATTGAAGTGCACGAAGGCTCTTTCGGTACTCATGCCGGAGGGCAGGCAATGGCTAAAAAGTTGTTAAGGTCGGGATATTATTGGTTGACTATGGAGTCAGATTGTTGCAAATATGCCCGCAAATGCCATAAATGCCAGATCTATGCAGACAAGGTGCATGTGCCTCCAAATCCGTTGAGCATCATGTCGTCGCCTTGGCCGTTTGCCATGTGGGGCATTGATATGATCGGAAAGATTGAGCCTACAGCTTCCAATGGTCATCGTTTCATCTTGGTGGCAATTGATTACTTCACCAAATGGGTTGAAGCCGCATCCTATGCCAATGTTACAAAACAAGTGGTCGCTCGTTTCTTAAAACGGGATATCATTTGCCGATATGGAGTTCCCGAAAGAATCATTACTGATAATGGTTCTAATTTGAACAATAAGATGATGGCTGAGTTATGCCGGGACTTCAAAATCGAACACCACAATTCTTCTCCGTACCGCCCAAAGATGAATGGCGCGGTCGAAGCGGCCAACAAAAATATCAAGAAGATTGTGCAGAAGATGGTTGTCACGTACAAAGATTGGCATGAGATGTTACCATTTGCTTTGCATGGGTATCGAACGTCGGTACGCACGTCCACTGGGGCAACCCCATTCTCACTTGTATATGGTATGGAGGCAGTGCTACCGGTTGAAGTAGAGATTCCGTCCCTCAGAGTCATGATGGATGTTAAGCTAGATGAAGCTGAATGGGTACGAGCCAGATTTGATCAGTTGAGCCTTATTGAGGAAAAGCGATTGGCGGCTGTGTGTCATGGGCAACTATACCAGCGCAGAATGAAGCAGGCATTTGACCAAAAGGTGCGTCCTCGGGTTTATAAAGTCGGAGATGTGGTACTCAAAAGGATCCTTCCTCCCAATACAGATCACAGGGGCAAATGGACTCCTAATTATGAAGGTCCATTCGTGGTTAAAAAGGTCTTTTCGGGCGGAGCTTTATTGCTTACAACCATGGATGGCGAAGACTTTTCATCCCCTGTCAACTCGGACGTAGTCAAAAAATACTTCGCATGAATAGACCCGCTGGATAATAAAAATAAAAAAAATCCAGGCAAAAAAGGGCATCCCGGCGAACCAAAAACAGAATAAGGTTCGGGCAAAAATTAGGGATATAATTAAAAAATTTTGTACACCCGGTAAGTTGAAAACCCGAAAGGGCAACTTAGGCAAAAAAGGGTATCCTGGTGGATCGAAAACCTGAAAGGGCGGTCCACACAAAAGAGGGATTTAAGCGAATGACTACGGTTTGAGTTATCTGTACCCTGTCACCGTTTGAACAACTGACGTTCTGAAGGATAGGAATCGGTCTGATCATTCCTCAGAAGGCAAGGTCGGGGAGTTTTGAAGACATACTGGTCATAACAGAATGGAAACTCAGTGGAATTCCGTTTTCACATTGCCATTAGGATAGTTTCTTTTCTCAATTTTCAGCGATCACCTCTTTCCAGGGATTGCTTCCAGATGTAATTGCCTATTCTGGGCTCTCAGTCAATAAATTGAATTTCAGTAAAAAGCTTTCTATTTTTGTTTTATTGCTTTGTTTGCAAAAACGTCCTAATTTTTGATAAAACATTGCATTTGAAAACATGGCAGCCTTGCAATAACATGCGCAGAAAAAATATTTGAAATTACTTCGAATGTTGAATACTCCCGGATGGTGGATTCTAGCCACGCAATATTCGGGGCATGTGGGCATATTCTTTTGTTGCAGGTAGCAGGTGCAGATGATTTTAAGCACAAGACCAGCAATAAATCACCCCACGCAAAAGACGGGGGCAATTATGGGTAAGGAGATCGGCGTTCATCGTTCGGTCGACGATTGTTCATAACGGGTCGATATCAGTGAATTAAGTTCAACTGGGTACCGTTGCATCTTATTAAGTCGATTCTCTCATTCAGTACTTCCAACAGCTACAAGCTTTTCTATATCGATAACGGTCACAGGTTCCCCAAAAGAGTGGTCTCGTCGACACCGAAACTGATGGTCATTATCCCCAGCGAAGTCACAAGAGTTTGAAGAGGCTAGATCTTCTGTAAAATCCTCTTATGACATCCTTTGCGGGGACGAATTGTTGTGTTGTCCAAGCATGGGGCATGATTGTTTCCCCAGCATGAAGTGTTGGTCACCCCCAGTAGAGTTTGAGGACAGTTGGTCTTCTGTAAAATTCTCTCAAAAGGCATTCCCCAACACGAGACGCTTTAAAGCAGTTTTCTCCAGCAGAGTTTGTTATAAACTCGTCATCCCCAACGGAATTGTCCAAAGGGAAAGCTCGCCTAACATGGGGCATTGTGGTACTCATCCTAAGCTTGACAGTCATATTCTTCAGCAGACTACTGTGGATTTGCTTTGTGTTTCCCCAACAGATCTCTAAGGACTCTTTCTAGCAAGTTGCAGTAGAATGTTCTAACCAGGATTCGCATATCCCTGGCAGAGTAGCCCTGATACCCAGCAAGATCGTATCTCTGGTCATGGTATCCCCACAAAGGTCAGCATCGAATCTTGTCAGCAATACTCCCCAGCTGAGTTGTCGTTCTCCCCGCAGAGGTTTATCAGATCGACAGAATCTATTCCTCAACAAGGATGGTACAGCCTTTCCCCAGCCGGGTCAGAAGGTTGATAATCCCTATAAAGGATCTTGGGTTGAATAAATCCCCAAGCAGAGTTTTAATGGCTCATTTCCCCAGCAGGACGTCATTTAAAAATTCTCATCCCCAGCGGAGTTGCTGTGACCAGAATCCAGCCCCAAACAGATGGAATAATTCCTGCCAGAGTCGTCATTCCCTCATATCTTAAAGTCCAATTTATTTTTGGCAAGCTTGACAATTCGAAGCAGACGGATTGTTCATCCATTCGCCAGCAGAGATATTATCCTTTTAGGAGTCTCCGAGATTAAATCATTGATTGTGGTTCCTCAGCAGAGTCGGCAGAGATGTCTGGCGCGGAGGCAGAGAGTAATTCGATTTTAAAATTCCAAAAGTCCAACAGTGGATTGGCAAAAGTCCGTCTTCGGGTGGCAAAAGTCCAACAGTGGATTGGCGAAAGGTCCATCTAAGGGTGGCATATTCTCAAAAGTCCATCTTCGGGTGGCAAAGCAGCTAAAAGTCCAACAGTGGATTGGCGAAAGGTCCATCTAAGGGTGGCATATTCTCAAAGTCCAACAGTGGATTGGCAAAAGTCCGTCTTCGGGTGGCGAAAGTCCAACAGTGGATTGGCAAAAGTCCATCTTCGGGTGGCACGAAGCTGCAAAGTCCACCAGTAGTGTGGCAGGCCAGTAGTCGTCTGGAATTGCATAAAAGACATTATTAAAGTCCACCAGTAGTGTGGCAAGCCAGTAGTCGTCTGGCGTCGTTCAAAAAGACATTTCTAAAGTCCACCAGTAGTGTGGCAAGCCAGTAGTCGTCTGGCGTCGTTCAAAAAGACATTTCCAAAGTCCACCAGTAGCGTGGCAGGCCAGTAGTCGTCTGGAATTGCATAAAAGACAGTATTAAAGTCCACCAGTAGCGTGGCAAGCCAGTAGTCGTCTGGCATCGTTCAAAAGACAGATCTCTCCGACGTTTCATCGAGGACTCAATCCAGCAGTCTCGTTGGGTTTATATCCCTGTTATTCTTCATCATCCAGAGCAAATTTTTGGTTATATTTGGTATTCAATCACTATATACCTTGAAAGTCCGAAAGCAATTGCTTTCAGGCATTCAGGTCTACAGCGCTTGAATAGGGGCAGCTGTAATACCCCAAAATTTGCTCTTCCCTTTTGGCATCATAGCATGGCATTATCATTTATCATATCATATCCATCTCATTAGCATTGCATTGCATTTAACATAGAAAAATGAAGCATGGCATCCTTCTTACCATCAGGGCATGTGATCAGGTGGAAGGTGGACAATCAAGGGATCATTCAAAGCACAAAAGGTCAATCAAGTGCCCTCAAGGCAAGCCAAGAGGTCTTTCATGTCTCATCCCATCTCAATTGATCTTCCACAACCTCAAGGATAAGAGATACAATGGGAGATTGAAGCACTACATCTTTCACTATGCAAGAGGTTCAAAAATTGAAGGAAAACCCTCAAAAGAGATAGCTCATTGATTCAAAGTCATTCTCAAGTGGCATTTCTCATCATCCTTTAAGAGGATACACAACATGCTCTGAGGAATTTGAAATTGAAGACTGCACTTTTTCCTCCTAACCAGAAGGGGCTGAAATTAGGGTTTCCAATTAAATCAGGGTATCTCTGATTTTTTGGACAAAACTTGTTGTCATGGTATTCCATATGTCCCTAAGTGTATGTATGTGGAAAATTGCATCTCAATTGGTTTTAGAAGTGGTTCAATTGGAAGAAAGATCAAGAATCAGAGAAATTGGGGCAAAGTCAAATAATCAGAGGAAAAAGTCAACTCTTGACTTTTTGAGCCCAAAATCATGAAATTCATGTTGCATATGTCCAATGTACAAAATTTGGTCAAGAAACTCCAAAGGAATCATGAAAAAATCAAGATGTGGAAAGTTGCCATTTTTGGATGAAGTAGGGTTACTAAAAATAGCAAGTTTTGGCCATTTTGCATCAGAATTTGAACCAAGGCCATTTAAATTTGGAGCACCAAATGAAAAATCCACTCTGCCTCAATGAAAGATCTTGTTTTAAGCTTCAAATCCATGTGTGGAACATCTCCATTGGATAAAAATTGAGTGAGATATGATTGATCAAAGTTTGAGCAAAGTAGGTTCAAAACTAGGTCATGACCAAGATTTTCAGGGCACGCGCGCGGTCATTTTAACAAACATGTGGTGGGCCTAATGTCCACTCATTTTTCTCATGGTTAAAGGCCTCAAATGGAAAACTTTTCAACATGAAAGTTGTTCATTGCATTGTCATCTTCAATATTCATGTTGGACAATTTTTGGTTTGATCAAGTTATGAGATAGTTTTAAGGGTTCAAAGTCATGTTGGTTATGCTGAAAACCCAGGCGCCATGTTGCCTTGCCAACCAACCCCATTACTACGCCATACACCAGTTTTGATTCCTTTTGTTTCAAGCAATTTTTCATCACCTTGTACACTTCCATTTGACTTGTTTTCAACATCAATATTGTTCCATGATAGCTCCTCTTTTCCATGACTCCAAAACCTTGCCAAACCATTCAATGAGTAGAGAGAAAAACCTCCACGAACTACCCTATGTTGGAATGGATGCATTGATAGCATGTTGCAGGATTCTGGTTCACACACACCACAAACACTTCCACACTTTATTTCCACATTTGGCCAAACATATCACCTACACAATGCACACTATCACGTGCCACACATGGGAATAGAAAGAACAAACTTGCTTACCAAGTTTCTGATGCGCAAGCCCCTGCTACACAACAGTGCCAATTCACTTTCTCCTTGCTCCCACCATATCTCACCATGAGCCATCTTCACCATAGCACTGCTCTCCCTAACTAACTTGACTCAGTTAGTTAGGGATGACTCAGTTTAACCCACTCAACTCAATTAACCAACTCACTAAACCATGGTTAATTCATGATATAAATTCAAACTTCACTTCACAATTCAGTTTTCAACTTCATTTTCACACTCTCACTCAACTACACTTCATTCTCATTTTTCCTCTGAAATTCGCAAGCTCTCTCTCTGAAGCTTCTCTTCCTCTCACACGATTTCATCATCATCTACATCTGAATCCATCTTCAAGCTTCAACATCACACAGCATTGGAACACATTGAAGCTTGGTAGCATTGAAGAGATTGAAGAGTCTTCCACTGCATATTGAATTTCATCAATATTTGCAAGGATTTGTGAGCCTTTATTTGGCCAGTTGAAGATCAAAGAGGAAGCACATTTCTCTGGTTCTCTTTCAACTACAGTTTCCTACATTTTCAGGTTTCAATATCCTAAACTTTCTTGGCACGATTTGCATTCTGTCTAGCTCGTGTTGTGATGATTTGAGCTCACTAAGAGCACTCCTCCATCTGGCTAGTTGATAGAGCTTCTTAGAAGCTTAGATCCAAAACCTAGGGCTAATTTCATTGCTTCTATTCTCTCTGTTTGTGTGTTGTTTGTGAAAACTAATCCTAGATTCATGCTCTACGTGACTTCCTGAATATTTTGATGTGCATTGCATAAATTTCTGGATTGTTTGGTTGATTGCAGCGCCGGAGAGTGGCCGGAGAGGGTGACCGGAGGTCCCTCTCCGGCCGGTGAGGGTTTGCTAGGGTTTTAGAACCAGAACATGTCACAACCGTTAGATCATTTCAATCCTAGGGTGTATACGTGGCCAGCACATAAATGAACCTCATGCCTCTCACGTGACTCTCTCTCTCTGAATGTTGACTTTGACTTGGTTTGGTGTGCGTGCGTTCATCATTATTAACATGCGTGTGCATTTTGATTCGTTAGATCTGATTACTTGTATGATTATCATTTGTTGACCGAATCATGTGGCTCTGATTGAGTCAACATTTGACTGAGGCTCCACCACTATTACTATAGACTGCGCGCTTAGTGGACCTAAGCCAGATTGTTATTCCCACCCCCTTTTTTCAAGCCCAAACCAGTTTGCACTGTCCAATTGCTATGTTCATACCCCCTTCCATTTCCACGTTTTTTTATTTTATTTCCTTTTTTTGTACATGTTTGCTTTCCATTTATTAAAAATACCAAATGACATTATAAAATTCTACAAAAATTCATGAGTATTCTTAAGACATTTAGGAAATTTTTCATGATTTTATTTTCTGATTTTATGACCATTTTGCCCCTGTTCCATTATTTCTTTTGAATTTCCATTTGTATGCATACTTAATGTGACATATGATTTTGTGCATTTTTGTTCTTGATCATAAAAAATGATTTTGATGCCTTTCTTTTTGCATTGTGGTCACAATATGTTGAGGTATGTTTGAGATTTATGAGATGATTTTTAAGTCTTTTTTGGTTGACTTTTGATGTGTTGCTTTGAGCATGAATGCATGAAACTTCCATGAGACTTTGACCTAATTGTTGAGTGACTTTGGTTCTGATTCATTGCTTGTGGACTTGATATGTTAATGGCATGTGTTTAAGGTGTTTGATTGGTGAAAGTCATAATTTTTGAAGCATGTTTGCTATTTGTTTGAAGCATGAAGTTTAACTTGTTCATTTTGTGAATGCATGCCTCATGTTTGGTTTGCTTGATCATGAAGGCACTTGTGCCATGAGTTGTGGTTTTGTTTGAGGATGTATAGCATGTTAATTGACTTCTGATTGTGACATTTGGGTTTCATCTTTGCATGTTTGATGTTTATCTTGCACCTTAAGTCACTTGTTTCACAAGTATGAACCACATTCACATCACTTCACCTTTTCTTCTTTGCTTCTTGTTGGATTGAGATTTTGTTTGCATGATTTGGTATGCTCATTTAGGATAACATTAGGTTGTGTAAATATGAGTTACATTCTGACTTGGAAGCATGTATAGCATTCAATCTCATTTTACTTTGTTTGTCAACTTGTTTGAATTTGATTTGTTCATTATATTTTCTTACTTTACTTGTAAGTGATTGTGCTAACCATGTAGGGGCTTCGGTAAGTTTCAATTGAGTGTGGATAAGGAATCCACATTCAACTTCTATCCTTTCTCTTTTACAATTCCATTTTGTGTTTTGTTAAGCACTTATGTGCTTTCTTTTAATAACTCATCACTTTCCCTTTGTGATTTACAATTCATCTTCTACTTTAGAAGTGAATTGTTTAATTCATTCTTTCTTTAGATTTTAGGTTGAAACCTCACAAACCTTTAGGATCACTCCCTTTAATCTTCAATTAGGATTGAGTCTTAGTCCATATAGGTTTTACCTTTTCTCCTCTCTTGAGTCTCTTTTCTCATCTCAAAGAAAATTCAAAATATGTAACAAAGGTAGGCATTTATTGCATTTAGGCCTTTCATATAAAGAAAAGATTATAAGGGGTCTTCTCTTGTAATCTTAGAATGTGTAGCATATAGCCCATCTTGGGTCAATGTGTTAAACATTTGATCTTGTATGAGGGACTTAAATGCAATACTTGTTGAAGGTGCAAATAATAAAAAAACACTTCTTCATTTCTTAATCAACAAAACACTTAATAAACACAAGTATGCTAGTGTGTTTGAACCTTGACAATTGGAACTAAGTGTGGGGGTCTTCTTCACTCTTAGTGTGCTTTCTTACCCATTCCATCTTGGAATGTGAGGATGTACACATTCCAATGACTAAGATTCAGATACACTATCATATGCAAACAAATGAAAAAACTCTTAAAAGACAAAAACAAACAATAATGTCTTTCCTTCGGGAATTCTTTTCTCACCTCATTCACTCTCAACGCACGAACGCGCTTCTACTCGTTCTATTGCAAGATGGTAACGCACTCGGACCAGCGAGCCTGCAACACCTGAGCTAGAACGTCAGCCGTTCTCTAAAAAACACAAACAATTCATCCCTAGTGAGGGGAACTACGTCGCTCTGATTCTCATGCTCCTGATGAGATACGTAGGCAGTGGGGTAGGGCCCATGCGAGCACGTCTTTTATTTTCCCTACATTTGTTTTCTTCCCTTTTCCATTCCTTTTTCAGTTCTTTCTCAGTATTCCTTTCTTTACACCCTTTGATCGAGACAAGCAAGCGTGGATCCCATCGGGTACGATGGACGCGTGGGGGTGCTAATACCTTCCCCGCGCGTAACCGACTCCCGAACCCAGTTCTCTTGGTCGCAAGACCATGCTCTTTCCTTTCCTTCAGGTTTATGCGGTGTTTCCTTTCCCTCTCATGGGATAAATACACATTGCTGGCGACTCTGTTTCGGTGCCACTTTCGCGTTTGTACTAGGATGAAAATCCCGGGAGCGACAAATAGAGCTGCTGTGAAGAATTGGAAAGATTTGGCAGAAGCGTTCCTGAAGCAATACCAGTATAATATTGACATGGCGCCCAACCGTACTCAATTGCAGGGGTTGTCACAAAATGCCAAGGAGAGTTTCAAAGAATATGCACAGAGGTGGAGGGAAATGGCTGCCCAGGTTCAACCTCCCTTGTCAGACAGAGAAATGGCGGATATGTTTATGGGCACCTTGCAAGGGGCTTATCTTGATAGATTGGCTGCTTGTCCGTCAACTGGATTTGCTGATATTGTGATTGCGGGAGAAAGAATAGAAAGTCTGTTAAAGCTTGGAAAGATCCAGGATGTGAGTGGGGCTGGCTCTTCGGGGACGAAGAAACCGTTTGCTAGTAACCAGAAAAGAAGAGAAGGTGATACGAATGCTGTGTTTAGAGGACGAGGCAGAGGGCGTTCTCAAGCTTATTATCAGGTAGATGCTGTAACAATCCCCACACTGTCTGTTCAGAAACAACAACCCCAACAACAAGTTCAACAGCAACAACCTTTTTTCCAGCAAAGGTCTAGGCAGAGGGATCGTAAGATGGATCCTCTCCCTATGACTTATGCCGCGCTGTTGCCTCGGCTGCTCGAGTTAAAGTTGGTAGAACTTCGTACTATGAAAGCTCCGGTTGCTGGAAACCTGCCACCTAACTTCGATGCTAATGCTCGTTGTGAGTTCCACTCAGGTGCTCAGGGGCACTCCATTGAAAAATGTTGGGCTTTCCATCATAAAGTACAAGATTTGATTGATGCTAAAGCCATCAATTTCTCTCCCGCTCCTAATATTACTCAGCATCCCATGCCTGATCATAGTGCAGCAAATGTGTACGCTATTGAAGATGGGAGGAGATTGAATCTGGTGACAAATATCCATCAAGTGAAAACTTCTTTGTTGGTTGTAAAAGATCGTTTATTGAAGGGACAGGCGTTCCCGGGCTGTAATCAAGATTGCTCTGAGTGTATGAATCAGGAGAACGGCTGTGATAAGTTGAAGATGGGTTTACAGAATCTGATCGATGAAGGATGTCTACAGTTCGACAGAGTCGTGAAAGACACTGATGAGATATCAACCGTGACCATCTATTACACTCCCGCTGAGATTCAAATGCCGGTCAATGCAGTTCCCGTGGCGAGTGTTGCGCCAGAAAGGCCCAGTCCTGTCACTATCACGGTGCCAGGACCAATTCCGTTCACGTCTACGAAGGCTATCCCATGGCACTATGGGGCAGATGTATATTACGAAGGTAAAAAGCAGGAAGTTGAGTCGTCAGTCAGCCCAAATATTGATAACGTAGGGGGTGTAGGGGGTTTTACAAGGAGTGGAAGGTTGTTCGCTCCCCAAACCTTGAGAAGTGATAAAGAGGCAGAAGCCGCAGCAAAGGCTAAAGGTAAACAGGTGGTTGAAAATGCGCCTACACCTGAAGCAGAGACAAAGATTACTTTTGATAAGGAAATGGAAGAATTTATGAAGATAATCAAGAAAAGCGATTATAAGATTGTGGACCAACTGAATCAGACCCCTTCAAAGATTTCAATCTTGTCACTATTGATGTGCTCTGATGCGCACCGGCAGGCGTTGTTGAAAGTATTGAAGAGTGCATACGTGCCACAAGAAATTATTGTTAATCAGCTCGAGGGCGTAATCTCCAATGTTAATGTTAGCCATGGCTTGGGCTTTACAAGTAGAGATTTGACTGTTGAAGGAAGAAACCATAATAAGGCTTTGCATATCACGATGGAGTGTAAGGGCGCAGTGTTATCTCATGTACTGGTAGACACTGGTTCATCACTCAATGTCTTGCCCAAGAAGGCATTAATGAAGCTGGAAGTTGATGGTTTGATCTTAAGGCCTAGTGAATTGGTGGTCAGAGCATTCGATGGAACTAGACGATCTGTGTTTGGTGAGGTGGAATTGCCCGTACAAATTGGACCACAGGTATTCAAATCCACGTTCCATGTAATGGACATACAACCTGCATATAGCTGCCTATTGGGGCGCCCTTGGATTCACGGAGCCGGGGCTGTTACTTCTACTCTACATCAAAAGCTGAAGTATGAGTTTGAAGGGCAGGTTGTGACGGTGTGTGGGGAAGAAGACATCTTTGTGAGTCACTTGTCCACGTTCGAGTACATTGAAATGGATGGGGAAATTCATGAGATGTTGTGCCAATAATTTGAAGCAGTCAATATTGACGATGCACCTGAGTCTTCTTCTGTACCAGTTGGGGCCGGTACCTCCATTTCATCTTACAAACAAGCTGTCGAAGTCGTCAGGGCAGGCAACGCCCAAGGTTGGGGCAGGTTGATAGAGACCCCAATGAAGGAAGACAAATTTGGTATTGGTTATCATCCCTCTACAACTTCAGATGCGGGGAGCAGGGGACCCATTACTTTCAATAGTGGGGGAATTATCTACACGGACCAGTCTTGCGCAGCCACAGAGGATAGTGTTGACAGTGATTGTGACCTGGACAACTGGGTACGCCCTCATGCTCCGGGACAACAAGTGCAGAACTGGTTCGTTGAAGAAGTCATCCGGGTTACTCTTCAGACAGAGTAATTTTTCTTTGTTTTTTCTAACCATAATGCATGTCAAAATTTTGCGCTCTGCCCAAGGCGTATAGATTCATTTGTAGGGCCACCATGGTTGCATTTGCAATGTTTAATCATTAATAAAGGACGTTTTGCAATCAAATTTTGTTCTCTGTCTTTCAGTTTTTATTTTTGCACAAAAAAAATAAAATGGCAATGTTTCATTTTCTTTTGTTTTGCTTAAAAATAAATTCTAAAATAAGGCATGAACCCGTTCATGCAGACTTGATCCTCCGGATACCACTGATAACGATTTTGATATGGCCATGTATGACTTTGACAATCCGATTTATCAAGCCGAAGAAGGGGATGAGAAAGATTGTGAACTCCCTGAAGAACTGGCCAGATTGTTGAAACAAGAGGAAAGGGTCATCCAGCCTCATCAGGAGACTGTAGAAATCATCAATATTGGCACCAAGGACGCCAAGAAAGAGATCAGGATTGGTGCCAGCTTGCAAGCAGATGTGAAGCAAACTTTGACGGAAATGTTGCGCGAGTATGTTGACATCTTCGCCTGGTCGTATCAAGACATGCCGGGGTTGGATACGGATATTGTCGTGCACAGGCTGCCATTAAGAGAAGAATGTCCGCCAGTCAAGCAGAAACTTCGTCGGACTCATCCCGACATGGCTTTAAAGATTAAGGAGGAAGTCCAGAAGCAGTGGGATGCTGGTTTTCTTGCTGTGACAAAGTATCCTCCATGGGTAGCCAACATCGTGCCAGTACCGAAGAAAGATGGAAAAGTGAGAATGTGTGTGGATTATCGAGATCTTAATAAAGCTAGCCCGAAAGATGATTTTCCACTACCTCATATTGATGTGCTGGTCGATAATACGGCTCAGTTTTCAGTGTTCTCATTTATGGACGGTTTCTCCGGGTACAACCAGATCAAGATGGCACCTGAAGATATGGAGAAAACCACGTTCATTACTCCGTGGGGTACATATTGTTATAAAGTAATGCCTTTTGGGTTGAAAAACGCAGGGGCAACATACCAGCGGGCGATGGTGACATTGTTTCATGACTTGATTCATAAGGAGATCGAATGTTATGTAGATGATATGATTGCCAAGTCGAGAACAGAAGAGGAACATCTGATTAACCTGAAAAAGCTGTTTGAAAGGTTGAGAAAGTTCCGTCTGAGATTAAATCCAAACAAGTGCACGTTTGGGGTACGTTCTGGAAAGTTACTGGGTTTCATTGTGAGCGAAAGAGGAATCGAGGTTGATCCTGCCAAGGTGAAAGCAATACAAGAAATGCCTGAACCGAGAACAGAAAAAGAGGTTCGTGGTTTCTTGGGTAGATTGAACTACATTGCAAGGTTCATATCTCACCTAACAGCCACGTGTGAACCAATATTTAAATTGTTAAGGAAAGATCAAACGGTCAAGTGGGATGACGATTGCCAATTGGCATTCGATAAGATAAAAGAATACTTGCAGGAACCTCCGATTCTAATGCCTCCAGTTGAAGGGAGACCGCTGATAATGTATCTGACAGTGCTTGAAGGTTCCATGGGTTGTGTTCTCAGTCAACATGACGAGACAGGTAGGAAGGAGCATGCTATCTACTACCTGAGCAAAAATTTCAATGATTGTGAGTCCCGATACTCAATGCTTGAAAAGACATGCTGTGCGCTTGCATGGGCCGCTAAGCGATTGAGGCAATATATGGTTAGGCACACGACCTTGTTGATTTCAAAAATGGATCCTATCAAGTACATTTTCGAGAAACCAGCATTGACAGGCAGAGTTGCACGGTGGCAAATGGTCTTGACAGAGTATGACATTCAGTACACTTCACAAAAGGCCATCAAAGGAAGTATCTTGTCCGACTATCTTGCGCAACAGCCGATTGATGATTACCAACCCATGAAATTTGACTTCCCTGATGAGGACATCATGTTTCTCAAAGCTAAAGATTGCGAGGAACCACTTCCGGAGGAGGGGTCAGACCCTGAATCCAAATGGAGTCTGATGTTTGATGGGGCTGTCAATAGGAATGGGTGCGGAGTTGGAGCAGTTCTTATCACGCAGGAAGGTGTTCATATGCCTTTCACTGCCCGAATAACTTTCGGATGCACCAACAATGAAGCAGAGTACGAAGCTTGTATAATGGGGATCGAGGAGGCGGTTAATCTACGGATTAAGACCCTTGATATATTTGGTGATTCAGCTTTGGTAATCAATCAAGTGAAGGGAAGTTGGTACACGCACCAAGCAAATCTAATGCCGTATAGAGATTATACAAGGAGATTGCTGACGTTTTTCACAACAGTGAAACTGTACCACATTTCTCGAGATGAGAATAGGTGCGCTGATGCCTTGACCACTTTGTCTTCCATGATCAAAGTGCAAGGATGGAACCATGTACCTAAGATTGAGGTATCCCGCCTTGACAGACCAGCATTTGTGTTTGCGGTCGATGCAGCGTCTGATGACAAGCCATGGTTTTATGACATTAAGTGTTTCTTGAAAAGTCAAGACTACCCGCCCGGGGCATCGTCCAAAGACAAGAAGACGTTGAGAAGGTTAGCCGGTAGTTTCTTCTTGAACAAAGATGGCGTGCTGTATAAAAGAAATTTTGACACGGTCCTGCTTAGATGTGTGGATAGACATGAAGCAGACTTGTTGATGATTGAAGTGCACGAAGGCTCTTTCGGTACCCATGCCGGAGGGCATGCAATGGCTAAAAAGTTGTTAAGATCGGGATATTATTGGTTGACTATGGAGTCAGATTGTTGCAAATATGCCCGCAAATGCCATAAATGCCAGATCTATGCAGACAAGGTGCATGTGCCTCCAAATCCGTTGAGTATCATGTCGTCGCCTTGGCCGTTTGCCATGTGGGGCATTGATATGATTGGAAAGATTGAGCCTACAGCTTCTAATGGTCATCGTTTCATCTTGGTGGCAATTGATTATTTCACCAAATGGGTTGAAGCTGCATCCTATGCCAATGTTACAAAACAAGTGGTAGCTCGTTTCTTAAAACGGGATATCATTTGCCGATATGGAGTTCCCGAAAGAATCATTACTGATAATGGTTCTAATTTGAATAATAAGATGATGGCTGAGTTATGTCGGGGCTTCAAAATCGAACATCACAATTCTTCTCCGTACCGCCCAAAGATGAATGGCGCGGTCGAAGCGGCCAACAAAAATATCAAGAAGATTGTGCAGAAGATGGTTGTCACGTACAAAGATTGGCATGAGATGTTACCATTTGCTTTGCATGGGTATCGAACGTCGGTACGCACGTCCACTGGGGCAACCCCATTCTCACTTGTATATGGTATGGAGGCAGTGCTACCGGTTGAAGTAGAAATTCCGTCCCTCAGAGTTATGATGGATGTTAAGCTAGATGAAGTTGAATGGGTACGAGCCAGATTTGATCAGCTGAGCCTTATTGAGGAAAAGCGATTGGCGGCTGTATGTCATGGGCAACTATATCAGCGCAGAATGAAGCAGGCATTTGACCAAAAGGTGCGTCCTCGGGTTTACAAAGTCGGAGATGTGGTACTCAAAAGGATCCTTCCTCCCAATACAGATCACAGGGGCAAGTGGACTCCTAACTATGAAGGTCCATTCGTGGTTAAAAAGGTCTTTTCGGGCGGAGCTTTATTGCTTACAACCATGGATGGCGAAGACTTTTCATCCCCTGTCAACTCGGACGTAGTCAAAAAATACTTCGCATGAATAGACCCGCTGGATAATAAGAATAAAAAAAATCCAGGCAAAAAAGGGCATCCCGGCGAACCAAAAACAGAATAAGGTTCGGGCAAAAATTAGGGATATAATTGAAAAAAATTTGTACACCCGGTAAGTTGAAAACCCGAAAGGGCAACTTAGGCAAAAAAGGGTATCCTGGTGGATCGAAAACCTGAAAGGGCGGTCCACACAAAAGAGGGATTTAAGCGAATGACTATGGTCTGAGTTATCTATCCCCCATTACCGTTTGAACAACTGACGTTCTGAAGGATAGGAATCGGTCCGATCATTCCTCAGAAGGCAAGGTCGGGGAGTTTTGAAGACATACTGGTCCTAACAGAATGGAAACTCAGTGGAATTCCGTTTTCACATTGCCATTAGGATAGCTTCTTTTCTCAATTTTCAGCGATCACCTCTTTCCAGGGATTGCTTCCAGATGTAATTGCCTATTCTGGGCTCTCAGTCAATAAATTGAATTTCAATAAAAAGCTTTCTATTTTTGTTTTATTGCTTTGTTTGCAAAAACGTCCTAATTTTTGATAAAACATTGCATTTGAAAACATGGCAGCCTTGCAATAACATGCGCAGAAAAAACATTTGAAATTACTTCGAATGTTGAATACTCCCGGATGGTGGATTCTAGCCACGCAATATTCGGGGCATGTGGGCATATTCTTTTGTTGCAGGTAGCAGGTGCAGATGATTTTAAGCACAAGACCAGCAATAAATCACCCCACGCAAAAGACTGGGGCAATTACGGGTAAGGAGATCGGCGTTCATCGTTCGGTCGACGATTGTTCATAACGGGTCGATATCAGTGAATTAAGTTCAACTGGGTACCGTTGCATCTTATTAAGTCGATTTTCTCATACAGTACTTCCAACAGCTACAAGCTTTTCTGTGTCGATAACGGTCACAGGTTCCCCAAAAGAGTGGTCTCGTCGACACCGAAACTGATGGTCATTATCCCCGGCGAAGTCACAAGAGTTTGAAGAGGCTAGATCTTCTGTAAAATCCTCTTATGACCTCCTCTTTGGGGACGAATTGTTGTTTTGTCCAAGCATGGGGCATGATTGTTTCCCCAGCATGAAGTGTTGATCATCCCCAGTAGAGTGTGAGGACAGTTGGTCTTCTGTAAAATTCTCTCAAAAGGCATTCCCCAACACGAGACGCTTTAAAGCAGTTTTCTCCAGCAGAGTTTGTTATAAACTCGTCATCCCCAACGGAATTGTCTAAAGGAAAGCTCGCCTAACATGGGGCATTGTAGTACTTATCCTAAGCTCGACAGTCATATTCCCCAGCAGATCTCTAAGGACTCTTTCCCAACAAGTTGCAGTGGAATGGTATAGCCAGGTTTTGTATGTCCCCGGCAGAGTAACCCTGATTCCCCGGCAAGATCATACCTCTGGTCATTGTATTCCCCACAGAGGTCAGCATCGAATCTTGTCAGTAATACTCCCCAGCTGAGTTGTTGTTCTCCCCGCAGAGGTTTATAAGATCGGCAGAATCTATTCCTCAACAAGGATGGCACAGTCTTTCCCCAGCCGGGTCAGAAGGTTGATAACCCCTACAAAGGGTCTTGGATTGGATAGATCCTCAAGCAGAGTTTTTATGACTCTTCCTCCCTAGCAAGACGCCATGCAAAGAAATGCTCATCCCCAGCGGAATCACTGTGACCAGAATTCATTCCCCCAGCAGATGAAGTGATTCCTGGTAGATTTATTGTTCTGCAAGTCCAATTTATTTTTGGCGAACTTGACAATTCGAAGCAGACGGATTATTCATTTATTCTCCCACAGAGATACTATCCTCTCAGGAACCTCTAAAGTCAAGTCATTGATCATTGTTCCTCAGTAAAGCCGGCAGAGATATCTGACACGGATGCAGAGTGTAATCCGTTATTGGAATATTCCAAAAGTCCAACAGTGGATTGGCAAAAGTCCGTCTTCGGGTGGCAAAAGTCCAACAGTGGATTGGCAAAAGTCCGTCTTCGGGTGGCAAAAGTCCAACAGTGGATTGGCAAAAGTCCATCTTCGGGTGGCAAAGCAGCTAAAAGTCCAACAGTGGATTGGCAAAAGTCCGTCTTCGGGTGGCAAAAGTCCAACAGTGGATTGGCGAAAGGTCCATCTAAGGGTGGCATATTCCAAAAGTCCAACAGTGGATTGGCAAAAGTCCGTCTTCGGGTGGCAAAAGTCCAACAGTGGATTGGCGAAAAGTCCATCTAAGGGTGGCATATTCCAAAAGTCCAACAGTGGATTGGTAAAAGTCCGTCTTCGGGTGGCAAAAGTCCAACAGTGGATTGGCAAAAGTCCGTCTTCGGGTGGCAAAAGTCCAACAGTGGATTGGCAAAAGTCCATCTTCGGGTGGCAAAGCAGCTAAAAGTCCAACAGTGGATTGGAAAAAGTCCGTCTTCGGGTGGCAAAAGTCCAACAGTGGATTGGCGAAAGGTTCATCTAAGGGTGGCATATTCCAAAAGTCCAACAGTGGATTGGCAAAAGTCCGTCTTCGGGTGGCAAAAGTCCAACAGTGGATTGGCGAAAGGTCCATCTAAGGGTGGCATATTCCAAAAGTCCAACAGTGGATTGGTAAAAGTCCGTCTTCGGGTGGCACGAAGCTGCAAAGTCCACCAGTAGCGTGGCAGGCCAGTAGTCGTCTGGAATTGCATAAAAGACATTATTAAAGTCCACCAGTAGCGTGGCAAGCCAGTAGTCGTCTGGCGTCGTTCAAAAGACGTCATCAAAGTCCACCAGTAGTGTGGCAGGCCAGTAGTCGTCTGGAATTGCATAAAAGACATTATTAAAGTCCACCAGCAGCGTGGCAAGCCAGTAGTCGTCTGGCGTCGTTCAAAAGACAGATTTCTCCGACGACGTTCATTGAAGATTCAATCCAGAAGTCTCATTGGGTTTATATCCCTTTTCTTCTTCATCATCCAGAGCAAATTTTTGGTTATATTTGGTATTCAATCACTATATACCTTGAAAGTCTGAAAGCATTCGCTTTCAGGCATTCAGGTCTACAGCGTTTGAATAGGGGCAGCTGTAATACCCCAAAATTTGCTCTCCCTTTTTGTCATCTTAGCATAGCATTATCATCTATCATATCATATCCATCTCATTAGCATTGCATTGCATTTAACATAAAAAAATGAAGCATAACATCCCTCTTACCATCAAGGCATGTGATCAGGTGGAAGGTGGACAATCAAGGGATCATTCAAAGCACAAAAAGGTCAGTCAAGTTGCCTCAAGGCAAGCCAAGAAGTCTTTCATGTATCATACTATCTCAATTGATCATCCAAAACCTCAAGGAAGTGAGATTCAATGGGAGATTGAAGCACTACATCTTTCACTATGCAAGAAGTCCAAAAATTGAAGGAAAATCCTCAAAAGAGATAGCTCATTGATTCAAAATCATCCTCAAATGGCATATATCATCATCCTTTAAGAGGATACACAACATACTCTGAGGAATTTGAAATTGAAGACTGCACTTTTTCCTCCTAACCAGAAGGGGCTGAAATTAGGGTTTACAGTAAAATCAGGTTATCTTTGATTTTTTGGACAAAACTTGATATCATGGTATTCTACATGTCCTTAAGTGTATGTGTATGGAGAATTGCCCCTCAATTGGTTTTGGAGGTGGTTCAATTGGAAGAAAGATCAAAAATCAGGAAATTTGGGGCCAAGTCAAATAATCAGAGGAAAAAGTCAACTCTTGACTTTTTGAGCCCAAAATCATGAAATTCATGTTACATATATCCAATGTACAAAATTTGGTCAAGAAACTCCAAAGGAATCATGAAAAAATCAAGAGGTGGAAAGTTGCCATTTTTGGAAGAGGAAGGGTTACTAAAAATAGCAAGTTTTGGCCATTTTGCATCAGAGTTTGAACCAAGGCCATTTAAAATTGAAGCACCAAATGAAAATTCCACTCGGCCACAACAAAAGATCTTGTTTTAAGCTTCAAATCCATGTGTGGAACATCTCCATTGGATAAAAATTGAGTGAGATATGATTGATCAAAGTTTGAGCAAAGTAGGTTCAAAACTAGGTCATGACCAAGATTTTCAGGGCACGCGCGCAGTCATTTTAACAAACAGTTGGTGTGCCATATATTCGCCTATTTTTCTCATGGTTAAAGGCCTCAAATGAAAAACTTGTCAACATCAATATTGTTCCTTGCAATGCCCTCTTCAATGTTCATGTTGGGCAAAATTTCATCTGATCAAGTTATGATGGAGAAATAGTGGCCTCAAGTCATGGTAATCATGCTGAAAATCCAGGTGCCAAGATGCATTGTCAACCAACCAGTTGCCACGCCCTTCAATCAGTTCCAAATGTGGATGTTATAAGTCATTTTGCAACTTATTTCAAGCCTCATTTCAATTCATTTTTCATACCAAACATGTTCTACTATGATCCCTCTTTCTAATGATCACAAAGCCTCATCAAATTATTCACAATACATGGAGAATTTCCTTCTCAAACTTGCTTGTTTTCATTGGTTCCAACTGTCATAAAATCAGAAAAAAACAAGTGTTGTTGCTGTTGTTATTTCAAAGTGTATGCACATATCCCACACCTTATGACACTTTGCCTTTTCAGAACTAACATTGTCCTTGCTTGCACGTGCTGCTCAGGCTCATTACATGGAAGTGGAAAGAATGAAACTTGTAAAGCAAGTTTATGTTGCTGCAGCTCACACACGAGTTTACCACCACCACTGATCCTTTGTAAAGGACCCTAGCTCGCCATAGATCATCATCACTATATCACAGCTCGTCCCCTAACTAACTTGACTCAGTTAGTTAGGATGGACTCACCTAAACCACTTCAACTCAGTTAACCAACTCAGGTTAACCATGGTTAGCTCATACTATAAATCAAATCCTCACTCTCAATTTTCATTTTCAGCTTCATTTTTTTTCACTCTCCCTCTCCAATACTTCAAACTTTTTCTCTCAATCTCTTTGTTTTCTCTCTGACTGCACTCCATTTTCACCATCTCCTTTCACATTTCGCCTCCATCATCTTCATTGTTTCGTTCTGGATCAAGAATAAGAGCATACACATCCAAGTAATCAAGTTCAGTTTCAAGAGATTGGAATTTTCAGTGTGATTCTCTGCACGATTTCAAGATTCTCAAGCCTTTATTTGGCCAAGAGTAGCTCAAAGAAGAAGCACGATTCTCTGTTTTTTGTTTAACTCCGATTTGCAGCATTTTCAGGTTTCATCATCTCAAACTTTTCTGGCATGATTTAGAGTTTGTTTAGCTTATTTTGTTGATATGAGCTCACTAGGAGCATTTGAACTCCGGCTAGTTGATAGAGCTTCTTAGAAGCTTAGATCCAAAAAATTAGGGCAATATGTGTGTGCTTGTTTCTTGCCGTATGTGAATAGTTTGATGATTTCATTGGTGGATTTGGAACGTGTGTGACTTCCTCTTCATTTTGGTATAACATTTGTGAAATTCTGGGAAACATAAAGTTACAGACGGTGGTGCACGACCGGAGAAGGTGACCGGAGGTCATCTCCGGCCGGTGACTGTTAATGCTAGGGTTTTGTATGTTTTAATCGTGGCCATTGATTTTTCATGATCGTGTGGATAAAAGTGTGCCAGCACATTAAAAGAAGCATGCACCTCACGTGATAATTTTTTATTTCATTTTAATCCATATGTGGTGTGGTGCATAGTAGTGTGTATGGACATTCAAGTGTGCGCGTTGATCTTAATTACTTTGACTATAGCTTGACTATGACTTGATCCAACGACTTGTATGATTTTGACTTGGTTTGACTGAATTCCATGATAGTTAGGGTGTTATGCGCACTTATTGGACCTAATCAGATTGCTACCCACACCCCCATGTTTTCAAGCCCAATTAATTTGAACTGCATGATTGCTATGCTTACACCTCCCTCTCTTATTTCATTTCTTTTTATTTTCTTAATTTTGTGCACGTTTCCTTTTTAATTTTTAAAATTACAAAACGTTATTAGAAAATTCTGGGAAAATTTATGAATGTTATTAAGACATTTAGGAAATTTTTGATATTTTCATTTCATGATTTTATGACACTTTTGCCCCTGTTGCACAATTTTCTTTGAATTTCCATTTAGATGCATTCTAAGCATGATACATGAATTTGTTTAATTTTGTTCTTGCTCATTACCAACTGTTTTGACATGATTCTTTTTGCATTGATTCACTAATACATTGAAGCATGTTAGATGATTTTTGTTTTATTTTTTAGGTCACTTTATGACATGTTTTGATGCCTATATTTGCACCACTTTGCATGATGTTTCAATTTGACCTAATTGCTTTGTTTGAAGTCATTTTGCTCTGAATTTTTACATGCTATCTTGATGTATGATGCATTTATGACTTAGGCATTCCAATAATATGCTGGCATAATTTTCATGAATCCATTTGGTTTTTGTTTGATGCATTACATTTGAAGCATAATCCATGGCATGTCATTACAACTTTAGTGTATGTTTACATGAATTCTTTTGTGCATATTTGTATGAGCATTTGCATATGTTATGAGCCATTCATATGATATTATAGGTCTTTGATACACATTATAGGTCATCTTTACATGTTCATTTCAATTTGAACTTTGTGCATCATTAACATGTATTGTTTGCACTTTCTTTTTGAACTTTCATTTCAATTCTTCTTATATTACTTCTTGAATGTCTTGAAGTTGATTCATAAATACTTTTGAGATGTTTATAAACCATTTTCCATTTAGTTTCAATTCTGGTTGTTGATTTACATGTTCCATTTATGCATGTCCTCTTCATTTCTTTCCATCTTTCATCTATCCCTTCTTCTTGTAACATGTTTAAATGCTATAGATGATGATTGTTGCTTGTTCATTTGAACTTGTATGATGATATTCACTTGTTGTCCATATGATGCCCATTCTGGTTGTGATCTTAAGATTTGATTCTTCATCTTTTTCTTTTGGACTTTAATGTGTATTAAGTACTTTTTGCTTCTTATACATGTTTCCATGTTTACTAACCATGTAGGGGCTTTGGTAAGTTTCAATTGAGTGTGGATAAGGAATCCACATTCAACTTCTATCCTTTCTCTTTTACAATTCCATTTTATGTTTTGTTAAGCATTTATGTGCTTTCTGTTAATAACTCATTACTTTCCCTTTTTGAATTACAATTCATCTTCTACTTTAGAAGTGAGTTGTTTAATTCATTCTTTCTTTAGACTTTAGGTTGAAACCTCACGAACCATTAGGATCACTCCCTTTAATCTTCAATTAGGATTGAGTCTTAGTCCACATAGGTTTTACCTTTTCTTCTCTCTTGAGTCTCTCTCTTCTCATCTCTCAAAGGAAACTCAAAGCATTTAATAAAGGTAGGCATTTATTGCACTTAGGCCTTTCATATAAAGAAGAGATTATAAAGGGGTCTTCTCTTATAATCTTAGAATGTGTAGCATATAGCCCATCTTGGGTCAATGTGTTAAACATTTGATCTTGTATGAGGGACTTAAATGCAATACTTGTTGGAGGTACAAATAAAAACACTTCTTCATTTCTTAATTAACAAAAACACTTAATAAACACAAGTATGCTAGTGTGTTTGAACCTTGACAATTGGAACTAAGTGTGGGGGTCTTCTTCACTCTTAGTGTGCTTTCTTACCCATTCCATCTTGGAATGTGAGAATGTACACATTCCAATGACTAAGATCCGGATACACTGTCATATGCAAACAAATCCAAAACACTTCCTTCTAAAAGACAAAAAACAAACAATAACGTCTTTCCTTCGGGAATTCTTTTCTCACCTCATTCACTCTTAGCGTACGAACGCGCTTCTACTCGTTCTCTTGCAAGATGGTAACGCACTCGGACCAGCGAGCCTGCAACACCTGAGCTAGAACGTAAGCCGTTCTCTAAAAAACAATCCATCCCTATTGAGGGGAACTACGTCGCTCTGATTCTCATGCTCCCGATGAGATACGTAGGCAGTGGGGTAGGGCCCATGCGAGCACTTCTTTTATTTTTCCTACATTTGTTTCTCTTTCTCTCTCCTTTCCTTTTCCATTCCTTTTTCAGTTTCTTTCTCAGTATTCTTTCCTTACACCCTTTGATCGAGACAAGCAAGCGTGGATCCCATCGGGTACGATGGACGCGAGGGGGTGCTAATACCTTCCTCTCGTGTAACCGACTCCCTTACCCTTTCTCTTGGTCGTAAGACCACGTTATTTCCTTCTCTCAGGTTTATGCGGTGTTTCCTTTCCCTCTTTTGGGATAAATACACATTGCTGGCGACTCTGTTTGGTGCCACTTTCGCGTTTGTACTAGGATGAAAATCCCGGGAGCGACAACGCGTGATTCCAAAGAGTATTTACAAAGTTAGAAAATGGTAATTTACAGGGAAAAGGGCTACGTTGAAACATAACGACCACTATCCTTCTACCAACTTTGAATTTGGGACATCCTAAGCTTCTGTCGAAGATGACCTTGACTGGAGTTTTCCTCCGATGGATGGTGTAACTGCTGCTGAGGGACTTGCCTCTGTTGAACCTAGTTACTTGCCATTATCCCTAACTTTTGCCTGGATTGTACTGTGATGTTTCCAATCCACCGGGATGATTTTTTTTTTATTTTGTCTCTAACTTTTGCCTGGACCGCCCTTTCGGGTTTTCAATCCACCGAGACATTTTTTTAGGCGAAGTATTTCTTGACTACATCAACGTTCGTGGGGTAGGCAAATTCCTCTCCGTCCATGGTTGCAAGTCTCAAGGCGCCGCCTGAGAAAGCTTTCTTGACCACATAGGGGCCGTCATAATTCGGAGTCCATTTGCCCCGAGAATCAGTGAGAAAAGATTGCATCTTTTTTAGCACAAGGTCTCCTTTCCTGAAGATGCGAGGTCGAACCTTTTTGTCGAACTCCCTCTTCATTCTCTGTTGATACAACTGATCGTGGCATAGTGCCGTGATTCGTTTCTCTTCGATCAGGTTGAGTTCATCGTGTCGACTTTGACACCATTCAGCTTCTGTGAGCTTAGCTTCCATCAATACCCGGATTGATGGGATCTCTATTTCTATGGGGAGCACTGCTTCCATGCCATATACTAGAGAGAAAATGGTAGCCCCTGTTGAATTGCGGACAGACGTGCGATAACTGTGAAGCACAAAGGGTGACATCTCGTGCCAATCTTTGTAGGTTACGACCATCTTCTGAACAATCCTCTTGATGTTCTAGTTAGCCGCTTCTACCGCTCCGTTCATCATTGGTCGGTAGGGAGATGAGTTATGGTGTTTGATCTTGAACTCTGCGCACAACTCTTCCATCATCTTATTGTTCAAGTTATATCCATTATCAGTAATGATCTGGCTTGGAACACCATAACGGCAGATGATATTGTTTTTGATAAATCGGACCACCACTTGTCGGGTTACATTAGCGTATGATGCTGCTTTGACCCACTTGGCGAAGTAGTCAATGGCTACCAGGATGAACCGATGTCCGTTCGAAGCTTTAGGTTCAATCATGCCAATCATGTCGATTCCCCATATGGAAAAAGGCCATGGGGAAGAGAGAACTTTGAGATGCGTTGGCGGTACATGAATTTTGTTGGAGTATATCTGACACTTGTGACACCTCCTCATGTACTTGTAGCAGTCGGATTCCATTGTCAACCAATAGTACCCTGCTCTTAGAATTTTTCTCGCCATTGTGTGTCCGTTGGCATGAGTGCCAAAGGATCCTTCATGAATTTCTTTTATCAGCATGTCTGCTTCTGGTCTGTCGACGCATCTGAGCAAGACCATGTCAAAATTCCGCTTATAAAGTGTATCACCGCTCAGAAAGAAACTGCCTGCCAGTCTTCTGAGGGTTTTCTTGTCTTTTCTGAATGCCCCAGGAGGGTACTCTTGTTTTTGAAGGAAGCATTTGATATCGTGATACCAAGGTTTGTCGTCTATGACTGCTTCAATTGTGAAGACATAAGCGGGCCTTTCAAGGCGCATCATGTCGATCTTAGGTAGGTCAGTCCATTGACCTATACTAATCATGGAAGATAGAGTGGCTAATGCGTCAGCCATGTGATTTTCATCACGAGGGATGTGATGAAACTCGACTCTGTTGAAGAAGGGTAATGACCTTCTTACATAGTCTTTGTAAGGAATCAATCCTGATTGGTATGTGTTCCAATCTCCTTTTATCTGATTGATAACCAGGGCTGAGTCGCCGTATACGTCCAAGTTTTTGATCCTTAAATCAATCGCTTCTTCGAGACCCATAATACAAGCTTCGTATTCGGCCTCGTTGTTCGTACATTTGAACATAAGTCGAGCAGTGAAAGGAATGTGGGTACCCTGAGGGGTAACAATTATTGCTCCAATTCTGTTTCCATAATGATTAACTGCTCCGTCAAAGATAAGTCCCCACTGGGAACCTGGTTCTGGCCCTTCACTGGGTAGCGGTTCGTCACAGTCTTTCATTTTCAAATACATGACATCTTCGTCTGGGAAGTCGAACCCGGTTGATTCTTGATCGTCAATCGGTTGATGAGCCAAATGATCGGCCATAATACTTCCTTTAATAGCTTTTTGAGTGTGGTACTCTATGTCATATTCTGATAGCAACATCTGCCAACGGGCGATTCTTCCCGTGAGAGCAGGTTTTTCAAATACATACTTGATTGGGTCCATTTCGGAGACCAACCAAGTAGTGTGACGAATCATGTACTGGCGCAGACGTTTGGCTGCCCAAGCCAAAGCACAGCAAGTTTTCTCGAGCATCGTGTACCGAGTTTCATAGTCGGTGAACTTCTTGCTTAGATAGTAAATGGCAGACTCTTTCCGTTTGGTTTCGTCTTGTTGGCTAAGTACACACCCCATTGAGCCTTCCAAGACTGTGAGGTAGATGATCAATGGTCTTTCTTCCACTGGAGGTGATAGAATCGGTGGATTCAACAGATATTCCTTAATACTGTTGAAAGCGGTTTGGAAATCTTCTGTCCAAACGCAGTCCTGGTTCTTTTTCAGTAGTTTGAAGATCGGCGCACATGTGGTAGTCATGAGGAATATGAATCTGGAGATGTAGTTCAAATGTCCCAGGAATCCTCTGACTTGTTTTTCAGTTTTCGAAGAAGGCATTTCTTGAATGGCCTTGACCTTGTCAGGATCAACCTCAATTCCTTTCTAGCTGACGATGAACCGTAAGAGTTTCCCTGAATGGACACCGAAGGTGCACTTGTTGGGATTCAAGCAGAGTTTGTACTTTCTCAACCGCTCGAATAGTTTTGACAGGTGGGTCACATGCTCCTCTTCTGTCTTAGATTTTGCAATCATATCATCGACATACACTTCGATTTCTTTGTGTATCATGTCATGAAAAAGAGTAGTCATGGCCCTGTGATAGGTTTCCCCGACGTTCTTTAAACCGAACGACATTACCTTGTAACAAAAGGTACCCCATGGGGTAATGAACGAAGTTTTCTCCATGTCCTTCGGCGCCATTTTGATCTGATTATAGCCCGAGAATCCGTCTATGAAGGAGAAAACTTTGAACTTTGCTGTACTGTCAACCAGCATGTCAATGTATGGTAAAGGAAAGTCGTCCTTTGGACTAGCCTTGTTTAGATCTCTGTAATCGACACACATTCTGACCTTTCTGTCCTTTTTCGGAACGGGTACGATATTGGCTAACCATTGAGGATATTCTGACGTAGCGAGGAAACCCGCGTCAATCTGTTTCTGTACCTCCTCTTTGATTTTGATGGCCATGTCCGGGTGAGTCCGTCTCAACCTTTGTTTTACAGGCGGACATTTCGATCTTAATGGTAAATGATGTTCCACGATGTTGGTATCCAACCCTGGCATGTCCTGATAGGACCAAGCAAACACATCGAGAAATTCTCTGAGAAGCTTTGTCAAACTCTTTTTGGCAGTTGGACTGAGTAGTGCCCCAATCCTGATTTCTTTTCTCTCTTTTTCTGAACCCAAGTTTACCATTTCCAACGGCTCTTTATGAGGTTCAATGGACCTTTCCTCCTGTCTGAGTAATCGGGAGATCTCTTCTGGAATTTCGTTGTCAACTTCTTCTTCAGCCCCAAATTCTGGGGACTCAAAGTTGGGAGAAGGCATCGGAGCGCATGTTTCAACAGAGTTTAAAACAAGCAATCTGCATGACGTGATGATTCGTGTTTAGAAGAGATAGAGAAAATGCAAAAGTGTGTGCAGTGTATTTTTTTATTACTGCTTGCTTTTATTATTGAATTGTTTTTTTAGGATTACCATTTCCTGAGAAAAAGCAAAAAGAGAAAATAGCAATTAATGCGGAAATTACAGAACGACGTTATTTTATTAATGAACAAGTCGATTCTTGAAACTACATCCCTATAAAAAAAACTTTGCCGCTTTGGGCGAAGCGAAGAGGGAAATTTACAAAAAGCGAGCCCTATCAAAACATCCGTTTCACCTGGGCAGGGTGAAAGGTTAAAGATGGCAATTACTTTGACTTATGTACAATCCTTGGAACATCGACAACAACCCACTGGCGGCGAACTCCTTGGTGAATCACAAAGTCTGGCACCTTCCTTGATTTGTCTTCAGAAATAACGCTGATTTCTGGTGGCGCAGGATCATTAGAATCTGTCTCCCAGGCAGAGTTGTCGTAGGAGGATTCCTCAGTTGTATTTTGCATAGCATTTGTGCTCTTATCTATATTTCCCCATCCAGTTGGTTGGATATCTTCGAGCCTGATACGAGAGCTTTCGGGAGCGGTGTACTTGACCATATAGTCGTATTTCCCACTCGGTTGTCCCAAGGTGTCCCACACTTCTTTGGAACTAGAGGAGTCATCCCTCTCGATGACGTTGACCTCGGGAAAAGCATAGTTGATGAATTCTAGTCCTGCAAACATTGTGAATTCATCGTCGTGTTGAGTAGTTTCTGAATGACCTGAGTGTTGATCCCATGACATGGTGGGGACACAGGTATTCTGTTCAATGATGCTCAGCTGAGTTTCATTACTTGGCTGACTTTCTGGCCTCAAGTCTCATGGGTAAGGCTGCCACATTGGCAGGCCATCCATCGAGCCATAGTAGTTGTGGTCAAAGTTGTCTTTCATTAGAGTGTCCTTCTCTAATGAATTTGGCGGAGCACGACATCCTTCCGGATCACAACCTCCGTATATCATTTCGATTTCTGACTGTGGTATAAATCTCGGACTCTGTGCGGGATAGCAAAATGGCGTAGGCACCTCTTCCTGGGACATATAACTGTCCTCGTTAAGATAGGACTTCCATCCTTCATCCATGTCGGAGGAATCCTCCTCATTGATAGCATGGATTGCCTGAGGCACTGGGTGTAGGAACCCTCCACTGTGGAAGAAATTCTGAATGGGATGAAGACTTTCATCGTTAGCAGCTGTCCGAGTACAGGTTGCAGAAAAACCAAGACCCTTCTTTGTTGTATTGCTAGTAGGAATGACAAGCTGTCCCCATCCTGTTGTATCAGTACTATCGACTGCTTTAATAGCATCTTTGTATGAGGAAATTGAAGTTCCTCCTCCGGATTGATCGTCCTTGTGTAGCGAAAGCGCTTGGAACTGGGTTCCGAATATCCCTTCTGGTTCCACATAAGTGGATGACGATAAATTGTTGACGAGCAAGGCCTGTTCCCCACAGACTGTGATGAGTTGGCCGTTCTGTACAAACTTTAGCTTTTGGTGGAGGGTTGAAGTGACAGCTCCAGCCTGATGTATCCAAGGTCTTCCTAATAAACAACTGTACGTTGCCCGGATGTCCATGACCTGGAAGGTGACTTGTGAGGACCAATAGTTATGGGAAGATCAACTTCGCCGATAACCATTTTTTTGGATCCGTCGAATGCTTTGACGACGACCTCACTGGTTCTCATCGGGGGGCCTTTGAATGATAATTGCATCAAAGTGGACTTCGGCATAACATTCTGGGCTGACCCTGTGTCTACCAGTACGCTGGCTAAAGCATCGTCCTGGCAGTTGACTGTGATATTGAGTGCCATGTTATGACGGCGACCCTCTTCAGGTAATTCCTCATCACTAAATCCCAAATTATTGCAAGAAGTGATGTTAGAGACAATACTATCGAACTGTCTGATGGTTACATCTTACTCCACAAAGGCTTGCTCCAAGACTTTCTGTTGAGCCTCCCTGTGCGCTTCTGAACTGAGTAACAGATATAATATCGAGATCTTTGAAGGAGTCTGTAACAGTTGATCGACAATGTTGTATTCACTCCTTTGGATGAGCTTCAGCATCTCATCGTCATTTTTCGAAAGGTCAGGATTACTGGATTGACCGACTGATGGATCAGGAGCTTCCGTCTGAAGTTCCTTTTCTTTGTTAAGTTCTCCAACTCCTCTATTGAAGATTCTACCACTCCGTGTCACCCGACTGATGTCTGAAATATTTACGACGGAGGGTAATGGAATTTCCTTTCCATTTTCAATTGTTGTTGCACCGTATTTGTAGGGGATTGCCTTAGCTGATTCATACGGTAGCGGTCCAGGCAGATAGATGACTATGGGAACCTTCTGGTTTTTCTGACCATCATAAGTAATCTCGATCCGTTCTCGGTTGGGAATTCTTGATTCGTCAAGTAGAGGGGTAATGGCAAAAACATTCCTGGTCCTCTGATGATCAGAGATGACGACAACGTCCTCAATTTGATTGGCAAGGTAGTTCGGCGTCCAATTGATGGGTCCGGAACCTAGATATGGGCGAGCTGCTCCTGGAGAGCTGCTCGCATAAGGTAGCACCCTTGGTTACTTTTTGAACAGACTCCACAACATTCATAATTGTGTGGTGGCACCTGGCAACGCCCACTTTGAATACAATGTAACCTCACTAGGTTAGCTTCCACAAGTCGGACATCCTGACTTTGACGCCGAGTGGGGTTTCTGTTATAGATACTAATTTGCTGAGTATCTTCATCCATGTAGATTGGCATCCACAAATGATTTAATAAGTGCTGAAGTGCCTCCTGGACAAGGGCGCATCCCTGATTGTTTTCGTAACCCGCTTTACAGTTGTGATAATTATGTGAGATCAAGAATCCGAGTCGGACCTGTTCAGCATGCAACTCTACCAAGTTGGTATTCATCCAGCGAATGTCGAAGATCTGAACCATATTGATCTGATAGGGATTCCTATCATGGTAGTCTTAGATCCATCCAAGATCCATCTGACGCTGGAGGGCCTCCTGTATGAAAGAGCATCCCTATTTGTTTACCGAGCAAGTCAGACAAGAACTGTAATCGTGTCGTGACAGATTATGATACTGGCTTTGCCTTGAATGCATTGCCACCAGGTTGACATTCATCGCACGGATGTCGTGGTTCTGAATGACGTTGGAATTCGTATAGACCATGTTAACTCCACGAACTCGGTGTTCTTGGATCCATCCGGGATCCATCTGTTCCTGTAGAGCTGATTGCACTACCGAACATCCTTGATTGTTTTTAGAGCATATATCACACTGATGATAATTATGAGGTGGCACATGGCCATATCCACTCTGTCTACAATGTATCTTGACCAGATTGGTCCTTAACAAGAGTACATCATGAATTTGATAAACGTTGTTAAATTCTTTCACAATCAGGTTGACTGCAGCTTTTTCATGTTGAGGCAGCGGGTTTGTGAGAACATTGGGATTCGTATCTTTGAAAGATAAGAGCCCACTCCTAACAAGCTTTTGCACGTCAGATTTGAAATTAAGACAATTCTCTATGTTATGCCCTGGTCCTCCTTGATGATAAGGGCATGTCTGATCCACCTTAAATCAAAAAGGCGGATTTTCCGGCACTGTAAGAGGAGACTTAGTCTAGATGTGCCCCTTAGCTAGTAGTAACGGAAACAGTTCTGCGTACAACATGGGTATAGGATCAAACCCTGGTGGCTGCATTGTACGGTTGTTACTATATGGAGGACGAGCCTCCTGAAGAGGCTGTTGAGTCCTTTGCTGATTAGGTTGGCTCTGCGCAACCTGAGGTTGATACATAGAAACGGGCGCAGGGCTGATAGCAGGAGTTACAGCAGCTACTGGTTGGTACCGTCACCTTTGCTTTCTGAGAGAGATATTCCCAATATCTTGCTCTTTTTTCTTAGGGAGAGCACTACCGTATCGTTTTGTACTACTCGATGATCCAGCGTCTTTTACCAAACGTCCTTCTCGGACGGCTTCCTCAAGACGAACTCCCATACCCACCATCTCGGTGAAGTCACTGGGCGCACTGGCAACCATTCTGTCATAGTAAAATGAGCTTAAGGTCTTTAAGAAGATCTTTGTCATCTCTTTTTCCTCAAGAGGTGGACAAATTTGAGCGGTAATTTTGCACCACCTCTGAGCGTACTCCTTAAAGGTTTCCTTGTCCTTTTGTGACATTGATCTGAGTTGATCTCTATCTGGTGCCATGTCCAAATTGTATTTGTATTGTTGGACGAAGGCATTACCAAGATCTCTGAATGTGCTAATCGTAGTACGGTTTAAACCCATGTACATTTGAGTGCGGCACCGGTTAAACTATCCTGAAAGTAGTGAATCAGTAGGTCCTGATTCTCCGTCTGAGCTGACATTCGCCAAGCGTACATCACCAGATGGCTCTGAGGGAAAGAGTTACCCTTGTATTTTTCAAAGTCGGGCACTTGAAATTTGTACGGAACTTTCACATTGGGGACCAGACAAAGGTCTGCGGCGTCCTTTCCAACTAATTCCTGACCGCGGATGGCTTGCAGTTCCTTCTGCATTTCCAGGAACTGTTCCTGGAATTCATCCATTCTACCGAACATAGTTTCCTTTTTACCAGAAGGTATCGGTGGAATCTGTCCTTCCGGGACAGTGTGCACCACAGGGGGTGGTATCGTGACTACGGCAGTGAATCTTGGCGTTTCCCAAAGTTTTTAACCTTCAGGAGTCTTTAGTATGCCCCTGGCATCTTCGCTTTCCGAAGTTTTTAACCTTCAGGCCTAGCGGCTTCTGTTATGATTCCCTGATCTTCAGTGATCGGTGGAACATATCCTTCTGGGATATAGTTAACAGGCATGCCCCAAGGAAGATCTTTCGGCATTTGATACCTAGGATCATACTTCTCTACTATGGGCGTTGAGGTGATCTCTGAGATCACAGTCCTTTGTAGCTGAGCTTCTGCCATGGCTTGCATGTCGTTATGAAGCTTTCTTATATCCTCTTTTAGAGCGTCGATCTCTTCTTTCAACTCTCTGTTTTCTTCCTCAAGATCATCCATCTTTTTCTGACGACTGGCTCGAGTATTGTACGAATGAGACAGTTTGACTCTAGAATCGAGACACAAACGTGAGATTCGTGGGTAAGAAGAATACGCGATGTGAGAATGATGAATGCAATGATTATATTAATTGTTTTTTGGTTTAATCAAAATAAACTTCGACAATTAGATTGCAAATATCAAACAGTGGGGAAACCCCTTTTTATTGAATTCAAAGGATTACAGAAATGGAAATACGGTAGATTACAAGGTGCAGAAATAGAAACCTAAGCTAATGGGTCCCGTGTCCTCTCTGAAGAGAAATCGGGTGCTGACTCTGGTACTTTCCTTTTCTTTGACCGGGGCTCTTGGGCCGTTGTCGGGTTGTCATTCCTTTGCCAGGTGAAAGGAGTGAGCAAATTCCTTTGGTCATCTTGATTCTCTATAGCATGTTGCTCCAAAATTTCAATCAGAGCGTCCTTATCTTTCAGTAGTTGTTGTATTTTGATGCACTCCACGTTGAGAGTGCGGTACTTGTTCTTCCAAGACCTCCTCTCCCGTTGAACTTTGTTGAGAGTTACCTGAAGCTTTTCAGTCTCAGTCATGAAGTACATGACAAACTCCCTTGGTGGAAGAACTTCGTGACGAGGATAAGGCATCTTTAGCTTGAGAGCTCTAGTTTGTACCCAGTGGAGATAAGGCTCCACCGAGACACATTCTGGTTTTCCTAGAGACTATCGTCCTTTCTTATGAACATGTTTCCAAGCGTGCACTATTTCTATCTTTAGTGCTCTGTCACTTTCTCCTTCCTTGAAGAAAAGACCTTCCAAATGAACACCCCGTGGGACGTGTCTCATTGGGTATCCAAATTGACGACGAATGAGAACTGGATAGTAATTGATTCCTCCCTTAGTTCCTATAAGGGGTACGTTGGGGAAGTTTCCACAACGGTCAATGATCCTGATCCCATCATAAACCCTATTACACCAATCAATATCAGAGTTGGTGAGAGACATGATTTTCTGCGACCAACGTAAGGCACTCTTGTGATCCCAAAAAGCAGCAGACTTAGGCAAATGGGAGATAAACCATTTATAAAGCAGAGGTACATAGCGTGTCATCTCCCTTCCGCTGTACAAATTCCATAAGTGTACAGAATGATACGCATCGGCGAGCAAAGTTGGCGCAGGGTTTCCAATGAGAAAAACCTTAATGGAGTTGATATCGACGAATTTATTAATGTTGGGCAACAAGAATAACCCGTAGGTGAGTAAAACAAAGATGCTTTCAAAAGAAGTCACGTTCCTGATACTGGCGAAGTACAGGGCTTTCTTTGTCAAGAACTGGGCTGGCAAACCTTGTATGCCACCCTTAGTGGTCATGTGAGTCCTACCTCAGACTCGTCCAAATGAATTGCTCTTGCAATGGTTTGATTCTTTGTAATTTCTTCCAGTCCAGAAAATGGAGCTTGATCAGTAATGTGTAGATCAATCAAATGAGATTATTCCTCCAGCATTGGTGCTAGCTGGTAATCCGGGAATGTGAAACAATGATAGACCGGATCGTAGAACTGAACAAGCACATCCATGATTCCCTCAATCACATGGACTCTTAGAAGAGATAGCAAACCTCTGTACTTGGCTCTAAAAGCCTCTTAGTTTGTGATCATCCTCGCCAAACCTCTTAAATCCTCTAGTTTTGGAATCCTGAAGGTGTACTTATGAGTTCTCCTTCTACCGAAATCCATTAGCGCAATCCTTTTCTTCGATATTTGCAATCACAGTCTTAGTTTATTTTGAAAAGACAGAGAGACTAGAAGAGAAATTTTTTGAATGTTTTAATGTTTTTTAAATGAATGCATGAATGCAGCACACAAAAACATAGAAAAAACATGGGGTCAAAGGGTCGTTGTCATGGAGTCAATGCTCTACCCATCCCAAAGGTTTATACTAGGGTGATTTTTTGTACCTGTACTCAAAATCATCAGCTCCTTCCAGGATAACAAATAGCAAGCGGATCGATAGCGAGCTGTATGAAATCTTAGAGTAAATGCTATTCACAGAGAATAGATCATCAGCCTCAAATGAGGGTAGTATCGCGTGACAACTATTTCCGATAGTTTCCGCACTACAAAAGGGTTGGCTCCTCAGCTTCTCAGACATCACAATCGACCCATTGCCTATGAGAGGGAATGGGTTACATTGGGAAGCCTCCACTGAGGTTGATGGTCGACCTCGTCGCCATCACTTATCTTAAGTGTATACTCAATCTTTCCACATGCGGCATCACACGCATTCCCATTAGCAGAAAAATAAACACAGATATCAATTACGAAAAGCAGTATATATATTTGTCCTAATGTCCTAGAATTTTTAAAAGCTATGAATCTTATGTTCTTGACAGAAAATGGCTCCCCGACGGAGACGCCATTCTGTGGTTCCTTCCCCACTTAAAGGTTTTTGACCTAAAATCCTAGTGAAGTCAACAAAAAGTCCTATCCTAGAAAAGAAAGAAAGAAAGAAAGAATTTTTAAGGTTTCTACCTAAGAGATGTGAAGAGAACAAGATCTCGATCGTCTCCAGCAGAGTCGCCATTCTTCTGTAGTCTGAATTTTTGGACGTGGTTGCGAAGCACTTATCGCTTTGGGGTACTACAGCTCGATTCATTTTTTATCCTATTGAAGCTGATGAAGGAAGGGAAATAGATGTCTCCAATTAACCCTGCTTGCAAACTGAGTTTGAACAGATGATTGTTGATTTACAGATGCTACAAAGATTGTGGGTCTCTCTTAGGTTATTTTGTCAAAAATAATGTCCGGTCGATTGGTGGGAGGTTAGGACTGATGCTTTTCGATTGAGATGGGAAGATGTGGAATTTTGGTTTTTTAGATTAGTGTGCTCGCTAAGATTTTTCTTGCAATCTTATGCCTACGTATTCCCGTTTTTCCGAAACAGGGAAATCAGAGTGATTGTAGTTCCTCCTATTCTCTCCTATAGAATAGGAGGAAATGGTGTTTTGGTGTCTTGTTCAAAGGCCAAGACGTGAAGCGAAAGGTGATTTGTATCTTGTTCAAAGCCCAAGATGTGAAGCTAAAAGGGTTTGACTTTAGAGAGAATTTGTCATCTCTAAAGAGGGGTTTGTTTGTCACAACTGTTGGGTGACTGGTTTATAAAGGAGGATTACTTTAACTGGGATATGTGAATCCAGCAATGCCATAATTCCCTTTATAAGGTTTTTTGACCTGAAGGAGAAGACTTTAACTCAGTGTAGAGCAATGCTATCTTTCCTTAGGAATTTCTCATGCTAAAAGAGGGACAGTGGCACGGATGTAAATAATCCAGAGGCTTGCCGCTTACAGTGATTAGATGAAGGGAAAGGAGTTGTTCATATTTGTATACTGTGAACGAGGCACAGCTTTGATGCTAAAAGGTTGATCGGATCAACCTGCAGTTTTCTTATACAAAGCCTAAGAGGAGGCTAAAAGGTTTTCCTTATACAAAGCCTAAGAGGAGGCTAAAAGGGAGTTGACTCAACAAGAGAGTCTTTCATGGTATCTCGTACGAAGCCCGAGATGGAGGCTAAAAGTTTTATACTCAACAAGGGAGTGATTTGTGTCTTGTACAAAGCCCAAGGCGGAGGCTAAAGGAAGTTTTGACTCAACAAGAGAGTCTTTTATACTCAACAAGAGAGTGTTTTTGTATCTCGTACGAAGCCTGAGATGGAAGCTAAAGTTTGATTGACTCAACAAGAGTCTTTTGTATCTCGTACGAAGCCCAAGATGGAGGCTAAAAAAGTTTGACTCCGCTGAGGAGAATCATTGTATAAAGCCCAAGTGGAGGCTAGGGTGCTGTTTCAGTTGACAGGTCCAGTATATTGGTTTTAAAGAGAAAATCAGTTCTTATATGAGTAATGCTATACTTAAGGATTTTGATTCGAGGATCAGGGATATTTTCCTTTTCTTTGAGGAATTGAGAAATCCAAAGGGTATTGAGACTGTCCGAGTTTACGGGGTTCCTTCCTATTCTTGAAGGGTGCTTGAGAATGTCTTTGAGACTTAAGCAAATTAGACTGTCCAAGTCTAGAGTTTCATCTTTTGTACTATGCTTTGAGAAACAGTAGTAGACTCTTGGAAAGACTGTTCTATTAAGATGACTGATTTCTGTTCCTATAACTTTAGGAGGTCGTCGGGATAATTTATACGAAGCCCAAGAGGAGGCTGGAAACTTTTAAGAAGCCGAGGGATAATTTGTACTAAGCCCAAGAGGAGGCTATCATTCCCGGAGGAAGAAATCATTTATACGAAGCCTAAGAGGAGGCTGTGAATACTTCTAAGAAGCCGATGGGTCCTTGTATAACGCCCAAGAGGAGGCGGGGATGCTTTTAGGAAGCCTGTGGGTCCCCAAACCCTGATAAGTTCAAGACAGGCTATTCATGAAGAATAGATCAAGCCAGGAAAGTCCGAGAATTTGGAAGAAACTCAAGAGATGCCATTCACGGAGAAAAGATCATCTCTGGGGAATAAAGTTTCTTTGAGAACTTCTACGAGTGATAGTCTGAGAAAGGGTTCAAAAAGAATCTTCCTTTCACATCTCCATATTGTTTAACCCCAAGAGGAGGGAAGACTGTGTCTGGTAACCCTATGGGGATCTAGTTTTGACTATTTAAGAGTGATCAACGGGCTTAATACTAGACGTAGTTTCCGGGGAAACTCTAAATATCTATACTATTATTACACAGTTGATATGAGTTTATGAAAGAAGACTTACAGTGAAACAGCCCCACAATACAGTTATATGTATATGAAAGCGGATAAACACTTACTCGGTTGTAGAGCTTCCATGCTGTTTGTTAGTTGTTCAACAAAGAAAGATTGAAAACAACAATATATTTCAAAATCAAAGGAGAAAGTGCTTTGAAAAAGAAAGATTTGGGGCTTACAGCTGAAGGAGAGGCCCAAGGTTTTATCAGTGATCGCACTATTGAATTTGTATAGAGGGACTTATACGAGTGACTGAGGCCCAAAAATTGTTTGTTGTATAAAGGGATGGGTCTTACACTCTATTAGAGGCCCAAAAGGTTTAAAGAAAAAGAGTGGGGCTTATAACACGAGGGTAGGCCCAGATGATTTTTCGTTTAAAATGGCGATCGCGCCGAGATTTTCTTTTAACGCAAAGGGGTTTATACAATATCTGAGGCCCAAAGTTGTTTTGGTTAAAAGGGGATTGGGTCTTACACTCTATTAGAGGCCCAAAAAAGTTTTGAATGAGTGATGGGGCTTACAGCTCAAGGAGAGGCCCAGTTGATTTTTTAAAAGGCGACGATCGCGTCGTTTACTTGTACCGAGGGACTTATACAATAAGTGAGGCCCAAGATGGTTTGTACAAGGGGGTTTGGGTTTTACACTCTCTCAAGAGGCCCAAAAAGTTTTAAAGAAAAGAAATGGGTCTTACTACTGAAGGGTAGGCCCAAGGTTTGTTTTTCAACGGATGATGATCGCGTCGAACTTTTTGAAATACAACGGGACTTATACCATAATTTGGTGATATTGGCGATCTTGAAGGTTGATCCACCTTGAAGGGAGCAACCTTGTGCTTAATCCTTAAAGTGAGATTCCTCTTGATCCATTGTGGATGTTTGAGAGGTTAGACAAGTTGAAGATCATGTCATTCCTTGATTGATCCTTTGTCTAAGAGCTCTGAGAGGGCTTGAAACCCTAATTCTGATTATAGTAAGTGTTCACCCATCTTTGGGGAGACTGATGAGGTAAGATAGTCCATCCATATTGTGATGATGATTTTCACAATGATGGCGAATCTTAGTGGTCAAAATTTGGGGTATGACACGTACGGGATACAAAAACTCTCTTGTTGAGTATAAAAGACTCTCTTGTTGAGTCAAACACCTTTAGCCTCCGTCTCGGGCTTCGTACAAGACACATACAAAAGCACTCTCTTGTTGAGTCAACCCTTTTAGCCTCCATCTCAGGCTTCATACGAGATACAAAAACACTCTCTTGTTGAGTATAAGAGACTCTCTTGTTGAGTCAACCTCCTTTTAGCCTCTCTCTCGGGCTTCGTACGAGGCACATAAAAACACCCTCTTGTTGGGTCAGTAGCCTCCTCTTAGGCTTTGTATAAGGAAACCCCGGTTGAGTCAATCAACCTGTTAGCATCAAAATATGTGCCTCGTTCACAGTATACAAACATCAACAACTCCTTTTCCCCCATCTAATTGCTGTAAGCGGCAAGCCTCTGGATTATTTACATCCACGCCACTGTCCCTCTTTTAGCATGGGAAATTCCTAAGGAAAGATAGTATTGCTCTACACTGAGTTAAAGTCTTCTCCTTCAGGTTAAAAATCCCCTATAAAGGAAATTATGGCATTTCTGGATTCACATATCCTAGTTAAAGTAATTCTTCTTTATAACCAGTCACCCAACAGTTATGACAAACAGACCCCTCTTTAGAGATGACAAATTCTCTCTAAAGTCAAAACCCTTTAGCTTCACATCTTGGGCTTTGAACAAGATACAAATAGACCCTTTAGCTTCACATCTTGGGCTTTGAACTAGATACAAACCACTTTTAGCTTCACGTCTTGGGCTTTGAACAAGACACCAAAACAACCCTTTTCCTCCTGTAATACCCCAAAATTTTCCCTCTCATTTCTTCATATCTTTTAGCATGGGCTTTCATTGCATTGCATTGCATTCAAGCATAGAAAAATAAAACATCAAGCATTTAGCATTGCATATTGCATAAGGGCATGTGATCAGGTGATTCTCTAAGGTGTTGATCATCCAAAGAAGAAGACCAAGTGTTTCTCACAAGCCTCAAGGATCTCTTACATCATGTATCATCTCCACTTGATCTCACAAGTCATTGAAAGAAGGGAATTCATCAAGAAGATTGGACAATGCATGATCTCGTACACAAGGCAGTCAAAAGTTGGGATCTGACCCCCAAATGGGCAAGCTCTTTGAGTTTTTATCATCTCCAAAGGACATATCTCATCAAGGCAGTCAAAAGTTGGGATCTGACCCCCAGGGGTCAGGATCCCTCCAAAATTCAAGCCACCCACTTTTGATAAATATCATGGCAATACGTGTCCCCAGACACATATCCAAGCTTATTTTGGGAGGATCTCAGCCCATACAAATGATGAGAAGTTATGGATGCATTACTTTCAAGACAGTCTGGCTGGAGCTTCTTTGACCTGGTGTATGAAATTGAACAGAGCTGCTGTGAAAAGTTGGAAGGATCTGGCAGAAGCATTCCTAAAACAGTACCAGTACAATATTGACATGGCGCCCAACCGCACTCAATTGCAGGGGTTGTCACAGAATGCTAAGGAAAGTTTCAAGGAATATGCTCAAAGGTGGAGAGAGATGGCTGCACAGGTTCAACCTCCTTTGCTGGATAGAGAAATGGCAGATATGTTTATGGGCACCCTGCAAGGGGAATTTCTTGAAAGATTGGCTACTTGTCCATCAATCGGATTTGCTGATATCGTGATTGCGGGTGAAAGGATCGAGAGTTTGTTTAAGCTTGGAAAGATTCAGGATGTAAGTGGGGCTGGCTCTTCTGGAATGAAGAAACCGTTTGCTAGTGGGCAGAAAAGAAGAGAAGGTGATACAAATGTTGTGTATAGAGGACGAGGCAGAGGATGTTCTCAGGGTTATCATCAGGTAGATGCAGTGACAATCCCAACACCGTCTGTTCAACAGCAACAACCCCAACAGCAAGTTCAGCAGCAACAACAGCAACCCCCTTTCCAACAAAGGTCTAGGCAGAGGGATCGTAAGATTGACCCTCTCCCTTTGACTTATTCTGCGTTGTTACCACAGTTACTCAAGTTGAAGTTAGTTGAGCTTCGTACTATGAGACCTCCTGCCGCTGGTAACTTGCCTCCTAATTTTGATGTAAACGCTCACTGAGAGTTCCACTCAGGTGCTCAAGGGCACTCCATTGAAAAATGTTGGGATTTTCATCATAAAGTGCAAGACTTGATTGATGCCAAAGCAATCAATTTCTCTCTACCTCCTAATGTTCTTCAGAACCCCATACCTAATCATGGTGTGGCAGATGTGCATGCTATTGAAGATGGAAGGAGCATGCTATCTACTACCTGAGCAAAAAGTTCAATGATTGTGAGTCCCGGTACTCAATGCTTGAAAAGATATGTTGTACACTTGCATGGGCCGCTAAGCAATTGAGGCAATATATGATTAGGCACACAACCTTGTTGATTTCCAAAATGGATCCTATCAAATACATTTTCGAGAAACCAGCGCTAACAGGCAGAGTTGCACGGTGGCAAATGGTTTTGACAGAGTATGATATTCAGTATACTTCCCAAAAGGCCATCAAAGGAAGTGTCTTGTCAGACTATCTTGCGCAACAGCCGATTGATGATTACCAACCCATGAAATTTGATTTCCCTGATGAGGACATCATGTTTTTCAAAGCTAAAGACTGCGAGGAACCACTCCCAGAGGAGGAGCCAGACCCTGAATTCAAATGGAGTTTGATGTTTGATGACGCTGTCAATATGAATGGATGCGGAGTTGGAGCAGTTCTTATCACGCCGGAAGGTGTTCATATGCCTTTCACTGCCCGAATAACTTTCAGATGCACCAACAATGAAGCAGAGTATGAAGCTTATATAATGGGGATTGAGGAGGAGATTAATTTATGAATTAAGACCCTTGATATCTATGGTGATTCAGCTTTGGTAATTAATCAGGTGAAAGGGAATTGGTACACGCACCAAGCGAATTTGGTTCCGTATAGAGATTATACAGGAGATTGCTGACATTCTTTACAATAGTGAAGCTGTACCATATTCCTCGAGATGAGAATAGGTTTACAGATGCCTTAGACACGTTGTCTTCCATGATCAAAGTGCAAGGGTGGAATCACGTACCTAAGATCGAAGTGTCTCGGCTTGACAGACCTGCATTTGTGTTTGCTGTTGATGCAACGTCTGATGACAAACCATGGTTTCATGACATCAAGTGTTTCTTGAAAAGGCAAGAGTACCCGCCAGGGGCATCTACTAAAGATAAGAAGACTTTAAGAAGGTTGTCTGGTAGCTTCTTCTTGAATCAGGATGATGTGTTGTACAAACGGAATTTTGACATGGTTCTGCTTAGATGCATGGATAGACACGAAGCAGACCTGTTAATGCAGGAAGTACATGAAGGCTCTTTCGGTACCCATGCCGGAGGGCATGCAATGGCTAAGAAATTATTGAGATCAGGATATTATTGATTGACTATGGAGTCAGATTGCTGCAAGTATGCCCGTAAGTGTCACAAATTCCAGATCTATGCAGACAAAGTGCACATTCCTCCAAATCCGTTGAGTGTCATGTCCTCTCCTTGGCCCTTTGTCATGTGGGGCATTGACATGATCGGAAAGATTGAGCCTACTGCTTCAAACGACCATCGCTTCATCTTGGTCTCCATTGATTATTTCACTAAATGGGTTGAAGCAGCATCTTATGCCAATGTCACTAAGCAGGTGGTAGCTCGTTTCCTGAAACGGGATATCATTTGTCGCTATGGAGTGCCCGAGAGAATTATTACTGATAATGGTTCTAATCTGAATAACAAAATGATGGCTGAGCTGTGCCGGGACTTCAAAATTGAACATCACAATTCTTCTCCGTATCGCCCGAAGATGAATGGCGCTGTGGAGGCGGCCAACAAGAATATTAAGAAGATTGTGCAGAAAATGGTTGTCACATATAGAGATTGGCATGAAATGTTACCATTTGCTTTGCATGGGTATCGAACGTCAGTACACACGTCCACTGGGGCAACCCCATTCTCACTTGTATATGGTATGGAGGCAGTACTACCGGTTGAAGTTGAGATTCCATCCCTCAGAGTCATGATGGATGTCAAGTTAGATGAGGCTGAGTGGGTCCGTGCTAGATTTGATCAGTTGAGCCTTATTGAGGAGAAACGACTGGCAGCTGTGTGTCATGGGCAGTTATACCAACGGAGGATGAAGCAGGCATTTGACCAAAAGGTGCGTCCTCGGGTTTACAAAGTGGGAGATGTGGTACTCAAAAGGATCCTTCCTCCAAGTACAAATCACAGGGGAAAATGGACTCCCAATTATGAAGGTCCATTCATGGTTAAGAAGGTCTTATCGGGCGGAGCCTTGTTGCTTACAACCATGGATGGCGAAGACTTTTCATCCCCTGTCAACTCAGACGTAGTCAAAAAATACTTCGCATAAATAGACCCGCTGGACAAAAAAAAAAGAAAAGAAAAAGTCCAGGCAAAAAAGGGCATCTCGGCGAACCACAAAAATAGAATAAAAAGGTTCGGGCAAAAATTAGGGATAATAAAGAAAAATTGTACACCCGGTGAGTTGAAAATCCGCAAGGACAAGTCAGGCAAAAAAGGGTATCCGGTGGATTGAAAACCCGAAAGGATGTAGGTTTTGTTTCTCTTGGGTCAGCACATAGGTCCTTTCAGGTCGGCATATGTTGGTATTTTTGACAATATGTGCCAGCACATCCATCATTCAGGCTGGCACATACTGTTTAAGTTGGTCAATTCTGTCAATTTTTTTTACTCCAAAAATTACCTCCTTGCCACCAATCTTCCAAAATTATAAATACATCATTCATGCTTCATTCCAAACTGGTGATGCCATAATATTAGCCTACATTTTCTCATCATCTTCAACCTCTGTCCTATGTCTACACACTGACAAATCATGCATAATAATCTTTTGTTGGGGTTCCATCCAGGCGAAGGCCTGATAACGTCCGATTAGGTTCTTGTGAAGTCGAGAATATCGGGTTGAGATTTATAGGGGTCTTCATCCAGAAAAACCGCGGGTTTGTCCTCCAAGATCGTGTGAAGATTTTGGGGTTTTTGTGCAAGACGTTCAAAAGATGATTGCGGCGTTGTGAAAGCCTTTGGAGATAAAGTATGCAAAGGACCCTTTGGAGATAAAGAACGTAAAGGAAGTAGTGGCGAATCGAATTGAAGTCTTGTGGAACAATCGGTGTAATTGATCATGCACGAAAGCGTTGGAGATAAAGAACACAAAGGAGTAGCGATATTGACAACTCAATTGGCATCGATTGTTGTCTTGGTCTTACTCAAGATCAAAAGAAGAAAAGGGGTTGAATCAACATCAGAACCAATAGTGTTTGTATGGTTGCTATGAACACTTTTCTTGTTTATTGACTTTTTGCATAGCAAGAAAGTATCCTAATTCAACATTGGAAATTAGACGCAGACGTACCCACACGCGAGGACAAAAGTGGGGAACTGCGTGAACAAATCCTCATGTCGATCTCTCTATTATCTCTTTACTCGTTTTATTTTTCATTACGTAATTTGCCGAATAGTATTGATTATTCGATCGACTCGTAAGAATTTTCCTATGATCTTTTTGTTTTAAACTTGATTGTTGATTAGCTTATAATCACTTTTGTTTATAAATGGTTTTCATATCAACAACAACACAAAGGAAATTCTGAAAATTCGTTCGCACACCAAGTGTTCGATAAATTGCATAGTTCAATATTTTTGCTTATTGTCATTGGAAATAACATTACTAAGTTCATTAGTTTAAACGAGTAATAATGTGTTATTTGATTAAAAGTTAATTTCGATTATTGTGTTTGTCATTACATATTTGGCTTTGCATATCCGAGTTCCAATAACTAGGTTCGTATAGACCACTTTTATCGATCCATACCAAAACCTTATGTGCGCCCTCTTTTTCTAACAACTTTAAAAACCCAAATTTTATTTGGTGATTTTCACTTGGGTGTCTATTCACCCCCATATCTAGACAAGTCGTTGTTGTCTAACAAGTGGCATAAAGAGCTCGGTTCATTCCGTATTTCAAAACGCTTATTAGAAAATGGCTCCCGAACTTAAAGGGGACTATAAGAGAGATCCAATTTTCATGGGAGAAAACTATAGTTATTGGAAAGCTTGTATGCAAATTCATGTGAACTCTTATGATAAGGGTGTTTGGGAGGGCATTCAAAATGGTCCTACACCGATAACACATTGTGTTGACGGTGTTGATGTTCCTAAGCCCGAAGCACTATGGAATGAGGAAGATAATAAGAAGTGGGCACATGATTGGAAAGCGAAAAACATTATCATATCCGCTCTTGATGTTGATGAGTTTGATTGCATTTCTCATTGTGTGACCGCTAAGGACATGTTGACACTCTACAAGTTGCCCATGAGGGAACTAATGAGGTCAAACTATCCCAGATTAACACATTTAATCAAGAATTCAAACTCTTCCACATGAAGCATGGTGAAACCATTGCTCAAATGCAAAAGCGGTTCTCACATCTTATTAATCGTTTAAACTTGTTGGGTAATCCTATTTCTAATGCTATTGCTACTAACAAGGTTTTGAGATGTCTTACTAGGAATTGGCAACCGAAGGTTACGACCATCAAAGAAGCCAACGATCTTACAACACTTGATCTCACCACCTTGTTCGGAAAATTAGAAGAACACGAGCAAGAACTAAATTTCTTGGATGAACATGAAAAGAAGCTTGGGAAATAGAAGAAAAAGGAGAAGAAAGCCAATAAGGAGGAAGTAATGAAGTCTAAAGATCTTAGGGCTTCAAATTCTAGATCCTCAAAGGAAGAGCACAATAATGATAGTGACTCGTGTGATGAAGAAAACTCGGATGATGAGAAAATGGGACTTTTTGTTTGGAGATACAATTGATACATTCGAAAGAATTATGTCAAACACTCTGACAAAAATCTTGTGAGATTCAAACTACAATCTACATCCTCCAAAGATAAAGACAACAAAAAGGACAAGGGAAAAGGTATATGCTATGAATGCGGAAAGCCAGGTCATTTTAGACCGGATTTCCATCTCTTGTTAGTAAGAAAGAAAAAAGCCAACAAGACAATTCTAGGAAGCCTAGAAAGGCTTATGTTGCTTGGGATAGCGAAAGTGATGCCTCAAGCGAGAAATGCTCAAGTGAGAGTGATGAAGAAGCAAATTATTATTTCATGGCTAATCAACGACAAGGCAAGAAAAAGAATGTAAGTCATTCTAAATACTCAAACGTTGACAAGTTATATCTTATTGATTTGAAAAATGTTTTTGAAAATCTACAAAAGGAAGTTATTCATGCTTATAAGAAATTAGCTTCCAATGAAAAAAAATTTACACACTTGGAAGCAAAGGTTGAAGAAATCAAAAAGAGATTTGAAGCATTAAAGCGATCTATTATAGATGGTCAAAAATATAAAAATAGGGATTAGGAACCATGTCGGTTCGATTGTGAAACTTGTCAAATTTGGCATCAAGAAGTAAGTTCTCTTGAAACCAAAGTGCACAAGGCTTCACAACCATGTGATACTCTTGATATTTGCTCTTCAAAGGTTGAAAAGCCTCATAAAAATTACAATTTGATTAAGAAGGATTCAAATGGCAAAATTAATGCTCATCATAGATTGATTTGTCACTATTGCTGCAAGAAAAGTCATAGAAAAATGAAAATTTAGGTACTTTCTAGTACCAAATGGCACTTTTCAATGGTTGCCCAAATGTAACAATTATTTCACTTACTCCTAAGGACCTGATGAGAATTGGGTACCTACCACTTTTGTTTGATTTTATGTAGGTTGAGTGTCTTGCCTTTATGACAGGAAAATGGATTCTCGATAGTGGATGCTCAAGACACATAACGGGAGACATCTCTCTATTCTCCGACTTTATGGCGAAGAAGAAATGGTATGTGTCTTACGGTGATAACAACAAAGGTGCCATACTTGAAAGAGGTAGTATAGGTAATCCCTCAACTGTTACTATCTCAAATGTTATGTTATTAGAAGGCCTTAAATATTGCCTTCTTAGCATTAGTCAATTATGTGACAATGGGTACAAGGTAACTTTTACCAAAGATTGTTGTATAATTGCACATAATGAAAAGAAGGATCGTATATTTAATGGTGTAAGGGTAGACAATATCTATATGATAGACTTAAGAAGTGTATCCATGAATAATGTCAAATGTCTTATTACCGTGAGTGAAGATTCATGGTTATGGCATCGACGTTTGGCACACGTTAACTTTGATCTACTTTATAAAATAGTCGCAAAAGATTTAGTAATTGGTCTACCAAAGATAAAGTTTTCAAAAGATCACCTATGTGATCCATGTCAAAAGGGCAAACAATCAAGGATCTCGTTTAAATCTAAAAACATTGTTTCAACATCGAGACCCCTTGAGCTTCTTCACATGGATTTATTTGGCCCTTCAAGGACCAAAAGTCTAGGTGGGAATTATTACGATTTGGTAATTGTAGACGATTACTCAAGATTTTACTGGACTTTTTTCTTACGTAGCAAAGATGAAACGTTCTCGGCTTTCGTACGTTTTGCCAAGTTATCTCAAAATAAATCGAACTCCAAAATAGTTTCCATCCGAAGTGATCATGAAGGTGAGTTTGAAAATTATCTTTTTGAAAAATATTGTGATAAACTTGGTATTGAACATAACTTTTCAGCTCCCCGAACTCCACAACAAAATGGGGTTGTGGGGCACAAAAATCACGTTTTAGGGGAGTTGGTAAGAACAATGCTCAATGGTTGTGGTCTACCAAAATACTTTTGGGCTGATGCCCTGAGCACGGCATGCTATGTTTTGAATATGATACTTATTCGTCCTATTCTTGACAAAACCCCATATGAATTATTAAAGGGTAGAAAAACAAATTTGTCACACCTTCATGTATTCGAACGTAAGTGTTTTGTTTTGAATAATGGAAAAGATAATCTGGAAAAATTTGACGCGAAAGCTGATGAAGGTATCTTCCTTGGATACTCACAATCAAGTAAAAGATATAGAGTCTATAATAAGAGATTACTTAGTTGTGAGGAGTCCGTTCATGTTACCTTTGATGAGACTTGCCCATATAGTGTTGGGAAAGGTATTTCTTTTCTTAATGTAGGTGTATCTACTGAAGACATGCTCAATGAAACCGAAAAAGGGAATGATCAACCTAAAGCGGTGGACATTGAGAAGGAGAAAGATGACAACCATGAAAAGGAAGATGATGAAAATCAACAAGAGAATAATGGCCTTCCATTGGAGTGAAGAACCTCCAAGGATCATCCCATTGACAACATTATCGGTGACATCACAAAAGGGGTAACAACATACTCTAAGATAAGTAATTTCTGTTGTCACCATGCTTTTGTTTCTCAAGTTGAACCTAAAAATGTTAAGGATGCCTTACTTGATGAGCATTGGCTTTTAGCAAGGCAAGAAAAATTGAATCAATTTGAAAGAAATGATGTTTGGGACCTTGTTCCACGTCCACAACATCATCAAGTCATTGGTACACGATGGGTTTTTAGGAACAAACTTGATAAGCATGGTGTGATAACACGAAATAAAGCCCGACTAGTAGCTCAAGGGTACAACCAAGAGGAATGGATTAACTATGGGGAGACTTATGCTCCCGTAGCCCGAATTGAGGCTATCTGGCTACTACTCACTTATGCTTGTGCTAAGAACTTCAAATTATATCAAATGGACGTAAAAAGTGTGTTCCTTAACGGCCACATAAATGAAGAGGTGTATGTCTTACAACCTTCCGATTTTGAAACTTTTGAGTATCCTAATCACGTCTTTAAGCTAAAATGTGCGTTGTATGGTCTTAAACAAGCCCCTCGGCCACCGTCTTAGCAAGTTCTTGCTTGAGCAAGGATATTCAAGAGGAAATATGGACACCACTCTCTTTATTAAACATCAAGGAAAGCATACTTTACTTGTTCAAATATATGTTGATGATATCATTTTTGGATCAACTAACATGAATCTTGTCAAGGAGTTCTCAAAGCTTATGCAGGGAGAGTTTGAAATGAGTCTTATGGGGGAGCTAAACTACTTCCTTGGACTTCAAATTAAGCAACTTTCAAATGGAACATTTGTTTGTCAAACCAAGTATTGTCATGAGTAACTAAAAAGATTTGGATCTGACAGTACAAAGGATATTGGCACACCTATGGCAACAAACGAAAACTTGGATAAAAATGAAAAGGGTAAGGATGTTGATGTGAAGAAGTATCGAGGTATGATCGGATCACTTCTATATCTTACAGCGTCTAAGCCCGATATTATGTTTAGCGTTTGCATGTGTGCTCGATATGAATCGGCTCCCAAGGAATCACACTTTAAGGCAGTTAAGCGTATTCTTAGATACCTTATTGGTACCTCTAAGTTTGGGCTTTGGTATTCCAAGGGAAGTGATTGTAGTTTGGTTTGTTATTCTGATTCTGACTTTGCCGGTTACAAGTTGGATAGGAAAAGAACTATGGCACTTGTCACATGTTTTCAAAATCTTTAGTTAGTTGGAATAGTAAAAAGCAAGTATTTGTTGCTTTGTCAATTGCTGAAGCGGAATATGTGGTTGTCGGTAGTTGTTGCGCCCAAATTTTGTGGCTTAAGCAACAATTGCTAGATTTTGACATCAAACTTTCACATATTCCTATCATGTCCGACAACGCTAGTGCAATCAATCTAACTAAGAATTCGGTACTACATTCTCGCACTAAACATATCAAGATTCGTCATCATTTTCTTCGTGATCATGTTGAAAAAGGGGATGTTGTTTTTGAGCATGTTGATAGTAAAAATCAACTTGCTGATATTTTCACAAAACCTCTTGCAACGGAATCTTTTTTCAACATTCGTGGAGAATTGGGGATCATTGATATCTCCAATGTTGCTTGATATTCTATTTTATGGCTTGCACTTTATACTACTGCTCTAACATTTCGTTTTGAGTTTTTAACATCATGTGAGTGCATCCTTCATCCCATCACGAGTGTTGGTTAAAAATGCTTGATACTCTCTCAAATGATGAAGACCATGAATGTTCATTTCCAAAAAAAAAAAGTTAATTGATAACCATTGTGTGTTCTCAATGTATATACTTATAGTGACTTCATGTGTTAACTTTTTCACATTTGTATAAGTTTTTTCTTAAGTGCATAAGTATGTGGCTTGTTTTTTTAATTGTATTTAAGCTTGCCAATTGCATAAATTGTTATTGTTGTTACGTGTCTCATATTTTGATAACTTTTTTTATCTTGGTTTGAGTAGTGACATGTTCTTGTCGCTATGCAAGGCACATGCATGTGCGGCATCGGTAGTTCCTTTATGATATGTTTGATATCTGTGACACAATTGTAGCAACTTGATGAGTTTACTATTGCATCGACCTATTTAATTCTACTTTGTGTCACTTGATTTGTAATACCGGTTATTTATCAATTCTGCATCATTATATATATATATATATATATATATATATGGGGATATGTGATTGTTGCTCTTCTATGCAAAATTGCCTCTGAATGATATATTTGAATTTGTATTTGGAATATGATACTTCTCACGATTAGCTATCTTTCTTTTTTATTTTGTCAAAGGGGGGAAGCATATGCGAGATCAAGTTGGGAAGTACAATGTGTAGCGTGTGATTTTTGTCAGTGACACGACCACCTTATCGCCATGGGTTTCTCCTCACCGCAATGGTAGGAGTGGGGTGCTACTTTCTGATTTCTTATTTATCCTATGAAGCTGGAAAGGAAAGGGAAGCTATCTAAAACTAACCTTGCACGCACATGTTTAATTGAACAAATGCTTAAGAGACTGGGGGGTCCGGGGTCAGGTTATACAATGGGGAGTTGTCAATTACCCATCCTATATGTGGTTATCCACAGGTTGTTAGCAATTATACTTACTGTTTTCTACTTACTGGTGTTTGTCTGTTGTGGGTTGGGAAAGTTTCTCCGTTGGGAGTGTTGAGAGAAAGTGTTTTGCTGATTTTGGGTTTTTCCGATGTTTTTGGTTTGTACGAAGGTACTGGACCTAAGGTTTTTGATTGGTATGCTTGTTAAGATTTCGCTATCTTATGCCTACGTATTCCCGTTAAAGAAAACAGGGAAATCAGAGCAATCATAGTTCCTCCTATTCTATGGGAGGAAAAGATGTTTTGGTGTCTTGTTCAAAGCCCAAGATTGAAGCTAAAAGGTTGAGTATTTGTGTCTTGTTCAAAGCCTAAGATTGAAGCTAAAAGGTTATTGAGAGAGAATTTGTCCTCTCTAAAGGGAGACATCTCGTCTATTTATCACAACTGTTGGGTGACTGATTATAAAGGAGAATTACTTTAACTGGGATATGAGAATCCATCAATGCCATAATTTCCTTTATGAGGGATTTATCCTGAAGGAAAAAACTTTAACTCAGTCTTGAGCAATGCCATTTTTCCTTAGGAATCTTTCATGCTAAGAGAGGGACAGTGGCGTGGATGTAAATAATCTAGAGGCTTGCCACTTACAGCAATTAGAGGAAAGAAGGGATTTACCAGGATAAAAGATGGACTACAGCTTGGATATTTGAACCAACAAGTGTGCCACTTACAACAGTTATCTGGGTTTAGGGTTTGTTTGATTTATCTGCTTTGATGTGTGATATACAGAGAAATGTCTTCCTACAGAGAGTTTTTGATTTCCTCTGAGGGGATGTTTGATTTGTTTTTGTGTGCCTTGATTAAAGCCCAAGGTTGAAGCTAAGAGATTGATTGACTCCCCTGGGGAGTTTATTATCTGTCTTGTACAAAGCTCAAGATTGAGGCTGAAAAGAGACTGACTCTTTGGGGAGATCTTTATACAAAGCCTAAGAGGAGGCTAGAAGTTGAATTTTCCGGGGAAAGATTTTGTCTGTCTTGTACAAAGCCCAAGATTGAGGCTAATGGGGGTTTTTGATTCCATTGGGGAATATTTGTATGTGTCTTGTACAAAGCCCAAGATTGAGGCTAAAAAAATAGACTGACTCTACTGGTGAGAGGTTTTGTCTGTCTTGTACAAAGCCTAAGATTGAGGCTAAAAGATGATTGACTATACTGGAGAGTCTGATTTGTCTTGTACAAAGCCCAAGATCGAGGCTGGAAAGAGGATTTGACTCTGTTTAGGGAGATTTATATGTGTTTTGTACAAATCCCAAGATTGAGGCTAAAAATGAGATTGACCCAGCTGAAGATATTTATGGCTGTCTTGTACAAAGCCCAAGATTGAGGCTGAAAAATATATTTGATTGACTCAACAAGAGAGTGTTTTTATGTGAGTGTCTTGTACAAAGCCCAAGATTGAGGCTGAAAAGAGACTGACTCAACAAGAGAGTGCTTTTATCTGTCTTGTACGACGCCCAAAATTGGGGCTGACTTTTACAGAGGAAAAGAGGAATCATTATACAAAGCCTAAGAGGAGGCTGAAAATGATTGACTCAACAAGAGAGTATGATTTGTCTTGTACAAAGCCCAAGATTGAGGCTAAAGGAATATTTACTCAACAAGAGAGTGTTGAAAGATCCTTATACAAAGCCTAAGAGGAGGCTAGCTTCTGTTAAGGATTATTGAGATCCAGAGGCAGGTCCAAAGTGGGGAATCAACTCTTGTTGAGGATTACAGAAGAGTTGGAATATCAGATGCCTTGAGGTTCTAATAAAGGTTTATTGATAGTGATTTAACCCTATCTAGGGAAAAATCAAAGGGAGAGTTTAAAGATGAAGTCTTAAAACCTATGGAGGTTTTAACTCTGCTGGTGATTGATGAGATGATCAGAGCTTATCCTGTGCTTTTGGGAAACTTGAGGGTTTCTTGAGATCCAAAAGGGGATGAGACTGTCCAAGTCTACTGATTGCTTATCTTTGTATAATTCCCAAGAGGAGGCTGATGTTTTAAGGGATGGGAATCAACCCTAAATTGGTTTGATGTTTTGACTCTTAGAAAGACTGCTCTATAAAAGGATGGCTAAGTTCTATCCTATCCCTGTAAGAGGTCTTTGGGTCATTGTACTAAGCCCAAGAGGAGGCATTAGAACTTCTAAGAAGCCTGAGGGTCCTTGTACAAAGCCCAATAGGAGGTTGGGATGCTTTTAGGAAGCCTGTGGGTCCAAACTTAAGAAGAGTTCAAGAAAAGTTTCACCGGGAATAATCTTTTCTTTAGTGAACAGTTCTAGGGTTTGAAGAAATTCAAGAGAAGTTTCGCCGGGAATTAATCCTCTCTGGGGGAAATGAATTTCTTTGACAATTTTCTAATAGTGACAGTCTGAGAAAAGTTTCACCGAGAATAATGCCTTTCTCTTTGTTCCATATTGTTTAAGCCCGAGAGAAGGCAAGACTGTATCTGGAAATTCCTATGGGGAACTAGTTTTGACTGTGTTAAGAGAGTGACCACTGGCTTTATCTATTCCTAGACCTAATTGGCGGGGAAAACTCTAAGCAGATATGTACAAGCATATACATATATACAGATGAAATATATACTGTATGTAAAAGAGGGTAGGAGGACTTACAGGTGAGCAAGCTTCCAGCACAAACAAATATATATATATATATATATATATATATATATATATATATATATATATATATATATATATATATATATATATATATGCGAGTATGTAAAAGACAGTTGTTTAAAACTTACAGGTGATCAAGCTTCCATTTTAACAGCTGTATGGTTAGTTGTTCAAGAAATTAAAGAAAGTTGTGATAACAACTATGAATTTGAACCTAAATCAAAAAGGGAAGGTTGTTTTGAAAAGATTGGGTCTTATAACTCGGGGAGAGGCCCAAAGAATTGTTTATTTACAAATGGATGGGTCTTACAACTCAAAGAGAGGCCCAGATGATCTTGTTTAAAAGGTGACGGTCGCGCTGTGGTTTTAAAATCGCAGTGGGACTTATACAATAACTGAGGCCCAAAATGGTTTCCTATATAAATGGGTTGGGTCTTACACTCTATTAGAGGCCCAAAGTTATTTTGTTTAAAAGAAATGGGGCTTACAACTCAAGGAGAGGTCCAGATGAAAAACAGTAATCGTACCGTTGATCTGAAAATTGTATCGGGACTTATACAATGATTGAGGCCCAAAAAAGGTTTTCTGTACAAAGATATTGGGTCTTACACTCTATCAAGAGGCCCAAAGTGTTTGAAAAAGAAAAGGAATGAGACTTACAACACAAGGGTAGACCCAAATTCATTTTGTTTAAAAGGCGACGATCGCGCCGTGGTTTTAGAAAACACAATGGGATTTATACAACAACTGAGGCCCAAAAGGTTTTTATTTACAAGGGGGTTGGGTCTTACACACTATTAGAGGCCCAAAGTTATTTTTATACAAGAAATGGGGTTTACAACTCAAGGAGAGGCCCATTTGAAAATTGTTAAAATTGGCGATCGCGCCGAGATTTTATCGAGACTTATACAACGACTGAGGCCCAAAATTATTTATGTACAAAAGAGGGTTGGGTCTTACACTCTATTAGAGGCCCAAAGTGTTTTGAAAAATATTTGTGAGGGTGTGTAATAATCAAAACCCTAATTTGATTTTAAAATGTATTTTAATTGAATAAAATTCAATTAAAATGATCAACATGTGTGAAAAACAATTTGTGATCTTGGATTAATGTTTGAAAAAAAACATGTTTCATTCATAGAATGATTTGAAAATCATTTGGATAAAAAAACAAGAGAAAGAAATATTTTTTTAATGTTAAAAACAAATAAAAACATAATTCTTTACAAAAATACCAAATATATGAAATATATAATATTTTTGTGACATTTTTGTGAAATAAAATATTTTAATATTTTTGGGAATTTTGAAAAAAAGAACCAATAAAAAATGATTAAAATTGAAAGAGAAATTAATTTTGTAATTAATTAATTAAAACCACAAAATATATGAAAAATAGAAAAAAAAGAGAAAATGACAAAATGGTCTGGGTGGGTGTTGAACCCACGACCTGCCAAACAAACACACATGCGCGCTATCACTGGGATGGTGATACATCCGTGTAGAGCTGTCAAAATGGGCTACCCGACCCTAAATGGGGCGGCCCTGATGGGCTCGGGCTTTTTAGGGCTGAGCCAAAAAAGCCCATTTTTAATATGGGCTCGAAAATTACTACCCGAGCCCGGCCCTAGATGGGCTTTGGGCTACCCGGCCCTAAATGGGTTTTTTTAATAAAAAATAAAAATAAAAATGCCATAATATTTATTATAAATAAAATTAAAAATTATATTATTTTAAACATAATACATTTTTATAATACATTTTTAAGTACTATATTATCTTTTATCAATACTATAATGTGTTTAAATATAATACATGTCTAAATTGTATAAAATAATACTCGAATATTTAACATAAGGGAAACTAATAGAATACGAGAAAATAATGTTGATTATATTAATGTATAATATTTAAAGAGAAATATTGAATAGAATATATATAAAATTTAGTGAGGTGGGAAAATCAATGTGTTAGTTTGGAGTAAGATAATATAAGTATTAGTATAATTTTATAAAATTTATAGTGATATGGGCCTAATGGGCTACCCCTGGCCCATATGGGCTAGCCCTAATGGGTAGCGGGCTTTTTAGGGCTGGGCTAAAAAGGCCCTGAAAAATATGGGCTCTAATTTTAAGGCTCAAGCCCTATGATTCTTCGGGCCTGGTGGGCCGGCCCATGTGGGCTAGCCCATTTTGACGGCTCTACATCCGTGTATCAAAACCACCCCATGAATATATGAGGGCGCCTCATTTCTAGGCCTGGCCAAGGCGCCATGCCTGGCCCTTGCCCAAGGCAAGGCCTGATTTTTGGCCTCTTACGTGAAGGCTCTAACTTCCTCATTTCTCCATGGATTAGGACAAAATTTAGGTGTATCCTGCCTAGAATTTCATGAAGAATCCAATGGTGCCTTTGGAATTTTCAGAAAATGCTTCTATTTCAAAACCCGATAGTGGTTTCAAAATAGGCCAAGATTTTCATGTTCTATGCTATCTCATCATACAGGCAACAATAGCATGATAAATTGGTTCAAACACAACATATATGATATGTATGAGAGGTCCATGATCGATGGACCTCAAAGCAATGCATGATTTAAAGAGTTCAAGTTGTGATGCACTTACCTCTTGAAGCTCCTTGTGCTAATTGTCAAGTTCCTTGTGCCAGAAGTAATCCAATGCTTTAGACACTCTTGATTGATCCCTTAGAAGCTTTTAGGATGATCAAAACCAGCTGGAATCCTCAGGAACAAGTATAGGCTCTTTCTTGCAAAAGTGGCAAAAGTAACCAAAATAGTAACTCTCTCAAATGGTGATCCGGATGAGGGAAACCAATTGGGATAGTTTGAGGACGATATTTGGAGTGTGTTTGAGGCCTCGTTTGGTTTTGGAAGTGACTGAATCAAGACATGGCTTGAAAAATGCAGAAAAGTCAAAATTTGAGGTTTTGGAGGTTGACTTTCTGATTTTTGTGTTTCAGATCAAGGGTGAGTGTTTGAACAGCTTATATATGATACATTGGATGTGTTTGGATCATGAGTTGTGGTGGATTTGCTCTCTAACTCAAAAACTCAAAGATGGCTTGCAAAAGAAGGCATTTTGGCCTAATGAGAGAGATTTTGAGGAAAGCAAGTGTTGTAGTGCTTTGGTGTACTCAAACTGACCACAAATGAGCTCTATTAATAGTATAGCAAGTTTTTTTTGCAAGCAATAGTGAATGGAAACTTGAACAGTCCCTTGGCCAATTGTAGCAAAAGGAATCTTTAGTCTCCTCTAGCCATTGACTTGAGGTTAGGGCACAGGCCTATGGTTCTTTAATTCAGAGCTGAATCTTGACTCATTCAGTTAGTAATGTCTCAGTCCATGCCACCTTGATGCATCCATTGAATGTTTGGAAACAAAATTGGAGTCTTTGAGCTTTTTAGCCTTTTAAGGGCACTTATGGCTACATGTAGTTCCTTGGACTTGGGAGGCTTGTAGATCAAATGTTTTCTCTTGGATGTTATCCTCTGATGTGTCCAAATGGATGACAAGGCTTGAAATTGTCCAAATTGGATAACTCGAGCAAAATTCACAAATCTGCCTTGTAAAAATCAGTTCATGATGCCATGTTGTAAGGGTTGTATTTCCCTACTCAAATTGAATTTGGAGATGATCTGGTACTTGTTGGAAATCCCTCATGGCATACTTCAACTTTGATGTTCACCAATGGACCTGGTTTAACTTGGATCAAGGTGAAAAATGTCCCTACATTTTGGAAAAAGTAAGACAGATTCTGACTTATTGAAAATTTCACTGAGTGTTGGAAAAGTGGTCATTTTCATGTTTTTGTGATTTTGATCAATCCATAACTCAAAATCCATGAGGATTTGGAATCTCTTATAGTTGACACTTTTAAAGTATGTCAGATGGAATTTAATTTGAGGTTTGAATGGGAGAAAAAGGCCTTGTGGTTTAGGAGTTATGACCTTGCAAAGTTGGGTAAAACCCATTTTTGTTCCATAACTTAGAAAATTTTTGGTTTCTCAAGGTTGCCCCTTTTGCAAGAAACCTATTTTTTCTTGATTTTTCTTAATGAATGATGATCAAAATCATACATTAACATTATTTTTGACTTAGGGGAACTATATTTGTGAAAAATTCCAAAAAGTCAAACTTGATTTTGGGCACAGTTGACTTTTTGTCAGATGAAATTAAAACTGTGTGATCCTTTGTGCAATCAAGTTCTTGACCTAATTCAAACCTAATGGATGGGTTCCATAGGTGTTATAGGGTGTCTTGAATCATGTCCCATGGTTTGGGAGCATGTCTTGGTCAAAAGTCAAAGGCACAGTTGATTTTTTCTTCAAAACCCTAATTGTGGTCTAGATGAAATTGAAACTTGTGAATCAAGCTTCTTGGATCAATCCTTTGTTGTAAATGGATCAATGTAGTGTATTTGAGTCCCTCAAATCATGTCTTGAGGTCTTGGCTCATATCTTGCCTGAAAAGTCAACTTAGGGGTGAATTAGGTCAAGAAACCCTAATTCCTGATTTTTGATGAATGCATCCCCTGAGGCCCCTTGGAGTATCTTGGTTTATGCTTTGCAGCATTGGCTCATGTCCATAGGAAAATTTTCATCTAGAGGCTTTAGTTGACCAAAACCCTAATTTGGTGACACTGGCGATCTTGAGGTTTGATCCACTTGGAATGTTGCAACCTTGTGCTTGATTCTTGATGTGGGAGTCCTCTTGATCCTTCATAGATATTTGAGAGGTTAGACAAGTTGAATATCATGTCATTCCTTGATTGATCCTTTGTCTAAGTGTCCTGAGAGGCTCAAAACCCTAATTCTTGGTTGTAGTGAAAGCTCAACAATCCTTGAGGAGATTGATGAGGCATGATGGCACATCCATATTGTGGCAATGATTTGCACAATGATGGGAAATCTTGGTGGTCAAAATTTGGGGTATAACAGATGCCCCTATTTAATCTTCTTGGACCCGAAGGTGTGAATGGCGAAGGTATTCGGGCATTCGGGGTGCAAGAGGAATAAATATCGGAATACCCGAAATTTTGACGGTGGTTATGAATGTTAGCGGTTTACTCATCCATCTTCTTTTGCTAAGTAATGATACTCAGAAAAGATAAAAACTTCCCCTCGATCCTGGTCTTCATCCACGGAACTAGTCTTAGTTTCTTTTGAAATAAACTTCCCCTCGATCCTGGTCTTCAGCCACGGAACTGGTCTCAGTTTCTTCTGAACTAAACTTCCCCTCGATCCTGGTCTTCAACCACGGAACTGGTCTCGGTTTCTTCTGAACTAAACTTCCCCTCGATCGTGGTCTCAGTTTCTAAAATAAACTTTCCCTCGATCCTGGTTTTTAGCCACATAACTGGTCTCCGTTTCTTCTTGTCGAGTTTCTTCCTTGACAAGGGATGCTATTTGCAGCCGTTTTCAGCAAACTTCTCACCGAGTTTTACTGGGGAGACGCCATTTGATGGGAAAAAATTTGATGTTAGACTTGCTGGGTAAACCCATAAGTCTGAGCTGTAGAGGTGTGCAAACTTCTCAATTGGATATGCCATTTGTTGACTCTACTGGGGAAAATGAGTCTCTCGAGAGACTGCATTCTGCTTGGGGATACTACACCATACTTTTCTTCTAGATCATTTTTGGAGAAATGCCATGTGATGTAATCCAATTTTGAGGTGCCGATGACTTCATTATTATTGACTTTTTCGGGAGAAAAACCAATGTGTTGCTGAGAGTCTTCGGTTGAGAGGCTTTCTCTGGGGATTTTCCTTAATCAGAGAAAGCAAAAAAAAATCTCATCTTCAATGATGAAGAGTGATGTTCCAAAGGTTTCAGTTGACTTTCTTCTTACTTTTTAGAGGTTCAGGTCATCAAAGTGGTCGAGGACCGGTCCCAGATCCAGAAATAAACTGGGGGAGAAATTGTACAGGCAAAACATTCCCTGACGAGGAAAGAAGTGACAACTTGATTGATAAGAGGACTTTTATCACTTGGGATGAGTATGACCAAAGTGATAGTGATGTAATATGATTAGGAATGTGAATCAATAATGCATGATGTATGTATGTTTATGCTGACAAAACTGACGTGACATACAGACTAATAGATGAACACGACTGGATACTCGGCCACTGCGGGGGATGAAAAGTATAGCAATCCTGCCTTGCTTAGGAGAGGTAGTCCCTGCGGGGGAGAAAGAATCGGTCTTAAGAGGTAAGAACTCTGCCGGGGATATCAAATGAAATATGGCATCTGAAACAGTTGATCTTTCGCTCAGGCGTACTGGTTTAGAAGGAGTACTTTCAATCACCTTCGGAGAAATGATCGATGTTCTTTTCGATGTTCATCAGTCAAAAAGAATTTCCATCTTTATTTTAAAAGCAGAAGAAATATTGACAAGTAAATTCATTTTTGTTTTATTTCAAGAATCGTTGATCACGTTAAAAATGCCATTCTGTAAAGCTAAAACAAATGAGAATTGTAAACAAAAGCACTAGGGCTCAAATTTTATTGATAGAATGGAAATCAGCCAAGGGCGTGATTCCATAGAGCATTTAGAAAGTTTAGAAAATGGTAATTTAAGCAAAAAGGGGCTACATTGAAACATAACAACCGTTATCCTTCTACCAACTTTGAAATCTGGACATCTTGAGCTTCTGTCAAAGATAACCTAGACTGGAGTTTTTCGAGGAATGGTGCTACCGCTGGGAATTTAACCTCGTCAGATGTAGTTACTTTCCATGAATCCCTAACTTTTTCCTGGATTGTACTTTGAGATTTCCAATCCATCAGGATGATTTTTGTTTATGTCTCTAATTTTTGCCTGGACTGCCCTTTCGGGTTTTCAATCCACCGAGACGTTCTCTTTTTTTTTTTTATTTAGGCGAAGTATTTCTTAACTACGTCAATATTCGTTGGGTAGGAAAATTCTTCTCCATCCATGGTTGCGAGTCTCAAGGCGCCGCCTGAGAAGGCTTTCTTGACCACATAGGGGCTGTCATAATTCGGAGTCCATTTGCCATGGGAATCAGTGAGGAATGATTGTATCTTCTTGAGCACAAGGTCCCATTATCGAAAGACACGAGGTCGGACTTTTTTGTCGAACGCTCTCTTCATTATTTGTTGATACAACTGGCTGTGACATAGAGCTGTCATTCGCTTTTCTTCGATCAGGTTTAATTCATCGTGTTAACTTTGACACCATTCAGCTTCTGTTAGCTTAGCTTCCATCAATACCTGGATTAATGGGATTTCTACTTCTATGGGGAGCACTGTTTCCATGCCATATACTAGAGAGAAAGGGGTTGCCCCTGTTGAAGTGCGGACAGATGTGCGATAACCTTGAAAAGCAAAAGGCGGCATTTCGTGCCAGTCTTTGTAGGTTACAACCATCTTTTGAACGATCTTCTTGATGTTCTTGTTAGCCGCTTCTACCGCTCCGTTCATCTTAGATCGGTAGGGAGATGAGTTATGGTGCTTGATCTTGAACTCAACGCACAACTCTTTCATTATCTTGTTGTTCAAGTTAGATCCATTATCAGTAATGATCTGGCTTGGAACACCATAACGACAGATTAGATTGTTTTTGATGAATCTGACTATCACTTGTCGTGTTACATTGGCGTATGAGACTGCTTCGACCCACTTGGTGAAGTAGTCAATGGCCACCAGGATGAATCGATGTCTGTTCGAAGCCTTGGGTTTGATCATGCCGGTCATGTCGATTCCCCTTATAAAAAATGGCCATGGTGAAGAAAGAACTTTGAGATGTTTTGGCAGTACACGGATTTTGTCTGAGTATATCTGACACTTATGACATCTCCTCATGTACTTGTAGCAATCAGATTCCATTGTCAACTAATAGTATCCTGCTCTCAGAATTTTCCTCGCCATTGTGTGTCCGTTGGCATGAGTGCCAAAGGATCCTTCGTGAATCTCTTTTATCAACATGTTTGCTTCTGGTCTGTCTACGCATCGGAGCAAGACCATGTCAAAGTTCATCTTATAGAGTGTATCACTGCTCAAGAAGAACCTGCCAGCCAGTCTTTTGAGAGTCTTTCTGTCTTTCCTGGATGCCCCAGGTGGGTACTCTTATTTCTGAAGGAAGCATTTGATATCGTGATACCAAGGTTTGTCATCTGTGACTGCTTCAACCATGAAGATATAAGCGGGCCTCTCAAGGCGCATTATGTCGATCTTAGGTATGTCGTTCCATTGACCTACACTAATCATGGAAGAGAGAGTGGCTAGTGAATCAGCCATGTGATTTTCCTCACGAGGAATGTGATGAAAGTCGATTCTGTTGAAGAATGGTAACAACCTTCTCGCATAATCTTTGTAGGGAATCAATCTCGATTGGTATGTGTTCTAATCTCCTTTGATCTGATTGATGACCAGGGCTGAGTCTCCATACACATCCAAGTTCTTGATCCTTAAGTCGATCGCTTCTTTGAGACCCATGATACAAGCTTCATATTCGGCCTCGTTGGTTGTGCACTTGAATGTTAGTCTGGCAGTGAAAGGAATATGGGTACCCTGAGGTGTTATGATGATTGCCCCAATTCCATTTCCATAATTGTTGATAGCTCCGTCAAAGATTAGTCCCCATTAGGAACCTGGTTTTGGCCCTTCACTGGGTAGCGGTTCATCACAATCTTTCATTTTCAAGTACATGACATCTTCGTCTGGGAAGTCAAATTCGACTGATTCTTGATCGTCAATCGGTTGATGAGCCAAATGATCGGCTAAAATACTTCCTTTGATAGCTTTTTGAGCATGGTACTCGATGTCGTATTCTGATAACAACATCTGCCAACGGGCGATCCTTCCCATGAGAGAAGGTTTTTCAAAGACGTACTTGATCGGATCCATTTCATAGATTAATCAAGTAGTGTGAGAAATCATGTACTGGCGAAGACGTTTGGCTGCCCAAGCCAAAGCACAACAAGTTTTCTCGAGCATAGTGTACCGAGTTTCACAGTCGGTAAATTTCTTGCTCAAATAGTAGATGGCAGACTCTTTTCTCTTGGTTTCGTCTTGTTGGCCAAGTACACAACCCATTGAGTCTTCCAAGACTGTGAAGTATATGATCAGTGGTCTTCCTTCCACTGGTGGTGACAGGATTGGTGGATTCAACAGATATTCTTTGATACTTTCGAAGGTTGTTTGGCATTCTTCTGTCCATACATAGTTTTAATTCTTTATGAGTAGTTTGAAGATCGACGCGCATGTCGCTGTCATGAGGGATATGAACTTGGAAATGTAATTCAGACGTCCCAAAAATCCCCTGACTTGTTTCTCAGTCTTTGGCGAAGGCATTTCTTGAATGGCCTTGACCTTATTAGGATCAACCTCAATTCCTTTTTGGCTGACGATGAACCCTAAAAGCTTTACTGAACGAACACCAAACGTGCATTTATTGGGATTCAAGCGGAGTTTGTACTTCCTCAAACGCTCGAATAGCTTTGACAAGTGGGTCACATGCTGATCTTCTGTTTTATATTTGGCAATCATATCATCGACATACACTTCGATTTCTTTGTGCATCATGTCGTGAAACAGAGTAGTCATGGCCCTTTGATAGGTTGCCCCAGCGTTCTTCAAATCGAATGGCATTACCTTGTAATAAAAGGTGCCCCATGGGGTGAAGAATGAAGTTTTCTCCATATCTTTCGGCGCCATTTTGATCTGATTATAGCCCGAGAATCCATCCATGAAGGAAAAGACTTTGAACTTTGTTGTACTATCTACCAGCATGTCTATGTGCGCTAAGGGAAAGTCATCCTTTGGACTGGCTTTGTTCAGATCCCTGTAGTCTACACACATTCTGACTTTTCCGTCCTTTTTGGAACTAGCACTATGTTGGCTAGCCATTGAGGATATTCTAAGGTGGCAAGGAAACCTGCGTCGATCTGTTTCTACACTTCCTCCTTGATTTTGATAGCCATATCCGGGTTAGTCCGTCTCAGCCTTTGTTTCACCGGCGGACATTCTGATCTTAACGGTAAATGATGTTCCACAATGCTGGTATCCAACCCTGGCATGTCCTGATAGGACTAAGCAAACACATCGGGAAACTCTTTGAGAAGTTTTATCAAGCTTTCTTTGACAGTCGGACTGAGCAGTGCCCCAATCTTGACTTCTTTCTTCTCTTCTTCTGAACCCAAGTTGAGTGTTTCCAATGGCTCTTTGTGAGGTTTAATGGACCTTTCCTCTTGTCTGAGTAATCGAGAGATCTCTTCTGGAATTTCTTCGTCCTCTTCTTCTTCAGCCTTAAATACCAAGAATTTAAAGTTGGGAGAAGGCATTAGATCGTATGTTTCAATGGGGTTTAAAACAAGCAATATGCAAGACATGATGATTCATTTTTTAGAAGAGATAGAGAGAATTCAAGAGTGTGTGCAGTGTATTTTTCTGAAAAATGCTTGTTTTTTTTTGGGCTGTTTTAGGTACCATTTTCTGAAAAATGAAAAGTGAAAACAGCAATAAATGCGGGAATTACAGAACGATGTTATTTATTTATGATTTTGTCGATTCTTGAAATACAGCCCTATAAAACAAATCTTTGTCACTTTGGGCGAAGCGAAGAGGGACATTTACAAAAAAAGTGAGCCCTATAAAAACATCTGTTTCACCTGGGCGGGGTGAAAGGTCAAAACAAAGATGGCAAATACTTTGATTTATGAACGACTTTTGGGACATCGATAGCAACCCATTGGCGACGAACTCCTCGGTGAATCACAAAGTCTGGTACCTTTTTTTCTGGTTTGTCCTTAGAAATGACGCTGATTTCTGGTGGAGCAGGATTGTTAGAGTCTTCCTCCCATGCAGAGTTGTCGTAAACGAACTCTTCTGTTGTATCTTTCACAGTGTTTTCATTCTCAGGCGAATCTCCCCATCCAGTTGGCTAGATGTCTTCGAGCCTGATACGAGAGCGTTCAGGAGAGGTGTACTTGACCAGGAAGTCGTACTTTCCACTCGGTTGTCCAAAGGTGTCCCATACTTCTGCGGGATTGGAGGAATCATCCTTCTCGATGACGTTGACCTCTGGAGAAGCATAGTTGATGAACTCTAGTCCTGAAATCTTTGCAGATTCATCATTGTGCTGGATATCTTCGGAATGTCCTGAGTAATGATCCCATGATTTGGTGGGGACGCGGGTATTCTTTTCAATGATGCTCAGCTGATAAGCTCCGTTTGGCTGACTCTTTTGGCCCAAGTCTTCTGGGTTCAGCTGCCAGATGGGCAAGTCATCCAGTGGGTCATAATAGTCATAGTCGAAGTTGTCTTTCATCAGAGTGTCCTCCTCTAATGAATTTGGTGGAGCACAATATCCCTCAGGATCACAATCTCCGTAAAGCATCTTGACGTCTGATCTTGGTATATATCTCAGACTCTGTTTGGGAAAACAGAATGGCGGGTGCGTTTCTTCTTGAGACATATAACCGTCCTCGTTGAGATAGGACTTCCACTCTTCATCTGTATCAGAGGACTCACCCTCATTGATGGTGTGTACTTCTTGAGACACTGGGTGGAGAAAGCCTTCACTATGGAAGAAGTCCTGAATGGGATGAAAACTTTCATCTTTAGTAGCAGTCTGGGTACTGGCTGAGGAGAAACCAAGACTTTTCTTTGTCTTGTTAACCGTAGGAATTACGAGCTGTCCCCATCCTTTGTGTTATTACTCTCAATCACTTTGAGAGCGTCTTTGTATGAGGAAATCGACGTCCCTCTTTTTGATCGATTCTCATTGCTCACCAAAAGTGCTTGGAACCAAGTTCCAACAACTTCCTCAGGTTCTACACAAGAAAATGATGATAAATTGCTCACGATTAAGGCCTGTTCTCTGCATACTGTGACTAACTTCTTGACGAACTTCAGCTTCTGGTGAAGTGTCGAAGTAACTGCCCCAGGTTCGTGTATCCAAGGTCTTCCTAATAAACAGTTATAGACTGCCCGGATGTCCATGACCTGGAAAGTGTGAGGACCGATAATTATGGGAAGATCGACTTCGCCGATAACTGCTTTTCTGGATCCGTCAAAGGCTTTGACGATGACCTCACTGCCTCTGATCGGAGTTCCTTGAAATGATAATCGCATCAGAGTAGATTTTGGCATAACATTCAGAGCTGATCCTGTGTCTACCAGTATGCTGGCTAGAGCATCGTCCTGGCAATTGACTGTAATGTTAAGCGCCATGTTGTGATTTTTGCCTCCTTCTGGCAATTCTTCATCACTGAATCCTAAATTTTTGCAATAAGTGATGTTGGAAATGATGCTATCGAACTGTCTTATCGTCACATCCTTTTCTACGAAATCTTTCTCCAAGACTTTTTGTAAAGCTTCCCTGTGAGCTTCGGAACTGAGTAAGAGAGACAGCACATAGATTTTCGAAGGAGTTTGCAACAATTGGTCTACAATGTTGTACTCACTTTTTTGGATGAGCTTCAGCATATCATCGTTGTTCTTTGAAAGGTCGGGATTACTGGAGTGCCCGACTGGTTGATTTGGAACTTCTGTTTGAGGTTCTTTCTCCTTGGTTGGTTCTCCAACTCCTCTGTTGAAGATCCGACCGCTCCGAGTGACTCGACTGATGTCGGCAATGTTTAAGACTGAGGGTAATGGAGTTTCCTTTCCATTTTCGATTATTGTTGCACCGTACTTGTAAGGGATAGCCTTATCGGATTTATACGGTATTGGTCCTGGCAGATAGATAATCACGAGTGCCTTTTGATTTTTCTGACCATCGTAGGCAGCTTCAATTGGTTCCAGGTTAAGGATCCTTCTACTATCAAGAGGAACTCTTAATTCATTGAGTAGGGGGATTATGGCACAAATTTCTTTGGTCCTCCCATGATCGGAGATTATGAAAACATCTTTGCTTTAATCAGGGAGATAGTCCAGCATCACGTTGATCGACCCAGAACCTGAACATGGTCGAATCTCTTTCCGATCCAACTGATTTTGAAGAGCTTCCCGGACAAGGTAGAATTCTTGGTTGTTCTTTGAACAAACTCTACAGCGCTCATAGTTGTGTGGTGGCACCCGGCCACATCCGCTTTGTATGCAGTGTAACTTTACTAGATCTGTTTCCATTGAGCAGACATCCTGACTTTGATGTCTATCAGGATTCTTGTCAGTCATATTAATCTGTTGTGTAGCTTCATCCAAGTAGATTGGAAGCCACCAGTGGTCCAACAAGTGTTAATGTGTTCTCTGGAAAAGTGCACACCCTTGATAGTCTTCATGGCATTGTTCACAGTCCAGATAATCGTGTGAAACCAGAAAGCCGAGCCTGACTTGCTTAGCGTGTAATACTACCAGACTGGTATTCATCAAGCGTATGTTAAAGATTTGAATCATATTGACTTGATGGTTGTTTCTCTCCTGATAGTTCTGGATCCATCCGAGATCCATCTGCCGTTGAAGGGCCTCTTGTATGATAGAGCATCCCTGATTGCTTGTTGAGCAGATCGGACAGGAATTGTAATCGTGTCGTGGCAGATTATGATGTTGACTTTGCCTTGACTGCATCTCCACCAAGTTAACGTTCATTGTCAGAATTTTGTGGTTTTGAATAATGTTAGGGTTTGTGTGGGTCATATTGACTTCACGGATTTGATGATCTTGAATCCATCCCAAACCCATTTGTTCTTGTAGAGCTGATTGCACTACGAAACATCCCTGATTATTCTTTGAGCAGATATCACACTGGTGATAATTGTGAGGCGGTACATGATCGTACCCTCTCTGTCTACAATACATCCTGACCATATTAGTTCCCAATAGGAGTACATCGTGAATCTGATAACTGCGGCTAAATTCCTCTTCTATTTACGGTAGTCTTTTCATGTTGAGGCAACGGGTTCGTTTGAACATTTGGATTAGTATCTTTGAAAGATAAGACCCCGTTCCTGACAAGCTTCTATACATTAAATTTGAAGTTGAGACAGTTCTCGATGTTGTGCCCCGGTCCTCCTTGATGGTAAGGGCAAGTTTGATTCACTTTGAACCAAAAAGGAAGATTTTCCGCTACTGTAAGAGGAGACATGGTTTAGACATGCCCCTTGACTAGTAGAAGTGGAAATAGTTCTGCGTACAACATCAGTATAGGGTCAAACCCTGGTGGTCGTGTCGTACAATTATTTTTGTTGTACTGAGAACGAGCCTGCTGAAGAGGCTGTTGTGTCCTTTGCTGATACTGTTGTTGAATTGGTTGGCTCTGAGCAACCTGAGGTTGATACGTTGGAGCCGGCGCAGGGTTAATAGCGGGAGTTACCGCTGCTACTAGTTGATACCTTCGCCTTGGCTTTTCGAGAGAGATATTACCAACTTCTTGCTCTTTTTTCTTTAGGAAATCACTACCGTATCTTTTGGTACTGCTTGATAGCTCTGCATCCTTGACCAATCGTCCTTCTCTGACTGCTTCTTCAAGGCGCACTCCCATGTTCACCATTTTAGTGAAGTCACTGGGCGCACTTGAAACCATTCGGTCTTAATAGAATGAACTCAAGGTTTTCAAAAAGATCTTTGTCATCTCTTTTTCCTCAAGAGGGGGACAAATCTGGGCCGCAATTTCACACCATCTCTGAGCATACTCTTTGAAAGTTTCTTTGTCCTTCTGCGACATTGCTCTGAGTTAATATCTGTCTGGTGCCATGTCCAAATTATATTTATACTGCTGGACGAAGGCTGCCCCAAGATCTCTGAAAGTATTGATCTTGCTGCAGTTTAAACCCATGTACCATTTGAGTGCGACATCGGTTAAACTATCTTGAAAATAAAGGATCAGTAGCTATTAATTTTCTATCTGAGTTGACATCTTTCGAGCGTACATCACCAAATGACTTTGAGGGCAAGAGTTGCCCATGTATTTTTCAAAGTCAGGCACCTTGAATTTGTGTGGTATTTTTACATTAGGGACCAGACAGAGGTCTGCGACGTCCTTTCCGAATAAATCCTGACCGCGAATGGCATGCAGTTCCTTCTGCATCTCCAAGAATTGTTCTTGGAACTCATTCATCCTTTCGTACATGTCTTTGTTTCCACCAACAATTACTTGTGGAATCTGTCCTTCTGGGACAGTGTGTACCACTGGTTATGGTATAGACATTGCGACAGTGACTCTTGGCGCTTCAGTGCCCCGAAGATTGTAACCTTCAGGAGTTGCCGCCGTAACTCTTGCGTCTTTGCTTTCCCGAAGTTTATAACCTTCAGGCCCAGCGGTTCCTGCTGCAGTTTCTGGGTGTTTAGTGACCGGCGGGATGTATCCTTAGGGACAAAGTTGATAGGCATTCCCCAGGGATGACCTTTAGGCATGTTGTACCGAGGATCTTTCTCATGCGTCTCCATAATGGGCGTAGATGTGATCTCTGAGATCACAGTCCTTTGTTGTTGTTTCTGAGCTGCTACCAGGGATTGCATGTCATTGTGAAGTTTTTCCAAACTTTCCTTTAGAGCGTCGACTTCTTCTCTCAACTCTCTGTTCTCTTCTTCGAGATCATCCATTTTCTTTTGTCGATTGGCCCGAGTATTGTAAGAATGAGACAGTATGACTCTAGAATCGTGAGACATACGTGAGACTCGAAGATAAGAAGAATGCGTTATGTGAGAATGATGAATGATATGCAATGATATTTTTTTTTTGTTTTTTTCGCTTTAGTAAAAAAGAAACTTCAACAAATAGATTGCAAATATCATACAGTGGGGAGACCCCTCTTTTTATTGAATTCGAAAGATTGCAGAAATGGAAAATACAGTATTTTACAAAGTGTTGTAAGGAAAATGTCTAAGCTTATGGATCTTGAGTCCTCTCTGAGGAGATCTCAGATGCTGGTTCCAGTAGTTTCCTTTTCTTTGATCGGGGTTCTTCAGCCGTTGTCGGGTTGTGAGTCCTTTGCCAAGTGAAAGGAGTGAGCAAGTTCCTTTGATCTTCTATAGCATGTTGTTCTAGAATCTTGATCAGAGCGTCCTTTTCTTTTAATAGTTCCTGAATTTTGGTACATTCCACATTGAGGATTCGGTACTTGTTTTTCCAAGAGCTTTTCTCCCGTTGAACTTTGCTGAGAGCGACCTGGAGTTTTTCCGTATCAGACATAAAATAAAGGAAAAATTCCTTTAACGGAAGAACTTCTTGACGAGGGTAAGGCATCCTCAGCTTGAGGGCTCTAGTTTGCACCCAGTGGAGATAAGGTTCCATAGAGGTAAAGTCTGGTCTTCCTAGAGACTCTCTTCCTTTCTTGTGAATGTGTTGCCAGGCATGCACTATTTCCTTCTTTAGTGCCCTGTCATTTTCCCCTTCCTTGAAGAAAAGACCTTTCAGATGAACATTATGCGGGCTATTCTTCATTGGGTATCCGAGTTGACGGCGAACTAAAATTAGATGATAGTTGATTCCTCCTTTAGTTCCTATGAGGGGTACATTAGGGAAGTTTCCACATTTGTCGATGATCTTTATCCCCTCATCAATCCTATTATACCAATCTATGTCAGAGTTGGTAAGAGACACGATCCTTTGTGACCAACGTAGAGTACTCTTATGGTCCCAAAAAGCAGCCGACTTAGGTAAATGAGAAGTGAACCATTTGTAAAGCAGGGGTACACAGCATGTGATCATTCCTCCGCTGTACAAATTCCTTAAATGTACAGAATGATAAGCATCTGCGAGCAAGGTCGGTACGGGGTTTCCAATCAGAAATATCTTAACACCGTTGCTATCAACAAAGTTGTCAATGTTGGGAAAGAGGAAAAACCCGTATGTGAGTAGAACAAAGATATATTCGAAAGCAGTAACGTTTCCTAGACTAGCAAAATACAGGGCATTCTTGACCAAAAACATGGCTGGTAAACCTTGGATTCCATCCTTAGTGGTCATGTGAGTCCTGACTTCTAACTCGTCCAAATAGATTGTGAAATTCTGGCCTATGCAGACAGCAGATGTCCTAACACATGTCAAGACATTGTGCTACATAATCACTTAAACTCAGAGGCGCAACAGTAGACTGATACCTTGAATATCAACACTGCACCATCACAGATGTCACGACGTCTGATCCAACATGTTTACCATGAACCCTAACAGAAAACGTAAATCTGCAGAATGATAAAGAACACAGTAATTGTTAACCCAGTTCGGTGCAAACTCACCTACATCTGGGGGATACCAATCCAGGAAGAAGACTCCACTATCTGTAGACTGTTACAAAGTTAAACTCCCCCGTTTACAACTTTGTCCCTAACATCTACCCAATGAACATCTTTAGCAAGGCTAAACTCAAACGTTTACAACCCTGAAATGAGATACCCCACTCACTTCCCTTAATCACCAACTGTGATTTCTACATCATCTCTATCAATACAGAAATATGTCAAGCATACTTGGCAAACAAGCTAACTCGGATTTGCTTTAAAGCTTCATCCAAGAACAATACACAATCCAATACCTCAAGGCTTATGGATCTGTGCGACACCTATATCTACCACAGTGTATTAACTGATACAAAGGGAGACTTACAACCTAGAAAGCCAACGACTCTCAAAACCCTAAAGCCTTGTCTCTTACGCAAGAAAACAAGGTTACAACAGGCGTACTAAGGCATACAACAACCTAGGTCTAAGTCTTCTATTTATAGGCTTCTGCTTGCTTGGGCTTTCTATTTTTGGTCCTTGATCCATGCGCATTATTTCTTGGCTGATTTGTTACAGATGTGACACTTGCTAAATCAGTGTAGTACTTTAGGATGTCATGACATCTTCTTCAACATCTCTGTTCAGTCCAGATTTATTCATCTTTATCATCAATGTGTTTTACCAAAATTTTTTCAAACCAAAGGTGCTTTCAATCTCCCCCTTTTGACAAATTTTGGCTAAAACACTTTGAACGTCTCTTCACCCTGAGTGGCAGATATGATTGGAATACTGTGTAACCTGAAACTAAGTTGGTGTACATGAGGAAGAAGATAACTCTGACTCCCCCTTAACCAGTGAGACGGTACTGTCACCCTTGAGGAAAGTAGTAAGCTAGGATGAGCGAATTTGACAAATGTCCAGGCAATAGAAACTTCTAAAGAAGTCAGTACAAGGACATTCTTCACACTCCCCCTCCAGAGATCAGTTGTAGTCTTCGTGAATACTCAGACAGGATGTTATAACATCTTGTCTATCATCCTTGCAGAACAACTGTAAGAACAACCCATGTATCCCCTACATCAGTGACCTATACTCCCCCTTTTTAGCCAAAAATTGGTAAAAGAAACCAAGACATTCACATACCCAACCAACATTTATCCAGACTTGAACAAAAGACATTTTAACCATACCGCAAAGAATATCCCAATTCTGAAACAAACTGCTCCAAGAACACCCTTAAATAACCAAGAACTTTCCTTTGAATGTAACAATTTATTGAAACTTCAATGCGGTTATTACTTTAAGGTTGTAACTTCACCAAAACCCAATGCGCACCGGCTAATAAAGCTTTGAATGTTTCTTCTTCAAGAAAACCACCCAACAATAATGCAAGTAACGATGAACGTGTTTACCACGCGTATAATGCAACATTCACCGTCCAAAAGACCAATTACTCAAAAAGCATGTCCTTAACAATGTTCTCACATCATGTCAGACACTGTCCCTCAATAAAACTTCTGTATTGACGAATAACTTCATAATTTTGTGATTACAGTCTGCAAAGAAAAATAAATTCCCCTAGACTCAATCAATGATTCTTAAGCATCCACTAAGAACCATTACCATGCACTGCCAAGTCTCCCCCAACTTGCAACAATACAACAATGTCAAGACATCCTTCTTGACATCTCAGCTTACTTGACGCACAAATGTAAACTGGACCATCCACTGCATCCTCGCAGTAATTCATCTTAGATCAAGGGGCATCTCCCCCTATCTAAGGTAATTAGTGCTCCTCCATAAAACACCCAAGATAATGAAAGGAAAACATAAGACGCGTCTTCATGTCTTCAAGAGCGCACCCTCAGTTTAACTTACCAGCTGAACACAATCACTAACTCTCCTATTGCTCCCTCTGACAAGAAACAATAATCACTCACACATGATCACCATCATGCTACCCGTGAGGAAATGTATACCAACCATAACAAAGTCCCATTGACCCCCCCCCCCCCCCCCACATCCTGCAACCATCTACACACCACACGAACTCCTCTTGAATTCTCATGTATAGACCTCCAGCTGCTTGAGGAACAAACCAATTGAATCAGAATGCTTCACATTCCTCAAAGAGATGCACAAGGCCCCTTAGTTTGTTATAACGATGTCAGCTATTGTATGCATGTTCCAAAACTTCATAGCTGCTAAACTAATCCACTACTAGCATGACTTGAAGCCAGGGCAACATCCCCTTTGCAAGATTTTCCACTGACCTTACCCAGCCAGCAATTGAGATAGACACCCCCACAATCCAAGACAGTCATTCCTTATCATTTCTCCCGTATAATAATCTGGAATACTTCTGATTTTTGGTGAATATCCTCTTCTGAACGCATCAGAATCCAAACCTTCGTGCAATCAACCCATGATCCACTCCAGTATTCCAAAACCTTACATCAGACCTCCAAGACAGTTCTTCTACTCCATCATTCTCCCATATGACAACGTAGATACTTCTTAGACACGATGCAAGTAACCAGTTCATCACAGAACCTGAAATCCTTCACCAAGGATAACTAACCCAAAGATGTTCTAACATTAGTTATGACATCTTTCACACATCACAGACACCACACACCATGGCTCTTGATATGCTCCACCACTGGACTTACTATTAGCATAGTAATCCATACTGAAGATCTTCACACAACACTGCGCCACCAGCTTGAACAAAGAAAACTTCAGAACCCCAGAGAGAAATAAACTCTCATCCACCAACGAAGGTATGCTTCCATCCTCAACCCAGAACTTCTGCCACAAGCTCCCAGAGAATCAGAACCTCCTTACAATTTCAAATAACTACTCTTCTGCACAAGAGCAATCAGTTTCAAGCATCCTGCTTGAATGCACATTGTGAAACCAACCAAATGCCACCTTTTGATTAACCTCACTCATCTTCAGAAATCCCACAAGATACACTGATCCACTAATGAAATCAGACCTTCAAGTCACATGAACTACTTGCCCCATAGCAAGACATCTTGGATCCACCAAGCCTCTTAGTCATGTAACATCTTCCCATCCACAGCTCCCGCAAACTACTTGAGATAGACTTTTTGAAGCATCCATAACTTCCATTCTCCTGTAGATCACCTTATCTTAAGCTAATGTGCCACATCACCAGCTGAGACCTCTGATGTTAAGCTAGATGTCAGAACATTTTATATGACATCCAACTATTGAATTCAGCTCCTCCTTCTCCACTTAGAAGAACCTCCTCCCTTCGTAGGACAAGAGTTCCATGCTCTCATAGACTTGATTCAACAACCAAGTTTGAGTAGACAACCTCCATCCTGCATTGAAACTCCTAAGACTTCAAACCTGCCACGTCTGAATCTTCAGAAAATAAGTAGTCCGAGACTACCCCATAGCCATACTAAAGAATGCCACTTTCCACAGTAGAGCCGTCAGTAGAAAGCCAGAGATAACTGCCACTTATCCTTGACCTTCACAAATAGAGCAAGATCCATGCTCCAAAGCACCTAGATCGTAAATAAACTGATCCAAGCTGTAACCATCAAGATTATGATGTCTTCATCTTCATCTTCAATAGCATCAAAGTCCAGACTAGTTTCTTGCCAGGAAACTCTACAGAGAACACATGCTTCTATCATACCCGACTGAAGCCACTTCTTTGGTCACCACCTAAGACTAAACAGATGCTAAAGCGTATGCAGTACCCCTCCCATGATTCTGCACAAACTCTGATGATGAGATGTTCCAATATCTTATTGAACATCAGCAATCTTGACTTTCAAGGATAATCAATTAAATACTTGTGGATTCCACAAATAACAATTGATCTTAAATCCTTGTCCAATAACCCTTCTTCACTGTTGTAGCTGAGCTCCACCAGATCATGTCATGAACACTTATAAAGTATTCAATCTTTTTGCAAGTATCTTCTTCAAAGGACAATGTTGAGATACCAAGGCTGCCACCCTTGACTCAAGTAACTAAGACTTTCTCTGAACAAATCTTATTTACCTCAACGATTCTTTGATCAGATTGGATTCACTCTTAGGGTCAAGAGAGATGAATCCTTCCTTGCTGTTTTTGGATGGTGAAAATAAATCACCTCCACTTACTTCAGATTGTGTTTCAAAGAAACACCTTCTAGCCAGAAGAGTAACTAGAAGACTCCAGATACACGACATAGATGCCTTTATGAGAGGACTTGAGAGAATTCTCAAGTATCTTTGACAACCTAGCCGACCAACAATTTATCAAACTCCTAGAGCAAGAACTTGATAAACTTAACTCAACTCCTCTCCTCTTCAACTGACTTCAACTGCACCAAGAAACCAAGCTTCCAGGTACCAAGTCACCATACCTGATATCTAACCACAACTCCTTTCACTCCATCGCTCCCGACTTTGGAATAAAGAATGCAGATATCTTCAAATATAGAGGCCGACGATTGAGACCTTCCACCAACTGTCTTCAGTAACAACTCCAGAATCCTATAATTCTAGAGCTCTTCCATGAGAAACACGTGCAGCGGAACCACAAAGGAACATATCCTGCTTGCCCTAATAAGATGTCACAACATCTTATAAGGCACACCAACAAGAGAACTAGCCACTTCTTCTGTAGTTGTTGTAGAATCTCCTCAGCAACATGAACAACCTCTGGGTTGCTCCCTTCAATCCAGAACATCCATCTCACCCATTAATACCCTTGGGTATGTCTGAGTTGATTGATCTGATCTTCAAAACTCCTCCTTGTTTAAATGCCAGAAAGTATCTCCCAAAGATCTCATCTAGAACCAGACAGGATGCCTGCTCTGATACCAATTAAAATTCTGGCCTACGCAGACAACAAATGTCCTAACACATGTCAAGACATTGTGTTACATAATCATTTAAACTCAGTGGCGCAACAACAGAATGATACCTTGAATATCAAAACTGCACCATCACAGATGTCACGACATCTGATCCAAAATGTTTATCATGAACCCTAACAGAAAACGTAAATCTGCAGAATGATAAAGAACACAGTAATTATTAACCCAGTTCGGTGCAAACTCACCTACATCTGGGGGATACCAATCCAGGAAGAAGACTCCACTATCTGTAGACTCTTACAAAGGTAAACTCCCCCGTTTACAACTTTATCCCTAACATCTACCCAATGAACATCTTTACTAAGGCTAAACTCAAACGTTTACAACCCTGATATGAGATACCCCACTCACTTCCCTTAATCACCAACTGTGATTTCTACATCATCCCTATCAATATAGAAATCTGTCAAGCATACTTGACAAACAAGCTAACTCGAATTTGCTTAAAAGCTTCATCCAAGAACAATACACAATCCAATATCTCAAGGCTTATAGATCTGTACGACACCTATATCTACCACAGTGTATCAACTGATACAAAGGGAGACTTACAACCTAGAAAGCCAATAACTCTCAAAACCCTAAACCCTTGTTTCTTACGCAAGAAAACAAGGTTACAATAGGCGACTAAGGCATACAACAACTTAGGTCTAAGAGTTCTATTTATAGGCTTCTGCTTGCTTGGGCTTTCTATTTTTTGTCCTTGATCCATGCGCATTATTTCTTGGCTGATTTGTTACAGATTTGACACTTGCTAAATCAGTGCAGTACTTCAGGATGTCATGGCATCTTCTTCGACATCTCTGTTCAGTCCAGATTTATTCATCTTTATCATCAATGTGTTTTACCAAACTTTTGTCAAACCAAAGGTGCTTTTAGATTGCTCTTGTAATGGCTTGATCCTTTGGAAATTCTTCCAGTCCAGAAAATGGAGCTTGGTCAATGATAGGTAAATCAGTCAGATGAGAGTACTCTTCTAGCGTTGGTGCTAGTTGATAATCTGGGAATATGAACAGTGATAAACCTGATCATAAAACTGAATTAATGTAGACATGATTCCTTCAACTACATGGACCCTTAACAGAGACAGCAATCCTCCATGCTTAGCTCTGAAAGCATCAGGGTTGGTAATCATCTTTGCTATCCTCCTTAAATCCTCTAGTTTTGGAGCCTTGAAGGTGTACTTGTGAGTCTTTCTTCTAACGAAATCCATAACGTAATCTTTCTCTGATATTTGCAATTATTTATTTAGTTTATTTTGAAAAAGAGAAGAGAAGAGAGAAGAGAAGATTTTTCTTTGTTTAAGAGTTTTTTAAATGAATGCATGAATGCAGCACACAAAAACATTGAAAAAACATGGGTTCAAGGGTTCAACGTCACGAGCATGGAGTCATGGCTCTACCCATCCCTAAAAGTTGTATTCTGGTCAATTTTTGTACCTGTAGAACGGGTTAAAGGTTTCCAAAATCATTAACCCAGTTAGGGATATCAACATCAAGCAGGTTCACCCGAACGAGCTGTAGCATCCTAAGGTAATCTCATTTGAGTGTAGTATTGCGTATCAACTATTCCCGATATTTACCACACTACCAAATGGCCATATGGTTAATGTCTACTAAATCCTCAGGGTCACGGGTGCCGCATTGGGATAGCGTCTATTTTCACGATGATTGGTCGTTCAACATAGTATCCACATGGGCCCTCACCTGATTTGATGGTCTACCAGGATCGCTTATTCGGGAATCACTCCCTGTAAGTCCACCCATCTATGCCATCACTTATCTTAGGGTTCTCTCAAACTTTCCACATGCGTATCAATTGCATTCCCATTGACAGAAAAATAAACACGGATATCAAGTAGGAAAAGCAGTATATATATAGTATGTAGTAAAATTTCTAATAACCTAGACCTCTTAGGAATTCTAATCCTAGAAAAAGACAGATCCTAACAAGACGATCCCCAGCAGAGTCGCCATTTTTCTGTAGCGTGCGATTCTTGTCGGTGACGCGACCACCTTATCGCCATGGGTTTCTCCTCGCCGCAATGGTAGGAGTGGGGTGCTACTTTCTGATTTCTTATTTATCCTATGAAGCTGGAAAGGAAAGGGAAGCTATCTAAAACTAACCTTGCACGCAAATGTTTAACTGAACTAATACTTAAGAGATTGGGGGTCCGAGGTCAGGTTATACAATGGGGAGTTATCAATTACCCATCCTATATGTGGTTATCCACAGGTTGTTAGCAATTATACTTACTGTTTTCTACTTACTAGTGTTTGTCTGTTGTGGGTTGGGAAAGTTTCTCCGTTGGGAGTGTTGAGAGAGAGTGTTTTGCTGATTTCGAGTTTTTCCGATGTTTTTGGTTTGTACAAAGGTACTGGACCTAAGGTTTTTTACTGGTATGCTCACTAAGATTTCGCAATCTTATGCCTACGTATCCCCGTTAAAGAAAACAGGGAAATCAGAGCAATCGTAGTTCCTCCTATTCTATGGGAGGAAAAGATGTTTTGGTGTTTTATTCAAAGCCCAATATTGAAGCTAAAAGGTTGAGTATTTGTGTCTTATTCAAAGCCCAATATTGAAGCTAAAAGGTTATTGAGAGAGAATTTGTCATCTCTAAAGGGAGACATCTCATCTATTTATCACAACTGTTGGGTGACTGATTTAAAAGGAGAATTACTTTAACTGGGATATGAGAATCCAGCAATGCCATAATTTCCTTTATGAGGGATTTATCTTGAAGGATAAAACTTTAACTCAGGGTTGAGCAATGTCATTTTTCCTTAGGAATCTTTCATGCTAAGAGAGGGACAGTGGCGTGGATGTAAATAATCTAGAGGCTTGCCACTTACAGCAATTAGAGGAAAAAAGGGATTTACCAGGATAAAAAATGGACTACAGCTTGGATATTTGAATCAAAAAGTGTGCCACTTACAGCAGTTATCTGGGTTTAGGGTTTGTTTGATTTATCTGCTTTGATGTGTGATATACAGAGAAATGTCTTCCTACATAGAGTTTTTTATTTCCTATAAGGGGATGTTTGATTTGTTTTTGTGTGCCTTGATTAAAGCCCAAGGTTGAAGCTAAGAGATTGATTGACTCCTCTGGGGAGTTTATTATCTGTCTTGTACAAATCCCAAGATTGAGGCTGAAAAAAGACTGACTATTTGGGGAGATCTTTATATAAAGCCTAAGAGGAGGCTAGAAGTTGAATTTTTCGGGGAAAGATTTTGTCTGTCTTCTACAAAGCCCAAGATTGAAGCTAAAAAGGGCTTTTGATTCCACTGGGGAATATTTGTATGTGTCTTATACAAAGCCCAAGATTGAGGCTAAAAAAAGAGACTGACTCTACTGATGAGAGGTTTTATCTGTCTTGTACAAAGCCCAAGATTAAGGCTAAAAGAAGATTGACTCTACTGGAGTGTTTAATTTGTCTTGTACAAAGCCCAAGATCGAGGTTGGAAAGAGATTTGACTCTGTTTAGGGAGATTTATATGTGTCTTGTACAAAGCCCAAGATTGAGGCTAAAAAAAAGATTGACCCAGCTGAAGATATTTATGGGTGTCTTGTACAAAGTCCAAGATTGAGGCTAAAAAAGATATTTGACTGACTCAACAAGAGAGTGTTTTTATGTAAGTGTGTCATACCCCAAATTTTGACCACTAAGATTTTCCATCATTGTGCAAATCATCATCACAATATGGATGAACCATCATACCTCATTAGTCTCCCCAAAGATGGGTGTGCATCCACTACAATCAAACTTAGGGTTTCAAGCCCTCTCAGAGCTCTTAGACAAAGGATCAATCAAGGAATGACATGATCTTCAACTTGTCTAAACCTCTCAAACATCCAAAATGGATCAAGAGGACTCCCACATCAAGGATTAAGCACAAAGTTGCAACATTCCAGGTGGATCAAGCCTCAAGATCGCCCGTGTCACCAAATTAGGGTTTTGGTCGACCAGGGCCTCCAGATGGAAATTTTCCTCTGGGCATGAGCCAATACTTCAAAGCATAACCTAAAATACTCTAAGGGACCTCATAAACCCAATTATCAAGTCAATTTTACTTTAGGGGATGCATTCATAAAAAATCAGGAATTAGGGTTTCTTGACCTAATTCACCCCTAAGTTGACTTTTGGGACAAAACATGAGCCAAGACCTCAAGAGAGGATTTGATGGTCTCCAATCCACTACATTGATCCAATTGCAACAATGGATTGATCCAAGAAGCTTGATTCACAAGTTTCAAGTTCATCAGAACCACAGTTAGGGTTTCGCAGGAAAAGTCACTGTGCCTTTGACTTTTGACCAGGACATGCTCCCAAACCTTGACACATGCTTCAATACACCCTATAACACCTATGAAATCAATCCATCAAGTTTGATTTAGGTCAAGGACTTGATTTCATAGAGGATCGCACAGTTTGGAATTCATTTGATAAAAAGTCAACTGTGCACAAAAGTTAACTTTGACTTTTTGAGATTTTTCACAATTATGGTTCTTTGACCCTAAAATGATGTTAATGTGTGGTTTGGATCATCATTCATCAAGAAAAATCAAGAAAAGTGGGATAACTTGTAAAAGGGGTAACCATAAAAACTTAGAAATTTTCTAAGTTGTGAAACAAAGTGGCTAGGGTACCAACTTTGGAGGATCATATCTCCTAAACCACAAGGCCATTTTTCCCCATCCAAAGCTGGATTTGTAGCTCTCATAGCCCTCTACAAAATCTTCAACTGCCACTCATTCCAATTCCTCATGGATTTTAAACTATGGAATGATCAAAATGGCTGAAAACATGAAATGTCACTTTTTCCAACACTTAGTGAAATTTTCACTAAGTCAGAATCTGTTCCACTTTTTCCAAAATGTAAGGGCATTTTTCACTTGGATCCAAAAAGTGTCAAAACAAACTATGATCACACATATGTTGTATCATATGAGGGTTTTCCAAAATGACCAAGAACTTCACCAAACTCAATCTGAGTAAGAAGTTATGACAGTGGCAATATGCCTTGCTGCAACTGTGATAACAAGGAAGATTTGTGGATTTTGCTCGATTTGCTCAAATTTTGCAAAGGAAAAACAATTTTATCCATCTGAACACCTCAGGGGGAGACCAAGGAGGGACAAACACTGATCCATCGGCCTCCAAAGTCCTTGGAACCAAAAGTAGAATGCCAAACCTAGAAATGCCTAAAAGAGGGACAAGACTCCAATTTTGGTTTGGAGCATTTAATGGATGCACCAAGGTGGCATGGACTGAGCCATTTCCAACTGAATTCAGTCAAGGATGATCCAAGAACTAGGGAACCAGCAGCCTGTGCTCTAACCTCTAGTCAATGGCTAGAGGAGACTTGGATTCCCATTGATCAACATTGGCCAAACCTCTGCTATAGTTGCCACTATCAGGTTTTGAGGAGGATTATTTTTTGGAAAAACCACCACCACCATTGGATTCCTTGTGAAATTCTAGACCAGATGCATATAAATTTTGTCTCCATCCATGGAGAAATGAAGAAGTTATGACCTTCACGTTTCAGACCAAAAACCTTGCCTTGGCCAGGCCAAGAACAAGGCAAGCCTTGTATATTTATGGTTGGGGTTTGATACACGGATGTATCACCATCCCAGTGGTAAGGCGCGCATGCTGCACACAAGAGGTCTGGGGTTCGAAACCCCCTCGCCCCAGACCCCTTTTTGTGGGTTTTTTCACTTTTTTATTATTTTTCATATTATTTGTAATGATTTGAAAAATTAATAACTTCCTCAATTTTAATTATTTTTTATTGGTTCTTTTTGTAAAAAATCATAAAAATGTTGAAATATTTTATTCCACAAAAAAATCAAATTTATATTAGTTATTTAATATAATTAGTATTTTTGTGAATAAATTCATTTTTAATTGTTTTTAAACATTTAAAAGTGAATGTTTATTTTGAAAATCAAAACCAAATGAGTTCTAAATTATCTTGTGATTAAAACCTCATTTTTCAAACCTTAAATAAAAATCACAAGTGGTTTATTCAAACTTATTTGGTATTTTTATCATTTTAATTGATTTTCTTTAAATATTTACTTTTAAAGGAAAACAAAATTAGGGTTTCTTTGATTTTCACCCTCACAAATCTTTTTCAAACACTCATGGGCCTCTAATAGAGTGTAAGACCCAATCCTTTTTGAAACCAAAACCTTTCAAAAATCTCAGCGCGATCGCCATTTCAAAACACCTTGGGCCTACCCTCGTGTTATAAGCCCCATTTCTTTTCTTTAAAAACCTCATTGGGCCTCTAATTAAGTGTAAGACCCAATCCCTTTGAAAATATACCCCCTTTTTGGGCCTCGGTTATCGTATAAGACCCACTGTGTTTTCAAACCTCGGCGTGATCGCCAGTTTTCAAACAAATAATCACTTGGGCCTCTCCTTGAGCTGTAAGCCCCACCACTTGCACAAAAACAAACTATTGGGCCTCTAATAGAGTGTAAGACCCAATCCCCTTTTAACTAAAAACTTTTAGGCCTCACTTATTATATAAGTCCCTCTGTACAGTTTTCAAAACAGCGGTGCGATCATCGTTAAAACCTTGGGCCTCACCTTGAGCTGTAAGCCCCAAGAGTCTTTTCAAAGCACTTTCTCCTTTTATTTTGAATTCAAATATATGTTGTTATCAAAACTTTCTTTGTTGAACAACTAACCAAACAGCATGGAAGCTCTACAACGGGTAAATGTTTATCCGTTTTCATCTACCGCTTTCATATGTATATAATTGTATTGTGGGGCTGCTTCACTGTAAGTCTTCTTTCACATCATTTTATATACTCGTCATATATCAACTGTGTAATACTAGTATAGTTATTTAGAGTTTTCCCCGGCAACTACGTCTAGCACTAGGTAAAGCCATGTTGGTCAGTCTTAAATACAAACAAAACTAGATCCCCCATAGGATTACCAGATACAGTCTTCCCTCCTCTTGGGGTTAAACAATATGGAAACGTGAAAGGCAACATTCTCGGTGAACCCTTTCTCAAACTGTCACTCTTAGAAATTGTCAAAGAAACTCTAACTCCCCAGAGATGATCTTTTCTCCGTGAATGGCATCTCTTGAGTTTCTTCCAAATCCTTGAACTTTCCTGGCTTGATCTATTCTCGGTGAATAGCATGTCTTCAACTTCTCTTGGTTTGGGGACCCACAGGCTTCCTAAAAGCATTCCCGCCTCCTCTTGGGCGTTGTACAAGGACCCTTCGGCTTCTTAGAAGTTCTCATGCCTTCTCTTGGGCTTAATACAAGGACCCTGACGACCTCTTAAAGGTATAAGAGAGAACTTAGTCATCCTTCGCTAGAGCAGTATTTCCAGCATCAAAACTTCGACCATTGTAGGGTTGATACTCATCCCTTAATACTCGTGCCTCCTCTTGGGCATTGTACAAAAGATAAAACTCTAGACTTGGACAGTCTAAGACCCTTGAGTCTCTAAGACATTCTCAAGTTCCCTTCAAGCATAGGCAGAAACCCGGTCTCTCTCATGAGAGTTCCCCACACTTGGACCCGCTTCAAGATCTCCAGAATCCATAGCGGTAAGGTAGCCTCCTCTTGGGCTTTATACAAATGACGCTCCCCAGCGGAGCTAACCTTTTCAGACTCTCTTGTTGAGTCAAAACCCTTTTTTAGCTTCCGTCGTGGGCTTCATATAAGACACATACTAAATCACTCTCTTGTTGAGTATAAGAGACTCTCTTGTTGAATCAATCCACTTTTAGCCTCCGTCTTGGGCTTTGTACAAGTCATATAAAACACTCTCTTGTTGAGTATAAAAGACTCTCTTGTTGAGCCAATCTCTCTTTAGCCTCCATCTCGGGCTTCGTACGAGACAGATAAACACTCTCTTGTTGAGTATAAAAGACTCTCTTGTTGAGTCAACCTCCTTTTAGCCTCCGTCTTGGGCTTTGTACAAGACATACAAAACACTCTCTTGTTGAGTATAAAAGACTCTCTTGTTGAGTCAACCTCCTTTTAGCCTCCGTCTTGGGCTTTGTACAAGATATACAAAACACTCTCTTGTTGAGTATAAAAGACTCTCTTGTTAAGTCGATCTCCTTTTAGCCTCTATCTCGGGCCTCGTACGAGACAGCAAAACACTCTCTTGTTGAGTATAAAAGACTCTCTTGTTGAGTCAATCACCCGTCACATAGATTCTCTTGTTGAGTCAAACCTTTTAGCCTCTATCTTGGGCTTTGTACGAGAAACATAAAAGCACTCTCTTGTTGAGTCAGTCACTTGTTAGTACTCTCTTTTTGAGTCAACCGTTTTAGCCTCTATCTCGGGCTTCGTATGAGACAACAAATAAAAGGCACTCTCTTGTTAGGTCGATCGCCTCCTCTTAGGCTTTGTATAAGGAAACCTTGGTTGAGTCAATCAACCTTTTAGCATCAAATGTGTGCCTTGCGCACAGCATACAAACATCAACAACTCCTCTTTAGAGATGACAAATTCTCTCTCATCCAAAACCCTTTAGCTTCACATCTTGGGCATTGAACAAGATACAAACACCTTTAGCTCCACGTCTTGGGCTTTGAACAAGACACCAAAACATCTATTTCCTCCCATAGAATAGGAGGAACTACGATCGCTCTGATTTCCCTGTTTTGTTAAACAGGAATACGTAGGCATAAGATTACAAAATCTTAGCGAGCATACTAATCAAAAACCCAAAATCCCGTACTCTCACACATCAATCGAAAAGCACTAAATCCTAACATCCTACCAATAACCTCGCAAATAGTCCAGACATTCTGAATTTAAACAAAGTAAACCGAAGAGGGACCCACATCTTAATCGCATATGTAACCTAACAGACAGCTGTTTAAACTTAGTATGCAAGCAGGGTTAATTGAAGACATCTACTTCCCTTCCTTAATTAGCTCAATAGGATAAAAAATGAATCGAACTGTAGTACCCAAGCGATAGTGACTCAGGACCACAAAAATCGCGCTACAGAAAAAATGGCGCCCACCGTGGGGCCTTATTCTCTTTCTTACAATCTTTGGTGGAAACCTTTAAATTCAACAAAGTGTCACAGAAATGGAGACTCTGTTGGGGAGTCATTGTCTGTATAGGATCATAAGACTAGAGGTCTAGGATGATTAAGACAAATATATATACTGCTTTTCCTAATTGATATCTGTGTTTATTTTTCTGCTAATGGGAATGCGTGTGATGCCGCATGTGGAAAGATTGAGTATACACCTAAAATAGGTGATGGCAATACGGGTAATCTTGCGGGGAGTGAATCCCATTTAAGAGTCCCCGGTCGACCATCAAACTTAGTGGAGACTCCCTTTGCAGATACATTGCCTATACGACTTCGGTTGTTGAAAGTAGTGTGGTCGACTGGGTTATCTGAGAAGATGAGGTTTTAAGTAGACTGAAACCATTTTGTAGTGCGGAAGCTATCAAAAATAGTTGTCACGTGATACTACCCTCATCTAAGATCACTCTAAGATACATCAGCTCGCTGGCGATCTGCTTGCTGTTGTTATCCCAAGAGGGGTCAATGATTTTGCGGACAGGTACAAAAAATCACCAGTATAAACCTTTGGGGGGGGTGGGGGTATAGCCTTGACTTCATGACACCGACCCTTTGACCCCATGTTTTTTCTATGTTTTTGTGTGCTGCATTCATGCATTCATTTCATTAAAAAACATTAAAAATAAAACAAAGAAAAATCTTCTCTTCTAGTCTCTCTTTTTCAAATTAAACTAAGACAATGATTGCGAATGTCAGATAAAGGGATTGCATTATGGATTTGGGTAGAAGGAAAACTCATAATTACACCTTCAAGATACCAAAACTAGAGGATTTAAGAGTTCGGGCAAGAATGATCACCAACCACGAGGATTTCAGAGCCAAGTATGGAGGACTGCTGTCCTTGTTAAGGGTTCATGTAATCAAAGGAATCCTGTCCACGCTAATCCAGTTCTACGATCCGGTCTATCACTGTTTCACATTCCCAGATTATCAGCTAGCACCAACACTGAAGGAGTACTCTCACCTGACTGATTTGCATATTACTGACCAAGATCCCTTTTCTGGACTGGAATAAATTCCCAAAGATCAAACCATTACAAGAGCATTTTATTTGGACGAGTCAGAAGTCAGGACTCACGTGACCACGAAGGGTGGAATCCAAGGTTTGCCAGCCCAGTTCTTGACAAAGAAAGCTCTATACTTTGTTAGTATAGGGAACATGGCCACTTTTGGGAGCGTCTTTGTTTTGCTCACCTACGGGTTATTTTTGTTTCCCAACATCGATAACTTTGTAGATATCAACGCCATTATGATTTTTCTGATTGGAAACCCTGTACCGACCCTGCTCGCAGATGCTTATCATTCGGTACACTTAAGGAATTTGTATAGCAGAGGAATGATCACATGTTGTGTACCCCTGCTATACAAATGGTTCACTTCCCATTTGCCCAAGTCTGCTGTATTTTGGGATCAAAAGAATACTTTCTGTTGGTCACAGAGAATCATGTCTCTTACCAACTCTGACATCGATTGGTACATTCGAATCTATGATGGGATCAGAATCATCGACCGTTGTGGAAATTTCCCAAATGTACCCCTTATAGGAACTAAGGGAGGAATCAACTATCATCCAATTTTAGTTCGACGTCAATTTGGATACCCGATGAGGCATGTCCCGCGTAATGCTCATCTGGAAGGTCTTTTCTTCAAGGAAGGAGAAAATGACAGAGCACTAAAGACGAAAATAGTGCATGCCTGGAAACACGTTCATAGGAAAGGAAGAGAGTCTCTAGGAAAACTAGACTGTGTCTCGGTGGAGCCTTATCTCCACTGGGTACAAACTAGAGCTCTCAAGCTGAGGATGCCTTACCCTCGTCAGGAAGTTCTTCCATTAAGGGACTCGGTCCTTTATTTTATGTCTAAGACGAAAAAACTTCAGGTTACTCTCAACAAAGTTCAGCAGGAGAAGAGATCTTAGAGGAACAAGTACCGTATTCTCAATGTAGAGTGCAAGAAAATATAGCAACTATTGAAAGATAAAGATGCTCTGATTGAGATTTTAGAGCAGCATGTCGTAGAAAATCAGGATGACCAAAGGAATTTGCTCGCTCCTTTCACTTGGCAAGGAATGACTACCTGACAACGGCTGAAGAGCCCCGGTCAAAGAAAAGGAAAGTACCAGAACCAGCACCTGAGCTCTCCTCATAGAGGACTCAGGATCCATTAGTTTAGATTTCCTTTTACAACACTTTGTAAAATACTGTATTTCCATTTCCGCAATCTTTGAATTCAATAAAACGGGGTTTCCCCACTGTTTGATATTTGCAAACCAATTTTCGAAGTTTACTTTAAATAAACAAAAACATATAATATAATCATTGCATATCATTCATCATTCTCATGTAACACATTCTTCTTACCTACGAATCTCACGTTTGCGTCTCGATTCTAGAGTCAAACTGTATCATTCCTATAATACTCATGCCAATCGTTAGAAAAATATGGGTGATCTCGAGGAAGAGAACAGAGAGTTGAGAGAAGAGATCGACACTCTGAAAGAGGATCTGAGAAAGCTTCATAACGACATGCGAGCTCTAGCAGAAGCTCAAATACAACAACAAAGAACTGTGATCTCAGAGATCACATCAACGCCCATAGTGGGAAAGTATGATCCGAGGTACAAAATTCCGAAAGATCGTCCCTGGGGCATGCCACTCAACTATATCCCGGAGGGATATATTCCGCCGATCACTAAAGATTCGGAAACTTCAGCAGGAGCCGCTGGGCTTGAAGGTTACTAACTTCGGGAAAGCGAAGATACCAGGTGCATGACAGCAACTCCTGAAGGTTACAAACTTCGGGAGGCACCGAGAGTCTCAGCCATAATGACTATACCACCGCCCGTGGTACACACTGTCCCAGAAGGACAGATTCCACAGATACCTTCTGGTGGAAACGAAAGTATGTTCGACAGAATGAATGAGTTCCAGGAACAATTCCTGGAGATGCAGAAATAGCTGCAAGCCCTTCGCAGTCAGGATTTATTTGGAAAGGACGCCGCAGACCTTTGTTTGGTCCCCTATGTGAAAGTTCCGCACAAGTTCCAGGTGCCCGATTTTGAAATGTACAAGGGTAACTCTTGCCCTCAAAGCCACTTGGTGATGTACGCTCGGCGAATGTCAGCTCAGACAAAGAACCAGGAGCTACTAATTCATTACTTTCAGGATAGTTTAACTGGTGCCTCACTCAAATGGTACATGGGTTTAAACCGCACTAAGATCGGCACTTTCAGAGATCTTGGTGCTGCTTTCGTTCAACAATATAAATACAATTTGGACATGGCACCGGACAAAGATCAACTCAGATCAATGTCACAAAAGGACAAGGAAACCTTTAAGGAGTACGCTCAGAGATGGCGTGAAATTTGCGCCCAGATTTGTCCACCTCTTGAGGAAAAAGAGATGACAAAGATCTTCTTGAAAACCTTAAGCTCATTTTACTACGACAGAATGATCGCCAGTGCGCCCAGTGACTTCACCGAGATGGTGGGCATGGGGGTTCGTCTTGAGGAAGCAGTCTGAGAAGGACGGTTCGTTAAAGACACTGGATCATCAAGTAATACAAAACGATACGGTAGTGCTCTCCCTAAGAAAAAAGAGCAAGATATTGGGAATATCTTTCTCGGAAAGCAAAGGCGACGATACCAACCAGTAGTAGCTGTAACTCCTGCTATCAACTCTGTGCCTGTTCCTACGTATCAACCTCAGGTTGCTCAGAGCCAACCGAATCAACAGCAATATCAGCAAAGGACACAACAGCCTCTTCAGCAGGCTCGTCCTCAATACAACAACAATCGTACAATGCGACCACCAGGGTTTGACCCTATACCAATGTTGTACGCAGATTTGTTTTCACTCTTACTGGTCAAGGGGCACGTCCAAACCAGGTCTCCTCTTACAATATCAGAAAATCCACCTTTTTGGTTTAAAGCAGATCAAACTTGCCCTTACCATCAAGGAGGACCGGGGCATAACATAGAAAACTGTCTCAGTTTCAAATCCGATGTGCAAAAGCTTGTTAGGAGCAGGGTCTTATCTTTCAAAGATACGAATCCGAATGTTCTCACAAACCCGCTGCCTCAACACGAGAAAGCTGCGATAAATTTGACAGAAGAAGAGTCTAACAACAGCTATCAAATTCACGACGTACTCTTATTAAGGGCCAACTTGGTCAAGATGATTGTAGACAGGGTGGATACGGCCATGTGCCACCTCATAACTATCACCAGTGTGATATCTACTCTAAAAACAATCAGGGATGTTCTGTGGTGCAATCAGCTCTACAGGAACAATTTGATCTCGGATGGATCCAAGAGCATCGAATTCGTGAGGTTACATGACTTATACGAGTTCCAACATCATTCAGAACCACGACATCCGTGCAATGAATGTCAACTTGGTGGCAATGCACTCAAGGCAAAGCCAGTATCATAATCTGCCAAGGCATGATTACAATTCCTGTCTGACTTGCTCGATAAACAAATAGGGATGCTTTTTTGTACAAGAGGCCCTCCAGCATCAGATGAATCTTGGGTGGATCCAGGACTACCATGATAGAAATCCATATCAGATCAACATGATTTAAATCTTCGATATTTGTTTGATGAATACCAGCTTGGTAGAATTACACGCTAAGCAAGTCTAGCTCGATTTTCTGACTTCGCATGAGTATCGGAACTGTACAATGTGCTGTGAAAGTAACCAAGGGTGCGCTATCATTCAAAGAACTTTTCAACACTTGTTAAACCACTGGTGGCTTCCGATCTATATGGATGAAGACACGCAACAAATCAGTGTGGTTAATGGGAACCCTACTTGGCATCGAGGTCGGGATGTCCGATCTCTGGAAATAGATCTAGTGAGGTTACACTGCATTCAAAGTGGACGTGGCCAGGTGCCACCACATAACTACGAGCGATGTAGAGTCTGCTCAGAAAATAATCAAGGATGTTACCTCGTGCGAGCAGCCCTTCAAAGTCAGTTAGACCGCAAGGAGACTCAACCGTGTCCAAGTTCTTGATCAATCAACTGGACGCCAGACTATTTCACTGATCAGATTAAGGACATTATCGTAATCTCTGATCACAGAAAGACCCAAGATGTTTGTATCATCATCCCTCTACTTGATGAATCGAAGGTTCCTAATCGGGAACTGATTGAAGTTACTTACAACAGTCAAAAAAATTAGAAGGCTCCTGTAGTTATATATCTACCGGGACCAGTGCCGTATGAATCAACTAAGGCGATCCCTTACAAATACGGTGCGACAACAATCAAGAAAGGAAAGGAAATTCCATTACCCTCCGTCGTGAATATCACAAACATCAGTCGAGTAACACGAAGCGGTCGAATCTTCAGCAAGGGAGTTGGAGAACCAAGCAAAGAAAAGGAACCTCAAACAGAAGTTCCTAATCCACCAGTCGATCAATCCAGTGATCCCGACCTTTCAAAGAACGATGATGAGATGTTGAAGCTCATCCAAAGGAGTGAATACAACATTGTTGATCAGCTGTTACAAACTCCTTCAAAGATCTCTGTGTTATCTATTTTACTCAGTTCTGAAGCCCACAGAGAGGCTCTACAGAAAGTCTTTGAGCAGGCCTTTGTGGAACAGGATGTGTCAATACGACAATTTGACAGCATTATCTCTAATATCACTTCCTGCAACAACTTAGGGTTCAGTGATGAGGAATTGCCAGAAGAAGGAAAAAGTCACAACATGGCGCTCAATATCACAGTTAACTGCCAGGACGATGCCTTAGCCAGCATACTGCTAGATACCGAATCAGCTCTCAACGTTATGCCGAAGTCCACTCTTATGCGGCTATCATTCAAAGGATCTCCGATGAGAGGCAGCGAGGTCGTCGTCAAAGCATTTGACAGGTCCAGAAAAACAGTTATCGGCGAAGTCGACTTTCCCATAACTATCGATACTCACACTTTCTAAGTCACTTTCCAAGTCATGGACATCCGGGCAACATACAGTTTCTTATTAGGAAGACCTTGGATACACCAGGCTGGGGCAGTCACTTCAACACTGCACCAGAAACTGAAGTTCGTCAAGAATGATCAACTCATCACGGTCTATAGAGAAAAATCCCTGATCGTGAGTAACCTTTCATTATCTACTTGTGTAGAGCCCGAGGAGGTTGTTGGAACTCAATTCCAAGCACTTTCGGTGAACAATGAGAATCAGTCAAAAAAAGGAACATCGATTTCCTCATACAAAGATGCTCTCGAAGTGATCAAAAGTAACAACGCAAAAGGATGGGGACAACTTGTCATTCCTACTGACAATAAAAGAAAGAAGGGTCTTGGTTTTCATACAACCTGCACCTAGACTGCCGCTAACGGCGAGAGTCTTCATCCCCGTCAGAACTTCTTCCATAGTGGAGGTTTCTTTCACCCAGTGTCTCAAGAAGTACATACCATCAATGTGGATGGCTCCTCCGATACGGATGAAGAATGGAAGTCCTATCTTAACAAGGACGGTTATATGTCTCAGGAAGAGGTACCTACGCCATTTTGCTATCCCGCACAGAGTCCGAGATTTATACCAAGGTCAGACGTCGAAATGATATACGGAGATTATGATCTAGAAGGATGTTGTGCTCCACCAAACTCATTGGAGGAAGACACTCCGATGAAATACAACTTTGACCATGACTATTATGGCCCGATGGATGTCCTGCCAATGTGGCAGCCATATCCAGGAGACTCAGGGCAAGAGAATTAGCCCAAAGATGCTTATAAGCTGAGCATCATCGAAAAGAATACCTGTGTCCCCACCATGTCATGGGATCAACACTCAGGTCATTCAGAAAGTGTCCAGCACGATGATGAATCTGCAACATTTGTAGGACTAGAATTCATCAACTATGCTTTTCCCGAGGTCAACGTCATCGAGAGAGATGTCTCCTCCAGTTCCAAAGAAGTGTGGGATACCCTGGGAAAACCAAGTAAAAAATTCGATTTTAGGGTCAAGTATACTGCTCCTGAAAGCTCTCGAATCAGGCTCGAAGACATCCAGCCAACTGGACGGGGAGATTTTCCTGAGAGCACAAATACTATGCAAAATACAACTGAGGAATCCTCCTACGACAACTCTGCTTGGGAGACAGATTCCAATGATCCGGCTCCGCCAGAAATCAGTGTTATTTCTGAAGACAAATCAAGGAAGTTACTAGACTTTGTGATTCATCGAGGAGTTCGATGCCAATGGGTTGCAGTCGATGTTCCGAAGATCGTTCATAAGTCAAAATTGCTTGTTTTAAACCCCATTGAAACATACAATCTGACGCCTTCTCCCAACTTTGAATTCCCGGTATTTGGGGCTGAAGAAGAAGAGGACGAAGAAATTCCAGAAGAGATCTCCCGATTACTCAGAAAAAAGGAAAGGTCCATTAAACCTCACAAAGAGCCGTTGGAAACGGTCAACTTGGGCTCAGAGGAAGAGAGAAAAGAGGTCAGGATTGAAGCACTACTCAGTCCAACTGCCAAAGAGAGTTTGACAAAGCTTCTCGAAGAATTTCCCGATGTATTTGCTTAGTCCTATCAGGACATGCCAGGGTTGGATACCAGCATTGTGGAACATCATCTACCATTACGATCAGAATGTCCGCTAGTAAAACAAAGGTTGAGACGAACTCATCCAGACATGGCCATCAAAATCAAAGAAGAAGTACAGAAGCAGATTGACGCAGGTTTCCTCGCCACATCATAATATCCTCAATGGTTAGCCTACATAGTACCAAGTCCGAAAAAGGATGGAAAGGTCAGAATGTGTGTGGATTACAGAGATCTAAATAAGGCTAGTCCAAAGGACGACTTTCCCTTACCACACATTGACATGCTGGTAGACAGCACAACAAAGTTCAAAGTCTTCTCCTTCATGGATGGATTATCGTGCTATAACCAAATCAAAAAGGAGCTGAAAGATATGGAGAAAACTTCCTTCATCACCCCATGGGGTACCTTTTGTTACAAGGTAATGCCATTCGGTTTGAAGAACGCCGGGGTAACCTATCAAAGGGCCATGACTACTCTGTTTCATGACATGATACACAAGGAAATCAAGGTATATGTCGATGATATGATTGCCAAATCTAAGACAGAAGAGGAGCATGTGACCCACCTGTCAAAACTATTCGAGCGGCTGAGAAAATACAAACTCCGCTTAAATCCCAATAAGTGCACATTCGGTGTCCGTTCAGGGAAACTTTTAGGGTTCATCGTCAGCCAGAAAGGGATTGGGGTTGATCCTGACAAGGTCAAGGCCATTCAAGAAATGCCTTCTCCGCGGATGGAAAAACAAGTCAGAGGATTCCTAGGACGTCTGAACTACATTTCCAGATTCATATTTCTCATGACCGCGACATGCACGCCAATCTTCAAATTACTCAAAAAGAATCAGGACTGCGTTTGGACAAAAGACTGCCAAACCTCCTTCGACAGTATCAAGGAATATCTGTTAAACCCACCGATTCTATCACCTCCAGTGAAAGGAAGACCATTGATCATCTACTTAACAGTCCTAGAGGACTTTATGGGTTGTGTACTTGGCCAACAAGACGAAACAAAAAGGAAAGAGTCTGCCATTTACTATTTGAGCAAGAAGTTTACGCACTGTGAAACTCGGTATACTATGCTCGAGAAAACTTGTTGTGCTCTGGCTTAGGCAGCCAAACGTCTTCGCCAGTATATGATTCGTCACACTACTTGGTTAATCTCAGAAATGGATCCAATCAAGTACGTCTTTGAAAAACCTGCTCTCACGGGAAGGATTGCCCGTTGGTAGATGTTATTATCAGAATATGACATAGTGTACCACACTCAAAAAGCCGTTAAGGGAAGTATTTTAGCCGGTCATTTGGCTCATCAACCGATTGACGATCAGGAATCAGTCGGATTTGACTTCCTAGACGAAGATGTCATGTATCTAAAAATGAAAGACTGCGATGAACCACTACCCATTGAAGGGCCAGAACCAGGTTCCCAATGGGGACTAATCTTTGATGGAGCTGTCAATCATTATAGAAACGGAATTGGGGCAATAATCATAACACCTCAGGGTACCCACATTCCTTTCACCGCTAGACTTACGTTCAAGTGTACGAACAACGAGGCCGAATACGAAGCTTGTATCATGGGTCTCGAAGAAGCGATCGACTTAAGGATCAAGAACTTGGATGTATATGGCAACTCAGCCCTGTTTATCAATCAGATCAAAGGAGATTGGAACACATACCAATCAGGATTGATTCCTTACAAAGATTACACGAGAAGGTTGTTACCTTTTTTCAATAGAATCAAGTTTCATCATATCCCTCATGATCACATAGCTGATGCATTAGCCACCCTCTCTTCCATGATTAGTGTAGGTCAATGGAACGACTTACCTAAGATTGATATAATGCGCCTTGAACGACCCGCTTACATCTTCAAAATCGAAGCAGTCATAGACGACAAACCTTGGTATCACAATATCAAATGCTTCCTTCAGACATAAGAGTACCCTCCTGGGGCATCCAGGAAAGATAGAAAGGCCCTCAAAAGGCTAGCAGGTAGCTTCTTCTTGAGCGGTGATACACTCTATAAGAGGAACTTCAACATGGTCTTGCTCTGATGTGTAGACAGACCAGAAGCAAACATGTTGATAAAAGAAATTCATGAAGGATCCTTTGGCACTCATGCCAACGGACACACAATGGTGAGAAAAATTTTAAGAACAGGGTACTACTAGTTGACCATGGAATCCGACTACTACAAGTACATGAGGAAGTGTCACAAGTGTCAGATATACTCACCCGTGGCCTTTTTCCATATGGGTAATCGACATGATTGGCATGATTAAGCCCAAGGCTTCAAACGGACATCGGTTCATTCTAGTGTCCATTGATTACTTCACCAAGTGGGTCGAAGCAGCGTTATACGCCAATGTAACCCGACAAGTGGTGGTCCAATTTATAAAAAACAATATCATTTGTCATTATGGTGTTCCAAACCGGATCATTACTGATAATGGATCTAACTTGAACAATAAGATGATGAAAGAGTTGTGCGCTGAGTTCAAGATCGAACACCATAACTCATCTCCCTACTGACCTAAGATGAACGGCGCAGTAGAAGTGGCTAACAAGAACATCAAGAAAATCGTTCAGAAGATGGTTGTAACCTACAAAGACTGACACGAGATGCTACCCTTTGCTCTACACGTTTATCGTACATCTGTCTGCACTTCAACAGGGGCCACCCCTTTCTCTCTAGTATATGGCATGGAGGCAGTACTTCCCATAGAAGTAGAGATCCCATCAATCCGGGTATTGATGGAAGCTAAGCTAACAGAAGCTGAATGGTGTCAAAGTCGACATAATGAACTAAACCTAATCAAAGAAAAGCGAATAACGGCTATGTGCCATGCTTAGTTGTATCAACAAAGAATGAAGAAAGCGTTTGACAAAAAGGTCCGACCCCGTGTCTTTAGAAAAGGAGACCTCGTGCTCAAGAAGATACAATCATTTCTCACTGATTCTCGGGGCAAATGGACTCCGAATTATGACGGCCCTTATGTGGTCAAGAAAGCCTTCTCAGGCGGCGCCTTGAGACTCACAACCATGGTCGGAGAGGAATTTACCTACCCCACAAATGTTGACGTAGTCAAGAAATACTTCGCCTAAATAAATAAATAAATAAATAATCGTCTCGGTGGATTGAAAACCCGAAAGGGCGGTCCAGGCAAAAATAAGAGACACAATAAAAAATCATCCCGGTGGATTGGAAATCTCAAAGTACAATCCAGGAAAAAGTTAGGGATAATGGCAAGTAACTACGTCTGACACGGGTAAATCCCCAGCAGCAGTCACGCCATCCATCAGGAAAACTCCAGTCAAGGTCATCTTCGACGGAAGCTCGGGATGTCAAGAATTCAAAGTTGGTAGAAGGATAACGGTCTTTATGTTTCAATGTAGCCCTTTTCCCTTAAATTATCATTTTCTAAACTTTGTAAAAACTCTATGGTATCATGCGCTTAGCTGATTTCCATCCTATCAATAAAATTTGAGCCCTAGTGCTTTTGTTTGTAATTCTCATTTGTTTTAGCTTTACAGAATGACGTTTTAACATGATTAACGATTCTTGAAATAAAACAAAAACAAATTTACTTGTCAAACTTTTCCGCTTTTAAAATAAAGGTGGCAATTTCTTTTGACTGTTGAACATCAAAAGAACATCGATCGTTTCTCCAGAAGCAATTAAGCTTCAAAGTGCAGAATCAAAGTACTCCTTCTAAACCAGTGCGTCTGAATGAAGGATCAGCTGTGTCAGATGCGAATATTTCGTCTGACATCCTCGGCAGAGTTCTCATCTCCTAAGTTCAACCAATGTAACGCCCAGTTATTTAATTAATTATTTAATTAAATATCTTCGTATTATTTGTTTTATTTGTGTTGGTTGTCGAAACGTTGTGTTGAGTTGCTATGTCGGTTTTAGTTGAATTGATTATAATATGTTGATTTAAGTTGTATTGTTGTTAATTAATTAATTAAGCTAACTTAAGTGGTAATTATAGTATTAGAAATAATACTAGATTATATTATTGGGCTTTTTTAGATGGTGAGTGAAGTAGAATTAGTGGGGGTGTAGTAATGAGGCCCAATAATACAAATGGAATAATAGTGTTATATTATTAGGTTTTTAGAATTAATGAGGAATTAAAAGTAGCAGTAAGAAGTGGGAGTTGCAAAAAAAGAGGAAAATTCGGTTTTGAAACAAGAACGTGGAAGTTACTGAGAAGAGGAACTAGGGTTTGGAAACAGAACACGGAGAGGCTGCAAGAACGGGAATTCAATCGGAGATTTAGAGCAACCTTTAATCCAAGGTAAGGGCGGGGTTCTGACTCTATAACAGGGTATTTGATGAATGATACGTGGGGCTGGGTTTGTAGAAGTACCTCTGTCTGTGTTGTAATGGTTGTCTTGGATATCGATAATACGTTGTTATTGATGAATTGGTCGTAGGAAAATTGGTCTATCTTGCTTTAAGGTATAAATTTCGTTGCGTTTCTGTTTGTACTGGGATGGTTGAATTTGAAATTGTGAGGAGAGGTTGTGATATGGGATGGAACTAGAACGAATTACATTAATGTTGTTGTTTAAAAAAAAAGAAAAGGGTATGGCGCAAGCCACCCGTGTATGTTACTTAAGGGTGGCGCAAGCCACCTCTGGCAAAAGGATAAAGGGTGGCGCATACCACCTTGCACTATAAGTAATGGTGGTACAAGCCACCTGTGCTCTGTGGTGAAGGGGTGGCGCAAGCCACCTCCTTGTGTGGGTGTGTGAATGTGGCGCAAGCCACTCCTCTGTGTGTGTGTGTTTACAAAAAAAAATTAAAGAAGTATTAATAAATGAGAAGGAAAGGTTTATAATGACCAAAAATATTATTGATGACAGAAAATAATACTTGCTTAGAAGACTAATCATGAATTTGTAGGAAAATAATAATTGTTGAGGATATTAATACTATGTTAGTAACGGTAGAGTAGATTAACAGAAAAGCAGAATTAGTGAATTAGTGGATTATCAACAAGAAAATACTGCAGTCATGATAACAGGTAATATTTCTAGTATCAGTAACAGTGATATCTTAGTAGAAGGATAATTAAAGCAAAAATAGTGATTAAACATAGCAGAACTTGTTGTGTAATGACAGTACCAGAATAGTTGTAATAATATTAAAGCAGAACAGAAACATTAGTAATTTTAGTCGGGGAATAATTAACCGGTTTTGGAAGTCTTGTCCGAATAAATTCGAGCTGCGTTTGTGATATAAGATGGTTGGTACAGAGTAGGATATAAGTTGCCGTGATATCGCCGTGTTTAAGTTGTGAAGTTGCTGGTATGAGTTTTGTTGTATTGCCTTATTAGTGGCAAGAATTAAGTTGTAGGCCTATGGCCAATGTTGATTAGTTGTTGCTGTTACGTTGTAGGCCTATGGCCAATGTTGATTTGTTGTTGCTATTAAGTTGTAGGCCTATGGCCAATGTTGCTTTGTTGTTGTGTGGTTACATAACTATTATTGTTGTTATTATGATATTCATGTTGAGTTGCATACATAGCATTTCAAGTTGGAGCTGATGCTCGGTAAGTTGGCCTGGATTGGAAAATTTAAGTTGAAGGCTTATCCCTTGCTGACGTCAATATTATTTGGCAAGTTTCTAAGTTGGGAGTTCTGCTCCAATGGTTCCACATGCATGTGCATTTTCCGAGTCGCATTCCATGTTGTATAAAAATTGTTGTTGTGTTGTGGTTTGATGTTGATGCTAATGTTGAGAAGTGGTGATTTTATATAATTTGAACTAATATATTATTTATCATATATCCGATTATATTGTTTGATATCTCACCCCTTCTGTGGTTGGTGATGGTTTATACGCCATCCTGCAGGTAATCCAGAGTGAAGGTTGTATAACTTCATTAGTTCCAGTCGGTGTCGTCGCTCTGATACGTAACACTCGGGGGGATGAACACATGTTTCTTTTATTGCTGATTTTAGTATTGTTGTTGAATTTTTAAGTTGTTTTCATTTAAGACTTTTGTTTGAAGTTGTTTTAAGTGGATAAAGATTGTATGTCAGTCAAAGTTGAATTTTTGTGAATCCGATGCGTAGTAATGACAGTTGTTTTATTTTGTTTTAAAAGAATAAGCAAGTCGTTATCGGTTCATCCGAAATTATGTGTTATGTATCTGTTTGGTTTTCTTTAGGTGATTAATTGTCGTTGTTTTAAGTAGAAAGTGTAACATTCCATGTGTACGTTGAAAATTTGTAACTCTGATTTTTATATTATTCGATGGGTAGAGATGGGGTGTTACATTAGTGGTATCAGAGCAGGTCGGTCCGTCCGGCCAGGTTGTCTAATGTTGTTTGTTTCCCTAGTGTGCGACATGTGTGTAAAAACACTGTCGATGCTTGTTTTGTTTTCCATTGCAGGCTGGGAATGAAACAAGTGGGGGAGAAGGTGATGCTTCTCCAAGATGCTTCGAGTGTGGAGCGTTGGCTAAGGTAGTGTTGGACGCTGCGATAGTTGGTGAAGATAGTTTGTACCGCCTCATGATATCGGCTGTTATCGACAAATTGAGGAACTGGTCACCCTTAATCTCTTGTTGATAATGGACGGGATCATGTTGGATGGGATAGACGTGTCTTGCGAGCTTGAGTAGTGTGCGCAGTGAATCGTCGAGGTTAAGACGAGTGCTTGCGGATTATTTTGATGAGTCGATGCAGACTATTAGATTTGAAGAGGAGACGAATTAGAGTTTCTTGCCTGTCGGTCAAGTTGGAATATCCTGAGGAGAACGATCAGGTATTGTTGATGTCTGCTTTTGAAGGATAGAGAATAGTGTGATGGCTAGTGATATGCCAGTGGCGTGTAATTCCTGATGTTCACCTGAATCTAATTTCGACGAGGGTGAAGAGTTGTTTGTTCTGTTAAGCAGGTGAATGAATCTGTGGTAGATGGTGCAAAGGTGTTTATGATGTTGGATCCCTTGAAGCTCAAGAGGATGCGGTGGCATGTTAGCTACCTTTGGTGGGTGATTATTTGGAGGTGCTCCCATGAGATATCAGTGATGTACCACTGTAGTGTGGAGTGTAACTTGCTATCGACTGGTACTCGATGCAAGCTTGATGTCGATGGTTGCATACAGAATGTATGTTTCTGAATGAGTGAATTGGAGAGACAGTTGGAAGAGTTGTTTGAGAAGAGGTTTGTTCGACCAAGTGTTTCTCCGTGGGGTGCTCCTGTACTGTTAGTGAGGAAGAAAGATAGAAGTATGAGGTTGTGCGTTGACTATCGGCAGTTGAATAAAGTAACGATTTGGAATAAGTGTCTAATTCCGAGGATTGAGAATTTGCTAGATCAGTTAATAGATGCCTGTGTGCTTAACAAGATTGACTTAAGGTCTGGATTATCATCAGATTTGTGTTAAGCCGGATGATATTCCGAAGATAGTCAGGACGAGGGATGGTAACAATGAGTATACTGTGATGTCGTTTAGTGTGTCTAATGCACCTGGTATTCATGGGGTATATGAATCGGATTTTCTTGAGTATTTAGATAATTTGTAGTTGGTTTTATTGACGATCTTTTGATAGACTCTAAATCTGAAGAAGAGCATGCTGAGCATTTAAGCACCGTGTTGCAAGAACCGAAAGAGAAGCAGTTATATGCAAAGCTGTCTAAATGTGGATTTTGGTTAAAGGAGGTTAGTTTTCTTGGTCATGTCATTTTAGGTAGTGGCATTGTTGTGGATCCATCTAAAGTAGATGCTGTGTTGCAATGGAAAACTCCAAAGTCGGCTACCGAGATTAGAAGCTTTTTGGGACTAGCTAGTTATTACCGAAGGTTTATCAAAGAATTTTCTAAGTTAGCACTTCCGTTGACTAAGTTGACTGGAAAAAATAGAGCTTTTGTGTGGGACATTCAATGTGAAGAAAGTTTTACGGAATTGAAGAAGAGATTGACGTCGGCTCCGGTTTTGACATTACCTAATCCAGGAGAACCTTTTGTGGTGTATTGTGATGCTTCTAAGATGGGGTTAGGGGGTGTGCTTATGAAGAATGATAAGGTAGTTGCTTACGCGTCAAGGCAGTTGAGAACTCATGAAAAGAACTATCCTACGCACGATTTGGAACTTGCTGCAGTTGTTTTTGTGTTGTAGATTTGGAGGCATTATCTTTATGGTTCTAGATTTGAAGTGTTTAGTGACCATAAGAGTTTAAAGTATTTGTTTGATCAGAAGAAATGGAATATGAGACAACGAAGATGGTTTGAATTATTAAAAGATTATGATTTCGGTTTGAACTATCATCCAGGTAAAGCTAATGTTGTGGCTGATGCCCTAAGTCGGAAAACTTTGCATATATCGGCGATGATGGTTAAAGAATTAGAATTGATTGAGTAGTTCAGAGATATGAGCTTAGTTTGTGAAGTGACACCGCAGAGTGTGATGTTGGGAATGCTGAAGATTAACAATGATTTTCTGGACAGTATCAAGGAAGCTCAGAAGTTAGACGTGAAACTGGTAGATTCAATGGTTTGGATCGATCAATCTGAGAATGATAACTTCAAGTTAGATGCGCAAGGTGTGTTGAGATTCCGAAATCGAATTTGTATTCCTGATGATGCAGAGATGAAGAAAGTAATTCTCGAGGGAAGTCATAAGAGCAATTTGAGTATTCATCCGGGAGCTACAAAAATGTATCAAGACTTGAAGAGATTGTTTTGGGTGGCCTGGGATGAAGCATGATGTAGCTCGATTTGTGTATGCATGTTTAACTTGTCAGAAGTCGAAAGTTGACCATCAGAAGCCTGCGGGGTTGATGCAACCGTTAGAAGTTACAGAGTGGAAATAGGATAGCATTTCAATGGACTTTGTGACGGGATTACCTAATACTGCAAGGGGACACGATTCTATTGGGTGATTGTTGATAGGCTTACGAAGTTGACTCATTTTATTCCTATTAACATCAGTTTTCCAGTGCGTAATCGTAAAGTTGCATGGTGTTCCTCTGTGTATTGTGTCGGATAGAGATCTGAGGTTTACTTCTGATTTTTGGAAGAGTTTGCAAGAGGCGTTGGGTTCTAAGTTGAGGTTGAGTTTGGCGTATCACCCTCAGACGGATGGTCAAACTGAGAGGACTATTTAGTCGTTGGAGGATTTGTTGAGAGCTTGTGTTCTTGAGCAGGGAGGTTCATGGGATACTTATCTTCCATTGATCGAGTTCACTTATAATAACATTTACCATTCCAGTATTGGAATGGCACCTTTTGAAGCATTATATGGTCGAAGATGTAAGGACTCCTTTATGTTGGCATGAATCTGGAGAAAGTGTAGTGCTTGGACCTGAAATTGTTCGAGAGACTACTGAGAAGGTGAAGTTAATCCGAGAAAAGATGAAATCTTCCCAAAGTAGGTAGAAGAGTTATCATGACAAGCGAAGGAAATATTTAGAATTCCAAGCAGGTGACCATGTGTTTTAAGAGTTACGCCTGTGACAGGTGTTGGGCGTGCATTGAAGTCTAAGAAGCTCACTCCTCGTTTTATTGGTCGGTATCAGATTTCGGACAGAGTTGGAAATGTTGCTTATAGAGTGGCTTTACCGCCTAATCTGTCGAATTTACATGATGTGTTTCATGTGTCACGACTCCGGAAGTATGTTACAGATCCATCTCATGTAATTCGTATGGATAATGTGTAAGTACGGGATAATCCTACTATGGAAACGACGCCTGTACGGATCGCAGATCATGAATTGAAGACTCTAAGAGGCAAGGAGATTGCGTTGGTAAAAGTAGTCTGGTTAGGAGCTGCCGGAGAGCAAGATGCGGGAATCCTATCCCGAGCTGTTTGAACAAGGTAAATTTTCGAGGACGAAAATATTCTAAGTGGGGGAGAGTTGTAACGCCCGATTATTTAATTAATTATTGAATTAAATATCTTCGTATTATTTGTTTGATTTGTGTTGGTTGTCGAAACGTTGTGTTGAGTTGCTATGTCGGTTTTAGTTGAATTGATTATAAAATGTTGATTTAAGTTGTATTGTTGTTAATTAATTAATTAAGCTAACTTAAGTGGTAATTATAGTATTAGAATTAATACTAGATTATATTATTGGGCTTTTTTAGATGGTGAGTGAAGTAGAATTAGTGGGGGTGTAGTAATGAGGCCCAATAATACAAATGGAATAATAGTGTTATATTATTAGGTTTTTAGAATTAGTGAGGAATTAAAAGTAGCAGTAAGAAGTGGGAGTGGCAGAAAAAGAGGAAAATTCGGTTTTGAGACAAGAACGTGGAAGTTACTGAGAAGAGGAACTAGGGTTTAGAAACGGAACACGGAGAGGCTGCAAGAACGGGAATTCAATCGGAGATTTATAGCAACCTTCAATCCAAGGTAAGGGTGGGGTTCTGACTCTATAACAGGGTATTTGATGAATGATATGTGGGGTTGGGTTTGTAGAATTACCTCTGTCTATGTTGTAATGGCTGTCTTGGATATCAAAAATACGTTGCTATTGATGAATTGGTCGTAGGAAAATTGGTCTATGTTGCTTTAAGGTATAAATTTCGTTGCGTTTCTGTTTGTACTGGGATGGTTGAATTTTAAACTGTGATGAGAGGTTGTGACATGAGAGAGAACTAGAACGAATTACATTAATGTTGCTGTTTAAAAAAACGGAAAAGGGGATGGCGCAAGCCACCCCTGTGTGTTACTTAAGGGTGGCGCAAGGCACCTCTGGCAAAAGGATAAAGGGTGGCGCAAGCCACCTTGCACTATAAGTAATGGTGGCGCAAGCCACCTGTGCTTCGTGGTGAAGGGGTGGCGCAAGCCACCTCCTTGTGTGGGTGTGTGGATGTGGCGCAAGCCACTCCTCTGTGTATGTGTTTACAAAAAAAAAATTAAAGAAGTATTAATAAATGAGAAGGAAAGGTTTATAATGACCAGAAATATTATTTATGACAGAAAATAATACTTGCTTAGAAGACTAATCATGAATTTGCAGGAAAATAATAATTGTTGAGGATATTAATAATATGTTAGTAATGGTAGAGTAGATTAACAGAAAAGCAGAATTAGTGAATTAGAGGATTATCAACAAGAAAATACTGCAGTCATGATAGCAGGTAATATTTCTAGTATCGGTAATAGTGATATCTTAGTAGAAGGATAATTAAAGCAGAAATAGTGATTAAACATAGCAGAACTTGTTGTGTAATGACATTACCAGAAGAGTCGTAATAATATTAAAGCAGAACAGAAACATTAGTAATTTTAGTCGGAGAATAATTAACCGGTTTTGGAAGTCTTGTCCGAATAAATTCGAGCAGCGTTTGTGATATAAGATGGTTGGTACAGAGTATGATATAAGTTGTCGTTATATCGCCGTGTTTAAGTTGTGAAGTTTCTGGTATGAATTTTGTTGTATTGCCTTATTAGTGGCAAGAATTAAGTTGTTGGCCTATGGCCAATGTTGATTTGTTGTTGCTGTTACGTTGTAGGCCTATGGCCAATGTTGATTTGTTGTTGTTGTTAAGTTGTAGGCCTATGGCCAATGTTGCTTTGTTGTTGTGTGGTTACATAACTATTATTGTTGTTATTATGATATTCATGTTGAGTTGCATACATAGCATATCAAGTTGGAGTTGATGCTCGGTAAGTTAGCCTGGATTTGCAAATTTAAGTTGAAGGCTTATGCCTTGCTGACGTCAATATTATTTGGCAAGTCTCTAAGTTGGGAGTTCTGCTCCAATGGTACCACATGCATGTGCATTTTCCGAGTCACATTCCATGTTGTATAAAAATTATTGTTGTGTTGTGGTTTGATGTTGATGCTAATGTTGAGAAGTGGTGATTTTATATAATTTGAACTAATATATTATTTATCATATATCCGATTATATTGTTTGATATCTCACCCCTTCTGTGGTTGGTGATGGTTTATACGCCATCCTGCAGGTAATCCGGAGTGAAGGTTGTATAACTTCATTAGTTCCAGTCGGTGTCGTCGCTCTGATACGTAACACTCGGGGGGATGAACACATGTTTCTTTTATTGCTGATTTAAGTATTGTTGCTGAATTTTTAAGTTGTTTTCGTTTAAGACTTTTGTTTGAAGTTGTTTTAAGTGGATAAAGATTGTATGTCAGTCAAAGTTGAATTTTTGTCAATCCGCTGCGTAGTAATGACAGTTGTTTTATTTTGTTTTAAAAGAATAAGCAAGTCGTTATTGGTTCATCTGAAATTATGTGTTATGTATCTGTTTGGTTTTCTTTAGGTGATTAATTGTCGTTGTTTTAAGTAGAAAGTGTAACATTCCATGTGTACGTTGAAATTTTGTAACTCTGATTTTTATATTATTCGATGGGTAGAGATGGGGTGTTACAACCAACGTAGCTCCCAACAGGGAATATCCCTCCTAAGCAAGGCAGAATTGCTATTTTCTGAACCAGCAATACTTTTCATCTCCCGATGTGGCCGAGTATCCAGTCGTGTTTATCTATCAGTCTGTATGTCGTGTCAGTTTTTTCGGCATAAACATACATACATCATGCATTATTTATTTACATTCATGTCCATAATGCATCGCTATCACTCTAGTCAGTCTTATCCCCTAGTGATAAAAGTCCTCTCAATCGAGTTGTCAGTTCTTTCCTCGTCAGGAAATGTTTTGTCTGAACAATCTCTCTCCTCCAGTTTATTTCTGTGGAGATGGTCCTCGACCACTTTGATAACTTGAACCTCTTAAGAGGCAAGAAAACATTCAATAAATGTCACTCTTTGCCATTGAAGATGATGTCTTCACTTTCCCGGATTAAGGAAAATCCCCAGAGGAAGCCTCTTAACCGAAGACTCTCAGCAGCACATTGGTTCTTCTCTCCAGAAAGTCAATGTTAACAAAGTCATTGGCACCTCAAAATTGGGGTACATCATATGGCGTTTCTCTGGGAAGACCTCGAGAAAAGTATGATGTAATATCCCCAAGCGGAAGCAGTCTTTCAAGAGACCTGCTTTCCCCAAAAGAGTCGATAAATGGCGTCTCCCACAGAGAAGTTTGTACACCTCTACGGCTCAGATGAATGAGTTCCCCAGCAAGTCTGACATCAAAACTTTTTCCATCAAATGGCATCTCCCCAGGAAAATTCGGCGAGAAGTTTGAGGAAAACCGCTACGAATAGCGTCCCTTGTCAAGAAATCTTATTGACAAAAGAAACCGAGACCAGTTCTGTGGCTGGAAACCAGGATCGAGGGGAGGTTTATTTCAGAAACTGAGATCAGTTCCTAGGTAGGAAACCAGGATCGAGGGGAGGTTTATTTCAGAAACTGAGACCAGTTCCTTGGTAGGAAACCAAGATCGAGGGGAAGTTCACCAGAAACTAAGACCAGTTCCTTGGTAGGAAACCAGGGTCGAGGGGGAGTTTCTATCAGAAACTTAGACCAGTTCCATGGCTGAAAACCAGGATTGAGGGGAGGTTTAGTCCAAAAGAAAAACTTAGACCAGTTCCTTGGTAAGAAACCAGGATCGAGGGGAGGTTTATTTCAGAAACTGAGACCAGTTCCTTGGTAGGAAACCGGGATCGAGGGGAAGCTTATATCAGAAACTAAGACCAGTTCCTCGGTAGGAAACTAGGATCGAGGGGAAGTTTCACATTTTCTAAGTATCATTGCTTAGCAAAAGAAGATGGATGCGCAAACTGCCATTCATAACCACCATCAAAATTTCGGACATTCCGATATTTAATCCTCCTGCACCCCGAATGCCCGAATAGCTTCGCCATTCACACCTTCGGGTCCAAGAAGATTAAATAGGGGCATCTCTCATACCCAAAATTTTGACCACTAAGATTTCCCATCATTGTGCAAATCATCATCACAATATGGATGAACCATCATACCTCATTAGTCTCCTCAAAGATGGGTGAGCATCCACTACAATCAAACTTAGGGTTTCAAGCCCTCTCAGAGCTCTTAGACAAAGGATCAATCAAGGAATGACATGATCTTCAACTTGTCTAAACCTCTCAAACATCCAAAATGGATCAAGAGGACTCCTACATCAAGGATTAAGCACAAAGTTGCAACATTCCAGGTGGATCAAGCCTCAAGATCGCCAGTGTCACCAAATTAGGGTTTTGGTCGACCAGGGCCTCCAGATGGAAATTTTCCTCTGGGCATGAGCCAATACTTCAAATAATAACCTAAAATACTCTAAGGGACCTCATAAACACAATCATCAAGTCAATTTGACTTTAGGGGATGCATTCATAAAAAATCAGGAATTATGGTTTCTTGACCTAATTCACCCCTAAGTTGACTTTTGGGACAAAACATGAGCCAAGACCTCAAGAGAGGATTTGAGGGTCTCCAATACACTACATTTATCCATTTGAAACAACGGATTGATCCAAGAAGCTTGATTCACAAGTTTCAAGTTCATCAGAACCACAGTTAGGGTTTCACAGGAAAAGTCAACTGTGCCTTTGACTTTTGACCAGGACATGCTCCCAAATCTTGACACATGCTTAAATACACCCTATAACACCTATGAAATCAATCCATCAAGTTTGATTTAGGTCAAGGACTTGATTTCATAGAGGATCGCGCAGTTTAGAATTCATCTGATAAAAAGTCAATTGTGCACAAAAGTCAACTTTGACTTTTTGAGATTTTTCAAAATTATGGTTCTTTGACCCTAAAATGATGTTAATGTGTGGTTTGGATCATCATTCATCAAGAAAAATCAAGAAAAATCAAGAAAAGTGGGATAACTTGTAAAAGGGGTAACCATAAAAACTTAGAAATTTTCTAAGTTGTGAAACAAAGTGGCTAGGGTACCAACTTTTGAGGATCATATCTCCTAAACCACAAGGTCATATTTCCCCATCCAAACAAAGTGCCACTCATTCCAATTCCTCATGGATTTTAAACTATGGAATGAACAAAATATCTGAAAACATGAAATGTCACTTTTTCCAACACTTAATGAAATTTTCACTAAGTCAGAATCTGTTTCACTTCTTCCAAAATGTAAGGGAATTTTTCACTTGGATCCAAAAAGTGTCAAAACAAACTATGATCACACATATGTTGTATCATATAAGGGTTTTCTAAAATGACCAAGAACTTCACCAAACTCAATCTGAGCAAGAAGTTATGACAATGGCAATATGCCTTGCTGCAACTGTCATAACATGGCAGATTTGGGGATTTTGCTCGATTTGCTCAAATTTTGCAAAGGACAAATAAGTTTATCCATCTGAACACCTCATGGGGACACCAAGGAGGGACAAACACTGATCCATCGGCCTCCAAAGTCCTTGGAACCAAAAGTAGCATGCCAAACCTAGAAATGCCTAAAAGAGGGACAAGACTCTAATTTTGGTTTGGAGCATTTAATAGATGCACCAAGGTGGCATGGACTGAGCCCTTTCCAATTGAATTCAGTCAAGGATGATCCAAGAAATAGGGAACCAGCAGCCTGTGCTCTAACCTCTAGTCAATGGCTATAGGAGACTTGGATTCCCATTGATCAACATTGGCCAAACCTCTCCTGCAGTTGCCATTCACTATTGTAGCCAAAACAAACTTGCTCTACTATAAATAGAGCTCATTTGTGCTCAGTTTGAGTACACCAAAGCCATAGAACAAATGCTTTCCTCAAAATCTCTTTCTCTAGGCAAAATACCTTCTTTAACAAGGTAACTCTGAGTTTTTGAGTTAGAGAGCATTTCGATCACAACTCATGATCCAAACACATCCAATATGTCATATCTAAGCTGTCCAAACTCTCACAAGTGACCTGTAACACCAAAATCACAAAGTCCCCTCTCAAAACCTCAAAATAAGACTTTTGTGCATTTTCAAGCCATGTCTTGGTTCAGTTACTTTTAAAACCAGATAAAACCTCAAACACACTCCAAATATCATCCTTGAACTATCCCAAATGGTTCCATACATCTGGAACATCATTTGAGAGAGTTGCTATTTTGGCCACTTTTGCCCCTTTTGCAAGAAAGGGCCAATTTCCATTCCTGAGATTTCCAGCTGATTCCAATCATCCTAAAAGCTTCCAAGGGATCATTTGAGAGTGTTCAAAGCATCAAAACATTTCTGGAACAAGGCACTTGACAGATTGCCCAAAAAGCTCCTAAAGAGGTAAGCATCTCAACTTGAACTCTTTAAAATATGCATTGCTTTGAGGTCCACTAATCATGCACATCTCATACATGTTATATGTGTTGTGTTTGAAACAATTCATCATGTAATTCATGCCTATAACAAGGGATAGCACAGAAAATTCAAATCATGGCCTATTTCAAAACCACTATCGGGTTTTGAGGAGGATTTATTTTTTGGAAAAACCACCACCACAATTGGATTCCTTGTGAAATTCTAGGCCAGATGCATATAAATTTTGTCTCCATCCATGGAGAAATGAAGAAGTTATGACCTTCACGTTTCAGACCAAAAACCTTGTCATGCCTTGCCTTGGCCAGGCCAAGAACAAGGCAAGCCTTGTATATTTATGGTTGGGGTTTGATACATGGATGTATCACCACCCCAGTGGTAAGGCGCGCATGCTGCACACAAGAGGTCTGAGGTTCGAATCCCCCTCGCCCTAGACCCCTTTTTGTGGTTTTTTTCACTTTTTTATTATTTTTCATATTATTTTTAATGATTTGAAAAATTAATAACTTCCTCAATTTTAATTATTTTTTATTGGTTCTTTTTGGAAAAAATCACAAAAATGTTGAAATATTTTATTCCACAAAAAAAAAATCAAATTTATATTAGTTATTTAATATAATTAGTATTTTTGTGAATAAATTCACTTTTAATTATTTTTAAACATTTAAAAGTGAATGTTTATTTTGAAAATCAAAACCAAATGAGTTCTAAATTATCTTGTGATTAAAACCTAATTTTTCAAATCTTAAATAAAAATCACAAGTGGTTTATTCAAACTTATTTGGTATTTTTATCATTTTAATTGATTTTCTTTAAATATTTACTTTTAAAGGAAAATAAAATTAGGGTTTCTGTGATTTTCACCCTCACAAATCTTTTTTAAACACTCATGGGCCTCTAATAGAGTGTAAGACCCAATCCTTTTTGAAACCAAAACCTTTTGAGCCTCAGTTATTGTATAAGACCCACTGCGATTTCAAAAATCTCGGCGCGATCGCCATTTCAAAACACCTTGGGCCTACCCTAATGTTATAAGCCCCATTTCTTTTCTTTAAAAACCTCATTGGGCCTCTAATAGAGTGTAAGACCCAACCCCTTTGAAAATACACCCCCTTTTTGGGCCTCGGTGTATAAGACCCACTGTGTTTTCAAACCTCGACGCGATCGCCATTTTTCAAACAAATAATCACTTGGGCCTCTCCTTGAGCTGTAAGCCCCACAACTTGTACAAAAACAAACTATTGGGCCTCTAATAGAGTGTAAGACCCAATCCCCTTTTAACTAAAAACTTTTGGGCCTCACTTATTGTATAAGTCCCTCTGTACAGTTTTCAAAACAGCGGTACAATCATCGTTAAAACCTTGGGCCTCTCCTTGAGCTGTAAGCCCCAACAGTATATTCAAAGCACTTTCTCCTTTGATTTTGAATTCAAATATATGTTGTTATCAAAACTTTCTTTGTTGAACAACTAACCAAACAACATGGAAGCTCTACAACGGGTAAGTGTTTATCCGCTTTCATCTACCGCTTTCATATGTATATAATTGTATTGTGGGGCTGCTTCACTGTAAGTTTTCTTTCACATCCTTTTATATACTCGTCACATATCAACTGTGTAATACTAGTATAGTTATTTAGAGTTTTCCCCGGCAACTACGTCTAGCACTAGGTAAAGCCTTGTTGGTCACTCTTAAATACAAACAAAACTAGATCCCCCATAGGATTACCAGATATAGTCTTCCCTCCTCTTGGGGTTAAACAATATGGAAACGTGAAAGGCAGAATTCTCGATGAACCCTTTCTCAGACTGTCACTCTTAGAAATTGTCAAAGAAACTCTAACTCCCCAGAGATGATCTTTTCTCCGTGAATGGCATCTCTTGAGTTTCTTCCAAATCCTTGAACTTTCCAGGCTTGATCTATTCTCGGTGAATAGCATGTCTTGAACTTCTCTTGGTTTGGGGACCCACAGGCTTCCTAAAAGCATCCCCGCCTCCTCTTGGGCGTTGTACAAGGACCCTTAGGCTTCTTAGAAGTTCTCATGCCTTCTCTTGGGCTTAATACAATTACCCGACAACCTCTTAAAGGTATAAGACAGAACTTAGTCGTCCTTCGCTAGAGCAGTCTTTCCAGCGTCAAAACTCCGGCCATTGTAGGGTTGATACTCATCCCTTAATGTCCGTGCCTCCTCTTGGGCATTGTACAAAAGATAAAACTCTAGACTTGGACAGTCTAAGACCCTTAAGTCTTAAAGACATTCTCAAGTTCCCTTCAACAATGGGCAGAAATCCGATCTCTCTCATGAGAGTTCCCCACACTTGGACCCGCTTCAGGATCTCCAGAATCCACAGCAGTAAGGTAGCCTCCTCTTGGGCTTTGTACAAATGACGCTCCCCAGCGGAGCTAACCTTTTCAGACTCTCTTGTTGAGTCAAACCCCTTTTGTAGCCTCCGTCTTAGACTTCATACAAGACACATACTAAATCACTCTCTTGTTGAGTATAAAAGACTCTCTTGTTGAGTCAATCCACTTTTAGCCTACATCTTGGTCTTTGTACAAATCATATAAAACACTCTCTTGTTGAGTATAAAAGACTCTCTTATTGAGCCAATCTCTCTTTAGCCTCCATCTCGGGCTTCGTACGAGACAGATAAACACTCTCCTTTTGAGTATAAAAGACTCTCTTGTTGATTCAACCTCCTTTTAGCCTCCGTCTTGGGCTTTGTTCAAGACATACAAAACACTCTCTTCTTTAGTATAAAAGACTCTCTTGTTGAGTCAACCTCCTTTTAGCCTCCGTCTTGGGCTTTGTACAAGACATACAAAACACTCTCTTGTTGAGTATAAAAGACTCTCTTGTTGAGTCGATCTCCTTTTAGCCTCTATCTCGGGCCTCGTACGAGACAACAAAACACTCTCTTGTTGAGTATAAAAGACTCTCTTGTTGAGTCAATCACCCGTCACATAGATTCTCTTGTTGAGTCAAACCTTTTAGCCTCCGTCTTAGGCTTCGTACGAGACACATAAAAGCACTCTCTTGTTGAGTCAGTCACTTGTTAGTACTCTCTAGTTGAGTCAACCCTTTTAGCCTCTATCTCGGGCTTTGTATGAGACAACAAATAAAAGGTACTCTCTTGTTGGGTCGATCGCCTCCTCTTAGTCTTTGTATAAGGAAACCTAGGTTGAGTAAATCAACCTTTTAGCATCAAATTTGTGCCTTGCTCACAGCATACAAACATCAACAACTCCTCTTTAGAGATGACAAATTCTCTCTCATCCAAAACCCTTTAGCTTCACATCTTGGGCATTGAACAAGATACAAACACCTTTAGCTGCATGTCTTGGGCTTTGAACAAGACACCAAGACATCTCTTTCCTCCCATAGAATAGGAGGAACTATGATCGCTCTGATTTCCCTGTTTCGTTAAACGGGAATACGTAGGCATAAGATTGCAAAATCTTAGCGAGCATACTAATCAAAAACCCAAAATCCCGTACTTTCACACATCAATCGAAAAGCACCAAATCCTAACATCCTACCAACAACCTCGCAAATAGTCCAGACATTCTAAATTTAAACAAAATAAATCGAAGAGGGACCCACATCTTAATCACATCTGTAACCTAACAGACAGCTGTTTAAACTTAGTATGCAAGCAGGGTTAATTGGAGACATCTATTTCCCTTCCTTAATCAGCTCAATAGGATAAAAAATGAATCGAACTGTAGTACCCAAGCGTTAGTGACTCCGGACCACAAAAATCGCGCTACAAAGTGTCTTGTACAAAGCCCAAGATTGAGGCTGAAAAGAAACTACTCAACAAGAGAGTGCTTTTATCTGTCTTGTACAACGCCCAAAATTGGGGTTGACTTTTACTGAGCAAAAGAGGAATCATTATACAAAGCCTAAGAGGAAGCTGAAAATGATTGACTCAACAAGAGAGTATGATTTGTCTTGTACAAAGCCCAAGATTGAGGCTAAAGGAAGATTGACTTAACAAGAGAGTGTTGAAAGATCCTTATACAAAGCCTAAGAGGAGGCTAGCTTCTGCTGAGGATTATTGAGATCCAGAGGCAGGTCCAAAGTGGGGAATCAACTCTTACTGAGGATTAGAGAAGAGTTGGAATATCAGATGCCTTGAGGTTCTGATAAAGGTTTATTGATAGTGATTTGACCCTAGCTGGGGAAAAATCAAAGGGAGAGTTTAAAGATGGAGTTTTAAAACCTATGGAGGTTTTAACTCTGCTGGTGATTGAAGAGATGATCAGGGCTTATCCCGTGCTTTTGGGAAACTTGAGGGTTTCTTGAGATCCAAAAGGGGATGAGACTGTCCAAGTCTACTGATTGTTTATCTTTGTATAATGCCCAAGAGGAGGCTGATGTTTTAAGGGATGGGAATCAACCCTAAACTGGTTTGATGTTTTGACTCTTAGAAAGACTGCTCTATCAAAGGATGACTAAGTTCTGTCCTATCCCTGTAAGAGGTCTTTGGGTCCTTGTACTAAGCCCAAGAGGAGGCATTAGAACTTCTAAGAAGCCTGAGGGTCCTTGTACAAAGCCCAAGAGGAGGCTGGGATGCTTTTAAGAAGCCTGTGGGTCCAAACTTAAGAAGAGTTCAAGAAAAGTTTCACCGGGAATAATCTTTTCTTTAGTGAACAGTTCTAGGGTTTGAAGAAATTCAAGAGAAGTTTCACCGGGAATTAATCCACTCTGGGGGAAATGAATTTCTTTGACAATTTTCTAATAGTGACAGTCTGAGAAAAGTTTCACCGGGAATAATGCCTTTCTCTTTGTTCCATATTGTATAAGCCCAAGAGAAGGCAAGACTGTATCTGGAAATTCCTATGGGGAACTAGTTTTGACTGTGTTAAGAGAGTGACCACTGGCTTTATCTATTCCTAGACCTAATTGCCGAGGAAAACTCTAAGCAGATATATACAAGCATATATATATATATATACATATGAAATATATACTGTATGTAAAAGAGGGTAGGAGGACTTACAGGTGAGCAAGCTTCCAGCACAAACGCATATATATATATATATATATATATATATATATATATATATGCAAGTATGTAAAAGAAAGTTGTTTAAAACTTATAGGTGAGCAAGCTTCCATTGTAACAGCTGTATGGTTAGTTGTTCAAGAAATTAAAGAAAGTTTTGATAACAACTATGAATTTGTACCTAAATCAAAAGGGAAGGTTGTTTTGAAAATATTGGGTCTTATAACTCGAGGAGAGGCCCAAAGAATTGTTTATATACAAATGGATGGGTCTTACAACTCAAAGAGAGGCCCAGATGATCTTGTTTAAAAGGCAACGATCGCGTCGTGGTTTTAAAATTGCAGTGGGACTTATACAACAACTGAGGCCCAAAATGGTTTCCTATATAAAGGGGTTGGGTCTTACACTCTATTAGAGGCCCAACGTTATTTTGTTTAAAAGAAATGGGGCTTACAACTCAAAGAGAGGCCCAGATGAAAAACAATAATCGTACCGTTGATCTGAAAATTGTATCGGGACTTATACAATGGCTGAGGCCCAAAAAAGGTTTTCTGTACAAAGAGATTGGGTCTTACACTCTATCAAGAGGCCCAAAGTGTTTGAAAAAGAAAAGAAATGGGACTTACAACACAAGGGTAGGCCCAAATTCATTTTGTTTAAAAGGCGACGATCGCTCCGTGGTTTTAGAAAACACAGTGGGACTTATACAACAACTGAGATCCAAAAGGTTTTTATTTACAAGGGGGTTGGGTCTTACACTCTATTAGAGGCCCAAAGCTATTTTTATACAAGAAATGGGGCTTACAACTCAAGGAGAGGCCCATTTGAAAATTGTTAAAATTGGCGATCGCGCCGAGATTTTATCGGGACTTATACAATGACTGAGGCCCAAAATTATTTATGTACAAAAGAGGGTTGGGTCTTACACTCTATTAGAGGCCCAAAGTGTTTTGAAAAAGATTTGTGAGGGTGTGTAATAATCAAAGCCCTAATTTGATTTTAAAATGTATTTTAATTGAATAAAATTCAATTAAAATGATCAACATGTGTGAAAACAATTTGTGATCTTGGATTAATGTTTGAAAAAAAACATGTTTCATTCATAGAATGATTTGAAAATCATTTGGATAAAAAAAACAAGAGAAAGAAATATTTTTTAATGTTAAAAACAAATAAAAACATAATTCTTTACAAAAATACCAAATATATGAAATAAATAATATTTTTGTGAAATTTTTGTGGAATAAAATTTTTTAATATTTTTGGGAATTTTGAAAAAAAGAACCAATAAAAAATGATTAAAATTGAAAGAGAAATTAATTTTGGAATTAATTAATAAAAACCACAAAATATATGAAAAATAGAAAAAAAAAGAGAAAATGGCAAAATGGTCTGGGTGGGTGTTGAACCCATGACCTGCCAAACAAACACACATGCATGCTACCACTGGGGTGGTGATACATTAGTGTATCAAAACCACCCATTGAATATATGAGGGTGCCTTGTTTCTATGCCTGGCCAAGGCGCCATGCCTGGCCCTTCCCAAGGCAAGGCCTGATTTTTGGCATCTTGCGTGAAGGCTCTAACTTCCTCATTTTTCCATGGATTGAGACAAAATTTAGGTGTATCCTTCCTAGAATTTCATGAGGAATCCCATGGTGCCTTTGGAATTTTCAGAAAATGCTTCTATTTCAAAACCCGATATTGGTTTCAAAATAGGCCAAGATTTGCATGTTCTATGCTATCTCATCATACAGGCAGCAATAGTATGATAAATTGGTTCAAACACAACATATATGATATGTATGAGAGGTCCATGATCAATGGACCTCAAAGCAATGCATGTTTTAAAGAGTTCAAGTTGTGATGCACTTACCTCTTGAAGCTCCTTGTGCTAACTATCAAGTTCCTTGTGCTAGAAGTAATCCATGCTTTAGACACTCTTGATTGATCCCTTAGAAGCTTTTAGGATGATCAAAACTAGCTGGAATCCTCAGGAACAAGTATAGGCTCTTTCTTGTAAAAGTGGCAAAAGTGACCAAAATAGTAACTCTCTCAAATGGTGTTCCAGATGAGGGAAACCAATTGGGACAGTTTGAGGATGATATTTGGAGTATGTTTGAGGCCTCGTTTAGTTTTGGAAGTGAATGAATCAAGACATGGCTTGAAAAATGCAGAAAAGTCAAAATTTGAGGTTTTGGAGGTTGACTTTCTGATTTTGGTGTTTCAGATCAAGGGTGAGTGTTTAAACAGCTTATATATGATACATTGGATGTGTTTGGATCATGAGCTGTGGTGAAATTGATCTCTAACTCAAAAACTCAGAGATGACTTACAAAAGAAGGCATTTTTGTCTAATGAGAGAGATTTTGAGGAAAGCAAGTGTTGTAGTGCTTTGGTGTACTTAAAATGATCCCAAATGAGCTTTATTTATAGTAGAGCAAGTTTGTTTTGCAAGCAATTGTGAATGGAAACTTGGACAGTCCCTTGGCCAATTGTAGCAGAAAGAATCTTTAGTCTCCTCTAGCCATTGACTTGAGGTTAAGGCACAGGCCTATGGTTCTTTGATTCAGAGCTGAATCTTGACTCATTCAGTTAGCAATGTCTCAGTCCATGCCACCTTGATGCATCCAAAAAATGCTTGGAAACAAATTGGAGTCTTTGAGCTTTTAAGCCTTTTTAAAGCACTTATGGCTACATGTAGTTCCTTGGACTTGGGAGGCTTATGGATCAGATATTTTCTCTTGGATGTTATCCTCTGATGTGTCCAAATGGATGACAAGGCTTGGAATTGTCCAAATTGGCTAACTCGAGCAAAATGCACAAATCTTCCTTGTAAAAATTAGTCCATGATGCCATGTTCCAAGGGTTGTATCTCCCTACTCAAATTGAATTTGGAGATGATCTGGTACTTGTTGGAAAGCCCTCATTGCATACTTCAACTTTGATGTTCACCAATGGACCTGATTTAACTTGGATCAAGGTGAAAAATGTCCCTACATTTTGGAAAAAGTAAGACAGATTCTGACTTATTGAAAATTTCACTAAGTGTTGGAAAAGTGGTCATTTTCATGTTTTTGTGATTTTGATCAATCCATAACTCAAAATCCATGAGGATTTGGAATCTCTTGTAGTTTACACTTTTAAAGTATGTCAGATGGACTTTCATTTTAGGGTTGAATGGGAGAAAAAGGCCTTGTGGTTTAGGAGTTATGACCTTGCAAAGTCGGGTAAAAACCATTTTTGTTCCATAACTTAGAAATTTTTTGGTTTCTCAAGGTTGCCCCTTTTGCAAGAAACCTCATTTTTCTTGATTTTTCTTAATGAATGATGATCAAAATCATACAATAACATTATTTTTTACTTAGGGGAACCATATTTGTGAAAAATTCCAAAAAGTCAAACTTGATTTTGGGCACAGTTGACTTTTTATCAGATGAAATCCAAACTGTGTGATCCTTTGTGAAATCAAGTTCTTGACCTAATTTAAACCTAATGGATGGGTTCCATAGGTGTTATAGGGTGTCTTGAATCATGTCCCCTGGTTTGAGAGCATGTCTTGGTCAAAAGTGAAAGGCACAGTTGACTTTTACTTCAAAACCCTAATTGTGGTCCAGATGAAATTGAAACTTATGAATCAAGTTTATTGGATCAATCCTTTGTTGCAAATGGATCAATTTAGTGTATTTGTGGCCCTCAAATCATGTCTTGAGGTCTTGGCTCATATCTTGCCTCAAAAGTCAACTTAGGGGTGAATTAGGTCAAGAAACCCTAATTCTTGATTTTAGATGAATGCATCCCCTGAGGCTAATTTGACTTGATGATTGGGTCCATGAGGTCCCTTAGAGTATCTTGGTTTATGCTTTGAAGCATTGGCTCATGTCCAGAGGAAAATTTTCATCTGAAGGCTTTGGTCGACCAAAACCCTAATTTGGTGACACTGTGATCTTGAGGCTTGATCCACTTGGAATGTTGCAACCTTGTGCTTGATTCTTGATGTGGGAGTCCTCTTGATCCTTAATATGTGTTTGAAAGGTTAGACAAGTTGAAGATCATGTCATTCCTTGATTGATCCTTTGTCTAAGTGTTCTGAGAGGCTCAAAACCCTAATTCTTGGTTGTAGTGAAAGCTCAACAATCCTTGAGAAGATTGATGAGGCATGATGGCACATCCATATTATGGAAATGATTTGCACAATGATGGGAAATCTTGGTGGTCAAAATTTGGGGTATGACACAATGTTAGGGGGAGCCTTCAATAATAACATGAAATGCATCGTCACAAGTTTTGCCATCATCAAAAAGGGGGAGTACGTGAGTGCAACTTCACCATAAGATGTTTTGCATGATGTAAAAACATTGAAACTACTTTGCATTTTGGTATATTGGACAACAACTTTGATTTTGTGTGGAACCCTTCCGTTAGAGGTCTTAGGAATCATCAAAAACCACTTCAAAATTGTCCAAAATCATGAAAATCAGTTTCTACACAAAAAATGCACTGCATGTGCTGGCATATACGCAACTCAGGCCGACACATATAACTCATTTTTAAGCCTGTAGCTTCTGTTTTGTTTTGTTCGACACGCTCCTACTTCAGGTGGGCACATATTGTAAGTTTCACCATTATGTGTCAGCACATACGTGTTTCAGGTCGACACATCTACTGTCCTAAATAAGGTTATAGGTTATGTTTCTCTTGGGTTGGCACATATATCCTTTCAGGTCGGCACATGCTGGTATTTTTTATAGTATGTGGCGAGACATCCATTGTTCAGGCCGGCACATACTGTTTAAGTTGGTCAATTCTGTCAATTTTTTTTACTCCAAAAATTACCTCATTGCCACCAATCTTCCAAAACTATAAATACATCATTCATGCTTCATTCCAAACTGGTGATACCATAAAATTAGCCTGCATTTTCTCATCATCTTCAACCTCCGTCCTATGTCTACACACTGACAAATCACACATAATAATCTTTTGTTGGGGTACCAGCTAGGCGAAGGCTTGATAACGTATGATTAGGTTCTTGTGAAGCCGAGAATATCGAGTTGAGATTTGTAAGGGTCTTCTTCCAGGAAAACCGCGGGTTTATCCTCCAATATCGTGTGAAGATTTGGGGGTTTTCATGTAAGACGTTCAACAGAGGATTGCGACGTTATGAAAGCCTTTCGAGATAAAGTATGCAAAGGACCCTTTGGAGATAAAGAACGCAAAAGAAGTAGCGAAGAACGGCGAATCGAATTGAAGTCTTGTGGAACAATCGGTGCAATTGATCGTGCACGAAAGCTTTGGAGATAAAGAACGCAAAGGAGTAGCAATATCGACAACTCAATTGGTATCCATTGTTGTCTTGGTCTTACTCAAGATCAAAAGAAGAAAAGGGGTTGAATCAACATCAGAACCAGTAGTGTTTGTATGGTTGCTCTGAACACTTTTCTTGTTTATCAACTTTTTGCATAGTAAGAAAGTATCCTAATTCCACATTGGAAACTAATTCCACATTGGAAATTAGGCACAGACGTACCCACACGCGAGGACGAAAGTGGGGAACTGCATGAACAAATCCTCGTGTCGACCTCTTTATTATCTCTTTACTCGTTTTATTTTTCATTATGCAATTTGTCGAATAACATTGATTATTCGATCGACTCGTAAGAATTTTCCTGTGATCTTTTTGTTTTAATCTTGATTTTTGATTAGCTTATAATCACTTTTGATTATAAGTGGTTTTCATATCAACAACAACACAAAGGAAATTCTGAAAATTCGTTCGCACACCAAGTGTTCGATAAATTGCATAGTTCAATATTTTTTCTTATTGTCATTAGAAATAGCATTGCTAAGTTCATTAGTTTAAACAAGTAATAACGTAATATTCGATTAAAAGTTAATTTCGTTTATTGTGTTTGTCATTCCATATTTAGCTTTGTATATCTGAGTTCCAATAACTAGGTTCGTATAGACGACTTTTATCGATCCATACCAAAACCTTTCGCGCGCTCTCTTTTATTTGGCGATTTTGGCTTGGGTGCCTATTCAGCCCCCGCTAGACAAGTCGCTGTCGTCTAATATGCATAACATGTGATGGCTCCACCACCTTTAGAAGTCCTAAGGTGAATAGAATGGTAAGTATATCCAAGTAAAGTAGGCACTGGGTTACCAATCAAGAATATCCGGATAGCATTGACATCAACAAAATTGCTAATGTTCGGGAATAGCACAAGACCATTTATAAGTAATACGAGGATAGCTTCAAAAGCATCCCTACTATCTGCTTTGGCTAACACAAAAGCTTTCCCCATCAAGAATCTGGAAGTCAACCCTTGAATTCTCCCTTTGGAAGTAAGATTAGCTTTCACATCAGATGTCTCCAAATGGAGGGCTTCTGCAATGATTGAAGGCTCAGGAATCTTCTCTAAACAACTAAAAGGCATCTTGTTCAACGCTGGCAAACCAACCCAATAAGAATACTCTTCTAAAGTATGAACAAGATGATAATCAGGGAACATGAAGCAATGATAAGGAGGGTCATAAAACTACACAAGGGTGTCAAGAGCTCCATCTTCAATCTTAGTCTTAAGAATACCCAAAAGCTTTCCATAACGACCTCTGAAATCCTCAGGACTAAATACCATGGATCCTAACTTTCTCAACTCTGTCAAAATAGGATTCTTAAAGCTATACTTCTTAGTATTCCTTCTTCCAGAATCCATGATGATGATACCTATGACGTTTACAAAGAAAAGACATCTAAGTTCCTTGAAACCAAGCCAAAAGAGTTTTCATGGATGCACGAATGTATGTTTATGTAACAACCACAAACAAGGTGACACACAAGGTTCAAAGGGTTTACGTCACAAGCATGGAGTCATCGGTCTAACCATCCCACAAGGTATGTACTAGGGTTTATTGCACCTGTAGAACAAAGTTCTAAAAGGTTCCCAGAGTCATTGATTCATCTTTTGGATATTACCGGCTTGCACAACTACTTGCACGAGCCAATAATATTCTTAAGAGAAACTCGTATGAGTGTAGTATCTCACATTAATACCTCAGTTCTACACCTGGATAATCACGGCACTACATCCTAAAAAGGCTAAGAGGGGTTATAGGGTTCTAAAGTCCTCAGCTTCTCAGACTCCCAGGTCGAAAGTAATAATCCCATTACGACTACTCGCAATGATAAATACTACCATCAAAGGGGCCTCCACTGAGTGGGGTTATATCATAGGTTAATCATGCTTAACATTACTCCAGGTATGTGTAATACCCAAAATTTTGACCACTAAGATTTCCCATCATTGTGCAAATCATCATCACAATATGGGTGTATCATTATGCCTCATTAGTCTCCCCAAAGATGGGTGAGCATTCACTGTAATCAAAATTAGGGTTTCAAGCCCTCTCTGAGCTCTTAGACAAAGGATCAATCAAGGAATGACATGATCTTACAATTTGTCTAAACCTCTCAAACATCCACAATGGATCAAGAGGACTCCCACTTCAAGGATTAAGCACAAGGTTGCTCCCTTCTAGATGGGTCAAGCTTCAAGATCGACAGTGTCACCAAATTAGGGTTTTGGTCGACTAGGGCCTCCAGATGGAAATTTTCCTCTGGGCATGAGCCAATGATCCAAAACATAACCTAATATACTCCATGGAACCTCATGGACCCAATCATCAAGTCAATTTTGCCTCAAGGGATGAATACATCAAAAATCAGGAATTAGGGTTTCTTGACCTAATTCACCCCTAAGTTGGCTTTTGGGACAAATCATGAACCAAGACCTCAAGACATGATTTGAGGGTCTCTAATATACCATATTTATCCATTTGGAACAATGGATTGATCCAAGAAGCTTGAGCAACAAGTTTCAATTTCATCTGAACCACAGTTAGGGTTTTGCGAGAAATGTCAACTGTAGCTTTGACTATTGACTAGGACATGCTCCCAAACCCTAGGACACGATTCAATATATCCTATAACACCCATGGAACATGTCCATCAAGTTTGATTTAGGTCAAGGACATGATTTCCTGAAGAATTGCACAGTTTGGAATTCATCTGACAAAAAGTCAACTGTGCACAAAAGTCAACTTTGACTTTTTGAGATTTTTCACAAAATTGGATTTTTAACCCTAAATTGATGTTAATGTACGATTTGAATCATCATTCATCAAGAAAAATCAAGGAAAGTGGGATAACTTGTAAAAGGGGTAACCATAAAAACTTAGAAAATTTTCTAACTTATGAAATAAAGTGACAAAGGTACCAACTTTGAAGGATCATAACTCCTAAACCACAAAGCCATTTTTCCCTATCCAAAGCTTGATTTGTAGATCTCATTGCCCTCTACAAAAACTTCATACAGATCTATGTCCAAATTCCTCATGGATTTTGAGTTATGGAGTGATCAAAATCAAGAAAAGTCACTTTGTTCCAACACTTAGTGAAAATTTCACTAAGTCAGAATTTGCCTTACTTTTTTCCAAATGTAGGGACATTTTTACTTGGATCCAAAAAGTATCAAAACCAAATATGATCAAACAGTTGTTGTATCATATAAGGGCTTTCCAAAATGGCCAAGAACATCACCAAATTCAACTTGAGCCATGAGATATGACATTGGCAAGATGCCTTGCTGAAATCTGCCAAAGCAAGGCAGATTTTTGTACTTTTGGTCGATTTGCCAAAATCAGCCAATTCCAAGCCTTGTCATCACTTTGGACACATCTAAGGATTGAATCTAAAAGGGACAATCACTGAGCCAAGCCTCCAAAGTCCTTGGAACAAGAAATAGCATGCCAAACCTAGAATTGCCTAAAATAAGGACAAGACTCCAATTTTGGATTGGAGCATTCAATGGAAGCACCAAGGTGGCATGGACTGAGCTATTGGCAACTGAATTCAGTCAAGACTTATCCAAGACCAAGGGAACCAAAGCTCTGTGCTCTAACCTCTAGTCAATGGCTAAAGGAGACTTGGATTTTCATTTGCCAACATTGGCCAACCCTACTCAGCAGTTGCCATTCACTATTCCTTGCAAAATAAACTTGCTCTACGATAAATAGAGCTCAATTGTGATAAGTTTAAGTACACCAAAGCCATCAAACAGATGCTTTCCTCAAAATCTCTTCTTTCACTCCAATTTTGCCTTCTAAGGCAAGTCACTATCGGGTTTTGAGTTTGAGAGCTTTTCCAACCAAACCAATCACTCACACACCTCACATACATCATATGTGAGCTGATCAAACACTTAAACAACACCTGGAACACTGATTTCTCAGTATCACCAGTCAATTGCTCAAGGTTTTAACCAAGTTGCAGTTGAGATGCCATGAAGTGATCCAGCCAATTTCCCTCAAGTCCAAGCATTCAAACACACTCCATAGGATGTAGGGAAGCTGTTCAGATCATCATAACTCATCTGTAACACCTCCTACTCAGAAATCATTTTGAACTTGCTGTCACGACCTAGAGGTAAGCCTAAACTTGGTCATCTCTCAATCTATGCATATTTCCTCGCACAATACTTTTGCCAAATGTTCATAATCATGCATGGAATGTTTCCCCTCAATTAATTGCTTTGTTTGAATCGTGTATCAAAAATCCCAGCCTTCATGCAGAAATTAGGGTTCTTGAGGATTTATCGTGATATCTTGTTTTATGCTTAATTTAAATGAAATTAATTGTCATAAGCATGACCGTGAGGTTGAGACGAGCATATTGATATGTGGATTGCATGATATAATCAAGTATTCAGTGAGATTGGATAGAAAATGCAAATCTGGGCAAAGCTGAAAAACACGCGTGTTCTTCAGCTGTTCTTGGCGCCATTTCTCTCAAATTTAAATATTTGAATTTTGTGATTTTATTTAATTGATTCAAAAATTAATTTCTCTCTGAGTTTTAATGATTTTGAGTTGATTCTTTTTTTAATAATTCACAAAAATGTTAAAATATTTTATTTTACCAAAAAATCCCAAAAATATTATTTATTTCATATAATTGATATTTTTGCAAAGAATTAATATTTTAATTGTTTTTGACATTTAAAATATTTTTTCCCTCTTGATTTTGTAAATTTTAATGACTTCTAATCATTTTGTAGGGCAAAACATGATTTTTGAAGCATTAATCCAAGATCATAATTTGTTTCCCACATGTAAAACAATTTTTGATCATTTTAATTGAATTTTTATTCAATTAAAATACATTTTGGAAATAAATTAGGGTTTTTGATTAATTCAACCCTCACAACTTTTTTTTAAAATCTTTTGGGCCTCTAGAGAGAGTGTAAGACCCAAAACCCCCTTGTACAAACAATATTGGGCCTCACTTATTGTATAAGTCCCTCTGTACAAGAAAACGGCGCGATCGTCGCCTTTCTAAAAAATCAATTGGGCCTCTCCTCGAGCTATAAGACCCATTCAAAACCTTTTGGGCCTCTAATAGAGTGTAAGACCCAATCCCCTTTTAACCAAAACCACTTTGGGCCTCAGATATTGTATAAGCCCCTTTGCGTTAAAAGAATATCTCGGCGCGATCGTCATTTCAAACGAAAAATCATCTGGGCCTACCCTCATGTTATAAGCCCCACTCTTTTTCTTTAAACCTTTTGGGCTTCTTGAGAGAGTGTAAGACCCAAAATCCCTTTGTACAGCAAACAATTTTTGGGCCTCAGTCACTCGTATAAGTCCCTCTGTACAAATTCAACAGTGCGATCATTGGTAAAACCCTAGGCCTCTCCTTGAGCTGTAAGCCCCAAATCTTTCTTTTTCAAAGCACTTTCTCCTTTGATTTTGAAATATACTGTTGTTTTCAATCTTTCTTTGTTGAACAACTAACCAAACATCATGGAAGCTCTACAACCGAGTAAGTGTTTATCCGCTTTCATTTACCGCTTTCATATACATATAACTATATTGTGGGGCTGTTTTGTTGTAAGTCTTCTTTCATAAACTCATATCAAATGTGTAATAATAGTATAGATATTTAGAGTTTCCCCGACAATTACATCTAGCATTAAGCCCGTTGATCACTCTTAAATAGTCAAAACTAGATCCCCATAGGATTACCAGACACAGTCTTCCCTCCTCTAGGGGTTAAACAATATGGAGATGTGAAAGGCAGATTCTTTTTGAACCCTTTCTCAGTCTGTCACTCGTAGAAGTTGTCAAAGAAACTCTACTCCCCAGAGATGATCTCTTCTCCGTGAATTGCATCTCTTGAGTTTCTTCCAAATTCGCGAACTTTCCTGGCTTGATCTATTCTTTGTGAATAGCCTGCCTTGAACTTCTCGGGATTTGGGGACCCACAGGCTTCTTAAAAGAACCCTTAGGAATTGTCAAGGAACTCAATTCCCCAGAGATGATCTCTTCTCCGTGAATTGCATCCCTTGAGTTTCTTCCAAATTCTCGAACTTTCTTGGCTTGATCTATTCTTTGTGAATAGCCTGTCTTGAACTTCTCAGGATTTGGGGACCCACCGGCTTCCTAAAAGCATCCGCGCCTCCTCTTGGGCGTTGTACAAGGACCCGTCGGCTTCTTAGAAGTATTCACAACCTCCTCTTAGGCTTCATATGATGATTCTTCACCCCCCCCCCCCCCCCGGGAATGATAGCCTCCTCTTGGGCTTCGTACAAGGACTCCTCGGCTTCTTAAAAGTTTCCAGCCTCCTCTTGGACTTTGTACAAATTGTCCCGACGACATCCTAAAGGTATAGGAACAGAAATCAGTCATCTTAATAGAACAATCTTTCCAAGAGTCTACTACGGTTTCTTTAAGCATAGTACAAAAGATAAAACTCTAGACTTGGACAGTCTATTTTCCTTGAGTCTCAAAGACAATCTCAAGTCCCTTTCAAAAATAGGAAGAAACCCGCAGACTTGGACAGTCTCAATACCCTTTGGATTCCCCGTTTCCTTAAAGAACAGGAAACAATCCCGATTCTCAGATCAAACCCATGAGTACAGTGTTACTCATATAAGAACTGATTTTCTCTTAACCAATATACTGGACCTATCACTCAACTGAAACACAACCCTTTAGCCTCCATCTCGGGCTTCGTACGAGATACATAGGCTCTCTTGTTGAGCCAATCTCTTTTTTAGCTTTCATCTCGGGCTTTGTACGAGATACAAAAAGGTTCTTATTGAATCAACACTTTAGCCTCCATCTCGGGCTTCGTACGAGATACAAAAGACTCTCTTGTTGAGTCAAAAACCTTTTAGCCTCCGTTTTGGGCTTTGTACAAGACACAAATCACTCCCTTGTTGAGTCACACCCGTTTAGCCTCTCTCTCGGGCTTCGTACGAGACACACAAAAACACTCTCTTGTTGAGTATAAAAGATTCCCATGTTGAGTCAACCCCTTTTACCCTCTATCCCGGGCTTCGTACGAGACACATAAAAAACACCCTCTTGTTGGGCCAATAGCCTTCTCTTAGGCTTTGTATAAGAAAACCACTGGTTGAGTCAATCAACCTTTTAGCATCAAAGTTGTGCCTCGTTCACAGTACACAAACATCAACAACTCCTTTTCCTCGTCTAATTGCTGTAAACGGCAAGCCTCTGGATTATTTACATCCATGCCACTGTCCCTCTTTTAGCATGAAAAATTCCTAAGGAAAGATAGCATTGCTCTACACTGAGTTAAAGTCTTCTCCTTCAGGTTGAAACCCCCTTATAAAGGAAATTATGGCATTGTCGGATTCACATATCCCGGTTAAAGTAATTCTCCTTTATAAACAGTTGTGACAAACAGACCCTCTTTAGAGATGACAAATTCTCTCTAAAGACAACACCTTTTAGCTTCACATCTTGGGCTTTGAACAAGATACAGATCACCTTTTTCGCTTCACGTCTTGGGCTTCAAACAAGACACCAAAACACCATTTCCTCCCATAGAATAGGAGGAACTACGATCGCTCTGATTTCCCTGTTTCGGAAAAACAGGAATACGTAGGCATAAGATTGGAAGAAAAATCTTAGCGAGCACACTAAACAAAAATCCTAAATCCCATATCAATTGAAAAACATCAGTCTTAACTTCCTGTCCATAGAATAAATCCGTCATTCTGTCAAAATAGCATAAGAGAGGCACCACTACCACATAGCATCCGTAACCTAACAGACCGCTGTTTAAACTCGGTATGCAAGCAGAGTTAATTGGAGACATCTATTTCCCTTCCTTCATCAGCTTTAATAGGATAAAAAATGAATCGACCTGTAGTAAACCCAAGGAGCGGCAATGCTTAAGAACCAGGTCCAAAATCGCTCGCTACAGAAAAATGGCGCCCACCGTGGGGCCCCTCTCTGTTTTTCTTCTTTCTTTTCATCTCTTGTGTCGAAACCACGGAATGGCGTTTCCGCCGGGGAGCCATTTTCTGTCAAGAACGTAGGATTCATAGCTTTAAAAGTCTAGGACATTAGGACAAATATATATACTGCTTTTCCTAAATGATATATGTGTTTAATTTTTCGTTAATGGGAATGCGTGTGATGCCGCATGTGGAAAGATTGAGTATACACCTAGGAAAAACCCTTTTAGTGGCGCAGAGGCTATCGGAAATAGTTGTCATACGATGCCACCCTCTTCTGAGGACTCTTCAAAAAACACCACCTAGCACGGTTCCTGGCCCACTGATGTTTTCTTGACAAGAGTTAATGATGAAGAGAGACAGGTACAAAAATCACTAGTAAACCTTTGGGATGGGTAGAGCCTTGACTCCATGACACCGACCCTTTGACCCCATGTTTTTTCTATGTTTTTGTGTGCTGCATTCATGCATTAATCTAAAAAACATTAAAACAAAGAAAATTTTTCTCTTCTAGTCTCTCTGTTTTTTCAAATTAAACTAAGACTGTGATTGCAAATATCAGAGAAAAGGATTACGTTAATGGATTTCGGTAGAAGGAGAACTCATAAGTACACCTTCAATGTTCCAAAACTAGAGGATTTAAGAGGTTTGGCGAGGATGATCACAAACCAAGAGGCCTTCAGAGCCAAGTACGGAGGTCAGCTACCTCTGCTAAGAATCCATGTAATTGAAGGAATCATGGATGCACTCGTTCAGTTCTACGATCCGGTTTATCACTGTTTTACATTCCCGGATTACCAGTTAGCACCAACGCTGGAGGAGTACTCTCACTTGACTGATCTACACATTACTAATCGAGCTCCATTTTCTGGACTGGAAGAAATTCCAAAGAATCAGACCATTGCAAGAGCAATTCATTTGGACGAGTCTGAGGTCAGGACCCACATGACTACCAAGGGTGGCACCCAAGGTTTGCCAGCCCAGTTCTTAACAAAAAAGCTCTGTACTTTGCTAGTATAGGGAACGGGACTGCTTTTGAAAGCATCTTTGTTTTACTCACCTACGGATTCTTTCTGTTGCCCAACATTAATAACTTCGTCGATATCAACGCCATTAAGGTTTTTCTCATTGGAAACCCTGTGCCAACTTTGCTTGTGGATGCGTATCATTCTGTACACTTAGGGAATTTGTACAGTGGAGGGGAGATCACATGTTGTGTACCTTTGCTTTACAAATGGTTTATCTCCCATTTGCCTAAATCTGCTGCTTTTTGGGATCATAAGAGTGCCTTACGCTGGTCGCAGAAAATCATGTCTCTCACCAACTCTGACATTGATTGGTGCAATAGGATTTATGATGTAATAAGGATCATTGATCGTTGTGGAAACTTCCCCAACATACCCCTTATAGGAACTAAGGGAGGAATCAACTACCATCCGGTATTGGTTCATCGTCAATTTGGATACCCAATGAGGCATGTCCCGCATAATGCTCATCTGGAAGGTCTTTTCTTCAAGGAAGTAGAAAATGACAGAGAACTAAAGATGGAAATAGTGCACGCTTGGAAACATGTTCATAAGAAAGGACGAGAGTCTCTAGGAAAACCGGACTGTGTCTCGGTGGAGCCTTATCTCCACTGGGTACAAACTAGAGCTCTCAAGCTAAAAATACCTTATCCTCGTTACGGGATTCTTCCGCCGAGGGAATCTGTCATGTACTTCATGACCGAAACGGAAAAGCTCCAGGTTACTCTTAACAAAGTCCAGCGGGAGATGAGGTCTTGGAAGAACAAGTACCGCATCCTCAATGTGGAGTGTACCCAAATACAACAACTATTGAGAGAGAAAGATGCTCTGATTGAAATTTTGGAGCAACATACTGTAGAGAATCAAGATGACCAAAGGAATTTGCTCACTCCTTTCACTTGGCAAAGGAATGACAACCCGACAACGGCCCAAGAGCCCCGGTCAAAGAAAAGGAAAGTACCAGAATCAGCACCCGATTTCTCTTCAGAGAGGACTCAGGACCCATTAGCTTAGGTTTCTGTTTCTGCACCTTGTAATCTACTGTATTTTCATTACTGTAATCCTTTGAATTCAATAAAAAGGGGTTTCCCCACTGTTTGATATTTGCAATCTAATTGTCGAAGTTTATTTTGATTAAACCAAAAAGAAATTAATATAATCATTGCATTCATCATTCTCACATCGCGTATTCTTCTTACCTACAAATCTCACGTTTATGTCTCGGTTCTAGAGTCAAACTGTCTCATTCGTACAATACTCGGGACAATCGTCAGAAAAAGATGGATGATCTTGAGGAATAGAACAGAGAGTTGAAAGAAGAGATCGACGCTCTGAGAGAGGATATGAGAAAGCTTCGTAACGACATGCAAGCCATGGCAGAAGCTCAGCTACAAAGGACTGTGATCTCAGAGATCACCTCAATGCCCATAGTGGAGAAGTATGATCCTAGGTATCAAATGCCGAAAGATCATCCCTGGGGCATGCCTGTTAACTATATCCCGGAGGGATATGTTCCGCTGATCACTGAAGATCAGGGAATCATAACAGAAGCTGCTAGGCCTGAAGGTTACAAACTTCGGGAAAACGAAGATGCCAGGTGCATACTGAAGATTCCTGAAGGTTACAACATAATGGTTGCCAGTGCGCCCAGAGATTTCACCGAGATGGTGGGCATGGGAGTTCATTTTGAGGAAGCCGTCTGAGAAGGAAGTTTGGTAAAAGACGCTGGATCATCAAGTAGTACAAAACGATATGGTAGTGCTCTCCATAAGAAAAAATAGCAAGATATTGGGAATATCTCTCTCAGAAAGAAAAGGCGACGGTATCAGCCAATAGAGGCTATGACTCTTGCTATCAGCCCTGCGCCTATTTCTACGTATCAACCTCAGGTTGTGCAGAGCCAACCTAATCAGCAAAGGACACAACAGCTTCTTTAGCAGGCTCGTCCTCCATACAATAACAACCGTACAACGCGGCCACCAGGGTTTGATCCTATACCCATGTTGTACACAGAACTATTTCCGTTACTACTGGCTAAGGGGCACATCCAGACTAAGTCTCCTCTTACAGTACCGGAAAATCCTCCTTTTTGGTTTAAGGTGGATCAGACATGCCCTTATCATCAAAGAGGACCAGGGCATAACATAGAGAACTGTCTCAATTTCAAATCCGACGTGCAAAAGCATGTTAGGAGCGGGCTCTTATCTTTCAAAGATACGAATCCCAATGTTCTCACAAACGCGCTGCCTCAACATGAGAAAGATGCAGTCAGCCTGATTGAGAAAGAATTTAACAACATCTATCAAATTTGTGATGTACTCTTGTTTAGGACCAATCTGGTCAAGATGCATTGTAAACAGAGTGGATATGGCCATGTGCCACCTCATAATTATCATCAGTGTAATATCTGCTCTAAAAGCAATCAAGGATGTTCTGTGGTGCAATCAGCTCTACAGGAATAGATGGATCTCAGATGGATCCAAGAGCACCGAGTTTGTGGGGTCAACATGGTCTATACGAATTCCAACGTCATTCAGAACCACGACATCTGTGCGATGAATGTCAACCTGGTGGCAATGTACTCAAGGCAAAGCCAGTATCATAATCTTCCGCGGCATGATTACAGTTCTTGTCTGACTTGCTCAGTAAACAAATAGGGATGCTCTTTTGTACAAGAGGCCCTCCACTGTCAGATGGATCTTGGATGGATCCAGGACTACCATGATAGGAATCCCTATCAGATCAATATGGTTCAAATCTTTGACATTCGCTTGATGAATACCAACTTGGTAGAGTTGCATGCTGAGCAGGTCCGACTCGGATTCCTGATATCACATAATTACCAAAGCTGTAAAGCGGGTTGCGAAAATGATCAGGGATGTGCCCTTGTCCAGGAGGCACTTCAACACTTGTTAAATCATTGGTGGATGCCAATCTAAATGGATGAAGATACTCAGCAAATTAGTATCAATAACAAGAATCCTACTCGGCGTCAAAGTCAGGATGTCCGATCTATGGAAACTAACCTAGTGAGGTTACATTGCATTCAAAGTGGGCGTGGCCAGGTGCCGCCACACAACTACGAACGTTGTAGAGTCTGTTCAGAAGATAACCAAGGGTGCTACCTTGTGCGAGCAGCTCTTCAGGGTCAGGTGGATCGTAGTGAGATTCGCCCATATCTGGGTTCCGGACCAATCAACTGGGCGCCTGACTACCTCGCTGATCAAATTGAGGACGTTGTCGTAATCTCTGATCATCAGAGGACTAGGGATGTTTGTGCCATCATCCCTCTACTTGACAAATCGAGAGTTTCCAACCAGGAGCGGATCGAAATTGCTTACAATGGTCAGAAAAATCAGAAGGCTCCCATAGTCATCTATCTACCGGGACCACTACCGTATGAATTAACTAAGGCTATCCCTTACAAATACGGTGCGACGATAGTCGAGAATGGAAAGGAAATTCTGTTACCCTCCGTCGTGAATATTGCAGACATCAGTCGAGTAACATGGAGCAGTCAAATCTTTAACAGAGGAGTTGGAGAACTCAGTAAAGAAAAGGAACCTCAGACAGAAGTTCCCAATCCACCAGTCGGTCAATCCAGTGATCCCGACCTTTCAAAAAAAGATGATGAGATGCTGAAGCTTATCCAAAGGAGTGAATACAACATTGTTGATCAACTGTTACAAACTCCTTCGAAGATCTCTGTGCTATCACTTTTACTCAGTTCAGAAGCACACAGGGAGGCTCTACAGAAAGTCTTGGAGCAAGCCTTTGTAGAACAGGATGTAACAATCAGAAAGTTCAATAGCATTGTCTCTAACATCACTTCTTGCAATAATTTAGGATTTAGTAATGAGGAATTACCGGAAGAGGGTCGCCGTCATAACATGGCACTCAATATCACAGTCAACTGCCAGGACGATGCTTTAGCCAGCGTACTGGTAGACACAGGGTCAGCCCTGAATGTTATGCCGAAGTCCACTTTGATGCAATTATCATTCAAAGGCCCTCCGATGAGAACCAGCGAGGTCGTCGTCAAAGCGTTCAACGGATCCAGAAAAACGATTATCGGCGAAGTTGATCTTCCTATAACTATTGGTCCTCACACTTTCCAAGTCACGTTCCAGGTCATGGACATCCAGGCAACGTACAGTTGTTTATTAGGAAGACCTTGGATGCATCAGACTGGAGCGGTCACTTCAACCCTCCACCAAAAGCTAAAGTTCGTCCAGAACGGCCAATTCATCACAGTCTGTGGGGAACAGGCCTTGCTCGTGAGTAGCTTATCATCATCTACTGGTATAGAACCCGAGGAGGTTATTGGAACTCAGTTCCAAGCACTGTCGGTGAGCAAGGACAATCAATCAAGAGGAGGAACTTCGATTTCCTCATACAAAGATGCTATTAAAGCTGTCGAGAGTACCAATACAACAGGATGGGGACAAATAGTCATTCCTACTGACAATAAAACAAAGAAGGGTCTTGGTTTTTCTGCAACCTGCACCCAAACAGCTTCTACCGATGAAAGTCTTCATCCCATTCAGGATTTCTTCCACAGTGGAGGTTTCCTTCACCCAGTGCCTCAAGAAGTGCACACCATCAATAAAGATGATTCCTCTGACACAGAGGAGGAATGGAAGTCTTATCTTAACGAGGACGGTTATATGTCTCAGGAAGAGGCGCCTACGCCATTTTGCTATCCTGCACAGAGTCCGAGATTTATACCAAGGTCAGATGTCGAAATGATATACGGAGGGTGTGATCCGGAAGGATGTCGTGCTCCGCCAAACTCATTAGAGGAGGACACTCTGATGAAGGACAACTTTGACCATAATTACTATGGCCCGATGGATGGCCTGCAAATGTGGCAGCCTTACCCAGGAGACTTGGGGCCAGAAAGTCAGCTGAGTAATGAAACTCAGTTGAGCATCATTGAATAGAATACCTGTGTCCCCACCATGTCATGGGATCAACACTCAGGTCATTCAGAAACTACTCAACATGACGATGAATTTGCAACGTTTGCAGGACTGGAATTCATCAACTATGTTTTTCCTGAGGTCAACGTCATCGAGAGGGATGACTCTTCTAGTTCCAAAGAAGTGTGGGACACCCTGGGACAACCAAGTGGAAAATTTGACTTCATGGTCAAATACACCGCTCCTGAAAGCTCTCGTATCAGGCTCGAAGATATCCAGCCAACTGGATGGGGAGATACAGCTGAAAGCACAAATGCTATGCAAAATACAACTGAGGAATCCTCCTACGACAACTCTGCCTGGGAGACAGATTCCAATGATCCTGCTCCACCAGAAATCAGTGTTATTTCTGAAGACAAATCAAGGAAGGTGCCAGACTTTGTGATTCACCGAGGAGTTCGCCGCCAATGGGTTGTTGTCGATGTTCCGAAGGTCGTTCGCCAGTCAAAGTAATTGTCGTCTTTAACCTTTCACCCTGCCCAGGTGAAACAGATGTTTTGATAGGGCTCGCTTTCTGTAAATTTCCCTCTTCTCTTAGCCCAAAGCGACAGAGTTTTGTTTTATAGGGCCGTAGTTTCAAGAATCAACTTGTTCATTAATAAAATAACGTCGTTCTGTAATTTCCGCATTAATTGCTGTTTTCTCTTTTTGCTTTTTCTCAGAAAATGGTAATCCTAAAAAACAATTCAATAATAAAAACAAGCAGTAATTAAAAAATACACTGTACACACTTTTGCATTCTCTCTATCTCTTCTAAACACGAATCATCACGTCATGCAGATTGCTTGTTTTAAACCCCGTTGAAACATACGATCCGATGCCTTCTCGCAACTTTGAGTTCCCGATATTTGGGGCTGAAGAAGAAGTTGACAACGAAATTCCAGAAGAGATCTCCCGATTACTCAGACAAGAGGAAAGGTCCATTGAACCTCACAAAGAGTCGTTGGAAACGCTAAACTTGGGTTCATAAAAAGAGAGAAAAGAAATCAGGATTGGGGCACTGCTCAGTCCAACTGCCAAAGAGAGTTTGATAAAACTTCTCAAAGAATTCCCAGATGTATTCGCTTGGTCCTATCAGGACATGCCAGGGTTGGATACCAACATCGTGGAACATCATTTACCATTAAGGTCAGAATATCCGCCAGTAAAATAAAGGTTAAGACAGACTCACCCGGACATGGCCATCAAAATCAAAGAGGAGGTACAGAAACAGATTGACGCGGGTTTCCTCGCCACATCAGAATATCCTCAATGGTTAGCCAACATCGTACCTGTTCCGAAAAAGGACGGAAAAGTCAGAATGTGTGTCGATTACAGGGATCTGAACAAGGCAAGTCTAAAGGACGACTTTCCTTTACCGCATATTGACATGCTGGTAGACAGTACAGCAAAGTTCAAAGTTTTCTCCTTCATGGATGGATTCTCGGGCTATAACCAAATCAAAATGGCGCTGAAAGACATGGAGAAAACTTTGTTCATTACCCCATGGGGTACCTTTTGTTACAAGGTAATGTCGTTCGGTTTGAAGAACGTCGGGGCAACCTATCAAAGGGCCATGACTACTCTGTTTCATGACATGATACACAAAGAAATCGAGGTATATGTTGATGATATGATTGCAAAATCTAGAATAGAAGAGAAGCATGTGACCCACCTGTCAAAACTATTCAAGCGTCTGAGAAAGTACAAACTCCGCTTGAATCCCAACAAGTTCACCTTTGGTGTCCGTTCAGGGAAACTACTAGGGTTCATCGTCAGGCAGAAAAGGATTGAAGTTGATCCTGACAAGGTCAAGGCCATTCGAGAAATGCCTTCTCCGAAAACTGAAAAACAAGTCAGAGGACTCTTGGACGTTTGGACTACATCTCCAGATTCATATTCCTCGTGACCGTCATGTGTGCGCCGATTTTCAAACTACTAAAAAAGAATCAGGACTGCGTATGGACAAATGACTGCCAAACTGCCTTCGACAGTATCAAGGAATACCTGTTGAATCTGCCAATTCTATCACCTCCAGTGGAAGGAAGGCCACTGATCATCTACCTCACAGTTCTAGAGGACTCAATGGGATGTGTACTTGGCCAACAAGATAAAACCACACGGAAAGAGTCTGCCATTTACTATCTGAGCAAGAAGTTCATCGACTGCGAGACTCGGTACACGATGCTCGAGAAAACTTATTGTGCTTTGGCTTGGGCAGCCAAACGTCTGCGCCAGTACATGATTCGTCACACTACTTGGTTGGTCTCTGAGATGGATCCAATCAAGTATGTATTTGAAAAACCTGCTCTCACGGGAAGGATTGCCCGTTGGCAGATGTTGCTATCAGAATATGACATAGAGTACCATGCTCAAAAAGCTGTTAAAGGAAGTATTTTAGTCGATCATTTGGCTCATCAACCGATTGACAATCAAGAATCAATCGGGTTCGACTTCCCAGACGAAGATGTCATGTATCTAAAAATGAAAGATTGTGATGAACCGCTACCCAGTGAAGGGCCAGAACCAGGTTCCCAGTGGGGACTTATCTTTGACGGAGCAGTTAATCATTATGGAAACGGAATTGGGGCAATAATTGTTACCCCTTAGGGTACCCATATTCCTTTCACTGCCAGACTTACGTTCAAATGTACAAACAACGAGGCCGAATACGAAGCTTGTATTATGGGTCTCGAAGAAGCGATTGATTTAAGGATCAAAAACTTGGACGTATATGGCGACTCAGCCCTGGTTATCAATCAGATAAAAGGAGATTGGAACACATACCAATCAGGACTGATTCCTTACAAAGATTATGCAAGAAGGTTATTACCTTTCTTCAACAGAGTCGAGTTTCATCACATCCCTCGTGATGAGCATCACATGGCTGACGCCTTAGCCACTCTCTCTTCCATGATTAGTGTATGTCAATGGAATGACCTACCTAAGATTGACATTATGCGCCTTGAACGGCCCGCTTACATCTTCACGATTGAAGCAGTCATAGACAACAAACCTTGGTATCACGATATCAAATGCTTCCTTCAAAAACAAGAGTACCCTCATAGGGCATTCAGAAAGGATAGAAAGACCCTCATAAGACTAGCAAGCAGCTTCTTCATGAGCGGTGATACTCTCTATAAGAGGAACTTTGACATGGTCTTGCTCCGATGCATAGACAGACCAGAAGCAGACATGCTGATGAAAGAAATTCAAGAAGGATCCTTTGGCACTCATGCCAACGGACACACAATGGTGAGAAAAATTCTAAGAGCAGGGTATTATTTGTTGACAATGGAATCCGACTGCTATAAGTACATGAGGAAGTGTCACAAGTGTCAGATATACTCTGACAAAATTCATGTACCGCCAACGCATCTCAAAGTTCTTTCTTCCCCATGGCCTTTTTCCATTTGGGGAATCGACATGATTGGCATGATTGAACCCAAAGCTTCAAACGGACATCGGTTCATTCTGGTCGCCATTGACTACTTCACTAAGTGGGTCGAAGTAGCATCATACGCTAATGTAACCCGACAAGTGGTGGTCTGATTTATCAAAAACAATATCATCTGTCGTTATGGTGTTACGATCCAGAGTTCAGGATCGAACACCATAACTCATCTCCCTACCGACCAAAGATGAATGGAGCGGTAGAAGCGGCTAACAAGAATATCAAGAGGATTGTTCAGAAGATGGTTGTAACCTACAAAGATTGGCACGAGATGCTACCCTTTGCTCTTCACGGTTATCGCACAACCGTCCGCACTTCAACAGGGGCAACCCCTTTCGCTCTAGTATATGGCATGGAAGCAGCGCTCCCCATAGAAGTAGAGATCCCGTCAATCCGAGTATTGATGGAAGCTAAGCTTACAGAAGCTGAATGGTGTCAAAGTCGACACGACAAACTCAATCTGATTGAAGAAAAGAGAATAACGACACTATGCCACGGTCAGTTGTATCAACAAAGAATGAAGATGGCGTTTGACAAAAAGGTCAGACCTCGCGTCTTCAGGAAAGGAGACCTTGTGCTCAAAAAGATACAATCTTTTCTCACTGATTCTCGAGGCAAATGGACTCCGAATTATGACGGCCCTTATGTGGTCAAGAAAGCTTTCTCAGGCGGCGCCTTGAGACTTGCAACCATGGATGGAGAAGAATTTTCCTACCCCACGAATGTTGATATAGTCAAGAAATACTTCGCCTAAAAAAAAAAAAAAAAAAAAACGCCTCGATGGATTGAAAACCCGAAAGGGCGGTCCAGGGAAAAATAGAGACATAATCAAAAATCATCCCGGTGGATTGGAAACTTCAAAGTACAATCCAGGCAAAAATTAGGGATAATGGCAAGTAACTATGTTCAAAAGGGCCAAGTCATTCAGCAGCAGTTACATCATCCGTCAGGAAAACTCCAGTCAAGGTCATCTTCGACAGAAGCTCAGGATGTCCCGAATTCAAAGTTGGTAGAAGGATAGTGGTTGTTATGTTTCAACGTAGCCCTTTTCCCTGTAAATTACCGTTTTCTAACTTTGTAAATACTCTTTGGAATCACGCGTTTGGCTGATCTCCATCTTATTAATAAAATTTGAGCCCTTGTGCTTTTGTTTGTAATTCTCATTTGTTATAGCTTTACAGAACGACATTTTAATATGATTAACGATTCTTGAAATAAAACAAAAATGAATTTACTTGTAAAACTTTTTTTGCTTTAAAATAAAGATGGCAATTTCTTTTGACTATTGAACATCGAAAGAACATCGACTGCTTCCCCGAAAACAATTGAACTTCAAAGTGCAGAATCAAAGTACTCATTCTAACCCAGTACGCCTGAATGAAGGGATCAACTATGTCAGAGACCTTGTTTCGTCTGACACGTCTCGGCCGAGTTCTTATCTCCAAAGCCACACCAACATAGCTCCCCATGAGGACTACTTCTCCTAAGCAAAATAGAATTGCTACCTTTTGGACCAACGGTACTTCTTCGCCCCGCGATGGCCGAGTATCTAGTCATGTTCATCTTTTAGTTTGTATGTCGCATCAGTCAGCATAAACATACATACATCATGCATTGTTGATTTGCATTCACATTTCATATTGCATCACTATCACTCTAGTCGGTCTTATCCCCTGGTGATAAAAAAAGTCCTCTTAATCGAGTTTTCAGTTGGTCCTCGTCAGGAAATGTCGCGTCTGAACAATCTCTCTCCTCCAGTTTATTTCTGGATTAGAATTGGTCCTTGGCCACTTTGACAACTTGAGCCTCTGAAAAACCAGAGAGCCCTCAGTCAATGTCACTCTTCGCCATTGAAGATGATATCCTTGCTTTCCCGGATTAAGGAAAATCCCGAGAGAAAACCTTTTAACAAAAGATTCGACAATACAGTAGTTTTTCTCTGAAAAAACCGCTGATGAAAAGGTCATCGGCACCTCAAAATTAGATCCCATCATATGGCATTTCTCCGAGAAGATCTCCGAGAAAAGTATGATGTAATACCCCAAACGAAGGCAGTCTCTCAAGAGACTCGTTTTCCCCAGTAGAAACAAATAGCGACTCCAACAGAGAAGTTTGTGCACCTCTACAACTCAGACGATTGGGTTCCCCAGCAAGTCTGACATCAAAACTTTTTCCGTCAAATGGCATCTCCCCAGTAAAATTCGGCGAGAAGTTTGAGGAAAACCGCTACGAGTAGCGTCCCTTGCCAATAAAGTTTATTGACAAAAGAAACTAAGACCGGTTCCTTGGTAGGAAACCAGGATCGAGGGGAAGTTTAAATCAGAAACTGAGACCAGTTCCTTGGTAGGAAACCAGGATCGAGGGGAAGTTTAAATAAGAAACTGAGACCAGTTCCTTGGTAGGAAACCAGGATCGAGGGGAAGTTTATTTCAGAAACTAAGACCAGTTCCTTGGTTGAAGACCAGGATCGAGGGGAAGTTTACCTTTTCTAAGCATCATTGCTCAGCGAAAGAAGATGAATGCGTGAACTACCATTCATAGACACCGTCAAAATTTCGGATATTCTGATATTTAATCCTCTTGCACCTCGAATTCCCGAATACCTTCGTCATTCGCACCTTCGGGTCCAAGAAAATTAAATAGGGGCATCTGTAATACCCCAAATTTTGACCACTAAGATTTCCCACCATTGTGCAAATCATCATCACAATATGGGTGTATCATTATGCCTCATTAGTCTCCCCAAAGATGGGTGAACATTCACTGTAATCAAAATTAGGGTTTCAAGCCCTCTCTGAGCTCTTAGACAAAGGATCAATCAAGGAATAACATGATGTTACAATTTGTCTAAACCTATCAAACATCCACAATGGATCAAGAGGACTCCCACTTCAAGGATTAAGCACAAGGTTGCTCCCTTCTAGATGGATCAAGCTTCAAGATTGACAGTGTCACCAAATTAGGGTTTTGGTCGACTAGGGCCTCCAGATGGAAATTTTCCTCTGGGCATGAGCCAATGATCCAAAACATAACCTAATATACTCTATGGAACCTCATGGACCCAATCATCAAGTCAATTTTTCCTTAAGGGATGCATACATCAAAAATCAGGAATTAGGGTTTCTTGACCTAATTCACCCCTAAGTTGGCTTTTGGGACAAATCATGAACCAAGATCTCAAGACATGATTTGAGGGTCTCTAATATACCATATTGATCTATTTGGAACAATGGATTGATCCAAGAAGCTTGAGCAACAAGTTTCAATTTCATCTGAACCACAGTTAGGGTTTTGCGAGAAAAGTCAATTGTAGCTTTGACTATTGACCAGGACATGCTCCCAAACCTTAGGACATGATTCAATATATCCTATAACACCCATGGAACATGTACATCAAGTTTGATTTAGGTCAAGGACATGATTTCCTGAAGAATTGCACAGTTTGGAATTCATCTGACAAAAAGTCAACTGTGCACAAAAGTCAACTTTGACTTTTTGAGATTTTTCACAAAATTGGATTTTTAACCCTAAATTGATGTTAATGTATGATTTGAATCATCATTCATCAAGAAAAATCAAGGAAAGTGGGATAACTTGTAAAAGGGGTAACCATAAAAACTTAGAAAATTTTCTAAGTTATGAAATAAAGTGACAAAGGTACCAACTTTGGAGGATCATAACTCCTAAACCACAAAGCCATTTTTCCCCATCTAAAGCTTGATTTGTAGATCTCATTGCCCTCTACAAAAGCTTCATACTGATCTATGTCCAAATTCCTCATGGATTTTGAGTTATGGAGTGATCAAAATCAAGAAAAGTCACTTTGTTCCAACACTTAGTGAAAATTTCACTAAGTCATAATTTGCCTTACTTTTTTTCCAAATGTAGTGACATTTTTCACTTGGATCCAAAAAGTATCAAAACCAAATATGATCAAACAGTTGTTGTATCATATAAGGGCTTTCCAAAATGGCCAAGAACATCACCAAATTCAACTTGAGCCATGAGATATGACATTGGCAAGATGCCTTGCTGAAATCTGCCAAAGCAAGGCAGATTTTTGTACTTTTGGTCGATTTGCCAAAATCAGCCAATTCCAAGCCTTGTCATCACTTTGGACACATCTGAGGATTGAATCTAAAGGGGACAATCACTGAGCCAAGCCTCCAAAGTCCTTCGAACAAGAAATAGCATGCCAAACCTAGAATTGCCTAAAATAGGGACAAGACTCCAATTTTGGATTGGAGCATTCAATGGAAGCACCAAGGTGGCATGGACTGAGCTATTGGTAACTGAATTCAGTTAAGACTTATCCAAGACCAATGGAACCAAAGCTCTGTGCTCTAACCTCTAGTCAATGGCTAGAGGAGACTTGGATTTTCATTTGCCAACATTGGCCAACCCTACTCAGCAGTTGCCATTCACTATTCCTTGCAAAACAAAATTGCTCTACTATAAATAGAGCTCAATTGTGATCAGTTTGAGCACACCAAAGCCATCAAACAGATGCTTTCATCAAAATCTCTTCTTTCACTCCAATTTTACCTTCTAAGGCAAGTCACTATCGGGTTTTGAGTTTGAGAGCTTTTCCAACCAAACCAATCACTCACACACCTCACATACATCATATGTGAGCTGATCAAACACTTAAACAACACCTGGAACACTGATTTCTCAGAATCACCAGTCAATTGCTCAAGGTTTTAACCAAGTTGCAGTTAAGATGCCATGAACTGATCCAGCCAATTTCCATCAAGTCCAAGCATTCAAACACACTCCATAGGGTGTAGGAAAGCTGTTCAGATCATCACAACTCATCTGTAACACCTCCTACTCAGAAATCATTTTGAACTTGCTGTCACGACCTAGAGGTAAGCCTAAACTTGGTTATCTCTCAATCTATGCATATTTCCTCGCACAATACTTTTGCCAAATGTTCATAATCATGCATGGAATGTTTCCCCTCAATTAATTGCTTTGTTTGAATCGTGTATCAAAAATCCCAGCCTTCATGCAGAAATTAGGGTTCTTGAGGATTTATCGTGATTTATTGTTTTATGCTTAATTTAAATGAAATTAATTGTCATAAGCATGATCGTGAGGTTGAGACGAGCATATTGATATGTGGATTGCATGATATAATCAAGTATTCAGTGAGATTGGATAGAAAATGCAAATCTGGGCAAAGCTGAAAAACGCGCGTGTTCTTCAGCTGTTCTTGGCGCCATTTCTCTAAAATTCAAATATTTGAATTTTGTGATTTTATTTAATTGATTCAAAAATTAATTTCTCTCTGAGTTTTAATGATTTTGAGTTGATTCTTTTTTAAATAATTCACAAAAATGTTAAAATATTTTATTTTACCAAAAAATCCCAAAAATATTATTTATTTCATATAATTGTTATTTTTGCAAAGAATTAATATTTTAATTGTTTTTTACATTTAAAATATTTTTTCCCTCTTGATTTTTTAAATTTTAATGACTTCTAATCATTTTGTAGGGCAAAACATGATTTTTGAAGCATTAATCCAAGATCATAATTTGTTTCCCACATGTAAAACAATTTTTGATCATTTTAATTGAATTTTTATTCAATTAAAATACATTTTGGAAATAAATTAGGTTTTTTTATTAATTCAACCCTCACAACTTTTTTTTTTTAAATCTTTTGGGCCTCTTGAGAAAGTGTAAGACCCAAAACCCCCTTGTACAAACAATATTGGGCCTCACTTATTGTATAAGTCCCTCTGTACAAGAAAACGGCGCGATCGTCGCCTTTCTAAAAAATCAATTGGGCCTCTCCTCGAGCTATAAGACCCATTCAAAATCTTTTGGGCCTCTAATAGAGTGTAAGACCCAATCCCCTTTTAACCAAAACCACTTTGGGCCTCAGATATTATATAAGCCCCTTTGCGTTAAAAGAAGATCTCCGCGCGATTGCCATTTCAAACGAAAAATCATCTAGGCCTACCCTCGTGTTATAAGCCCCACTCTTTTTCTTTAAACCTTTTGGGCCTCTTGAGAGAGTGTAAGACCCAAAATCCCTTTGTACAGCAAACAATTTTTGGGCCTCAGTCACTCGTATAAGTCCTTCTGTACAAATTCAACAGTGCGATCATTGGTAAAATCCTGGGCCTCTCCTTGAGCTGTAAGCCCCAAATCTTTCTTTTTCAAAGCACTTTCTCCTTTGATTTTGAAATATACTGTTGTTTTCAATCTTTCTTTGTTGAACAACTAACCAAACAACATGGAAGCTCTACAACCGAGTAAGTGTTTATCCGCTTTCATTTACCGCTTTCATATACATATAACTGTATTGTGGGGCTGTTTCGCTGTAAGTCTTCTTTCATAAACTCATATCAACTGTGTAATAATAGTATAGATATTTAGAGTTTCCCCGGCAACTACGTCTAGCATTGAGCCCGTTGATCACTCTTAAATAGTCAAAACTAGATCCCCATAGGATTACCAGACACAGTCTTCCCTCCTCTTGGGGTTAAACAATATGGAGATGTGAAGGCAGATTCTTTTTGAACCCTTTCTCAGACTGTCACTCGTAGAAGTTGTCAAAGAAACTCTACTCCCCAGAGATGATCTCTTTTCCGTGAATTGCATCTCTTGAGTTTCTTCCAAATTCTCGAACTTTCCTGGCTTGATCTATTCTTTGTGAATAGCCTGTCTTGAACTTCTCGGGATTTGGGGACCCACAGGCTTCTTAAAAGCACCCTTAGGAATTGTCAAGGAACTCTATTCCCCAGAGATAATCTCTTCTCCATGAATTGCATCCCTTGAGTTTCTTCCAAATTCTTGAACTTTCCTGGCTTGATCTATTCTTTTTGAATAGCCTGTCTTGAAATTCTCAGGATTTGGGGACCCACCGGCTTCCTAAAAGCATCCCCGCCTCCTCTTGGGCGTTGTACAAGGACCCGTCGGCTTCTGAGAAGTATTCACAGCCTCCTCTTAGGCTTCATATGATGATTCTCCCCCCCCGGAATGATAGCCTCCTCTTGGGCTTCGTACAAGGACTCCCAACTTCTTAAAAGTTTCCATCCTCCTCTTGGGCTTTGTACAAATTGTCCCGACGAACTCCTAAAGGTATAGGAACAGAAATCAGTCATCTTAATAGAACAGTCTTTCCAATAGTCTACTACGATTTCTTTAAGCATAGTACAAAAGATAAAACTCTAGACTTGGACAGTCTATTTTCCTTGAGTCTCAAAGACATTCTCAAGTCCCTTTCAAAAATAGGAAGAAACCTGCAGACTTGGACAGTCTCAATACCCTTTGGATTCCCCGTTTCCTTAAAGAACAAGAAACAATCCCGATTCTCAGATCAAACCCATGAGTACAGTGTTACTCATATAAGAACTGGTTTTCTCTTAACCAATATACTGGACCTGTCACTCAACTGAAACAGAACCCTTTAGCCTCCATCTCGGGCTTCGTACGAGATACATAGGCTCTCTTGTTGAGCCAATCTCTTTTTTAGCTTTCATCTCGGGCTTTGTACGAGATACAAAAAGGTTCTTATTGAATCAACACTTTAGCCTCCATCTCGGGCTTCGTACGAGATACAAAAGACTCTCTTGTTGAGTCAAAAACCTTTTAGCCTCCGTTTTGGGCTTTGTACAAGACACAAATCACTCCCTTGTTGAGTCACACCTTTTTAGCCTCTCTCTTGGGCTTCGTACGAGACACACAAAAACACTCTCTTGTTGAGTATAAAAGATTCCCCTGTTGAGTCAACCCCTTTTAGCCTCTATCTCGGGCTTCGTACGAGACACATAAAAAACACCCTCTTGTTGGGCCAATAGCCTCCTCTTAGGCTTTGTATAAGAAAACCACTAGTTAAGTCAATCAACCTTTTAGCATCAAAGCTGTGCCTCGTTCACAGTACACAAACATCAACAACTCCTTTTCCTCGTCTAATTGCTGTAAGCGGCAAGCCTCTGGATTATTTACATCCATGTCACTGTCCCTCCTTTAGCATGAAAAATTCCTAAGGAAAGATAGCATTGCTCTACACTGAGTTAAATTCTTCTCCTTCAGGTTGGAACCCCCCTATAAAGGAAATTATGGCATTGTCAGATTCACATATCCCAGTTAAAGTAATTCTCCTTTATAAACAGTTGTGACAAACAGACCCTCTTTAGAGATGACAAATTCTCTCTAAAGACAACACCTTTTAGCTTCACATCTTGGGCTTTGAACAAGATACAGATCACCTTTTTCGCTTCACGTCTTGGGCTTCAAACAAGACACCAAAACACCATTTCCTCCCATAGAATAGGAGGAACTACGATCGCTCTGATTTCCCTGTTTCGGAAAAACGGGAATACGTAGGCATAAGATTGGAAGAAAAATCTTAGCGAGCACACTAAACAAAAATTCTAAATCCCATATCAATTGAAAAACATCAGTCCTAACTTCCTGTCCATAGAATAAATCTGTCATTCTATCAAAATAGCATAAGAGAGGCCCCACTACCACATAGCATCCGTAACCTAACAGACCGCTGTTTAAACTCGGTATGCAAGCAGGGTTAATTGGAGACATCTATTTCCCTTCCTTCATCAGCTTTAATAGGATAAAAAATGAATCGACCTGTAGTAACCCCAAGGAGCGGCAGTGCTTAAGAACCACGTCCAAAATCGCTCGCTACAGTATGTAACTTTTGATTATACCAACATCCTATTTTATTGTGCACTCAAGTCCGGGTTAGGACTTATCTTCCCACTCATGGATCACCTAACACCCAAAACAGAAAAAAAAACAATCAAAATAGCAAACAATAATAATAGCACAAATAAAACAAGTTGGGTTTAACCCTCTTGGGAATTTCCCCAGTGAAGTCGCCATTTCTGTCGTGGTTAAGAATCGGAGACCAAGCTATCAATTAACTAGACTCACAAAACAAGATGTCACCACCGAACTTTTATTTTTCTTATGGAAGGCGAAAAGATCGAATAAACCCACAATAAACATGCAAAGCACAGAGCAAGACTAAAAGCTAAGCAATGAAGAGATCTAAGGTACGGGGGTTGGTTATGCTAAGGGAAGGTACTAGCACCCTAAGCATCTATAGTATCCTATAGGAACCGACCATCAACACATTCAATCCTAATACATGGTCAAAAGGTAACCGACCATTAACACATAAATCATGCAAGCACACATGCTTCAAGAAGAAACTCATAACTTTGTCAAGACAAAAGTATCAATCAAGGTGATCAGTGCATTTTCATGCATATTCTCTTATGTTTTTACTTAGGCATTTTCTTAGTTTGTTTTGTTTATTTTACTATTTTATTGTGTTTTTAGAATTAAGTCTTTGTTTGCCGTTAATATATTTTCGCAGCTTATTTTCAGCTTTAGCGGTTATTTGATACATGTCCACTGTTCGGAACATAAATGGAGCTACGAGAATCGGATTTATGCGTTCTACCAGGCGTTGGAAAGCTGAGACAAATATATAAAACTTTCATGTTGTACAAAGAAGTTGATTCGGAGTGTAGCAGGCTCGAATAATTTGTTGAAGTCAGGACCCAAATTCTGCCTTTAGGAATATTTAGTTTTGGGCCGGGTTTTTTTATGTTTTTCAACCCAGTTGGGTTAGAACCGGATTTTTTTATTCTTCCCTATACCTAGTAGCAGCAGTGCTATTGTTCATCACGTTCTTTTCACTATTCATAACTTTGGTTTTTTCTTTTGTACGATTGAATGGAGAACTAATCCGAAGGATTAATCTGCTGTAATCGGTTTCCGCCGAAACTTTGAGGTTCTTTTAATTTCCTATCAAATTTATTTCCTTTCAATTCTTCTCTGTGATATATTATTTTCTTAATTCGATTTATCTTAGGGTTGATTGATTTATTTCGATGATTGCGTGTTCTTATACTTTAATCGCGTTTGCTTAATCCGCATATGTTTCTCGTGTTTGCTTAATTCACGGTTACTATATCTCATCCGTTTTCTTAATTTGAAAATTAGGAATATGTATCGCATAATATCAATTGCTCTTGTTTGATTGTTATTATAATCGAAAAGGGGATAGAGTCTGGTTAGGAGTTGCGAATTATTTGGATCGATGATAAGTTGGGAAAATAAAATAGCAGATTAATCGTTTCACCTTATTTTGATAATCACTTATTTTCATTATTTTTTCTAAATCAAAACCAAAACCCCCCATAAACTGTTACTGTGTTGGTTAATAACATTACAAGAATCCTTGTGAGAACGATACTCGAGTTGTCGCTACCGATACTACTATTTTCAAAAATACTCGTTTTTTATCTGTGCGCGACAGCGGATCAAATTGGCGCCGTTGTCGGGGATTCTTGTTGATGTTAGTCAATTTTAGAATTTTATTTTAGAGTTTTTTGTTTTGTTTTTGCTGGCTGATTTCAGGGTTGCAGTATAGTGGTAAGCATTCCAGACTAACAGGTAACTTTTGAAGCTATTGTTTCGATTTGCTTCGAAATTTTTTTAGAAAATCAGAAAAAAAAATCGATGAACAATACTCATTTAGAATAAAATTCTAAAAGATTTTGACCCTGAAAATCGCAAATTCCTTATTTTTCTATTTTATTTGATTTATTTTCTATTTTCATATTTTCAAAAAACTCTGAAATATTTTATAGAGATTTATTCTGATTTGATTTGATTTTTAGTTATATTTTCATAATTTTTAGATTTTATTTTATTTGCTTTTCTATTTTTCCATTCTTTTTCTTATTAGGGACATTGTTGGTATTTTCCTAATTGTTGCTGCATTGCTGAATTAGTTGTGTTTTCTTTTTCTTTGTTGATTTTTTTCCTATTAAACTTATTATGGCTAACTAAAGAACTCTTAGAGAACTTGCTGCCCATGAATATGATATGAATTATAATGCTTTATATATTGAATGTCATGTTGTTACTGTACCTTTCGAATTGAAATCTACTTTAATACACTTGTTGCCAAAGTTTAATGGTCTTGCAGGTGAGGATCCGAATAAGCATATGAAGGAATTCCAAATTGTGTGCTCTACACCTCCTGAACCTTCACTAGAGGGCCTTGTCAAGAAAATGGCTATAAATGATCTCCAGTTTCAGCAACGAACAGATTCTAGTATTCAGGCTTTGCAGTCATAGATTGGACAACTTGTAACTTTAGTGAATGCCATGCAACAAGCTCAAGAATCAAACCAAATACCTGCCCAAACAGTAGTGAATCCAAAAGAGTTACTGTCTAATTTAGTTGATGATACTTATCCTGAGTTGTTATCTGATTTTTCCATCTTTATTAGATTATGATGATACTTACTCTTGCGATTTATGTCCTGACACTAACGTTTGCTCTGTTTGTGCTGAGATTAATACTGCCTTGCTTATTTTCATGATGTTTTTTATGTAGCTGAAGCTCTTGATATCCCGACTGCCCCGACCATGCCTTCCATTGAACAACCTTCTTCCTCAGAGCTTAAACCACTTTTGGACAATAAAAAAATATGCCTATTTAGAGAGGAATGAAAAGCTACCTGTCATAATTTCTTCTAACCTTGATTTTGATCAAGAAAATAAGCTTTTGCAGGTTTTGAAGAAACATAAGAAGGGAATTGGATGGACCTCGATTGAAGATGGAAGAAAAGCAGTGAGGCAGCCCCTTAATCCTTTAATCTCTGATGTTGTGGAAAAGAAGATCACTTTCTCGTGCATATTCGACACTTTTACTTATCGAAGATTCTTCTTTGATCCTGGAATAAAAGGCGAAGGCACTAATAATTTCAAGTTCAATGGATGCTACCCAAAGCTACTGTATGAGATTCCCTCTTTGGAAGAAGAGACTGTAGAAGAGCTCTCTTTGGGAAAGGCTGCTTATGTGATCACCTATCCGCCTTGACTCCTCGGGTATGTTCTTTCCTTTCTCTCACTCTTATTTTATATTTATGTTATTTCATTGAGGACAATGTATGTTTTAAGTGTGGGAGAGGGAACCATTTCTTTATTTTGTTTTGGTTTTGTTCTTAAAAAAATGTACTTAGAAACACAATGCATCTTTTAAAATTTGTAGGCTATAGATTAATTTGAGGTTAGATTATGGAGACTTGGGAAAATATATAAGATTGGTACCATTTTAACACCTTAAGTCTCCTAAATATAGAAATCGATTTAAATACTTGTTATGGCATAGCCTTAAGTTCTCATCCTTTAATAGCTCTTAAGTAGTTTATCTAGCAGTCAACACCATCTAGAAATCACACACTAAGTAATTAAGTTGATGCAAATAAGTGAATGATCTCGTGCTTAATAAGAAATCTAAATAGGAATTCGCCTTTTAAGTTAGGTGACCCTCACCCGGTCACTTAGGCTAACGGTTGTGAAACCTTCAAAAAATGAAAAAAAAATATTATTGTTGCTAAAGTGGTTAATTTTGAATTGTTGACAAGATATAGATCATAGTCACTAACAAGCTTATTTATCATGTGTGTGAATAGATAACGGGCTTAATGTGATTGCATTAGAATGAAAGAGAGCAAAAAGGAGGATGAGTAAGTTAGGCTTAGGCATAATAACATGATTCAGATTGGTTTGTATATAAGGGAGGTTTATGACCACACAATTGCAGATTTGCATTCTTACAATATCCTTAGTGTGCAAAATTAGTACCTATCGATGCAATCTTGACCGAAGAAGAGTTTGTAGCCTAGAATGAGTATCTGAATGCTATTGTTTTCATGAGTCTTGATACTATTTTGCTCGGAGTGTAAAAGTTCAAGTGTGGGGGAATTTGATCAGTACATTTTAATGCACATTCTCTTATGTTTGTACGTAGCCATTTCCTTAGCTTGTTTTGTTTATTTTACTATTTTATAGTGTTTTTAGAATTAAGTCTTTGTTTACCGTTAATCTATTTTCGCAGCTTATTTTCAGCTTATTTGACACTTGTCCACTGTTCGGATCATAACTGGAGCTACGAGAATAGGATTTATGCATTCTACCAAGCGCTGGAAAGCTGAGACAAAGAGCTACAACTTTCATGTTGTACAAAGAAGCTGATACGGAGTGTAACATACTTGAATAATTCGTTGAAGTCAGGACCCGAATTCTGCCTTTAGGAATATTTAGTTTTGGGCCGGGATTTTTATGTTTTTCAACCCAGTTGAGTTAGAACCAGATTTTGTTATGCTTCCCTATACCTAGTAGCAGCGCTGCTACTGTTCATCACGTTTGTTTCACTATTCACAACTTTGGTTTTTGCTTTTGTACGATTGAATGAAGAACTAATCAGAAGGATTAATCTGCTGTAATCGGTTTCCGCCGACACTTTGAGGTTCTTTTAATTTCGAATAAAATCTATTTCCTTTCAATTCTTCTCTATGATATCTTGTTTGCTTAATTCGATTTATCTTAGGCTTGATTGATTTATTTCGATTATTGCATGTTCTTATACTTTAATCGCGTTTGCTTAATCCGTGTATGTTTTCATGTTTGCTTAATTCACGGTTACTATATCTCATCCATTTGCTTAATTCAGAAATTATGAATATGTATCGTATAATATCAATTGCTTTTGTTTGATTGTTATTATAATCGAAAAGGGGATATAGTCCGCTTAGGAATTGCGAATTATTTGGATCGATGATAAGTTGGGAAACTAAAACAGCTGATTAACTGTTTCTGCTTATTTTGATAATAACTTTTTTATAATCACTTATTTTCATTATTTTTTCTAAATCAAAACCAAAACCCCCCATAAACCGTTACTGTGTTGGTTAATAACATTACAATAATCCTTGTGAGAACGATACTCGAGTTGTCGTTAACGATACTACTGTTTTCCAAAATACACGTGCATAGCAAGAACTTAACAAGAAGTAGCAATGGGGAATTATTAAACATAATCAGGGAAAAAATGATCGTAAAATAAATGACAACAAAATAAACTAACAAAACATTTTTAGGTTTTTTAAATATGAAATTCAAATAATGAAAAATAAATAATCAAAACAAGATAAATAAAATATATTTTTGAGTTTTTAATATTAAGACTTAAATAAGTAAATAAAATAAACAAGAATGAATTAAATAAAATAAAGAAATTAAAAAAAAAAGGAAAAAGAAGAGAAAAGGAGGAAAATATGAGGAAAAAAAGTGAGAAAAAGAGAGGTCCAAGGGTTTGAACCAAGACCTGATGGTTACCACCAAAACAACCTAACCAACGCGCCAGACATGTTGGCCTGTTAATATGTTGAAGCTAAATAAATAAATATTAAAGCTAAATTTAAAAATGAAATGTGGCGCGCAAACTTCATCTTCTTCCTCACGACAACTTCAAATTTCAAATTATAATTTTCTCAGATACACATCAAACAAGACAAGTGAATATGCCATAGTACTCAGAACTTCAAATGGAAATTAACCATGGCCTTAGTTTACATTTATATTAACCCTAACTCATGAATTTGAAAGAAAAAAATAGACAAACCATAAAATTGAAACTAAAATTAAATCATGTATATCAACAACATCAAGAGGTAAGACTGTAACATGAATGAAGAGGTTAGGAACTTGGTTTAGATCAGAGCTAGGCTTAGAGTTTGCATCATTGGTCCAATTCAAACAAAAATGGCAAAGTGAGGTCACATATGCTAAAGCTTGATTTAGCTCCTATGGTTATTTGAGCTTTCATTTTAGGTTAGGATGACTTGCTTTTGCCTCTGAATTCAGCTGATCAGAGCTACAACTTGTGTAACAAGTTTTGAACAAAATCAACTTTTCACATAATGCCAAAAATATAGTTCAGAGTAGATAGTTTGAACAGGTTTTGTCCTTATTGTAGAAGTTCAAATTGTACAAAAATGGTATCTTTACAAAGTTGGCATGTAAAGGAACAAGTTTTGTGTTGACAACAAGTTGGGGAAAGGCTTGGAAAGTGTTTAAAATTGACCTCAAACACGTGTGAAACAAACAAACTTCAGCACTTAGTGAAATTCTGGTTCATCTTGCCATTGATCATCAACCTGAAACCTCAACTTTGGCCTCTCATTTCTCTCAATTTGCAAGAGCTTTTTGGATCAAATTTTCCACCATGATGGAATAGGAAGTATGCTCTTTAAATGCATCCCTCAACTTTCACCATCAAATTCTTCCACTTTAAGAAAGCTTTTGGCTTCAAATTTTCATCAACTTGTAGTATCAAATGCCAGCTTTAATTGCAGCCCTCAAGTGTTTAATTGAATGCTTGGATAAAACACTATGGCCTTGGAAATTTGGTCACTTGAACATGAATTTTTGTACTTAGGGAAAATTCCAAAACCCTAATTTTGACAACTTTTGATCCTTTCTTGATTTTCTTGATTTTACTTGATCAAACTCAAACATTTTCCACACTTTCTTGATTCTTGACTTGAGAAATCCATAGTTGACAAAAAATGTCAAAAGTCAAACTTTGACTTTGAGTATTTGTTGACTTTTCATCAATTGAATCAAAATTCTTCAACTATCAATAAATCAAACTTCTTGAACCAATTTAACAACATGAATGGACCACAAAGATATATTTGAAGCCTTTGAATCATGTTCCAAGCCATGAGATCCTGTTTTGGTCAAAAAGTCAACATCAAGTCGACTTTGACCAAAACCCTAATTTGGAGCACTTGATGAATTGGAACTTGATGAACTTGAATTGATGCAAACTCAAACTTGATTATTGATGAAGGGAATTTCTTGATCACCTTGAATGAGTAGAGGAGCTTGAGATGTTAAGGATCGCGCTAAACCCTGATTGATCAGCCACTTGAACTCTTTGATTCAAAACCCTAACTTGTAAACAAAGCAAGCAAGACATTTTTTTTGTATTTTCATGGGGTCAGTAAACATAAAACACACACACACACAAGAAGTGATTGATGTTATGCAAATTATGTAAATAAATGTGGGATCTTAGGGCTAAAAATTAGGGTATGACAATTAGGATACAAGCAAGGAAGTCTTAAGCCAAGATGCTTGAGCCATGTAAGTCTCTAGCTATGTGCTTAAGCTGTGAAAGTGTTAATCAAGCGGGTTGATTCAGCAGAATTATTGTATCATTGGGATACAAGCAAGGAAGTCTCGAGCCAAGATGCTTGAGCCACGTAAGTCTCATGCTAGAAGCTTGAGTAGTGAAAGTCTTAATCAAGTAGATTGATTGAGCAGGAAAGTCTTGAGCCAGTGTGGCTTGAGCATGATAGTTCGGTGCATGGAATTAGGAACAGTAAGTCTTACCCAGTGCGGTGCAAGCAGAGAAAGGCTAGTTTCATGTGACCTGGAGCTAAAGTCTTGGGCTTGAGGGCTTAAGTAAGAATGTTCAGTGCATGGAATTTGGAGCAGTAAGTCTTGGCCAGTGGTGTGCAAGCATAGAGGCTCATTTCATGTGACTAGGAGCAGAATTCTTGGGTGAGGGCCTGAGCAAGGAAGTCTTGGGTGTGGAACTTGAGCAGGAAGTCTCGAGTGAGGATTGACAAATATGACAGAGATTGAACCCCATATTCTCTACTTAAGAGGATTGGCAAATATGACAGTGATTGAAATCTAACCACATGGTCTTATCCAATTATCAATGAAAGAATAGCAGTACCTTAGGGATTATCCAAGTGTATATGGTTGTAGAAACCACAACTTGTCCTACTTTATTTGTTGTAATTCCAACTAAAGTGAATTACAATTTGTTGTTAGGTCGAGAATGGATACATGGAGTTGTGTGTGTCCCATCTTTATGCACCAAATAACTATAATCTAGAAGCCAGATGGGATCGTAGAGCACATAGAAGCTGACAAAAGCTTCTTTCGTGCAGAAGTGAATCATGTCGACAAGAGGAATTTTGATCGACAGTTGGCGAACATTTTGCCATGTGCACCGGTGGGAATTGGCTAAGATTTTACGCGGGGGGGGGGGGGGGGGGGTGTTTACTACTCCGTAAAGCTACACCCTTTGCATGGCTTTACTTGGGAGTACAAGACCATTTGGGGATACAACAAATGGTCTCCATCAGACGATGATGACGTCTGAGTCGAGCACATTGGCTCGAATTTCAGCCAATGTGGCTGAAAAGAAATTACTAGTAGCCTTAGAGGCCAAATCACAAGTAATCATGGTTTTTGAAGCCACTAAGTTTTAAGTTAATAAAGAAATTAGCCATAATAGATAAGAAACAGCTTCAAAAATCCACAGGCTCGAGTGTATCTATAATGACAAGCCTTTGGGGTTTGAGAAAGACCCACTAACCACGACCAAAAGTATGCAAGCCTAAGATCCTTTGGAAGAAGTAGACTTGGGGGCAGTTTGACTAAAAAGACAACTTACATAAGTTCCAAGCTCGACCCAACCTTAAAAGCAAGAGTAATCAAGATGCTGAAGGAGTTTAAAGACTATTTCGCATGGGATTACCATGAGATGTTGGGCCTTAGTCGGGATTTGGTAGAGTTGAAACTTCTAATCAAGCCTGACAAAAGGGTTATAGAGAAAATCCCAAGGAAATTTGGCCTGAGGTCATGTCAAAAATCAAGGCAGAAATCGAAAGACTGTTGTGAAACAGGTGTAACACCTCAAAATTTTCCCCCTTATTTCTAACCCTTACTAGCTCGTGTTTCATTTCATTCTACATCGTCATTTTGCATTTGCATAGTTTCTTTTGAGCATGGGATCAAGGTATTTTTACACCTCAGTGTTTCATTCAATTCAGAGGACATTTCAGCGGTATGGAGAGCTAAGCAGATAGTTTTCAAAGTCTTTTCGGGCATTTATTTTGCTCACCAGATGATTTAGTTATCAGAAGTTCCGACATTTATTTTTGCTCAGTGATTCGGCACCGGACAATATTAATTCAGCAGGATATTCTGAGGTGTCAGCAAGAATTTTTGTTTCATTTCAGGTGTTACTCAGTAGTAATATCAAGTTTTGAGTTTCGGAGGCTTAACGGGGTTCAAAACAGTTGTCAGAGGCCACTTTTCCAAGTTTCCCTCCAAAAGGCGCCAAAATTCAAAATTTGAACTGAGTAACCGGTTACAGCATATCTGATAACCGGTTACTCCTTGGTTTTTTGCACATTTTCAGTCTTTTTAAACTGAGTAACCGGTTAGCACATATGCTGTAACCGGTTACTCTGGGCGCAGTTTGAAAAAAAAATAAGTTTGCATCATTGTGATCATGTGCTTGGCTTGTGCATGTGTGGGAAGGATCTAGAATTGGTTTATTTTCATCATTTTCCACCCAAAATTTGAATTCCTTCCAACATTTCCACTCCAATTCCACACTCTTCTTTAAAATTCCATTCCTAATCTCCATTCCACTTATTAACCCACACTCCAAACCACATTTTAATTCCTAACTTAGCTTCTATTTAAACCAATTCATTCCAAACCTCACAGAACCTGGATCATTTTTTCACTCTCAATTTTCACAATTCTCTCTCAATTCTTTCTCACATTTTCACTCTCAACCTCCATTTTCAACCACACTCAAAGCTCTTACATAGAGATTAGCAAGTTCTTCATTGGAACTTGTTAATTCTTGAGCTTAAGCCTCTCATCATCACTCCATTGTTACTTTTCATTGGTGATTTTCGTTTGGATCTAGTTCTGAAATTTCAGAAGTGCTTATTGGATGTGATTTTGGAGCATTGTTAGCTTATTGCTTGGATTTTCAGCTTTTGCTTGCAAGGAGCTCATAGAATCTTGGATTTCTTGCTTGGATTCATCAATTTCTGTTAACAACACTTACCAAAGCAAATCTCAGCTTTGTAGGTTGGTTTTCCTTATATCTATACTTGATTTAGCTTATTTACAACTTATTCAATGTAGATCCTTGGTTTTCCTTGTGTTTTGATCCATTTTCTTGATTTTGATTGTTGATATTGATAATTATTGGATCTAATTGGTGTTTGATTACTAATATTTGATGTGAATTTCGTGATTAATTGATTGCATGATCATTTGGATGTTTGGAGAAGTGATAAGCTGCTGAAAAAGGCTTTTGAAACTGGTTTTTTTTAATTCTGTTGCAGAGTAACCGGTTACAGCATATCTGCTAACCGGTTACCCTGTTGTTTTCAGCGTATTTTTGGCTATTTTGAACTGGGTAACCGGTTACAGCATATCTGATAACCGATTACCACTGCTGCAGAATGTAATTTTCTTGCATTTTCTTGTTTGTTTGAGATCCTTTGCATGTCTAAACTTCATGGATTAATATGTTGATGATTTGTGGATTGATCATGAGTTGTTTCACCTCACACCAATGCATGAACACGATTCTTCGACACGCGATTCTTGGTTTTCATCAATGAATGTTTATGTTTGCGTTGTTGATTAATTGATGCGATAAACATGATGCACACACATTTGAATTATGTTAATTCTTGATTGATGCTCAACTTGCTGGACACATGATGCGTGATTGTTGTTTGTTTCCGTGGTTGCTTATGCATGATGTTTTGATCAATGTTTGAGTTGTGCAACTTTGTTGAGTAATTGTTCTTAACTTGTTAACATGATCATTGTTGTTCATTCTTGATACTTGCAATTCATATGCTCGAATTGACTAGATATGTTTGCTTGCATGTGTATTGTTTGATGCATGTTTGGTATTCCATGTTTGAATCATTTTTTGAATGCATGCTGCCCTGTTTTTCCACTGCTGTCCCTTTGCATGTGTGCTGCTGTTTGCCTTCTTACACCTATTTGTGTGCTGAAATATGAGCTGTTGAATATTGTTTGGAGTTTTTGCTGGATTTTATCGCTGTGCGAGTGCTGGAGCACTGTTGTAGCCGCTGTTTTTGATTTATTGATTTGGTTTTTGCCTTGCTTTCGCTTGCTCCCTTAAGGTTCCCTAGTCCAACTTAATCTTTGATTAAGCTTGGGGTAGGGTAGACATTAGGATTCAAACCATGCATGCTAATATTAGGTAGAATTTTCCCCTCTTACCTCAACCTTAGGTCCACTTTTGCATGACAACATTAGGATAGAATTCCCCGTAGTGTTTTCCTTTCGACTTGAGTCTTCTCCTCTCATCTCTTAACATTTCTAAAACACTTAATAAATATAACGTATATTGCGCTCGAGCCTTAAGTGTAGGAAATGAAGAACGAGGGGTCTCCCCTCCTCTTCTAGAGTGTTTAGCATACATCCCATTGGGGGCGACCATGCGACGCATTCGTTCCCACGTAGTAGACTTTGGTGCAATGTAAGTTACGACCTAACTCAACTCACTTCTGTCTAAAAAACACAAAAACAAATTCAAATTATTTTCATCCTTCGGGATTGTTGCGTTTCAAGCCGTTTTTTCAGAAAAGAGCTCGTCGCTCACGTAAAAAACACAAAGACCTCGTTAGGTCGAACTACGTTTGCTCTGATTCCTCTCTCTCATCCGATTGAGGATACGTAGGCACGAGATGCAATATCTCGACGAGCAACCTCCCCCCTTTCGACCCGTCCGTCAAACTACGTTGACTCTGATTCTTCGTTCGTCCACGAAGATATGTAGGCATTAGAATACGATGATCCTTGTGAGTCCGTCTTTGCTTCCTCCTCCCCGTTTTTCTGTTTAGCCGTAGACTTTAGGATAACTCACCCTTTGTTTAGACAACAATCGTGGATTCCATCGAGTACGATGGACGCGTGGGGGTGCTAATACATTCCCTCACATAACCGACTCCCGAACTCGGACTATGGTTGCAATGACCATGTCTTTCCCTTTGTTTAGGTTTTCTTCGATTGTTTCCTTTCCCTGCATCAGGATAAATAACATTCGGTGGCGACTTTTCTGTTATAGTTTTCTCGCCGGTTGTTTTTTCGCGGATCCGACAGCTGGCAACTCTGTTGGGGACTCTGGTTGACCTCTTGCTAGTCCGTTCCCTAAGCGAGTCAATCCTAGCGCTTGTCTGTTTCTTTTCCTTGGGTGTTTATTGTTGTGCTTTATTATGTTATATATTACTGTATTACTGTTTTACTGCATTTTATTGCATTTATTATTATCATATTGTTCTGCTGCTGTTGTTCTGTTGGGTGGGTTGGATTCATGAGAGATAAGCCCAATACACAGGCTTGAGCATACACCTAGGATTAGCGTGGAAAGTAGTGTGACTTGTGTGGCATTTGACCAGACGTAGTATACATGAAAACTCCACATCCAGACGAGGTTTTCTTTGGTAATGTTCTATCCTGCGCATTGGTACAGATGATGGAATGTAACTTGGAAAACTGTCGACTCTGGCGACCATTCCCTGAGGACTCAGTTGAGGGACTCCTCCCAAGAAGTAGTAATGGCAGACCAGAAATGGCAAACCCATTATACTTCTTGATCTGAGGACCTGAAGCTGGGGACTTATGTAGGATGACCTTTTTGAGGGGAATCAGTTGAGGCCTCCTCGATTGATGATGATGCCAAACCAGAAATGGTGAACGTATCATCATTTCTTGACCTGAGAGCGCGTGATATTGAGGATCCTCGATTTTTTAGTACCCACATGTGAGAGGGGCTTGGTGTTTACAGGTTTGCAGGTAACCTTGACCTTCAACATACCCGGTATTCTGGATTTCTTATCAGTGCGAATTTATCATCCCGGTATTCTGGTATTTTGAGTGGGCCGTTACTCTGGATTTCTGGGTTCCTGGTATTCTGGGTCTTATTCAGTCAGTGGAACAACATCAGTATTGAGCATTGTGGATACCTTGATCACATGTGTGTATTTGCATCATCATTTTGCATTCTAACATGTTTGTTCATTTATAGGGTTGCATCCTAACTTTGATTCCGGTTTCTGAAGACTATTAAAGATGAGTACTGAGAAGAAGAAGAACATCATAGTGTACAAGTTCCCACCGCTTATTCTGGATTCTGTTCACAAAATATTGGCTATGGCAGAGCCCGGGGTATTGGCAGACTTTATAGAAGAGTATGGAAGAATTCTGAATTTTGCCCGCGACATCACTGAATACGAGTATAGGGCTTTGCACACTTTGGTACAATTCTATGACCCTCACCTGCGGTGTTTCCTATTCACTGATTATCTATTGGCTCCAACGTTGGAGGATTTTGCTCTCATTCTGGGTGTTTCTATCAAAGAAGAGGCTCCTTTCTATCCTTCTAAAGAGTTTCCTGATTTGGAAAAGGTCTCTGCTGCCCTAGATTTGGATCAATCTTTGTTGAAAAGCAACGTTGTTAGCAAAGGAGGTGTAAAGGCTTTCACATGAAGTTTTTGGTGGATCAGGCTGCTGTACATGCTAAGGCTAGATGTTGGTCGGTTTTCAACACAATCTTGGCTATGTGTGTCTATGGGACGGTGTTATTCCCAAATGTGAAGGATTTCATAGATATGCACGCTGTCTGAATATTTATCATGAAGAATTCAGTGCCTACCTTGCTTGGAGATCTGTACTATTCATTGCATTACAAGAATGAGAAGAGGAGGGGAGGAACCCTTAATTTTTGCACTCCAATCTTTTACAAATGGTTTGCTGATCGCCTTCCCAAATCTAGGGCATTCATGGACACTAAAGGGACGTTGGATTGGTCCAAGAGATTGATGGGATTAAGAGCGGATAATTTGATTTGGGTCAACCGTGACTTGTTAGGCCAGGAGATCTTGATCAGTTGTGGAGGTCTCCCAAATGTGCCTCTAATAGGAAGGAAATGGGGGATTAATTACAACCCTATTCCAGCTATTATGCAATTTGGGTATGCCTTGAAAGAGCCGCCAAAAGAGGAAGATGTTCGAGAATCTCTATATGTGAGTGGGGAAGTCAATCCGGAACTGTTAAAAGAAGCTGTAAGTACTTGGGAAGATCGTCATAAGAAAGGCAAGACTTTTTTTGGAAAGAGTAACAATAGAGCATTTCCCGCATACGAAGATTGGATTCAGAAAAGAGTAGGAAATAAGCTTCTACCATTCTCCAAAGAACCACCCTCTTACCCTTTTCTGATTGAGCCTCCTACCACCGTTGAGATAGAGAAGTTTAAAAAATTGTGGGCTGAGAAGGAAAAGCTACGAGAAGAGAACAATGAGCTGCAGAGAGAGATCTATCAGCTGAAGCACGAGCGAGGTGAAGCTGTCCATGCTGCCAATATGAAGACAAAACTTCTCAACGAAAAAGAAAAGGAGTTAGCTGACGAGGTCACAGCCAGAAAAAAGGTAGGACAAGCTCTAAAGGGTATTAGCAAGGTTCTCAAATCTAAGAAGGAAGACTTGGCCAAAGCTTTGTCAAAAATTTACAAGTTCAAAGTTTACAGAAACACTGCAATGACCGCCAACAAAAAGAAAGAAGACAAGTTCTTGGAACAGATTGAGAATTTGAAGGCAAAGCATAAGAAGAAAGATGAAGAGATCCTATCAGGGATGTTCTAGAGACAAGCAGTCGAAGACAGACTCAATGAGGCCATAGCTACTATAGAGGAGCTGAAGATACAAGCTGAAGTGAAGAGGCCTATAAGTGAGGGTCCCAACATGGATGGTGTTTTCGAAGAAGATGCTTGGGAGTTGCATTACCGATACCTGAAAAGGATCATGCCCAGAAGAGATGTTCTCATTCAAGAGTTGATCCAGAGACCAAAGCATCCCGACACCAAAAAACTATTCAAAGAAGCGCAAGACTGGAGCAAAGAACATAATGGCTGGGGAGCATTGGCAATTGTTGACTTTGATGACATGCCATAGATTGCTTTGTCTCTTTTATTGTGTTTGGATCACCGCCAGGCTTGTTGGTTGGGATCTATGATACAGACTTATTTCTGTATTTTGGGCTATAATTGTTGACAGATGTTTATCCTCTGGTTTTCTTAATATATGAGCAGAAGTTCAGTTCTATCTTGTTGTTGTTAAACTGGAATCAAGGGGTGGATCACCCTGCGAATATTCAAGCATGTTCATTTGCATTTGCATATTCATAATCATGTTGCATGACAGGTGTTTCTCTCCGGATTTCTTACCTTGTTCTTTTCTACAGACAGGATTGCTGACCAACATAGTCACCGGTATTCTACTAGATAAAATCAGAAGAAAGTCATGGATCAAATGCAAGCAGAGATGGTTGTGATGCAAGCTCGCATGACTCAGTTTATGGAGTTGATGCAAAATGTTGATGTGGGTCAGGAAGAACTGAGGATCCTCGTTCAGCCACTGGTAGCTAGAGTTGACAAAGATGGGGTCCTTCATGGAGGCATTCATACTGGTGTTTTTCCTCCGGGCGGAGGTGTTGGTGGTAATGGTACTCAGGGTGGTACTCCGGGCGGAGGTATTCCCATCCCTTCTGTTGTTATCCCTCTGGGCAGAGGAGAGAATGTTGTGATCCCTTCTGTAGTAGGGGAAGGTAACAGTGTCTGTGCAGTACATGGTCGTCGCTATGATGACCAGCAGGATGATGTATTTTCCATGCTAGGTGGGGATGCTGGCCCCCAGCCTAATAACGATCGGAGATTCAGGATGATTGAAGAGAAATTGAAAGCGGTTGAGAATCAGAATTCTTGGGTTTGGATATGGATGACTTGGGACTGGTCCCCGACGTCAGGATTCTGCACAAGTTTCAGGTGCCTACTTTCGAGAAGTATAACGGTGTTACTTACCCGAAGACTCACGTCCGGGCCTATGCAAGAAAATTGGCTGCTTATTATGATGATGAAAAGTTATTGATGCACTTCTTCTAAGATAGCCTGTCTGGGGCGTCTTTGGAATGGTATATGCAGTTGGAGAGGTGCCATGTTCGCAACTGGCGGGAACTGGTGGAGGCTTTTGTTAAGGATTATCAGTACAATACTGATATGGCTCCTAATAGAACACAATTGCAAAGTTTGTCGCAGAAAAATAATGAAAGCTTTAAGGAATACGGCCAGAGGTGGCGGGAATTGGCAGCAAGGGTACAACCTCCCATGGTAGAGCGGGAGATGATCGATATGTTTATGGCCACCCTGCAGGGTCATTATTATGAAAAGCTGGTACCTTGTATGCCCGAAAAGTTTGCTGACTTGGTCCTAGTTGGAGAAAAAGTAGAGATTGGGACCAAATCTGGAAAGATATCAGGTAACGATGGATCCTCATCTGGAGGAGGGAAAAAGCCGTATGTAAATTACAAAAAGAAAGAAAGAGACACCAATTCTATTTCATTGTATAATGGTAGGGGAAAGGCTCGACAGAATTAGAATCAACAAATTACCTCTGTGACTATTCCAGCTGCACCTCAGCAGCAAAGGAATACTCCTAATCAGTACCAAAACAGGCAGCCCGACCAGTATCAAAACAGACAAAGGAATGCTGAGAGGCATTTTGATCAGCCACCCATGTCATATGCTCAATTATTGCAACACTTGCTACAGCTGCGTTTAGTTGAGCTCCGCACACTGGCTCCACCCACTGGGAGATTACCTCCGGGCTATGATGCTAACGCACACTGTGATTTCCACACCAGTGCCCCAGGGCATACAATTGAAGGGTGTAGGGCGTTCCATCATAAAGTGCAAGATTTGGTAGACTCCAAAGACATCAACTTCTCTAATGACGTGCCAAATGTCATTCAAACCCCAATGCCGAATCACGGTGGGCCAAGGGTTAATGCCGTTATGGAAGATAATGAATCCTTGAATTTAGTTCTAGATGTGAATGAGTTGAGGACTCCCTTGTGTGTGGTGAAGGAAAGGTTACTAAAGGGTGGGGTATTCCCTGGTTGTAATGAGGGCTGTTCTGAGTGTGGGTTTCAATCCAACGGTTGTGATTTATTGAGATCAGGTATTCAGAGATTGATTAATGAAGGACAGTTATAGTTCGACAGATGTGATCAGTAGAGAAAGACTATTGACAAAGAGAATGATGTTTCCACAGTAACAATCCCTTTCAAAATAATAACCATATCTGCACTGGTATAGTTCCTGGGTCAGTCCCGTATGAAAGTACCAAAGTCGTCCCGTGGAACTATAGGGCTAAGGTATTTGTTGATGGAAAGAAGCAAGAATTGGTGGGGACACCAGCCGTGAATTCAGAGGTTGATAGTACTGTCGAAGCAGGAGCTATCACCAGAAATGGTAGAGTCTTCATTTCGTCAGATAATCAGGCCGGCAGTTCAAAACAGGATAAAGGGAAACAAGTGATGGATGATTCTATACAGAAGCAGGTCATAATTGATTATGCAACAACACAAGTTGATAAATCCTTCTCATAAAGTGTGGAGGAGTTTATAAGATTAATCAGGAAGAGTGATTACAAGATTGTTGATCAGTTGCATCAGACGCCATCCAAAATATCCATCCTATCTTTGTTGTTGTGTTCCGAGGCGCACCGGAATGCGTTGCTGAAGGTTTTGAACACAACCTATGTACCTCAAGAAATATCCGTTAATCAGTTAGAGGGGGTTGTGGCTCACGTGAATGCAGGTAATGGTTTAGGTTTCACTGATTTAGATCTGACTCCATCTGGGAGGAATCACAACAATGCTCTACATATTTCAGTGGAATGCCGAGGCTCCTTAATGTCACATGTTTTAGTTGATAATGGGTCATCCTTAAATGTGTTATCAAAGAAGGCTCTGATGAAGTTAGATACCCGTGGGCTGATTTGCACGCCGAGTGATTTTATGGTGCGTGCTTTTGATGGTTCTAAGAGGTCTGTCTTTGGAGAAATTGTATTGCCAATCAAAGTGGGTCCTGAAATTTTTGAAGGCACTTTCTATATCATGGACATTCAGCCTGCTTATAGTTATTTATTGGGTCGTCCGTGGATCCATGGGGCTAGGGCAGTGACGTCCACGCTGCATCAAAAGCTGAAGTACATGGTGGATGGCCACATTGTGACAGTCTGCGGTGAGGAAGACATCATGGTGAGTCATCTATCAACCTTCAAGTATGTGGAGGTAGATGGCGAAATACATGAGACTCTGTGCCAAGCCTTTGAAGCTGTGAAAATTCCTGAGGAACCTCCAAAGGTAGTCAGTCAGCCTGAGGTGGTTAATCAACCCGAAGTGGTAAATCAGCCTGAAGTTTCGATGTCTTCTTTCAAAGACGCACATGCTGTAGTTGAAGCTGGTAGTTCTCAGAGATGGGGCCAGGTCATTGACGTTCAGATGAAGTAGAATACTTATGGATTGGGGTATAAGCCACCCCGGCGAGCTCAAGAGCCTCCCAAGTATGCTGGCCCAATTCAATTCACAAGTGCTGGTGTCTTCTTTAATCGGGTTAATGCCATTGATGATAAGAGGGATATTGATTGTGATATGGATGAGTGGATCCGCCCCTGCACTCCCGGTCAAAGTCTATGCAATTGGTCGTCTGAGAAAGTCGTTCAAGTGACCCGTCAAGAGTAATTGCCTTTGTTTTCTATTTGTGTTAAATCCAACGTTCTGCCCAAGACGTAGTGATACTTGTCTGTAGGGCTTTGATGTTTTTGTCTGCTACTTTATCATCAATAAAGGACGTTTTCACATTCAAATATTTTGATCTCTGTTTTTCTATTTTTACTTTTTTCATTAACTCGTATCAAAATGGCAATGTGTTTTCATGTTTGTTGCTTCATAACAAACATATATCATCAATCATGCAGGTTTCTTTGTTCAGATGCCACCAATAATGATTCAGCTATGGCTCGGTATAACTTCGACAATCCCATCTATCAGGCTAAAGAAAAGACTGACGAAGATTGTGACTTACCGGAAGAATTGGCTAGATTGCTGAAACAGGAGGAAAGGGTTATTCTACCTCATCAGGAGGAAATTGAGACTATTAATTTGGGAACCGAGGACACTAAAAGAGAAGTAAGGATTGGGGCGGCTTTGGAAGACACTGTCAAGGGAAGATTGATTGAAATTCTCTGAGAGTATGTGGATATCTTCGCCTGGTCTTACCAAGACATGCCCGGGCTTGACACTGATATTATGGTACACCGGTTGCTGCTTAAAGAGGGTTGCACTCCGGTTAAGCAGAAATTGAGAAGGACGAAACCGGACATGGCTGTCAAAATCAAGGAAGAGGTTCAGAAACAGTTGGACGCTGGGTTTCTCGCTGTGACAAATTATCCTCCGTGGGTTGCTAATATCGTGCCTGTACCTAAGAAAGATGGAAAGGTTAGGATGTGTGTTGATTACAGAGATTTGAACAGAGCAAGCCCGAAAGATGATTTCCCACTTCCCCACATTGATGTGATAGTGGACAACACTGCTCAATACTCTGTATTTTCCTTCATGGATGGCTTCTCTGGGTATAACCAAATCAAGATGGCTCCAGAGGACATGGAGAAGACTACGTTCATAACACCGTGGGGAAGGTTTTTCTATAAGGTGATGCCCTTTGGATTGAAGAATGCTGGGGCAACCTATCAGCGGGCAATGGTGACTCTCTTTCATGATATGATTCACAAAGAGATCGAAGTCTATGTTGATGACATGATTGCAAAGTCACAAACGGAGGAGGAACATCTGGTAAATCTTCAGAAGCTATTTGAAAGGTTGAGGAAGTTCAAGCTGAGGTTGAATCCGAACAAGTGCACCTTTGGGGTGAGATATGGAAAATTGTCGGGGTTTATTGTTAATGAAAAAGCTATCGAGGTTGATCCTGCTAAAATAAAAGCCATACAAGAGATGCTTGAGTCGAGAACAAGAAAAGAGGTTCGTGGTTTCCTAGGGAGGTTGAACTACATCGCTAGATTCATCTCTCATCTTACAGCCACGTGTGAACCGATATTCAAATTGTTAAGAAAAGATCAAGAGGTCAGGTGGAATGGAAATTGTCAAAAGGCGTTTGAAAAGGTAAAAGAATATTTGCAGGAACCTCCGGTCCTCATGCCGCCAGTGCCAGGAAGGCCATTGATTATGTATCTTACTGTTCTTGAGAACTCAATGGGGGTGTGTGCTCGGTCAACACGACAAGTCAGGTAGAAAAGAGAATGCCATCTACTACCTGAGTAAGAAATTCACTGATTGTGAGTCGAGGTACTCTATGTTGGAAAAAACATGTTGTGCACTCGCTTGGGCAGCAAAGCTTTGAGGCAGTATATGTTAAATCACACAACCCTATTGATTTTGAAGATGGATCCGATCAAGTATGTGTTTGAGAAGCAGGCGCTTTCTGGAAGAATAGCCCGTTGGCAGATGGTTTTGACAGAATACGATATTCAATATGTTTCCCAAAAGGCCATTAGGGGAAGTATTTTGTCAGAATATCTTGTCTAACAACCGATCGAGGATTATCAACCGATGAATTTTGAATTTCCAGATGAGCATATCATGTTTCTGAAGATGAAAGACTGTAAAGAGCCCTTGCCTGACAAAGGACCCGACATTGGATCTCAATGGAAGCTAGTCTTTGATGGAGCCATCAACTCATATGGTAACAGAATCGGGGCAATCATTACAACTCCAAGGGGTTCTCACATACCCTTCACTGCCCTGTTAGTATTCATATGCACCAACAATGAGGCAGAGTATGAAGCATGCATCATGGGGTTTGAAGAAGCAATTGATTTGAGAATCAAGAACCTCGATGTTTATGGTGATTCTGCGTTGGTGGTTAATTAGATTAAAGGAGAATAGGAAACTCGTCAGGAAAATCTGGTGCCTTATAACAACTATCCCAGAAGGTTATTACCGTTCTTTAACAGGGTTGAATTTCATCATATACCCCGGTTGGAAAATCAGATGGTAGACGCGTTGGCAACCCTGTCTTCAATGTATCAGGTGAATCATTGGAATGAGACTCCCTCAATCAGAATCATGCATCTAGATAGATCAACGTTTGTGTTTGCAGTTGAAGACGTATGAGATGGCAAACCTTGGTATCATGACATTAAGTTGTTTCTCAAGTGTCAAGAGTACCCAGTTGGGGCATCCGCCAAGGATAAGAAAACTCTGAGGAGTATAGCGGGTAATTTCTTTCTGAATGAAGATGATGTGTTGTATAAGAGGAACATTGACATGGTCTTGCTACGTTGTGTTGATGAACACAAGGCAAGCCTGTTAATGGAAGAAGTTCACGAGGGTTCTTTCGATACCCATGCCAATGGACATGATATGGCTAGAAAGTTGTTAAGGGCTGGATATTACTGGATGACTATGGAGTCTGATTGTTTCAAATACGCCCGGAAATGTCATAAATGCCAGTACCCCGCCTACTCCTTTGAACGTGTTGTCGTCACCTTGGCCTTTCGCCATGTGGGGCATTGATATGATTGGGAAGATTGAGCCAACAGCTTCCAATGGGCAGCGTTTCATCTTGGTTTCCATCGATTATTTCACAAAGTGGGTGGAAGCAGCCTCGTATGCCAACGTCACCAAACAAGTGGTAGCCCGGTTTATCAAGAAGGACATCATCTGTCGTTAAAGAATCATTACTGATAATGGTTCAAATTTGAACAATAAGATGATGAAAGAGCTATGTCAGAGCTTTAAGATTGAACATCACAATTCTTCTCCATATCGTCCGAAGATGAATGGTGCTGTTGAGGCGGCAAATAAGAATATCAAGAAGATTGTGCAGAAGATGGTGGTAACATATAAAGATTGGCATGAGATGTTGCCTTACGCTTTGCACGATTATCTTACTTTGGTGCATACATCAACCGGGGCAACTCCTTTCTCACTGGTATATGGTATGGAAGTTGTTCTACCATTAGAGGTTGAGATTCCTTCTTTAAGAATTCTGGCAGATGTGAAGCTTGATGAAGCTGAATGGGTGCGTTCCCGGTTGAATCAGTTGAATCTTATTGAAGAGAAGAGATTGGCAGCCATTGCACATGGTCGGTTGTATCAAAGCAGGATGAAGAAAACCTTTGATCAGAAAGTACGTCGGTGTTTTCAGATGGGCGAATTGGTGTTGAAAAGGATCCTTCCTCCTCAAACAGATCACAGGGGAAAATGGACTCCAAACTACGAAGGACCTTATGTGGTAAGAAAGGTTTTCTATGGTGGAGCCTTATTACTTTCAACTATGGATGGCGAACATTTTACGTCCCCTGTGAACGCAGACGTAGTCAAAAAATACTTTGCATAAAAGAGACCCGCTGGACATAAAAAGAAGATCCAGGCAAAAAAGGGTGTCCCGGCGAACTGTAAAAAGAAAAGGTTCGGGCAAAAATTAGGGATAAAAGAAAAAGAAAATACTAAACCCGCAAAGTTGAAAACCTGAAAAGACAACTTTGGAAAAAATGGGTATCCCGGTGGATTGAAAACCCGAAAAGGGCGATTAAGGAAAAATTTAGGGATTTGAAAGCAAGAGGCTAAGATCTGTGTTCGATCTCTGAGCACTTTTGATACATGGGAATTTTGAAGGAAATGAATCAGTCCAGTCAGTCTCTTCGAAGGTCAAGACACCTGTGGATAAGCAAGACATATGGGTTATAGCTGAATTGAATCATGGCGGATGTTGCGGTGAGAATCGAATAACAAGCTATTAATTAACTTGCATCACAAAACTTTGAAATTCACCATCGAGCTTTGATTTATCCAAAGGAAAGGTTCAAGATCGAGAAAACCTAAAAGGGGGAGATCTAAGGTTCGGGGGTTGGTTATATTAAGGGAAGGTATTAGCACCCTTAACATCTATAGTACTCTATAGGAACCTCTTGTTAAATTTGTGTTATGTTATGTTTGATTGCTAAAGAAATCTGTATTACGGTAAAGACCTAAGGGTATATACACTAAGTTTGCTCGCCAAGACGTCGCATCTTGTGCCTACGTATCTGACTAAAGAATCAGTGCAACCGTAGTTCACCTAACTATGGGTGAAATTGAGGAACCATTGACTATGGTCAAAGTTCCAAGGGGAAATGAGTGTGAGCTCATTTTAGAGTTTAAGAAAAACTCTCTAAGTTCTAAGTTATGTGGGGAAAAGTGGATACTTAACAAGGCAAGCACCACATAGAGTTTATAAACTCTATCCTATGGCTAAGTTATGACTCAATGGCTCTTATGAGGCCAAGAAAAGAGAAAGACTCTTATGAGGCTTAGGTTTTGATTGGTTTATTGACTCATGAGTCAACTGAAGAGGAATTTCCTTTGGATTAGGGAAAATAACAGTTTTATGTAACAAGAAGTTAATAATGGATATTTACGTGAAGATGTGGTATTGAATAGCAAGGCATTCAAGTTGAGCAAGGTTTATAATATTATACAAGATTAAAACCAAACATTTGACATTTTATAAACAAGATATCATGATCAAGAATCAAGGACAAGCAAGAAATGTAACAAAACCCTAAAAAAGATCCTTACACTTCCCTCATGAGTAAGTGCCTTAAAATTAAATATTTTCAATAATCTCTTTTTATAGTCAAAAAGTAAATTCCTTTAAGAACATGTAGCAAAAAGAAAGGGTGAAAAAGAGTAAAAAATGATTGAGTTATGAATTATTGAATTTAAAGCATGAGTTAAAAATATGTAAAATGAACAAGTGAAAAAAAAATTAGGAGAAAGGTCTCTCATGGGGTTTGAACTCGTGACCTTGTGTGTACAACCCAAAAGGCTTACCAAACGAGCCAATGCGCGCATCTTAACATGTATGGGCAACACCCCAATATATTTGAAACAAAGACATTATGGAAAATTAAAATAAAAGGACGGGGCGAGGGGGATTCGAACCCCCGTCCTAGTGGTCATATGGCGTGTGTAGTGTGTGTGCTTGCCATTGGGGTGGCTGGTACATCCGGTCATAAACCTCCTTCCATAAACATTTATTCTTTGACAAGCGAGGAAAAAGAATGCCAACAACATGTTGCCACAACCAGCCAGAGCAAGGAGTCCTAAATTCAACCTGATAACTTATCAACCATCCAAACTGGACATAATCAACAATTCCCTTCTTCCAAAGTCATGCTCAACTTTAATCAAAATAAAAAACATGACATGGATTGCTATATTGGAATTAAGTACAATGATCTTTAGAACCATGTACACTAGCAACCAGAGCACTAACATGCTATAGGTCTTAAGCTAACAATTGAGACTAGATGAATGACAGTAGGATGATAAAATGGATTAGGTTCCTGCTGTGTATGAGGTGGAGCGAGATAATGCCAGAACCAACAACTAATGTTAAATGAGAGCATCAGCATGAATACAAAGCTCTTAATGTTACTAGCAAGACAACTGGACATCACCTTACCTCTTAATGGCTGTACATGGATAAATGGTATAGACAAACAAACGTGACTTTTCATGGATAGAAAGAAATGAAGCCAGAAAAAATTACATAACATTCATGATATAAATATGATAATGATAATGTACATGAGTATGAACAAAGAGTAGGAAGAAAGTGTTTACCAAGTGGAATATGTCCACTGCAACTTCAAAGTATGAACAACCTTCTTTCTTGCTGAACCAACCAAAACTCCAAGACAAGCTTCACTCTACTTCTTCTCTTACAGAACTTTGAACTCAAATTTTTAAGGTGACTATGTGAAAGATGTTGGTGGTAAATACAAGCAATAAGGCCTGCTATTTACAGGAAAAGTGAGTGAGTTCAAGGTATGGCCAATCTTGCAAGAATTTCCAACAATGCCCTTTACAAATCGTGTGAGTTCTTCCAAATGCAGAGTGAAATCTTCCAAAGATTCCTGAGCTTCTGAGCATGACTGTTGAGAATTGATAGGTCCATTGCTCAATGAATAAACAATGTTATTTCTACCTTTTGAAAGTTTCTCTCTCTCCCTCCCACTTGCATCAACAAGACATAACTCAATATTTAATGTTAAACCACTTGAATTTTCGTGGAGCAGCTTTCTTGGATGTTAAATGAGTCATTAGAACTCAGAAATAACAAAAACTTATGGTTAGGGAAGTGTTTGAATAAAAACTCAAAAATTGGTTTCTTGAATATTAAGGAATGAAACCCTCAACTTTGGGACTTCGAAACTTCTAGCTCCCTAGATGGATGGAGGAGTTCTAGTATTCTTTGGAAAACTCTCATTGCCCTCTACAACTTTCATGACCAAGGGTTTTTGAGTTGAGGCTTGGATCTTTGTGAAAAACTGGGTCAAAGTTGGTTGTTCATTGAGTGAAAACAAGCTGAAATTTCACTCTTAGGTCAGTTTGGCTTGTAAGCTTCATAACTCAAAAACCATGCATTTTTAGGAGAAAAGTCATATTTAACACTTTGAAGATCTTGGAAAGAGCATCCACTTGGGCTTTGAGTCACTCAATTTGGATGTGTGGTTTGGAAATTATGATCATTTCAAGTTATCACAAGAGAGGGAATTTCCATCTATGAAAAGTTTTATGATCATAAACTTACTTCCTTTGCAAGAAACTTCTTGAAACTTGATCTTGACACTTTAAATCATCAATAAGACATGTTATGATGATTTGAGGCAAAGGAGATTCCGTTTGGATCAAAATCCCAAAGATTAGGGTTTCAGTCAAAACCCTAATTTTGACTGTGAATGCACTGAGATAAACCTCTGTGATCTTGCTTCTTTCTTCATATCCAAAGTTCATAGAAGACCTTTAGGGATGTTTACAACCTCATGGATTCATGTCCTAGGGTTTGAGGGCACGTCTTGATGAAAATCAAGGCCAATGATCCATATGTCTTACAGAAACCCTAATTGGGAGGCAGGGTGAGACTGTGGCTTAAACTACTCATGATGAGAGCCAAATGATCTTGAATTCTTGTTAAGTGAGACCTTTTAGATGTAGGGAAGCTCAAGTGGTTGATGAACCAAGCAATTCTTGAATTTACAGGGCAAAATTCTTCAGTGATTCTTCAGGTTAAAACCCTAATTCCACACCTTGGTCTGGTGATCCTTTGTTGACTTGACTTGGATCAAAGTCTTGAGATTTTGGTTCCCAACAAATGGTGAATCTTCCTGATGATTGTATGGAACCATATGATGCCTTATGAGGCCTTGAATCTCTCTGTGTAAACCCTAATTTCAAACATAAGAGAAGCAAACTGCAAGATATGGGTTAGTTAAATAATGCATATATGATTGATCCTAAATGTCTATGCAAGATGTTATGACATCAAAGGGGTAAAATTTGGGGTACAGCAGTTGCCCCTATTTAAATAGCATTACCAGATGGCACGAGGAAAGGAGATCCTCAGGACATCAAGGTGAAAGGTATTTAAATATAGCAAACCGAAAATTTTTCCCTTAGATGGAATGCAGATGCTAAGGACAAGCGACGGACATGCAAATGCTGACATGCCATGACCTTCTAATATGATGATATGATGCTATGATAGTGCAAAAATGCAGACAGACCAGACGCCAAAGATGAAGAGCAAATAACCACAAGTGAGTAACACCGGGGAAGGATGAAAGTTAGTATCCATGAGGAAAACTCACTGGGGATACAGGCTGACCAACAAAAGAGACTCACCGGGGAGACTCTAAGGAAATACTGGGGATAGACAAAGATAGAGCTGAGGGGAAAACCCTACCGATCCTCACTGGAGATAGGAGCTAGAGAGGTATTCTCCACTGGGGAAAAATCCAGGGAGATGGACGACAGGTTCATATGTGACCAGACGACACTGGGGAAAATAAAACACACTCTTACAGGGCACGAAACCAGAAAGAAGACATGATCTCCATTGGGGATTAGTTTGAAACAAAAGGATAAGCATTCGACAAAAGATTTTCTGGGGATTTCTTATACTGGAGAGTTCAAATGGTATCTTCAAGAAAATCCAGAGCAGACCAAAACAAACGCAAACTCTGCGTGCGCCAAATGATGATGATCACAAGGACTTTCAAAGGGTGTTGGTAATGACCAAACTTCAGCCGGGGATAAGATTAAGGTGCCAATAATGATTGACATCAGAAATAACAAGCCAATAAACACCGGACTTATATCATACCGTGATGACTAATATTAAAACACGCCAATCAATACCGTTTTCAGACAAAGGAATGTGCCAGTAAATATTGGACTTTGGGTTCATATTTGACCTAGGTTCAAACAACGGGTTCATATCTGACTCGAAGTTTAGGTTCATATCTGACCTGGGTTCAAACAACGAGTTTACATCTGACTCGAAGTTTAGGTTAATATCTGACATGGGTTCAAACAACGGGTTCACATCTGACTCGAAGTTTAGGTTCATATCTGACCTGGGTTCAAACAACGAGTTCACATCTGACTCAAAGTTTAGGTTCATATCTGACCTGGGTTCAAACAACGGGTTCATATCTGACTCGAAGTTTAGGTTCATATCTGACCTGGGTTCAAATAACGGGTTCACATCTGACTCGAAGTTTAGGTTCATATCTGACCTGGGTTCAAACAACGGGTTTACATCTGACTCGAAGTTTAGGTTCATATCTGACCTGGGTTCAAACAACGAGTTCACATCTGACTCAAAGTTTAGGTTCATATCTGACCTGGGTTCAAACAAAGGGTTCATATCTGACTCGAAGTTTAGGTTCATATCTGACCTGGGTTCAAACGACGGGTTCACATCTGACTCGAAGTTTAGGTTCATATCTGACCTAGGTTCAAATGACGAGTTCACATCTGACTCGAAGTTTAGGTTCATATCTGACATGGGTTCAAACAACGGGTTCATATCTGACTCGAAGTTTAGGTTCATATCTGACCTGGGTTCAAACGACGGGTTCACATCTGACTCGAAGTTTAGGTTCATATCTGACCTGGGTTCAAACAACGGGTTCACATCTGACTCGAAGTTTAGGTTCATATCTGACCTGGGTTCAAACAACGGGTTTACATCTGACTCGAAGTTTAGGTTCATATCTGACATGGGTTCAAACAACGGGTTCACATCTGACTCGAAGTTTAGGTTCATATCTGACCTAGGTTCAAATGACGAGTTCACATCTGACTCGAAGTTTAGGTTTATATCTGACCTGGGTTCAAACAACGGGTTCATATCTGACTTGAAGTTTAGGTTCATATCTGACCTGGGTTCAAACGACGGGTTCACATCTGACTCGAAGTTTAGGTTCATATCTGACCTGGGTTCAAACAACGGGTTCACATCTGACTCGAAGTTTAGGTTCATATCTGACCTGGGTTCAAACAACGAGTTTACATCTGACTCGAAGTTTAGGTTAATATCTGACATGGGTTCAAACAACGGGTTCACATCTGACTCGAAGTTTAGGTTCATATCTGACCTGGGTTCAAACAACGAGTTCACATCTGACTCAAAGTTTAGGTTCATATCTGACCTGGGTTCAAACAACGGGTTCATATCTGACTCGAAGTTTAGGTTCATATCTGACCTGGGTTCAAATAACGAGTTCATATCTGACTCGAAGTTTAGGTTCATATCTGACCTGGGTTTAAACAACGGGTTCATATCTGACGCGAAGTTTAGGGTCATATCTGACCTTGTTTCAAACAACGAATTCACATTTGACGGGAAGTTTTGGTTCATATCTGACATGGGTTCAAACAACGGGTTCACATTTGACGCGGAGTTTAGGTTCATAGCTGACCTGGGTTCAAACAACGGGTTCATATCTGACTCGAAGTTTAGGTTCATATATAACCTGGGTTCAAACAACGGGTTCACATTTGACGCGAAGTTTAGGTTCATATCTGACCTGGGTTCAAACAACAGGTTCACATTTGACTAGAAGTTTAGGTTCATATCTGACCTGGATTCAAACAACAGGTTCACATCTGACTCGAAGTTTAGGTTCATATCTGACCTGGGTTCAAACAAAGGGTTCATATCTGACTCGAAGTTTAGGTTCATATCTGACCTGGGTTCAAACGACGGGTTCACATCTGACTCGAAGTTTAGGTTCATATCTGACCTAGGTTCAAATGACGAGTTCACATCTGACTCGAAGTTTAGGTTCATATCTGACATGGGTTCAAACAACGGGTTCATATCTGACTCGAAGTTTAGGTTCATATCTGACCTGGGTTCAAACGACGGGTTCACATCTGACTCGAAGTTTAGGTTCATATCTGACCTGGGTTCAAACAACGGGTTCACATCTGACTCAAAGTTTAGGTTCATATCTGACCTGGGTTCAAACAACGGGTTTACATCTGACTCGAAGTTTAGGTTCATATCTGACATGGGTTCAAACAACGGGTTCACATCTGACTCGAAGTTTAGGTTCATATCTGACCTAGGTTCAAATGACGAGTTCACATTTGACTCGAAGTTTAGGTTTATATCTGACCTGGGTTCAAACAACGGGTTCATATCTGACATGAAGTTTAGGTTCATATCTGACCTGGGTTCAAACGACGGGTTCACATCTGACTCGAAGTTTAGGTTCATATCTGACCTGGGTTCAAACAACGGGTTCACATCTGACTCGAAGTTTAGGTTCATATCTGACCTGGGTTCAAACAACGAGTTTACATCTGACTCGAAGTTTAGGTTAATATCTGACATGGGTTCAAACAACGGGTTCACATCTGACTCGAAGTTTAGGTTCATATCTGACCTGGGTTCAAACAACGAGTTCACATCTGACTCAAAGTTTAGGTTCATATCTGACCTGGGTTCAAACAACGGGTTCATATCTGACTCGAAGTTTAGGTTCATATCTGACCTGGGTTCAAATAACGAGTTCATATCTGACTCGAAGTTTAGGTTCATATCTGACCTGGGTTTAAACAACGGGTTCATATCTGACGCGAAGTTTAGGGTCATATCTGACCTTGTTTCAAACAACGAATTCACATTTGACGGGAAGTTTTGGTTCATATCTGACATGGGTTCAAACAACGGGTTCACATTTGACGCGGAGTTTAGGTTCATAGCTGACCTGGGTTCAAACAACGGGTTCATATCTGACTCGAAGTTTAGGTTCATATATGACCTGGGTTCAAACAACGGGTTCACATTTGACGCGAAGTTTAGGTTCATATCTGACCTGGGTTCAAACAACAGGTTCACATTTGACTAGAAGTTTAGGTTCATATCTGACCTGGATTCAAACAACAGGTTCACATCTGACTCGAAGTTTAGGTTCATATCTGACTTGGGTTCAATCAACGGGTTCACATTTAATGTGAATTTTAGGTTCATATCTGACCTGGGTTCAAACAACGGGTTCACATCTGAATCGAAGTTTAGGTTCATATCTGACCTGGGTTCAAACAACGGGTTCACTTCTGACTCGAAGTTTAGGTTCATATTTGACCTGGGTTCGAACAACGGGTTCACATATGACTCGAAGTTTAGGTTCATATCTGACATGGGTTCAAACAACGGGTTCACATCTGACTCGAAGTTTAGGTTCATATCTAATCTGGGTTCAAACAACGCGTTCATATCTGACTCGAAGTTTTGGTTCATATCTGACCTGGGTTCAAACAACGGGTTCATATCTGACTCGAAGTTTAGGTTCATATCTAACCTGGGTTTAAACAATGGGTTCATATCTGACGTGAATTTTAGGTTCATATCTGACCTGGTTTCAAACAACAGGTTCACATTTGACGCGAAGTTTAGGTTCATATCTGACCTAGGTTCAAACAACGGGTTCACATTTGACGCGAAGTTTAGGTTCATATCTGACCTGAGTTCAAACAACGGGTTCATATTTGAATCGAAGTTTAGGTTCATATCTGACATGGGTTCAAACAACGGGTTCACATTTGACGCGAAGTTTAGGTTCACATCTGACCTGGGTTCAAACACCGGGTTCACATTTGACTCGAAGTTTAGGTTCATATCTGACCTGGATTCAAACAACGGGTTCACATCTGACTCGAAGTTTAGGTTCATATCTGACCTGGGTTCAAACAACGGGTTCAAATTTGACGCGAAATTTAGGTTCATGTCTGACCTGGGTTCAAACAACGGGTTCACATCTGACTCGAAGTTTAGGTTCATATCTAACCTGGGTTCAAACAACGGGTTCACATTTGACGCGAAGTTTAGGTTCATATCTGACCTGGGTTCAAACAACGGGTACACATTTGACTCGATGTTTAGGTTCATATCTGCCCTGGATTCAAACAACGGGTTCACATCTGACTCGAAGTTTAGGTTCATATCTGACCTGGATTCAAACAACGGGTTCACATTTGACGCGAAGTTTAGGTTCATATATGACTTGGGATATACAATACCAGCAATTACTGGATTTTAAGTTCCGTATGAGGAGATTAAGTATCAGATGGGTCAATACCGGGGTTGCATAACCGAAGATTAGACTTCCTAGGGAATACTAATTATGGTTGCAAAAAGTTGGATAGCACCAGGGATAGACAAGCTTCTCAAGAGATTGCTACTTGTTATTGGGTATAAATTCCAAAGAGATGTTGATATCACAACACTGCAAGAGAATGAATTTTGTCTTCAACGAGGGTCTGTAAAAAGATTCTTCCTACGAGAAACGGTGAAAAATAAATGCACGTTCAAACTAGGTTCAACGACCTAATCTGCCAGGGACCAAATTTCAATCTAGGAACGAGCTAGAAAGAAACGGTCAAACAAGACTCCAACCATTGAGGAACGAGCTCAAAATGTGGATTTATCTTATCCTAAAGTGGAAAAGACAATTGAACCAACCATCGTCCACGAGGATAAATCTCTGTGAGTAATTTAGAAGGGATGGGTACTTTATGCCTAGGGCTGACAACTCTATTGGAGAAAATAGACAAACCCAGCCACTTGGGGAGATAAACGCCAAAGTGGACAAAGCAGGTAAACACCAGAATGAAGCAAATACGCTAAGATGCAATACATATGAGCGCATGTACGCCCTGCTTATGCTTATCCTGACAAAACAGTCAAGAGATGAAACTGGAGATGAAATAAACATCTCGACAAGGATACCCAGCCAAACTTAACAGATTGGACCATTACTGGGGATAAACTTGCAGAATTAGTAGTTCAATTTCAGGATTACAACTTTCTCTGGTGAGAAGAGTACTCCACTTGGTATAACATCACGACTTCACTAGGATTGCCAGCATGAGCTTGATTTCTTCACTGGAGGGAAAAGATCCATTGGGAATTTTTCAAGATTAACTGAAGTAACAGCTTACCGGGGAGCTAATAAAAGATGTCCCGAAAGCTTAGTAGTTCTGCATAACTCATTTGCCCCAGATTACATGGTCTATTAGAAGAAAACGTCAAGAGGATTTTACAGAATAATTAGCATAAAAAAGCTTCAGTATCTTCAAACTCTTGGAGAGATTCATGAATTTCGGCATAACTGCCCCAGATTAACGGCTTTTATAAAAAGGTCCTTGAATTTTGTGCATCAAAATTTCCCCTATTAGCGTCGTTGATTTTTAGAGATTTACCGAATTTCGACTTGACTGCTTCTGATTAACTGGTTTGTGAAGGTAGGTCATCAAAAGGATTTTACAGGAAAAATGCCATACCAGGTGCTTCAAAATCTTCAAACTCTTGAAGAGAAATGAACCTTAATCTAACTGCCCCTGTTCTGCTGTATTTGCAATACAAAGTCCTCAAACTGCGGTAGGAACAACTGGGGAACAAACTTGCCTCTGTGAAGGAGATGTCATTGTCTTTTATAGATTTACTGAATCTCGACCTGATTGCCCCTGATTAACTGGTTTGTGAGAATAGGTTCTCAAAAGGATTTTACAGAAGAATTGACGTATATGTTGCCTTGACATCTTTAAACTTTCGAAAGGAAATGAGCCTCGGCATAACTGCCCCTGATTAACTGTATTTTCAATACAAAGTACTCAGACTGTGGTAGAAACAATCAGGGAACAAATTTGCCCCTGCTGATGGGTCAATGAAGTCCAAATTTGTCATAAGATGGCCTCAAGAAGATTTGCTCCAGTATTCTGAACTTGAAGAGTTCTGTCCCTGATTCAATAGCACTTGGAACGGTGGATTGGCACATCCCTCCACTTGGTTGCCCCTGACTGAGCTTCCTTTGTTAAGTCAAATTCCCTAGCTGGCTGCATTTGTCGGAATTTCTTTGACATTGAAATATCTTTGCAAACAAGTATTGTTCATTAAAAATTGGCAATTTTAATGCAAATTTCACGCAAGCTTTTGAAATCAAGTTTTATTGATGGAACACACACGGTGGAATGATTAAATAATAAAAAACAAAGGCGAATCTAGCCACTTATGGCCTGGTAAATGAAGTGATCAACACACACACATCACAAAGGTCATTAGGAGTCAAGTTAATTAACCTTGTTGTAGTATGCTTTCAAAACAATCTTACCTCAATTAGGTCTTTTAAGGGTTGTAACGTGGCTTGGTTCACGGTTTATGAAACAAAAGATAAAGGCTCAAAGTTTATTTGTACCCACCCAATCTTCGTGATGAACTCCAATCCTACGCTCAGTTAACTCAAGCTATGCATTCAAGTTTCCATATGCTAGGAAATGAATTGATGATAGTTAACTATGATTCAGACACCATTGTAGTCATTACTCCTTTGCGGAATTTGATTGTCCTTTATTGCTGAGGTTTTGAGACCTCCTCTTGTCTTTGTTGAGGTTATGAGACCTTTTCTTTTTCTTTATTGAGGTTTTGAGACCTCTTCTTTTTGTTGTTGTACAAGTCCTTTTGCATAAGGCAAAGTTTTGGGCTTCCCATCTTTCTTGGCTTTTACCTTAAAAGGGACTTGGCTCATTCTTTGATTAAGTATTTATTAACGATCCTTCCTTATTTATCACTTCGGGAACACTTGTACAACATTTTACTCATTTGATTTGAGAGAGCTGACTGGTGTCTTCCATGAAGCGCTTTCGTTCAAATGCATAACCAAGTTAAACTGAGAACTACCCACCCCAAGGTTAAGATTTAAGGGTTTTTTTTGTAAGAAAAGAAAACTCCTACTTCTAGGCTCGAAGGGTTAACGAGGGATTATCTTCCTTATTTCTCCAGTGTTTGGGAATTGAAACAATGCCTTACATCCTCGGCAAGGTTTAATCGAAAGCATACCACAGCAATTATGGATAATATTTTCATCATCCTCCCTAATCTTTGCTTAACAACAATTTTGATAAGTGAAATGAAGCAAGGTAAAGATGTATATTTTTTGTTTTCATGAACATAAAAGTAAATGAGTGGAACGAATGGACTTAATCAAATGGTGCACAAACATTTCATTAATCCTGCCAATTTGATCGTACAACAAAGCTTATAAGCAAAAACAAGTTCAAAGTGCAAAGGAAATACAATTGAAAATACTAAAATAAACAAAATACAGCCAGCTTTGGCGAATTGATTTCAGAAGATTTTAGTTTCCGGGCCCAAGCGGGGGAACACCTTCACCACTAATCACTAGCTCCTTGTGATACAGAATCTTGAGAGGCCTCACAGGTCTTTTGCCTTTTGCTTCAATAGTTGAGATATTGACTTCTGACATACCTTTTTGAGGTTGCAGTGTATTTAGCAGGCTTATCAGTCTTACTTTGAACTCTTTGCACTCTTCAATAAGATGCCCCATTGTCCTAGTATGGAATTTGCATTCAGTCTCCGGATGATCTTCTTCGAAGATCAATTCCTGGTCATAAATCAGCTTTTGTACAGTTGATTCTAAGGCTCGGCAACCATCTAGATTATGCCCTTCGGCTCCCTTGTGGAACTCACAATTCAGGTTTGGATTGTGCCAAGGTCCTAGCACAGGATTGAGAAGTCGGGGAGTTACCAACTTGTTCTTTATCAATAGTGGGAAGATTTTGCTCAACGACACAAGAATAGGCTCGAAGTTGACAGGGTACTTTCTCTTGTTTTGGTCTTGAGAGCCTCGAGGAGAAACAACCATCCCCTTGGTAGACACCTGATGACTATGATAATCTGGTGTAAGGCCAAGATCAAATGCCGGCTGGTACGAAGTTTCCCCAAAGACAGATCCTTGGCATGGGAGAATCACGGGAGATGGCAAAGATTTGTTGATTTGAATGCCTTGAGGCGTGAATGAGATCTTCTCAAAGTCCAACTGATTCTGAACCTTACTCGGGAGCACCTTACAGTCTTCAGTTGAATGCCCTTGTGCCCCAGCATGGTAGTCACAACGAGCATTGGCGTAAAAGCCCGGTGGGTACAGAAATGGTACTGACTTTAATTCTTTTAGCACTATCAATCCGCCCTTGATTAAAACTGGCAACATCTGACTGTATGTCATTGGTAGCGGAGAGAAATGCATTTCTGGCTTTCTTGGCCTTGGTCGTGCATGCTGACGCGGCTGATGGCGGTCTGACCTTTGATACTGAGGAGGTCCTTGAGTTAGAGGAGCCATAAGAGGTGATGGACTGACAACTTCTCTAGGAGTAAAAAGGTGAGCATGCTCCTCTTTTTTCATTAGAGCTTGCAAAGTTTTTAGGACCCAATTCATCTGGCATTTGAGGATTCTGACTTCCTCTTTCAAGTCTTCTTGGTTCTTGAGAATTTCATTCATTGTCGCCATTGTCTTGAATATGTGCTAGGTATCCTTCAGACATAGAGGGAGAGACTCAAGATTGAGAAATGCAAATGAGATGCGAATGCGTATGGAATGCAAATACAAGGCAAGTAGTTTCAAGGAACTCACTATGCCAAACAAGGGCTACGACAGCGCTTTTTTTGGCCTTTAACAGCGCTTAAAAGCACTGCCTAAGGTGGCGCTGTCGTAGGTAAAGACAGCGCTTTTTTTTTATGAAAAAGCGTTGCTAAAGGCCTACTTTAGGCAGCACTTTACCTTTAAAAGCGCTTTCTAAAGTAGGCCTTTAGCAGCGCTTGTTCCTTTAAAAGCGCTCTCTAAAGTGGGCCTTTAGACAGCGCTTTTTAAAGCGTTGTCTAATGTATACGTATAAAACTTTAATGAATTTTTTTATATACCTTTAGAGAGCTCTTTTACAGGAAAAAACGCTTTCTTTTGTCCCCCTTTAGACAGCGCTTTTTAAAGCGCTCTCTAATGTATACCTATAATTTTAATGAATTTTTTTCTATACCTTTAGAGAGCGCTTTTTAGAAAAAGCGCTTTCTTTTGTGAACTATAGGCAGCGCTTTTTCTAGAAAGCGTTGTCTTTTCTATACGTATAATTTTAATGAATTTTTTTAAAAATCTCATTTTACCGTTTTTTTATGCAGAAACCTGTATAATTCAAGCCATTTCAATAAACCTGTATAATTCACATTTCCATTAACAATTTCTAGTATGATTCATTAACCATTTCCACTAATCCCATAAATCACATAAACCACATAAACCATTTCCATTATAATTCAAGTCATTTACATTAACCATTCACAAAACTATACAATTACAATCCAAAATCACATAAATAACATAAACCATTCACAAAACTATACAATCCCATAAAATAAACCATTCACAAAACTATACATTCACATAATCCCATAATCCTATACCTTATATGATTCTTTTTCCAATAAGGTATTCGCATAATTCCTCCTTAATTTCTTGCAATTTATCCTTTGTGTAATGAGAACACGCGTATTCATCAAAGTACTACATAACAAAACAAAATATGCATTATTTAGTTTAAAATAATAAATTATATGACATATCCGATAAATATTAAAATAAATCCTAAGTTATAAATCCATGCATACCATGATAGGAATCTCTAATCGATCCATTTGAAGGATTTCTCTCATAAACCTCAAAACGAAATACCCGCAGTCTATGCCATTATGTTGACAAGGACACTACACATAGACAAACAAATAAGAATTAATATATAGTTGTTTTGTGTTATCAAGTAGCATCACTAATAAGCAACATTGTGAAAATTAATATACCTCCACTTTGACCCATGTAACGCTGGTTGCTTTAACCCGTGCTACTCGAGCTTCTCTTTGTGTTCGGTATACTAGTATTGCTCTATAAAAGAAAAACGTAAATTTAGAACAATCTCACAGAAATAATTAAATATACAAATACACACGAATATTTCGAACAATCTCACTCACGTATCAACCACATCCTTCATACTCTCATATGTTGACCAATCATGATCCAATGAATTCAGATAATAGACCACTTCTCTTGTAGGATTAATGGCAACCAACAACCAGTGTCCACTGTAAAATATAACAAAAGTTTAGATGGATAATTTCTACGCAAAAGATACAAAGATTAGAATGAAATTAGAATCAAAATCTTACCCGTTTCCAGTATTATATGGTAAAAGAAACAAACTTTCTGTCTGGCTGGCCATAAATCTCTCAATTAAGTGGTCTCTTACTGAAAGTGGATTTATACCAATTGCTGGTGCATTGACACAGGTGCAAGACAAGAAACGGAATATGTTTGACAATTGCGTCCCGCGCATCAATTTTTCATACAAGCACCTTAAATAAAAACATAATAAACATTAGACTCTTTTCATTGAAATGTGTACATAAAATGTTCAACTAAATAAATAATAGATTGATCGGAGTACCAGATTTATGAATTCATAACACCGATGCCTAATTCAAGATGCTTGAAAATCTGCTCCATGTCCTCTCTTCCGATTATCTCAGAATGAGGAAAACCAAAAACACCTTCGTCCATGTCTATTTGACGAATAACACCATCCATCATATCTGATGTTGCCACAAGTGTTTCAAGACACGACTGAAAGCGAGGAGGAGCTCTTTTTGCATGCACGGTCCTAATAGGAGCTTTTTTCTTGCTGGCCTGTTGTGAAGCTTGAGCAGGAACCTAACAATCATATTAGTTAGGTAAAGTAGAAAATCATGAAACTTTTGAATACTGATAATAGAATAACACTTAAAATGTACCTCTCTTTGTGATGAGACAGACTCGTTTTGCCGCAAAACCCCTCTATCCTTAGCTGCGGGTTTTGTAGGAGTCTAACATTACCATGTAAAAAAAATGTACGTAATGGTTCAGAATGATTTTCATAATGGTTCAGAATTGACATTTGAATACTAAGAGATTCGTAATGGTTTTCAACATACCTCATCATCTATGGAAATGAGGTCTAACGGCCATGCAACAAACGAACCTATTGTATCCCGCAGCAATGTAACCTCTGAAACCGAGTCAGGCATAGGTAGTACTGCATCCGTATCTAAAGTGATATCAACCGACACTTTAAGATATCCATGAGGGAGCGGTTTATGGTGAAGTAACTCTCCGACTTTGTTATGCACTTTTGCCTTGCCAACCATGCGATAAGTCGGTAACGACAAATACAGCTGACAAGATGAAATGCCCTGAAGCAATAATAAATATGTAATTGTTAATGTGTATAAAGGTCAATTAAAATAAATGTCTTAATTTAATTAAAATAAATATGTGCTAATTACCTCGGGAATTTTATTTTGACAATTGATACTAGCTTTGTCACTAGTATCTTTCAACCCGGAACCGCGCTTTTCCGCCTCATATCTCTCTTTATCCTTTTGCAATTCACGGACTTGCGCTTTTAGTTCCTCCAATGATTGCATGACTTCTTGGTTGCTGGGATTTTTTCTCTTTGGTTGCTTATACAAGGAAGATGGAGTCACACCAAATCCTTTACCTCTCACCCGACCGGAATACTCAGGAACATTTAGTACTCGACTAAGAATGCTCCTGCAATCCTCCTCATCTGTGGTTAAGGATTTAGATAGAGTCTCCTGAAATTCATTGACATATCGAAAATTATTAGTGGGGATTAAAAATTAATTATATTTTAATAAAATTTCGATTAACTTAAAGACATAATGTTATGCTTACATATTCGTCATAAACATGCTGAACATCTTCCCTAACAACTCCATCCCTACCCACACGAGCTTCCTTCCACAAAACATGGTCCAGAAGTGATGATTCTTCACTTTTTGTCTCTTCTAACTACACATTTAGTTAAATAATAAGTTCATCAATTATAACACAATAATACAATTAATAAAATCATAGCATTAATATATACTTACCAATTTTTGTTGTAACCGTGTATATCCCAAACGCCCTTTTCTATACGGATACGCGGGTTTTGATGCTCTTTGGCGATTAATGGCACTCAAATCCTGGATAAACAAGTTTAAGTCATATCAGAACAAACTAATGCAACAAGTATATAATACAATTAATAGACATGACAAGATAACATTACATTGAATTTTTCGGTTTTCCGTTTGGCTACAAAAGTGCCCCATTCTTCCGGTGTAATCAAGTCCGCATACAACTGTGGAAGTTCTGCTTCTACAAATTTTTTTTCCTCATCCTTAAGATATTTGTTTGATAATAAGGCTCGAAACCCTCTGTGTCTCTTTCCGGCCAATTGAAGACAATACTTTTTCCGGCTTTCATCAATATTAAAGGACCTCTACAAAAAAAACATACACATATAAAAATAAAGTGTGTTAGTATAAGTAAATTAAAGACTTAATCGTCAACAAAAATCTAATAACATCAATCATATTTGGTAAGTACCTGTATCTCAGTCCATATTTTATCTTTACCAGCTTGCAACAATGGAATCCTCCAATTATCACTGGTAATTGGAATGTGCTGACGGACAAGTGAACCAATGTATGAAGACAACATTGAACCATTAGGCTCAATTAGTTGGTTCTCATCACTCCAATGTACATCAAATTTGATCCATTTATCTCTAGCACGGATGATTGACTTCATAATAGTTATTCCTCGTTTTATTTCACTTTCTACATTCGAAGCTTCATTCTGAGCTTCATTTGTATCATGTGTCTCGTGTGTGTCTTCCTGGTTACTAGCCATTTGACCTGCAAGAAAGAAAAAAACAAAAATTAATGACAAATATAAAAATCCATAATCCATAATCCATTGAATGATATAAGCCATATATAACATGACAACTAATTAATATTATTGAATGATATAAGCTATAATTTTATAACTAGTACCTTTTTTCACTAACGCCTCTTTCTTTTCTTGGTTGGAATATGTTCTACCCATCTCTTAACAAAATGGACGGTTGGATTGATCCAAATACTCTCATTATGATCATTTCTAGTATATGATTCATTCGCTATAATATTTTCATCTTGATCATTTCTAGTAAATGATTCAATATCAACATCAATATCACCTTGATCTCCAATGTTTTCATCAATTACTTTGTTAGATAAAAGCACTATAGACCATTTTGTACTTGTCGGATCAGTGACATAGAACACTTGTTTAGCTTGAGAGGTTAGAATAAAAGGCTCATCTTTGTACCGCACCCTATTAAGATCCACTTGCAAAAATCCTGACTTATCCATTCGTACGCCATTATTATTTTCAACCCACTTGCAATGAAATATAGGAATATGAAACTTCTCATAATCAAACACCCAAATGCGCTCGATAACCCCAAAATATGACAGATTTACAAATTTGGGGTTTAAGTCTTTCACACTTGAAATGTGCATTGCTTCAGCTACCACGGTGACACCACTACTTTGCATAGTACTTTTATCATCTTGTTCTTTGGTATAAAATGTGTATCCATTAATTGCATACGCACTATAAGAAAACATAACCAAACTTGGACCATATGCTAAACATCTCAACCTTTCTGTTATTGAAGCAGGATCTGAATAATACTTTGAATAAATATGATCCTTAAACCAAGGTATGAAACTTCGATTGTGCTCTCGTACTATCCAATTCTCATTTCTATTCAGATTTAAACCTCGGAGAACATCCTTGTGCATTTCAACATACGACTCAACCTCATTCTCATTGTGCAGAACATACAAATGCACTTGATCCCGTTCGACCCTTGATACTGTCACAACTTCATTTCCAATTAACTTTTTTCCTTCTTTTTTTTCGACAATATGAGATTTGGGGAGTCCAATTGATTGTACATTGGACATATATTCAGTACAAAACCCAATCGCTTCTTCAACATGTATCGTTCGGCAATACAACCCTCTGGTCGACTTCGGTTTTTCACATACCCTTTTAATATTTTCATATAACCTTCAGCAGGGTACATCCATCTAATATAAGCCGGTCCACACAATTGTGTCTCTTTCACCAGATGAACAACTAGATGAACCATTATGTCAAAAAACGAGGGAGGAAAATACATTTCAAGATCACACAAAGTAATAACTATTTCTTTTTGCAATGTTGGTAAGATCGCATGATCGATCACCTTACTGCAAATTGACTTGAAGAAAAAACACAATTTAGTTATTGCGTTTCTTACTTTTTCTGGCAGAATAGAACGTATACCTATTGGTAGAAAATGTTCCATTATAACATGGCAGTCATGCGTCTTTAAACTCTTTAACTTGAGGTCTTTCATAGACACAAGTCTTCTAATATCTGAAGAGTATCCTTCTGGAACTTTAACTTCACTTAGAAAATTACACAATACTTTTTTCTCCTTTCTAGATAGAGTATACGCAGCAGGTGGTAGATATGTTCGTTTTCCTTTCTTCAATGGTCCTAATTCAGTTCTTATCCCCATCGCTATCAAGTCCTTTCTTGCTTTAAGGACATCCTTAGACTTTCCTTGTATATTGAGTAACGTACCAATAACACTGTCAAATACATTTTTTTTCAATATGCATAACATCGAGAAAATGTCTTACATACAACGACTTCCAATATGGCAGTTCAAAAAAAATTGACCTCTTCTTCCACCCACTCTTGACAAGTGTATGTGCAAAAGGCTTTCCAAACTGAGTACTCACATCTTTCACCTTTTCAAAAATTTGATCACCTGTCAATAAAGTTGGAGCTCTACCTTGTTCTGGCTCTCCATTAAATTCTTTTCTCCACCCACGGTAGTGATGATTAGAATTTAAGAATCTATGATGACCGAGAAAGACATTCTTCTGACAAAACTCCAATCGCGTCTAATCTGTTTTATCACATAAACCACATAAACCATTTCCATTATGATTCAAGTCATTTACATTAACCATTCACAAAACTATACAATTACAATCCAAAATCACATAAATAACATAAACCATTCACAAAACTATACAATCCCATAAAATAAACCATTCACAAAACTATACATTCACATAATCCCATTATCCTATACCTTATATGATTCTTTTTCCAATAAGGTATTCACACAATTCCTCCTTAATTTCTTGCAATTTATCCTTCGTGTAATGAGAACACGCGTATTCATCAAAGTACTACATAACAAAACAAAATATGCATTATTTAGTTTAAAATAATAAATTATATGACATATCCGATAAATATTAAAATAAATCCTAAGTTATAAATCCATGCATACCATGATAGGAATCTCTAATCGATCCATTTGAAGGATTTCTCTCATAAACCTCAAAACGAAATACCCGCAGTCTATGCCATTATGCTGACAAGGACACTACACATAGACAAACAAATAAGAATTAATATATAGTTGTTTTGTGTTATCAAGTAGCATCACTAATAAGCAACATTGTGAAAATTAATATACCTCCACTTTGACCCATGTAACGCTGGTTGCTTTAGCCCGTGCTACTCGAGCTTCTCTTTGTGTTCAGTATACTAGTATTGCTCTATAAAAGAAAAACGTAAATTTAGAACAATCTCACAAAAATAATTAAATATTCAAATACACACGAATATTTCGAACAATCTCACTTACGTATCAACCACATCCTTCATACTCTCATATGTTGACCAATCATGATCCAATGAATTCAGATAATAGACCACTTCTCTTGTAGGATTAATGGCAACCAACAACCAGTGTCCACTGTAAAATATAACAAAAGTTTAGATGGATAATTTCTACGCAAAAGATACAAAGATTAGAATGAAATTAGAATCAAAATCTTACCCATTTCCAGTATTATACGGTAAAAGAAACAAACTTTCTGTCTGGCAGGCCATAAATCTCTCAATTAAGTGGTCTCTTACTAAAAGTGGATTTATACCAATTGCCGGTGCATTGACACAGGTGCAAGACAAGAAACGGAATATGTTTGACAATTGCGTCCCGCACATCAATTTGTCATACAAGCACCTTAAATAAAAACATAATAAACATTAGACTCTTTTCATTGAAATGTGTAAATAAAATGTTCAACTAAATAAATAATAGATTGATCGGAGTACCAGATTTATGAATTCATAACACCGATGCCTAATTCAAGATGCTTGAAAATCTGCTCCATGTCCTCTCTTCCGATTATCTCGGAATGAGGAAAACCAAAAACACCTTCGTCCATGTCTATTTGACGAATAACACCATCCATCATATTTGATGTTGCCACAAGTGTTTCAAGACACGACTGAAAGTGAGGAGGAGCTCTTTTTGCATGCACGGTCCTAATAGGAGCTTTTTTCTTGCTGGCCTGTTGTGAAGCTTGAGCAGGAACCTAACAATCATATTAGTTAGGTAAAGTAGAAAATCATGAAACTTTTGAATACTGATAATAGAATAACACTTAAAATGTACCTCTCTTTGTGATGAGACAGACTCGTTTTGCCGCAAAAACCCTCTATCCTTAGCTGCGGGTTTTGTAGGAGTCTAACATTACCATGTAAAAAAAATGTACGTAATGGTTCAGAATGATTTTCATAATGGTTCAGAATTGACATTTGAATACTAAGAGATTCGTAATGGTTTTCAACATACCTCATCATCTATGGAAATGAGGTCTAACGGCCATGCAACAAACGAACCTATTGTATCCCGCAGCAATGTAACCTCTGAAACCGAGTCAGGCATAGGTAGTACTGCATCCGTATCTAAAGTGATATCAACCGACACTTTAAGATATCCATGAGGGAGCGGTTTATGGTGAAGTAACTCTCTGATTTTGTTATGCACTTTTGCCTTGCCAACCATGCGATAAGTCGGTAACGACAAATACAGCTGACAAGATGAAATGCCCTTAAGCAATAATAAATATGTAATTTTTAATGTGTATAAAGGTCAATTAAAATAAATGTCTTAATTTAATTAAAATAAATATGTGCTAATTACCTCGGGAATTTTATTTTGACAATTGATACTAGCTTTGTCACTAGTATCTTTCAACCCGGAACCGCGCTTTTCCGCCTCATATCTCTCTTTATCCTTTTGCAATTCACGGACTTGCGCTTTTAGTTCCTCCAATGATTGCATGACTTCTTGGTTGCTTGGATTTTTTCTCTTTGGTTTCTTATACAAGGAAGATGGAGTCACACCAAATCCTTTACCTCTCACCCGACCGAAATACTCAGGAACATTTAGTACTCGACTAAGAATGCTCCTGCAATCCTCCTCATCTGTGGTTAAGGATTTAGATAGAGTCTCCTGAAATTCATTGACATATCGAAAATTATTAGTGGGGATTAAAAATTAATTATATTTTAATAAAATTTTGATTAACTTAAAGACATAATGTTATACTTACACATTCGTCATAAACATGCTGAACATCTTCCCTAACAACTCCATCCCTACCCACACGAGCTTCCTTCCACAAAACATAGTCCAGAAGTGATGATTCTTCACTTTTTGTCTCTTCTAACTACACATTTAGTTAAATAATAAGTTCATCAATTATAACACAATAATACAATTAATAAAATCATAGCATTAATATATACTTACCAATTTTTGTTGTAACCGTGTATATCCCAAACGCCCTTTTCTATACGGTTACGCGGGTTTTGATGCTCTTTGGCGATTAATGGCACTCAAATCCTGGATAAACAAGTTTAAGTCATATCAGAACAAACTAATGCAACAAGTATATAATACAATTAATAGACATGACAAGATAACATTACATTGAATTTTTCGGTTTTCCGTTTGGCTACAAAAGTGCCCCATTCTTTCGGTGTAATCAAGTCTGCATACAACTGTGGAAGTTCTGCTTCTACAAATTTTTTTCCTCATCCTTAAGATATTTGTTTGATAATAAGGCTCGAAACCCTCTGTGTCTCTTTCCGGCCAATTGAAGACAATACTTTTTCCGGCTTTCATCAATATTAAAGGACCTCTACAAAAAAAACATACACATATAAAAATAAAGTGTGTTAGTATAAGTAAATTAAAGACTTAATCGTCAACAAAAATCTAATAACATCAATCATATTTGGTAAGTACCTGTATCTCAGTCCATATTTTATCTTTACCAGCTTGCAACAATGGATTCCTCCAATTATCACTGGTAATTGGAATGTGCTGACGGACAAGTGAACCAATGTATGAAGACAACATTGAACCATTAGGCTCAATTAGTTGGTTCTCATCACTCCAATGTACATCAAATTTGATCCATTTATGTCTATCACGGATGATTGACTTCATAATAGTTATTTCTCGTTTTATTTCACTTTCTACATTCGAAGCTTCATTCTGAGCTTCATTTGTATCATGTGTCTCGTGTGTGTCTTCCTGGTTACTAGCCATTTGACCTGCAAGAAAGAAAAAAACAAAAATTAAATGACAAATATAAAAATCCATAATCCATAATCCATTGAATGATATAAGCCATATATAACATGACAACTAATTAATATTATTTAATGATATAAGCTATAATTTTATAACTAGTATCTTTTTTCACTAACGCCTCTTTCTTTTCTTGGTTGGAATATGTTCTACCCATCTCTTAACAAAACGGACGGTTCGATTGATCCAAATACCCTCATTATGATCATTTCTAGTATATGATTCATTCGCTATAATATTTTCATCTTGATCATTTCTAGTAAATGATTCAATATCAACATCAATATCACCTTGATCTCCAATGTTTTCATCAATTACTTTGTTAGATAAAAGCACTATAGACCATTTTGTACTTGTCGGATCAGTGACATAGAACACTTGTTTAGCTTGAGAGGCTAGAATAAAAGGCTCATCTTTGTACCACACCCTATTAAGATCCACTTGCAAAAATCCTGACTTATCCATTCGTACGCCATTATTATTTTCAACCCACTTGCAATGAAATATAGGAATATGAAACTTCTCATAATCAAACACCCAAATGCGCTTGATAACCCCAAAATATGACAGATTTGCAAATTTGGGGTTTAAGTCTTTCACACTTGAAATGTGCATTGCTTCAGCTACCACGGTGACACCACTATTTTGCATAGTACTTTTATCATCTTGTTCTTTGGTATAAAATGTGTATCCATTAATTGCATACGTGCTATAAGAAAACACAACCAAACTTGGACCATATGCTAAACATCTCAACCTTTCTGTTATTGAAGCAGGATCTGAATAATACTTTGAATAAATATGATCCTTAAACCAAGGTATGAAACTTCGATTGTGCTCTCGTACTATCCAATTCTCATTTCTATTCGGATTTAAACCTCGGAGAACATCCTTGTGCATTTCAACATACGACTCAACCTCATTCTCATTGTGCAGAACATACAAATGCACTTGATCTCGTTCGACCCTTGATACTGTCACAACTTCATTTCCAATTAACTTTTTTTCTTCTTTTTTTTCGACAATATGAGATTTGGGGAGTCCAATTGATTGTACATTGGACATATATTCAGTACAAAACTCAATCGCTTCTTCAACATGTATCGTTCGGCAATACAACCCTCTGGTCAACTTCGGTTTTTCACATACCCTTTTAATATTTTCATATAACCTTCAGCAGGGTACATCTATCTAATATAAGCTGGTCCACACAATTGTGTCTCTTTCACCAGATGAACAACTAGATGAACCATTATGCCAAAAAATGAGGGAGGAAAATACATTTCAAGATCACACAAAGTAATAACTATTTCTTTTTGCAATGTTGGTAAGATCGCATGATCGATCACCTTACTGCAAATTGACTTGAAGAAAAAACACAATTTAGTTATTGCGTTTCTTACTTTTTCTGGCAGAATAGAACGTATACCTATTGGTAGAAAATGTTCCATTATAACATGGCAGTCATGCGTCTTTAAACTCTTTAACTTGAGGTCTTTCATAGACACAAGTCTTCTAATATTTGAAGAGTATCCTTCTGGAACTTTAACTTCACTTAGAAAATTACACAATACTTTTTTCTCCTTTCTAGATAGAGTATACGCAGCAGGTGGTAGATATGTTTGTTTTCCTTTCTTCAATGGTCCTAATTCAGTTCTTATCCCCATCGCTATCAAGTCCTTTCTTGCTTTAAGGCCATCCATAGACTTTCCTTGTATATTGAGTAACGTACCAATAACACTGTCAAATACATTTTTTTTCAATATGCATAACATCGAGAAAATGTCTTACATACAACGACTTCCAATATGGCAGTTCAAAAAAAATTGACCTCTTCTTCCACCCACTCTTGACAAGTGTATGTGCAAAAGGCTTTCCAAACTGAGTACTCACATCTTTCACCTTTTCAAAAATTTGATCACCTGTCAATATAGTTGGAGCTCTACCTTGTTCTGGCTCTCCATTAAATTCTTTTCTCCACCCACGATAGTGATGATTAGAATTTAAGAATCTATGATGACCGAGAAAGACATTCTTCTGACCAAACTCCAATCGTGTCCAATCTGTTTTATCTTCACAAATAGGACACGCACATTGACCTTTTATGTTGTACCCTGATAGATTTCCGTATGCTGGAAAATCATTAATTGTGCCAAACAACATTGCCCTCAAGTTGAAACTTTCTTTCCTATACCCATCATAAACGTCCACACCGTTCTCCCACGAAAACTTTAAATCTTCGATTAAGGGTGCCAAGTATATGTCTATGTCATTCCCTGGTTGTCTAGGCCCAGAAATTAACATAGATAACATCATGTACTTACGCTTTATACATAGCCATGGAGGTAGGTTATAAATCATTATGATCACAGGCCAAGTGCTATGTGAGATACTTTGAAGACCGTGTGGGTTCATTCCATCATTAGATAATGCCAAGCGAATGTTTCTTGCTTCTTTTCCAAATTCAGGATAATCATCATCAATTTTCATCCACTGTGGTGAATCTGCCGGATGTCGAAACTTTCCATCAATAATTCTTTCATCTGCATGCCAAGTCAAGTGTCTTGAATCAGTTTCACTACGAAACATGCGTCTAAATCTCGGAATTATAGGAAAATACCATAAGACTTTTGCTGGAGACTACTTTTTCTTATATCGAGAGACACCGCATTCAGGACACTCATTTAACGATGCATACTCATTTCGAAACAAAACGCAATCATTTGGACAGACATGTATCTTATCATAGCTCATGCCAATAGAGCACAACATTATCCTCTGGAAGCATATCTTTCATAAGAGCCAATAACTCTGTGAAACTTTTATCCGACCATCCAATGCCCGCCTTTAAGTTGTACAACTTTAATACCGCAGACAATCTTGTGAATTTAGTGCAACCATTATACAATGGTTTCTCTGCATCGCTAACCAACCTCTCAAACATTTTGGGACAATCCTTAAGATCTTCTTCAAGTGCTTCTACAATCTCTTCGACTTGATCAAAATCGTATGTATCTGTGCCATTGTCGTTTGAAGCATAGGTCGTATTATCCCCCGGTTCAACATTCTCGTTAACCTTCTCACCATGCAAATTCCAACATGTATAATTTCTATCAATTCCACGCCTCATTAAATGCGATGCCAACTGAACCGCGTCAACCCGACTCCCAAAACAGTAACCCAAGCAAGGACATATCATTCGACTGGGGTCTTTGGCGTGCGCAACAGCAAACTTAACGAATTCCGATACCCCATTCTCGTACTCTTTCGACAATCGACTTGAAGACATCCATTTCTTATCCATAGTTATACTAATTAAACTAAACAAAAACAAAAATAAACAATATTTACCTGTAGGGAAATGATCCGACTTTCACACTTTGATCACAAGTAACCCCTATATATAGCAAATTCAATAAGTTAGTAACCCCATCATATCAGTTCATTCAAAGCACTACTAATTACAGTGGCGAGAGAGAACAACTAATTACCTGTAGAGATGTAAACAACTTCTAGACCCACACAGTGTCCAGATAGGTTAGAATTCCCAAGATCCCCCTGTACACGTATCATAAAATGAAATATCATTAATTGACCAATTATGAGTCATAACTTGATAAGTGGCAAAATGTAATCACAAACAAGCAACAATTAGAGGTAAACACCTACATATCCTAAGTACTTGACCAAATACTCAAGAGCAAGCAAACTTAAACAAGTAACCAAGCATACTTAAACAAGTAACCAAGCATTAGAGCAATTCGTCCTAAACCTAACAAGATTCAAATTTAAGCAATACCTAAACAAGTAAACATGCACCTACCAAACATGCTTTATGAATAATTCAATCCTATATAAAAAACTAAATCAACCCTTCACTTTTAAGCTTTCCAATTTTCAAAACCAAATAGTATATATAAAAAAATGGTAAGTGACAGTAAGAGATAAATAATGGCAATGCAATGAAGCTGCAATTGAAACAGTAGCTTTAATATATCGGTTTACACTCAATGTAGCAGTACAGATTTCCATACAAAACTAAAATATCAGTCCAAAATTGACATACATAACCATGACTGAATACTGCTAAAGTAATACCTTGATTCAAGGTTAATACGCAACCGAATGCAGCAGTAGGAATCTTTATTTTCACAAGCAACAAATTTATAAGTTCAAACAGCATATGAACCAATTGTAAAAACAAAAAAAAAAAAAACAAGGTGCTTGAATTTGAATCTCAGTCACGTAAACGAATACACCCTCAAAATTGGTTCGAGCAATCAAACACGAAACAAATTGACAGAAGCAACAACAACAGCAAGAACGACAACAACAGCAAGAACGACCTAACTATAACAGAACGACGACAACAACAACAACAACAACAGAACGAAGGCAAGAATGTAAGAAACAAGAACAATGTAAGAAACAAGAATAATGTAAGAAGCAAGAACAACAACAACAACATACCTCTTCTTCGTTTTTGTCTTCTTCTTCACGACGGCAATGGAAATGGCAATGGTTTCACAACGACGACAATGGCAATGGCAAGGGTTTCAGAACGACGACAATGGCAATGGCAAGGGTTTCAGAACGAAAGCAAGAATGAACGAAAGCAAGGGTTTCAGAAAAAAACGATCGAGAGAAGAAAATGAAAAGAAATTTCTGAAAATGATTAGAAATATGTTTTATATTTTAATTCATAATTGACCTTAGAGAGCGCTTTTCAAAAAGCGCTTTCTTAAGTGCTACCTCTAAGAGCGCTTTCCTTAGAAAGCGCTTTCTTAAGTGGGGAGAATTTAAGACCTATAGCAGCGCTTTCTGAAAGCGCTTTCTAAGGTTAACCTATAGCAGCGCTTTTTTAAAGCGCTTTCTAAGGTAATACCTATAGCAGCGCTTTTCAAAAAGCGTTTTCTAAGGTGGCCTCAATTTAGGGCATTTAGCAGCGCTTTTAAAAAGAGCTTTCTAAAGGCTGTCTTTTGCAGCGCTTTTTTTAGCAAAATTTTTTAAATACTTATAGCAGCGCTTTTTGCAAAAAGCGCTGTCTTTGTGGCGATGCGAAAAGCCAATTTTGGCGTAGTGACTCAAAGGAAAGTTACAAAAAATTTTGTGGAAAAACTGAAGAAGTTTTTATTTTTAAGATCCGAGCTCTATTGATCTTTTGAAAAGGAAATGAATATCTGAATTCCTTGAAACCAACAATGGATGCAATGAGATGTATGCAATGCACAAAACAAAGGTACACATAAACACAGGCATATGTACATGCAACAAAGCGCACAAGTCCTAGGTTTAGGGGTTTCATGAGTGGAGCCATGGTCTACCCTTCCCAAGTAGGTATGTGTTATGGGTTTATCAACTGTAGAACAAGGTTCTAAAAGGTGCCCAGAGTCGACAACCCATCTTTTGGATTTTATCGACTTCCCAATTACTTGGTAATCAATAAAATTCTCAAGAGAGTCTCGTCTGAGTGTAGTATCGCGTAGCAACTATTTAGGATTACGCCCTCATAGTCATTGCACTACATCCTAAATAGGCCAAGTGGGGTAAAAGGGTAACTAAATGTCATCAGTATCCCTGGCACCAAGGTCGAAAGTGGTAACGCATTCACGATTGCTCGTTCAACATATACCACCTCCAAGAGGGCCTCAACTAAGTGTGGAACTTCAAGTCAACTCCTTTGGGATTACTCCCTCAAAGTTTCCTTGACTATGTCCACGCTCCTAATAAAATGTACTCTCAAGTCCAGGTTAGGACTTATCTCACCACTCAAAAGTAGCACCCTGCCAGACAGAAGATCTCAAACAAACAGATATACAAATATACAGATATGTGCAAGTATAGCAAACAAACATAAATATCATAAACAAAACAAGGTGGGCTTAACCCTCAAGTAAAGAGTATCCCCAGTGAAGTCGTCATTTCTGTTGCAGTGAGAATCGAATAACAAGCTATTAATTAACTTGCATCACAAAACTTTGAAATTCACCACCGAGCTTTGATTTATTCAAAGGAAAGGTTCAAGATCGAGAAAATCTAAAAGGGGGAGATCTAAGTTTCGGGGGTTGGTTATATTAAGGGAAGGTATTAGCACCCTTAACATCTATAGTACTCTATAGGAACCTCTTGTTTAATTTGTGTTATGTTATGTTTGCTTGCTAAAGAAATCTGTACTATGGTAAAGACCTAAGGGTATATACACTAAGTTTGCTCACCAAGACGTCGCATATTGTGCTTATGTGTCTGACTAAATAATCAGAGCAACCGTAGTTCACCTAACTAAGGGTGAAATTAAGGAACCATTGACTATGGTCAAAGTTCCAAGGGGAAATGAGTGTGAGCTCATTTTAGAGTTTAAGAAAAACTCTCTAAGTTCTAAGTTATGTGGGGAAAAGTGGATACATAACAAGGAAAGCACCACAGAGAGTTTATAAACTTTATCCTATGGCTAAGTTATGACTCAATGGCTCTTATGAGGCCAAGAAAAGAGAAAGACTCTTATAATGCCTAGGTTTTGATTGGTTTATTGACACATGAGTCAACTGAAGAGGAATTTCCTTTGGAATAGGGAAAATAACAGTTTTATGTAACAAGAAGTTTAACACGGATATTTACATGAAGATGTGGTATTGAATAGCAAGGCATTTAAGTTGAGCAAGGTTTATAATATCATACAAGATTAAAACCAAACATTTGACATTGTATAAACAAGATATCATGATCAAGAATCAAGGACAAGCAAGAAATGTAACAAAACCCTAAAAAAGATCCTTACACTTCCCTCATGAGTAAATACCTTAAAATTAAATATTTTCAATAATCTCTTTTTATAGTCAAAAAATAAATTCCTTTAAGAACATGTAGCTAAAAGAATGGGTGAAAAAGAGTAAAAAATGATTGAGTTATGAATTATTGAATTTAAAGCATAAGTTAAAAATATCTAAAATGAACAAGTGATAAAAAAATTAGGAGAAAGGTCTCTCATGGGGTTTAAACCCGTGACCTTGTGTGTACAACCCAAAAGGCTTACCAAACGAGCCAATGCGCGCATCTTAACATGTATGGGCAACACCCCAATATATTTGAAACGAAGACGTTATGGAAATTTAAAATAAAAGGACGGGGCGAGGGGGATTCGAACCCCCGTCCTAGTGGTCATATGGCGTGTGTAGTGTGTGTGCTTGCCACTGGGGTAGCTGGTACATCCGGTCATAAACCTATTTCCATAAACATTTATTCTTTGACAAGCGAGGAAAAAGAATGCCAACAACATGCTACCACAACCAGCCAGAGCAAGGAGTCCAAAATTCAACTTGATAACTTATGAACCATCCAAACTGGACATAATCAACAATTCCCTTCTTCCAAAGTCATGCTCAACTTTAATCAAAATAACAAACATGACATGGATTGCTATATTGGAATTAAGTACAATGATCTTTAGATCCATGTACACTAACAATCAGAGCACTAACATGCTATAGATCTTAAGCTAACAAATGAGACTAGATGAACAACAGTAGGATGATAAAATGGATTAGGTTCCTGCTGTGTATGAGGTGGAGGGAGATAATGCCAGAACCAACAACTAATGTTAAATGAGAGCATCAGCATGAATACAAAGCTCTTATAACAGATGGTGGCATAGCATTGTATATCCAATAACTGTATGAACTAAAAACCTTATGAGATAGCTCAGAAAAACTTTGAATCAAATAGCATTGGTACAAAAAGTTCAAACCAGCAGGTGACAGTATTCCCAATTCATTCAAAAGTGTTAAAAGGAAAATTACATGATGATGTCATTGAAATACATGGTTATGTATGATATGATCAGCTCAGGTGTTGCACTTTTAATGTTCAAAAGCAATTCAGGCATGTTATCCTAAGTTATAAGACAGGAACAAGATTGGACAAACAATAACAGGTTCCATATTTAGGCAAGAACATGACAACCTCAATCATTAGTAGGTGACAAGATTTGGAGCATATCAACTAAGTATTGTCATACCCCAAATTTTGACCACTAAGATTTCCCATCATTGTGCAAATCATCACCACAATATGGATGAACCATCATGCCTCATCAAATGCCTTAAGGGTTGTTGAGCATTCACTACAATCAAAATTAGGGTTTTAAGCCCTCTCAGAGCCTTAGACAAAGGATCAATCAAGGATTGACTTGATCTTCAACTTTTCTAACCTCTCAAACATCCACAATGGATCAAAAGGACTCCCAGTTCAAGGATTAAGCACAAGGCTGCTCCCTTATAGATGGATCAAGTCTCAAGATCGACAGTGTCACCAAATTAGGATTTTGGTCGACCAGGGCCTCCAGATGGAAATTTTTCATCTGGGCACAAGCCAATGATCCAAAACATAACCTAATATACCCCCATGGAACCTCATGGACCCAAGCATCAAGTCAATTTGACCCAAGGGATGCATACATCAAAAATCAGGAATTAGGGTTTCTTGACCTAATTCACCCCTAAGTTGACTTTTGGGACAAATCATGAACCAAGACCTAAAGACATGATTTGGGGGTCTTTAATATACTATATTGATCCATTTGCAACAATGGATTAATCCAAGAAGCTTGAGCAACAAGTCTCAATTCCATCTGCACCACAATTAGGGTTTCGCGAGGAAAGTCAACTGTAACTTTGACTTTTGACCAGGACATGCTCCCAAACCCTAAGACATGATTCAATATACCCTATGACACCCATGGAACATGTCCATCAAGTTTGATTTAGGTCAAGGACATGATTTCCTGAAGAATTGCATAGTTTGGAATTCATCTGATAAAAAGTCAACTGTGCACAAAAGTCAACTTTGACTTTTTGAGATTTTTCACCAAAATGGATTTTTAACCCTAAAATGATGTTAATGTATGATTTGAATCATCATTCATCAAGAAAAATCAAAGAAAGTGGGATAACTTGTAAAAGGGGTAACCATAAAAACTTAGAAAAATTTCTAAGTTATGGAAAAAGTGACACTAATGTGCCCACTTTGGAGGACCATAACTCCTAAACCACAAGGCCATTGTTCCTCATTCAAAGCTTGATTTGTAGATCACATTGCCCTCTACAAAATAATCATACTGACCTAGGTCCAAATTCCTCATGGATTTTGAGTTATGGAGTGATCAAAATCAAGAAAAGTCACTTTGTTCCAACACTTAGTGAAAATTTCACTAAGTCAGAATCTGCCTTTACTTTTTTCCAAATGTAGGGGGATTTTTCACTTGGATTCAAAAGAGATCAAAACCAAACATGTTCAAACAGTTGTTGTATCATGTAAGGGCTTTCCAAAATGGCCAAAAACATTACCAAATTCAATTTGAGCTATGAGATATGACATTGGCAAGATGCCTTGCTGAAATCTGCCAAGGCAAGGCAGATTTTTGCACTTTTGGTCGATTTGCCAAAATCAGCCAATTCCAAGCCTTGTCATCACTTTGGACACATCTGAGGATTGAATCTAAAGGGGACAATCACTGAGCCAAGCCTCCAAAGTCTTTGGAACAAGAAATAGCATGTTGAACCTAGAATTGCCAAAATAGGGACAAGACTCCAATTTTGGATTTGAGCATTCAATGGAAGCATCAAGGTGGCATGGACTGAGCCATTCTCAACTGAATTCAGTCAAGACTTATCCAAGACCAAGGGAACCAGCAGCCTGTGCCCTAACCTCTAGTCAATGGCTAGAGGAGACTTGGATTTTCATTTGCCAACATTGGCCAAACCTACTCAGCAGTTGCCATTCACTATTCCTTGCAAAACAAACTTGCTCTACTATAAATAGAGCTCAATTGTGATCAGTTTGAGTACACCAAAGCCATCAAACAGATGCTTTCCTCAAAATCTCTTCTTTCACTCCAATTTTGCCTTCTAAGGCAAGTCACTATCGGGTTTTGAGTTTGAGAGCTTTTCCAATCAAACCAATCACACACACACCTCATATACATCACATATGAGCTTATCAAACACTTAAACAACAACTGGAACACTGATTTCTCAGAATCACCAGTCAATTGCTCAAGGTTTTAACCAAGTTGCAGTTGAGATGCCATGAAGTGATCCAGCCAATTTCAATCAAGTCCAAACATTCAAACACACTCCATAGGGTGTAGGGAAGCTGTTTAGATCATCACAACTCATCTGTAATACCTCCAACACAAATCACGATCACCAGCTGCAAGTGGTAAGCATGAGCTCTTCTAACTCTATGATCCATGCAATTTTTGCTGCACAATAATTTGGCCATATGTTCATAATCATGCATGGAATGTTTCCCCTCAATTAATTGCATTGTTTGAATCATGTATCAAAAATCCCAGCCTTCATGCAGAATCTAGGGTTCTTGAGGATTGTTCATGATTTCTTGTTTTATGTTTAATTTAAATGAAACTAATTGTCATAGACATGATCGTGAAGTTGAAACGAGTTGATTGGTATGTGGATTGCATGATATGATTAAGTATTCAGTGAGATTGGATAGAAAATGCAAATCTGAGAAACTCAGAACACGCGCGTGTTCTTGCCCTTGTTCTTGGCGCCATTTTCCAACATTTGAATATTTGAATTTTGTGATTTTTATTTAATTGATTCAAAAATTAATTTCTCTCTGAGTTTTAATGATTTTGAGTTGATTCTTTTTTTAATAATTCACAAAAATGTTGAAATATTTTATTTTCCCAAAAAATCCCAAAAATATTATTTATTTCATATAATAGATATTTTTGAAAAGAATTAATATTTTAATTGTTATTGACATTTAAAATATTTTTTCCCTATTGATTTTGAAAAGATTAATGACTTCTAATTATTTTGTAGGTCAATACTTGATTTTTGAAGCATTAATCCAAGATCATAATTTGTTTCCCACATGTTAAACAATTTTTTATCATTTTAATTGAATTTTTATTCAATTAAAATACATTTTGGAAATAAATTAGGGTTTTTGATTAATTCAACCCTCACAAATCATTTCCAAAACTTTTTGGGCCTCTATTAGAGTGTAAGACCCAACCCACTTGTACAGAAACAATTTTGGGTCTCACTTATTGTATAAGTCCCTCTGTACATTTTTAAATTCGGCACAATCGTCGCCAGTTTAAAAATAAACCATCTGGGCCTCTCCTTGAGCTATAAGACCCATTCAAAATTTTTGGGCCTCTAATAGAGTGTAAGACCCAACCCCCTTTTAACCAAAACCATTTTGGGCCTCACTTATTATATAAGTCCCTCTGCGTTAAAAGAAAACCTCGGCGCGATCGCCATTTTTAACGAAAAGTCATCTGGGCCTACCATCGTGTTATAAGCCCCACTCTTTTTCTTTAAAAACTTTTTGGGCCTCTTGAGAGAGTGTAAGACCCATCCCTTTGTACAGAAAACCTTTTTGGGCCTCAGTCACTTGTATAAGTCCCTCTGTACAAACTCAACAGTGCAATCACTGATAAAACCCCGGGCCTCTCCTTGAGCCGTAAGCCCCAAATCTTTCTTTTTCAAAGCACTTTCTCCTTTGATTTTGAATATACTGTTGTTTTCAATCTGTCTTTGTTGAACAACTAACCAAACAACATGGAAGATCTACAACCGAGTAAGTGTTTATATGCTTTCATTTACCGCTTTCATATACATATAACTGTATTGTGGGGCTGTTTCGCTATAAGTCTTCTTTCATAAACTCATATCAACTGTGTTATAATAGTATAGATATTTAGAGTTTCCTCGGCAACTACGTCTAGAACTAGGTAAATCCGTTTCGTTTATTCGTAGAAATAGACAGCTAGATCCCCAATAGGATCACTAGATACAGTCTTCTCTTCGGCTGTCCTCATTAGGAATTGTCAAGAAACTCTACTCCCAGAGATGAATGTATTCTCCGTGAATGGCATCTTTGAGTTTCTTCCAAATTCTCGAACTTTCCTGGCTTGATCTATTCCTTGGGAATAGCCTGTCTTGAATTTCTCGGGGTTTGGGGACCCACGGGCTTCTTAAAAGCATCGGCCTCCTCTTGGGCATCGTACAAGGACCCACAGGCTTCCTAAAAGCAACCCCGCCTCCTATTGGGCGTTGTACAAGGACCCGTCGGCTTCTTAGAAGTATTCACAGCCTCCTCTTAGGCTTCGTATAATAATCTCTTCCTCTGGGAATGATAGCCTCCTCTTGGGCTTAGTACAAGGACCCGTCGGCTTCTTAAAAGCTTCCAGCCTCCTCTTGGGCTTCGTACAAATTGTCCCGACAACCTCCTAGAGGTATAGTAACAGAACTTATTCATCTTCATAGAACAGTCCTTTCAAAGAATCTACTATTGTTTCTCAAAGCATAGTACAAAAGGTGAAACTCTAGACTTGGACAGTCTAATATCCTTGAGCTTCAAAGACATTCTCAAGTGACCCCTTCAAAAATAGGAAGGAAACCCGTAGACTCGAATAGTCTCAATACCCTTCGGATTTCCCACTTTCTTAAAGAACTGGAAATGTCCCTGATCCTCGAATCAAAATCCCTGAGGGCCAACATTACTCATATAAGAACTGATTTTCTCTTTAAATCAGCATACTGGACCTGTCACTCAACTGAAACAGCGCCATAGCCTCCTTTTGGGCCTTGTACAATGATTCTCCCCAGCGGAGTCAAACAACGTTTAGCCTCTCTCTCGGGCTTTGTACGAGACACATAAGAGACTCCCTCGTTGAGTCAATCACCCTTCCGCCTCCATCTCTGGCTTTATACGAGATACAAAAAGGTTCTTATTAAGCCAAACAAATTTCAGCCTCCATCTCAGGCTTCGTACGAGATACAAAAACACTCTCTTGTTGAGTATAAATCACTCTCTTGTTGAGTCAAACCTTTTAGCCTCCATCTCGGGCTTCGTACGAGATACCATAGAGGACTCTCTTGGCGAGTCACTTCCCTTTTAGCCTCTTCTTAGGCTTTGTTTAAGAAAACCACTGGTTGATCCAATCAACCTTTTAGCATCAAAATTATGCCTCGTTCACAGTACACAAACATCAACAACTCCTTCCCCTTCATCTAATCGCTGTAAGCGGCAAGCCTCTGGATCATCTACATCCATGCCACTGTCCCTCTTTTAGCATGAGAAATTCCTAAGGAAAGATAGCATTGCTCTACACTGAGTTAAAGTCTTCTCCTTCAGGTTAAAAATCTCCTATAAAGGAAATTATGGCATTACCAGATTCACACATCCCGGTTAAAGTAATTCTCCTTTATAAACAGTTGTGACATACAACCCCCTCTTTAGAGATGACAAATTCTCTCTAAAGTCAACACCCTTTCAGTTTCATATCTTGGGCTTTGAACAAGATACAAACTACCTTCAGCTTCACATCTTGGGCTTTGAATAAGATACCAACCACCTTTCGCTTCACGTCTTGGGCTTTGAACAAGACACCAAATCACCATTTCCTCCCATAGAATATGAGGAACTACGATCGCTCTGATTTCCCTGTTTCGGTAAACAGGAATACGTAGGCATAAGATTGAAAGAAAATATCTTAGCGAGCACACTAAACAAAAACCCAAAATCCCATACTTTCATATATCCGTCCTAATATCTAAACCTCCCACCAATCAACCAAACACCACTTTTAACAAAATACACCCGATAGAGACCCCGAATCTTTGTAGCATCTGTAACCTAACAGACCGTTGTTTAACCTCAGTTTGCAAGCAGGGTTAATTTGAGACATCTATTTCCCTTCCTTCATCAGCTTTAATAGGATAAAAAATGAATCGAGCTGTAGATACCAAAGAGAGGTAGTGCTTCGCAACCACATCCAAAAATCGCTCGCTACAGAAAAATGGCGACTTCACTGGGGAGCCATTAGGATCTATCTCACCTTTGTAGCGAGATCTTGTTCTCTTCCCATCTATTAGGTGGAAAACTTTAAAAGTGGCCCCCACCGTGAGACTCTTCTAACCTTTTTTCTCTTCTCTTGTGTGAAAACCACAGATTGGGGCTTCCGTCGGGGAACCCGTTTTCTGTCAGGAACTTAGAATTCTTATCTTTAAAGGTCTAGGATGATTAGGACAAATATATATATATATATATATATACTGCTTTTCCTAATTGATATATGTGTTTATTTTTCTGCTAATGGGAATGCGTGTGATGCCGCATGTGGAAAGATTGAGTATACACTTAAGATAGGTGATGGCGACGAGGTCAACCATCAACCTCAGTGGAGGCTTCCCAATGCAACCCATTCCCTCTCATAGGCAATGGGTCGGTTGTGGTGTCTGAGAAGCTGAGGAGCAAATTAGTGGCGCAGAGGCTATCGGAAATAGTTGTCATGCGATGCCACCCTCTTCTGAGGACTCATCAAAAAACATCACCTAGCACGGTTCCCGGCCCGCTGGTGTTTTCTTGACAAGAGTTAATGATGATGAGAGACAGGTACAAAAGTCACTAGTAAACCTTTGGGATGGGTAGAGCCTTGACTCCATGACAACGACCCTTTGACCCCATGTTTTTTCTATGTTTTTGTGTGCTGCATTCATGCATTCATTTAAAAAACATTAAAACATTCAAAAAAATTTCTCTTCTAGTCTCTCTGTTTTTCAAATTAAACTAAGACTGTGATTGCAAATATCAGAGAAAAGGATTGTGTTAATGGATTTTGGTAGAAGGAGAACTCATATGTACACCTTCAGGATTCCAAAACTAGAGGATTTGAGAAGTTTGGCGAGAATGATCACAAACCAAGAAGCCTTCAGAGCCAAATACGGAGGTCTGCTACCTCTGTTAAGGGTCCATGTGATTGAGGGAATCATGGATGCGCTCGTTCAATTCTACGATCTGGTTTATCACTACTTTACATTCCCGGATTACCCGCTAGCACCAACGCTGGAGGAATATTCTCACCTGATCGATTTACACATCACTGATCAATCTCCATTTTCTGGACTGGAAGAAATTCCAAAGGATCAGACCATTGCAAGAGCAATTCATTTGGATGAGTCAGAGGTTAGGATTCACATGACTTCCAAGGGTGGCATACAAGGTTTGCCAGCCCAGTTTCTGACAAAGAAAGCTCTGTACTTCGCTAGTATAGGGAATGGGACTGCTTTTGAAAGCATCTTTGTTTTACTCACCTAAGGATTATTTTTGTTGCCCAACATTAATAACTTCGTCGATATCAACGCTATTAAGGTTTTTCTCATTGGAAACCCTGTACCGACTTTGCTCGCGGATGCGTATCATTCTGTACACTTAGGGAATTTGTACAGCAGAGGGGAGATCACATGTTGTGTACCTTTGCTTTACAAATGGTTTATCTCCCATTTACCTAAGTCTACCGCTTTTTGGGATCATAAGAGTGTCGTACGTTGGTCGCAGAAAATCATATCTCTCACCAACTCTGATATAGATTGGTGCTATAGGATTTATGATGGAATCAGGATCATTGACCGTTGTGGAAACTTCCCCAACATACCCCTTATAGGAACTAAGGGAGGAATCAACTATCATCCGATATTGGTTCGCTGTCAGTTTGGATACCCGATGAGGCATGTTCCCCGGAATGCTCATCTGGAAGGTCTTTTCTTCAAGGAAGAAGAAAATGACAGAGCACTAAAGACGGAAATAGTGCACGCTTGGAAACACGTTCATAAGAAAGGACGTGAGTCTCTAGGAAAACCAGACTGTGTCTCGGTGGAGCCTTATCTCCACTGGGTACAAACTAGAGCTCTCAAGCTAAAGATGCCTTATCCTCGTTACGGAATTCTTCCGCCGAGGGAACCTGTCATGTACTTCATGACGGAAACTGAAAAGCTTCAGGTTACTCTCAACAAAGTTCAACGGGAGAGGAGGTCTTGGAAGAACAAGTACCGAACCCTCAACGTAGAGTGCATCAAAATACAGCAACTACTGAAAGATAAAGACGCTCTGATTGAAATTTTGGAGCAACATGCTCTAGAGTATCAGGATGACCAAAGGAATTTGCTCGCTCCTTTCACTTGGCAAAGGAATGACAACCCGACAACGGCTCCAGAGCCCCGGTCAAAGAAAAGGAAGATACCAGAATCAGCACCCGAGTTCTCTCGGGACCCCTTAGCTTAGGTTTCTATTTCTGCACTTTGTAATCTACTGTATTTTCGTTTCCACAATCCTTTGAATTTCAATAAAAAGGGGTTTCCCCACCGTTTGATATTTGGAATCTAATTGTCGAAGTTTATTTTGATTAAACCAAAAAACAATTAATATAATCATTGCATTCATCATTCTCACATCGCGTATTCTTCTTACCTACGAATCTCACGTTTGTGTCTCGGTTCTAGAGTCAAACTGTCTCACTCGTACAATACTCGGGCTAATAGCCAGAAAAAGATGGATGATCTTGAGGAAGAAAAAAGAGATTTGAAAAAGAGATCGATGCTCTGAGAGAGGATATAAGAAAGCTTCGTAACGACATGCAAGCCATGGCAGAAGCTCAGCTACAAAGGACTGTGATCTCAGAGATCACCTCAGCGCCCATAGGGGAGGAGTTTGATCCTAGGTATCAGATACCAAAAGATCGTCCCTGGGGCATGCCTGCAAACTATATCCCGGAAGGATATGTTCCGCCGATCATTGAAGATCAGAGAATCGTGACAGATGCCGCTGGGCCTGAAGGTTACAAACTTCGGGAAAACGAAGATGCCATAGGCATATTGAAGATTCCTGAAGGTTACAAACTTTGGGAAATGCCAAGACTCACTGTCGTAGTCACGATACCACCCCCTGTGGTGCACACTATCCCGGAAGGACAGATTCCACAGAAACCTTCTGGTAAAAAGGAAACTATGTTTGACCGAATAGATGAATTCCAGGAATAGTTCTTGGAAATGTAGAAGGAGCTGTAAGCCATTCGCGGTCAGGATCTATTTGGAAAGGACGCCGCAGACCTCTGCTTGGTCCCCAATGTGAAAGTCCCGCACAAGTTCCAAGTGCCCGACTTTGAAAAATACAAGGGTAACTCTTGCCCTCAAAGTCACTTGGTGATGTACGCTCGGAGAATGTCAGCTCAGACTGAGAATTAGGACCTGCTGATTCACTACTTTCAGGATAGTTTAACGGTGTTGTATTAAAATGGTACATGGGTTTAAATCGTGCTACGATTAGCACATTCAGAGATCTTGGCACTGCCTTCGTCCAACAATACAAATACAATTTGGACATGGCACCGGACAGAGATCAAATCAGATCAATGTCACAAAAGGACAAGGAAACCTTTAAGGAGTACGCTCAGAGATGGCGTGAAATTGCCGCTCAAATTTGTCCACCTCTTGAGGAAAAAGAGATGACAAAGATCTTCTTAAAGACCTTAAGCTCATTTTACTATGACAGAATGGTTGCCAGTGCACCCAGTGACTTCACCGAGATGGTGGGCATGGGAGTTCGTCTTGAGGAAGCCGTCCGAGAAGGACGTTTGGCAAAAGACGCTGGATCATCGAGTAGTACAAAACGATACGGTAGTGCTCTCCCTAAGAAAAAAGAGCAAGATATTGGGAATATCTCTCTCGAAAAGCAAAGGCGACGTTATCAACCGGTAGCAGCTGTAACTCTTGCTATCAGCCCTGCGCCTATTCCTACGTATCAACCTCAGGTTGCGCAAAGCCAACCTAATCAGCAAAAGACACAACAGCCTCTTCAGCAGGCTCGTCCTCCATACAATAACAACCGTACAACACGACCATCAGGGTTTGATCCTATACTCATGTTGTACGCAGAACTATTTCTGTTACTACTGGCTAAGGGGCACATCCAGACTAAGTCTCCTCTTACAGTACCAGAAAATCTGCCTTTTTGGTTTAAGGTGGATCAAACATGCCCTTATCATCAAGGAGGATCAGGGCATAACATAGAGAACTGTCTCAATTTCAAATTTGACGTGCAAAAGCTTATTAGGAGTGGGCTCTTATCTTTCAAAGATACGAATCCCAATGTTCTCACGAACCCGCTGCCTCAACACGAGAAAGTTGTAGTCAACCTGATTGAGAGAGAGTCTAACAATGCCTATCAAATTCACGATGTACTCTTGTTGAGTACCAATCTGGTCAAGATGCATTGTAGACAGAGTGGGTACGGCCATGTGCCACCTCATAATTATCACCAGTGTGATGTCTACTCTAAAAACAATCAAGGATGTTTTGTGGTGCAAGCAGCTCTGCAGGAACAGATGGATCTCGGATGGATCCAAGAGCACCGAGTTCGTGGAGTTAACATGGTCTATACGAACTCCAACGTCATTCAGAACCACGATATCGGTGCAATGAATGTCAACTTGGTGGCAATGCACTCAAGGCAAAGCCAGTATCATAATCTGCCGCGGCACGATTACAGTTCTTGTCTGACTTGCTCGGTAAACAAACAAGGATGCTCTTTCATACAGGAGACCCTCCAGTGTCAGATGGATCTTGGATGGATCCAAGACTACCATGATAGGAATCCCTATCAGATCAACATGGTTCAAATCTTCGATATTCGTTTAATGTATACCAGCTTGGTAGAGCTGCATGCTGAGCAGGTCCGACTCGGGTTTCTGGTATCACATGATTATCAGAACTATAAATCGGGTTGCGAAAACGATCAGGGTTGTGCCCTTGTCCAGGAGGCACTTCAGCACTTGTTAAATCACTGGTGGATGCCCATCTACATGGATGAAGATACTCAGTAGATTAGTATCAATAACAGGAATCCCACTCGGCGTCAAAGTCAGGATGTCCTATCAGTGGAAGCTAACCTAGTGAGGTTACATTGTATTCAAAGTGGGCGTGTTCAGGTGCCACCACACAACTATGACCGTTGTAGTGTCTGTTCGGAAAGTAACCAAGGGTGTTACCTTGTGAGAGCAGCTCTTCAGGGTCAGGTGGATCGTGGAGAGATTCGCCCATATTCGGGTTCTGGACCCATCAACTGGATGCCGAACTACCTTGCCAGTCAAGTCGAGGATGCTATCACAATCTCTGGTCGTCGCCAGACCAGGGATGTTTTTGCCATCATCCCTCTACTTGATGAATCTAGAATTCCCAACCGGGAACGGATCGAGATTACTTATGATGGTCAGAAAAATCAGAAGGTTCCCATAGTCATCTATCTACCGGGACCGCTACCGTATGAATCAACTAAGGCTATCCCTTACAAATACAGTTCAACGACAGTTGAAAATGGAAATGAAATTCCATTACCCTCCGTCGTGAATATTGCAGACATTAGTCGTGTAACACGGAGCGGTCGAATCTTCAACCGAGGAGTTGGAGAACCTAACAAGGAAAAGGAACTTCAGATGGAAGCTCCCAATCCATTAGTCGGTCAATCCAGTAATCCCGACCTTTCGAAAAATAATGATGAGATGCTGAAGCTCATCCAAAGGAGTGAATACAACATTGTTGATCAGCTGTTACAGACTCCTTCAAAGATCTCGGTATTATCACTGTTACTCAGTTCAGAAGCCCATAGGGAGGCTCTACAGAAAGTCTTGGAGCAAGCCTTTGTGGAACAGGATGTAACAATCAGACAGTTCGATGGCATTGTCTCTAACATCACTTCCTGCAATAATTTGGGATTTAGTGATGAGGAATTACCCGAAGAGGGTCGTCGTCATAACATGGCGCTCAATATCACAGTCAACTGCCAGGACGATGCTTTAGCCAGCATAATGGTAGACACAGGATCAGCCCTGAATGTTATGCCGAAGTCCACTTTGATGCAATTATCATTCAAAGGCCCTCCGATGAGAACCAGTGAGGTCGTCGTCAAAGCGTTCGACGGATCCAGAAAAATAGTTATCGGCAAAGTTGATCTTCCCATAACTATTGGTCCTCACACTTTCCAGGTCATGGACATCCGGGCAACATACAGTTGTTTATTAGGAAGACCTTGGATACATCAGGCTGGAGCGGTCACTTCAACCCTCCACCAAAAGCTAAAGTTCGTTCAGAACGATCAACTTGTCACAGTCTGTGGAGAACAGGCCTTGCTCGTGAGTAACTTATCGTCATCTACTTGTGTAGAACCCGAGGAGGTTATTGGGACGCAGTTCCAAGCACTGTCGGTGGGCAAGGACAATCAATCCCAAGGAGGAACCTTGATTTCCTCATACAAAGATGTTATCAAAGCGGTCGAGAGTACCGATACAACCGGATGGGGACAGCTTGTCATTCCTATTGACAATAAAACAAAGAAGGGTCTTGGTTTTTCTGCAACCTGTACCCAGACCGCTGCCAGCGATGGAAGTCTTCATCCCATTCAGAACTGCTTCCACAGTGGAGGTTTTCTTCACCCAGTCCCTCAAGCAGTCCATGCTATCAATGAGGAAGATCCCTCTGACACAGAGGAAGAGTGGAAGTCCTATCTTAACAAGGACGGTTATATGTCTCAGGACGAAACGCAAACTCCTTTTTGCTTTCCTACAGAGAGTCCGAGATTTATATCCAGGTCAGACATCGAAATGATATACAGGGATTGTGATCTAGAAGGATGCCGTGCTCCGCCAAATTCATTAGAGGAAGACACTCCGATGACAGACAATTTTAACTACAATTACTATGGCCCGATGGATGGTCTGCCAATGTGGAAACCTTATCCATGAGACTTGGGGCCAAAGAGTCAGCCGAACAATGAAAATCAGCTGACCGTCATTGAACAAAATACCTGTGTCCCCACCATGTCATGGGATCAACACTTAGGTCATTCAGAAACTACTCAACACGACGATGAATTTGCAACGTTTGCAGGACTTGAATTCATCAACTATGTTTTTCCCGAGGTCAACGTCATCGAGAGGGATGACCTCTCCAGTTCCAAAGAAATATGGGACACCTTGAGACAACCAAGTGGAAAATTCGACTTTGTGGTCAAGTACACCGCTCCCGAAAGCTCTCGTATCAGGTTCGAAGATATCCAGCCAACTGGATGGGGAGATACAGCTGAGAGCATAAATACTCTGCAAAATGCAATAGAGGAATCCTCCTACGATAATTCTGCATGGGAGACAGATTCCAATGATCCTACTCCACCAGAAATCAGTGTTAATTCTGAAGACAAATCGAGGAAGGTGCCACACTTTGTGATTCACCGAGGAGTTCGCCGCCAATGGGTTGCCGTCGAGGTTCCGAAGATCGTTCATCAGTCAAAGTAATTGCCATCTTTAACCTTTCACCCTGCTCAGGTGAAACGGATGTTTTGATAGGGATCACTTTCTGTAAATATCCCTCTTCGCTCCGCCTAAAGCTACAGAGTTTTGTTTTATAGGGCTGTAGTTTCAAGGATCAACTTGTTCATTAATAAAATAACGTCGTTCTGTAATTTCTGCATTAATTGTTGTTTTCTCTTTTTGCTTTTTCAGAAAATGGTAATCCTAAAAAACAATCAATAATAAAAACAAGCAGTAATAAAAAAATACACTGCACACACTTTTGCATTCTCTCTATCTCTTCTAAACACAAATCATCACGTCATGCAGATTGCTTGTTTTAAACCCCGTTGAAACATACGATCCGATGCCTTCTCCCGACTTTGGGTTCCCGATATTTAGGGTTGAAGAAGAAGTTGACAACGAAATTCCAGAAGAGATCTCTCGACTACTCAGACAGGAGGAAAGGTCCATTGAACCTCACAAAGAACCGTTGGAAATTATCAATGTGGGTTCGGAAAAAGAGAGAAAAGAAATCAGGATTGGGGCACTACTCAGTCTAACTGCCAGAGAGGGTTTGATAAAGCTTCTCAGAGAATTCCCCGATGTATTCGCTTGGTCCTATCAGGACATGCCAGGGTTGGATACCAGCATCGTGGAACATCACTTACCGTTGAGATCGGAATGTCCGCCAGTAAAACAGAGGTTGAGACGGACTCACCCGGACATGGCCATCAAAATCAAAGAGGAGGTACAGAAACAGATCGACGCAGGTTTCCTCGCTACATCTGAATATCCTCAATGGTTAGCCAACATCGTACCCGTTCCCAAAAAGGACGGAAAGGTCAAAATGTGTGTTGATTACAGGGATCTGAACAAGGCAAGTCCAAAGGACGACTTTCCTTTACCACACATTGACATGCTGGTAGATAGTACAGTAAAGTTCAAAATTTTCTCCTTCATGGATGGATTCTCGGGCTATAACCAGATCAAAATGGTGCCGAAAGACATGGAGAAAACTTCGTTCATTACCCCATGGGGTACCTTTTGTTACAAGGTGATGCCGTTCGGCTTGAAGAACGCCGGGGCAACCTATCAAAGGGCCATCACTGCTTTGTTTTATGACATGATACACAAAGAAATCGAGGTATATGTCGATGACATGATTGTAAAATCTAAGACAGAAGAGGAGCATGTGACCCACTTGTCAAAACTATTCGAGCGTTTGAGGAAGTACAAACTCCGCTTGAATCCCAACAAGTGCACCTTCAGTGTCCGTTCGGGGAAACTCTTAGGGTTCATCGTCAGCCAGAAAGGGATTGAGGTCGATCCTGACAAGGTCAAGACCATTCGAGAAATGCCTTCTCCGAAAACTGAAAAACAAGTCAGATGATTCTTGGGACGTTTGAACTACACCTCCAGGTTCATATTCCTTATGACCGCCACATGTGCGCCGATTTTCAAATTACTCAAAAAGAACCAGGATTGCGTTTGGTCAGAAGATTGCCACACCTCCTTCGACAGTATTAAGGAATACCTGTTGAATCCGCCGATTCTATCACCTCCAGTGGAAGGAAGACCACTGATAATTCACCTCACAGTCCTAGAGGACTCAATGGAGTGTGTACTTGGACAACAAGACGAAACAAAATGGAAAGAGTCTGTCATCTACTATCTGAGCAAGAAATTCACCGACTGCGAGACTCGGTACACGATGCTTGAGAAAAGTTGTTGCGCTTTGGCTTGGGCAGCCAAACGTCTTCGCCAATACATGATTCATCATACTACTTGGTTGGTTTCCGAGATGGATCCAATCAAGTATGTCTTCGAAAAGCCTGCTCTCACGGGAAGAATTGCCCGTTGGCAGATGTTATTATCAGAATATGACATAGAGTACCACGATCAGAAGGCCGTTAAAGAAAGTATTTTAGCCGATCATTTGGCTCATCAACCGATTGGCGATCAAGAATCAATCGGGTTTGACTTCCCAGACGAAGATGTCATGTATCTAAAAATGAAAGATTGCGATGAACTGTTACCCAGTGAAGGGCCAGAACCAGGTTCCCAATGGGGACTTATCTTTGACGGAGCAGTTAATCATTATGGAAACGGAATTGGGGCAATCATTGTTACCCCTCAGGGTACCCACATTCCTTTCACTGCCAGACTTATGTTCAAATGTACGAACAACGAGGCCGAATACGAAGCCTGTATTATGGGTCTCGAAGAATCGATTGATTTAAGGATCAAAAACTTGGACGTATACGGCGATTCAGCCTTGGTTATCAATCAGATAAAAGGAGATTGGAACACATACCAATTAGGACTGATTCCTTACAAAGACTATGCAAGAAGGTTGTTACCCTTCTTCAACAGAGTCGAGTTTCATCACGTCCCTCGTAATGAGAATCACATGGCTGATTCCTTAGCCACTCTCTCTTCTATGATTAGTGTAGGTCAATGGAACGACTTACCTAAGATCGACATAATACGCCTTGAACGGCCCGCCTACGTCTTCACGATCGAAGCAGTCATAGACGACAAACTTTGGTATCACAATATCAAATGCTTCCTTCAGAAACAAGAGTACCCACCTGGGGCACTAAGGAAGGACAGAAAAACCCTCAGAAGATTGGCTGGAAGCTTCTTCCTGAGTGGTGACACTCTTTATAAGAGGAATTTTGACTTTGTCTTGCTCCAATGCGTAGACAGACCAGAAGCAGACATGCTTATGAAAGAAATTCATGAAGGATCCTTTGGCACTCATGCCAACGGATACACAATGGCGAGAAAAATTCTGAGAGCAGGGTATTACTGGTTGACAATGGAATCCGACTGCTACAAGTACATGAGGAGGTGTCACAAGTGTCAAATATACGCAGACAAAATTCATGTACCGCCATCGCATCTCAAAGTTCTCTCTTCCCCGTGGCCTTTTTCCATATGGGGAATCGACATTATTGGCTTGATTGAACCTAAGGCTTGGAACGGACATCGGTTCATTCTGGTCGCCATTGACTACTTCACCAAGTGGGTCGAAGCAGCATCATACGCTAATGTAACCCGACAAGTAGTGGTCCGATTTATCAAAAACAATATCATCTGGCGTTATGGTGTTCCAAGCCAGATCATTACTGATAATGGATCTAACTTGAACAACAAGATGATGAAAGAGTTGTGCGTTGAGTTCAAGATCGAACACCATAACTCATCTCCCTACCGACCCAAGATGAACGGAGCGGTAGAAGCGGCTAACAAGAACATCAAGAGGATCATTCAAAAGATGGTTGTAACCTATAAAGATTGGCACGAGATGCTACCCTTTGCTCTTCACAGTTATCGAACATCTTTCCGCACTTCAACAAGGGCAACCCCTTTCTCTCTAGTATATGGCATAGAGGCAGTTCTCCCCATAGAAGTAGAGATCCCATCAATCCGGGTATTGATGGAATCTAAGCTTTCAGAAGCTGAATGGTGTCAAAGTCAACACGAAGAATTAAACCTGATCGAAGAGAAGAGAATCACGGCACTGTGCCACGGTCAGTTGTATCAGCAGAGAATGAAGAAGGCGTTCGACAAAAAGGTCCGACCTCGCGTCTTCAGGAAAGGAGACCTCGTGCTTAAGAAGATACAATCGTTTCTCACTGACTCTCGGGGCAAATGGACCCCAAATTATGATGGCCCCTATGTGGTCACGAAAGCTTTCTCAGGCGGCGCCTTGAGACTTACAACCATGGACGGAGAAGAATTTTCCTATCCCACAAATGTTGATGTAGTCAAGAAATACTTTGCCTAAAAAAAACGTCTCGGTGGATTGAAAACCTGAAAGGGCGGTCCAGGTAAAAGTTAGAGACATGAAAAAAAATCATCCCGGTGGATTGGAAATCTCAAAGTACAATCCAGGAAAAAATTAGGGATAATGGCAAGTAACTATGTTCAACAAAGGCAAGTCCCTCAGCAGCAGTTACATCATCCATCGGAGGAAAACTCCAGTCAGGGCCATCTTCGACAGAAGCTCAGGATGTCCTGAATTCAAAGTTGGTAGAAGGATAATGGTTGTTATGTTTCAACGTAGCCCTTTTCCCTGTAAATTACCATTTTCAAACTTTGTATATACTCTTTGGAATCGCGCGTTTGGCTGATCTCCATCTTATCAATAAAATTTGAGCCCTTGTGCTTTTGTTTGTAATTCTTATTTGTTTTAGCTTTACAGAATGGCGTTTTAACATGATTAGCGATTCTTGAAATGAAACAAAAATGAATTTACTTGTTAAAACTTTTTCCGCTTTTAAATTAAAGATGGAAATTGCTTTTGACTGTTGAACATCGAAAGAACGTCGATTGCGTCTCCAAAGACGTTTGAATTTCAAAGTGCAGAATCAAAGTACTCCTTCTAGGCCAGTACGCCTGAACGAAGGATCAACTGTATGAGATGCGGCTTTCTCATCTGATACCCTTGGCCGAGTTCTCATCTCCTAAGCCCGATCAACGGTAGTTCCCCGCGAGGACTACTTCTCCTAAGCAAGGTAGAAGTGCTACTTTTGGACCAACGGTACTTCTTCGCCCCGCGATGGCCGAGTATCTAGTCATGTTCATCTATTAGTTTGTATGTCGCGTCAGTTTTGTCAGCATATACATACATACATTATGCATTTGATTTGCATTCATATTCATATTGCATCACTATCACTCTCGTCGGTCTTATCCCCTAGTGATAACAGTCCTCTCAATCGAGTTGTCAGTTCTTTCCTCGTCAAGAAATGTTGCGTCTACACTACCTCTCTCCTCTAGTGTATCTCTGGATTATAGTCGGCACGCGACCACTTTGATAACTTGAACCTCTGAAAAGCCAGAGAAGCTTTCTACAAATGTCACTCTTCGCCATTGAAGATGATATCCTTGCTTTCCCGGATTAAAGAAAAATCCCCAGAGAAAGCCTCCTAAGCAGAGATTTGGCAGTACAGCTGCCTTTCTCTGAAAGACCGCTGATGAAAAGGTCATCGACACCTCAAAATTGAAGCCCATCATATGGCATTTCTCCGGGAAGATCCAGAGAAAAGTATGATGTAAGACCCCAAGCGGAAGCAGTCTCTCAAGAGACTCATTTTCCCCAGATAGAGTCGACAAAAGGCGTCTCCAACAGATAAGTTTGTGCTCCTCTACAACTCAGACGATTGGGCTCCCTAGCCAGTCTGACGTCATTTTTTCCCTCAAATGGCATCTCCCCAGGAAAATTCGGCGAGAAGTTTGAGGAAAACCGCTACAAATAGCGTCCCTTGTCAAGAAAGTTTATTGACAAAAGAAACTGAGACCAGTTCCTTGGTAGGAAACCAGGATCGAGGGGAAGTTTACATTAGAATCTGAGACCAGTTCCTTGATAGGAAACCAGGATCGAGGGGAAGTTTATTCCAGAAACTAAGACCAGTTCCTTGGTAGGAAACCAGGATCGAGGGGAAGTTTACATCAGAAACTGAGACCAGTTCCTTGGTAGGAAACCAGGATCGAGGGGAAGTTTATTCTAGAAACTAAGACCAGTTCCTTGGTAGAAAACCAGGATCGAGGGTAAGTTTATTCCAGAAACTAAGACCAGTTCCTTGGTAGGAAGCCAGGATCGAGGGGAAGTTGACAAAAGAAACTAAGACCTGTTCCTTGGTAGGAAACCAGGATCGAGGGGAGGTTTATTTCAAAAGAAAACTGAGACCTGCTCCTAGGCTGAAGACCAGGATCGAGGGGAAGTTTACCTTTTCTAAGCATCATCACTTAGCTAAAGAAGATGAATGCGTAAGCTACCATTCATAACCACCATCAAAATTTCGGGTATTCCAATATTTAATCCTCTTGCACCCCGAATGCCCGAATACCTTCGTCATTCACACCTTCGGGTCCAAGAAGATTAAATAGGGGCATCTATCATACCCCAAATTTTGACCACTAAGATTTCCCATCATTGTGCAAATCATCATCACAATATGGATGAACCATCATGCCTCATCAAATGCCTTAAGGGTTGTTGAGCATTCACTACAATCAAAATTAGGGTTTTAAGCCCTCTCAGAGCCTTAGACAAAGGATCAATCAAGGATTGACTTGATCTTCAACTTGTATAACCTCTCAAACATCCACAATGGATCAAAAGGACTCCCACTTCAAGGATTAAGCACAAGGCTGCTCCCTTCTAGGTGGATCAAGTCTCAAGATCGACAGTGTCACCAAATTAGGGTTTTGGTCGACCAGGGCCTCCAGATGGAAATTTTTCATCTGGGCACAAGCCAATGATCCAAAACATAACCTAATATACTCCATGGAACCTCATGGACCCAAGCATCAAGTCAATTTGACCTCAGGGGATGCATACATCAAAAATCAGGAATTAGGGTTTCTTGACCTAATTCACCCCTAAGTTGACTTTTGGGACAAATCATGAACCAAGACCTAAAGACATGATTTGGGGGGCTTTAATATACTATATTGATCCATTTACAACAATGGATTAATCCAAGAAGCTTGAGCAACAAGTCTTGAAATTCTGGTATAAGATATGTGATGTTAAGTGCGATGTCACAACATCAATATCTTCTGTATGAACAAGACAATAAAAGTACTGAAAAGTATAAACAACACACTGAATTGTTCACCCAGTTCAGTTCAACAACCTACATCTGGGGGAATACCAAGCCAGGAAGGAAGTCCACTATTAGTAGTATCAAATTACAGACTCAACAGACCAGTTGACAATCTACCTAATTCAATCACTACCCAATGACCCTTCTACCTAAGTCCTCCCTAGGTAAGAGACTCCATCTCACTTCCAATCATAGCAATGATGTCTAGCAGTCAACTACACCGCCACTGCATCAACAACTTGATTACCATCAACGGTTCAATCATAAAAGACACCCTTTCATGACACACTTTGGAGTTGCTTCAAAGCTTCCTCCAAGAACAATATCAAACTCATTACCTACAGGTTTCTGAGTTAAACACAGTGACCATCTCACAACCCGAGTGGTTCACTTAGACAAAGCCCTAATGATCTACATCTTGGACCTGTACCTATTTTAGGTTACAAGCATTCAATTTAAACTTTTTCCCAACTGGATTTGGGCCTTCAAATCACAACATATCAGCTGCTACAAATCTGCAAAATATTCTCCTACAAAATAGGTCTTCAATAAACTCTTCCTAATTTATCTCCATATCTTTTTGCACAAAAATAGTAACAAACTATTCTCCATATCTTTTTGCACTAAAATAGTAACAACCTATTCTTCAATAATCTTCACTTTTTAATTCAGCTGCAAGATCTTCTCCATAAAAATATCTGATGTGATTTGAATTTAAAAAAACAGATTTTATCTTCAAATCTTTTTAAATCTTCAACCCTTAAACACATCAACAAATCTGCACAAAATCAGATTGCAACAGAAAATATTTCTCCCAAGATATTCGCACACTAAATCTCTAACAGATCTGATCAAATCAAACTTAAATGCACAGCCCTAAAACATCACCACCTGATGTTCTAATGTTCTGGTATAGTGATGTCAAGACATCGCATGTGACATCACTCTTCAGTACTTTAACTCTTCATCACCTTAACATTCACTAATGTTATGACTCAATGTTAAGACATCAGACACATGACATTAACATTGTTCAACTTTGTTTTACCAAAATTCCAGCCAATACAAGAACTAACAATCTCCCCCTTTGGCTAATTTTGGCTAAAACAATCTCAGCTAACATCAGCAGCAAAAACCAACAAGCTGCATAAACTCACTTTCACATCAGCATAGGGCAAACTCCCCCTCAAACCAAGAACCAGCTCACAGCTATTCAAACACTCTCCCCCTCAACTGCTGCACCATATCAAAAAAGGCTTCACAACCACACCACGCCTTGGTAACTCTCTCCCCCTTTTTAGCCATAATTTGACAAACATTGGGGTAAATGTACACTAGTTGTCCAATCCATTGATACACCAGGTCTAAACTGTCATGTCTGTAACACCCCAATTTCCATCGCGAATAAATAATACATAAATAAAATCAGAGTAACTAAAAATTTATTTTTCTAACAGAAACAAGGATGTCACATTTAAATAAACAAAACATCATCCCTGCTCATAACTTTGATACATAGCATAAAATAGAATACGCTCAAAGGGGAAAAATTTTCCATATAAAGGGAAAGGTCAATTATGGAATAAAGCGGAAAGATCCATAACCGACTTGTTTTACAAAATAAATCATTTTAGAACATCAACTATATACATAAAAGTACTACAAAATACATTCAACAAATGTATACATATATATATATATCGTTCCCCGACTCCCATGCTACGTATCAGAGCAGACACCAAGACCGACAACAGAACGGAGGGCTAGTCTTCACAAAAAGACCTCCAGCAACTCTAATCTGCAATGCCTCATAGAGCATTATAAAACAGCAGAAGGGTGAGAAATAACAACTAAATCAAGATTGCATAATAATATGCAAACACACATTCAAACACATGTATAAATCATCTCACCCATACCATCACATACTAACACATATAGCATGCCGCAAATACAAAACATATCACACATAATCCAACCACAATTATGACATATGGAACCACACCACCACATCACCACAAAATATAGCATATATCAATTATACCGACATAATCACATATTCACACATAATGCACACTAAAGTTATGACATAAAGAATCACATCATCACATCACAAATCAATGCACAATTTCCACACATAATCAATCAAATCATGATTTTCCACACATAATGCATCCATTCACAATTCTCACACATAATCAATCCATGATTTATGCAAATGCACAGAGACCGACACAACGACTCTATGCAAATGCCATGCGGTACCGACTTCCAATGTTTCTCATCACTAGTTCACTCAAGAACTCTGCTGGAACCATCGCTCGTTACTTAGTGTAACTCCCCGTCAGGCATACGATGTTCCCCGTCGCTTTAGGTCCCCACATGGGCACACGACGTTTATGGATTGCTTTAGGTCCCCACATGGGCACACAATCCGATCGCTTTAGGTCCCCACATGGGCACACGATCGTCTATAACCATTGCTTTAGGTCCCCACATGGGCACACGATGTTATAGCAAATTCCCTCTGGAACCAAACCATCACTCAGGACGTCACAACAATGCATATCATGATGCTTGGCATACAAGGACTCATGACAATCAAATGCATCTTCACAAATCAACAATATGATTATCACATCATCATATTCATGCATTGGCAACAATTCAAACAATGCATATCATCACATACCACATACCACAACAATCATACAATCATTACAATTCATTCCACAAGAGATTCACACCACAAAGGCTACCCATAACACATCATAACAACATACATTGATATTCAATCAAACAATGTATTTTACCACACAACAACATCATTAATCACGCATCGAAGTCTACTTCAAAACAATGCACATATTTGCCATAAAGCCATAAACCATCATCACAACATTCCATCATGTATATTCACATCATATAACAGCACACAAGCTACATGTTACATAACAAAAGCATATAGCATGATAACACATCAATCGCACACATTGTACTCGATAAAAACCCGACAACCCGACTATTTTTCCAAAAACATGAATTAATTAAATCATATTTTACCCTCCAAACCATTTTTAATAGAAATAACTTTTCATTAGCTTTCCAACGCTTCAAACTGGGGTCAAAACGGACTTACGGTTCAAAAGTTATGAAGAAAACAAAATCGGACATTTTGGAAAATTTGAGATCATGAGCCGACGCATAGAATCATGAGTCGACGCATAAACTTGAAAATTTCACCCGGGTCAGCGCATGGTTTTACGAGTCGACGCACAGTTGCAGGGGTTAGCGCACGAGGTGCAGATTTTGCTGAAAAATCAGTTTTCGATCGTTAAATGACTTCCGGACCCCCGATTTCGATTCCGTAAAAAGCTGCGATCTCAGAATTCAACGTACTACAATATTTTCACCATTAAAAATCCATCCAACACATTTTCCATTTTTGAAATATTTTGAAACATAATTTTATCAATTTACTCTACTCCAAACTCACTCAAAACCACTCGAAAACACACAAATAACCATTCCCGATTAATTTCTATCCTTACCCGATTAAATATCAACCTATACAGATGTTACCAAACATATCCAAACACTTTTACTCAATCATAACATATTTTGCACAAAAACATCAACATATATCAAAAACTCAACGGTTACAAATTCAACTCGATTCAATCAAACGATCACACTAAATCAAGACCCAACATCACACGACTCTACTCCACGATTTATTCTGACTTTCGTCCGTAAAAACATCGATTTCTAATCCTTTTTCTCATTTTGACCTAGAATTGAAAAATTATGAAAAGCAAGTAAAACATTCACACAATCACACACATATACATATACAAGCAAGATATAATTGAAACTTCTCACCCTTACCCGATTATTCGCGCTTTAAACGGAGTTTTCCCGATTAATTCCTCTTTCTCCTCTTCTCTCTTTATTTCTTCTCCTTTTTTCTCTTTTTCTCTTCTCTTACTATTTTTCTCTCTCTATTTCTATTTATAAAAATATCTACCCCCAAAAAGACCAAAATACCCCTCAGCTCAAATATCTCCCAAACGCTCTCAAAATGCGATAAAACATAAACATATCGATGAAATATATTTCGGGAAATAAAAGTTGAAAAGAAATTATAATTTATTGCAAATATTTTACCTATCAGGGAAATTAACCAATTAGCTCAATTAGCAGGTAAATTACAATAAATTCACACATTTCACAAAATTCACATAATTGAAATAAATAAATGCAATTAAACAAATCGGGGCGTTACAATGTCCATCAAGCACGACATAACACCTTCACCAGAGCCACAAACAATCTAGATAACCAAAAGTTCAACTCCCCCTATCTAAGATAACCAGTGCTCCATAGCAAGATGAACACCTTAAATGAATGGAAAACATAAGACTCATCTTCATGTCTTCAAGAGCGCACCCTCTTCTCAACACACATGCTGAACGCATTCACTTAATGCTTGATCCTCAAACAACACTAGTACATTTAACTGACAGAAGTTGCTCCTTCAACAATAAACACCACAAAATCACCAATGATATCCCATGACACCTTTATGATCATCTAGTAAGAATGTACCAGGATCACCTCCAACAACCTCTTGGATTGAGACCAAAATCATCATTGATCCCTCTCATCCAGAAACCATCCATACCCTGTACAAATCCACAGCCATAGGCACTCTTGTTCCATACAATCATCTACAAGATCTGAGGCACACATACACTGCCTTCCACTACAAGTTAAGTAAAGTCCTCTTACTTTGAATTAATACCACACACCAAGACAAGTGTGACATCTCCCATCAACAAAACCTCCTACAGAGTTCTTCCAGAAACTGCAGAGCAAAGTAAATTCTCCCAGACACAAACAAAGTTGTCCTTCAAACTCCTCCTCAGAAGCATGTGTGCATATGATTCAAACAATTAGCTTCACAAGGGTAGAACCATTCATGTCCACACCAATATGCCATCCAACAGCCTAATGTCATAACATGTTATCTGACATTATCTCCTCACAAGATTCAACCAATCTTCACAATCTTAATCAGCATGCAATCTTCACAATATATGTACCTTTGCAGCAAAATTCATAGACAAGTACTTCCCCTGTCATGGTTAACTAATGCTGAAGATGAACATTTGAGCACACTTGCTGAGCACATGCATATTGGTACCATTGTATCCATTCCCTATCATACTCTACATCTTCAGACTTCCAATCAATCAATACCTGATCTACTACAGTCTCCTCTACATTCTCCATCCAAGGCATACCTTCTACTTCATCATTCTCCCGTATGACTATGTAGACGCTCCTTAGGCATAATGTAGGCACCACCCTTCTGAACCAGAGCATAATCATCCTTCACCAAGGATATCTAACCAGATAATGTCCCAACACAAGTTAGAACATTTGCCATTTATCAAGATATCATCACCATGATTCTTAATATGCTCCACCAACTGGAATTACTATTGCATAGTAATCCAAAGAACTAGAGAATTAACCTCTCATCCACCTTCAAGAAGAATAATCTCCTTGAGTCTTCAACTCATCACCCTTCTGCCCAAGAGTAACTAGTTCCAAGACAACCAGCTGCCACACTCTGATCATCTTGATTCTTCGAATTCACTTCTGAGATCAACCAATTGCCACAGTTTGATCACCTCACGCATGAATCCTCATATGAAAATAGTCAAATGCCACATTTTGACCTTTTTCACGTTTGTTAGAACTCTCACAAAGATATCTTGATCCACCAAGGAAACCAGATCTTCAAGTCACAAGTTCCACTTGCCCAAAAGCAAACACACTTAGACTCCCTAAGCCATGGTCATGTAACATCTTCTCAAACCCCAACTCCCGCAAACTGTATGAGATAGATCTTTTTGAAGCATCCATAACTTCCATTACTGTAGATCCCTCTATCTTAAGCTGATGTCACCAGCTGAGACTCCTGATGTTAAGCTAGATTACGACATCCAACTGTTGAATTCAGCTCCTCCTTCTGCCACTCAGAAGAACCTCTTCCCTTTGCAGAAATAGATTTCCATGCTCTCATAGACTTGATTCAACAATCAAGTTTGAGTAGACAACCTCCATTCTGCTTAGGAATTCCAAAGACTTCAAATCTGAATCTTCAGAAAATAAGTAGTCCAAGACTACCCCATAGCAATACTAAAGAATGTCACTTCCTTTAGTAGAACCGTCAGTAGAGAGCCAGAGATAACTACCACTTATCCTCGACCTTCACAATCAGATCAAACACCATTCTCCAACCTGATCCAAGCTGTACCCATCAAGATGTGATGTCTTCATATCTTTCAGCCTTAAAGCCAACAACTTGTCTGACTTGAGATGTTGGATGTCATCAACATTTCACAATCTGCCTCTCAGAATCCAAACACATCCCGGACTCTTTGGATGATACTCCATAGTAACCAATCAACCCCACAAGTTGATTTAACTCCAAAGTGCTTAACCCTTGCAAATACTTCAAAATAGCCACATAGAGAAAGGTAAACTCTCAACACTTCTGCAGTCCTGCACTTTTACCTCAGACATATACATAGTCTCCCGTCAATGTATTTTGTCATTAGTTGAATGCACAACCTCATCAAAATACTCCACTCCTGTCAAGGTAACCTTCTCACACAACAGGCATCTGCTGATTCTTCTTTAAAATAAGCTATCATGACAACCATTCACACCACAACAGCATTCCAGGTTAGGTCAGTGTCTTGACCTTTCACTCCTCCCTGAGCAAAGAACATATTAATCCACACATATCTCTTGTAGGGAACACACGAGAACATATCACCAACTTGCATAACACACTCTTCCAGCAGCACAAGGTTCAGACCTCTTGTCCTTCTGCACACCATAGACAATCTGCTACCTTGAAGCAAGCACCAATTGACCACTGGCTAATTTACCCCGCTACTGCACACATCTCTTGGAAGCATTTTCCGTATAAAATAGTCCTCAAGGATCCTCTCCTTCTCTTCTGCTATCAAGATTACTACCTTTTCTACAACCAGCCCATCTGAGATGCTATGACATCATCTCAACCCATGTTCAACTTCACAGCTTCAGAGATCCCTTAAAACAGCTACAATTTAATAGAACTTTGATTCAACATTTACCATAGACTGCTGATATGTAGCGCAATGTCGAGACATATTAAGCTCAGCTTCTTTCTTGATGAAACTTCCTCCTCATTAGGTCTCCACAACTAGGCTCAAGAGATAACTTATCAGGATCTTCACTCCTGCATGAAAGATTTGACAGTGATACTCTTTTTGCTTTGGCTCTACCCTCTTCTTTCACCATCAAGAAAGAAGGAATCACTGTTCTGAACAGATTGGACTTCAATGACTGACTTGAAATAAGTTCCTCATCTGATCCTTCCATGTCAACCAGTCTTTAGAAGATCCATTCACCTTATGAACACTTCTCTCACAAACAAAGATATGAGATAATCCTCAAGTAACTTTGGCATCTCTAACCAACCGGCTGAAGCTGTCTTGCATAAACTACAACATCGTAGAATATCCTGCTGAGGAGACCAAACCCTAATGTCTTTCCAAGACACCAGAGATACGAGAACCAACCAAGGTTACAACAGATACCATGCAGCGGAACACTCCTCAACAACCTTCAGGCACTACTCGAACATCCTTGCACACTATCAGCATAAACCACGTGCCAACAATACTATATCATGAATAGTCCATACTTCACTCCAAGGGATCATCCAAACCACTCTCTTCCTTGCTCATGAACCAGAAAGTATCTTCCCAAGATCTCATCCAGAAACAGACAGGATGCCTGCTCTGATACCAATTGAAATTCTGGTATAAGATATGTGATGTTAAGTGCAATGTCACAACATCAATATCTTCTGTATGAACAAGACAATAAAAGTACTGAAAAGTATAAACAACACACTAAATTGTTCACCCAGTTCAGTTCAACAACCTACATCTGGGGGCATACCAAGCCAGGAAGGAAGTCCACTATTAGTAGTATCAAATTACAGACTCAACAGACCAGTTGACAATCTACCTAATTCAATCACTACCCAATGACCCTTCTACCTAAGTCCTCCCTAGGTAAGAGACTCCATCTCACTTCCAATCATAGCAATGATGTCTAGCAGTCAACTACACCGCCACTGCATCAACAACTTGATTACCATCAACGGTTCAATCATAAAAGACACCCTTTCATGACACACTTTGGAGTTGCTTCAAAGCTTCCTCCAAGAACAATATCAAACTCATTACCTACAGGTTTTTGAGTTAAACACAGTGACCATCTCACAACCCGAGTGGTTCACTTAGACAAAGCCCTAATGATCTACATCTTGGACCCGTACCAATTCTAGGTTACAAGCATTCAATTTAAACTTTTCCCAACTGGATTTGGGCCTTCAAATCACAACATATCAGCTGCTACAAATCTGCAAAATATTCTCCTACAAAATAGGTCTTCAATCAACTCTTCCTAATTTATCTCCATATCTTTTTGCACAAAAATAGTAACAAACTATTCTCCATATCTTTTTGCACTAAAATAGTAACAACCTATTCTTCAATAATCTTCACTTTTTAATTCAGCTGCAAGATCTTCTCCATAAAAATATCTGATGTGATTTGAATTTAAAAAACAGATTTTATCTTCAAATCTTTTTAAATCTTCAGCCCTTAAACACAGCAACAAATCTGTACAAAATCAGATTGCAACAGAAAATATTTCTCCCAAGATATTCGCACACTAAATCTCTAACAGATCTGATCAAATCAAACTTAAACGCACAGCCCTAAAACATCACCACCTGATGTTCTAATGTTCTGGTATAGTGATGTCAAGACATCGCATCTGACATCACTCTTCAGCACTTTAACTCTTCATCACCTTAACATTCACTAATGTTATGACTCAATGTTAAGACATCAGACACATGACATTAACATTGTTCAACTTTGTTTTACCAAAATTCCAGCCAATACAAGAACTAACAAGTCTCAATTCCATCTGCACCACAATTAGGGTTTCGCGAGGAAAGTCAACTGTAACTTTGACTTTTGACACGGACATGCTCCCAAACCCTAAGACATGATTCAATATACCCTATGACACACATGGAACATGTCCATCAAGTTTGATTTAGGTCAAGGACATGATTTCCTAAAGAATTACACAGTTTGGAATTCATCTGATAAAAAGTCAACTGTGCACAAAAGTCAACTTTGACTTTTTGAGATTTTTCACCAAAATGGATTTTTAACCCTAAAATGATGTTAATGTATGATTTGAATCATCATTCATCAAGAAAAATCAAAGAAAGTGGGATAACTTGTAAAAAGGGTAACCATAAAAACTTAGAAAAATTTCTAAGTTATGGAAAAAGTGACACTAATGTGCCAACTTTGGAGGACCATAACTCCTAAACCACAAGGCCATTGTTCCCCATTCAAAGCTTGATTTGTAGATCACATTTCCCTCTACAAAAGATTCATACTGACCTAGGTCCAAATTCCTCATGGATTTTGAGTTATGGAGTGATCAAAATCAAGAAAAGTCACTTTGTTCCAACACTTAGTGAAAATTTCACTAAGTCAGAATCTGCCTTTACTTTTTTCCAAATGTAGGGGGGTTTTTCACTTGGATTCAAAAGAGATCAAAACCAAACATGTTCAAATAGTTGTTTTATCATGTAAGGGCTTTCCAAAATGGCCAAGAACATTACCAAATTCAATTTGAGCTATGAGATATGACATTGGCAAGATGCCTTGCTGAAATCTGCCAAGGCAAGGCAAATTTTTGCACTTTTGGTCGATTTGCCAAAATCAGCCAATTCCAAGCCTTGTCATCACTTTGGACACATCTGAGGATTGAATCTAAAGGGGACAATCACTGAGCCAAGCCTCCAAAGTCTTTGGAACAAGAAATAGCATGTTGAACCTAGAATTGCCAAAATAGGGACAAGACTCCAATTTTGGATTGGAGCATTCAATGGAAGCATCAAGGTGGCATGGACTGAGCCATTCTCAACTGAATTCAGTCAAGACTTATCCAAGACCAAGGGAACCAGCAGCCTGTGCCCTAACCTCTAGTCAATGGCTAGAGAAGACTTGGATTTTCATTTGCCAACATTGGCCAAACCTACTCAGCAGTTGCCATTCACTATTCCTTGCAAAACAAATTTGCTCTACTATAAATATAGCTCAATTGAGATCAGTTTGAGTACACCAAAGACATCAAACAGATGTTTTCCTCAAAATCTCTTCTTTCACTCCAATTTTGCCTTCTAAGGCAAGTCACTATCGGGTTTTGAGTTTGAGAGCTTTTCCAATCAAACCAATCACACACACACCTCATATACATCACATATGAGCTGATCAAACACTTAAACAACAACTGGAACACTGATTTCTCAGAATCACCAGTCAATTGCTCAAGTTTTTAACCAAGTTGCAGTTGAGATGCCATGAAGTGATCTAGCCAATTTCAATCAAGTCCAAACATTCAAACACACTCCATAGGGTGTAGGGAAGCTGTTCAGATCATCACAACTCATCTGTAATACCTCCAACACAAATCACGATCACCAGCTGCAAGTGGTAAGCATGAGCTCTTCTAACTCTTTGATCCATGCAATTTTTGCTGCACAATAATTTGGCCATATGTTCATAATCATGCATGGAATGTTTCCCCTTAATTAATTGCATTGTCTGAATCGTGTATCAAAAATCCCAGCCTTCATGCAGAATCTAGGATTCTTGAGGATTGTTCATGATTTCTTGTTTTATGTTTAATTTAAATGAAATTAATTGTCATAGACATGATCGTGAGGTTGAAACGAGTTGATTGGTATGTGGATTGCATGATATGATTAAGTATTCAGTGAGATTGGAAAGAAAATGCAAATCTGAGAAACTCAGAACACGCGCGTGTTCTTGCCCTTGTTCTTGGCGCCATTTTCCAACATTTGAATATTTGAATTTTGTGATTTTTATTTAATTGATTCAAAAATTAATTTCTCTCTGAGTTTTAATGATTTTGAGTTGATTCTTTTTTTAATAATTCACAAAAATGTTGAAATATTTTATTTTCCCAAAAAATCCCAAAAATATTATTTATTTCATATAATTGATATTTTTGCAAAGAATTAATATTTTAATTATTTTTGACATTTAAAATATTTTTTCCTATTGATTTTGAAAAGATTAATGACTTCTAATTATTTTGTAGGTCAATACTTGATTTTTGAAGCATTAATCCAAGATCATAATTTGTTTCCCACATGTTAAACAATTTTTGATCATTTTAATTGAATTTTTATTCAATTAAAATACATTTTGGAAATAAATTAGGGTTTTTGATTAATTCAACCCTCACAAATCATTTTCAAAACTTTTTGGGCATCTATTAGAGTGTAAGACCCAACACACTTGTACAGAAATGATTTTGGGCCTCACTTATTGTATAAGTCCCTCTGTACATTTTTAAATTCGGCACGATCGTCGCCAGTTTAAAAATAAACCATCTGGGCCTCTCCTTGAGCTATAAGACCCATTCAAAACTTTTGGGCCTCTAATAGAGTGTAAGACCCAACCCCCTTTTAACCAAAACCATTTTGGGCCTCACTTATTGTATAAGTCCCTCCGCGTTAAAAGAAAGCCTCGGGGCGATCGCCATTTTTAACGAAAAGTCATCTGGGCCTACCCTCGTGTTATAAGCCCCACTCTTTTTCTTTAAAAACTTTTTGGGCCTCTTGAGAGAGTGTAAGACCCATCCCTTTGTACAGAAAACCTTTTTGGGCCTCAGTCACTTGTATAAGTCTCTCTGTACAAACTCAACAGTGTAATCACTGATAAAACCCTGGGCCTCTCCTTGAGCCGTAAGCCCCAAATCTTTCTTTTTCAAAGCACTTTCTCCTTTGATTTTGAATATACTATTGTTTTTAATCTGTCTTTGTTGAACAACTAACCAAACATCATGGAAGCTCTACAACCGAGTAAGTGTTTATACGCTTTCATTTACCGCTTTCATATACATATAACTGTATTGTGGGGCTGTTTCGATGTAAGTCTTCTTTCATAAACTCATATCAACTGTGTAATAATAGTATAGATATTTAGAGTTTCCCCGGCAACTACGTCTAGAACTAGGTAAAGCCGTTTCGTTTATTCGTAGAAATAGACAGCTAGATCCCCAATAGGATCACCAGATACAGTCTTCTCTTCAGCTGTCCTTATTAGGAATTGTCAAGAAACTCTACTCCCAGAGATGAATGTATTCTCCTTGAATGGCATCTTTGAGTTTCTTCCAAATTCTCAAACTTTCCTGGCTTGATCTATTCCTTGGGAATAGCCTGTCTTGAATTTCTCGGGGTTTGGGGACCCACGAGCTTCTTAAAAGCATCGGCCTCCTCTTGGGCATCGTACAAGGACCCACAGGCTTCCTAAAAGCAACCCCGCCTCCTCTTGGGCGTTGTACAAGGACCCTTCGGCTTCTTAGAAGTATTCACAGCCACCTCTTAGGCTTTGTATAATAATCTCTTCCTCCGGGAATGATAGTCTCCTCTTGGGCTTAGTACAAGGACCCGTCGGCTTCTTAACAGCTTCCAGCCTCCTCTTGGGCTTCGTACAAATTGTCCCGACGACCTCCTAGAGGTATAGGAACAGAACTTTGTCATCTTCATAGAACAGTCCTTTCAAAGAGTCTACTACTGTTTCTCAAAGCATAGTACAAAAGGTGAAACTCTAGACTTGGACAGTCTAATTTCCTTGAGCTTCAAAGACATTCTCAAGTGACCCCTTCAAAAATAGGAAGGAAACCCGTAGACTCGGACAGTCTCAATACCCTTCGGATTTCCCACTTCCTTAAAGAACAGGAAATGTCCCTGATCCTCGAATCAAAATCCCTGAGGGCCAACATTACTCATATAAGAACTGATTTTCTCTTTAAATCAGCATACTGGACCTGTCACTCAACTGAAACAGCGCCATAGACTCCTCTTGGGCCTTGTACAATGATTCTCCCCAGCGGAGTCAAACAACGTTTAGCCTCTCTCTCGGGCTTTGTACGAGACACATAAGAGACTCCCTTGTTGAGTCAATCACCCTTCCGCCTCCATCTCAGGCTTTATACGAGATACAAAAAGGTTCTTATTAAGCCAAACAAATTTCAGCCTCCATCTCGGGCTTCGTACAAGATACAAAAACACTCTCTTATTGAGTATAAATCACTCTCTTGTTGAGTCAAACCTTTTAGCCTCCATCTCGGGCTTCGTACGAGATACCATAGAGGACTCTCTTGGCGAGTCACTTCCCTTTTAGCCTCCTCTTAGGCTTTGTATAAGAAAACCACTGGTTGATCCTATCAACCTTTTAGCATCAAAACTGTGCCTCGTCCACAGTACACAAACATCAACAACTCCTTCCCCTTCATCTAATCGCTGTAAGCGGCAAGCCTCTGGATCATCTACATCCATGCCACTGTCCCTCTTTTAGCATGAGAAATTCCTAAGGAAAGATAACATTGCTCTACACTGAGTTAAAGTCTTCTCCTTCAGGTTAAAAATCTCCTATAAAGGAAATTATGGCATTACCGGATTCACACATCCCGGTTAAAGTAATTCTCCTTTATAAACAGTTGTGACATACAACCCCCTCTTTAGAGATGACAAATTCTCTCTAAAGTCAACACCCTTTCAGCTTTATATCTTGGGCTTTGAACAAGATACAAACTACCTTCAGCTTCACATCTTGGGCTTTGAACAAGATACCAACCACCTTTCGCTTCACGTCTTGGGCTTTGAACAAGACACCAAATCACCATTTCCTCCCATAGAATAAGAGGAACTACGATCGCTCTGATTTCCCTGTTTCGGTAAACGGGAATACGTAGGCATAAGATTGAAAGAAAATATCTTAGCGAGCACACTAAACAAAAACCCAAAATCCCATACTTTCATATATCCATCCTAATATCTAAACCTCCCACCAATCGACCAAACACCACTTTTAACAAAATGTACCCAATAGAGACCCCGAATCTTTGTAGCATCTGTAACCTAACAGACCGCTGTTTAACCTCAGTTTGCAAGCAGGGTTAATTTGAGACATCTATTTCCCTTCCTTCATCAGCTTTAATACGATAAAAAATGAATCGATCTGTAGATACCAAAGAGCGGTAGTGCTTTGCAACCACATCCAAAAATCGCTCGCTACAAGTATTAACAAGATGATGACAATAGGATGGAGAGCAAGTAGTGCAAATGTTGTCAAGTGCATCAGGCCTTCATTGTCACAATAGCAATAATATAGAACCAAATGAACCTTTTTCTTCAAAACATAATGAACAAGACAAACCAAAATATGCCAACACATATTCATACAAATTCTTCCACAACCAAGAGAATTGATATAGTAATGAATAAACAATGCAGTAGCCATTCATGATCAACTGAGGTATCAAAATGATAGTGGCATAGCAACATCAATATATGATCAGTTAGAGGTCATATGCAGGCCTAACATGGAAGCAATAGGGATGTAACAAAAAAACTAACTGTCAACTAGCAAATGAACAAACAAAATTCAACATCAGTACATGTATGCTACATTTCCAAAGATAATTAAATCAAAGCAAATGCATACCCTCAGGATCATACAAACTAAACAGATGCACATTTTATGCAAGGCAAGTATGGCTGACATAGGAAAGGGGAGATAAGTCCAAAGTGACAATTAAGCATATGACCATAATAGATAGAGATGCATAAACCAAAATCCTAATCCTGCCAAGCCTTAAACCAAATTTCTTATGCCTGTTGAATCAGCAATGATGCAGATGATAAAACATAGTCAAACACATAAGTTCATGACAAAAGTACGTAGTCCTAATCCCAAACCTTTAAGCATATGATCCTGTTCTTATATCTATCATGGGGGTTCACTGTCAACCCAAATTGCATGTACACCAAGAAACTTAGGACTTAACCAGATTGATTATGAGAAAAACAACAGCCTCAAGGATATTTAGTGCTAATGGACCATTAAAAGGCAAGAGGGGAACACCTATCAGTCAATATGCATATGGCATAACTTTAAGAAATAAATAGCTCCATGTATCACTTTCACATGCTTAGATCAAGATGACCTAAAATAGGTAATGTGCCAACAGTTTGAATAAACTTGGATACATAGCAGACAAATCAGATCAGTAGTTAACACATATCCTACTTGAACACTAAGAACTTGCACATATATTGGAGGCACCAAGTATAGCATAGTAGTAGCTGTGGCACAACAAGAGATACTTCATACTACAGTTCTGGCATAAAAGCAGTGTCATGGCATAACAGACTATGAGGTGTCGATAGGCATATGGACAAAGATAGATTTAACAAGGTATGAACCTGACTAGGATAAGTTCAGACATACAAATTAATCACAAATCATTAATGACAACAATGTGAACATGTCAAAATAGTTTGTGTGCACACTAGGGTGTGAAAAAGGGCATAAAGACAGTGCATGACAAAATGGATTCACAGCGAGACTCTCATTTTAGTGACCAAACACCACAAACATAACTTCAGTGCAAAGTCCAACATATTATCAGCAGGTTTAACACATATATGAACATGTATCAAAGTGACAGTCTGCACAAATTGGATACTCGCTAGACAAGCATATGAAAAGATAGCACATATGTATTTCAAGACAATCCTACTAAAGTAGATTAACATGGATGTGCAAACCTTGAAGGGGAAACAAATGACATGATGGCAATTCATACTTTCATAGCATAGTGATTGAGAGCAGTAGAAATAACAAACAGCCTACCTTCCTATCATTAAACTCAAATCAAAACAACAAAACAATAGTAGTTAGACATTAGTTGCAAATGAGAGCAATGATTTATGGTACTATCCTAAACTGGAAGTAGGGGTAACACATATAACATAAAGATTAATCCCAAAGTGTGTTATGATAAACACAAACTCAAACATTCAAAACAGACAGAAGTAAGACTTTCAAAGATGGTCAGATTAAGAACAAAACATCAATAATACCATTTGATCAATGTGTCAAATATGGAAGCAACTGTAAATGCAATATGTTACCAACACAAAAGATAAATCCTCAAGGGATCTTCAACCTCATGTATCAGTCTCATGTGTTTAGATCAATTTGACTTAGACAAGTAACATGCTATCAGCCTGGTTCTCTTGTTAGCAAGATAATGACCAATATTACATACATGGAATCATGCCAACAATAAGAGCAAATAGTCTAATACAAGATTCATACATCACAAGTGTCTCAGGTTAGTAAGTCAGAGACCTTACTTCTTTTCATGATATCATCAAAAACAGTCAAAGTTCATGACTAGCACTTGCATTCAAGCATTGGCAGAGTTACACAATAAGGGAGTTACCATGAACTTACCAAACAGGTAATGAACAAAACAATATACACTATCAATACTTAACAGCTTAAGAATAAAACATCTACCTTAGCATACTAGCAAGACAACTGGACATCACCTTACTTCTTAATGGTTGTACATGGATAAATGGTATAGACAAACAAACATGACTTTTCATGGATGAAAGAAATGAAGCCAGAAAACATTATGTAACATTCGTGATATAAATATGATAATGATAACGTACATGAGTATGAACAAAGAGTAGGAAGAAAGTGTTTACCAAGTGGAATATGTCCACTACAACTTCAAAGTATGAACAACCTTCTTTCTTGCTGAACCAACCAAAACTCCAAGACAAGCTTCACTCTCCTTCTTCTCTTATAGAACTTTGAACTCAGATGTTTTAAGGTGAGTATGTGAAAGATGTTGGTGGTAAATACAAGCAATAAGGCCTGCTATTTATAGTAAAAGTGAGTTAGTTCAAGGTATGGCCAATCTTACAAGAATTGCCAACAATGCCCTTTACAAATCGTGTGAGTTCTTCCAAATGCAGAGTGAAATCTTCCAAAGATCCCTGAGCTTCTGACCATGACTGTTGAGAATTGATAGGTCCATTGCTCAATGAATAAACAATGTTATTTCTACCTTTGGAAAGTTTCTCTCTCTCCCTCCCACTTGCATCAACAAGACATAACTCAATATTTAATGTTAAACCACTTGAATTTTCGTGCAGCAACTTGTTTGGATGTTAAATGAGTCATTAGAACTCAGAAATAACAAAAACTTATGGTTAGGGAAGTGTTTAAACCAAAACTCAAAAATTGGTTTCTTGAATATTAAGGAATGAAACCCTTAACTTTGGGCCTTCGAAACTCTTAGCTCCCTTGATGGATGGAGGAGTTCTAGTACTCTTTAAAAAGCTCTCATTTCCCTCTACAACTATCATGACCAAGGGTTTTTGAGTTGAGGCTTGGATCTTTGTGAAAAACTGGGTCAAAGTTGGTTGTTCATTGAGGGAAAACAAGCTGAAATTTCACTAAGTCTTGGGTCAGTTTGGCTTGTAAGCTTCATAACTCAAAAACCATGCATTTTTAGAAGAAAAGTCATATTTAAAACTTTGGAGATCTTGGAAAGAGCTTCCACTTGGGCTTTCAGTCACTCAATTTGGATGTGTGGTTTGGAAATTATGATCATTTCAAGTTATCACAAGAGAGGGAATTTCCATCTATGAAAAGTTTTATGATCATAAACTTACTTCCTTTGCAAGAAACTTCTTAAAACTTGATTTTGACACTTTAAATCATCAATAAGACATGTTATGATGATTTGAGGCAAAGGAGATTCCATTTGGATCAAAATCCCAAAGATTAGGGTTTCAGTCAAAACCCTAATTTTGACTGTGAATGCACTGAGATAAACCTCTGTGATCTTGCTTCTTTCTTCATATCCAAAGTTCATAGAAGACCTTTAGGGATGTTTACTACCTCATAGAGTCATGTCCTAGGGTTTGAGGGCACCTCTTGATGAAAATCAAGGCCAATGATCCATATGTCTTGCAGAAACCCTAATTTGGAGGCAGGGTGAGACTGTGGCTTAAACTACTCATGATGAGAGCCAAATGATCTTGAATTCTTGTTAAGTGAGACCTTTTGGATGTAGGCAAGCTCAAGTGGTTGATGAACCAAGCAATTCTTGAATTGACAGGGCAAAATTCTTCAGGTTAAAACCCTAATTCCACACCTTGGTCTGGTGATCCTTTGTTGACTTGACTTGGATCAAAGTCTTGAGATTTTGGTTCCCAACAAATGGTGAATCTTCCTGATGATTGTATGGAACCATAGGATGCCTTAGGAGTCCTTGAATCTCTCTGTGTAAACCCTAATTTCAAACATAAGAGACGCAAACTGCAAGATATGGGTTAGTTAAATAATGCATATATGATTGATCCTAAATGTCTATGCAAGATGTTATGACATCTAAGGGGTAAAATTTGGGGTACAACAGCGGATATTTGTTCCCCACATTGCCGACATATGTATTTTCCTTTTACTTATTACGCAATTACCTCTTTTCAGGAATTACTTCCAGTTGTAAATGCCTATTTACAGGCCAATTCATTCAATAAAATTTTCATTTCACTCAAAGAGCCTTCCATTTATGTTTTTACTGTTACTATTTTGTTTGTGAAAACGTTCGATATTTTGATAAACATTGCATGTAAAAATGTTAAGCTTTGCGGAGCATATCGGAAAACAATGGAAATTGCTCAGGCAACGGATATCGTGGATGGTAATCGAGGTAGACATTTTTTCATATAGAATATTTTGTTGTTGTTGTGTGCAGGGTAGCATAGTTTCTCCCCAGTAGAGTTACTCTCCCCAGCTTTGAGATTTCATCATCCTCAGCAGATTGTTACTCTCCCCAGCCAGAGTATAGAGGATTGTTTCCCCGGCCAGAGTCGTGATTGATTTATTACTCCCCGGCAAGCATTCAGAAGTTGATTGCTCCAGGGTGGACGTCGTTGTATCTCCAACGGAAGATTTATGGAATACTCTCCCAGGACAAAGATGTTATATTCCCCACAGAGTCTTGGTGTCTACTTTCCTCAGTCGGTTAGGAAGTATAGTCTCGTCGACAACAATTTGATCTAATCCCCAGCAGGGTGAGGGTAAAGTCATTTCCCCCAGCAGCAGGTTAAGTTCCGTGATATCCCCAAGTAGGTGCGGTATTATTGACTTGTCTCCCCAAGCAGAGTTTGGTGGTAGTCCTCGCAGCAGTTTGTTCAACATTGGTTGACATCCCCCAGCAGGTTTTAAGTCCAATTGGTATTGGCGATTTTCGTTATCAGGTTTTGGGTTTCATTTTCAGCAGAGGTAGTGATCAGGAAAGTCGTTCAGTGTGTGTTTCCTCAGCAGGTTCTTTGTTCTCGGAGACAATTTGGTTTGTCATCCCCGTGGAGTTGCCTTCGTCTTCAGCATTTATTTTGCTGGAGCGATCCTTTGCATTGCATGAGCATTTTGCGTGGCATCCTCCCAAACATGTAGCATTTCCATTTCGTATGGAGCATTACGCCATAGAAAAATTCAAACATATGCATTCGAAGCATAAGCCAGGTTTAAGTTCTCGTTTACCAGGTGTTTCCCCGACAGGAAGAGTCGTAATTCAGGAGATATCGTCCAGCCTTTATTCCCTAAGCGGTGAATTTGGTCATTTGGAGAGACTATTTTGGTATACCCCTGCAAAGTTTGTCAGAGTCGTTAATCTGTGTTTTCTTTTATCGTCACCCCCTTCGTCCAGGTGGTCTTGTGGGTTATTTCCTCAAAAATTTTACTGTTAGACACCCGTCCGTGTTCCTTTAACACTCGTTCGTGTTTTGATTCCCATATTCTTTCAACACTCGTTCGTGTTTTCCATTGCATCAATACTTCGTCCATATTGATTTTAAAACACTCGTCTGTGTTCTCTCAAACACTCATCCGTGTTCTTTCGACACTCGTCCGTGTCATTTTTCATTTCCTCAATACTTCGTCCGTATTGATTCTAAACACTCATCCGTGTTCCTTTAACACTCGTCCGTGTTCGGTTTAGCATTTCAATCACCAGTAAAGTTTCCATTTGATTTCTTCCAATACTCATCCGTATATCCCTTAGACACCCGTCTGTGTTCTTTCAGCACCCGTCCATGTTTTGAACCTTTTAGACACCCGTCTGTGTTCTTTCAGCACACGTCTGTGTTTGAACGTTTTAGACACCCGTCCGTGTTCTTTCAGCACCCATCCCTGTTTGAACCTTTTAGACACCCATCCGTGTTCTTTCAGCACTCGTCCGTGTTTGAACCTTTGAGACACCTGTCCGTGTTCTTTTAGCACCCGTCCGTGTTTGAACCTTTGAGACACCCGTCCGTGTTCTTTCAGCACTCGTCCGTGTTTCAACCTTTGAGACACCCGTCCGTGTTCTTTCAGCACCCGTCCGTGTTTGAACCTTTTAGACACTCGTCCGTGTTCTTTCAGCACCCGTCTGTGTTTGAACCTTTTAGATACCCGTCCATGTTCTTTCAGCTCTCGTCCGTGTTTAAACCTTTTAGACACCCGTCTGTGTCCTTTCAGCACCCGTCCGTGTTTGAACCTTTTAGACACCCGTCCGTGTTCTTTCAGCACTCGTCCATGTTTGAACCTTTGAGACACCCGTCCGTGTTCTTTCTGTACCTGTCCGTGTTTGAACCTTTTAGACACCCGTCCGTGTTCTTTCAGCACCGTCTGTGTTTGAACCTTTGAGACACCCGTCCGTGTTCTTTCAGTACTCGTCCGTGTTTGAACCTTTTAGACACCCGTCTGTGTTCTTTCAGCACCCGTTCATGTGTGAATCTTTTTGGCACCCGTCCGTGTTTATCCGCTACATAGTCAACACTCATCCATATTTGTTCCATGTCAATACTTCTTCCATATTGATCTCTGACACTCGTCCGTGTTATGATCTGACACTCGTCCGTGTTATGATCTAACACATTTTATTGCTTGTTCCCCAGCGGAGTTGTCTCTCCTTTTGCAGGATGCAAATTTGTGCGTTTATTTTGGTATTCAATCTCCATGTATCCTAGTTGTCTGGAAGCCTTTGGCTTCCCTACCCTCGGATCCAAGAAGTTTGAATAGGGGCAGCTGTAACACCTCAAAATTCGCCCCCTTGTTTCTAACCCTTACTAGCTCGTGTTTCAGTTCATTTTGCATCGTCATTTTGCATTTGCATAGTTTCTTTTGAGCATGGGATCAAGGTATTTTTACACCTCAGTGTTTCATTCAATTCATAGGACATTTCAGCAGTATGCAGATCTAAGAAGAAATTTTTCAAAGTCTTTTCGGGCATTTATTTTGCTCACCGGATGATTTAGTTATCAAAAGTTTCGACATTTATTTTTACTCAGCGATTCGGCACCGGACAATATTAATTCAACAGGATATTCTGAGGTGTCAGCAAGAATTTGTGTTTCATTTCAGGTTTTACTCAGTAGTAATATCGAGTTTTGAGTTTCGGAGGCTTAACGGGGTTCAAAACAGCTGTCAGAGACCACTTTTCCAAGTTTCCCTCCAAAAGGCGCCAAAATTCAAAATTTGAACTGAGTAACCGGTTACAGCATATCTGATAACCGGTTACTCCTTGGTTTTCTGTACATTTTCAGTCTTTTTGAACTGAGTAACCGGTTAGCACATATGCTGTAACCGGTTACTCTGGGCGCAGTTTGAAAAAAAAAAAGTTTGCATCATTGTGATCATGTGCTTGGCTTGTGCATGTGTGGGAAGGATCTAGAATTGATTTATTTTCATCATTTTCCACCCAAAATTCAAATTCCTTCCAACATTTCCACTCCAATTCCACACTCTTCTTTAAAATTCCATTCCTAATCTCCATTCCACTCATTAACCCACACTCCAAACCACATTTGAATTCCTAACCTAGCTTCTATTTAAACCAATTCATTCCAAACCTCACAGAACCTGGATCATTTTTTCACTCTCAATTTTCACAAATCTCTCTCAATTCTTTCTCACATTTTCACTCTCAACCTCCATTTTCAACCACACTCAAATCTCTTCCATAGAGATTAGCAAGTTCTTCATTGGAACTTGTTAATTCTTGAGCTTAAGCCTCTCATCATCACTCCATTGTTGCTTTTCATTGGTGATTTTCGTTTGGATCTAGTTTTGAAATTTCAGAAGTGCTTATTGGAAGTGATTTTGGAGCATTGTTATCTTATTGCTTGGATTTTCAGCTTTTGCTTGCAAGGAGCTCATAGGATCTTGGATTTCTTGCTTGGATTCATCAATTTCTGTTAACAACAATTACCAAAGCAAATCTCAGCTTTGTAGGTTGGTTTTCCTTAGATCTATACTTGATTTAGCTTATTTACAACTTATTCAATGTAGATCCTTGGTTTTGCTTGTGTTTTGATCCATTTGATTGATTTTGATTGTTGATGTTGATAATTATTGGATCTAATTGGTGTTTGATTACTGATATTTGATGTGAATTTCGTGATTAATTGATTGCATGATAATTTGGATGTTTGGAGAAGTGATAAGCTGCTGAAAAGTGCTTTTGAAACTGGTTTTTTTTTAATTCTGTTGCAGAGTAACCGGTTACAGCATATCTGCTAACCGGTTACCCTGTTGTTTTCAGCGTATTTTTGGCTATTTTGAATTGGGTAACCGGTTACAGCATATCTGATAATCGGTTACCACTGCTGCAAAATGTGATTTTCTTGCATTTTCTTGTTTGTTTGAGATCCTTTGCATGTCTAAAATTCATGGATTAATATGTTGATGATTTATCGATTAATCATGAGCTGTTTCACCTCACACCATTTCATGAACACGATTCTTCGACATGCGATTCTTGGTTTTCATCGATGAATGTTTATGTTTGGGTTATTGATTAATTGATGCGATAAACACGATGCACACACATTTGAATTGTGTTAATTCTTGATTGATGCTCAACTTGTTGGACACTTGATGCGTGATTGTTGTTTGTTTCCGTGGTTGCTTATGCATGATGTTTTGATCAATGTTTGAGTTGTGCAACTTTGTTGAGTAATTGTTCTTAACTTGTAAACATGATCATTGTTGTTCATTCTTGATACTTGCAATTCATATGCTCGAATTGTCTAGATATGTTTGCTTGCATGTGTATTGTTTGATGCATGTTTGGTATTCCATGTTTGAATCATTTTTTGAATGCATGCTGCCCTGTTTTTCAACTGCTGTCCCTTTGCATGTGTGTTGATGTTTCCCTTCTTACACCTATTTGTGTGCTGAAATATGAGCTGTTGAATATTGTTTGGAGTTTTTGCTGGATTTTATCGCTGTACAGGTGTTGGAGCGCTGTTGTAGCCGCTGTTTTTGATTTATTGCTTTGGATTTTGCCTTGCTTTCGCTTGCTCCCTTAAGGTTCCCTAGTCCAACTTAATCTTTGATTAAGCTTGGGGTAGGGTAGACATTAGGATTTGAACCATGCATGCTAACATTAGGTAGAATTTTCCCCTCTTACCTCAACATTAGGTCCACTTTTGCATGACAACATTAGGATAGAATTCCCCGTAGCATTTTCCTTTCGACTTGAGTCTTCTCCTCTCATCTCTTAACATTTCTAAAACACTTAATAAATATAACGTATATTGCGCTCGAGCCTTAAGTGTAGGAAATGAAGAACGAGGGGTCTCCCCTCCTCTTCTAGAGTGTTTAGCATACGTCCCATTGGGGGCGACCATGTGATGCATTCGTTCCCGCGTAGTAGACTTTGGTGCAATGTAAGTTACGAACTAACTCAACTCACTTCTGTCTAAAAAACACAAAAACAAATTCAAATCATTTTCATCCTTCGGGATTATTGCATTTCAAGCCGTTTTTTTAGAAAAGAGCCCGTCGTTCACGTAAAAAACACAAAGACCTTGTTAGGTCGAACTACGTTTGCTCTGATTCCTCTCTCTCGTCCGATTGAGCATACGTAGGCACGAGATGCGATGTCTCGACGAGCAACCTCCCCCCTTTCGACCCGTCCGTCGAACTACGTTGACTCTGATTCTTCGTTCGTCCACGAAGATACGTAGGCATTGGAATGCGATGATCCTTGTGAGTCCGTCTTTGCTTCCCCCTCCCCGTTTTTCTGTTTAGCCGTAGACTTTAGGGTAACTCACCCTTTGTTTAGACAACAAGCGTGGATCCCATCGAGTACGATGGACGCATAGGGGTGCTAATACCTTCCCCTCACGTAACCGACTCCCGAACCCAGACTATGGTTGCGATGACCATGTCTTTCCCTTTGTTTAGGTTTTCTTCGATCGTTTCCTTTCCCTGCGTCAGGATAAATAATGTTCGGTGGTGACTCTTCTGTTCTAGTTTTCTCGCCGGTTGTTTTTTCGCTAATGCGACAACAGGCTCATAAGTCCTGCAAGGTATGTCAAGTGGTTAGCCAATATTATTCCAATAATTAAAAAGAATGGCACTCTCAGGTTCTGTATAGACTTTCGAGACTTAAATGTTTCCACTCCAAAAGACAAATACCCAATGCCAGTGCAGAGATGCTAGTCGACTCAACGGATGGTTTTGAGTATTTAAGTCATTTAGATGGTTATTTAGGTTATAACCAAAATTTTATTGCATAGGAAGATGTGGCTAAGACAACTTTTCGATGTCCTAGAGCCTTGGGCACATACGCGTGGGTAGTGATGCCTTTTGGACTCAAAAATGTTGGAGCAACCTATCAAAGAGTAATGAATTATATGTTCCATGATTTTATAAAGACATTTATGCAAATTTACATAGATGACATAGTCATTAAATCCTCATCAGAAAGTGGCCATTCAGACCACCTTCGATGGTTCTTCAAAAGGATGAGGAAATATGGACTGAAAATGATTCCATTAAAATGTGCTTTTTATGTCAGTGCATGTGATTTCTTAGGCTTCATAGTCCATCAGAAGGGTATTGAGATAAATCAGAACAAAACAAAGGTTATACTTAATACAGAGCCACCGATAAACAAGAAACAACTCTAGTCTTTACTTGGAAAGATAATCTTCTTAAGAAGGTTTATATCGAATATAAGCGTCAAGATGAAGGTATTCTCACCGTTGTTACGCTTAAATAAGGAGGAAGGTTTCATATGGGAACCATAACATCAAAAGGCATTTGATGATTTCAAAGAGTATTTGTTGAAGCTTCCTGTGTTATTACCTCATATGAGAAATAAGAGCATGAAATTGTATATTTCTGCATTGGATTTGATATTATCAAAAGGGTCATATATTATCTTAGTTGATTGTTAATCAATGCAGAAACTAGGTATAACTTGATAGAAAAGTGCTTGTCTTTGTACTTTTCATGTATGAAATTAAAATACTATATTAAATCGACATATGTGTTTATTTACTCGCACTTTGATATTATTAAACATATTTTGTCAAAACCAATTCTACATAGTAGAATAGGAAAATGGGTTTTATCCCTAACAGAATATTCTTTGACGTGCGCACCATTAAGGGCCGTGAAAGGCCAAATTGTTTTTGATTTCATAGTGGACCATGCAATAAAAGAGGTAGCACAAAACTATGTCGAGCAATCGACATGGAAGTTATACTTCGATGGTTATATTCATGCCAAAGGAACCGGTGTTGGAATTCTAATTATCTCCCCTTAGGGAAATCCAACCAAGTACATATTTAAAATTGACGACTACTGCTCAAATAATGAGGTTGAATAAGTAGTCTTAATAACCGGCCTTGCTATCTTGTTATACCTGGGTGCAACATGATTCGAAATTAAGGGAGACTCAAAACTAGTGATAAGATAGTTGATAAAAGAGTACAATGCATTAATGATACTTTAGTAATGTATTTTGTAAAGGCAAATTCATTATTGAGGAAGTTCAATATGGTTAACATTAAACATGTGCCACGAATTGAGAATCATGAGGACAATGATTTGGCCCAGATTGCCTCGGGATATAGAGTCTCTTAAGAAAAATTGGAATAACTGATTGAGGTTAGAGAGAAATTAGTTTTGGCCAGTGTCTTATCCCCAGAATTGTCAAAGACAAAACTGGTGGGAGTGGAAGAATTGGGAGACTTAAATCCCAAAATTTTCAAAACTTTCTCAATTGACAATTTGTCAAATGACGATTTAAGGAAAACAATCATGGACTTCCTGAACAATACAATGAGAACAATAGATCGAAAGATTAGGTATAAGGCATTAATTTATGTCATCATTGGAAATGAGTTGTTCAAAAATACTTCGGAATGATTTCTACTTAAGTGCCTTAGCGAAAGCGAAGCCTACCTAACAATATTCAGTGCGCATAGTAGATCATGTGGCGCCCATCAAGCAGGCCATAAAATGAAGTGGTTACTATTTCGACAAGGGGTATATTAGTCCACCATGTTGAAAGACTTCATAGAAATTTCCAAAGGGTGCCAAGAATGTCAAAATAACGCAAGGATCCAGCATTTCCCAGTCACCGAGCTACACGTAATAATAAAACTTTGGTCGTTTAGAGGTTGAGCATTAGATTTGATAGGTATAATTAGACCGGAGTCATCCAAGTGTCACAAATACATTTTGGTAGGCATCAACTATTTTTCCAAATGGGTCAAAGCGGTACCTCTAACACCCCGCTCTAAATATTCACTTATTTAATTATTTATTTAATTTAATTGAGTAATTTATTTAAATAATTATTTGTGATACAAGACATGTTTGACAGGTGATGGTATTTGTGGTGTTTTGTGTGTATTAATTAGTTTAGTGGGAATTAATTAATTAATTACTTTAGTGGAACTTAATTAATTAATTGGAAACGCCATGATAAGAAAATCAGAATCAGTTCATGCAAAATTAGGGATGATAAGAAAATCGAAGGAGGTCCTCAAATCCTCAGGCAAAACTAATTACGTCTTTCGATGTCATCATCCTCCCTCGGATTTTGCTTAAACAACCGTTTGATATTAAAAGTATGAGTGAACACGAATTGACTTAATCAAAACATGCATATTCATGTCATTAATAAAACCAAATTTAACAACAGTGTCTCAAAACAAGTAGCACTTAAAAAAGAAACTACAAAATGCAAAAGTAAAGACATGAGCTAGAGATTGACATCATCGGGGACTAGGCTTTCCTTTATCGATTTTCCATTGAGCCAGCCACCTTCAAAGTTGGTTGTCGAAATCAGTCTGATAATCATCCTCACATCTATTCTCAGCAATTTCTTCCATCTCATGGACTGATGAACCCACTTGATTTGGTGAAGGATTATTGATTTGAATACCCTGAGGCGTGAATGAGAACATCTTGGAGTCAAGCAGAGTTTGAACCTTGCTCTTGAGCACCTTGCAGTCTTCATTTGAATGCCCTTGTGCCCCAGTATGGTAGTCACATCTGGCATTGGCATCAAAACCTGGTGGGTATGGAGGGATCACTGGATCTATCTCCTTTGGCACTATCAATCCACCTTTGATTAAATCTGGCAATATCTGACTGTATGACATTGGTAACGGTGTGAAATGCCTCTCTGGCTTCATTGGCCTTTGTCTGGCGCGCTGACGCGCCTGACATCGGTAGGACTGTTGATACTGAGGAGGTCTTCGATTTGGAGAAGAATATTGTCCCTATGGAGAGAATGATGTCTAATGTGGAGACCCAAAAGATTGATGACTCTAAACAGTTGAGATGCATAAGCGCTGAGGCTGAGGTATCGGAGATTCCCAGATGGAATTACTTTCTTCCTCTCATTCTTCTTAAGAATTGACAACTGATTCATTCTTACTAGCTGGGATGTTTCTGGTGCCTTGGATTTTTGCGCTCTTGAGACTGTTCTCGATGCGCTCTCCAGCTATTATCAAGTCAGAGAAGTTTGATATCCCACTACTAAACAGTTTTTCTAGGTACGGACCTTGCAAAGTATCCACGAACCAGTCAACTAATTCCTTATCCAAGAGTGGTGGTTGAACGTGAGAAGCTACTTCTCTCCACCTCTGAGCATATCCTCTGAAGGGTTCATTGTGTTTTTGAGATAAACCTTGGAAATGCAGGCGGCTAAGAGCCACGTCAAGATTATGGTTGTATTGCTTCACAAAAGCATTGGCAAGGTCTGACCATAATTGGATGCAACCACTCTCTAACTGCATGTACCAATTCAGTGATGCCCCACTTAGACTGTCTTGGAAACAATGGATCATAAGCTTGTCATTGCAGACAAGTGAAGTCATTCTTCTGCAATACATCACCAAATGTGGCTTTGGACAACTATCTCCTTTGTACTTCTCAAACTTCGGTATCTTGAACTTTGGAGGCATCACAAGGCTGGGTACCAAACACATGTTCAAAGCATTAAGATCAGCAGCGTCACGACCCTTAATGGCATCAAGCCTTTCTTCCAAGGCACAACATTTTTCAATTATCTCAACGTATCGTGCGTCCTTAGTTTTCATCACAGGGACTACATCTTGGGAATCTGGCTCAGAGAATGCGAAACTAAGTTATTCCACAGCATCAACAGAAGAGGAACGTCTATCTCGGACAATGGTACACTCTTGTATAACCTGGTTCTTAACAAGAATCTGCACAGGTTGAGCTTGGGTCATATTGTTCACTGAAGTTCTCTGAATATTGTCATCTTTCTTTGCCAAAGCTGCCATAGCTTCCACAATCTGATCCAACAGATCTTTCAATAATTCAAAATCTGCTCTGGTCACAAACTGGCTCTGCTCTCCTGAGTTCATGATCCTTCAAAAGCTACTTCAAATCCAATACTGGCTTCGGGAAGTCAACTATCGGGTTATGGACACAGAATGGATGAGACTCATGGCAAATGAAATGAAAATGAAATGCAAATGTGACGACATGCGCATGCAATGCAAATGCAAGCCAAATGGTTTCAAGGAACTCAAAAGCTAGTTGCAAACATTTTGGAAAGACTGAAAAGTTTCGTTTCAAAATCTGTGATCTCTATTGATTTTTTACAAAGGAATGAACAATTGAATTCCTTGAAACCAAAGGGTGTTCATGAATGCATGAATGTGTGGATGAATGTATGCACAAACACAGGTGTACACATATTCATATATATACAGGTAAACAGACAAGCCCAAAAGGTGTGTACTAAGGGTTCTTGTATCTGTAGAACAGGGTTCTAAGAGGTTCCCAAAGTCATTGACCCATCTTTCTGATATTATCAATTTCCTTATTATTCGATAGTTAATAATATTCTCAAGAAAGTCTCGTCTGAGTGTAGTATCGCGTATCAACTACTTCGGGACTACTACCTCATAGTCATCGCACTACGTCCTAAGAGGCCAAGTGGGGTAAAATGTGACTAAAGGTCCTTAGTATCACGGGCTCCTAGGTCGAAAGTAGTAATGTTTTCACGAATACTCGTTCAACAAAACTACTCCCAAGAGGGCCTCCGCTGAGCGGTGATTTCTCAAGTTAGCTTGATTGGGAATCAACTCCCTATAAGCCTTCTTGAATATACCACTTTCCTATCATAGGTGCACTCAAGTCTGGGTTAGGACTTATTTCACCACACAATGTAACAACCCATGAAACAACAAAACAATAAGCAAGCAAATAAATAACACAAATATAAATAAGGTGGGTTTAACCCTCTTGGTAGTTCCCCAGTGAAGTCTCCATTTTTGTTGCGGTGAGAATCAGATATCAAGCTATTAATTAACTTGAATCACAAATCTTTGAAATTCACCACCGAGCTTTGATTTATCAAAAGGAAAGGGTAAAGATCGAAGAAAACCCTAAGTACGCTATGTAGGAACACAACTAAGAGAATCTAAGGTTCGGGGGTTGTGTAGCGTGCAATTTTGGTCGGTGACGCGACCACCTTATCGCCATTGGTTGGAATTGGGTGCTACTTTCTAATTTCTTATTTATCCAATGAAGCTGGAAAGGAAAGGGAAGCTATCTAAAACAAACCTTGCACGCAAATGTTTTCTTTAATAAATGCTAAGAGATTGGGGGGTCCGGGGTCAAGTTATACAATGGGGAGTTGTCAATTACTCATCCTATATATGGTTATCCATATATTGTTTGGCATTTTCTTCTGTCATCTACTTACTGGTGTTTATCTGTTATGGGTTCGGGAAATTTTATCCTTTGGGAGTGTTGAGAGAGATTTTTTTTGTTGATTTTCGGGTTTTTCGATGTTTTTGGTAAGGTACTGAACCTAAGGTTTTTGTTATGTGTGCTCGCTAAGATTTCGCAATCTTATGCCTACGTATTCCCGTTAAATACAATAGGGAAATCAGAGCAATCGTAGTTCCTCCTATTCTATGGGAGGAAAGATGATGTTTGGTGTCTTGTTCAAAGCCCAAGATTGAAGCTAAAGATTATTTGTGTCTTGTTCAAAGCCCAAGATTGAAGCTAAAGGTTTGACTGAGAGGGAATTTGTTATCTCTAAAGGGAGATTCCTCATCTGTTTATCACAATTATTGGGTAACTAATTATAAAGGAGAATTACTTTAACTGGAATGTTTGGAATCCAGCAATGCCATAATTTCCTTTATAAGGGATTTGTCCTGAAGGAGAAACTTTAACTCTGTATAAAGCAATGTCATTTTTCCTTAGGAGTTTTTCATACTAAGAGAGGGACATTGGCTTGGATGTAAATAATCCAGAGGCTTGACACTTATAGCAATTAGATGAAAGAGGAAATTTACCAGGATAAGAGATGGACTATAGCTTGGATTTTTGAATCAACAAGTGTGCCACTTACAGCAATTATCTGGGTCTAGGGTTTGTTTGATTGTCTATTTTGACCTGTGATTGTACAGAGAAGTATCTTCCTGCAGAGAGATTTTTGATTTCCTCTGAGGAAATGTTGGTTTTTGTGTGCCTTGATCAAACCCCAAGGTTGAAGCTAAAAGGTTGACTCTGTTTAGGGAGTTTTATATATGTCTTGTACAAAGCCCAAGATTGAGGCTGAAAGAAAAAGATTGACTCTTTTGGGGAATATTTTGTCTGTCTTGTACAAAGCCCAAGATTGAGGCTAAAAAGAATTGACTCCAGTGAGGAGAGGTTTTATCTGTCTTGTACAAAGTCCAAGATTGATGCTAAAAGAGTTTTGACTGACTCAGTTGGAGAAATATTTATATGTGTCTTGTACAAAGCCTAAGATTGAGGCTAAAAGTTGGTTGATTCCCCTGGGGAAGTTTTATTTGTGTCTTGTACAAAGCCCGAGATTGAGGCTAAAAAGTTGAGGGAAATCCTTATACAAAGCCTAAGAGGAGGCTGGTTGGGGAATTCCTTATATGAAGCCTAAGAGGAGGGTAACTTCTGCTGAGGATTATTGAGATCCAGAGACAGGTCCAAATTGGGGAATCAACTCTTGCTGAGGGATTGCAGAAGAGTTGAAATATCAGAGACCATGAGGTTCTGAGTTTTCTGAGGGTTTACTGGTAGTAATTTGACCCTAGCTTGGGAACTTTAAAGTGAGGATTTCAAGATTAAGTTTTGAAACTTGGGGAGGTTTTAACTCTGTTGGAAGTTGATGAGGTGATCAGGGTTTTTTATGTACTTTTAGGGAACTTGAGGGTTTCTTTGAGATCCAAGAGGAGATGAGACTATCCAAGTCTATTGGTATGAAAAGGTTTATCTTTGTATGATACCCAAGAGGAGGTTGATATTTTAAGGGATGAGAAATCAACCCTAAGTTGGTCTGGTGTCTTGACTCTTGAGAGGACTGCTCTAACAAATGATGACTAGGTTTTGTCCTATACCTGTAGGAGGTCTTTTGGGTCCTTGTACTAAGCACAAAAGGAGGCTGAGAACTTCTAAGAAGCCTGAGGGTCCTTGTACAAAGCCCAAGAGGAGGCTGGGGATGCTTTTAGGAAGCCTGTGGGTCCAAACCTGAGAAAAGTTCAAGAAAGGTTTCACCGGGAATAATCCTTTCTTTAGTGAACAGTTCCAGGGTTTGAAGAAATTAAAAAGAGGTTTCACCGGGAATTAATCCTCTTTGGGGAAATGAATTTCTTGTGCAAATTTCTAGTAGTGATAGTCTTGAGAAAAGTTTCACCTAGAATAATGCCTTTCTCTGTTCCATATTGTATAAGCCCAAGAGGAGGCAAGACTGTATCTGGAATTTCCTATGGGGAACTAGTTTTGACTGTTGTTAAGAGAGTAACCACTGGTTTGATCTAAACCTAGACCTAGTTGCCAGGGAAAACTCTAACCAAGGTATACAGGCATATATATATACAGATGAAATATATATATATATATACAGATGAAATATATAAGCAGGTATGTAAAAGAAAGCTGGTAGAACTTACAGGCGAGCAAGTTTCCAGTGTTATAAAAACAGCTGTATGGTTAGTTGTTCAAGAAATTGAAGAAAGTTTTGATAACAACTATGAATTTGAATCTAAATCAAACAAAGAAAGTTGTTTTAAAAAGGGATTTTGGGGCTTAAACTCAAGGAGAGGCCCAGATACAAAACAATGATCGCACCGTTATTTGGAAAATTGTATTGGGATTTATACAATGCCTGAGGCCCAAAATTATTGTATTTACGAAAGAGATGGGTCTTACACTCTATTAGAGGCCCAAAAGTTTATTTTTGTACAAGGGATGGGGCTTATAACTCAAGGAGAGGCCCAATGAAAGACAGTGATCGCACCATCGTTTTGAAAACTGTACTGGGACTTATACAATGACTGAGGACCAAATTATTTATGTACAAAGGGGGTTGGATCTTACACTGTATTAGAGGCCCAAAAGTGTTTTGAAAAAGATTTGTGAGGGTGTGTAATAATCAAAACCCTAATTTGATTTTAAAATGTATTTTAATTGAATAAAATTCAATTAAAATGATCAAAATTATCAAACATGTATAAAAAACAATTTGTGATCTTGGATTAATGTTTGAAAAATCATGTTTCATTCATAGAATGATTTGAAAATCATTTGAATAAAAAAAACAAGAGAAAGAAATATTTTTAAATGCCTAAAAACAAATAAAAACATAATTCTTTACAAAAATATCAAATATATGAAATAAATAATATTTTGGTGAAATTTTTGTATAATAAAATATTTTAATATTTTTGCGAGTTTTCAAAAAAAGAACCAATAAAAAATAATTAAAATTGAGAGAGAAATTAATTTTAGAATTAATTAATAAAACCATGAAAAATGTAAAAAATAGCAAAAAAGAGAGAAAATGGGAAAATGGTATGGGTTGGTGTTGAACCCACAACCTTCCAAACAAACACACATGCGTGCTACCACTTGGGTGGTGATACATCTGTGTATCAAAACCACCCCATAAACATATATGGGTGACAAGGTTTTAGGCCTGGCCAAGGCGCCATGGCCTGGCCCTTGCCCAAGGCTAGCCTGATTTTAGGCCTCTAGCATGAAGGCTATAACTTCTTCATTTCGCCATGGATTTGGACAAAATTTAGGTGGATCCTACCTAGAATTTCATGAGGAATCCAATGGTGCTTTTAGATTTTTCTAAAGATGTCCCCATTTTAAAACCCGATAGTGGTTTCAAAATAGGCCTAGATTTGCATGTTATATGCTATCTCATCATACAAGCAACAATAGCATGGCAAATTGGTTCAAAAACAACACATATGATATGTATGAGATGTCCATGATCAATGGACATCAAAGCAATGCATATTTTTAAGAGTTCAAGTTGTGATGAACTTACCTCTTGAAGCTCCTTGTGCTAACTGTCAAGATCCTTATGCCAGAAGTGATCCAATGCTTTAGACACTCTTAATTGATCCCTTATAAGCTTTTAGGATGATCAAAACCATCTGGAAACCTCAGGAGCAAGAGTTGGCTCTTTCTTGCAAAAGTGGCAAAAGTGACCAAAATGGTAACTCACTCAAATGGTGTTCCAGTTGAGGGAAACCAGTTAGGATAGTTTGAGGATGATATTTGGAGTGTATTTAAAGCTTTGTTTGGTTTTGAAAGTGACTGAATCAAGGCATGGCTTGTAAAATGCAGAAAAGTCAAAATTTGAGGTTTTGGAGGTTGACTTTCTAATTTTGAGGTTGTACAATGTGGATGAAAGTTTGAACACCTCCAATGGATGATTTATGATGTGTTAGGATGGTTCTTTGAGTGGTTTTTGCTCTGGTTTCAAGAATTCCCAAATTGCTTCATAATGACTTGAAAATGAAGTAAGAGAGGGAAAGTGAGAAAACAAGGCTTTGGTATTGTTTTGGTGTGGTTTGAAACATCATAAATGACCTCTATTTATAGTAAAGGAGTTTTATTTTTTTAAGGAATAGTGAATGGTAACTGGTTCACTCTATTATCCAATGGATATGCCCATGTACCACTTTATTAAATGCCAAGGTACCAAGTCTTCACTTTGCCATTGACTGAGCTAATCTTTGTAGCTCTAGGTGTTCTGATTTTTGCAACAACCTTGACTCAATTGGACTGATAAGGCTTGGTTCATGATAGCTCAATGAACCACATCAATGCCAAATGACAAAACTTGGTTTTAGATTTGCAACATTGATGACCACATGCCAAAGGGATTGGATTCTTGCCTTAGGGTCCAAGCAAGCAGTTTCTTCATGATTGACAGAGATTCTTGTTGAATTTGGATGAGGATCAGTCTTTCATAGTCACCAAAATTGAACTCAAGAATCGTGTGCCACAAGCAATGCACAAAATCTGTCTTGGAAATCAGTTTGAGCAAGGCATGTTGGGAGGTTCATATCTCTTTGATTAAGTTGGATTAATGGGAGTTCTTGTATTCTTTGAAAAGCTCTCATGACATACTTTAACTTTGATGTTCACAAATGGACCTGGTTTAGCTTGGATCATGATGAAAAATGACCTCAAAATTTGGAAAAAGTGAAACAGATTCTAACTTGTTGAAAATTTCACTAAGTGTTGGAAAAAGTGGTCATTTTCACTTTTTGTGATTTTGATCAATCTATAACTCAAAATCCATGAGGATTTGGAATCCTTTGTAGTTGACACTTTTGAAGTATGTCATGTGAACTTTCATTTGAGATTTGGATGGAAGAAAAAGGCCTTAGGGTTTGGGAGTTATGACCTTGCAAAGTTGGTACCAAAGCCATATTGTTCCATAACTTAGAAAATTTTAAGTTTTCTAAGGTTGCCCCTTTTGCAAGTTACCTCACTTTTCTTGATTTTTCTTGATGAATGATGATCAAAACCAAACATGGACATTATTTTTTACTTAGGGGAACCATATTTGTGAAAAATTCCAAAAAGTCAAACTTGATTTTGGGCACAGTTGACTTTTTGTCAGATAAAATCCAAACAGTGTGATCCTTTATAAAATAAAGTCCTTGACCTAATTCAAACCTATTTGATGAATTCCATAGGTGTTTTAGAGTGTCTTTAATCATGTCCCAAGGTTTGGGAACATGTCTTGGTCCAAAGTCAAACGCACAGTTGACTTTTCCTTCAAAACCCTAATTGTGGTCTAGATGAAATTGAAACTTGTGAACTAAGCTTCTTGGATCATTCCATTGTTGTAAATGGATCAATATGGTGTATTTGAGGCCCTTAAATTATGTCTTGAGGTCTTTGTTCATGTCTTACCTCAAAAGTCAACTTAGGGGTGAATTAGGTCAAGAAACCCTAATTCCTGATTTTTTATTAATGCTTCCCTAGAGGTTGTTTTGTCTTGATGATTGGATCCATGAGGTCCCTTGAAGTATTTTGGATCATGCTTTGAAGTATTGGCTTATGCCTAGATGAAAATTTTCATCTGGAGGCCTTGGTCGACCAAAACCCTAATTTGGTGACACTGGCGATCTTGAGGCTTGATCAACTTGAGATGTTGCACTCTTTTGCTTGATTCTTGATGTGGGAGACCTCTTGATCCTTTATGGATGTTTGAGAGGTTAGACAAGTTGAAGATCATGTCATTTCTTGATTGACCTTTTGTCTAAGAGCTCTGGGAGGGCTAAAACCCCTAATTTCTTGGTTGAGGCGAGTGCTTAACAATCTTTGAGAGGATTGATGAGGCATGAGGGTACATCCATATTGTGATGATAATTTACACAATGATGGGAAATTTTGTGGTTAAAATTTGGGGTATGACAGATGCCCCTATTTAATCTTCTTGGACCTGGAGATGTGAATGGCGAAGATATTCGGACATTCAGGGTGCAAGAGGATTAAATATCGGAATACTTAAAATTTTGAGAGTGGTTATGGATATCAGTTTGCTCATTCGTCTTCTTTCGCTAAGCAATGTTACTTAGAAAAGGGTAAAACTTCCCCTCGATCCTAGTCTTCGGCCACGGAACTGGTCTCAGTTTCTTTTGAAATAAACTTCCCCTCGATCCTGGTCTTCAGCCACGGAACTGGTCTCAGTTTCTTTTGAAATAAACTTCCCATCGATCCTGGTCTTCAGCCACGGAACTAGTCTCAGTTTCTTTTGAAATAAACTTCCCCTCGATTCTGGTCTTCATCCACGGAACTGGTCTCAGTTTCTTCTTGTCGAGTTTCTTTCTTGATAATGAATGCTATGTGTAGCGGTCTTCATCAAACTTCTCGCCGAGCTATACTGGGGAGACGCCATTTGATGGACAAATTTTGAGGTCAGACTTGCTGGGGAAACCCATTTGTCTGAGCTGTAGAGGTGTGCAAACTTCTCTATTGGAGATGCCATTTGTTGACTCTACTGGGGAAAACAAGTCTTTTGAAAGACCTCTTTCTGCTTGGAGGTATTATGTCATACTTTTCTTCGAGATCATTTCGGAGAAATTCCATGTGATGTGATCCAAATTTTTGAGGTGCTGATGACTTCATTAACATCGAATCTTTTGGGAGAAAAACCGATGCATTGCCGAGAGTCTTTTAGTAGCGAGGCTTTCTCTGGGGATTTTCTTTAATCCGGGAAAGCGAAAAAATATCATCTTCAATGATGAAGAGTGATGTTCTAACGGTGTCTGTCAAATGTCTTCTTGCCTTTCAGAGGTTCAAGGTATCAAAGTGGTCAAGGATAGTTTCCAATCTAGAAATAAACTGGGGAAGAAATTGGTCAGATGATACATTTCTTGACGAGGACAGAACTGACAGCCTTATTGGCGAGAGGAAGTTGTCACTTGGGGATGAATATGACGAGAGTGATAGTAATGCAATATGAACATGTATGAATCAAAAATGCATGATATATGTATGTTTATGCTGACAAAACAGATGCGACATACAGACTAGTGAATGAACACGACTGGATACTCGGCCACTACGGGGGATGAAAAGTACCATTGGTTCAAGATAGTAATCATGTTCTTGCTTAAGAGAGGTAGACCCTGTAGGGAGAAAATTATCGATTGGTCTTCAGAGGCGAGAACTCTGCCAGGGATATCAGATGAGACATTTCATCTGAAACAGTTGACCCTTCATTTAGGTGCACTGGTTTAGAAGGAGTACTTGGATTTTGCATTTTGAGGTTTAATCACCTTTGGAGAGGCTATCGATGTCCTTTTGTGTTCAGTAGTCCAAAAGAAATTGCCATCTTTATTTTAATAGCAGAAGAAAATTTGAAAGTTAAATTCATTTTTGTTTTGTTTTAAGAATCGTGGATCATGATAAAAATGTCATTCTATAAAGCAAAAATAAATGAGAGTTGCAAACAAAAGCACTAGGGCTCAAATTTTATTGATAGAATGGTAATCAGCCAAGCGCGTGAGCCCATAGAGCATTTACAAAGTTTAGAAAAATGGTAATTTAAGGGAAAATGGGCTACATTGAAACATAACAACCGCTATCCTTCTACCAACTTTGAATTCTGGGCATCCTGAGTTTCTGTCGAAGGTGACCTTGACTTGAAGTTTTTCGACGGATGGCATTACTGCTGAGGAGTCAAACGGATGTCATCCTAACTTTTGCCTGGATTGTCTTTTGAGGTTTCCAATCCATCGGGATGATTTTTTTTGCTTATGTCTCTAATTTTTTCCTAGACCGCCCTTTCGGGTTTTCAATCCACCGAGACGTTATTTTTTATTTAGGCGAAGTATTTCTTGACTACATCAACATCTGTGGGGTAGGTGAACTCCTCTCCATCCATAGTTGTGAGTTTCAAGGCACCGCCTGAGAAGGCTTTCATAACCACATAAGGGCTGTCATAATTCGGAGTCCATTTGCCCCGAGAATGAGTGAGAAATGATTGTATCTTCTTGAGCACAAGGTCTCCTTTTCTGAAGACACTGGGTCGGACCTTTTTGTCAAACGCTCTCTTCATTCTTTGCTGATACAACTGACCGTGACATAAAGATGTCATTCTTTTTTCTTCGATTAGGTTCAATTCATCGTGCCTGCTTTGACACCATTCAGCCTCTGTTAGCTTAGCTTCCATCAATACCCTGATTGATGGTATCTCGACTTCTATGGGGAGCACTGCTTCCATGCCATATACTAGAGAGAAAGGGGCTGCTCTTGTTGAAGTGCGGACAGATGAGAGATAACCGTGAAGAGCAAAGGGTAGCATCTCATGCCAGTCTTTGTAGGTTACAACCATCTTTTGAACAATCTTCTTGATGTTCTTGTTAGCCGCTTCTACCGCTTCATTCATCTTAGGTCGGTAGGGGGATGAGTTATGGTGTTCGATCTTGAACTCAGCGTACAACTCTTTCATCATCTTGTTATTCAAGTTAGATCCATTATCAGTAATGATCTGGCTTGGAACACCATAACGGTAGATGAGATTGTTTTTGATAAATTAGACCACCACTTGTCGGGTTACATTGACATATGACGCTGCTTCGACCTACTTGGTGAAATAGTCAATGGCCACCAGGATGAACCGATCTTCATTTGAAGCCTTGGGTTCGATCATGCCAATCATGTCGATACCCCATATAGAAAAAGGCCATGGAGAAGAGAGAACTTTGAGATGCATTGGCGGTACATGGATTTTGTCTGCGTATATCTGAAACTTGTGACATTTCCTCATGTACTTGTAGTAATCGGATTCCATTGTCAGCCAATAATATCCTGCTCTCAGAATTTTTCTCGCCATTGTGTGTCCGTTGGCATGAGTGTCAAAGGATCCTTCGTAAATCTCTTTCATCAACATGTTTGCTTCTTGCCTGTCTACGCATCTGAGCAAAACCATGTCGAAGTTTCTTTTATAGAGTGTATCACCATTTAGGAAGAAGTTGTCTGCCAGTCTTCTGAGAGTCTTCCTGTCTTTCCTGGATGCCCCAGGCGGGTACTCTTGTCTTTGAAGGAAGCATTTGATATCATGATACAAAGGTTTGTCATCTATGACTGCTTCAACCATGAAGATATAAGCGGGCCTTTCAAGGCGCATTATGTCAATCTTAGGTACGTTGTTCCATTGACCTACACTAATCATGGAAGAGAGAGTGGCTAGTGCATCAGCCATGTGATTTTCTTCACGAGGGATATGATGAAACTCGATTCTGTTGAAGAATGGTAACAACCTTCTCGCGTAATCTTTGTAAGGAACCAGTCCTGATTGGTATGTGTTACAATCTCCTTTAATATAATTTATAACCAGGGATGAGTATCCATACACATCCAAATTCTTTATCCTTAAGTCAATTGCTTCTTCGAGACCCATGATACAAGCTTCGTATTCGGCCTCGTTGTTTGTGCATTTGAACGTCAATCTGGCGGTGAAAGGAATATGGTTACCCTGAGGCGTTATGATGATTTCCCCAATTCCGTTTCCGTAAGTTTTGACAGCTCCGTCAAATGTTAGTCCCCATTGGGAACCTGGTTCTGACCCTTCACTGGGTAGCGGTTCATCACAATCTTTCATTTTCAAGTACATGACATCTTCGTCTGGGAAGGCAAGTCCGGTTGATTCTTGATCGTCAATCAGTTGATGAGCCAAATGATCAGCTAAAATACTTCCTTTGACGGCTTTCTGAGCATGATACTCGATTCATATTCTAATAACAACATCTGCCAACGGGCAATCCTTCCCGTGAGAGCAGGCTTTTCAAAGACGTACTTGATTGGATCCATTTCAGAGATCAACCAAGTAGTGTGACAAATCATGTACTGGCGAAGACATCTGGCTACCCAAGCTAGAGCATAATAAGTTTTCTCAAGCATAGTGTATCGAGTATCACAGTCAGTGAATTTCTTGCTTAAGTAGTAGATGGCAGAGTCTTTTCTTTTGGTTTCGTCTGGTTGGCCAAGTACACAACCCATGGAGTCTTCCAAGACTGTTAGGTAAATGATCAGTGGTCTTCCCTCCACTGGAGGAGATAGAATTGATGGATTCAACAGATATTCCTTGATACTGTCGAAAGCTTTTTGGCAGTCTTCTGTCCATACACAGCTTTGATTCCTTCTGAGTAGTTTGAAGATTAGCGTGCATGTTGCGGTCATGAGGGATATGAACCTTGAGATGTAGTTCAGACATTCCAAAAACCCTTTGACTTGCTTTTCAGTCTTTGGAGAAGGCATTTCTTGAATGCCCTTGCCCTTGTCGGGATCAACCTCAATTCCTTTCTGGCAGACGATGAACCCTAAGAGTTTTCCTGAGCGGACACCGAACGTGCATTTGTTGAGATTCAAGCGGAGTTTTTATCTTCTCAGACGCTCGAATAACTTTGATAGGTGTGTCACATGCTCTTCTTCTGTTTTAGATTTGGCAATCATGCCATCGACATACACTTCAATTTCTTTGTGCATCATGTCGTGAAACAAAGTCGTCATGGCCCTTTGATAGGTTGCCCCCGCGTTCTTTAAATCGAACGACATTACCTTGTAACAAAAGGTGCCCATGGGGTGATGAATAAAGTCTTCTCCATGTCTTTCGGTGCCATTTTGATTTGATTATAGCCTGAGAATCCATCCATGAAAGAGAAGACTTTAAACTTTGTTGTACTGTCTACCGGCATGTCTATGTGTGGCAGTGGGAAGTCATCCTTCGGACTTGCTTTGTTCAGATCCATGTAGTCTATGCACATTCTAACTTTTTCGTCCTTTTTTTGGAACTGGTACTATGTTAGCTAGACATTGAGGATATTCTGAGGTGGCGAGGTAACCAGCGTCGATTTGTTTATGTACTTCCTCTTTAATCTTGATAGCCATATCCGGGTGAGTCCGTCTCAGTTTCTGTTTTATCGGAGGACACTCTGCTTTTAGCGGTAAATGATGTTCCACGATGCTAGTATCTAACCCTGGCATGTCCTGATAGGACCAAGCAAATACATCGGGAAACTCTTTGAGAAGTTTTATCAAGATTGTTTCTACAGCTGGATTGAGTAATGCTCCAATCTTAACTTCTTTCTTTTCTTCCTCTGATCCCAAATTGACCGTTTCCAATGGCTCCTTGTGGGGCTCAATAGACATTTCCTCTTGTCGGAGTAATCGGGAGATATCTTCTGGAATTTCTTCGTTCGCTTCTTCTTCAGCTTCAAATACCGCGAAGTCAAAGTTGGGAGAAGGCATTTGATCGTATGTTTCAATGGGGTTTAAAACAAGCAATCTACATGATGTGATGATTCGTTTTTTAGAAGAGATAGAGAGAATGCAAGAGTGTGTTTAGTGTATTATTGTCGTATCTGCGAAAATCAATCGGCGGAAAGGAACAGAAGAGTCGCCACCGAACGTTATTTATCCTGACACAAGTAAAGGAAACAATTGAAGAAAACCTCAACAAAGGGAAAGGAATGGTCATCACAACCATCTCCTGGGTTCGGGAGTCGGTTACGCGAGAGGAAGGTATTAGCACCCCCTCGCGTCCATCGTACTCGATGGGATCCACGCTTGTTGTTATCAATCAAAAGGGTGTAGGTATCTGAAACTCAACTACTAACTAGAAAATGAAACGGGAGAAACGGAAGAACGGGGGAAAAAGAAAAGAAGTGACTCAATAGGACATTGTCGTCCTAGGCCTACGCATTCCCTCGGGAGCAGGAAAGTCAGAGTCAATGTAGTTCAGAACACTACGGGATTGTGGGGGAAGGTTGCTCGCCAAGACATCGCCGTCTCATGCCTACGTATCCTCAATCTTACCGGAGAGAGGAAGTCAGAGCAGTCGTAGTTCGACCTAACGAGGTCGGTTTTGTTTGTGTCTTTTAGGTGGAATACGTCAATGTTCTCGTTCTAGCAGTTTAGGTGTTGCCGCTCGTTATGTGGAGTCTTACGCATTTACCTGTTTGCGGTAGAACGAAAATAACGCATCCTTTATGAGTGGAGTGGGAGATGAGAGGAGATGACTCAAAGGTGTAAGAGAAACTGGAAGTTAGTTGTTAGCGTGCTAGGTGATTCATCTCGATCGCACGGGTGCGAGGGAAAAGGGGAAGTTAGTTGTTAGTGTGGTCGCCGAGACATCGCATCTCGTGCCTACGTATCCTCAATCTGAAAACAAAGAAGAATCATAGAATTCGTAGTTCACGCTACTACAGAACACAAGAAACAGTCTCGATCGCATGGGCGAGAGAAAAGGCTTACAGAAGGCTAAAGGGAAACTCGGCCCTACAAGTTATCATGCCAAGGTGGTCCTAATGTCAAGATCAGGAGGGGAATCTAACTAATGTTGTCATGCATGGATTGCTATCCTAATGTCTCTCCTACCTTCAACTTAATCAAAAATTAAGTGGAGCGAGGAATCCTAAGGGGATCATGTCATCAGACAAGTAAACACAGGGTAAATCAATCACAAAATGAACTAAAAGCCAAAGAAAGAATAAACAGTGTCAGTCAGCAATAGTATCACATAATAAAATAAGAAAAGGGAAAGCTTTAGCCAAGGGGTCATATTAACTGAGGCAAACAAGCTAGCTTTGGGAAATAATGGTACTCACCCAATGGTATCGAGAACCATGGAGAGCAGAATAAGAAAGGGGGAGATGTGAATCAGATCACATAAGCATCACCATTGGTCAATGCGAGCTAAAGACAAAGCGTGGGGGTTGGTTACGAACCCTATCTTCCACTTGACCGACTTGATAATAGGAGCAGGTGATGTTCAAATCTTCAATCATGTAATGAGAGCTAAGAACGACTCAACTAGGATAACGAGGGTCGATTGCGAATCCTACCTTTCGTCAATTTCCTTCTTGGAGGTCTTACAAGGGGATACGGGAATGGGATGCCTCTTTAGAGGTCTTTAGGCACAATATTAAACAAGCACAATCATGGCCTCACTTGAGGGCTTTCCATACAATCCTATTTATCATGGCATCGACTATTCCTACTTCTCATGGCATTTGAAAGCATTAAAGAGAAGTGAAGAGATAAGAAGTCCTACCAAACGGATATGAATCCATAGCAAATCAACGAAAGCATAACGAAAGCAAGTCACGAAAGCACCTATAAACAAATAGAAAACCAAGTTAGAAACAAGTTTTTATTTACAAAATGAAATGGTCAAACCACCTTTGGAATGTCTCCTTTATGCACCTTGCACATATGAACCAAAGATATTAGTAATAACAAGAGAATGTATGTACAACATGAAAACCTAAGTCTAATGACTATGTACATTTGAGTCACATTAGTCAAAGTGAAAGACCTAAAAGGATTATGAAATTACAAGTCAAGTTACAACTATGCTACAAGACTAATCTACTTTGAAGTTAAAGGTAAACCAACAAAAAAAATCACCTAAGGGTTACATGTATAGGCAAAGGACATGAAAGTAAACCAAAACCAGAATTGAACTCATGTTAGAATTGTGCATATATCTTATAAACATCCACCAACGGCTAAGGTAAAACAAGTTTAAGTCCTTAAGACAAAACAAGGCAATTCAAACCAAAACTAACTCCTAAAAACAAAGGCTTGCAAGGCAAGCGAAGGATGAACATTAGAGGTGAAAACATCAATGAAAAGGGCATAGGGCAGTAGAGAATGGTTCTATAACTAATGTACAAAGTTCACATTCAAGGCATGCAAGTAAAGTTCAAAGGATTAAACCAAACTAGGCAAACAAAGGCAAACTTCACTTTTGGAAACAATGCAAAGTTAATCATGCACAAACAAATTATGGGTCATGTACCAATGCACAAACACTTTATAAGTCAGTAGCTATATCTCAACATCATGTACACAAGTGTCAATGAGGATTAGCAAAAGATAGGCAAAGAATGGTACCACAAACACAAAGTTAGAACACCACACAATGGATGCAAAAGGATGCTCCAAACATACATGTTTTTATGCACATTATGAATAAGTTAAAAAAATTTGAGATGGATTATAGGTCCTTAAAATGTTTCAAAACCAATGCACAAAATTCTCACACAACACCTTCTAAGGCATGGCATGAATGTCTCCTCAAAACCCTAGGGATCAAACTTGTAAGCACAAATGAATGCTCACAATCAAAAAGGTATGAAAAATAGTTATAAGCCCTAAAGAATTATGAAAATATAATCATAGTATGATGAAGTCAGTAGGTCATATTTTCTAAAAGGAATTCATAAAATTATGCACCAAAGTGTCAAAACAGTTCACTCAATAGGCGAGACAACAAGGCATGATCGCCGAAAAACAACTTCGTAAAGTGGGTTTAAAATGACACCAAAAATTATGGAAAAAAATCCCAATAAGCATCAAAGTGTCATATATTCCTGTTATTAATCACCCACAAAAAATTAGCTTCACACCTATTGGAAAAAAACCACTTTCGGTCCCTTAAACCGAAACCATGTCCTTCGGGACAGCTTGGAATAAAAAATCCCAATTAATTATTAAACTCATCCAAAACTGGAATCAATAATTATAAAAAATTAATTAAGAGATTAAGGATCACTAACAAATTTTTTAATAATTTTATCGCAAATAAAAATATTTTTAATAATTGGAACGAAACGAGATAAAAATTGCGATTAAGGGAAAGTGCTAGGAATTCAAACTTATCACGCATAACTTAAATCCTAAGCTTCGAATCGGCACATATCATCATAAATCAAGCTATATCCAGTGCCTCAGGTGGGAGGGCTCAATATGCAACCTACACTATATGATCCTAAACCACATACAAGCTAGAATGATGCATTAAAGTCGAGATTTCTTACATGGTCGAAGTAGCGATTCTTCACATAATAAGAAACCCGAAAAATTCGTGCGAGATCTTGTAATCTCCCATAAGCAAAATAAATGCTTATTCTTCCATAATTAATCCATGAAGAACCACCGTAACCGAAATAGATCAATCATCGATTCAAAAGCTCATGAATACATCAGCATGGCACAAGGGGTGTGAATGGCAATTGGAGGGTGTGAAAATCCACTTTGTAGTTCATCCCAAGCCCAATAGCCTTGGTTATTGTCTCAGGAGAGGGTGCACATAAAAAAAAACCATGGTTACGGCAGCATCTCTATGGCTTTTGGGCTCAGAAACCCGATTCAAACCTCAAGGCCCAGCGAACCGGTTTATCACTTCATAAGACATGGAACCCTAATTTACCAATCCTCATCTGTGCCTCTTCTTCCACCTCTGATGGTTTCGCCACTCCTCTTCTTTGCATCCGCCGGCGACGCAAGACACGGCATTGCACCACACACGAATCGGTCTCCAAATTCTCTCTGTCGAACCTCACTATACATCCTTGTTCCATTTTTTTGATCCCATACTTCAAATCGAGATGAAGAAAATAAGAACCCTAAAAATATAAAACACAAATCAAACTCCATTGAAGAGGAATCAGAACCCAATTTCCTAGGGTTTTGATTCATTCGGCCACGAGCTACACGATGATACCCACATTCGGGCGAGCTGAAGAAGTATCGAATTGCTTACCGGGTGAGATGAGGAATATTCTGGTGAACTTGGATTTGAGGCCGGACGCAAGTGAAGATAAGGACACTCTTAGTTACGACTCTATTTCCCTCTCTTCACTTCTTCTCTTTCTATTCCTCCACCTCTGTGAATTTTGTGGAATCATGGTTCTTGAATGTTCTGAGAATTTGCAGTTGTTGCTACATTTATTGTGATCTGTGATTTTTTTAACCGGTGAATGGATGGTGATAACGCGACGTTGTTGTCGTTATTTTGCAGACTTTGGATCGATGAAGTGGAAGAAAATCGTTGGTTCAAGATCTTTGTGAGGTTGAAGTTTGAAGAGTATGGTGAATAGTGAAGTTGTTCGTGGGAATTGGAGAAGAATGATGAAGTTTATTCAGTGGATGATGATGATGATTGAAGAGGGTGAAGATTCAAGAAGAGTGAATAGAAATCGTTATTGAGTTTCTGTCAGTTTGTTAGAGTGAATTTCTGGAATTTCTGTTATGGGAGGTTAGAGATTGGAGGTTGAAGATGAATTGGAGATTTCTGTTAGTTGGTTAGGATCTCTGTTAGAAATAGGTTAGGAATTGTTAGAAGTTAGGAGAGTTTCTGTCCTGGATTGGTTAGGAGATTAGAGAAATCTGTTGGAAGGTTTTTCTGTTATATAATTTCTGGTAGTTATTGAATCAGTTAGAGAAGGTTTTGGTTAGTTTCTGAGTAGAATTGTTTAGGATCATTTGTGTGTTTGTAATGTGAAATTGGTATGGAGCTCTTCTGGTGTAGAAATCGGTTTTTCTCAGATTGAATGCTCTAAAGAATTATGGCAGTTGGTTTGCAGCCTTGTGATGTGCGTCTGTTCTCTATATGGTGCTGATGTACACTAAAGGTATGCAGGTTTGGGAAGAATATTGGTTTTTGGACCTGTGATGCTTGAAATCCACTTGGTCTTGGTGTTAGTGTGTATCCTCAGAAGCATCCTTCCAAAATCAGAATAACCATTTATCAGTCTTTCTTTTCCATGCTCATTTACCAGTATGATGGCCAAGATATGAACTTTCTTTTGGTATCAATTTGCAAGAAGCTCAGAAGAGAATGAAGTTGAGAAACTCTGTTGAAGATGCAGATAACCAACCTTCTTTATTCGCTGCATTTGCTCATGTTGATTTATGTTTCCTTTCTCACAATAAGTGCAGTATGGTGGAAATTTTGCCGACTCTGTATTCATAGTTGCAAATGTTTGACCAACACAATGAAATGTAATGCTTAATGCTTAAGCAACAACCCTTCCCTTTTTTCCTTTTTTTTTAACTCTACTGCAGTCGGAAACTTCATATAGCAATCTTATTTATGTGGTGTAGCCGGATATGGGTTATTTGGATTATGGTTTTAAACTCTGGATATGAATTGGATATTGAACTAAAAATGGTTTAAAAATGGATGTTGATTAATGGATAAAAACAAAGGTTTAGTTATTTGAAGATTAAATTGGATAGAGACATAGAATTGGATATGGATTGAACTAGTACTTAAAAATGGTTCGTGAATATTAACTTGGATTTTGATTTGAAATTGGATTTTGGAAATTGAATTAAAATGAATATGCGGATACGGTATTGGTTAGAAATGGACTTAAAATGCAAATTCGTGAAAATGGTTTTCAAAATGGATATTGAAGTTAACATACAAATATTGACTTTAATTCGGGTAATGAAATATGAAAACGGATAGTTTTTTAAAGGCAAGTGGATTGAAAATGGATATGGTTTTTCCTCAAGTAATCCATACGACCAACCTTAACATAATTAGTCCCAATCAAACTCCCAATCCACATTACACTTGTATCCTTAATGAACCCTAAAGATCAATTGAATCATCAGTAATAAGCCACAAATAACTGAGTAGACAACAATGCTTTGATCACCGATCCCCAATTGGATCGGTTATACCATGAATACCAAGATGTGTCTGGCATGAATCCTAATCCAATGAACCTCTGTTGGTAAACATCCACAAGCTCAACCATAGATAAACCCATAATTCTCCTTGAGACGCACACTGAAATGAGCAAATGACTTGAGTTGTTGAAGAACCAGAACTTTTAGCTCAAAGCAGATCTGCGTTGAAACCTTGATGATGGACTAGAAACATTGGTAAATAGCCTTTACAAGTGAACTTCTTGAAGACCATTTAATCAGGGAAATAAGCCCTATCCAAGTGGCATGAGCACAAGAAGGTGACGCCATTGATGGTTGCATAGTCAAAACTTCGAATCCATATGATAGCCATAAGTAAGGGTATGAAACCCTAATTCTTCAGAAGGCGCTGATCCCATGTCTTAAAAGCCCAGTGCAAATGAATGATTATGAGTATTACGACCTAAATGCAAATGAAGTGTGAAGCATAAGCCACTTATTGGGTATAAATAAGAGGGAAAATTTTGAGGTGTTACAGTTGCCCCTATTCAATCAACTGTGGACCTGAAGGGATGAGAGCAGCGCTTTCAGACATCGAGGTAAATAGTGATTGAATACCAACAGAAACTGAAAATTTGCACTCTGTATGTAAACTAAGGTAGAAGATCTAATGAGGGTGGAAGACTCTATTGGGGATAACAAGGAATATGTGAGATTGGAAAATGTGTTATGAAGAAGACACGACACAGACCGGTGTCAAAAATCATGAGGTAAGATGAGTATTGAAATATGATGCTCACCAGTATCAAAAGGAAAATGATACAAACACAAACACGTGTGCAGGATCGACGACACTTACCGACATCGAAAATATGATATTATCCGGTATCAAGGATAAGTACAGACGCAGATACGCGTACTGACTAAATGACATTTACCGGCATCGAAAGATGATGCTTTCTAGCATCAAAAGAAACTGAGAAATAACGACACTTTCCGGCATCGAAAGATGAATGAGTTGACGACACTTACCGGTATCGAAAGAGGATCGAGATTACGAAACTTACCGGTATCGAAAGGTGATACTTTTTGGAATCAAAAGGAAGTTCAGACACGAATGAGTGTACTGAAGAGACGATACTTACCGGTATCGAAAGATGATACTTTCTGGTATCAAAAGGAAGTTCAGACACGAATGAGTGTACTGAAGAGACGACACTTACCGGCACCGAAAGATGATATTTTTCGGTATCAAAAGGAAGTTCAGACACGAATGAGTGTACTGAAGAGACGATACTTACCGGTATCAAAAGATGATACTTTTCGGTATCAAAAGGAAGTTCAGACATGAATGAATGTACTGAAGAGACATACTTACCGGTATCGAAAGATGATACTTTCCGGTATCAACAGGAAGTTCAGACACGAATGAATGTACTGAAGAGACGATACTTACCGGTATCGAAAGATGATACTTTCCGGTATCAAAAGGAAGTTCAGACACGAATGAGTGTACTGAAGAGACGATACTTACCGGTATCGAAAGATGATACTTTCTGGTATCAAAAGGAAGTTCAGACACGAATGAGTGTACTGAAGAGACGACACTTACCGGTATCGAAAGAAGAATTGAGATGACGACACTTACCGGCATCGAAAGATGATACTTTTCGGTATCAAAAGGAAGTTCAGACACGAATAAGTGTACTGAAGAGACGATACTTACCGGTATCAAAAGATGATACTTTCCGGTATCAAAAGGAAGTTCATACACGAATGAGTGTACTGAAGAGACGACACTTACCGGAATCGAAAGATGATACTTTCCAGTATCAAAAGGAAGTTCAGACACGAATGAGTGTACTGAAGAGACGACACTTACCGGTATCGAAAGATGATACTTTTTGGTATCAACAGGAAAAATTGAGGTGACGACGCTTACCGGCATCGAAAGCTGATACTTTCCGATATCAAAAGGAAGAATTGAGATGATGACGCTTACCGGCATCGAAAGATGACACTTTCCGGTATCAAGAGGAAGGAATGAGATGACGACGCTTACCGGCATCGAAAGATGATACTTTCTGGTATCAAAAGGAAGAATTGAGATGACGACACTTACCGGCATCGAAAGATGATACTTTCTGGTATCAAAAGGAAAAATTAAACAACGATACTTACCGATATCAACAGGAAAAATTGAGGTGAAGACGCTTACCGGCATCGAAAGCTGATACTTTCCGGTATTAAAAGGAAGAATTGAGATGACGACGCTTACCGGCATCGAAAGATGACACTTTTCGGTATCAAGGGGAAGGAATGAGATGACGACGCTTACCGACATCGAAAGATGATACTTATCGGTATTAAAAGGAAGAATTGAGGTGACGACGCTTACCGCCATCGAAAGCTGATACTTTCCGGTATCAAAAGGAAGTTCAGACACGAATGAGTGTACTGAAGAGACGACACGTACCGGTATCGAAAGATGATACTTTTTGGTACCAAAAGGAAGAATTAAAACAACGGTACTTACCGGTATCGAAAGGTGATACTGTCTGGTATCAAAGAAAAATCTGAGGGTATACTGAAATCCTAGTCAGACAACTCTGCTAGGGGATAAACACCAAAAAGGGAAGAGGGGCCGATCTACTACCCTAGAGATTGATTAAGGTGCCTGCTAGAGGGCTACAGTTACATCGTCTCTGCTGGGGCTAAGAGAAGTCTAAATAGACAACTCTGCTGGGGAAGACCAGTAAGATGAACAAGTTTATTGGCAACTTATCTGGGGATAAGATAAGACTGGTCCTCCTGGATTAAACCACTTTCTATTGGAGAACCGTCTAGCAGCAAGAATATCCAAACCTGTCTCATGCTTCAAATGCATATGTTTGAATTTTTCTATGGCGTAATGCTCCATGTGAAATGGAAATGCTACGCGTTTCGAGGATGCAATGATTACTATATGCAAAATTCCGATGTATGCTCGGGCTACTGGGAAAATAAGGATGTGCCAAGTATGATTGGGTCTTGCTGGTATGGATAGATGAAACCCCATAGTGATTGATTTTTTTGAAGGTGAAATTTTTCTGGGTACCAACGTGGATTGGGTTTTGGAATGAGGTTCCAATAGGAAATGGGCTTTGGAATGAGGTGCCAGGGAAGGGGGGCTTCACTTTGAAGGGGATGCCAACAAGGATTGGGCTTTTGGATGAAAGGGGGTGCCAGCAAAGTGGGCTTTGGTTGAAGGTGCCAATACGGATTGGGCTTTTGGTTTGGGGCGCCAAGCAAGGTGGGCTTCTGATGGTCTTATGAAGATGCCAATAAGGTTGGGTTTTGGATTTATGAAGATGCCAGCAAAGTGAGCTTTGGGATGGATGCCAAGCAAGGTTGGGCTTTAGGTGGAAGGGGAGATGCCAGCAAGGTGGGCTTTAGAAAGAGGTGATACCAACAAAGTGGGTTTTGGAAAGGAGATACCAGCAAAGTGGGTTTTGGATGAAGGTGCCAATACGGATTGGGCTTTAAGGATCTTCTGTTTGGTTGTACAGGGCTTCATGCTAAGATATGATATACAAGTGATAAGCGATGATGATGATTATGCAATGATATGACGGCTCAACCGGTGATTCTGAGGAGGGTCAGGTATAGCTGGCATTGGAAAGATGTCTTGTCCGGTTACAAGGTTTCGGGTTGAAAGGTCTGGGAATGGTTAATGTGACTTCCTGACATTCGTCTTCAACTTGAAGGTTGACAGAATTTACCTGAGTAGCTTTGAAAGAATGGAGACGTCCCATTGTTACTTATCTTTCCCCAGCTCGGGAGGAAATGCTTTCTGACTCGATGAGGAAATTATACCAGTACTCTGCGGGGAGAGAAACTCTACTGGAGCCGGGAGGTCGAACGAGCCTCTTGCTGGGGATGATAATCAGCAACTCTGCTGAGGACGTGATCACCGATCCAATCTTCTGAATTTCTGTGGGGAAACAGATCAACAACTCGCCAGGGAGGAAAGTTGATATATCTGGGCTCTGACTTGCGGATAACGATGACTTTGCTGGGAAGACATCACCTGAACCCACCCTGCTTGAGGAGAGCCTGTAACCATAGGAATCCGCGGGGGAATGACAACCTTCTGACCTGGCTGCTGGGGAATTGAGATCAACTAGGTCTTTGCTGAGGAAGGGAATACTTCCTGAGTCGATGAGAAAAGTATACCAGTACTCTATGGGGAGAGAAAAGAGTCTCTTGCTGTGGATGCCAACCTGCTTGGAGAGCAGACAAATCACCCCTATCTTGTCTGGGCTTGAACTCTTACTAGAGAAAGGATAAATCCAGCTTTCCCCAGCCTCTGAACCCTTGTTGGAGAGCATAATAAGAAGACATAGCCTTTGTCTTGGCTACTTCTGCTGAGGAAGATGATGAGAAGACATAACCTCTGCCGAAGATGATACAACCTTGGGTATTTCTGTTGGGGAGACATTCATTCCCACACCCCACTAAGAAAGATACCTTGCTAAGGAATAGAAACCCTATGTTGGGAACTACTTTGGCGTTTCACGCTTTTGCTGATCAACCGCATGCCGATTATCATAAGTGAACTCCCCACTTGCCTCAGACCACTTGGTCTACTGGAAGGAATCTTCTCAAGAGGATTTTACAGAAAACCCGGCATTCAAAATGCCCCAAGGTATTCAAACTCTTGGAGAGATTTATCGGATTGGAGAGATTTATCAGATATCGATGTAACTGCCCCAGATTGTATAACCTATGAAGGAATTTGCCTCGAGAGGATTCATAATGACTTGAAATATTCTGCCCCAACATACTGAATCTTGAAGAGGTGCTTTTGATTAACCGTTTTTGGAGGAGGATAACTTCTCGTGCTCTTGAGGTGGCCTGCCTCGATACGAGCCTTGAAGTGATTTTGTCCCTGACTGATTGATCTTTGAGAGATTTGGTGAATCTCGACATGATTGCCCCTGTTTGGCTGAACTTCAGAGAGATTTCTCGACACGGTTGCTCTAGATTAGCTGAATTTTGGAATTAATTGCCTATTTGGCGTGATCATTTGATGACTTGCCCCTGCTCAACGGAGTCTTCTGGCGTTTGTATCTTATCTTGATCAATCTTTCCATTGCAGAAACTTACCTAATGTCAAGTGCTTACTCGCAAGTAAAACAATTCGTTTTGAAAAGATAATTTTAATGTAATGCAATGACAGTTTTGAAATCCAAGTCTGTTCACTGGAAAAATATTGTGACATATAGTGAACGAATCACTTATCAGAATGTCACATCGATACCAACATGAATGGTAAGAAAAACCTTTTGGGAGTCAGAACTGACGTGATTTTAACCGAGGTATGCTTTCGAAACAACCCTGCTTCAATTAGGTCTTTTAAAGGTTGTAACGTGGTCTGGTTCGTGGTTTAAGAAAGAAAGGATATCAGGCTCAAAGTTTTATTTTAACCCACCCATTCTCCTTGATGTTCTCCCGTCCTATGTTCAGCTAACTTGACATGGGCGCTCACCTTTCAAGAAGGTTAGTGCATGGTGTGAGGATAGAAGGAATCCACACGGTTTTCGGAGTGACGATCACCCTTTTGTCTGTGTCTGTATTCACACGACTTGTTCTTTGCTTGAGGAATTTTCTTTTTGTTCCCCTTATTTTTCGCTTTTCGTTCTTTTGTTTTTGATTTCCCTGATTTTTGCCTGGACTGATTCTTTTTTGAATCTTTCAATTTTTAAGTCCAGCGGGATGCCCTAACTTTTGCCTAAGTCACTTGTTTTCAAGTTTTGACTTAGCGGGCTTTCTTTTTCTTTTGATTCTCTTTTTTTTTTAACGAATCGTGTGACACAGGTTTGTCTGACTTATTTGAAAGGGTTGTGACTGCCTTACTCTTCGGTTGGTGAGGGATAACCATGGATGTAATTGATCCTCGAACAGGACACTCCTTTTGAAATTTGAACGCATGGTCAAATTAACTGACACCTACCCTGTCCTGGGTTAAGATTGAGGGTTTTTTCGTTTTCAGAAATAAACTCCTACTACTAGGCTCAACGGGTTTGACAAAGGTTACACTCCCTTATATCTCTGGTGTTTAGGGAATTGAAATAATGCATGTACATCATCAGCAGCGTTTTGTTCAAAAGCATACAATAAGAAGTTTTACACCTTTCAATTTCGTCATCCTCCCTAAGATCCTGCTTGAACAAGCATATGATATCGATGAAAAAGTATGAGTGAACACGAATGGATTTAATCAAAGTATGCATATTCATTTCATTATCATTATCAATTAAAAACAGACAAGTTTTACAAATGAGTTTGTACTTTTAACAGAAAAGAAACTACAAATGCAAAGAAATGACATGATATAATGATTGCCAGCTTCGAGTAACTGGGCTTTCCAAGCTCGATTCGCTACTGAGCTAGCCATATTCAGAATTGCTCGTCGAAGTCAATCTGATAATCATTTGCACAACTGCTCTCGATGACTTCCTCCATAACCTGGACCAATGAACCCACCTGACTGGATGAAGGAGAGTTCTTGATTCGAATACCCTGAGGTGTGAATGAGAACACATTGGACTCAAGTAGAGTCTGGATCTTACTCTTGAGCACCTTACAGTCTTCAGTTGAATGCCCCTGTGCCCCAGCATGGTAATCACAACGGGCGTTGACATCCAAACCTGGTGGGTACGAAAAAGGCACTGGGTTCAATCCCTTGATCAAATCTGGAAGTATCTAACTGTACGACAATGAGGTCATTTTTCTGCAAAACATCACCAAATGTTGCTTTGGACAACTATCCCCTCTGTACTCTTTAAACTTCGGTGTCTTAAACTTTGGGAGGCAACACAAGGCCAGGTACCAAACACATGCTCGAAGCATTCAAATCAAGAGTATCACGTCTCCCCAGGGCTTTAAGCTCCTAATCCATCACACAATATCTTTCGAAAACCTCAATAGATCGTGGGCCCTTAGGTTTCATCTTTGGAACCACCCCTTGTAAATCAGGCACAGAAAAGGCAAAACTTCGATAGTCTGCAGCATCAAGAGAAGATGAATGTCTGCCTCGGACAATGGGACGCTCTCGTATAACAGGATTCTCAACAGGGAACCGCACAGGCTGAGCTTGAGCAACATTGTTTACCGGAGGTGGAATGACATTCTCAGTTCTCTGAATATTGGCCTCTCCCCTTGTCATAGAGGTCACAGCTTCCACAAGTTGACCCAACTGATTTTTCACCAATTCAACATCAGCCCTAGTCACAAACTGGTCTTGCTCTCCTGAGTTCATGATTCTCCCCAAAATACTGATTTAAGTCCAATACAAAAATCGGGAAACCAACTGCAGGTCGAGGCAAAGGATGGATGAGCTCACTGTTCTGGCCTGGAGAAAGATATGTAAAATGATGCAAGATGCGAATGTAATGCAAAGTTATGAATGCAATAAGACATGGGATCAAAGCCTCCACATATTCTAAATAATCACCGTGCTGTTCTGATGCCTGAATAAGCTCATAGGTATGCTTTGAGGAGAATAGCGGAATACCCGAACATCAGAATAATCAGAATACCAAAAGGCCAGTATATCAGCATAATTAGAATACCGGGATAATCAGGACACCGGAATAATCAGGGTGTCAGAGTAATTGAAATATCAGAATATCCGAATAATTAGAATACCATAATACCAGGCTGATGAGTCCATACTGATAAGAAAACCAGAATATCGGATAGGATGAAGGTTATGGTTACCTGCAAACCTGTAAACACCCGCCCATTCTCACATGTGAGTACTAAAACCAAGGTTCCTCAGTTTCAGATTCTTGATTTGAGAAGCAATAGTACATTCATCCCTCGAGGTACAATACTATCGCCAAACAAAGAGCTCGTCCACTGATTCCCCCAAAAATAAGGTAATCCTATGGCAAGTTCTCAGCTTTGGGTCCTCGAATCGAGAAGCGTAATAGGTTTGCCATTTCTGGTCTGTCATTATCACATCTCGGGAGGAGTGTCATTACTGAGTCCTCGGTAATGGTCACCAAAGTCGACAGTTCCTCAAGAGAATATCCACTGGCCTGTATCAACATACAGTAGCAGATAGCTCCAGATAGAACCTCGTCTGGTTGTGGGTCTCGTGAATAACAATACGTGGTCACCACCACGCAAGCATCACGATTGTCCACTCTAATACCTATGTGTATGCTCAAGCCTGGGTAGTGGGCTTATCTCTCAGATCACCCTGCCCACCAAACAGAAAAATCCAGCACAGTCCAGCACAGTATAATATATGACAACAGTACATGAAAAGCATGTAAATGCAATAAACAGTAAACATGCAACAATGTCATACATAAAACGAGTAGTAAACAGATAAACACCCTATAATAAAAAACAAACAGCCGCTAGGATTGACTCGCTTAGGGAACCAGAGATTCTGGGTTCGGTCCCCAGCAGAGTCGCCAGTTGTCGCATCTGCGAAAATTAACCGGCGGAAAGGAACAGAAGAGTCGCCACCGAACGTTATTTATCCCGACGCAAGGAAAGGATACGATCGAAGAAAACCTCAACAAAGGGAAAGTAATGGTCGTCGCAACCATCGCTTGGGTTCGAGAGTCGGTTACGTGAGAGGAAGGTATTAGCACCCCCTCGCGTCCATCGTACTCGATGGGATCCATGCTTGTTGCTATCGATCAAAAGGGTGTAGGTATCTGAAACTCAACTACTAACTAGAAAATGAAATGGGAGAAACGGAAGAACAGGGGGAAAAAGAAAAGAAGTGACTCGATAGGACATCGTCGTCCTAGGCCTACGTATTCCCTCAGGAGCGGGAAAGTCAGAGTCAACGTAGTTCGGAACACTACGGGATTGTGGGGGAAGGTTGCTCGCCAAGACATCGTCGTCTCGTGCCTACGTATCCTCAATCTTACCGGAGAGAGGAAGTCAGAGCAGTCGTAGTTCGACCTAACGAGGTCGGTTTTGTTTGTGTCTTTTAGGGGGAATATGTCAACGTTCACGTTCTAGCAGTTTAGGTGTTGCCGCTCGTTGTGTGGAGTCTTACGCGTTTACCTGTTTGCGGTAGAACTGAAATAACGCATCCTTTATGAGTGCAATGGGAGATGAGAGGAGATGACTCAAAGGTGTAAGAGAAACTGGAAGTTAGTTGTTAGCGTGCTAGGTGATTCATCTCGATCGCACGGGTGCGAGGGAAAAGGGGAAGTTAGTTGTTAGTGTGCTCGCCGAGACATTGCATCTCGTGCCTACGTATCCTTAATCTGAAAAGAAAGAGGAATTAGAGCATCCGTAGTTCACGGTACTACGGAACACAGGAAACAGTCTTGATCGCATAAGCGAGAGAAAAGGCTTACAGAAGGCTAAAGGGAAACTCGGCCCTACAAGTTATCATGCCAAGGTGGTCCTAATATCAAGATCATGAGGGGAATCTAACTAATGTTGTTATGCATGGATTGTTATCCTAATGTCTCTCCTACCTCCAACTTAATCAAAAATTAAGTGGAGCGAGGAATCCTAAGGGGATCATGTCATCAGACAAGTAAACACAGGGTAAATCAATCACAAAATGAACTAAAAGCCAACGAAAGAATAAACAGTGTCAGTCAGCAATAGTATCACATAATAAAATAAGAAAAGGGAAAGCTTTAGCCAAGGGGTCATATTAACCGAGGCAAACAAGCTAGCTGTGGGAAATAATGGTACTCACCCAATGGTATCGAGAACCATGGAGAGCAGAATAAGAAAGGGGGAGATGTAAATCAGATCACATAAGCATCAGCATTGGTCAATGTAAGCTAAAGAAAAAGCGTGGGGGTTGGTTACGAACCCTATCTTCCACTTGACTGACTCGATAACAGGAGCAGGTGATGTTCAAAGCTTCAATCATGTAATGAGAGCTAAGAACGACTCAACTAGGATAACGGGGGTCGATTGCGAACCCTACCTTTCGTCAATTGCCTTCTTGGAGGTCTTACAAGGGGATACGGGAATGGGATGCCTCTTTAGAAGTGTTTAGGCATAATATTAAACAAGCACAATCATGGCCTCACTTGAGGGCTTTCCATACAATCCTACTTATCATGGCATCGACTATTCCTACTTCTCATGGCATTTGAAAGCATTAAAGAGAAGTGAAGAGATAAGAATTCCTACCAAACGGATATGAATCCGTAGCAAAGCAACGAAAGCATAATGAAAGCAAGTCACTAAATCACCTATAAACAAATAGCAAACCAAGTTAGAAACAAGTTTTTATTAACAAAATGAAATGGTCAAACCACCTTTGGAATGTCTCCTTTATGCACCTTGCACATGTGAACCAAAGACATTAGTAATAACAAGAGAATGTATGTACAACATGAAAACCTAAGTCTAATGACTATGTACATTTGAGTCACATTAGTCAAAGTGAAAGACCTAAAAGGATTATGAAATTACAAGTCAAGTTACAACTATGCTACAAGACTAATCTACTTTGAAGTTAAAGGTAAACCAACAAAAGAAATCACCTAAGGGTTACAAGTATAGGCAAAGGACATGAAAGTAAACCAAAACCATAATTGAACTCATGTTAGAAGTGTGCACACATCTTATAAACATCCACCAACATCTAAGGTAAAACAAGTTTAAGTCCTTAAGACAAAACAAGGCAATTTAAACCAAAACTAGCTCCTAAAAACAAAGGCTTGCAAGGTAAGCAAAGGATAAGAATTAGAGGTGAAAACATCAATGAAAAGGGAATAGGTCAGTAGAGAATGGTTCTCTAACTAATGTACAAAGTTCACATTCAAGGCATGCAAGTAAAGTTCAAAGGATTAAACCAAACCAGGCAAACAAAGGCAAACTTCACTTTTGGAAACAATGCAAAGTTAATCATGCACAAACAAATTATGGGTCATGTACCAATGCGCAAACACTTTATAAGTCAGTAGTTATACCTCAACATCATGTACACAAGTGTCAACGAGGATTAGCAAAAGATAGGCAAAAAATGGTACGACAAACACAAAGTTAGAATACCACACAATGGATGCAAAAGGATGCTCCAAACATACATGTTTTTATGCACATTATGAATGAGTTAAAAAAAATTTGAGATGGATTATAGGTCCTTAAAATGTGTCCAAAACAATGCACCAAAGTCTCACACAAACCTTCTAAGGCCTGGCATGAATGTCTCCTCAAAACCCTAGGGATCAAACTTGTAAGCACAAATGAATGCTCATAATCAAAAAGGTATGAAAAATAGTTAGAAGCCCTAAAGAATTATGAAAATATAATAATAGTATTATAAAGTCAGTAGCTCACATTTTCTAAAAGGAATTCATAAAATTATGCACCAAAGTTTCAAAACAATTCACTCAATAGGCGAGACAACAAGGCATGATCGCCGAAAAACAACTTTGCAAAGTCGGTTTAAAATGACACCAAAAATTATGGAAAAAATTACCAATGAGCATCAAAGTGTCATAAATTCCATTTATTAATCACCCACAAAAAATTAGCCTCACACCTATTGGAAAAAAACCACTTTCGGTCCCTTAAACCGAAACCATGTCCTTCAGGATAGCTTTGAATAAAAAATCAAAGTTAATTAATAAACTCATCAAAACTAGAATAAATAATTATACAAATTTAATTAAGAGATTAAGGATCACTCATGAATTTTTTCATAATTTTATCTGACTCAAAACTATTTTTAATAATTGGAACGAAACAAGCAAAAAATTGCGATTAAGGGAAAGTGCTAGGAATTCAAACTTATCACGCATAACTTAAATCCTAAGCTTCTAATTGTCACATATCATCATAAATCAAGCTATAACCAGTGCCTCAGGTGGGAGGGCTCAATATTCAACCTACACTATATGATCTTAAACCACATACAAGCTAGAATGATGCATTAAAGTCGAGATTTCTTACTTGGTCGAAGTAGCGATTCTTCACATAATAAGAAACCTGAAAACTTCGTGCGAGATCTTGTAATCTCCCATAAGCAAAATAAATGCTTAGTCTTCCATAATTAATCCATGAAGAACCATCGTAACCGAAATCAATCAATCATCGATTCAAAAGCTCATGAATACATCAGCATGGCGCAGGGGGTGTGAATGGCAATTGGAGGGTGTGAAAATCCACTATGCAATTCATCCAAAGCCCAATAGCCTTGGCTATTGTCTCAGGAGAGGTTGCACATAAAAAAACCATAGTTACGGCAGCATCTCTATGGCTTTTGGGATCAGAAACCCGGTCCAAACCTCAAGGCCCAGCGAACCGGTTTATCACTTCATAAGACATGGAACCCTAATTTACCAATCCTTATCTGTGCCTCTTCTTCCACCTCCGATGGTTTCGCCACTCCTCTTCTTTGCATCCGTCGGCGACGCAAGACACGACATTTCACCACACACGAATCGGTCTCCAAATTCTCTCTGTCGAACCTCACTATACATCCTTGTTCCATTTTTTTGATCCCATACTTCAAATCGAGATGAAGAAAATAAGAACCCTAAAAATCTAAAACACAAATCAAACTCCATTGAAGAGGAATCAGAGCCTAATTTCCTAGGATTTTGATTCATTCGGCCACGAGCTACACGATGATACCCACATTAGGGCGAGCTAAAGAAAAATCGAATTGCTTACCGGCTGGAGACGAGGAATATTCTGGTGAACTTGGATTTGAGGCCGGACGCAAGTGAAGATAAGGACACTCTCAGTTATGACTCTATTTCCCTCTCTTCACTTCTTCTCTTTCTATTCATCCACCTCTGTGAATTCTGCGGAATCGTGGTTCTTGAATTTTCTGAGAATTTGCAGTTGTTGCTGCATTTATTGTGATCTGTGATTTCTTTAACCAGTGAATGGATGATGATAACGCGACGTTGATGTTGTTCTTTGTGAGGTTGAAGTTTGAAGAGTATGGTGAAGAGTGAAGCTGTTCGTGGGAATTGGAGAAGCATGATGAAGTTTATTCAGTGGATGATGATGATGATTGAAGAGGATGAAGATTCAAGAAGAGTGAATAAAAATCGTTATTGAGTTTCTGTCAGTTTGTTAGAGTGAATTCTGGAATTTCTGTTATGGGAGGTTAGAGATTGGAGGTTGAAGATGAATTGGAGATTTCTGTTAGTTAGTTAGGATCTCTGTTAGAAATCGGATAGGAATTGTTAGAAGTTAGGAGAGTTTCTGTCATGGATTGGTTAGGAGATTAGAGAAATCTGTTGGAAGGTTTTTCTATTATATAATTTCTGGTAGTTATTGAATCAGTTAGAGAAGGTTTTTGTTAGTTTCTGAATAGAATTGTTTAGGATCATTTTTGTGTTTGTAATGTGAAATTGGTATGGAGCTCTTCTGGTGTAGAAATTAGTTATTCTCATATTGACTGCTCTCAAGAATTATGGCGGTTGGTTTGCAGCCTTACGATGTGCGTCTGTTCTCTATATGGTGTTGATGTACACTGAAGGTATGCAGGTTTGGGAAGAATATTGGTTTTTGGACCTGTGATGCTTGAAATCCACTTGGTCTTGGTGTTAGTGTGTATCCTTAGAAGCATCCTTCCAAAATCAGAATAACCATTTATCAGTCTTTCTTTTCCATGCTCATTTACCAGTATGATGGCCAAGATATGAACTTTCTTTTGGTATCAATTTGCAAGAAGCTCAGAAGAGAATGAAGTTGAAAAACTCTGTTGAAGATGCAGATAACCAACCTTCTTTATTCGCTGCATTTGCTCATGTTGATTTATGTTTCCTTTATCACAATAAGTGCAGTATGGTGGAAATTTTGCCGACTCTGTATTCATGGTTGCAAATGTTCGACCAACACAATGAAATGTAATGCTTGATGCTTAAGCAACAACCCTTCCCTTTTTTCCTTTTTTTTAACTCTACTGCAGTCGGAAACTTCATATAGCAATCTTATTTATGTGGTGTAGCCGGATATGGGTTATTTGGATTATAGTTTTAAACTCTGGATATGAATTGGATATTGAACTAAAAATGGTTTAAAAATGGATGTTGATTAATGGATAAAAACAAAGGTTTAGTTACTTGAAGATTAAATTGGATAGATGACATAGAATTGGATATGGATTGAACTAGTACTTAAAAATGGTTCGTGAATCTTAACTTGGATTTTGATTTGAAATTGGATTTTGGAAATTGAACTAAAATGAATATGCGGATACGGTATTGGTTAGAAATGGACTTATAATGCAAATTGGTGAAAATGGATATTGAAGTTAACATACAAATATTGACTTTAATTCGGGTAATGAAATATGAAAACGGATAGTTTTTTAAAAGCGAGTGGATTGAAAATGGATATGGTTTTTCCTCAAGTAATCCATACGACCAACCTTAACATACTTAGTCCCAATCAAACTCCCAATCCACATCACACTTGTATCCTCAATGAACCCTATAGATCAATTGAATCATCAGTAATAAGCCACAAACGACTGAGTAGACAACAATGCTTTGATCATCGATCCCCAATTGGATCTGTTATACCATGAATAGCAAGATGTGTCTGGCATGAAACCCTAATCCAATGAACCTCTGTTAGTAAACATCCACAAGCTCAACCATAGATAAACCCATAATTCTCCTTGAGGCGCACACTGAAATGAGAAAATGACTTGATTTGTTGAAGAACCAGAACTTTTAGCTCAAAGCAGATCTGCATTGAAACCTTGATGATGGACTAGAAACACTGGTAAATAGACTTTACAAGTGAACTTCTTGAAGACCGTTTAATCAGGGAAATAAGCCCTATCCAAGTGGCATGAGCACAAGAAGGTGACGCCATTGATGGTTGCATAGTCAAAACTTCGAATCCATATGATAGCCATAAGTAAGGGTATGAAACCCTAATTTTTCAGAAGGCACTGATCCCATGTCTTAAGAGCCCAATGCAAATGAATGATTATGAGTATTATGACCTAAATGCAAATGAAGTGTGAAGCATAAGCCACTTATTGTGTATAAATAAGAGGGCAAATTTTGAGGTGTTACAATTATCTGAAAAATGCTTGTTTTTTGGGGTTGTTTTAGGATTACCATTTTCTGATAAAAAAACGAAAAGTGAATACAACTATAAATGCGGGAATTACAAAATGACATTATTTATTTACGATTTGTCGATTCTTGAAATACAACCCTATAAAACAAAACTCTGTCGCTTTGGGCTAAGCGAAGAGGGATATTTACAAAAAGTGAGCCCTATAAAAACATCTGTTTCACCTGGGCAGGGTGAAAGGTTAAAACAAAGATGGCAATTACTTAGACTTATGGATAACTTTTGGGACATCGACAACAACCCATTGGTGACGAACTCCTCCGCGAGTCACAAAGTCTTGTACCTTTTTTCTTGGTTTGTCCTCAGAGATAACGCTGATTTATGGCGGAGTAAGATCATTGGAGTCTTCCTCCCATGCAGAGTTGTCGTAAACAAACTCTTCTGTTGAATCTTCCTTAGTGTTTTCACTCTCAAGAGGTTCTCCTCATCCAGTTGGCTGGATGTCCTTGTATCTGATGCGAGAGCTTTCAGGAGCGGTGTACTTGTCTAAGAAGTCGTACTTGCCACTCAGCTCTCCTAAGGTGTCCCATACTTTTGTGGGAGTGGCCGAGTCATCTTCCTCGATGACGTTGACCTCAGGAAAAGCATAGTTGATGAACTCTTGTCCTGCAATCCTTGCATATTCGTCCTCACGGTGCTGGTTATCTTCAGAATGTCCCGAGTAATGATCCCATGACTCGATGGGGATATGGGTATTCTTTTCAATATTACTCAGCTGATATGTATCATTGGACTGACTCTTTTGTCCCAAGCCTTCTGTGTATGGTTTCTAGATAGGCAAGTCATCCAGGGGATCATAATAATCTTGATCTAAGTTATCTTTCATTAGATCATCTTCTATTAAGTTAGGTGGAGCACGTCATCCCTCAGGATCCTAATCTCCATAGATCATCCGGGCATCTGACCTTGGTATATATCTCGGGTTCTGCTTTGGAAAACAGAATGGCGGATGCGCTTCTTCTTGAGACATATAATTGTTGTTGAAATAAGATTTCCAGTCTTCGTCTGTATCAGAGGAGTCACTCTTGTTGATGGTGTTTACTTCATGAGACACTGGGTGGAGGAAGCCTCCACTGTGGAAGAAGTATTGAATAGGATGAAAACTTTCATCCTTCTTGGCAGTCTGGGTAAAGGTTGAAGAGAAACCAAGACCTTTCTTTGTCTTGTTATCTGTAGGAATTACAAGCTGTCCCCATCCCTTTACGTCATTGCTCTTGATTACTTCGAGACATCTTTGTATGAGGAAATCAACGTCCCTCTTTCTGATCGATTCTCATTGCTCACTGAGAATGCTTGGAACTGGGTTCCAACAACCTCCTCTGGTTCTAAATAGGAAAATGATGATAAGTTGCTCACAATTAAGGCTTGCTCTCTGCAGACTGTGACTAACTTGTCATTCTTGACGAACTTCAGCTTTTGGTGAAATGTCGAAGTGACTGCCCCAGTTTCGTGTATCCAAGGTATTCCTAATAAACAACTGTATGCTGCCCGGATGTCCATGACTTGGAAATTGACTTGGAAAGTGTGAGGACCGATGGTTATGGGAAGATCGACTTCGCTGATAACTATTTTTCTAGATCCGTCAAAGGCTTTGACGATGATCTCACTGCCCCTCATCGGAGCTCCTTGAAATGATAGTCGTATCAGAGTTGATTTTGGCATAACATTCAAAGATGATCCTGTGTACACCAGTACGCTGGCTAAAGCATCATCTTGGTAGCTGACTGTAATGTTAAGCGCCATATTATGATTCTTGCCTTCTTCTGGCAGTTCTTTATCACTGAATCCTAAATTGTTGCAGAAAGTGATGTTGGATATGATGCTGTCAAATTGTCCTACCGTCACATCTTGTTCCACAAAAGCTTGCTCCAAGACTTTCTGCAGAGCTTCCTTGTGAGCTTCGGAACTGAGTAGGAGAGATAACACAAAGATTCGAGACGGAGTTTTCAACAATTAGTCTACAATGTTGTATTCACTTTTCAGGATGAGCTTCAGCATCTCATCGTTGTTCTTTGTAAGTTTGGGATTACTGTATTGACTGACTTGTTGATTTGGAACTTCTGTTTGAGGTTCCTTTTCTTTGGGAGGTTCTCCAACTCCTTTGTTGAAGATCTGACTGCTCCGAGTGACTCGACTGATGTCAGCAATGTTCACGACAGAGGGTAATGGAGTTTCCTTTCCATTTTTGATGGTTGTTGCACTGTACTTGTAAGGGATAGCCTTTTCCAATTTGTACGGTATTGGTCCTGGCAGGTAGTTAACCACAAGAGCTTTTTTATTTCTCTGACTGTTATAGGCAACCTCAATCAGTTCCTGGTTGGGAACTTTTCTACTATCAAGAGAGATTCTCGATTCGTTGAGTAGAGGGATTATGGCGCATACGTCTTTGGTTTTCCCATGATCGGAGATTATGACAACATTTTCGCTTTGATCAGGGAGATAGTCTTGTATTGCGTTGATCGACCCAGAACATGAACATGGTCGAATCTCTTTTCGGTCCAACTGACTTTGAAGAGCCGCTCGTACAAGATAGCCTCCTTGGTTGTTCTTCGAACATACTCTACAACACTCATAATTATGTGGTGGTACCTTACCCCGCCCACTTTGTATGCAGTACATCTTTACTAGATTTGTTTCCATTGAGCAGACATCCTGACTTTGATGTCTACCAGGATTCCCGTCGGTCATGCTGATCTATTGTGTAGCTTCATCCAGGTAGATTGGAAGCCACCAGTGGTCCAATAGATGTTGGAGTGTTCTTTGTACAAGTGCACACCCTTGGTCATCTTCACGGCACTCTTCACAGTCTTGATAATCGTGTGAAGCCAGAAAGATGAGTCTGACTTGTTTAGCATGTAGTTCTACCAAACTGGTATTCATCAAGCGTATGTCAAAGATCTGAACCATATTGACTTGATGGTTATTTCCTTCACGGTAGTCCTGGATCCATCCGAGATCCATCTGACGTTGGAGGGCTTCTTGTATGAAAGAGCATCCCTGATTGCTTGTTGAGCAGATCGGACAGGTGTTGTAATAATGTCGTTGCAGATTATAATATTGACTTTGCCTCGAATGCATCGCCACTAAATTGACATTCATTGCGAGAATGTTGCAGTTTTGAACAATGTTGGGATGTGCACGGGCCATATTGACTCCCCGGATCCTGTGATCCTAAATCCAACCTAGATCCATATGTTCTTGTAGAGCTGACTACACTACAGAACAACCCTTATTATTCTTTGAGCAAATATCACACTGGTGATAATTGTGAGACGGTACATGACCATACCCGCTCTGTCTGCAATGCATCTCTACCAGATTTGTTCCTAGTGAGAGTACATTGTGAATTTGATAACTGCAGCTAAATTCTTCCTCTATTAAATTTACTAAAGTCTTTTCATGTTGTGGCAACGGATTCGTCTGAACATTCGGATTAGTATCTTTAAAAGATAAGATCCCATTCCTAAGAAGCTTCTGTACATCAGACTTGAAGCTGAGATAGTTTTCAATGTTGTGCCCCAGTCCTCCTTGATGGTAAGGGCAAGTTTGATCCGTTTTGAACCAAAAAGGTGGATTTTACGATACTGTAAGAGGAGTCCTGGTTTGGACGTGCCCCTTGGTCAGTAGAAGCGGAAATAGTTCTGCGTACAACATCGATATAGGGTCGAACCCTGATGGTCGTGTAGTACAATTATTGTTGGTGTACTAGGGACGAGCCTGTTGAAGAGGTTGTTGTGTCCTTTGCTGATACTGTTGTTGACTTGGTTGGCTCTGAGCAACCTTAGGTTGATAAGTCGGAGCCGGCGAAGGATTGATAGCGGGAGTTACTGCCGCTACTGGTTGATAACTTCACCTTTGCTTTCCCAAGGAGATATTACTGATCTCCTGCTCTTTCTTCTTTTGGAAAGCACTACCATATCTTTTGGTACTGCTTGATGGCTCTGCATCTTTGACCAATCGTCCTTCTCGGACTGCTTCTTCAAGGCGTACTCCCATGTTCACCATCTCAGTGAAGTCACTGGGCGCACTGACGACCATTCGGTCGTAATAAAATGAGCTTAAGGTTATCAAAAAGATCTTGGTCATCTCCTTTTCCACAAGAGGGGGACAGATCTGGGCGGCAATTTCACGCCATCTCTGAGCATATTCTTTAAAAGTTTCTTTGTCCTTTTGTGACATTGCTCTGAGATGATCTATATCCGGTGCCATGTCTAAATTGTATTTATGCTGCTGAACGAAGGCAGCGCTGAGATCTCTGAAAGTACTGATCTTGGTGCGGTTTAAACCCATGTACCATTTGAGTGCGGCACCGGTTAAACTGTCTTGGAAGTAATTGATTAGTAGCTATTGATTTTCTGTCTGAGTTGACATTTTTCGAGTGTACATCACCAAATGACTTTGAGGACAAGAGTTCCCTTTGTATTTTTCAAAGTCATGCACCTTGAATTTGTGCGGTATCTTTACATTAGGGACCAAACAGAGGTTTGCGGCTTCCTTTCAGAATAAGTCTTGACCGCGAATGGCATGCAGTTCCTTCTGCATTTCCAAGAATTGTTCCTAGAACTCATTCATTCTTTCGTACATGTCTTCGTTTCCACCAGAAATTGCTTGTGGAATCTGTCCTTCCGGGACAGTGAGTACCACTGATTGTGGTATAGACATCATAGCGGTGACTCTTGGTGCTTCAGTGCCCTGAAGTTTGTAACCTTCAGGGGTTGCTGTTGTAAACCTTGCATCTTCACTTTCCCGAAGTTTGTAACCTTCAGGACCAGTGGCTCCTATTACGGCTTCTGGGTCTTCAGTGACCGGTGGGATATATCCTTCAGGTATAAAGTTGAGAGGCATGCCCCAGGGACGACCTTTAGGCATGTTGTACCGAGGATGAATCTCATGTGTCTCCATTATGGGCGTAGATATGATCTCTTAGATTACAGTCTTTTGATGCCGCTGCTCCTGAGCTGCTGCCAGGGATTGCATGTCACTATGAAGTTTTTCCAAACTTTCTTTCAGAGCGTCGATTTCTTTTCTCAGCTCTCTGTTCTCTTCCTCGAGATCGTCCATTTTCTTTTGTCGATTGGCCCGAGTATTGTATGAGTGAGACAGTTTGACTCTAGAATTGTGACACATATGTGAGACTCGAAGATAAGAAAATGCGGTATGTGAGAATGATGAATGATATGTAATTGCATATTTTTAGTTTTTTTTTGTTTTAATAAAGAAGAAACTTCAACAAATAGATTGCAAATATCATACAGTGAGGGGAAACCCCTTTTAATGAATTCAAAAGAATGCAGTATGTTACAATGAAAAGTACAATATTTTACAAAGTGCTTGTGAGGAAAATGTCTAAGCTCATGGATCCTGAGTCCTCTCTGAAGAGAGCTCAGATGCTGGTTCCAGTAGTTTCCTTTTCTTTGATCGGGGCTCTTCATCCATTGTCGGGTTGTCAGCCCTTTGCCAAGTGAAAGGAGCGAGCAAATTCCTTCGGTCTTCCTGACCCTCTATAGCATGTTGTTCTAATATCTCAATCAGAGCATCCTTTTCCTTTAATAGTTCCTGAATCTTGGTGCACTCTAAATTGAGGATTTAGTATTTGTTTTACCAAGAGCTATTTTCACGCTGAACTTTGTTGAGAGCGACCTGGAGTTTTTCCGCATCAGACATGAAGTAAAGGACAGATTCCTTTAATGGAAAAACTTCTTGGCGAGGGTAAGGCATCCTCAGCTTGAGGGCTCTAGTTTGCACCCAGTGGAGATAAGGCTCCATGGAGATACAGTTTGGTCTTCCTAGAGACTCTTTTCCTTTCTTGTGAATATGTTGTCAAGCATGCACTATTTCTTTCTTTAGTGCCCTGTCATTTTCCCATTCCTTGAAGAAAAGACCTTCTAGATGAACATTATGTGGAATATTATTCATCGGGTATCCGAGTTGACGGCGAGCTAAAATTGGATGGTAGTTGATTCCTTCTTTAGTTCCAATGTGGGGTACGTTAGGGAAATTTCCGCATCTGTCGATGATTTCTATCCCCTTATAAATCCTATTGTACCAATCTATGTCAGAGTTGGTAAGAGACATAATCCTTTGTGACCAACGTAAAGTACTCTTATGATCCCAAAAAGCTGCAGACTTGGGTAAATGGGAAATGAACCATTTGTAGAGTAAGGGTACACAACATGTGATCATTCCTCCGATGTACAAATTCCTTAAGTGTACAGAATGATAAGCATCTGCCAGCAAGATTGGTACAGGGTTTCCAATTAGAAATATCTTAACAACATTGGTGTCGACGAAGTTGTCGATGTTGGGAAAAAAGAATAACCCATATATGAGTTGAACAAAGATATCCTCGAAAGCAGTTATGTTTTATATACTGGCGAAATATAGAGCTTTCTCTATCAAGAATTTGGTTGGTAAACCCTGGATTCCTCCTTTAGTGGTCATGTAAGTCCTGACCTCTGACTCGTCCAAAGAGATTGCTCTTGTAATGGTTTGTTCCTTTGGAATTTCTTCCTGTCCAGAAAATGGAGCTCGGTCAGTGATAGGTAAATCAATCAGGTGAGAGTACTCTTCCAGCGTTGGTGCTAGTTGGTAATCCGGGAAAGTGAAGCAGTGATAAACCGGGTCGTAGAACTGAATCAGTAGACAGGATTCCTTCAACTGTGTGGACCCTTAATAGAGACAACAGTCCTCCGTTCTTAGCTCTGAAAGACTCAGGGTTGGTAACCATCCTTGCCAACTTCCTTAAGTTCTCTAGTTTTGGAGCCTTAAAGGTGTACTTGTGCGTCCTTCTTCTATCGAAATCCATAATGCAACCTCTCTGATATTTGCAATTATTGTTTTTAGTTTATTTTGAAAAAAGAGATTTTTTTCTTGTTTGAAAAGAGTTTTTTAGATGAATGCATGAATGCAGCACACAAAAACATTTAAAAACATGGGTTCAAGGGTTCAACGTCACGAGCATGGAGTCATGGCTCTACCCATCCCCAAAGGTTGTACTATTTTGGTCAATTTTTGTACCTATAGAACGGGTTCTAAGGTTCCCAAAATAATTGACCCCACTAGGGATATTAACAGCAAGCTGATTCACTTGAGCGAGCTGTAATTATCCTAGGATAAATCTTATTTTAGTGTAGTATCGCGTAGCAATTATTCCCGATAGTCACCGCACTACCAAATGGTCATAAGGTTAAAGTCTACTAAATCCTCAGGGTCATGGGTACCACACTAGCAAAGACAATGCTTTCACAACAATCGTTCGTTCAACATCGATACTTGTGTACGGGTACCTCGACTGATTCGGTGGGCCACCAGGATAGCTTGTTCGGGATTCACTCCCTATAAGTTTCTCCTGTCTATGCCACCCTTATCTTAATGTTCTCTCAAACTTTCCACATGCGTATTAATTGCATTCCCATTTGACAGAAAAATAAACACGGATATCAAGTAGGAATAACAGTAAATATATATATATAGTATATAGAAAATGCTAAACAACCTAGACCTCTTAGGAATTCTAATCCTAAAGACTCCCCAGCAGAGTCACCATTTTTCTGTAGCGTGCAATTTTTGTCGGTGACGCGACCACCTTATCGCCATTGGTTGGAATTGGGTGCTAGTTTCTGATTTCTTATTTATCCTATGAAGCTGGAAAGGAAAGGGAAGCTATCTAAAACTAACCTTGCACGCAAATGTTTTCTTTAACAAATGCTAAGAAATTGGGGGGTCCGTGGTCAGGTTATATAATGGGGAGTTGTCAATTACCCATCCTATATATGGTTATCCATAGATTGTTTGGCATTTTCTTCTGTCATCTACTTACTGGTGTTTATCTGTTATGGGTTCGAGAAATTTTCTCCTTTGGGAGTGTTGAGAGAGAGTTTTTTTGTTGATTTTCGGGTTTTTCGATGTTTTTGGTAAGGTACTGGACCTAAGGTTTTTGTTATGTGTGCTCGCTAAGATTTCATAATCTTATGCCTACGTATTCCTGTTAAATAAAATAGGGAAATCAGAGCAATTGTAGAGGAAAGATGATGTTTGGTGTCTTATTCAAAGCCCAAGATTGAAGCTAAAGATTATTTGTGTCTTGTTCAAAGCCCAAGATTGAAGCTAAAGGTTTGACTGAGAGGGAATTTTTTATCTCTAAAGGGAGATTCCTCATTTGTTTATCACAGTTGTTGGGTAACTGATTATAAAGGAGAATTACTTTAACTGGAATGTTTGGAATCCAGCAATGCCATAATTTCCTTTATAAGGGGTTTGTCCAGAAGGAGAAAAATTTAACTCTGTATAGAGCAATGCCATTTTTCCTTAGGAGTTTTTCATACTAAGAGAGGGACATTGGCTTGGATGTAAATAATCCAGAGGCTTACCACTTACAGTAATTAGATGAAAGAGGAAATTTACCAGGATAAGAGATGGACTACAGCTTGGATTTTTGAATCAACAAGTGTGCCACTTATATCAATTATCTGGGTCTAGGGTTTGTTTGATTATCTGTTTTGACGTGTGATTGTACAGAGAAGTATCTTCCTGCAGAGAGATTTTTTATTTCCTCTGAGGGAATGTTGGTTTTTGTGTGCCTTGATTAAAGCTCAAGGTTGAAGCTAAAAGGTTGACTCTGTTTAGGGAGTTTTATATCTGTCTTGTATAAAGCCCAAGATTGAGGCTGAAAGAAAAAGATTGACTCTTTTGGGGAATATTTTGTCTGTCTTGTACAAAGCCCAAGATTGAGGCTAAAAAGAATTGACTCTACTGAGGAGGGGTCATATCTGACTTGTACAAAGCCCAAGAATGAGGCTAAAAGAGTTTTGACTGACTCAGTTGGAGAAATATTTATATGTGTCTTGTACAAAGCCCAAGATTGAGGCTAAAAGTTGGTTGACTCCCCTGGGGAAGTTTTATTTGTGTCTTGTACAAAGCCCAAGATTGAGGCTAAAAAGTTGAGGGAAAATCCTTATACAAAGCCTAAGAGGAGGCTGGTTGGGGAATTCCTTATATGAAGTCTAAGAGGAGGCTAACTCTGCTGAGGATTATTGAGATCCAGAGACAGATCCAAATTGGGGAATCAACTCTTGCTGGGGGATTGCAGAAGAGTTGAAATATCAGAGACCATGGGGTTCTGAGTTTTCTGAGGGTTTACTGGTAGTAATTTGACCCTAGCTGGGGAACTTTAAAGTGAGGATTTCAAGATTAAGTTTTGAAACCTTGGGAGGTTTTAACTCTGTTGGAAGTTGATGAGGTGGTCAGCGTTTTTCCTGTGCTTTTATGGAACTTTAGGGTTTCTTTGAGATCTAAGAGGAGATGAGACTGTCCAAGTATATTGGTATGAAAAGGTTTATCTTTGTATGATGCCCAAGAGGAGGCTGATATTTTAACGGATGAGAAATCAACCCTAAGTTGGTCTGATGTCTTGACTCATGAGAGGACTGCTCTAACAAATGATGACTAAGTTCTGTCCTATACCTGTAGGAGGTCTTTTGGGTCCTTGTACTAAGCCCAAGAGGAGGCTGAGAACTTCTAATAAGCCTGAGGGTCCTTGTACAAAGCCCAAGAGGAGGCTGGGGATGCTTTTAGGAAGCCTGTGGGTCCAAACCTAAGAAAAGTTCAAGAAAGGTTTCACCAGGAATAATCCTTTCTTTAGTGAACAGTTCCAGGGTTTGAAGAAATTCAATAGAGGTTTCACTGGGAATTAATCCTCTCTAGGGAAATGAATTTCTTGTACAAATTTTTAGTAGTGATAGTCTTGAGAAAAGTTTAACCGGGAATAATGCCTTTCTCTATTCCATATTGTATAAGCCCAAAAGGAGGCAAGACTATATCTAGAATTTCCTATGGGGAACTAGTTTTGAATGTTGTTAAGAGAGTAACCACTGGTTTGATCTAAACCTATACCTAGTTGTCAAGGAAAACTCTAAGCAAGATATACATGCATATATATATATATATATAAGCAGGTATGTAAAAGAAAGCTGGTAGAACTTACAGGCGAGCAAGCTTCCAGTGTTATAAAAATAGCTGTATGGTTAATTGTTCAAGAAATTGAAGAAAGTTTTGATAAGAACTATGAATTTGAATCTAAATCAAGCAAAGAAAGTTGTTTTAAAAAGGGAGTTTGGGGCTTATACTCGAGGAGAGGCCCAGATACAAAACAGTGATCGCACCGTTATTTGGAAAACTGTATTGGGACTTATACAATGACTGAGGCCCAAAATTATTCTATTTACAAAAGAGATGGGTCTTACACTCTATTAGAGGCCCAAGAGTTTATTTTTGTACAAGGGATGGGGCTTACAACTCAAGGAGAGGCCCAATGAAAGACAATTATCGCACCGTCGTTTTGAAAACTGTACTGGAACTTATACAATGACTGAGGCACAAATTATTTATCTACAAAGGGGGTTGGGTCTTACACTCTATTAGAGGCCCAAAAGTGTTTAAAAAGAATAAAGATGGGACTTATAACACAAGGGTAGGACCAGATGAAAATTGTTTTGAAAACGACGATTGCACCGAGATTTTTAAAATCGTATCGGGACTTATACAATGACTGAGGCCCAAAATGGTTTGTGTGTGACAAGGGATGGGTCTTACACTCTATTAGAGGCCCAAAAGCGTTTTGAAAAAGATTTGTGAGGGTGTGTAATAATCAAAACCCTAATTTGATTTTAAAATGTATTTTAATTGACTAAAATTCAATTAAAATGATCAAAATTATCAAACATGTGTGAAAAACAATTTGTGATCATGGATTAATGTTTGAAAATCATGTTTCATTCATAGAATGATTTGAAAATCATTTGAATAAAAAAACAAGAGAAAGAAATATTTTTAAATGCCTAAAAACAAATAAAAACATAATTCTTTACAAAAATACCAAATATACGAAATAAATAATATTTTTGTGAAATTTTTGTAGAATAAAATATTTTAATATTTTTGTGAATTTTCAAAAAAAAGAACCAATAAAAAATAATTAAAATTGAGAGAGAAATTAATTTTGGAATTAATTAATAAAATCATGAAAATGTGAAAAATAGCAAAAAAGAGAGAAAATGGCAAAATGGTCTGGGTGGGTGTTAAACCCACGACCTTCCAAACAAACACATATGCGCGCTACCACTAGGGTGGTGATACATCCTTGTATCAAGACCACCCCATAAACATATATGAGTGACAAGGTTTTAGGTCTGACCCTTGCCCAAGGCTGGCCTAATTTTAGGCCTCTAGCATGAAGGCCTCCATGGATTTGGACAAAATTTAGGTGGATCCTACCTAGAATTTCATGAGGAATCCAATGGTGCTTTTAGATTTTTCTAAAGATGTACCCATTTTAAAACCCGATAGTGGTTTCAAAATAGGCCTAGATTTGCATGTTCTATGCTATCTCATCATACAAGCAACAATAGCATGGCAAATTGGTTCAAACACAACACATGTGATATGTATGAGATGTCCATGATCAATGAACATCAAAGCAATGCATATTTTTAAGAGTTCAAGTTGTGATGCACTTACCTCTTGAAGCTCCTTGTGCTAACTATCAAGATCCTTGTGCCAGAAGTGATCCAATGCTTTAGACACTCTTAATTGATCCCTTATAAGCTTTTAGGATGATCAAAACCAGCTGGAAACCTCAGGAGCAAGAGTTGGCTCTTTCTTGCAAAAGTGGCAAAAGTGACCAAAATGGTAACTCACTCAAATGGTGTTCCAGTTGAGGGAAACCAGTTGGGACAGTTTGAGGATGATATTTGGAGTGTATTTGAAGCTTTGTTTGGTTTTGAAAGTGAGTGAATCAATGCATGGCTTGTAAAATGCAGAAAAGTCAAAATTTGAGGTTTTGGAGGTTGACTTTCTGATTTTGAGGTTGTGCAATGTGGATGAAGGTTTGAACACCTCCAATGGATGATTTATAATGTGTTAGGATGGTTCTTTGAGTGGTTTTTGCTCTGGTTTCAAGAATTCCCAAATTGTTTCATAATGACTTGAAAATGAAGTAAGAAAGGGAGAGTGTGAAAACAAGGCTTTGGTATTGTTTTGGTGTGGTTTAAAACACCAGAAATGACCTCTATTTATAATAAAGGAGTTTTGTTTTTGAAGGAATAGTGAATGGCAACTGGTTCACTTTATTATCCAATGAATATGCCCATGTACCACTTTATTAAATGCCAAGGTACTAAGTCTTCACTTGGCCATTGACTGAGTTGATCTTTGTAGCTCTAGGTCTTCTGATTTTTGCAACAACCTTGACTCAATTGGACTGATAAGGCTTGGTTCATGACAGCTCAATGCACCACATTAATGCCAAATGACAAAACTTGGTTTTGGATTTGCAACATTGATGATCACATGCAAAAGGGATTGAATTTTTTCCTTAGGGTCCAAGCTTGCAGGTTCTTCATGATTGATTGAGATTCTTGTTGAATTTGGATGAGGATCAGTCTTGCATAGTCACCAAAATTGAACTCAAGAATCGTGTGCCATAAGCAATACACAAAATTTGACTTGGAAATAAGTTTGAGCAAGGCATGTTGGGAGGTTCATAACACTTTGATTAAGTTGAATTAATGGGAGTTCTTGTATTCTTTATAATGCTCTCATGACATACTTTAACTTTGATGTTCACAAATGGACCTGGTTCAGCTTGGATCATGATGAAAAATGACCACAAAGTTTGGAAAAAGTGAAACAGATTCTGACTTGTTGAAAATTTCACTAAGTGTTGGAAAAAGTGGTCATTTTTACTTTTTGTGATTTTGATCAATCCATAACTCAAAATCCATGAGGATTTGGAATCCTTTGTAGTTGACACTTTTGAAGTATGTTGTAACACCCTAATTTATTTTAATCATTTTCGTAATTAAATTATATTATGTTGTGTATATGTGTGTGTTTGGTTGAGGCTGGGTTGCCCTTAGTATGGGTAGTGACCTTTGAATCATAGAGATTAAGGTGTAGGAAGGAGTGGTGTGGTTAGTAATTAATTAATTAATATTGGGAATATTGATTAATAATATTAACGTGAATTATTAAGAAATATTGTTATTATTATTTAATTAGTAAGATAATAATAATAATAATAATAATAATAATAATAATAATAATAATAATATTGGGATAATAATAATATAATGGAAAAACAAGAAATAGGGAGGGCAAAGAGGTCCTTTCGTGGTAGTTAGTGAGGATAAAGAAGGAAAAGCATAATAAGGGTCTAAAGGTTATAGTAGGAAAAAGAGGAAAATTGAAAGGAGGGAATTTTTTGGTGATCGATCAAATTCTGAAGAGAAGTGAAAAGGGAACATAAAGCAGAGCTAGGGCTGAGAGACAACTGAAGAATCTTCATCTAAGGTAAGGGTGGGGTTCTTTAATCTCTAAGGGTTGCATAATCTTTGTATGAGGGTAGATAAACTTGTAGGATCATTCCTATGTGTTGTTGTGTCGATTTGGGGGGATTGGGGTTTTTGTAGGTCGGAGGTTTTGATAAGAGGAAAAATACATAAATTGATCGGTTGAATTGTGGGATATGTGTTTATGAATGTTGGTATGATAACCTGTGATTTTATGTGTGTTTTTGGGGCTGTTCGGGGGTAGAATCAGAGAAAGGTTGGGTGGAATGGTGTTGATATCGCAACTGCAGAATTTTCAGGATCGCGTAGTTCGCAATGCGAGTAAAAGTTCGTTGGGCTAGTGGTCGCCCCAGATTCGCTAAGCGAATAAGGTAGCGAATGAAGGGAAAAAAGAGGATTTCTGGAATGTGTGGTGGGGAAGTTCGACCCAGCTTCGCTAGGCGAACTCCATTTCGCTGGGCGAATGTGTAGCGAACGGAGAGGAGAAAATGTGACTCTCTGGTTTTTGTATGGAAGGAGTTGTTCGCTGGCAAGTTCGCTAGGTGAACTGCTGAGCGAATGAGAGTTTGCTGAGCGAACTCGTAGCGAAGCCTGGCAGTGCTGTTTCGCTGTTGTACGGACAAAATTTTCCTAAACTTTAAAATTCGTATCTTTTGATCCGTAGGTCCGTTTCAGCCGCCGTTCTAAGCGTTTGAAAGCTGGTTTCATATACTTTTTGTTAAAATTAATTTCAGTACCAGAATTCCAACCATTCGATGCGTTAATTGGATTGTTGTTGTTGTATGTGTTATAAGCTGAAATGATGGATTCGGTGGTGTGTATGTGTGTTATAGTCGTGGATTGTTGTTGTTGTATGTGTTGTAAGTTGAAATGATGGATTCGGTGGTGTGTATGTGTGTTATAGTCGTGGATTGCTGTCATTGTATGTGTTGGCAGGTATGGACTGCATGTTGTATAGTTGTAGTATGATGTATTGACGCATCGATAATTATATGCATGTAGTTGTTGTTGTATGTTGTTGTTGAGCTATTATAGCATTGTTGTTGCATGGTACCTAGCACTTGTGTGGTATAATGATTAAGATGAATATCATTGTAATGTTGTATCATATGTTGTTGTTGATATGCATTACATGATTGCATGAGTTGCGAGATAAGTCGTGTGCCCATGTGGGGTGTGAGCGCCTTATCTGGATTCCTTGAAATGGAATCGTCTTGTTGTTGGTGTTGGGGTAATCGTGTGCCCATGTGGGGTGTGAGCGATTATGGTTGATCGTGTGCCCGTGTGGGGTGTGAGCGATCACGGATGTCGTGTGCCCATGTGGGGTGTGAGCGACTTATATGGAAATTCCGACGGGAATTATGATCATGAAAAAGGGATCGTTTCGGTACCACATGCATTTAGTCGAGTAGTGGGTCTCATTGCATTGCATTATGTTGTGTTGTGGTGCATAAAATTGTATGCTTGTATGGAAATTCATATTTGTGTTGATGTTGTTTTGTTAGGGTGAGTCGTATAAGGATTACGTTCTTTCATACTTATCTTATGCATTTCTTATAATTGATTTGAGAATCTCACCCCTTCTGTTTAAATGTTAGCTCCGCGTGGGTAACGTGCAGATAAGTAGGAATAGTGCGGAGTTGGAGTTATCGAATACGAGGTCTTCTCTTTTATTTCGTTGAGTCGCGTCTGCTCTGATATGTAGCACCGGGGAATGGAACGTATTTATGTCATTTATGTTTGTGGATATTGTTTGGATATCTTTTCACATGATGTTTCTTGCAATTACTATAAAACATGATCATGCTTTGAATCATTAAATTGTCTAGTTGTTGATGTTATGCTGCAATGAGAGTTAAATTTTCAGACATGTTTTATCATTATTATTACTGTTAGAAATTTTTAGTAGGTGACATGTGTTACATATATATTGTATGAGCAGGTTTATGGTGAATGTGACATCCTAAATGTTTATGTTTTAAATTTACTCTGATAATTGTATTAATTTAACGCGGGGGTTTTAGGGTGTTACAAAGTGGTATCAGAGCAAGTCGGTCCGTCTGACCAAGTTGTCGAGTCGTTGTCATGTGACAGTTGAATACTGTTGATGTTGTTTGTTCCTTAGTACGTGATATGTGTGTGAAACACTATCAGTGCTTTCTTGTTTTTCTAATCCCTTGTCTGCAGGATGAGAGTGAGACAAGTGGGGGGAAGCTTGTATTTCTCCAAGATGCTTCAGGTGTGGAGTGTTGGCTTAGTGTGTCGTTGATTGTAAGAGTGCAATTGTTTATTGGACAATGTTGTTCCTGTTGTTGAAGAGATCGGATATCATGTTACTACATGAGGGAGTGCAGTGTTAGATTGTTCACCTATTTGAGAATGGTGTGACCCTCGAGGGAAGACGGACATGTTTCCTCGTTGTTCGCTTCCTTGTGAGGGAGGAGGCGATGTTTTGGCTAGAGATTGGTCAATGATGTGTGGAGTATCCCGACGTGTTTCCTAAGGACGGGCACAGTTTGTCTTCAGTTAGAACAAGATGATGTTATTCTTGAGACGCGTTGGTAGGAGCTAAACCCTGTGTTTACTAATCGTTTGGATAACGTAGTGTGCTGCTGATTTCAAGAATGTAGGAGTTGTGAGAGTTTGTTGTTTCCAAAACTGAGGGAAATACAGAAAGAATACTTATGTCAACTAATGATTGTGCCTTAAATAGCTGGTGCACAAGATGCAAGGAACACTATTATAGTTTGGTAAAGATGGTTTATGCCCCATCATGATGGTCGGCTGTCTATTGACAAATTGAGGAACTGATCACCCTTAATCTCTTGTTGATAGTATACGGGATCATGCGGGATGGAATAGACGCATCTTGTCAGCTTAGATAGTGTGTTCAGTGGCTGGTTCGAAGTTAAGTAAAGTGCTTACCGATGGTTTTGATGAGCCGGTGCAGATTCATATATATTTGAAGATGAGGCAGATTTGAGGTTTTGTATGTCGGTAAGTTGGGATGTCTCTGAGAGGAAATGATCTGGTATTGTTGATGGTTGCTTCTTAGAGAGTAAAGAGTGAACTTAACTTTGACGAAAGTGAAGAGTTAAGGTTATACCTGCTAAGTAAGTAGAAGAACTCTCAAGAGATGATGCTCAGATGTTTGCCATGTTTGCGATGATGGTGTTCTGGAGATTAGCAGTAAAGTCACAACGATGAACTGCCAGTTGTGCGTGAGTTCTAGACGTGTTTTTGGATTACGTATCGGATGTGCCGCTAAAGATAGAGGTGGAATTCTCTATTGATCTTGTCCCTGGTACCATATTCTATGGCATCATACATGATCTCGACGTAAGAATTAGTAGAACTGAAAGAGCAGTTAAAGGATTCACTAGAAAGAAGATTTGTGAGACCAAGGGTGTCGCCTTGGAGAGCTTTAGTATTGTTAGTACAGAAATGGATGATAGCATGAGGTTGCATGTTAATTGGTGAGTAGTATAGAAACTCACAGTTGTATTCTAGATAGCTCGAGTTTTGAATTGTGACGACTCACGGATGATTTGAAGTTCCTTGATGGTATTACTTTGTTATGGGTTGAAATCTCGTGTCAACAGAAACCTTGAGTGGGTCGAAACCCCGTAAGAAGAATTGATGTGGAATGTGGTAACCAGAACCAGAGGTTGTTAAGCTATTTTGGATAAACTGTTTCGAACTCAGGATGAATTTCGAAGGTTGCGTATGTTATGATTGTGGTAGTATTACTCCTGTATCTCTATCATTGGAGAGTGTTGAACCGATACTAAACGGTTGTTTGTTGATAGGGAGGTTATTCTATTGATGGACATAAATGAGATTTGTGTACGGTTTGATGGGTAGGCACTCTAGTTGATAAATGTGTTTTTATGCAGATTGATAACTCTCCAAAGTGCTTAAGAATAAGTTTCCACTTTCAAGAATATATGACTTGGAATATTTGGAACTCGGTTTGGAGTATTACAATATAGGATGATGTTGTTTGGTGCTTGTAATGCGCTTGGGGTGTGTGTGGGGGTTACGAATCATATCTTCCGTACTTAATCGAACAAGTTTGAAGTGGTGTTTGTTGGGGTATTCTGATCTATTATAAAATTAGAAGAAGAACGTGTAGAGTATTTGAGAATTGAGTTACAAGTATTGAAGAGAGATGAAGTTTTATGCTAAGTTATCAAAGCGTGATTTTTTTTTTATAAGGATGAGTTTTCTTGGTTATGTTATTTCAAATAAGGGTGTTGTCGTGGATCCATCCAAAGTAGATGCAGTTCTACAATGAGAAAGCTCTGAAGTTGGTTAAGGAGATTGGAGGATTTTTGGACTCAATGGGTGATTACCGCATGTTAAGGAAGACTCTTCCAAGTTAGCATTTTATCTCAGTTGACTTGCGAAGGGTAAGTTATTTGTGTGGAGATGTTCGTTGTGAGGAAAGTTTTAGAGAGCTGAAGTAGAAGTTGACTACGACTCCAGTTTTGATTATGCCTGATCCTAATAAACCGTTTGTGGGGTATTGGGATGTGTCTGTGATGAGTTTAGACAGTGTACTAATGTAAGATGGTGAAGCCGTAGCTTATGCCTTACGACAATTGAGGATTCATAAAAGGGTCTATCCTGTTCAAGATTTGGGATTGGCTGCGGTTGCATTGTGTTGAGGATTCGGAGGTATTATTTTTATGGATCTAGACCCGAAGTGTTTAGTAATCACAAGAGTGTAGAACACCTGTTTAGTCAAAAGGAATAGAATATGAGACAACGAGGATGGTTGGAATTCTTGATGAGTTACGACCTTGGCTCGAATTATCCTATTGGTAAAGTTAATGTTGTGCCTGATGAGTTAGGACGAAAGTCTTTTCATATGTCTGCTTTGATGGTCAGAGAATTAGAATTGAGTATCAGTCCAAAGACTTATATCTGGTGTGTGAGCTGACGCAGTAGAGCGAGAGGTTGGGTATATAAAAGGTGAATGATGACTTCCTGGTGAATATTAGAGAATGTCAGAAGTTGGATGTGAAATTGGTGGATTTGATAGTTGCGAGTAATCAGAGTGCGCACCAGAAGCGTGATGTAGCGCGGTTCGAATATGCATACGTGAACGGTAGGAGTTCAAAGGTTGAACTTTATGACCTACAAGAATGGAAGTGATATGGTGAAAGGTTTAAATATTAATCATGTACTACTACTTACCTGTTCGATTGATGAATCATAGAATTGTTGTCTTGATGATTGTATGACCACGAGGTTGGTGTTCCGGTTATGTTGAAGTGGTTAGGACGACGTTGTGTCGTGGAACTTTATGTTCTTATCTCTGTGGTTGCCTTGTTTCCTATGGTGGCGATCCGAGTGCGAGTAGCTAATTTCTGGGATGGGGAATTAGGGGAGTGTTACCTGTGGTGATTGTAGCGATTATGTTGTGTTCTGGTTCAAGAGTGAACATGTAACTCGGTTATTCTTTGCGTCTTGAGTTGGTCGTCAAGTGCATTGCATAAGCATTGCATCTTGTTGTCGTTATTGATGAGTTTGTTTGTTGTTATTCGTGGTGTTTCCTTTTATGAATTGGGAATTAGAGAGCAGGATGTGAGAGTTGTGTCCGAAGTTATTCGCATGAGGTAAATTTTCGAGGATGAAAATATTCTAAGTGGGGGAGAGTTGTAACACCCCGATTTATTTTAATCATTTTCGTAATTAAATTATATGATGTTGCGTATATGTGCGTGTTTGTGTGTGTGTTTGGTTGAGGCTGGGTTGCCCTTAGTATGGGGTAGTGACCTTTGAATCATAGAGATTAAGGTGTAGGAAGGAGAGGTGTGGTTAGTAATTAATTAATTAATATTGGGAATGTTGATTAATAATATTAACGTGAATTATTAAGAAATATTGTTATTATTATTTAATTAGTAAGATAATAATAATAATAATAATAATAATAATAATAATAATAATATTGGGATAATAATAATATAATGGAAAAACAAGAAATAGGGAGGGAAAAGTGGTCATTTCGTGGTGGTTAGTGAGGATAAAGAAGGAAAAGCATAATAAGGGTCTAAGGGTTATAATAGGAAAAAGAGGATAATTGAAAGAAGGGAATTTTTTTGGTGATCGATCGAATTCTGAAGAGAAGTGAAAAGGGAACAGGAAGCAGAGCTAGGGCTGAGAGACATCTGAAGAATCATCATCTAATGTAAGGCTGGGGTTCTTTAATCTCTAAGGGTTGCATAATCTTTGTATGAGGGTAGATAAACTTGTAAGATCATTCCTATGTGTTGTTGTGTCGATTTGGGGGGGTTAGGGTTTTTGTAGGTCAGAGGTTTTGATAAGAGGAAAAATGCATAAATTGATCGGTTCAATTGTGGGATATGTGTTTATGAATGTTGGTATGATAACCTGTGATATTATGTGTGTTTTTGGGGCTGTTCGGGGGTAGAATCGGAGAAGGGTTGGGTGGAATGGTGCTGAAATCGCACCTGCATAATTTGCAGGATCGCGTAGTTCGCAATGCGAGCAAAAGTTCGTTGGGCGAATGTTCGCCCCAGATTCGCCAAGCGAATAAGGTAGCGAATGAAGGGAAAGAAGAGGATTTCTGGAATGTGTGGTGGGGAAGTTCGCCCCAGGTTCGCTAGGCGAACTCCAGTTCGCTGGGCGAATGTGTAGCAAACGGAGAGGAGAAAATGTGACTCTCTGGTTTTTGTATGGAAGGATTTGTTCGCTGGCAAGTTCGCTAGGCGAACTTCTAGCGAACGAGAGTTCGCTAAGAGAACTCGTAGTGAAGCCTGACAGTGTTGTTTCGCTGTTGTACAGACAGAATTTTCCTAAACTTTAAAATTCGTATCTTTTGATCCGTAGGTTCGTTTCAGTCGCCGTTCGAAGCGTTGGAAATCTGGTTTCATATACTTTTTGTTAAAATTAATTTTAGTACCAGAATTCCAACCATTTGACGCGTTAATTGGATTGTTGTTGTTGTATGTGTTGTAAGTTGAAATGACGGATTCGGTGGTGTGTATGTGTGTTATAGTCATGGATTACTGTTGTTGTATGTGTTGTAAGTTGAAATGATGGATTAGGTGGTGTGTATGTGTGTTATAGTCGTGGATTGCTGTTGTTGTATGTGTTGGTAGGTATGGACTGCGTGTTGTATAGTTGTAGTATGATGTATTGACGCATTGATAATTATATGCATGTAGTTGGTGTTGTATGTTGTTGCTGAGCTGTTATAGCATTGTTGTTGCATGGTACCTAGCACTTGTGTGGTATAATGATTAAGATTAATATCATTGTATGTTGTATCATATGTTATTGTTGATATGCATTACATGATTGCATGAGTTGCGAGATAAGTCGTGTGCCCATGTGGGGTGTGAGCGCCTTATCTGGATTCCTTGAAATGGAATCGTCTTGTTATTGTTGTTGAGGTAATCATGTGCCCATGGGGGTGTGAGCGATTACTGTTGATCGTGTGCCCATGTGGGGTGAGCGATCACGGATGTCGTGTGCCCATGTGGGGTGTGAACAACTTATATGGAAATTCTGACGAGATTTATGATCATGAAAAAGGGATCGTTTTGGTACCACATGCATTGAGTCTAGTAGTGAGTCTCATTGCATTGCATTGTGTTGTGTTGTGGTGCATAAAATTGTATGCTTGTATGGAAATTCGTATTTGTGTTGATATTGTGTTGTTAGGGTGAGCCGTATAAGGATTATGTTCTTTCATACTTATCTTATGAATTTCTTATGATTGATTCGAGAATCCCACCTCTTCTGTTTGAATGTTACCTCCACGTGGGTAACATGCAGATAAGCAGGAATAGTGCGAAGTTGGAGTTAGCGAAGACGAGGTCTTCTCTTTTATTTCGTTGAGTCGCGTCTGCTCTGATATGTAGCACCGGGGAATGGAACGTATTTATGTCATTTATGTTTGTGGATATTGTTTGGATATCTTTTCACATGATGTTTCTTACAATTACTTTAAAACATGATCATGATTTGAATCATTAAATTGTCTAGTTGTTGATGTTCCACTGCAATGAGAGTTGAATTTTCAGACATGTTTTATCATTATTATTACTGTTAGAAATTTTTAGTAGGTGACATGTGTTACATATCATATTGTATGAGCAGGTTTATGGTGAATGTGACATCCTAAATGTTTATGTTTTAAATTTACTCTGATAATTGTATTAATTTAACGCGGGGGTTTTAGGGTGTTACATATGTCATGTGAACTTTCATTTGAGCTTTGGATGGAAGAAAAAGTCTTTAGAGTTTGGGAGTTATGACCTTGCAAAGTTGGTACCAAAGCCATTTTGTTCCATAACTTAGAAAATTTTAAGTTTTCTAAGGTTGCCCCTTTTGCAAGTTACCTCACTTTTCTTAATTTTTCTTGATGAATTATGATCAAAACCAAACATGGACATTCTTTTTGACTTAGGGGAACCATATTTGTGAAAAATTCCAAAAAGTCAAACTTGACTTTGGGCACAATTGACGTTTTGTCAGATGAAATCCAAACAGTGTGATCCTTTATGAAATCAAGTCCTTGATCTAATTCAAACCTAATGGATGGATTCCATAGGTGTTTTAGGGTGTCTTGAATCATGTCCCAAGGTCTGGGAACATGTCTTGGTCCAAAGTCAAAGGCATAGTTGACTTTTCGTTCAAAACCCTAATTGTGGTCTAGATAAAATTGAAACTTGTGAACTAAGCTTTTTGGATCAATCCATTGTTGTAAATGGATCAATGTGGTGTATTTTAGACCCTCAAATTATGTCCTGAGGTCTTGGTTCATGTTTTACCTCAAAAGTCAACTTAGGGGTGAATTAGGTCAAGAAACCCTAATTCCTGATTTTTGATGAATGCTTCCCCTGAGGTTGTTTTGACTTGATGATTGGATCCATGAGGTCCCTTGAAGCATTTTGGATCATGCTTTGAAGTATAGGCTCATGCCTAGATGAAAATTTTCATCTGGAGGCCTTGGTCGACCAAAACCCTAATTTGGTGACACTGGCGATCTTGAGGCTTGATCAGCTTGAGATGTTACACTCTTGTGCTTGATTCTTGATGTGGGAGACCTCTTGATCCTTTATGGATCTTTGAGAGGTTAGACAAGTTGAAGATCATGTCATTTCTTGATTGACCTTTTGTCTAAGAGCTCTGGGAGGGCTAAAAACCCTAATTTCTTGGTTGAGGCGAGTGCTCAACAATCTTTGAGAGGATTGATGAGGCATGAGGGTACATCCATATTGTGATGATAATTTACACAATTATGGGAAATCTTATGGTCAAAATTTGGGGTATGACATGTTGGTTATACCTAGGGAAGGTGTTAGCATCCTATGTATCTGTAGTACTCTACAGGAACCTCTTGCTTATATTTGTGTTATGTTATTGTTTGCTTGCTAATGGAACTGGTGCTAAGGTAAAGACTAGGGGTTTATTTCTAAGCATGCTCGCCAAGACATCGCATCTTGTGCCTACGTATCCTGACATTAATAGAATCAGAGCATTCGTAGTTTCCCTCAATAAGGGTAAGGAACTCTTGATTGTGGTCAAGGTTCCAAGGGAAGAGTTAAGTATCCATGGCAAGATACCTACATAGAGTACGACGACTCTAAACTTAACTCTAGGATAAAAGGGAAATAAGTGTCAATGGCAGGAACTTACATAGAGTACGACGACTCTAATCCTAAGGCTAGGATAAAAGGGAAGGTCCTAAAGTTTTCCTAAGTATGACATGGCAGTCAACATGGTGGGATCCTTTCCTTTGGAATGAGATTAAAGGGATCATCAAACAAAATAGGCATAAAAAATCATAACAGGAACAAGAAAGTCATTCACAAGATTTCATCGAGAAATATTTACAAGTATCAACAAGGAGAGGGGTCACAAGTTAGTAGCCAAAGAAATTTGTAGAAATTAAAAATTGAAATGATCAAAAATAAATTCTATATATTTACATCCTAACCATGATTTAAAAAAAAATTAAAGATTAATCTAATGAGAAAATAATTTTGAGTTTTGATATTTATTTTTGGTTGTTTTTAGATTAATGATTAAAAAAAATATAATCCTGAAATGAAAAATAAAAAAAAAGTCATTAATTATAAAAAGGTTAAAATCATTTAATTATGGAAAATAAAAATTACTTATCATAAAAGAAAACTTGAAAATACTAATCCAGAAAAAAAAAAATTTGTAAAAAAGATAATTGGGCTAAGAGAAAAGAAAAGAGAAAAAAGGGAACCCAATGTCTAATAAAAATCCAGGCGGCTCACCCAGGCCCAAACCCGGTCCGGGTAACTCTAAAGGGAAGGGTTAGAAATCCAGAAACCAGCCGCTTCATCAAAAAACATACACACACGGTTGAAACTACCATCACCAGCTCAAAAAGATATTGAAATCAAATTCGCATACCTTCGCTCGCACCAAATCAATCCTAGCTCGAACACTCTCTCTCTCGATGCTTCTCTCCCCTTATCGGCATTCGCTCCGTCACCATCTTCGCCGGGGAACCAAAGCTCCGCAGTTCTCAATCTCTCGCTCAAAGTTCTCTCGTCTCTTCCATTTCGCTTTCCTCACGCACGCGTCGGTTCTCTCTCTCAATTCGTAACTTCAATGTCGGCACGGTTTCGAATTCGCAATCAACTTTTCGTCGCAGCAAAGTCAGAATCAATTCAAACTATACGAGGTGGAGGGAATATGAAGACTTACCTGAAAATCAATCAGAGGTATAATTCGAAATTTTCGGCTTTTGACTTCTTCTCCTTTCCGTGTATTGCCGTGTTCTGTGAATCGTTGTTATTCGAGATGTTGCGTAGCTAGTGTGGGGGCTTTGTGTGTTGCTGAATTTCTGCAATCCGTGTGTATTTTAACGTGTGTACGTAAAGCTCTGTGTATGTGTATGAATGTTCAGCTTCTTCTCATTGTGCGAGTGTGTTGTTGTTGGTTTTGTGAACAACTGCGTGTGTTTGCTCTGTGAAATTTTTGTTGGTGATTTTTTTCTCTGTCGTGAACTGCTCTTTTGTATGCTGATGTGTGTGAGTATGTTGCTTGAATTTTGTACGGATTTATGGTGGTTTATGCGAATGAATTTCCTAGGGTAAGAGGTTGTGTTTTGGTTTTGTGTCTGTGTTGATTTTTCTTCTGATACTATGTGTGGTAATGATTTTTTGATGATTTTCTTCGGTTCTCATGTTTCACTGATACTTCTGTCTTATATAGCCTTGAATCCATTGATGAGAAAAAAAACATGTTAGAATTTTGTTTTGGAAACAAAATGAGCTGCTGTGAATTTAATAACATCATCTCCATTTTGGTTCAAAAATGTTGGAACAACTTTTATTCAACTTAATTTCTCCTTGAAAGTGCACTTTTTCAACACAAAATCACTTCTCAAAAGCACTTAAAGTCATGGGATAATTCACTAAAAATTCATGGTAAAAGTGGCAAAAAATCAAAGGCAAAAGCATTCAAAAATTCTAAGTTTCATGCATAATCACCAATGACCTTTTATCTTACATTCCAACTTGGTACTTTTACAAAAACCAAGCATCATTTTTCTCTAACTACCTATGCATTCACAACCATTCAATTACACAATTAGCCTTAACTACCAAACTATTCCAACTTCCATTTTCAACCAAATATCCATTAAATTCTAGCCATTCATAAAAATCAATCAAAGGATTGGAAGTAGTGATACGTAACTAAAGCTGAAATTAATTTACAACCATTGATAAATTTCTTACTAGGATCACTATTTTAAGGCTAGAATCATTCCATCCATAATCACCCTCTCCCTTTGAAAAACTATAAAAACCAACTACTTTTCATCATTCAAAAGACCATGAATTCATAGTAGAGTTATTATGTCAAAATTCACCATCACCAAAAGCTCATAAACCAAGTTGATGGAGTTTCATCACTTGAAACTCCATTCAATGGAGTATAAACTCCTACCATTTTTCTATAATCATCTTCATTCTAAACTCATCCAAAATGCAACATTTTCATGATCATTCACAAAATTCAACATTACTTCTATCAATAATTCAAGGGTTTGGATCAACATTCATAAAGGATTCAACCTTTCTATCCTATATTCATAAACATATTCATTATTTAAAGTTTAATTCAACAAAGTTTCAAGCATCATCAATATTCAACATTAATTCACCAAGGTTTTCCATTTAAGAATAATCATTATCATCCACAATCATATGTTCATCAAGAGCTTGGAAATTAATTGGATTAAAGGAGCTTACTTTTAAGTTTTCTGGGTTTCTCGTTGGTAAATTCATCGGCGATTCTCAACACTAATTGGAGCAAACCTTCGCTTTGTTGGTAAGATGTTTCACCTTTTTTTTTTTTTCAATTTAACTCAGCATAAAACGCCACATGTCCATCATTAATGGGTGTTGAATTTTAATTGAATAATTATAGTATTCCTCTATAATTATTGTATTAGCTTCATTTTATTTTAATACAATATGCCAAATATCATACTTAATTAGTGCTGAATTTTTAACTTAATGTAATATAGCTTATCCAAATGTCCTATTTTGATTGTTCATTAAGTTAAAATCTTAGAAATTAATTTTGGATATAATAACATTTAGAAAATTTATTAGGATTAGTCTTGATCATGACTTTTAATCTTAATTATTTTCTTTCATTCATGACTTTTAACCTAGATTATTTTATTTGCTTCATGAATTGACAAACTTAAGGACTAATTTCTTTAGACTTTATTTTTTGTCTTTTTTTATGACTTTAACTTTGGTTATCCCTTTTCTAATTCATGACTAGGTTAACTTGTGAATTAAAATGTGTATTGAATAATGCTTGGATAGTATGGATAATCTTTCTCGTCCTTGTTTGGACAATTCATTAATTGATTGAACATGAACCCTTATGAGTTTGGCTTTGATTAATCCTTTTGGTTAGCTAGTTAGATTTTGAATCTTAGGGTTAATTTCATTTGAAAATATTAGGATTTAAGCCATTTTGGTGTTGCACGAAGCGAACTTGCAATTATCTTGGTATTTCATCTAATCCTTTGCAATATTCATTCTTGTCTTTACATCATAATAAAACTAAAACCATTTTTACAAATAAACCAAAAATACTTAAAAAAAATACGATGTGAATTATGTGCCATGAACCTTAAAAATGGAGGAAGGATATGAGGGTGTATTCCTATCCTTATTTTGAATATCTTTGGATACATGACGACTGATCTAGTTGTTCAACGTATTCACCTCTATTCGTACACTTTAGTGCAATTCAAATCAAGGTAATTTTCACAATTAAAGGAAGAAAAAGGAGGAGGATGTAAACTCTCTCTCCCCGAGTGTTCATACCCTAATATAGAGTTCCATGTCTGAATATTTGTCTTCAGACTAAAATCAATCACAACCACTCAAATTCAATTTTCTCGACTTAGGGCATTCAAAAGCTTTTCATAAAGGACGTGTTATTTCCGTTCTACCGCAATAAAAACAACGCTTAAATCTCCCATGCGCGAGCATACAAGCTACATTTAACTGCTAGAATGTGATCCAAGCGCATCCATTCTACCACAATACAAACAAACACTTAAGTCTCTCATGCTCGAATATACAAGCAACGTTTAACTGCTAGAACGTGAACGTTAACAATGTTCAGTAAAAACAACCAACAAATACTTATTTTCTACTCCACGAACTACGAAGCTCAGATTTTCTCATTACACTATGAGAATACGCAGCCACAGGAATTTGAAATATAGAAGAGCACATTAATTAAAAACTTATTTTTTTCCTTGATTAAAATCAATCCCAAGTAACCTTTAGATAATAACACCCATCTGTGCAAAATAATCAAAACGGTTCCCATTAAGTATAACGAATGTGAGGGGTGCTAATTCTTCCCCTTACATAATCGACTTCCAAACTCGCTCTTGGTTGCGACAACCATTTTCTTTCACTTTTGGGGTTTTATCGATATTTTCCCTTTCCTTCGGAATAAATAAAGTTCGGTGGCGACTTTGTATTTTTCGTGACAACTGGAGACTCTGCTGGGGATGTTTTTCTAAGAAAGTTAAGCCTAGTTTTGTTTGTTTTCTAGTATGTTTGGGTGTTTATCTTTATTGCTTTATTTTATTGCATATTTACTACTTTGTATATTCATTATATTATGGATATTTGTTATATTATCAATTGTGGTTTGGGTTTCCTTGTGTTACTTAAGAGAAAAGCTCTATACCCGAGCTTGAGTATATACACAGGATAATATCGTGGATAGTGGTGTTAACCTGCGTTTCGTTTGTTGGGTTGGCACGAAACTCACACCCATACTAGAGCCACTTCGAAGTACGATTGTCCTGCAAGCATTTGCTACGACAAGGTATTTTCGTTTGTGTCCGTGATTCTGGGAGGCCTTTCTAGGAACCACTTTCTTCAAGAATAAAACCTACTTGCGAGAGGGATGTGGGTTTTTGCAGGAAACCTAAAACTCTACCTGCCTTGAGAATTATGGATACGTCGAACTTTTGAACATACACCTTCAATATGAAGCTTATCCAGAATCTGTCGAACCATTGCATCCTTCGAACCTAAAAAATGTTGCATAACATTACACTATATCCATATATGACATGGCACTGCATTCTTCATACATCCATCAACATGCATGCATATTTTCCCACCAAACCAAAAAACATCATATCATCTTTCTTCTATAACCATCTAGCTTATTACCTAACATAAGCTTAGAACTAAAAACATGTCTCAAATAACTATGGACGAACTTCAGCGAGACCGGGAATTATTGAGGGAGGAGGTCAACCAACTAAAAACTCAGATGAGCCTAGTTATGGAAATCCTACAAGCATTGTTGAGAAAGAAAGGTAATCCCACATCAATTATTACAGCAGAGATAGTGACTCTTTTGCATCTGCCTGGTTTAATGTCATGTCATGGGCTACCTCACAGATACCATCCGTAATCCGGACTTCCACGGCCTCCCTACCAATAGCCATTAACTATTCCCCGGCCAAGACAGAGGAACCAAACGCAGAATCAGAATCAGTATCCAAGGAAGCCAGAGAAAAAGTTTGACCCAATTCCTGTGCCCATTGTCGGTTCGGAAGTCAGTTATGCTATGGGAAGGTACTAGCACCCCTTACATGCATCGTACTCAATGGGAACCATCTAAGTTGTCTACGCGTGAAAGGGTGTCGTTGTCTAAGGATTACTTGCTAAAGGGAAATTGAGGGTTTTTTATTAGGGTGCTCGTCAAGGATTGGGATCTTTGTGCCTACGTATTCCCACCATGAAATGAGAAATCAGTGTAGTTCAGAATAAAAAATGAGTGTTTTTTAGTTAATTTTATATCTTGAAAGGGGTTTTGAGGTGGTGCCATGGGGCACAAAAAGAAGTTTGATGAGTTGAGATGTTTTTTAGGGTTTTGGGAAAGATCGTTCTTTAGTCGAATTGCACTAAAGACTATGGGTAGAGGCGATTATTTTGAACTACCAAGCCAAGCGTCTTGTGTCCAAAATAATTAGAGTGAGTGTAGGAAAGCTCCATTCTCACTCCTTCTCCACCACTTAAGGCTCGTGGCGCACAATTCTCCTCGTATTTTGTTGTGTTTTTGAATTTGTTTGAGAAAATGCCACTTGATGTTGGATCAAGGGTTTGTTTGGTTGATTAGGAAAATGTCTTGGTTATGGGAAGGTTGATGGCAATGCAAAAGCAATCGACTTACAAATTGGGTGTGAATGCAAAGTGGAGTGGAATAGATTAAGGGTTGATTGTTATGAAAGTGCTATTGAATTAATTTTATGAAAAATGCTTGACGTTGGATTAAGCTTATTTGTGTTCTTTTAAAAAAAAAGTGATTGATTTTATTCTTGTATTAGATGCTACCTAAGCAAAGGCAATTAAAATGAAAGCGGTAAAAAAAATTACATGCCATGGGAATGGGGGTACATTTTATCAAATGTGGATAGTGCCAAGCCATTGTAAATTAAATCCATCACACCAATGCATGCAAATGAAAGTGTAAGGTGAAAAGTTATGTGAGGTTGATGGCGATCGTAGAAACAATCGGCATACAAGGGTGTTTTGAAAAGAACTTGATATTAAATCAAGAATTAGTTTGAAAATGGTTTGAACATGCAAACGAGAAATGAAATCAAAGTGCGTCATGACATAGGCAATATATGTGAGCAAAAGCATAATCAAAATAAGATCAAGCATCACAGAGTAAAAATAGCCAAACAATGTGAAAAATCATTAATTAAGTTAAATATAAATATTTAATAAAATTAATTAATAGGTTAATTAATTAATATTAAATAAAAATATTTAAAATTATTAATGATACATTATTTTTTGTATTTTTTAATATTAGGGAAAAAACAACAAAATTAATTAAGTTAAATATAAATATTTGTTATAATTAATTAATATTTAATATAAATGTTTAATATATTTAATCAACTATTTTTTAATATTAGAGAAAATAAATAAACAAAATAGAAAATAAAAAAGAGGGAAAAATGAATAAACAAATAAAAAACAAGTGGAGAAAAAAACAATGGTGGGCCTGAAATGAAGAGTAAAATGGAGGGTGCAAGAAACAAAGAATCCAGGGCCCATCAGAAAGAAGCCCAGGGCGCTGGAAGGTCCACCATTGGGACCAGGTCAACTCAGTTGACCTAAGGGGAAGATCTAGAGCGTTGATCAAGTGGAAAGTCAAACCCACTGACTCATCCAAGGGCTGAGCATTGTGCGTGCACGTTAGGGATACTAGGCTTATATGCGTGGAAACATGGAGGGGGTGCCACACCGGTGACACATGTCCCTGGCAGTGACAAGTGTCACTGCCCCATTAGCCCAACAACAACTTGGCACGGCAAAAACAAAAGAGAGAAAGGGTTGAGCAACCAACCATTCTCATATTCTCTCTCTCTCTACGCCTATTCTCTCTCACTCTGCAACAATGAGCTTGTCGGAGCATGTCAAAGAAGATACTGGCTGGCGGACGGCCACGGTGCCGCCGCCCCACTTCTCTGGCCACCACTTACCAAACACCTACTTTTACCAAACTCAACCTTCTGAGTCCAAATTTGGACTTGGAATATCCAAATTCTAACATGAAATGCCCTAATCGGAGAGCTCAGAACAAAAAATCTAAAACACTAGATCTACAATATAGCAACAAATTCACGCAATTAATGGAGGGTTTCACATCTACAAGGCACGGGGAGCAACAATATGACGTCAAAATGCATTAAGGAAGAGGTTTCATACCAAATCAGAGTTAGTCCGATGCGCAAACTCCAGCAAGGCAAAGGTACGCGTTCACTCTTCACTCTCTTAGTTCTCTTTACTCCTTCTTCTTCTATTTTTCTCTTCTACTCTTTCTCCTTGTTGTAAGATTGATGGTGTGTTGTTGTTGTTTGTTATGAGTGAACACAGAGGATAAGTTAAGCTCTGACCAAAATTAGTGCTTCAATTTGAAGCTTTAAATGGTCTTTGAGAGAGCTTTGAGTATTTTAGGGTTTGAGTGAGGAATTATTTTTTTTGTAGTGTGTTTTCTTGCTAGGGTTTTCTCAGGTCCCTTTTGTGTATGAACAGTGGTGTTTATATAGTGGTGAATTTTGATTTTCAAAATACATTTGAATTGATAGGATTTGTGTGAAAATTTAATGATGTGTAATTCTGAAGGAATCCATTTGTTAGGAGTTGCCTTGCCTTGCCCTGATTTCGTGGGAATTTTGGAATAGAATTGTGTGGATTTTTGTTACTTCTTATTGTTCATTTTATCCTTTCTGAGTTTTTTTTTTTTTATTTCTGTGGTCCCATGTGTAACTGGTTATACATTGCCTTGCTGTCAAATTGTAGAATGATTGTGATTGTGGTATTTTGTAAAATCTTTCTGTACCTTGCTCATGTACTCGCCTCTATAGACAACTTAGTGTAAAAAAACGAGTTCCTTTGCTACTGCTTCTTGCTAACATTTGTTTCATCCTTTTTTTTTCATGTATGTACTGAACTTGGCATGAGGAAACCGTGGCTTAACTTGGAGTTTGATATTGGCTCAAGGCATGGAGGTTATAGCAACTTGCATTAAAGAGAGGCTTGACATGTGAAGCTTGTGTTGGTGTAAGCCCTAGAGGCCAATACTTTTGGTACTTGTATCGAATTATTTATTAATAATAAAAGGCATTTCTTTATTATGTTTGTTTTTCCAAATTGATAAAGTCCCTAGAATACCTAGTTCGTTTAATGAAATATTAAGTGTGACTTAATCATGAGATTCCATTAAACATAAGGACACTATTCTTAAAGTATCCGTAGTTGAGCTTTAATGTGAAATTGATAAACCTTAAATCATTAAGACTATTATGTAGATAGACTGATGATCACATCTCATGGATCATGGATAAGGAGTTATCAAGTCTTAACCTAGGTATGAATATTATGAGTAATATTTATACTGGATTGACCTACTATGAGAGTACTACATAGAATGCTATGCAAAGTGTCATAAGTTACTCCCATGGTGATAGTGGTGTATACCACCCTTTGACCTGAAACCACTATGGACCCTAGATGTAGAGTCAAGTACTTTATTGCTGATCAAATATTGTTCGTAATTGGATGACTATAAAGACAATTGATGGGTACTTCATAAAGCATGCTGAGGGACATGAGTGACCTAGATGGAATTTGCCCATCCTGCATAACAGGATAAATGTCTAAGGGCCCAATATTTAACTGAACAAGGATGACACGGTATATGCCTTGTGTTCAATATAGACATAAGGGTAAAAGGGTAATTATACACACAAGTACTATCACAAAAGGTTTTGTCAGATCACATGACAATTTTGTGACTTGGGAGCTGTGATGTGTTGCTAGGCACCGCTCACTGTTTATTATGTTAAATGCATGATTTAATATAATTACCAACGTCGCGAAATCCTACAGGGTCACACACATAAGGACAGTTTGATAAGAGGTAGAGTAAATAAGGAACACCGTAAGGTACGGTGTACTTAAGTAAATATGTAACATCATAAGGTACGGTGCACTTAAGTGGAATACGGATTGTGGTAAGGTACCGCGTGCTTAAGTGATATACGGTACATCATAAGATATGGTGTGCGTGCACTTAAGTGGGCTTTTTAGCTTGCAGCCCACACAAGTGGTTCTATAAATATAACCCTTGCGCAGAAGCATAAACCCTTGATGAAAATTCAGCTGTGAAACCCTAGTCGTATTTTCCTTCTCTCTATCACTCACTCAAAGCCTTCAATCGTAGCTGCTAGCACTGAGACTGAAGGAAGTTATTCGTGTGGACTGAGTAGAGGCGTTGTTCATCGTACATCGCTCGTGATCATTTCTTTGATTCAGAATCAAAGGTTTCATCGCCACAAGAGGTAACCATTCTATCACTGATCATGATCTTTCGTAAGGATCGCTAAAGGGATTTTTTTTTTATTTTCGCTGCGTGTTGAATCACGATTTCCCTTCTGCTTGGCACGAGGATGAAGGCCTTGGAAGTGAAGGCAACTTGAATTGGCTATAGAAGATAATGAAGCTTGGTATGAAATTAGACTCTTGTTAGGCCTAGGACTTGTACATCATGTAGTTAACCTTTGCATTTTGTACTTTTTGTGACCTTTGCATTCAATTATTAGAAATTGATCATTTTTGTAACATTTGAACTCAATTTGAATATGAAAATTTGAAAACTTTGAATTCACTTTGGGAGCGATTTGAATCTTGCAATTTAAAATCTTAACCTTTGTTTCTCATGAGCCTTAGATGTAAGAAGGGTAAAATAGACCAATTGTGACTTATTTCAACCTTGGCCATATAGCATTCTTTACACTTTCCTTCTTTAAGATACGACCTATCCTTGAATTGGATAAGGAATAATAACTTTGATGTCTTGAAACCGTGCCAATGAGTAAGTAGGCCAATAAGCTTAACCTTGGAATTTAATCCACTAGATAACTCTTCTTGAGCCTTTCTTGCACTTGTTAGAAAAAATGAAAATGTTTGCTTCCACATAAGACCATGTATGACCAACCTTTCATACAATCTTGCACTTGAATTCTTTTTAACAAATCAACAACCAATCCATCTTGCATTGCTCTTGTGAATGAGGCCGCAACTTTTTTATTCAATCTGAACTTAACAAAACTTGAAAGAGAAAGTTATTAAAAGGACAAAGACAATAAGAAAGACCTTAAATCAAAGTAGGCACAAGCAAGACTTTCATGTCCTAACCTTAGAGGATCGTGGCCAAAGGCCAAATGATCACCTAAAGAAAGATCATTAAATAGTACAAATGCTTGGGACAATAAAAAAAAAGGACAAAATTGGGGTATGACAGCTGCCCCTATTTAAATAGTTTTATCAGATGATATGAGAGATTATAATCCTCGTGTGTACATCTGATGGAAGATATTTAAATACACAAGACCCTAATTTTGCCTCATAAATGCAGATGGCATGCTATGATATGCTATGATATGTTATGATGAGGACCCTTGTATTAATGATATGAGACAGACTCTCTGGGGATTATTGAGGTGGCTTACCCATGAGGCTTGCTGGGGATTAAAGGAAATAGGGTAAAATGACTCACTGGGGATACTTGAGGAAGATGGTTAGTTCTAGCTTCTCACGGAACCAACCAAAGGATAACAGACTAAATAAGTAAAAAAAAGGACAGAAATAAGCTCTGGATTCTCTAGGAGCAAACTAAAATTGTAGATTGTAAAAGAAACGACCCTGGATTCTCACAGGATGGGGAAATAACTCTGGCTTTTCACAGAGTAATGAAAAAGAGTTATGGCTTCTCACAGAATGTCAAGATAGGTTACGGGTTCTCACGTAAGGCATATGAAATGACTTCGGGTTCTCACAGAGTAAAGAAATGAGTTTTGGATTCTTACAGAACATCAAGACATGTTACGGGTTCTCACATAACAGAGATGAAATGACTTTGGGTTCTCACAGAGTAAAGAAAAGAGTTTCGACTTCTCACAGAACAACAAAGGTATGTTACGGGTTCTCACGTAGCGAAGATAAAATGACTCTGGGTTCTCATAGAGTAAAGAAAAGAGTTCTGGCTTCTCACAGAACGTCAAGGTAGGTTACGGGTTCTCACGTAACCCATATAAAATGACTTTGGGTTCTCACAGAGTAAAGAAAAAAGTTATGGCTTCTCACATACGCATATGAAATAACTCTAGGTTCTCACAGAGTAAAGAAAATGAAAAGGTTACGGCTTCTCACATAACCATAAGCAAAGGTTCTGGATTCTCACAGAATAACGTGATGTTATGGGTTCTCACATAACAGCAAATGATGGGTTCTGGTTTCTCACATAACATATTGATAGTAAGGTCTGACAACAAACCACAATAAAAGGTTATCTGGAGACACAACAGATAGAATTGAATCAATAGAAGGTGAGACACATCCGGTAACAGCTTAGAGATAAAGTGGACGATCCGAAGATGCTTCATAATTGACAAAAGAGATAAAACCTCGACAAATATCTATTTTGGAGGATATCAACTGAGTTGGACTTTCAAACAGCAAGGTCAGTTTGACCAGCCAATATGATATGCATGTTATGCCTGATTCATGATGCATGAATGCATGCATAGACAAAGAATGGGTTAATGTGTCAAGAATAAAGGATCTTTGTTATAGAGTTGACTCTCCTTTATTCCTCAACACATGGAAAAAATGCCCCATTTGAAATGTATGGATGTTCTGAGCATGCTCATCAAGTATGGAAGCCTCTCATCAAAATCTTTTTAGAAATTACGTGGGCCAAGCTCCCTTGGGAATATTCTTTCAGTGGTGTTCCAAGAGTGTTTTAAGACTTCATGGTCTCTTGAGAAAACATCAATTTCCCTTTAAATATTTCAAATTTCAAAGCATTTATGTATCTCAATATGTTTATTATTCCTTAATTTCAAAATTATATCATAAAAAATAAATGACATTTTGCAGAAAGAATGCGAGAACATAAAAAAATGGAAGAGAAATCGAAAAAAAAAAGACTTTTATTTATAGCATGTTAGTACATGAAAGTGTGGCTTCATGTGGGCTATTACAGAGGGAAGCAAAATGAAAAAGGCAAAGGGAACAGTTTATATTGAATCTCAATAAACGCTACTTTCCCTATAACCAAGAATCCCTAGAACTTTGCCTCTAAAGAGTGCAACTAGATTGATCTTCCCTGCTTCTGGTTCTTCTACGTTGATCAGTCTTGCCTGATGTAGTATTTGCCTTTTTATTATCCCTAACTTTTTTCTGGATCGCCCTTTCAGGTTTTCAATCCACTGGGATGCTCTTTTTTTTGCCAAAATCGCCCCTTCAGGTTTTCGACTTAGCGAGCTAGCATATTTTTTATATCCCTAATTTTGTCCTGGACTGCCCTTTTCGGGTTTTCAGTCCACCGGGATGCCCCTTTTTGCCTAAGTTTCCCTTTCGGGTTTTCAACTTAGTGGGCTGTCTTTTTTTCATAGGCGTAATACAATTTGACTGCATTGAAATTCACTAGACGTTGAAGCTCCTCATCATCCATTGTTGCAAGAATTAGGGCTCCACCGGAAAAGACTTTCTTAACAAACGGGCCTTCATAATTTGGAGTCCATTTTCCACGTGAATCTTTGTGTACATGCAAGATCTTCTTGAGCACGAGATCCCCTTCTCTGTATTCTCGAAAGCGGACCTTCTTATCAAACGCCCTCTTGAGTCGCTTCTGATATAGCTGACCATGACACTAAGCAGCCATATGCTTCTCTTCAATGAGGTTTAACTCATCAAATCTATTTTGAACCCATTCAACCTCTTCAAGTTTGGTTTCCATTAATATTCTCATCGATGGGAGTTCTAATTCAATCGGGAGAACTACTTTCATCCCAAATACCAAAGAAAAAGGGGTTGCCCTTGTTGAAGTATGACTGTATGTCTGTATCCATGCAATTCGAAAGCTAACATATCATGCCAATCCTTATAGGTTACTACCATCTTCTACAGGATCTTCTTGATGTTTTTATTTGCTACTTCAAGAGTGTAACGACCCGAAAATCTAAATTAATCATTTATTTATTTAATTTAGAAGGAATTAAGAGGTTTTTGGTAATTTTGGAGAATTATGGATTAAAAGAGTATTTTTAAATAATTTTAATAGGATGAATAATCATGTATTATTTGGATTATTATTATTATAAAGAATAATAAGAAAAAAGACAAGGTGGTCATAAAGGGAAAAGAGTAAGGGTAGAGTTGGAAGTTCATAGACTGGGATATTTAACTAAAGAAGAAATGAGCGACCATTTTCTAATTGATCGTATTTTGTGAAGAACGCTGAAGAAGAGAAGAGGAGGAGAAAACCTAGGGTTTTGAAGAGTTTCTAGGAGAATCTTGGAGAAAGAAGGAAAAAGCTTCAGATTACTCTAAGGTATGGGGAGAGTTCATAATTTCTTATAGTTTTATAGGAATTGGAGATGAATAGATTAAGGATTGTATGAATTGTGTTGATTTTGATGATTGTTGATGTAGAATGAGTAGTTTGATGAAAGCATGATGAATTTGATTGATATGTATTGCTATATGTGTGTTTTGTGAGTATTTTTGATCAATTTTCGTGTGGAACACTGATTTTGGGGTAATGGGAATAAAAAATGCAGAAAAATCACGTTTTGGGAAAAGTGGGTTTTTGTCGTACCCTGACACGGGCCGTGTCACACAACACGGGCACCCGTGTCAGCTTTCTGGTTGAAAAGTTAGAATTTTATGGTAACAGGATGCCTGACACGGGCCGTGTCACAGGACACGGGCGGCCGTGTCAGACTACTGTCATTGTTGCATTTTTCTGTTTTTTTGGATTGTTGTTCAGTACTGCTGACACGGGCCGTGTCACAGGACACGGGCGACCGTGTCAGGCTACTGTCTTGTCGTTTTGTCGTTTCTTTCATGAGGTTTTTGATGTTTTCTTGTGTTGAATCATTGTTGTATAGTTGTTGTTGATATATGGATGATAAAAACATGATTTTATGATGAATATTGTTGAAAATGAAATGAATGATGCACATGTTGATATTTGGATGAAATGAGGAGTTTAGCATCATTGCATTTCATGGCATTTTATGTTGGGGCTTCGGCCTATTGGTAGCTTCAATCCCATAGTGCGGATTGAAGTGATATGTTGTTATGTTGTGCTCCCTTGTGGAGGGTTGATGGCAAGTGTCCATCACATGGAGAATTGGTACCACATGCATGTTTCCGATGAAGTTGCATTTCATTCTAAGTGGCATTGCATGTGCATGAGTTGATTGTCAAATAATATGTATGTTTTATTGTGGATGTCATGGTGTTGTTGTTGATTGTATCATGATGTTGTTGTTGATTATATCATGATGTTGCTGTTGATTATACTATGATGTTGATGTTGAGTGTATCATGATGTTGTTGTTGATTGTGCCATGATGTTGATGTTGATGTTGATTGTATCATGATGTTGTTGTTGATTATATCATAATGTTGTTGCTGATTATACTATGATGTTGTTGTTGACTATGCTATGAGGTTGATGTTGATTATGCTATGATGTTGTGGTTGATTATGTTATGATGTTGTTGATCGATTATGCTATGATGCTGTTGTTGGCTATGCTATGATGTTGTTGTTGCCTTCCTGTTCACTTTCCATGTGCTTATATTACTATAATGAATTGTGATTTCTCACCCTGCCTGCTTGGAAATATTGCCTCTTATGTGGGTAACTTGCAGATAACCAAGAGTAGATTCGCGACGACGGAGGATGTAGCCTTGAAGTGTGTCGTTATCGTTGTTTAGTTTAGAGGTGTCCTGCTCTGTGTCATGTAACATCGGGTTGGGATTTGTTGTGAACCTCGCGTTCTTTTGTTTTATGTTGAAATTTTTACATTGTTGGTGATGATTTGATTTGGATATATTTATTATGAAGTATTTTATGGAATTAAAAATAAAAATTGATTTCCGCTGCGTAGTTGTTAAATTTTGATATTGATGAACGAGTAACCCGTGTTACGGGACAAGACAATGATTGTTTACATGATGTTTTGAATATTATGTGGCACCTTTCATGTTGATTTTTACTCTGATAATATGAAATGTTTTCCTAAATTATATGTGGGGTAGAAGGGTGTTACATTAGTGGTATCAGAGCAGGTCGGTCTGTCCGGCCAAGTTGTCTAAATGTCGTCTATCCCTTGGTATGCGACAAGTGTGTGGAACACTGTCGGTACTTGTTTGTTCTCTAACCGTTGGCTCTCGGTGTTGGTTTGAAACAAGTGGGGGAGAAGTTTGCTTCCCAGAGATGTTTCTGGTGTGAGGAGGTAACTCAAGGTGATATTAAGGGTAAGAGTACAAGTGTTGTTGGAGTTGATTTGATTTTGTGCAAGTGTTATCAGAACTGTGTTGTTGAGAATCGACGAGAGTATGGACTCATGATTTTATTTGTCGGTCCAGTTGAGACATTTGAAGGAGGACGAGTCAGTATGATTGGTGTTTGCTTCTCGAAGAAGATAGGGCAATGTGACGAATAGTGATATGCAAGTGGAGTATATCTGGAGTGAAGTCGGATGATTTTCAGAGTTGGGTGAAGAGCAAGGATAGTTGGAAGAGTTTAAAAACAAGAGAAAGAGGTAGAACTCATGTTCACCAATTTCAGTTTTTATTTTCACATTTATGGAACAGCCTTCAGTAAAAGAGGCATAACTTTCTACTCGTAACTCCGATGAAAGCGATTCTGGACTTTTCGGAAAGTTTACGAAATTCCCTATAGTTTGCGTATAAATTTTGTCTTCGGCATGTTTTTGAGGAGAGAGAAGGACGCGTTTGAATAGTCGGGTCTGATGCTGATTTTGTTTGGTGGAAGTTTGTATACAAGATTTCTGGACCAGTCCCATTGCAAGGACGATAACTTTTTACTCGTAATTCAGATTTGAGCGATTCTTGAAGTTCTGGATTCTACCTGAAATTCCCTTCATTTTGGAATATAATTTTGTGTCTGGGAGGTCTTTATTGAAGAAGATAATCGTGTTTGAAGTTGGATAATTCTTGCTGGAAATAGTAAGATGAAGCCAAGTATAAAATGTTTGGTAATAAGAAGAAGAGCATCGGAGAAGCACATGGAAGTGTGGCGCATGATAGTTGAGAATGATTAAAATATAGAAATCGTTGAGGGATGTTAAATAGTAAAGTGGATTGGGTGTTGTTGGCGAGATGTGTCGACATGAGTCAGAAATTTTTGGAAGCTATATCACCAACCAGATGATGAAATGGTATTGTTGAGATTGTGAGTGGAATGATGGTCAAGTGTGAAATTATACGAATCATCGAAGTTGTGAGATTAAAAAGGAAGATGAAGGATTGGTTAGGGCCGTCAAAAGGTTGAACTTAGATAAATGTTTCGACTGAAGTGGGTCGATTTGGATTGTACGTGATGTGGTAACGTTTCCGGTATTAGAAGGATATTTAATGATTGTGTTGTGCAACTAAATTGTATAGGAGAATATGTACTGGATTTTGGACCTTTTGTATCATTGACGAGATGGAAAATAAGAAAAATTAAGAAAACGTTTGTAAGCCTTAGAGAGATGGTGGAGCAGTATGCTTAGATAACTTGAAGAAAAAGGTAAAGGACGCTATTGTAGTTAGGTAATGATGATTTTTGCCACCATTATGGTTGCCGGCTGTCTATTAACAAATTGAGGAACTGATCACCCTTAATCTCTTCTTGATAGTCGACGAAATCATGTCGGATGGAGTAGACGTGTCTTGCCAACTAGAATAGTATGCGTAGTGAGTTGTTTGGGGTTGAGCCAAGTGCTTATGAATTATTTGAGTTGTCGATGCGGATTCCTATATAGGGAAATGAGGCAGACTTGGGGATGTTAGTATGAGGTTGCGAGTTTATCAGTGAGTAGTTTGGAAACTCACAGTTGTGTTCTGGATAACTTGGGTTTTGGTTTGTGGTGGATCGAGAATTCGACTGACATGAGACTTGAAGAACTGTAGAGATAAACCAAGTAGGAAGTAAATCGTAATGTAAGACTATGATTAGACCAAGGATGTCAGATCGAGAAGGGTAGTGGCTGGTATGCCTTAAAGTGTATATATGGAAATATGAATGGTACTTTCCATACTTGTTTGGATAAGTTATAACTGGTGTTCGTTGTGGATATTCTGATGTTTTATAAAATCAGAATAAGAGCGCGTAGAATATTTGAGAGTTGAGTTGCAAGTATTGAAAGAAGTGAAGCTATATGCTGAGTTAGCTAGGTGTGAATTATGATTTGTGAAGATGAAGTTGAGTGGTTGTGTTAATTCGGATGAAGGATTTTGGAGAATTGTGCTAGTATGAGTAGGACTTGAGGAATTAGTTTGTTTGATTGATTTGGTTAATATGCCATGTTAAGTGTAAGTTATTGAGGCTAAATCTATGGCTATTGGGTGTTAAGCCTATTTGGAAGATGATTTTTTTTCTTGTTGAGATTAATTGGACACATGTATCCTTATGTCGTGGTGAGATTGTTATGCGTTGAGATGAATTTTGATGATGTGTTAATACAAGGTGGTGAAGTTGTAGCTTATGTTGACGATAATTAGGAATTCTTGAAAGTATCTATCCTATTCAAGATTTGGAATTGACTGCAGTCGTAGTTGTGTTGGATATTCAGAGGTATTGTTTACGGATCTAAGTTCGAAGTATTCAGTAATCACAAGAGTATAGAATGCCTGTTTGGATGGAATTTCCGATGAGTTAAGTTGAAAGGTCTTTTCTTATGTCTGCTTTGATGGTCGGAAGTTGATGTAAACTTGGTAGATTGGATAGTTGCGAGTACTCAGAGTGCGCAGCGAAAGCGTGGGTAGCGCAGTTGGTTCTTATGTGAGTATCAACGATGTCAGTAGTTGGTTACGTTGAATTTGTGCTTTGGGCTTTTGTGTTCTTACTTTTGTTGTTGCCCCGTTACCTATGGTGATGGTTCGAGTGCGAGTAGCTAATTCCTATGATGGGGAGTTAGGGGAGGGTTTCCTATGGTGATGGTAACGATCGTGTTGTATTCTGGTTCATAGTGAACCTGTATGTTCCTAACCTGATTATTCTCGGTGTTTTGAGTTGGTCGTCGAGTACATCGCGTGAGTATTTCATCTTGTTGTCGTTGGCATTGATAAGGTGTATTGTTGTATTGCGTTATTCGTGATGTTGCCACATGCGACATGAGAGTTGATTAGTCGGAGGTGATAACGTATCTGGAGTGATCTGCATCGAGTAAATTTTCGAGGACGAAAATTCTTAAAGTAGGGGAGAGTTGTAACGACCCGAAAATCTAAATTAATCATTTATTTATTTAATTTAGAAGGAATTAATAGGTTTTTGGTAATTTTGGAGAGTTATGGATTAAAGGAGTATTTTTAAATAATTTTAATAGGATGAATAATCATGTATTATTTGGATTATTATTATTATTATAAAGAATAATAAGAAAAAGGACAAGGTGGTCATAAAGGGAAAAGAGTAAGGGTAGAGTTGGAAGTTCATAAACTGGGATATTTAACTAAAGAAGAAAGGAGCGGCCATTTTCTAATTGATCGTGTTTTGTGAAGAACACTGAAGAAGAGAAGAGGAGGAGAAAACCTAGGGTTTTGAAGGATTTCTAGGAGAATCTTGGAGAAAGAAGGAAAAAGCTTCAGATTACTCTAAGGTATGGGGAGAGTTCATAATTTCATAGTTTTATAGGAATTAGAGATGAATAGATTAAGGATTGTATGAATTGTGTTGATTTTGATGATTGTTGATGTAGAATGAGTAGTTTGATGAAAGCATGATGAATTTGATTGATATGTATTGCTATATGTGTGTTTTGTGAGTATTTTTGATCAATTTTCGTGTGGAACACTGATTTTGGGGTAATGGGAATCAAAAATGCAGAAAAATCACGTTTTGGGAAAAGTGGGTTTTTGTCGTACCCTGACACGGGCCGTGTCACACAACACGGGCACCCATGTCAGCTTTCTGGTTGAAAAGTTAGAATTTTGTGGTAACAGGATGCCTGACACGGGCTGTGTCACAGGACACGGGTGGCCGTGTCAGACTACTGTCATTGTTGCGTTTTTCTATTTTTTTGGATTGTTGTTCAGTACTGCTGACACGGGCCATGTCACAGGACACGGGCGACCGTGTCAGGCTACTGTCTTGTCGTTTTGTCGTTTCTTTCATGAGGTTTTTGATGTTTTCTTGTGTTGAATCATTGTTGTATAGTTTTTGTTGATATATGGATGATAAAAACATGATTTTATGATGAATATTGTTGAAAATGAAATGAATGATGCACATGTTGATATTTGGATAAAATGAGGAGTTTAGCATCATTGCATTTCATGGCATTTTATGTTGGGGCTTCGGCCTATTGGTAGCTTCAATCCCATAGTGCGGATTGAAGTGATATGTTGTTATGTTGTGCTCCCTTGTGGAGGGTTGATGGCCAGTGTCCATCACATGGAGAATTGGTACCACATGCATGTTTCCGATGAAGTTGCATTTCATTCTAAGTGGCATTGTATGTGCATGAGTTGATTGTCGAATAATATGTATGTTTTATTGTAGATGTCATGGTGTTGTTGTTGATTGTATCATGATGTTGTTGTTGATTATATCATGATGTTGCTGTTGATTATACTATGATGTTGATGTTGAGCGTATCATGATGTTGTTGTTGATTGTGCCATGATGTTGATGTTGATTGTATCATGATGTTGTTGTTGATTATATCATAATGTTGTTGCTAATTATACTATGATGTTGTTGTTGACTATTCTATGAGGTTGATGTTGATTATGATATGATGTTGTGGTTGATTATGCTATGATGTTGTTGATCGATTATACTATGATGCTGTTGTTGGCTATGCTATGATGTTGTTGTTGCCTTCCTGTTCACTTTCCATGTACTTATATTACTATAATGAATTGTGATTTCTCACCCTGCCTGCTTGGAAATGTTGCCTCTTATGTGGGTAACTTGCAGATAACCAAGAGTAGATTCGCGGCGACGGAGGATGTAGCCTTGAAGTGTGTCGTTATCGTTGTTTAGTTTAGAGTTGTCCTGCTCTGTGTCATGTAACATCGGGTTGGGATTTGTTGTGAACCTCGCGTTCTTTTGTTTTATGTTGAAATTTTTACATTGTTGGTGATGATTTGATTTGGATATATTTATTATGAAGTATTTTATGGAATTAAAAATAAAAATTGATTTCCGCTGCGTAGTTGTTAACTTTTGATATTGATGAACGAGTAACCCGTGTTACGGGACAGGACAATGATTGTTTACATGATGTTTTGAATATTATGTGGCACCTTTCATGTTGATTTTTACTCTGATAATATGAAATGTTTTCCTAAATTGTATGTGGGGTAGAAGGGTGTTACAAAGAGCTCCATTCATCTTTGGACGGTATGGAGAAGAATTATGGTGCTCAATTTTGAAGCTTTCACATAACTCTTTCATGATTTTGTTGTTCAGATTCGTCTCATTATTTGTGATGATCTTGCTTGAAATACCATAGCGACAGATAATATCATTTTTTAGGAAACGGGCGACCACTTACTTGGTCATGTCGGCATAGGAAGCAACTTCCACCCATTTCGTGAAGTAATCAATGGCGACCAAGATGAAGTGATGACCATTAGAAGCTTTTGGTTCAATGGCGCCAATCATGTCAATGCCCCACATTAAAAACGGCCAAGGAGAGGTCAAAACATTCAACGGAGTAGGTGGCACATGTATCTTATCATAGATTTGACATTTGTGGCAAGTTTTGGCAAAACGAAAAATAGTTAGTTTCCATCGTTAGCCAGTAATAGCCAGCCCTTAGAATCTTCTTTGCCATAGCATGCCCATTGGCGTGCGTTCCAAAGGACCATTCATGGATTTCTTTGACCAACATATCAGCTTCGATTTTATCTACGCATCTGAGCAATACCATGTCATGATTTCTTTTGTACAACACACCATTGCTTAGAGTGAAATTGGATGCTAACTTTCTCAGAGTCTTTTTATCCATGGCTGAAACATTTTCTGGACACTCTCGTCTTTCTAGAAAGCACTTGATATCATGAAACTACAGCTTGTCATCGGTTTCTTCTTCAACTGATTGACAATAGGCGGGCTCAGTCTGCCGTTTCACAACAATGAGAGGAGCTTCATTGTGGAATCTAACTTGGTACATGGAGGCCAATGTAATCAAGGCGTCAGCCACTCGATTCTCTATTCTTGGAATGTGATGGAAGGTTATGTCATCAAAATACATTATCAATTCTTTGATATAAGCACGATATGGGACAATTTTGGAGTCAAGAATATCATATTCCCCTTTAATTTGACAGATCACCAAGGCAGAATCTCCATATACCTCAAGATTCTTGATGCAAAGGTCAATTGCGGCTTTAAGACCTAGGATACAGGCCTCATATTCTGCCATATTGTCCGTATAATTGAAGCATAATTTAGTCGTAAATGGGGTGAAATTACCATATGGAGAGGTCAAAACGGCCCCAATGCCTTGTCCAGTGGAGTTTGAAGCATCATCAATTGCAAGTTGCCGAATTGCCCCAGGTTCAGGTGCTTCATCAAGATCTGGGATATCACAGTCTTTTATGGCCATGATGTCTTCATCCAGGAAATCAAGCTTTATGGATTCGTAGTCCTTCAATGGTTGATATGCCAAGTATTCTGCCAGTACGCTCCCTTTTATTGCTTTTTGGGTATCGTAATATATGTCATACTCGGATAGTAACATCTACTAACGGGCCAGTCTTCCAGTCAGAGCGAGTTTCTCAAAAATGAACTTTATTGGATCCATCTTGAAAATCAATAAAGTAGTATGACATATCATGTATTGCCTCAAACAGAGGGAGGCCCATGCTAGAGCGCAACAGGTTTTTTTTTAAGAACGAATATCTTATTTTGTAATTAGTAAACCTCTTGCTCAAGTAATAAATATCATGCTCCTTTCGGCTAGATTCATCTTGTTACCCTAGTACACAAGCCATCGACTCTTCTAACACAGTCAGGAACATGATGAGCAATTTTCCAGGAATAGGAAGAACAAAGATGGGAGGTTCTTGTAAATAGCATTGGATCTTCTCAAAAGCTTTTTGAGAATCAGCATCCCAGTCAACAACTTAATTCTTTCTTAGCAGTTTGAACATAGCGGTCATATGAGAGATAAACCAGGAGATGTAATTCAATCTTTCTAGGAATCCTCTGACTTCTTTCTCTGTACGAGGAGCGGGCATCTCTTAAATAGCTCTGAATTTATCAGGGTCTACTTCAATTCCACGCTAATCGACAATAAAACCAACTAGTTTTCTAAACCGGACACCAAATGTACACTTGGCAGGATTTAAACGCAATCTGAATTTCCTTAAACGTTCAAACGCTTTTTGTCAATGATCTATATGGTCCTCTTCACTTTGTGATTTGGCGATCATGTCATCGACATACACCTCAATTTATTTGTGCATCATGTCATGGAAGAGAGTGACCATTGCTCTTTGGTTGGTTTCCCCAGCGTTCTTCAAACCAAAAGGCATTACCTTATAGCAATATGTTCCCCATGGGGTGATGAATGTGGTTTTTTCCATATCCTCTGGCACCATCTTGATCTGATTATAACCTGAGAAACCATCCATAAAGTAGAAAATAGAAAACTTGGCAGTGTTATCCACTAGTGTATCAATATGTGGCAGAGGGAAGTCGTCCTTTGGATTGGCTTTGTTTAAATCCCTATAATTCACACACATCCTCACTTTACAGTCCTTTTTGGGAACATGTACGATATTAGCGACCCATTGAGGGTATTTGGACACTGCTAGAAATCATGCGTCGAACCGTTTCTTAACTTCTTCTTGGATTTTGATGGACATATCAGGCCTAGTTCTCCTCAACTTCTGTTTCACATGCAGGCATTATGGCCGGAGTGGAAGTCGATACTCAACGATGTTTGTATCTAGCCCAGGCATGTCTTGATATGTATGACCAGTAAAATACATCCACATACTAATGCAAAAGTTTGACCAATTTTTCCTTGATGCTGATTCAAGAGTAGTCCCGACTTTCACTTCCTTCTTTTCCTCTTTGGTGCCCAAGTTGATGACCACTATAGGCTCCTGATGTGGCTGAATGGCTTTGTTCTCGTGCTTTAGAAGCCTCGCCAGTTCTTCAGGGAGATCACAATCGTCCTCACATTCCTCTTCAGCTTGGTTAACAGGGGTTTCAAAGTTATGAGGGATTGTAGCATTATTGAGTTCAACGGGTTCATTGATTATTCTGCATGATTTTAATGCTGATTTAAGAAAAATGAAGAAAAGTAAAAGAAAGATGCAAAAGGAAAATGCTTTTTTTTGTATTTTTTGCAAAATTTTCCATTTTCTTAAAACAAAAATAAAAGAAACGAATGAAAGACAAAATATTTTTATTATTGATGATAATCTTTTGCGATAAAAGGGGCCCAACATATGATCCTTAAGCCTTAGGCAAAGCAAAAGGATTTGAGAAATAAAACAAATCGCTTTGACAAAGGAAAAACTTCAGGAAAGTCGATGGATTCCCAATTGTTCGGATCAGCGGTACAATGGTACACCAAGTAGGGTGTTGTTGAACCAATTGCATCGTCTTCTAAAGCTGTCACTTGCTTTTCGTGGATGAAACCAACACTGTGGAACACTTATTGGAAGCTTCGTGCTTTAGTCTTGGAGGAACCTTGGACATCTTTATTCATCGTAGGCTTGTATCCTAATCTAAAACAATCCTTCTTCTCGTGAATGTGAATCACCTGGACCCAACCTTTAGGACTTCCCTTCTCAAGAATTACTTTAGCGCCCTTCAATGAAGAAAATGATGGGCCTACAGTAGTGTATTGCTCCTTCTCCTCCAAGAATACTGCATTGGTAATTTCAAGGGCTTTGAAAGAAGTTTCCAATGCCCCTTCATCAGCTTCTATGTATCAGAAGAATGAAAGGTGACTAATCAGCAAATTTTCTTCACCAGACACTATGACTGACTTTCCCTTGACCACGAATTTCATTTTTTTATGGAGTGTAGAAGTTACTGCGCCCGCAACATGGATACATGGACTCCCCAACAAGCAACTATACGCTGGGTTAATATCCATGACTTGGAAAGATACTTTAAAGACATATGGACCTATCAGTATTGGTAGATCCACTTCTCCAATCACGGTTCTTCGTGATCCATCAAAAGCCTTCACAATCATCAAAAGTCGTCGCCAATGTTGACTTTGGGATTACATTCAATGACAACCCTGTGTCCACCAAGACTTGGGCTAACACATCATCCAAGCATTTCACAGAAATATGTAGATCTCGATTATGATCTCTCCTCTATTCAAGAAGTTCTCCATCATGGAACCTCAAGGTGTGGTAGGCTGTGATATTGGATACAATTCCATTGAATTGATCCACAATGATGCTATGTGCTAAATGCGCTTGCATAAGCACTTTCAACAAAGCCTTTAGTGTGCTTCTGAACTCATCAACAATGATAAAATAGATATCTTCGAAGGAGTTTGGTGGAGTTGATCCAGTACCTTATAATCGCTCCTCTTAATAATTCTCAAGAACTCCTCAAATTTTTGTTGTAAAATCGTGTCATTAGCAACGTCCACTTCTTTGCGAGGTTGCGGTGTTTCATTATCCTTTTCTTTGACCAATTCTTCAACAGCCTTTGGGGATGGTGTAGGTGCGAAAATACGACCACTACAGGTCATCCTACTCGCCCCAGCAATATTTGATACATCTAGCTTGGAAGTCACCACAGATCTGCCTTTAATGGATACTTTTTAGCCATTTATGAAAACGACGACATTGTAACGCCACGAGACTGCGTTAGCACTGGAATAAGGGAAAAGATTTGGTTGGATCACCACTTCTGGATGCATATGCCTTTCTTCTGAATGAACATTAGATGCACTGTAATACTCAATCTCCAAAGGTGTTGGCATGTCAAAGTGTGATTCGATCACAGCCACATCTTTAGTAACTCTAGCACGGATGACTCGAACTATCCCATGATTCATCAATTGTTGAACGTTACCTTGAACCACTGTACAACCCTTTAACTGGATAGGACATTCAGTACAATTGTCATGGTTCATCAAAATTAAACCAGACTCCACCAAACGGGCATGGATTTCCTTCAACTGAGTTGTTAATTCTTTCACATCTTCAATAGCTTAATCATCGGATGCATCTTCAATAGCATTAACAACATGCCCACCATAAGGTGAGAGATGGTTGTTGGCAATATTCGGTCCTTTATCCTTGAAAGATAAGATCTTGCATTTGATGAGGTCTTGGATTCTATCTTTTAACGCGAAGCATCCGTCAATATTATACCCTAGGGCACCCTCATGATACTCATAGTGAGCATTAGGATCAAACCTATGAGAGGGATCACCAATGAACGAAGGTAGTGATCTGGGGGTCACTTGACCTCTTTGTACCAAAGACGGATATAACTCCTTATACTTCATAGGAATAAGTTCAAAATTTGGCTTTCTTCTGTTGCGTTTTTAATTAGCAGGCGCATTGGGAGGAGCCAATGGTCTTTGTGTTGATAATTTTGAGCTGGGGGAGCTTATGGACACAGGAGGCCACTTGAGGCAGATGATACCCTAGCATGAACGGGTTAGGATAGAATGGATAACCAGAAGGAACTGCTTGTTGATTGTAGGCCAGTGTGACAGCTGCCACATACGATTGTTGAAAGTATGCTACAGGTGCAGCTGGTTGTTGATAGGCAAAAGCTTGCGGAGACCTTCTTCTTGACTGAATTCTCTCTGACCACCAAACAAGGCATTTTTTTGCCTTCTTTTCTCTTTTGGAAACCTCTCTTATTCTTCCTTATATTGTTGGAAGTAACGGCAGTTGATGGTATTTTGCCATTTTTCAAGCCATGTTCAATTGTGGCTCCTATGGCAACAAGTTCAGAGAAACCCAAGAATGTACTTCTTACCATCTTCTCATAATAGATAGGTTGTACAGTATCCATGAATAATTAAGCCATCTATTTTTCAGTCATAGGGGGTTCAACCTGAGAGGCTAGCTTCATCCATCTTTGCGCAGATTCCTTAAAAGACTCATTGTCTTTTGGGACATGTTCTGCACCTGTCTTATATCGGGTGCCATATCCATGTTATACTGGTAGTGTTTGATGAAGGCGTCAGATAGGTCTTGGAAACACTTGATTCTACTCTGGTCAAGACTCAAATACCACTTAGAAGGTGCGCCCCTCAGAATGTCTTGGAAATAATGTATTATTAGTTTATCATCGTCAACATGGGCAGCCATCTTGCGGTAGTACATTATGAGGTGGCTCTTTGGGCAAGTGTGGCCCTTATATTTTTCAAAATCTGTAGTTTGAACTTAGCTGGAATAACCAAGCCTGATACCAGACATATCTCTTTGGAAGCAGCGCCAAAGACCTGACCCCCTCCATAGCTCGGAGTCTCTTCTCGAGGGTCTGATAGTTTTCTTTCACCTCTCAGAGGCATTCATCTCTCAAATCATCACCTCCAATTGACGATTCAGCATCATGATAAATCTGGTTATAATCTTCAAAGTGTGGCATGACCCATACCGGAACAGTCGGTGGCACAATAGTGTAGATAGTGGTGGGAATAGGTCAGACTAACTAACAGGGGCCTACAGCCTAGCCTACATAGGTCAAGGCCAGACCAGGCTTTTTTAAATAGAAAAGGCCTAGGCTTTTTTATAAGCCTATTTATCTAAATAGGCTAGGACGCAGGCCATAGAAAATGCCTTGTAAGCCTATCAGGCCGACCTATTTATTAAACATGAATGAATATATTGTTTTTATATTGTATTTTATACTTTATATTAAAATACAAAATTAAACTTAATTATATTTAAGAACTTATGAAATTAAGTTGAAAGAAATCCTATGAATAATGTTATAAGGTGTTTTCATATGTTTACTCAAACAAAACATCTCACAAAATTTATACTACTAGGTAAGCTCAGATAAGTCAATAGAAACAAACATTTAGTCTCATTGTACTTTTGATTCTTTAGTCTATTTAAATATTAATTGAATTTCTTATTTACATGTGTTTAAATGATATAGGCTTTTTAAGTAGGCTAATAGGCCAATCAAACCTTCGATAAGGCCAGGCTCAAGCCAAAAAATAAGCCTTTGATAGGCTATAGGCCAGACTTAGGCTTTGAATTTTTTAGCAGGCCAGGCTCAGGCTTGTCACACCCTTATTTTCACCCTAGCCTTGCATATCATATCATTTTCATTATCTATGCATCCCATTAGGTCATAATCATTCATTTGCTCTGAGATCCTAAGGCATGGGATCAAGAGGTTCTTTAAATAAAGCTTCCTTTGTGCTTTGAGATTATTCCATTCAAGTTTGAAGCAAGGGTTGAGTTCTCATTGTCTTAACCCCTCACCAAGGTTCATCAGGCTGGTCAGGGCAGGTGCACGTAGGCAGTACGGTTAGAGGTTCATTGGTCTGACCTAATCTTGGTCAGATAAGTATTGTTTCAAGATCAAGGCCAGGGTGTGATTGGTTCAAGTGGTTGTGTCTGAAGTCTCAATGCAGGTTGTCTGTGTGTGAATCCAGTTATCAGGCTATGTTCAGATGGTGCATGGTGGAGAATCATATTCTTTTCAATCAGTAATGCAATTGGCAAGTTTTAGAGGATTGATGCAGAGATTGACTCGTGGCCGATTCTATCCAGTTTCTATCCAATTCAAGTTCCGTTTCTATTTATATTCAATCCCACTTCAATTTTGGTTTCCAAGTTTTAATTCATTTCAATAACCAATCCATTCATTCCAATTCATCAAAATTCATTTCATTATCCATTATCCATTTATAAATTCATTTTTCATATAAGTTCATTCTATACTTCTTACCATTTGTTTTTAACCATAAATCTAATCTCATAATTCAATAAGTCCATATTACAATCAAAGCCCATCATTTATTCTATTACAACAAAAATTCGAAGAAAAATATAACACTTTATTCTACACTACAGCTTGTACATGAACTACAAAATCTTCCCACACTTATACTAAAATAATATAAACATACTACATTCCAACCATTTGCCAATAATGCTACAAACACAAGACTCCAAAAATGAAACCTGCACAAGGCAACTGAACCGTACATACACACACCTGCCTACGACCTACACGACCAAAATATTTTCAACAGGCTATACACCCTTTCCGTTAATTGTGAAACAAATCTTGCCTCACCAACAGAAAATCCATGCCTTACCACAACAAATCTACACTAAAAGTATGAAAGTTACCAAATAGTAAAGGTAGCAAATCCATTCCCAAATTGTACACATCATCCACAACACCATTACCCTCCAAAACCTGCATAATCGTACCACCTTCAACAGAGAAAACAATAACACGCTGCTTCAACATAAGCCTGCACCAACCATACCCTGTAGCAACAAAGACTAAACAAGGGGCAGACCTGCAATGAAAGGGAGGAGTACAGCAGAAAATTCAAAAAAAAATTTGAAGAGACAAGTTTAATGGTCTTAAAGAGGAGAGGAGGGTTCGCAAGAAAGAAAAAAGAAGGAACCTTCATACTGAAGAACAAAAAATCTCACACGACACACACCTCTTTATAAGAATCTTTCCATTATCATGTTCTAAATTGACTTCAAAAGCTACTTCCTCTCCAATACCATTTCCTCCTCCAATCTTCAACCAATCCATACTCAACCACCATTATTCTGCAAACAATCCACCGTGACAACAACCCACACCTCTTTACTTTTTCCGCCGTGAACCCACATAAACCTCAGCTTCTGCGACCTTTCTACATCATGTTCCGATGAGACCTCTGCTCCATATCACCTGCTATTACATACACATAACCCTCCAAGCTCCTACCTTCATAATAATCCCTCCATACACCATCTTCTCCTCATAAAAAGACAGGACTTTTTCATCTTCTTCTTTGAACACACGACTTGCACCAGAAAAACAACTTGCCTTACTCCACCATTCCACGTTGCCATAACCTATTTCACCAAACATCACAGATTCAAACCTCTGCAAACCGCCGACGGCGAAAACACCAAAAACTAAAAATGAATTGAGATGAAGTGAAGCAAATCAATAGGATCCAGAAGAGGGATTACGCACAAACCTGAGCGAAATTAAACGATAACGGAAAGGAAAAGGAGACGGATCGAGGTTGAGAAATATGCGAGGAGGTTCGGAATCCGTTGACACTGCAATCTCGCCGTTGTAAGCCTTGTTGTTGTAATCTTTCATTGCTATTTCATTTTTGTTTTTTCATTTCAAGAGTAATGCCGAAATGGGTTTGTTCTGTTGATATGGTGTTATGATTTGTTTATGACCATAAGCCTTGTTCTGATGTGGGGACGGGTTTAGTTCCCCTTGTGACCTTGTTTCATTGTCTTTTATTTTATTTTATTTTTAAAATTCTGATTTGGTTAATGGGCTTGAAGGCCCATGTAATATTTCTAATCACACTTCTTGATTCCCAAAGTCAACCCCCATCTCTTTGTTCTTTTCTCTTTATTATTATTTATTTTATCTTTATTTTCTTTTTAATTCTTTCTAAATTTTGAAATACTTATTTTGTAAGTCTTTGATTTACTCCTGATTTATTATTTCATGACTTTTTTATCTATTTATTTATTTTTGGTCCATTTTTAGCTTTAGTTCCTCTTTATTTCTTTTTGTCTTGGGCCAATGATATAACAAAAGATCTCGACTCAAAATCTTGATCAATATGAGATCATTTTCTTTTTATTGGTCAATGAAAGTCTAAAATCTTTGATTATCGATTCATCGATTCAAAATCATGATTAAGACGAGACCATTTTGATTTCTATTTCATTTCACATTAGCTTCTCCTATTTTTTTCTTTTCATCTTTGGTCGATGATATCAAATATGATCATGGATTTGTCAATTTGTCGACTTTAAATCTTGATTATGATGAGACCGCTTGCATTTCCCTTTTGGATTTGCTCTTAGTTTCATTTTGGTCAATGAGATCTTGAATATCATGGATTATCGATTTATCGATGGAGATTCGTGATTAAGACGAGACCGTTCTCCTTTACTATTCCATTTACATTCTCATCATTTGTACATTATTCATCATCACCGTATCACTCATGCATATTTTGTTATGTCATTTTTATTTCTCTTTTGTCTTATTGAAAAAAAAAAAAAAGCATGATTCTTCGTTGGTGATCTAAGAGGTTGATCTTTATGGAGTTTGTGTTTGACCAAAAGTTTGACTTGGAATATCTTAGACGATTTTGGAACTCTGTATTTTGACCTTAGCTTATCATGGAGCGTCCTTAGGGATTCAAGGTCTTAATCATCAGGAGTTTGGTTCGCCGCACTACCCTCAAGCAAAAGGGAGACATGTAACATCCGATTTTATTTCCATTTCATAGCTTAGGACACTTTGCACACACATGACTTCCTCTTGGGCTACCTCACAACGAGGCCTCCTTATTTCTCGCGTTGATTATCCCTTGTACTTTTTCATGTATCCCTCCCCCGTTTGATGTACTTTGTTATCTTGTTTTCCTTTGTTTCATTTTCGATAGTTAGACATCTTAGGAATTAGGACCGAAACCTAAAAGCATTCTTGATCCATATATCAAGCCATAACCCAACTTGTAAGTCGATTGCCTCGCGCATCGCCGTCAACCTTATCCGCATCACTTCAACATTTTTCTCAATAAGCAATAAAACCCTTGATTCAACGTCAAGTGGTCTTTTTCTCAATAAATTTCAAAAAACACTCAATAAACACGATGTGTGTAGGACGTGGTGGAGAAGGAGTGAGAATGGAGCTTCCCTACACTCACTCTGAGTATTTTGAATACAAGACGCTCGGCTTGGTCATTCAAAATATTCACCTTCACCCATAAACCTTAGTGTAACCCGCATCTTAAACTTTTCAAAACTTAACAAAAACACTTCAACAAATCCAAATCATTTCCTCCTTCAGGATTTCTTCAAAACCATTTTCAAAAAGGATATGTTACGTCCGTTCTACCACAAACAGGTAACGCATAAGACTCCACGAGCGAGCTGCAATACACCTAACTGCTAGAACATGCGCGTTAGCATCGTCCATAAAAAAACACTAACCAACCATCGGCCGAACTACGACTGCTTTGATTTCTCATCCCAATGAGAATACGTAGGCATAGGATTGCGATGATACTAGCGAGCAAACTCCCCATTTTTTACCGTAGTCCCACGAACTACACACGCTCTGATTCTTCACTTCTTTTAAGTGAAGGTACGTAGGCACCAGGGCCCCAATCCTTGGCGAGCACCCTAATAAAAAAACCAACCCTCTTTCCCTTAAGCAAGTAGAATTCTAGATTAAAACACCCATTCGAGCTAGACAACTTAGATGGTTCCCATCGAGTACGATGGATGTGAGGGGTGCTAATACCTTTCCCTCACATAACCGACTTTCGAACCCAAAACTTGGTTGCGATAACCATGTTCTTTACCTAAAGGTTTTATCGATATTTCCCTTTCCCTCTTTGGGATAAATAAATTTCGGTGGCGACTCTGTATCATTTTTCGCGTAGCGACAAGGCTTGGCAAAGCCTAGCTTGGCCCAGCCTATTCCCACCCCTAAGTGTGGATGACGGGGCGTGCTTCATTGTATAGTGACACAGGTATTGCTTGTGGAAATGATTTCCCCGTCTCTATTACTCCTTCTAATTAAGGTACAAAGCCATGAGGTAACCCAAATATAGGCCACGTGGAAGGTATAGTCCTTACAGGTTGAGGCTCAATAGTAGGTCCTGAGATTTCTGACATCAGAGGAGCTTGAGGAGGCTCGCTCCTAGTTGTCAAAGCTCGAATCATTTCCATAAGCTGATTCACATTCCCTCGAAGGTCGTCAAGCTCGGACCTGAGTCTTGCGTTCTCTTACTCTTGATCAGACATCCTTTGACGAGCATGAGATCGAGTATTGTATCTGTGTTGAGGATATAGGGTGGAACTGAGGGAGAAAGCAAAAAAACAAATGGAATGAGTGTTTTTGTTTGAAGATATGTATGCATGGATGAATGCATATGCATGTATGTTTACCACACAAAGTTCTTGGTTATCTTATTATTTATTGTCAAGAATATTAGGCAATTAACATCACAATCAAGACAAAGAAGCACATATCAAAATGGAACATCAAATCCTCATTTCATTCAATTGCGGAATTCAAGTTCAAATACAAAGCAACTAGAATCTCCTTGAAATCAAAAGTCAAACTACAAATAAACTAAAAAAACAATAACTCATCGAGTCTTCAAGGTCAACTACTGAGCAGCCCTAAAGGTAACCCCTTGAACTTTGCGGAATGATATCAGGTTGGTAGTAAGCTCCTCCACCAGCTGCTTGCAGAACTTCACACAGTTGAAGACTTGGTGAGGTGTGTTCTCGGGGCACATGATCAGATCTGCCTCTTTCAGCTTTTCGGGAAGTTCTTGACTAGCAAAGTTCAGTAAACCAGCCAAGTTCATGAATTTGTGCTTCCACTCGGTGTACATGGCTTGAAGTTTCATAATGACAACATCCCTATCAACCACAGCAGCTTCGGCCTTTTTATAATTATCCTTCCAATGAGTGCATGCTTTCACCAACTCTTCATAGGCTTCCCCACTCCTCAAAGCTATAATTTATTCAATAGCCTCATTCAGTTGGAACTTCTCATAAAGGTAAAGTCGATTAATCCTTTCTTTCTCTTAGCCTTTCACGTGCTAAACGATATTCTCGGTCTTTGAGAGTGTTCTTCAATCCTTGGATTTGTGCTTCATAGCCAATCCTAGCAACTCACTTCATTCTGTTGGAAGTCTCTACATCTTTTTCCAAGCCTTGATGTCCCTTGCTCGACCTAATTCGTTGTTTCGATGATCAAGATCAACATTGGCTCCTACTAGAGCACCTCTAACCCAATTCCTCTTGTACTCCTCATCTCAAATCCTTTTCCTATTGCTTTTGACCTTCTCTTTCAATTCCTTACTCTTATCCTCCCAAGCTTAACCCTTCTGCTTGGCTCGACCAAGTTAGACTCGCAGTTGAGAATTTTCCAGTTCAAGCTCTTTAATCTTGTCATTGAGCTTATCCATATCTTCTGGTAAGACTGGCTCAGGTTCGGGAACTGGGGGAAAAGATGATGAATCAAAGAAGAAATTGAGTTTGGCAACTTGAGCCCTCTCTTTTACCCATCAAACATATGGCTTTCTAGCAATGATATTATTTTTTATATCTGAGCTACTTCTAGTAATCTTCGTTCATGCCTTCCTAACTCTTCTCACCTCAGGATTATTAAGAGCTACATCATTGATGACAAAAGGCACAAGATCCTTGTCTTCGGGAGGGCTATCCATGGAATGTCCAAACTGCCTTTGGAGTAGCACAGGGTTGTAGTTGATGCAACCATACATCCCCACCAAAGGCACATTAGGAAATCCCCCACAGTTGAGTATTACATTCTTGATGTCCCAGTCCCTCATGTACCAAGTGATATCATTAACAGTGAGCGAGGTGAACCTTTGAGACCATAAGAGTTGCTTAGCCACAAAGGGACCCTTTTAAGGCATACGCGTCCTCATCCACATGTGTAACAAAGGATCACAACAAAGGAAGGTTCCACATTTCTTCTCATGATGCGCATGAAAAGTATGGTAGAAATCTGCCAACAAGAAAGGCACTGGATTGCCAGCTAAGAAAATCTCCACGAGTGAGCGATCTATGAATTTTTTAACACAATGGCATGAACTAAAAGCGCCAAAGTTGCCCCACAAGCAACCCCATTCTCCTCTTTAACACACTTCCAAGCTTGTTCCTCTAAAAAATTCCTCGTGAACCCCTTAGTAACTCCCTTATCTGCCTAATTAGCTACCACTCTGTCGACAACAATTCCTAAAGCAGAGGCTATCTTGGACATAGTGAAGTCTTCTTCAATATTTGGGAAAGGATTGTAATCCTTAATGGAACGGTCCAAGAGTCTTTCAAACTCCTCCAAGGTATGAGCAATCTGAAAGTCAGAAAAAGTGAAACAATAGAACGGGACGTCGTAGTACTACGCCAAGGTATTGAGAGCCTCAATGTTTGTCTTCTCCATCAGTACTTCCAAGATGTTGCCATGGTTGGAGTGAAATTTTTTGTGTTTGATAGCTATTATCTTGGACCTCAATGCCTTCAAACTATCAATTTTTTGTTCTTTGAACTTGAAAGTGAAAGTGCTCTTTCTGGGAATATGACTTGTCATGACTGCTTTGGCAAATGCTTTTTATCTGCAATAAATATAAGATACTAAGAGCTTTGTGTTTATTATTTATATGATGAATGTATGTATGAATGAATGAATGATGTGATGGTTTCCAAACAAACGGCTTTAACAATATGAGGCATGGATGCAGTATACTCTGATTTCTCTCCTTATAGGGATCTCGCCAGGTAGGGTCTAAGGTTAAAAGGAACCCCAAAGTCATGGATTCATACGACTGTTCATCACGCACGACAGAAGCATGTCGGTTGATGACTATATCATATAAATCTATTATGGGTGAGACTTTCACATCGAACCACGCGAGAAAAGCTTCTCGGAGCCCCATACTATGCGACCATCGACATCGGGTTCTAGACAAGGGTCTCAGAGTCATGGACTTCCTTGACTGTTTGTTGCGTATGTCAGTCATTTCCATGCAACAACTCCATCAAGAAAGTCTGTTCTGAATGAGATATTCGTATCGAATCACGCGAGAAAAGCTTCTCGGAACCCCATACTACACGACCATCAATCCTAGTTGGCCAATGGTTCAAGGTTCTACAATGGTCCTTAGAGTCATGGATTCCAATGAAAACATTGATCATCCATGCTAAAAGCTTGACGGTCGTCAGCATTCTCATTAGAATCTACAACAAGCAAGGTTCTCGTATTGACTCTAACGAGAAAAGCTTATTGGGAGCCCATACTACTCAACCTCTCCTATCTCAAGTTTTCACTCTAGACTCGGATGAAGAGTCTTTCCCTCAAGTTTTGTAATCAACAGTATCCATCCAATACCACAATGCCAAAGAGCCACATAAGATATAATATGGAAAGCAATAAAGGTAAAAAATATAAGCAAGCAAAGAATAAAGAAAAACACCTAAACATGCAAAGAATACATCCTAGACTAGGCTTGACTTGATTAGGGAAAAGTCCATAGCAGAGTCACCAAATTGTCATACCTCGGGAAATGAGAGCACGACCTCGCGAAGCACAATCGTACGCTTGCAAAATGGACTAACAGAGTCGCCTCCGAACTTTATTTATTCCCATAAGGGGAAAGAGAAAATATCGATAAAACCCATGAGCAGAAGGGAAAGGATATGGTCATCACAACCATTGTCAGATTCGGAAGTCGGTTATACAAGGGAAATGTACTAGCACCCCATACTTCCATCGTACTATATGGGAACCATCTAAGTTGTCTACGCATGAAAGGATGTTGTAGTTTAAGGATTACTTACTAAAGGGAAATGAAGGGTTTTTTACTAGGGTGCTCGCCAAGGATTGGGATCCTTGTACCTACGAATTCCCACCATGAGATGAGAAATCAGAGCTTCGTAGTTCGGAGTAAAAAATAAGTGTTTGTTGGATAATTTTATATCTTGAAAAGGATTTTGAGGTGGTGCCACGAGGCACAAAAATAAGTTTGATTAGTTGAGATCTTTTTTAGGGTTTTAGGAAAGATCATTGTTGAGTTGAATTGCACTAAAGACTATTGGTAGAGGCGATTATTTTTAACTACCAAGCCAAGTGTCTTGTGTCCTAAATATCAGAGTGAGTGTAGGAAAGCTCCATTCTCACTTCTTCTCCACCACTTAAGGCTCGTGGCGCACAATTATCCTCGTATTTTATTGTGTTTTTGAATTTGTTTGAGACAATGCCACTTGATGTTGGATCAAAGGTGTGTTTGGTTGATTAGGAAAATGTCTTGGTTATGGGAAGGTTGATGGCGATGCAAAAGCAATCGACTTACAAATTGGGTGTGAATTCAAAGTGGGGTGGAATTGGTTAAGGGTTGATGGTTATGAAAGTGCTATTGAATTAATTTTATGAAAAATGTTTGACGTTGGATCAAGCTTATTTGTGTTATTTGGAAAAAAAGTGATTTATTTTATTCTTGTATTAGAGGCTACCTAAGCAAAGGCAATCAAAATGAAAGAGGTAAAAAAATTACATGTCATAGGAATGAGGGTACATTTTTTCAAATGGGATAGTGCCAAGCCATTACAAATTAAATCCATCACACAAATGCATGCAAATGAAAGTGTAAGGTGCAAAGCAATTCTCATTGTAAGAAAGCCCTAGAGTAAGCTATGTGAGGTTGATAGCGATCATAGAAACAATCGACTTACAAGGGTGTTTTGAAAAGGACTTGATAGTAAATCAAGAATTAGTTTGAAAATGGTTTGAACATGCAAATTGTAACACCCTAAATAACCCCCGCGTAATTTATAATAATTATCAGTAAATTCAACACAAAACATTTAGGATGTCACATTTCACTAAAAACCAGCTCATTTAGTCAGATGTGTAACACATACAACTTTTAAAAATTTTTTATACTAACTATAATAACAAAACATGTATGAAAATTCAACTTTCATTGCAGTGGAAAGATCAATAACTTGACAGTTTAATAATTCAAAGCATAATCATGTTTTAAAGTAAACATAAACCACATCAACTTAAGAGATACCCAAATAATCTGCAATAAACATAAACGACATAAAAAAGTTCCAGTCCCCAACGTTACACATCAGAGCAGGCACTGACTCTATAAAATAAAAGGAAGACTCCATCTTCCACTCACATCAACTCCTCTACTGCGAGTAATCTACACGATGCCCATGTAAAGGCAACATTCAAATAGAAGGGGTGAGATATCATAATTATATAAATGAAAGCATGATAATAATCAAGCATTAGATTATCACATGCACATCACCCATTCCACAACACACATCCACACAATCAACACCACAACTATGCAAATACAACAGCAAATGCAACCACTATGCAATGCAATGAGGCTCACGACTTGACTCAATGTATTTGGTACCAATACGTGAACACTCAAGTTCACCGCTCCGTTCCTCACCTCCTAGGATCAGAGTTCACCAATTTATTATCATCACCACCGATAACGCTTTACTGATTCCATCACCTCTGAAATTAGCTACTCGCACCTAATCCCCCCCCCTAGGATTGAGGCTCACCAACGACGGACCATTGTCCAACAACATGAATACATGCAACATATTATACATGCAACAATAACACCAAGCACAATGACCAACACCTCCATAGTCGGCAATTTACTCTACCAGTACTGGCCACCATGCACCAACACATGCTACAACAATTCAGCAACAGCAACAAAGCAATATAACAATCAACAATAATGCATTTCACATTATGTCACACCACCACATAAGCGTTACAATTCATTTAACACCATCACACAACAAATTATTCAATTTCTGGTACAGAAACCATTTTTAGAATAAATTTCGTCATGTCATCTTCCCGATGCTTTGAATGGCACCCGAATCGGACACCCGGAATTGAAGTTATGAATTTTAGAAGTTTTTCAAAAATTGTTCCCTGTGTAACCGGTTACACCAATTGAGGTAACTGGTTTTCACCCCTTGTAACAAGCCACACTACGCAAAATACACACAGTGTAACTGGTTACCCAAATCCTAGTAACCGATTACACCTTCCCAATTTGCCCAAAAAATAAGTTTTCCCAACAGTGTAATCGATTACCCCATTCCTGGTAACCGATTACACCTGCAACATAAGCACTTTTCTGTTGCTTATCAGTACGAAAATCACTTTTTGACACACCCTAAAATCCCACTTTTCATACCATTCGTTTAACACATAATTTTACTCAAAAATCAGTTTTTATAAACATTAAAACCGTAAATTCTTTGCACCGAAGACACTCATAACTTAGTTCCGACTCTGACTTGCAACCATCCACAACAACACAACATCTACCATCAACAATTTCATCAAATTCATAATTCCAATAGCAACAATACAACAATTACACCAATCAAACATCAACTATAACATCATCATACCACTCATAGTTCAGAATTCAAAGATTCAATCCAACAACATACAATTACAACCATGATCATAACATAGAGAGAAGAAAATAACAATTCAAGCATAGATATATTTTACCCACCAACATCATACAAACCCTTAGATAATTAGAACGCCGCCCTTACCTTAGAGTTCTTGCAAAAGCTTCTTCCACCTCTAACAATTGTGTTTCTTCCTCTTCCTCCTTGCCATAGCTCTCTTCTTTTTCTTTTCTACAAACTTTCACGTACTGATAGTTTCTATCTCCCAACTTACCTTATTTCTTTATTATATTATTATTATTATTATTATTATTATTATTTAATCCAATTAATTAAAATAATAACAATAATAATAATACTAAATATTTAATTTAAATAATATTTACCTTATATTATTTAAATAAATAATTATTAACTAATATAAACGAATTATTTTTACTCACCACACCACCAATCTCTACTCTATTGTTCACACACCCCCCAATACCTTAAAGTTTATTCTTAAGGTCACTACCCCACACCTAAGGGTATTCAAAACACATCAAACCACCAAACCATACAACGCAATCACCAAAAATATCACTTAATTAAATTACAGAAAATTATTTAAAATAAACTGGGGCGTTACACAAACGAGAAATAAAATCAAAGTGTGTCATGACATAGGCAATATATGTGAGCAAAAGCATAATCAAAATAAGATAAAGCATCACACAGTAAAAATAGCCAAACAATGTGAAAAATCATTAATTAAATTAAATATAAATATTTAATAAAATTATTAATGATACATATTTTTTTGTATTTTTGAATATTAGGAAAAAAACAACAAACAAAATTAATTAAGTTAAATATAAATATTTAATAAAATTAATTAATAAATTATTCAAATAATATTAAATATAAATGTTTAAAATATTTAATAAACTATTTTTGAATATTTTTTAATATTAGAGAAAATAAATAAACAAAATAGAAAATAAAAAAGAGGAAGAAAAAAAGAATAAACAAATAATAAAAAAACAAGTGGAGAAAAAAAACCATGGTGGCCCTGAAATGAAGAGTAAAATTGAGGGTGCAAGAAACAAAGAATCTAGGGCCCATCAGAAAGAAGCCTAGGGTGCTGGAAGGTCCACCATGGGGACTAGGTCAACTCGGTTGACCTAAGGAGAAGATCTGGAGCGTTGATCAAGTGGAGAGTCAAATCCGCTCTCATCCAAGGGCTGGACATTGCGCGTGCATGGTAGGGATATTGGGCTTATATGCTTGGAAACATGGAGGGGTGCCACACCGGTGACACCTGTCCCTGGCAGTGACAAGTGTCACCACCCCCATCAGTCTAACAATAACAACAACTTGGCACAGCATAAACAAATCAGAGAAAGGGTTAAGCAATTAACCATTCTCATATTCTCTCTTTCTCTCTCTCTCTCTCTCTCTCTCTCTCTCACTCACTCTGCAACAATGAGCTCGCTGGAGCATGCCGGAGAAGATGATGGCTGGAGACCGGCCACAACGGCGCCACCCCACTTCTCCGGCCACCACTTACCAAACCCAACCTTCTGAGTCCAAATCTGGACTCAGAATTTCTAGATTCTAATGCAAAATACCTTAACCAAAGAGCTCAAAACAAAAAACCTAAAACCTTAGATTATCAGTATAGCAACAAATTCACGCAATTATGGAAGGTTTCACATCTACAAGGCATGGGGAGCAACAATATGACGTCAAAATGCTTTAAGGAAGAGGTTTCAGTCTTCACTCTCTTAGTTCAGTCTTCACTTTTTTGGTTCTCTTTACTCCTTCTTCTTCTATTTTCCTCTTCTACTCTTTCTCCTCGTTGTATGATTGATGGTGTGATGTTGTTGTTCGTTATGAGTGAACGCAGAGGAAAGGTTAAGCTCTGACCAAAATTAGAGATTCAATTTGAAGCTCTAAATGGTCTTTGAGAGAGCTTTGAGTATTTTAGGGTTTGAGTGAGGAATTGTTTTTTTTTTGCAGTGTGTTTTCTTGCTAGGGATTTTTCAATTCCCTTTTGTGTATGAACAATGGTGTTTATATAGTGGTGAATTTTGATTTGCAAAATATGCATGAGCATATAGGATTCGTGTGAAAATTTGATGATGTGTAATTCTGAAGGAATCAGTCCGTTAGGAGTTGCCTTGCTTTGCCCTAATTTCGCGGGAATTTTGGAATGGAATTGTGTGGATTTCTGTTACTTCTGATTGTTTATTTTGTCCTTTATGAGTTTTTTTTTCTAAATTGGTGGTCCCAAGTGCAACTGGTTATACATTGCCTTGCTGTCAAATTGTGGAATGTTTGTGATTGTGGTATTTTGTGAAATATTTTTGTACCTTGCTCATGTACTCGCTTCTATAGACAACCTAATGTAAACAAAATAAATTCCTTTGCTACTGCTTCTTGCTAACAATTGTTTCATCCTTTTTTTTCATGTATGTATTGAACTTGGCATGAGGAAACTGGGGCTTTGCTTGGAGTTTGATATTGGCTGAAGGCATGGAGGTCATAGTAAATTGCATTGATGAGAGGCTTGACATGTGAAGCTTGGCACGAGAATGAAGGCCTTGGAAGTGAAGGCAGCTTGAATCGGCTATAGAAGATAATGAAGCTTGACATGAAATTAGACTCTTGTTAGGCCTAGGACTTATACATCATGTAGTTAACCTTTGCATTTTGTACTCTTTGTGACCTTTGCATTCAATTAATGAAAATAGGTCATTTTTGTAACATTTCAACTCAATTTGAATATGCAAATTTGAAAACTTTGAATTCCCTTTGGGAACGATTCAAATCTTGCAATTTAAACTCTTAACATTTGTATCTAGGAGTGTTCTGGTTCAAGAACTAAACTGAACAGAACCATATTAATGGTTCAGTGCAGTTCTTACAAACCATTTTAACAAAAAGTGGTTAATTTGTTAAACCAGTTACAATTCAGTTTATAACCAGTTCAGAACCGGTTCATAGTTTAAAACCAGTTTAATTTATTTTAACTAGTTTAAAACCTGTTTTTTTAAAGAACTGAATTATTTTTTAATCGAATTGCAAACTGGTTTTCTTATATGTTTTAAAAATCAATTTTTTGTGGTTATTTTTAATAAAATTGGATACAAATATGATTTTTCTTTTAAAAAATTAGTATAAATAGTAGTTTTTTCAAAGAAAAAAAAATTGGTTTAAAAAACAATTTTTTTTAAAACATTGATTTGTTTTAAAAAAATTAAGTGATTAAAAATTGTATTTGTTTTAAAGTGTTTATTGGTGATTTTTAATTTAAATAAAAACATCAATTATTTATAAAAACTAACTTATCTTTAATGAAATTGTACGAACAAGATCGAAGTAGAGAAGATGTTACTGTTGTTACTCCTTGTGATGAGAGAAGTTGTAGCTAATGCTTTAGTCGAAAGCAAAGTGAAATCAAAATCAAGACAGTAAAAACGAGGAATTCTAAAGCAAGTTGAACTCGAAACCAAGTGAAATCGTTGAAAACGAAATCAAGTGAAAACGAAAGAAATGTGAAATTAAAATTGAAATCGAAATTGAATGAAAAGGAAATCAAGGTGAAATTGAAATTGAAGATGAATGTAAGTTTGAGAGAATGGTGTTTTTTGAGATCAATTTGAGATTCTAGGGTTCACTTCACATGATTTGGGGAAGAACTTTTCTTAACTGCAAGATAATGTGAAAAAAGTTATAATAAGTAGTAACTAAAAGTAATTGAGAAATATTAAAACATTGTAATTAAAATATTTATGCTTTTAATATAGTGATTTATTAAATTTATTGAAATTGTTAAATAGAAGTATTTAAGTTTTTGATAAAATGGTAGAAAGAGTTTATAACAATTGTAGCTGGAAAATTTGGGATTAAGCTATTGATTAACTTAACTCACAAAACAAGAGTCGCCACTGCACTTTTATTTTATCCAAAGGAAAGGGAAAAGAGAGAACAAAACCTAAAGAAGTTCTAAAATAAGAACAAATAAACAGAGACGGGGTAAGGGGGTTGGTTACGTAAAGGGAAGATGTCAACACCCAAAACATCTATAGTACTCTATAGGAACCTCTTTGTAAATTTAGTGTTTGGCTTATAAAAGGCGTTGTTTACAAAATATGGTGGAGGTGGGAAGAGAAGTATTTTTTTTATAATTTTGTGTTTGACAAGACTTCCCGAGCCTCGTGCCAACGTACCCCCAAAGTGTAATGGAGGATCAAAACCTCGTAGTTCGTGGTACAAATAACAAAATGGTGTGTTATGATTCATTTTAATTGAAAAGACAACTTGTCATTTTAAGGAGAAAACTTCAACTAATCACCCACAAGTATGTGAAAATGGACCTTTGCATCACCATGAGAAGGGTTCCAACTTGGATAAAATCAACAAGCACGCCTTTAGCTCTCTAAGGTGGAAAAGAATCAACTTATTTCAAACAATACTATGGGGATAGGAGGATCGCATCTCAACTATGGAAATGACTCATGTCTAAACTTTATGAAAATTTTTAAAAGCAAAAGTGTACAAAGACACAAAAATGATTTGAATGGGTAGTGTATTTTTTTAAGTCTTTTGCAAATGGTCTAAGTATGCTTAATATTGATTAACATTTATTAAGAAAATGAGTTTGAAAATACACTTAACATTTATTATGAAATTGGTTCTAGTTTGAACGAGGGAAGGTTTTGAAAAAGGGAGAAGATTTTGAAAATTTAAGAAGGGGAGGAGATGAAGTGGCTATCCTAAAGCATAAAATAAAAGCTAAGGAAAGATCTAACCAAGATACATGACTTTGACATACCAAGCCAAAACTCTCATCCTTTGGACTCAAGCAACCAAAATAAGTAATAATATAAGAAGAGAGTATTAGAAAGAGTATTGTAGAGAGTATCACAAATAGTATTGTGCACAAAGAATGAGCTCCATATGTTTAAAATTGAAGAAGTTATGATTCTTGAGAGTTAAGAAAAAGTCACTTGAAAATAGGCAAAATTTCACTAAGTCTACAAATGACCTATAATGTCTCCAAACTTTTGATGATCCTCCAAGCATAATTGGCTCTTGTCATGTAAATATAACTTGAATGGGATGTTAAGAAGAGTCATATGAAAAAATAAGCATTCAAAAATATTGAGAATTGAATGAGTTATTCCCTTTGGAACTTTGACTTGAAAATGTAGACTTTTAGGTCAAACCTCTTTGAACCAATTGTGATATTGATATTTTATTGCATTTCAAAGCACATGGATCATCATATGAACTCAAAATAAGGTGCCCTTGAATGTCCCTTAGTTACGTTGATCAAAGCTTGAGGTAACTTGTTGATGAAGGCATGGAAATAAACACATGAACCTTTGACTTTTCTTGAGTGACAAGCTACTAAACCTTGAGATGTTTTTTATCAAAATGATATTGAATGATGCTTGTGATCAAACACTTTTAGATTAGAGGTCATGACTTGATGAAATAGCCTTTGGGAACCAATGGTTGACCATACTTTACTTGAGGGAGCAAAACCCTAGATGATGATTCATGCTTGGTGTTCCTGATGCAAAACCCTACATTGCAAAGAAACAAAAGGTATACAAGACATATTTTTGGGTATTTTGATTAGTAGTTAGTAAAACATAAAGTGCATAAATATAAAGAAACAAAACACACAAATAGGTGCTTGGTTATCTCTGCAAATCCAAACCCAAGGGTAAGGGGCTAGGGAAGAACCAAGTTTGTGCTCTTGATGAATTGTGAAGATGCAAATGAGGTGGGATATAGGGGGTAAAAATTAGGGTATGAAAACAATTCGAACTGGTTTTAAAATTCAATTAGATTAACTAAACTGGTTAAAATAAATAATTCAATTCAATAACCATTTAAATGGTTTAAGTTTTTTATGGATCAATTCAATTCATATTAGATATTTGGTAAGGTTAACCAAATTTTTAAACACCCCTATTTGTATCTCATGAGCCTTAGATGTAACGAGGGTAAAATAGGCCAATTGTGACTTGTTTTAACCTTGGCCATATAGCATGCTTTACACTTTCCTTCTTTAAGATACAACCTATTCTTGAATTGAATAAGGAATAACAACTTTGATGTCTTGAAACCATTCCAATAAGTAAGTAGGCCAATAAGCTTAACCTTGGAATTTAATCCACTGGACAATTATTCTTGAGCCTTTCTTGCACTTGTTAGAAAAAATGACAATGTTTGCTTCCACATAAGACCACGTATGATCAACCTTTCACACAATCTTGCACTTGAATTCTTTTTAACAAATCAACAACCAATCCATCTTGTATTGCTCTTGTGAATGAGGCCACAACTTTTTTTATTCAATATGAACTTAACAAAACTTGCAAGAGAAAGTTATTAAAAGGACAAAGACAATAAGAAAGGCCTTAAATCAAAGTAGGCACAAGCAAGACTTTCATGGCCTACCTTAGAGGATCATGGCCAAAGGCCAAATGATCACCTAAAGAAATATCATTAAACAGAACAAATGCTTGGGACAATAAAAAAAGATGACAAATTTAGGGTATGACAATAATAATAATGAAATAAATATGCATGTTTTGAATCAATCCATTCGTGTTCACTCATATTTTATTCATCAGTATCAAACTCTTGTTTAAGCAAAAATCAAAAGGAGAATGATAAAATCAAAATATACAAAACTACTTGTTTTATGCTTTTGAATAAAACCTTATTGATGATGTAAGGCATTGTTTCAATTTCTAAAAACCAAATATATAAGGAAGATAATCCCTAGTCAACCCCTTTGAGGCTATGAGTAGGAGTTTCTTTCTGTATGAAAAAACACTTAATCTTAACTAGGGACAGGACATCTTCAGTTAATTTAACCGTGCATTCAAACTTCAATAGGGAAAAAGAGGAGTATCCCATCTGAGGATCAACCATATTTATCCCTCACGCGAGGTTGAAAATCACAAATCAACAACGGTTGTCCCTCACCAACAAAAGGAATAAGGCAGTTACAACCCTTCAACAAATCAAACGAACAAATGTTACACGCTTTGTTCCAGCAAAATTAGAAATGCAAAAAAAAATATAAAAAAAGAGAGAGAAAAGCCCGCTAAGTTGAAAACTCGAAAATGAGTTACTTCGGCAAAAATTAGGGCATCTCGGTGGACTGCAAACTTGAAAAAATCAGTCTAGGAAAAAATTAGGGAAAATAAACAAGGAAGATTCAAAAAAACATCCTCAGCAAGAACAAATTTGTGGGGCTACAAACAAGAATACAAAAGGTGGGTGACTGACACTCCAAAAATCTCATTGGTTCCTTAAAAATCAAAACCCTTTTGAAACGTGAACATTTGTGCCAAATTAACTGAACTTGGAACTGGATAACATCAAGGAGAATGGGTGGGCTAAAATAAATTTTTGAGCCATAAATCCTTTATTTTGAAACTGTGAACCATGCCACGTTACAACTCTCAAAAGACCTAATTGAAGCAGGGTTTATTTTGAAAGCATACTACAGTGAGATCGCGTTAAAACTGACTCCTAATGTTTTTCTTATCATTTGTGTTGGTATCGTATCATCTTTCATCTAAAAATCAATGTTGCATTCTAACCGGCGATTCGTTCACTGAATGTCGCAACATCATTTCAATAAAAAGACTTAGATTTCAAAACTGACATAAGCATATCATTAGAATTATCATCTTCAAAATGAACAATTTTATTCGCAAATAAGTATTTGACATCAATAAAGTTTCCATAATGAGCATCAATTGAGAAGTTTTATCATATTAAGTGGAAAAATGCCTAAAAAACTCTATTGAGAAAAAGGGCAAGCCGCTTCAAGATTCTCAATCTTGGGAAATCACATCGAGATTCGACAAATCTCTCCAAGAACCGGTTAATCTGGGGTACTGCTCCATGGTTTCAAAGTACCAGGGCAGACCATCTCAATTCATTATGGTACAGATGTCCCAGATTTCCTTTCGAGGCAAGTTCCTTCAAAGACCTTATAGACTGGGGCAAGGCTGGCTATAGAGGGGCAATTCTTCTCCATACCTTTAAAGTTTCTCAAGCAAGTTCTGTCATGCATAAGCAACCGCTAAGTTCAAGACTAATGTCGGGAAATCATGTTAAGCACATCCCATAACTTTTCAACAAGAGGTCAAGCCAAACAAGACACTTCCTAGTTTCAACCATGCATGGGCATTTGTTGAACCTTCAAAACCATTACATAAATCATCAGCATGCATTAATCATGTTGCTTCACTCAAACATATCATTCATCTGGCATAACATGAAGCCTTGTAAAACCAACAAGAAAAGCCAAAGCCCAGTCTTTATTGACACCTCCAAGAAGAATCAAAGTCCAGTCTCAGTTGACACCCGTGTTAATCCCAATCATCATTGGCATACTTTGCCGGTAACTCAAAACCCTGATTTTGATTTATAGACCCAATGGTCATTGGTACCTTAGATATTCAACATTCCTCCCTTTTGATAAAAAAAAACACCCGACCATGCATAGCCCATACATACCATAAAACCCAACTATATTGGCATTCTACATATAGTAATCGTCATTACATAGCATTGCATACCTAAAAAACACGTAGCATATCCCTCAAGATGGAGCGCTCTGCATAATAAATTCAAATATGCATATAAAGCATGAGCTAGACTCGGTACCTTGTACAAAAGACCTAAATCAATCACCGGTTAGAATGATGATATACCTCCGAAGAAAATATTATCCCATAGATATCCCATTTGATATTACCAGTAAAATTTCCTTTGAATAACTTCATTTTTGTCATCCAGTGCCACGTTGATATTCTTTTTTCTCCAGCCACCATGCTAATGTCATTGCTTCTTTTCCAGTCGTCGTACTGATATATCTTTTCCAATACTCGTCCGTGTTGACCATATTTTCTAACATCTCGTTTGTGTTGATATTACCTCTTCAATACTCGTTCGTATTTATTTCCAACACTCATCTGTGTTGATCTTACCTTCTAAATACTCGTTCGTATTGATTTCCAATACTCGTCTGTGTTGACCATATTTTTCTAACACTCGTCCCTGTTGTTCCTAAACTTTTCAATACTCGTCTGTATTGATTTCCAATACTCGTCCGTATTGATCTTACCTCTTCAATACTTGTCTATATTGATTTCCAATACTCTCGTCTGTGTTGATCTTACCTTTTCAATACTCATTCGTATTGATTTCCAACATTCATATGTGTTGATCTTAACTCTTCAATGCTCGTTGGTATTGATTTACAACACTCTTTTGTGTTGATCTTACCTCTTTAACACTCATATGTATTGATTTACAACACTCGTCTGTTTTGATTTTACCTCTTTAATACTCGTTCGTATTGATTTCTAACACTCGTCTGTGTTGATCTTACCTCTTTAATACTTTTCTGTATTGATTTATAACACTCGTCCGTGTTGATCTTACCTATTTAATAAGAGTCTGTATTGACTTCAAACACTCAGCCGTGTTGATTTTACCTCTTCTATACTTATTCGTATTGATTTCCAACACTCGCCTGTGTTGATATTACCTTTTCAGTACTAGTCTGTATTGATTTCCAACACTTGTCCGTGTTGATATTACATTTTAAATACTTTGTATTGATTTCCAACACTCGTTTGTGTTGATATTACCTTTTTAATACTCATCTGTATTAATTTCCAACACACATCCTTGTTGATATTACCTTTTCAATACTCATTCGTATTGATTTCCAACACTCGCCCATGTTGATATTACCTTTTCAGTACTCGTTCGTATTGATTTCCAACACTCGTCTGTATTAATCTTACTTTTTCAATACCTATCCATATTAACTTGCGACACTCGACTCTGTTAATTACTTTCCAACACTCGTCAGTGTCAAGCTTGTTTCCCCAACACTCGTCTATTTTGACTAATTTTTCATCCCAGCAGGTTCTCCCAAAGCATTTCCTTCTTTATTTTCCTTTTGCAAATATTATTAGCCTTTCGTCAGTATTTTATAAAGAGGTTCTTATACCAAGCACTTGCAAGATCTCACTGCCTTTTGCACGAGAGAATCATTTCCCCTTTACACTTACCTTTTGTAAGTCCCCTCAGCCTTTTGCACGAGGGATATATCTATCTCATTGCTATTTGCAAGTATTCCCTGTATTTTGCACAGAAAAGATTATGTTGTTTTCACTTACCTTTTGTAAGATCTTTCGTTGCCTTTTGCACGAAATCATGTCTCCTCACTTACCTTTTATAAGTCCTCACTGCCTTTTGCACGAGAACGTTATCCTTGTTAAAAGCTTGCATCCTGAGTACAAAGTAAGGAACTGGACATATGACTTACTCCCTTCACGATTATTTGGACACCCGAAGTATGTTTTGCAGGTCGATTAATTGCCACTCTTCGAGAACTTCATCTCTACAGTTGTGCCTGAGAGATATCATGTCGTTCTCTTGCCTTTTACAAGTTCCATATGCATTTTGCATGAGGATTATCATCTCCTTTACACTTGCCTTTTGCAAGTCCCCCTTGCCTTTTTGCATGGGAAGATTCTCTTTCTGCTTACCTTTTGTAAGACACTCTTTTGCCTTTTGCATGGGGAGATCCTTTTTCTTTACGCTTGCCTTTTGTAAGTTTCCTCGGCCTTTTGCACGAGGAATTATATTTCTAACCTATTTGCCTTTCACAAGTCCCCCTTGCCTTTTGCATGGCAAGATTCTCTTTCTGCTTATCTTTTGTATGTACCCTTTGACTTTTGCATGGAAAAATTCTCCTTCACTTGCCTTTTGCAAGTCTCCCTTACCTTTTGCATGAGAAGATTCTCTTTCTGCTTACCTTTTGTAAGTACCCATTTGCCTTTTGCATGTGGAGACCCTTTTGCTTTATGCTTGCCTTTTGCAAGTTCTCCTGGCCTTTTGCAAGAGGAATTTTATTTTCAACCTACTTGCATTTTGCAAGTCCCCCTTGCCTTTTGCATGGGAAGATTCTCTTTCTGCTTACCTTTTGTAATTACCCCTTTGCCTTTTACATGGGAAGATTCTTTGGTTTACTTCTTCTTGCTTTCCTTTTGTAAGTATTTTTTGCCTGTTGCACGAGGAATTCTATTTCCAATCTACTTTCCTTTTGTAATTCCCCCTTTCCTTTTGCATGGGAAGATTCTCTTTCTGTTTACCTTTCGTAAGTACTATTTGCCTTTTGCATGGAAACCCCCTTTTTCTTTACGCTTTCCTTTTGCAAGTTCCCTCGTCCTTTTACGCGAGGGATTTTGTCTCCAATCCGCTTACCTTTTGTAAGCACCCATTGCCTTTTGCACGGGAATATTCTTCGGCTTACTTCTTCTTACTTACCTTTTGTAAGTACCATCTGCTTTTTGCATAGCAAAATATACTTCTAGCCTCACTTACCTTTTGTTAGTACTCTCTGCCTTTTGCATGAGAGGAACGTATGTCTCCTTTGCTTGCCTTTTGCAAGTCTCATATGCCTTTTTCAGAGGAAAAATTACTTCATCCTATACTTGCCTTTTGCAAGTCCTCTCTGCCTTTTGCGCGAGAAAAATCCTCCATTGCCTTTTACGTGAAGGATTTCATTTACTATTCCCTTGCCTTTCACAAATCTTCCTATCCTTTTGGCTAAGGAGTTCTCATTACCTTTTGTATGAGAAAACACCCTTCTTCTTAGTCTTTTGCTAAAGAGTTCTCATTACCTTTTGTACGAGAAATCATATCCACCTTCATGCGCCTTCTTAGCCTTTTTCATGAGAAATCACATTCACCTTCACTTATTCTCTTGGCCTTTTGCTAAGGAATCCTCATTTTCCTTTTGCGTGAGGAAATGTCATACTCCTTTACCTGCCTTTTGCAAGTCTCCTCTACCTTTTATAGCAGAAAATCCTCCATTCCCCAACAAGGTCCCGCTTGCCTTTTACAAGACGTCTCTGCCTTTTGTATGAGAAAGCCTTGAACTTTGCAAATTACCTTTATACCATCTATTACATGCCTTTTGTAAGTACATTATCAATCCTTTTACCTCTGTGGAACCTTGCAGAAATATCTCAACTACTAATACCTGCCAAAGCTCATTAGTGGAGGCAAAAAATATATATCATGAACACTTCTACCTATCTCTTCTCTTCGGAGTTCAAACTTTTAGGTCTTTATATTTAATCTTCTTCCACCTCGAATGTCTGAAAGTTGTTGTTATTCATACCTTCAAGTTTAAAAAGATTAATTAGGGGTAGTTGTCATACCCCAAAATTTTACCTAGCCCTTTTTATTTTTCATCTGGCTTATAGCTTTGTTCATTTCCAAGCATGCTTCTCTTGTTCATTCATTTTGGGATCATTCACAATCATTGCATCTGCATTATTGTGACATTTTAGGTCAAAGGTTCCTTTGTTTCATCTGCATCAGGATGGCATACATTCTATTTCAGCATAGAGTACATTTTTCATTTCATTACATTATTCAGAGATTCAAATATTCTCCGTTAATCTTTATATTTTGTTGGTTTATGGCTTATAATTGACTATCGATTGACTTTGATGGATCATTTCAAAATTGATAACCATGCTCTGGCCAATGTTGACTTTTACCATTACTGTTGACTTTTTCCATGCATTGACTTTTATCATAATTTTTTACTTTAGCATTACCATTGGATTTTAATTATTATTAACTTTTCATCATTGATTGGATGTTATGGACTTTGAATCATTATGAACATTAATCATTGTTGACTATTTCCTTATCAATTTTACTTTGACCATGCTTTGACTTTTGTTGACTTTTCGAAAAGAAAGGGAACATCTTCATTCATGAGTAATCGGAATATATTACAAGATTCACAAGCTTTATTACAAGGAAATGGATCAATTACAAGAAAAAAACTGCAAAATTTTGGTATAGTTGACTTATATTCAACGGTTGACTTTTGGTTAACTATTGACCATTGACTCGATTTTGACTTTTGGATTTTCCTAGACCTATTCTATAAACATTTGACCAAAGGATTTATCATTATTCATCAAAAAATCAATTATTCCATGATTATGTTACAAATGTTAATTTCCAACAACTCAAGATTTCATCTTCCATAAAACTCCATTCTCATGGCTTTTTTCATTCTCCGATGTCCCCTCAAGCTCATTCTTTCACCACAATACTCACTTTACTACAAGGAAGAAGGTACACCAAGTTAGACATTTATATCATGGATTAAAATCATTAAAATGCTATGGAAAAGTCATAAAAAAATTATGCACTACTTCACAAAATTTTGCACTACTTCACAAAAATTCTAGATTATTCCTTAAATTCAATACTTGTTTTTTCAACACTTTAAAACATTGATTCATGCCAAAAAAAAATTCATAATTTGACCCATAAGTTTACACCATTCAAAAGTGTACTTTTTCAACCCAAAATCACTTCTCAAAAGCACTTAAAGTCATGGGATAATTCACCAAAAATTCATGGCAAAAGTGGCAAAAAATCAAAGGCAAAAGCATTCAAAAATTCCAAGTTTCATGTATAATCACCAATGACCTTTTATCTTACATTTAACTTAGTACTTTTGTAAAAACTCAAGCATCATTTGTCTCTAACTACCTATTCATTCACAACCATTCAATTACACAATTAACCTTTAACTACCATAACTACCAAACTAACACATATTCCAACCATTTTCAACCAAGTTTCCATTCAATCCTATCCATTCATAAAAATCAATCCAAGGATTGGAAGTAGTGATCCGCAACTAATGCTTAAATTATTTTCAACCATTGATAAATCTCTTACTAGGATCACTATCTTAGGGCTAGAATAACTTCATCCATAATTACCCACTCCCTTTGAAAAAACTATAAAAACTTACTATTTAGAAGAATTCTAAAGACCATGATTTCATAGTAAATTTATTATGTCAAAATTCATCACCATCACAAAAGCTTATAAACCAAGTTGTTGGAGTTTCATCACTTGAAACTCCATTCAATGGAGCATAAACTCCTACCATTTTTCCACACCATTTTCATTCTAAACTCATCCAAAATGCAACATTTCCATCACCATTCACAAAATTCAGCATTATTACACTACCAAGAATTCAAGGATTTGGATCAACATTCATCAATAATTCAACCTTTCTATCCTTATATTCATCAACCAAAAATTCATCAACATATTCATCATCTAAAGTTTAATTCAACAAAGTTCTAAGCATCATTAATATTCAACAATAATTCACCAAGGTTTTTCATTCAAGAATAATCATTATCATCCACAATCATATGTTCATAGAGAGTTTGAAAATTAATTGGATTATAGGAGCTTACTTTGAAGTTTTCCAGGTTTCTCATCGGTAAATTCATCGACAATTCTCAACACTAACCGGGGCAAACTTCTGCTCCGTTGGTAAGATGTTTCACCTCTCTTTTTCGTATTTTACATTACTGCTTTCGAATTGGTTGAAACATTCTATCGAGCACCTTGAATGCAATAGTGAAATCTATATTTTTCTCCAATTCCGTCGGCAAATTCTCATCTCATTGATCATTATAGAGTTGTATGCTTGTTGTTGTTGTGTTTGAATATAAATTTGCATTAAAACCAGACCCGAATCGCATATAATTCGAACCCGTAATTATGTTGAAATCGAAACAATGCAAAACCGGGACTGATTTGAAATGTGGAAAAATTCTGCACTACACGCGGAAAAATTCTGCACTGAATCGGAAAAATACTGCATTGGAAAATTCTACACTACACGCGGAAAAATTTTGCATTGAACCGAAAAATTCTGCACTGATCTAGAAAAATTCTGTACTTTATTTCGTCCCTTGTTTCTACTATGTTTTTTTCAATTTAATTCAACATAAAAATCCATATGTCCGTCGTTAATAGGTGCTGAATTTTAATTGAATAATTCTAGTATTCCCCTTTATAATTATTGTATTAGCTTCGTTTTATTCCAATACAATATGCCACATATCATACTTAAGTAGTGCTGAATTTTTAACTTAAAATAATATAGTTTATCCACATGTCCTATTTTGATTGGTCATTAGGTTAAAATTTTATAAATTAGTCTTGGATATATATTAACATTTAGAAAATTAATTAGGATTAGTCTTGATCATAACTTTTAATCTTGATTATTTTCTTTCATTCACGACTTTAAATCTAGATTATTTTCTTTGCTTCATGAATTGACAAACTTGAGGACTAATTTCTTTAGATTTAATTTTGGTCACTTTTTTATGAATTTAACTTTGGTTGTCACTTCTTTTCTAATTCATGACTTGATTAACTTGTGAATTAAAATATGGATTGAATAATGCCTGGATAGTATCCAATCCTTGTTTGGTCAATGCAATAATTGATTGAACATGAACCCTTAGGATTTTAGCTTTGATTAATTCATTTGGTGTTGCACGAAGTGAACTTGCAAGTGTTGAATATAAGGGTTAATTTCAAATGAAAATATTAGGATTTAAGCCGTTTTGGTGTTGCACGAAGCGAACTTGCAATTATCTTGGTATTTCATCTAATCCTTTGCAATATTCATTCTTCTCTTTACATCATGATAAGACTAAAACTATTTTTGCAAATAAACCAAAAATACTTAAAAAATACAATGCAAATTGCGCGCCATGGGCCTTAAGAAATGGAGAAGGAATAAGAGGGTGTATTCCTATCCTTATTCTGAATATCTTTGGATAAGGGACGAATGACCTAGTTATTCAAAGTATTCACCTTCATTCATAAACTTTAGTGCAATTCAAATTAATGTAATTTTCATAATTAATGGAATAAAATAGAGGAGAATGTAGACTCTCTCTCCCCGAGTGTTTAAACCCTAATGTAGAGCTCCCTTGAAGGTGTGAGAAAACACAAGAAAGGGGGGTTTGAATTGGGTTTTCAAAATTAAAGCTTTTTGTGAAACTCAAACAAAGATCACAAATAAACTAGCAATAGAGAAAGATACGCGATATATCCTGGTTCACTTGAAAATTATCAAGTTAATCCAGTCCACCCGCCAAGGTGATATCGCCTTATACACAAGGACTTAATCCACTATAACCAAACTGATTACAACTGCACTAGCAACTGTTGGTGACTAACATACACAGACTAACCATCTCTTAAGGATTCTGTCCCAACTGGTCCCATAAGGAATACAAACAACTGTTTTATCAAATATGATGTTTACAACGAAATGTTTCTACGCAAGCTGATATAAACACAATTTCTAGCTCAAACTATCTTAGAGAAAATCTATACAGTATGAATAATTTTTCTTCTTTGTATTGTGGTGCTTTACTGTTCAATCATTGATTTCTCTATTTGTATTTCTGTGTTTCTTTCTGATATGAATCAGTTTCTAAGTATATATCAATCTCTTCTTCTTATCAATATCTCTCTGCTGATTCTTTGAGTGATCAAGTCTTTATATAGCCAGAAAAAGATCCGTTGAAGGGCAGATTAGGAATATCAGTAAAATTGTTGGCGACTTGAAATAATGTCGTTATATTGGGATAAAAATCGTACACTGAAATTGTACTTTGTATCACCAAATCAGGGTAGTGGAATGGTAGTTGAAAAGAACGTGTTTGATCTATACTATGTATTATTTTACCTCGCAAACGTTTCATCTTCTTCTATTTATCAGAGGCTTATGAATAGATATGATTGAAGCATGATCAGAAGAATAGATCACTGGGTCTTCAGAGTCTTCAGAACTTGTTCAACAGAACCTTGTCTTCAGAGTCTTCAGCACTCCTTCTTCAGAACCCTTGGTTATCAGAAACTTAAGTCTTCAGAGTCTTCAGAACGTTGTTCAGCAGAACTTTGTCTTTAGAGTCTTCAGAACTTGGTCTTTAGAAACTTAATTCTTCAGAGTCTCTAGAACGTTGTTCATCAGAACTTTGTCTTCAGAGTCTTTAGTACTTAGTCTTCAGAAGATAAATATCAGAGTTATATTCAGAGCCAGAATCCAAGAGAACATTGCAGCAACAACATAATGTCTTCTTAGAATCTTTCTGAAGCATATCAGAAGCAAACTTGCTTCTTTGACGCATAAGCGACTTTTGACCAATTGAGAGTGACGATCCACATGATCTCTATCAGTGTCAGAGCTATTTTTATCAGAGTCAGATCCTGTTTGTCAATACTTTAGAAAATAAACGTTAGAGTACCAAAATTGTTCTCACACAAATACAACTTTGTTATTATCAAAACTTAGAGATATCTTGCAGAACCAAATCTTGTTCTAACAATCTCCCCCTTTTTGATAATGACAAAACAATGTATTTTGATAACACAATTTTGTACGAAGATAATTAATAAGAATTAACTAAGATAAGTTCAAAGTAAACTTCCCTTTATCAAGCTCCCCCTGAATCTAAGACTTAAAAAAATCTTATCAGATTTGGGATACCAGAGCCTGATTGCAAGGATCTAGTCTGATCCAAAATATCAGGGCTTGATTATAGTGGTAATGCATTTTGATAACAGAGCTTGATTAGTTAAATCAGAGCCTAATTGATATCAGAGTCATATTGCCAATATAAATATTGTTCCTGAAAAGCATTCTAAGAAAATTTTACAATTAAAGTGTTAGAATGTTAGAGCTACGATTCAGAGACAAGATATTTATCAAAATAACTTTCCATTTAAATACTCCCCCTTTTTGTAATAATCAAAAAGGGTAAACAAAAAAGAGAATTCAAAGTACAACAAAGGATGAACAAATAGTCAAAGAAAAACTAAGGGGTAGCCTAAAAAAGGTGCCTAAGGTTGAGAAGGAGGAGGGAGCCTCTGAAGGATCTGAGCAAGTGCATTCTGAATGTTGACAGTGACTTCATCTTGCTTGTCCATTCTTGTTTTAAACAACTCTTGCTGCTTCTGAATAGTAGCCAGAGTTTTCAACACTGGATCAGAGGAAGAGTTTTTAGCAGCTTCTCTCTCAGCTTGATCTTTAGCTTCCTTAGCCAACCTTCCAGCCTCTCTGTCTAGAGCTTCCTTGGCTAACCTCTCAGCCAATGCCCTTTCAGCAGCTAGCTTAGCTTCAGCTTCCTTCTTCTCTTTCAACCTCTTTTCAGCTTGTTGAACAAAATAATCCCTTGTCTGAACAGAAAGATTCAGAATCTTCTGAAATTCCTCAAACATCCACTGATTGAATTGATCCCACGGAGCACCCATAGCAGAAGGGTCTTCGCTAGACTTTGATTCATCAAAGTGTCTTGAATCTCATAACCACAATGTCCTTAAAAATAGAGATTACTTCATCTAGGTTAGGAGGAAGGTCAGAGGGTTGATTCTCATGTAAAGGATGATTTTCTTCAACAGAATCACCAAGATTGATGGTATCATTGTTTAAAAAAGGTTCAGGATTGTTTGTTATGACTTCTAGTGTGATTTGTGGAGCAGTTAATGGAGTGTTTGATGGAGAGTTGGTTGTTTGAAGAAGTTCAGTGGGAAATTCTTCAGAAAGAGATTGGGTGGTTAATGGAAGGGAAATGGTTAGAGATGATTGTGCAGTAGTGATGGGGTTTGGTTGTATGGATATGGTGGAAGATGGTTGAGTTGATGTGATTTCTAGTATTGTTGGTGAAAACTGTAAAGATGGTGCAGAAGATGGAATTATTTCAGTAGGTGATTCAGAAACGGGTGTTGGAGAGGTGGCGACAACAGTAGAAAATATTGGTGGAGGAGTGGAGAATAATGGTTGAGTTGTAGGAGGTGGTAATGATGTGGGAAGATATGAAGACAAATTTTTGTTAATAATAACAGGTGCAGTTATAGAAGGAGATTCAGAAGACTTACTCTTCTGTTCTGGATATGATGCCAGTGAGATGTTCCTTGTGTTGGCTTCATCGAGATTTTTCTTCTGCTTCTTTGCAGATTTCAACTGAGGAGTTGTGTTGGAGTAGAGTCTCTTCTTCTTCATCATATCAGGAGGATGATCCATCAGATCGTCAACGCTGAAGTTAGATAAATCATAGCCTTCAGCTTCTCGAAGTTGTATATATGCTTCTATAACCTCTGGATTATCATGTTTAGTGAACAGAGGATATCCATCTAACATTAGTCTTTTTGACTTCAGACTCTCCCAATCTGTTGCCATACTTGGTTCAACTCTGATTTCATCAATAATCTGCATTCTCTTCATATTTTTTCAGTTCATAGGAGTTCCAGTTATGATGTCCAATTCATCTGTGACTGGAATTTTTGACAGATGATCAATCATTCCACTCTCAACCAGAATATTTGAGATCAATCAACCAAAAGGAATATAGTTCTTAGATTTCTTTGATTGATATCTTGTTTCTCTTATTGAGTCTCTGAGGTATTTGAATAGAACTGAGGGGAGGCAGATTTTCTCTCTTTTCATCAGATAGTAAAGCATGAATTTCTGATCAGTGTTGAGAAAATCAGAAGAACTTGAATTTGGTCTGTGATAGATGCATCCCATAATAATTTTCAGCCAGCCATGAAGCTCCTTTGATAAGTCTTGAGTCTTGAAAGGTGGTTTTCCACTGGACGATTGACTGAAAATTGCTGGGTTGACCACATCAGAGAGAAACCTTGATTTAGAATTCATTTTGTAAATTTGCTTTCTGTAACACCCCAATTTATTTTAATTATTTTTCGTAATTAAATTGAATGATGTTGTGTATTGGTGTTTTGATTGAGGTTGGGTTGTCCGTAGGATCGGGTAGTACCCTTGGAATTATAGAAAATAAGTATCGGGAGGTGTGTGACTAATTGTATAGGAACTTGTGGTAAGAATGGTTATTCGGGCTAATATTATTATTTTAATTATTATTAAGGAATATTGTTGTTATTATATAATTAGTGAAATAATAATAATAATATTTAAACAATAATAATAGTAATAATAATAATAAATATAAATAGAAAAGGGGTTAGAAGAGAGAAAGGTTTTTTGAGTACGTGTTTTGGAAAAGAAAGAGGAAGAGCAGAGTTAGGGTCAGAGAAAGGAGGCTCCATTGTTAGAGGGAAGAATTCAGGAACTCTAAGGTAAGGGCGGGGCTCCCTAATCTCTTAAGGGTTCCATATTGTTTGTATGAGGGTAGAAAAATCATTAGGATCATCCCTATGTGTTGTTTGTGTCAAATTGGGGATTGGGTTTTGTATGACAAAGGGTTGATAAGAGGGAAAATGTATAATTGATTGATTGAATTAAGGAATAGGTGTTTATGCATGTTTGTATGAATTGTTGTGATTGTATGTGTGTTTTCTGGGCTGTTGATGGGCAAAATCGGGGAAGAATTGGGACAGATGGGTGCTGAAATCGCTACTGCAGAATTGTAGAATCGCGATGTTCGCAATGCAAACAAAAGTTCGCTGGGCGAATGTTCGCCCCAGATTTGCAAAGCAAATGGGGCAGCGAACGAAGGAAAAGTAGGAAATTCTGGGATGTGTGGTGGGGGTGTTCGCCCCAGGTTCGCAAAGCGAACTCCTGGCGAAGCTCGGTTCGCTGGGCGAATGAGTAGCGAGCAGAGAAGGAAAAGTGTGCCTCTCTGGTCTTTGTTTGGGAAGAAGGCATTCGCTGGAAAGTTCCATAGGTGAACCTCTAGCGAACGAAAGTTCGCTAGGCGAACTCGCAGCGAAGCATGGCAGTGCTGTCTTGCTGTAGAACGGACAATATTTTTCTAAAACTTCAAAAATTCATAACTTTTAGTCTGTATGTCCGTTTCAGTCGCCGTTTGAAGCGTTGGAAAGCTGGGTTCATATAATTTTTGTTAAAATTAATTTCAATACCATAATTCCAACCCTTTGATGCATTAAATTGGATTTTGTATATGCTGCTATGTGTTGTGAGTTGAGATGATGGATTCGTTGGTGTGTATGCGTGTTATAGTTGTAGATTGCTGTTGTTGGTAGGTATAGACTGCGTGTTGTATAGATGTGGGGTATGATGTATTGAAGTGTTGATGGTCATATGCATGTAATTGTCGTTTTAATTGTCGTGGTATGCTGTTGTTGTGGGTTGTCGTAGTATGCATGTCATGTTGCATAAATTGTGTGATAAGTCGTGTGCTCGTGTGGGGTGTGAGCGTCTTATCCGAATTCTTTGAAATAGAATCATGTTGATGTCGTTGTTGTTGTTGAGGTAATCGTGTACCCATGTGGGGTGTGAGCGATTACGGGTGATCGTGTGCCCATGTGGGGTGTGAGCGATCACGGATGTCATGTGCCCATGTGGGGTGTGAGCGACTATTATGGAAATTCCGACAGGAATTATGATCATGAAACAGGGATCAAATTGGTACCACATGCATTGAGTCGGGTCGTGGGTCTCATTACATTGTATTATGTGTGTTGATTATCTAATTGTGTGAGAAATGCTAATTGTGTTGATGTTGTGATGATAGGGTAGATTGTGTAATGTTTTTATGCTTTCATACTTATACTATGCATTTCTTATATTGATTTGAGAATCTCACCCCTTCTGTTTGAATGTTACCTCTATGTGGGTAACGTGCAGATAAGCAGGAGTAGTACGGAGTTGGAGTTAGCGAAGAAGGCAAGGTCTTCTCTTTTATGTTATCGAGTCGTGTCTGCTCTGATTGTAACACCAGGTTGTTGGAACGCTTGTAGTCATTTACTTTGTTATGTGTTATGACTCCATTACTTGATGATGTTATGTGGTATTCACATGTTATAATTTGGTTGAATTTCCGCTGCTATAAAAATGGTTATTTACTATGTTTTAATTATGATATTGATGTGTTATTTATCGTATGCATGAGAAGTTGAATGGTTGAAAGTAGCATCCTAAACATGTTGTGTTTCATTTTCTCTGATATTTTGTTATTAATTTATCGCGGGGGTTTAGGGTGTTACATAGTGGTATCAGAGCCTCGTTGGTCAGTCCGGCCAAGTTGTCGAGTCGTTGTCGTGTGACAAGTTGTCGTCGTCGTTATTGGTTCCTTAACCATTATGTTCAGTTGTTGGTGTGTAACAGATTTAGAATGGCTGGAAGGAATGATGTTGCGATTGCTGTTGCTTTGCAGGCTATTGCTCAAGAGGTGCAGAACCCGCCACATGCTAACGAGAATGACGAGTTTCAGAAGAACAGACCGCCTACCTTCAAGGGAAGACATGATCTGGATGGAGTGCAGGCTTGGCTCAAGGAGATCGAGAGAATCTTCTGGGTTATGGAATGTCCTGGAGCACAGAAGGTGCGGTTAGGTACTCACATGCTGGCTGAGGAGGCTGATGATTGGTGGGTTAGCACTCGTCAACTGTTGGGATCAATAGGAGAGGCAATCACTTGGGATGTGTTCAGTAGGGAGTTCTTAACGAAGTATTTTCCTGAAGATGTCCGAGGGAAGAAAGAGATTGAGTTTTTGGAACTAAAGCAGGGTAACATGACGGTTACGGAGTATGCAGCCAAATTCTCAGATCTGGCTAAGTTTTATCCTCACTACAGTGCGGCGACTATTGAGTTCTCAAAGTGTGTCAAGTTTGAGAGTGGATTGAGGTCTGAGATCAAACAGGAAATTGGTTATCAGCGGATCAGAAGGTTTCCAGACTTGGTGGATTATTACAGGATATTTGAAGAAGACAGCAAGGCTCGATCGGCTCACTATAAGAGGCTGGCCGAGAGAAGAGGAAAGTAACCGATGAACCATGGGAAGCCTTATGCAGCTCCAACTAAGAAAGGTAAACAGAAACATGCTGATGGCAAGAGGCTAAGTAGGGGAGGTGCCCCTGCTCCTCTTAAGTGTTACAGGTGTGGTGAGTTGGGTCATCGTGTTAGTGAGTGCACGAGTGATGTGAAGAAATGCTTCAAGTGTGGACAGGCAGGACATCTGATTGTTGACTGCAAAGTTAATGTGGCGACTTGTTACAACTGTGGAGAATAGGGCCATGTTAGTACTCGTTGTTAGAAACCAAAGCAAGCTTCGACCGGAGGAAAGGTGTTCGCGTTAACAGGGACTTAGACTTCCAGTGATGACAGACTGATCAGAGGTACATATTATATTAATAATACGCCTTTGATTGCTATTATTGATACTGGTGCTACTCACTCTTTTATTACTGCTGATTGTGTAAGAAGGCTAGGCCTTGTTGTTTCTCCTATGAAGGGAGAGATGGTTGTCGAAACTCCTGCAAAGGGATCGGTAACCACTTCTTTAGTCTGTTTGAATTGTACACAATCAATCTTTGATAAAGACTTTGGTGTGGATCTGATTTGTTTACGTTGGGAGGTCTCTATGTGATTTTGGGTGTGAACTGGTTGGAGTTCAATCATGTTCATATTAACTGTTTTAACAAGTCAGTTCGATTTCTTTCTCCTGAGGAAGAGGAAGAAGATAGTTTTCTGTCTGCTAGGGAGTTAAGGAAGTTCTTGGAAGAAGAAGCTCAGGTACTTGCATTGTTTGCATCCTTGTCAGTGGAGAGTAAGTCGGTGATTAATGAATTGCAAGTGGTGCGTGAATTTCCTGAAGTGTTTCCAGATGACATTGCTGATGTACCACCAAAGAGAGAAGTAGAGTTTACTATTGATCTTGTCCCTGGTACCAGACCTATTTCTATGGCACCATACAGGATGTCGGCATCAGAATTGTCAGAGCTGAAGAAGCAACTGGAAGAGTTGTTAGAAAAGAAATTTGTGAGACCAAGTGTATCGCCTTGGGGAGCTCCAGTGTTGTTGGTAAAGAAAAAGGTTGGTAGTATGAGGTTGTGTATCGATTACAAATAGCTGAATAAAGTAACGATTAAGAACAAGTATCCACTTCCAAGAATAGATGACTTGATGGATCAATTAGTGGGTGCCCGTATGTTTAGCAAGATTGACTTGAGTTCGGGCTATCATCAGATACAGGTAAGAGACGAAGACATTCAACGACCTTCAGAACCCGATATGGACATTATGAGTATGTGGTGATGCCTTTCGGAGTTACTAATGCACCTGGCGTATTCATGGAGTATATGAATCGTATCTTTCATACTTACTTGGACCAATTTGTGGTTGTCTTTATTGATGATATTCTAATCTATTCTAAGTCAGAAGAGGAGCACGCTGAACATTTACGGATTGTGCTGCAAGTGTTGAAAGAGAAGAAGCTCTAAGTGTGAATTTTGGTTAAGAGAGGTAAGTTTTCTTGGTCACGTTATTTCAGGTAATGGTATTGCTGTGGATCCGTCCAAGGTAGACGCTGTTCTACAATGGGAGACTCCGAAGTCGGTGACCGAGATTAGAAGCTTCTTGGGTTTGGCTGGTTATTACCGAAGATTTATTGAAGGATTTTCAAAGTTGGCACTTCCGTTGACTCAGTTGACGTGAAAGGGTAAAGCATTTGTGTGGGATATTCATTGTGAGAAAAGTTTCATTGGGCTGAAGAAGAGATTGACTACAGCTCCAGTTTTGATTCTACCCAAACCAAATGAACCGTTTGTAGTGTATTACGATGCTTCTTTGATGGGTTTGGGAAGTGTGTTAATGCAGGATGGTAAGGTTATGGCTTATGCTTCACGACAGCTAAGGGTACATGAAAGGAATTATCCGACTCATGATTTAGAGTTAGCTGCAGTGGTATTCGTATTGAAGATTTGGAGGCATTATCTTTATGGTTCCAGATTTGAAGTGTATAGTGATCATAAGAGCTTAAGGTACCTGTTTGACCAGAAGGAATTGAATATGAGGCAGAGAAGATGGTTAGAATTCTTAAAGGATTATGATTTTAGCTTGAACTATCACCCCGGTAAAGCTAATGTCATGGCTGATGCTCTGAGTCGAAAGTCCTTGCATGTGTCTTCTATGATGGTTAAAGAGTTAGAGTTGATTGAACAGTTCAAAGATATGAGTTTGGTTTGCGAACAGACACTGCATAATGTGATGCTGGGTATGCTGACGATCAACAATGAATTTCTTAATAGTATCAGAGAAAGTCAGAGGCTGGATGTGAAACTAGTGGATTTGATGATTAGAAATGACCAAGCGGAAGGTAATGAGTTCAGGGTGGATGGACAAGGTGTGTTGAGATTCTGTGATAGGATATGTATTCCTGATAATCCTGAGTTGAAAAGAATGATTTTAGAAGAGGGTCACAGGAGTAGTTTGAGTATCCATCTAGGAGCTACGAAGATGTATCAAGACTTAAAGAAGATATTTTGGTGGCCTGGATTGAAACGTGATGTGGATCAGTTTGTGTATGCTTGTTTGACTTGTCAGAAGTCAAAAGTGGAACATCAAAAACCTGCTGGTTTTATACAACCATTAGATATTCCAGAGTGGAAGTGGGACATTATTTCTATGGATTTTGTGATCGGGTTGCCTAATACACTGAGAGGACATAATTCCATTTGGGTAGTAGTGGATAGACTGATAAAGTCGGCACATTTCATCCCGATTAATATCAGTTTTCCTTTGTAGAAGCTGGCAGAGATTTACATTCATGTGATTGTGAAGTTGCATGGAGTTCCATTGAGTATTGTGTCGGACCGAGACCCATGGTTCACTTCCAGATTTTGGGAGAGTTTGCAAGAAGCTTTGGGATCGAAGCTGAGATTGAGTTCGGCCTATCATCCGTAGACGGATGGGCAGACAGAGAGGACTATACAATCTTTGGAGGATTTGTTGAGGGCTTGTGTGCTTGAACAAGGAGGTTCTTGGGACAGCCATTTACCATTGATCGAGTTCACTTATAATAACAGTTATCATTCTAGTATTGGAATGGCGCCTTTTGAAGCATTGTATGGTTGGAGGTGTCGGACGCCTTTGTGTTGGCACGAATCTGGTGAGAGTGTAGTACTTAGACCTGAGATTGTTCAGCAAACTACCGAAAAGGTGAAGCTGATTCGGGAAAAGATGAAAGCTTCGCAGAGTAGGCAGAAGAGTTACCATGATAAGAGGAGGAATGATCTCGAGTTCCAAGAAGGAGATCATGTGTTTTTGAGAGTCACTCCAGTGACCGGTGTTGGTCGTGCATTGAAGTCGAGGAAGCTTACTCCTCCGTTTATTGGTCCGTATCAGATTTCTGCAAGAGTTGGACCTGTTGCCTACAAAGTGGCATTGCCACCCAATTTTTCAAATTTGCATGACGCGTTCCATGTGTCACAGCTTCGGAAGTATGTTCCGGATCCGTCGCATGTGATCCCGATGGATAATGTGGAAGTAAGAGATAACCTTACGATTGAAGCCTTACCAATACGGATTGAAGACCGCGAGGTAAAGCAACTAAGGGGTAAAGAGATCGCTCTCGTGAAGGTAGTGTGGGGAGGTGCTGCCGGTGGAAATATGACTTGGGAGTTAGAGAGCAGGATGCGAAAGTCGTCTCCGGAATTGTTTGCATGAGGTAAAATTTTGAGGACGAAAATATTCTAAGTGGGGGAGAGTTGTAACACCCCGATTTATTTTAATTATTTTTCGTAATTAAATTGAATGATGTTGTGTATTGGTGTTTTGATTGAGGTTGGGATGTCCGTAAGATGAGGTAGTACCCTTGGAATTATAGAAAATAAGTATCGGGAGGTGTGTGACTAATTGTATAGGAACTTGTGGTGAGAATGGTTATTCGGATTAATATTATTATTTTAATAATTATTAAGGAATATTGCTGTTATTATATAATTAGTGAAATAATAATAATAATATTTAAATAATAATAATAGTAATAATAATAATAAATATAAATAGAAAAGGGGTTAGAAGAGAGAAAGGTTTTTTGAGTACGTGTTTTGGAAAAGAAAGAGGAAGAGCAGAGCTAGGGTCAGAGAAAGGAGACTCCATTGTTAGAGGGAAAAATTCAGGAACTCTAAGGTAAGGGTGGGGCTCTCTAATCTCTTAAGGGTTGCATATTGTTTGTATGAGGGTAGAAAAATCATTAGGATCATCCCTATGAGTTGTTTGTGTCAAATTGGGGATTGGGTTTTGTATGACAGAGGGTTGATAAGAGGTAAAATGTATAATTAATTGATTGAATTAAGGAATAAGTGTTTATGCATGTTTGTATGAATTTTTGTGATTGTATGTGTGTTTTCTAGGCTGTTGCTGGGCAAAATCGGGGAAGAATTGGGACAAATGGGTGCAGAAATCGCTACTGCAAAATTGCAGAATCGCGATGTTCGCAATGCAAACAAAAGTTCGTTGGGCGAATGTTTGCCCCAGATTTGCAAAGTGAATGGGGCAGCGAACGAAGGAAAAGTAGGAAATTCTGGGATGTGTGGTGGGGGTGTTCGCCCCAGGTTCGCAAAGCAAACTCCTGGCGAAGCTTGGTTCGCTGGGCGAATGAGTAGCGAGCAGAGAGGGAAAAGTGTGCCTCTCTGGTCTTTGTTTGGGAATAAGGCGTTTGCTGGAAAGTTCGCTAGGCGAACCTCTAGCGAACTCGCAGCGAAGCATGGCAGTGTTGTCTTGCTGTGGAACGGACAGTATTTTTCCAAAACTTCAAAAATTCATAACTTTTAGTCCGTATGTCCGTTTCAGTCGCCGTTTGAAGCGTTGGAAAGCTGGGTTCATATACTTTTTGGTAAAATTGATTTCAATACCAAAATTCCAACCCTTTGATGTGTTAAATTGGATTTTTTATATGCTGCTATGAGTTGTGAGTTGAGATGATGGATTCGTTGGTGTGCATGCATGTTATAGTTGTAGATTGCTGTTGTTGGTAGGTATAGACTGCGTGTTGTATAGATGTGGGGTATGATGTATTGAAGTGTTGATGGTCATATGCATGTAATTGTCGTGGTATGCTGTTGTTGTGGGTTGTTGTAGTATCCATGTCATGTTGCATAAATTATGTGATAAGCCGTGTGCCTGTGTGGGGTGTGAGCGATCACAGATGTCGTGTGCCCATGTGGGGTGTGAGCAACTATTATGGAAATTCCGACGGGAATTATGATCATGAAATAGGGATTGAATTGGTACCACATGCATTGAGTCGAGTCGTGGGTCTCGTTGCATTGCATTATGTGTGTTGATTATCTGATTGTGTGAGAAATGCTAATTGTGTTGATGTTGTGATGATAGGGTAGATTGTGTAATATTTTTATGCTTTCATAGTTATACTATGCATTTCTTATATTGATTTGAGAATCTCACCCCTTCTGTTTGAATGTTACCTCTATGTGGGTAACGTGCAGATAAGCAGGAGTAGTACAGAGTTGGAGTTAGCGAAGAAGACGAGGTCTTCTCTTTTATGTTATCGAGTCGTGTCTGCTCTGATTGTAACACCAGATTGTCAGAACGCTTGTAGTCATTTACTTTGTTATGCGTTATGACTCCATTACTTGATGATGTTATGTAGTATTCACATGTTATAATTTGGTTGAATTTCCGCTGCTATAAAAATGGTTATTTACTATGTTTTAATTACGATATTGATGTGTTATTTATCGTATGCATGAGAAGTTGAATGGTTGAAAGTAGCATCCTAAACATGTTGTGTTTCATTTTCTCTGATAATTTGTTATTAATTTATCGCGGGGGTTTAGGGTGTTAAACTTTCTGCCAAATTTTTCCATTCCAAGTAGCGTGGCTATGGATTTCTCTGTAATGATGAACTTGTATCCCAGAACATGTGACACAATGAAGTGTTCATCAGCGTCAGCAAATTTTCATAATTCCTTGACAAGATTTGAATAAATGGGACCATAGAGACGATCAAAATAGTTTTTCCAACCTTGAGCATTTTGATTCTCATACAAGTCTATTCCATTTTCCATTAGGTTATCAAAGTCTACCAGCCATTCACTTAGAACCTCTAGTTCTGAGAAGGGAGTAGCCAGATGAACATGAGGAGGGCGATCCACGATGTGAACTATAGTTGGTTTCTGAAAAGTGGATAGTGATTGATGAAGTGAAGTTAATTTTGTTTGAGCAGTTGTTGATGAAGCCATTGAGGTCGATTCTGCCTATTCATGTTGTTGAGAAAATTCAAAAACGCTTTGTTGTTGAGGATCCATTTGAAGAAGATGATGAAGTTACAGAGCACAAAAAAGGGTTTTAGGGTTTCTAAGAGGAGGTGTGGGAAGTGAGAGTAACGTAGTGTGTGAAAGTGAGAGAGTGTGTATTTATAACAAAAATGATGATTATGACAAGGTGACAGTAATATGAAATAATTACTTGAAACCTAGTCTCACGAAATCACAACGCTTGATGTGTCTCTTCAACAGTAGGTATGATTTGATTTTGGACAGGTGTCACAAATAATCATAACCGTTTGTTTTCAAGAGAGCATGTTTGAAATTCCCAAAGTCAAGAATACCAAGAGGTATCTGACTGGACTAGTTTCTGATCAGGACATCTTCTAACTTGTAGAAGTATCATTAATCAAAAAGTCATAATAAATAAAAACACTTTGCTTAGCATCAGAATCTTATATCAGAAGTTTTGGTGACTTGACACATCAAAATATCATCTTCTCATTCTGGACAAGGTTTAACAAATAGGTTTTCCAGAATGAATATGAATTTATCTTCAGCAAGGGGTTTTGTGAAAATATCAGCCCACTGGTGATCTGTATCCACAAATTTTAACTGAAAAGTACCCTTCTGAACATAGTCACGTAAAAATTGATATTTTATTTCAATATGTTTAGCCCTAGAATGTAGAATAGGATTCTTAGATAAACAAATGGCAGAGTATTATCACAGAAGATAGGAATGTTACACTCGTGTATTTGATAATCTTCAAGTTGATTCTTCATCCAGAGTATGTGAGTACTGCACGAAGATGCTGAGATATATTCTGCTTATGCAGTTGAGAGAGCAATTGTTGATTGTCTTTTTCTTGCCCAAGAAATGAGATTACTTCCCAGAAACTGACAGTTTCCAGAAGTACTTTTCCTTTCCAATCTGTCTCCAGCATAATCTACATCACAGTAACAAAAAAGCTTGTACTCTGATGTTTTCTTATACATCAAGCCAAGGTTAGTTGTTCCTTTTAGATACCCTAGGATTCTCTTAACAGTAGTTAAGTGAGTTTCCCTTGGATCTGATTGGAAACGAGCACAAAGACATACGCTGAACAGAATATTTGGACGAGAAGCAGTCAAGTACATAAGAGAGCCTATCATACCACGATAGAGCTTCTGACAAACCTTTTTACTTACTTCTTTTTTTCTCCAGAATGCATGTCGGATATATAGGAGTCTTAGCAGGTTTACTTTCTGACATATTGAACTTATTCAGAAGTTCTTTTGCATACTTGCTCTGATGAATGTACGTTCCTTCTGGACGTTGATCTATCTGAATTCCCAGAAAGAATCTGAGTTCTCCTATCAGACTCATTTCAAATTCATCCTGCATTAACTTAGAGAATTCCTGCACAAGGAAATATTAGCATAACCAAATATAATATCATCAACGTAGATTTAAACAACCAGAATGTCACTTGTAAAGGTTTTACAAAAGAGTGTTGTATCCACTTTTCCACTGGTAAAGTCATTTTCCAAAAGAAAGTTACTTAGCCTTTCATACCAAGCTCTGGGAGCCTGTTTCAGACCATATAACGATTTTTTAAGTTTGAAAACAAAATTTGGGTTTTCAGAACTCTCAAAACCAGGAAGTTGGTGCACATACACTTCTTCAGAAATATATCCATTTAAAAATGCACTCTTTACATCCATCTGATATAAGGTAATGTCATGATTTACAGCAAATGAAATTAAAATACGAATTGATTCTAACCTGGCAACTGGTGCAAAGGTTTCTATATAGTCTATCCCTTCTTGCTGACTATAACCTTGTGCAACCAGTCGTGTTTTGTTTCTTATGACCTCACCTTTCTCATCTAACTTGTTTTTGAATACCCATTTTGTTCCAATGACGTGGACACCTTTGGGTTTCTGAACAAGATCCTAGACATCATTTCTGGTGAATTGATTCAACTCTTCTTGCATGGCCATAATCCACTCATTTTCCCTAAGAGCTTCATCAACTGATGTTGGCTCTATCAGAGACACCAAACCCATAAGAGTTTCTTCAGAAGGTTTGAATTTTGGCTCCCAAAATCAATTCTTCAGAATGATAAGTCTTTAGTCTATTCTTCTTCTGATGAGATGGACAATTTTTCAGTTTCTGGTAAGGTTGTATCTGAATCTGGAGAGTCTGCATCTTTGTCTACTTCTTTTGAATCCTCTTCTTTGGATTCTGATAAGGTAATCTTCAGATCTGCAAACTTTTCAACTAGCTTTGACTTTACAGGGTCAAGCTTATCATTAAATTTGACATGAATTGATTCCTCAATAATTCGTGTTTCTGTGTTATAGATTCTATAGCCTTTAGAGCGTTCAGAGTATCCTAACAGTAAACACTTTTGAGCTTTGGAGTCAAACTTGCCAAGATTCTCTTTAGTGTTCAACATAAAACAAATACAGCCAAAAGGATGAAAATATAAAATGTTGGGTTTTCTATTCTTCCACAATTCTAAGGAGTCTTACCCAGAATAGGTCTAATTGAGATCCTGCTCTGAATGTAACATGTTGTATTTACTGCTTATGCCCAGAAGTGCTTAGCCATGTCAGTTTCTTGGATCATGGTACGAGCCATTTCTTGCAAAGTCCTATTCATCCTTTTCACTACTCCATTTTGTTGTGGAGTTCTGGGACAGGAGAAATCATGGGAAATGCCATGGGAATCAAAAAGACTCTCAAAGTAAATGTTCTCAAATTCTCCGCCATGATCACTTCTGACTCTGACTATTTTGCAATCCTTCTCTGTTTGCACTTGAGAGCAAAAGGTAGACAACACAGAATGAGACTCATCCTTGTGTTTCAAGAATTTTACCCATGTCCAACGACTATAATCATAAACGATAACTAATCCATACTTCTTTCCACTGATTGAAGCAGTTTTCACTGGTCCAAACAAATCAATGTGTTGAAGTTCTAACGGTCTAGAGGTGGACACAACATTTTTTACTTTAAAGGAAGTTTTTGAGAACTTTCCTTTCTGGCATGCTTCACAAAGAGCATCTGAAGAATACTTCAGATTTGGCAAGCCTCTGACAAGTTCAAGCTTATCTAGCTGAGAAATCCTCCTCATGCTAATATGGCCTAAACGTTTATGCCATACTCATTGTTCCTCATTAACATACATTAAGCATTTGACATTCTGTTCACGGAGATCAGAAAGTCTAATTTTATAAAAGTTGTTTTTCCTCTTTCCGACAAAGAGGATTGAGCCATTTTTCTGACTTACAGCCTTACAGGACTTTTGATTAAAGATGATATCATAACCAATGTCACTAAGTTGACTAATTGACAACAAGTTATGCATCAAACCATCGACCAGAAGAACATCAGTAATAGAAGGAAGGTTACCATTACCAACAGTTCCAGGGACAATGATTTTTCCTTTCTGGTTTCTTCCGAAACCAACGAAGCCTCCAGGCTTAAGTTCCAGACTTTGGAACATATGCCTTCTTTCCGTCATGTGTCACGAGCAACCACTGTCTAGGTACCATGATTGGTGTTTCAACTAAGTTGCTAAGGATATCTGCAACATAGATTATCTTGTCCTTAGGTACCCACTTTCTGGGTCCTTTCTTGTTAGTTTTCGCATAGTGTTTCACAACTTTGGGCTTATGTGCAACAAGATAATCAAGTGAAATTTGTGCATGATATTTGACTTTAGACATAGATTTCTGTGTCGGTGGGGGTTCTTGTGCAAGCTCAGAGCAAACAAGTTCAGTGCCAGAAGGCACAAAATGGTCATAGAGAGGTTTTGGTTTAACAGGCTGACTTTCGTCAATTTCAAATGTTTCTGTACACCCCAAAGCTTTCTTACCATTTCTGCTAACTTCATAGATCATGGAAGTTATTCTGCTTCTATCTATGCTTTTAGCTACAATTACTATTTTTTAAGGAAAAAATGTTTTCATTTGGAGAAGAAATATTCTCCTCAAACTTATCTTTTGCCTCAGAAGCAATTACATGTGATCTTTTAAGATCCTTGTATTTACTCTGAAGAGTTTGATACTTTTCCAGCATTTCTAAAAGACATGACTCTAATTCACAACGAGAGGGTTTAGATAATACCTCTGAGTCAGAGTCTGAGTTTGATTCTGGTTCTGATGATATTTTGTCTTCTGGTTCTCCAGAAATTTCAGCGTCAATTGTCTTCTTCAAAATCAGAGTCATCCCAAATTGCCATTAGTCCCTTCTCCACTTTGTAGAAGTTCTTCTTAGGCTTCTTGTCCTTCTTAAGCTTAGGACACTCGTTCTTGTAATGACCTGGCTCATTACACTCATAGCAGATGACTTCTTTTCCAGAACTCTGCTTCTTTTGTCCAGATGATGACTCAGAGCGACATTTGTTACTTCTTGATCCCCTGAAGTTTCCTTGCCTGTGTTTCCAGAGTTTGTTGATCCTTTAGGAGATAAGTGATAGCTCATCTTCTTATTCTTCATCAGAATCTTCTGATTCTTCCTCAGCTTGATAAGCCTTTTCCTTTTCAGGTTTAGACTTAAGAGCAATAGATTACTTTTCTTCCGAGGTTCATCTTCTTCCAGCTCTATCTCATGACTTCTTAAATAACTAACAAGTTCTTCAAGACTTATACTGTTAAGATCCTTAGATAGATTTAGAGCTGTTACCACAGGTCCATTTCTTGGGAAGAGTTCTGATGATCTTTTTAACATGATCAGTAGTTGAGTAACCTTTGTCCAGAACTTTAAGTACTACGACAAGCATTTGAAACCTTGAAAACACAGTCTCAACTATTTCATCATCCTCCATTCTGAATGCCTCATATTTCTGGATTAGAGCCAGCGCATTTGTCTCCTTAACTTGATAATTTCCTTCATGAGTCATTCTCAGAGAATCAAAAATGGATTTGGCAGTTTCTCTATTTGTTATCTTCTCTTACTCAGTATAAGAGATAGCATTTAGTAATATAGTTCTTGCCTTGTAATGATTCTTGTAATCTTTCTTTTGTTGGTTGGTCATAGCACTTCTAGACACTTTAACATCTGTAGCATCAACTGGATGAGTGTAGCCATCGACTACAAGATCCCAAAGATCTACATCATAACCAAGAAAGAAACTTTTAATTCTATCTTTCCAGTAGTCAAACTTTTCACCATCAAAAACTGGTGGTTTGGCACTGTAATGATCTTTCTCTTCTACAATAGGATTAACATTAGCTGCAGCCATGATATCTCACACAAATACTGGATCAGTACTGAACACGGTGAAGTGTTGATAAATCTTTTTATCATAATCAGAACCAGAGCTCTGATGCCAATTGAAGGAGTGAGAAAATACAAGAAAGGGGGGTTTGAATTGGGTTTTCAAAATGAAAGCTTTTTGTGAAACTCAAATAAAGATCACAAATAAACTAGCAATAGAGAAAGACACACGATATATCCTGGTTCACTTGAAAATTATCAAGTTAATCCAGTCCACCCGCTAAGGTGATTTCGCCTTATACACAAGGACTTAATCCACTATAACCAAACTGATTACAACTGCACTAGCAACTGCTGGTGACTAACATACACAGACTAACCGTCTCTTCTTAAGGATTCTGACCCGACTGGTCCCTTAAGGAATACAAATAACTGTTTGATCAAATATGGTGTTTACAATGAAATACTTCTACACAAGCTGATATAAACACACTTTCTAGCTCAAACTATCTTAGAGAAAATCTATACAGTATGAACAATTTTTCTTCTTTTTATTGTAGTGCTTTACTGTTCACTCATGGATTTGTCTATTTGTATTTATGTGTTTCTTTCTCATATGAATCGTTTACTCAGTTTATATCAATCTCTTCTTCTTATCAATATCTCTCTAATGATTCTTTGAGTGATCAAGTCTTTATATAGCCAGAAAAGGATCTGTTGATGGGCAGATCAGGAATATCAGTAAAATTGGTGGTGACTTGAAATAACGTTGTTATGCTGGGATGAAAATCGTACACTGAAATTGTCCTTTGTACCACCAAATCAGGGTAGTGGAATGGTAGTGGAAAAGAACGGGTTTGATCTATACTATGTACTAGTTTCCCTTGCAAATGTTTCATCTTCTTCTATTTTTTAGAGGCTTCTGAATAGATATGATTGAAGCATGATCAGAAGAATAGATCACTGGGTCTTCAGAGTCTTGAGTCTTCAGAGTATTCATAACTTGTTCAACAGAACCTTGTCTTCAGAGTCTTCAGCACTCCTTCTTCAGAACCCTTGGTTATCAGAAACTTAAGTCTTCAGAACGTTGTTCAGCAGAACTTTGTCTTCAAAGTCTTCAGAACTTGGTATTCAGAAACTTAAGTCTTCAGAGTCTCTAAAAAGTTGTTCATCAGAACTTTGTCTTCAGAGTCTTTAGCACTTAGTCTTCAGAAGATAAATATCAGAGTTATATTCAGAGCCAGAATCCAAGAGAACATTGCAGCAGTAACATAATGTCTTCTTAGAATCTTTCTGAAGCAGATTAGAAGCAAACTTGCTTCTTTGACGCGGAAGCGACTTTTGACCAATTGAGAGTGACGATCCACATGATCTCTATCAGTGTCAGAGCTATCTTTATCAAAGTCAGATCCTGTTTGTCAATACTTTAGAAAACAAACGTTAGAGTACCAAAATTGCTCTCACAAAAATACAACTTTCTTATTATCAAAACTTAGAGATATCTTGCAGAACCAAATCTTGTTCTAACATCCCTGTCTGAATATCCATCTTCGAACTAAAATCAATCACAACCAATCAAATTCAATTTTCTCGCCTTAGGGAATTCAAAATATTTTCATAAAAGACATGTTATTTATGTTAAAACCCAATACAAACAAACACTTAAGTCTTTCATGGGCGAGTATACAAGCAACGTTTAACTGCTAGAACATGAACGCTAACATTGTTCAGTAAAAACAACCAACAAACACTTATTTTCTACCCCACGAACTACAGAGCTCTGATTTTCTCATTGCACTATGAGAATACATAGGCATGGGATTTTGAAATATTGGCGAGCACATTAATTAAAAACTTTTTTCCTCTTAATTAAAACCAATCGCAAGTTACCTATAGATAATAACATTCGTCCGTGCAAAACAATCAAACGGTTTCTATTGAGTACAACAGATGTGAGGGGTACTAATATTTTCCCCTTGCATAATCGACTTCTGAACCCGCTCTTGGTTGCGAAGACCATTTTCTTTCACTTTGGGGGTTTTATCGATATTTTCCCTATCCTTAAAAATAAATAAAGTTCAGTGGATACTCTGTACTTTTCGCGACAACAAGCATGCTAATAATTTATCTCAAAAAAATTATATTTCAAATATCAAATCAATTTAATTAACTCACTATGCAAACATAATGCTCACAACAATTAATCATACAAGTTCCATAACAACATCAAAACATAAATAGCATCCAACAATATAGTTTCCCCTTCGAGCTACCACCACCACAACAATAATTATGCATATTCATATACAAGCATCACACCAACTCAAATATTCATACACCATATACAACCAAATTTATGCATACAAAATATCATCTTTCGTTAATCACATAACAACATCAAATAGCATTATCGATCTAATTATAACAACTGAATAATTTTTCTAATTCAATTATTAACAACTAATAACTCAATACAATCATGCAGTTAAATAATTTAAGTCACCAAAAACCTGCCCAACAGCAGTTAACATGAAACGCACGACAACATAACACATAAAACCCAACTCTACAGCTAGAAACGCAACCACTGACATTACACCTTAATTAAAATAGTATATTTAAGTCATTAAGTGGAAATTTAGCCTCTTAAGGCATCACCATTAGATAGTACTACGAGTTACCCTTCCAACGCTTCAAACCACGTTCCAAACGAAGTCATGGATCTCAAGTTATGATATTTTTCGTTAGGCATAACATAAGTCATGAGGGTTGACGGACGTCACCTAGAACTGGTTTTTTTTCCTATGGTTAATTCGTCGCTAAGCCCTAGAACTCACGGGTAAATACCCAAAATTTATTTACCTTAATTTTCCACCATAGAAGCTCTTTCGGACCTCTGATTTCGATTCTGTAAAAAGACCTGAACTCATAATTTGAAATACAACAATTATTCGATGATTAAAACCACAAATTCACAATTTATCACAGATTAACATCAACAAAATCATGTATTTTCATACTTTCACATTTACCCCAAAACTTCAAACCTTCGACAATGGTGAAAAATATTAACAATTTTAAAACAGTAATCACATACCATATTTTACACAAAAATACACATCAATTCAGCCAATCAACATCATAATATCATAGAAACTTAAAATTTCATGAACAACCCAATACCCTATTTGAGGTTAAGGACTCCTCTGCCCTACCCCTCATGCATAAACCCTATTGAAAGCTATTCTCCCCCCTTAACTTATTCTCCTAGTAGCAAAGGTTGGTTATGTTCTTTGTTCTCCTCTCCTTCTAGGCTAGTGACCTCTTGCTCTTCTCTTTGCCTCTTTCACTCTTCTAATTCGTGTACTATCAAAAACCATCTAAGTCTCTAACTTTCTTTTTATAATAACAAAACTCCTAAATTTTGGATTTACCTTTCTATCCCCACTTCCTCACAAAAACCCAACAATATCATTCCTCTTTTATTTCCTATATTTAATTACTCTATTCTTATTATTTTATCTCTAATAATTAAATAATTAAATTCACTAAAAAAGCTACTACTCATATTATTTCATTTAATAATTAAAACACTATTATTTTAATTATTCTACTACTTCTACATTATCACCATACTATATTCTTTCCAACCATCTCACTACACTCCACACACATAAAGCATATATTCAATTTAAATCAATATGGAAAAACATATAACCACGCTAAATCACTCCAATACACAAATTAACTAAATTAAATAATTAAACGCAAAAAAAATTTGAGATGTTACAGTCACCGGCATGACGCTGTAAAGCGCTGATGAGCGTCAAACATATGACGGGGAGACCTTCATGGTCTCCAGGCAAGTGTAGTCTTGCCATGTCATCACAAGTGTGACATGCTGAGTGATGTGAAGGATGACAGGTGTCATCCCTATGAAGGTTTACCCTTCATCGTGTTAGAGAGCATATTCTGACATGTTGAGTTGGGTTTTAAGGGTGGTTTTGGCATGCGGTCGATGATTGGCCGTTGTTTGATGTATTTGGATGAATATTAGTCGATTAATTAAATTACATAATTAATAAAATTATATTATGCATAAATGTGAGTTATGTGTAATTGTGAATGTGTGTGATCAAAGTGCAGTATAATGTGATATAGAGTTTTTCGCATACTTGTTGATGAGTTTATGAGACATGTGATTTGAGATATGAATTACTTTTGATGAAGTGAACATATATATATATATATATATATATATATATATATATATATATATATATATATATATATATATATATATATATATATATATATATATATATACCCAAAAATTCTTAGTTGAGCTGGTTTATCTCTCTTGAGAAAATTCGGGATGGTAAGCCAAAATTACAACAATAAGTCTGCTAGGATTGAATCGAGCCAGTACCCGTTAAGCGTGACCACGCATGATCTCGGAGAGAAACACTTGGTTCGACCCATTATAGAGACCAGAAGACTGGTTCTCAGAGTAACCCATCCTTGGCAGACACCGAACAACTGGGTTGGTAGCCTAAATGTAATGGTCTAGGGGTCGTTTAAGGTTTACACGGAAGTTACAAAAATGATTTAAAACAGGTGAGAAGTTTTATTATTGAACATTATGAAGACGGTGGATGTTATGGAAGATAAGAAACAAAGAGATGGGTCTTGATGGTTCATTAATACTAGAACCAGGGAAATAAAATTGAAGGCTATATAAAGAGAAGCATAACATATGAAAAAGGGAACAATGGGGTGAGACCTTTCCAAACTAGCATTTGGAAGGTTAACTTTTTAATGTTTTTACTGCCACCGTGGGGCCCGGTAAAATTGTCTGTAGGATTAGAGGAAGGGAAAAATGGATCTACTGATCCTTAACCATGGAAAAAAATATTTTCATTCCCATGTTCCAATAACCCTCTCATTTTCTGATTCAATCCAAAAAAACTTGATTGGTACGCCTCTGTTTGCTATCACGTAGGATCAGTGAGAGATTCAATTAGAATATCCAAACCCCAGTAATCTCGTTTCAAGAGTTGTGGACGATGAGGTTATGGGTGTACTATGGTGAAACCATCAGTCCATGCTGCCAAGTCGCAAACAACGTTAGGTAAAGAAGCGGCCGCTGAATAAAGACTTAGACAAGGGACCACCAGCTGATGGAAACTGATGTCATTCGCAAAGTAATCCTCCATTTTTAGTGATGATATTTCTTGATCTTATCCTCAACAACTATGATGATGAGGTTTCACATAACACATCAAAATGGAAGGCCCCTGAATTGGCAAAAGATCAAAGCTTCCTCAATAATTACTTATCCAGTGCAATAAAGTGATAAGTTATTCATATTTCTCCTTCTCCCTTTTTAATTTGTAAACTGAAAAGTTATTATGCTGCACAATTTTTTAGGTTTTCATGCCTGAAGCAAAATATGAACCTTTAACGTGTAAACACTTCGGTTTTACAATGTCGAATGTTTACTTTACTATGAATACTAGGTGTTTGATGAGTTAAAATCCACTCAGAGAGGCGATGTAGGGCTATCTTTCAGATCTAGGTGACATATATTGACTTCACCGGGAGCAATTGCAGAAGAAGAAAGGGTTTTCGGAAAAATTTGTTGCCACAGTGCTGAATTGTAATGCTAATATGATGTCGACGCCGAGGATAAAAGACATAATTACAACTTAACAATTCGAGCAAGAGTGATCACGATACTGATGCCGCTATTAAAAGATAAGTAATTCTTGCGTTTCTCATTGATTGTTCGCAACTGATTGTTCTTTGTTAATCAAAGTATCTAGGATACTTTTGTGATAATATGGTTATTGTAAGCTATGCTTAGATGATGAGTTGGTTATCAAGTATCACACACCGCATAAAATCTATCATATAAGAACATAATGTGTTCTGGAAAAGCCCTTTATACCCATGTGCCTTCTCCTCTCGACATGTGGATAGCTTCACAAGCCTCCTTTCAATTTTATTTTCCACGCATCAACTTTTGGGTCATATATCTTTTTATCAGTTTTTCTGTTTTGCCTATATCTTCCTTTTCTACTATTTCAATTCCAACTTTCATCTTTCACATCACTAACATAACTATCTCTTTCTAGGTTTCATCTTTCTAACTTTCTCTTTCTATTTTGTTATTCATCTTCCATCTTCCACACATTTCACTTCCTCTTCTTCGTCTTTCTTACCTCTCCACTCTATCTTTTAGCATATATGTTTTTTGCTTACTAACTTTATTGCTTTTTTCCAGGTTTGACTGTGATTTGAAATGGCTTCAGCGGATCTAAAATCAAAACAATCAGATATGTTATCGAAACCATCGGATCTTATATCAAAACCCCCAGATCTGAAATCAACACTCATCTTGTTCATACTTACAAGGTTTGTCTATTCACTCTTTGCTTTAATACTTCATTATTTTTCCTCTCACTTGATATCTTTTTCACTCTGTTTTCCAGTTTTCCTCTATCAATGTTTCATTTCATTCTCTTCAACACCGTTCAACTTTTGTCAAGGTAAGTTCGTTTCGTTTTACACTTATTTACATGATTATTTACTACCAATATATTTGATTTTATGTGTTGAATACATATTCACGTTGTTTTTGGGTAAGGTTTTTGTACTTGAAAAGAAATACAAACAAGGAAAGGAAGACAAGGTGAAACAAACATATATGTTTTTTTTTAATTATTATTTTAATGTTTTTTTGGTTTATGTTGTCATTAACTAAGGTTTTATTGGATTCTTTTTTCATGGCTTCTTCAAATCTTTCACAGTTTACCTTGGTAAGTTTCACATCTCTCTCATTAATTCTTTACCAAGATTTGATTAGATTCATTACTCAATATAAAGCTTTGGAAGGTGTGTTTGGTTTGGTTTGGTTTTTCTCAAAATTTATTTATGACTTTTGGCAACTAATAACTTATTTTTCCATTATTATTAGGTGGTTATGATAAGGAAGACAAAGCAGCAAAAGCTTATGATTTAGTTGCACTCAAGTTTTGATTGTATTTAATGTTGCTTCATTAAAAATGTTTTGATTTTGAAAAGTTATAAAGTTTGATTCATTTAGCTTCAGTTATGTTCTGATCTGATTTTGATTTTCATGTGAAGATTCATTAGTTCTGAAATTTGTATCTTTGATTTTTAAATTTTGGGCAGTTATTTTCAAGCGGGATTTGATGTTAAAGATGTGTTTCTTCACATCAAGTTAATGGATCAAGCTTTGGAAGGTTCACAGACTACGATTTTGATTGATGAGGAGTGTGATGATGAGATGCAGCTGATACTATGCACTGATTTTTTTGTTGAGGATTTGTAAAAATGAATAGATTTTAATATAGTAAAGCGTATCAACATCTTGCAGAAAGTAACAGCAGACTTGTGAGGTCCTATCAACATCTTGCAGAAAGTGGTAGCTCGTGGCATTATCTTGCAGAAAGTACCTATCAACATCAAATAGAGTGAGGTCCTGCGCACATTAATATAAAACTTGTGTGTTTAATGCTTATACAAATGTTCCTCATAATCTTCAAAATTTAGTCATATTTGTAAATAATAATTAAGATAAATAAATAATAATAATTTATTTATAGTTATAATTATGACTACTTTCTTTTAACTTTTCAATAGGATAATAAACACTTATTTATATCAATGTGAAACCTATATACTCCCCCCGTTCCATATTATAAGCAAATTTTACTTTTTAGATACATTGAATAATTAATGTATCTGGTCTATATATAGACCAGATACATTAATTATTCAATGTATCTAAAAAGTAAAATTTGCTTATAATATGGAACGGAGGGAGTACTAATGTATATGATTCACTTGCTATTTCTACAACAAATATGATTCACTTACTATTTCTGCACGCGCATTCATTTAATTTCTTAAACTTTAATTTTACATTTAATTTTAATTAATAATTTTAATTAATTAATTAATTAGAGGAAAAAACTCTTTTCTATAACATAGACCATAATTAAATTAAATGTTATATAATGTATCGATATCAACTTCTTTTTCTTCCCTATCAATTTTTTGAATGTAAAAAGGTTCCCGCTAACTTTTAAATGAAATTACAATGAAAAGGATGAAAAATTGTTTATGTGGTTCATAGTGAACAATGTTTGTATTTTGGCATATTGTATTAGTGGGAAATATTATTTTATTTGAACATAAAAGTATTGTTTATGTATTTGATATAACATCGGGGAAAAAGTAGTAGGAGAAGTACACATTGAAATGTCAAGACAAGGAAAGAAATTTCTAATGTAAAAGAAAATTTGAAATATGATGACACTATCTTACGTCGTCATGTCATAGCAGGTAAAAAAGATGGCTATAGACTATAGGCAACTATTAAAAATAGTATAGGGTGGCTATGTCATATCACAACTTTCCATAAATTAAAGAAATTGTTTTATACTATTTTTATTTATAGTAGCTTTAATAAATTTATCATCTCATTTAATATATAAGAAAGTTTTAATTTTTTGTTTTAAAAATAAAATAGATAAATAGAGATATAAGCAACTACCAAATATCTCACATTATTTTTTTTTTTATAATCAAACAATGAAGTTGTAAAATACAAATAATAATCAATTATGACATATTTCTCATTAAAATAAATAACAATGAATTTATTATGTGATAGAATAATTTATATTATATGTGATACAACATTCATAAATATCTTCCAATAACACGACGCTGTCAATTAGGCTGAATAACTGAAAATACAACAAAATTATTTAAGTTTACTCAATTTAACTAAAGTTGTTTCCGTTTAAAAAAACTTATATTTTGTTTTTACCAGTACTTTTAATTCACAACAACTTTAATTTTAAAAGTTACACTATAATATACAATTGGATGAAGTTACACTATAATTTACAATTTAAATTAAAAAATATACATATGTTTCTTTATTATATCTTTTCATAGAGATACTCAATATCTTTTCATAGAGATACTTCAATGATAGACCTATAAAAGCTAAAATGCATTGAGACCCACAATTTGAACAATTAATTAGTTATGAATTTATTAGATAATTATTTTGTCATGGTATTTATGTTAATTAATTTTCATTCTATTTATTATCAAAAAAGAAACATGAAAATAAAACGAATGAATTGAGATCATATCTTAGACAATAATAAAAAATTTAAAGATATATATATATATATATATATATATATATATATATATATATATATATATATATATATATATATATATATATATATATATATAATTAGCAATTGCATATAAACTTTAATTATATTGATATAAAAAATTAAAATTTAATTAATTGTGGATAAACTTTTAAAAATTATTTTTTAAAGACGAAACAAATAAAGTAAATCATTCTCATGAAATTAAAATCTAAACAAATAGGATATCTGAAAAATTATGTATTTGATTTTGATTTGAAATGGATACAAATTTTTCACAAATCATTTTTATTTAATTTTTTTAATGAGCATTAGTTAATTGTTCACTTTATAACATGTTTATCACAACTGGTATTATGCTAACGTGTATTATGTTAACGTGTTTATCACTTGATTCAATAAAATGAGTGGATGAAAATGGCTTTCAAGCTAAAGCTATATAGGCGTATCACATGTAAGTAATTAGCCTATGTGTAATGTCAACTAAATGTTAAAATTGGAAGTAATAATGCTAATAAAGAAGATGTGATGTGGTGCTGCAATGGGGTAGACACATCAAGTCACCTTTACAAATAGTCAGAAGTATTAATAAAGGTGAATTAACTATATGAATTTTAAGAGAAAAACATAAAAAATTTGAAAGAAATATATAAAGAAAAATAAATAAACAGTTTTTCATGACAGATTGTTTTTTTTTAATGATCTTTGTTTTTCCTCATCAATAATTTTTTATTTAAATAATAACTATACAAATATGTGTCGTTAATTTATAAAAGAATATATATATATATATATATATATATATATATATATATATATATATATATATATATATACAAATATGTGTCGTTAATTTATAAAAGAATATATATATATATATATATATATATATATATATATATATATATATATATATATATCAGAAAAAGTGTACTATAAATCTAAATATTTAATAACTTAAATATCAATATTAAAATTTTAATATAAGAATGTCTTAATGTTTTTTTATCAAATCTTTATGGTTTAATATCAGAGAAAGTTTTATTGTTTTAATGTCTTACTAATTAATATATAAGGATGTTTTAATTTATTGTTTTAATGTCATGGTAATTTATTGTTTTAATGTCATAACAAATTATTATATACAGCAGAATAATTATTCTCATTAAAGAGATAGAAGAGGAAAGGGAAAAATAATATTTCATTATTTTCTTAAAAAAATTAATAAATATTACAAATGTTAGTATCATTAAGCGCCTTACAATTAAGTTTACGACTTTCTCAAGAACCGTCCTAAATTTCATGTCACGACGGTATTAATATGGTCTCATAAAGTGTATTAATAAATATAATTTTAATTATCTTAAATATATTAAATATGTAATAATTTTTAATTAAAATGATGAATATGTAATAATTTGTAATAAATATAATTATAATTATCTTAAATATATTAAGTTATATTAGAGAATGCAATTAAAAAAATTAATTAATTAAAATGTATATCTATAAAAATAATACATGATTATGATACTAATTAGTGTACAATTGGCTTTGAAATTATATTAAAATTGACTATCTTTGTGAATTATATATTTGGTTATAACAGTGTAAAATTGCATTGTACACTGTGAATGACTTCATTATCGATATATTTTGCGTGTACAATATGATGACTGCATAAATCATGCAAGTCATGTGGATTCAATTATTTTGCTTGTGTGAGCCAATAAATACCATGAGTCCGGACTGGACCAATGGTTAGGCATGACCCAATCCACTTCTGCTCCCAGAACGGCCCAATTGCCAAAAGTCCAATCTGCGAAGGGCAGGATTTACCTTTCTGCCCTTCAACTGGGCAAGGACTTCATCGCTCCTCCCCAGTATGGCTGCCCGTCATGCACGACTGCATTAATCCCATGACAGCTATGGGCGGGTGCCCGGAACTACGCCTCTGCCCGACATAACGGCTAGTTTTGGGCACCCTGCCCGACATAACAGCTAGTTTTGGGCAATTACATATTCTTTGGAAAACGGTTATCTCGCCCCAAAAATAGGGACCGCTGGCCACGCGCTGGGGGCATTATATAAACCCTCTCACTTGAGAGGTTAAGGTATCCAATATTCACCCTAAGAACATATTTTGTACTTGCCCTTTTCTCTGACCTTTTCTTACTTGAGCGTCGGAGTGCCTTGCAGGTACACCCCCTCATCTCCTACAAGCATCATCATCTTCCCTACGTGAAGCCACGACGATCTAGTCTGATCACTTCCGATCAGTGGCGCCGACTGTGGGAACTTTTTTTCACTTCGAAGACTAAAGCTCTCTTCAAACCTCATCTGATCATCATGGCCTTTACCAAGAATGATGTTGTCCGTCAAGGACCTACTGTGGCCGTTATCCCCAACAACGCCGACCACATCCTCGCCAGATCCGTTTTTCAGGAAACTGACCAACGGGACAGGAAGACTGCATCCCTAACCCCTGATGAAATGAAACCTCGGACACAGGCTGCTGACCGTGTTTTCGAGCCTATTCTGGTTCCGCAAAACACTGACTCCAGCGCAGCTGCTCTCATAGCCTCCCTCAACAGATCAAACCTCTTAATCTTCCAGTAAGGTGAAATGATCAATGCCCTCGGGCACGTCCTCCAGGAGCGCCTATCCTAGGAGAAGCCTCGCAGCCCGTCTCCACGTCCCTGGTCTCCCCCTCAGAAGCGGAGGCGCGACTGGTCCCTAAGCCTCTCCCCAGAAAGAAGACGATCAAGATCAGAAGAGCCTGCGTCCAATGTTGAACGAAGACGACACCGGTCTCCTCCGTGGAAGTCAAGATGATCCCCTGCATCTAAGAAGTCTCGGCCCTCAGAGAAGCACGAGCATCGCCGTTCGCGCATGCATTCTCCACGACGAAGCAGGAGCCGTGGTCGTAATCATTCCTTCTCCCATTCCCCGAGCACGTTCAGCGACGATGACGTCCATGGCCCCCTTTCCCAGGAGATCATGGACACCAGAATTCCTCGTGGTCTGGAAAAGTCCCCCGCATTGGCGACATACGACGGGACCACCGACCCCGGAGAACACATAGAGAACATAGAGGCAATGCTCCACTACCACAATGTGAGTGAGGCCATAAAATGCAGTCTGTTCCCAATTACCCTCAGGAAGGGGGCTATGGCTTAGTTCAAGCGCCTTCCCTGAGGGTCTGTCACATCATGGAGAGATTTGAAGAGTCGGTTCGCCCGACACTTTACAACTTCCCGACGACATCCCAAGTTGGAGGCCACCTTAGAAGCTATTATACAGGGCAAGGACGAACCCCTACGGGCATATATTGAACGGTTTAACAAAGAAGCCGTGGAGGTCCGTACTACGGACCATATGAAGAAGTATCTCCTCGAGAAGGGCTTGAGACCAAAAAGCGAGTTTCGCAAGGCCATCGGAATCGAGACTCCTCGAACATTAACAAAACTCCTCCGAAAAGTTGAAGCGTACATACAGTATGAAGAGAAGGAGGCCGCTTATCATGCCCGGGACGCAAGAGATCGCGAAAATACCCGGGCACCAAAAAAAGATGGGCTAGAAACATCCCGGCAAGGAAAAGAGAGGCGACGAGACGATCGCCCCCGAGAAGGTAAAGGGTCTGCTGGCCGATTCACGAAGTATACCCTGCTCACCGCTCCTCGCGAGCACATTCTCTCCGAATGCATCAGTACGGAGTTCAAGCAGGGAGGCGTCAAGTTCCCCAAACCGACGATGTCCAAAGGCAACATGGATAAAAGTAAATATTGTCGCTTCCACCGCAGCCATGGCCACACGACCGAGGACTGCATGCACCTTAAAGATGTTATTGAGATCCTCATCAAGGAGGGTCATTTGAAGCAATACATCAAGAGAGATGAGTCTTCAAAACAGGAGGCGTCAGATTCAAAGAAGGAAGCAGAATCATCCCCACCTAGTCCTCCCCCGCAGGTCACTATGTCCATCACACGACCAGAGGACTTTTCCATCCCAGATTATTTCGAGGAACCGTCCCAGATGTTCGCGCTCAGCATGTGGGAGGCATTCCCTGTAGCCATGGTTATCTAATGCGGGTATAATGAGCTGACAGTGGGATCTTTTAAGCGAAAGTTCAAGCAGCTTATTGATTACAGCCCTGACCGACTATCCACACTTGAGAAAATCAAGGGGCACTCCTAGCCGATCACCTTTTACCGCGAAGAGCTGCCTGGAGGCTCTCCTAACTCGCACATCCCCTTCCTCGTCAGGGCAAGATTGGCAAGCACAGACGTCAAAAGAATCCTGGTCGACCAGGGTAGTTCGGTGGACATAATGTACACCGGCCTATTTCGGCCCCTCAAGCTGGACCAGAAGAACCTCTCACCATATGTGGGATCCAATTTGCAGGGGTTCAACAGAGCCACGACCAGACCCTATGGGTACGTGGAGCTCCTGGTCACATTCGGGGACGAAGAGGCATCCAGGTCAATCAAGACCCAATTCCTGGTGATCGATTGCCCGTCACTGTACCAATGCATCTTGGGGAGACCGGCCCTCGTAGAGCTAGTTGTTGTCCCTTCAACTGTCCACCTTAAGTTGAAGTATTATACGGAGAAGGGTCACATTGCGACGTTGCACGGGGACATAGATGCTGCCCGCAAATGTTTCGAAGCAGCAACCCGGGGACAAAACCAGATCGGTACATCACCTAAAGCAGCCAAGCGGGCACGGGAGGAAGATCATCCGTCCTAAGACGGCCAACCGGACAAGAAACCTGCACTCCCCGTACACACCAGCGACCTTGATAGCCAAATATCAGAGGAAGGCGAGGAAGATAGTAGTGAAGGTGCATCAACAGGGACGACCAGCTCCTTCACATTGGCCCTCATGCGACCAGTTCCAGACTGGGAGTTTGAAGTCATCGCCTTCAGCAATAACCCCAACAGAAGGGGTGGAGATTGGTGTTGGACTGTCCGATGAAGTCAAGCAACAGCTGAAGAAGTGCCTGGACGACAACGTTGATCTATTGGCTTGGAGTGCCGCTAACATGCCCGACTTGGACCCTGAGACCGCATGCCACCATTTGACCATCGACCCAGCCGCCCGTGTCGTCGCCCAGCGTAGGCGGAAATAATCCGATAAAAAGGTACAGGCTGTCGAAAAACTTGTACAAGACCTCTTAGAGGTAAAATTCATTTCAGAGGCCAGGTATACAACCTGGCTGTCCAATATTGTACTTGTTAAAAAGCATAGTGGAAAATGGCGCATGTGCATTGACTATACTGATCTCAACCGGGCTTGCCCGAAAAATGCTTATCCCTTACCGAGCATAGATAAGCTCGTAGATAACTCTGCAGGTTTCAAACTTTTATCCTTCATGGATGCCTATTCGGGGTACAACCAAATCCCCATGGCCGAGAAAGACAGAAGGTACACCGCGTTCATGACTTCGTTGGGGAACTATTACTACAATGTAATGCCATTCGGTCTAAAAAATGCAGGGGCTACATACCAATGCATGATGAACAAGGTCTTCCGATCAGAGATTGGAGACATGCTCGAAGTTTACATGGATGATATGATCGTGAAATCCCAAGAGGAATCCAACCATACGGCCTATCTGGAAAAGGTCTTCGACCAGGCCAGGAAGTGCAAAATGCGCTTTAACCCAGAAAAATGCACCTTCGGAGTGCGGGCAGGGAAGTTCCTTAGATTCTACCTCACCGAGAGGGGGACAGAGGCAAATCCAGACAAGTGTCGAGCATTTGTGGAGTTCCCCACGCCCAGGTCGAAGAAGTCCATGCAATCCCTCAACGGGATGCTCGCTTCACTCTCCCGCTTTGTTGCCAAGTCTCCTTAACACGCCCTGCCCTTCTTTAAACTCCTGAGAAAGGAGGCCAGCTTCAAATAGACGGAGGATTACGAGCAAGCTCTGATCCACCTTAAGCGAGCCTTGTCCGAACCTCCTGTGCTTTCTTGACCAGAATGCGGGGAGACCTTGTACCTATATCTGTCTGTTGCCAGCGAAGCCATCAGCGCTGCCCTCACCCGCGAAACAACGAACGGGCAAAAACCCATCTATTTCACCAGCAAGGCCCTGCAAGGACCAAAAATCAGGTACGCGCAGATAGAGAAGGTCGCCCTTGCCCTCGTTATCATCGTGAGAAGACTTAAACACTACTTCCTGGCCCACACCATAACCGTACGCACGGACCAACCCATCAGGCAATTGCTCTGCCGACCAGACATGGCCGGCAGAATGCTCAGATGGTCCCTGAAGTTATCAAAATTTAACATTTATTAAGAGGGCAGGAAGGCCCTCAAGGCACAGCCCCTGGCCGACTTCGTGGCCAAAATGACACCGCCATCGTCCCCGCCAAGTGGAACGCAGAGATGGACCATTTACGTGGACGGGGCATCCAGCCCCTCAGGTAGCGGCGCAGGTATCATCCTCGAAAACGAGGAAGGAATACTAATCGAAGTATATTTAGTCATGTCCTTCCCCATGTCCAACAACCAAGCCGAATACGAGGCCTACCTCGCTGGATTACGGCTGTCAGAGGACGTGGGCACCAAGGAGGTGAAGATTTACACCGATTCCTAGCTCGTAGCATCCCAGGTACGGGGAGAGTTTCAAGAAAAGAACGAACAGATGGTCGAATACCTGAGGCTGGTGATGGAAAGAATTACCAAGTTTGATGCATGGAAGTCCAGCACATCCCTCACGAGCAAAACACACGGGCAGACGTCTTGTCCAAACTAGCTAGCACCAGAAAGAAAGGCGGCAATAAATCTGTCGTACAAGAGATACTTGCCCGACCAAGTATCGAGAAACCATCTGAACGACTCGACGTCAATGCTATCGGAGACAGCGACTACTGGATGACTCCTGTGTACAATTACCTCACCAAAGGGGAATTTCCCGAGGACAGCAAGAAGGGCAATGTAACTAAGCGACGAGCCTGAGTGCTGATTGAGGGCGAGCTCTACCGACGAGGATTTTCCATCCCCCTCCTGAAATGTGTCAAGAAAGCAAAGTCCCCGAAATCCTCCAAGAGATCCATGTGGGCATCAACGCACAACATTTGGGAGGGAGATCGTTGGCAAGAAAAGCCCTACGAGTAGGATACTATTGGCCGACCATGCAGCACGACGCCAAAGAGCACGTCCGAAAGTGTGACCGATGCCAGCGCCACGGGAACATGCACCTGGCACCCCCCAACGAGCTGAAGACTCTATCCTCGCCTTGGCCCTTCGCCTAGTGAGGGATGAACATACTCGGCCCCTTTACAATGGGGTCTTATCAAATCAAATTTTTGATTGTGGTCGTCGACTACTTCACTAAGTGGATCGAAGCCGAAGCCCTCGCCAAAATCACAGCCTTCAACATACTCCGCTTCTACAAAAGGAACGTCCTCGCGAGATTTGGGGTGCCTCAGGCCCTGGTGACTGACAATGGAACCCAGTTCATGGACATAAAGTTCCAAGACTTTGTCGCCAAATTAGGCACGAAGCAACACTTCACCTCCGTCGAGCATCCCCAGACTAACGGGCAAGCAGAGGCCGCGAACAGGGTAATCCTTCGTGGCTTAAAGCGAAGGCTGAGTGAAGCCAAAAAGAGATGGGTCGAGGAGCTACATAGCATGCTCTGGGCCTACAGAACAACACCACACTCCAGACGAACTTACGGAACTGAGGCGGTGATACTGGTGGAGATCAGGGAACCTTCTAGACGAACGGAGGCTCCGCTCGACGGGGAGATGAACGATGAAGCCTTGAGAGAAGAACTCGACCTGGTCGAAGAGATAAGGTCGGGGGTAGCTCTTCGCGAAGCTTCACTGAAACAACAAATAACCCTGCACCACGACGCTAGAGTCATAAAGCGCGGCTTCCCCATTGGCAACTTAGTCCTGCGCAGAAACCAGAAAGATTCGTGCGAAGGAAAGCTGGCCGCAAACTGGGAAGGACCCTACAGGGTCAAGTCCAAAACGGGCACCGGAGCCTAATATTTAGAAACTCTGGACGGAGAACCATTTGTTCGACCATGAAACGCTGAAAAGCTCAAACAATACTACAGTTAGAACCAACTACGAGGTCGGCCTAACTGCCGACGAGATCTCCCCTAAACAAGGAGACGGCTTGGCCACAGGATCGTGCCCTGGTGTAAGCACGACCCATTTTACAATGCCGTCCAGCTTCTGCTTATGGGACGAGCAGACTCTGTGCACAACGGGGATACCTCAATCGAGCTCTGCCGTTGCCACACCAATTAGGCAGGACACCCAACTCGCGATGGGACCGTCCAAGCCTATGAGATTAGTACTTCAACCAAGATCCTAGTCCCATCACTGGCGAATACATCTACGTCGAGCAATTCTCTAAATTGTAAAACAAATCAGTGATCCCTGTTGCAGGCACAAAAGCTTATCGAGCAATAGTGAAACACAGAAAAATAAACAAGGAAAGCCATACATATAAAATCGGCCGTGCTGGCCGGATACATACATAAATAAGTTAAAGTGACCATAAGGGCCACAAGCTGTGCATGTTACAAAATAAGGGGCCCATGCCCCCAAAGAAAATAAGATACATTAAAACACGGCACGCAGGCCGGATAAATTACAACATGATAAAAATCCAATCATTCCTCCATCCGCTCAGGTTGCTCGGTGGTAGGCTCAGGCCCCTAGGTCTCCTCGTTCAGAATTTGGGCATGCTCGTCACCAGTGATGAGGGATTTCAGACTGACTATCGTGCCATCCTTGACATGAGCCAAATAGTTGGTACCCTCCATAGAGATCTGAACCCCAGGATTGACCAACTGTAGTTGGGCCACGACATTCTGGAACGACTCTTCTCCGATGACAATGACATCATCCTCAGCCTTCAGCATACGAACAACTATCTCTGCCCTGGTCTTCAGCGCCTTCACGTCTACAGGCTCATCCTCGGCCGAAGCGCTTGCTGACCTCAGCTGCTCGATTAGTTCCTCGGCTGCCTTCTTCTCTGTCGCCAGCATGCCATTCTCCTCCCTCAATCCGGTAGTCTCCTCATCTGCCTTCTTTCAGGTGTCACCAGCACTCTTGGCTTCTTCCTTGGCCTTCCTCTTCATCTCTTCCAAAGAGGCTATGGTAGCCCGGGCAGCTCTGAGTTCGGACTCTGTCGAAGAATCCCCCTCGGCATAGATCGCCGCCATTTCCAGAACTCTGACCAGTGCGGAGGCATCCTGCGCCACCAACGCCCTCTTGCTCGAGCGGTCCATGCCATCCAGTTGAAGAGACTCTGCCCGCGGCACAACCAGGGACGTCTCCTTGAAGAATTTTCTATCAAGAATACAGGGAGGAAGCTCGAACTTCCCTTTCTCTGATGCTCGGCTAAGGTCCACTATTTCATTGGCTCTGGACCGCTTAAACCGTGAGGCCAAAGGCAGGGGAGATCCCTGGGCAGAAGTTAGCGAAGAGCTCCCCGCAGCAAGTAGAGGAGGAGGAGCAAGTTGGGCAAATCGAGTCTTTGGGGTGGGCGCCTCGGGCTTGTTCCTCGCCATAGCAGTTTTCACCATTCTTTCGTGGGCGGAGGGCATCTCACCTGCGAAAACACAACAAACATATTAGATGATGAAGAAATATAATTCAGGCAAGTTAAAATAACTAAAACTACCGAGCAGCTTGTAAGCGTCCGCGGGAGTCTTGCACTCCAAAAGTGCCTTTGTATTAATGTATCGGTACTCTACCCGCTGGCTATCGTCCTCCTCAAAAATAGAACTCCCCTTCTTCGTCCAACATTCAGCAAGTCTAAAAGAATTCACATAGTTCACCAGCTTTTAGTAGCTGGCCAGATCTTGCCCGTCCAGCATGTTCGGCTGAGAAACGTAATGTAAGTTCCTGGATTGGCTGGAATTTTGGTAAAACAACAAGGTGTTCAATGCTGATGTCATGGTGTTGATGTTGCAGCATTGAGTCTTAGTACTGGGCTGTACTAAGTTGTGAAGGTTAACTATGTTTGATGTCATGGGCTTGATGTCATAACATTGCACTTAACATTGGGCTGTGTTAAGGTTGCTAGTTGCTGAAGTGGATGTCTGATGTCACATAGGTGACGTTGTAACATCAGACCTGCAGAACTGAAGCTAATGACAGCATGGGCTTGTTGTTATTAGGGTCGCGTATTAGCTGGAATTGTGGAGAGTGTTGACTCGTTGGATGAGAATATCTTGGGCTAGATATTTTCTGTTACATGGGAGATTTGATTGCAGGTTTGTTGGAGAATTAAAAGGTGGAAGACTTAAAAAGATTTTGGGGATAAAATCTGTTTTAAAAGATTCAGTTTTTAATTAACAAATCTGATCAAATATTGTGACAAATCCAATCCAAATTCAAGGAGCTATATAAAGCGCACAAGACCAAGGAAGAAGGTACAGAAAACAGATTGAAGATCAAGAGCTGGAGGCTTAGAGTCTAGGGTTTGTTTAGAGTACTTGTAATCACACTATTCTAGGTTTGAATAGGTGTTGAATTTTCTGTCCTCTCTAGAAGTTGTGAAGCAATAGAGAGTTGTTGATTGATCGAAGCTAGGAAGCAAGATCAAGGGATCTCAAAGAGGTTGTTCTTTGAGTGTTTTAGGGGATTGAGTAGTGTTCTCATATCTAAGTGGTTTCTTAGGTAGAAAGTCACTAGTAGAGTATAAGTTTAGGAGATTGTCAACTGGTGTGTTGAGTCTGTAAATTATATCTACAAGTAGTGAAATTCATCCCTGGCTTGGTAGCCCCCAGACGTAGGTAGTTAGACCGAACTGGGTGAACAATTCCTTGTGTTTTCCTGTTGCTTATTCTGTCCATTATTGCAGAGTGTGTTGTTGTGACATCGCACCTTAACATCACACGTCTGGTACCAGAATTTCAATTGGTATCAGAGCAGGCATCCTGTCTGTCTCTGGGTGAGATCTAGGGAAGTTACTTTCTGGTGAAAGATGGACAAAGAGGTTGGAGGATTCATCAACAGACCCCCTATCTTGGATGGCTCAAACTATGAGTATTGGAAGCCTAGAATGACTACCTTTTTAAAGTCATTAGACAGCAGAGCTTGGAAGGCTGTCATCAAAGAGTGGAAAGCTCCAGAGGTGTGTGAGAAAGATGAGGCTGGCAAGGATAAAGAAGGCACCTCAAAGCCAAAACCTGAAGAAGAGTGGACCAAGGAGGAAGATGAGCTTGCCCTTGGAAATTCCAAAGCTCTAAATGCCATATTCAATGGAGTGGATAAAAATATCTTCAGGTTGATCAATACCTATGAAGTTGCTAAGGAAGCTTGGGGTATTTTGCAGGTAACACATGAAGGAACATCGAGAGTCAAGATGTCAAGACTTCAGATTTTAACATCAAAATTTGAAAGTCTAAAGATGAAGGATGAGGAGACCATTCATGACTTCCACATGAATGTTCTAGAGCTGGCAAATGCTTCCAGTGCTCTAGGTGAGAAAATGTCTGATGAAAAGCTGGTGAGGAAGATTCTTAGATCCCTCCCCAAAAAATACAAGATGAAGGTTACTGCTATTGAAGAGTCACAAGACATCAGCAAGATGAGAGTAGATGAGCTCATTGGATCTCTTCAAACCTTTGAGCTTGGGTTGAATGAGGAAGAACCAGAAAAGAAGCCAAAGAATATAGCTCTGGTGTCAAATGATCAAGAGGAAGAAGGGAAGAGTTCTGAATCCCAGGATGACTTATCTCAGGCCATAACAATGCTGGGAAGACAATTCAACAAAGTGTTAAAAAGGTGGAACAATAACTACAAGCCTAGGGTCAAGAACAGTTCTTCTGACATCAGTAAGCCTAAAGAGAAAGATGAAAAGAAGCCTGCCCAGGATAAAGGTGTTCAATGCGTAGAATGTGAAGGGTATGGACATATTAAGAAAGAATGTCCCACATTCTTGAAGAAACTGAAGAAGGGGATGTCAGTCTCCTGGTCTGAATCTGATAGTGAAAATGAAGATGAGTCAGCAAGGCATGCTAGAGCCTTAACAGGAACAATTGTGTCAGATGATGACAGTGATGAAGAAATAACCTATGAGGAACTAGCATCTACGTATCGAGAGCTGTGTTTGAAAAGTGCTGAAATTTATCAAGAAAACAAGTGTCACAAACAACAGATTGCTCAGCTTGAAAGTGAAAAAGCTGATCGAGAGAACGAAGTTGTACTTGTTAAGTCTCAATTGGAGCAGATGACAAAATTTGTTAGGATGATGAACAGTGGTACTACTAATCTGGATAAAATTCTTCAGTCTGAGAAAGCAGCTGGAGATAAATCAGGAATAGGATATGTGGCCAGCACTTCAGGAACAACAAGAGAGATGTCTCAACCTGTGTCTCAACATCAACCCAAGAGACAGAATCCTACATCAAAGAAGAATAGTCCTCAGTCTCAAGGAGTTAATCAGCATACGCCTCCCCAATTTCACAAGAACTTGGAGACTGCTGGGTGCAATCAGAACAGGGTTCATCATCATAAGAACAGGAATGGAAACAAATTCAACAAAGCTGTTCCTCATTGCTATGGAAGAAGGAAGCCACATCACCATAGTAGACAGCCTAAGAGACAGCATCATCAGTACATGAAAAGACAACTCAACTATGGTATAAGAAGACAAAAGTATAAGTGGCAGTCACAGCCCTATCAAAGCAGAAGAAGATGCTTCTACTGTGGTAGGATCGGGCATATCCAGTCCTCATGCTTCAAGCTACATGGTTATCCTAATCCTGCTCCTCAACCCAAAGAGGTAAGAACTAAAGTGGTGAAGAAATGGATACCTAAAGTTATCAGCTTGATAGCTCACACCTCCTTAAGGGTTTCTACCAAAGATGACTGGTATTTTGACAGTGGGTGTTCAAGACACATGACTGGAGTAAAGAATCTGCTCGTTGATGTGAAACCTCAGACTTCTGGCTACGTGACATTCGGTGATGGAGTCAAAGGGGAGATAAAGGGGATTGGCAAACTAAATTGTGCCAATGCTCCCAGACTGGAGAATGTCCTACTTGTTAAAGGACTAGCAGCAAATTTGATTAGTATCAGTCAACTATGTGATCAAGGATTCAAAGTAGACTTCACTAAGTCTGAATGTGTGGTCAAAGATGACAAAGGAGAAGTAATCATGAAGGGAGACAGGTCAAAGGACAATTGCTATCTGTGGGCACCTCAAAACTCTGAGTCATCCACGTGTGTGCTTGCTAAAGAAGATGAAGTCAAAATCTGGCATCAGAAGTTGGGACATCTTCACCTAAAGGGAATGAAAAGAATTATCTCCTCAGAGGCAGTCAGAGGGATTCCCAAACTGAGCATTGAGGAAGGAAAAGTGTGTGGAGACTGTCAAAAAGGAAAGCAGACAAAGATGTCTCATCCGAAGCTTCAACATGACACCACCTCCAAGGTGTTGGAGCTTCTTCATATGGATCTGATGGGACCCATGCAGGTTGAAAGTCTAGGTGGAAAGAGATATGCTTATGTTGTCGTGGATGACTACTCAAGATACACTTGGGTAAATTTCACCAAAGACAAATCTGAAGTGTTTGATGTCTTCAAAGAGCTCTGCCAAAGACTCCAAACGGAAAAGGAGAGTAAGGTCATCAGAATAAGAAGTGATCATGGAAGAGAGTTTGAGAATAGCAAGTTTGAAGAATTTTGCTCAACTGAAGGAATAAGTCATGAGTTTTCATCACCTATCACACCTCAGCAAAATGGAGTTGTTGAAAGGAAGAACAGAACTATACAAGAATCGGCAAGAGCAATGATTCATGCCAAGAAACTTCCTTATCACTTCTGGGCAGAAGCCATGAACACTGCCTGCTATATTCACAACACAGTTACCCTAAGAAGAGGGACTTCATCTACTCTGTATGAGCTGTGGAAGGGGAGGAAACCAAATGTCAAATACTTTCATGTATTTGGAAGTAAATGTTATATTCTGACTGATAGGGAGCAAAGAAGAAAACTAGATTCCAAGAGTGATGAAGGAATCTTTTTGGGATACTCTACTAATAGCAGAGCTTATAGAGTCTTCAACTCCAGAACCAAAGTTATGATGGAGTCTATCAATGTTGTGATAGATGATGAAGATAAGCAGGAAGTTAAGAATGTTATAGAAGATGTTGAAACACCTGCTGGTGAAGCATCTCTTGATGTTGAAGAAAGAAATACCTCTCCTGGTACCACTAATGCTGAGCCTGAACAACCTCAGAAAGATCCTTCAATCAGAATCCAGAAGGACCATCCCAAGGAACTAATTATAGGCGATCCAAATTCTGGAGTAAGAACTAGATCTAGAGAAGTCATTGCTAGCTCATGCTTTGTTTCCAAAATTGAGCCAAAGAATGTCAAGGAAGCTTTGACAGATGATTTTTGGATAAGTGCCATGCAAGAAGAACTGGAGCAGTTCAGAAGAAATGATGTCTGGGATCTAGTGCCAAGACCAGAAGGGGTGAATGTTATTGGAACAAAATGGATCTTCAAAAACAAGTCAGACGAGCTTGGAGTAGTCACAAGAAACAAAGCCAGACTTGTTGTACAGGGCTATACTCAAGTAGAGGGAGTTGATTTTGATGAGACTTTTGCTCCAGTGGCTAGATTAGAATCCATCAGGCTTCTCTTAGGTGTGGCCTGTAACCTAAGATTCAAGCTGTTCCAAATGGATGTGAAGAGTGCCTTTCTGAATGGCTATCTGAATGAAGAAGTCTATGTTGATCAACCGAAAGGATTCACTGATCCAAACTTCCCCAATCATGTGTTCAAACTGAGGAAAGCTCTATATGGCTTAAAACAAGCTCCAAGGGCATGGTATGAAAGGCTAACAGAATTCTTAACAGCTAGTGGATATAGAAAGGGAGGGGTAGACAAAACCCTGTTTGTCAAAGAAGAAGGCGGAAAGTTGATGGTAGCCCAAATCTATGTGGATGACATAGTATTTGGGGGAATGTCAGAAGCTATGGTCAAACAGTTTGTTCAACAAATGCAATCTGAATTTGAAATGAGTTTGGTGGGAGAACTCAGCTACTTTCTTGGACTACAAGTCAGACAAATGGAGGACTCTATCTTTATTTCTCAGAGCAAGTATGCTAAGAGTACAGTAAAGAAATTTGGCCTGGATAAAGCAAATCACAAAAGAACTCCTGCTCCTACACATTTGAAGTTATCCAAAGATGAGAATGGAGTGAGTGTGGACCAAAGCTTGTACAGAAGTATGATTGGGAGTTTGCTATACCTCACAGCAAGCAGGCCTGACATTTCATTTGCTGTTGGAGTATGTGCAAGATATCAGTCTGATCCTAAGGTAAGTCACTTAAACCAAGTAAAGAGGATTATGAAATATGTGAATGGGACAAGTGACTATGGGATGTTGTACAGTCATAATACTGGAACTGAGTTAAAAGGATACTGTGATGCTGATTGGGCTGGAAGTGCAGATGATAGGAAAAGCACTTCAGGAGGCTGTTTCTTTCTAGGGAATAATCTGATTTCCTGGTTCAGCAAGAAACAGAACTGTGTGTCTCTCTCAACTGCAGAAGCTGAGTATATAGCAGCAGGAAGTAGTTGCTCTCAGCTAGTGTGGATGAAGCAGATGTTGAGTGAATACAATGTCGAGCAAGATGTTATGACTTTATACTGTGATAATTTGAGTGCCATTAACATCTCTAAAAATCCTATACAGCACAGTAGGACTAAGCACATAGATATAAGGCATCACTTCATAAGAGATCTGGTTGAAGATAAAATCGTTACCTTAGAACATGTAGCGACAGAGAATCAACTGGCTGACATATTCACTAAAGCCTTAGATGCAAACCAATTTGAAAGATTAAGAAGCAAATTGGGAATCTGCATTCATGAAGACTAAATTTGCAAAAGGGGTTGTGGGCAGTTGGAGGTTCTGGGCTTGTGTGTAGCCAACTGCCAGGAGATAATTGTCTAATTATGGCTAAAAAGGGGGAGAGTTAAAAGTTAAAAATTTCCATGAGGAGAAGAGTAGTTGCTGCTAAAAGAATAAAAATAAAAGGTGTTTAGTTGAAAAGTAATGATGCAGCTGTGGAGGGGGAGTATAGACAGCATGGTTGTGAAGCTGCTAGTGAAGTATTCATAGCATTGAAGAGTGGAGAGTGCAGCAAAGCAGACATCAAGGGGGAGATGTGCTGCACATTGTGAGCTACTGAACAACTGTGATGCTGGTTCAAGTTTTTTGAGGGGGAGCACCAATTGGCTATTGTCAATAATGAAGATGGTGCTGCAGCAGATCAAGTAATGAAGACTATATGAAGATTGTCAAACTGCTGCAAGTTAAAGTTTCAAAATATTGAAGATATTCTGCTGCTGAAGTCTCTGAAGATGCAGAGATTGTTTTAGCCAAAATTAGCCAAAGGGGGAGATTGTAAGTTCCTGGATTGGCTGGAATTTTGGTAAAACAACAAGGTGTTCAATGCTGATGTCATGGTGTTGATGTTGCAGCATTGAGTCTTAGTATTGGGCTGTACTAAGTTGTGAAGGTTAACTATGTTTGATGTCATGGGCTTGATGTCATAACATTGCACTTAACACTGGGCTGTGTTAAGGTTGCTAGTTGCTGAAGTGGATGTCTGATGTCACATAGGTGATGTTGTAACATCAGACCTGCAGAACTGAAGCTAATGACAGCATGGGCTTATTGTTATTAGGGTCGCGTATTAGCTGGAATTGTGGAGAGTGTTGACTCGTTGGATGAGAATATCTTGGGCTAGATATTTTCTATTACATGGGAGATTTGATTGCAGGTTTGTTGGAGAATTAAAAGGTGGAAGATTTAAAAAGATTTTGGGGATAAAATCTATTTTAAAAGATTCAGTTTTTAATTAACAAATCTGATCAAATATTGTGACAAATCCAATCCAAATTCAAGGAGCTATATAAAGCGCACAAGACCAAGGAAGAAGGTACAGAAAACAGATTGAAGATCAAGAGCTGGAGGCTTAGAGTCTAGGGTTTGTTTAGAGTACTTGTAATCACACTATTCTAGGTTTGAATAGGTGTTGAATTTTCTGTCCTCTCTAGAAGCTGTGAAGCAATAGAGAGTTGTTGATTGATCGAAGCTAGGAAGCAAGATCAAGGGATCTCAAAGAGGTTGTTCTTTGAGTGTTTTAGGGGATTGAGTAGTGTTCTCATATCTAAGTGGTTTCTTAGGTAGAAAGTCACTAGTAGAGTATAAGTTTAGGAGATTGTCAACTGGTGTGTTGAGTCTGTAAATTATATCTACAAGTAGTGAAATTCATCCCTGGCTTGGTAGCCCCCAGACGTAGGTAGTTAGACCGAACTGGGTGAACAATTCCTTGTGTTTTCCTGTTGCTTATTCTGTCCATTATTGCAGAGTGTGTTATTGTGACATCGCACCTTAACATCACACGTCTGGTACCAGAATTTCACGTAACCATTGGGCTCCTTAGAGAAATGATTCCCACTCCACTGATAGGGAAATTTGAACTCTCTGTCCCCGATCAGCTTCCCATTCTCGTCGCGCTTGTCGTTACCATTCTCGTCAATCAACACCACCCAGACATACGTGTTATCCTGGGCCCTCTCCGACACAGGCTCTATAATGTAGAACCTCTCCTTAAACGTCTGGATTGACTCTGAGAAGGGCTTGAACAGCTTTCGGGGCTGCTTCAACGACACCCAGCCATATCTCCTCCCCGTGACCTGCCGCTGAAGATGAAATATAGTGAAAAACAAAGTCAGTGTGGGTCTGACCTTCAGGAACTCACAGGTTAACTCGAAGGCGCGGATGAATGCCAATGAGTTGGGATGCAGCTGCAAAGGGCCAGATCCAGGTGCACGAAGACAGACTGCTGGAAATCGGTGAAGGGCAGCCTCAACCCTAGCTCCTTGAAGGCATACTCATACATAGTGAATCTCTCCCCAAAGTCTGAACAGATCCGACCGTCTTGGGAGGGGAAATGTACCTTCCATTCCCCCTCTGGTCTAACATCCATGAAGACGTCACCGGTGAAAGTCGCAAAGATGGATTCGTGCTCTGCAGGCTCAGCCACCAACCACTCCTCAGCAGGATTCTCCTCGAGCTCCTCCCCGACTTCGTTGGGGATGGTTGAAGCCTCCGTGCTACTGCTCTCCGAGGAGCTCTCCTCAGACGAATCTATTAAAATTTCCCCGTCGGGCCCGATCGCCATCACCTGAAAAACAGAGGACAAAAGTGAATTCGACGCAAAATCAAATCCACCCTTCCACCGCTGGTCAAGTGAAAGGGCGCACGAAGGTCCGAGGACGTCGTCCCCGACCTAAGCCCTAAATTAAACAAAATATCAAGAGTCTCCCACTAGGAGGTGCTCAGGGCAGATCCCTCACACAACGAGGAGCTTCCTCTAGTCACTTCCCATTTTCCATTTGAAGCTTCACCGAAAACTTCAAACGTTCACCGAAAAATTCAAACGTTCACCGAAAACTTCATCAGAGCACTGGGAACTGAGTAGCCGCGATGGTTACTTAGGCGTCATCATCGCAATGTCGCCAGAGATTGCCCTACTCCCAGTTCTCTAAAGGGCTCCGGCGGCCACGTAAGCTGCAGAGGTTGGCCCAGCCACCGTCCGCCACCAATAACCGCCAGGAAAACACCACTATGTCTCATAAATCTAACCTAACCACATGCATTCTAAAACGAAAATGAGAAAGCTGGAAAAAGACTAAGAGTTGGATGACTTACGTGGTCGGAGAAGTTGGAAGAAAGTTCTCAAAGCTTGCACGGAGGCTACAGCGGCGGACGACGACGGCGGCGAGCTAAATTCTCTGAAGAAGACGAAAAAAGAAGAGAGAGAAACGAAAGTGTGAAATGGACAGATTCTCTCTCCTTTTATACTGTTGGGGAGCACGTGCAGGTCATAATGGCTACAGACTGGCCATCATTGCCTAATTACTGTAGCACAGGGCTCGAGGCACACGTGGCACTGTAGCGAGCGATTTTGGACGTGGTTCTTAAGCACTGTCGCTCTGGGGTACTACAGGTCGATTCATTTTTTATCCTATTAAGCTGACTAAGGAAGGGAAATAGATGTCTCCAATTAACCCTGCTTGCACACTGAGTTTAAACAGATGAGTGTTGGTTTACAGATGTGGTTAAGATTGTGGGCCTCTCTCTGCTTATTTTGCTAAAAAAATGAAATGACGGGACTATGTTATTGGTAGGATGTTATGACTGATGCTTTTCGATTGACGTATGAAGGTACAGAATTTTGGGTTTTTGATTAATGTGCTCACTAAGACTCTTTTGCAATCTTATGCCTACGTATTCCCGTTTAACGAAACAGGGAAATCAGAGCGATCGTAGTTCGTCCTATTTTATGGGAGGAAAAAGGTTGTTTTGGTGTCTTGTTCAAAGCCCAAGATATGAAGCTAAAGGTGGTTTGTATCTTGTTCAAAGCCCAAGATGTGAAGCTGAAGGGTCTTGACTTTAGAGAGAATTTGTCATCTCTAAAGAGGGGTAGTTTGTCACTACTGTTGGGTGACTGGTTATAAAGGAGAATTACTTTAACTAGGATATGTGAATCCAGCAATGCCATAATTTCCTTTATAGGGGATTTTTAACCTGAAGGAGAAGACTTTAACTCAGTGTAGAGCAATGTTATCTTTCCTTAGGAATTTCAATGCTAAAAGAGGGACAGTGGCGTGCATGTAAATAATCCAGAGGCTTGCCGCTTACAGCAATTTAGATGGGGGGAAAAGGAGTCGTTGATGTTTGTATACTGTGAGAATGGCACGGATTTTAGATGCTAAAAGGTTGATTGACTCAACCGGGGTTTCCATATACAAAGCCTAAGAGGAGGCTATTGACCCAATAAGATGGTGTTTTTATGTGTCTCGTACGAAGCCTGAGAGAGAGGCTAAAAGGGTTGACTCAACAAGAGAGTACTAACAAGTGACTGACTCAACAAGAGAGTGTAACACCCCCAATCTATACCCCCAAGCTATTAAAGCGATAAATAAAATTCAAAATTTCATCAGAGTATAATTAAACATACACGGTATAGACCGAGGGGTCACATCAATTTGAGACAAACATACAACACCTGCTCATATAGATATGCAATAACTCAGGTAGTAATACACCCATAATCTAATTACAGAATAAAAGCGGAAAATCCGTAACTGAATATCAACATATATATATATATATATATATATATATATATCATGGAAGTTTGTTTGTCATATACAACCATACATGTACAATCCAACGGATACATATACACAAATCAAAATAAGCACACTCGATCACCCCGACTACCCGATGTCACATATCAGAGCCGACCGACAAAAGAATGAAGACCCTAGCTTCCCAAAAAGACCTCCAGCAACTCTAATCTGCAATGCCTCATAGAGCATTATAAAACAGCAGAAGGGTGAGAAAAACAATCATATTACAGTTGCATATAATTATATATTAACACAGAAATGCACAAGTAAAATATTCTCACCACAAATACACCACAATCAAATACAACACAACACAGTACAATTCTCAAGTTTCAAATACCACTACACATCAGTCATACACAATACACTCATCATCAATACAATTACACATATTCCATCTCGTCAATCACATTCACAAATCCATACCCAATTAATTCATGGTTTATGCAAATGAACAGAGACCGACACAACGACTCTTATGCAATGCACATGCGGTACCGACTTCCAATATTTCTCATCACTAGTTCACTCAGGAACTCTGCTGGAACCATCGCTCGTTACTTAGTGTAACTCCCCGTCGGGCATACGATGTTCCCCGTCGCTCACACCTCTTTGTATAAGGCACACGGCATTTATGGGTCGCTCACACCTCATTGTATAAGGCACACAACCCGATCGCTCACACCTCTTTGTATAAAGCACACGATCGTCTATAATCATCGCTCACACCTCTTATTTTTAAGGCACACGGTCCATCCGATCGTTAACACCTCTTATTTTTAAGGCACACGATGTTATAGTGGATTCCCTCTAGAATCAATCCGTCACTCAGGACGTCACAAGAATACATATCATGATGCTTGGCATACAATGACTCATGACATTCAAAATGCATACACATACACATCCACAATCATGCATATATCATCAATTACCACACATTGCATTTTCTTGCCCTAAGGCCACCAATCATTATCACCATATGTATTTCATGCATTTACATCACACCACAGTACGCAAGTCATAAAATATCCACACCAACAACATATTGCACATACACATCAAGTTCACCCAATTAAACGACAAAAGTCGAAAACAAAACAACACATTTCCTAATTCCTGACATAATTTAATCGGCCAATAATCTCAAAACCATCATCATAAAAAAGAACATTTTATAAGCTTTCTAACGCATCCAACCACGCCTCAAACCGAACCACGGATCAAAAGTTATGAATTTTCAAAGAAAAGAATTTATTGAGAAACAGCCAAATTCGCCTGGCGAATTAGGAATTTGCCTGGCGGATCCCCATTCGCCAGCACTTCGCCTAGCATTTCGCCTGGTGGATTCCATTTGCCAGCACTTCACCTGGCGAATTAGTGGCGAGTCACAAATTTAGAAAAACCCCAAGAGTTACAGAAGCTACCCCATTTCTGTCATTCCAAATTCGCTTGGCGACTTACCATTTCGCCTGGCGAATCACCCTTCGCCAGCACTTCGCCTAGCGAATGAGTGACGAGACTCAATTCGCCTGGCGAATCCCAAATTCTCCTGGCGAATCACACCAGAACCAGAAAAATTCTGTTACGGGTTACACGATCCAAAACCCCCAAAAACCTCATTTTTCATTCCAAATCAACTCCAACCACAAAACAATTATCAGCAATGACTCATAAACACATGGTGATCATACAACGCAAATTATATCGATTTCCGACCGCGAAAACATCGATTCCTAATCATTTTATCATTTTCGCCCTAGAAGTGAAAAACATGGAAAACAAGAGAAACATCCAAACACACACATACATAGTCATACACAAACATAGTATAATCGAGTTTCGCACCCTTACCCGATTTAATCGTGTTCTAGAAAGTCGGTTGATTGATTTCCAAGTTTTCCAAATTCTCTCTTTTCCTCTCTTCTCCTTTTCTTTTCTTCTTCTCTTCTTTTTCTTTCCCCTTACCATTTTTCTCTCTTTCTATTCTATTATATTCTAACTTAACAAAATAAATCAAAATGCCCAAATTACCCCTACACTCAAATATCTCGCAAATGTTCCCAAAACGCGATAAAATATATTCACGACGAAAACCAACATATTTTCACATAAAAGTCAGAAATTAAATAATATAATAATAAAATACTCAAAACGACTCAAATAAATAAAACGACAAAACTAACAAAACTGACCGGGGCGTTACAACTCTCCCCCACTTAGAAATTTTCGTCCTCGAAAATCTTACCCGAGACGAACAACTCTGGATACAACTCCCTCATCTGACTCTCCAACTCCCAAGTCAAATTGCCCTCAGCAGCGCCTCCCCACGCCACCTTCACAAGTGCAATATCCTTGCCCCGCAACCTCTTCAACTCGCGATCTAAAGTACTCACCGGTAAAGCCTCGACTGTAAGGTTCTCCCTTACCTCACCCTCATCCATCAGAATCACATGCGACGGATCCAGAATATACTTTCGAACCTGTGAAACATGGAACACATCATGCAAATTCGACAGATTCGGCGGCAACGCCACCCGATAAGCCACAACACCCACTCTCGTAGATATCTGGTAAGGACCAATAAATCGAGAAGTAAGCTTCTTCGATTTCAATGCACGACCAACACCCGTTACCGGCGTAACCCTTAGAAATACATGATCACCCTCTTGAAACTCAAGATCCTTCAGCCTCCGATCATGATAACTCTTTTGTCTACTCTGAGAAGCCTTCATTTTCTCACGAATAAACTTCACCTTGTCTGTAGTCTGCTGTACCAACTCCGGTCCAACCACTGCTCTCTCGCCCGATTCATGCCAACACAACGGTGTCCGACATCTTCATCCATATAATGCTTCAAACGGTGTCATTCCAATACTAGAATGGAAACTGTTATTATACGTGAATTCCACCAACGCAAGATAACTATCCCATGCACCACCTTGTTCCAACACACACGCTCTCAACAAATCTTCCAAAGACTGAATCGTTATCTCTGACTGCCCATCCATCTGTGGATGATAAGCCGAACTCAACCTCAATTTAGAACCCAACGCCTTCGGTAAACTTTCCCAAAATCTCGAGGTAAACCTTGGATCTCGATCCGAAACAATACTTAACGGAGCCCCATGCAACTTCACAATCACACTGATATAAATCTCAGTTAACCGCTCCAAAGAAAAACTGATGTCAATCGGAATGAAATGAGCCGATTTAGTCAATCTGTCCACAACCACCCAAATAGCATTATGACCTCGCTGAGTATTCGGCAACCCCGTTACAAAATCCATAGAAATGCTATCCCATTTCCATTTCGGAATATCCAACGGTTGCAACAAACCACTCGGCCTCTGATGTTCCACTTTCGACTTCTGGCACGTCAAACAAGCATACACAAACTGAGCCACATCTCTTTTCAAACCAGACCACCAGAAAATATTTTTCAAATCTTGGTACATCTTATTCGCTCCCGGATGTATACTCAAATTACTCCGGTGTCCTTCTTCCAAAATCATCCGTTTCAAATCCGAATCGTCCGGAATACAAATTCGCCCACGGAACCTCAACACACCATTAACATCCACTTGAAAATCACTACTCGCATCTTTTCCACCAACCAATATCAAATCCACTAATTTCACATCCGACTTCTGTTTCTCACTTACCGTCGTCAGAAAATCATTCGTAACCTTCAACATACCCAACCTCACACTATCCGACGTCACTTCACATACCAAACTCAAATCTCTAAACGATTCCAAAAACTCCCACTCCTTAACCATTAAAGCGGACATATGCAAAGATTTCTGGCTCAATGCATCGGCTACCACATTAGCTTTACCAGGATGGTAATTCAAGCCAAAGTCGTAGTCCTTCAAAAATTCCAACCATCTCCGCTGCCTCATATTCAATTCCTTCTGATCGAACAGATATTTCAAACTTTTGTGATCACTAAAGACTTCAAACCTCACACCAAAAAGATAATGCCTCCAAATCTTCAATACAAACACCACAACCGCTAATTCCAAATCATGCGTAGGGTAATTCTTCTCATGCACTCTTAATTGCCTTGAAGCATACGCCACGACCTTACCGTTTTGCATTAGCACCCCACCTAGACCAATCAAAGACGCATCACAATACACCACAAATGGTTCAGTAGGATTCGGCAAAATCAAAATCGGAGTTGTCGTCAATCTTCTCTTCAGCTTATTAAAACTTTCCTCACACTGAAGATCCCAAATGAACGCTTGCCCTTTACAAGTCAACTGGGTCAAAGGAAGTGCTAGTTTAGAAAACCCTTCAATAAACCTTCGATAATAACCGGCCAAACCCAAAAAGCTTCGAATTTCAGTAACAAATCTCGGAGCCTCCCATTGTAGAACTGCTTCTACTTTAGATGGATCCACAGCAATACCATTACCTAAAATTACGTGTCCAAGAAAACTCACTTCCGACAACCAAAACTCACACTTAGACAATTTGGCAAAAAGTTTCTTTTCCTTCAAAACCTGCAAAACAATACGCAAATGCTCCGCGTGCTCCTCCCAAGACTTAGAATAAATCAATATGTCATCAATAAACACAACAACAAATCGATCCAAATGCTCGTGGAAAATACGATTCATGTACTCCATAAACACAGCTGGCGCATTAGAAACCCCGAACGGCATCACAGAATATTCATAATGACCGTAACGTGTCCTAAAAGCCGTCTTCTGAATATCTTCCTCTTTCACCCTAATCTGATGATATCCCGACCTTAAGTCAATCTTACTGAACACACAAGCACCAACCAACTGATCCATCAAATCATCAATTCTCGAAAGAGGATACTTATTCTTAATCGTCACTTTATTCAACTGGCGATAATCAATACACAACCGCATACTTCCATCTTTCTTTTTCACCAATAAAACTGGAGCACCCCAAGGAGAAACACTTGGCCTCACAAACCTCTTCTCCAACAATTCATTCAATTGCTTCTTCAACTCTACCAACTCAGATGCTGACATACGATAAGGTGCCATAGAAACAGGTCTAGTACCAGGAACTAGATCTATCAAAAACTCCACCTCTCTCTCTCTGGCGGCAAGTCCGAAATATCCTCAGGAAACACTTCAGGAAAATCACACACAACTGGAAACACATCAAGCGACACTTGACTATCCACGGATAACAAAGTAAACAACCCGAACAACTGAGCTTCATCCGCCAAAAGTCTCTTCAACTCTTTGGTAGATAAGAAACTCGAGTCTTCGTCTTCTTTAAGAGAAGGAAACCTTACTAACTTATGATAACAATCAATATGAACCCGATTGAATTGCAACCAATTCATTCCCAGAACCACATCCAAACCTTCCAACGGCAAACACACTAAATCCATTTCAAAGTCTTTACCATAAATGGTCAAAGGATAACTTAAACAAACCAAAGAAGTAGTTACTGACCCCATCGCTGGAGTATCAATAACCATCTCACCATCTATCAAAGACAACACAAGATTCAAACGCTTAGTGCACTCAGATGAAATAAACGAATGAGTCGCTCCAGTATCAATAATAGCAACTAAAGGCGTACTATTAATAAAACAAGTACCTCGGATCAGACGATCTGCACTTGAAGTCTGAGTCCCTGCCAATGCAAAAACTTTCCCACCAGCTGGAGCTTGCTTCGGTTTCTGACACTTCGTACTAATATGTCCAAGCTCACCACAATTAAAGCACTTCATCACATTCCTCTTACAATCAGCTGCAATGTGTCCTATACCTCCACAGTTAAAACACTTCCTAAAATCTTTCTTACATTCGAACTGACGATGTCCCACTTCACCACACCTATAACGCCTCAAAGGACCAGACATACCTCCACCACTTGACCTTCGATCAAAAGTACCCATTGGTTTACCCTTATCAGTTGGTGTTACATACGGCCCACCACAGAACTGTTGCTTCCCTTTTCTGTCACTCACACTCCTGTAGTGGGTAGAACGAGCCTTACTATCCTCTTCATAAATCCTACAACATTCCACCAAATCAGAAAACCTTCTTATCCTTTGATAACCAATTGCTTACTTAATCTCAGGACACAATCCGCTCTCATACTTCACACACTTAGAAAACTCTGCAGTCGCTTCAGCATAATGAGGATAAAACTGCACAAGCTCCACAAACTTAGCAGTGTAATCAACAACAGATAGATTACCTTGTTTTAGTTCCAAGAACTCAATTTCCTTCTTTCCTCTAACATCCTCGGGAAAATACTTTCTCAGAAACTCCTGGCTAAACAATTCCCAAGTAACTTCTTCATCCCCAGCTTCCAACACCTGACAAGTACTAACCCACCAGTCATCCGTCTCACCTTACCGTCCTCCGCACAATCCATAACTCGGAAAATCCTTTCAATCTCTTTCAACCAAATCTATGCACCATCACGATTGTGTCTCCCTTTGAAGACAGGCGGTCTGTTCTTCCTGAACTCATCATTACCCGCAGCGTGAGGTGCACCCTGCACAGCTCGGGCCATTGCTTGCATCGCAGCAGCCAAAGCAGCATCGTTCCTACTAGCCATATTCTGTTCATTTCCAATAACAGAAACTATGGTTAAACAAACAGCTCACTCCACACGCCACACAAACCAGGACTGACATAACCAGACACGAACTGACACTGACTGGCTCTGATACCACTTAATGTAACACCCCCAATCTATACCCCCAAGCTATTAAAGCGATAAATAAAATTCAAAATTTCATCAGAGTATAATTAAACATACACGGTATAGACCGAGGGGTCACATCAATTTGAGACAAACATACAACACCTGCTCATACAGATATGCAACAACTCAGGTAGTAATACACCCACAATCCAATTACAGAATAAAAGCGGAAAATCCGTAACTGAATATCAACATATATATATATATATATATATATATATATATATATATCATGGAAGTTTGTTTGTCATATACAACCATACATGTACAATCCAACGGATACATATACACAAATCAAAATAAGCACACTCGATCACCTCGACTACCCGGTGTCACATATCAGAGCCGACCGACAAAAGAATGAAGACCCTAGCTTCATAAAAAGACCTCCAGCAACTCTAACCTGCAATGCCTCATAGAGCATTATAAAACAGCAGAAGGGTGAGAAAAACAATCCTATTACAGTTGCATATAATTATATATTAACACAGAAATGCACAAGTAAAATATTCTCACCATAAATGCACCACAATCAAATACAACACAACACAGTACAATTCTCAAGTATCAAATACCACTACACATCAGTCATACACAATACACTCATCATCAATACAATTACACATATTCCATCTCATCAATCACATTCACAAATCCATACCCAATTAATTCATGGTTTATGCAAATGCACAGAGACCGGCACAACGACTCTTATGCAATGCACATGCGGTACTGACTTCCAATATTTCTCATCACTAGTTCACTCAGGAACTCTGCTGGAACCATCACTCGTTACTTAGTGTAACTCCCCGCCGGGCATACGATGTTCCCCGTCGCTCACACCTCTTTGTATAAGGCACACGACGTTTATGGATCACTCACACCTCTTTGTATAAGGCACACGACCCGATCGCTCACACCTCTTTGTATAAGGCACACGATCGTCTATAATCATCGCTCACACCTCTTATTTTTAAGGCACATGATCCATCCGATCGCTCACACCTCTTATATTTAAGGCACACGATGTTATAGCGGATTCCCTCTGGAATCAATCCGTCACCCAGGACATCAAAAGAATACATATCATGATGCTTGGCATACAATGACTCATGACATTCAAAATGCATACACATACACATCCACAATCATGCATATATCATCAATTACCACACATTGCATTTTCTTGCCCTAAGGCCACCAATCATTATCACCATATGTATTTCATGCATTTACATCACACCACAGTATGCAAGTCATAAAATATCCACACCAACAGCATATTGCACATACACATCAAGTTCACCCAATTAAACGGCAAAAGTCGACAACAAAACAACACATTTCCTAATTCCCAACATAATTTAATCAGCCAACAATCTCAAAACCATCATCATAAAAAAAACATTTTATAAGCTTTCTAACGCATCCAACCACGCCTCAAACCGAACCACGGATCAAAAGTTATGAATTTTCAAAGAAAATAATTTATTGAGAAACAGCCAAATTCGCCTGGCGAATTAGGAATTCGCCTGGCGGATCCCCATTCGCCAGCACTTCGCCTAGCATTTTGCCTGGCGGATTCCATTCACCAGCACTTCGCCTGGCGAATTAGTGGCGAGTCACAAATTTAGAAAAACTCCAAGAGTTACAGAAGCTACCCCATTTCTGTCATTCCAAATTCGCCTAGCGACTTATAATTTCGCCTGGCGAATCACCCTTCGCCAGTACTTTTCCTAGCGAATGAGTGGCGAGACTCAATTCGCCTGGCGAATCCCAAATTCGCCTGGCGAATCACACCAGAACCAGAAAAATTCTGTTACGGGTTACACGATCCAAAACCCCCAAAAACCTCATTTTTCATTCCAAATCAACTCCAACCACAAAACAATTATCAACAATGACTCATAAACACATGGTGATCATACAACGCAAATTATATCGATTTCCAACTGCGAAAACATCGATTCCTAATCATTTTATCATTTTCGCCCTAGGAGTGAAAAACATGGAAAACAAGAGAATCATCCAAACACACACATACATAATCATACACAAACATAGTATAATCGAGTTTCGCACCCTTACCCGATTTAATCGTGTTCTAGAAAGTCGGTTGATTGATTTCCAAGTTTTCCAAATTCTCTCTTTTCCTCTCTTCTCCTTTTCTTTTCTTCTTCTCTTCTTTTTCTTTCCCCTTACTATTTTTCTCTCTTTCTATTCTATTATATTATAACTTAACAAAATAAATCAAAATGCCCAAATTACTCCTACACTCAAATATCTCGCAAATGTTCCCAAAACGCGATAAAATATATTCACGACGAAAAATAACAATTTTCACATAAAAGTCAGAAATAAAATAATATAATAATAAAATACTCAAAACGACTCAAATAAATAAAACGACAAAACTAACAAAACTGACCGGGGCGTTACAGAGAGTGCTTTTATGTGTCTTGTACGAAGCCCAAGACGGAGGCTAAAGGTGTTTGACTAAACAAGAGAGTCTTTGTACCTCGTACGAAGCCCGAGATGAAGGCTGAAAATTTTTGACTCAACAAGAGAGTCTTTCATACTCAACTAGAGAGTGATTTAGTGTCTCGTACGAAGCCCGAGATGGAGGCTAAAAGGGACGTGACTCAACAAGAGAGTCTTTTATACCCAACAAGAGAGTGTTTTAGTATCTCGTACGAAATCCGAGATGGAGGCTGAAAGGTGATTGACTCAACAAGAGAGTCTTTTATACTCAACAAGAGAGTGTTTTTGTATCTCGTACGAAGCCCGAGATGGAGACTAAAAGTGTGGTTGACTCAACAAGAGAGTCTTTTATACTCAACAAGAGAGTGTTTTGTATCTCGTACAACGCCCGAGATGGAGGCTAAAAGTGAATTGACTCAACAAGAGAGTCTTTTATACTCAACAAGAGAGTGTGGGGAGAATCATTGTACAAAGCCCGAGAGGAGGCTATTGGTGCTGGTAACTGTTTCAGTTGAGTGACAGGTCCAGTATGTTGGATAAAGAGAAAATTAGATCTTATATGGGTAATGTTGTGCTTAGGGATTGATCAGAGGATCAGGTTTATTTCCTGTTCTTTAAGGAAATAGGAAATCCAAAGGGTATTGAGACTGTCCAAGTCTACGGATGTTTTTGAGAAATCGATTCTCGGGTAGTGAATGATCTTTGTACGATGCCCAAGAGAAGGCGGGTATGTTAAGGGATGAAGGTTAACCCATTAACTGGTCTGACATTTGACTCAGAAAGACAACTCTAGAAAATTGATGACTAGGTTCTGTTCCTATACCTGTAGAGGTCTCTGGGTCCTTGTACTAATCCCAAGAGAAGGCATGAGAGCTTTTAAAAAGCCGAAGGGTCCTTGTACAACGCCTAAGAGGAGGCGGGGATGCTTTTAAGAAGCCTGCGGGTTCCCAAACTCCGAGAAGTTCAAGACATGCCATTCACCGAGAATAGATCAAGCCAGGAAAGTTCGAGAATTCGGAAGAAACTCAAGAGATGCCATTCACGGAGAAAAGATCATCTCTGGGGAGTAGAGTTTCTTTGACGATTTCTAAGGGTGACAGTCTGAGAAAGGGTTCACCGAGAATGCTACCTTTCACGTCTCCATATTGTTTAACCCCAAGAGGAGGGAAGACTGTGTCTGGTAATCCTATGGGGATCTAGTTTTGTTTGTATTTAAGAGTGACTAACAGGGCTTTACCTAGTGCTAGACGTAGTTGCTGGGGAAAACTCTAAATAACTATACTAGTATTACACAGTTGATATTTGACGAGTATATAAAAGTTTGTGAAAGAAGACTTACAGTGAGCAGCCCCACAATACAATTATATATATGAAAGCGGATAAAGAAACCGGATAAACACTTACTCGGTTGTAGAGCTTCCATGTTGTTTAGTTAGTTGTTCAGCAAAGAAAGCTTTGATAATAATATTATATTCAAAATCAAAGGAGAAAGTGCTTTGAAAAGATTGTTGGGGCTTACAGCTCAAGGAGAGGCCCAAGGTTTTATCAGTGATTGCACTATTGTTTTGAATTTGTACAGAGGGATTTATACAAGTGAATGAGGCCCTAAAAGGTTTTCTGTATAAAGGGATGGGTCTTACACTCTCTCAAGAGGCCCAAAGGTTTATTTTTGTACAAGTGGTGGGGCTTACAGCTCAAGGAGAGGCCCAAGGGCTTGATTTTTCAACTGGCGATCGCGCCGAGGTTTTCTTTTAACGCAGAAGGACTTATACAATATCTAAGGCCCAAAATTATTTTGGTTAAAAGGGGATTGGGTCTTACACTCTATTAGAGGCCCAATAATTTTGAATGGGTCTTATAGCTCGAGGAGAGGCCCAAGGGATTTATTTTAAACAGACGATGATCGCGCCGAACTTTTTAAAATACAACGGGACTTTTACAACTTTTGAGGCCCAAAAAGGTTTGTATTTACAAAGGATTAGGTCTTACACTCTATTAGAGGCCCAATTATTTTTAAAGTTTTGTTTGAGTGAATATCAAGGAAACCCTAAATTTATTTTCTTTTAAAAGTAAATGTTTAAAGAAAATCAAATAAAATGAAAAAAAATACCAAATAAGTTTGAATAAACCACTTGTGATTTTTGTTGAGGGTTTGAAAAATGAGGTTTTTATCACAAGATGAATTAAAACTCATTTGGTTTTGATTTTCAAAGTAAATATTCACTTTTAAATGTTTAAAAATAATTAAAAATGACTTTATTCACAAAAATACTAATTATATTAAATAACTAATATAAATTTGATTTTTTTGTGGAATAAAATATTTCAACATTTTTGTGATTTTTTGCAAAAAGAACCAATAAAAAATAATTAAAATTGAGGGAGTTATTAATTTTTCAAATCATTCTAAATAATAAGAAAAACAATAAAAAAGTGGAGAAAATACAGACCTCTTGCGTATAGGGCGCGCGCCTTACCACTAGGGTAGTGATACATCCGTTGATAGAAACACTGCCACAAATATACAAGGCTTGCCTTGTTTTTGGCCTGGCCCAAGGCAAGGCAAGGCAAGATTTTGGTTGAAAACGTGAAGGCCATAACTTTCTCATTTCTCCATGAATTGGGACAAAATTTAGGTCTATCCTGCCTAGAATTTCACAAGGAATCCAATGGTGGTGGTCTTTTTTTCAGATCATGCTTCTATTGAAAAACCCGATAGTGGTTTTGAAATAGGCCATGATTTGCATTTTCTATGCCATCTCTTGGTACAAGCATGAATTACATGCTAAATTGGTGCAAACACAACACATATAACATGTATAAGAGATGCATGATCAGTGGACATCAAAAGAAAGCATGATTCAAAGAATCCAAGTTGTGATGCTTACCTCTTTTTGGAGTTTTTGTGTAATCTGCCAAGCCACTTGTTCCAGAAATGATTTGATGCTTCGAACAACCTTAAATGATCTGTTAGAAGCTTTTAGGATGGTTGGAATCAGCTGGAAACCTCAGGAACAAGTTTGAGCTCTTTCTTGCAAAAGGGGCAAAAGTGGCCAAAATAGCAACTTTCTCAAATGGTGTTCCAGATGTGTGGAACCATTTGGGACAGTTCAAGGATGATATTTGGAGTGTGTTTGAGGTTTTATCTGGTTTGGAAAGTGACTGAATCAAGACATGGCTTGAAAAATGCACAAAAGTCCTATTTTTGAGGTTTTGAGAGGTGACTTTGTGATTTTGGTATTACAGGTCACTTGTGAGAGTTTGCACAGCTTAGATATGATATATTGGATGTGTTTGGATCATAAGTTGTGGTGGAATTGCTCTCTAACTCAAAAACTCATAGTTACCTTGCTAAAGAAGGTATTTTTACCTAAAGAAAGAGATTTTGAGGAAAGCAAGTGTTGTAGTGCTTTGGTGTACTCAAACTGAACACAATTGAGATCTATTTATAGTAGAGCAAGTTTGTTTTGGATGCAATAGTGAATGGCAACTGCAGCAGAGGTTTGGACAATGTTGAGCAATGAGAATCCAAGTCTCCTCTAGCCATTGACTAGAGGTTAGGGCACAGGCTGCGGGTCCCCTTGGTCTTGGATAAGTCTTGACTGAATTCAATTGGAAATGGCTCAGTCCATGCCACCTTGGTGCATCCATTGAATTCTCTAATCCAAAATTGGAGTCTTGTCCATCCTTTAGGCATTTCTAGGTTTGGCATGCTATTTTTGGTTCCAAAGACTTGGGAGGCTTGGGATCAGAGTTGGTTCCTCCTTGGTCCCCCCTTGAGGTGTTCAAATGGATAGAGTTACTTGCCTTTTGCAAAATTTGAGCAAATCGAGCAAAACTCCGAAATCTGCCTTGCCATGACAGTTTGCAGCAATGCATATTGGCATTGTCATATCTCATGGCTCAAGTGGAATTTGATGGAGTTCTTGGCCATTTTGGAAAGCCCTCATATGATACAACAACTGTTTGATCATAATTGATTTTGATACTTTTTGGATCCAAGTGAAAAATGCCCCTACATTTGGAAAAAAGTAAGGCAGATTCTGACTTAGTGAAAATTCCACTGTGTTGGAAAAAAGTGACATTTTCACTTTTTGTGATTTTGATCATTCCATAACTCAAAATCCATGATGAATTGGAATGAGGTGTAGTTGAAGCTTTTGTAGAGGGTCATGAGAGCTACAAATCCAGCTTTGAATGAGGAAAAATGGCCTTGTGGTTTAGGAGTTATGATCCTCTAAAGTTGGTACCCTAGCCACTTTGATCCATAACTTAGAAAAATTTCTAAGTTTTTATGGTTACCCCTTTTACAAGTTATCCCACTTTTCTTGATTTTTCTTGATGAATGATGATTCCAATCACACATTAACATCATTTTAGGGTTAAGGAACCATAATTGTGAAAAATCTCAAAAAGTCAAAGTTGACTTTTGTGCACAGTTGACTTTTTGTCAGATGAATTCCAAACTGTGCGATCCTCTATGAAATCAAGTCCTTGACCTAAATCAAACTTGATGGATTAATTTCATAGGTGTTATAGGGTTTATTGAATCATGTCCTAGGGTTTGGGAGCATGTCCTGGTCAAAAGTCAAAGGTACAGTTGACTTTTCTCGCGAAACCCTAATTGTGGTTCTGATGAATTTGAAACTTGCTGCTCAAGCTTCTTGGATCAATCCATTGTTGCAAATGGATCAATGTGGTTTATTAGAGACCCTCAAATCATCTCTTGAGGTCTTGGCTCATGATTTGTCCCAAAAGTCAACTTAGGGGTGAATTAGGTCAAGAAACCCTAATTCCTGATTTTTAGTGAATGCATCCCCTGAGGCTAAATTGACTTGATGATGGGGTCCATGAGGCTCCATGGGGTATATTAGGTAATGCTTTGAAGCATTGGCTCATGCCCAGAGGAAAAGTTCCATCTGGAGGCCCTGGTCGACCAAACCCTAATTTGGTGACACTGGTGATCTTGAGGCTTGATCCACTCAGAATGTTGTAGCCTTGGGCTTAATAGTTGAGGTGGGAGTCCTCTTGATCCATTGTGGATGTTTGAGAGGTTTAGACAAGTTGAAGATCATGTCATTTCTTGATTGATCCTTTGTCTAAGAACTCTGAGAGGGCTTGAAACCCTAAGTTTGATTGTAGTGGATGCTCACCCATCTTTGGGGAGACTGATGAGGTGTGAAAGTACATCCATATTGTGATGATGATTTGCACAATGATGAGAAATCCTAGTGGTCAAAATTTGGGGTATGACAGATGCCCCTATTTAATCTTCTTGGCCCCGAAGGTGTGAATGGCGAAGGTATTCGGGCATTTGGGCTGTAAGAGGATTAAATATCGAAATACCCGAAATTTTGATGGTGGTTATGAATGGTAGCTTATGCATTCTTCTTCTTTTGCTAAGCAATGATGCTTAGAAAAGGTAAAAACTTCCCCTTGATCCTGGTTTCCCACCAAGGAACTGGTCTCAGTCTCTGAAATAAACTTCCCCTTGATCCTGGTCTTTGTGCCAAGGAACTGGTCTCAGTTTCTGATGTAAACTTCCCCTCGATCCTGGTTTCTTACCAAGGAACTGGTCTTAGTTTCTTTTGTCAATAAACTTTCTTGACAAGGGACGTCATTCGTAGCGGTTTTCCTCAAACTTCTCGCCGAATTTTCCTGGGGAGATGTTGTTTGATAGAAAAATTTCAATGTCAGACTTGCTGGGAAACCCAGTCGTCTGAGTTGTAGAGGTGCACAAGCTTCTCTGATTGGAGACGCCATTTGTCGATTCTACTGGGGAAAATGAGTCTCTTGAGAGACTGCTTCCGGCTTGGGGAGGTTGCATCATAATTTTCTCGGGATCTTCTCGGAGAAACGCCATATGATATGATCCAATTTTGAGGTGCTGATAACCTTTTCGTCAGCGGATTTTTTTGAAGAAAACTGTCGTACTGCCGAATCTTTGATTAAGAGGCTTTCTCCGGGGGTTTTCCTTAATCTGGGAAAGCGAAGATATCATCTTCAATGGCGAAGAGTGACATTTGCCGAAAGTTTCTCTGGTTTTCTTAGAGGTTCAAGTTATCAAAGTGGTCAAGGGCCAACTCTAATCTAGAAATAAGCTGGAGGAGAGAGATTGTTCAGACGCACCATTTCCTGACGAGGAAAGAACTGACAACTCGATTGTGAAGACTTCTATCACTAGGGGACAAAACTGACTGGAGTGATAGTGATGCAATATGAATGTGAATGCAAATTAATGATGCATGATGTATGTATGTATGTATGTATATGCTGACAACACTGACGCGACATACAGACTAACAGATGAACATGACTTGATACTCAGCCACATTGGGAGATAAAAAAGTATCGCTGGTTCTAGATAGCAATTCTGCCTTGCTTAGGAGAAATAGTCCCTGCGGGGAACACCGTTGGTCGGGCTTAGGAGATGAGAACTCGGCCGAAGATGTCAGGTGGAGTATTCGTATCTGACATAACTGATCCTTCGTTCAGGCGCACTGGTTTAGAAGGAGTACTTTGATTCTGCACTTTGAAGCTTGATTGCTTTTGCAGAAGCGATCGATGTTCTTTCGATGTTCAACAGTCAAAAGAAATTGCCATCTTTATTTTAAAAGATGAAAATTTTTACAAGTAAAATCATTTTTGTTTTATTTCAAGAATCGTTAATCTTGTTAAAAATGTCGTTATGTAAAGCTAAAATAAATAAGAATTGCAAGAAAAAGCACAAGGGCTCAAATTGTATTAATAGGATGGAAATCAGCCAAACGTGTGATTCCATAGAGTATTTACAAAGTTTGAAAATGGCAATTTAAGGGAAAAGGGCTACATTGAAACATAACGACCACTATCCTTCTACCAACTTTGAATTCGGGACATCCTGAGCTTCTGTCGAAGATGGCTTTGACTGGAGTTTTTTTATGGATGGTGTAACTGCTGCTGAGGGATTTGCCCCTGTTGAACGTAGTTACTTGCCATTATCCCTAAATTTTGCCTGGATTGTACTTTGAGATTTCTAACCCACCGGGATGATTTTTGATCATGTCTCTAATTTTTGCCTGGACTGCCCTTTCGGGTTTTCAATCCACCGAGACTTTTTTTTTAGTTTAGGCGAAGTATTTCTTGACTACGTCAACATTTGTGGGGTAGGCAAATTCCTCTCCATCCATGGTTGCAAGTCTCAAGGCATCGTCTGAAAAAGCTTTCTTGACCACATAGGGGCCGTTATAATTCGGAGTCCATTTACCCCGAGAATCAGTGAGAAATGATTGTATCTTTTTGAGCACGAGGTCTCATTTCCTAAAGACGCGAGGTCGAACCTTTTTGTCGAACGCCTTCTTCATTCTCTGTTGATACAACTGACCGTGGCATAGTGTCGTGATTCTCTTTTCTTCGATCAGGTTTAGTTCGTCGTGTCGACTTTGACACCATTCAGCTTCTGTAAACTTAGCTTCCATAAATACCCGGATTGATGGGATCTCTACTTCTATGGGGAGGACTGCCTCTATGCCATACACTAGAGAGAAAGGGGTTGCCCCTATTGAAGTGCGGACAGATGTGCGATAACCGTGAAGAGCAAAGGGTAGCATCTCGTGCCAATATTTGTAGGTTACAACCATCTTTTGAACAATCTTCTTGATGTTCTTGTTAGCCGCTTCTACCGCGCCGTTCATCTTGGGTGGGTAGGGAGATGAGTTATGGTGTCCGATCTTGAACTCTGCGCACAACTCTTCCATCATCTTGTTGTTCAAGTTAGATCTATTATCAGTAATGATCTGGCTCAGAACACCATAACGGCAAATGAGATTGTTTTTGATAAATTGGACCACCACTTGTCGGGTTACATTAGCGTATGACGCTGCTTTGACCCACTTGGTGAAGTAGTCAATGGCTACAAGGATGAACTGATGTCTGTTTGAAGCCTTAGGTTTAATCATGCCAATCATGTCGATTCTTCATATGGAAAAAGGCCACGGGGAAGAGAGAACTTTGAGATGTGTTGGCGGTACATGGATTTTATCGGAGTATATCTGACACTTATGACATCTCCTCATGTACTTGTAGCATTCAGATTCCATGGTTAACCAATAGTGCCCTGCTCTTAGAATTTTCCTCGCCATTGCGTGTCCGTTGGCATGAGTGCCACAGGATCCTTCGTGAATTTCCTTTATCAGCCTATTTGCCTCTGGTCTGTCTACACATCGGAGCAAGACCATATCAAAGTTTCTCTTATAGAGGGTATCACCGCTCAGGAAGAAGCTGCCAGCCAGTCTTATGAGGGTTTTTCTGTCTTTTCTTAGTGCCCCAGGTGGGTACTCTTGTTTCTGAAGGAAGCATTTGATATCGTGATACCAAGGTTTGTCGTCTATGACTGCTTCAATCGTGAAGATGTAAGCGGGCCGTTCAAGGCGCATTATGTCGATCTTAGGTAAGTCGTTCCATTGACCTACACTAATCATGGAAGAGAGAGTGGCTAATGCATCAGCCATGTGATTCTCATCACGAGGGATGTGATGAAACTAGATTCTGTTGAAGAAAGGTAACAACCTTCTCGCATAGTCTTTGTAAGGAATCAATCCGGATTGGTATGTGTTCCAATCTCCTTTGATCTGATTGACGACCAAAGCTGAGTCACCATATACGTCCAAGTTCTTGATCCTCAAATCAATCGCTTCTTCGATACCCATAATACAAGCTTCGTATTCGGCCTCGTTGTTTGTGCACTTGAATGTAAGTCTGGCAGTGAAAGGAATGTGGGTACCCTGAGTTGTTTTGATGATTGCCCCAATTCCGTTTCCATAATGATTGACAGCTCCGTCAAAGATAAGTCCCCACTGGGAACCTGGTTCTGGCCCTTCACTGGGTAGTGGTTCATCGCAATCTTTCATTTTCAAATACATGACATCTTCGTCTGGGAAGTCAAACCCGATTGATTCATGATCGTCAATCAGTTGGTTAGCCAAATGATCGGCTAAAATACTCCTTTTAACGGCTTTTTGAGCGTGGTATTCGATGTCGTATTCTGATAACAACATCTGCCAACGAGCAATTCTTCCCGTGAGAGCAAGCTTTTCAAAGACGTACTTGATTGGATCCATTTCTGAGATTAACCAAGTAGTGTGACGAATCATGTACTGCGAAGACGTTTGGCTGCCCAAGCTAACGCGCAGCAAGTTTTCTCAAGCATAGTGTACCGAGTCTCGTAGTCGGTGAATTTCTTGCTCAAATAGTAGATGGCAGACTTTTTCCTTTTTGTTTCATCTTGTTGGCCAAGTACACATCCCATTGAGTCCTCCAAGACTGTTAAGTAGATGATCAGTGGTCTTCCTTCCACTGGAGGTGATAGAATCGGTGGGTTCAACAGGTATTCCTTAATACTATTGAAGGCGGTTTGGCAATCTTCTGTCCAAATGCAGTCCTGGTTCTTTTTGAGTAATTTGAACATCGGCGCACATGTCGCGGTCATGAGGAATATGAATCTGGAGATGTAGTTCAAACGTCCCAGGAATCCTCTGACTTGTTTTTCAGTCTTCGGAGAAGGCATTTCTTGAATGGCCTTGACCTTGTCAGGATCAACCTCAATTCCTTTCCGGCTGATGATGAATCCTAGCAGTTTCCCTGAGCGAACACCAAATGTGCACTTATTAGGATTCAAGCGGAGTTTATACTTTCTCAACCGCTCAAATAGTTTTGACAGGTGGGTCACATGCTCCTCCTCTGTTTTATATTTGGCAATCATGTCATCGACATATACCTCAATTTCTTTGTGTATCATGTCATGAAACAGAGTAGTCATGGCCCTTTGATAGGTTGCTCCGGCGTTTTTCAAACCAAATGGCATTACCTTGTAATAAAAGGTACCCCATGGGGTAATGAAGGAAGTCTTCTCCAAGTCTTTCGGCGCCATTTTTATTTGATTATAGCCCGAGAACCCATCCATGAAGGAGAAGACTTTGAACTTTGCGGTACTGTCAACCAGCATGTCAATGTGTGGTAAGGGAAAGTCGTCCTTTGGACTAGCCTTGTTTAGATCTCTGTAATCGACACACATTCTGACTTTTCCGTCCTTTTTTGGAACGGGTACGATATTGGCTAACCATTGAGGATACTCCGATGTGGCGAGGAAGCCCGCGTCAATCTGTTTTTGTACCTCCTCTTTGATTTTGATGGCCATGTCCGGATGAGTCCGTCTCAGCCTTTGTTTTACTGGCGAACATTCTGATTTCAACGGTAAGTGATGTTCCACGATGCTGGTATCCAACCCTAGCATGTCCTGGTAGGACCAAGCAAACACATCGGGAAATTCTTTGAGAAGCTTTGTCAAACTCTCTTTGGCAGTGGGACTGAGCAGTGCCCCAATCCTGATTTCTTTTCCCTCTTTTTCTGAACCCACGTTGATCGTTTCCAACGGCTCTTTGTGAGGTTCAATGGACCTTTCCTCTTGTCGGAGTAATTGGGAGATCTCTGCTGGAATTTCGTCGTCAACTTCATCTTCAGCCCCAAATACCAGGAATTCAAAGTCGGGAGAAGGCATCGGATCGTATGTTTCAATGGGATTTAAAACAAGCAATCTGCATGACGTGATGATTTGTGTTTAGAAGAGATAGAGAGAATGCAAAAGTGTGTGCAGTGTATTTTTTTTCTTTGAAAAACTGCTTGTTTATTTTGAATTGTTTTTTAGGATTACCATTTTCTGAGAAAAGCAAAAAGAGAAAACAGCAATTAATGCAGAAATTATAGAACAACGTTATTTTATTTATGAACAAGTCGATTCTTGAAACTACAACCCTATGAAACAAAAGTCTGTCGCTTTGGACGAAGCGAAGAGGGAAATTTATAGAAAACGAGCCCTATCAAAACATCTGTTTCACCTGGGCAGGGTGAAAGGTTAAAGACGACAATTACTTTGACTTATGAACAATCTTCGGAACATCGACAGCAACCCATTGGCGGCGAACTCCTTGGTGAATCACAAAGTCTGGTACCTTCCTTGATTTGTCTTCAGAAATAGCGCTGATTTCTGGCGGAGCAGGATCATTGGAGTCTATCTCCCAGGCAGAGTTGTCGTAGGAGGATTCCTCTGTTGTATTTTGCATAGTATTTATGCTCTCAGGTATATCTCCCCATCCAGTTGGCTGGATATCTTCAAACCTGATACGAGAGCTTTCGGGAGAGGTGTACTTGACCAAGTAGTCAAACTTGCCACTCGGTTGTCCCAAGGTGTCCCACACTTCTTTGGAACTGGAGGAGTCATCCCTCTCGATGACGTTGACCTCAGGAAAAGCATAGTTGATGAATTCTAGTCCGGCGAACTTTGCGAATTCATCGTCGTGCTAGATATTTTCTGAATGACCAGAGTGTTGATCCCATGACATGGTGGGGACGCAGGTATTCTGTTCAATGATGCTCAGTTGATTTTCATTGTTCGGCTGATTTTCTTGCCCTGAGTCTCCTGGGTATGGCTGCCAGATAGGCAGGCCATCCATTGGGCCATAATAGTCGTGGTCAAAGTTGTCCTTCATCAGAGTGTCTTCCTCTAATGAGTTTGGTGGAGCCCGACATCCTTCCGGATCACAATCTCCATATATCATTTTGACGTCTGACCTGGGTATAAATCTCGGACTCTGTGCGGGATAGCAAAAGGGCGTAGGCACCTCTTTCTGAGACATATAATCATCCTCGTTGAGATACGACTTCCATTCCTCATCCGTATCGGAGGGATCCTCCTCGTTGATGGTATGGACTGCTTGAGGCACTGGGTGAAGGAAACCTCCACTATGGAAGAAATCCTGAATGGGATGAAGACTTTCATCGTTAGCAGCTGTCTGGATACAGGTTGAGGAAAAACCAAGACCATTCTTTGTTTTATTATCAGTAGGAATGACAAGCTGTCCCCATCCTTTTGCATTGTTATTCTCGACCACTTCGAGAGCATCTCGGTATGAGGAAATCGAGGTTCCTCTTTCTGGTTGATTCTCATTGCTCACCGAAAGTGCTTGGAACTGAGTCCCAACAGCCTCCTCGGGTTCTACATAAGTAGATGATGACAGGTTACTCACGAGCAAGGCTTGCTCCCCACAAACCGTGACGAGTTGATCGTTCTTGACGAACTTCAGTTTTTGGTGCAGTGTCGAAGTAACTGCCCCAGCCTGATGTATCCAAGGTCTTCCTAATAAACAGCTGTACGCTGCCCGGACGTCCATGACCTGGAAAGTGATTTGGAAAGTGTGAGGACCGATAGTTATGGGAAGGTCGACTTCGCCGATAACTGCTTTCCGAGACCCGTAAAATGCTTTGACGATGACCTCACTGCCCCTCATCGGGGATCCTTTGAATGATAGTCGCATTAGAGTGGACTTCGGCTTAACGTTGATGGCCGATCCTGTGTCTACCAGTACGCTGGCTAAGGCATCGTCCTGGCAGTTAATTGTGATATTGAGCGCCATGTTGTGGCTTTTGCCCCCCTCTGGAAAGTCCTCATCACTGAATCCTAAGTTGTTGCAGGAAGTGATGTTAGAGATGATGCTATCGAATTGTCGTATTGACATGTTCCACAAAGGCCTGCTCTAAGACTTTCAGTAGAGCATCTCTGTGGGCTTCAGAACTGAGTAAAAGTGATAGCACAGAGATTTTTGAAGGAGTTTGTAACAGCTGATCAACAATGTTGTATTCACTCCTTTTGATGAGCTTCAGCATCTCATCATTGTTTTTCGAAAGGTCAGGATTACTGGATTGACCGACCGGTGGATCAGGAGCTTCTGTCTGAAGTTCCTTTTCTCTGTTAGGTTCTCCAACTCCTCGGTTGAAGATTCGACCGCTCCGTGTTACTCGACTGATGTCTGCAATATTCACGGCGGAGGGTAATGGAATTTTCTTTCCATTATCAATTATTGTTGCACCGTATTTGTAAGGGATCGCCTTAGCTGATTCATACGGTAATGGTCCCAGTAGATAGATAACTACAAGAGCCTTCTAATTTTTCTGACTGTCGTAAGTAACTTCAATCAGTTCCTGGCTAAGAACTTTTGATTCGTCCAGTAGAGGGATGATGGTACAAACATCCTTGTTCCTCTCAGGGTTAGAGATTACAACCACGTCTCTGATTTGATCTGTGAAGTAGTCTGGCGTTTAGTCAATGGACCCCGAAGCTAGGTTTGGGTGAATCTCTTTGCGATCCAACTAACCTTGAAGAGCTGCTCGCACGAGGCAACATCCTTGTTTATTCTCCGAGCAGACTCTACAACGTTCATAGTTGTGTGGTGGCACCTGGCCCGCCCACTTTGAATGCAGTGCAACCTTACCAGGTTTGTTTCCATAGATCGGATATCTTGACTTTGACGCCGAGTAGGGTTTCCATTAAGCACACTGATTTGTTGCGTGTCTTCATCCAGATAGATTGGAAGCCACCAGTGGTTTAACAAGTGTTGTAAAGTTCTCTGAACGAGAGCGCACCTTTGGTTACTCTCATAACATGCTTTACAGTTCTGGTAATCATGTGAAGTGAGAAAACCGAGTTGGACCTGCCTGGCATGTAACTCTACCAAGCTGGTATTCATCAGACGAATATCAAATATTTGAATCATGTTGATCTGATAAAGATTTTTATCATGGTAGTCCTGGATCCACCCAAGATCCACCTGACACTGGAGGGCCTCTTGTATAAAAGAGCATTCCTGTTTGTTTAGCGAGCAAGTCAGACAGGAATTGTAATTGTGTCACGGCAGATTATGATACTGGCTTTGCCTTGAGTGCATCGCCACCAAGTTGACATTCATTGTACGGATGTCGTGATTTTGAATGATGTTAGAATTCGTATAGGTCATGCTGACTCCACAAACTCGATGCTCTTGGATCCATCCGAGATCCAATTGTTCCTGTCGAACTGATTGCACCACAGAACATCCCTGATTGTTCTTGGAGCAGATATCACACTGGTGATAATTATGAGGTGGCACATGGTCGTATCCGCTCTGTCTACAATGCATCTTGACCAGATTGGTCCTCAATAAGAGTACATCATGAATTTGATAGTTGTTGTTAGACTCTCCCTCTATCAAATTGACTGCAGCTTTCCCATGTTGAGGCAGCGGGTTTGTGAGAACATTTGGATTTATATCCTTGAAAGATAAGACCCCGCTCCTAACAAGCTTTTGTACATTGGATTTGAAACTTAGACAGCTTTCTATGTTATGTCTGGTCTTCCTTGATGGTAAGGACAAGTCTGATCCGCTTTGAACCAAAAAGGCAGATTTTCCGGTACTGCAAGAGGAGACTTAATTTGGACATGCCCCTTGACCAGTAATAATGGGAATAGTTCTGCGTACAACATTGGTATAGGGTCAAACCTTGGTGGTCTCATTGTACGGTTGTTGTTGTACGGAGGACGAGCCTGCTAAAGAGGCTGTTGTGTCCTTTGCTGAAATTGCTGTTGATTCGGTTGGCTCTGCGCAACCTGAGGTTTATACGTAGGAATAGGCGCGGGGTTGATAGCAGGAGTTACAGCTGCTACTGGTTGATAACGTCGCCTTTGCTTTCCGAGAGAGATATTCCCAATATCCTGCTTTTTTTCTTAGGGAGAGCACTACCGTATCGTGTTGTACTACTTGATGATCCAGCGTCTTTTACTAAACGTCCTTCCCAGACTGCTTCCTCAAGACGAACTCCCATACCGACCATTTCGGTGAAGTCACTGGGCGCACTGGCAACCATTCTGTCGTAGTAAAATGAGCTTAAGGTCTTTAAGAAATTCTTTGTCATCTCTTTTTTCTCAAGAGGTGGAGAAATCTGAGCGGCAATTTCACGTCATCTCTGAGCGTACTCCTTAAAGGTTTCCTGGTCCTTTTGTGACATCGATCTGAGTTGATCTCTGTCCGGTGCCATGTCCAGATTGCATTTGTACTGTTGAACGAAGGCAGCGCCAAGATCTCTGAATGTGCCGATCGTGGCGCGGTTTAACCCCATGTACCATTTTAAGGCGGCACCGGTTAAACTATCTTGAAAGTAGTGAATTAGTAGCTCCTGGTTCTTTGTCTAAGCTGACATTAGCCGAGCGTACATCACCAAATGACTCTGAGGGCAAGATTTACCCTTGTATTTTTCAAAGTCGGGCACTTGAAACTTGTGTTGAACTTTCACATTGGGGACCAAGCAGAGGTCCGCGGTGTCCTTTCCAAATAGATCCTGACCGCGAAGGGCCTGCAGTTCTTTCTGCATTTCTAGGAACTATTCCTGGAACTCATTCATTCTGTCGAACATGCTTTCGTTTCCACCAGAAGGTATCTGGGGAATCTGTCCTTCTGAGACAGTGTGTATCACGGGTGGTGGTATAGTCATTATGGACGAGACTTTTGGTGCCTCCCGAAGTTTGTAACCTTCAGGAGTTGCTGCCATGCCCCTGGCATCTTCGTTTTCCTGAAGTTTGTAACCTTCAGGCCCAGCGGTTCCTGCTGCGGTTCCCTGATCCTCAGCGATCGGCGGAACATATCCTTCTGGGATATAGTTAAGTGGCATGCCCCAGGGACGATCTTTTGGCATCTTGTACCCAGGATCATACTTCTCCACTATGGGCGTAGATGTGATCTCCGAGATCACAGTCCTTTGTTGTTGCATCTGAGCTTCTACTAGAGCTTGCATGTCATTATGAAGTTTTCTCATATCCTCTTTCAGAGTGTCGATCTCTTCTCTCAACTCTCTATTCTCTTCCTCAAGATCGTCCATCTTTGTCTGACGATTGGCCCGAGTATTGTACGAATGAGACCGTTTGACTCTAGAATCGAGACGTAAACTTGAGATTCGTAGGTAAGAAGAATGCGTTTATAAGAATGATGAATGCAATGATTATTAATTATTTTTGTTTATTCAAAGTAAACTTCGACAATTAGATTGCAAATATCAAACAGTGGGGAAACCTCGTTTTATTGAATTCAAAGGATTGCGGAAATGGAAATACACTAGATTACAAAGTGCTGGAAAAGGAAATCTAAACTAATGGATCCTGAGTCCTCTCTGAAGAGAGCTCAAGTGCTGGTTTGGGTGCTTTCCTCTTCTTTGACCGGGGCTCTTGGGTCGTTGTCGGGTTGTCATTCCTTTGCCAAGTGAAATAAGCGAGCAAATTCCTTTGGTCATCCTGATTCTCTACAGCATGTTGCTCTAAAATCTCAATCAGAGCATCTTTTTCTTTTAATAGCTGCTGTATGTTCTTGCATTCCACATTTAGAATGCGGTACTTGTTCCTCCAAGACCTCTTCTCTTGCTGAACTTTGCTGAGAGTAACCTGAAGCTTTTCCATCTCAGACATGAAATAAAGGGCAGAGTCCCTTAATGGAAGAACTTCCTGAAGAGGGTAAGGCATCCTCAACTTGAGAGCTCTAGTTTGTACCCAGTGGAGATAAGGCTCCACCGAGACACAGTCTGGTTTTCCTAGAGACTCTCGTCCTTTCCTGTGAACGTGTTTCCAAGCATGCACTATTTCTGTCTTTAGTGCCCTGTCATTTTCTCCTTCCTTGAAGAAAAGACCTTCCAGATGAGCATTCCGTGGGACGTGCCTCATCGGGTATCCGAATTGACGACGAACGAGAATTGGATGATAGTTGATTCCCCCCTTAGTTCCTATAAGGGGTACATTTGGGAAATTTCCACAACGGTCAATAATTCTGATCTTGTCATAGATTCGATTGTACCAATCGATGTCAGAGTTGGTAAGAGACATGATTCTCTGCGACCAACGTAAAATATTCTTTTGATCCCAAAATGCAGCAGACTTGGGTAAATGGGAAGTGAACCATTTGTATAGCAGGGGTACACAACACATGATCATTCCTCCGCTGTATAAATTCCTTAAGCGTACCGAATGATACGCATCGGCGAGTAAGGTTGGTACGGGATTTCCGATTAGGAAAATCTTAATGGCGTTGATATCTACAAAGTTATCGATGTTGGGAAACAAAAATAACCCGTAGATGAGCAAAACAAAGATGCTCTCGAAAGCGGCCACGTTTTCTATACTAGCAAAATATAGGGCTTTCTTTGTCAAGAACTGGGCTTGCAAACCTTAGATGCCACCCTTAGTGGTCATGTGAGTCCTGACTTCTGACTCGTCCAAATAAATTACTCTTGCAATGGTCTGATCTTTTGGAATTTCTTCCAGTCCAGAAAATGGAGCTTGATCAGTAATGTGTAGATCAATCAGGTGAGAATACTCCTCCAGTGTTGGTGCTAGTTGATAATCCGAGAATGTGAAACAGTGATAGACCGGATCGTAGAACTGGATTAGCATGCACATGATTCCTTCAATTACGTGGACCCTTAACAAGGACAACAGTCCTCCATACTTGGCTCTGAAAGCCTCGTGGTTGGTGATCATTCTCGCCAGACCTCTTAAATCCTCTAACTTTGGAACCTTGAAGGTATACTCATAAGTTTTCCTTCTACCGAAATCCATTAGCGCAATCTTCTTTCTCTGACATTTGCAATCATTGTCTTATTTAATTTGAAAAAGAGAGACCAGAAGAGAAGATTTTATTTTTTTGAATGTTTTTTAAATGTATGAATGCAGCACACAAAAACATAGAAAAAACATGGGGTCAAAGGGTCGGTGTCATGAAGTCAAGGCTCTACCCCCCCCCCCAAAGGTTTATACTGGTATTTTTTGTACCTGTCTGCAAAATCATTGACCCCTCTGGGATAACAACAGCAAGCGGATCGTCAGCGAGCTGATGTATCCTGGAGTGATCTCAGATGAGGGTAGTATCGCGTGACAACTATTTCCGATAGCTTCCGCACTACAAAATGGCTTAAGTCTACTAAAAACCTCAGCTTCTCAGATAACCCAGTCGACCACATTACTTTCAACAACCGAAGTCGTATAGGCAATGTATCTGCAAAGGGAGTCTCCACTGAGTTTGATGGTCGATCGGGGGCTCTTAACTGGAATTCACTCCCAGTAAGATTACCCGCATTGCCATCACCTATCTTAGGTGTATACTCAATCTTTCCACATGCGGCATCACACGCATTCCCATTAGCAGAAAAATAAACACAGATATCAATTAGGCAAAGCAATATATATATTTGTCTTAATCATCCTAGACCTCTAGCCTTATGATCCTATACAGACAATGACTCCCCAGCAGAGTCGTCATTTCTGTGACATGAATTTAGGGTTTCAACCAGAGAGATAAGAGAAAAAGTGCCCCACGGTGGGTGCCATTTTTCCTGTAGCGAGCGATTTTGGACGTGGTTCTTAAGCACTGTCGCTCTGGGGTACTACAGGTCAATTCATTTTTTATCCTATTAAGCTGACTAAGGAAGGGAAATAGCTCTCTCCAATTAACCCTGCTTGCATACTGAGTTTAAACAGATGATTGTTGGTTAACATATGCAGTTTAGATTGTGGGCCTCTCTCTGCTTATTTTGCTAAAAAAAATGAAATGACGGTACTATGCTATTGGTAGGATGTTAGGACTGATGCTTTTCAATTGATGTATGAAGGTACGGGATTTTGGGTTTTTGATTAGTGTGCTCGCTAAGATTCTTTTGCAATCTTATGCCTACGTATTCCCGTTTAACGAAACAGGGAAATCAGAGCGATCCTAGTTCCTCTTATTCTATGGGAGGAAAAAGTTTGTTTTGGTGTCATGTTCAAAGCCCAAGATATTAAGCAAAAGGTGGTTTGTATCTTGTTCAAAGCCCAAGATGTGAAGCTGAAGGGTCTTGACTTTAGAGAGAATTTGTCATCTCTAAAGAGGGGTAGTTTATCACAACTGTTGGGTGACTGGTTATAAAGAAGAATTACTTTAACTGGGATATGTGAATCCAACAATGCCATAATTTCCTTTATAGGGGATTTTTAACCTGAAGGAGAAGACTTTAACTCAGTGTAGAGAAATGCTATCTTTCCTTAGGAATTTCTCATGCTAAAAGAGGGACAGTGGCGTGGATGTAAATAATCCAGAGGCTTGCCGCTTACAGTAATTTAGATGGGGGAAAAGGAGTTGTTGATGTTTGTATACTGTGAGCATGGCACAGATTTTGGATGCTAAAAGGTTGATTGACTCAACCGAGGTTTCCTTATACAAAGCCTAAGAGGAGGCTATTGACCCAACAAGAGGGTGTTTTTATGTGTCTCGTACGAAGCCCGAGAGAGAGGCTAAAAGGGTTGACTCAACAAGAGAGTACTAACAAGTGACTGACTCAACAAGAGAATGTTTTTATGTGTCTTGTACGAAGCCCAAGACGGAGGCTAAAGGTGTTTGACTCAACAAGAGAGTCTTTGTACCTCGTACGAAGCCCGAGATGAAGGCTGAAAATGTTTGACTCAACAAGAGAGTCTTTCATACTCAATAAGAGAGTGATTTAGTGTCTCGTACGAAGCCCGAGAGGGAGGCTAAAAGGGACGTGACTCAACAAGAGAGTCTTTTATATTCAACAAGAGAGTGTTTTAGTATCTCGTATGAAGCCCGAGATGGAGGTTGAAAGGTGATTGACTCAACAAGAGAGTCTTTTATACTCAACAAGAGAGTGTTTTTGTATCTCGTACGAAGCCCGAGATGGAGGCTGAAAGGTTTGACTCATAAAGAGAGTCTTTTATACTCAACAAGAGAGTCTTTTTCTATCTCGTATGAAGCCCGAGATGGAGACTAAAAGTGTGGTTGACTCAACAAGAGAGTCTTTTATACTCAACAAGAGAGTGTTTTGTATCTCGTACGAAGCCCGAGATAGAGGCTAAAAGTGAATTGACTCAACAAGAGAGTCTTTTATACTTAACAAGAGAGTGTGGGGAGAATCATTGTACAAAGCCCAAGAGGAGGCTATTGGTGCTGGTAACTATTTCAGATTCGTGACAGGTCCAGTATGTTGGATAAAGAGAAAATCAGTTCTTATATGGGTAATGTTGTGCTTAGGGATTGATCAAAGGGTCAGGTTTATTTCCTGTTCTTTAAGGAAATAGGAAATCCAAAGGGTATTGAGACTGTCCAAGTCTACGGATGTTTTTGAGAAATCGATTCTCGGGTAGTGAATGATCTTTGTACGATGCCCAAGAGAAGGCGGGTATGTTAAGGGATGAAGGTCAACCCATTAACTGGTCTGATATTTGACTCAGAAAGACAGCTCTAGCAAATTGATGACTAGGTTCTGTTCCTATACCTGTAGAGTTCTCTGGGTCCTTGTACTAAGCCCAAGAGAAGGCATTAGAGCTTTTAAGAAACTGAAGGGTCCTTGTACAACGCCCAAGAGGAGGCGAGGATGCTTTTAAGAAGCCTGTGGGTCCCTAAACCCCGAGAAGTTCAAGACATGCCATTCACCGAGAATAGATCAAGCCAGGAAAGTTCGAGAATTTAGAAGAAACTCAAGAGATGCCATTCACGGAGAAAAGATCATCTCTGGGGAGTAGAGTTTCTTTGACGATTTCTAAGGGTGTCAGTCTGAGAAAGGTTTCACCGAGAATGCTGCCTTTCACGTCTCCATATTGTTTAACCCCAAGAGGAGGGAAGAATGTGTCTGGTAATCCTATGGGGATCTAGTTTTGTTTGTATTTAAGAGTGACCAACAGGGCTTTACCTAGTGCTAGAGGTAGTTGTCGAGGAAAACTCTAAATAACTATACTAGTATTACACAGTTGATATTTGACGAGTATATAAAAGTTTGTGAAAGAAGACTTATAGTGAGCAGCCCCACAATACAGTTATATATATGAAAGCGGATAAAGAAAGTGGATAAACACTTACTCGGTTGTAGAGCTTCCATGCTGTTTGGTTAGTTGTTTAACAAAGAAAGCTTTAATAACAATATTATATTTAAAATTAAAGGAGAAAGTGCTTTGAAAAGATTGTTGGGGCTTACAACTCAAGGAGAGGCCCAAGGTTTTATCAGTGATTGCACTGTTGTTTTGAATTTGTACAGAGGGACTTATACAAGTGACTGAGGCCCAAAAAGGTTTTCTGTACAAAGGGATGTGTCTTACACTCTCTCAAGAGGCCCAAATGTTTATTTCTGTACAAGTGGTGGGGCTTACAGCTCAAAGAGAGGCCCAAGGGCTTGGTTTTTCAACTGGCGATCGCGCCGAGGTTTTCTTTTAACGCAGAGGGACTTATACAATATCTGAGGCCCAAAATTGTTTTGGTTAAAAGGGGATTGGGTCTTACACTCTATTAGAGGCCCAATGATTTTGAATGGCCTTATAGCTCGAGGAGAGTCCCAAGGGATTTATTTTAAACGGGCGATGATCGCGCCGAACTTTTTGAAATACAACGGGACTTATACAACATTTGAGGCCCAAAAAGGTTTGTATTTACAAAGGATTGGGTCTTACACTCTATTAGAGGCCCAATGATTTTTAAAGTTTTGTTTGAGTAAAAATCAATGAAACCCTAAATTTATTTTCTTTTAAAAGTAGTAATTATATTAAATAATTAAAATTTGATTTTTTTTTAAAAGTACTAATTATTTTCTTTTAAAAGTACTAATTATTTTCTTTTAAAAGTACTAATTATATTAAATAATTAAAAGTACTAATTATATTAAATAATCAAGGAAACCCAAAATGAATTTATTCACAAAAATACTAATTATATTAAATAACTAATATAAATTTGATTTTTTTGTGGAATAAAATATTTCAACATTTTTTTGATTTTTTGCAAAAAGAACCAATAAAAAATAATTAAAATTGAGGGAGTTATTAATTTTTCAAATCATTAAAAATAATAAGAAAAACAATAAAAAAAGTGGAGAAAATAACAAAAAGAGGATCTGGGGCGAGGGGGATTCGAACCCCAGACCTCTTGCGTATAGGGTGCGCGCCTTACCACTGGGGTGGTGATAGATCCGTTGATAGAAACACAGCCACAAATATACAAGGCTTGCCTTGTTTTTGGCCTGGCCCAAGGCAAGGCAAGGCAAGATTTTGGTTGAAAACTTGAAGGCCATAACTTTCTCATCTCTCCATGGATTGGGACAAAATTTAGGTCTATCCTGCCTAGAATTTCACAAGGAATCCAATGGTGGTGGTCTTTTTTTCAGATCATGCTTCTATTGAAAAACCCGATAGTGGTTTTGAAATAGGCCATGATTTGCATTTTCTATGCCATCTCTTGGTACAAGCATGAATTACATGATAAATTGGTGCAAACACAACACATATAACATGTATAAGAGATGCATGATCAGTGGACATCAAAAGAAAGCATGATTCAAAGAATCCAAGTTGTGATGCTTACCTCTTGTTGGAGTTTTTGTGTAATCTGCCAAACCACTTGTTCCTGAAATGATTTGATGCTTTGAACAACCTTAAATGATCTGTTAGAAGCTTTTAGGATGGTTGGAATCAGTTGGAAACCTCAGGAACAAGTTTGAGCTCTTTCTTGCAAAAGGGGAAAAAGTGGCCAAAATAGCAACTCTCTCAAATGGTGTTCCAGATGTGTGGAACCATTTGGGACAGTTCAAGGATGATATTTGGAGTGTGTTTGAGGTTTTATCTGGTTTGGAAAGTGACTGAATCAAGACATGGCTTGAAAAATGCACAAAAGTCATATTTTTGAGGTTTTGAGAGGTGACTTTGTGATTTTGGTACTATAGGTCACTTGTGAGAGTTTGCACAGCTTAGATATGATATATTGGATGTGTTTGGATCATAAGCTGTGGTGGAATTGCTCTCTAACTCAAAAACTCATAGTTACCTTGCTAAAGAAGTATTTTTGCCTAAAGAAAGAGATTTTGAGGAAAGCAAGTGTTGTAGTGCTTTGGTGTACTCAAACTGAACACAATTGAGCTCTATTTATAATAGAGCAAGTTTGTTTTGGCTGCAATAGTGAATGGAAACTGCAGCAGAGGTTTGGCCAATGTTGAGCAATGAGAATCCAAGTCTCCTCTAGCCATTGACTAGAGGTTAGGGCACAGGCTGCGGGTCCCCTTGGCCTTGGATAAGTCTTGACTGAATTTAGTTGGAAATGGCTCAGTCCATGCCACCTTGGTGCATCCATTGAATGCTCCAATCCAAAATTGGAGTCTTGTCCCTCTTTTAGTCACTTCTAGGTTTGGCGTGCTATTTTTGGTTCCAAAGACTTGGGAGGCTTGGGATCAGAGTTGGTTCCTCCTTGGTCCCCCTTTGAGGTGTTCAGATGGATAGAGTTGCTTTCCCTTTGCAAAATTTGAGCAAATCGAGCAAAACTCCGAAATCTGCCTTGCCATGACAGTTTGCAGCAAGGCATATTGGCATTGTCATATCTCATGGCTCAAGTGGAATTTGATGGAGTTCTTGGCCATTTTGGAAAGCCCTCATATGATACAACAACTGTTTGATCATAATTGGTTTTGATACTTTTTGGATCCAAGTGAAAAATGCCCCTACATTTGGAAAAAAGTATGGCAAATTCTAGTGAAAATTTCACTAAGTGTTGGAAAAAAGTAACATTTTCACTTTTTGTGATTTTGATCATTCCATAACTCAAAATCCATGATGAATTGGAATGAGGTGTAGTTGAAGCTTTTGTAGAGGGTCATGAGAGCTACAAATTCAGCTTTGGATGGGGAAAATGGCCTTGTGGTTTAGGAGTTATGATCCTCTAAAGTTGGTACCCTAGCCACTTTGTTCCATAACTTAGAAAATTTTCTAAGTTTTTATGGTTACCCCTTTTACAAGTTATCCCATTTTTCTTGATTTTTCTTGATGAATGATGATTCCAATCACACATTAACATCATTTTAGGGTTACGGAACCATAATTGTGAAAAATCTCAAAAAGTCAAAGTTAACTTTTGTGCACAGTTGACTTTTTGTCAGATGAATTCCAAACTGTGCGATCCTCTATGAAATCAAGTCCTTGACCTAAATCAAACTTGATGGATTGATTTCATAGGTATTATAGGGTGTATTGAATCATGTCCTAGGGTTTGGGAGCATGTCCTGGTCAAAAGTCAAAGGTACAATTGACTTTTCTCGCGAAACCCTAATTGTGGTTCTGATGAATTTGAAACTTGCTGCTCAAGCTTCTTGGATTAATCCATTGTTGCAAATGGATCAATTTGGTTTATTAGAGACCCTCAAATCATCTCTTGAGGTCTTGGCTCATGATTTGTCCCAAAAGTCAACTTAGGGGTGAATTAGGTCAAGAAACCCTAATTCTTGATTTTTAGTGAATGCATCCCCTGAGGCTAAATTGACTTGATGATGGGGTCCATGAGGTTCCATTGGGTATATTAGGTAATGCTTTGAAGCATTGGCTCATGCCCAGAGGAAAAGTTCCATCTGGAGGCCCTGGTAGACCAAACCCTAATTTGGTGACACTAGTGATCTTGAGGCTTGATCCACTCAGAATGTTGCAGCCTTGGGCTTAATCCTTGAGGTGGGAGTCCTCTTGATCCATTGTGGATGTTTGAGAGGTCTAAACAAGATGAAGATCATGTCATTTCTTGATTGATCCTTTGTCTAAGAACTCTAAGAGAGCTTGAAACCCTAAGTTTGATTGTAGTGGATACTCACCCATCTTTGGGGAGATTGATGAGGCATGAAAGTACATCCATATTGTGATGATGATTTGCATAATGATGGGAAATTTTAGTGGTCAAAATTTGGGGTATGACAGATGCCCCTATTTAATCTTCTTGGCCCTGAAGGTGTGAATGGCGAAGGTATTCGGGCATTCGGGGTGCAAGAGGATTAAATATCGGAATACCCAAAATTTTGATGGTGGTTATGAATGGTAGCTTACGAATTCTTCTTCTTTTGCTAAGCAATGATGCTTAGAAAAGGTAAAAACTTCCCCTCAATCCTGGTTTCCCACCAAGGAACTGGTCTCAGTCTCTGAAATAAACTTCCCCTCGATCCTGGTCTTTGTGCCAAGGAACTGGTCTCAGTTTCTGATGTAAACTTCCCCTTGATCCTGGTTTCTTACCAAGGAACTGGTCTTAGTTTCTTTTATCAATAAACTTTCTTGATAAGGGACGCCATTCGTAGTGGTTTTCCTCAAACTTCTCGCCGAATTTTCCTGGGGAGATGTTGTTTGATAGAAAAATTTCAATGTCAGACTTGCTGGGGAACCCAGTCGTCTGAGTTGTAGAGGTGCACAAGCTTCTCTGCTTGGAGACGCCATTTGTCGATTCTACTGGGGAAAATGAGTCTCTTGAGAGACTGCTTCCGGCTTGGGGAGGTTGAATCATACTTTTCTCGGGATCTTCTCAGAGAAATGCCATTTGATGTGATCCAATTTTGAGGTACTGGTGACCTTTTCGTCAGCGGATTTTTTCGAAGAAAACTGCCGTACTGCCGAATCTCTGATTAAGAGGCTTTCTCCGGGGTTTTCCTTAATCTGGGAAAGCGAAGATATCATCTTCAATGGCGAAGAGTGACATTTGCCGAAAGTTTCTCTGGTTTTCTCAGAGGTTCAAGTTATCAAAGTGGTCAAGGGCCAACTCTAATCTAGAAATAAGCTGGAGGAGAGAGATTGTTCAGACGCACCATTTCCTGACGAGGAAAGAACTGACAACTCAATTGTGAAGACTTCTATCACTAGGGGACAAGACCGACTGGATTGATAGTGATGCAATATGAATGTGAATGCAAATTAACGATGCATGATGTATGTATGTATATGCTGACAACACTGACGCGACATACAGACTAACAGATGAACATGACTGGATACCCAGCCACAGTGGGAGATAAAAAAGTATCGTTGGTTCTAGATAGCAATTCTGCCTTGCTTAGGAGAAATAGTCCCTGCGGGGAACACCGTTGGTCGGGCTTAGGAGATGAGAACTCGGCCGAAGATGTCAGGTGGAGTATTCGCATCTGACATAACTGATCCTTCGTCCAGGCGCACTGGTTTAGAAGGAGTACTTTGATTCTGCACTTTGAAGCTCGATTGCTTTTGGAGAAGCAATCGATGTTCTTTCGATGTTCAACAGTCAAAAGAAATTGCCATCTTTATTTTAAAAGCTGAAAAATTTTACAAGTAAAATCATTTTGTTTTATTTCAAGAATCGTTAATCATGTTAAAAGTGTCGTTCTGTAAAGCTAAAATAAATAAGAATTGCAAGAAAAAGCACAAGGGCTCAAATTGTATTGATAGGATGGAAATCAGCCAAACGCGTGATTCCATAGAGTATTTACAAAGTTTGAAAATGGTAATTTAAGGGAAAAGGGCTACATTGAAACATAACGACCAATATCCTTCTACCAACTTTGAATTCGGGACATCCTGAGCTTCTGTCGAAGATGGCTTTGACTGGAGTTTTCTGATGGATGGTGTAACTGCTGCTGAGGGATTTGCCCCTGTTGAATGTAGTTACTTGCCATTATCCCTAACTTTTTCCTGGATTGTACTTTGAGATTTCCAAACCACCGGGATGATTTTTGATCATGTCTCTAATTTTTACCTGGACTGCCCTTTCGGGTTTTCAATCCACCGAGACTTTTTTTTTTAGTTTAGGCGAAGTATTTCTTGACTACGTCAACATTTGTGGGGTAGGAAAATTCCTCTCCATCCATGGTTGCAAGTCTCAAGGCACCGCCTGAGAAAGCTTTCTTGACCACATAGGGGCCGTCATAATTCGGAGTCCATTTACCCCGAGAATCAGTGAGAAATGATTGTATCTTTTTTAGCACGAGGTCTCCTTTCCTGAAGATGCGAGGTCGAACCTTTTTGTCAAACGCCTTCTTCATTCTCTATTGATACAACTGACCGTGGCATAGTTATGTGATTCGCTTTTCTTCGATCAGGTTTAGTTCGTCGTGTCGACTTTGACACCATTCATCTTCTGTAAGCTTAGCTTCCATCAATACCCGGATTGATGGGATCTCTACTTCTATGGGGAGCACTGCCTCTATGCCATACACTAGAGAGAAAGGGGTTGCCCCTATTGAAGTGCGGACAGATGTGCGATAACCGTGAAGAGCAAAGGGTAGCATCTCATGCCAATCTTTGTAGGTTACAACCATCTTTTGAACAATCTTCTTAATGTTCTTGTTAGCTGCTTCTACCGCGCCGTTCATCTTGGGTCGGTAGGGAGATGAGTTATGGTGTTCGATCTTGAACTCTGCGCACAACTCTTCCATCATCTTGTTGTTCAATTTAGATCTATTATTAGTAATGATCTTGCTCGGAACACCATAACGGAAAATGAGATTGTTTTTGATAAATTGGACCATCACTTATCGGGTTACATTAGCGTATGACGCTGCTTCGACCCACTTGGTGAAGTAGTCAATGGCTACAAGGATGAACCGATGTCTGTTTGAAGCCTTAGGTTTAATCATGCCAATCATGTCGATTCTCCATATGGAAAAGGCCACGGGGAAGAGAGAACTTTGAGATGTGTTGGCAGTACATGGATTTTATCAAAGTATATCTAACACTTGTGACATCTCCTCATGTACTTGTAGCAGTTGGATTCCATGGTTAACCAATAGTACCCTGCTCTTAGAATTTTCCTCGCTATTGCGTGTCCGTTGGCATGAGTGCCACAGGATCCTTCGTGAATTTCCTTTATTAGCCTGTTTGCCTCTGGTCTGTCTACACATCGGAGCAAGACCATATCAAAGTTTCTCTTATAGAGGGTATCACCGCTCAGGAAGAAGCTGCCAGCCAGTCTTATGAGGGTTTTTCTGTCTTTTCTTAGTGCCCCAAGTGGGTACTCTTGTTTCTGAAGGAAGCATTTGATATCGTGATACCAAGGTTTGTCGTCTATGACTGCTTCAATCGTGAAGATGTAAGCGGGCCGTTCAAGGCGCATTATGTCGATCTTAGGTAAGTCGTTCCATTGACCTACACTAATCATGGAAGAGAGAGTGGTTAATGCATCAGCCATGTGATTCTCATCACGAGGGATGTGATGAAACTCGATTCCGTTGAATAAAGGTAACAACCTTCTCGCATAGTCTTTGTAAGGAATTAATCCGGATTGGTATGTGTTCCAATCTCCTTTGATCTGATTGACGACCAAAGTTGAGTCGCCATATACGTCCAAGTTCTTGATCCTCAAATCAATCGCTTCTTTGAGACCCATAATACAAGCTTCGTATTCGGCCTCGTTGTTTGTGCACTTGAATGTAAGTCTGGAAGTGAAAGGAATGTGGGTACCCTGAGCTATTATGATGATTGCCTGAATTCCGTTTCCATAATGATTGACAGCTCCGTCAAAGATAAGTCCCCACTGGGAACCTAGTTCTGGCCCTTCACTAGGTAGTGGTTCATCGCAATCTTTCATTTTCAAATACATGACATCTTCGTCTGGGAAGTCAAACCCGATTGATCCATGATTGTCAATCAGTTGGTTAGCCAAATGATCAGCTAAAATACTCCCTTTAACGGCTTTTTGAGCGTGGTATTCGAAGTCGTATTCAGATAACAACATCTGCCAACGGGAAATTCTTCCCGTGAGAGCAAGCTTTTCAAAGACGTACTTGATTGGATCCATTTCTGAGATTAACCAAGTAGTGTGACAAATCATGTACTGGCGAAGACGTTTGGCTGCCTAAGCTAACGCGCAGCAAGTTTTCTCAAGCATAGTGTACTGAGTCTCGCAGTCGGTGAATTTCTTGCTCAAACAGTAGATGGCAGACTTTTTCCTTTTCGTTTCGTCTTGTTGGCCAAGTACACATCCCATTGAGTCCTCCAAGACTGTTAAGTAGATGATCAGTGGTCTTCCTTCCACTGGAGGTGATAGAATCGGTGGGTTCAACAGGTATTCCTTAATACTGTTGAAGGCAGTTTGGCAATCTTCTGTCAAAATGCAGTCCTGGTTCTTTTTGAGTAATTTGAATATCGGCGCACATGTCGCGGTCATGAGGAATATGAATCTGGAAATGTAGTTCAAACATCCCAGGAATCCTCTGACTTGTCTTTTAGTCTTCGGAGAAGGCATTTCTTGAATGGCCTTGACCTTGTCAAGATCAACCTCAATTCCTTTCCGGCTGATGATGAATCCTAGCAGTTTCCCTGAGTGAACACCAAATGTGTACTTATTGGGATTCAAGCGGAATTTATACTTTCTCAATCGCTCAAATAGTTTTGACAGGTGGGTCACATGCTCCTCCTCTGTTTTAGATTTGGCAATCATGTCATCGACATATACCTCGATTTCTTTGTGTATCATGTCATGAAACAGAGTAGTCATGGCCCTTTGATAGGTTGCTCCTGCGTTTTTCAAACCGAATGGCATTACCTTGTAATAAAAGGTACCCCATGGGGTAATGAAGGAAGTCTTCTCCAAGTCTTTCGGCGCCATTTTTATTTGATTATAGCCCGAGAACCCATCCATGAAGGAGAAGACTTTGAACTTTGCGGGACTGTCAACCAGCATGTCAATGTGTGGTAAGGGAAAGCCATCCTTTGGACTAGCCTTGTTTAGATCTCTGTAATCGACACACATTCTGACTTTTCCGTCCTTTTTTGGAACGGGTACGATATTGGCTAACCATTGAGGATACTCCGATGTGGCGAGGAAACCCGCGTCAATCTGTTTTTGTACCTCCTCTTTGACTTTGATGGCCATGTCCGGATGAGTCCGTCTCAGCCTTTGATTTACTGGCGAACATTCCGATTTCAACGGTAAGTGATGTTCCACGATGCTGGTATCCAACCCTGGCATATCCTGGTAGGACCAAGCAAACACATCGAGAAATTCTTTGAGAAGCTTTGTCAAACTCTCTTTGGTAGTGGGACTGAGCAGTGCCCCAATCCTAATTTCTTTTCTCTCTTTTTCTGAACCCACGTTAATCGTTTCCAACGGCTCTTTGTGAGGTTCAATGGACCTTTCCTCTTGTCAGAGTAATTGGGAGATCTCTGCTGGAATTTCATCGTCAACTTCTTCTTCAGCCCCAAATACCGGGAATTCAAAGTCGGGAGAAGGCATCGGATCGTATGTTTCAATGGGATTTAAAACAAGCAATCTGCATGACGTGGTGATTTGTGTTTAGAAGAGATAGAGATAATGCAAAAGTGTGTGCAGTGTATTTTTTTTTTTTGAAAAACTGCTTGTTTATTTTGAATTGTTTTTTAGGATTACCATTTTCTGAGAAAAGCAAAAAGAGAAAACAGCAATTAATGCAGAAATTACAGAACAACGTTATTTTATTTATGAACAAGTCGATTCTTGAAACTACAGCCCTATGAAACAAAAGTTTGTCGCTTTGGGCGAAGCGAAGAGGGAAATTTACAGAAAACGAGCCCCATCAAAACATCTGTTTCACCTGGGCAGGGTGAAAGGTTAAAGACGACAATTACTTTGACTTATGAACAATCTTCGGAACATCGACAACAACCCATTGGCGGCGAACTCCTTGGTGAATCACAAAGTCTGGTACCTTCCTTGATTTGTCTTCAGAAATAGCGCTGATTTCTGGCGGAGCAGGATCATTGGAGTCTGTCTCCCAGGCAGAGTTGTCGTAGGAGGATTCCTCTGTTGTATTTTGCATAGTATTTATGCTCTCAGGTATATCTCCCCATCCAGTTGGCTGGATATCTTCGAACCTGATACGAGAGCTTTCGGGAGAGGTGTACTTGACCAAGTAGTCGAACTTGCCACTCGGTTGTCCCAAGGTGTCCCATACTTCTTTGGAACTGGAGGAGTCATCCCTCTCGATGACGTTGACCTCGGGAAAAGCATAGTTGATGAATTCTAGTCCGGCAAACTTTGCGAATTCATCGTCGTGCGGGATATTTTTTGAATAACTAGAGTGTTGATCCCATGACATGGTGGGGACACAGGTATTCTATTTAATGATGCTCAGTTGATTTTTATTGTTTGGCTGATTTTCTTGCCCTGAGTCTTCTGGGTATGGCTGCCAGATAGGCAGGCCATCCATTGGGCCATAATAGTCATGGTCAAAGTTGTCCTTCATCAGAGTGTCTTCCTTTAATGAGTTTGGTGGAGCCCGACATCCTTCCGGATCACAATCTCCATATATCATTTTGACGTCTGACCTGGGTATAAATCTCGGACTCTGTGCGGGATAGCAAAAGGGCGTAGGCACCTATTCCTGAGACATATAACCGTCCTCGTTGAGATATGACTTCCATTCCTCATCCGTATCGGAGGGGTCCTCCTCGTTGATGGTATGGACTGGTTGAGGCACTGGGTGAAGGAAACCTCCACTATGGAAGAAATCCTGAATGGGATGAAGACTTTCATCGTTAGCAGCTGTCTGGGTACTGGCTGAGGAAAAAGCAAGACCCTTCTTTGTTTTATTATCAGTAGGAATGACAAGTTGTCCTCATCCTTTTGCATTGTTATTCTCGACCACTTCGAGAGCATCTCGGTATGAGGAAATCGAGGTTCCTCTTTCTGGTTGATTCTCATTGCTCACCGAAAGTGCTTGGAACTGAGTCCCAACAGCCTCCTCGGGTTCTACATAAGTAGATGATGACAGGTTACTCACGATCAAGGCTTGCTCCCACAAACCGTGACGAGTTGATCATTCTTGACGAACTTCAGTTTTTGGTGCAGTGTCGAAGTTACTGCCCCAGCCTGGTGTATCCAAGGTCTTCCTAATAAACAGTTGTACGCTGCCCGGACGTCCGTGGCCTGGAAAGTGATTTGGAAAGTGTGAGGACCGATAGTTATGGGAAGGTCGACTTCGCCGATAACTGCTTTCCGAGACCCGTCAAATGCTTTGACGATGACCTCACTGCCCCTCATCGGGGATCCTTTGAATGATAGTCGCATTAGAGTGGACTTCGGCATAACGTCGATGGCTGATCCACCAGTACGCTGGCTAAGGCATCGTCCTGGCAGTTAACTGTGATATTGAACGCCATGTTGTGGCTTTTGCCCCCCTCTGGCAAGTCCTCATCACTGAATCCTAAGTTGTTGCAGGAAGTGATGTTAGAGGTGATGCTATCGAACTGTCGTATTGACACATCCTGTTCCACAAAGGCCTGCTCTAAGACTTTCTATAGAGCATCTCTGTGGGCTTCGAAACTGAGTAAAAGTGATAGCACTGAGATTTTTGAAGAAGTTTGTAACAGATGATCAACAATGTTGTATTCACTCCTTTGGGTGAGCTTCAGCATCTCATCATTGTTTTTCGAAAGGTCGGGATTACTGGATTGACCGACCGGTGGATCAGGAGCTTCTGTCTGAAGTTCCTTTTCTCTGTTAGGTTCTCCAACTCCTCAGTTGAAGATTCGACCACTCCGTGTTACTCGACTGATGTCTGCAATATTCACGACGGAGGGTAATGAAATTTCATTTCCATTCTCAATTATTGTTGCACCGTATTTGTAAGGGATCGCCTTAGCTGATTCATATGATAATGGTCCCGGTAGATAGATAACTAAGGAGCCTTCTGATTTTTCTGACTGTCGTAAGTAACTTCAATCAGTTCCTGGCTAAGAACTTTTGATTCGTCCAGTAGAGGGATGATGGTACAAACATCCTTGTTCCTTTCAGGGTCAGAGATTACAACCACGTCTCTGATTTGATCTGCGAAGTAGTCTGGCGTTTAGTCAATGGACCCCAAAGCTAGGTTTGGGTGATCTCTTTGCGATCCAACTGACCTTGAAGAGCTGGTCGCATGAGGCAGCATCCTTGGTTATTCTCCGAGCAGACTCTACAAAGTTCATAGTTGTGTGGTGGCACCTGGCCACGCCCGCTTTGAATGCAGTGCAACCTTACCAGGTTTGTTTCCATAGATAGGACATCTTGACTTTGACACCGAGTAGGGTTTCCGTTAAGCACACTGATTTGTTGCGTGTCTTCATCCAGATAGATTGGAAGCCACCAGTGGTTTAACAAGTGTTGGAAAGTTCTCTGAACGAGAGCGCACCCTTGGTTACTCTCACAACATCCTTTACAGTTCTGGTAATCATGTGAAGTGAGAAAACCGAGTTGGACCTGCTTGGCATGTAACTCTACCAAGCTGGTATTCATCAGACAAATATCAAATATTTGAATCATGATGATCTGATAAAGATTTTTATCATGGTAGTCCTGGATCCACCCAAGATCCATCTGACATTGGAGGGCCTCTTGTACAAAAGAGCATCCCTGTTTGTTTACCGAGCAAGTCAGACAGGAATTGTAATCGTGTCGTGGCAGATTATGATACTGGCTTTGCCTTGAGTGCATCGCCACCAAGTTGACATTCATTGCACGGATGTCGTGATTCTGAATGATGTTGGAATTCGTATAGGTCATGCTGACTCCACAAACTCGATGCTCTTGGATCCATCCGAGATCCAATTGTTCCTGTAGAGCTGATTGCACCATAGAACATCCCTGATTGTTCTTAGAGCAGATATCACACTGGTGATAATTATGAGGTGGCACATGGTCGTATCCGCTCTGTCTACAATGCATCTTGCCCATATTGGTCCTCAATATGAGTACATCATGAATTTGATAGCTGTTGTTAGACTCTCCCTCTATCAAATTAACTGCAGCTTTTCCATGTTGAGGCAGCGGGTTTGTGAGAACATTTGGATTTGTATCCTTGAAAGATAAGACCCTGCCCCTAACAAGCTTTTGTACGTCAGATTTGAAACTGAGACAGTTTTCTATGTTATGCCTGGTCCTCCTTGATGGTAAGGACAAGTCTGATCCGCTTTGAACCAAAAAGGCAGATTTTCCGGTACTGCAAGAGGAGACTTAATTTGGACATGCCCCTTGACCAGTAATAATGGGAACAGTTCTACGTACAACATTGGTATAGGGTCAAACCCTGGTGGCTGCGTTGTACGGTTGTTATTGTACGGAGGACGAGCCTGCTGAACAGGCTGTTGTTCCCTTTGCTGAAATTGCTGTTGATTCGGTTGGCTCTGCGCAACCTGAGGTTGATACGTAGGAATAGGCGCGGGGTTGATAGCAGGAGTTACAGCAGCTACTGGTTGATAACGTCGCCTTTGCTTTCCGAGAGAGATATTCCCAATATCCTGCTCTTTTTTCTTAGGGAGAGCACTACCGTATTGTGTTGTACTACTTGATGATCCAGCGTCTTTTACTAAACGTCCTTCCCGGACTGCTTACTCAAGATGAACTCCCATACCGACCATTTCGGTGAAGTCACTGGGCGCACTGGCAACCATTCTGTCATAGTAAAATGAGCTTAAGGTCTTTAAGAAGATCTTTGTCATCTCTTTTTCCTCAAGAGGTGGAGAAATCTGAGCGGCAATTTCATGCAATCTTTGAGCGTACTCCTTACAGGTTTCCTGGTCCTTTTGTGACATCGATCTGAGTTGATCTCTGTCCAGTGCCATGTCCAGATTGTATTTGTACTGTTGAACGAAGGCAGCGCCAAGATCTCTGAATGTGCCGATCGTGGCGCGGTTTAACCCCATGTACCATTTTAAGGCGGCACCGGTTAAACTATCTTGAAAGTAGTGAATTAGTAGCTCCTGGTACTTTGTCTGAGCTGACATTAGCCGAGCGTACATCACCAAATGACTCTGAGGGCAAGATTTACCCTTGTATTTTTCAAAGTCGGGCACTTGAAACTTGTGTGGAACTTTCACATTGGGGACCAAGCAGAGGTCCACGGCGTCCTTTCCAAATAGATCCTGACCGCGAAGGGCCTGCATTTCTTTCTACATTTCTAGGAACTGTTCCTGGAACTCATTCATTCTGTCGAACATGCTTTCGTTTCCACCAGAAGGTATCTGGGGAATCTGTCCTTCCGAGACAGTGTGTATCACAGGTGGTGGTATAGTCATTATGGATGAGACTTTTGGTGCCTCCCGAAGTTTGTAACCTTCAGGAGTTGCTGCCATGCCCCTGGCATCTTCGTTTTCCCAAAGTTTGTAACCTTCAGGCCCAGCGGTTCCTGCTGCGGTTCCCTGATCCTCAGCGATCGGCGGAACATATCCTTCTGGGATATAGTTAAGTGGCATGCCCCAGGGACGATCTTTTGGCATCTTGTACCTAGGATCATACTTCTCCACTATGGGCGTAGATGTGATCTCCGAGATCACAGTCCTTTGTTGTTGCATCTGAGCTTCTACTAGAGCTTGCATGTCGTTATGAAGCTTTCTCAGATCCTCTTTCAGAGTGTCGATCTCTTCTCTCAACTCTCTGTTCTCTTCCTCAAGATCATCCATCTTTTTCTGACGATTGGCCCGAGTATTGTACGAATGAGACAGTTTGACTCTAGAATCGAGACGCAAACGTGAGATTCGTAGGTAAGAAGAATGCCTTTATGAGAATGGTGAATGCAATGATTATTAATTATTTTTGTTTATTCAAAGTAAACTTCGACAATTAGATTACAAATATCAAACAGTGGGGAAACCCCATTTTATTGAATTCAAAGGATGGCGGAAATGGAAATACAGTAGATTACAAAGTGTTGGAAAAGGAAATCTAAACTAATGGATCCTGAGTCCTCTCTGAAGAGAGCTCAAGTGCTGGTTCAGGTGCTTTCCTCTTCTTTGACCGGGGCTCTTGGGCCGTTGTCGGGTTGTCATTCCTTTGCCAAGTGAAAGGAGCGAGCAAATTCCTTTGGTCATCCTGATTCTCTACAGCATGTTGCTCTAAAATCTCAATCAGAGCATCTTTTTCTTTTAATAGCTGCTGTATTTTCTTGCATTCCACATTGAGAATGCGGTACTTGTTCCTCCAAGACCTCTTCTCCTGCTGAACTTTGCTGAGAATAACCTGAAGCTTTTCCGTCTCAGACATGAAATAAAGGGCAGAGTCCCTTAATGGAAGAACTTCCTGAAGAGGGTAAGGCATCCTCAACTTGAGAGCTCTAGTTTGTACCCAGTGGAGATAAGGCTCCACCGAGACACAGTCTGGTTTTCCTAGAGACTCTCGTCCTTTCCTGTGAACGTGTTTCCAAGCATGCACTATTTCTGTCTTTAGTGCCCTGTCATTTTCTCCTTCCTTGAAGAAAAGACCTTCCAGATGAGCATTCCGTGGCACGTGCCTCATCGGTGTAATACCCCAAAATTTGCCCTCTCATTTCTTCATATCATTTAGCATGAGCTTTCATTTCATTGCATTGCATTCAAGCATAGAAAAATAAAACATTAAGCATTTAGCATGGCATCTTGCATAAGGGCATGTGAGCAGTTGTTTCTCAAAGAGGTATGGATCATCCAAAGCAAGAGAACAAGAGCTAAGGGTCTCTCAACAAGTCTCAAGGGTCTCTTACATCATATATCACCCCATTTGATCTCACAGGGCATGGTAAGATGGGAACTCATTAAGAAGATGGGGCAGTGCATCATCTCCTATAAAAAATAGTCAAAATTAGGGTTTTGAATTCAAGTGGTCTCATGATGAAATTTTGATTCAAACTTGATCTCAATGTTTTCTACATGATATTAAGTGTCTAAGGATGGAAGATTGGCCATTGGTTCATTTCAGAAGAGGTTCAATTGATCGGTTGCTTGATAATCAAGAAATTAGGGAAAAAGTCAACTCCTGACTTGGTAAGGTCAAATTCATGAAATTCAAGTTATATATGTTCATTGGATAAGATTTGATCAAGAAATGATGGAGGAATCATGAAAAATCAAGAAATCACAAAACTGCCAAAAATAGAAACTTTAGGGTTTCCAAAAATGGCAAGTTGGAACCATTTTGCACCACACTTTGAGGCCCTCTTTCTTCATGATAAAAGCTCCAAACTTCAGGCCCAAGTTGAGCCAATTAAAGTTCATGTTCTAAGCTTCAAATCCATATAAATAACTCTTCCATCGGATCAAAATTGAGGGAGTTATGATCAATCAAAGTTTGGTAAAATCAAGGCAAATCTCAAGTCATGGCAAGGCAAGTGCAGGCCTCCAGGCCATAATTTCATCGAACAGTTGGCGTACCAAATTTCAAGCCAATTTTCTCCATCAAAAAGGCTTCAAATGAAAAATTATTGAACAGCAAAGTTGTTCATCTCCATGCCCTCTTCAACTTTGATGTTGGACATTTTTTCATTTGAACAAGTTATGAAGGTCATACGAGGGCTCAAACATGGGGTCTCATGCTGAAAGTTCACAAGTCACAAGGCCTTGCTTGCAGCCCAAGTCACACACCCATACACTAGTTGTGTTTCCTTGTTTTCCAAGCAACCGAGTTGATCCTAACAAACCGAGTTAATTAACTTGACTCGGTGAGTTGAGTCTAACTAACTCCGACCCTAGCTCCAAACCCAAACCACATTCCAAACCTCTCATACTCCAAACCTAAAATCAATTTAAGAGATGCTTCACTCGTTTTCAAGGACCTTCAACCATTTTCTCAAATTTTTCTCAAATCACTCTCAATTCTCTCTCACTTTCTCTCTTCACTTTGCTACAACTTCTACTTCTCTCTTCCAAAACCACACACAAAAACTCTTATTTCTTGAAGAATAATCACTTTTTGCATTGAAAAGTGATTAATTCTTGAGCTAAACTTCATCTCTTGGTTTGCATTGGTTGGATTTTCTGGAATTTCAGCTTGTTCTTCTTCAATCCAAAGGTTTCTCACCATTTATTTTGGTGCAAGTTGGATTTTGGTGGATTTTCGCGATTTCGTTCGGTTTCGACGCATTTCGGCTATTGATTGAAGAATCTCTGGTTTTCTTTCATTTTCTGCACCAAGATTACTTTGCAACAATTACCAAAGCAAGTCTCCGCTTTGTAGGTTGGTTTTCCCTAAATCTACATTGTTTTTAGCTTATTTGCAACTTATTCGATGTAGATCTTTGTGTATTTTCAATTTGGATCCTTGTGCTTGAATTTGATTCTTGATGTTGTTGATTATTGGATGCAATTGATGTTTTTTTTTACTGTAATTCAATGTAATTTCGTGATAAATTGATTGCATGTCCATTTGGAAGTTTGGAGAAGTGATTTGCTGCTGAAAAGTGCTTTTGAAACTAGTTTTTTGGCCACTGACCCAGAGTAACCGGTTACTCACTGTTTGTTAACCGGTTAACATGTGTATTTTTGCGTAAATTGTCTGATTTTCAACTAAGTAACCGGTTACTCACCGTTTGTTAACCGGTTACTCTGAGATAGAATGTGTATTTTTGTGCATTTCCTTGCTTGTTTGAGGTCCTTAACATGTTTAAACTTCATGGATCAATGCATTGATGATTGGTGGATTATTTTTGAGCTATTTTAACTCACAACACAGTATGAACTTGATTTTTAACACGCGGCTTTTGATTATTAATCGATGAATGTCTATGTTTGCGTTGTTGATTAATTGATGCCACGATCACATAATGCACACACATTGAGCTTGTTAATTGCTAATTGATGTCATGTTGCTGGAATTACTATGCGCATGTTCATTTGCTTTCTATTTCAAGAGGTGCACATTTGTTTTAATTTGTTCACATGCTTAATAATGTGTATTCTCTTACAATGTGCATGATTCCATGTTGTTTTTAAGACTTGGCCACCATGATTTATAATGAGATTGTGATCATGTTGTATTAATTGAATAATGTGCAAGGCTTGAAGCATGTTTGTTCTTTTATGAATGAATCGTTTGTGAATGCATGCTGCCCCTGATTTTTCATTGCTGACTATACACATATATGCTGTAGTATGTGCTGCCAAATGCTTTTTTACACCCATTTTTGTATGCTGAACATGAGCTGTTGTTTGCTGCTTGGTATATGAAGCTGAATTTACTGCTGTTCTGTTGCATGTGGGCTGTAATAGCTATTGTTTTCATTATTTCCTTCCATTTGCTTGTTTGACCAAGTCATTTTACTTAGGATTTCTTGTGAATAGTTTTTGAACTAACCTTTTCATGTAGGTGCTAAGGGTAAGTAAGTGTGTGGATATGCTTCCACATACAATTCTTTCTTTCATCTTCTCTTATTTCTTTTTAATCATTCAACTTGTGATCATGATGAGCATTTATATGCTTTCCTTGAATAACTTCTTTCTTCTCCCCTTTGAGTTATAACTCATCTTCTACTTTAGAAGTGAGTTGTTTAATTCATTCTCTTTCTCCTCTCTCTTAGGATTAGATTTCTTAAACCACATTAACCTTAGGATCTCTAAGCATGCTAACTCTAGGGTTGAGTCTTAGTCTCCCTCATTAGATTTTACCTTTCTCGACCTTTTGAGTCTCTTCTTCTTATCTTAAAACAAAAGTAAAAAACATTTAATAAAGGCCTAACAAATATTGTATTTGAGCCTTTCATGTAAGAATGAGATAGTGAGGGGTCTTCTCTCATTTTCTCAGAATGTTTAGCGTACGTCCCGTCTTGGGTCGATATGCGAGGCATTCGATCCTACATGAAGGACTTAAATACAATGTGCGTTACAAAACACAAAGTAATCAAAACACTTCTTTCTTAAAAGACAAAAACAAATAAATAATTCTTTTCTCATCTCTTCACTCCTTCCTTAAGGACTTGTCAAGTCCGTTCTACCGCAAACAGGTAATGCCTAAGTCTCCCTACAGCGAGCTGTAACACCTAACTGCTGGGACGCGCACTCTGACGTTTCCACTAAAAAACACAAACGAAGCGACCCTCGTTGAGGGGAACTACGTCGCTCTAATTCTCATGTTCCCGATGAGATACGTAGGCAGTGGGGTAGGGCCCATTCGAGCACTTCTTTTATTTTCCCTACATTTGTTTTTCTTTCTCTTTCCTTTCCTTTTCCAGTTTTTTCCAGCATCTTTTCTATCACCCTTTGAATGAGACAAGCAAGCGTGGATCCCATCGGGTACGATGGACGCGTGGGGGTGCTAATACCTTCCCTTCGCGTAACCGACTCCCGAACCCAGTTTTCTTGGTTGCAAGACCATGCTCTTTCCTTCCTTCAGGTTTATGCGATGTTTCCTTTCCCTCTCTTGGGATAAATACACATTGCTGGCGACTCTGTTTCTTTGCCACTTTCGCGTTTGTACTTGGATGAAAATCCCAGGAGCGACAGCTGGTGACTATGCTGGGGAGCGAACCCAGAATCTCTGGTTTCCTTAGCGAGTCAATCCTAGCGCTTGTCTGTTTTCTTTCATTGGGTGTTTACTGTTGTACTGTATTTACTATTGTACTGTATTGTTATTTACTGTATTACTGCTTTACTGTATATTACTGTATTTACCGCACTTTAGCATTTACATTTCATGTGCTATATTATGCTATATTGGACTGTGCTGTTTTCTGTGTGGTGGGATGGGGTATTCTGAGAGATAGGCCCAATACACAAGCCTGAGTTCACTTATGTTCAGTGTGTTTCATATCCTCTCGCGTTCCATTTCGATGCGAGGAAGGAATGTGAAACATAATCTGGATGTGGTTCTCTCTAGAGAATTCTGCTTTGTGGATCTTCCACGATGGTAGAGCTATCTGGAAGAGCTGTTAAGTCTGGATGACCTTTTAGGATGACCCCTCTTTATTTTGAGGTGAATCAGAGGACAATCTCTTTGTTATTGATAACATTGTATCCTTCGGGCTGAATGTGCTATTGCTTCTCATTCCGGGATCCGAATTTGAGGATCCTCACGTTCTAGTACATACATGTGAGATTGGGGGATTGTTTACAGGTGTGCAGGAACCCTTGGCCTTCATCCTACCTATTCTTCTTATTTGTTCTGAATTGGTTACTGAACCTTTGATCCTGACTAGTTCACATTTGTTCTGGATTTGTTATTGGACTTTGTATCCTGGTTTTGCATGTCTCACCAAATTCAGACTACAGTACAGTGGGTTCAGCGTTATTTGTGCAGCACTGATCACATGCCCTTGCATACATATCATCATTAGAATTCTTGCATTTAACCTTCATGTTTATTCATTTTCAGGGTATACTTCCTTTCGATTCCGGTTGACAGTTCCCTTCGCAGCTATGGAGATTCCAAGGAAGAACAATGTGCATTATACGTTCTTTGACACAAAGGTGGGTCAGTTACAGAGGATGGTTTCTCTTATTACTCCAGATCATGTGGGTTAGTTCCGGAAGGCTTATGGGGAGATTCTGACCATAGTTGATGATTTGAACACTTTAGAGATGAGTGTCATTCATACTTGTTTGCAGTTTTATGACCCACAGTTAAGGTGTTTCACTTTCTCGGACTTTCAGTTGGCCCCGATGCTAGAAGAGTATGCCATTCTTCTAGATGTGCCTCTCAAATACCAGATTCCTTTTAACTCTGATATGGGCCCTCCAAAGCCTGAGGAGATAGCTAAGGCCCTCCATCTGAGCGTACCTATGGTGGCAGATAACCTCGCCACCAAAGGAGGTTTATCTGGCTTTCATCTGGATTTCTTGGTTGCCAAAGCGGAAGAATGTGCTGCTAAAGCTCAATGGGAAACCGTTTGTGCTATTCTGGCCTTGAGCATTTATGGGATTATGTTGTTTGCTGATGAGCCCAAGTTTGTAGACATGAGAGCCATCCATATCTTTGTGCTGAAGAATCCTATACCTACGCTCTTGGGTGACTTGTATTATTCTGTGCATTATAAGAATGATAAGAAGAGAGGGGGTTTGGTTAGATGTTGTGCACCTTTGTTTCATAAATGGCTCATGAGACACTTACCAAATTCTGAGGCTTTCCTGGATCCTCATCCTGCAAAGAATTGGGCTAAAAGGATGATTCAGTTGACAGCAAAAGATATTCGTTGGTTTAATCAAAGAACGATGGGTGGGGATTTTGTCAGTAGCTGTGGAAGACATCCAAATGTGCCACTCTTGGGGATAAGGGGTTGCATCAATTACAATCCTATTATTCTAAGGAGGTAGTTGGGATTTGCTTTAATTGATCCTCTGAGAGATAGCAAATTGGAAGAATCTTTCTTCTTCTCTGTGAAGGATAATCTTTTGTTGGTAAGGCAAGCGGCCGGAGTTTGGGGCAATTTGCAAACAAAGGGTAAAGTTGTCTTTGGCAAGTGCAACAACGTGTCGTCTCCTCAGTATGATGCATGGTTGAAAATAAGAGTTCAAATCACCCTTTTGCCGTTCTCCAGGGGAAGTCCGTCCGATCCAGTTGCTGTTGAACCAGTGACCACAATAAGTGTTGCTGAATATAACAAGCTTAAGGCAGAGATGGATAAGACAGTCAAAATGAATGAGAAGTTAAGTGAAGGACTCCGGAAGATGCTTTGTGAAAAGCGTAATATTGAGTATGAATTGCAAAAGCTGACTGAGCATCATGAGGCTAATGAGAAAAAAATTGCAGAGGACACTATCTATATTCGCAAGGTCAAGCAAAATGAGATGGCATTAAAAGAGGCGTGTAAGCGTATCAACGAGCAGTTGTCAAAGTCTGAAAATGCGCTTGCCAAAGGGCAGCAGAGATGGGATGAGTTCTCCAAGTGTCGAAGGGAAATCGAAGCGAGAATCAGGGCTGAAAATGATGAGTTGAGAAAGAATTTAAAGAGTAAAGAAGGTGAATTCCTCCAGCAGCTTAGTTCAGCCAACCAAGAGATTGAAGATCTGAAAGGCCGCGCTGAAGTAAAGAGAGCCAAAGAGTTAGACATTAAAGATCAAATCAGAAAGCTGGAGGAAGCTGTCAAGATAAGAAGTCAGCTGATCAGAAGTCTTACGGAGCGCCCTAATGATCCAGTTACTGAAGCACTTCTCAAGGAAGTCCGGGAGGATTTGTATGGGCTCAGTGTCTGAGTTGTTTTGTTGTTATTCTGGAAATTCACCATCAGGCTTATTGATGGGTTTTCTTTTGCTTGTATTCATGTTATTCAGTTGTATTTGTTCAGAACCAATTTGTATTTGACTGTTCCACACCTGGTTGTGGGTTTTCATTTATGCTAATGGTGTTTCGTTTGGTATTATTGAGGTGGATTCTTCATCAAATTATACAATGATTCACACACTCACTGGGCCGTATATGATGGGTATTCTGAATTATTATTATGCACCTCTGATGTGTTGTCACTATTAGTAATTGCAGGAGTATGCGTGGTTCCCTTTCGGTCAAACTGGAATCGAAGGAAGGAATGCTTCAAAATGAATAAACATGGCATTTGAATTGCATTGCATATCATTTTGCATTCTGTTGCTTGCTTTTCAGGTACTCGTTGTAGGGACTCTAACCTTTATTTGGTTTCAGGCATTATAGTTGATACCCACGTTCACCGATACGCAACTCATAGGAATCAAGCAAGGATTATGGATCAAATGCAGAATGATTTAGATGAGATGAAGGCACGCATGGACCAGTTCATGACTCTCATGACTAGTATGGCACAGACTCAGGAGAGATTGAGACTTCTGGTCGAGCGTCCAGAGGCCACACCGGGAGGTAATCAGAATGACAATTCACAGACACATGGCACTCCTCCTCCTGTTGGTAATCTGGGTAATGGAAATGGCAGAAATGTTGGTGGTGTTCAAGAAGATGTTCTGGAAGACCAATTCACCCTGTTGGATACTGATATGGATAATCCTGGGGACAGAAGTTATGATGAGTTGGCTGAGAAGATCCGGGCTATAGAGTGCAAGAATTCTCTAGGCATTGATGTTACTAGTTTGGGTCTGGTACCAGGAGTCAGAATTCCTCCAAAGTTCAAGCCGCCTACTTTTGACAAATATCATGGCAATACGTGTCCCCAGACACATATTCAGGTTTATTTTGGGAGGATCTCAGCCCACACTGATGATGAGAAGTTATGGATGCATTACTTTCAAGACAGTTTGGCTGGAGCTTCTTTGACCTGGTACATGAAATTGAACAGAGCTGTTGTGAGAAGCTGGAAAGATCTGGCAGAAGCGTTTCTGAAGCAATGCCAGTATAATATCGACATGGCTCCCAACCGCACTCAACTTCAAGGGTTGTCACAGAATACTAAGGAAAGTTTCAAGGAATACGCTTAAAGGTGGAGGGAAATGGCTGCTCAGGTTCAACCTCCTTTGTTGGATAGAGAAATGGCAGATATGTTTATGGGCACCCTGTAAGGGGCATTTCTTGAAATATTGGTTGCTTGTCCATCCACCGGATTTTCTGATATTGTGATTGCGGGAGAAAGGATCGAGAGTCTGTTGAAACTCGGGAAGATCCAAGATGTAAGTGGGGCTGGCTCTTCGGGAACGAAGAAACCCTTTGCTAATGGTCAGAAGAGGAGAGAAGGTGATACAAATGCTGTGTATAGAGGACGGGGAAGATGACGTTCTCAGGCTTATCACCAGGTAGGTACAATGACGATCCCAACACCATCAGTTCAGCAACAACAACCGCAATAGCAGGCTCAGCAGCAACAGCAGCAACCTCCTTTCCAACAGAGGTCTAGGTAGAGGGACCATAAGATTGACCCTCTCCCTATGACTTATTCAGCATTGTTACCTCAGTTACTACAACTGAAGTTGGTTAAACTTTGTACTATGAGACCTCCTGCCGCTGGCAACTTGCCACCTAATTTTGATGTTAACGCTCGCTGTGAGTTCCACTCAGGTGCTCAGGGGCATACCACTGAAAAGTGTTGGGCATTTCAGAATAAGGTGCAAGACTTGATGGATGCTAAAGCAATCAATTTCTCGTTACCCCCTAAAGTTATCCAGAACCCCATGCCTAATCATGGTGTGGCAGATGTGCACGCTGTTGAAGACGGAAAGAGATTGAACTTGGTGGCAGATATCAATCATGTGAAGACTTCATTGTTAGTGGTGAAGGATCGTTTGTTGAGGGGACAGGTGTTCCCCGGTTGTGATCAAGATTGTTCTGAATGTATGGGCCAAGAGAATGGCTGTGATAAATTGAGAATCGGTTTACAGACTCTGATCAATGAAGGACGTCTACAGTTTGACCGGGTTGTGAAAGATATTGATGAGGTGTCAACTGTGATAATTTATCATACTCCCACTGAAATTCAGGTGCCTGCAAGTACAGCTCCTGTAGCAAGTGTTGTGCCGGAAAGATCCAGTCCTATCACCATCACGGTGCCAGGACCAGTTCCGTTTACCTCTACGAAAGCAATCCCATGGCACTATGGGGCAGACGTGTACTATGAAGGGAAAAAATAGGAAGTCGGGACATCAACCAGTTCCAATATTGATAATATGGGTGGTGTAGGTGGCTTTACTAGGAGCGAAAGGTTATTTGCTCCCCAAACTTTGCGCAGTGATAAAGAAGTTGAGGCGGCGGCAAAAGCTAAAGGAAAACAGGTGGCTGAGAGTATGCCTGTGCCTGAAACAGAGACCAAGATTACCTTTGACAATGAGGTAGAAGAGTTCATGAGGATAATAAAGAAAAGTGATTACAAGATTGTCGATCAATTGAACCAGACACCCTCAAAGATCTTAATTTTGTCATTGTTGATGTGTTCTGACGCACACTGAGAGGCTTTGCTGAAAGTGTTGAAGAAAGCCTACGTTCCACAGGAAATTACTGTCAATCAGCTTGAGGGTGTGATTTCTAATGTCAATGTTAGCCACGGATTGGGTTTCACAAGCAGAGATTTGACTTCTGAAGGAAGAAACCACAACAAAGATTTGCACATTACAATGGAGTGTAGGGGTGCAGTGTTGTCGTACGTGTTGGTAGACACTGGTTCCTCGCTCAATGTCTTGCCTAAGAAGGCGCTGATGAAGCTAGAAGTTGATGGTTTGATTTTAAGGCCAAGTGATTTAGTTGTCAGAGCGTTCGATGGGACGAAAAGATCTGTATTTGGTGAGGTGGAATTACCTGTGCAAATTGGACCGCAAGTGTTCAAATCTACATTCCACGTGATGGATATACAGCCTGCTTATAGCTGCTTATTAGGCCACCCTTGAATTCATGTGGTCGGGGCTGTTACATCCACATTACACCAAAATCTGAAATACGAGTTCGAGGGACAAGTAGTGACTGTGTGTGGTGAAGAGGACATTTTTGTTAGTCATTTGTCCACGTTCAAGTATGTTGAGATGGATGGGGAAATCCACGAAATGCTTTGCCAGTCGTTTGAAGCGGTGAATATTGATAAAGTGGCTGAATCTTCCCTTACACCAGATAGAGCCGGCACATCCATTTCATCCTATATACAAGCTTTCGAGGTTGTCAGAGCAGGTAATGCCCAAGGCTGGGGCAAGCTGATAGAGACACCAATGAAGGAGGACAAGTTTGGTATTGGCTATCAACCCTCTATGACTTCAGTTGCAGAGAACAGTGGACCCATCACTCTCAGCAGTGGAGGAATCATTTACCCAGATCAGTCTTGTGCAGCTACAGAAGATGGCGTTGACAGTGACTGTGACTTGGACAACTGGGTACGCCCACGTGCTCCGGGACAACAATTGCAGAACTGGTCCGTTGAAGAAGTCATTCAAGTTACTCTTCAAACAGAGTAATTTTCTTTGTTTTTCTAACCATAATGCATGTTAAAATCTTGCGTTCTGCCCAAGGCGTACAGATTCATTTGTAGGGCCACCCTGTTTGCATTTGCAATTTTAATCATCAATAAAGGACATTTTGCACTCAAATTTTGTTCCTTGTCTTTCATTTTTTTATTTTTGCACAAAAATAATAAAATGGCAATGTTTCGTTTATTTTTGTTTTAAAATAAATTCTAAAATAAAGCATGAACCCGTTCGTGCAGACTTGATCCTCCGGATTCCATTGATAACGGTTCTGCTATGGCTATGTATGACTTTGACAAACCGATTTATCAAGCCGAAGAAGGGGATGAGAAAGGCTGTGAACTCCCTGAGGAACTGGCCAGATTGTTAAAACAAGAAGAAAGGGTCATCCAGCCTCATCAAGAGACTATAGAGATCATCAATATTGGTACTGAGGATGCTAAGAAAGAGATCAAGATTGGTGCCAGCCTGCAAGCAGATGTGAAGAAAGCTTTGACTGAAATGTTGTGTGAATATGTTGATATCTTCGCCTGGTCGTATCAAGACATGCCAGGGTTGGATACTGATATTGTTGTACATAGGCTGCCATTGAGAGAAGAATGCCCTCCAGTCAAGCAGAAACTTCGTCGGACTCATCCCGATATGGCCATAAAGATTAAAGAAGAAGTTCAGAAGCAGTGGGATGCAGGGTTCCTGGCTGTGACCAATTATCCTCCTTGGGTAGCCAACATCGTGCCGGTACCAAAGAAAGACAGAAAGGTTAGAATGTGTGTTGATTATCGAGATCTTAACAAAGCTAGTCCGAAAGATGATTTTCCACTACCCCACATCGATGTGCTGGTTGACAATACAGCTCAGTTTTCAGTGTTCTCGTTTATGGACGGTTTCTCCGGGTACAACCAGATCAAGATGGCACCTGAGGATATGGAAAAGACCACGTTCATTACGCCATGGGGTACATACTGTTATAAGGTGATGCCTTTTGGGTTGAAAAACGTAGGGGCAACGTATCAGCGGGCAATGGTAACATTATTCCACGACTTGATTCACAAAGAGATTGAATGTTATGTGGATGACATGATTGCCAAGTCACGAACAGAGGAAGAACATCTGATTAACTTGAAAAAGTTGTTTGAAAGGTTGAGAAAGTTTCGTTTAAGGTTGAATCCGAACAAGTGCACTTTTGGGGTGCGTTCTGGAAAGTTGCTGGGTTTCATTGTGAGTGAAAAAGGGATTGAGGTTGATCCTGCCAAAGTGAAAGCAATACAAGATATGCCTGAACCGAGAATAGAAAAAGAGGTTCGTGGTTTTCTGGGTAGATTGAACTACATTGCAAGGTTCATATCTCACCTAACAGCCACGTGTGAACCAATATTCAAACTGCTAAGAAAAGATCAAACGGTCAGGTGGAATGACGATTGCCAATTGGCGTTCGATAAAATAAAAGAATACTTGCAGGAACCTCCAATTCTCATGCCTCCAGTTGCAGGAAGACCTTTGATAATGTATTTGACAGTGCTTGAAGGTTCTATGGGTTGTGTTCTCGGTCAACACGATGAGACAGGTAGGAAGGAGCATGTTATCTACTACCTGAGCAAAAAGTTCAATGACTGCGAGTCCCGATACTCAATGCTTGAGAAGACATGTTGTGCACTTGCATGGGCTGCTAAGTGATTGAGGCAGTACATGATCAGACACACAACTCTGTTGATTTCAAAAATGGATCCTATCAAATACATTTTCGAGAAACCAGCACTAACAGGCAGAGTTGCACGGTGGCAAATGGTTTTGACGGAATATGATATCCAGTATACTTCTCAAAAGGCCATCAAAGGAAGTATCTTGTCAGACTATCTTGCGCAACAGCCGATTGATGATTACCAACCCATGAAATTTGATTTCCCTGATGAGGACATCATGTTTCTCAAAGCTAAAGATTGCGAGGAACCACTCCCGGAGGAGGGGCCAGACCCTGAATCCAAATGGAGTTTGATGTTTGATGGGGCTGTCAACATGAATGGGTGCGACGTTGGAGCAGTTCTTATTACACTGGAAGGTGTTCGTATGCCTTTCACTGCCCGAGTAACTTTCGGGTGCACCAACAATGAAGCAGAGTATGAAGCTTGTATAATGGGAATTGAGGAGGCGATTAATTTGCGAATTAAGACCCTTGATATTTTCGGTGATTCAGCTTTGGTAATCAATCAAGTGAAAGGGAGTTGGTACACGCACCAAGCGCATCTAGTTCCGTATAGAGATTATATGAGGAGATTGCTGACATTTTTCACAACAGTGAAGCTGTACCACATTCCTCGGGATGAGAACAAGTTTGCTGATGCCTTGGCCACATTGTCTTCTATGATCAAAGTGCAAAGATGGAACCATGTACCTAAGATTGAAGTGTCTCGTCTTGACAGACCTGCATTCGTGTTTGCTGTTGATGCAACGTCTGATGACAAGCCATGGTTTCATGACATCAAGTGTTTCTTAAGAAGTCAAGAGTACCCGCCTGGGGCATCTACCAAAGATAAGAAGACGTTGAGAAGGTTGTCTGGTAGCTTCTTCTTGAATTAAGATGATGTGTTGTACAAACGGAATTTTGACATGGTTCTGCTCAGATGCGTGGATAGACACGAAGCAGACTTGTTAATGCAGGAAGTACATGAAGGCTCTTTCGGTACCCATGCCGGAGGACATGCAATGGCAAGGAAATTATTGAGGTCGGGGTATTATTGGTTGACAATGGAAACAGATTATTGCAGGTACGCCCGCAAGTGTCACAAATGCCAGATTTATGCAGACAAAGTACACGTTCCTCCAAATCCGTTGAGTGTCATGTCCTCTCCTTGGCCCTTTGCCATGTGGGGCATCGACATGATCAGAAAGATTGAGCCTACTGCTTCAAACGGCCATCGTTTCATCTTGGTCGCCATTGATTATTTCACTAAATGGGTTGAAGCAGCATCTTATGCCAATGTCACTAAGCAGGTGGTAGCTCGTTTCCTGAAACGGGATATCATTTGTCGCTATGGAGTGCCCGAGAGAATCATTACCGATAGTGGTTCTAATCTGAATAAAAAAATGATGGCTGAGCTGTACTGGGACTTCAAAATTGAGCATCAAAATTCTTCTCCGTATCGCCCGAAGATGAATGGCGCTGTGGAGGCAGCCAACAAGAATATTAAGAAGATTGTGTAGAAAATGGTTGTCACATATAAAGATTGGCATGAGATGCTACCGTTCGCCTTGCATGGGTACCGAACGTCAGTACGAACATCCACTGGGGCAACACCATTCTCACTTGTATACGGTATGGAGGCAGTACTACCGGTTGAAGTTGAGATTCCATCCCTCAGAGTCATGATGGATGTCAAGTTAGACGAAGTTGAATGGGTTCGTGCCAGATTTAATCAGTTGAGCCTTATTGAGGAGAAACGACTGGCAGCTGTGTGTCATGGGCAGTTATACCAGCGGAGGAAGAAGCAAGCATTTGACCAAAAGGTGCGTCCTCGGGTTTACAAAGTGGGAGATGTGGTACTCAAAAGGATCCTTCCTCCTAGTACAGATCACAGGGGCAAATGGACTCCTAACTATGAAGGTCCATTCGTGGTTAAGAAGGTCTTCTCGGGCGGAGCCTTATTACTTACAACCATGGACGGCGAAGACTTTTCATCCCCTGTAAACTCTGACGTAGTCAAAAAATACTTCGTATAAATAGACCCACTGGACAAAAAAAGAAAAGTCCAGGCAAAAAAGGGCATCCCGGCGAACCACAAAAACAGAATAAAAAGGTTCGGGAAAAAATTAGGGATATAAAATAAAAATTATGCACCCGATGAGTTGAAAATCCGCAAGGACAACTCAGGCAAAAAAGGGTATCCCGATGGATTGAAAACCCGAAAGGGCGGTCCATGTAAAAGAGGGATTTAAGCGAATGATTACGGTCTGAGTTATCTGTACCCCATCACCGTTTCAGCAACTGACTTTCCAAAGGGTAGGAATCATCCTAATCACTCCTCAGAAGGCAAGGTCGGGGAGTCTTGAAGACATACTGGCCATAGCAGAATTGAAACTCAGTGGAATGCCGTTTTCACATTGCCATTAGGATAGTTTCTTTTCTCAATTTACAGCAATCTCCTCTTTCCAGGGTTTGCTTCCCAATTGTACTTGCCTATTCTGGGCATTTTCAATCAATAAATTGAATTTCATTCAAAAGCTTCTTATTTTGTTTTCACTGCTTTGTTTGCAAAAATGTCTGAATTTTTTATAAAACATTGCATTTGAAAACACTGTGGCCTTACAAATAACATGCGCAGAAAAACATTTAAAATCACTTTGAATGTTGAGTAATCCTGGATGGTGGATTCAAACCACGCAATATACTGGGGCACGTATGCATATTCTTTTGTTGCAGGCAACAGGTACAAGTCCTCCAAGTGCAGGGATCATGTCTTCTATACGAGGAATCACTTATTCCCATGCAGAATACCGGGGCAGTCAAGTTCAAGAAGGGTCCCCACGTCATCTTTTGTCACAACGTTTACTGATTGAGTCCATCGTTCGGCCGACGATCGCTCGTGACGATTCGATATCGACAAGTTAATTTCAACTGGGTAGTGTTGTATATTATTAAGTCAATTCTCATATTCAGTACTTCCAACAGCTACAAGATTTTCTGTGTTGATAACGGTTGCGAATTCCCCAGTAGAGTTGCTTCGCAGGCCTCGCCGTTAATGTGCAAGACTCAGTGAGTGTCCAGGAGTTTGGAGATGCCAAGTCTTCTGTAAAATCCTCTTGGGACGATTTTTTTTTTCAGATCTACCGCGTAATCTGGAGCATAAGCAAGTTGTTGACTCTCCCAAACATGGGGCATCATGAAGTTCCCCGGCCAGGGAAGTCCTGGATCTATTATCCCCAGTGGAGTGACCTCCCTGTTAATACGTCTAGCTCAAGTCTCAGCATTGGCCCAAGAGTTTGAAGTTGCTTGGTCTTCTGTAAAATCCTCTAAAGAGACATTCCCCAGTGAGACGCTGTGAAGCGGTTCTCCCCAGCAGAGTTTGTTGTCGACTCATTATCCCCAATGGAGTCGTCAAGCAGAAGGTTTGCCTAGCATGGGACATTGTGGCTCTTATTCTAAGCTCGATAGCTTTGTTCCTCAACAGATTACAATGAATTTTCTGTGTGTTCTCCCAGCAGATCCCTAGGGGATCTTTCCCATCATATCACAACAGAACATCTTCTAACTAGGATTTGTGTATCCCTGACGGAGTAGGACCAGTCCCCAGCAAGATTATGTCTCTGGTAGTTGTACTCCCCATAGAGTTCAGCATTGAATCTTGTCAACAATACTCTCCAGCTGAGTTGTTTTTCTTCCCCGCAGAAGTTTAGCAGGTCAACAAAATCGCTTCCTCAGCAGAGTGTTAGCATATTCTCCTCGGGTTTGATAGATCCCCAAGCAGAGTTTTAATGACTTGTCTTCTTCAGCAGAGTGTTAGCACATTCTTTCCCAGCCAAGTCGGAAAATTCTCATCCCCAACGGAGTTGCTATGACCAGAATTCATCCCCAGTCAGATGAAGTGGTTCCTGGCAAAGTTATCATTCTCCATATCTCAAAGTCCAATTTATTTCTGGCAAGCGTGATAATTCGAAGCAAACAGATTGTTCATTCATTCTCCAACAGAGATACCATCCTTCCCGGAGTCTCTAAAGTCAAATCATTGATTACTATTTCTCAGCAGAGTCAGCAGGGATGTCTGACGTGCATGCAGAGCGTTATCCAGTAGTGGAATTTTGTTAAAGTCCAACCGTAGAGTGGCAAAAGTCCATCCAAGGGTGGCAAAGCAGCAAAGTCCAACCGCAGATTGGTAAAAGTCCATCCAAGGGTGGCAAAGCAAGGCAAAGTCCAACCGCAGATTGGCAAAAGTCCATCCAAGGGTGGCAATTTAGTTGTAAGTCCAACCGTAGATTGACAAAGGTCCACCCGCAGTGTGGCAAGTCAGTAGTCGTCTGACTCCATTCAAAAAGACAGTTGTAAGTCCAACTGTAGATTAGCAAAAAGCCACCCGTAGTGTGGCAAGTCAGTAGTCGTCTGACTCCATTCAAAAAGACAGTTGTAAGTCTAACCGTAGATTGGCAAAAGTCCACCCGTAGTGTGGCAAGTCAGTAGTCGTCTGACTCCATTCAAAAAGACAGTTTAAAGTCCAACCGTAGATTGGCGCAAGTTCACCCGTAGTATGGTAGGCCAGTAGTCGTCTGGTGTTATACAAAAGACATTGCTAAAGTCCACCTGTAGTGTGGCAAGCCAGTAGTCGTCTGGCGTTGTACAAAAGACATTGCTAAACTCCACCCGTAGTGTGGCAAGCCAGTAGTCGTCTGGCGTTGTACAAAAGACATTCTTAAAGTCTACCCGCAGTGTGGCAAGCCAGTAGTCGTCTGGCGTTATACAAAAGACATTGCTAAAGTCCACCCATAGTGTGGCAAGCCAGTAGTCATCTGGCGTTGTACAAAAAACATTCTTAAAGTCTACCCGCAGTGTGGCAAGCCAGTAGTCGTCTGGCGTTATACAAAAGACATTGCTAAAGTCCACCCGTAGTGTGGCAAGCCAATAGTCGTCTGGCGTTGTACAAAAAACATTGTTAAAGTCCACCCGTAGTGTGGCAGGCCCGTAGTCGTCTAGCGTCGTTCCAAGGACATCCCTGCAGTGTTGTTCTTCACCATCAGAGTTTTATTCAAGCAGATTTCATTAGAGTGGGTTTATATCCTTTTTCTTCTTCTCCACAGAGTGCAAATTTTCTAGTTATTTTCGGTATTCAATCCCTCCATACCTTGAAAGTCTGACAGCAATCGCTATCATCCATTCAGGTCTACAGTGATTGAATAGGGACAGCTGTAATACCCCAAAATTTTCCCTCTCATTTCTTCATATCATTTAGCATGAGATTTCATTTCATTGCATTGCATTCAAGCATAGAAAAATAAAACATTAAGCATTTAGCATGGCATCTTGCATAAGGGCATGTGAACAGTTATTTCTCAAAGAGGTATGGATCATCCAAAGCAAGAGACCAAGAGCTAAGGGTCTCTCAACAAGTCTCAAGGGTCTCTTACATCATATATCACCCTATTTGATCTCACAAGGCATGGGAAGACGGAAACTCATTAAGAAGATGGGGCAGTGCATCATCTTCTATCAAAAACAGTCAAAATTAGGGTTTTGAATTCACCTGATGAAATTTTTATTCAAACTTGATCTCAATTTTTTCTACATGATATTAAGTGTCTAAGGATGGAAGATTGGCCATTGGTTCATTTCAGAAGAGGTTCAATTGATCAGTTGCTTGATAATCAAGAAATTGGGGAAAAAGTCAATTGTGCAATGGAAAAAGTCAACTCCTGACTTGGTAAGGTCAAATTCATGAAATTCAAGTTATATATGTTCATTGGATAAGATTTGATCAAGAAATGATGGAGGAATCATGAAAAATCAAGAAATCACAAAACTGCCAAAAATAGAAACTTTAGGGTTTCCAAAAATGGCAAGTTAGGAACATTTTGCACCACACTTTGAGGGCCTCTTTCTTCATGATAAAAGCTCCAAACTTCAGAACCAAGTTGAGCCAATTAAAGTTCATGTTCTAAGCTTCAAATCCATATAAAGAACTCTTCCATCGGATCAAAATTGAGGGAGTTATGATCAATCAAAGTTTGGTAAAATCAAGGGAAATCTCAAGTCATGGCAAGGCAAGTGCAGGCCTCCAGGCCATAATTTCATCGAACAGTTGGCGTGCCAAATGTCAAGCCAATTTTCTCCATCAAAAAGGCTTCAAATGAAAAATTGTTGAACAGCAAAGTTGTTCATCTCCATGCCCTCTTCAACTTTGATGTTGAACATTTTTTCATTTGAACAAGTTATGAAGGTCAGACGAGGGCTCGAACATGGGGTCTCATGCTGAAAGTTCACAAGTCACAAGGCCTTGCTTGCAGCCTAAGTCACACACCCATACACTAGTTGTGTTTCCTTGTTTTCCAAGCAACCGAGTTGATCCTAACTAACTGAGTTAACTAACTTGACTCGGTGAGTTGAGTCTAACTAACTCCGACCCTAGCTCCAAAGCCAAACCTCATTCCAAACCTCTCATACTCCAAACCTAAAATCAATTTAAGAGATGCTTCACTCGTTTTCAAGGACCTTTAACCATTTTCTCAAATTTTTCTCAAATCACCCTCAATTCTCTCTCACTTTCTCTCTTCACTTTGCTACAACTTCTACTTCTCTCTTCCAAAACCACACACAAAAGCTCTTATTTCTTGAAGAATAATCACTTTTTGCATTGAAAAGTGATTAATTCTTGAGCTAAACTTCATCTCTTGGTTTGCATTGGTTGGATTTTCTGGAATTTTAGCTTGTTCTTCTTCAATCCAAAGGTTTCTCACCATTTATTTTGGTGTAAGTTGGATTTTGGTGGATTTTCGCGATTTCGTTCGGTTTCGACGCATTTCGGCTATTGATTGAAGAATCTCTGGTTTTCTTTCATTTTCTGCACCAAGATTACTTTGCAACAATTACCAAAGCAAGTCTCCGCTTTGTAGGTTGGTTTTCCCTAAATCTACACTGTTTTTAGCTTATTTGCAACTTATTCGATGTAGATCTTTGTGTATTTTCAATTTGGATCCATGTGCTTGAATTTGATTCTTGATGTTGTTGATTATTGGATGCAATTGATGTTTGTTGACTGTAATTCAATGTAATTTCGTGATAAATTGATTGCATGTCCATTTGGAAGTTTGGAGAAGTGATTTGCTGCTGAAAAGTGCTTTTGAAACTATTTTTTTGGCCACTGACCCAGAGTAACTGGTTACTCACCGTTTGTTAACCTGTTAACATGTGTATTTTTGCATATATTGTCTGATTTTCAACTAAGTAACCGGTTACTCACCGTTTGTTAACCGGTTACTCTGGGACAGAATGTGTATTTTTGTGCATTTCCTTGCTTGTTTGAGGTCCTTAACATGTTTAAACTTCATGGATCAATGCATTGATGATTGGTGGATTATTTTTGAGCTATTTTAATTCACAACACAGTATGAACTTGATTTTTAACACGCGGCTTTTGATTATTAATCGATGAATGTCTATGTTTGCGTTGTTGATTAATTGATGCCACGATCACATAATGCACACACATTGAGCCTGTTAATTGCTAATTGATGTCATGTTGCTGGAATTACTATGCGTATGTTCATTTGCTTTCTATTTCAAGAGGTGCACATTTGTTTTAATTTGTTCACATGCTTAATAATGTGTATTCTCTTACAATGTGCATGATTCCATGTTGTTTTTAAGACTTGGCCACCATGATTTATAATGAGATTGGGATCATGTTGTGTTAATTGAATATTGTGCAAGGCTTGAAGCATGTTTGTTCTTTTATGAATGAATCGTTTGTGAATGCATGCTGCCCCTGATTTTTCATTGCTGACTATACACATATATGCTGTAGTATGTGCTGCCAAATGCTTTTTTACACCCATTTTTGTATGTTGAACATGAGCTGTTGTTTGCTGCTTGGTATATGAAGCTGAATTTACTGCTGTTCTGTTGCATGTGGGCTGTAATAGCTGTTGTTTTCATTATTTCCTTCCATTTGCTTGTTTGACCAAGTAATTTTACTTAGGATTTCTTGTGAATAGTTTTTGAACTAACCTTTTCATGTAGGTGCTGAGGGTAAGTAAGTGTGTGGATATGCTTCCACATACAATTCTTTCTTTCATCTTCTCTTATTTATTTTTAATCATTCAACTTGTGATCATGATGAGCATTTATATGCTTTCCTTGAATAACTTCTTTCTTCTCCCCTTTGAGTTACAACTCATCTTCTACTTTAGAAGTGAGTTGTTTAATTCATTCTCTTTCTCCTCTCTCTTAGGATTAGATTTCTTAAACCACATTAACCTTAGGATCTCTAAGCATGCTAACTCTAGGGTTGAGTCTTAGTCTCCCTCATTAGATTTTACCTTTCTCGACCTTTTGAGTCTCTTCTTCTCATCTTAAAACAAAAGTAAAAAACACTTAATAAAGGCCTAACAAATATTGTATTTGAGCCTTTCATGTAAGAATGAGATAGTGAGGGGTCTTCTCTCATTTTCTCAGAATGTTTAGCGTACGTCCCGTCTTGGGTCGATATACGAGGCATTCGATCCTACATGAAGGACTTAAATACAATGTGCGTTACAAAACACAAAGTAATCAAAACACTTCTTTCTTAAAAGACAAAAACAAACAAATAATTCTTTTCTCATCTCTTCACTCCTTCCTTAAGGACTTGTCAAGTCCGTTCTACCGCAAACAGGTAATGCCTAAGTCTCCCTACAGCGAGCTGCAACACCTAACTGCTGGGACGCGCACTCTGACGTTTCCACTAAAAAACACAAACGAAGCGACCCTCGTTAAGGGGAACTACGTCGGTCTAATTCTCATGTTCCCGATGAGATACGTAGGCAGTGGGGTAGGGCCCATTCGAGTACTTCTTTTATTTTCCCTACATTTTCTTCTTCTTTCTCTTTCCTTTCCTTTTCCAGTTTTTTCCAGCATCTTTTCTATCACCCTTTGATTGAGACAAGCAAGCGTGGATCCCATCGGGTACGATGGACGCGTGGGGGTGCTAATACCTTCCCTTCGCGTAACCGACTCCCGAACGCAGTTCTCTTGGTCGCAAGACCATGCTCTTTCCTTCCTTCAGGTTTATGCGATGTTTCCTTTCCCTCTCTTGGGATAAATACACATTGCTGGCGACTCTGTTTCTTTGCCACTTTCGCGTTTGTACTTGGATGAAAATCCCAGGAGCGATAATCGGGTATCCGAATTGACGACGAACGAGAATTGGATGATAGTTGATTCCCCCTTAGTTCCTATAAGGGGTACATTTGGGAAATTTCCACAACAGTCAATAATTATGATCCTGTCATAGATTCGATTGTACCAAATTATGTCAGAGTTGGTAAGAGACATGATTCGCTGCGGCCAACGTAAAGTATTCTTTTGATCCCAAAATGGAGCAGACTTGGGTAAATGGGAAGTGAACCATTTGTATAGCAGGGGTACACAACACATGATCATTCCTCCGCTGTATAAATTCCTTAAGCGTATCGAATGATATGCATCGGCGAGTAAGGTTGGTACGGGATTTCCGATCAGGAAAATCTTAATGGCATTGATATCTACAAAGATATCGATGTTGGGAAACAAAAATAACCCGTAGGTGAGCAAAACAAAGATGCTCTCGAAAGCGGCCACGTTCCCTATACTAGCAAAATATAGGGCTTTCTTTGTCAAGAACTGGGCTGGCAAACCTTGGATGCCACCCTTAGTGGTCATGTGAGTCCTGACTTCTGACTCGTCCAAATAAATTGCTCTTGCAATGGTCTGATCTTTTGGAATTTCTTCCAGTCCAGAAAATGGAGCTTGATCAGTAATGTGTAGATCAGTCAGGTGAGAATACTTCTCCAGTGTTGGTGCTAGTTGATAATCCGGGAATGTGAAACAGTGATAGACCGGGTCGTAGAACTGGATTAGCGTGGACAGGATTCCTTCAATTACGTGGACCCTTAACAAGGACAACAGTCCTCCATACTTGGCTCTGAAAGCCTCGTGGTTGGTGATCATTCTCGCCAAACCTCTTAAATCCTCTAACTTTGGAACCTTGAAGGTATACTTATGAGTTTTCCTTCTACCGAAATCCATTAGCGTAGTCTCCTTTCTTTGACATTTGCAATCATTGTCTTATTTTAATTTGAAAAAGAGAGACTAGAAGAGAAGATTTTATTTTTTTGAATGTTTTTTAAATGTATGAATGGAGCACACAAAAACATAGAAAAAACATGGGGTCAAAGGGTCGGTGTCATGAAGTCAAGGCTCTACCCCCTCCCCCCAAAGGTTTATACTGGTATTTTTTGTACCTGTCCGCAAAATCATTGACCCCTCTGGGATAACAACAGCAAGCGGATCGCCAGCGAGCTGATGTATCCTGGAGTGATCTCAGATGAGGGTAGTATCGCGTGACAACTATTTCCGATAGCTTCCGCACTACAAAATGCCTTAAGTCTACTAAAAACCTCATTTTCTCAGATAACCCAGTCGAACACATTACTTTCAACAACTGAAGTCGTATAGGCAATATATCTGCAAAGGGAGTCTCTACTGAGTTTGATGGTCGATCGGGGGCTCTTAACTGGAATTCACTCCCAGTAAGATTACCCGCATTTCCATCACCTATCTTAGGTGTATACTCAATCTTTCCACATGCGGCATCACACGCATTCCCATTAGCAGAAAAATAAACACAGATATCAATTAGGAAAAGCAGTATATATATTTGTCTTAATCATCCTAGACCTCTAGCCTTATGATCCTATACAGACAATGACTGCCCAGCAAAGTCTTCATTTCTGTGACATGAATTTAGGGTTTCAACCAGAGAGATAAGAGAAAAAGTGCCCCACGGTGGGCGCCATTTTTCCTGTAGCGAGCGATTTTGGACGTGGTTCTTAAGCACTGTCGCTCTGGGGTACTACAGTTCGATTCATTTTTTATCCTATTAAGCTGACTAAGGATGGGAGATAGATGTCTCCGATTAACCCTGCTTGCATACTGAGTTTAAACAGATGACTGTTGGTTTACATATGCGGTTTAGATTGTGGGTCTCTCAGCTTCTTTTGCTAAAAAAATGAAATGACGGGACTATGCTATTGGTAGGATGTTAGGACTGATGCTTTTCGATTGATGTATGAAGGTACGGGATTTTGGGTTTTTTATTAGTGTGCTCGCTAAGATTCTTTTGCAATCTTATGCCTACGTATTCCCATTTAACGAAACAGGGAAATCAGAGCGATCGTAGTTCCTCCTATTCTATGGGAGGAAAAAGGTTGTTTTGGTGTCTTGTTCAAAGCCCAAGATATTAAGCAAAAGGTGGTTTGTATCTTGTTCAAAGCCCAAGATGTGAAGCTGAAGGGTCTTGACTTTAGAGAGAATTTGTCATCTCTAAAGAGGGGTAGTTTGTCACAACTGTTGGGTGACTGGTTATAAAGAAGAATTACTTTAACTGGGATATGTGAATCCAGCAATGCCATAATTTCCTTTATAGGGGATTTTTAACCTGAAGGAGAAGACTTTAACTCAGTGTAGAGCAATGCTATCTTTCCTTAGGAATTTCTCATGCTAAAAGAGGGACAGTGGCGTGGATGTAAATAATCCAGAGGCTTGTTGCTTACAGCAATTTAGATGGGGGAAAAGGAGTTGTTGATGTTTGTATATTGTGAGCAAGGCACAGATTTTGGATGCTAAAAGGTTTATCTACTCAATCGGGGTTTCCTTATACAAAGCCTAAGAGGAAGCTATTGACCCAACAAGAGGGTGTTTTTATGTGTCTCGTACGAAGCCCGAGAGAGAGGCTAAAAGGGTTGACTCAACAAGAGAGTACTAACAAGTGACTGACTCAACAAGAGAGTGTTTTTATGTGTCTTGTACGAAGCCCAAGACGGAGGCTAAAGGTGTTTGACTCAACAAGAGAGTCTTTGTACCTCGTACGAAGCCCGAGATGAAGGCTAAAAATGTTTGACTCAACAAGAGAGTCTTTTATACTCAACAAGAGAGTGATTTAGTGTCTCGTACGAAGCCCGAGATGGAGGCTAAAAGAGACGTGACTTAACAAGAGAGTCTTTTAGATTCAACAAGAGAGTGTTTTAGTATCTCGTACGAAGCCCGAGATGGAGGTTGAAAGGTGATTGACTCAACAAGAGAGTCTTTTATACTTAACAAGAGAGTGTTTTTGTATCTCGTACGAAGCCCGAGATGGAGGCTGAAAGGTTTGACTCAACAAGAGAGTCTTTTATACTCAACAAGTGAGTGTTTTTCTATCTCGTACGAAGCCCGAGATGGAGACTAAAAGTGTGGTTGACTCAACAAGAGAGTCTTTTATACTCAACAAGAGAGTGTTTTGTATCTCGTACGAAGACCGAGATAGAGGCTAAAAGTGAATTGACTCAACAAGAGAGTCTTTTATACTCAACAAGAGAGTGTGGGGAGAATCATTGTACAAAGCCCAAGAGGAGGCTATTGGTGCTGGTAACTATTTCAGATGAGTGACAGGTCCAGTATGTTGGATAAAGCGAAAATCAGTTCTTATATGGGTAATGTTGTGCTTAGGGATTGATCAGAGGATCAGGTTTATTTTCTGTTCTTTAAGGAAATAGGAAATCCAAAGGGTATTGAGACTATCCAAGTCTACGGATGTTTTTGAGAAATCGATTCTCGGGTAGTGAATGATCTTTGTACGATGCCCAAGAGAAGGCGGGTATGTTAAGGGATGAAGGTCAACCCATTAACTGGTCTGACATTTGACTCAGAAAGACAACTCTAGCAAATTGATGACTAGGTTCTGTTCCTATACCTGTAGAGGTCTCTGGGTCCTTGTACTGAGCCCAAGAGAAGGCATGAGAGCTTTTAAGAAGCCGAAGGGTCCTTGTACAACGCCCAAGAGGAGGCGGGGATGCTTTTAAGAAGCCTGCGGGTCCCCAAACCCCGAGAAGTTCAAGACATGCCATTCACCAAGAATAGATCAAGCCAGGAAAGTTCAAGAATTTAGAAGAAACTCAAGAGATGCCATTCACGGAGAAAATATCATCTCTGGGGAGTAGAGTTTCTTTGACGATTTCTAAGGGTGTCAGTCTGAGAAAGGGTTCACCGAGAATGCTGCCTTTCACGTCTCCATATTGTTTAACCCTAAGAGGAGGGAAGACTGTGTCTGGTAATCCTATGGGGATCTAGTTTTGTTTGTATTTAAGAGTGACCAACAAGGCTTTACCTAGTGCTAGACGTAGTAGTCGGGGAAAACTCTAAATAACTATACTAGTATTACACAGTTGATATTTGACAAGTATATAAAAGTTTGTGAAAGAAGACATATAGTGAGCAGCCCCACAATACAGTTATATATATGAAAGCGGATAAAGAAAGTGGATAAACACTTACTCGGTTGTAGAGCTTCCATGTTGTTTAGTTAGTTATTCAACAAAGAAAGCTTTGATAACAATATTATATTTAAAATTAAAGGAGAAAGTGCTTTGAAAAGATTGTTGGGGCTTACAGCTCAAGGAGAGGCCCAAGGTTTTATCAGTGATTGCACTGTTGTTTTGAATTTGTACAGAGGGACTTATACAACTGACTGAGGCCCAAAAAGGTTTTCTGTACAAAGGGATGGGTCTTACACTCTCTCAAGATGCCCAAAGGTTTATTTTTGTACAAGTGGTGGAGCTTACAGCTCAAGGAGAGGCCCAAGGGCTTGATTTTTCAACTGGCGATCGCGCCGAGGTTTTCTTTTAACGCAGAAGGACTTATACAATATCTGAGGCCCAAAATTGTTTTGGTTAAAAGGGGATTGGGTCTTACACTCTATTAGAGGCCCAATGATTTTGAATGGCTCTTATAGCTCGAGGAGAGGCCCAAGGGATTTATTTTAAATGGGCGATGATCGCGCCGAACTTTTTGAAATACAACGGGACTTATACAACATTTGAGGCCCAAAAAGGTTTGTATTTACAAAGGTTTGGGTCTTACACTCTATTAGAGGCCCAATGATTTTTAAAGTTTTGTTTGAGTGAAAATCAAGGAAACGCTAAATTTATTTTCTTTTAAAAGTACTAATTATATTAAATAATTAAAATTTGATTTTTTTTAAAAAGTACTAATTATTTTCTTTTAAAAGTACTAATTATTTTATTTTAAAATTTCTAATTATTTTCTTTTAAAAGTACTAATTATGTTATTTTAAAATTGAAAAGTACTAATTATATTAAATAATTAAAAGTACTAATTATATTAAATAATCAAGGAAACCCAAAATGAATTTATTCACAAAAAAACTAATTATATTAAATAACTAATATAAATTTGATTTTTTTTTGGAATAAAATATTTCAACATTTTTGTGATTTTTTGCAAAAAGAACCAAACAAAAATAATTAAAATTGAGGGAGTTATTAATTTTTCAAATCATTAAAAATAATAAGAAAAACAATAAAAAAGTGGAGAAAATAGCAAAAAGAGGATCTGGGGCGAGGGGGATTCGAACCCCAGACCTCATGTGTATAGGGCGCGCGCCTTACCACTGGGGTGGTGATACATCCGTTGATAGAAACACAACCACAAATATACAAGGCTTGCCTTGTTTTTGGCCTGGCCCAAGGCAAGGCAAGACAAGATTTTGGTTGAAAACGTGAAGGCCATAACTTTCTCATTTCTCCATGGATTGGGACAAAATTTAGGTCTATTCTGCCTAGAATTTCACAAGGAATCCAATGGTGGTGGCCTTTTTTCAGATCATGCTCCTATTGAAAAACCCGATAGTGGTTTTGAAATAGGCCGTGACTTGCATTTTTTATGCCATCTCTTGGTACAAGCATGAATTACATGATAAATTGGTGCAAACACAACACATATAACATGTATAAGAGATGCATGATCAGTGGACATCAAAAGAAAGCATGATTCAAAGAATCCAAGTTGTGATGCTTACCTCTTTTTGGAGTTTTTGTGTAATCTGCCAAGCCACTTGTTCCAGAAATGATTTGATGCTTTGAACAACCTCAAATGATCTCTTAGAAATTTTTAGGATGGTTGGAATCAGCTGGAAACCTCAGGAACAAGTTTGAGCTCTTTCTTGCAAAAGGGGCAAAAGTGGCCAAAATAGCAACTCTCTCAAATGGTGTTCCAGATGTGTGGAACCATTTGGGACAGTTCAAGGATGATATTTGGAGTGTGTTTGAGGTTTTATCTAGTTTGGAAAGTGACTGAATCAAGACATGGCTTGAAAAATGCACAAAAGTCATATTTCTGAGGTTTTGAGAGGTGACTTTGTGATTTTGGTATTACAGGTCACTTGTGAGAGTTTGGACAGCTTATATATGATATATTGGATGTGTTTGGATCATAAGTTGTGGTGGAATTTCTATCTAACTCAAAAACTCAGAGTTACCTTTCTAAAGAAGGTATTTTTGCCTAGAGAAAGAGATTTTGAGGAAAGCAAGTGTTGTAGTGCTTTGGTGTACTCAAACTGAACACAATTGAGCTCTATTTATATTAGAGCAAGTTTGTTTTGGCTGCAATAGTGAATGGCAACTGCAGCAGAGGTTTGGCCAATGTTGAACAATGAGAATCCAAGTCTCCTCTAGCCATTGACTAGAGGTTAGGGCACAGGTTGCTGGTCCCCTTGGTCTTGGATAATTCTTGACTGAATTCAGTTGGAAATGGCTCAGTCCATGCCACCTTGGTGCATCCATTGAATGCTCCAATCCAAAATTGGAGTCTTGTCCTTCTTTTAGGCATTTTTAGGTTTGGCATGCTATTTTTTGTTCCAAAGACTTGGGAGGCTTGGGATCAGAGTTGGTTCCTCCTTGGTCCCCCCTTGAGGTTTTCAGATGGATAGAGTTGCTTGCCCTTTGCAAAATTTGAGCAAATCGAGCAAAACTCCAAAAGCTGCCTTGCCATGACAGTTTGCAGCAAGGCATATTGGCATTGTCATATCTCATGGCTCAAGTGGACTTTGAGGGAGTTCTTGGCCATTTTAGAAATCCCTCATATGACACAACAACTGTTTGATCATAATTGGTTTTGATACTTTTTGGATCCAAGTGAAAAATGCCCCTACATTTGGAAAAAAGTAAGGCAGATTCTGACTTAGTGAAAATTTCACTAAGTGTTGGAAAAAAGTGACATTTTCACTTTTTGTGATTTTGATCATTCCATAACTCAAAATCCATGATGAATTGGAATGAGGTGTAGTTGAAGCTTTTGTAGAGGGTCATGAGAGCTACAAATCTAGCTTTGGGTGGGGAAAATGGCCTTATGGTTTAGGAGTTATGATCCTCCAAAGTTGGTACCCTAGCCACTTTGTTCCATAACTAAGAAAAATTTCTAAGTTTTTATGGTTACCCCTTTTACAAGTTATCCCACTTTTCTTGATTTTTCTTGATGAATGATGATTCCAATCACACATTAACATCATTTTAGGGTTAAGGAACCATAATTGTGAAAAATCTCAAAAAGTCAAAGTTGACTTTTGTGCACAGTTGACTTTTTGTCAGATGAATTCCAAACTGTGCGATCCTCTATGAAATCAAATCCTTGACCTAAATCAAACTTGATGGATTGATTTCATAGGTGTTATAGGGTGTATTTAATCATGTCCTAGGGTTTTGGAGCATGTCCTGGTCAAAAGTCAAAGGTACGGTGGACTTTTCTAGCGAAACCCTAATTGTGGTTCTGATGAATTTGAAACTTGCTGCTCAAGCTTCTTGGATCAATCCATTGTTGCAAATGGATCAATGTGGTTTATTAGAGACCCTCAAATTATCTCTTGAGGTCTTGGCTCATGATTTGTCCCAAAAGTTAACTTAGGGGTGAATTAGGTCAAGAAACCCTAATTCCTAATTTTTAGTGAATGCATCCCCTGAGGCTAAATTGACTTGATGATGGGGTCCATGAGGTTCCATGGGGCATATTAGGTTATGCTTTGAAGCATTGGCTCATGCCCAGAGCCAAAGGAGAAGTTCCATCTGGAGGCCCTGGTCGACCAAACCCTAATTTGGTGACACTGATGATCTTGAGGCTTGATCCACTCAGAATGTTGCAGCCTTGGGCTTAATCCTTGAGGTGGGAGTCCTCTTGATCCATTGTGGATGTTTGAGAGGTTTAGACAAGTTGAAGATCATGTCATTTCTTGATTGATCCTTTGTCTAAGAACTCTGAGAGGGCTTGAAACCCTAAGTTTGATTGTAGTGGATGCTCACCCATCTTTGGGGAGACTGATGAGGCATGAAAGTACATCCATATTGTGATGATGATTTGCACAATGATGGGAAATCTTAGTGGTCAAAATTTGGGGTATGACATGTGCCCCAATGTTTTGGTTCTTCCTAACCGTTGGTCTCCCCGTACGACGGGCAACCAGACGCGGTCACGAGCCTTACGAACACCAGGGCCCAGGGGCACCACGAGACAAGTCCCTCCGTCACCAAATGATGACTCCGTTACAGTTCCCCGGAACGACGGGCTATCCTTAAGTCATCACTCCCATGCTCGGGAGTAACGACTTGGGGTCTCCTGTTCCGGACTGGATCAATGGCTAGGCATGGCCCAATCCACTTCTGCTCCCAGAATGGCCCATTTGCCAAAAGCCCAATCTGCGAAGGGCAGGATTTACCTTTCTGCCCTCCAACCGAGCAAGGACTTCATCGCTCCTCCCCGGTATGGCTGCCCGTCAAGCACGGCTGCATTAATCCCAGTACAGCTATGGGCGGGTGCCCGGAACTATGCCTCTGCCCGACATAACGGATAGTTTTGGGTACCCTGCCCGACATAACGGCTAGTTTTGGGCAGTTACCTATTCTTTGGGAAACAGTTATCTAGCCCCGAAAATAGGGACCGTTGGCCACGCGCTGGGGGAATTATATAAACCCTCTCACTTGAGAGGGTCAGGTATCCAATATTCACCCTAAGAACATATTTTGTACTTGCCCTTTTCTCTGACCTTTTCTTACTTGAGCATCGGAGTGCCTTGCAGGTACACCCCACTCTTCTCCTACAAGCATCATCATCTGCCCTACGCGAAGGCCACGACGATCCAGTCTGATCACTTCCGATCATATATATATATATATATATATATATATATATATATATATATATATATCGATCTAATAAGAAATAGAACAAATATTTATGCTTAATATATGAATAAAATTTTCTAGAGACAAAAAAATGCAATTGGTCTATTATAGAACAAGTGAATATAACTAATGCGTAATACATGAAATATTTATTGTATTATATATTGTAAAGATTAAAATTATTGTAAGAAATTTTCAGGTGAATCAATATCTACTCAATCATCTTTATCTACGCCTACCATACAAATAATTTTATACAGGAAGTAACTTTACTATTTAAACAAATAATTTGTTATTGTTATAAACGGAACAACTTTACTATTGATTCAAATAATTTTATAAATATTTTCAAAAAAATAATAATTATTATATACTGGAATATAAAAACAAAAATAATATTTATATATGAGAAAAAATACATTGTTGATTATAATATTTTATATATGGGAAAAAATAATATTGTTATAAACGGGTACAACTTTACTACTGATCCAAATATTGAATGATAAAAATTTATCGATCATTTTTTTAAATATGTGAAAACAATTTAGGGGGTCTATTAAAAAATATTTAGTTGATATTTTAAAATTGTATTTTTTTTTTATAAAATAATTGTCTTATTTGTAAGAAAAACTTTAAAAAAAACAGATTTATCTGATAAAAGTTTTAATCATATTATTCATAAAATTGTTGTTTATATTTAGTCTTTTACATGTATTACTATTTCAATTAAAATGTACTATAATTCTTAATTTTTTTAAACTTTCTATTTTTGTTACCGTTTGCAAACAAATGTGTGTCCAATACCATATTCCTCCCTAAAACGTACCCCGTGCGTATGCACAGGTTTGTTAAACGGGAACACTTTTGACTATTGATTCAAATATTTTTATGTACGGGAACAACTTTACTATTGATTCAAATATATTTATAAATAATATTTATATATGAAAAATTTATTGAATAATAGAAATTTATCGACCATATAATATTTATATATGGTAAAATAATATCAAAATAAAAATAATAATGTTATAAACTGGAACAACTTTACTACTGATTCAAATATTGAATAATAGAAATTTATCGATCATATTTTTCAAATATGTGAAAAAGATTAAGGGAACTTATTAAATAAAATTGAGTGTATATTTTAAAATTATTTTATCTCTTATAAAATCATTGTCTTATTTGTAAAAAAACTAAAACGACCGATTTCTCTAATACAAGTTTTAATTATTTTTTTTATCATATTATCCATAATATTACTGTTTATATTTCAATTTCTACATTCATTACTATTTCAACTTATATTTACTATTATTTTTAAATTTATTCTTTTTTTTCAACTTTCAATTTTTATAACAGTTTGTAAACAAATACGCGTTCAAAACTATATCCCATCCAAACATGTATCCCGTGCATAGGCACGGGTTTGTTACTAGTTAATATGAAATGGAAAAACTTAAACTATTCATTTAAGTCTTAAAAATTAAAAAATTATAGATCATTTTTTAAAAGTATGTGAACAAATACGCGTAACAGTACCAGTGTGAACGCACGGATATCTAGACCAGAATCCATGCGAACGCACGGATTATTTCATTGTTTGTATAATTAAAAATAAATAAAAATAAATATATTTAAAAAAATGTATGAATCCAAACATGGGCAAAATATATTTATTTATGTTACTAATATTAGTATAAATACTACGTTATTTTTTTTATATTTATAAAACTAAATCATTGCATAAATATTTTATAAAAAATATCAAAACAAAATTAATATTCACACACCGGAAAATATATAGTTGATTCAAATATTTGTATATATAGAAAAATTATATTTATGCTCCAAATTTAAATAAAACACATTCTTTTTTTAAAATATTTTTTTAGTAAAATAATTTTGTCTTCTATCTTTTTTTTTTAAATATAAATTATAGTTTTTATATTTACTGATTTTTATTGATTTTACTTTTTTTTTTTAATTTTAAATGTAAACAAATGCGCGTCACCGACGGGTACCCGTGCGAAGGCACGAGTATCTCTCTAGTAAGTTTACAAATTAATATCCCTTAGCTAAAAATGATTTTCTTGATCTTGTCGTGATTTTCGTGTTCGCAGGCGCGAACAACCGCTTGCCTTCCGTCGTAGGTTTACTCGCGGGATCGGCCACAGAAATCCCGGAACAAATGGTTGGAAGCGTATGTTTGTTTGATATGATAGTTTCTTGCTTTTTTGGAAAAGTTGTAAGAGTTTGAGCGATTAACCAGGTTTAGATCGATTGATAGGACAAGGCGGAAAACAAAGGAAAAAGAAGAAAACAGATAAACAAAAATAACTTAAACTTTGAAAGTAAATTGCATTAAGGAATTGTGGACGCAATTATACATTTTTGCGAGATTGAACTCGTTTCTCTCTAAGCTTGGTACTTTGAGTGTTTTCCCCTCACAATGTTACAAAATGCGACCCCCAAAAATGGAAAAAACAATTCTTTATATAGGCCTAAAAAATAACTATTCATCTACCCAGATTTGTTTTGGTGCTGACACGTGTCACCCCACTATCTTTTCAACTTCCCATATTCTTGGAACTTTCAAACTTTCTCGCCTAAGCATCTGTCCTTGAATTGGGTTTGTCTTTCGCCTGGCATCCTCCGACACCATTGCTTAACGCCTCCCTTCCGACGCGCCTTTTTGACCTGTGTCGGACCAACGTCTTGATTCTCTCATGCTGTCGACTAGCTTCTCAATTTCCTCTTCTTCCTTTCCTTCTACATTGGTCGAAATCTCCTTGCCAACAAATTTCCCCCCAAAAGGCCAATTTTGACTGAGCGCTGTGTCGATTGAGAAATCTGGCTTTTTGGTCTCTTGCGAGATTTCGACGGCGTTTTTCTTCGACTCGTTCGCCAGCGTTACATCTTCTTCTAAGACACGTGTCAACTGCCGTCTGACATGATGATGGCAATCTTGTACCATGATTTCCAAGATAAACGCCATGATGGCTAGTCCCGTCCTAAGTTATGGGCCTCGAAACCAACTCCGACTCATTTTTAGAAGTTGAACAGTTGGGTGATCTTTCATTTTTGCATGCGCCTCTTCAATAAATAGCATCACCCGAAACTGTTTCAGCCTTTCACCATAACTTCTTCTTCTTCAACTTGTTCTTTGTTCTTGAAACAAACCTCTACCCTTTTTTCCTCAACACGTTCTTTGTCTCCAGAACACCTGCATTTCTTTCTTTCCAATGGCTTCATCAACAACTGCCACTACTTCTATCCCTCAAACCACCGGAAATAACCCACTTGCGTTTGTTCTTTCTGAAGCGGAAACTCTCCGTCCTCTTCCTCAACCGTCATCCGCTGACGAAACGGTGTGAACAACTGGCGCCGCCAGACGGTTATTCCCTTCGCGGTGGAGAGTAAGCTTCATGCCTTCCATGGCCCATACCCAGACAACAAACCCAATCACCAAGAACTCCAACAATTTTTTCCCTGCTTTGCGCAGACGATTCCACCGGCTTTCGAGAAAGGCGGCACTTTAGATCTCAAATTTATGGCGCCTAAATCTAGAATCTTCAGATCCATGCCTGCTCCAGGAAACAAAGACTACATTTCCTGGCTCAACAAAGTCGAAGGTCAGCGTAGAGAGCAATGGAAAGAGTCTGGCATTTTCGACGCCATCCAGCTTTCAAGAACTGCTACTTGCGTCGATGTATTTCTGGGAAGGATCGACGAATACATTCCATCTCCCTTGTGGTATGTTCACACCAACGCTTTTTGACGTGGCGGCCATCACCGGCATTTCGCCACTAGGTGATACGTTCGACCCGACCCTGGAGACCAACTGCACCTTCGACTTCGAGCGTGCTAGCTTCCAGAATTATATTAAGACCATCACGACAAATGCTCCAAAGAGGTATCTGATGAGGAGCACATTGTGTTTTTGACATTATGGTTGTCTTACTATTTATTTTGCCCTGGTTCTTTACAAATAGTCAAAAGCTTTATTAATCTGGCCATCCAGATCCATGAAGGTCGACAGGTATCTTTGGCCAAGCTTTTGCTAGCCTTTCTCTACCATTCTCTTGGCTTGTCGACCATGCGAATGAAACTTCTCCACCAGACTACCAAGGCTTTGAACGTCTCAGGGCCTATGTGGTTGTTGCAGCATTGGATCAACGCCACTTTTGAGCACAAATTAGGATATCCCGCTTCTGCCACAATGGGCCGCTTAAACATAGAGCGCCCTGTCGAAGGCATGCGGCTTGCTTTGATGACCACCCAAGAAACTCCTACGAAAACCCTTTTCATGAGGTATCATAGTATGTTTGTCGAGACCACTTCCTTTGTCGCCGACATGGCGCCTTTTGTGGAGCGTAAGTTTGGCCCTGAATGGTTTAGAAATCCATTTCCTGGAGTCTCCCCCAAAGCTGTTGCGCAGTCGAATGTTGTATGGCAGGCGTTCCTTACTCCTACCATGATATCTTTCCGGATTGAAACAGGATACAATGGCTATGCTTTTATGAACTATCATCCAAATTTGGTAGCCCGACAATTTAGCTTGAGCCAAATGTTGCCAAAGTCTCTGGTGAAACATTCTAATGATATCGTACGATCTGGACGACGCTTGTCTCAGGCAGGTCATAGAGCTTGTATGAGATTTGTCAGAGCTACTCAACATCTTGAATTACCTGTATTTACATTCCAACCTTCCTTTTTCACTACTCAAGAGTTCGACGTTTGGTGGTCGGACTACCAATCTCAAACTTTTACTCCAAACCTTTTTCTGGAGAACATGGTCGACGCCTTTGCTTCCCTGGCTGGTGAAGCTCCTAAATCGTTAAATGCAGCTCCTGTTGTGGACCTCCCACCCGTCGACACCACAGAAAACCCTTACACAAAGGTAGACTCTGGTCTCTTATTTTGTTTCGTCCGTGAGCTTGAACTAATCATTTCGTCCTATTTCTTAGGGTCGCAAACGGGAAGTAGCTGTTGCGTCGACCTCTACTAGGCTTGCTAAAAAACCCAAGACTATCCTTGTACAGGTATACTTTTCTTTCATCCTCTTCTCTCTCTTTTTTTTGGATGGTAGACTGTACAGGCTTCTGAAAACCCTCCTTCTCCTAAAAGAACTGCATCGGATGAAAGTACTCAATCTCGAGTTTTTACTACTACACCACTAGTGTCTCCTCTGGCCACTCCTTTGGTGAGGAAGAAAAAAGCTTTGTCTAAAAGGACACCTTCAAGAGCGGGCACTTCGACTGTTGCCCCTGTCGTCCCCAAAAATCTTGAAGAAATCTTTGAGCCAATCCCCCTGAAGTTCCTCCTAAAACAACTCCTTCCTAATCAGAAAAGGTATTTACTTTCTCTGCTTTAGTACCTCAGATGATACTTAGGTGAAAAATCTCACTGCACCTCATTTTGCAGGAAAACGTGGTCACCTCAACCACTGTCGAAAAAGATGATATCGAACTGGCTGCTGACACCAATCCTGCTGAAATCGCGACTATGCCAAGTCCTCAGACGGCCGACGAATTCCAAACGCCCTCGATAGAGGAGAACTTGGTGGCGAAAACACCTCATCTTCAACACGTCGGCCCTGGGACTGAAAATGATGGTGCAACCCTTGGTGAGAATGCAAACCCTTCAACCGTTGTCACCACAACCGCCGTCAAAGAGAACCTTCAGGCCCCTGAACATGGCTCAGACAAGACCCCACCTATTGTTGACAAGATCCTTACCCCAGAAGAACTTTTGGCAGCCAAACAAACAGATCCAGCAGCGACACTAAAGGCGCTACACAAACTTCATAATGAAACTGAGGATGTTCGACCCACCAGCTCGACGGCTATTCTAACTCCAGACTTGGATGCCTCCTTTTCTCTTAAGCTCCAACAGTTGAAGACCTATCTTTTTAGGAACAGTTCCCGGCGGCTGTCGCAGAAGAATCAGCTGTAGTTAACGATGTTTTCAAGATTCTGGAGGAGCTTGCTGAATTCCAGCTCCCCACTCCCATGGCCACGTACCTGATCGAATTCGAGGCCTTTTTCACTCAGTTGGCCAAGGACCTTTCTATGTGCCATCAGGCTGACGCTCAAATTCGGTTCAAACATAATGATATGAAACGTGAGTGGTATCTTAGCTCAGTTTGTGAAAAGAAACTTGGAGATTTTGAAACCCAGAAGCAGGAGCATTCCGACAAGCGTCAAGCCTTCAACTAGCAGATATCTGACTATCAGACTCAGATAGCAAAACCGACGAAAAAGATTGCCGAAGTCGAACAACAGAAGTCCTCCTTAGACTCAGTTGAGCCTTTGCCTTCTCAAGAAGCCATCGACCATGAGGTAGCCCAGGGAATTGCTCATGTCAAAGCGGCCATTAAGATCAAGGATGCCATTGGCCGCCTGCAGAGAAAGAAAGTGCTCCTCGAGATCAAGGTTGTTCATGAGAAAAAGTTCTTTGAAGACTTCAAGTCCAGATTCCCTGAGTTTCCTTAGTTCTTGTGTCGAACTAATGTAACTCCCTCACAACTTTTTGTAAGCCATTTTTGGCCTCCTAGCCTATTTTGGCTCTTTAATTAATGAGAAAGAGTTATGTTTTAATGTGAATCTCTTGTAGCATAGGTTTATATTTCTTTAAATATTTCCCATTTACTCTTAAGATTCGTTGGTCCATTCCCAATTCTTGCACTTGATATGCATTGTTGCTAAACACTTGATTCACCTTAAATGGTCCCTCCCAGTTTGGTGACCATTTTCCCAGCGTTCGATCCCGTCGATCCATGGGTAACACTGCCTTCCATACATAGTCATTTACAGCGAAGGTTTTCTTTTTGGCCTTCTTGTTGTATGCCTTGGCAACCCTGCCTTCTGGCATAGCAATACGTTCAAGGTTATCATTCTTTCCTCGTCTAAATCTACGAGTTCGTCTAGCATCATTTCCCAATATTGTTCCGACGGAATCTCATGTTGTCGTTGTACCCTAACTGATTGTAGGCATATTTCTACTGGCAGAACAGCGTCGTGCCCAAAGGTTAAACGAAACGGAGTCGAATTGATCGACTCCTTGGGTGACGTTCGACAGGCCCACAAAACTTGACTTAATGTTTTGTGCCAGTTTTTTGATTTCTTCGCAACGTGCTTCTTGATGAGCCCAATTATCACCTTATTAGCTGCTTCGACCTGACCATTTGCTTGAGCATAATATGGTGTCGAAGTAACCAATTTGAAGCTTGTTTCTGCTGCGAACTCCTGCATTTTTTTTCCAAAAAATACAGAGCCTTAATCTGTCATGATTGTCTCAGGTATCCCAAATATGTACAAGATGTGATTCTGGATGAATTCTATGACGGCCTCTTGATCCACCTTCACCAGGGGCACAACTTCTATCCACTTTGTGAAATAGTCTATCCCTACAAGGATGAATCTTTGTTGTTTCGACAACACTGGCCAAATTTCCCCTATCACGTCTAAAGCCCAACCTCCAAAATGCCATGGTTTGACAATAACGTGCAACTCGCTGGCTGGTACATGCTGAATGTTTGTGTTACGGTGAGAATCAGATAACAAGCTATTAATTAACTTGCATCACAAAACTTTGAAATTCACCACCGAGCTTTGATTTATCCAAATGAAAGGGTAAAGAACGAAAACCCTAAAAAGAGAATCTAGGTTCGGGGGTTGGTTATAATAAGGGAAGGTATTAGCACCCTAAGTATCTGTAGCACTCTACAGGAACCTCTTGTTTATATTTGTGTTATGTTATATTTGCTTACTAAAGTGATCTGCTAAGGGTAAAGGTAAAGGCCTAAGGGTATGTACACTAAGTTTGCTCGCCAAGACATCGTATCTCGTGCCTACGTATCCTGACGGGAATGGAATCAGAGCATTCGTAGTTCCCCTCACTACGGGGTAAAAGGGTGTAAAAAGAAAATATAGAATCCGAGAAGGCATCGGATGTAAAGGTAAAAAAGGGTGGAATCCAAGAAGGCATTGGATGTAAAGGAAAAAGATGGAAAAACAAAAAGGTGGAATCCAAGAAGGCATTGGATGTAAAGGAAAAAGGTGGAAAAAGAAAAAGGTAGAATCCAAGAAGGCATTGGATGTAAAGGAAAAAGGTGGAAAAAGAAAAAGGTAGCTCGCTAGGATCGTCGTAATCCTATGCCTACGTATTCTCAAAGGGTACTTTGAGAAATCAGAGCGTCCGTAGTTCCCCTCATGGGGTGAGGAACTCTTGATTGTGGTCAAGGTTCCAAGGGAAAGCAGGGTGAAAAGCTTGAAAGCAAAGCTTGTGAGGATTGATTGTTTCGGAGAAGAGATTAATGGCTATCTCTTATGAGAGGATTGTGAAGGGTTAGACCGTCTTGAAGGAGAAGAGATTAATGGTTATCTCTTATGAAGGTTAAAAGAAAGGTTAAGAGTTATAAGAGATTAATGGCTATCTCTTGGGAAGGCTAGATTGAAAGGGAATAAAGTATTTACATGAAAGTAGGGTCTGACAGCAAGACATCTACATGGAGTGCGGCGACTCCAAACCTAAGGCTAGGTTAAAAGGGTAATGAGCTATCTATGACCTTGCGGTCAATAGAGAGACTTTCCTTTGGAATAAGGGGAGAGTAACAATTCTTAAGGGCAAGAAGTTTGTAGAGATATTTACATGAAAATACAACATCAAAAAACAACGTATAAAAGTGAAATAAAGTTCACAACACTATACAAGGTTAAAACCATATGCATTAGGCATCATTCAATCAAGATAAACAAAATAAAATAGTGAAAGAATCAAAAGCAGTCAAGAGTATTTATGAAAAAAAAACATAAAAAAGGCCCTTTACTTCCAATATTAATAGATGCTTCACAAATGTTTGTTTTCACCAATTTCTTCTCACTTTCAAAAAATAGACACATTAAGGAACATTTTGCAAAAAGAATGGGCAAAAAAGAATGAAAAATGAGCAAGTTATGAGTTTTTGAAAACAAGGCATGAATTAAAAAAAACAAAATAAACATGTGATAAAAATTAGGGAAATGACTCCCATGGGTATTGAACCCGTGCCATGATGGTTGCAGCCCAAAACATTCACCAACCTCACCATTGCGCGTGTATTGACAAGTTATGGCAATAATACAACATATATAAAACAAACGCTTTCAGAAAATAAATAAAAAAACAAAAGGACTGGGGCGAGGGGGATTCGAACCCCAGTCCTTGTGGTATATGCACGTGTGTTCTTACCACTGGGGTGGCCTTTACATCTGGTATTAAACACAAACCCATAAATATTTAACCCTTCAGGCGAGAAAATGCCAAGGAATAATGAAGCATGATGACCTGATGCAAATTCCAAGGCAATGGTGCCAGCCTCTCACTCACCAACATACAACACTTCTGACTCATCCAAACTTTAACACCAAGCAAACCAAACACGCAAAGGAAATTGAAAAAAAGTAAAACAATGCCTCCAAGGAATCAATCACATAGTAGAACAAAAGTAGTTCTAAAACAATATGAACCAACATAAAAAAAAATGGGAAAAAGACAGAAACTAAGTAATAAGCCCCTTCATCCAACATTAATCTTTAATTCCTGGCCTGAACCAATCTCCATATCAGGTTTTCAATAACTTTTAGAGGGCTTTAAACAGCAGTTTAGTATCAGGATAAGAATTGGATCCTCAATAGGCCATGACAGGCCTTGATTGGAGGGAAGGGCATGACGGCTGATAGTGTCAACAGGGATGGACCTCATGAGTCTAATTAACAACAATACATCACACCTCATTCACAAATAATAGCAACACCCTTAGAACATTACCATGATATCAACAAAATTGGTACTAGTAGTGTAGTCACATAGATCAAATAGTTTGGACTGATATATTCAGTAGTTCAGCATGCATATCTCCTATTTATCCAAAACTGACTTACACTAGGCAGGGATATAATTAATTTGAAATCACATATAACAGCAAAACATTGATGGGGGGCAAATGATGCAACATGTACAAAAGCATGCTTTTTTTTAAAAGGACATAGACTATGAAGTGACAGTGAGTAAGCAAGTCTAAACAAGGACAAATAGTGAGCAGCTAATCAATGCACACACTCATAACCAGAGGTCATACAAACTAGGCAACTGCATTTTTGGGCAAGGCAAACCTATGAACATGAAGGGAGAACATGGTAACAGACCTTTATTCAAGCCGTAGCATTTAAACAAGACAGTCACATATTCAAGGTATAATGAAGGCAAACACTTGGTGTACCAAACATAAGATGGACACAAAGGCAAAACTCAACATAGGTACAAACATATAACAAGAGGACCAAGGCAGGGCAAGCAATCAGTCACGTATAAATCAACCAAGGCAAACAAACTAAGCTTAACATTCCAAAGCCAACCTAGACATTCAAACTTAGACAATGAACAAAATAAGGATAGAAAACCTATTTGAGCAAGATAACAAACATAAGCTATGGTAGTTCATGATATGAGCATGTAAGCCATCCAAGACAGAGTGAAAATAACATTTCTCATTGCAACAACAAAACAGGTCCTTAGACCTTTTAATCCAACATGGCAAAAGGAACATATTCAAATCAAGCACAATGTCAAAAGAGCTCAACACATACCATAAGAAAATGCCAATTTGAGAGATAACTACAGCACATTGATTTTGCATCTCAAAAATGGCCAACATTTAAAACATACCATTGATACAACATAAAGATGATGCAGGTGTCAATTTGAATGCTGACAATGTGAGAAGGAAAAAAACAGATATAAGACAAATGTTTAGTAACCACATAGTCTTTAAACTTCTCTTTCATTCACAAAGATCACAACCTTATATGAATTCCATAATCCTATCCACATGACTATTTGATTAAAATGCAGGAAGGCAAGCAAGTCATTATGGCAGCAGCATAGGCATGGAATGGAATAAGTACATGGCATAAGAGAAAGATCTCCTACATATACAGTCAAACTGATTCAAAGAGTAAACCAAACAAAACCAAATGATACAACATAGTTGGTATACCTAATAGATAGCATGTCCAGAGTTTACACACATATCTTAGATACACAGCATAGCATGAGTTTCAAATTTGAACACATAGCATGATGGCAGCAACTATGAATATAACATGGCACCAATACACAAAACAAAAGCTCAAGAGATTATCAATCCCATGCATCAGTTTTAGCATACAAGGTTAACTTGACTTTAAATAAAAACCAACATGTCATGACATGGTGTGTAAGCACAGCAGACTGTGAAATTTAGACAGGCACCTGGATAGATACCAAAACAACACCTCAACACAAATGATCAGTGTCAAACTCTCATCCTCAAAGACAGGTTTAACAATAATGAACATGACTAGCACATGAATAGCTTGAGTATAAAGACAAGTATCCTATCAATAACTGGCACACATATCTTGAACAAACATCATACCAATAGGTTGCGCACACAAATTGAACACAAAGCATGGCAATGGTTTGCACAAGCATGACTACACATCAGACATTTTATCAAAGACTAACACACACATTCAACCTGAATAAGTCAGGTAGCATATCAATTGCATTAATACACCACATGTTTAGTGCAGACCAACTATACAAAATACACACAGTTGTCACATACTTCTGAATCATGTTAACATAGAAGGGACAAAATGGTTCTACAACAGTTTCAGCAACACAAGGCTACAAATATCCAGTTATCAGCAGTGGGATAAGTTCAAAATCTTACCTGTTCTCATTCAAGCAATGGCATCCAAGCAAAACAGCCACATGTTCAGTATATCAACCAAAACAAATATACTTGTCTTAATCCATTATGGTATGCCATGGACAAAAGTTAAGCACAAACTCAAACACACATTATTTCTGTATTATGGATGAATAGGGAGAAGCACTAAAACACATTATAGGAGCATTTATACCAGAGATATGATAATGACAACAATGTACATGAGCTTGAATATAGAGTGTGAAGAAGAAATATTACCAAGTGGAATATGTCCACTGCACCCTCAAGTGTATGTTAACTTTTCTTCTTCAATGAACTAGCAAGGAACTCCAAGGCAGGTCTCCTCCTCTTTCTCACTTGTGAAGCTCAAACTCAGAAATATTTTAGAGTGTATTGTGAATAATGTCATCCCTGCTGAGTAGAACAGCCTGCTATTTATAGGGAAAAATCAAGAACTCAAAGCATGGCCAAAGTTGCACATTATGCCAAATCTGCCCTTTTCATCATGTGAGATGTGGTGTTTGCTGAACCAAGATTTCAACTATCTCTGAACACTGAGCACAAGCTGGTGAGAAGTGATTGGTGAGAAGCTCAATGAATAAACAAATAGTTGTTGCTTTGAAAAGTTTCTATTTCCTCCTACCAATTTGTACCAAGTGGAATAAATCATGATATTTTAATGTGCAACTTGAGGAAATTCGTGGCATATGTTTCAAACACACTAATCTGGCCCCTAAGCATTAGAACAAAGGATTTTTGGTGAGTAGAAGTGGTTTTGTATCATTACACAAGAGTTGGTTACTTGAAAATCAAGAAATCAAACCCCCAAGTTTGAAGCTTCGTATCTCTCAGCTCACTCAATGGTTTAAGGAGTTCTAGTACTTTTTAGAAAGCCCTCAATACCCTATACAACTTTCATGTTCAAATATTTTTGATTTGAGGCTTGGAACTATATGTAAAATCGGGTTAAAGTTGTGTGTAAATTAAGGGGAAAAACTGAAATTTCACTAAGTCCCCAAGGGTGATTTGTCTTCCAAGCCTTGTAACTTAAAAACCATGCACTTTTTGAAAGAGGGTCCTCTAATATGTTTTGAAGATCATGGAAAGAGATTTCATTTGAGCTTTGAGTCACTCAATTTGGATGTGTGGTTTGAAAGTTATGACTGTTTCTATATTTGCACAAGTAGTGAAATCTCCACATTTGAAAAGTTTCATGAACCAAACCTTGCTTCCTTTGCAAGAAACTTCTCAAAACTTGATTTATCATACCCTAACTTCTCAATGAGACATGTCATGATGGATTGAGGACTTGGATATTTTATTTTGGATCAAAATCTCTAAGGTTAGGGCCTCAGTCAAAACCCAAATTTCAACTGTGAATGCACTTGAATGATCTCTGATGATCTTGCTTCTTTAATCACATATAAGGCTCATAGATGGTCTCTAGGGATGTCTACTGTCACATAGAGTCATGTCCCAGGGCTTGAGAACAAATCTTGATCAAAATCAAAGGCCAGGATCCACTTGTCTTAGCAAAACCCTAATTGGAGAAAGGGTGAACTTGTGTCTTAAGCTACTTGTGATGAGAGCCAGTCACACTTGAATTCTTGTTGAGTAAGACTTCCAGGATATAAGTGAGCTCACATGGTTGCATTTGGAGCTTTCTCTTCTTTAGGAGACTTTGTCCTCCTCTTGGTATAAGTCCTGGCTTTTCACAGAAGAAACAAACTTGCAAAATGAAATGGTTAGTTAACAATGCATAGATGATTGAACTTAAATGTCAATGCAAAATGATATGGCATCTAAGGGGTAAAATTTGGGGTACAACAATTTACATGCTTTTGACACTCTTGGCATCCTTTCGCAAAGTCCATGCAATCTTTGAGCATGCTTGGCCAATAAACCCCTTCTCGAAACAAAAGCCATTTCATTTTGTGGCCAACTTGATGGGCTCCACAAGTCCCACAATGAACTTTAGAAATTGCCAAATAGGCATCCGTATCTCCTAAGCATTTGAGCAATACTCCCTCTGGAGTTTTCTTCAACAACTCGTTCCCCATAAGGACATAATTCAAAGCTCTATACTTAGTTTTCCTATTGGTGCTGCCTACCGGATTCTTCAGATACTCAATGATTGGTTTCCTCCAATCTGTGGGTGACATGTTGCCGACAGAAAAAACTTCGTAACTTTCCAAACCTTCGACCAAACTCTTCGAGTCCTTGGATATTGACCAGCCCAATGGTGAATGTATGTTTGACACCATTTTTTCCCTAGTTTCGATGAAGCCCATCAACTTTCCCTCCGACACCTTGTAGCCAGAGGCGATTTGCGCTAGTTCATTAGCCTCACGATTTTCTATCCTAGGCACGTGCGTAACACCGACAACTTCAAAATGTTCCAAAAGTCGTTGTGCCAACGAGAAGTACCTCAGAAGGTGCTCTTTAACGCACTTATATTCCTTTGTGATTTGTTTGATCACCAATTCTGAGTCTCCTCTTATTTCGACTTCCCTGACACCTATGTCCTTGAGTATCTTAAGGCCAGTGATTAAGGCTTCATACTCTGCCTCGTTATTGGAACATCTCCCGTCGACCTTGCATTTGAACTTAGTGGGAGTACCATGTGGGGACACTATCAGAATTCCAATGACTGCCCCGTTTTTATGGCTCGACCCATCGAAGTACAACTTCCATGGGGCAATGTCGATACTGCATACTGATGGTTCGACTATTGCGTGGTCGACAATAAAGTCTGCCACTATTTGCCCTTTTATAGCCCTTAGAGGGACGTATGTAAGGGAAAACTCAATCAATGCTAGTGCCCACTTCCCAATTCGGCTATGCAAAATAGGTTTGGACAACATATGCTTAATAACATCAAAATGCGATGAAACATAAACATCAACTGGTTTAGTATATTGCTTTAATTTCATACATGAGAAGTACAAGCATAGGCACAACTTTTCAATCATAGTGTACCTAGTTTCAGCATCTATTAACATCATACTAAGATAATAAATGGGTCTTTCAACGCCACTACTATCCTCTTGTGCTAACATGCTTCCTATGGTCGTCTCCGGCGCTGCAATGTACAACTTCATGTTTTTATTTATACTTGGTGGTAATATGATTGGAGGCTTTATAAGGTATTCCTTGATTGCGTCGAAAGCTTCCTGCTGCTCCTATCCCCAACGGAACTCATTTTCCTTCTTGGCTTTGAGTAGTGGTGAGAACACTTTTGTCTTGCCACTTAGGTTCGATATAAACCTCCTCAAGAAGTTTATCTTCCCCAACAAAGACTGGAGTTGTTTCTTTGTCGAAGGAGGCTTGAGATCCAAGATTGCTTTCGTCTTGTTCTGGTTGATCTCGATGCCTTTCTTGTGGACCATGAATCCCAGAAAGTCCCCTTGCAGTTCTGATGAACCGGCTTTTGAGCAGTCTTTCAATTTCCTGCTTGATCTTCGACGTGACTTCTGGGGCGAAGCGTCGAGGTTGCTGCTTTACTGGCCTCTTACCTGGTTAAATTGGAAGTCGATGCTCCACTACACTTCGACTCAAACCAGGCATTTTGCCATAATCCCAGGCAAAGCAATCCTTGTATTCTTTTAATACCTTAATCAGCTTGACCTTCATCTCTGGCCCCACTTTGGTTCTCACATAGGTGGGTTTTTTGGTTGTCTCATCCCCTAAGTCAACCTCTTCAAGTGGATCATGCGCCTGCATTCTTTGCGGCTCATGATTTGGGTCTTTCTCAAACCCCAAAGGCTCATCGTCATAAATACAGTCAAGTCTTCGGCTTTCTGAAGCTGTTTCTTGGCCTTGTAGGCCACTTATTTTTGTACAACAGTCGGCGTCCTCAATTACTTGTGATGGCTTCTCTGTTTCAAGTGCCGACATTCTTCTGTTTTCATCCAAATAGGCCGAAATTTGAGTCATGCTTTCTGACTCAACAGTCATTTTCACCGACTGCGGGCCACCCCGTTGGTGGCATTTCTGTACGCTCCATGGCTTCTTCGGCAGCATCCCAGATGAACCCATGGTCGGGGTCTAAGTTCAGGACGCGACCCGTGTCGACGGAGGTGTAGGACCCCGGCCCGTCATCACAAGGAGCCACATTTTCTAAGTACTGGTCAAAAGATTTTTTGCCTTTGGCTTCACCAACCTTGTAATAACTTTGATCCGCCTCAATATTTTCAACGATGCCATCTTTCCTCCATATAGTCAATCTCTGCTGCATTATCGACGGTACTGCTCTTATTCCATGGATTCATTCCCGTCCCAGCAACAAATGAAAATTTGCTTTTGAATTGATGACCATGAAGAGTGTTGACCTGTTGGTTGTACCTACTGCCAAGTCCACTTGGACAACCCCGGGGATATTACTGGTTTTGCCTTCATAGTTGGAAAGAATCATGTTGTGCTGTCGGAGGTCAGCCTCCATTTTCCCAATTTTCTTGAATAAATTATGGGGCATCATATTTACAGTTGCCCCACCATCCATGAACACCTTGTTGACTGCCACTCCGTCAACTTTTTCCTTTATGAATAACGGCTTCAAGTGATACATCATCTCAGGGCTAGGGCGTTCAAACATAGCCATTTGCTCTTCGACCACACCACTATTCATCACATAATAACATAGCGGCTTATCATCCGCATTTTCGTCAGGGACGAAATCCTCTTCTGCTTCAGAGATCTCTGATACCACATCATATTCAGCTGGTAGTATCGATAAGATACCACAATTCAGCACGAAATCTTCACCATAGGTGTCATCGTTGGTGTCGTCATACATGTCTTCGTCAAAATCTCCCTCTGGTGAAGGGTCACACTCATCGTCCGACTGAGGAAAATATTTTGGCTCCTCCTCATCCGACTGAGGGGTGTATTCTGGCTCCTTCTTGCTTTCAACCAGCAAAGTACATTTTGAGCTCTTGGTCGAAATTACCCCTTTCTCTCCTGACGCTTCCACGGTTACTGCCATGGTCTGGTTTGTCACCACTCTATCCTTTTCCATCCATTTTCCTCTTGGGTGTTGCCGCTTGTGTCCAGACGTTTCGACAGGCTTCAACTATGAAGTAGCAGCCTCTTTCTCAGCCTTCTTGTTGCGCTGATAGCGTCTCCACTGGGTCCTAGTCATGGGGTTATTTCCCTTATAGTTGGGGGACACCACATAGCCCCTTAGTTTGACTCTCTTGTCGGAGACATTCGCTTCCTTTTCCAAATCCAAGGCCTTCCACTTTGGCCTTTTACTTCCTTTCTGGCTGACTGGCGCCATCCATTTTTCCTGTGGGGTATCTGACAGAGGCACAAAAGTTCTGGGTCGTGCCTCTTGGAACAGCCTTTTGTACTCCTCATTTCGACGAGGAGCACCGCTCTTGTCAAACACAAACCTTGGGACAGGTGGCTTGTTTCTGGCAGCACTTATTTCTTGCTTGCCTCATACCTCTCAGCAGCTTTCTCATCAAACACAGCGTTGCACCTAGGGCATAATGCGGCCTTCGACCCGCTTATCCTGCACTTTTCCTGGAAATCTGCCAAACTTTTGCCAGCCTGGGGATACACTGCTTCGAGTTTTTCCTCAGCTCTCTTGTCGGAACCCTCAGTAGTTTCGACCATCATGCGTTCCACCACTTCAGTCATTGGATGTCTGTCGAGACCCTCAGTAGCCTCGACCATCAAACACTCATACACCTCTGAGTATATAGCCTATTCTACCTTCAGTGGGTCGGTGTCAACCTGCATCTTTGGCTTTTCGCCAAATTGAAGTCGGCCCTCCTTCAAAGCTTTCCGCACCAAATCCCTGAAAAGAACACATTGAGCTATTTAATGACCAAGGAAATTATGAAATTTACAAAATCCCCTATTTTTCTTTTGTTCTAAAGGGGGGTCTTTTAAACCAGGAGGAATAATTATTTGACCATCTTTAACCAGTAAATCAAATATTTCATCGCACTTAGAAACATCAAAAGTATAAGTTTTAGCAACGTATTTATTCGTTTTTTCGATTTCGACGGGATTTTTCCCGTTTGATGGTTTAAACAATTTGCACGTGTAGGGAGGTCCTGGCTTAAGTTCAGCCATATGGATCTCACTTTCATCGACGAATTCCTCATCGCCGGAGGAATACTCATCAGTAGCCACATAGGAAACTTTTTCTTTTTTACGATATCTGTTAGTCTGAGTTTTCTCAGCTTTCAAACGTTCGACCTGCCGAACTCGGTCAGTCAGCTGTGCCATATCTCTAAGATATTGCGTGTCTAGCTTCTTTCTGATAGAATAATCTAAACCACCGGCTGCCATTTCGACTAATTCATGTTCAGGGACTTGAGTAAAGCACCTTGCTTTCAAAAGTCTAAACCTATTCAGATACTGATCGACTGACTCTGTGGCTTTTCATTTGACACTTGCCAACTCTTTCAGACTTATTTTCGACTGTCCCATGTAAAATTGTTCATGAAACAATCTTTCCAATTGTGCCCAGGTGTGGACAGACTGAGGGGGCAACGTGGTAAACCGCGTAAATGCATTCTTCGTGAGGGAACTTGGAAAATATTTCATTTTTAAGTCCTCATTGTTTGCTATGTCGCCTGCTTCGGTTTGATACCTAGCGACGTGTTCAACGGTGGATTCCTCAGTCTCGCCAGCGAATTTGGTGAATTTTGGCACCTTCCAACCCCTGGGTAACTCTGTTTGTAATATGAAATCTGGTAATGGGGACGTGTATGTCGGCCGTCGAAGGCCTGGATTTGCCCCATTACGGACCATGATACGTTCGACCACAGCCTCCAAATTGTGTTCCCCAGTCAAGGCATCCTATCGAACTTGTCTGACGACAAAGTCCAGATCTTGGTTCCTATGGACTATCACAAGAGGCCTTTGGGCCACCCTCGGGATCTCTTCAAACTCACGGGGTTGCTCTATTGTTTCGTCGAAGACCTCATCTTGACGAATGGGCGTCTCCTGTTGAGGCGGTGAGGTCTGTCGACCCTGAGCCCTATGAGCACCTAGGAAGTCACCTATACGTGTCATTTGAGTCGCCAGTTATTGGTAACTCTGTGTTGAGTCTTGTATCAGTGGTCTCAATATTGTACCCATCTGTTGAGTCAACATATGAACCATCTCATGATTGCTCTCATCCATCTGTTGCCTCATGACCGCGACAGAACTTGAGGTAAACGTCGATATGGATTGAGAACAAATATTAAAACCTGGAGGTTGAACCACCTGGTTCGCCAGATGCCCTGCCCCCTGATAGGGTGAAAAAACTGGGGACGAACTTTCCCCAAACAAAGGGTCGCTAGAGTGCAAACTCGACATGAACTCTGTCGGCATCCCATAAGATCGAGGAATGGGCATTGTGATACTAGGCATATACTGCCTTGTAGTCCCCGCCATTGTTGACTTTGGGTCATGTCGACGTGACGTCGCGGTTGGCCCACTAGGGGTAGTTGAAACCGCTGACACGGAACCAGAGCCAACATCAGTTGTTTGTGTCACAACTGTACTTTCCGTCGAAGACGGTTGTCGTTCGGACGTGGTGTTACCATCTTACCGCTACGCAAAAACATACACTCAACTCACACGAGTCCCACTGGGTGTGCCAATTTGTTCGCAGGCGCGAACAACCGCTGGCCTTCCGTCGCAGGTTTACTCGCGGGATCGGCCACAGAAATCTCGGAACAAGTGGTTGGAAGCGTATGTTTGTTTGATATGATAGTTTCTTGCTTTATTGAAAAAGTTGTAAGAGTTTGAGCGATTAACCAGGTTTAGATCGATTGATAGGACAAGGCGGAAAACAAAGGAAAAAGAAGAAAATCGATAAACAAAAATAACTTAAACTTTGAAAAGTAAATTGCATTAAGGAATTGTGGACGCAATTATACATTTTTGCGGGATTGAACTCGTTTCTCTCTAAGCTTGGTACTTTGAGTGTTTTCCCTTTGCAATGTTACAAAATGCGACCCCAAAAATGGAAAAAACAATGCTTTATATAGGCCTAAAAAATAACTGTTCATCTACCTAGATTTGCTTTGGTGCTGACACGTGTCACCCCACTATCTTTTCAACTTCTCATATTCTTGGAACTTTCAAACTTTCCCGCCTAAGCATCTGTCCTTGAATTGGGTTTATCTTTCGCCTGGCATCCTCCGACACCATTGCTTATCGCCCTCCCTTCCGACGCGCCTTTTTGACCTGTGTCGGACCAACGTCTTGATTCTCTCCTGCTGTCGACTAGCTTCTCAAATTCCTCTTCTTCTTTTCCTTCTATATTGGTCGAAATCTCCTTGCCAACACTTCGATATCGAGGAGAGTTACAGTTTAATTCGGTAAGTATAGTCTCAATTGTGGTTGCATACATTTTCTAGTTAAACCCTGACAGTAGAATTAACATTGTGTTATATCTGATTATATGGTTAATTTTTGGATTTCTAATAAAATGATTAGATGAATGGCTGGGATAGATTTCAGGGCCGGCCCTAGGGGTAAGCCACAAAGGCTACCGCCTAGGGCCTCAAAATTTTATTTTATATTTATTTGGTTTTAATAAATTGATTTTTATAAAATATTTTTTTAATTATTTAATATATCAATTAGAAAATTAAATATTTTAAAATATATAATAATAACAATTATTTATGATATGTATTCTTTAATTTATTAATTTAAAAATCACATTTATGAATAATAAACTTTTGAGTTCTTAAAGATAATAGGAAAAATTATAACTATTTTTTTTAATTTAGTATTGTTTTTAGATGAATTAATTTTATTATTAATTAAAAATAAAATTAATTATCATAATTTAATGTTTTTACGTCCTAAAAAATCTAAAATATATTAATTTAAAAAAATATATTTTTATTATATTAAAAATATTTCATTATAAATTTTGTCTTAGGCCTCAAGATGTGTTGGGCCGGCCCTGATAGATTTAACAGGAAATAAATTGGTTTAAAAACCCGTGAAACTTGATCTGAAAGATGTAGGTTGATTGCATAAAAGAATATAATTTGAATGTTTTATTTGAAAACATGATGATGTCTGTAGGAAAACCGATGAGATCAGTTCGTTGTTTCAAAGTGTACCGGCAATGTCTCGGTCAGAACGGCCATGGTATAGGAGACAAACTAAAGATGTCAAAGAATGACTCATCCATCATTCGCGTTTGGAGAAATACTCACGAATGTTTAAGAATGTGAGCGATACCCAACATTGTTCTTTCAAGACAATCGTCGAGCTTCGCTAATTTCGTTGTTAAAATAACAAATGAGTGAGAAAGAAAGAGCAATAAAAAAATGCAGGAACATGTAGAGGGTGGTTGGTTAACACAAAACATGTCATGATTGAATAATATTTCTGGAAATGCAGCTGGGTATATCGGAACTTCTGTTGGACCTCCTATGACATCCAAGTCTCTTAAGGATTGTATCTTAATCAACAGCTATAAGCAATTAGTAAGAGTCATGTTCAACTAGGCAACATTATGTATGGGTAATCTAGGTAAACCAGTGAGTTTATGCCACAGTGTTTTAGTAAGAACAATCTTTGTTGGAGGTGTTGATCGGTCCAGGATAGTCCCGGTTACCGACGTGCTGGCTCAAGACAAAATTCAATAACTTCACTATTGTTAGGTGTTGGAGCTGTGAATGAAGACATCAAAACAATGCTTCTTGCTGGTTTTACATGACTAGTTACAAGTGCATGTAGGGGAGGGAATGCAGGAGGTTTGGGTCCAGACGTGGAATCAATTTGTTCAAAGTGGAGTTGCCAAGCTTGTAATACTCTATCTGGTATAAGAACAGTTGAACAACCTTTACCTGGTCTCTTACTCTGTGACTCAAGCATAGTAATGACTCCTCCACATGGCAAGAAAACACATGTCCCGCATGATGGGCCTCTTGAACTCGCAGCTTCCTAAAAACGCGGCAACTTCTCAGAACCAGTGCGCCGGTTCAGAGAACAACCGGGCATTGCGGATGAACCATCCCAAATCCAACATCAACTCCTTTACCATTCTTTTGAAATTGTGGTGATGATATATAACTATGCTTTTCTCTATAAGTAGTGAGTTTTTGCTTTAAAGACAAAATTTGCTCTTGCCTGAGTTGAGACAATTGATTAACTCGTATTTGTTGGTTAAGGAGTTGTTCATGTGATGAACCGACTCCAACATGGGTTTTTAAATCAGTTTAGAATTCCGAACTTCTGTTTTCTTTGAATCTTATCTTCTCAAGCATCTTAACCATGCTGTTGCAATCAGAGTCATTGCTGTTTGCAGGTTCTGTAGGAGACACAGAACCTTCATGACTACCCTTGTTTGAGCACAACGGTGACCAAAGAGATAATTGTTGAGACCATCCGCATGTTTCCAATGGCTTCAACGATTCCAAATCCTCGGAAGCAATGCATGAGGAAGCGGAAATTTTGGTCCTGTTGAAGTGACATCTCCATGTGTTGTTAGGTTAGTTCAAGAGGGAGTGGAGTTGTAGATTGGAATATTGTTGTAACTGTTTTTGGATTTCTTGCAGGTGTTTAAATATGAAGCTAAAAAAGACAAAATTCTCAGTTGTGTTCATGAGGAAAGAAATGGTGTGGTTACCTCAAATACAACTAAGTATTATTCTGATAATCCAAGCGATTATTAGTTTAGGTTCACAAGTTTTACAGGAAAATTGGATCTCATTATCGCAGCTGCCACGTGTGATGCTATATTTAAACCGGCATGATAGCGTTAGCAAGCACTTTACAATATTTTTTAAAAAAATTGTCAGTTGTGTTTCTTTATATTTAAATTATTCCATAGTGATCACTGGTCATAGTGAAATGTCTTATGTAAATTCCAAATGACAACTTTATCATTCAATGACTCGAAAGATGGACGCTTTGAACTCGGGGACTTTCGTTAAGACACAAATCGTCCACGAAATATCGAAACACATTAAGCCTTCTCATACAGAAGAGCGGAAGCAATTAATTTTTAGAGCATAAATCGTCAAAAACAATAGGTTGAGTATATTAAATCTACCATATAAGAACCTTCTAGCCTCTGGTAAAGACAATACTTCCCTTGCTTGTCTACCCTACACATTGCCACTTTTTCATCACTTCATGTCATTTGTTGCCCTTACCATAACTATGTAACCATATCTTATGATGCAACCATGCCTTTTTGCTTAAATTCACTACCAATTGTACTTTTTGTAAACTAAAATATTCATTTCTTCTAACTATATGTCCCAAACCGACTGAAAAAAGAAGGTTGTACACGCTTCCTCATTTGTCACTTCACGTATACTTTCTTCTTCTGTCTGTCCATAACCACTCTCTCACTTCACTTCCTTCCTCTTTACAGGCTCATCTTTGAAATCCTTCTACTATTCGGAAACCACCACCGTTAGCAACCGCAGTCAGGATGGCGAGATCGTTCGAGATGATAAACGACATCACCGACAGAAAACAGTTGTGGAAGCTAGCTGTGAAAGTTCATCACAAATGGAAGGTGACATCAGCTACCAAGGAACATTTTGAAATGGTCGTCGTGGACAAACAGGTGATTCGTTAACCATCTGAATCTTTGTTATATTTTGTAAGTTTTGTATGGTTAACAACTGTTGGTGCCGTTTTATCATACAAACAAAATAACTTATGCTAGGCCTGCTTCGTTTTACATGTTGTGAGCTGTATTTTTCTGAACGATGGTAAGTGAACCATGTTTCCTAAACAATGTATTGTCAACCATGTTTAGACCATCGTGTTTTAGAGTAGATGTAGTTGTTTACTGCGTTTCAACTTCTATGTTTAGGACTGGGGGCAAAATAACACCATGTATGTTGTTTGATTTGTTACAAGGCCATGATATTCATGTCATTGTTCCCACTATGTTTAGACAATCGTTTGACTCTGCATTATTGGTTGATGTGACGTGGACCATGTCTAACTTTCAAGTTCTGCCTAATGACTTGCTATTTCGACCTTCAAACCACAAATATATTCTGAAGTTCAGTGGTGGGACGACTATCGGAGTTGTTAGAAAACACAACATCCCTGATAAGATTTGCAACTTGACCCCGTTTGCTGATATCATTTCGGGAAAATGGCAGAGGAATCTCCAAACTGGTAAGTTGACGAAACATATTTTCTCATTTTTCATTATTGTCTGATTTTTTTCAATTGCTACTAGATGTTTCTTTTAGATGTCATCAGGGTGGTGGACGAAGTTGGCTACTCGCAGTCTCAGGTGGGTGGAAAGAAAGCACAAGTGAATTTGGTTTTGAGGGATTTGGGGTGAGTTACATTACTTAACCACAATTCTTATACAATATAGCTTGTAACTATCAATGTCTCTCACTTTTAGGGAAAGCACCTTGCACTGTACATTATGGGAAAGCTATGCGACACAGTTTTTGGAGTTCATACACAAACAATCTAATCCTTCTGCCCCTACAATTATAATCCTAAAGTTTGCTAAAGTTAAAGAAGAAGGTGATTAACATTTGCATGTCAATGTAATTATGGTATACTTTTGTATTTTACAAAACTGTGTTTCTGATTTGCTAAGCTCTAATTCCATTCTGTGCTTGTAGGTAAATGGCCCCTTGATGTTACTAATACATACAATGTTACCAAACTGCATATCAACGAGGATATCCTGGAAATAACAGATTTTTATAAGTGGTACTTAACATATTATATGACTGCCTATGTATTGGTGAGCTAAGTTGTTTTGTTCATGAGCCATAACTCCATCTTTTTCTTTTTGGTTGACCCACAGTTTGCCAAAAGACTTTCATTTGGGGAAATCCCTAAGCAGCCATAGCAAAAGCGGTCATGAATATTCACAACATCTTCAGGGTCTAACCTATCCCCCACTGATAAATTTTTTTCAAATGCTACCCACCTACCACTAGGAGAAATAATCGTCTTATCTGAAGTTTTACAGAATTTTCCCGTATGTTTTTTTTACAAGTGCACAACTGTTTATCGTTCTAACTTCTCATTATTTGGACATGCTCTCCAGCCCACTACATGTGTAATTGTTGTTACTACTAACCAATTAATTGCTGATCCAAATGGCTGGTACTACAAAGCTTGCCATCATATCCTCAAGTCGCCAAAGGCGACACTCCACCCTTCTTTTGCAGGGATGGACACCGAACTGAGGCAGAGATATGGAGGTTAACGTTTCTTAACTAATGCCGCACATATTTGTAAATTGTTATTAATTACTGAAACTCTCTATTCTGTCTGTGTTGTGGGTTTAAGATTATTATTGAAGTTATCCATGAAGGAAGTGCTGGGAAATTTGTTTTTGGGATAAGGAGGCGGAAGAACCTTTGAAAACATCGGTTGCACAGCTTCGGTGAACCATGATAGAGGTAACAAGCACTCACAATAAGGGATAATACTGTCATTGCAACCATTAGCCACTTTAGGAGTCTGAATTTCTAACTTTTTGGAGTCTAGGCTGGAATAACTGACCCACTGGAATTTCCCCTTGTGCTGGATGGCATGTTGGGTAAGAAGTTTGCTTTCAAAATCAAGTGGTAGCCTCGATGGATAAATGGAGGGGTTGTCATGTATCTAAATGACAAATAGCTTATTACACAACTTGAAGGTCAACCAGGTGTTGATGAGACGGAACAGGTTATCATCCACTTAATATTTTGTGAACATAAAGATTGACTTTAAGATTTACATTGCCATTTCTGATGTTCCTACATTGCATCAGGGAAATCCCACCATTGATGCCACTTCCCAGTCGGTTCAGCTCGTTGTTTTTGAACACCATTTGCGTTTAATTTTGATAACCAATCACATTATTAATTTTCTAAGCGTTTTTCAATACTGAACTGGAATGTTTGCTAACAATATATTCTCAATTGTTTCAGAATCTGGAGAGTGTCGGCGAAGATGTCCCCATTGAGAAACTAACTCCTCTAGCAGTTGATGACTATTGAAACGAACGTTACTTAATTATTCTATTTCACACGATCTTACCCACATTTTTAACGCTCTGTATATTTTGTCAAACAGGAAGGTGAAACAACCTCGGCCCCTGTTGTTGATCCTGCCACACCTACGGCGAATGTGAAGAGGATGTCTCCCGACGACTTAACTGATTCAAAGATGAAAGCTCTATGTGAAGGGGACCTATCGTCTACTAAAGTGAAGAAGGTTACCAGAAGGGGTAAAAAACCGGAGTTTAGGAATTATCATTTGCAGCTACGTAACACCCTTTTTGGATCCTAATACAAATCAGTTTCTAGAGCTGGAGTATGTGAAAGACAAGACTAAGAAGCATTACAAATCCTATAATTTTTTGTAACCTCATGAATTCAAGTTTCAATTGTTGAGTTAACTTTTAGGACAACCTATGCTAAATATATGTTTCTTTTTGCTTTATACATGCTTATCCATGTATTATTTATGGGAACTGTATTTAAATTATCATCTCCACAAACCTTCAATATTTGAGTCAAGCAAAAATTTTCATATTATTTGTTTTGTCTATCTATACTATAGTTTAACCATTTACTACAATTGTGTTTAGTAATGTTGTTATCGGGCAATACAATTTATTTTATAACCTATGCTACTCATTATTAAACACACACCATGGTTGAAAACTTACCTAATGTATTGCCCTTTTCTAAACTTAAACTGCCTTTCCATACCGAATTATAAACAATTTGGAATCTATCCGAATAGTCATAATGACTTTTGTGATATAATTGTTACTGTTTTTACTGTCATCCAATAGTACCGTAACATTATATTAATATTTTAAGGTTACTTAGTTTCTTCTTCAATTCTTTGGATATTAGACTATCAGCATTTTACCTACAAACTTGTCCCTGTCATATTTATTACTCTTCATCAAAAAGCATGGAGCTATGCACTCAAAAGTAATATATCTTCCTTTTGCCAACTAATGTCGCAGACATGTCAACTCAACAATTAATGTCGGTTCACATTGGAAGCTCACTTTGTACTGTTATTTTGTTATTAAACAATACTATATTACAATATTAGCAAACTTGCTATTTTATATCTATATTTTTCACCATGTACCCTTCAACTCCTTATCGTAAACTTTCTATACTTTAAATTCAAATTTCCCACCACCAGCTTCTACTGTTTCGTAAGGAAGGTGTTCTCCATTTTTTAAGAGGTACATCCTCTGTGATATTTTGTCAACTATGCACATAAGTTGTATAAATATTTTGATATCGTTGGTGGTATCCTCTACTCTAAATATGTTATATGTTTAAATTTTTTGTTGAAGTAGAAACCATATACATTGCTGAGTACCGTTTCCCTTCGAAATTAACAGGTCCCGAAAATGATGCCTAATGCTAATGACTCACCTGCTTCCATTGCAAGGAAGAGAAGAAAAATGATGTTAACGGACAAAAAACTTAACAAACATAATGCCAACAAGGAGAATGTAAATGCTACATCATCCACACCATTGATTCTTATTTCTACTTCATCCAAACTGGAGCATTCGACGCCTTTATCAGAAATAGGTAACAATGCTCATATTGTACCATCTACGCGACATATAGGAGAATCTGGAAAACTGAAACGCAGGCGATTTCAAATGCATTTCGGGGTCAATTTGTTTCACACTTTCAATTCCACGGGGCCCCGTGATGTTCAATCACCTGTTCCCCTTTGCGCAACCCCTAATGCGCATGTTACACCCACACATATCCATGGTGTTTCAGCAAGACATGAACAAACATGTCTGCAAACAAGTCCCATAATTACTCAACGTGAACCACGATCCTTTGTTGTTTCGCATTTAACCGAGACAGTTAGCAATAGCTATGGCACTACCACTACGAATATTCGTTCACCTATCCACATTACTTCACGCACATTAGAACTTACAACGCTATGTTCTCCTTCACTTCTCCCGGTATGAAATTTGACACAACTTACTCCAAAGGCAAGGGTTCTCCTACATTGCGACTTCATGGTCAAATTTGTCACAGAATCAGAAAGATGCTCCATAAAATCGGTGAACCTCCTCAATATGCCCAGCTATACATTTTTTACACGGATAATGAGGTCGAAAACATATTATATTATTTTAGGTGAATGGTCATGAATTCCATGTTATATTAGAAATATGTTGTACCCACTAACCATATTTGGAATGTGTTTTGCTAACTTTACTATTATTTTGATTATGTAGGGATAATAAAAATCTTGAAAAGGATATAGTAACCAGCTTGAAACAGATGTTGGACGAGAACAATGTTCATGCAAAAGCATTTAGAATGGCAAGGGATGTTTTGAAGGAGAGTACCTTCCAAGATTTGAGGTTGAAGCTCATTTAGAGTAGGTCGGGTGACGTTCACGTGTATAATATGCCCACAGTTTCGGAAATGGTTGCTCTCATTGTTGGTGATATAGACTCTGCTGAACTGAGGGACATCATAATCCATGAGCGTGACGGTGGATTACAGAGGATCGATGAGTTTCACCCGGCTTATCTTGGTTACCAATACCCTTTGATTTTTGCATATGGGGAAGATGGTTACTGGGAGAATATACTTCACAAGTACAAACACGAACAAACTGTCACCAAGCAGAACCGCCTAACCATTAAGGATTGGCTATGCCTTCGACTACAGGAACGCATTGCTGAACCTACGACTTTACTTCATTCAAGGCGTCTCTTCCAGCAGTTTTTGGTTGACGGCTACACTATGATGGAGACCGAGCGTCTTAATTGGTTGCGAAGAAATTAATCTAAATTGAGAGTTGGAAAGTATAGTAACTTACAACAACAAGATGGTGTCGGTACTTCGCAACAAGGTAACAAACAAGGAAAGCATATGGTTTTGCCTTCTACATTTGTCGGGAGAAAAAGGTACATGGACCAACTATATTTTGACGGCCAGAAAATTTCAAGTAAATTGGATTTTCCTGACCTTTTTATAACCTTTACCTGTAACCCAAATTGGCCTGAAATCAAATGACATTTGGATCCCAAGAATTTACATGCACACGATCGTCCTGATATTGTAGTAAAAGTGTTCAAAATCAAATTCGACCAACTTATGCGCGATATAACAAAGAACAATGTCTTTGGATGTGTTTTGGCATGTAAGTCAACGATATCAATTTTATTCCTATAACGCGCCCTTATTCTTATTATTATACTCATTAAATCTGTTACACTTTCTTCATCTTTCAGTTATGTATACCATTGAATTCCAAAAGAGAGGCCTCCCACACGCACACATACTGGTTTTCTTACATCCTGAAAGTTAATACCCAACCCCGACAGACATTGACCGTGTAATAAGCGCTGAAATACCTAACCCCGCACGCCATCCGACTTTGTATAACTTGGTTAAAGCACACATGGTCCACGGGCCTTGTGGTTTGTCTAATCAATCATCATCGTGTATGAATAACATAAAATGCACTAAATTATTTCCAAAGCGATTCATCAAAAATATAATTGTTGATGCCGAGGGTTATCCCCTGTACAGAAGAAGATCAACAACAGACATCATCCAGAAAAACGGAATCCCTTTGGACAATAGACATGTAGTTCCCTATAACACAAAGTTACTATTGAAATACCATGCTCATATCAACATGGAGTGGTGCAATCAGAGTACTTTTATCAAATATCTATTTAAATATATCCACAAAGGCTTTGATAGAATTACCGCGTCCGTTGTGCATGTTACGCGTCTAACCTCTGATGGTAACGAAGTCGTTGATGAAATACAACAATATCTTGATTGTCGATACGTCTCTCCATGTGACGCAGCATGGAGGATCTTCGGTTACAACATTCATGGAAGGAATCCCGCGGTTGAACATATGTTTTTCCACCTTATTGGTGAGAAACCGCTTTTCTACACCGATTATGCTCAAATGAAAAATGTTTTAGAGAAGGCAAGCGTCACAGAGTCTATGTTTTCAGTGTGGTTAATTGCAAATCAGACTTATGAGCAGGTCAGGCAATTGACTTATGGCCAATTCATCAACATGTTTGTATACCATAAAAGATTTAGAATCTGGAAGCCTCGGAAAAAAGGGTTTACAATTGGCCATTTGGGTTCCTCCTTCTACCGAAGAATTATATTTTCTACGAATGATGCTGACAATTGTGAAGGGGCCTAGGACTTATGAGGAAATACAAAAGTTTGGCGATACACATTACGATTATTTTAGGGATGCATGTTTTGCTATGGGTTTCCTTGAAGATGATCGGGAATTCATCGGAGCCATTAAGGAAGCAAGTGAATGGGGGTCAGGTCATTACCTTCGAAAGCTTTTTGTGGCTATGCTTCTGTCAGGTAATGTGAACAGGTATGCCCATGTCTGGAATGAGTCGTGGGTTTTACTATCCGATTGTGTGTTGCACCAACAGAGACAGTTGGTGAATGACAAAGGTTAGAGTTACAGTACAATTAACATGTGCTATTAATTTAACAATTTTGTTTATATGCACCTCATCCTTCTTTTCCATTCAAAACCATCCCATGAGATCCTTACAGCTTCTGTACATTTACCACGTTACTGGCCTGAATTTAATTTTTGTGTCACAGAACTTTTGTTGAGTGAGGCGCAGCTGGTAAATCTCACATTGATGGAGATTGAAAAACTGCTACAACTAAATCGAAGAACTCTTAAAGAATTCAAACCTATACCATATTCGGATGGATATGTCTTGGAGCAACTTGATAATCGCCTCATCTACGAGGAACGCAGTTACGACATTCAAAACATGACGGATGAGTTCCAATCACTTCATACCACTCTCACAGGTACTTACGTCTAACATATTACAGGAAACAGCTTTTCACACGTACATTACATATATTCCCCTTTATGATTTTTTTCCTTTTAAACAGATGAGCAGCGCGGTATCTACGAGACAATAATGACTGCCGTTAGAAGTCAGAAAGAAGGAGTTTTCTTCCTGCATGGTTATGGGGGGTACCGGCAAAACGTACATGTGGAGGACACTCGCAAGTGAACTTAGGTCTAAGCACGACATCTGCATAACCGTTGCAACCAGTGGAATTGCATCGCTGTTGTTACCCGGTGGGAGAACTGCTCATTCAAGGTTCAAAATACCTGTCCCAACGTTGGATAACTCAACTGGCGACATTCATTACAAAGATGAGGCCGCATAACTACTTTGGCAGGCAAAGTTAATTATTTGGGATGAGGCTCTTATGGCAAACAAATGGTGCTTCGAAGCACTTGACAGGACATTGAAGGATCTAATAAGTGTCAATGGCAACTCCAGTGAGGTGTTTGGTGGCAAGGTTGTTGTCTTTGGTGGAGACTTTAGGCAGATTTTGCCGGTAATACCCAGGGGATCAAGATCTGACATTGTGCACGCAACCATAAATGCTTCCTACCTTTAGCACTCGGTTCGGGTGTTGACCTTAACCAAAAATATGCGTCTGAACTGTGGTCCAACGGAACACGAGAAGAACGAAATTGCTGAATTCTCCAATTGGCTTCTTAGAATATTGGAGGGTAGACTAGGAGGTCCTAATGACGGGACCGCTGAGATAGATTTTCCACCTGAAATTCTAATAACACAGTTCCAAGTGTAGCGTGCGATTTTTGTCTGTGACGCGACAACCTTACCGCAATGGTTGGAATTGGGTGCTACTTTCTGATTTCTTATTTATCCTATGAAGCTGGAAAGGAAAGGGAAGATATCTAAAACTAACCTTGCACGCAAATGTTTTCTTTAACAAATGCTAAGAGATTGGGGATCGGGGTCAGGTTATACAGAGGGAAGCTATTAACACCCAGTGTATATATGGTTATCAATAGACCTTTTATTGCATGTTTCTATGTTAATTTGAAATGTTCTCTCGTGTTTATCTGTTGTGTCTTGGGAAAGTTTCTCCTTTGGGAGTGTTGAGAGAGTGTTTTTTGTTGTTTTCGGGTTTTTCGTTGTTTTTGGGAAGGTACTGGACCTAAAGTTTTTTATTTGTGTGTTCGCTAAGATTTCGCAATCTTATGCCTACGTATTCCCGTAAAGAAATCTGGGAAATCAGAGCAATCGTAGTTCCTCCTATTCTATGGGAGGAAAGATGTTTGGTGTCTTGTTCAAAGCCCAAGATTGAAGTTGTTTGAGTATTTGTGTCTTGTTCAAAGCCCAAGATTGAAGCTAAAAGGGTGACTGAGAGAGAATTTGTCATCTCTAAAGGGAGAATATCTCACCTATTCATCACAAATATTGAGTAATTGATTATAAAGGAGAATTCCTTTAACTGGGATATGTAGAATCCAGCAATGCCATAATTTCCTTTATAAAATGGATGTCATGAAGGATGAAAGCTTTAACTCAGTATAGAGTAATGCCAGTTTTTCCTTATGAATCTTTCATGCTAAGAGAGGGACATTGGCTTGGATGTTAGGGATCCAGAGGCTTGCCACTTACAGCAGTTAGATGAAAGATGATTTTAGCCAGGATAAAGGAAGGACTCCAGTTTGGATTTTGAATCAACAAGTGTGCCACTTACAGCAATTATCTAGGAAAAGGTTTTGGTTGTCTGTTTTGAAATGTGATGTATAGAGGAATATCTTCCTACAGAGAGGCCTCATGGTCTCATCTGAGGGGATGTTGATTTTTGTGTGCCTTGATCAAAGCCCAAGGTTAAAGCTAAAAGAAACTGACTCCACTGGAGAGGGTTTTATCTGTATTGTACAAAGCCCAAGGTTGAGGCTGACTGACTTCACTGGGGGAAATTCTTATATGAAGCCTAAGAGGAGGCTATCTCTTATTGAGGATTTATTGAAATCCAAGAGCATGTCCAAATTATATTGGGGAATCCAAAGGGGTTTGCTCTTGCTGGGAAACAGGGAAGAGATGAGATATCAGATGCCATGAGGCTCTGATTCTCTTGGGGAATTTGTTGATGGTAAGTTGACCTTAGATGGGGAATTTAAAAAGGAAAGCTTAAGCCTTGTTAAGGGGTCAGAAGAGTTTAAAGTTGAGTTTGATAACCTATGGAGGTTTTAACTCTGCTAGAGATTAATGTATTGATTGAGTGATCAGGATTTTTCCTGTGATTTTAGGAAACTTGAGGGTTTCTTGGTGAGACCAAAGAGGAGATAAAACTTTCCAAGTCTACTTATATGAGGCCCAAGAGGAGGTTGAGACTTATCCAAGTCTCTTAAAGAGTGGTATACTCTGGTGTAGAGAGAGATCTTTGTATGAGGCCCAAGAGGAGGCTGTTGGTTTTAAGGGATGAAAATCAACCCTAGAATGGTCTGATGTTTTGGAATTCTTGACTCTCTTGAGGATTGAACTAGTAGAGATGACTAATTTCTATCATATACCTGTAGGAGGCCTTTGGGTCCTTGTACTAAGCCCAAGAGGAGGCTGAGGAACTTCTAAGAAGCTTCTGGGTCCTTGTACTAAGCCCAAGAGGAGGCTAGGGGGAACTTCTAGGAAGTCTGTGGGTCCTTGTACTAAGCCCTAGAGGAGGCTGGGGATGCTTTTAGGAAGCCTGTGGGTCCAAACCTAAGAAAAGTTCAATAAAGGTTTCACAGGGAATAAGTCCTTTCTTTGTTTGAACAGTTCCAAGGTTTGAAGAAATTCAAAAGAGGTTTCACCGGGAATTAATCCTCTTTGGGGGAATAAATTTCTTGTACACATATATACTTCTAAGTTTTGACAATCTTGAGAAAAGTTTCACCGGGAATAATGCCTTTCTATGTTCCATATTGTATAAGCCCAAGAGAAGGCAAGATTGTATAGGAAATTTCCTATGAGGGAACTAGTTTTGACTATGTTGTAAGCTAACCTCTGGTTTGACCTAAGCATTGACCTAACTGCTGGGGAAACTCTAAGTGAGATATGCACAAATATGTATACAGACAATTATATTGACATATATATATATATATATATAAACAAATATGCATTGAAAAAGATGTTGGGACTTACCTGTTGAGAAGAAGCCCAAGCATATTGTGATATGTTGTATTTACTACAACTGTATTCCCTCTTTTAAGGTTTCAAGAAATTGAAGAAATTTTTAATAAAACTTTGAATTTGAATTTGAATTAAGAGAATGTTTGGGCTTATAGCTCAAAGAGAGGCCCAAATGACTTATTTGATAACATTGATTGTACTGTGATACCGACAGACGTTGTGGGACTTATACTACAGTAGAGGCCCAAAAAAGTTTTTGTACAAAGGAGTTTGGATCTTACACTCTATTAGAGGCCCAAAAGTGTTTGCAAAGAAAATAATGGGGCTTATACTCAAGGAGAGACCCAAAAGTTTTATTTGAAAAGACGACGATCGCGCCGTGATTTTGAAAACCACAGAGGGACTTATACAATGACTGAGACCCAAAATTATTTATGTACAAGAAGGAATGGGTCTTACACTCTAATAGAGGCCCAAAAGTTTATTTTTTATACAAGAGATGGGGCTTACAACTCAAGGAGAGGCCCATATGAAAAACAACGATCGCACCGTTATTTTGAAATTCGTATCGGGACTTATACAATGATTGAGGCCCAAAAATGGTTTCTTTAGAAAGGGGATGGGTCTTACACTCTATTAGAGGCCCAAAAGTGTTTCAAATGAAGTTTGAAAAAATTAAAATCAAGGGATAAACCCTAATTTTAATTCAAATGTAATTTTTCAAAGAAAATTAAATAATAAATGATATAAAATATCAAAAATATTCAAAAACAAGTTGTGAACTTTGAAAAATGTTTTAAAAAATCATGTTTAATCACATGAAAGTTTGGAATCCAATTGAATTTGAAAATTCAAGGTGGAAATCTCATTTTTAAAATGTTTGAAAATAAATAAAATGAAATAAATTACAAAAATTCAAACTATATTAAATAAATAATATAAATTGGAGTTTTTGTAGAATAAAATATTTCAACATTTTTGTGAATTTTGAAAAAAAGAATCAATAAAAAATAATTAAAATTGAAAGAGAAATTAATTTTGAGATTAATTAAGAAAATCATGAAAAATAAGAAAAAATAGCAAAAAAGAGAGAGAAGCAAAAATGGGCTGGGTGGGTGTTGAACCCACGCCCTCTAACCAAACACACATGCACTGCTACCACTGGGGTGGTGATACATCCATTGTATCACCCCCATCCATAAATTGATAAGGCTAGAATGCCTTCTGGTCAGGCCAAGCAACAAGGGCGCCATGGCTTGCTTGCCCAAGTTTTCAAGTTTTGGTTCAAATACAAGAAGGATCATATCTCCCTCATTTCTCCATGAAATTGGATGAAATTTAGATGGATCCTGCCTAGAATTTAATGAGGAATCCAATGGTGGTTTCAGAATTTTCTAAATATGCCTACATTTTAAAACCCGATAGTGGTTTCAAAATAGGCCAAAATTTACAAGTTTTATGCTACCTCTTCATACAAGCAATAATAGCATGGTAAACTGGTTCAAACACAACACATATGATATGTATGACAAGTTCATGATCAATGGACATCAAAGCAATGCATATTTTAAAGAGTTCAAGTTGTTATGAACTTACCTCTTAAAGCTCCTTCTGCTATCTTGCAAAATGCTTGTGCCAGAAGTAATCAAATGCCTTAGACACTCTTGATTGACCCCTTAGAAGCTTTTAGGATGATCAAAACCAGCTGGAAACCTCAGGAACAAGAACTGGCTCTTTCTTGCAAAAGTGGCAAAAGTGACCAAAATAGTAACTCACTCCAATGGTGTTACAGTTGAGGGAAACTTGTTGGGACAGTTTAAGGATGATATTTGAAGAGTATTTGAAGGGTTGTTTGGTTTTGAAAGTGATTGGATCAATACATGGCTTGAAAAATGCAGAAAAGTCAAAATTTGAGGTTTTGGAGGTTGACTTTCTGATTTTAGTGTTGTACAATAAGGATGAAGGTTTGAACACCTCTAATGGATGGTTTGTGATGTGTTTAGATAGTTATTTGAGTGGTTTTTGCTGTGGTTTCAAGAATCCCTAAATTGCTCCATTATGACTTGAAATTGAAGTAAGAGAGGGAGAATGAGAAAACAAGGCTTTGGTATTGTTTTGCTGTCGTTTGAAACATCAGAAATGATCTCTATTTATAGTAGAGGAAGTTTTTTTTGGAGGAATAGCGAATGGCAACTGGTGTAGCGAGTGATTTTTGTCGGTGACGCGACCACCTTATCGCTGGTTTCTGGGTTTCTTCCCACAATGAGAAGGGGGTGCTACTTTCTGATTTCTTATTTATCCCGTGAAGCTAGAAGGGAAAGGGAAGCTATCTAAAACTAACCTTGCACACGATTGTTTAACTGAACAAACGCTTGCAAGAAAGAGGAGGCTGACTATGCTGAGGAAGGATCATTATACAAAGCCTAAGAGGAGGCTATCTTCTGTCGGGGATTATTGAGATCCCTAGGCAGGTCCAAATGGGGAATCAACTCTTGCTGAGGGTTACAGAAGAGTTGAGGTATCAGATGCCTTGAGGTTCTGATTTGGTTTATTGGTAGTGATTTAACCCTGGTTGGGGATTTTAGGAGAAAAACTGTGTTCTAGCTCCGTTGGAGATTTATCCAGAATGACCGGGGTTTCTTCCTATGTTTGTAGGGAACTTAAGAATGTCTTTGAGACTCAATAGGTGATTTAGACTATCCAAGTCTACTGGTGTGGAAGAGTTTTATCTTTTATATGATGCCTCCAGAGGAGGCATGTGTTTTAAGGGATGAGAATCAACCCTAAGTCCGAGTTTTGACACTAGAAAGACTGCTCTAGCAAAGGATGACTAAGTTTTGTCTTATACCTTTAAGGCGTCTTCAGGGTCCTTGTATTAAGGCCAAGAGAAGGCATGAGAACTTCTAAGAAACTGGAGGGTCCTTGTACAAAGCCCAAGAGGAGGCGGGGATGCTTTTAGGAAGCCTGTGGGTCCCAAACCAAGAAAAGTTCAAGAAATGCTATTCACCGAGAATAGATCATTTAGTGAAAGTTCTGAGGTTTGAAGAAATTCAAGAGATGCTATTCACCGAGAATAGATCATCTCTGGGGAGTAGAACTACTTTGACAATTTCTAGGGTGACAGTTTGAGAAAAGGTTCACGAAGAATACTGCCTTTCTCTTTGTTCCATATTGTTTAAGCCCAAGAGAAGGCAAGACTGTATCTGGAAATCCTATGGGGATCTAGTTTTGACTGTATTTAAGAGTGACCAAACTGGCTTTACCTAGTTCTAGACCTAGTTGTCGGGGAAAACTCTAGATAACTATACTAGTATATATACAGTTAATATATGACAAGTATTTTAAAAGGATATGGACGAAGGACTTACAATGCACAGCTTCCCACAATACAGTTATATATATTAAAGCATGTAAAAGAAAACCGTTAAAAACTTACAGGTGAGCAAGCTTCCATGCTGTATTGTTAGTTGTTCAAAGAAATTAAAGAAAGTTTTGATAATAACATGTATATTTGAATCTAAATCAAAAGAGAAGTTATTTTGAAAATATTGTTGGGGCTTATACTGAAGGAGAGGCCCAAGGTTTAACAGTGATTGCACTGTTGTTTTGAAAATCATATCGGGACTTATACTATGTCTGAGGCCCAAAGAGGTTTTCTGTACAAAGGGATGGGGTCTTACAACTCAAGTAGAGGCCCAAAAGTGTTTTTGAAGAAGATAGATGGGACTTACAACATGAGGGGAGGCCCAGATGATTTTGGTAAAAAAGACGACGACCGCGCCGTGACTTTGAAAATACAACAGGATTTATACAACATATGAGGCCCAAAATGGTTTGTATTTACAAAGGATTGGGTCTTACACTCTATTAGAGGCCCAAAGTTTTTTTGTACAAATAATGGGGCTTACAACTCAAGCAGAGGCCCAAAATTGTTTCTGTTTGAAAATGGCGATCGCGCCGAGATTTTTTCATCGCGTCGGGACTTATACAATATCTGAGGCCCAAAATGGTTTATGTACAACAAGGGTTGGGTCTTACACTCTATTAGAGGCCCAAAGTGGTAAAAAAAGGGTCTAGGGCAAGGGGGATTCGAACCCCAGACCTCCAAGTTACAGCGTGCGCCTTCTACCACTAGGCTGGTGATACATCCGTGTATCAAAACCACCCCATAAATACATAAGGGGTGCCTTGTTTTAGGCATGGGCAAGGCAAGGCAAGGCTAGCTTTTGGGTCATTTACGTGAAGCCTCTAACTTTCTCATTTCTCCATGGATTGGGACAAAATTTATATGTATCTGGCCTAGAATTTCCCAAGGAATCCAATGGTGGTCATGTTTTTTTCAGATGAGGTCTCTATTTTAAAACCCGATAGTGGTTTTGAAATAGGCCTATATTTGTATTTTCTATGCTACCTCATGTTACAGGCAAGAATTACATGATGAATTGGTTCAAACACAACATATACAACATGTATGAGATGTTTATGATCAGTGGACTTCAAAACAATGCATAATTCAAAGAGTTCAAGTTGTGATGCTTACCTCTTTGGGATCTTTTTGTGATATATGCCAAGTTACTTGTGCCAGAACTAATTTGGTGCTTTAGACACTCTCAATTGATCCCTTAGAAGCTTTTAGAATGATCACCACCAGCTGGAATCTTCAGGAACAAGTTTGAGCTCTTTCTTGCAAAAGGGGCAAAAGTGGCCAATATGGCAACTCTCTCAAATGGTGTTCTAGATGTGGGGAACCATTTGGGACAGTTCAAGGATGATATTTGGAGTGTGTTTGAGGTTTTATCTGGTTTTGAAAGTGACTGAATCAAGGCATGGCTTGAAAAATGCAAAATAGTCCAATTTTGAGGTTTTGGAAGTGGACTTTGAGATTTTGGTGTTACAGGTCACATGTTAGTGTTTCAACAGCTTAGATACAACATATTAGAGGTGTTTGGATCATGAGCTGTGATGGAATTGCTCTCTAACTCAAAAACTCAGAGATACCTTGCAAAAGAAGGCATTTTGGCCTAAAGAGAGGGATTTTGAGGAAAGCATCAGTTTGGGTGCTTTGGTGTACTCAAACTGATCACAATTGATGTCTATTTATAGTGCACCAGATTTGTTTTGGCATTAGTAGTGAATGGAGGCTGCACCAGGCCTATGGCCAATGTTATGCAAAAGGAATCTCAAGTCTCCTCTAGCCATTGACTTGAGATTAGGGCACAGGCTTTGTAGCTTTGGTTCAGAGATAAGTCTTGACTTAATTTAGTTAGAATAAGCTCAGTTCATGCCACCTTGATGCATTCATTAAAGGCTTGTAAACAAAATTAGAGTCTTGGCACTTTTTAGCTCTTTTAGGTTTGGCATGGCTATTGTAGATTCTTGGACTTTGGAGGCTTGGGGATCAGATCATTCCCTTCTTGTTTTATCCTCAGATGTGTCCAAATTGATGACAAGGCTTGGATTTATCAGATTTGGACAAATCGAGCAAAAGGCACGAATTCTGCCTTGTAAAAACCAGTTCATGATGCCATGTTTCAAGGGTTGTATCTCTTTGCTCAAATGGAATTTGGAGATGATCTGGTACTTGTTAGAAAGCCCTCATGGCATACTTCAACTTTGATGTCCACCCCTAGACCTGGTTTAACTTGGATCAAGGTGAAAAATGCCCCTACATTTTGGAAAAAGTAAGGCAGATTTTGACTTAGTGAAAATTTCACTAAGTGTTGGAAAAATGTCATTTTCATGTTTTCAGCCATTTTGATCACTCCATAACTTAAAATCCATAAGGAATTGGAGTTTGATATAGTTGAAGCTTTTGTAGAGTGTAGCAAGACCTACAAATCCAGCTTTGGATCACTCAAAATGGTTGCTTGGATCTCAAGTTATGGCCCTTGGAAGTTGGTACCCTAGCCATTTTGTTCCATAACTTAGAAAAATTCTAAGTTTTTTTATGGTTACCCCTTTTACAAGTTAACTCACTTTTTTTCTTGATGAATGATGATCCAAATCACATATTAACATTGTTTTAGGGTTAAGGAACCTTGGTTGACCAAAAATCCAAAAAGTCAAACTTTGGATTTTTGTACAGTTGACTTTTTATCGGATGAAATCCAAACTGTGCTATCCTTTGTGAAATCAAGTCCTTGACCTAAATCAAACCTAATGGATATATTCCATAAGTGTTATAGGGTGTATTGAATCATGTCCCAAGGTTTGGGAGCATGTCCTGGTCAAAAGTCAAAGGCACAGTTGACTTTTTCCTTGAAACCCTAATTGTGGTCCAGATGAAATTGAAATTTGTGGATCAAGCTTCTTGGACCAATCCATTATTGCAAATGGATCAATGTAGTGTATTGGAGACCCTCAAACCATGTCTTGAGGTCTTGGCTCATGTTTTGTCCCAAAAGTCAACTTAGGGGTGAATTAGGTCAAGAAACCCTAATTCCTAATTTTTGGGTAAATGCATCCCCTGAGGCTAAATTGACTTGATGATTGGGTCCATGAGGTCCCTTGGAGTATCTTGGGTTGTGCTTTGAATGATTGGCTCATGCCCAGAGGAAAAATTCCACCTGGAGGCCTTGGTCGACCAAAACCCTAATTTGGTGACACTGGCGATCTTGAGGCTTGATCCACTTGGAATGTTGCAACCTTGTGCTTGATTCTTGATGTGGGTGTCCTCTTTATCCTTTATAGATGTTTGAGAGGTTAGACAAGTTGAAGATCATGTCATTCCTTGATTGATCCTTTGTCTAAGGCTCTGTGAGGGCTTGAAACCCTTAGTCTTGGTTGTAGTGAATGCTCAACCATCTTTGAGGAGATTGATGAGGCATGTAAGTACATCCATATTGTGATGATAATTTGCACAATGATGGGAAATCTTAGTGGTCAAAATTTGGGGTATGACAACTGGTTCACTCTATTATCCAATGGATATGCCCATGTATCACTTTCTTAAATGCCAAGGTACCAAGTCATCTCTTAGCCATTGACTTGAGCTGATCTTTGTAGCTCTAGGTCTTCTGAAATTTGAGCCAGTCTTGACTCAATTAGAGTGATATGGCTTGGTTCATGATAGCTCTATGTTCCACATCAATGCCAAATGACAAAGTTGGAGTTTTAGATTTGAAACTTGAATGATCATATGCCAAAGGATTGGCTTCTTAATGTTCCAAGTTTGAAAATATCAAGTGATTCATCAAGATTCCCTCTGATCTTGGAAGAGGACAAAGCTGGTAAGATGACAAAATTTGAAATGGAAATCGTGTGGTACAAGAAATGCACCAAATCTACCTTGAAAACCAGTTTGAGCAAGGCATGTTGTGAGGTCCATAACTCCTTGCTCAAGTTGAATTAATGGGAGTTCTTGTACTCATTGAAAAGCTTGTATATCCTACTTTAACTTTGATGTCTAACTTTGGTCTTGAATCATCTTGGATCATAATGAAAATGGCCTCAAAGTTGGTGAAAAAGTGAAACAGATTCTGACTTGAAAATTTCACTAAGTGTGGGAAAAGTGGTCATTTTCATGTTTTTGTGATTTTGATCAATCCATAACTCAAAATCCATGAGGATTTGGAATCTGATGTAGTTGGCAATCTTGAAGCATGTAATGAGAGCTTTCATTTGAGATTTGGATGGAAGAAAAAGGTTGCTTGGATCACAAGTTATGGCCTTGCAAAGTTGGGTATAAATCACTTTTTTCCATAACTTAGTGAAATTTCAAGTTTCTTATGGTTGCCCCTTTTGCAAGTAACCCCGCTTATCTTGATGGATGATGATCCAACCCATAAATTAGCATTGTTTTTTACTCAAGGAAACCTTGTTTGTCAAGAAATTCAAAAAGTCAAACTTGATTTTTTGGCACAGTTGACTTTTTGTCAGATGAATTTCAAACTTTGTGATCCTCTATGAAATCAAGTCCTTGACCTAATTCAAACCTAATGGATGGATTCCATGGGTGTTATAGAGTGTCTTGAATCATGTCCCAAGGTTTGGGATCATGTCTTGGTCAAAAATCAAAGATGCAGTTGAATTTTCATCAGGAAACCCTAATTGGTCCAGATGAATTTGAATCCTTGCACTGCTTATGAATCAAGTTCTTTGGATAAATCTAATCTTGTAAATGGATCAATATGATGTATTTGAGGTCTTCAAAACACTTCTTGAGGTCTTGGCTCATGCATTGCTCCAAAAGTCAACTTAGGGGTGAATTAGGTCAAGAAACCCTAATTCCTGATTTTTTATGAATGCATCCCCTGAGGCTTTTTGAACTTGTGATTGGGTCCATGAGGTCCCTTTAAGCTTATTGGATCATGTTTTGAAGTATTGGCTCATGCCCAGATGAAAATTTCTCTCTGGAGGCCTTGGTCGACCAAAACCCTAATTTGGTGACACTGATGATCTTGAGGCTTGATCCACTTAAAATGTTGCACTCTTGTGCTTGATTCTTGATATGGGAGACCTCCTGATCCTTCATGGAGGTTTTAGAGACTTGAAAAGTTGAGGATCATGTCAATTCTTGATTGATCCTTTGTCTGAGTACTCTGAGAGGGCTCAAAACCCTATTTCTTGATTGTATTGAATGCTCGATCAATCTTTGAAAGGATTGATGAGGCATGAAGGTACATCCATATTGTGATGATGGTTTACAAAATGATGGGAAATATTGTGGTCAAAATTTGGTGTATGACACCAAGATTCTATTGTAGCCATTGTCACGAGTACTTATCCAGATTCCTTCAATAACTACCGTGACTACAGCTACCTAAAGAGTAGGGCTATCTTGGCATCAACCATCGATATGGTTGACAAAATCAATGATCATGTTTTAGCCATGATGCCAGGTATTTTTGCAGTCTATCAACATTTTCTCAAATATTTATACAACTTCATAATGAGGCTTTAATGTATTGCATTCTTTTGCTTTAGGTGACTTAAGGGATTACTATAGTTGTAACTCAGTTGACCAGTCTGAGATACATGACAGGGACATGCTTGATGTTCTCCCTCCGGAATTTCTCAGCTCTTTAAAAACATCTGGTCTGCCAAACCATCACATCAAGCTTAAGATTGGAACACCTGTGATGCTAATGCGGAACATTGATCAATCTGAAGGGTTGTTTAATGGTACACGCCTAATTGTGACGAAGATGGCGTCGCACGTACTTGAGGCACATATTATGGGGGGAAATGACATGGCAACATTGTCTATATTCCCCGTATGGATATGTCCCCTTCTCAATCTCCTTGGCCTTTCAAGCTAAGCTGGAGACAGTTCCTAATAATAATCTCGTATGCAATGACGATTAACAAGTCACAAGGTTAGTCGTTGGATTAGATGGGGCTTTATATTCCTCGGGATGTATTTACTCATGGACAGATTTATATAGCCCTTTCAAAGGATACCAACAAGAAAGGTATCAAAGTTTTGGTACACTATGAAAACAACACTGCCAAAGTGTCTACAAGGAGGTTTTCAATAACGTTTGATCGGGGCTTATTCTCATACACATCTAACATTAACGTTTTGTACATTGAAAATGGGAAAAGTGTTATTGCAAAAAGTCTAAACTTTAGACCATTCTTGCTGTTGGTTTTGCGTTTCACTGTTACTATTATACCTCATCAAAGGAAGAAGTCTTCCAGTTCTGGTGTTAATGTTCTTAAGTGCAAACATATGCAAACCGATATAATACATTCTAACTCATATACAATGTTTAATTATTTTGTTATAACATGATTACACGTTCAACCAGGACATGGCAATAATCGTTTTGAAATGAGAACATATTAAGGTACATCACAATATACGTTGACTCATATTAGGCTACAACACAATATAGTTAAGGCATGTCATTTAAGGATAACGAGCCTTATATACGTGGCATATTTTGTTTGCATCGGTTACATCTAATCTGAATCTAATTCTGTCTCCATCTCTTAGCTGGTTTGACTCACAAAACGCGTCTTATTCATAACGTAACTTTGTGCGGCGTGAATCATGTATGTTCACAATTAAGAGCATTTGAGTCCAACCGTTGTCACTTCACAATGTAAGAACCTCATAGTCGTTGTCTCTCAAAATACATCCAAAATCTGGCTGCAATTTCTACATACATAAGGGTTAATAACATGAGTAAGTGACGTAACACATAACACATAACACATAGTAATATATCTTATGTATTCATTTGAAACAAAGTTCTCACTCAACTAATTTTGGTCCGGACACACTGACTAGTGAAAGATCGACATCAAATGCATATATCCCTTTCTGCTATATGAACCTACTATGAAAGGTTGGTAGCTCCTCGAAGGCAGTTATCTCTTTAAACCCGGCAACCTCAAAATTGTTGTTCCTGTAATACCCGAAAACGACAACCACGTCATTTGGTAGTGGGTACAAATCTTGCAGCTCCGTCCAACCGCTGACAACAAGTGGTAGATCCTCATTTTCGTTAAATCCTATACCGTGATGGATACCTTCGTTGTTAATTATCCTCCATGTTTTTCCTAGATCTGCTATGTGAGTTCTAACAAACAATGGCTCAATCTTCAAAAACGCCTATAATTCGTATGTAACGAGTCGAGTTAATATACATAGTTATTCATATAATGTTAAGCTTGGAATACACCTTTCAAAAAATAACAAAAAACCCTTACTTGGATGGCTAACTTTGCAATTGCTAATGTGTCCATGAGCTCTGCCTGAACCAGTATTCCACTCCTAGCCATTGATTTTATAAATGGACCTTCGCAGCACGGCCGGTGATGGGTTTTTAACAATTATATTTCTTCACATCTGTATGAACCAGATTTCCACTCCTTTCCATTGCTATTGTAAATAAGGTTAATGGAAAAGATAAAGGGCAGTAGGCACAAGATTTAACGAAAATACTTCTCCACCCACCAAGAAGATACTTCTCCATTTTACCTGGCCTCTTTTTCAATTCACATTAGTAGGCACAAGATTTGTCTGTATCGTATAGGACAATGGAGTCTTGTGGTTTACGAAGGCAACTCCTGATCACATCGCGCGATATTTGCTACACAATTCAAATAACAAGTTAATCTACCAAACAGTTTTGATGCTACTTATATGATTACAAACATCAATCTATATGGCTTACCAGGACATTACAGCGCAACTCCTTGGCATCTTTAATGACCCTTATCCAGTTTTCTTCAAACTCTTTTTCAAAGATGGGAGTAAATTCCCTGCATTCAATCAAAATATAACACCATATGACTATACCTTTCAAAGTTAGTTCCTACATGTTTATTGCCTACGATAACGATGCATTTGCATTATTCTAATTTATTTTTATCTGTCGCTATCAGATGAAATAGTTATGTACTCCTCCTCAATTTTAACTTTGACGGCACCTGCAGTGTTAAAATCCACACTTTTGGCCTTGATTTCTTCAACACCATGCCCTCATTTAGTTTTGTCAGCAACAACATTTTGGGTTTTGCCCTTTAAACCTACAACATTCAAAACCTGAGATTTTCCCTTGGATTCTTTTGCAACTTCCCCTACCTTACCTTTACCCTTCCAACCCACACTTTTGGAATGCCCTACCTCACGATTTCGATTAAGTTCTTTCGCAACGACACCTTTCACTCCACCAGTTTTCCCCTTCATACCCTCAGCCCCACCCTCGTTGATAATCATTCCCTTCTATTTTTTTCACACCATGTGATTCCTGATGCACCATGTAATCCTTGTGAGTCTGCATGCATTTCAAGGAGACATGATTCACATCCTTGGCCACCTTAGTACTATAATAACAATTTAACAAATTTCATTATTGGAAGTTGATAAACGGATATCAATGTGCATGCAAGGTTAAAATAACATTGTGAATACGAGGCGTTAACTTTGAAATTTCTGAACAAACAAAATCATTTAGATGTGGATAACACTTAGACTACGGTACACAATTTATCATCCACGAAAGTGTATTATTATTCAAACTACAAAAGCAATACAGAACGTCTTACAGACATAATCCGCAGTAATGTGAGTTTCGCTCTTACAAAAGATGATTTTATGTCTCTTACCTTGGTGGAGTGACGTCGTTCGACATTTTTAACTTCAACGGAGCAGCCATTGTTCTTCAACTTCCTCTGTTTTTTCGTTGTCTAACGTTTCGTTTTTCCAAACCCACAATGTGGAAGATTTAGGTAAATGGGTTTCCTTTATGTTTATATCTGGTAACAAACAAAAGGTCTGAGCATATGGGTCAACTTTAGGACTGGAAGACATTAACACTTGGTTCCTGTACCATTTATTTCAAATTAATTATATCACTTATTATTCTTAATATTTAATTAATTCTATTAACCACATTTCAATTGATCTTCCACATTTACATTAACATTGTTTCAAATTAGTTTTTTTTTCCATGAGTATTCAATCTTATCCTATTTTTCATATTATTTTCATTCATTGTTTTTTTTACTAATATTTTGTTTTACTTACTTATTACATTTATAAATATTTTATTATTATTTTTATTCAATTTTCCTTTTTTACAATTTTCAAAAAATACTTTTTTTTTTAAATGTCTTTTCAAATTGTTTCTTGAACATATATTTGTTTTATTTACTTTGATTTTTATACCTTTGATTATAATTTTTTTTAAGCAATTCAATTTAATAATTAATGATGGAAACCTCGATTAAAAAATCTTACTGGTGCCACTTCAGCGGTCCTCACCAGTACTCATGCGGACGCACGGTTATCCCACTAGTTATTGATATGGTGAGTTAGTTTCTCTACCATTTGTAAACTAATTTAGAATTTACATTAGGAAAATGGATGTCGCTCCTTTCATCTGCGAGGGCGGGAGGCGTCTTCTATTCTCTAAACTTTTAAAATTATGCAGGATAGTTGTCGGAACAAAGACCGGATAGAGACTTAACCTCCAATAAAAGAAGGGATCGAGAACGACGAAGACCTCCACAAGGGAAAAACAGTTAAGTAAAAATAAAAAATAAATCTATGACCGGGTCAAGTTCAATAAAACCTCTGGCCTAACTGAAGTCCAAGCTACTTGAAGCCTCTGGCATAATCGGCTGTGGTCGGGCAACATTAATAAAACCTTTGGCCTAACTGAAGTCCAAGCTACTTGAAGCCTCTGACATAATCGGTTGCAGCTGGGTAACGTTAATAAAATCTCTGGCCCAACTGAAGTCCAAATTACTTGAAGCCTCTGGCATAATCGGGTGCAGCCGGGTAACGTTAATAAAACCTCTAGCCTAACTGAAATCCAAGTTACTTGAAGTCTCTAACATAATTGGCTGCAGCCGGGCAATGTTAATAGAACCTCTGACCAAATTAAAAAGATCAATACAAAGTTCTTATGGTGTAAATCCAGACATACATCAACACAATATATACCTTAATAAGTTAAGGCTTGCTTGGGGCTAGATAGAAGACTATTACTAACCATTAATATCTGATTATGAATTAAACATAAAACGCCTTAAGGACATGAATAAAGTGATAAAAAAGCCTTAGTATGGCTTAAACATTTTAAGAAAAAGAGAAGAATAAGCTATCAAAAGCATTACATCCTCGAATGATGATTAACGACAGAAGAAAATCTCAAAAGGTCGAGATCCCATTGGGGATCTCCGACTTTTCCATGTCATGGACCTATCGGGTTCTACAACAACAAAGTATCGAGATCCCATTGGGGTTATCTGATTTCTCTAGGTCTAGAACCTACCAGGTTCTACAACATTAACAGGTCAAGGTCCCACTAGGACTTTCCGATTTTGCTATGTCAGTGAACCTACCAGGGTTCTCCGACTTCTCCATTAAAGTCATCATTATTAAAGATATAGAAAAATATTATAAAAGATATTCTCAAATTATGGTCAGTTGAGCACGCTTCCATACGTCATCAAGCCGGTTTCCACAAGTATTCTCTGGCCGGATTAGGTCGAGTTAGTATATGGCCTCAAAAAACAAAAGGCATTCCGGGATTCTTTTGTCCGAACATTTCATCCTTTCAAGTTTCATGCTCGGGGGGCTTATGTACATCTCGGAAATTCTTAGTCGGGCCGGTTTATCTCTCTTGGGGAAATTTGGGATGGTAAGCCGGAATTTCAACAATAAGTATGCTAGGATGGAACCGAGCCGGTACCCGTAAAGCGTGACCAGGCATGATCTCGGAGTGAAACACCTGGTTCTACCCATTTTAGAGACTGGACGACTGGTTCACGGAGCAACCCGTTTTTGGCAGACACTGAACACCTGGGTTGGTAGACTAAATGTAACGGTCTATGGGGAGTTCAAGGGTTACACGAAAGTTAGATATATGATTTAAAACTGATGAGAAGCTTTATTATTGAACATTATGAAGACAGTGGAAGTTATGGAAGGTAAGAAACTAAGAGACGGGTCTTGATGGATCATTAATACTAGAATCATGGGAACGAATTTGAGGGTTATATAAAGAGAAACATATCAGATGAAAAAGGGGACAATGGGGTGAGAGCAATATGAGAACAATATGTGTGTAAGACTCAGGGACCCCAAAAATGGAGGTAATCAGCTCATCCTCCTCTATACTAATCACAGACACACTAACCAGTCATTTGTGACCTTCCCTAGCTAGCATCGGGGAGGTTAACCTTTTAATGATTTTAGCAAGAACAATATATATATATATATATATATATATATAGAGAGAGAGAGAGAGATGGAGAGAGAGAGTGTGTGGGGCAGTATTTGCATCTTTTGTTGATTGAGATGCACAGAGTTATCCTGGTTCCTCTCACAACTCGAGAGTAATTCAGTCCCCTTGTACTTGAAAGACATTTTCACTATGATCACACGAGATTAAAATTTGCTCAAACTCACAAGCAAGAGACTTCCAATGTTCAAACACTAAGTAGGAGACTTATATGCTCAAGCACACAAGCAAGAGACTTCCAAACTCAAGCACGCAATCAAGAGACTTCCAAAATCAAGCACATAAGCAAGATACTTCCAATTCTCAATACCACAAGCAAGATATTTATATTCTCAAGCACACAAGCAAGATACTTCAAATGCTCAAACACTTAGTAAGAGACTTTTATGCTCAAGCACACACGCAAGAGACTTCCAATGCTCAAGCACACAAGTAAGAGACTTTTAACAATTTACCTAACAAATAAAATATTGTTGGAGTAATACACTTAATATACAATCAAGGGTGTAGAAAGAATATAATGCAAATAGACTCACTAAGACGTATGAATTTCTAAAATATACAAGGATAAGAAATCCTAAGTTCAGCTTGTTCTTTTGTTTTTGACTGAGTAACTTCTCTTTGAATGTCAATGGGTCTCTCTTTTTTCTTCAAGTCTTCAACTCCTTAAATAGAGAAGGAAAATAATCGTTGGAGAACTTGCATAAGAAAGTCTTTAAGAAGCTTGAATAGAGACGTTGAGACATTTCTCCAAATAGTTAAGATTGTTGAAAGGTTATTTGAAATCCTTTTGCCATAAAAGGGATTATCAACTGCATCCCAGCCGACTCTAAAAGAAAATAGAGATTAGGTCTTCACGTGACAAAGTAGGCTCAAAGGTTAACAATGATCTATCAGAGTCACCTTGGTTCTTACGCTTTGACTAGCTCAGGTTCTGATCTTCAGAAGCAGACTTCTTCAAAGTATGGTCTTTAGAGGCTAACTTATTCATACTCTGACCTTCAGACATTGACCTTTTTAGACTCTGGTCTTCAGGTTGTGAATCATCAGATTATGATCTTTAAGCTTTTCTTTATATGTTCATAGTGAGAACCAATACTTGGATTTTTCATGAAATTTTAGTATATGGTTCTACACACTTAAAAAAAATAATAGTATACCCAATTGTTATTTAAACACTTTGTTATCATCAAAATCTAAGGGATGCGAGATAAACCAATTTTGTTCCAAAAAATGAACTCAAGCTCCACTATGTCTGGCGCATACAGGCGTCATTACCTATGGCATGTCACGTAAATTTATGTCCCTCCTGCATGTTGCATGCATGACATGCTAATAACCTATCCTCCCTAGCCTGCATGCATACCACCCTAGTCTGACACTGAATTCACCACCTTGATTAGCGTATATGAAGAAAAAAAGGAGTATGTGCCCAAGACATATGCGCCTGTGTGTTTCCTTGCATGCATTACCAACAACACATGAATCTCTCAACTTTCTATAAATACGACATTTACTCAATCCATTTTCATCACCAACAAACACACTATCTGTAATACTTTTTATCAATAACAAACACACATAAACTTTCCAAAATATTGCTCTATTAGCCACAAGTGATACATATAGAGGAACCATCAACAACATTGCAGAGTTTGTAAGTTCTTATTTTGCAAGAATATAGGTTTTTCGTGACCTTAAAAAAAATTTGTTAAACAATATTCTTATATATGTTTTACTTTCCCGTAATTATTTTTTGTTAGGATCCAAAGATATTTTGTTGTCATGTACATGAATATGCCACATACGATGAGTTGATAGAACAATATTTACGACTTGTCAGTTTTTATAATCTACTCAACATAGTCTCCTACTATGTTGATTACAAATCTATCCTCGCATTGGTAGAAATACGGAAACCAGATACACACACATTTCATCTTCCTACCGATGAATGTACAGTCACACTAGAGGACGTGTATATGTTGCTGCACTACTACAAAATAGACATTTCGTAACACTCATTTTACAACGATCTTCCTGTTAACCGTGGTAATAATTTTTTTGGGGCGTTTTTTTTTGTATTTACCAAAATAAATTTCACAACGGTCATAGGCATCAACCGTAGTGAAATGTACCTGGAGTGAAAGGGTTTAAATTCTAACACCAATAACATAATGGGCTTGAACTTGTATATCACCACAGTTTTTATAATCAACCGTGGTGTAAGTTGTAATAATTTCATCACGGTTCATATTGTCAACCATGGTGAAAGGTGTTACTTATTTATACATAAGTGAAATTATCTCTTGCTTCAATACATTACAGTCGTCTCTCTCAAAACAAATTTCTAACATCTTTTTCGCTCGTCTCTCTCAAAACAAAACCCTAACATCTTTGTCACTCGTCTCTCTCATATGGAAACCCCAAATTTATGCAGTCAACTCGTCTTCTTCAAAGAATACCTTTGTTGCATCAAATCTTAGCAAATGGCTACTTTACAGGTTCATCTCCGCTATAGTTTATGTTTCAAAATCTATTTATGTATTATTATTTTTGTTTCAATAGCTTATTTCTTAATGTTTGAACTTTCTTCTTAATTTGACTTGTAGGTAGGGATACTTGTTTCAATAAAGAGGAAGAAACTAAAGTGAACATTGCAAACTTGTGTGAAAAACCCATAATGACATCCATTAAAAATAGACACAAGTTGGCAGCTCTCAGTTCAACTTCATCCTTTTTTCATTATGGTCCCAACTGTTTTGATTGTGAGTTGATAAAAGAGTTAATTAAAGCTCCCCTCTTGAAACCAGAAAGGTAACCCTTGAATCACAGGTTTAATCAGTTGGAATTACAAAACTAAGACTAACTATTCTTTTGAAGAGTACTGGTGTGACAATAGGAAGTTGGTGAGCTTAAACTTGTGATCACTTTAGGGCTGATGCAAAGCTGAATTTGACTAATTTTTTAAGCAGACCAAGAACCTACCAAAACTCTGAGTGGCCATATTGTTTTGATCCTGATTGGTTATGATTAAGATTTTCTTCTGTCGTTCACTGTCGCATCACCTGGGGACAGGACATAGTTCAAGTTTGGGGGAGTGATAATACAATTTTAGTATGTTGTTATGATCCATTTTCAAATAGGTTTTAGTTTAAGTTTAATGCTTGTTCACTTAATTTTTCCATTTTTAGCTTATTTCTCTTTAAACACGCTAAGTGCTTCCTTTTGTAGTTTTATGTGTGTTTTTGTGATAAAAGACAGTTTTAAGGCAAGATGAGACGTGACTGGCCAAGATGGTGTCTGGAGTATGAACAATTAGAAGAATTGGGAGCGTTGAGGATCACAATCATCAAGTCACCAAAAGCTTGGAGGGAAATTTGTTTCTAGAGCCTACGTGGTAGAAATACGCTTGAGAGAATTAAAGAGGCAACAAGATAAGATCAATTGCACATAGAGACAAAAGGTATAGTACGGTGGGGACCACATCATCAAAAGCGCATCCTGCACCAACTATTCGCCGCCTGCATTTCTGCGTCACTACCTGCTGCAGCTGACAACTTGCCTCCCAATGATGTCTGTACTGAAAAATTGTTCACTAAGGATGAAGGACGACTGGAGATATTGTTGATTTGATTTGGGCTGAAACCTCATTCGAATCAAAGGCCCAAGATCCAAAGCCTACCAACTTTCACATCCGCATTTAAATCTATAAAAGCCAACCATGAGAAGAAGAAATAAGGGGATTCACACAAGCAGTTTAAATTTTACGTAGTTTTCATTTATTAGAGTTAGTAATAGGAAAAGAGTGTTCTTCATCTCATATTCTCTTGTATTCACTATTGAGAGCTGGCATTACTAGAGACATTCGTTGTTGTTTATCCAACGCGAAGGAACTCAAGTTGCTATTAGGTTGTCATCTCTTTTACATCTTTTATTTAAGTATGCTCTCTAGTAGTTCCAGTTCAGTGGTTTGTACTCAGCTTATTATGAGCTAAACACTTATGTGGTGAGCAAAGTGAAATTAATATAAGGTTATCTTTATGTTAAACTGATGTGTGTTGAGTGTTTTATTTTGTTATATGTTTTTATGCAATACATCTACTTCTTAGAATGATCAACTCAGAAAAAGGTAAAAGCTTGTTGTTGTGAGAGATCCAACAACAAGTGGATTTCATAACAAAAGTGGTTAAACAAGTAGGATATAGATATTCACTTAAATTAGCTTGCTTAGAGATAAGAAGCTAAGGCCATAAAGGATTTTCAGAATTAACACCAGACGTATTTTAGGGTTATAAGTGAGACTTAGAGATTTGTTCCCTTGCCCTAGTAATGCATGCTTTAATGGTGTAGAGATACACCATAAGATCACGTTCTGGCCTTTTGAGGCACGACAATGCACATCAGTGATTCATTTAGACTACTAATGTATTAATGGATCTCAGCTCACCACTCACTCTCCTGATATTTCTTTTCTCTTATTTGGTAGTTTTAGCTCTATAGTGTGGACTTCTTTTACTTATTATTAATTGATATTTGTTACTAGACTCGTACTTCTTTTAAACAAAAAGTATTTACAAAAGTTTAATCTAAATCTCTTCCACTCCCTGTGGATATGATATTCTTACTTTATTACTTGCTGCAATCAAGCATACATGTATACTTGCATGTGACACCATAGTTTTAAGCTACATTGCTAAATTGAACCAACAAGTTACAAAAATATAGTTTGTTTTTGGCTCGAGGTATTTGATTGACCCACGCCTACGAGTTTCATCATCATACGCCCAATAAGCAACCCCACAACATTACCAAACCCAATAACATTGTCAACCCACCAAAAACCAACAACCAACCCCACAACATTAACATACCACGTACACCTAACAATCGACAGAACATGATTACAAAACCACATACACTAAACCCGCAACCAATTCATGCCACACACCCAAACACAAAACCAATAGCATGACCCATACCACCAATAACCATATGCCACCACCACATCTTACCAAAGCACCGATGAGGCATATGATACAACTACATCCTACCGTAGCACCCAACCAATATACACCCAAATATCACATCACCAAAGCACCCAACCAATATACACCCAAATATCACACCACCAAAGCACCCAAACATCACACTGCCAAAGCACTCAATCAACACATGCCTTTCAAACACCACAACAATCATTGCTTATTTTCCAAAACAAATCAATGTCTCAATTCAATCAACCAGCCCACCCACACGTAACCAACCAACATGACCCAACTACGTAAACATGGGTACCGAACTCGATTACGGCAACACGAGCTACTAAGGAGATATGATCAATAGTTTGTTAGATAACACTAATATACCAGGAACCTCACACCAAACACCTCAGGCTCAGGCGAATATTCTGAGACCCCAAACACCTCTGGGAAATCGTGGGAGGCGTCGACGACAAGAGAATGTGTCAGGGTGTGGAACAGGTGGATGTTACGATCGAGCGGGTCATTAAGATTCTCTCTAATCATTGTGTAGTTCTATTTTATGGAATAATAATATAATTTAATATTTTAATTTAACATTTATTATTATTATTTTGTTATTAATTTAATTATAAAAAACTAATCAAATGCACATAGGCACCAGGGGTACTAATGCCTGCTCTTAAGTTCCAAAAGCATGTACTCATACCAATGGCATGACATTAGTGCATGCACCATAGGCCATGGTACATGGGTTACATTTATAGTGAATGCACCAATAGCATTGCCGGATGTTCTTTGTGACAATTTTTTTTTGAAACATAGTTAGTTTGTAAATAATTTGAAATATTGGGTATTTGAATATTTTATTTGAAAAATATGATTATTTTAAAAAAATATGATTTGGTTATTTAAATTGAATAATAAATTCTATAAAACAACTGAAATAAGTCTTAATTAATTTTAAATTTAATTATCTTATTTCTTCAAATGACTAATAATTGTATAGGGAAAGTATCTTTACATAAATTTATATTTTAGTTATATATTTTTCTAAATATATTTTTTCTTTTTCAAAATATATGAGTTTTTATTTTTAGTTTATTTTGAAAAAAAAATCAAATATAACTTAAAAAAAAACTTCTATGTTGTTAATTTTAATCAGATTATTTTTTTATAACATTTTACAATGCATGTTTAATACTTTTTTTATGACATATCATTAATAAAGCTATATATTTAATTTATAATTATATAATTTAATTTTTATTTGATTTGTCAAAATACATCCATTTTTCATTTTAATTTATTTATTAAAAAATTAAACACCGATTCCTTATGCTATTAATGTTAAACCATTACATTCTATGAAATTTCATGATGCATGTGTCAAATTTTGAGTTTTTATTATTACGGTATTTTATATAATTTGATTATTGAATTGAGTTTTTATTATTATGGTATTTTAAGTTTTTTATAATGATATGTTATTAAAAAATGATTAAATAAGTTTTTAGTTCTTTCAATATGATCATTTTTACTTTTAATCTCTTGAAGAAATTTTTTTAAAGAATAGTTCTCATAATATTTTTTATCCACACTTTTAATCCCTACTACTAACGGCCGTTAACAAAAGCTGACATGACATTGCCACGTGAAATTTTTTTATGATTGTGCTTGCACGTGGCAGTGCCAAAGATACTGACGTGACATGACACATAACTAAGGTCGTAGCTAATTTGTAGCAAATTCAAGAACTAGAATATTTATCATGCAAGAACCGGGATAAATTCTGCAAAATAAAATAAAATGTATACTTCGTTGCTAGTTTTTTCTGTCCACATTTTTAATATTTAGAGAAGCTATCAAATGAAATGTTATGTTGTATCTTTTAGTGACTACATAAGTTTATAACCTGTGTATATATATCTATTAAGTTCAACCTAAATTCTAAGTTAAACGTTGGCTAAAAGTTCTGCAATGTAGGTAGGTTAATTAATGGAAGCTATGAGGATGCTTCTTAATTAAATATTTTTTTTTCATTTCTATCTTGAGTAAAATATCAACCTTACCTTTCAGAATATATTTTATTGTTTAATAGTAACCACACTTTTTTCATAACCTTACCTTTTCATTGGTTAATATTGTATTATTGAAACTAATGTTTATCATGCATGCAACAAAGCTATTTTTCCTTCTCTTGTGTAGCATTATTACATCCTCCTGTTTATTTATTATTATGTGTAGAGACATCTCCCAAGTGTCCATCATGTGATCCGTATGTATTGGTATCAAGGATTTATCCCCATTGAATTTTTTTGGTTTCATAATTCCCAAGTGAAGTGGATGTATATTCTCTAGTGAATCTCTGGACTCCTTTATTCCCTGGTGATTTCTTGTGACTCCTTTCTTTCCCAGCAAAGTGATTGTAATCTCCTTCCCCGTGAGAGTCTCCGTAAACTCCTTGTCTCTCCGCAAAGTCGGCTTTTGCATATCATGTGCATCCGTATCATGCCTAATCATGAACATTTAGCATTAACCCATGTATTGGTTGTTGTTGTAGTCCCATTGACCCCAAGTCCAGTTATTACTGGAATTTCATTGAATCTTCGGTCGTCACCAATCCCCTATCCAAGTCCAGATATCACTGGAATTTTGTTAAAAAAAACTTTGGTTGTCACCTGTCTCCCCGTGAAGTCTAGTTGTCACTGACGTTCTTGTTTGAAAATCCAATGGTTATTGGTAATCCGGTCGTCACCAGTTCCTTTCTTGAAGCCCAGTTTTCGCGGGCATGCTCATTTTCAAATACAATTGTTATTGGTATATGATGTCTATTACCTTTGGAGTTTGGTTATCACCAACATCCCCTTTGAAGTCCAGTAATTAATGGCCCCGACCTGTTAGAAGTTGGTTGCCACCTTTGCTTGCAGTCTAAGTCCAATTATCTTGGCATATACAGGAGAATTTAATTACCTTGTCCCTCCTGATGTTTCCTGAAGATCATGTTTGACTTCTTCATATTAAGGAATTTCCAGTAGCTTGGATGTATTCTGGTCAGAAAACTCTAGTGTTTTATTTGATCTCTTGTTAGAAGATCACTTCCTTGTTTGGCTTGATCCCAAGGGAAGGTCATCCTTCTTTCTGGTTTGACCCCCAGTGAAGGTCATTCTTCTTGTTAATTATATTCTAGAGTGTCATCCGGTCATGTCTGAACCTGTTGCTCAACCACTTTAGATGTCCCCAGTTTATTTATGTTTCCCCTGTGTTTTGTCACCCCCAGTGAGTTGTTACCAATTGTTGTGACATTTACCCTTTTGCTTTCATCCTTGTTTGCATCGTGCATTTATCATTCATCATAAATCATCATACTAGAGTTCATTGCATGTTAGCATTGTTCCCAGCATTATCGGAGATGTTCATTTGTCCATAGCATAACATGACATTGCATCTAGGGGGGAAATTTCCGGTTTTTCTATATTTAAATACCTTTCACCTTGATTTCATGAGGATTTTCATCACTCATGCCATCTGGTAAAGATTATTTAAATAGGGGTAACTGCCATACCCCAAATTTTACCCCTAGATTCCATCATCATTTACATAACATTCTAGGTCAATCATTCATGCATAGCTAACCAAATTATCAAGATATGGTTTTGTTTTATTTCATCTGTGAATTAGGGTTTACCTCAAGAAGCTCAAGGGATTGATCAGTCAAAGTTTTGGATTTATTGTCAATATATCAAGCTCTCATACACTCAAGAGATCTCCCTCCATCAATAATCAAGTGTAATATGGCTTCATTACAAGTTCTTCAAGATTCAAATTCATCTGGTCCCCAAACTAGGGTATCTGATGAAAAGTCAATTGCATCTTTGACTATTAGACCATGACATGATCTCAAGCCTTGAGACATGATTCAAGACACTCAAATACATCCTTAGAGTCAACCCATGGTGTTCAAATAGCTCAAGGGATTGAATTATTTGAAGATCAAGAAGTGCATTCCATGTGATACACAAGCCAATCACTGCCAAGTAAAACCTTTGACTTTAGGGTTTTTTTGATCAAATATGAGCTTCTCAAGTTTGATTTCATGGAAATATGTTTGATTGATGAATTTGATCAAGAGAAATCAAGAAAAATGAGGTTACTTGTAAAAAGGGAAACAATAGAGAAATTGAAAATTTTCTAAGTCATAAAATACAATGATTTTTGTCCAACTTGCCAAGGCCATACTTTCCAATCCAAGCATCCATTTTCTTTTCTCCAAATACTAATTTGAAGAGCTCATTCTATACTATAACTTATTCCTTGAGGATGATTTTCCAAAAAAAAATGCATAGATTGAGAGATATGAAGTCATGAAGTTGGAGGTTTCCCACTTTTTGAGTTTGGATACTTACAAAAATTTTGATACAAATCTGCCTTGTAAAAGGAGCTAACTTTAGGGCTATTTTTCACCATTATCCATCATGATTCAAGGAAAACTCAAAACATAAAAGTTGTAGAGCGTGTTTCAAGCTTTCCAAAGAGTCCAATAACTCATTTTTTCCATGCTTGAGCTAGGGGATTCGAAGAGATGAAGTTTGCACTTCAAACTTGAATCTTAGGTCATTTTCATGTCAAGAACTTAAGTAAAACCAATTCAAATCTGCAAATCCCTTGATTACAGGCCATGTAACTTGTAAATCTCTCCTTAATCAAAAAATTACACATATTTTTGAGGCATTACACAAAGATTTGAGCTATTATCCAAGTGTTCATTCCATTTTGGGAAGATTTTGCAAGAAAGTGCATACTTTCATTTGCATAAAGGAGCTTTAATCACAAAGTCAACTTGTATGGAGCTTTGTGATTGTTTCTTCTACACAAACTTTTTCTTAAGATCAGAAGCAATCCCTCTAAACCTCTAAACCACTCTAGATAGCATTGGACTATGCCTTGGAACTTCAAAAATCCATGGAACTACACCATTTGATCTCAACCAAACCAAAACTCCATAACTTCACAATTTGACCAGCCCTTAATCCCTCAACCTCTCCTATAAATAGAGGCCACTTCTAAGCCTTAAAACACATAAGAAACACACCTCAAACCTCAACAAACTTCTCTACATACCAGAATTTGCAATAACCACCATTTATGTAAGTTCTAAAACCTAAAAGTCCTAATTTGCATTTCTGTTGAGTTTTCTCTCAACTAACCATCCATACTTCCTTTAAACATTCATTAGAGCTTGTTCAAACCCTTGAACAAGTTCTGAAACACTCCATCCTCCTCCTCCAAGTTTCATTTCTTCATTTTGCAAGAAGGCACGGGTAGAAGATTAGAGGCAGTTTTTGATCAAGTTCTCTACTCAAACACTCTCTTTAAGGATTAAGGAGGCTCATAGGATCATTCTCTTGTTTCTGTAGTCACTGAGAAGAGGCAATGGACCTTGCTCCAATAGGTAAGTGTTCTTGCACTTTGAAACTCTTTGTTCATGCATCATTTGTGATTGTTTATTGAAGCAAAAATGTAGATATGATTGTGTTTGATGGGTTCCTTCCACTATTTGCATTGTATCATGTTCACATGTGAAGTTTGTAATGTTAGAATTCTAGGGTTTCATGACTGGTTTTTCTCTTCGTATGTTTTGTACATTGAGTTTCAGTATGTGAAATTGGTATCATTGAAATCCTTGTGAAAAATAGAGCAACTTTGATTTTTATACTTTTGATTTTCATTAAGAAACGAGTGAGATATAAGGGTGGAAAGATTGGAAGAGAAAATGAAAAAAAATGAAGAAAAATGAAAAAGAAGAAGAACACGAGGGAGAAGAGAGAGAGAGAGAGAGAGAGACAGACAGACAGACAGACAGACAGACAGAGAGAGAGAGAGAGAGAGAGAGAGAGAGTGAGGATGAAGATGATGTTGATGTGGCATTTTTGCATTTATGTCGTGTGTTTTAATATTTATTTGTTTGTTTGCATTCTAAACACTGGATGTATCACCACCCCAGTGGTTAGTGTGTGCGTGTTTGGAGGTTTGTGACCAAGGGGTCTGGGGTTCGAATCCCCCTCGCCCCATACCCTTTTGATCCTTTTATTCTTTTTCCCATTTTCTGAAGCATACTCAATATATTATTTTATGAATGCACCCTATGATCACAATGCGCGTGTTGGCCCAGTGGCTTAGTTTTGGTCCTGAAACCAAAGTGGCCTGAGTTCAAACCTTGGCAGCCACCATCCCTTTATTTTTGCTACTTGTTTTTTTTAATGATTTCTTCACAACTTCACATATCTATATCTTTATCATCCCTTGGTCTTTTTGAGCCATTCTTTTTCACACTTGCTTATAATCTTGCCTATTTTATGAATCCATGAAAAGTTTCAAAAAATATATATATTTTCACACGTTTTTGCTTAGTTAAAGTGAGACACTTCTTACGGTTTTTTTAGGTCTTTAAGTGAATATTTTCCCTTGTTCCTTTGACTTTTCTTGGTCATGTTGATGTGTATGGATGTGGTAAATGTTGTGTGAACCTTGTGTGATGTTGATAACATGATCCTTTGAGTTTTGCCTAAGTTTTAAAGCACTTTAATACATACTTTTTCATGTGTGAATGACTTTTCCTTCCATGATTAGTTGTGAAACTTGTCTCTTGACTCTAGCATGATGCCTATACCATGATTGAACCTTGAATATATGCTTGTTAGCTTTGCGTTTGAATCATCTTTGATCACATGTCCATGTTTGCCTTAGCTTGAATACCATGACCTTGTTTGTACTTAAACTCCATGCTTACCAAGTTAGAACCTTTTGACATGTTTTGACTTGAATGTGATCACCATGAACCTTAACAAGTACCTTTGGTTGTTACCTTGATGTTTTGAACCATGTTTTCAATTGTATTCATGATTAAGTGTTGTTATAACTTATCCATTTTTGAACTATTGAATAGTATTCATGATTAAGTGTTGTTACAACTTATCCATGATTGTTTGAACTATTGAATTGTATTCATGATTAAGTGTTGTTAAAACTTATCCATGATTGTTTGAACTTTTGAACTATCACTACTACGTAAAACCCTTTTAACAACGGTTGAAAAATATATAATAACACGGATCAAGGCATTGTTATGTAGAGTGTTGTGGTAAATGTGCTACTTTTAATCACGGCCCTAGGACCGTTGTGGTATTCTGGAAAGCGCGCTATCACAACGGTTATGCTTAACAACCGTTGTGATAGATAACGCAATTAATTAATTAGATGACGGTTAACCTAGACAACCGTCGTGGAAAGTACACATAGTTTATTATATAAAAATGTATATTGCTTGGTTTACCATACACCTATTTAAAGAAATACAACCATTTAAATTGGCAAAGAAATATATAATCTGAAAATTAAACTATTCTTGAAAACCAACTTTAACACATCAATTTTTTTCGAATTGAATCCGTCTCATTCAGCACATTTTATGTTATTTAACATATAATATACGATTCAATGGTCGGATTCCTTCAATGCATCGATATCTTTTATTATAGTTTACCTCATCATCATCGCTTATCAACGCGATCGTAAATTATATCGATGAATTGAAGCAAACAGAGCACTAAACCATATATTATGTGTTAAGGAACATAAAATGTGCTAAATGAAACGTATGCGATTCGAAAAAATTTGATTGATATAGGTTGGTTTTCAAATACATCTTAATTTTCAGAATATAAGTTTCTATGTCAATATAAATGATTGCATTTTCATTAAAAGGTAAGTGAAACAAACAATATACATAGTATATAATAAACTAAACTTGTCAACCTGTATAAGAAATTAAAGAACAAAATGTTGCTAAGTCATAAGAAGCCTCTATCTTGTGAACTAGCAATGTTTTGTTCTTGTTTTGAGAACATTTGTCAACAACAACAACATACAGCAAAACAACATGAAATACAATAAAAAAAACATATGTTGTTGTTGTTGACAAATGTTCTCAAAACAAGAACAAAACATTGCTAAGTCACAAGAAGCCTTTATCTTGTGAACTAGCAATGTTTTGTTCTTGTTTTGAGAACATTTGTCAACAACAACAACATACAGCAAAACAACATGAAACAAAATAAAAAACATACATTATTTAAGAAACAAAACCCCGAGTGGGATTGTAACAAATCAAGATACATTGAGTCAATAACGCACCTCTTTTTGAAAATAATCGTGAAACTGTAACAAATCAAGATATATCAAGTTCATCTAGTTTGTGAAGCCATGAAGAAGAAATATAAGGTGGATGAAGTTTATACAATAACTTCATATTTCTTATATTTTTCTTCATGGCAACAAAAACCATATGAAACTTCACCATAGTATATGCTTGCTACCACCATACGCTTGCTACCACCATCATCACCATGTATCTACAAGGAAACACAACAAAAATCAAACTTAACCCTAAAACATCAATAACATAATGTTTTCCACAGCATCCTAAAACCAAACCTTAAAACAATAATCCTAGAAAGATGAGAGCAGGAGAACATACCATCTTTGCCGCCGTAGGAGTTTGTGCCGGACGTTGCTCTCGTCAGATATCCTTTAGGCTTCTTTTCTCCATTCTTTTGTAACAGTATTGGTTAAGATTCATGAGAGGAGATTTGTGTTAGGGTTTTGTTTAGAGAGAAACAGCAGTTATGAAGTGGGTCACAAATAGTTTCGTTTATATATTAAAAACTATCACTTTTTGTTACGGTTTAAAACTACAACCGTAATTAAATTTTATATTTTAAAATAATAGCAAACTATGTCACGACTGTTATTCACAATATCTGTAGTGATATCTCTTATTTAAAAATAAATAAAAATGAAAGGAGCGCCTTAACCTTATATGAAAAACATGTTTGCCACTACTCAGGTTCGAACCCATGAAAGATTGATTCTATCATATCGGTTATACTTACAACCGTTATTATACCCTATAAATTTTTAATTAAAAATATAATATAAAGTAAGTGCCTGAGTTTAGAGATATCACCACAGTTTTTAGAAGAACCGTGGTGACTTGGGCGTTGTTGTTTGCGCATTTTGTAGTAGTGTATATTCATGATTAAGCGTTGTTACAACTTATCCACGTTTGAATTCTTAAATTGTATTCATGATTAATTGCTATTACAACTTATCCATGGTTGTTTTGTATTCATGATTAAGTGGAGTTAGTAAACCCTAATCCATGTCCTAACCTTGACTTTAGTTCATGCTTACTCTAATTATATACTTGAGCTTTCCATGACATGATTCATATGCTTGATATTGTTATATCCATGTTAACTTGAATTCATACTTGATATTTTTATATCCATGATTGATTTGAATCTTTGCTTATATCCATGATACTTGTGTTGTTACTTAGATCTTGTTAGAACTATGTCACACGTATGCTTTGATCTTTATCATCCATGCTTATATGCCATCCTTGGTTGTTACCATGTCTTGTTTATAACTTTGTTAAGTCATTCATGTTTTGTTTACCTTGGTTGATATCATGTTTGAAAAACATATTTATCACTATTTATCCATCTTGGTTGATACCATGTTTGAATGTCATCTTTATCATGTTTACTTTGATATCATGTTTGAATATCATTCTTGTTCATCTCATCCATTTGAAGGTGTGAGAAAACACAAGAAATGGGGGTTTGAATTGGGTTTTCAAAAATGAAAGCTTTTTGTGAAACTCAAACAAAGATCACAAATAAACTAACAAGAGAAAAAGACACACGATATATCCTGGTTCACTTGAAAACTATCAAGTTAATTCAGTCCACCCGCCAAGGTGATTTCGCCTTATACACAAGGACTTAATCCACTATAATCAACTGATTACACTGCACTAGCAACTGCTGGTGATTAAAAATCAAAGACTAACTGTCTCTTCTTAAGGATTCTGACCTAACTGGTCCCTTAAGGAATACAAATAACTGTTTGAACAAATTTAATGTTTACAATGAATTGCTTCTACACAAGCTGATATAAACACTATGAATAGCTCAAATAAAATCTAAACAGTATGAACAATGTTTTTGCTTTGTATTGTGGTGCTTTACTGTTCACGCATTTGTCTCCCTCGTGTATGTATCACTATCCTTAATTTCTTCAAGTGATCAAGTCCTTATATAGCCAGAAAAAGATTCGTTGGAGGGTAGATCAGGAATATCATTAAGATTGCTGGCGACTTGAAATAATTTCGTTATGATGGGATGAAAATCATACACAAAAGTTGTCCTTTGTACCACCAAATCTGGGTAGTGGAATGGTAGTGGAAAAGAACGTGTTTGATATGTACTATGTACTATTTTCCCTCGCAAACGTTTCATCTTCTTCTGTTCATCAGAGGCTTCTGAATAGATATGGTTGAAGCATGAATAAAAGAGTTAATCACTGGGTCTTCAGAGTCTATAGTCATTAGAGTCTTCAGAACGTTGTTCACCAGAACCTTGTCTTCAGAGTCTTTAGCACTCGGTCTTCAGAACCCTTGGTTATGAGAAACTTAAGTCTTTAGAGTCTTCAGAACTTTGTTCAGCAGAACCTTGTCTTCAGAGTCTTTAGCACTTAGTCTTCAGAAACTTAAGTCTTCAGAGTCTTCAGAATGTTGTTCAGCAGAACCTTGTCTTCAGAGTCTTTAGCACTTAGTCTTCAGAAGATAATTATCAGAGTCATACTCAGATCCAAAATCCAAGAGAACATTGCAGCATGAACATATTATCTTCTTATAATATTTCTGAAATTAAGCAGATCAGAAGTAGGCTTGCTTTTTGGACGCAGAAGCGACTTTTGGTCAAATGAGAGTTACGTTCCACATGATCTCTATCAGAGTCAGATCCTATTTGTCAATTCTTCAGAAAACAGACGTTAGAGTACCAAAATTGTTCTCACACAAATACTACTTTGTTATTATCAAAACTTAGAGATATCTTGCAGAACCAAATCTTGTTCTAACACCATTTACCTATGAACTCATGTTTGGTTTTGGCTTTTTCAAGTCACCTCCTAGCTTGATAGCTCTCTTCCCCTTTTCTTTTCTTTTGTTGCCTAAATCCAAAGGAAAGATCTTTTTGTTGACTTTATGTCATAGGTAGCTTAGCCTTACCTCAAATTCCCTTATGACTTTGTTAAGCCATTAAATTTTCAACTTAGCCTTAGGTTAGAGTTTGTAAGCTCTATGTAAGTGTTATTGTTATACACACTTACCTTCCCTTTGGAACCTTGATCATAATCAAGTGTTCTTCACCCTTATTGAGGTGACCTACGATTGCTCTGATTCCATCCTTGTTAGGATACGTAGGCATAAGACTGCAAAGTCTTGGTGAGCAAACTAGCAATAAACCTCCTTAGGTTCCCTATCTCCCAAGAATAGAACATTTCCAAACATTAGCAAGGAAATTACCATAAATACTTTCAAGAGGTTCCTATAGGATACTATAGATACTTAGGGTGCTAATACCTTCTCTTAGTATAACCAACCCCCGAACCTTTAGATCTCCCCGCATTATTGTTACATTGCACAATTAGGGTTTATTCGATCTTTTCCCTTTCCTTTGGATAAATTAAAGTTCGGTGATGAACATTCAATGTTTTGTGATTCAAGTTAATATAATATCTTGATATCTGATTCTCATCGCAACAGGTAATAAATGAAGCTACCACATAGTCTTAGCCAACCTTAAAAAATCATTAGACTTTATTATTCTTCTTGGAATTGACTATTCTGCTCCAAGTTACCAAACAATGACTCCTCCATCTTGGGATGAACAATGGAAAGGTACTTCTTAGAACAAAATTTGCCAAAATGACACGTCGGTAAGATCCCAAGAAGCTTAGCGGGATCCATAGACTTCATGTCTCTGTATTTAGTGATGATCTTCCGAGATATATACGAATCAAGTTTATACTTAGCATGATGAGATGATATAATTGATGAAGTCGAAGCATTATGATATTTGTCAGTAGAAGCAGTAGCTACTTCAATTGAACCAACAATAAATGTTATATTCCAATGTGAATTGTGCATTAGAGATAACAGCATTGATGTGAAAGATTTTGATTCTTCTCTTACTTGCACCATAGTTATTTCAAACAGTTCAGGTGTTTCAAAAAGTTTTGTGGAAGAGATCCTTAAAAAGTTATAAACTTTCATGCAAAAAATCATGAAAAAAAATGAAGTTTAGGTCATAAGAATGATGTATTTAAATTAGCTTGGAATTAGCTACAAATTATGAGTTTATGAAAATAAAAAATGGAAGAAATTGCCACGTGACATCTACATCAAGTTTTTTTGCCACGCTGACACTGCCACGTGTATGTCCAGTCATCATAAAAATTCCATGTGGCATGCCACGTCAGCTTCAATTAACAACCGTTAGTATGAGGGATCAAAAGTGTGGATGGAAAATATTATGAAGGTTATTCTTTGAAGAAAATTTTTAGAAAGACTAAAAGTGAATTTCGCCATATTTAGAGGGACCAAAAACTTATTTAACCTTAAAAAAAATTACTTGAAAGATGTTGAATACAATTTTATAAAAATTTGAGAAAATTTAAAAAACAAAAATTTTTAAGGTATTAAAATTCAAAAAAATATATATATAAACTTTTGTAATATAATTTGTATTTTAAGCTAAATAATCAATTCATTGTTTGAAATTAATTAAGGATTATTTCAATTTTTTGTTATAAAATTTATTTAGTTTATAATTTGATTATTGAATTTTGAATTTTTATTAATATGGTATTTTAACTTTTTATAGTGATATGAATATTCAAAAGAATTGTCGTAAATAATAAGGATGCAGAATAAATTTTTATAAAAGTTAAGAAAATTTTAAAAACAAAAAGTTTAAAGGTATTAAAATTGGAAGAAATTTTTTAAATAAGCTTTTGAAATAGGATTTGTATTTCAATCTAAATAATCAATTAAATATTTGAAATTAGTTAAGGTTTATTTTATTTTATTTTTATAAAATTTATTATTCGATCTAAATAACCAATCTAATGATTAATATTAGGCTGCAAACTCTAGAGATTAAAATTAGGTTAAATTACCGTTTTGATTCCTCAATTTTACCTTATTTAAAAAATTAATCCTCCTATTTTAAAGTCAAATAGTTTTGGTCTCCTTTTCATGTTTTTTTATAAAAAGTCGATGAGATATTAACTTTTTAACTTATATAAAAAGAACTTCTAAAGCAAATTCGACAATGTTGCATTTGATCCAACCCCTATTCGGAGGCTGCCAAAGGACATTGATTGTTTTCTTGACCTTGGAAGGATGCATAGAGATATCAAGTTTCTTAAGAATACATAAATTCTCCATGGAAGAGTTAGAAGCTTTGTTGGTTTGGTTTCCAGCAAAATTGGCAGCTGCAGAAATGGAGGTAACACACGAGAATAAAACATGAGAAGATGATTCAGAGGCCTTATCGTAAAGGCAACACATTGAAGAAAAAGCAAAACCTCATATGGCCAGGTTCTCATCAGTAGCGAGACAATTGTGAAGAAAACGCCACATCAAAATGATTTAGATGGAGGAATGCAAGGGTTCCAAGGGAAGCCATTCCACAAGTCTGAGTGAGAAGGTTTCACCACAAAATTATAAGCTTGTTTGAGGCTGAATTCACCATTATGAGTGCCAATCCACACCAATATGTCATCAATGCATTGCTCAAGAAGGAAACACACGGAAATATAATTCTGCAACTCAGGAATAACTTATTGCAGATTTGAGGACAAGGACCAAACTTTATCATGAAGGTAATTAGAAACTTTAAAAGTTAGCGCACTATAATACTTAAGGTGAATATGAAACTTAGTGACAAGAGGAACATCCATCCAGCAGTCTAACTAGAAGTTGATTTTCTTGCCATCAGCCAGGAACCATTTTGAATTTTCTACAATAGTAGAATACTAATTCTTAACACTAATATAGAGAAAACAATATATATGTTGAGTGATGACCCTATTTCCTCTTAAGACTCTAACAAAAAGAAGCTTTGACCAACTAGAATTATTTTGCACCAAAGATCAACAAAGAGCCAGGTTTGCAACATCATTAAGAGTTCTCAAAGATTGAATTCCCATGCCACCATTCTTAAAACTATTGCAACATTTATGTCAGGAGACTGTGACAACTTTTCTTTTGTCTAAATCCCCACTCCAAATGAAACTATGCATCCAAGCTTCAATTAATGATTCCACAAGGCCAAATGTATATGGTTAAACTATACATCAACATTCCATGCACCACAACTTTAACCAGTTGGAGTCTTCCAGCCATAGATAGAAGGTTTGCTTTCCAGGTAGTAAACTTAATCCTGATTTTGTCAGCAATGAATTAGAAATGGATGTTTATTAGGTCTGCCAATGAAGATAGGGGCACCTAGGTAAATGAAAGGAGTAAAGGCCATTGTGAAGCCAAGAAGATCAACAAGAGTTATGTGTCTAGACTGGTTCATAGCCCTTGCAAAGATAGGAGATTTTGCAGCATTGCAAATCTGACCAGAGCAAATAGCATATCTAGATAAAAGGTTAGAGATGGCATTGGTGGATTTGAGGTTGCCCTTACAGAAAATCATAATGACGTCAGCATACAAGGTATGGGAGGGGATCGAGATGTTTCTAGGGCCTTTCATCAGGGAGATTTGATTATCTTCAACAAGTATAGAAATACCTCTACTCAAGACTTCTTCTGCCAAACAGAAAAGAATGAGAGAAAAGGGATCCCCTTGCCTCACCCCATTGAAGCATTTAAAAAAGCCAATTTACTTGTCGTTCTTGCCTATGGAAATGTGAGTTGATTCAAGAATAACCTTAACCCAAAGACAAAAAATTTCACAAAAACCAAAGGCAGATAAGGTGGAGTTCTCTATTGGTCTTATCCCTGGTACAAGGCCTGTTTCTATGGCACCATACAGAATGTCAGCGTTGGAGTTAGCAGAGTTGACGAAGCAATTACAAGAGTTGCTAAAAAGGAAATTTGTGAGACCAAGTGTGTCACCTTGGGGAGCTCCACTGTTGTTTGGTAAAAAAGAAGGATGGTAGTATGAGGTTATGTGTGGATTACCGACTGTTGAATAAAGTGACGATTAAGAATAAGTATCCGCTTCCAAGAATAGATGACTTGATGGGTCAGTTGGTGGGTGCACGTGTGTTTAGCAAAATTAACTTGAGGTCGGGTTATCATCAGATTCGAGTGAAGGATGAGGATATTCAGAAGACGGCTTTCAGGACTCGATATGGACATTATGAGTATTTGGTGATGTCGTTCGATGTTTCTAATGCACCTGGTGTGTTTATAGAGTATATAAATCATATCTTCCACACTTACTTAGATCAATTTGTAGTAGTTTTCATTGATGGCATTCTGATTTATTCTAAATCAGAAGAGGAACATGCTGAGCATTTGCGAATCATGTGGCAAGTGTTGAAAGAGAAGAAGCTTTATGCAAAGTTGTCGAAGTGTGAATTCTGGTTGCAAGAGGTGAGTTTTCTTGGTCATGTTATTTCAAGTGATGATATTGTTGTGGATTTATCCAAAGTAGATACAGTTTTACAATGGGAGGCTCCGAAGACGGTTGCAGTGATTAGAAGCTTTATGGGCTTGGCTGGTTATTATCGCAGATTTCTTGGAGGCTTTTCTAAGTTAGCACTTCCATTGACTCAGTTGACTTGAAAAGGTAAAGCATTTGTGTGGGATATTCACTGTGAGAAGAGTTTCATTGATCTGAAGAAGAGATTGACTACAACTCTAATTTTGATTCTACCTGAACCAAATGAACCGTTTGTGGTGTACTGTGATGCGTCTTTGATGAGTTTAGGTGGTGTGTTGATGCAAGACGACAAGGTTATGGCTTATGCGTCACGACAACTAGGGGTTCATGAGAGAAACTATCCTACTCATGATTTGGAGTTGGCTGCAATGGTGTTCGTGTTGAATATTTGGAGGCATTATCTTTATGGTTACGGATTTGAAGTGTTCAGCGATCATAAGAGTTTGAAGTATCTGTTTGATCAGAAGGAATTGAATATGAGGCAGAGAAGATGATTGGAATTTTTGAAAGATTATGACTTTGGCTTGAATTATCATCCCGGTAAAGCTAATGTCGTGGTTGATGCTTTAAGTCATAAGTATTTGCAAAAGTCTGCTATAATGGTGAGAGAGTTGGAGTTGATTAAGCAGTTCAGAGACTTGAGTTTGGTCTATGAGCTGACACCGCAGAGTGTGATACTGGGTATGTTGAAGCTCAACAATGATTTTCTTAATAAAATTAGAGAGAGTCAGAGGTTGGATGTGAAGTTGGTGGACTTGATGGTTAGAAGTAATCAGGCTGAGGATAGTGATTTTAGAGTGGATGAGCAAGGTATGTTGAGATTCTTTGACAAAATTTGTATTCCTGGTGATTCTGAGTTGAAAAAGATGATTTTGGAAGAAAGTCATAGAAGTAGCTTAAGTATCCATCCAGGAGCTACAAAGATGTATCAAGATTTGAAGAAGATATTTTGGTGTCCTGGATTGAAATGTGATGTGGCTCGGTTTGTGTATGCTTGTTTGACTTGTCAGAAGTCGAAAGTTGAACATTAGAAACTTGTAGGGTTAATACAACCGTTGGATATTCTAGAGTGGAAATGAGATAGTATTTCTATGCATTTTGTGACTGGGTTTCCGAATACTCAGAGAGGGCATGATACTATCTGGGTGATAGTTGATAGACTGATGAAGTCGGCGCATTTTATTTTGATTAACATAAGTTTTTCTTTGCAGAAGTTGGCAGAGATTTATATCCGTGTGATTGTGAAGCTGCATGAAGTTCCATTGAGTATTGTGTCGAATAGAGATCTAGGGTCACTTCCAGATTTTGGGAGAGTTTGCAGGAGGCTTTGGGTTCGAAATTGAGGATGAATTCAGCTTATCATCCACAGACAGATGGTCAGACAGAGAGGACTATTCAGTATTTGGAGGATTTGTTGAGAGCTTGTGTTCTTGAATAAGAGGTGCTTGGGATAATCATTTGTCGTCGATAGAGTTTACTTATAGTAACAATTTTCATTCTAGTATTGGGATGACACCTTTTGAAGGTTTGTATGGTCGGAGGTGTAGGACACATTTATTGTGACATGAATCTGGTTAGAGTGTGGTACTTGGATATGAGATTGTCCAGTAGACTACTGAGAAGGTGAAGCTGATTCGGGAGAAGATGAAAGCTTCGCAGAGTAGGAAGAATAGTTACCATAATAAGAGGAGGAAGGATCTTGAGTTCCAAGAGGGAGACTGTAACACCCCAAATTTCGTAAGAATATTTATTTAATTTATTTAAATATTATATTCGTGAATTTCTGTGAATTTTGGTGTTTCGTGTCGATGTCGGTGTTTTTGTGAAGTTTTGGTTATTTAATTAAATAATAGTATATATTACGGAATATATTGTATTATTATTTATTTTAAATAATATTAGAGGAATTAATGGTAAGACGGACATTTGAGGAGAATTAGTGAGGGCATTATGGAGAAAGCCCAATTTTGAGGCCCAAGGGTTAGGTTGAATATTTAAGGAGGATTTTGAGATGGGGTTCATTTTTCGGTTAACCGTGAAAAGAATGAGAGCTCTGAGGAAAAAGGGAAAAGGCGAGGAATTCGTGAAGGTTTCCAAAGGCTCAAGAGAGAACACATCTGGTCGACAATCTAAGGTATGGGGAGTAATTGCCTTTCATTGTTTTCATTATAGGATTCGATTGATTGAAGTGGATTTGGGGGTTTTTGAGGGTTTATGGGTTTTGAGATAAACTGATGACTTTGAGGGCATGTTGTGAGATCGATTATTAAGAGTTGAAATAATTAGTAGAGTAGACCTTGGGGCTGATTTCCCCGTTGTTGTAGTTTTAACCCGGTGGTGAAGGATTTATGGAGTTTATATGAAGCTTGAGAGTTTTGAAGGTTTAGGGAAATTAAGGTTTCCCGTAGTGTCCTGAATCGACCTAACAGACGTAGGGTTTAGACCTTTAAATTATGTGATGCATTAAGAGTGTTATAGGGATGTTTTTGGGTCATTTGGGACTATAATCGCAGGTACCTTGGAGGTTGTGGAGCCACTGATGCGTAGCAGCGATTTGCTGTAATCGCAGGTTCGCTAAGCGAACCATCGCTTCGCTAGGCGAATGTTCGCCAAGGCTCGCTAAGCGAGCAGCGCAGCGAATGCACGATAACATGAGTGTGTATACTGAGATGACTCTGGAGATGAGAGGTGGGCTTCGCTGGGAGTTTCGCTAAGCGAAGGAATCAGCGAGGGAGTTTGCTAAGCGAGTCAACCGGCGAGTGTGACAGATGATTGTGTTCTGGTGTTGAGTGTGGGGTCTGTGAGGTTCACTGGACGCTTCGCTAAGCGAAGGCCACGGTGAATAGGTTCGCTAGGCGAACCCTGGAGCGAACTTCAGCTGTTCACAAATTCTTATTTATGCTGTTGTGCTGTTTTTGATGTTTTGATGCTGTAATGTTATGATGACTTGCCATGATGTTCTTGATGATATTGAGGTGATAAATTATGATGTTTTGATGAATATATGATGATATGAATTTTGTGAAAAATAATGAATGATGATGCACATTGTAGCGAGCGATTTTGGACGCGGTTCTTAAGCGCTGGTCGCTCTCTGCGGTTTGAGCTTTAAACTACAGGTCGATTCATTTTTTATCCTATTGTGAGCTGAATAAGGAAGGGAAATAGATGTCTCCAATTAACCCTGCTTGCATACTGAGTTTAAACAGCGGTCTGTTAGGGTACGAATGCTATCAATGTGGGGAGGCCTTGTACTGGTTATTTGTATTTTCGCCAATACGGTTTTCTTTCTTTCTAGGACTTTCTAGCGGGGAACAAGGATTAGGATGTTAGGACTGATGCTTTTAAATTACTGCTTTTGATTGATGGAGATATGGGATTTGGATTTTTTGTTGATTGCGCTCGCTAAGATCTTTTCCTTCTATCTTATGCCTACGTATTCCCGTTTACCGAAACAGAGAAATCAGAGCGTTCGTAGTTCCTCCTATTCTATGGGAGGAAATGGGTGTTTTGGTGTCTTGTTCAAAGCCCAAGACATGAAGCGAAAGGTGGTTTGTATCTTGTTCAAAGCCCAAGATGTGAAGCTGAAAAGTCTATTTGTGTCTTGTTCAAAGCCCAAGACGTGAAGCTGAAAGACCTCGGCTTTAGAGAGAATTTGTCATCTCTAAAGAGGGGAGAAGGAGAATTACTTTAACTGGGATACGCGGATCCGAGCAATGCCATAATTTCCGAAGAAAGGGTTTTAACCTGAAGGAGAAGACTTTAACTCAATGTAGAGCGATGCCATCTTTCCTTAGGAATTTCTCATGCTAAAAGAGGGACAGTGGCGTGGATATAGATGATCCAGAGGCTTGCCACTTACAGCGATTAGATGAAGGGAAAGGAGTTGTTGATGTTTATGTACTTGCCATTATCCCTAACTTTTGCCTGGATTGTACTATGAGATTTCCAATCCATCGGGATGATTTTTTTCATGTCTCTAACTTTTGCCTGGACCGCCCTTTCGGGTTTTTAATCCACCGAGACGTTTTTTTTTTTTTAGTTTTAGGCGAAGTATTTCTTGACTACATCAACATTCGTGGGGTAGGCAAATTCCTCTCCGTCCATGGTTGCAAGTCTCAAGGCGCCGCCTGAGAAAACTTTCGTGACCACATAGGGGCCATCATAATTTGGGGTCCATTTGCCCCGAGAATCAGTGAGAAATGATTGTATCTTCTTGAGCACGAGGTCTCCTTTTCTGAAGGCACGAGGTCAGACCTTTTTGTCAAACGCCATTTTCATTCTCTGTTGGTACAACTGACCGTGGCATAGTGTCGTGATTCGCTTCTCTTCGATTAGGTTCAGTTCGTCGTGTCGATTTTGACACTATTCAGCTTCGGTAAGCTTAGCTTCCATCAATACCCGGATTGATGGGATCTCTACTTCTATGGGGAGCACTGCTTCCATGCCATATACTAGAGAGAAAGGGGTTACCCCTGTTGAAGTGCGGACAGATGTTCGATAACCGTGAAGAGCAAAGGGTAGCATTTTGTGCCAATCTTTATAGGTTACAACCATCTTTTGAACAATCTTCTTGATGTTCTTGTTAGCCACTTCTACCGCTCCGTTCATCTTGGGTCGGTAGGGAGATGAGTTATGGTGTTCGATCTTGAACTCTGCACACAACTCTTTCATCATCTTATTGTTCAAGTTAGATCCATTATCAGTAATGATCTCGCTTGGAACACCATAACGGCAGATGATATTGTTTTTGATAAATCGGACCACCACTTGTCGGGTTACATTAGCGAATGACGCTGCTTCGACCCACTTGGTGAAATAGTCAATGGCTACAAGGATGAACCGATGTCCGTTTGAAGCCTTGGGCTCAATCATGCCAATCATGTCGATTCCCCATATGGAAAAAGGCCATGGGGAAGAAAGAACTTTGAGATGTGATGGTTGTAGATGAATTTTGTCGGAGTATATCTGACACTTATGACACCTCCTCATGTACTTGTAGCAGTCGGATTCCATGGTCAACCAATAGTACCCTGCTCTTAGGATTCTTCTCGCCATTGTGTGTCCATTGGCATGAGAGCCAAAGGATCCTTCATGAATTTCTTTCATGAGCATGTCTGCTTCTGGTCTGTCGACACATCGGAGCAGAACCATGTCAAAATTTCTCTTATAAAGAGTGTCACCGCTCAGGAAGAAGTTTCCAGCCAATCTTCTGAGGGTTTTCCTGTCTTTTCTGAGTGCCCCAGATGGGTACTCTTGTTTCTGAAGAAAGCATTTGATATCGTGATACCAAGGTTTGTCGTCTATGACTACTTCAATTGTGAAGATGTAAGCGGGCCGTTCAAGGCGCATGATGTCGATCTTAGGTATGTCATTCCATCGACCTACACTAATCATGGAAGAGAGAGTGGCTAATGCGTCAGCCATGTGATTCTCATCACGAGGGATGTGATGAAAGTCGACTCTGTTGAAGAAGGGTAACAACCTTCTTGCATAGTCTTTGTGAGGAATCAATCCTGATTGGTATGTGTTCCAATCTCCTTTTATCTGGTTAATAACCAAGGTTGAATCGCCGTATACGTCCAAGTTTTTGATCCTTAAATCAATCGCTTCTTCGAGACCCATGATACATGCTTCATATTCAGCCTCGTTGTTCGTACAATTGAACGTAAGTCTGGCAGTGAAAGGAATGTGGGAACCCTGAGGGGTAACAATGATTACCCCAATTTCGTTTCCATAATGATTGACTGCTCCGTCAAAGATAAGTCCCCACTAGGAACCTGGTTCTGGCCCTTCACTGGGTAGCGGTTCATCGCAATCTTTCATCTTTAGATACATGACATCTTCGTCTGGGAAGTCAAACCCGATTGATTCTTGATCGCCAATCGGTTGATGAGCCAAATGATCGGCTAAAATACTTTCTTTAACGGCTTTCTGAGCATGGTACTCTATGTCATATTCTGATAGTAACATCTGCCAACGGGAAATCCTTCCCGTGAGAGCAGGTTTTTCGAAAACGTACTTGATTGGATCCATTTCAGAGACCAACCAAGTAGTATGACGAATCATGTACTGGCGAAGACGTTTGGCTGCCCAAGCCAAAGCGCAACAAGTTTTCTCAAGCATTGTGTACCGAGTCTCGCAGTCGGTGAATTTCTTGCTGAGATAGTAAATGGCAGACTCTTTCCGTTTAGTTTCGTCTTGTTGGCCAAGTACGCATCCCATTGAGTCCTCTAGGACTGTGAGGTAAATGATCAGTGGTCTTCCTTCCACTGGAGGTGATAGAATCGGAGGTTTCAACAGATATTCCTTGATACTGTCGAAGGCGGTTTGGCAATCATCTGACCAAACGCAATCCTGATTCTTTTTGAGTAATTTGAAAATCGGCGCACACGTCGCGGTCATAAGGAATATGAATCTGAAGATGTAGTTCAAACGTCCCAGGAATCCTCTGACTTGTTTTTCAGATTTTGGAGAAGGCATTTCTTGAATGGCCTTGACCTTGTCAGGATCAACTTCAATCCCTTTCTGGCTGACGATGAACCCTAGTAGTTTCCCTGAACGGACACCGAAGGTGCACTTGTTAGGATTCAAGCGGAGCTTGAATTTTCTTAGACGTTCGAACAATTTTGACAGATGTTCAACGTGCTCATCCTCTGTTCTTGATTTTGCAATCATATCATCGACATACACTTCGATTTCCTTGTGTGTCATGTCATAAAACAGAGTAGTCATGGCCCTTTGATAGGTTGCCCCGGCGTTCTTTAAACCGAACGGCATTACCTTGTAACAAAAGGTACCCCATGGGGTAATGAACGAAGTTTTCTCCATGTCTTTCGGCGCCATTTTGATCTGGTTATAGCCCGAGAATCCATCCACGAAGGAGAATACTTTGAACTTTGCTGTGCTGTCAATCAACATGTCAATGTGTGGTAAAGGAAAGTCATCCTTTGGACTTGCCCTGTTCAGATCTCTGTAATCGACACACATTCTAACCTTTCCATCCTTTTTGGGAACGGGTACGATGTTGGCTAACCATTGAGGATATTCAGATGTAGCAAGGAAACCCGCGTCAATCTGCTTCTGTACCTCCTCTTTGATTTTGATGGCCATGTCCGGGTGAGTCCGTCTCAACCTTTGCTTTACTGGCGGACATTCCGATCTTAACGGTAAGTGATGTTCCACGATGCTGGTATCCAACCCTGGCATATCCTGATAGGACCAAGCGAACACATCGGGGAATTCTTTGAGAAGCTTTATCAGATCTTCTCTGGTAGTTGGACTGAGCAATGCTCCGATCCTGATTTCTTTTCTCTCTTTTTCTGAACCCAAGTTTACCGTTTCCAACGGCTCTTTGTGAGGTTCAATGGACCTTTCCTCTTGTCTGAGTAGTCGGGAGATCTCTTCTGGAATTTGGTCGTCAACTTCTTCTTCAACCTCGAATACCGGGAACTCAAAGTTGGGAGAAGGCATCGGATCGTATGTTTCAATGGGGTTTAAAACAAGCAATCTGCATGACGTGATGATTTGTGTTTAGAAGAGATAGAGAGAAATGCAAGTGTGTGCAGTGTTTTGATTTTACTGCTTGTTTTTATTTTTGAATGTTTTTTTTTTAGGATTACCATTTTCTGAAAAAGCAAAAAGAGAAAACAGCAATTAATGCGGAAATTACATAACGACGTTATTTTATTAATAAACAAGTCGAATCTTGAAACTACAACCCTATAAAACAAAACTCTGTCGCTTTGGGCAAAGCGAAGAGGGAAATTTACAGAAAACGAGCCCTATCAAAATATCCGTTTCACCTGGGCAGGGTGAAAGGTTAAAGATGGCAATTACTTTGACTAATGAACGACCTTCGGAACCTCGACAGCAACCCATTGGCGGCGAACTCCTCGGTGAATCACAAAGTCTGGCACTTTCCTTGATTTGTCTTCAGAAATGACGCTGATTTCTGGTGGAGCAGGATCATTGGAATCTGTTTCCCAGGCATAATTGTCGTAGGAGAATTCCTCTATTGCATTTTGCATAGCATTGGTGCTTTCAGCTGTATCTCCCCATCCAGTTGGCTGGATATCTTCAAGCTTGATACGAGAGCTTTCGGGAGCAGTGTACTTGACCATAAAGTCGTATTTTCCACTTGGTTGTCCCAGAGTGTCCCAAACTTCTTTGGAACTGGAGAAGTCATCCCTCTCGATGACGTTGACCTCGGGAAAAGCATAATTGATGAATTCTAGTCCTGCAAACGTTGCGAATTCATCGTCATGTTGAGTAATTTCCGAATGACCTGAGTGTTGATCCCATGACATTGTGGGGACATAGGTATTCTGTTCAATGACGCTCAGCTGAGTTTCATTGTTCGGCTGACTCTCTTGCCCCAAGTTTCCTGGGTAAGGCTGCCACATTGGCAAGCCATCCATCGGGCCATAGTAATTGTGGTCAAAGTTGTCTTTCATCAGAGTGTACTCCTCTAATGAATTTGGCGGAGCACGGCATCCTTCCGGATCACAATCTCTGTAGATCATTTCGACATCTGATCTTGGTATAAATCTCGGACTTTCTGTAGGAAAGCAAAAAGGCATAGGCACCGCTTCCTGAGACATATAACCGTCCTTGTTAAGATAGGACTTCCATTCTTCATCCGTGTCAGAGGGATCTTTCTCATTGATAGCATGAACTGTCTGAGACACTGGGTGAAGAAAACCTCCACTGTGGAAGAAGTTTTGAAGGGGATGAAGACTTTCATCGTTGGCAGCTGTCTGGGTACAGGTCGCAGAAAAACCAAGACCCTTCTTTGATTTATTGTCAATAGGAATGACAAGCCGTCCCCATCCTGTTGTATCGGTACTCTCGACCGCTTTGATAGCATCTTTGTATGAAGAAATTGAAGTTCCTTCTTTGAACTGATTGTCCTTGCTCACCGATAGTGCTTGGAACTGAGTTCCAATAACCTCTTCGGGTTCTATACCAGTAGATGATGATAGGTTACTCACAAGCAAGGCTTGTTCCCCACAAATCGTGACAAGTTGATCGTTCTTGACGAACTTTAGCTTTTGGTGGAGGGTCGAAGTAACCGCTCCAGCCTGATGTATCCAAGGTCTTCCTAATAAACAACTGTATGTTGCCCGGATGTCCATGACCTGGAAAGTGATTTGGAAAGTGTGAGGACCAATAGTTATGGGAAGATCAACTTCGCCAATAACTGTTTTTCTGGATCCGTCGAATGCTTTGACGACGACCTCGCTGACTCTCATCGGAGGGCCCTTGAATGATAATTGCATCAAAGTGGACTTTGGCATAACATTCAGGGCTGACCCTGTGTCTACCAGTACGTTGGCTAAAGCATCGCCCTGGCAGTTAACTGTAATGTTGAGCGCCATGTTATGACGGCGACCCTCTTCAGGTAATTCTTCATCACTAAATCCCAAATTATTGCAGGAAGTGATGTTAGAGACAATGCTATCGAATTGTCTAATTGTTACATCCTGTTCCACAAAGGCTTGCTCCAAGACTTTCTGTAGAGCCTCTCTGTGTGCTTCTGAACTGAGTAATAGTAATAATACCGAGATCTTTGAAGGAGTCTGTAACAGTTGATCAACAATGTTATATTCACTCCTTTGGATGACCTTCAGCATCTCATCGTTGTCTTTTGAAAAGTCGGGATTACTAGATTGACCGACTGGCGGATCAGGAATTTCTGCCTGAAGTTCCTTTTCTTTGTTGGATTCTCCAACCCCTCGGTTGAAGATTCGACCACTCCGTGTTACACGACTGATGTCTGCAATATTCACGACGGAGGGTAATGGAATTTCCTTTCCATTCTCGATTATTGTTGCACCGTATTTGTAAGGGATTGCCTTAGCTGATTCATACGGTAGTGGCCCCGGTAGATAGATGACTATGGGAACCTTCTGATTTTTCTGACCATCATAAGTAATCTCGATCCGTTCCTGGTTGGGAACTTTAGATTCGTCAAGTAGAGGAATGATGGCAAAAACATCCCTGGTCCTATGATGACCAGAGATTGTGACAACATCCTCAACTTGATCGGCAAGGTAGTTCGGCGTCCAGTTGATGGGTCCAGAACCTGGATATGGACGAATTTCTCCATGATCGACCTGACCCTGAAGAGCTGCTCTCACAAGGTAACACCCTTGGTTACTTTCCGAACAGACGCTACAACTGTCATAGTTGTGTGGAGGCACCTGGCCATGCCCACTTTGAATACAATGTAACCTCACTAGGTTACCTTCCATTGATCGGACATCTTGACTTTGACGATGAGTAGGATTCCTGTTATTGACACTAATCTGCTGAGTATCTTCATCCATGTAGATTGGCATCCACCAGTGATTTAACAAGTGCTGAAGTGCCTCCTGGACAAGGGTACAACCTCGATCGTTTTCGCAACCCGCTTTACAATTTTGATAGTCATGTGATATTAAGAATCCAAGTCGGACCTGCTTAGCATGTAACTCTACCAGGTTGGTATTCATTACGCGGATATTAAAGATCTGAACCATGTTGATTTAATAGGAGTTCCTATCATGGTAGTCTTGGATCCATCCAAGATCCATCTGACGCTGGAGGGCCTCTTGTATGAAAGAGCATCCCTGTTTGTTTACCGAGCAAATCAGACAGGAACTGTAATCGTGCCGCGGCAGATTATGATACTGGCTTTGCCTTGAGTGCATCGCCACCAAGCTGACATTCACCGCACGGATGTCGTGGTTTTGAATGACGTTGGAGTTCGTATAGACCATGTTAACTCCACGAACTCGGTGCTCTTGGATCCATCCGAGATCCATCTGTTCCTGTAGAGCTGATTACACTACCGAACATCCTTGGTTATCTTTAGAGCAGATATCACACTGGTGATAGTTATGAGGTGGCACATAGCCATATCCACTCTGTCTACAATGCATCTTGACCAGATTGGTTTTCAACAAGAGTACATCGTGAATTTGATAGACATTGTTAGTCTCTTTCTCAATCAGATTGACTGCAGCTTTCTCATGTTGAGGCAGCGGGTTCGTAAGAACATTAGGATTCGTATCTTTGAAAGATAAGAGCCCGCTCCTAACAAGCTTTTGCACGTTGGATTTGAAATTGAGACAAGTCTCAATGTTATGCCCTGAACCTCCTTGATGATAAGGGCATGTTTGATCCGCCTTAAACCAAAAAGGCGGATTTTCCGGAACTGTAAGAGGAGACTTAGTCTGAATGTGCCCCTTGGCTAGCAGTAACGGAAACAATTCAGCGTACGATACGGGTATAGGATCAAATCCTGGTGGCCGTGTTGTACGGTTGTTGTTATATGGAGGACGAGCCTGCTGAAGAGGCTGTTGTGTCCTTTGTTGGTCAGGTTGGCTCTGCGCAACCTGAGGTTGATACATAGGAACAGGCGCGGGGCCGATAGCAGGAGTTACAGCTGCTACTGGCTGATAACGTCGCCTTTGCTTTCCGAGAGAGATATTCCCAATATCTTGCTATTTTTTCTTAGGGAGAGCACTACCGTATTTTTTAGTACCGCTCGTTGATCCAGTGTCTTTTACCAAACGTCCTTCTCGGACGGCTTCCTCAAGACGTACACCCATGCCGACCATTTCGGTGAAATCACTGGGCGCACTGGCAACCATTCGGTCATAGTAAAATGAGCTTAAGGTCTTTAAGAAGATTTTTGTCATCTCTTTTTCCTCAAGAGGTGGACAAATTTGAGCGGCAATTTCACGCCACCTTTGAGCATACTCCTTAAAGGTTTCTTTGTCCTTTTGTGACATTGATCCGAGTTGATCTCTGTCGGGTGCCATGTCCAAATTGTACTTGTATTGTTGGACGAAGGCAGTACCAAGATCTCTGAATGTACTGATCGTAGTACGGTTTAAACCCATGTACCATTTGAGTGCGGCACCGGTTAAACTATCCTGGAAGTAGTGAATCAGCAGGTCCTGATTCTCCGTCTGAGCTGACAACCACCGAGCGTACATCACCAGATGGCTCTGAGGGCAAGAGTTACCCTTGTATTTTTCAAAGTCGGGCACTTGGAACTTGTGCGGGACTTTCACTTTTGGGACCAAGCAGAGGTCTGCGGCGTCCTTTCCAAATAGATCCTGACCGCGAATGGCTTGCAGCTCTTTCTGCATTTCCAAGAACTGCTCCTGGAATTCATCCATTCTGTCAAACATAGTTTCCTTCTTACCAGAAGGTGTCTGTGGAATCTGTCCTTCTGGGACAGTGTGCACCACAGGGGGTGGTACCGTGACTACGGAAGTAAGTCTTGGCGCCTCCCGAAGTTTGTAACCTTCAGGAGTCTTGAGTATGCCCCTGGCATCTTCGCTTTCCCGAAGTTTGTAACCTTCAGGCCCAGCGGCTTCTGTTGCGATTCCCTGATCTTCAGTGATCGGCGGAACATATCCTTTCGGGATATAGTTAACAGGCATGCCCCACGGACGATCTTTCGGCATCTGATACCTAGGATCATACTTTTCCATGATGGGCGTTGAGGTGATCTCTGAGATCACAGTTTTTTGTAGCTGAGCTTCTGCCATGGCTTGCATGTCGTTACGAAGCTTTCTCATATCCTCTCTCAGAGCGTCGATCTCTTCTTTCAACTCTCTGTTTTCTTCCTCAAGATCATCCATCTTTTTCTGACGATTGGCCCGAGTATTATACGAATGAGACAGTTTGACTCTAGAATCGAGACACAAACCTGAGATTCGTAGGTAAGAAGAATACGCGATGTGAGAATGATGAATGCAATGATTATATTAATTGTTGTTTTTTTTTTTGTTTAATCAAAATAAACTTCGACAATTAGATTGCAAATATCAAACAGTGGGGAAACCCCTTTTTATTGAATTCCAAAGGATTACAGAAATGGAAATACAATAGATTACAAAGTGCAGAAACAGAAACCTAAACTAATGGGTCCCGAGTCCTCTTCTTTGACCGGGGCGCTTGGGCCGTTGTCGGGTTGTCATTCCTTTGCCAGGTGAAAGGAGCGAGCAAATTCCTTTGGTCATCTTGATTCTCTACAGCATGCTGCTCCAAAATTTCAATCAGAGCATCTTTCTCTTTTAGTAGTTGTTGTATTTGGATACACTCTACGTCGAGGGTGCGGTACTTGTTCTTCCAAGATCTTCTTTCCTTTTGAACTTTGTTGAGAGTAACCTGAAGCTTTTCAGTTTCCGTCATGAAGTACATGACAGTTTCCCTCGGTGGAAGAATTCCGTAACGAGGATAAGGCATCTTTAGCTTGAGAGCTCTAGTTTGTACCCAATGGAGATAAGGCTCCACCGAGACACAGTCCGGTTTTCCCAGAGACTCTCGTCCTTTCTTATGAACATGTTTCCAAGCTTGCACTATTTCCATCTTTAGTGCTCTGTCATTTTCTCCTTCTTTGAAGAAAAGACCTTCCAGATGAACACCCAGTGGGATGTGTCTCATCGGGTATCCAAATTGACGAAGAACTAATATCGGATGATAGTTGATTCCTCCTTTAGTTCCTATGAGGGGTACGCTGGGGAAGTTTCCACAACGGCCAATGATTCTGATTCCCTCATAAATCCTATTACACCAATCTATATCGGAATTGGTGAGAGATATGATCTTCTGCGACCAACGTAAGACACTCTTGCAATCCCAAAAAGCAGCAGACTTGGGCAAGTGAGAGATAAACCATTTGTAGAGCAAAGGTACACAGCATGTGATCTCCCCTCCGCTGTACAAATTTCCCAAGTGTACAGAATGATATGCATCTGCGAGCAAAGTCGGCACAGGGTTTCCAATGAGAAAAACCTTAATAGCCTTGATATCGACGAAGTTATTGATGTTAGGAAACAAAAATAACCCGTAGGTGAGCAAGACAAAGATGCTTTCAAAAGCAGTCATGTTCCCTATCCTAGCGAAGTACAGGGCTTTCTTTGTCAAGAACTGGGCTGGCAAACCTTGGATGCCACCCTTAGTGGTCATGTGAGTCCTGACCTCAGACTCGTCCAAATGAATTGCTATTGTAATAGTCTGATTCTTTGGAATTTCTTCCAGTCCAGAAAATGGAGCTCGATCAGTGATATGTAAATCAGTCAGATGAGAATACTCCTCCAGCGTTGGTGATAGCTGGTAATCCGGGAATGTGAAACAATGATAAACCGGATCGTAGAACTGAATGAGCGCGTCCATGATCCCCTTAATCACATGGACTCTTAACAGTGGTAGTAAACCACCGTGTTTGGCTCTGAAAGCCTCTAGGTTAACGATCATCCTCGCTAACTTTCTCAAATCCTCTAGCTTTGGAACCTTGAAGGTATACTGGTGAGTTCTCCTTCTACCGAAATCCATTAATGCAATCTTTTTCTCTGATATTTGCAATCACAGTCTTAGTTTAATTTGAAAAATAGAGAGACTAGAAGAGAAGTTTTTTGAATGTTTTAATGTTTTATTAAATGGATGCATGAATGCAGCACACAAAAACATAGAAAAAACATGGGGTCAAAGGGTCGTTGTCATGAAGTCAATGCTCTACCCATCCCCAAAGGTTTATACTAGGGTGATTTTTTGTACCTGTACTCATTATCATCAGCTCCTCCCAGGAAAGCAAGACAACAAGCGGATCGCCAGCGAGTTGTAAAGCAATCTTAGAGTAAGTGCCATTCACCGAGAATAGATCACCAGCCTCAAATGAGGGTAGTATCGCGTAACAACTATTTCCGATAGTTTCTGCACTACGAAAGGGTTTGGCTCCTCAGCTTCTCAGACTTAACAACCGGCCCATTGGCTAGAAGAGTGAATGGGTTGCGTTGGTCAGCCTCCACTGAGGTTGATGGTCGACCCCGTCGCCATCACTTATCTTAAGTGTATACTCATTCTCACCACATGCGGCATCACACGCATTCCCAGTAGCAGAAAAAATAAACACGTATAGCAATTAGGAAAAGCACTATATATATTTGTCCTAATCATCCTAGACTTATAAAGCTATGATTCCTAAATTCCTGACAGAAATGGGTTCCCCGGCGGAAGCCCCAATCTGTGGTATTCACATAAGTGAAGAGAAAAAAGGTTTGTCCAAGGTTTTCACCTTACATGTTTAAGAAAGAATTTTTGAGCCCCACGGTGGGCGCCATTTTTTATGTAGCGAGCGATTTTGGACGCAATTCTTAAGCGCTGGTCGCTCTCTGTGGTTTGAGCTTTAAACTACAGGTCGATTCATTTTTTATCCTATTGTGAGCTGAATAAGGAAGGGAAATAGATGTCTCCAATTAACCCTGCTTGCATACTGAGTTTAAACAGCGGTCTGTTAGGTTACGAATGCTATCAATGTGGGGGGGCCTTGTACTGGTTATTTGTATTTTCGCCAATACGGTTTTCTTTCTTTCTAGGACTTTCTAGCGGGGAACAAGGATTAGGATGTTAGGACTGATGCTTTTGAATTACTGCTTTTGATTGATGGAGATATGGGATTTGGATTTTTTGTTGATTGCGCTCGCTAAGATCTTTTCTTTCGATCTTATGCCTACGTATTCCCGTTTACCGAAACAGGGAAATCAGAGCATTTGTAGTTCCTCCTATTCTATGAGAGGAAATGGGTGTTTTGGTGTCTTGTTCAAAGCCCAAGACGTGAAGCGAAAGGTGGTTTGTATCTTGTTCAAAGCCCAAGATGTGAAGCTGAAAAGTCTATTTGTGTCTTGTTCAAAGCCCAAGACGTGAAGCTGAAAGACCTCGGCTTTAGAGAGAATTTGTCATCTCTAAAGAGGGGAGAAGGAGAATTACTTTAACTGGGATACGCGGATCCGAGCAATGCCATAATTTCCGAAGAAAGGGTTTTAACCTGAAGGAGAAGACTTTAACTCAGTGTAGAGCAATGCCATCTTTCCTTAGGAATTTCTCATGCTAAAAGAGGGACAGTGGCGTGGATATAGATGATCCAGAGGCTTGCCGCTTACAGCGATTAGATGAAGGGAAAGGAGTTATTGATGTTTGTGTACTGTGAACGAGGCACAGCTTTGATGTTAAAAGGTTGATTGGATCAACCAGTGGTTTTCTTATACAAAGCCTAAGAGGAGGCTAATTTCCGCTAGGAAAATCATTATACAAAGCCTAAGAGGAGGCTATTTTGTGTCCCGTACAAAGCTCGAGATGGAGGCTAAAAATGTTTGACTCAACAAGAGAGTCTTTGTATCTCGTACAAAGCCCGAGATGGAGGCGAAAGGGGTAATTGACTCAACGAGGGAGTCTCTTATGTGTCTCGTATAAAGCCCGAGAGAGAGGCTAAACGTTGTTTGACTCCCCTGGGGAGAATTTTGGTATCTCGTACAAAGTCCGAGATGGAGGATATTGTAACTGTTTCAGTTGAGTGACAGATCCAATATACTGATTTTAAAAGAGAAAATCAGTTCTTATATGAGCAACACTGTACTCAGGGATTTGATTTGAGGATCAGGGATATCTCCTTCTCTTTGAGGAAACGGGAAATCCAAAGGGTATTGAGACTGTCCGAGTCTGCGGGTTTCCTTCCTATTTTTGAAGAGTACTTGAGAATGTCTTTGAGACTCAAGGAAGTTTAGACTGTCCATGTCTAGAGTTTTATCTTTTGTACTATGCTTTGAGAAACAGTAGTAGACTCTATGAAAGGAATGTTCTATGCAGATGACTAAATTCTGTTCCTATACCTCTAGGAGGTCGTCGGGACAATTTGTACGGAGCCCAGGAGGAGGCTGGAAACTTTTAAGAAGCCGACGGGTCCTTGTAGGAAGCCCAAGAGGAGGCTATCATTCCCGGAGGAAGAGATCATTATACGAAGCCTAAGAGGAGGCTGTGAATACTTCTAAGAAGCCGTAGGGTCCTTGAATAATGCCCAAGAGGAGGCGGGGTTGCTTTTTAGGAAGCCTGTGGGTCCTTGAACAATGCCCAAGAGGAGGCTGATGCTTTTAAGAAGCCTGTGGGTCTATCATCTCCTTTCCATTAGGAGAGATAACTCTTTTAAAGATAAAAACCACTGGTAAACGTGCGAGGTTTACTATCCAGCGACTTTTATCTTTTAAAGAGGGTTCCTTAGTTAAGGTCCAAGATTATGACCGTAGTAAGTACCCAAACCCCGAGACATTCAAGGCAAGCTATCCACAAGGAATAGATCAAGTCAGGAAAGTTCGAGAATTTGGAAGAAACTCAAAGATGCCATTCACGGAGAATACATTCATCTTGGGGAGTAGAGCTTCTTGACGATTCCTAAGGAGGACAGCCGAAGAGAAGACTGTATCTGGTGCTCCTATTAGGGATCTAGGCGTCTATTTCTACGAATAAATGAAACGGCGTCACCTAGTTCTAGACGTAGTTGTCGGGGAAACTCGAAATATCTATACTATTATTACACAGTAGATATGAGTTTATGAAAGGAGACTTACAGTGAGCAGCCCCACAATACAGTTTATAATACGAAAACAGTAAATGAAAGCGATAACCACTTACTCGGTTGGAGTGCTTCCATGCTGTTTGGTTAGTTGTTCAACAAAGAAAGATTGAAAACAACAGTATATTCAAAATCAAAGGAGAAAGTGCTTTGAAAAAGAAAGATTTGGGGCTTACAGCTCAAGGAGAGGCCCAGGGTTTTATCAGTGAGCGCACTGTTTGACTTTGTACAGAGGGACTTATACAAGTGACTGGGGCCCAAAATGGTTTTCTGTATAAAGGGATTGGTCTTACACTCTCTCAAGAGGCCCAAAAAGGTTTAAAGGAAAAAGAGTGGGGCTTATAACACGAGGGTAGGCCCAAATGATTTTTCGTTTAAAAATGGCGATCGCGCCGAGGTTTTCTTTTAACGCGGAGGGACTTATACAATAAGTGATGCCCGAGATTTTGGTTAAAAGGGGATTGGGTCTTATACTCTAATAGAGGCCCAAAGTGTTTTGAACGGGTCTTATAGCTCAAGGAGAGGCCCAAGGGTTATTTTGAAAAGGCGACGATCGCGCCGTTTACTTGTACGGAGGAACTTATACAATGAATGAGGCCCAAAAAGTTTTTGTACAAGGCGGGATGGGTCTTACACTCTCTCAAGAGGCCCAAGGTGTTTTGAAAATGATTTATGAGGGTTGAATTAATCCAAAACCCTAATTTGTTTTCAAAATGTATTTAATTGAATAAAAATTCAATTAAAATGATCAAAAATTGTTTAACACATGGAAAACAAATTGTGATCTTGGATTAATGCTTCAAAAATTAAGTATTGACCTACAAAATAATTAGAAAGCATTATAAGTTGCAAAATCAAAGTAGAAAAAATATTTAAAATGCCAAAAACAATCAAAATATTAATTCTTTACAAAAATATCAATTATATGAAATAAATAATATTTTTGGGATTTTTTGATAAAATAAAATATTTTAACATTTTTGTGAATTATTAAAAAAAGAATCAACTCAAAATCATTAAAACTCAGAGAGAAATTAATTTTTGAATCAATTAAACAAAATCACAAAATTCAAATATTTGAATTTCTAAAAATGGCGCCAAGAACAAGCTGAAGAACACGCGCGTGTTCTTGGTTTCTCAGATTTGCATTTTCTATCCAATCTCCATGAATACGTAATCATATCATGCAATCCACATATCATTATGCTCGTCTCAACCTCACGATCATGTCTATGCACTTTAATTTCATTTAAATTAAACATACAACAAGAAATCACGAAGAGACCTCAAGAACCCTAATTTCTGCATGAAGGCTAGGATTTTTGATACACGATTCAAACAATGCAATTAATTGAGGGAAAACATTCCATGCATGATTATGAACATATGGCCAAATTATTGTGCGAGGAAATATGCATAGATTGAGAGATGACCAAGCATGTGCTTACCTCTAGACCGTGACAGCAAGTTCAAAGTGATTTTTGATCTGGAGGTGTTACAGATGAGTTGTGATGATCTGAACAGCTTCCCTACACCCTATGGATTGTGTTTGGATGGTTAGACTTGATTGAAATTGGCTGGATCATTTTGTGGTACCTCAGCTGCACTTTGGTTAAAACCTTGAGCAACCAGCTGGTGATTTTGTGAAATTGATGTTTCAGAAGTAATCTAAGTGTTTGATCAGCTCATATGTGATGTATGTGAGGTGTGTGAGTGATTGCTTTGATTGGAATTGCTCTCAAACTCAAAACCCGATAGTGACTTGCCTTAGAAGGCAAAATTGGAGTGAAAGAAGAGATTTTGAGGAAAGCATCTGTTAGATGGCTTTGGTGTACTCAAACTGACCATAATTGAGCTCTATTTATAGTAGAACAAGTTTGTTTTGGGATCCACAGTGAATGGCAACTGCAGCAGGTGTTTCCTCAATGTTGGCCAATGGAAATGCAAGTCTCCTCTAGCCATTGACTAGAGGTTAGGGCACAGAGCTATGGTCCCCTTGGTCTTGGATAAGTCTTGACTGATTTCAGATAAGAATGGCTCAGTCCATGCCACCTTGATGGTTCCATTGAATGCCTCATTCCAAATTTGAAGTCTTGTCCCTATTTTGGCCATTCTAGGTTCAACATGCTATTTCTTGTTCCATGGACCTTGGAGGCTTGGCTCAGTGATTGTCCCCTTTAGATTCAATCCTCTGAGGTGTCCAAGTGGATAGGAGCAATTGAATTTGGCTGATTTTGGCAAATCGACCAAAGTTGCAAATTCTGCCTTGCCTTGACAGATTTTAGCAAGGCAACTTGCCAATGTCATATCTCATGGTGTAAGTTGAATTTGGCAATGTTCTTGGCCATTTTGGAAAGCTCTTACATGATACAACAATTGTTTGAACAAGTTTGGTTTTGATCTCTTTTGATTCCAAGTGAAAAATCCCCCTACATTTGGCAAAAAGTGAGGCAGAATCTGACTTAGTGAAAATTTCACTAAGTGTTGGAAAAAGTGACATTTTCACTTTTCAGCCACTTTGATCACTCCATAACTCAAAATCCTTAATGAATTGGAATGACTTGTAGTTGAAGTTTTTGTAGGTGATAATGAGGGCTACAAATCCATCTTTGGATGAGAAAAAATGGCCTTATGGTTTAGGAGTTATGGTCCTCCAAAGTTGGTACCCTTGCCACTTTATTTTTAACTTAGAAAAATTTCTAAGTTTTATGGTTACCCCTTTTACAAGTTATCTCACTTTTCTTGATTTTTCTTGATGAATGATGATTCAAATCACACATTAACATCATTTTAGGGTTAAAAATCCATTTTGGTGAAAAATCTCAAAAAGTCAAAGTTGACTTTTGTGCACAGTTGACTTTTTATCAGATGAATTCCAAACTGTGCAATTCTTCAGGAAATCATGTCCTTGACCTAAATCAAACTTTATGGACATGTTCCATGGGTGTCATAGGGTATATTCAATCATGTATTAGGGTTTGGGAGCATGTCTTGGTCAAAAGTCAAAGTTACAGTTGACTTTTCCCTTAAAACCCTAATTGTGGTGCAGATGGAATTGAGACTTGTTGCTCAAGCTTCTTGGATCAATCCATTGTCCCAAATGGATCAATATGGTATATTAGAGACCCTCAAATCATCTCTTGAGGTCTTGGCTCATGATTTGTCCCAAAAGTCAACTTAGGGGTGAATTAGGTCAAGAAACCCTAATTCCTGATTTTTGATGAATGCATCCCTTGAGGAAAAATTGACTTGATGCATGGGTTCATGAGGTTCCATGAAGTATATTAGGTTATGTTTTGGATCAATGGCTTGTGCCCAGATGAAACTTTTCATCTGGAGGCCCTGGGTGATCAAAACCCTAATTTGGTGACACAAGCGATCTTGAGGCTTGATCCACCTAGAAGGGAGCAACCTTGTGCTTAATCCTTGAAGTGGGAGTCCTTTTGATCCTTTGAGGATGTTTGAGAGATTAGACAAGTTGAAAATCAAGTCATTTCTTGATTGAGCCTTTGTCTAAAGCTCAGAGAGGGCTTGAAACCCTAATTTTGATTGCAGTCAATGCTCACCCATCTTTGGGGAGACTGATGAAGTATAAAGGCACATCCATATTGTGGTGATGATTTGCACAATGATGGGAAACTTTAGTGGTCAAAATTTGGGGTATTACACACATTATGAAGTTTACTTGATGATGATGATTAGTGATGTTGTGTATCATACATTCATATGCATACTCTGTGACGACGCTTCATTCCCATTGTGCAGATATGAGATAATTATGACGTGCTCCGGTTCTAAATGTGGGATCAATCCTATTGACGGGGATCTTTGGAGGATTGATGGTCTAGTGTACATCTATTATGACGATTGGTACCACATGCATGTGTCTTGTTATACATTTGCCTTTAATTGGCATTGTTGTATTTTATGATGTTGTTCGTGATTTTGATGTTTCCTTGTGATGACCCTGAAGATGTTGTATATGGAGTTAAAGACATTTTTATGTATATCTTGTTTTATGATGATTATTATGAATTGTGATTACTCACCCTGCCTGTTTGAATGTTGCCTCCACGTGGGTAACATGCAGGTGATCAGGTTTAGCTGTGGATGCTTTCGAGGACCTTGAAGTTTATTTACTTTTGGTCGATTTAGAGGGTCTTGCTCTGATAGTGTAACATCGGGTTGGGGTCCTTTGAGTCGAACTATATTATTTCCTTATTTTTGTGTCATTTGATGATATGGTTTTATTTTGATTATTATGATGTTTGTTAAAAACCTTTTAATTGAGAATTTTGAGTTTCGCTGCCATGTGAAGGCTTTTGAGTTATTTTGAGGAAAAACCCTTTGTTTATAGGTCAAGTGTATTATTTTGATTTAAATAAGAAATGTGCACCCTTTGAGGTATTTTTGATGTTTTACTCTGATAATTGAGTTGTTTCTGCTGCAACATTTGTGGGGGTAGAAAAGGGTGTTACATTAGTGGTATCAGAGCCAGGTTGGTCCGTCCAGCCAGGTTGTTACGTGATGTCAGTCCCCTGTCAGTCGACGAGTGTGTGTACACTGTCGATGTTTTAGTTCTTCTAACCTTGTTGGTGGTGTGCAGGATGTCTGGAAGAAATGATCGTGTAATTGCTGATGCGTTGGAATCGGTTGCTAACGTGGTGGCGCAGCTGAATCCAAATGGTGGAGCTCCTGATGAGCTTCGGGCTTTGGGTAAGTTTCAAAGGAACAATCCACCGACTTTTGTAGGCACGCATGATCCAGCAAGTGCACACAAGTGGCTAAAGGCGATCGAGAAGATCTTCCGAGTGATGGGGTGTTCTGATGAGTAACAGGTTCAGTTTGGAACGCATATGTTGGAAGAGAAAGTTAAGGACTGGTGGGATAACACCCGTCAAAGACTCATGGATGTTGGCACTGTGATAACTTGGGCTGTGTTTAAGCAGGAGTTTCTGGGGAAGTATTTTCCAGAGCATGCTCGTGGCAAGAGAGAAGTGGAATTCCTTGAGCTGAAGCAAGGAGATATGACTGTGGTAGAGTATGCCGCAAAGTTCGAGGCTTTGGTGAAGTTTTGTCCACACTACAATCGTGTTGACGCTGAGATGTCCAAGTGTCTCAAGTTCGAGAATGGGCTGAGATCGGAGATTAAGCAGGATATTGGGTATCAACAGGTCCACAGGTATGCTGAGTTGGTGGACAAGAGCAGAATCTATGATGAGGACAGCCGAGCTCGATCTACTCACTACAAGCAGTTGAGTGAGAAGAAAGGGCAGTATAGGGGTAAGCCTTAAACAACGTCAGCTGACAAAGGGAAGCATAAGGCTTCAGATGGGAAGAAGACAAGTGGGGGAGCAGCTCCCGCTTCTGGAAAGTGTCATAAGTGTGGCGAGCAAGGTCACCGTGCTAATGTGTGCACCAATAATGTGCTGAGGTGCTATAGATGTGGTAAGAAGGGTCATCGAGCTACTGATTGCAAAGATGAGGGTCTGACCTATTTCAATTATGGTGAGAAAGGTCATATCAGTCCTCAATGTCAGAAGCCGAAGAAGACTGCTACTGCTGCCCAGACCAGTGGTCGTGTGTTTGCTTTGAGTGGTGCAGAAGTACCAGAGCAGGACAACCTGATTCGAGGTACTTGTTTTATTAATAATATCAAATTGGTTGCTATTATTGATACTGGTGCTACTCATTTTTTATCTCGCTTGAATATTCTAATAGATTGGGTTTGAAGTTATCTGATATGAATGGTAATATGGTAATAGAAACTCCAGCTAATGGTTCTGTTACTACTACCCTTATGTGTCTAAGATGTTCTGTGACGATTTTTGAGAAGAGCTTTGTGATGGATTTGGTGTGCCTACCCTTGCACCAAATTGACATGATCTTTGGAATGAACTGGTTGGAGTTCAACCGGGTTCATATCAATTGTTATAACAAGACTGTAGAGTTTCCTGAGATTGATGATAGTGGGGAGTTGATGTTCTTATCTGCTAAGCAAGTAGACGAACTTGTGGAAGACGAAGCTTTGGTGTTTGCAATGTTTGCATCATTGCAAATTGATCGTGAAGCTGCGAGTGTGGAGTTGCCTGTTGTTCGTGAATTCCTAGAGGTGTTCCCAGATGACATCAGTGATTTGCCTCCAGAGCGTGAAGTAGAGTTTGCAGTGGACTTAATACCAGGTACGAGTCCAGTGTCAATGGCTCCTTATCGGATGTCAGCTTTGGAGCTAAGTGAATTGAAGAAGCAACTAGAAGAATTTCTTGAAAAGAGGTTTGTTCTACCAAGTGTTTCTCCATGGGGTGCTCCGGTGCTGTTAGTGAAGAAGAAAGATGGAAGTATGAGGTTGTGTGTTGATTATCGGCAGTTGAATAAAGTGACTATCAAGAATAAGTATCCACTACCGAGAAACGACGACTTGATGGATCAGCTAGTAGGTGCGTGTGTGTTTAGCAAGATTGATTTGAGGTCGGGTTATCATCAGATTCGTGTTAAGCCTGATGATATTCTGAAGACGGCTTTCAGGACAAGGTATGGTCACTATGAATACAATGTGATGCCGTTTGGTGTATCCAATGCACCTGGTGTGTTCATAGAGTATATGAATCGGATTTTTCATGAGTATTTGGATAAGTTTGTGGTGGTGTTTATCGATGATATCTTGATATATTCTCGATCTGAAGAAGAACATGCCGAGCATTTGAGAACTGTGTTGCAAGTGTTGAAAGAGAAGAAGTTGTATGCAAAGCTATCCAAGTGCGAGTTCTGGTTGAAGGAAGTGAGTTTCCTTGGCCATGTGATTTCAAGTGGTGGTATTGCTGTTGATCCTTCTAAGATTAATGTCGTGTTACAATGGAAGACTCCGAAGTCTGCTACTGAGATATGAAGTTTTCTGGGATTGGCGGGTTACTACCGCAAGTTTATTGAAGGTTTTTCTAAGTTGGCATTACCTTTGACTCAGTTGACTCGAAAGGTTCAAACTTTTGTGTGGGATGTAGCTTGTGAAGAGAGTTTTGTGGAGTTGAAGAAGAGGTTGACTACTGCTCCAGTGTTGATTTTGCCTAATCCGTGTGAATCTTTTGTGGTGTATTGTGATGCGTCGAAGATTAGCCTTGGTGGAGTATTGATGCAGAATGGGCAGGTTGTTGCCTATGCTTCGAGACAATTGCGAGTGCATGGGAGGAATTATCCTACACATGACTTGGAGTTGGCCGCGGTGGTGTTTGTGTTGAAGATTTGGAGACATTATCTGTTTGGCTCTAAATTTGAGGTGTTCAGTGATCATAAAAGTATGAAGTACTTATTTAATCAGAAGGAATTGAATATGAGGCATAGGAGGTGGTTAGAGTTGTTGAAGGATTTCGATTTTGATTTGAGTTATCATCCAGGCAAAGCAAATGTAGTGGTCGATGCATTGAGCAGAAAGTCATTACATATGCCGATGCTTATGGTGAAAGAATTGGAGTTGCTTGAATAATTCCGAGATTTGAGTTTGGTGTGTGAAGCGACTCTGACAGTGTGGAGTTGGGAATGTTGAAGTTGACTAGTAGTATTCTGGAAGAAATCAGAGTGGGGCAGCAATCTGATTTAAAGTTGGTTGACCAATTGAATTTGATTAACCAAGGTAACGGAGGTGAATTCTGAATTTATGAGAATGGCGTAATGATGTTCAGAGACAGGGTGTGTGTTCCAGATGTCCCAGATATTTGATAACACTAAAACACACTGTATATTTGACTTCGATTGCACATGTTTTTAGTCGTTTATTTGTTATTTTCCCTTGTTATTATGGTATTTTGTTTTACTTTCAGATACACGGCCTGATTTGAGCTTGTAGTGAAGAAACGATGCAAAACGGAGCTAAAACGGAGATTTCCTGTGCAAATTGTACACTAGCCGTTTCACTCAGCGAAAGCCATAGAGGACGCCATTTGAGTAGTATGTTTCGCCCATATTCCAACGGTCACAAAAGACGTTTTATTCCTCTTGCACGCTCGGCGGGCACGGAGAGGGAGTCGGCGGGCGCCGACCCTTGTAACAGGCAAATGGTCAGAAACGGTAGAAGCAGTTACACACGAAGAAAATTATTATTTAACCGTTTTTTCATAACATCGTGTGGCAGTTACAACTTTATGACCACTATAAATAGGCCTTGTATTTTCACTTTCATTTCACCCAATCCTAGTTTCCAACCTTAGGCACAAAGTTCATTTTGTAAAGCAATAATCCATCACATCGAGGGGTTATTGCACTATCGTTGTTAGTTATATTGGAGCAACCATAGTTAGAATTTATTTACATTCAAAGTTATTTACTTTCCCGCAATTTACTTTCCAGCTCTGTACCAGATTCAGTCTCCGCTTTGGAGCAGGTTTCTTTTATAAATTGCATTTTATTATATTCCGTATTGCTTTTATATTCGTTTATTTTCCTGCACTGCTTTACATTCATTTATTTTCTGTCTCTGCCCTTACTTTGTTATTTTAAGTTTCTGCGGGATCTGTTTATCTTTCGGAACTGAACTCAAGCGTGACACTTGTATTCATTATCTCAAAATATACTCTCACACTTTGCACATTTTTATCTTACAAATGCTTTACTTTGCAAACCAATTTATTGTTAATGTTTTAGTTACCATGTCCAGCTAAATCCCTTGTGCTGGGATGTGAGGATCGTCGTTCCGACGGTACTCCACATGTCATCTCTTTAGAAATACTTTAGGGGCTGTTTTTTATTTTAACTAAACTCTTCTGAACTTCAATTGATCGGTCATTACGTAAATGAGACCGTGTTTTTGTTTGCGTAATGACTGTGACTAGATCGGGTAAGATCGAAAGTCGTCCGGCATTTTAGAAAAGAGTTTGTTAGTTGTTAATTGATAAATACAGCGAAAGCACTTTATTGATTAACTAGGAAAGTTTTATATTATTAGAAAGAGGTTTTAAACTATTTGCGGACGCGTTTATAGATTTAGGATCCGGTTGGCCGAACATATGCCGAAAACCCTTTGGTATAAAATATTTTCAATCGAAAGCACTTTTTAACTAAGTCTTAGAGGTAATTACATAAAAAAGGACTTTATCACTTTAACACAGAGAGCGACCGGTGCAGCGTGAGCGGCTGGTATAGATTAAAGGTTAGGTCTGGTTCCGATCACGCTAACGCGGTGGATCCTTTTTAATTAACTCTTTTTCAAAGAAGAAAACATTGCCCTGTAGGTGTTACTATTTAGATGATAGGAGTATTGTTTGATTGATGTGAATTACATTCCAGTATAGTATTTATCTGATTTAATTCTATTTTCGTTCTATAGAAAACTTTTACCCTGATATTTATTAGCCTTAGATAAACAATGTAAAAATAGTAATCGATAGATTGACATTGGTCTCTGTGGGATCGATAAATCTTTTATATTACTCTGACGTAATCCGTATACTTGCAGATAACACGCATCAAGTTTTTGGCGCCGTTGCCGGGGACCAATTACGTCAAAATTTCGTACCCTGTTGTTACACCGTCTAGACTAAGGCATCCCTTAGCCAGTAAATGTGAAGAACTCGCAGTACCAGAAACTTAGTTGATCCATTAGAAGAACTTGAACGTTACGCTCGAGCTCGTCTTCTATTTCGAAAACTCAAAAGAGCAATGGCAGACGAAGAAAATGCTAAACCTCTTAAGGATTTCGCCCTACCCTCTAACAAAGAACCTCATTCTAGTATAGTTAACCCAACTATACTAGCCAATAACTTCGAATTAAAACCATCGCTGTTACAATTAGTACAACAGAACCAGTTTGCAGGTCTTCCCACGGAAAACCCGAACCAACATCTTAAAGTCTTTATTCAACTAGTCGATACCTTAAAAGCGAACGGAGCTCCTCCTAAGGCAATACGTCTAAGACTATTCCCATTTTCCCTCAGAGATAGAGCCCGATCATGGTTAGATTCCCTTCCAGCCAACTCTATAACTAATTGGAATGACCTAAAGAAAGTATTCCTTGCTAGATACTTTCCACCGAGTAAAACTGTTGTTCTACGAAACCAAATAACCCGATTTACCCAAAGCGAGGGAGAATCACTTTTTGACACTTGGGAGAGATATAAAGAACTATTAAGAGCATGTCCACATCATGGCTTAGAACAATGGCTCATAATCTATACCTTTTATAATGGACTCATGTAGAACACTAAGATGACCATAGACGCTGCCACTGGTGGCGCTCTAATGAACAAACCTTACCCCGAGGCTAGCGCTCTCATTGAGGATATGGCACAAAACCATTACCAATGGAGGACCGAACGAGAACCGGTGGAGAAGAAAGAGACCAAAGGAGGTGTGTATGAAGTTAGTTGTTTTAACCATATGAACGCAAAGATGGATGCTATAGCTCAAAAGGTAGAAAACCTGACTATCAATCCCATAGCAACCATAGCTGCTATACAACCCGGATGTGAAATCTGTGGAACCTCAGGATATACTGTAGCTGAATGCAACCATATATAGCCGAGAGTACCACAGATCAGGTTAATTACGCCTAAGGAAACCCTTATTCAAACACATACAACCCTGGATGGGGGAATCACCCAAATTTTTCCTATAAGAATAATAACCCTACTCAAAATTTAACACCTCAAAGACCACCCGGTTTCCAAACTCAAAGACCCAATCAATCTGCACCATATGCCCCTCAGAAATCAAATTTTGAGAAAAAGATGGACGAATTCATCTCAGCTCAATTACAGCAGAACAAGGATTTCATGAACCAAAACATTCACATGAATGGACTAATTACTCAATTGGGTACTAAACTCGATTCTGTAATTACCTATAACAAAATGCTTGAAACCCAAATCTCTCAAGTAGCACAACAATAATCTACTCATGCTACACCTAGAGGACAATTCCCTGGACAACTTCAACCTAACCCTAAAGGGCATGCGAACGCTATAGCCCTAAGGAGTGTGACCACTTACAATGGGCCTATAAACCCTAGGTTGAATAATCTGGAACCTCCCAGGAAAGAAGTTGTGACCACACCTGAGAAAGAAGTTGAGAAATCGGTGGAACCTGAGAAATCTAAAGATACGGAAGTTAAGGAGAAGGAAAGAGAAGAGAATGAAAAAGTTTATGTACCACCTCCTCCTTACAAACCTCCGATTCCATACCCACAAAGACTTAAACAAACCAAATTAGATAACCAATATAAGAAATTCATAAAAGTAATTGAGAAACTCCATGTAGAGATCCCATTCACCGAAGCCATTACCCAAATACCATCTTATACCAAATTCCTTAAAGACATTCTAACCAATAAACGAAGATTAGATTATCCTAAACCTTTAGAATGTAATTCAATTTCTGAGAATAAGCTTGCTAAGAAAGAGAAAGACCCATGAAGTTTTTCCATACCCTGTGTTTTGGGAAACCAAGTTATCGATAAAGCACTTCTGGACTTAGGAGCAAGTGTAAGTTTAATGCCTTTAGCTGTTTGTAAAAGGTTAAACCTAGGAGAAATGCAACCGACTAGAATGTCTCTCCAATTAGCCGGCAGATCAGTTAAGTATCCAATTGGCATTTTGGAAGACGTCCCAGTTAGGCTTGGTAAACTTTATATTCCAACAGATTTCGTCGTAATGGATTTTAAAGAAGACGATGAGATCCCAATCCTTTTAGGTAGACCCTTCTTATCAACAGCTGGAGCTATAATAGATGTCAAGAAAGGAAAAATGACATTCGAAGTAGGTAATGAAAAAGTAGAATTTATATTATCCCAATTCTTAAATGCATCAGCCATAGATGACTCATGTTATGCCATCGATATAATTGATGAATGCATAAGAGAACTGGATAAAGAAGATTCAATAGGAACCATCAAACTACCTTCGATCCCCATTATAGAGGATGACAGATTCGAACGATTATCTGAGCCTTACATAGATAACAGTCTTTACGAATGCTTGGCACTTACCCCAGATCATATGCCATGTCCAAAAAAACCATCAATAGAGCTTAAAGAGCTACCTAATAATTTAAGATACGGATTCTTAGACAAAGAATTAAACCGCCCAGTCATAGTCAGTGCCACGTTAGATGGTCCTGAAACCCATCAACTGTTAGATGTTTTAAGAAAATATCCCTCAGCTCTAGGTTATAATATCTCTGATCTCAAAGGAATAAGTCCTTCCATGTGTATGCACCGAATTATGTTGGAGGAAGACGCAAAACCCTCCAGAGAACATCAACGAAGGATAAATCCTATAATGAGTGACGTAGTAAAAAAGGAAGTGTTAAAGCTGTTAGAGGCTGAAATAATATACCAAATATCCGATAGTAAATGGGTAAGCCTCGTACATGTGGTACCTAAGAAAGGAGGTGTCACCGTTGTACAAAACGAAAAAGGAGAACAAATAGCCAAACGTATAGAAAAAGGTTGGCGGATGTGTATTGATTACATGAAGCTTAATAAGGTAACTAAGAAAGATCACTTCCCACTACCATTCATAGACCAAATGCTCGAACGTTTAGCTAGGCATTCTTACTTTTGCTATCTAGATGGATACTTCGAATTCTTCCAAATACCCATTCACCCTGATGATCAAGAGAAAACAACCTTTACATGTCCCTATGGAACATTTGCTTACAGAAGAATGCCATTTGGACTATGCAATGCCCCAGCTAGCTTCCAACGTTGTATGATGTCAATCTTCGCAGATTTCCTTGATGAGATCATGGAAGTATTTATGGAAGATTTCTCGTTATGTGGATCCAGTTTTAAAGACTGTTTAACTAACCTTGAGAAAATCCTAGAAAGATGTGTAGAAGTCAACCTCGTTCTAAACTGGGAAAAGTGTCATTTTATGGTGACTGAAGGCATAGTACTAGGACACTTAGTATCCGAAAGAGGCATTGAGGTTGATAAAGCTAAAATAGAAGTAATAGAAAACCTCCAACCGCCCAAAACCATTAGAGAAATCCGAAGTTTTCTTGGACACGCCGGTTTCTACCGACGCTTCATTAAAGACTTCTCCAATATAACCAACCCATTAACCAACTTACTTATGAAAGACGCCGAATTTAAATTCGATGATAAATGTCTTGAAGAATTTAAATACCTAAAACAAGCACTGATTTCCGCACCCATCATTCAACCTCCTGATTGGAACCAACCTTTTGAAATTATGTGCGATGCTAGCGATTACGTTATTGGCGCTGTTTTAGGACAAAAGAAGGATAAGAAACTCCATGTAATTTACTACGCCAGTAGAACTTTAGATGCGGCTCAACTTAATTATGCCACAACCGAGAAGGAACTCCTGGCAGTAGTCTTTGCAATCGACAAATTCCGATCCTATTTAGTAGGAGCAAAAATCATAGTCTACGCTGATCATGCTGCAATTAGATATCTATTAAGCAAAAAGGATGCTAAGCCTAGATTACTACGCTGGATCCTTTTACTTCAAGAATTTGATTTGGAGATTCGAGATAAGAAAGGCACCAAAAATGTGGTCGCTGACCACCTTCCAAGGCTTGAATATCTAAAACCAGATATTGTTCCTATCAATGATGATTTCGCATATGATAGATTAGTATGAGCAGTTAGAACCATCCATGATGATGATCCTGAAACATATTTAGAATTAGACATTGAAAAAGCTTTTGTAGTGACAACCATACCTTGGTACGCAGATTTTGTTAACTATCTAGTTGCTGATATCATACCACCTGATCTAAATTACCAACAGAAGAAGAAGTTCTTTCATGACGTGAAACACTTCTATTGGGACGAACCCCTTCTATTCAAGAGAGGCGCAGATGGCATTTTCGTCGCTGTGTCCCTGAAGAAGAAGTATAAACTATAATTAAGCATTGTCACTCTTCACCATATGGTGGACATCTAGGCTCATCCAAAACATGCGCTAAAATACTTCAAGCAGGTCTTTTCTGGCCAACTTTATGGCGCGATGTTCATGCCTACATTGTAAGATGTGACAGATGTCAAAGCACAGGAAACGTCTCAAGAAGAGATGAAATGCCTCTGAGAAATATTCAGGAGGTAGAGTTCTTCGATGTATGGGGTATAGATTTTATGGGACCTTTTCCATCTTCGATGGGAAACAAGTATATCTTAGTAGCTATTGATTACGTATCCAAATGGATTGAAGCTATAGCTTTACCCACAAATAATACTCGTGTAGTCATTAAACTGTTTAAAAACAATATATTCTCTAGATTTGGAGTACCTCGATTAGTAATAAGCGATGGAGGATCACACTTCATATCTAGGATATTCGAAAACCTTTTAAAGAAATACGGAGTTAAACACCGAGTAGCCACACCTTACCACCCGCAGACTAGTGGACAAATAGAAGTACCAAATAGGGAAATAAAACAAATCTTTGAGAAAACCGTATCAATTTCTAGAAAAGACTGGTCCTTAAGACTACAAGAAGCCTTGTGGGCTTATAGAACCACTTTTAAAACCCCTATAGGAACAACCCTGTATCAATTAGTCTACGGAAAGTCTTGCCATTTACCCTTTGAGCTTGAACATAAGGCCTACTGGGCCATAAAAGCTCTTAATATGGATTACTTAACAGCCGGAGATAAACGCATTCTAGATATTCACAAATTAGAAGAGTTACGCCGAGATGCTTATGAAAATGCCGTAATATATAAAGAAAGAACCAAAGCATGGCACGACAAAAGGATTGCCAAAAAAGAGTTCAACGTAGACGATCCTGTACTTCTTTTCAATTCTAGGTTACGATTGTTTCCAGGTAAGTTACGCTCGAGGTGGACTGGACCCTATGAGGTCACCAAAGTCCTGAAATCTGGAGCATTTGAAATTGCAAATCATTCATGTAGTCCCTTTTTAGTAAATGGACAAAGATTAAAACTCTACTATGGAGGTGATATCCCTACCTACTACTCAGGTCACACTCTGATAGACCCACCTATAGCAACATCCACAACGTAAGTTTTTTCAGTCGTCCAGCTAACGACGTTAAACAAGCGCTGCGTGGGAGGCAACCCACGGTTTTCTTTTCATTATTTTTATTTATGCATATAATTTATTTCAGAAAAAGAAAAAGATTTATTATATTAACTAGACTGACTTATGAAATGTCTATGTTTACAGGTTACAGATCACATCATCCCAGATATTCTATACTAACTTTCTTTTCAAGATGCAGAGCTATGATGACATGCACATCGTGTTCAGAGATGACTCACAGAGGAAGAAATATGTAGTCCTTTCTGAGAGACCGATACTACCCACTAGGTACCCTGACCCAAACTGTCTAACAACCTTAGGTATTGAGGCCAGTGTGAGGTACCTTTGTCACCAGCTCCAGTGGGATGAGTATTCTGAAGCAATGAATGTAACCTATAAGCATTTAACCTTAGAGTTCCTCAGTTCACTCATTTATGACCCCTACAGTGGAAGAGGTTATAACAGTGGAAGCATTAGATTCAGACTATTTGGAAATGAGTACACCCTTAGCCACAGAGATTTTGCTAGAATACTTGGTTTTCAGTGTGGCTTGGATGCAATCCATTTTATGCATGAAACCAATGTTATGCAAGATGAACTTGATAGATTCTGGAGAAAAATCACCGGTGGAGGAGGACCTGATCCTTCCACCCAATTAGTAAACAAAATCCACAATCCAGCTTTCCGTTATTTCCAAATGATCCTAGCCGAGACTTTCTTTGGTAGAAGTGAAACCGAGAACCAGGTTACTGCAGAAGAGATTCTGATGCTCTTTTGCACTACTGAGTCACGCCCTTTAGCCAGTGGTAATTTTCTTATGTATAACCTATACTTAACTGCTGGATCTTCCAAAGGACTTATCCATGTAGGTGGCACTGTTACACATATATCTTATGCCCTAGGTCTAGCCAACAAGCTAACTCACCTTACCTCCCATTGTGGCTACGCCTTAATTGACATTAATCATTGCCTTGACCGTGGCCTTATCAGGAGAGCATTCTTTAGTGCCGATAACTATAAGCTCTTGATAGACAACGAAGTTGTTCACTACTTTGGTTTGTCAAACCACACCCGGACAAGTATCCATGACAAAGCTAACTGGTCATACGCTTTGGAAGGCCAAGACGAGACACCCATCCGACCTAGGAACCCACCTGTGCCTGAGTACCACCCTACACCCTATCCTGAAAGGACTACTGTCTATTCCTCTAACGTTAATCTGCAACGCAGGGACATATATTCAGAGTTTGATGCTATGCGCAAGGAAATCATTTCTCTTTGCGAAGAATGCACCGAGCTCACCTTACAAATACAGATCTCAGACGCAACGAATGCTTCATCATATGATCTTTTATATCAGGAGATTTGTGATCTCAGACGCCAGCTTGCAGAAGCACGGGCACCTTGTCCTCACATGAGTCAGGATGTCCACCGACAATCTTTCTAATATTCAGGAGTTCTGGGACATAGCGCACACTTTGTGTGGAGAGAATTACCACATGCTTATTATGATAGTTTATTTTTACATTTACCGCATTTTTATCATTTCCGTTATTATCATCAGACTATTAGTAGATTTTATTTTCCATCGTTATTATTACTAGACTCATTGCAACCATATGTTATATGCGAGTGTTATATTATTTCAAGTTATAATAAATATCTATATTATTCCAATCTATTGGTAATATTTAAAGGATTTATTTTATTTATTCTCATAATTTTAAAACTCTTTAGAATTACTAATATAATTATTATTTCTACATCCATATTTTCCAAATATATAAAAATAAAAAAATAAATAAACAAAATATTCTCTATGTTTCTTACATGTACCAATATGCTATAGACACCCCAAGGAGTGATACATGGACCGGCAAAGCCCAAAAACTGTGCCAGCCCAATTTACACAGTCCGCGGACGCGGACCCCTACTTGGCGGACGCGGAGGCTTCCTGGGATTTAAATGGACTAGAATAGTAAAACCTCTATTTTTGCCACTCTCTTCATCTTCCACCTCCAATAATTTCGATAGAGCTGTCACATACCACCCGACACCGCAGTCGAAGTCATCGTCCCAAACGTTCAGAGCACGGTGGAGATGGCCCCAGTGGCCGACATGATTAATTGTCAAGTTTCACCTATCCCTTTCTCACTTTTATCGAAACATTGAGGAAAATGTTCGGTTTAAGTGTGGGAGGATATATTTACTGTTTTTAGTTGTCTTTACTATTTCTATTTTATTTACTACTTTCACATGTGCTTGACGAGTCATTTCGTGTAGTTTGTCTATTTCCCAATTCTTGAGCCTTAACAAAAAAAATTGTGTCAAAGAAAACAACATTTATTTTGAAAATTTGGGCTATTAGGACAAGTAAGTATCATTTGCAAAGGCTTGGGAAAACTTTTTGAAAAATCGATATCGTTTTTACACCGTAAGTTCCTTAAATATAGGAGCCTATCCAGTTTGTTTTATACGGTGGCCTTAAAATCTCACCCTTCACCACTTACCCTTAAGTAGTTTATTCTAGCAGTCAGCACCATCTTAGCCATCGCTAAGTGACAAACCGATGCAAATAGGTAAGATCCTGCAAAAGAAAAAGAAAAGAGAAAGAAAAAAAATCCAAGAAGATGCTAAAGTATCTTTAGAAAAATTGCAAGAAATTTTTTTTTTAAAAAAAGAGAAAAAAATTGCAAAAAGTATCAAATTTTTTGATAATAATAGGATCAGGATTACCACAAGTTATGTTCACCATGCGAGTGAAAGATAACGAGCTTAATGTGACTGCACCTGAATGAAAAGGGGTAAGAAAGGAATGAGTAAGATAGGCCTAAGTATAACATCACGGTTTGGATTGGTTTGTATAGGAGAGGAACTTATGCCCGCAAATCGCGGAAAGTGTCATTACGATACCCTTAGTTCATGAGTTAGTACCTACTGATGCATCATTGATCAAACTTAAGTCTTTAGCCTAGATAAGATACTTGTATGTTTGTTGTTTTTCTTTTTTATAAGAGTTTGGTTGAGGACAAACAAAGGTCTAAGTGTGGGAGAATTTGATAACACTAAAACACATTGTATATTTGACTTCAATTGCACATGTTTTTAGTTGTTTATTTGTTATTTTCCCTTGTTATTATGGTATTTTGTTTTACTTTCAGATACATGGCCTGATTTGAGCTTGCAGTGAAGAAACGACGCAAAATGGAGCTAAAACGGAGATTTCCTGGGCAAATTGTACAGTAGCCGTTTCACTCAGCGAACGCCATAGAGGACGCCATTTGAGTAGTAGGTTTCGCCCACATTCCAACGGTCACAAAAGACGTTTTATTCCTCTTACACACTCGGCTGGCGCAGAGAGAGAGTCGGCGGGCACCGACCCTTGTAACAGAAAAATGGTCAGAAATGGTAGAAGCAGTTACACACGAAGAAAATTATTATTTAACCATTTTTTCATAACGTCGTGTGGCAGTTACAGCTTCATGACCACTATAAATAGGCCTTGTATTTTCACTTTCATTTCATCTAATCCTAGTTTCCAACCTTAGGCACAAAGTTCATTTTGTAAAGCAATAATCCGTCACATCGAGGGGTTATTGCACTATCGTTGTTAGTTAGATTGGAGCAACCATAGTTAGAAGTTATTTACATTCAAAGTTATTTACTTTCCCGCAATTTACTTTCCAGCTCTGTACCAGATCCAGTCTCCACTTTGGAGCAGGTTTCTTTTATAAATTGCATTTTATTATATTCCGTATCGCTTTTATATTCGTTTATTTTCCTGCACTGCTTTACATTCATTTATTTTCTGTCTCTGCCCTTACTTTGTTATTTTAAGTTTCTGTGTGATCTGTTTATCTTTCGGAACTGAACTCAAGCGTGACACTTGTATTCATTCTCTCAAAATATACTCTCACACTTTGCACGTTTTTATCTTACAAATGCTTTACTTTGCAAACCAATTTATGGTTATGTTTTTAGTTACCATGTCCAGCTAAATCCCTTGTGCTGGGATGTGAGGATCGTCGTTCCAATGGTACTCCACATGTCATCTCTTTAGAAATACTTTAGGGGCTGTTTTTGATTTTAACTAAACTCTTCTGAACTTCAATTGATCGGTCATTTCGTAAATGAGACCGTGTTTTTGTTTGCGTAATGACTGTGACTAGATCGGGTAAGATCGAAAGTCGTCCGGCATTTTAGAAAAGAGTTTGTTAGTTGTTAATTGATAAATACAGCGGAAGCACTTTATTGATTAACTAGGAAAGTTTTATATTATTATAAAGAGGTTTTAAACTATTTGCGGACGCGTTTATAGACTTAGGATCCGGTTGGCCGAGCATATGCCGGAAACCCTTTGGTATAAAATATTTTCAATCGAAAGCACTTTTTAACTAAGTCTTAGAGGTAATTACATAAAAAAGGACTTTATCACTTTAACGCAGAGAGCGACCGGTGCAGCGTGAGCGGCTGGTATAGATTAAAGGTTAGGTCTGGTTCCGATCACGCTAACGCGGCGAATCCTTTTTAATTAACTCTTTTTCAAAGAAAAAACATTGCCCCGTAGGTGTTACTATTTAGATGATAGGAGTATTGTTTGATTGATGTGAATTACATTCCAGTATAGTATTTATCTGATTTAATTCTATTTTCGTTCTATAGAAAACTTTTACCCTGATATTTATTAGCCTTAGATAAACAACGTAACAATAGTAATCGATAGATTGACATTGGTCTTTGTGGGATCGATAAATCTTTTATATTACTCTGACATAATCCGTATACTTGCAGATAACACGCATCAATATTAAGAAGAGCATTCTTGAAGAAGGACATCGAAGTAGGTTGAGCATTCATCCCGGTGCTACGAAGATGTACCGGGATCTGAAGAAGTTGTTTTGGTGGCCAGGTATGAAGAAGGATGTCGCAGAGTTTGTTTATGCGTGTTTGACTTGTCATAAGTTGAAGGTCAAGCATCAGAATCCTTTAGGTATGATGCAGCCGTTGAGGATTCCAGAATGGAAATGGGATAGTATTTCCAAGGATTTTGTGGTGGGATTGCCGAAGACGGTTAAGGGAAATGATTCAATTTGGGTGATCGTGGATAGATTAAATAAGTCGACTCATTTCTTGCCGATGAAGATTAATCATTCCATGCAGAAGCTAGCCGAGATGTATATTGAGGAGATTGTGAAGTTACATGGGGTACCTTTGAGTATTATGTCGGATAGAGATCCGAGGTTTACGTCGAGGTTCCGAAAGAGTTTGCAAGATGCGTTGGGTACTAAGTTGAGGATGAGTTATGCCTATCATCCTCAGACGAACGGTCAGACAAAAAGGACTATCCAATCTTTAGAGGATTTGTTGAGGGTTTGTGTGTTGGATCATGGAGGATCGTGGGATAGCTATTTACTGTTGATTGAGTTCACGTACAATAATAGTTTTCATGCTAGTATTGGAATGGCACCCTATGAAGCTCTGTATGGGAGAAAGTGTAGGACTCCGTTGTGTTGGTATGAATCGGGCGAAAGTGTTGTACTCGGACTTGAAATTATGCAAGAGACGATTGAGAAGATTAAGAAGATCCAAGAGAGGATGAAAGCTTCGCAGAGTCGTCAGGAGAGCTACCATGATAAAAGGAGGAAAACACTTGCATTCCAAGAGGGAGATCATGTGTTTTTTAGAGTGACGCCAGTGACTGGTGTGGGTCGAGCCTTGAAGTCTAGAAAGCTCACTCCACGTTTTGTTGGTCCATATCAGATATCGCAGAGGATAGGAGAGGTAGCCTATTGTCGTACCTCGAAAAAATCGCTTAAATCAAAGACACGACCCTTCGCGAGAAAGGCGCGGAAAACGGTTCGACAGAGTCACCACCGAACTTTATTTATCCCAAAAGAGGGAAAGGGAAATATCGAGAAAACCTTTAACGAGAAAGATAAGAACATGGTCGTCGCAACCACATTCCGGGTTCGGGAGTCGGTTACGTGAGGGGAAGGTACGCGCACCCCCTCACGTCCGTTGTACTCAACGGGAACCTCTTAGTTTGATTTGTGAGGAAATGTTAGCTAAGCTTGTTTGTTTTCTTCTCAACGATATATGCGAAAAGGTAAAGTAAAAGGTTTCGGTTACTAAGGGAAATGAGGTGGTTTTAGGATAGGGTGCTCGGCAAGATCATCGCGACCTCGGGCCTACGTATGCTCATTCGGACGAGAATGAGAAATCAGAGCAATCGTAGTTCGACCACGGGAAGGGATAGAGGGAAGACGGAAGATGGAGGGAAGGTAGACGCAAATGGTGGAAAAAGAAAAAGTGTGCTCGCCAAGATCATCGCAATCTTGTGCCTACGTATATTTACCCGGACGAGAATAAAGAATCAGAGCAGTCGTAGTTCGTGGTACGCCCACGAAAAGAACGGGGTTAGGGTTTAAATTTTAGGAGACGAAAGATTGAATGACATACAACCCAAGGGGCGTGCCTCGAGAGCAGTCACTCAAGAATCCAAGGAATGCTAGACTCAAAGAACTCAGTTCTTCCGTGAGTTGATTGCGAAAATGTTTGATAATGGTTAAGTTTTTTTAAGACGAAAGGGTGAATGAATAACAACCCAAGGGCGTGCCTCAAGAGCCAATCATTCGAAGATTCAAGGAATGCTAGATTCCAAGAATCTCCTCCTTTCTTAGTTGATTAAAAAAATAGTTGGAAAAAGATTGGGTCGAATTGGGTAAGAAAAGCGGTGAGGATCGATACTAGTCCCTAGGGGTGCTCCTAGTAACAAATCCTACGAACTGTGCAAGTGTACATTTGATGACGAGGCAAAAGGCACTCAACTTACGAGAATGTTTTGAAGAGTGGCTCGACGACGAGTCGAGAATTGGTTTGGAAATGATTTGGTTTGTTAAGTGTTTTAGGGAGAATGACGATTATTCGATAAACGAGACGTCGGCCTCGCAACCAATTAATCGGGGCATTATTGGAATGCTAGATCCCAACGACACCTTTTTCATTCGATTGATTTACGAAATATTGTTTGATGAACAATGAAAGTACCACGTGGAATGCTAGACCCCAATGGTATTTCTTTGTCCAAATAGTTAAGACGAGTGTTTTAGGAGCGAAAGGTCGAGTGATCACCACCTAAGGCGTGCGCCCCAATGGTGGTCACTCAAGAACCCAAGAGGTGCTAGACCTCAAGAATTCAGTTCTTTCGCGATTTAATTAAGAAAAATGGTTTGAATATGTGTTGAGTATTTTGATCGGGAAGTAAGCGTTTGAACAAATGAAAATGGTTAGATAAGCATGAATATGAATATGATATGGATATGAATAAGAATGAACGATAATATAATCGATATAATATTAACAAGGTATAACATAACATAAAATTGGTCTCGTCTTAATCGGAATTTATTCGAGAAAATCGATAATCAACGATTTTTGACTTTCATTGACCAAAAGTGAAAATAAAAGAATATAAATCGAAATAGACATAAAAATCGGTCTCGTCTTAATCAAAATCTTAAATCGATAATCGATAAGTTATGACATTAGACTTTCATTGACCCAAAAATAAAATGAAATAAAAATAATGAGAAAACAAAATAATGTTTGAAGATAATTAGCAAAATATCAAATAAAATATTTACAAAAATATTATCAAGAAATTTCTTTTTAGCAAAATGATATTAACAAAGATTTTTTTAACCAAATAATTTTAAAGAAAAGTTTAGTAAAAATTGAAAGAGATAATTAACAAAATTCTAAATTAAAATTTCTAATCCAAAAAAAAAAAAACTCTAATACTAAGAAAATAAAATTAATAATCCTAAGATTAAAAATTCTGTTAAAATAAAAAAACTAAACTTAAAATTAAAATTTACTAATCTAAAGTTTGAAAAAGTTACTAAGGTTTAAACATTAATCTTAATATTAAACTAATCCTAATACTAAATAAAAAAAAAACTAAAAAGAAGGGTGTAATGAAGGGAAATGGGTCTGAAGCCCAGATCAAAATCCTGCAGGCCCATGGGGCACTTCATCATGAAGGCAGGTCGGGTTCACACCCGAACCCGGTTTAGCTTAAAGGAAAGGGAAAATGGTTTGGAAACCCTACGTAGAGGCTTTCAAACTCCCTTAAAACATAAAACACGCTCTGAAACAGACATAATGGAGGAGGCGTTTCTCAATCAACATGGAAAAGAAAGATACGATTCAGAAAAGAGCGGACTTGTTTGATCATTCTAAGTTTCAGGCTCAACCTCTCACTCATCTTGCGATTCTCTCATGGGTGTTCTTTGCGGCGGTTCCCTTCGACTTCTCTATCTCAAATCGCGGCGGAAGAATTTGGAAAGGTTATGGACCCGGTGTTCTCTTGTCTTCGGTGTTATGGTGGTTTGATGTTGTGAGGTTGGAGACAATGAAGATGATTGAAGCAGGTCGGAAGCTCCGATGAAAAATGGACGATGATTTGGGTTTTTATTGGTTTATGGGGCTTGAAAGTATTGATGAGTTGTAGTTTACTGCAAGTTTGTGAAGGTGAGTTGTTTCTCTCTTTTTTGGTCTTTCAAATCTCTCTTTCTATTTCGGATGAATCCGGGTTTGATTGGGTGTGTTTGGTTATGGGTGTTGTTGTTGTAGTTTCAAGGGAGAAAAAGGGTAAAGAAACGGTTGAATGGATTCTGAAGGGTTTGATTTTGGATGGAAAGGTTAAGGGAGATTGAAGGGATTCGTGTGTTGCCGTTTGGACTTGTGTTTTGAGGAAAATTTTCACCGCATATCAGTGGCTTCTTCCCCCTTTATCGATCTCCCCCCCCCCCCCCCTCTCTTTTATATTGTTCTCCTTCCTTTTAAAACCAAAATTTCTCCTTTTTTTTTTTTGAATTTTTCTAATTTAAAATCTTGCTCTCTATGCTATTGATAAGTCTTTTTCGTGGCAGATTAGCGTACATCATATGGTAACAGCAGGGAGGCTATGCGTTTGTTGTGCAGATGGTGTCATAACTCATAATGCTCAGTTTTTTCATGTTTTGGTGAAACTGGTTTTGCTGAGAAATTTTGGCAGGTTTTGTCTCATTGTGGCAGTCTTGGTTGATGCAATTTTGGCGCAAGGACTTGGATAGGAGGTTGTTTTATCTGGTGTGGAGAAGTCGTTTTCGTAATGCTGTGGTTTGGCTTTGTGTTGTTGTTGTTCTGTTGATAGCAGTATTATGCACTGGTTTGTTGGAGTGGTGGTACGGGCTTGTGCAGAATGTGTATGTTTAGTTTTGGCTTCATAACTTTTTTTATAATTTTGGTAACATGGGCTTTTTCTATAAGTGGACTCTTTGTTGTAATTGAAATTGGGTCATACTTTGTAATTGACCTCCCTTATTATTTTTTGTCATTTTTCCATGAGTATAATTTTTTGTAGAACTTTGGTAGAAATTGATTTGGACTTGATTTTTTTATGAGCTTTGAACCATTATTTGCACCCTCTAAATTTCCTTGAACCAATTTCCTTGAACTTGAACTTAATTAAAGACTTCCATGAATAATATTATGACAATATCAATTGGATCCAAATTGTACACCATATGCCTTGTAATCAATTCTTGAGAAACGAAATCAAAATTTAATCCCATTTAAGATATGTCATGCTTCAATCGAATCCAAGAATTTCACTTAAAGCCAAGTTCCAACCATCTTTGAATTCTTCTCGATTCAATGCCTTGAATTAATCTTGAAACTAGAAGGTAAAGGCTTGACATGTGAACTACATTGCCCCAACACCTTAATTTGAAACGAACTGGATCCTGATGATTCTCAAATCATCAAGCAATTGAATTTCACACAACCTGATAACTTGATCCGCACGCAGATAATCTGAACTGGCACATAAACCCTGACTGAAACTTCAAACACATCCACTTGAATCAATCACACTCAAGTCTTGACCTTGAAACACGTTTTGCCTGACCATTAAACCTCAATCACTACAACAACCAGAGATAACATTTTTTTTGAATTTTCTGAATGATAATTAGTGGGTGGATTGTATAGATGAAAGTTATACACAGGTAGGACAAATTTGGGGTATGACAGATGCCCATATCTAATTGGCTTAAACTGAGTTAGATGAACTGCTATGGCGTTCGGTCTTTCGAGGTATAAGACAATTAGATATAAAAGACCACAAATTTACCCGAAAGAAAGAAAAGGATTGGAAAGTTGAAATACAAGAAATCTGACACCAAAAGGATGACAGACCTATCACCAAGAGTATGATAGTGAACAGACACACACACAGACCCTTCCACCAAAAGGATGGAAATGAGGTCAAAGCCTGCTATTACCGACGAGATAATAGGGCACACACGCACAACCTGCTATTACCGCGAGATAATAGGGCACACACACACACAGAGACCCTTCCACCAAAAGGATGGAAATGAGGTCAAAGCCTGCTATTACCGACAAGATAACAGGGCACACACACATAGACCCTTCCACTAAAAGGATGAAAATAAGGTCAAAGCCTGCTATTACCGATGAGATAATAGGGCACACACGCACAGTCTGCTATTACCGACGAGATAATAGGGCACACACACACAGACCCTTCCACCAAAAGGATGGAAATGACGTCAAAGCCTGCTATTACCGACGAGATAATAGGGCACACACGCACAACCTGTTATTACCAAAAGGATAATAGGGCACACACACACAGCCTGCTACTACCAAAAGGATAGTATGGCACACAACACAGCCTGCTACTACCAAAAGGATAATAGGGCACACACACACAGCCTGCTACTACCAAAAGGATAGTATGGCACACAACACAGCCTGCTATTACCAAAAGGATAACATGGCACACACACAGCCTGCTACTACCAAAAGGATAATAGGGCACACACAGTCTGCTACTACCAAAAGGATAATAGGGCACACACACACAGCCTGCTACTACCAAAAGGATAATAGGGCACACACACACACAGCCTGCTACTACCAAAAGGATAATAGGGCATACACACACAGCCTGCTACTACCAAAAGGATAGTATGGCACACAACACAGCCTGCTACTACCAAAAGGATAATAGGGCACACACATAGGCTGTCACTCACCAAAAGGATGACACACAGACCAAGGGTTTATGGATCGGCGACACCAAAAGGATGACGGATCAAAACAAGCTACTATCCCTAAAAGGATGATAGGAACTTCTTATTCGTGAGGACCAACATCAAAAGGATGAAGGTTGAATTGACATGGTTTCGGCTATCACCAAAAGGATGATAGAAAAGTTTTTATTTGAGGGTTACCAACACCAAAAGGATGTAGGTTGAATTGAGTTGATTGGGTTTGGCTATCACCAAAAGGATGATAGTAAGGCAATTGACAAAAGGTCAAGTTTGCTGGGGATGTGATGAGATTTATTTGGAGACATAAAGAAATCAATGAGAAGAGCCCACGAAAAGGAAAGGGAAACAGTGAAAAATGGAGAAGGTAACCCGCCAAGATCTACGCAATCTTGTGCCTACGTGTCTTTACTCGGACGAGAATAAAGAATCAGGGCAGTCGTAGTTCGACTTGAAGAAAAGATTCAATGAGGAACGCCCACTGACTCGGAGGAATATTTATTGGTTGGGATAAGGATGACGACCTCAGCAACAAAAAGTTGAGGAACACAACCCAATGAGAATGCACGCTGACTTGCTTGGAGATCACAACTTCATCAACAGAAGGTTGAAGACTTCATGGGGGAGGCCCATGAACTTGAAGAAGATGCCCCTGACTGGGCTGGAGATCGTCTTGAGCTTGTCTTGTTTGACCAAAGGTTAAAAACAACTTCGTGAGGAGCGCCCACGGACTTGCAGAAGATGCCCCTGGCTGGGCTGGAGATCGTCTTGCTTAACTTGCTCAACAAAAAGGTTGAAAGCTTAGTGAGGAACGCTCACGGATTTGTTGAAGATAATGCCCCTGGCTGGGCTGAAGATCGTCTTGAAAATCTTGAAATTGATCCTGGATCTTACGCATGTATGAATGCTTGATTTTGTAAGGTTGTGCAATGCAAATGCTGACGCGCGGAGATGCAAGTGCTGGGGAAGTATAATTTGGTTTTTTGGGATGCATATGATGCAAATGATGTTGAATACGATGCGGATGATGCATATGATTGCAGATGGGAGATTGGATATGTTTGTGAAGGAAGCCAGCATGGTGGTCTTTTGGTAGTTGCTAATGCGGATTGGACTTTTGGGCGATGGGAGGGATTTGATTTCCTCGACATTCAGTTCGTTGAAGACGCCATGATTGAAGCAGACGAATATGCTCTCGAAGACTCAAGTTTGATTGCTTGATGATAAGTCGTTTCTGAGAAGACCACGACTCTGTGCTTGATGATCAGGATTGTTTGCTGCAATGAGTTTTCCCCCAGTCTGAACATGGTAATGGTCTGTCCCTGATTAACCAGTTCTGAAGTGGTCTGATATTTGGAAGATGAACTTTGATGTGCTTTGAGGTAACTTGCCCCTGATTGAGCTGTTGAAGGGTTTGCCCCCTGATTGAGCTGTTGAGGTAGTCTTGCTTCGGGTTGGCACCGCTGAAAGTTCAAGTTCCTCTTTGATTGCCCCTTGTTGGAATTGCTTTGATGCCTAACACTGATTTGCAGTTAAAATTGCACCTTCACAAATGGTAATCTTAATGTAATACTCATGCAAGTTTTGAAAAAGAGTCGTTTATTCGAGTGTCGTGATAGTGAGACGAATGGACCGTTAGCCCAAACGTGTGCTGATTTTGATGGTGTGAAAGATATAGCAAGGAGAATGGCACCAATGTTGAAGATTAGCAAATATGGGGAGTCAGTTTACGCAACCTTGCGATAATATGCTTTCAGAATATAAGGCTCAAAACTTGGTTTGTACCCACCCCTTCTTCGTGATGACCTCTAGTCCTACGTTCAGTTAATTCTGCACATGTTTGCCTTCCAAAATGGTTGACGGTGTAAGAGTGATGATTCAAGGTTTGCTCGACATGGCAGTCACCTTATTTTGTTTTTGATGGATGTTAGTGACCCTTTGAGATGGTGGTCACTGAATCTTATTTTGTTTTTGTTGAGGATTCGAGGGCCTCTTTTGATTTTGTTTTTTATCCCTATCTTTTGCATGGACTAATTTCGCTTGTCGAGTCCATCAGGGTAGCCTTGATTTTTGCCTAAGTCTCCTTTGAGGTGCTCGACTTAGCAGGCTTTTGATTTTTTTTTTTTTTGGTTTTGTTGGATGATTGTGACTACCAAGTCGTGGTTATTGATGAACAACTGTCTTGTCTTTTGGATTTTGCTTTGTGATTTGAGTGCGTAATTGGGTTAATTGAACACTACCTTGCCCCAGGTTGAGTGTAAGGGTTTGAATATCCGAAAGAAACTACTACTTCTAGGCTCAAAGTGGTTTTCTAGGGATTAACTCCTTGTCTCTCTAGTGCTCGGGGGTTGAAACAATGCCTGTACATCATCAGCGGGATTCTATCCGAAAGCATACGTTTTGCAATTGTGGGTATTTCGTTTTCATCATCCTCCCTCCGGTCATTGCTAAATGGCAGTTGATAAAGAGAGTGAAGTGGATAAATGTGTCGGTGATTTGCAGTAAATGGAAAAAATGGGTGAATACGACATAACTGATTCAAAACATGCATAGTCAATACATTAAGAAAACCAAATACAAACGACAATGTTCAAAGCATACAGTACTTAAACAAAAGCAAAATAGCAAGAATGCAAATGATGGGATGGAAACATGACTGCCTTCTTCGGGGAAACTTGAACTTGACTTAACTTGATTTGACTTGGCTTGATGCTGACACTAGTTTGGCGGCGGTAAAGGGTTGTTGATGAAATTTGCAGCCCTCCCATTGAACGTGAGAAACTTTGAGTCGATCATGTCTTGAACCTTGTGTTTGAAAGCTCTGCAGTCCTCGATCGTATGCCCTAGAGCACCCTTATGAAACTCACAATGAGCATTAGCATCATAATCTGGGGGAATGACAGTTGGAGGGGCCAGGTCCCTGGGAGTGATTGCCCTCTTCTCCATTAATTGAGCAAAGATCTGAGCATATGATGTTGGCAGACGATCAAAGTCTCTATCAGACCTCCTTGTCCTTTGCTGATTAGGCTGACGTTGTTGAGCAACTCTCTATTGTTGATTTTGAGGAGGATATTGATACCCTTGTTGATTGTAGGATTATTACTGAGGAGTCTGTTGCTGAGGCATTGGAGCTCGAACGGCCTGAACCGTTGGCTGATAAGGCATTAGAGCGTATTGCGCAGCAGCAATATACGAATACTGGAAGTATGGCATTTGAAAAGGCATTGGAGGGGGAGCTTGTTAAGCTTGCCCTTTCTGAGCAGATACAACATTTATTTTGCCCTCTTTTTTCTTGTATCCATTGTTGAAAGGTTTCTTGGCTTGAGACTGACTGCTAGAACCTCCTTGGATCTTTCCACTTTTCAGACCTTCTTCAATTCTCTCACCGACAATTACCAAATCAGAGAATCCGGCAGAAACATTACCAATCAATTTCTTATAGTATTGGCCTTGCAAGGTACCCATGAATATGTCAATCAGTTCACGATCAACAAGAGGTGGATGCACTCTTGCAGCTAGCTCTCTCCAGCATTGCGCGTACTCCTTAAAGGATTCGTTGTCCTTTTGAGCCATACTCTGAAGTTGAGTACGATTCGGAGCAAGGTCAGTGTTGTACTTGTATTGCTTGACAAATGCATCAGCTAGATCATCCCAAGTGTGCACATTGCTACGCTCCAACTGCATATACCATACGAGTGATGCCCCAGACAGACTGTCTTGGAAGTAATGGATCATCAGCTTTTTGTCTTTAGCATGGGCAGCCATCTTGCGGCAATACATCCTTAGATGCATGTGGGGACAACTGAGGCCTTTGTACTTCGGGAATTCTTGTACTTTGAACTTGGGAGGAATGACAACATCTGGCACCAATCACATATCCAAAGCATTCAAAGAAGTTGAGTTGCGTCCCTCCATGACTCAGAATTTCTCAGCTAGATCACGACACATCTTGATGGCTTCAGAATCCTGAGCAGCAGTAGGATTGACAATTAGGATAGCAGTATGGTAGTTCTGTACCTCATCATACTGATCTACCAGATTTTCTCCAGCATGAGGAATAGGAATCTGAGTGACAACAGGTTGAGCTTGCGGAATAGCTCCAACAGCAACTCCATATGTTGGAAGTGGTTGAGTAGTGGCTCCTTCAGCGGCAGGAGTGAAGTTCATTGGTATCCCATAATTGATAGGGTTGGGAACAGGAACTGAGAGCCTTGAGCGTGACCCTTGCACAGGCACAGTGTTGTTGGCAGCAGCGGCTTCACGCAGTTCTTTTTCTCTTCTGGCCATCATGATGGCTTCAAGAATCTGATCGATTTTTCCCTTCATAGAGTCCAATTCCTCTTTGAAGGTAGCTTGCTCTTGCTGAATCTACTACACCGTTCTTCTTGTGTTGGCTCGAGTTGCGTACTGGTGTCGAGGAATCAGCTTGATTTACTGGAGAAGGAAGGAAGTTGAGGTGAGATTCTGAGGTTGAAAATGCAATGCAAGATGCATAACAGATGCAATGCAATGACATGAGATACAATGCAAGATGCAAGACCCAGGATCGCAAAATTTAACAACTTCAAACATTTCTGAGGTTGGCCGTTCACGGGTAGATGACTAAAGTCTATGATCAAAGAAACCCTATAGGTAGGCTCTATGAGGAAAGTTCTATGTTCTTTACCCACAAACCCACTCACAGGATAGTTTCTACGTTGACGGATAAGGTTCCTAGGATTACGGACACAAATCGCATCAATGCCACGCAACAGGCTAGCTGCGTTACAACGATAATGACGACAAGGTCTCCCTTGAGCGGGGTCTTCATGCTAGGCGCACAAGGAGCGAGTCCTTGGAGACTAACACTACACGACCACTAATATAGAACTTGGTTCTAAGAGTGGTTCATAAGAGTCACGGACCCTTCATGAATCAAGTCGTGCAACAGGCTAGCTGTGTTACAATAGGATCTACAAAAAGGTCTACTCTAGGGAAGCTTTCATGCTAGGCACGCAAGGAGCGAGTCCTTGGGGACTAACACTACTCGACATCCAATTCTAAACTATGTGTTCTCTCTGCTTTTACCAAATCTCGGCTGTAGAGCTTTACTCATGATATCATCCCAAGATCCAACAGATAAGCATAATAATGAGCATATAAAAGCCATAAGAGAACAAATACGTAAACGAGAAGTAAAAAAGCAAACGAAGATAACGCTCCTCACAAGTCGCTCTAAGATAGGCTTGACTCTCTCTTGCATGGAGCAATTGTCCCCAGCAGAGTCGCCAGCTGTCACACCTCGAAAAAATAGCTTAAATCGAAGACACGACCCTTCGCGTGAAAGGCGCGGAAAACGGTTCGACAGAGTTGCCACCGAACTTTATTTATCCCAAAAGAGGGAAAGGGAAATATCGAGAACACCATTAAAGAGAAAGATAAGAACATGGTCGTTGCAACCACATTCCGGATTCGGGAGTCGGTTACGTGAGGGGAAGGTACGCGCACCCCCTCACGTCCGTTGTACTCTATGGGAACCTCTTAGTTCGATTTGTGAGGAAATGTTAGATAAGCTTGTTTGTTTTCTTCTCAACGATATATGCGAAAAGGTAAAGTAAAAGGTTTCGGTTACTAAGGGAAATGGGGTGGTTTTAGGATAGGGTGCTCGGCAAGATCATCGCGACCTCGGGCCTACGTATGCTCATTTGAACGAGAATGAGAAATCAGAGCAATCGTAGTTCGACCACGGGAAGGGATAGAGGGAAGATGGAAGATAGAGGGAAGGTAGACGCAAATGGTGGAAAAAGAAAAAGTGTGCTCGCCAAGATCATCGCAATCTTGTGCCTACGTATCTTTACCCGGACGAGAATAAAGAATCAGAGCAGTCGTCGTTCGTGGTACGCCCACGAAAAGAACGGGGTTAGGGTTTGAATTTTAGGAGACAAAAGATTGAATGACATACAACCCAAGGGGCGTGCCTCGAGAGCAGTCACTCAAGAATCCAAGGAATGCTAGACTCCAAGAACTCAGTTCTTCCGTGAGTTGATTGCGAAAATGTTTGATTATGGTTAAGTTTTTTTAAGACGAAAGGGTGAATGAATAACAACCCAAGGGCGTGCCTCAAGCGCCAATCATTCGAAGATTCAAGGAATGCTAGATTCCAAGAATCTCCTCATTTCGTTAGTTGATTAAAAAAATAGTTGGAAAAAGATTGGGTTGAATTGGGTGAGAAAAGCGGTGAGGATCGATACTAGTCCCTAGGGGTGCTCCTAGTAACAAATCCTACGAACTGTGCAAGTGTACATTTGATGACGAGGCAAAAGGCACTCAACTTACGAGAATGTTTTGAAGAGTTGCTCGACGACGAGTCGGGAATTGGTTTGGAAATGATTTGGTTTGTTAAGTGTTTTAGGGAGAATGACGATTATTCGATAAACGAGACGTCGGCCTCGCAACCAATTAATCGGGCATTATTGGAATGCTAGATCCCAACGACACCTTTTTCATTCGATTGATTTACGAAATATTGTTTGATGAACAACGAAAGTACCACGTGGAATGCTAGACTCCAATGGTATTTCTTTGTCCAAATAGTTAAGACGAGTGTTTTAGGAGCGAAAGGTCGAGTGATCACCACCTAAGGCGTGCGCCCCAATGGTGGTCACTCAAGAACCCAAGAGGTGCTAGACCTCAAGAATTCAGTTCTTTCGCGATTTAATTAAGAAAAATGGTTTGAATATGTGTTGAGTATTTTGATCGGGAAGTAAGCGTTTGAACAAATGAAAATGGTTAGATAAGCATGAATATGAATATGATATGGATATGAATAAGAATGAACGATAATATAATCGAGATAATATTAACAAGGTATAACATAACATAAAATTGGTCTCGTCTTAATCGGAATTTATTCGAGAAAATCGATAATCAACGATTTTTGACTTTCATTGACCAAAAGTGAAAATAAAAGAATATAAATCGAAATAGACATAAAAATCGGTCTAGTCTTAATCAAAATCTTAAATCGATAATCGATAAGTTATGACATTAGACTTTCATTGACCCAAAAATAAAATGAAATAAAAATAATGAGAAAACAAAATAATGTTTGAAGATAATTAGCAAAATATCTAATAAAATATTTACAAAAATATTATCAAGAAATTTCTTTTTAGCAAAATGATATTAACAAAGATTTTTTTAACCAAATAATTTTAAAGAAAAGTTTAGTAAAAATTGAAAGAGATAATTAACAAAATTCTAAATTAAAATTTCTAATCCAAAAAACAAAAAAAAAACTCTAATACTAAGAAAATAAAATTAATAATCCTAAGTTTAAAAATTCTGTTAAAATTAAAAAACTAAACTTAAAATTAAAATTTACTAATCTAAAGTTTGAAAAAGTTACTAAGGTTTAAACATTAATCTTAATATTAAACTAATCCTAATACTAAATAAAAAAAGAAAACTAAAAAGAAGGGTGTAATGAAGGGAAATGGGCCTGAAGCCCGGATCAATATCCTGCAGCCCCATGGGGCACTTCATCATGAAGGCGGGTCAGGTTCACACTCGAACCCGGTTTAGCTTAAAGGAAAGGGAAAATGGTTTGGAAACCCTACGTAGCCGCTTTCAAACTCCCTTAAAACATAAAACACGCTCTGAAACAGACATAATGGAGGAGGCGTTTCTCAATCAACATGGAAAAGAAAGATACGATTCAGAAAAGAGCTAACTTGTTTGATCATTCTAAGTTTCAGGCTCAACCTCTCACTCATCTCGCGATTCTCTCATGGGTGTTCTTCACGGCGGTTCCCTTCGACTTCTCTATCTCAAATCGCGGCGAAAGAATTTGGAAAGGTTATGGACCCGGTGTTCGCTTGTCTTCGGCGTTATGGTGGTTTGATGTTGTGAGGTCGGAGACAATGAAGATGATTGAAGCAGGTCGGAAGCTCCGATGAAAATGGACGATGATTTGGGTTTTTATTGGTTTAAGGGGCTTGAAAGTATTGATGAGCTGTAGTTTACTGCAAGTTTGTGAAGGTGAGTTGTTTCTCTCTTTTTTTGTCTTTCGAATCTCTCTCTCTATTTCTGATGAATCCGGGTTTGATTGGGTGTGTTTGGTTATGGGTGTTGTTGTTGTAGTTTGAAGGGAGAAAAAGGGTAAAGAAATGGTTGAATGGATTCTGAAGGGTTTGATTTTGGATGGAAAGGTTAAGGGAGATTGAAGGGATTCGTGTGTTGCCATTTGGACTTGTGTTTTGAGGAAAATTTTCACCGCATATCAGTGGCTTCTTCCCCCTTTATCGATCTCCCCCCTCTCTTTTATATTGTTCTCCTTCCTTTTAAAACCAAAACTTCTCCTTTTTTTTTTGAATTTTTCCAATTTAAAATCTTGCTCTCTATGGTATTGATAAGTCTTTTTCGTGGCAGATTAGCGTACAACATATGGTAGCAGCATGGAGGCTATGCGTTTGTATGTGCAGATGGTGTCATAACTCATAATGCTCAGTTTTTTCATGTTTTGGTGAAACTGGTTTTGCTGAGAAATTTTGGCAGGTTTTGTCTCATTGTGGCAGTCTTGGTTGATGCAATTTTGGCGCAAGGACTTGGATAGCAGGTTGTTTTTTCTGGTGTGGAGAAGTCGTTTTCGCAATGCTGCGGTTTGGCTTTGTGTTGTTGTTGTTCTGTTGATAGCAGTATTGTGCACTGGTTTGTTGGAGTGGTGGTACGGGCTTGTGCAGAATGTGTATGTTTGGTTTTGGCTTCATCACTTTTTTTATAATTTTGGTAACATGGGCTTTTTCTATAAGTGGACTCTTTGTTGTAATTGAAATTGGGCCATACTTTATAATTGACCTCCCTTATTATTTTTTGTCATTTTTCCATGAGTATAATTTTTTGTAGAACTTTGGTAGAAATTGATTTGGACTTGATTTTTTTTATGAGCTTTAAACCATTATTTGCACCCTCTAAATTTGCTTGAACCAATTTCCTTGAACTTGAACTTAATTAAAGACTTCCATGAATAATATTAAGACAATATCAATTGGATCCAAATTGTACACCATATGCCTTGTAATCAATTCTTGAGAAACGAAATCAAAATTTAATCCCATTTAAGATATGTCATGCTTCAATCGAATCCAAGAATTTCACTTAAAGCTGAGTTCCAACCATCTTTGAATTCTTCTTGATTCAATGCCTTGAATTAATCTTGAAACTAGAAGGTAAAGGCTTGACATGTGAATTGCATTGCCCCAACACCTTAATTTGAAACGAACTGGATCCTGATGATTCTCAAATCATCAAGCAATTGACTTTCACACAACCTGATAACTTGATCCACACGCAGATAATCTGAACTGGCACATAAACCCTGACTGAAACTTCAAACACAACCACTTGAATCAATCACACTCCAGTCTTGACCTTGAAACACGCTTTGTCTGACCATTAAACATCAATCACTACAACAACCAGAGATAACATTTTTTTTGAATTTTCTGAATGACAATTAGTGGGTGGATTGTACAGATGAAAGTTATACACAGGTAGGACAAATCTGGGGTATGACACCTATCAAATTGCTTTACCGCCGTCACTTGCAAATTTGCATGACGTGTTCCATGTGTCTCAGTTGAGGAAGTACATTCCGAATCCGTCGCATGTGATTCAGATGGATGATGTACAAGTGAGGGATAATCTGACTGTGGAAGCATTGCCTGTGCGTGTCGATGGTCGAGAGACGAAGCAATTACGGGGTAAAGACATAACTTTGGTGAAGGTGTTGTGGGGTGGACCAGCTGGCGAAAGTTGAACTTGGGAACGTGAAGATCAGATGAGGGAGTCGTATCCGACTCTATTTCCTTGAGGTAATTTTCGAGGGCGAAAATCCTTTAAGTGGGGGAGGGTTGTAACACCCCAAATTTCGTAAGAATATTTATTTAATTTATTTAAATATTATATTCGTGAATTTCTGTGGATTTTGGTGTTTCGTGTCGATGTCGGTGTTTTTGTGAAGTTTTGATTATTTAATTAAATAATAGTATATATTACGGAATATATTGTATTATTATTTATTTTAAATAATATTAGAGGAATTAAGGGTAAGACAGACATTTGAGGAGAATTAGTGAGGGCATTATGGAGAAAGCTCAATTTTGAGGCCCAAGGGTTAGGTTGAATATTTAAGGAGGATTTTGAGATGGGGTTCATTTTTTGGTTAACCGTGAAAAAAAGGAGAGCTCTGAGGAAAAAGGGAAAAGACAAAGATTCGTGAAGGTTTCCAAAGGCTCAATAGAGAACACATTGGGTCGACAATCTAAGGTATGGGGAGTAATTGCCTTTCATTGTTTTCATTATAGGATTCGATTGATTGAAGTGTATTTTGGGGTTTTTGAGGGTTTATGGGTTTTTAGATAAACTGATGACTTTGAGGGCATGTTGTGAGATCAATTATTAAGAGTTGAAATAATCAGTAGATTAGACCTTGGGGTTGATTTCCCCGTTGTTGTAGTTTTAACCCGGTGGTGAAGGATTTATGGAGTTTATATGAAGCTTGAGAGTTTTGAAGGTTTAGGGAAATTAAGGTTTCCCGTAGTGTCCTGAATCGACCTAACAGACGTAGGGTTTAGACCTTTAAATTCTGTGATGCATTAAGACTGTTATAGGGATGTTTTGGGGTCATTTGGGACTGTAATCGCAGGTACCTTAGAGGTTGTGGAGCCACTGATGCGTAGCAGCGATTTGCTGTAATCGCAGGTTCGTTAAGCGAACCATCGCTTCACTAGGCGAATGTTCGCCAAGGCTCGCTAAGCGAGCAGCGCAGCAAATGCGCGATAACATGAGTGTGTATACTGAGATGACTCTGGAAAGGAAATGTGGGCTTCGCTGGGAGTTTCGCTAAGCGAAGGAATCAGCGAGGGAGTTCGCTAAGCGAGTCAATCGGCGAATGTGATAGATGATTGTGTTACGATGTTAAGTGTGGGGTCTGTGAGGTTCACTGGCCGCTTTGCTAAGCGAAGGCCACAACGAACAGGTTTGCTAGGTGTAGGTGGCTAATTTCGACGCCAGGAAAATGGTTCAAAAGAAAAGGAAAACATTCGACAATTCGACAATATGATTCGACTGGACATTGCAGCTAGAAAGTTTTCTGACGAAAAAAAGGCAAGTCGAAAGAACACGGTACTTAAAAGAAGCATTGGTAGATTTTTTCCAAGTAAGGAAGGAAGTTTCGACGAAGGAAGATTCAGCCCATTCGACGGGTGTTTTGAATTTCAAATTTCTGGAGGGAGTTTCATTTTGAAATGGGACGCGTGGAACGCATCTAGGAGGCGAATACATGCAGAATGACATTTGTCGCCATTAGGAGAGATAGCTGTTATGGGTAGTTATTTCGTTTGTATATAAATAGGAGATCTTGGTGTTAGATTCGGGGGTGTTCCAAACTTTGTACAAATTACCGCAAATACTCAAAGTAACCGTGCGAGAGAAACGAGTGTTTTGGAAAATGTATGTGTGGGAAACACCAGTTTACCTTTATGCATTTCAATAAAATTTCAAGTTTTCCTTCATTTCTTTATATTCAAGTTATCTTTCACTTCAGAAATTTATTTTGTTTTAGTTTAAGTTTGTTTCAATTACTTTTTCGCCATTACCATGTTTTGTTCTATTAGTCGAAATAATTGTTAAAAGAAATCTTAGAAACATAGAACGAATACATTACTTTTCAAAATCAAACACATTCTCAAAAGCACTTTGTCCTAGGATTTGTTTGGTTGGTCCTGTTAGTAAACTAATTTTCACAAATTAGGAAACCAGAGATTGTTCGCCAAATTCACCAGCGAACAAATTGGCATGCCTAGTGGGACCTAGTGCAGTTGTTTAGTTTATCCTTTTGTTCTTATAATAAATTTTTGGAAGAAAAAGTTTATTTCGTTGTATGATTCTAAGAAGTGGCAAGTTAGCCTTGAACAACGAAGAAAGACCAAAAAGAACAAGAACAAGACGAATGGCGAATCAAAACGCACCTAGTAATCAAAATGTTAACAACCCGACGCCTATTCCTTCGACAGGAGACAATACGGCGTCAGTTTCAGTGTCAGAAGCAATACCATCATCAACGGGGTCAATTCCAGCGTTTTCGGCATCCCAAAATGCGTCCAGTATTTCTACGGGGGGACCCCAAATGCCTCAAATGACCCCACCTCCTATAGGGGGTGTTCATAGGCCATTTGTGACGAATTTTTCAATGCCTCCACATAGTAGAGAACAGCCTTATGGAATGCCAACAACGGTGATGGCAAATTTGCATAATTCGTCCTCATTATATTCTGATCCTTTGATGAATGTTACTTCGCCCCTACAAGGATCAGGGTCTGGTGCAAACCACATAGGCATAATAGGTCAGCCTGTGTCAACGGGATACCAAACTTATATGCCTGCAATCACTAATAATTCTGCACAAGTCATTAGGCAACAAATGGACGAAAGTAACCATGACATGGTGCAGATGTTAACACAACAAATGGGGGCTGTGTTTAATCCTTTAATCCAAAACACCACCCAAACGAACCAGTTATTAGCAGTGCAAATGACGCGCATCGCTGATTTCTTTGGTGTTCCTCAAACCCAACCAAGGGAACAAATAGTTCAGAATCCTAGAGTGGTTGTCGAAGAGGAAACCACAATAAACCAGAGGCCAGCGAATGTTCCTCAAGGAAATCCTAGAAACCAAGAGGTAGTGGTCGAACAGCCTCATATTGAAATTCCCGTCCAACAAGAGCCTAGAAGGGTGTTAGTCCATAGAGACCAAGATGCTGGTGATGTAGTGTAACAATTGCGCCATAACAACATGCCAGCAGAAAATAATTTAGCAGCCATGGTCGAAAGGATTATGGCCATAAATGGTGTGAATGTGGGGCTGCAAAGGCCCAGTTATACATCCCCATTGTCTGAGTATATTCTGCAACAAGAGTTACCCCCAAGGTGGAAAGTCCCCAAATTTACCAAATTCTCAGGGGACACTAGCGAATCCACTATCGAACACATAGCCCGTTACTTGATCGAAGCAGGAGAAATTGCACGCAATGAAAATTTAAAAATGAAATATTTTCCAAGTTCTTTAACAAAAAATGCCTTTACTTGGTTCACATCTTTGCCTGCAAATTCGATCCACACGTGGGGCCAGTTAGAAAGGCTGTTCCATGAACAATTTTACATGGGACAAACAAAAATAAGTTTAAAGGAGTTGGCTAGTGTTAAAAGAAAATTCTCCGAGCCAATTGATGATTATTTAAATAGATTCAGGTTACTTAAGGCGAGATGTTTCACGCAAGTACCTGAACACGAATTAGTCGAAATGGCAGCAGGTGGTCTAGACTATGCGATTAGAAAGAAGCTAGACACTCAATATCTAAGGGATATGGCACAGTTGGCGGATAGGGTAAGACAGGTCGAACGTTTAAAAGCCGAAAAAGCTAGAGTAACGAAAAATAAGAAAGAAAGAGTGGCTTATGTGGGGGTATGTTAAGAAGATGATGATGAGGAGAGCGAATCGTTTAGTTTCGACGAACAAGAAATTGACTTAGCAGAATTGAAACAGGGTCCGCCATACTCTTGTAAAGTATTGGCTCCGGCGAACGGAAAAAACCCAGTCGAACCTGAGAAGAATGATAAGTTTCCTAAAAGGACTTATACATTCGACGTCACTAAGTGTGATGAAATATTTGACTTGTTGGTTAAAGATGGCCAAATGATAGTGCCACCTGGCACCAAAGTGCCTCCCATAGAACAACAGAAAAAGAGAGGTTTTTATAAGTACCATAATTTTTTAGGTCATAAAACATCTCAATGTTTCCTTTTCAGGGATCTGGTACAAAATGCCATTCGTGACGGAAGATTGAAGTTCGGTGACAAGTCGAAACCACCAATGAAGGTTGACTCAAATCCGATGCAGATGGTCGAAGCCCACTATGCTGAACCATCCACAGTGAACATGGTGGAGGTCGAAGAGGGTTATGACTGCAGCTTTGAGATGATAGAAGCCACTGAAGGTTTTGACGCAAATGTGAACACGGTAGAAATCACTGAGATCCCTACAGTCGAAAGTGAGATGGAGGAAATATCTGAAGATTTCGTCAATGAACCAGTGATGATCAAGGTTACTCAATACCTTGACGAAGGAAGCTTGAAGAATTACGTCAGCAAAGAGGCCACTGAAGACCTCAATAATGTAAACAAAGAGGAGACTACTGAGGGTCTCAACTATGTGAAGAATGACGAAACTACTAAGAGTTACGTCGAGAAAGAGAAGGAGACTACTGAGGGTCTCAACTTTGTAAAGAATGATGAAACTACTGAGAGTTGCGTCGAGAAAGAGAAGGAGACTACTGAGGGTCTCAACTTTGTGAAGAATGACAAAGCTACTGAAGGCTTTGTCGAAGACAAGAATAAGGCTACTGAGGGCCTTAATGGAGACAGCGTGGAGATTGGTGTTACTATCAACCAAGCCAATACTGAGATTGGCGAAGGTGTCTCTAAAGTGCACACAAAGACTACTGAGGGTCCTGCGAAGCCAACTGTTTATGGGATTCTACGAAGAACAACAGAGGATCCCAGGGAGAAATACGTGGGTTTTTGTTGCCAACATGACATCAAGAGGCCATCGCCAGAAGGGGATTTCAACCTGGCGAAGAAGAAGCATGAGATTGAGGAGGGACTCACTCTTAAAATGAACAAGTTGAGTATTGGAGATGGATAAACGGCCAATGTGAATATGGTCGAAGTATCCCAGAAAGCTCCAATGCAGACTGACGAAGAGCGCCGTAGAGAGGAATATCAAAAGGTGGCGTACCCTAAAGAGGAAGAGAATCTGATAGAGTTCCTTCAAAGGTGTCAGAAGAAAAAGTCTGAGGTTATGTTGTGCCCCCGTTGTAGTGCCGTGTTTGACAAGAAGGCAGCAGATAACCTTGAGGGAATGGAGAAAGCCAAAAGGAAGGGAAACTGGGGGGCAGTTCCACCTGCGAGAAAGGAGAGGTTCGACCCAAGGCGAAGCGATCAAAATCAGCAAAGGTTTGGGCGAAGGTACCCAAATACCTTCAAACCCACTAACAAAGCCCCTAATGACAAATGGGTTCAACCAATAAGGGAAGCCCAAGGACAGAGAAAGTGGAAAAATTTCGAAGTTCAGAGGGGTTCGTCTATGACTGGCAGTAAGGAAGGCGAAAGGCCAAAACCAATGCCTTATCCCTCAGAGAATTACAAATGCAAGAATCCCATGTCGAGATCCCAATTAAGGTGTTTCCAAAGACAAAAAAGGGCAGAAAAGGAAGCTGCGGAGAAGAAAGCTGCTGAGAAAGGAGTTGTTGAGGAAGTAGCTGTCGAAAGAAGCAAACCAGAGTCAAGTAACAATACTGAAGTAGTAAATCGACAAGAGGCATCTTACAACATCAATTCCTACAATGCAATTGAACCAGTACCATCTAAGGAAAAAGTGGGGGAGGATGACGAAATGACGGACGATTTCAGGTCTGAGTCAGACGCGTCTCTCGACATTGTGTGCAACGTGGTCTCTGTCCTTCCAAAAGAATACGACAAAATCATGGAGGTCGAAGAAGAGGAGCATGTTGTCGAAAGTGAAGTTATAGGACACAGGCCAGTATGTTACTATGTCATGAATAACGGCTATGTCGAGGAACAAAATGCCTTTTTCGAAAGGCCAGATGACTCCATGCGTGGCCACCTCAAGCCCTTATTCATAAAAGGGAAAGTGGAAAACGTGGGAGTAAACAAAATCCTGGTCGATGGAGGGGCTGCAGTTAATTTAATGCCCCATTATATGTTGAAGAAAATTGGGAAAGATGAGTCTGACGCAAAACCCCACAACATGGTACTATCAAACTATGAAGGCAAAGTGGGAATGACTTTGGGTGTTATCCAAGTGGATTTAACTGTTGGGACTATAACTAGACCAACGATGTTCATGGTCATAGCCTCGAAGGCTAATTATAATTTGCTTTTGGGTAGAGAATGGATCCATGGCGTGGGTGATGTGCCCATGTCGATGCATCAGCGTATAGCTATTTGGCGATTTGACGGAATTGTCGAAAACATAGAGGCAGATCAAAGCTATTTCATGGCTGAGGTAAATCATGTGGATCGATGCAGCTTCGACAAACACTTGGCCCATATAGCCCCATGCAGTTCAGCAAATTTCGACCTGAAGGCTACAGATAATGCGTTTTGTTTGCTGTATCTCCACCCCACATATGGTTTCCAGTGGGATATGGAAGTGGTCGACGAGGCAAACTATGTCTTTGGGACTGCATATATAGAGCCAACCGGCTGGGGAAGTGAGTTTGATGACTATGAGTGAGTCATCAGCGCTCGAAAGGATTACGGCTTATATAGCCGAAAATAAACTCAAGGCGGCTCTAGAAACCGAAGTAAAATATATGGCTGTCGAAGCCAATACAAATGATTTCAACAAACAATGTCCCCAAAGGGACGTTGAAGAGGATTTGTTCCACACAGAGATTGGCGAATGGCAACATCAAAAGCTAGACGCCATTTATGATGACGAACCCTTGGGGTTTGAAAAGGATCCAGCTTCGAATGATATGAAGATGGTGGCGCAGGATCCATTAGAAGAAGTCGATTTAGGACTGGGGGCAGAAAAAAGGCCAACCTACATAAGTGCCAAGATGGACCCTCAGTTAAAAGTCGAAATAGTCCAACTGCTGAAAGAGTTTAAAGATTGTTTTGCGTGGGACTACGACGAAATGCCTGGTCTCGACAGGAGTTTGGTCGAATTGAAGTTGCCTATAATAGCAGGAAAGAAGCCTGTCAAGCAAACTCCCAGACGCTTCGCACTAGAAATTTTGTCGAAGATTAAAGAGGAGGTCGAAAGACTTCTGAAATGTAAGTTCATCCGCACAACGAGGTACGTCGAATGGATTGCAAATATTGTTCCTGTAATAAAGAAAAATGGCAAATTAAGGGTATGCATTGACTTTCGAGATTTGAATTCAGCTACCCCTAAGGACGAATATCCTATGCTAACAGCGGAAATGCTTATAGATTCTGCTGCAGGCCATGAGTATCTAAGCATGTTAGATGGATACTCTGGCTATAATCAAATTTTTATCGCTGAAGAAGATGTCCCTAAGACGGCATTTCGTTGTCCTGGAGCCATAGGCACCTACGAATGGGTGGTAATGCCTTTTGGTTTAAAAAATGCTGGGGCAACTTATCAGCGAGCCATGAATTCGATTTTTCATGATTTTATCGAAACTTTTATGCAGATCTATATAGATGACATTGTAATTAAGTCTGTTTCAGGAGAAAATCATATTGACCATCTTCGACAATCATTCGAAAGGATGAGGAAGTTTGGTTTAAAAATGAACCCTCTCAAATGTGTTTTTGGTGTGCAGGCGGGAGATTTCCTTGGCTTTGTGGTCCACAAGAAGGGGATCGAAATCAATGAAAACAAAGCCAAAGCAATAATGGAGGCGAAAGCGCCATCAACAAAGAAGGAGTTGCAGTTTCTGCTTAGGAAGATCAACTTTCTTAGAAGGTTCATCTCCAACCTTAGTGGAAAAACGCAAGCCTTCTCTCCTCTACTTCGACTGAAGAAGGAAGATTTTATATGGGGGCAAGATCAGCAATAGGCGTTCGACAAAATCAAGGAATACTTGACCCATCCCCCAACCTTGATGTCTCCTTGTAGAAGTAAAAGTATGAGGTTGTATATAGCGGCATCAGATAGGACATTAGGAAGTATGTTATGTCAAGAGGATGAGAATGGCGTCGAAAGAGCCATCTACTACCTCAGTAGAGTCTTAAATGATGCCGAAACTAGGTATAGTGTAATAGAAAAGTTATGTCTGTGTGTTTACTTTTCGTGTATGAAGTTAAAGCACTACATAAAGCCAGTCGATGTATATATTTCCTCTCATTTTGACGTAATAAAGCATATGTTATCAAAATCAATTTTACATAGTCGAATTGGGAAATGGGCTTTGGCATTGACTGAATATTCCTTAATGTATTTGCCTTTGAAGGCTATTAAGGGACAAGTGGTGGCTGACTTTATAGCTGACCACGCCATAAATGAAGATTATGTTGAATATGTCGAAATAGAGCCATGGAAACTATACTTCGACGGTTCCAGCCATAAGAATGGAACTGGCATTGGGCTATTGGTTATTTCTCCTAACAGAATTCCAACAAAATTCAAGTACAAAGTCGAAGGCTTATGTTCGAACAATGAAGCAGAATATGAAGCTTTGATAACTGGACTTGAAATTTTACTGGAATTGGGGGCAACTAGAGTCAAAATAATGGGAGACTCTGAGTTGGTAATAAAGCAAGTAACCAAGAAGTACAAGTGTGTTAAAGAAAACTTAATCATGTACTTCGTAATAGCTAACAGGCTCTTGAAGAAATTCGACAGTGTAACTATCAGACATATTCCTCGAATGGAAAATCAAGTGGCGAATGATTTGGCACAACTTGCATCTGGTTATAAAGTGTCGAAAGAAAAGTTGGCAAAGGCCATTGAAGTAAGAGGAAGAGTTGTATCAACTAAGTTGTCTCCATCAGATTTGGAGACAATAAAGTTAGGATATGGTGACGAAGAAAGTTTTGAGATATTTAATATAGACGACTCGAGAGTCGAAGATTGGAGAAAGCCCATCAAGGATTATTTACAAGACCCTAATCAGAAAGTCGAAAGGAAAGTTAAGTACAGGGCGTTAAGTTATGTGCTTTTTGGAAATGAGCTGTTTAAAAAGACTTCAGAGGGAGTTTTGTTAAAATGCTTGGGCGAAAATGAAGCTTTTATAGCATTGTCGAGTGTGCACAATGGAGCATGTGGTGCTCATCAAGCAGGTCATAAAATGAAATGGTTATTATTTCGACAAGGGGTGTATTGGCCAACAATGTTGAAGGATTGTGTCGAATTTGCAAAAGGTTGCCAAGAGTGTCAAGTACATGCAGGAATACCACACGTTCCTGCAAATGAGTTACATTCTATTGTGAAGCCTTGGCCATTTAGGGGTTGGGCTTTACATTTAATTGGAGAAATTCGACCATCATCGTCGAAAGGCCAAAGATACATTTTGGTTGGAATAGATTATTTCACAAAATGGATAGAAGCCATACCTTTGGTGAATGTTGATCAAGAAGCAGTCGTAGAATTCATTCGAAAGCATATCATCTATAGGTATGGGATACCTGAGACAATAACAACAGATCAAGGGTCTGTGTTTACTGGGAAGAATATGCAAACATTTTCAAAAGAGATGGGATTCAAGCTTCTCACTTAGACACCTTATTACGCTCAAGCAAATGGACAAGTCGAAGTAGCAAATAAGGTGGTGATAAGTTTAATTAAAAAGCACGTGGGGACAAAGCCTAAGAATTGGCATAAGACGTTGGATCAAATCTTATGGGCTTGTCGAACATCCCCTAAAGAAGCAACAAATGCTACTCCATTTAGATTGACATACGGACATGATGCAGTTTTACCAGTTGAGATTTATTTACAGTCGATTCAAATTCAGAGGCATCATGAAATTCCATCAGACATATATTGGAATATGATGATAGACGAGTTAGTCGATTTGGACAGGAAAGATTAAATGCATTGGATTTATTGAGAAGGCAAAAAGAAAGAGTCAAAAAATTTTACAATAAGAAAGTGAAATGTAAGACTTTCTTAATTGGTGAGTTAGTTTGGAAAGTAATTCTCCCCATGGATCGAAAAGACAGACTTATGGGAAAATGGTCCCCTAAGTGGGAAGGACCTTTTCGAATTATACAAGTATTTTCCAATGGCGCATATGAAGTCGAGGAAGTGGATAAAGATAAGCGTATATTAAAAATAAACGGGAAATATTTGAAAAAATATAGGCCCACATTACAAGAAATTAAAATAACAGTCGAATAATTGTGAAGAGAAAAGCAATATGGCGGATTAAAAAATCTTCTCGCCAAATAATATAGATCCATTATCATTACAAAAGGGCTTTAAAAAGCCAAACAAAAATTACAAGTATTCAAACGGGAAAAAATGCTTTCAGCTTCTCAAATTTCGACCTCTGGATTTGAAGACGTCGCTCACAAAGCGTCTTGCTTTTCGAAATCTCCTCACCAAGCTTACGGGCCCTGTCAACATGATGCATACCAACTTCAAGCTCTTTGCAGATTTCCTCCTGGTCGTTCTGCTGCAGTTCTGCTTGACATTTTTCCGCCTGCGAAATTTTGCTTTGAAGAGCAGCAATTTACTTTTTCCATTTTAGGATGTTCTCACCACACAAAGCTGCTTCCTGCTTATTTTGCTCAGACACTTGTTCCAGTTCAGTTACTTTGTTGGACGAATTCGACGCAGCTTCCCACTCAGCAAGTTGGGTTTCTGTTTTGTTTTCAAGTTTCTTGGAGTACTCTCGAAGTCGATTGAAGTCAGTTACCACAAGATCTATCAAAGTAGTAAGGTCCAACACCACATCAGTGACTTCAGGAGGAGCCTCCAGGACGTTGACTTGCTTTAGGATTTTCTTCAGGTCGAATTGAGCAGAGGAGTCATTCTCCAGAAGTTAAAATAAGTCAATATCAAGAACCTTCTGTCGAATGTTTGCCAGCGATTCGTCCATTGATTTGGCATCAGAAGTAGTCCCTGAGGTGGTCGAACTACTGATGGTAGTGTCAGCAAAATTGTAGCGGGAACTGAGCATGGTCTTTAGGTACTCAAAAGGCCTTTGCACCTTCATATTTTCTAGCTCCTCATGGGAGAGTTGGGTCGAAGTCGTCTCGGTCGAAGCAGCTTTATTTGTTTTGCTGAGGTTTTCTTCGACGTTCTCTGTCTCTTCGTCAGTATCAGCGGCAGGAGTTGGCGGCTTTTCATTTTCTTTTTCTTCTTCCTCTTCAGCATCAGTTGCACCCTCCTCATCTTTCTCTTCGACATCAAATCCTGAGTGGGGGAGATTGGTCTTCAGGTTCATTTCTTGTGGCAGCCACTGCAGTAGGCGTCACAGTATCCCCACCAGTTTCGACAAAGTCTTCAGTTTCAGGACCAGTTTCTTCTTCCACTACTTTTGGAATTCGTATAGAAATGGCAGTGGGTTGATTCACTTTAGTGGCTGGTTCCTTCGCCGAATTATTAGGAGAGGATTTGGAGGCGCTGGCTGGGTTATAAGTAGGATCACTGCTGGTCTTGGGAAGAACTTGGACCATGGGGTGTTCATGAGTGTCGACAGGTACCTGAAGGATAAATAGGTCAAAAAAGGGAATACAAGTAAAACAGTCTGTTAGCATCGAAAGGAAAAGAAAAATCATACCTTTGGAGTTTTGGTCTTCAAGCTAGAACTTTCACTTTCTGCTGGAGCAGGAGTGGTTTCCTGACCTGGTTTCTTTGATGAAGTTTTCTCTAAAACTTTAGGAGTAGGAGGTTTCTGTGGGAGAGGTTTGGTTGTCTTCTTCTTCTTTTTGGTGGGTTTTACTTGATCGGGTGACTCATCACCATCATCAGTATCAGCAGCTTTGACTTCTTTTGCTTTCCTTTTCTTTAGCGTTGATGGGGGTTTTCGACTGCCCTGTGGATCAAGAAAATTTCATTAGTTAGTTCAAGAAAATAAAACATTTGGTGAACTATAAAAAAGAAAGTAAATTGATACCTTCGCCAAAGATGTCTTGGCAGTATCTTTCTGAGGCTCTGCATCTCCTACAGTTGTTGCTTCGCCTGTGGCAGGTTTCTTGGTCGGAATCTTGATAGCTAAGAGAAGAAAAGAAGAAAAGAGTTAGGCATAAAATAACATATATTCGAATAAATAAAAAGTGAGATTGAACTGCTTCCCATTTTCCACACCTTCATATATAGGAGTTTCCACGCGAACGTGTTCTATGCCAATATGAAGGTGGCCTTTGAAATTGTCCAGGGTGTACTTAGTCGGAACCACTCGCTTGGCACGTTTTTGGTTTTCTTGGCGAAGAATTTTCAGAGAATCCCCACAAATGAACCAATCTGGGAATGGAGGGCTGAGAGCCATGCCAAATTCAGCAGATGGTAGAGGGAGAAATTTTGGACGATAAAGTTTAAAAGCTACCTCATAACGTTGTTCTGGTCGAACATACGTAGGTAGTTTTAACTCGTCAAGTTTTTCTGTAAACTTTTGTTTCAAAGTAACTGCTGCTTCGCGTATGGTTCGACTAAGATCATCAGGCCTGTAGGCAGTTTCAAAGTATTTCTGGAAAGCTTGGATTTCTTTGATGTGTCGAGAAGTACCTTTCTTGGTCTTGTCCTGCACAAGGGCAAAGGCTCTAGTCAGTTTAGTTGTAAAAGAATCCACGTTAAACATTTGAGACTCATAGTAAGCCCTCCACCATTCATCAAACTCTTGAGTGCAGAGGAAGCTAGGTCGAAAGACCACTGGTTGGATTTCGACCAGGTTAGAATACTTCACCAACAACTCAGAGCATTCATCTTCAGTGTGGGTCATGTTGTAATGAATCAGAGAGCCTTTCTTAGAGAAAAGAGGTTTTGGTATTATCTGTATCAACCCAAACTGTCGAGAAACCAGGTTGGGCTGATAGTTGACAAGGGAAACTTTGAGTTTTGAAGGGCCAAGTTTGGAAACTAGAAGTCTTGGAGTAAGGAAAGATTCCCAGACGTTGAGGAATTCGTCTTCCAGAGATTTCGATTCCAGGGAAAGTTTTCTGGTGAACCATGAGGGTCCAACCTTCCTTTCAGCAAAAGGAGCCATGTTGGGTGTAAAACTATAACGTTTAGCAAACATCATGATGTAGCTGGTAAAGGTTTGTTGGAGGCTCAGACCTTCGTCATGGGGTGTCAGCTGCACCAAACGAAGACCTTTGACTCGTCTGTCCCCTAAAACAGCTGGGTCCACAGTTGGTTTGTTGGGAAGAGAGGCTTCGAAAGTGGCATTGAGCCACAATTGTAAAAGCCAAAAATGCCCTGATAACAACAAAGTCTTCTTTTCCTTGATGTTCTTCAAGATGGTGACTCCTTCGCCAAGGGATTCGTATAGATTCGCCAGAATCATCTCGCTAAGACATAGCCGGTGCCCAGCATGAAGCTGATTCGCTAAGGTAATATAGCGTTTCGCCACCTGAAGAGATCTGGAGCAAAAAACGCACCTCGACAGCCAAAGGGCCAGGAAGGCTACATGCTCTTGATCAGAAACTTCCTTAGTTTCCTTGTCATGGTAGTTGGCAATATAGGCTGTAAAGGTGGCCTTGTTGGTGTCGAAACCTATTGAATCATCAGCAAGCAAGTTGGGATCATAGTCGACTCCTAAGGGGCTTAAGCCAGTGATAACAGCTATGTCGAAAAGCGTAGGAGTAATCATCCCACAGGGAATGTGGAAATTGTTGTAAGTACTATCCCAGAAATAGAGGGAAGCCAGAAGCATGGAAGGGCAATATCCTAGCCCTACTTTTGACAGTTGAATGAGATCGTAAATGCCCATGGTTTTCCAATCATTGCTCTTAACCTTTTCTATCTTTTCCAACCAAGCCAAATAATCAGAGGGATCCTTCGACAGAGGACAGGATCTAAAAATTTTAAAATTATTCATGTATTCTAGGTTTATTACTTCGTCAGAAGGGGTCCCTTGGCCATCTACTTTGGATTTTTCATATATAATCTTCTCCTTATCCGTCCTAGGTCTAACACCATTTGCTATGGGTTTGTAGCGATGGTAGGTTGGGAAAAATTCTCGTACCTTAACTGGGTCTAATGTTAAGTCAGGTAATGGTCCTAACATAGCATGGGATTTTCCAGAAATTAAGATGGGAATAAGTACCTGGGATTGATAAATGGAGCGCTTTTCCTCTTCATTAGGAGGTTCTGGAACATACTCGTGATTCCCCACCACTTTGGGACCGAGGATCTTTTCCACCGGTGCTAAACTGTTGGACTTCCGAGAATCTTTACCGGTGACCTTTTGAGTAGCGGAAGACGCCATTGCTGGTTGCAGAGAAGTGGAGAGAAAATGAGGAAGATGAAGTTTGAAAAGAGCTTTTGGAGAGAAAGAACGTAAAAGGTGGAAAAAATTAAAGTCTTCAACTTATATATAAGTTGTGAAAGTGGAAGCGGTTGGTATTCTGAATTTAAATGGGAAAAGTAGTGGGAAGATTATGGGACACGTGGAGAGTGTGAAGTGGATAATGCTGACGGTGGCAGTTAGGGTTTGACCCACGATGTGATAGGGGTTAGAGTGGGAATGATGGAGATCTAAAAAACGTGGGCTGAAATGACATTTTAGGAAAAGCGTAATGATGATTCTGACATTTCTAATGTCTAAATCATATGAACAGTCACTAGTCGAATGATCCATGGCGTCGAATCGAACTGGCAAAAAAATGTTTTTCTCCCTCAGTCGAAAATGCATTTTTTGGGGGGCAATTTGTAGGTGGCTAATTTCGACGCCAGGAAAATGGTTCAAAAGAAAAGGAAAACATTCGACAATTCGACAATATGATTCGACCGGACATTGCAGCTAGAAAGTTTTCTGACGAAAAAAAGGCAAGTCGAAAGAACACGGTACTTAAAAGAAGCATTGGTAGATTTTTTCCAAGTAAGGAAGGAAGTTTCGACGAAGGAAGATTCGGCCCATTCGACGGGTGTTTTGAATTTCAAATTTCTGGAGGGAGTTTCATTTTGAAATGGGACGCGTGGAACGCATCTAGGAGGCGAATACATGCAGAATGACATTTGTCGCCATTAGGAGAGATAGCTGTTATGGGTAGTTATTTCGTTTGTATATAAATAGGAGATCTTGGTGTTAGATTCGGGGGTGTTCCAAACTTTGTACAAATTACCGCAAATACTCAAAGTAACCGTGCGAGAGAAACGAGTGTTTTGGAAAATGTATGTGTGGGAAACACCAGTTTACCTTTATGCATTTCAATAAAATTTCAAGTTTTCCTTCATTTCTTTATATTCAAGTTATCTTTCACTTCAGAAATTTACTTTGTTTTAGTTTAAGTTTGTTTCAATTACTTTTTCGCCATTACCATGTTTTGTTCTATTAGTCGAAATAATTGTTAAAAGAAATCTTAGAAACATAGAACGAATACATTACTTTTCAAAATCAAACACATTCTCAAAAGCACTTTGTCCTAGGATTTGTTTGGTTGGTCCTGTTAGTAAACTAATTTTCACAAATTAGGAAACCAGATATTGTTCGCCAAATTCACCAGCGAACACTAGGCGAACCCTGGAGCGAACTTCAGCTGTTCGCAAATTCTTGTTTATGCTGCTGTGCTGTTTTTGATGTTTTTATGCTGTAATGTTATGATGACTTGCCATGATGTTCTTGATGATATTGAGGTGATAAATTGTGATGTTTTGATGAATATATGATGATATGAATTTTGTGAAAAATAATGAATGATGATGCACATTATGAAGTTTACTTGATGATGATGATTAGTGATGTTATGTATCATACATTCATATGCATACTCTGTGACGACGCTTCATTCCCATTGTGCGGATATGAGATAATTATAACGTGCTCCGGTTCCAAATACGGGATCGATCCTATTGACGGGGATCTTTGGAGGGTTGATGGCCTAGTGTCCATCTATTATGACGATTGGTACCACATGCATGTGTCTTGTTGTACATTTGCATTTAATTGGCATTGCTGTATTTTATGATGTTGTTCGTGATTTTGATGTTTCCTTGTGATGACCTTAAAGATGCTGTATATGAAGTTAAAGCCATTTTTATGTATATCTTGTTTTATGATGATTATTATGAATTATGATTACTCACCCTGCCTGTTTGAATGTTGCCTCCACGTGGGTAACGTGCAGGTGATCAGGTTTAGCTGTGGATGCTTTCGAGGACCTTGAAGTTTATTTGCTTTTGGTCGATTTAGAGGGTCTTGCTCTGATAGTGTAACATCGGGTTGGGGTCCTTTGAGTCGAACTATGTTATTTCCTTATTTTTGTGTCATTTGATGATATGGTTTTATTTTGATTATTAAGATGTTTGTTGAAAACCTTTTAATTGAGAATTTTGAGTTCCGCTGCCATGTGAAGGCTTTTGAGTTATTTTGAGGAAAAACCCTTTGTTTATAGGGCAAGTGTATTATTTTGATTTAAATAAGAAATGTGCACCCTTTGAGGTATTTTTGATGTTTTACTCTGATAATTGAGTTGTTTCTGCTTCGCAGAGTAAGAAGAATAGTTACCATAATAAGAGGAGGAAGGATCTTGAGTTCCAAGAGGGAGACCATGTATTCTTGATATCACTGCGGTGATCGGTGTTGGGCGTGCTTGAAGTCGAGGAAGCTTACTCCTCGGTTTATTGTTCCGTATCAGATATTATAGACGGTTGAAGCTGTTGCTTGTAGAGTGACATTGCCACCAAATTTATCGAATTTGCATGATATGTTCCATGTTTCATAGCTTCGAAAGTATGTTTCGGATCTGTCGCATGTGATTTCGATGGATGATGTTTAGGTAAGGGATAACCTTACAGTTGAGGCTCTGCTTGTAAGAACTGAAGACCGTGAGGTGAAGTAGTTAAGAGGCAATGAAATTGCTCTCGTGAAGGTAGTGTAGGGAGGTGCTGCCGGAGGGAGTATGCCTTGGGAGTTGGAAAGTAGGATGCGAGAGTTGTATTCGGAGTTGTTCGCATCAGGTAATTTTTTAGGACGAAAATATTCTAAGTGGGGGAGAGTTGTAACGCCCCGACTTATTTTATTTATTTTCCATAATTTAATTATGTGATAACTGTGATTGTGTTGTATTGTTGGTGTGTTTGAGCTATCTTAGCGTGGGGTAGTGGCCTTAAGAGAGACTATAAGGTGTTTGGGGTGTGTAAGTATTTGTGTAGAGATGGGTGGTGTTGAGCGTAAAACTAATTAGATTATTTTAGTTAGTAATTATTTATTTAAATAATATAGGGTCAATATTATTTAGATTAAATAATTATTAATATTATTATTATTGTTATTATTATAATTAGTTGGATTAAATAATAATAGTATATAATAATAAGAAATAAGGAGAGTTGAGAGGGAGAAGTGTCAGAACATGAAAATAAGAGAAAGTGCAAGAAGGAGAGCTAGGGCAAAGGGGAAGAGAAGATCACCATTGTTGAGAAGCTTTTGCAAGAACTCTAAGGTAAGGGTGAGGTTCTAATTATCTAAGGGTTAGTATGATGATGGTGGGTAAAATGTGTATATGCTTAGGTTGTGTTTTCTTCTCTCAATACCATGATCATTGTTGCAATTTTGTAATTGTTGAATTGATTGAATAACTTGATGAACTATGTGTGGTATATTGATGTTGTGACTAACATTGGATTGGTATAATTGTTGTGTTGTTGCTGTTGGAATTATGCAATTGATGGATTGTATGTTGTAGTTGTTGTATTGTTGATGATGGTTATGAGTCAGAGTCGGAACTATGTTATGAGTGTTTTCGGTGAGAAGAATTTGGGGTTAAAACTTTAGAAAAGTGTTTTTTCGTGTTAAAGTGTAATACAAAAGATTTGTAAGAAAAATGAGTTTTTGGGATGGCTTCTAAGTGATTTTGGTTTTGAAAAGTTGCAGAAAAGCGCTTCTGTGCATAGTGTAATTGGTTACTAGATATAGTGTAACCGGTTACACTGCTTTGAAAAATGAATTTATGGGCAAAACAGTGAGTGTGTAATCTATTACCTGGATTGTGGTAACCAGATACACTGATGGGATTTTGCGTAGCTAGGTAAGTATGTGAGAGTGTAACCGGTTACCTGAATTATGGTAATCGATTACACTGAGTGGCTGAGGCGTGTTAAGGACTAGTTACAAGGGTGTAACTGGGTACCTCATTTGGAGTAACTGATTACATTGGGAATATTTTTGGAAGACCTTTGAAAATTCATAACTTTAGTTCCGGGTGTCCGATTCGAGTGTCGTTCGACGCGTTAGGAAGCTGACGACGAACTTTATTCTAAAAATGGATTTTGTACTAGAAACTAAATGAATTGATGTGTGATGATGTGAAATGAAATGTATTGTTTATGTGGTGGTGTGACATAAATTTAAATACATTTTTGTTATTTGTTATGCTATGTGTTGATGTTGCTGAGTTGTTATAGCATGTGTTGGTGCATGGTGGCCAGTATTGGCGGAGTAGATTGACTATGGAGGTTTTTGTCGTTGTACTTGGTGTTGTTGTTGCATGTATAATATGTTGCATGCATTCATGATGTCGAGTTGTGAGATAAGTCGTGTGCCCGATGGGGTGTGAGCATCTTATCCGGATTCTAGTTTAGAATCGTGTGTTTATTGAATGGATTGTGTGCCCGGTGGTGTGTGAGCGATCGTAGAGGTCGTGTGCTCGATGAGGTGTGAGTGGCATGATGGAAAAGACAGGAATAATGATTTTGAAATAGGAATCGGGTTCTAAAGAGAATCGAATGGTACCACATGCATTGATTCAAGTTGAGAGTTTCATTGCATTGCATCTTGGTTGCATTTGCTATTGTGTTTGGATAGTGGGTGTGTTGATTGCGTGGATATGTGTTATGGAATGAGTGATTATGCATGTAATAATATGATGCTTGCTTATTATCATGCTTTCCTTTATATAATTATGATATCTCACCCCTTCTGTTTGAATGTTGCCTTTACATGGGCATCGTGCAGATCATTCGCAGTAGAGGAGTTAATGTGAGTGGAAGATGAAGTCTTCAGTTTATTTTATAGAGTCGACGCCTGCTCTGATGTGTAACATCGGGGTTATAAAACGTTTTATGTTTTATTATGTTGGTGGATAATTACCATGTTTATTTCCTATGTCTGTTATTTCTTGAATTACTATCAGTTATGTTATGCCCTAAATTATTAACATAAATGGTTGATGATGTTTTCCGCTGCTTAAATAAAGTTGAATTTTCAAACAACTTTCCTTATTATTATTATTGTTAATAATTTTTAATGGTAACAGGTGTTGCATATCTAATTGTGTGAGCAGGTGTTGGTTGAAAGTAGCATCCCAAATGCTTTATGTTTTATTTTACTCTGATATTTTTTTATATATTACGCGGGGAATTCAGGATGTTACAATGATCATTAATAGTAGACTAAATAGTTTTGAGGCTTGTCTCAACATCATGAACTTTGAGCTGCACATTGCCGAAAATGCTTATGTTCCACTCCTTTAGTTTAGTCTTCAAAATTCTTAATTTCTTGTCCAAAATATACATGGGACATCCAGAAATGTGTGAGTTCCAGGAGTTCCTTATAACATCAAAACACGAGTCATGATAGGACCATACTTTTAAGAATTTAAATTGGGATATATAAGTAATATCATCCACATCAAAATTTAAAAGAATGTGATAATGGTCATATTTAACCTTTATGAGAGTATTGCAAGAGAAATTATTTCACATATCAACCCAATATAAGTTACACACAACCCTGTCCATTCTCTTTTCAGCCATTGCTTTATTCTTTCTACCATTGCACCAAGTAAATTTGTGGCCAATAGTAGGAATGTGAACAACTAGTTGAAGTTAGACCAGTTGAAGAAATCTTCCATGGGGATTCTAGTAGGATCTTGATGACCTTGGTATTCGTTAGCACACCAAGGAGTGTTAGGAATTAGAGGAAAAAACTTACTCCATAAAGTCCTTGTGTGAATGTAATTGGTGGAAGCATAAACAATAGAGAAACCCAAAGTTTTGTTATGGTAGCTTAAGGTGAAAACAACATGTTGCTCATCACAATAAATCACAGTAGGGTCCATCCAACTTTTGCAAAGACACCAAAGATTAGGGAGAAGGCCAATCCTACAGTTCACAACAAAAATCTTGAAATCAAGTTGTCTTAACCACTTTTTAGGCCGGTTATTATGATCCATCCAAGGCTCAACAATAAAGACCATATCAGGTTTATTGGTTTTTAACAATCTCTTCAAAGCAAGTCAATAAGAGATATTTGCCACACCTCTGATGTTCCAAAAAACACACTTCATTGAGAAGTGTTGTTAAGACTAGACCTTGATATAATAGTTGTTCTCACCTTTGAGTTGTTTTTCTTTTTTTCTTTCTAAGAACTACTTTTTTGAATCCTTCATCCAACTCATTATCCTCATCCAAATGCTCCTCGTCATCAAGGTCAACAAAGTTAGCCCAAGACTTTTCAAGGAAGTCTTCCACTTTTTCTTTCTCAGCTGCTACAATTACCTGAGTTTAAAGGACTCTTTCAACCACTTGAGTGGCATCCACAAATTCACTATCAATGTTGCTTTCATCTACTACCTCTATATGATTGTCCTTGACAACCAAACATTTCTCTCCACTTATTCCTTCCCCATGTAAATTGGTACTAGGTTCCTGATTTTTCTCCAAGGCAACCTTACTTGTTTCCCCTGTTGTGTTGTTGTTCACGACCGACATGTATCTAGGTTGACTAGCATTATGCTATTTCATGATAGGTAGTTCCTCTCCCTTTTCCTGGTGTTGTTCCTTTCTTTTGTAGTTGCCTAGAAATGACCAATACGTATGCAGTGTGAGCAGAATTCCGGGATCTTCTCATATTCAAGGTCTACAAAAAAAACCAACTCTTCCCACAAGAATTTTGAAACTGAGTTCCTTTGTAAAATCCAAGTCAACTAAGACCCTAACAAAATGACCAAAAAGTCGGTCAAATGAAGGTTTGTTAGAAGCCAAACCGATGCAAATAAGGGTCTCAATGCTGCTCATTATTGCAAAAATGATTCGATGTCGCTAATACTCTTAAGCAAGACCATGAATTCTAATCCAGACTTGAGCAAAAGTTTGTTTTAAAGTAGAGGGGACAAAATTCCTAGTTCAAGGGAAAAACTTTAGGACTTTAACATTCAAGTTCCAAGAATTTACAGATCTAACATGGTGAACATCCTCAAGGGAGGAGAAAGAGAATTCGAAGAAACCTTTTCCTAGAGACGTAACCCCCAATTTATTAATAGAAGACCATACCTCAAGCAATTTGAGCCTTATAGAAGCAACAATAAGGGGTGTTGTGCCTTTGACCCAAATTATTTTTCCATGAAGATGGTGTTTGCATGCTTCAACTCCGAGCTTATATTCATCCTTCAGGATGGTGATGACTAGTATGTCACCTTTGAGACAAGGGGTAGGGATCTGACTAGGGGAATGTTGCAAATGTTGTTGTTGTTGACCATTGCTGGAAATGATATCTCTGCCTTTATCGTTTCCCTTTTGGGCTCATAAATGAGAGGAGATGGTTGTTGGAACGTTTCGAGGAAGAGAGTATGAAAATCCATGAAGAAGCACCGAGAAGATGAAGTATAAGTTATGCTAGGTCAACAATGTTGTAGTCACCAGAGACATTGCTTTCGCCCAAGAAGAATCAATATTGATATCGAAATTGATGTATTTTGAGAAAGCAAATAAAATTAAAATTATAAAATATAAAATACATATATAGCTTTATTAATGATATGTCATAAAAAAAGACATTAAAAAATGCAATGTGAAATTTTATTAAAAAAAATCTGATTAAAATTACTGGCATACATTTTTTTGAAAAAAAAAAAATCAAAGTTTGAATTTTTATTCAAAATAAAGTAAAAAAAAAGACTCATATATTTTGAAAAAGAAAAAATGTATTTAGAAAAATATAAAACAAAAATATAAATTTAGTAAAGGTATTTTCCCTATACAACTATTAGTCATTAGAAGAAATAAAAGAATTAAATTTAAAATTAACTAAGACTTATTTTAATTTTTTGGATTAATAGTCATTTACCCCCTGCAATATAGGTAAGTTTTGATTTACCCCCTTAAAAAAATAATTTTGGATTACTCTTGAAATTTTGGAATACCCCCTAAGCGTGTAAAAACCAGGGGGTAAATAAAAAAAATATTTTACAGGAGGATAATTTTTCTACTTGGGGAACAAAAGACTTAAAATTTTAAAATTTCAGGGGGTAATCCAAAATTTTTTTTTTAAAGGGATAAATCAAAACTCGCCTATATTACAAGATTAAACGACTATTAACCCTAATTTTTTATTTCACACATATTAAAATTAAATTAACATATTAATATTAATCGAGTAAAAATTCAGGGATATATGGTGATTTTGAAGAGATGAAAAAAAGACTTTTTTGTGAGAAGCCACATGAAAAGGCAGGAGGAATCAATCTCCCTTTTCTTTAGAAGTTGCTAATTGCTACTACCAACGGCAGCACAACAACACAAAGAAACGGAATAAACAAGCTTTAGTGAATACACGCGCCTAAAACAGCGCGTATAAATTAAACATTTCCACAAAAGAAAGATATACTTTACAGCGTGGCTAATACTATTAAAATGTTTTGTGTCTTGACTCATGACTTCATTGCTTTGAAAAAGAAAGAAAGAGAGTTTTAGAGACAAGCTTTGTCATTCTCATTTGCACCTTTATAAATTTCCCTTTGCATTTTATTCGTCTCGTTTGCAAAAAAAGGTTAGGGTTTTTTGTACACTAGTTTTAGCTACTTGTTGTGTTTTTCTTCTGATTATTGCTATTATCATATCATAAAATTTTCCTTATTTTTGATGCAATGCATTATGTATGCTGCTTACAGTTACAATTACGTTTCCGTTTGAATCTTAAACTCCTTAAAAATTCTAACTATTTGTTATTTTAGAAACAAAAAAATTAAAATTATCAGAGGCATTTGGCATCGTTGTTGTGCTCTTTCTTCACTTAATTTATTGGGGTATGGTTAATTGTTTGTTTGTGGTGGATTTAGTTTTTGAGTTTTTGAGGTGTCGAATTGATTTGACCAGTGTTGTTGTTGTTCAGTTGGGAATGTTGGTTTTGTGATTGGGTGTTGAGGATTAATTAAGGTGGAAGTGGTGCTTAATGGATTGGAAGAGAACTATTTTGAAGAACAATGGACAGGTTTTATTGGGATTTTTGTTGTTATGTATAATTCAGATTTCAAATGCTCTCACTGATCCCACTGATGGTAAGGATTCTTTTTAACTTTGTCTCCAAAGTATACTACTACAGATTTTCAATTGCCATTTTTTGTTTTTCATTTTTTTTTTATCTATAGACGAAGTTGTAATAACCACTAGAAACTCGTACCAGGGTTCGAACCCTCTGATAATGACATCCAACCTAGCAATATCGGCTTTTTGCCAGTTGAGCTAGGATTTGCAGACATATTTTCAATTGCTATTTTATTTATACTATAGTGTGTGTGTTTCAATGACAGTTGAAGATTATCTGCATCTCTCATATGATATCTACTGGCAATGGAATAGGATTCTTTGGATTCAAGTATGAATCCCTATGTAGCACCAACACCTTTGAAAAAAGGCATGTCCGTGTCGGACACTTGCACCAACACTTGTGATTACGTTTTGTTTAATTATTTTTTCAAATTATTATCGCTGTCGCCGTGTCGGGGTCGTTTTTCGGGCGTCCGTGCTTCATAGATGAATCCTGTTAACCTATATAGCACTATCATTTTAGACCGAAGGCATGACCGGTGTCTGACTTGACATAGACACATTGGTTACATTTAATCACTTACATTTTCTCAATTTATTAGTAGTTAACTGTACATTGAATATTTGTCACTGTCTGGATTGGTGGGTTGAGGGCTGTGTGGCTTACTTGGAACTAGAGCATTATATTTATGAATTGGCGCTTTCAACATATTCTTGATTGATTATGTCATATATTTGTGGTTTTATTAAAGTTCTAAAATTTTCTGATCGTATTTCAGTTGCTGCGCTCAATAGCTTACATGCTTCGTTGGGATCTCCTCTTCTGCCTGGGTGGGTTTCAAGTGGTGGAGATCCATGCGGAGAAGGGTGGCAAGGCATTCAATGCAATGGTTCGTTCATACAAAAAATGTACGCTAAGTCTTTATCCCTTTGGTCTGGTTATTGAATTATTGATTGATATCTCTCAAATTTATTTGTTATGGACCTGATTTATAATTGGACATCATCTTCATTTGATTTAGTATAGAAACTATAATAGCATAGGGGAATTTGATCAATTCACAATTGTTTTGTGATACACTATTTAATACCAATGTTGTCAAATAATGGCTATAGTGATGTTGTAGCACTATAGCATTGCAGAATTTGCACAAACCACAATTTTTCGTGATCTACAATTGGCAACGCTAGTTTGAATCATGTAGCTTACTCCATTTAGTGGAGAAAGGCATTTGCTGTGGTTGTATCTCAGAGTAGATTATCATAAGTTTTCTTATCATCTTATTTGTGACAGTGTTTTGAATGGTGCAAATTTGGGAGGAGAACTGGGTGATAGTCTGGCAACATTTGTTACAATCTCAGTAATGTACTTATAATTCTCCTTGCTTGATGCATTTATTTCAATTCAGTAATGTATATATAAGTTTCTTCTGCATCATCTTCACTGCTTGCTGTGTATTTTGGAGGTAGCGATCTGAGTAACAACAACATTGGAGGAAGTATTCCATCCAATTTGCCAGTTACGATGAGAAACTTGTATGTAATAACTCATTTCTGTAATACTAGCTTTTTCCATTAAATTCTGTTAAAAGACATGATGAATTTTATTTGCAGTTTTCTTTCAGACAACCTGTTTACCGGAAGTATTCCAACCTCTTTAGCCACTTTAAGCGGAATGACAGACATGTGAGTTTGTTGCTTGGCCTATATTATATTATGAGAGAACGGTAATTTTGATCCTTTAATGTGTCAGACACTAACACTATAGTTCTTGATTTAACCAAAATTACAAAAATATCCTCAAATGTCTCTCATTGTCAAGGATATTTCTGTGATTTTGATATATTTAGGAACTACAGTGACACCGTTTCATACATTTATATTATATTAAATTTATATGGTAGCTGATTTTGATATATTTAAGTTTATCTACATTATAACTAATCATCTCCTTTCAGGTCTCTTAACAACAATCATTTAACTGGAGAAATACCAGATGCGTTTCAGTCATTTACGCAATTGATCAATCTGTATGACCTCATTTTAAACAATATCTTAACATAGATAATTTGAACCAAGTTTATTTGCTTTTTTATACGTTAAACATATTTTACTGAGCAATTAACTGTTTTGCAGAGATTTATCTAGTAATAATCTGAGTGGGGAATTGCCTCCTTCGGTGGAAAATTTGTCATCTTTGACCACCCTGTTAGTATTTTCTTTTAGTAAGTTCAAAGTATGACCCATTTTTTATGTTAATTTTCAAACAAATTCACTATTTCCTTTCTGGCAGACACTTGCAGGATAATCAACTATCTGGGACACTTGATGTTTTACAAGACCTTCCTCTGAAAAATTTGTACTTTTCTCAATCATGTTTCATATAAATTATAACTGATATTGTTAAATTGTTTTCATTATAGTAGATTGTAGAACTTCCAGGATGCATATAGGATTATATGCTATATTTACACATTTAGCCCTACATCATTCTCTGTTAAAAATTCAGTCTTCCCTGTTTGAGCAGGAATGTCGAGAACAACCTATTTGTGGGCCCAATACCTCCAAAGCTGCTAAGCATCCCTAACTTCAGGTGCAAACCTTAATTATTATTATTTTTTTTATACAAATTGTGCTTCGTTTTGCATAAATGGGACAATTTCTTGAATTAGAAAATTTGATGATAGACATGTATGGAACTTGGTGGTTATGAGTCTGGACTATGTTTTCTTGAAAATTCACCTGATCCTATTAATTTCGAAGTTGTGTGGTATTGCAATTAATTCAAAAAGGAATGAATAAGGCCAAAAGAAAGTATTTTTTAAGATAAGTCTCAAGAGTCAAGATTACATACAAATTCCAATTTGTAATGGTCACTGTGCATTAGGCAAGGTACATTTCTTTTGCATACAAATTAATGTCTCAATTTTTTGCGAAGGGATCAGCTTGTGTAGCGTATAATTGATTAATGGTGCTTGAGACTCATGGTTCTTGGCCTGTCAAATCCACATAAAGTGTGGAATATGTAGTTTAAATTGTATTGAAGGATAACACTAATAGTCAAGTTATACTGGCAATAGCAGGACATAAATTTGAGTTTTAGGTTATTTTATCTGGCTTCCTCATAGTCATAGATTAATTGGTATCATTTGTGACTATTGAGAAAAATCGAGTGTCCACAACTTGTTCTTTGTGCGCTCTATTTTGTGTTATTTATTGATTTTGGTTACGTCAGAAATTTTAATTTGAAAAAAATATAGTTGTAAACTTGTAATTTTGTGTTACTTCTGTGACTAAGATGGTGTTTATTATGCAGACAAGCTGGAAATCCATTTAATGATAATACCACAGTAACTTCTGCTCCTCCACCTCACTCCCCGGTAACAGCACCACCAGGAGCACCTCCAGGAACACCATTTTTTGTTGTACCATCTGGCTCTGGCCGTGTACCTCCTAAACAGGCCGACGGACCAATTGCAGCAGTTGAGTCAAATTCTGGGAAATCGAAAAAACATACCAAAAGGGTAGTTTTAATATCTATTGGCAGTGCTTTGGCATTCATTATTTTGGTACTAGCACTCGTTCTATTTATTCCAAGATGTGGTAGAAGGGAGCGGGTTGACCGAAGGTCCAAACGACATCAAATTGGTGCTTATGGAGGTGAAAGGCAACAAAATCCTAGAGATTTAGTGCCTATAGTCCCCCCACCTAATCAAACTGAAAAAGGCAAATAAATATAGCTTTTTGTCCTTCATTTAATTATTTATCTTGCATTTAATTGTTCATGTAAGGATCCACTCATTTATAACTTAAACCTGTTATTTATCTTAACAGTACCAGCCCGCGATGTCTTGAGGCCAAATAACGACCGCCAAGAAGAGCCTAGGAGAGCGTGGGCTGTTCCAATTCCTAATGCACAGGATAAGAAAGAAAAGGATGTGCCAAGAATGGCGACAATACCAAAGCAGAGAGATCATGAGATTGATATCAGCACACCGGAAGTGTATTTTGTGCCTCCGCCGCCACCGCCTCCTCCTCCTCCTCCTCCTCCGCCGCCGCCACCCCCCACCTCCTCCCCCTCCTACTATGAAGATGATTGTTGAGCCAGCCATTCCCCACAGAGGGACTAATGTCAATCCATCCTTAAGAAGTTCAATTTTTCCTCCTACTTTTGCAAAATCTTTCACCATTGCATCCCTTCAACAGTATACAAATAGCTTTTCTCAAGAAAATCTTATAGGAGGAGGCATGTTGGGCACTGTATACAGGGCAGAGCTTCCTGATGGGAAGGTACGATCTTTGCTTATCGGTTCCATTAGTATATAGGCAGGGTACTAGTAAAAGAAACTGAACTTTTCCTCAATCTTTCTTTCTGCACTTCAATCACCCTTAGATAGCCAATAATGGATACATTTGTTTCATTTTTTGTAGTCTCTGAAGTCTTTGCTACTTCTGTTGTGATTCTTGAGTGACTATTTGAACATTGTTTATTCAATAATTCTCTTCTGTTTTTCATATTTTACATAGGATTTTCTAGAATTACATGGTAAATGGCTAAATGCATATGTTCATCTATTACATGTTTTAACTACTGAAATCCGTGGATCAAATTCTGTTTCAGATCTCTGTTTCTCTTTCACTAGCTAAAACAACCTGTTCTGTTATTTATATGCCACTATTGGATTCTTATATTACTCTTTTTTGTTTTGAATTGTTAGTTGTTTGCTGTAAAGAAACTAGACAAAAGAACCTCTGTTCACCAGAAGGATGATGAGTTTCTTGAATTAATAAGTAGTATCGACAGAATAAGACATACAAATATTGTTGAGCTTATTGGATACTGTTCAGAGCATGGACAAAGGCTTCTGATCTATGAATACTGCAGTAACGGGTCACTATATGATGCACTCCACTCAGATGATGAATTCAAAGCAACACTATCATGGAATACTCGCATTCGGATGGCACTTGGTGCAGCTAGAGCCTTAGAGTAAGTCAAGTTATAAATGCTATTGGAAGAAATAGGTAAAAGCTGTTGTAATTTTATTCCTCAGCTAAAGGCGGGTTTATATATTGAGAATAAAAGAGAATACAATAAAAATACTTTATTCTTTCCTTAATGGAGAATAAAAGAAAATAAATGACAATAAACGGAAATAATTAAATAGGAAAATAAAATATTTTCCAATACCCCCTCAAGTTGGTGCATAGATATCTATCATGCCCAACTTGTCTATCAAATGCTCAAAGGTAGGTCTTGCCAAACTTTTGGTCAGGATATCCGCAGTTTGCTGACTTGAAGTCACGAAAGGTAGACATATGATTTCAGCATCTAACATCTCCTTTATGAAGTGTCGATCAATCTCAATATGCTTGGTCCTGTCACGTTGAACTGGATTATGAGCTATGCTAATAGCAACTTTACTGTCAGAGTACAATTTCAATGGAAGCTCAACTTTCATCTTAAGTTTTTCTAGGACTCTAAGGATCCATAATCCTTCACAAATACCTTGAGACATAGTTCTAAACTCGGCTTCTGCACTACTCCTTGCCACAACACCTTGTTTCTTGCTCCGCCATGTCACAAGATTACCCCAAATATAGGTACAATATCCAGAGGTTGATCTTCTATCTGTGACTGAACCTGCCAATTAGCATCGGTGAAGATAGACACATTCCTTTCACTAGTCGTCTTAAAAAATAATCCTTTTCCAGGATTTCCCTTCAGATATCTCAGTATCCTATAGACTGCCTTAAGATGTTCCTCAAAAGGAGAATGCATAAACTGACTCACTACACTGACTGAGAAAGCAATATCAGGTCGGGTGTGTGACAGATAAATCAGTTTTCCAACCAATCTAAATCAGTTTCCCAACCAATCTCTGATATCTTCCAGTATCAACAGGAACATTACCTTCTCCCTAAAGTTTAGCATTAGGATTCATAGGGGTATCTTGACAGAGATAATATTTTTCTTATTATTGATAGAGCAGCGTGTACTCTTAAATAGAATACAATGTATTTAGAAAAGGAAAATCCTAATAAATACTCATCATTGTCCTCAGTCAATTCTATAATTAAGGGCCAATAATTTCTATAAATACATACACAGCTAATAAAATCCTTTAATCCTATTTAAATATAAAATATACAGCTAATTAATACATGTATAGCTGGTTCTGACACTCCCCCTCAAGTTGGAGAGTGGATGTTACCCATTCCCAACTTGCCGATAATAGATTGAAATGTAGAACCACTTAATTCTTTTGTAAGAACATCTGCCAGTTGATTTCCAGTTGATACAAATGGTATACATATTGTCCCACTATCCAATTTTTCCTTGATGAAATGTCTGTCTACTTCGACATGCTTCGTTCTATCATGTTGCACTGGATTATGTGCAATGTTTATTGCTGACTTGTTGTCACAATATAGTTTCATGGGTCCATTCCATTCAATCTTTAGGTCATGTAGAATTATTTTCAGCCATAGGAGTTCACAAATACCTAAAGCCGTAGCCCGAAGTTCTGCTTATGCACTTGACCTCGCAACAACGTTTTGTTTTTTGCTCCTCCAACTCACCAAGTTTCCTCCAAGAAAAGTACAATATCCGGATGTGGATCTTCTATCATCTACTGATCCAGCATAATCAGCATTTGTATAGGCTTCCAAAGTAATTCCTTGACCCTTTGTAAATAGAATTCCTTTTCCAGGAGTGCCCTTCAAGTATTGCAAAATTCGGTAAACAGCTCTAAGATGATTTTCTTTGGGATTATGCATGAATTGACTCACCACTCCCACTGCATAAGCTATGTCTGGCCTAGTGTGAGATAAATAGATTAACTTCCCAACCAACTTTTGATAGGATTCTCTGTCCACAGTTGCATCTTCAACAAATTCACTAAGTCTATGATTTTGTTCAATTGGAGTTTCTACTGGTTTGCATCCCAATTTACCAGTTTCAGATAATAAATCCAGCACATATTTCTGTTGAGAGATGAAAATACCATGACGAGAGTGTGCCACTTCAAGGCCCAAAAAATATTTTAATCTGCCCAACTCTTTTACTTCAAACTTTTTTAGCAAACACACTTTTAGGCTATCCATTTCTGCTTGATGATTTCCTGTTACAATTATATCATCCACATAAACAATTAGTGCAGTAACTCCCCCTAAGGCTGAATGCTTAGTAAACAAAGTGTGATCTCCCTGACTTTGTTTATATCCCATATCTTTCATCACAGTGGTAAACCTACCAAACCAGGCCCTAGGGGACTGTTTCAGTCCATAAAGGGCCTTCCTTAACTTACAAACTTTGCCTTTCTCAAAGTTAAACCCAGGTGGGACCTCCATGTAAATATCCTCTTCAAGGTTGCCATGTAGGAAAGCATTCTTGACATCGAATTGCTGCAAATTCCATCCATAGTTAGCTGCTAGAGATAACAAAATTCTGACAGTGCTCATTTTTGCGACGGGAGAGAAAGTCTCGTGATAGTCAATCCCATATGTTTGTGTGTACCCCTTAGCCACTAGTCTTGCTTTATACCTTTCTAGTGTTCCATCGGACTTGTTTATAAGGGTGAATACCCATTTACAGCCAACAAGTTTTTTGTCATTAGGAAGCTCTACTAACTTCCAAGTTCCATTTTTCTCTAGTGCATCCATTTCGACTTTCATAGCTTCTCTCCACTCTTTGCTATCTAGTGCTTCGGTAACAGTTTTTGGGATAGTGGTAATGTTTAAATGAGCAAGAAAACTTCTATGATTGTTGGACAAATTATCATAGGATATAAAGGGAGACAATGGATACCTTGGCCTTTTTGTACATGCTCTAACATCCTTCCTTATTGCAATTGGAAGATCTCTAGCATTCATGGATATATTCTGCTCCTCTAAATCAGTCCCATCAACTTCAGTTTCAGGGGGCACAATTTGCTCCTCTAAAACAGTCTCATCAATTACAGTTTCAGGAATTGGGTCAGATTCTGGGACTTGTACAGGTTGGATAATAGGTGCTGCCCTTCTTGTGTAAACTTGTAGTGGACGAGTAGCATTACGAGTAGCATTAGGAGTCTTGGGCATAAAAGAAAGGTCTTTGAACAAATCATCCTTATCTTCGATGTATTCCTTCTCCCCCTGAAGATAAGGTTTGGAAAAAAAAAGATTCGGTTTCGACAAAAGTGACATCAATAGACACAAAATTCTTTTTTGTTGTAGGTTGATAACACTTGTAACCTTTTTGGGTAGGGGAGTAACCAAGAAATATGCATTTAATAGCTCGAGGATCAAGTTTTCCTCGATGTGGAGAATGAACATGGACAAATGACACACACCCAAAGATCCTAGGAACTAGGTTGTTTGAAGTTTTGAAATTTGGGTAGAATTTAGAGAGGAGCTGAATGGGGCTGTTATTCTTAAGAATTTGAGAGGGTAAGCGATTAATCAAGTAGGCTGCAGTAAGAGCAGCCTCCCCCCAATATTGTTTTGGAACATTTGTGTGAAATAAAGATGCTCGGGTAACATTGAGAATATGCCCAATTTTTCTTTCAGCCACCCCATTTTGTTGTGGGGTGTGGACACATGATGATTCATGAATAATACCATGTTTAGTGAAAAAAGAAGACAATGTTGGATTAAAATAATCTTTGGCATTATCAGAACGAAAACGTTTGATGGTAGTCTCAAATTGGGTTTTTATCATTTGAAAAAACAATTTAAATATTTGAGTGACTTCACTTTTTTGTTTTAAGAGATACATCCATGACACTCTAGTACAATCATCAATAAAAATGACAAACCAACGGGCCCCAGATATATTTGGGATATTGGATGGCCCCCATACATCACTATGAATTAAGGAAAAAGGAGTAGACATTCTTTTATTATTATTAGGAAAGCTAACACGTTTGTGTTTAGCAAGTTCACAATCATCACAATGAAAAAATTCTAAGTTTATACCTTGAAACAATGTGGGAAACATATTTTTTAGAGTGCTAAATGAAGGATGACCCAACCGGAAGTGACGCAACCAGATTTCTTTATTGAGGGAAGGAACAAATTCTGACAACAAAGACAGTGGAAGTTGACTCTTAATGCTACTTGTCTCACGCGCTTCCATAAGAAGGTAGAGCCCATTGTCCTCTCTAGCAAGTCCAATCATCTTTTCCGTTTCCTGATCCTGAAATTTGCAAAGTGTAGGAGTGAATGTTACTAAACATTGTAAATCTGTTGTAAGTTTGTGAATAGATAATAGTTTGGCAGATAATTTGGGCACATGCAAGACATCTCTCAACATTAAATTTTGACTTAGTGGAATATCTCCTTTTCCTGCAACAGTAATAAAAATGCCATCTGCAGTGACAATCTTTTATTACTTGGACATGGTGTGTAAGAGATAAACTCAGTAGAGGAATGGGTCATGTGATTCGTAGCCCCAGAATCAACAATCCATGTCCCTTTTTCTATAGATTGTATAACACTAAGAGCATAGGGATGAGAACTACCTGATAATGCCATGGAAGAACTACCTGTGTTTGTGGGTTTGACTAAAGAGTCTAGTAGTTCCCTTAGTTTTGTAATTTCTTCTGGATTGAAGTTAGCAGTAGGTTTGGAATGACTTTCCTCGACAACACTTGATTGGACCAAGTGGGCATGTGCTGGTCCTCCTCGTTGAATGCCTTTGGTGTTTCAATTTCGATTCTGATTTGGCGGTTTTCCATGAAGTTTCCAGCATCTGTCTTCGGTGTGCCTTGGCTTCTTGCAGAAGGTACACCATAGAGAATCCTTGTTATCCCCTCGTTCAATCTCCATTTTGGGTGCTCCTCCGGTTTGACCGTTCTTCCATTGGTCAATGTTCTTCTCTCGTCTTTGTGCTACTAAGGCTGAACTTTCAGTTGATTGAGGCTCCATCATCACTCCTCTTCGCGATTCTTCTGTTCGAAAGGCAGCCATGGTTTCATTTAGTGAGGGTAACTCTTTTCCGAGTACTTGAATCCTTATTGGATCAAACTCGTTGTTCAGACTTGTTAAAAACTTATAGATTCTATCCTTCTCCTTATAATTTTTTAGTAAGGTAGCATCTGCTGTGCATTTTGCTTCAAAATGTTCATAGTGATCCAACTCCAACCATAAATTTTGTAGAGTTTGGGCATACTCACTAATGGACTGATCTCCTTGCTTGGTAGTCGCAATCTTCATCTTAATTTCGTAAATTTGTGCAGCATCACCAACCTTGGAATAGTTTTCTTTATAGCTGTCCCACACCTCTTTAGCAGTCTTCATGAATATGCACGCATCACTAATCTCAGGCACCATGGAATTCCATAGCCATGACATTACAACAGCATCTTTTTCATCCCATGCAGCAAATTTCTTGTCTGTAGCTTCTGGAGTATTCTTTCCAGTAAGATGATTCAATTTGCCCTTCCCTTTTAAAAAGGTTTGGACAAAATGAGACCATTTGAGGTAGTTTTTACCATTGAGACGAAGGCTAGGTTGAACATTTTGCAGCTCAACGGAGCCAGTGTTTGGGGCAGGGGTATTAACTGGTTCAGACATTCTGAGTTTTGTTGGGGAAAACGGCAATATAGACCGTAAAATAAAAACGACAATGCAGGCCGCACAGCGGAAACAATGGCAATGCAGGCCACAATTTTAAACAGGCTCCTATGGATTTTGGAGCTCTGATGCCATGACAGAGATAATATTTTTCTTATAATTGATAGAGCAGCATGTGCTCTTAAATAGAATACAATGTATTTAGAAAAGGAAAATCCTAATAAATACTCATCATTGCCCTCAGTCAATTCTATAATTAAGGGCCAATAATTTCTATAAATACATACGCAGCTAATCAAATCCTTTAATCCTATTTAAATATAAAATATACAGCTAATTAATGCATGTACAGCTGGTTCTGACATATCTACAGGACGAAATCCACTCATTCCTGTTTCTTTCAATAAGTCTAGAATGTATTTCTGCTGTGAAACCACAATACCATTCTTTGACCGAGCAACCTCCATGCCTAGAAAATATCTCATGAATCCCAAGTCCTTGATTTCAAAGTCTACTGCCAATTTCTCTTTTACCCTTGCCATTTCCACTGTATCATCTCCAGTAAGGACAATATCATCAACATAAACAATCAGAACAACAACTTTCCCATCGTTGGAGAATTTTGTGAACAAGGTGTGGTCCTATGGCGAATAACAACAAGTGGCCTTCCCCATCACAGGCCTACACCGGATCCAACCATGGCGAACAACCGCAACCTGAGTCGGGCGTCGGCTGCGGAAACGGCGGTGGCCGCGACAACGGCGGCGGCCCAAAAACTGCTGCGGCCGCGGAAACGGCGGTGGTCGCGGAGATGGCGAACAAGAGGAACCGTCAGTGGTCACAAACAGTGGCAGTAATGACGGCAACAATGAAGACATTAACAACATTGTTTTTGGCAGTAATGACGACAACAATGGAAACAGGAACATTGTCTTTGATTATAGTTATTCCCATTCATTTTAGGGATATTGACCTTGAGGGAGTATGAGGAACCCTCTTAATCATTACCGCCTATGTTGGAATAACTATCACCAAAGACAATGTTCTTGTTTCCATTGTTGCCGTAATTACTGCCAAAAACAATGTTGTTAATGTCTTCATTGTTGCCGTCATTACTGCCACTGTTTGTGACCACTGACGGTTCCTCTTGTTCGCCATCTCCGCGACCACCGCCGTTTCCGCAGCCGCCTCCGTTGCCGCGGCCACCTCCGTTTCCATGGCCACCGCCGTTTCCATGGCCGACGCCCGACTCAGGTTGCGATTGTTCGCCATGGTTGGATCCGGCGTAGGCCTGTGATGGGGAAGGCCACTTCTTGTTGTTATTCGCCATAGGAGGTTAAACGGGTATGTGAATTGGATCGGGTAAAAAAGCGGGTCGAATAGAAAGCTTTATGGTAACCCCACTAGTTGTGGAAAGTTTTATGGTAACCCTAACCCAGAGCTCTCGATGCCATATTAGAAGAAATAGGTAAAAGCTGTTGTAATTTTATTCCTCAGCCAAAGGCTGGTTTATATAATGAGAATACAATAAAAATACTTAATTCTCTCCTTAATGGAGAATAAAAGAAAATAAATGACAATAAACGGAAATAATTAAATAGGAAAATAAAATATTTTCCAACAAATGCTGTAAATAAAAAATTACTCAAGCTATTTAATTTGTAGTTTATAGTAACGAGTCCAAGGTTTCACTTTTGAAGCCTAAATATTTTACTCCGCCGGATTCATTGATTGCTGAAAGTATTAACCTAATAACTTGGTCATTGATAAGGTAGTTAGTTGTATTTCAACCTTGTTAGAACTTTCCCAAATTTAAATCGGTCTAACATCATACTTAACAGAGTGCTTCTTGACCTGGATGCTATAATCAAATTGCATTGTGTTCTACTCTCAGTATAAAAGACATTATAGATTACTAAACTCAATTTAAAATATCAATTCAATCAAAAAAATAAACTGCCCCGTGCTATCCAAAGGATATCTTTTATCAACAAAACGAAATCTTTTACTTGATCTGTGCAGAGAGCTATACAGTATTCCAGACAGATTTGAATGTAGCTTATGCAAAATATAAAATCTGAAGTTGAGGGATGGGAAGATTTTTCTTTGCATTAGGTTATTTTATGACAACAGTTCTGAATCTAATACTTATCATTTACAAGATATTTGCATGAGCAATGTCAGCCCCCTGTGGTACACAGAAATTTGAAGTCTGCCAATGTTCTCCTTGATGATGATCTATCTGTGCGTGTATCTGATTGTGGTTTAGCTCCATTGATAGCTTCGGGATCTGTAACTCAGGTAAGGAATCAGTTGATTTTTGTTGAAGTTGTTACAAAATTAATATCGATATAGTAAAACTATTACAGGTTTGACGTGCCTCCTGATGTCTTGGAAGTATTTAATGTTAAATTGCATATAGCATTAAGTAACTATGTCAAAATGTAATTTATATTATAACAGTAAGATAAGTGATAACATTCCGTGTATTTTCAGCTCTCGGGGAACCTGCAATCAGCTTATGGTTATGGAGCTCCAGAATTTGAGTCAGGAACTTACACTTACCAAAGTGATGTTTACAGTGTTGGAGTGGTTATGCTAGAACTTTTGACCGGCCGTCAGTCCCATGACAGGTGAGAATGCATAATTAAAATACTTCCGCATCAGTTTGGATTATTTATGCAGTTAATTAATTGTAACATCTTGAATAGCACACGTCCACGAGGGGAGCAATTTCTTGCTAGATGGGCAATTCCCAAACTTCACGATATTGATGCATTATCAAAAATGGTCGACCCTTCTTTAAATGGAGTTTACCCTGCCAAGTCATTGTCAAATTTCGCAGACATTATTTCTCGATGCCTTCAGGTATGTTATATCTATTTCAACATAAATCTCAGTTATTGTTAGCTTGTTTATCTCTATCCGATGTAATTTTACTCTACTGTTTTATTTTTATTTTTATGGGGCACTAGGGTGTGAACCTCGATCTTTTAACTCCAATTAATTTATCGGTTATAATGCAGCCGGAGCCTGAATTTAGGCCAGCAATGTCAGAAGTTGTCTTATACTTACTAAATATGATGAAGAGGGAGTCTCAGAAAAGTGATTCAAATGAAAAATGACAATGGTGGTGATATTTGTTCATGAATTGATGTGTAAAGTTTTAGCTACTGAATAAGATTATGTGCATAGATATCAATCGTTATACACATTTTACTAAAGGAAGGCCCCATTTGTTTATTTTTTAGATTCATTATTCAATGTATCCGGTTAATATATAATCTAGACAAATTAGAGATTGGATGAAGCTATGGAACACAAGGGCAAGGGCTTGATCTATCTGTAAATTCACAACTTGCAAATTTTATAGCTGACAGGTCTGATCACTCTGTAATATTGCTGCACTTGGTTGATTGAGATAACAAGGAGTGAGGAAACCATTCTGTTTTGAGGAAGAAGTGTTGCAACTAGTAGTTGTAGCACCTTAGGGCTGTGAGCCTGTGACAGTGGCAATGTAGAGAGGATCTAGAGCAACGGGGTAAACAATTGAGGATGTGTTTCAGAGCTGACATTGATAGATGCTAAATGAACTAGTAGAGATATGCGTGGCTGAAGCTCCCAGTGATCAATATGAAGCTAGCCCAAGCAAAATGAGCATTTTTAATTTAAGAAGACACGTTTTGTAGGCAGAGAGCTAAGGTTCATTTTATGAAGAAGATGGTGATACAAATTCAAATTTTGTTTTTTCATGCAATGACGGGTTTGAAACGTGGTTACGAAGTTATAAAAGGAGGATGGTAGTATGAATTAGGTGCAGGCAGACTTGTGTATAATTGCAAAGGACTTGATCCAAGTCAGCAATGGTGACAATAGATCCGATAACAAACTTTGGAATGGTCTTTTGACTTTGTCTGATGGTGGGGGTCTACCTACAGGTACTCATGCTCAGGTTAGACTGTCGTAAATATGAGATTTTAGATTAGAATTGTATGTCATTGAGACTGAATTTCCTTATGGTCTGTATAGTAGGTTCTTAGGGTTTGAGGGTTTAGGACCTTATCTTAGTGACACATGTCTCAGAGAACAATTGCAGCTAGGGTATGATTTGATGATCTTCAAGGTCCTATAAACTTTTATCAGGTGTGCCTCTATGACATATCTATTTCAAGTTCCAAAAGTAATAGAACTCATCGTGGACTCCTCCTCCTCCTGGTACGATGCTAGGGCGTGACAATTATATGGACCTAAGGTGTTTGGGTTGTCTTTCAAATATGAACCCATCAAATGTCTCATAGGATCATCAAATAAATGTCACGACCTTAATGGATGGGTCAGTGTCATATGTGATATGTTGTTGGAGTTGGGAAGAGTAAGCATTGGTCAAGACCAAAATAGTAGCTCCTAAGGCAGGATCGCCGAGGCTGGGTTGTGGCTTCTTCCAATATTCTTTGAATAGGGTTGTCCTCATTGGTAGTAAATATGACAAGGCACTTAAAGAAGTCCTTACTACGAAGCTTTAGAGATGGTCTTGTCATCAAGTTAAGACTATCTAAACAAAAGAAGTCGTAAACACCTTAACACCCCCTTTGGGTAATGACAATTTTCTGATTCTACGGACTTCCCAAGTAGGCGACCGACCGCGAGGCTGACTTGTGTTGATTTCTTATGATATACTAAGACATTTTCTTGAGTTTGAAATGACTTTTATTTTTCGGTATGGTAATCGTGAAGGATTTTGGCCTATCTCAATTTTTTTAAAGGGAACAATGGAGCTCACATCATTGGTTATTCAAAGAGCCCGACTATAGAATCATAGAGCCCAAACATAAATCAAGGAAATTTGATTTACAAAAACATAAAAAAATAAAAAAATTTGAAGATCTCCTAAAAAAAACTTGGGGTTGTGTGCACGTCTTGTTTAATAATTAGATGTACTCCCTATGTTTCTTTTTAATTGTCGTTTTTAAAATTCAAGATAGTAATGATTAGAGTTTTGTCAAAATTACCCCTAACTATTTATTATGGAGAGAAAAAGGTATATTAAAATAATTAAAAGTTAGGGTTATTATAGGCAAAAGAAAAGTCATTGTCTAAAAAGTAACAACAATTATTGAATTTTTTGGTAGGCGTAAAAAGTAAAAAAATAACAATTAAAAAGAAACTAGGGGAATATCAGTAACTTACCCTCAACTCTTGACATTTCCCTATTTCTCCACGTGACTGCCAGCTCTAAGTTTAGAGGTCAAGGTTGAGGGGTGCATTTAATGGTCTATGGTACCATTACAAAACATTTGCTCACTGGTTCTTAGTTGACACTCAAAGTCGTTACGTGATGGTCGTTGGATCTAACCCATTGGTCTTGTTATTCGTTGGATCTGGTCCATTAGTCATCTCCCTAAATGATCATATGGCTTATATTAAACAATTTTCTTCATTTTCTTTTCTTTTGTTTTCTCAACTTTCTCGATCCTCTGGTTTCATCACTCTTTTAAGTAACCTTCTAGAAGTTTTTATACGCCATCGTTCTCTTTCCAAGATTTTCTTCTTTAAATTTCTATTATATGTTTTCTTTTATCGGTAAGCTAGTGTCTCATTTTCTATTTTTAACGTTGTTTTGTATATGTGGGAGTGAAGGTACCACTGCTCATTAGTCGTGGTACCTTCTCTTTTCTGGAGCAAATCACTATTAATTTTATGGATTATATCGCGAGAATAAGCCCAAAAGTTGCATTATATAAAGGTATGTTCTCATTAATTCTTTTGCATCTCTTTTCTTTTTCTCTCTTTGCGAGTTATTATGTGAATCTGTGACATTATTATCATCATCATGACACCCAAGAGAGTGAGAACCTCCATTGCATCATACCTCTCAGATGACTTCTCATCCCAAGAATAAGAGAGAATATTCTTCCAAGAGTTTACAAATAGAGGTATCTTGTTTGTTCATTCCTTGGATGCAAATGCGTTTCAAGATCGTGAATTCTTCAAAAGTTTTAAAGAATTAAATTAAAAGGGTTTTATCAACAATCCCCCAAGAAATATGTATTCATTCTTTGTCAAAACGTTATACTCAAATCTCTTTTACATATATGGGATTTTCTCTTCCGAAGTCAGAAAACATCTACACCATTTGAAGAGTTTGCTGAATTTTTGGATCTAATTTACACCACACCTCTGTTCAAGCCAGATGAACTAGAGGAAAACAACAACTACAATTATGATATTGTTGCTTCATCCTTTTTGTTAAATCCAAATTTCACATTTCTTCTCCTTTCACCGTAGACCCCATGCAGCCAAATATTCGTCTCATTCACTATATTAAAAACCATATTCTTATTCTAAGAAAAATAAAATTTAGTCATCTAACTAGATATAACATTGTCACGATATGGTTACTTGTAAATAAAGCTGTGAAAAATTGGGCAAGTGCAGTGATCCATCACGTATTGAGGAGTAAAAGAAAATGAATGTGTATGCCATATAACGACTTGGTAACGAAAAATCTTGGAACATGTTAAACCTTAGGAGAGAGAAAACATGATAATATACAAAAATAATAGGAGAAATTGGTTTAGGGAAATTGCGCTTCAAAACTGTCAATGGGGAGGTGTGAATCATGAGATCAACGTTAACAAATGTGTCGAGCTTTGCCATGAAATCAACACTTTGATTGTCTTTAAAAAGGGTGTGGATAACTTTAACCATAGTATTTTCAAGAAAGATATCATTAATACTTTGGATTAACATTGCGTGTTTAAGATACTTATTTAAGAAATTCTCAATAAGATTGATACTAAGGGATAAATCAAGGAAGCAAGTTAAGTCAATAATGCCCATATCTTTGGTTAGTAAAAAAACTTTGTAAATGACCCAATTTTTTGCATGGAGGATATCTAATGAGTTGGGTATGAATCCAAACAAACCACATTTCCATGTCCTAGATGAGGTGTGAAAGCTATCACCAAAGTCACTACGAGTTAGTATGCTATTACAACTTCCATCTGCATTAATAATAATGAAGGAGTCGTTCTGGGAGTTCCACCTAATGAAACGATTGTCGATGTGCTCTGTTTGAGGGATACTAAAGTAAATAATAAAGGAGTACACCATGGAGTGAGCAACCAAGGAGAGTCTATAACTGGGGATGGTTTCATGTGATATACATGTAGATTTATAGTTTCTCCAAGCCCACACTATATTTATGCGGCAAAGAGGTGTCATGTCTCTCATTTTTTATCCAAACATTTCCATCCCTGAGTCAATAAGAAATCTGGATGATTAAACTCAAGGTATAACCAAAGGTTTATAGAATCCATAAAGTCATGAGCATAATGAAGGAAAAACTCATATTCTAGGTCACATCTATAACACATAGTTGATGAGGGCACATTGTGATGGTGAAGCAGAGATAATAGCAACATAGTTGTAAACGAGCCAGAAAAGGAACTTTATATTTTCTGGAAGGCATAATTTCCAGATCTAGTTCCAGGATTGAGATTCCACGCGGGATCATGTAAATATTCTTTGTTGTAGAGAATCTAAGAGTATCCATTCTTAGTAGTGTAAGTACCATTTATGTGATCATATCAACTGAAAACATCTTTTGTGTTAGGGTTAAAGATGAGGCTTTTGGTAGTGATCTCAATGATTATGTGATGAGGGAGTGTAGTATACAACTGGTGCATGTGGGGTGGTGTTGTATAGTAAAAAAAACTTTAACTGTTAGATTAAGGTCGTGGATGTGAGCATACTTAACAAGAGAAACTAAGGACATGTAGTGGAATAAAGAGAGAGTAAATATGCACCATACAAATACTTATGAGAGATGAGATGTACCTAAAGTTATCAGTATTTTGAAGCATATCCTAAACAAGCTTGTCGAGGAGGGTTGTGTTGGCATATCTAGTTGATCGAATCTCCAAGCCACCCAAATTCCTTGGGCGTGTAATTTTTCTAGCCAACCAAATGAATACCAATGGAGGTAGTACCCTTCCAAATAAAGTTTCGATCCATACGATCAATTGTGTCACAAATTTTTTGAGGGAGCCAAGTGGTTTGCATGTAGTAAGAGAGGATGGAAATGGGAGCTGAACTAGCAAGAGTTAATCTACCTTGCTTGATGATAAGATTTTTTTTCCAGGAAGCCATACATGTTTGCATTTTCTCCACAATTAAGTTAAAATCATATATTTTGGTTATACCTATAAGAATAGGAAAGCCAAGGTATATATCCAGAGAACTAGTATTCCTGATGCCTGATTTTTTGTTCAGATGATTGATTTTAGTCTAGGGATGTCAGAAGAATAGAAATAAAAAGACTTAGAAAAATTGATCTTCAGGCCTAATGCACAACTAAATTTGTCCAAGACAATGACAATAACTTTGATTTGGGACTTTTATGCCTTTGTGAATATGAGAATGTCATATGAAAAAAGGAAGATGAAACATATGAAGTCCATTCTTAGAGATGAAAATATGAATTTGATAAGGACATATCTGACAAGGAAACGAGTGAAGCACTCTAAGGACTAGGATGACCAATGACAAGAGAACATGCTAGGAAAGCTAATGAATCATGGGATCAAATGGTGATCACTATCATTGAAGGAATGGCTACCATATAAGTTTTGAAGCCTGAACTAATCAACTTCATAAGTCTACATGGAGAGGACATGAAGACATTATTTGATTAAGAAGCATAATTCTTATGCAAGAAAAGAATATTCTTAATTAAATGTGTTATCTTTTCTTCTCTTCTAAGTTAACAAGGCTGATTATTTCCCTATAGATAGGCAATGCCTAAAGTGCTTTGAAAATCAATGAATATTTTGATAGAAATTACACTTTGTGTATTTGTGAGATTATATACCTTCTCGGTTCTAGATTGGACCATTCCATTTGATCTTATTAAGAAACCAAATTTTTTTTGTGGCGTTCATTCCCCCAAGACTTATCATTTCATCTTCTTTTTAGAAGCTTGAGTTTGGCGACATCCCTCATTCCATTTCTATTTCATTATTTTCTTTGACATCTAAAATGTGTCAAAAGTACTACATTATATAAAGGCAAAATACCTTTTTTGGTCCCTTAAGTTTACCTCAGAGTCCATTTTGGTCCCTTATCTTTAAAAAGTTCCAAAGTGGTCCTTTAATTGTTTAAAAAGGTCCACGTTTTTTTCAAACGGCGTCAACTTTTGGTTGGATGGCATCTGACGTGGCACTTGGTTATACGCGTGGCACGTGACTTGGCATACATTCATCTTCAAGGTCATTAAATTCCCAGAAAAATTCCAAAATTTTTTGTTGAACCTAGGATTCGAACACAAGTTCACTTAGTTGCTACAAAGCATATCAAACCACCACACCACTTCACATTTGTTTTTATATCTAACAAAATGATTTACTTTTATTGTCTAAATTCTTTCTCTCACTGCACTATAATAATAATAATAATAATAATAATAATAATAGTAATGATAATAATAATAATAATAATAATAATAATAATAATATTTATTATTATTATTATTATTATTAATATTATTATTATTATTATTATTATTATTATTATTTTTTTTTTTAGAATAAAAGAATTTTATTAAATTCCAAAAAACACAATACAACTCAAGGCGGTCCAAGACCCGGCCAGAAAACAACAAAACAAAAATACATACAAAACCTAAGGCAAAAGTAAAACACTAATGTGGTCTCTAAGCTTAGGCCTATTCCAACATCTATGAACAAAGGTATCCACAATCTTGGCACCAATGATAGCATCTTTTCCCGTTTCACCAAAGCCGACCTGGTTACGGTAGTTCCAAACTTCATAATGGATAATCTAATGAAATACTTAAATACTAAAATTCCAACTAAATAATAATTGAAAAGCCTAACTAAATAGCGCTTCATCTTCCAAGGAAGCCATAGTTGAAACAAAAGGTAGTGTTATAACACATTCTTAAAGTGTCTCAACTAACAAACGTGTTAAGTGTTTCCACTGTTTAGACCAATGTCATATTACATCTCAATGTCAAACTAAAAAAACTATGCTTATAGAGGGAAATGAAGTAAATAAGGAATAGGATGTGAGATATGATGAGGATTCAAAAGAGGAAGAAGACGAGATTCCTAGAAGAGAGTTTCTCATAGTTAAGAGAATGTTGGGAAACCAAGTCAAGAAAAAGGATACAACTCAAAGAGAAAACCTTTTTCATACAAGATAGTGGAAGGAAAGGTACGTTCTTTAATTATTGATGAAGGGAGTTTTAATAATGTGGTTAGTGCACGTATGATGTCTAAACTTAATTTGGAAACAAAACCTCATCATAAGCCTTACAAACTTCAATGACTTAGGGATAATGTAGAAATTCTTGCTAATAAATAAGTTGATTTTTTTTTTATAATTAGAAAGTATGAGGATATCGTGTTGTGTGATGTAGTGCCTAAGGAGGTGAATCACTTGTTGTTAGGGAGGCCTTGACAATTTTACAAAAAGGCAAATCATGAGGGGTATTCCAATAAATATTCTTTTGTGCATCATGTCCAAAAGATTATTCTTGTACTATTAAATCCTAGTGAGGTGAGAGAAGATCAAAAGAAAATGAGTGAGAAAAATAAGCAAGGAAAAGAAAAATAAAGGAAAAGGAAAAAGGAAAAGAAAAAGAATAATAAAAAAAGAATGATGAAAAAGAAAATAAAGAGGGTTTAATTGCAAAAAAAAGAAAAGGTAAATAATGCAATTGTTTCACAATGACCTCTGTACTTACTTTTTTTGCAAAGAAGTGGTGTTTCTAGATAACACTTCTAACACACAAAATTTGCCAAGTTATGTTGAATCTCTTTTGCATGAATTTAAAGATATGTTTTCAACGGAGGTACTAAGAGGTTTACCAACTATAAGAGGAATCGAGCGTCACATTGATTTTAATCTGGGAGTATCCTCTCGTAATAGGTCAGACTACCGAAGTAATCCATAACAAACTAAAGAGATACAAAGGCAAGTTACTGAACTGGTAAGTAAAGGACGGGTAAGAGAAAGCTTAAGTTCTTGTGCAATCCCTATCATTTTAGTCCCTGAAAAGGATGATAGTTAGAGAGTGTGCACTGATTGTAGGGCTATTAATAATATTACCATTAAATATAGACATCACATAGGCTATATGACTTGCTTAATGAATTATTTGGTGCATGCTTATTTTTTAAAATTAATTTGGAAAGTAGGTACTGCAACACCCCCAATCTATACCCCCAAATAAAACAAAGCGATAAATAAAATTCAAAATTTCATCAGAGTATATTTAAAACATGCACGGCATAGACCGAGGGGTCACATCAATTTGAAACAAAATACAATAACCCTGCTCATACAGATATGCAACAATTTCAGGTAGCACAACCAAGGAACTGAGTTCCTAACACCCACAATCCAATTACAGAATAAAAGCGGAAAATCCGTAACTGAATCTCATATATATATATATATATATATATATATATATATATCATAAAAGTGTATGTGTCATATACAACCATACATGTATAATCCAAACAGATACATATACACAATTCAAATAATCACACTCGATCACCCCGACTACCCGGTGTCACATATCAGAGCCGACCGACAAAAGAATGAAGACCCAAGCTTCACAAAAAGACCTCCAGCAACTCTAATCTGCAATGCCTCATAGAGCATTATAATACAGCAGAAGGGTGAGAAACACAATCATAATACAATTGCATATAATTATATATTAACACAGAAATGCACAAGTAAAATATTCTCACCACAAATGCACCACAATCAAATACAACACAACACAGTACAATTCTCAGGTATCCAATACCAATGCACATCAATCATACACAATACACTCATCATCAATACAATTATACATATTCCATCTCATCAATCACATTCACAATTCCATACACAATTAATCCATGATTTATGCAAATGCACAGAGACCGACACAACGACTCTATGCAATGCATATGCGGTACCGACTTCCAACATTTCTCATCACTAGTTCACTCAGGAACTCTGCTGGAACCATCACTCGTTACTTAGTGTAACTCCCCATCGGGCATACGATGTTCCCCGTCACTCACACCCACACGGGCACACGACGTTTATGGATCGCTCACACCCCACACGGGCACACGACCGATCGCTCACACCCCACATGGGCACACGATCGTCTATAATCATCGCTTTCGGTCCTCTTATTTTAAAGGCGCACGATCCAATCAGATCGCTTTCAGTCCTCTTATTTTTAAGGCGCACGATGTTATAGCAGATTCCCTCTGGAATCAATCCGTCGCTCACGACGTCACAAGAATGCATATCATGATGCTTGGCATACAATGACTCATGACATTTAAAATGCACACATATACACATCCATAATCATGCGTATATCATCAATTACCACACATTGCATTTTCTTGCCCTAAGGCCACAAATCATCATCACAATATGTATTTCATGCAATTTCATCACACAAAAGTACACAGGTCATACAATATCCACACCAACAGCATATTGCATATACACATCAAGTTCACACAATTAAAACGGCAAAAGTCGACAAAACAACATATTTTCTAATTCTCGACCTAATTTAATCGGCCAACAATCTCAAAACCATCATCATAAGCAAGAACATTTTATAAGCTTTCTAACGCATCAAACCACGCCTCAAACCGAACCAAAGATCAAAAGTTAGTAAGAAAACAAAATTGCACAAACAGCCATGTTCGCTAGGCGAACCCTCTAGCGAGCATTCGCTATCACATTCGCTAGGCGAATGTCCAGCGAACCCACTATCAGCTAAAAACAGACACAAAGTTCGCTAGGCGAACCCCTTGGCGAACCAAGGCAGAACCAACCAGAACCAAAAATATACAAAGTTCGCTAGGCGAACAACGTAGCGAACCTTCGCTGACCTTCGCTAACTGGCTCGCTAGCCGAACCCGCAAAAATTCATTCGCTACTGCTTCGCCCCAGGTTCGCTAGGCGAACCAAGGGAAACCCAGAAATTCTGCAGCGCTGTTACATAACCCAAAATGATATTTTTTCAACAAAAACATTTCCAAATCAACATATATCAATCAGAACCTAATCTAATCATGGCAACAACCATTCTACCACATTTACGTCGATTTCCAACCGCGAAAACATCGATTTCTCAACATATTTCTCATTTCCAACCTAGAATTCAAAAGCTATGTAAAGACAAGAAAACACACAAGGACACACATACATAATCATACACAAACATAGTATAATCGAGTTTCGCACCCTTACCCGATTTAATCGTGTTTGATAAAGTCGGGAGGTTGATTTCTTCTTTTCCAAATTTCTCTCTTTTTCTTCTCTTCTTCTTTCTCTCTACTTTTCTTCTTCTCTTTTTCTTTCCTTTCTATTTTTCTCTCTTTCTATTTCTATTATATTCTTAACTTAACAAAATAAAGCAAAATGACCAAAATACCCCTACACTCAAATATCTCGCAAACGCTCCCAAAACGCGATAAAATATAATCACGATGAAAAATAACATATTTTCACATAAAAGTCAGAAATAAAATAATATAATAATAAAATACTCAAAACGACTCAATTAATTAAAAAGACAAAACTGACAAAACTGACTGGGGCGTTACAACTCTCCCCCACTTAGAAATTTTCGTCCTCGAAACTATTACCTGAGACGAACAACTCTGGATACGACTCCCGCATCCGACTCTCCAACTCCCAAGTCAAATTGCCCTCAGCAGCGCCTCCCCACGCTACCTTCACAAGTGCAATATCCTTGCCCCGCAATCGCTTCAACTCGCGATCTAAAATACTCACCGGTAAAGCCTCGACCGTAAGGTTCTCCCTTACCTCAACCTCATCCATCGGAATCACATGCGACGGATCCGAAATATACTTCCGAAGCTGTGAAACATGGAACACATCTTGCAAATTCGACAGATTCGTAGGCAACGCCACCCGATAAGCCACAACACCCACTCTCACAGATATCTGGTAAGGAACAATAAACCGAGAAGTAAGTTTCTTCGATTTCAATGCACGACCAACACCCGTTACCAGTGTAACCCTTAGAAATACATGATCGCCCTCTTGAAACTCAAGATCCTTCCGTCTCCGATCATGATAACTCTTTTGTCTGCTCTGAGAAGCCTTCATTTTCCCACGAATAAGCTTCACCTTGTCTGTAGTCTGTTGAACCAACTCCGGTCCAACCACCGCTCTCTCGCCCGATTCATGCCAACACAACGGTGTCCGACATCTTCGCCCATACAATGCTTCAAACAGTGCCATTGCAATACTAGAATGGAAACTGTTATTATACGTGAATTCCACCAACGCAAGATAACTATCCCACGCACCACCTTGTTCCAAAACACACGCTCGCAACAAATCTTCCAAAGACTGAATCGTTCTCTCCGTCTGCCCATCCGTCTGCGGATGATAAGCCGAGCTCAACCTCAATTTAGAACCCAACACCTTCTGTAAACTTTCCCAAAATCTTGAGGTAAACCTTGGATCTCGATCCAAAATAATACTCAACGGAACCCCATGCAACTTCACAATCACACTGATATAAATCTCCAGCTAACCGCTCCAAAGAAAAACTGATGTCAATCGGAATGAAATGAGCCGATTTAGTCAGTCTGTCCACAACCACCCAAATAGCATTATGCCCTCGCTGAGTATTCGGCAACCCCGTTACAAAATCCATAGAAATGCTATCCCATTTCCATTCCGGAATATCCAACGGTTGCAACAAACCACTAGGCCTCTGATGTTCCACTTTCGACTTCTGGCACGTCAAACAAGCATACACAAACTGAGCCACATCTCTTTTCAATCCAGACCACCAGAAAATCTTTTTCAAATCTTGGTACATCTTGTTCGCTCCCGGATGTATACTCAAATTACTCCGGTGTCCTTCTTCCAAAATCATCCGTTTCAAATCCGAATCGTCTGGAATACAAATTCGCCCACGGAACCTCAACACACCACTAACATCCACTCGAAAATCACCACTCGCATCTTTTCCGCCAACCAACATCAAATCCACCAATTTCACATCTAACTTCTGTTTCTCACTTACCGTCATCAGAAAATCATTAGTAACCTTCAACATACCCAGCCTCACACTATCCGACGTCACTTCACATACCAAACTCAAATCTCTAAACGATTCCAAAAGCTCCCACTCCTTAACCATTAAAGCGGACATATGCAACGATTTCCAACTCAACGCATCGGCTACCACATTAGCTTTACCAGGATGGTAATTCAAGCCAAAGTCGCAGTCCTTCAAAAATTCCAACCATCTTCGTTGCCTCATATTCAATTCCTTCTGATCAAACAAATATTTCAAACTTTTATGATCACTAAAGACTTCAAACCTCGCACCAAAAAGATAATGCCTCTAAATTTTCAATACAAACACCACATCCGCTAACTCCAAGTCATGTGTAGGGTAATTCTTCTCATGCACTCTCAACTGCCTCGAAGCATACGCCACGACCTTACCGTCTTGCATTAGCACCCCACCTAGACCAATCAAAGACGCATCACAATACACCACAAACAGTTCAGTAGGATTCGACAAAATCAAAATCGGAGCTGTCGTCAATCTTCTCTTCAGCTCATTAAAACTTTCCTCACACCGAATATCCCAAATGAACGCTTGCCCTTTACAAGTCAACTGGGTCAAAGGAAGTGCTAGCTTAGAAAAACCTTCAATGAACCTTCGATAATATCCGGCCAAACCCAAAAAGCTTCGAATTTTAGTAACAGATCTCAGAGCCTCCCATTGTAGAACTGCTTCTACTTTAGATGGATCCACAGCAATACCATTACCTGAAATTACGTGTCCAAGAAAACTCACCTCCGACAACCAAAATTCACACTTGGACAATTTGGCAAAAAGCTTCTTTTCCTTCAAAACCTGCAAAACAATACGCAAATGCTCCGCGTGCTCCTCCCGAGACTTAGAATAAACCAATATCTCATCAATAAACACAACAAATCGATCCAAATGGTCGTGGAAAATACGATTCATGTACTCCATAAACACACCTGGCGCATTAGAAACCCCGAACGACATCACAGAATATTCATAATGACCATAACGTGTCCTAAAAGCCGTCTTCTGAATATCTTCCTCTTTCACCCTAATCTGATGATACCCCGACCTCAAGTCAATCTTACTGAACACACAAGCACCAACCAACTGATCCATCAATTTCACAATCGCATACTTCCATCTTTCTTTTTCACCAATAAAACTGGAGCACCCCAAGGAGAAACACTTGGCCTCACAAACCTCTTCTCCACCAATTCATTTAATTGCTTCTTCAACTCTACCAACTCAGATGCCGACATACGATAAGGTGCCATAGAAACAGGTCTAGTACCAGGAACTAGATCTATCGAAAACTCCACTTCTCTCTCTGGCGGCACATCTGAAATATCCTCAGGAAACACTTCTGGAAAATCACACACAACAGGAAACACATCAAGCGACACTTGACTATACACAGTCAACGATGCAAACAACCCAAACAACTGAGCTTCATCCGCCAAAAGTTTCTTCAACTCTTTGGCAGATAAGAAACTCGAGTCTTCGTCTTCCTCAAGAGAAGGAAATCTTACTAACTTATGATAACAATCAATATGAACCCGATTGAATTGCAACCAATTCATTCCCACAACCACATCTAACCCCTCCAACGGCAAACACACTAAATCCATCTCAAAGTCTTTACCATAAATGGTCAAAGGACAACTTAAACAAACCAAAGAAGTAGTTACTGACCCCATTGCTGGAGTATCAATAACCATCTCACCATCCATCAAAGACAAAACAAGATTCAAATGCTTAGCGCACTCAGACGAAATAAACGAATAAGTCGCTCCAGTATCAATAATAGCAACTAAAGGCGTACTATTAATAAAACAAGTACCTCTGATCAAACGATCTGCATTAGTAGTCTGAGTCCCCGCCAATGCAAAAACATTCCCACCAGACGGAACTTGCTTCGGTTTTGGACACTTTGTGCTAATATGACCAGGGTCACCACAGTTGAAACACTTCGCCACATTCTTCCTTTTGCACTCAGCCGCTACATGTCCTACACCTCCATAATTGGTACACTTCCTCATATCTTTCCTGCACTCAAACTGACGATGCCCCAAATCACCACACCTATAACACCTCAGAGGACTAGACATACCTCCACCACTTGACCTTCGATCCAAAGTACCCCTTTGTTTACCCTTATCAACTGGTGTTACATACGGACCACTACGGAACTGTTGCTTCCCTTTTCCGTCACTCACACTCTTATAGTGAGTAGAACGAGCCTTACTATCCTCTTCATAAATCATACAACATTCCACCAAATCAGAAAACCTTCTTATCCTTTGATAACCGATTGCCTGCTTAATCTCAGGACGCAATCCACTCTCATACTTCACACACTTAGAAAACTCTGCAGTCGCTTCAGCATAATGAGGATAAAATTGCACAAGCTCCACAAACTTAGCAGTATAATCAACAACAGACATATTACCTTGTTTCAATTCCAAGAACTCAATTTCCTTCTTTCCTCTAACATCCTCGGGAAAATACTTCCTCAGAAACTCCCGGCTAAACAATTCCCAAGTAACTTCTTCATCCCTAGCTTCTAACACCTGACGAGTACTAACCCACCAGTCATCTGCTTCTTCCTATAACATGTGAGTTCCCAGTCTCACCTTACTGTCCTCAGCACAATCCATAACTCGGAAAATCCTTTCAATCTATTTCAACCAAATTTGTGCACCATCAGGATCATGTCTCCCTTTAAAGACAGGCGGTTTGTTCTTCCTGAACTCATCATTACCAGCAACATTAGGTGCACCCTGCACAGCCCGAGCCATAGCTTGCATTGCAGCAGCCAAAGCAGCATCATTCCTACCAGCCATATTCTGTTCATTTCCAATAACAGAAACTATGGTTAAACAAACAGCTCACCCCAAACGCCACACCGACAAGGACTGACACAACCAGACACGAACTGGCTATGATACCACTTAATGCAACACCCCCAATCTATACCCCCAAATAAAACAAAGCGATAAATAAAATTCAAAATTTCATTAGAGTATATTTAAAACATGCACGACATAGACCGAGGGGTCACATCAATTTGAAACAAAATACAATAACCTTGCTCATACAGATATGCAACAATTTCAGGTAGCACAACCAAGGAACTGAGTTCCTAACACCCACAATCCAATTACATAATAAAAGCGGAAAATCTGTAACTGAATCTCATATATATATATATATATATATATATATATATATATATATATCATAAAAGTGTATGTGTCATATACAACCATACATGTACAATCCAACAGATACATATACACAATTCAAATAATCACACTCGATCACCCCGACTACCCGGTGTCACATATCAGAGCCGACCGACAAAAGAATGAAGACCCAAGCTTCACAAAAAGACCTCCAGCAACTCTAATCTGCAATGCCTCATAGAGCATTATAAAACAGCAGAAGGGTGAGAAACACAATCATAATACAGTTGCATATAATTATATATTAACATAGAAATGCACAAGTAAAATATTCTCACCACAAATGCACCACAATCAAATACAACACAACACAGTACAATTCTCAGGTATCCAATACCAATGCACATCAATCATACACAATACACCCATCATCAATACAATTATACATATTCCATCTCATCAATCACATTCACAATTCCATACACAATTAATCCATGATTTATGCAAATGCACAGAGACCGACACAACGACTCTATGCAATGTATATGCGGTACCGACTTCCAACATTTCTCATCACTAGTTCACTCAGGAACTCTGCTGGAACCATCGCTCGTTACTTAGTGTAACTCCTCGTCGGGCATACGATGTTCCCCGTCGCTCACACCCTACACGGGCACACGACGTTTATGGATCGCTCACACCCCACACGGGCACACGACCCGATCGCTCATACCCCACATGGGCACATGATCGTCTATAATCATCGCTTTCGGTCCTCTTATTTTTAAGGCGCACGATCCAATCAGATCGCTTTCAGTCCTCTTATTTTTAAGGCTCACGATGTTATAGCGGATTCCCTCTGGAATCAATCCGTCGCTCACGACGTCACAAGAATGCATATCATGATGCTTGGCATACAATGACTCATGACATTTAAAATGCACACATATACACATCCATAATCATGCGTATATCATCAATTACCACACATTGCATTTTCTTGCCCTAAGGCCACCAATCATCATCACAATATGTATTTAATGCAATTCATCACACAACAGTACACAGGTCATACAATATCCACACCAACAGCATATTACATATACACATCAAATTCACACAATTAAAATGGCAAAACTCGACAAAACAACATATTTTCTAATTCCCGACCTAATTTAATCGGCCAACAATCTCAAAACCATCATCATAAGCAAGAACATTTTATAAGCTTTCTAACGCATCAAACCACGCCTCAAACCGAACCACAGATCAAAAGTTAGTAAGAAAACAAAATTGCACAAACAGCCATGTTCGCTAGGCGAACCCTCTAGCGAGCATTCGCTACCACCTTCGCTAGGCGAATGTCCAGCGAACCCACTATCAGCTAAAAACAGACATAAAGTTCGCTAGGCGAACCCCTTGGCGAACCAAGGCAGAACCAACCAGAACCAAAAACATACAAAGTTCGCTAGGTGAACAACGTAGCGAACCTTCGCTGACCTTCGCTAACTGGCTCGCTAGGCGAACCCGCGAAAATTCATTCGCTACTGCTTCGCCCCAGGTTCGCTAGGCGAACCAAGGGAAACCCAGAAATTCTGCTGCGCTGTTACATAACCCAAAATGATATTTTTTCAACCAAAACATTTCCAAATCAACATATATCAATCAGAACCTAATCTAATCATGGCAACAAGCATTCTACCACATTTACGTCGATTTCCAACTGCGAAAACATCGATTTCTCAACATATTTCTCATTTCCAACCTAGAATTCAAAAGCTATGTAAAGACAAGAAAACACACAAGCACACACATACATAATCATACACAAACATAATATAATCGAGTTTCGCACCCTTACCCGATTTAATCGTGTTTGATAAAGTCGGGAGATTGATTTCTTCTTTTCCAAATTTCTCTCTTTTTCTTCTCTTCTTCTTTCTCTTTACTTTTCTTCTTCTCTTTTTCTTTCCTTTCTATTTTTCTCTCTTTCTATTTCTATTATATTCTTAACTTAACAAAATAAAGCAAAATGACCAAAATACCCCTACACTCAAATATCTCGCAAACGCTCCCAAAACGCGATAAAATATAATCACGATGAAAAATAACATATTTTCACATAAAAGTCAGAAATAAAATAATATAATAATAAAATACTCAAAACTACTCAATTAATTAAAAAGACAAAACTGACAAAACTGACTGGGGCGTTACAGGTACTATCAAATTAGGATAAAGAAAGGTGATGAATGGAAAACCGATTTCAAAACATAATATGGTTTATATGAGTGGTTGATTACGCCTTTTGGACTAACTAATGCACCTAGCACTTTCATGAGATTAATGAATTGTTTTTTAAGAGAATTGTTTTGGGAGAATTTGTTGTTGTGTATTTTGATGACATATTAATGTATAGAAAAACTTTAGAGGACCATTGCATTCACTTTAGGGCTATTTTGCAAGTGTTATAACAAGAAAATTTGTATGCAAATATGAAAAAATGTGTCTTTTGCACGGATCATGTGATTTTCTTAGATTTTATTGTAAGCTCTAAAGGTGTCAGTGTAGAAGAAGAGAAAGTGAAAGCAATTCAAGAATGGCTAACACCCAAAAATGTAAGTGAGTAAGAAATTTTCATGACTTAGCTAATTTCTAAAGGAGGTTTGTGAAGGATTTTAGTACCTTGGCTTCACTTCTTAATGAAATTGTTAAAAAGGAAGTTGGTTTTAAATGAGGTGAGAAATAGGAGCATGCCTTTGCTGCCCTCAAAGAAAAACTCATCCAAGCACCAATTCTTGCATTATCAATTTTTTTTAAATATTTTGAAATTGAGTGTGATGCATCCAATGTCGGAATTGGGGTTGTTTGATGCAAGAAGGTCATCTAATTGCTTATTATAATGAGAAATTAAAAGGTGTTTCCCTTAATTACTCTACTTATGATAAGGAATTTCATGCCTTAGTTAGGGCATTACAAACTTGACAACACTACCTATTACCCAAAGAATTTATCATTCATAATGACCATGAATCTTTGAAACATATAAAGGGGCAAAGTAAGTTAAACAAGAGACATGCCAAATGGGTTGAGTTCTTTTAATAATTCTCATATATGATAAAACACAAGAAAGGTAAGGTTAATGTGGTTGCAGATGCACTTTCACGAAGGTATGTTTTACTTTCTGTCAATAATTCTTGGCTTCATGCCCTTCTCATTGTTATTTCTTGTATATATAGAGGTTACATGGCTATACATGTAATTACACGAAATAATTACATTTAATGAGAACAAATCAATTCCTAATTTATTTTCCTTATTCTAGGAACAAACCCTTAGTCTAGAAATAAACTAATTCTTATTCACACCCCCCTCAAATTGATGCTGCTGGTCAATGAGCATCAATTTGCTAACAAGAAATTGATGGCGTGGATGATCGTGTGTTAGTGCCTTCCATAAGTATACGGACTACGTCAGAGTAATATAAAAGATTATCGTTCCCATAGAGACCAATGTCAAGCTATCTATAACTATTGTTACGGTGTTCTATTTTAGGCTAATCAAACAGGGTTGCAAAGTGCACAGAAAGTAATGAAGATAAAATAAGTTTAGAGAAATAATGCTGAAATGCAATTCACGTCGATCAGGCAATACTCCTATCGTATCTAAATAGAATTACTTATGGGGAAATATTTTCTTCCTTGAAAAAGAGTTAATTAGAAAGGATCTGTCGCGTTAGCGTAATCGGAACCAGATTTGACCTCTAATCTATACCAGCCGCTCACGCTGCACCGGTCGCATCTTGCGTTAAAGTGAAAAATCCTTTTTTATATAACTACCTCTAAGACTCAGTTAAAAAGTGATTTTGATTGGAAACTTTTAACACAAAAGGGTTTCCGGCATATGCTCGGCCAACCGGATCTTAAACCTATGAACGCGTCCGAAAATAGTTTTAAAATCACTTTCTATCTTACCCGACGTAATCACAGATCTACTTTCGTAATATCCGATCAGATAAACCATAGAAAAATTGCATTAAAACCAAAACATCCCCTACAACATTCCTACAGACACAACATACGGAGTAACGCCGAAACGACGATCCTCACATTCCAGCACTAAAGATTTAGGTGGACATGACTATAGTAAACAACATAGCATATAATTGATTATCAGAATAAGTCATTTAGAGAAAAACATGTTAAGTGTGCAATTGGTTTTGAAAAGATAACGACAAAAACAACAGGATAAATCAAAGTAAATGTGCGAGACAATAGAGAAATTAAAACAGAGCGATTAAATAAAGGCAGTGCGAGAAATAAATTAAAGTAAAGACAATGCGGGAAATAAACAAAAGTAAATGTGAAGCGAGATAAATAAATAATAAAAATTGCGAATGAATTAAAAATCTGCTCCAAATCGGAGACTCGAATCTGGTACAAGACTGGTAAAGAAAATAATGGCAAGCTTCTACTATGCGATTGCTCCACACTCGCTCACAACAATGGTGCGATAATTCCTCGATGTGATGAATTATTGCGTTTACAAAGTGAATCTATGCCTATGCTGCGACTAAGAGTGGATGCCTAAAAAAATGAGAAACTAGGTCCTATTTATAGTGCAACATTGCCTTGGACATCAAGTTGGACCTTTAGAATTCGTGGGAGAGAAATCCTCTGGTCATGGCTTCAACCTCTCAACCGCCCTTGACTGACTCCATCTTTGTGATGATGGTGCCCGTCACCAGGGCATGGCGTCCGCCATGTGTGTAAATTAGGGGTGTGCAAAAATATGGTTAACCAAACTATATTACTAAACTGAATTGCATTGCCCTATAAAAAAACTGAACAACTTAAATGGTTAATGAACTGAGCCATTTAATTTAAACAAGGGTAAATACACATTTTAGACACTGCCATTTGGGGCGAATTCGAAAAATGACCCTGCAAAAAAAAATCAGATTCCGTCCCTGCCATTTGAAGATTCTTTCATTTTATCCCCTCAGTACACACAGTCAGCAGAATCTGTGACGCGACGCTGCTTTGTTGGCTTTTTTAATTTATTTTTTAATCTTTTAATGTGACGTGTCAGTTTTGTTGGATTTTTTATTTATTTTCTCTTTAGTTTTAATACACGCGTGGCATTTTAATTATTATTTTATTGATTGAATGTTGAAATGTTAAAATATGCAAAACAAAATTATCGCCCACTAGTGTTAAACATATGACCTTTAGCTTGCATGAAAACACTTCTTCCAATAGGCTATTATGCTTTTGTTGTATATTTATTTACTTCAACTATATTTAATCCATAAATGCATAAACGGCTTAAATATTAAATGTTAATATTTTATTTATTTATTTTATTTCAGTTTAATATTTATTATATTTATAATTAATAATAAAAACTGCTATATTTTTTATATTTATTATATTTATTTCAGTTTAATATATTATTTAGTTATTTTAAAATATTTTTATTTTAAGTTTATTATTAATTATTAATATTAAAAACTGATATTTTATTTAAAAATATTTTTATTTTCAGTTTATAATTAAACAAATAATATTAAAATTACTATTTTAATTAAAAATATTTTTATTTTCAGTTTATTATTAATTATTAATATTAAACACTGCTATTTTATTTAAAAATATTTTTGTTTTCAGTCTATAATTAAACTACTAATATTAAAATTACTATTTAAATTAAAAATATTTTTATTTTCAGTTTATTATTATTTATTAATATTAAAAACTACTATTTTATTTAAAAATATTTTTATTTTCAGTTTATAATTAAACTACTACTATTAAAATTACTATTTTAATTAAAAATATTTTTATTTTCAGTTTATTATTAATTATTAATATTAAAAACTTCTATTTTATTTAAAAATAATTTTATTTTCAGTTTATAATTAAACTACTAATATTAAAATTACTATTTTAATTAAAAATATTTTTATTTTCAGTTTATTATTAATTATTAATATTAAAAACTGCTATTTTATATAAAAATATTTTGATTTTCAGTTTATAATTAAACTACTAATATTAAAATTACTATTTTAATTAAAAATAGTATTATTTTTAGTTTATTATTAATTATTAATATTAAAAACTGTTATTTTCATTTTATTATTAAATGAGAGAAAGGATGGTGCACTGACAGTGTAAAATATTTTTACACTGTCAACCAATGACAACCATGTATTCCGCCAAATCAGCCTGTAAATCTTAAATTATTTAAATGATTTGACACTTTAAAATATTTTGATTGGGTGTATGTGTAATATTTTTTTACACTAACAGTGGACTACCATTAAACCCTTATTAAATATTTAAATATATAATTACATTTTTATTTTCAGTTTATTATTAAATATGTAAATATATAATTACATTTTTATTTTAATTTATTAATATGTAAATATATAATTACATTTTTATTTTCAGTTTATTATTAAATATGTAAATATATAATTACATTTTTATTTCAATTTATAATATGTAAATATATAATTACATTTTTATTTTCAGTTTATTAATATGTAAATATATAATTACATTTTTATTTTAGTTTATTATTATATATATTAAAGTTTATATAATAAAAATGTAATTATATATTTACATATTTAATAATAAACTGAAAATAAAAATGTAATAAAAATGTAATTATATATTTACATATTTAATAATAAACTGAAAATAAAAATATTTTTAATTAAAACAGTAGTTTTAAAATTAATAATTAAAAATAAACTGAAATTAAAAATATTTTTAATTAAGATTAATTTAATATTAAATTAGTTCAAACGTTAATATTAAAACGTTATTAAAACGTTAATATTAATTTTTAAATAAAATATTAAAATAAAATTTAGTTTATTAAAACGTTTGAAATGTTGTCATTAAATAAAATTTAGTTTAATTTATATTAAATATTAAATATTAAATAAATAAACAAATCATAAATATTTCAACATGCAACTAAATTTAATTTAGTTTAGTTTATATTAAATTTAGTTTAGTTTAGTTGAGTTTATATATATTTCATACAAACCATAAACAAAGAATGCATAATAGCCTAGTGGTAAGAGGAACTTCTTGCATTCACTTAGACATGAGCTCAATACTTGGTGTGAGAATTTTTGATCTCTTTAACATTTCAACATATAAACAATAAAATAAATTCTGTTGACTGTGTGCACTGAGGAGATAAAATGAAAAAATTTTCAAATGACTGGACGGAATCTGATTAATACGTGGTGTGGGAATTTTTGATCTTTTTAACATTTCAACATATAAACAATAAAATAATAATTAAAATGCCACGCGTGTATTAAAAATAAAAAGAAAATAAATATAAAAATCCAACAAAGTTGACACGTCACATTAAAAGAATAAAAAAAATAAAAAAAGCCAACAAAGCAGCGTCACGTCACATATTCTATTGACTGTGTGTACTGAGAAGTTAAAATGAAAGAATTTTCAAATGGCAGGGATAGAATTCTGTTGACTATGTGCACTGAGGAGCTAAAATGAAAAAATCTTCAAATGACAGAGACGGAATCAGATTTTACAGGCTCCTTTTTCGAATTCGCCCCAAATGGCAGGGTTCATAACCAGTCTTTTTTATTTTATAAACTGTTTTAATTATATAAATAAATTTTTCATACAAAAAGAAGAAAAACTATTGAGAGTAGAAAAAAAATGGAAATAATAAAAAAATTTTTTTTTCCAAAAATTAAAAATAAATTTAATTTTTTTTATCTTGAAATTTTTTTTCGAAAAATAAAAAAGAAATTTAATTATTTTTATCTTGAAATTTTTTTTCGAAAAATAAAAAAGAAATTTAATTATTTTTATTCAGGATTTTTTTTTGAAAAATAAAAAAAAAATAATTTTTTTTTGTAAAATAAAAAACTTAATTTTTTTTATTCTGAACTTTTAATTTAAAAAACAAAAAAATATAAAAGTATTTTTTTGAAAAAAAAAACAAAAGTATACGGATTTTTTTTTTGAAAAATAAAAAAAATAATTTTTTTTTATTCTACAATATTTTTCGAAGAATAATAAAAAATATTTTTTTTTTCAAAAAATAGAAAAAAATTTAAAATTTTTTTTATTCAGAAAATTCTTTTTTCGAAAATTAAAAAAAATAAAAAAGTTTTTTATTCTGTATTTTGATTTTTCGAAAAATAAAAAAAATTAAAAAATTTAAAAGTTTTTTATTCTAGAATTTTTTTTCGAAAACTAAAAAATTTAAAATTTTTTTTTATTCTGAATTTTTTTTTGCGAAAAATTAAAAAAAATTTATTCTGGAATTTTTTTTTCAAAAAATAAAAAAATTAAAATTTGTTTTGAAAATATAAAAAAAAATTTACATTTTTTTTATTCAGAAAATTCTAAATTTTTCAGAAAAAATATTATTTTTTTGAATTAATTTTTCAAATATTATAAATTTTTTTTAAATTAAAAAAGTTGGTTTTAAAAGAGTTCAAATTATAAATTGGTTTATAATTGCAAATTGATTATAAACTAGTTTATAAACACAAACTGGTTCTAAACTAGGTTTAAACTGAATTGAAACCATTTTAGCAGTTAACTGCATTTTTATTGAAATAGTTATTGTAAACTGAATTGAACCATAAATGTGGTTTGGTTCAGTGCAGTTCATGAACCACGAACACCCCTAGTGTAAATGATGATGGACGTGGTCTTCTGGCCGTTTGGTCGTGGGAGAAACCCTACACCTTATGGCCACCCCCATGGCCAACACCATGTGTGTAATCAACCCTAAAATCTTCGTTTTTCGCTCGTTTCGCTTTGTTTCTTTGTGAAAGGCTCTTATTGGGCAATGTACCTAAAAATAAGACAAAACACAAACATAATGCAAGAAAATAACAATTAAGTGATAATAAACATGTGCAATCCGAGTCAAATACGCAGTGTGTTTCAGTGTTATCAAATTCTCCCACACTTAAACCTTTGCTTGTCCTCAAGCAAACTCTTATGAGCACAAAAGAAAAACAACAACACACAAGTATTCAATTCAGGCTACAGACTCTTAGTTCAATCAAGGTTGCGTCGATAGGTACTAACTAGTGAACCAAGGTATCGTAGTGACACTTTCCGCGAGTTGCGGTCATAAGTTTCCTTCCTATACAAACCAATCCGTATCATGTTATTATACCTAGGCCTGCCTCACTCATCCCTCTTTTATCATTTTTTATTTAGGCGCAATCACGTTAAGCCCGTTATCTTGTACTCGAATGGTGAACAAACCTGTTGGCGATCCTGATCCAATATTGTGTCAATATTCAATTTTTTTTAATACAAACACATAAGCATATTTTTTTTGAAGTTTCGCTACTGTTGGGCTAAGTAACCAGGTGAGGGTTGAAGGTGTGAAAAACACAAGAAAGGGGGGTTTGAATTGGTTTTTCAAAATAAAATTATTTTCTTTTCAACTAACCCCTTGTTAACAACTCTTCAACTTATGAATGATAGTATTAATGAAGCTTGAAAGAGATAACACAGTATGTTTATACTAGTTCACTTGAGAATTCCTCAAGTTAAGCTAGTCCACCCGCCAATGTGATTTCGCCTCTCTTAATCGAGGTCTTAATCCACTAATCAAACAGATTAATACAATGCACAAGCCAAAATGCTGGTGACTAACAACAACCTCTAAAACTCTCAAGTTCTAGACTTCTCAAGAGATCTAACCACACTGGTCTCTCTTAAGGAACAACCTCTAAGACTCTCACTAGTCCTAGACTTCTCAAGAATTTTAACCTCACTAGGTTTTTCTCAAGGATCTTCAAACACCAGTTTGAAAAAGGTTTTGTTTACAAAGTATTGCTTCTAGCATAAGCTGAATATGTAAACTATTTTACAGCACAGAAAAATGACTTTTTGAATGATAATAGCAAGATAGAGCGTGTTGTTTAAGCGGAGCGGTTGTTATCATTCTTTGAGTCTTCAAGTCCTTTTATAGCCGAGTAAAAGTAACTGTTGCAAGGTAATCATGACTATTGACGGCGGTTTGGTAGAAGCGTGAGGACAGATGAAACCTTTTGTGTCCTGTCTTGTCAGTATATCTTCATTGGCACTGTAACCAAGAAATCTTCATTTGAACTTTTGCACAATTACCAAGATATCTTCGTTTGAACTTTTTTGCTTAGTCTTCATGGCTTCTTAACTACAGAGGCTACTGCGAGCATGAGTAAGAAAGGAAAACATAGCTTGGTTCTTAAGATCTTTAAGTCTTTGAGTCCTCATAACAGCGCCATCCGAGTTTTCAGCATTTGGTCTTCAGAACCTTGTTCACTAACAAAATTGTCTTCATATCTTCAGAGGCTTCAGATAGTATTTAGTTGAAGCATGAGTAAAGACTATAGTTAGGTCTTCAGAACCTTTATCAGAGAGCGAAAGCCTTCAGCCTCAGTCTTCATATATTTAGAACTTGTTTTCTTTATATATTATATCGGAGTCTATGATTTTCAGATTCGTCTAAAGAGATTTAGCACATCAAGTGAAACGCGTAGGCAAAGTATTCTTTTAGCATTATGTCCACACCAATTAACGGAAGCATAACCTGTTTGTTAGATTCTCAAAGTAACAAACATTAGTCTTACGAAATTGTTCATACAAACATACTCGTTTGATATCATCAAAACTCAGAAGTAATATTGCAGAACCAAATCTTGTTCTCACAATCTCCCCCTTTTTGATGATGACAAAACTAAGTATTTTGATGACACAATTTTGTACATAATGCAAGAGTAATAAAAGGGTTTAAGGAGTGCTTATCCTTCGTATGAAGTACTCCCCCTGAGTCTTAGACTTGGTGAATTTATGTGGATGGACTCCCCCTGATTTCAATAGGTCAGATACTGAAATCATCGTAGTCTTGATTCAATTTTAATTTCTTCAACAGAGTTCTGATTTTCTAAAGATTAACTTCATGACGTTTGAATCGGATCAGAATTCCTGAAAAGAAAAACAATCTAATAGAAATAACAGTTGTTAGCATGTAAACAACGTTGTTTTTCAGAGATTGACTATGAGAATCAAAACATCAAATTCATTTTTTCTCCCCCTTTTTGTCATGATAAAAAATAATTGTTGTCCAAGGGTGAAAAACAAAGATCTAGAATCTTTAAAAACAAAAGAAACACAGACGAGCTTAGGTGCTTCCAGAGGACATCTTGTCCAAAATCTTCTGAAGCATGCTCTGTACATTTGCATTGGCAGTCTTTTGTTCTTCAAAGTTTTCTCTAAATTTCTGTTGTTCTCCTCTGATTTCTTCAATTGCATTCTCCAATCGCTTCACAGCAGGTCGGATGAGGAAACAACTACATCATCTTGCTTGGCTTCAGTTCTTGCGCCAATCTGGCTTCTTCAGCAACCTTTTCTGTTAGAAATCTTGCTTCTTCAGCAGCTTTTTCTTCAGCTTCTTTCTGTTTTGCGGCCAAAAACTTGAGTTCCTTTTTTCGTTCTTCAGCTTCTGCCTTTTCCTTTGCCAGCTGAACTCCAGCAGTTATAGTGGCGTCTGAGAAGCTTGCAATTCTTGCAAGTTCAGAATCCAACCATTTCTGGAAGTTTTGACAAGAATTTTCAAGCTCTAGAGGCTTGACACTTGTGTTCATTTCTGCTCTTAACTTTGTAACCTTCTTTAATGCCTTGTTACGGAATTGAATAATGCATTCTTCAAGGGTTGTTGGAAGGGGTACATCATAGATGACTAAAGCAAGTTCAGGTTCAGCAGAGTTGGTTTCAGACGGTTCTGGCTGAGAAAAAATCTCAGTAAGAACATGTTCAGTCGCTTGTTGATCAGTAGGAGAAGATACCTCTGGGGTAACTGAAACAATGCGAGGTTCAGAATTTGGAGATGGAGGATCAGAGTGTTGGATTGAGGACTCAGCAATGATTTTCTGATGAAAGGCATAGGACATCGGTGAGACAGGTATATCTGGTTGGATGATTGAGGTGGTTGTTGATGAAGTGTATGTAGGAATTGCTTCGGATTGGATGGGTGTACTGATTGATGGAAAGGAAATTTTTCGAATTACAGGAATAGAGATTGGTGGTGGTGGAATTGAAAAAGATGGTGGCTTGAAGCTGACATGTGGATTTGAGGTAGCAATAGCAGTAGCAGTTTTAGTAACATTCAATGAAACGGAAGTATTGATAACAGACTTACTGGTATTCCCAAGAAGAAGAGACTGTAGAGTGGAAGTCTTAGAAGATTCAACTTTGTTATCCTTCTTCCTTTTCTTATGCTCAGAATCTTCTTCAGTTTGCCTCCTCTTGCTCCTGGTAATATATTTAGGTTTTGGGGCGACATCTTCAATTCTGAATTTGGTCATCTCATGTCCTTCTTATCTCATTATGGCAACGAATCCAACAATTGTATTTATATGATCTCCTTTATGATAGATGGGATAGTCTGTTACTGGAAGTCTGTTTTTGATCACAGTGTCGTGAGAGATAGACAAGGGTTTCACTTCAACGTTCATGACCATTTTCATATGCTTAAGGTTAACAGCATTGAAAGCCTCTCCTATGCTTGCAGTCAGGTATTCTGTATATTTGGCTTCTTTGACTAGATACTCCACTAAGCCATTTTCAACAAAGATATCAGAGAGAAGTCATCCGAAGGGAATGTTGTTTACAATCTTCCTTTCTGGCGAGGCTGTTGTTCTTGTCTTGCGTACCATATCCCTTAGATAGTAGAACATAATTGATGGTAGACACATTTTCTCATTCTTGTGCAAATAGTACAGCATGTACTTTTGATTTGCATTGAAGAAGTCAGCATCACTCTTTGAAGGTCTTGGATTGATACACCCAAGAATAATCTTATGCCAGATTCTTAGATTATCACGCAAATCCTTGCTTTTATACTTTGTTGTCCCAGATTGATAATTTTTGAAGATTGCTTTGTTGATGACAGAGTCAGATTTCTCGGACTTTCCATAAACCCTTTTTCCTTCCAAAAACTTCATTCCTAGCAGATCTGAAATTGACTTCTCAGTGATAATAATCTTTTGATCCATAACAAAAGAGACAACATGAAGATCGTCCGTTTCAGCTTGCCTCCAGAATTCTTTTACTAGGGCTTCATAGGTAGGACCTCTAAGTCTGTCAAAGTAACTTTTCCATCCTTGAGTGTTTAGTTGATCAACTAGGTTAAACCCATTGTCACGAAGATTGTCGAAATCGACATCTAGTTCTTTTAGAACGATTAGATTATCTGCATGCATAACACAAGTAACTGAGGAATTTATTTGCGTTACATGGTTTGCATCGATCGTTGGAAGAGATAATGAAGTCGAAGCGATAGTTGCGGTGGTCGTAGAGGTTGTAGAAGGTGCGACAGATGAAGATGGTAACTCTTGAGAGGGATTCAGCGACGTTTCAAATTCTTTGGAGAAGCGAACAGTTTCTTGTTGAATGGTGTTCATCATGATGATGGTTGAGATCAGAGAGGATGAGGAAGGTGATTGAGTGTTTGAAGGAGAGGGAGAGAGAGAGAGATGATTTAGGGTTTCAGGGTTTCTATTTGAGTGAGAGTGGGAATAAGACATTTTGAATGGGTATTTAAAATGTTTTTGAAAAACTAAAGGGATAGACACCGTACAGGGGATTAATAAATGAATGTAATAATGTTTTAAGTCAATTTCAAGAAAATTACTGTTCATTTGATTTGGATAATTGTAATGATTTAGATATAATGCAAAAATCATTTTCTAATTAATTGACACGTTATAATGACTTTAGAATTTGAACAACCAAAAAGTATTCATTCGAACTGAGACACTTCTTACCAAAGTGGTTCTGACGATTTAAATAGTTACTTCCTCTGACTAAACACGTTCGATTCTGATGCACTCTTACTTTAGACAATAGTCCATTTTCAGATGCTTTAAAATAATTTGAAATCTATCTTCAGCCAAGGGTTTTGTAAAGATATCAGCCCATTAATGGTCTGTATCAATGAATTTTAAGCAAACAATTCCCTTCTGAACATAGTCTCTGATAAAATGGTGTTTTATTTCTATGTGTTTAGCCCTAGAATGTAAGATTGGGTTTTTACTTAAACAAATAACAGCAGTATTATCACAGAAGATAGGAATGTTACTCTCGTATATCTGATAATCTTCTAGCTGATTTTTCATCCATAGCATCTGCGTACTGCATAAGGAAGCGGATATGTATTCTGCTTCTGCTGTTGAGAGAGTAATTATTGATTGTCTCTTGCTTGACCATGAGATTAGGTTGTTCCCTAGGAACTGACAGTTGCCAGATGTGCTCTTTCTTTCCAATCTGTCTCCAACATAGTCTGCATCGCAGTAACCAGAAAGAGTGTACTCTGATGTTTTCTCATACATCAAGCCAAGGTTAGTTGTTCATTTTAGATACCTTAGAATTCGTTTAACAACAGTTACATGAGGTTCTCTGGGATCTGATTGGAATCTAGCACAAAGATGTACGCTGAATAAGATATCAGGTCTAGAAGCAGTTAGATACAAAAGAGAACCTACTTTGATGGATGTAAGTAGCCTCTGGTTTTTTATCAATTTGAATTTCCAGGAAGAACTTCAACTCACCCATTAGGTTCATTTCGAATTCTGCTTGCATTAACTTTGAGAATTCCTCGCATAGAGAAGGATTAGCAGAACCAAAAATAATATCATCAACGTAAATCTGAACTATAAGAATATCATTTTTGAATGATTTACAAAAGAGAGTAGTATCAACTTTGCCTCTGGCGAAGTTATTTTCTAAAAGAAATTTGCTCAATCTGTCGTACCAAGCTCTGGGAGCTTGTTTCAGACCATAGAGAGACTTTTTAAGTTTAAAAACAAAATCTAACTTTTCTGAGTTTTCAAAACCAGGAGGTTGTTTGACATAAACTTCTTCTGATATATAACCATTCAGAAATGCACTCTTGACATCCATCTGGTATAAGATGATGTTATGATTTTCCGAAAAGGAGATTAATAATCGTATCGCTTCAAGTCTGGCGACTGGAGAAAAAGTTTTGTTATAATCAATTCCTTCTTGTTGACTGTAACCCTGTTCAACAAGTCGTGCCTTGTTTCTGATGACTTCACCTTTTTCATTGAGCTTGTTTCTGAAAACCCATTTAGTACCAATTATATGGACATCTTTAGGTTTTGGAACGAGATCCCATACATCCTTTTTTGAGAACTGATTTAGTTCTTCTTCCATTGCCAGAACCCAGTCCTTGTCCATAAGAGCTTCATCAACTGTCGTTGGTTCAATTAACGATACCAATCCCAGAAGCGTTTCTTCAAAGTGTTTAAAAGCTGATCTGGTTCTGATGAGAGCTTTCTTGCTACCCAGAATTAGTTCTTCAGGATGTGAAGTTGAGATTCTCCTTTTCTTTTGTTGTGGAGTATTAGACGATACATCATTGATATCGTGAGTAGGAACTTCTGGATTTTTAACTTCCTCTACCTTTTCTTTAGGTCCTAAAAAGCTGATTTCCAAATCTGCAAACTTTTCAACTAACTTTGACTTTTCAGGGTCAAGCTTATCATCAAATCTGACATGAATTGATTCTTCCACAATCTGTGATTCTATGTTATAAACTCTGTAGCCTCTAGAGTGTTCAGAGTATCCTAACAGCAGACACTTCTGTGCTTTGGAATCAAACTTGCCAATATTCTCTTTAGTGTTTAACATAAAACAAATACACCAAAAAGGGTGAAAATAAGAAATGTTGGGAATTTTATTCTTCCACAATTCATAAGGAGTTTTATTCAGGATAGGTCTTATAGAGATTCTATTTTGAATATAGCACGCTGTGTTAACTGCTTCTGCCCAAAAGTGCTTAGCCATGTCAGTTTCTTGGATCATGGTGCGAGCCATTTCTTGTAAAGTTTTGTTCTTTCTTTCTATAACTCCATTTTGTTGAGGAGTTCTAGGACAAGAAAAATCATGAGATATCCCATGTGAATAAAAAAGTTTTTCAAAATCTCTGTTTTCAAATTCTCCACCATGATCACTTTTGACCTTGACGATTTTGCAACTCTTTTCGTTTTGCACTTGGGTGCAGAAGAAAGAAAACACAGAATGTGACTCATCCTTGTGTCTTAAGAATTTTACCCATGTCCAACGACTGTAATCGTCAATGATGACTAGTCCGTATTTCTTACCATTGATAGAAACAGTTTTCACTGGTCCAAATAGATCAATGTGAAGAAGTTCCAATGGTCTAGAGGTAGAAACAATATTCTTTGCTTTAAAAGAAGTTTTTGAAAACTTGCCTTTCTGACATGCTTCACAAAGAGCATCTGAAGAGAACTTCAGACTTGGCAAACCTCTGACAAGTCCAAGCTTGTTCAGCTGTGAGATTCTTCTCAAGCTAACATGACCCAGACGTCTGTGCCAGGCCCATTGCTCTTCATTGACAGACAGAAGACACTTTACATTTTGATGTTTTAAATCTGATAATTTAATTTTGTAAGTATTGTTCTTCCTCTTACCATTGAACAGAACAAATCCATCCTTCTGATTAACAGTCTTACAAGATGTTTGATTGAAAATAACATCATAACCATTGTCACTAAGTTGGCTAATTGAAAATAAATTATGCATTAGACCTTCAACCAAAAGAACGTTATTTATAGAAGGAAGTTTACCATTACCAACAGTTCCAGAGCCAATGATTCTACCCTTCTGATTTCCTCCGAAACCGACGACACCTCCAGGCTTAAGTTTCAGATCTTGGAACATATGCCTTTCTCCCGTCATGTGTCGTGAGCATCCACTGTCCAGGTACCATGACTGGTGTTTCAGTGGCGCCATTAAGGATATCTGCAACATACACTATCTTATTCTTAGGTACCCATTTTGTGGGTCCTTTCACATTAGTCTCTCCAGAGGTTCTGACACCTTTGGATTTTCGTGTAGCAGAATAATAGTGTGGTATTTGTGCATAGTATTTGGGTTTGGAAGTTTTCTTCCGTGTCCGTGTTTGTGATATAACAGACTTAGAACCTTCTGGTTCTGAACATTTTAGCTTGGTATCGGCACACACAAAATGTTTAGATAGAGGTATTAGTTTTATATTCTTGGTTTCATCATATGGTTGTGATGGTCCTGAATATCCTAGACCTCTCTCCCATTTCTGCTAACTCCATAGATCATTGAAGCCATTTTACTTCTATGCTTTTAGCAAGGAAGTATTGAAAAGCTCTGTCATATCTGACAACTTCATTAGTGATAGTTATATCAGACATGATCTCTTCCTCTAACTTAGCTACTTTACTTTTTAAAACAGCATTTGATTTTTCTAAGAGGAATAATTTTTCGTTTAATTCCAAAATAGTTTGCTTGCTTTTAGTAAGGTCTTCTGAAGGAACCACAAGAGTCTTTTTCAGAGTTTTGTGTTTTCTTAAAAGAAGTTGATACCTATCCATAAGTTCAGATAATCCTATTTCTAGTTCAGAACGAGATAAGGAAGAAAGTACCTCTCTGTTGTCATCAGAGTCCGATAGTTCTTCTTCTGATAAAACTTCATTTGTACTGGTCTTGGCCATGAATGCTACATTTGCATTTTCTCCGTCGGAATCTTCTTCTGACTCTGAATCGTCCCAAGTTGCCATAAGACCCTTTTTAGCTTTTCTAGGTTTTTCATCTTTCTTGAATTTTGGACAATCATTCTTGATATGTCCAGGTTCCTTGCATTCAAAACACGTGACTTCTCTTCCATAAGCTTTATTTTGACCATGTGTATACTCATGTTTTCTTCTTGGTCCTCTGAACTTATTCCTTCTGTATTTCCATAGTTGACTTATCTTCTTTGATATGAGAGATAGTTCATCTTAGTCTGACTCTTCTTCAGATTCTTCCTCTGCTTGATAAGCCTTTTTCTTTTCAGATTTAGCCTTTAGAGCAATGGATTTACTTTTCTTCTGAGGTTCATCCCCTTGAAGTTCTATTTCGTGACTCCTTAAAGAACTAATTAGTTCCTCAAGACTTATGTTGTTCAAGTCCTTTGCTAGTTTCAAAGCTGTTACCATTGGTCTCCATTTGACAGGCAGACTTCTGATAATCTTCTTGACATGAACATAGTTTCCACAGATTCATCATCTTTCATTCTGAAGACCTCATATTTCTGGATTAATGCAAGAGCCTTTGTCTCTTTGACTTGAGCGTTGCCTTCATGAGTCATTTTGAGGGAATCAAAGATAGACTTTGCAGTTTCTTTGTTTGTGATTTTTTCATATTCCGTATATGAAATTGCATTTAACAAAATCGTTCTTGCTCTGTGATGATTCTTGTAAGTCTTCTTCTGAGCATCTGTTAATGCACTTCTGGCAATCTGTTTTCCTTCAGAATCTACAGGGTAACTGTAGCCATCAACTACCAGATCCCATAGATCTAAGTCAAAGGCCAGAAAGTAACTTTCAATTCTATCCTTCCAATAGTCAAATTTTTCCCCATCAAAGATAGGAGGTTTTGCACTATAGGAATCTCTTTCATTTGCGGTAACATTTAGATCAGGTGCAGCCATTGTTTTTCACGCTTGGATCGGTACTGAACACTGTTAAGTGCTTGATAAAAATTCAACCTTTTTATCTCCTCAGAACAGGAGCTCTGATTCCAATTGAAGGTATGAAAAACACAAGAAAGGGGGGTTTGAATTGGTTTTTCAAAATAAAATTCTTTTCTTTTCAACTAACCCCTTGTTAACAACTCTTCAACTTATGAATGATAGTATTAATGAAGCTTGAAAGAGATAACACAGTATGTTTATACTAGTTCACTTGAGAATTCCTCAAGTTAATCTAGTCCACCCGCCAAGGTGATTTCGCCTCTCTCAATCGAGGTCTTAATCCATTAATAAAATAGATTAATACAATGCACAAGCCAAAATGCTGGTGACTAACAACAACCTCTAAAACTCTCAAGTTCTAGACTTCTCAAGAGATCTAACCACACTGGCCTCTCTTAAGGAACAACCTCTAAGACTCTCACTAGTCCTAGACTTCTCAAGAATTTTAACCTCACTAGGTTTTTTTCAAGGATCTTCAAACACCAGTTTGAAAAAGGTTTTGTTTACAAAGTATTGCTTCTAGCATAAGCTGAATATGTAAACTATTTTACAGCACAAAAAAATGTCTTTTTGAATAATAATAGCAAGATAGAGCGTGTTGTTTAAGCGAAGTGGTTGTTATCATTCTTTGAGTCTTCAAGTCCTTTTATAGGCGAGTAAAAGTAACCGTTGCAAGGTAATCATGACTATTGACGGCGGTTTGGTAGAAGTGTGAGGACAGATGAAACCTTTTGTGTCCTGTCTTGTCAGTATATCTTCATTGGCACTGTTACCAAGAAATCTTCGTTTGAACTTTTGCACAGTTACCAAGATATCTTTGTTTGAACTTTGTTGCTTAGTCTTCATGGCTTCTTAACTTCAGAGGCTACTGTGAGCATGAGTAAGAAGGGAAAACATAGCTTGGTTCTTAAGATCTTTAAGTCTTTGAGTCCTCATAACAGCGCCTTCCAAGTTTTCATCATTTGGTCTTCAGAACCTTGTTCACTAACAAAATTGTCTTCATATCTTCAGAGGCTTCAGATAGTATTTAGTTGAAGCATGAGTAGAGACTATAGTTAGGTCTTCAGAACCTTTATCAGAGAGCGAAAGCCTTCAGCCTCAGTCTTCATTTTTTCAGAACTTGTTTTCTTTATATATTATATCAGAGTCTATGATTTTTAGATTCGTCTAAAGAGATTTAGCACATCAAGTGAAATGTGTAGGCAAAGTATTCTTTTAGCATTATGTCCACACCAATTAACTGAATCATAACCTATTTGTTAGATTCTCAAAGTAACAAACATTGGTCTTACGAAATTGTCATACAAACATATTCGTTTGATATCATCAAAACATACTCGTTTATTTTAAGCATATTTTTTTTGAAGTTTCGCTACTGTTGGGCTAAGTAACCGGGTGAGGGTTACCTAACTTAGAAGGCGAATCCTTTTTCAAAATATTTGCTTTTTCTACATGTATTTTTTTCTTTTTGTTTCTTTCTTTCCACTGGATCATTCACCTATTTGCATCGGTTCGTCCACTTAGCGGTATCTAAGATGGTGTTGACTGCTAAAATAAACTACCTAAGGGTTAGTTCAAGGGTGAGATTTTAAGGCCATATCATAATAAGTATCCGAATCGATTCCTATAATTAAGAAAATTACGGTGTCAGGACGATATCAATTTTTCAAAAGTTTTCCGAAGTCTTCGCAAACTATCCTAAACTTGTCTAACAACCCAAATTTTCAAAATAAAAGCTGTTTTCTTATTCAAAATTTTTTGGTATGGCTCAAGAAATGGGGAAAATAGACAAACTACACACACGACTTGTCAAGCACATGTAATTATTCAAAAAAACTAGAAACAAGCTAAAAGCATAATTAAAACTAAGCTAGAATTTAAAAACGCATAATCAAAACTAAACTAAAAAGCAATAAAATAAAAGTGGTAAATATCTCCTCCCATACTTAAACCGAACATTGTCCCCAATATTTCGATAAAAGGCGGAAAGAAATAGGTGGAACCTGGACAATGCTACTAACGGCAACTGGTACCCTCTCCTCCTTGCTCTAAACGTCGAGGATGACGACTCCTACTGTAGTGACGTGCACTCTGTGAAAGCTCAACCCGCTCAATCCTCCCCGCCAACGAGGCATTAGACTCCTGGAGTTGCCGGAGGTTTCCAAGTATGGAACCTTGAGTGGCCTCCACCAAGTTGAAGTTACTGGTCAGGTAGGCTTACTGGTGTTGTTGTTGGGAGACTATGGTATGCTGAGCCTCCATAATAGAACATAGAGTGCGCTCAGTTTGTCTCTATGACTCGCGCATGAAGTCCACCACGTCCTGTTGATGCTCATACATGGCATACAACAGGCCGTCCAGTTCTTTTTCGCGAGCTCTGTGCTCTCTCCACATTTTCTCAGTAATATAAAAGCCAGAAGATGTACCTGCAGCAAGATGAGTAAAAGGTAGTGTGTGTGCAGGTGATGCATGAGGTGGGGGTGCGTGATGAACGGGAGACTGGTTCCTCCACTCATATTCGTCATCGGTTCCGTCACCTTCGTTCTCTGGGACGTTCGGTGGTAATGGACCAACGACAGGTGGTGTCTGTAATTCATACGTCTAGTTCCTCTCATATCGCACATCTATACGACAGGAACAAGGTAAAGCCACACTCGGGATGGCTACATTATGAACCATGAGGTTAAAACCTCATTCCTTCCTCACTTTGCATAAACACATATTTCTGAAAAATTTTAAATCAATCATGCGGGATGGAATTGGTTCTAAAGTAGCCAGCTCAGTGTCTAGGTGTAGATCCCGTGCTATGGAGGTAATCAATCCTCCAAATGATAGGGTTCCGCCCCTTTTCACAACAGCACACATGCGTGCTATCATAAACGGGACGAAATTTAATCTCATCCTTAAGAGGGAAGCCTGCAAAAAGATTAGTTCTTTTGAATTCAATTTATTAGGATTTTCCCGGTCGAAAATAGTGTTGGCCAACAGATGGAGGAACACTCAGATGGCCGGGTTATGGATATCTGAGTCCAAATTTCCTTCGAAGGAATCAACAGTTTGGCCCGTCAGATTTCTCCACAATTGGAAGGCCTCAATATGCCAATCAGTTTTCTAGAGGCACTTCACAAATAGCTCTATCCCCGTAAGAGAATCCTAACAAACCTACCAGATAGTCGGTGGTACATTCATATTCAATACCAAACATTCTAAAATTCACCGTACCGGCAGTACTGGCAGTGTTGGGACTGACAGTGTAAATTAGGGAACTCAAGAATTCCCGGGTCAGCCTCTCAAAAGTTGGTTCTTTACGTTATAAAATGCTATGCAGCCCTAAATTCTCAAGCAAATAGAAAACACTATGATATATGCCTAAACTATACAGACATTCCGAGTCAATATACCTTGTCGCAAAAATTTCGCGTGTTTGCAGCGCTTCGAATTTCTGCCTCTGCCTCTCTCCGGACTTTCCCTCGCGAAAAGTGATATCTCTCTGCTCCATTCCTTCCATTGTTGGTGGTTGCTAAAGAAAAATGGAGTTTTTAGTGAGATATGGTGGAATGGGGGTTTGATGGATTTTTGGTGAAAGGTGGGGTTTTTATGGATGGGAAGTGATTGGGGTTTTGCAACAAACACGACATGATACTCAGATTCAGTAGAAGATTTAGAGACTCTATCTTGTTTCTTACTTTTCTACGAGATCAATGAAGAGCCAAGAAACATGCACCAACCAGAGACAGATCATTTAGTATCAGGACACCCTACCCAATCGACACCACTATAACCACTCAATTTAGGAGCAATTCCAGTGGGAAAGAATAAACCACAATGAGAGCTTCCATCCAAGTAGTGAATTATGCGATGAACTGCTGCCAAGTGAAGATGGCGAGGAGAGTGAATGAATTGACTTACTTGTTGAACAACAAAAGATATGTCAGGGCGAGTAATAGTCAAGTAATTAAGGCTACCCATGAGTTAACGATACAATAAGGGATCAAGAAAGAGATCATCATCATCACGATGATATTTAACATTAACCTCAAGAGGAGTATCCACTGGATTAGCTGATTGAAGACCAACCGTAGAAGTTAAATCTGTGGCATACTTGTGTTGATGGAGGAAGATGCCCTTGGATGAGTAATGAACCTCGTGACCAAGAAAATAATGCAAATTACCAAGATCTTTCATATGAAACGATGCTTGTAACTGTTGTTTAAGGCTTTGAATCGAAGCATGATTAGAACCAGTAATAATCATATCATCAACATATAGAAGAAGTAGGAAAATTCCAGTAGACGATGAATAAATAGAGAAGAATCATACTGATTCTGAGTAAAGAAGAACCCAAGTAAAGTGGAGCAGAATTTTTCATACCATGCTCGAGGCGCTTGTTTCAAATCGTATAAGGAGCGTTTGAGCTTGCACACACCCTTAGATGATGAGAATAAACCTTGAGGAGGAGTCATATAAATATCTTCCATCAGGTCACCATGAAGAAAAACATTTTTCATATCCATTTGATGAAGAGACCACCTGTTAGAAGCATCTATAGAGAGTACCATACGAATAAAAGTCATTTTGGCAACCGGTGCAAATGTCTCATCACAATGAATTCCATATTCCTGCTTATTTCCTAAGGCAACCAATCGAGCCTTGAAATGGCTGAGAGACCCATCAGAATTTAGTTTCACAGAATACACCCATTTGCAGCCTATGGGTTTGATATCAGGGGGACAAAAGACAATATCCCATGTAAAATTCTCTTGAAGAGCCTGAAGTTCCTCATTCATTACTTTTATCCAACGCACATCTTTAATAGCATGTGCATAACAAGTAGAAATATATATGCTAGAGAATGTGGCAGTCAGAGAAGTACGTGAGGAATCATACCTGTCTGGTGAATATCTATCTGGTGCTTTAGATATTCGACCAGAACATCGTGGTTCGACCGATTCAGGATCAAGTGGTGGATCAGTGTCGGGAGGGGCAGTGGGAACCTGTTTTTGGCGTTGTCTGGCATATGTGATTCCTATTTTGTAACGTTCTATAGATTGAGGCATAAAGGAAAAATTAGGAAGAATATCAATATCATTTGTGGCAAGAGAAAAAGAATGAAACATATATTAATTATAAAAAAATGTAACATTCCTAGAAACTCGAAAGCGGTGATTAGAGACATCATAACACACAAAAACCTTATGAGAGTTGCTATACCCCATAAATGCACATTGAACAGATTGTGCTCCAAGTTTTTTTCGTTCAAATGGAGGTAAGTGAACAAAACACACACAACCCAAAGTATGTAAATCACTATAATCAGGCTGAGTTTTAAAAAGACGAAAGAAGGGAGATTAAAAATTAATAACCGTAAAAGGAAGAAGATTGATCAATAATACGGCAGTGGAAAGAACATCTACCCAAAATCGGGATGACACAGAAGCTTGAAGAAGTAAGGTGTGCGTTACATCGAGAAAATAACGATTCTTTCGCTCTGCCATCCCATTTTGTTGGGGAGTATTGGGACAAGATCGTTGAGACACAGTACCTTTTTGTTAAAGGTACTCCTGAAACTCATGAGACATATACTCACCTCTAGAGTTAGATCGAAAATTTTTAACACTTCCTTGAAATTGAGTTTCAACATATGTCAAAAACTTCTGAAACATAGAATACACTTCAGACTTAGATCTAAGAAAATATATCCAAGTAAAACGACTGTAATCATCAATAAATGTGGCAAAATATTTATAGTGAGCATGATATGCTGCAGGAGACATTCCCCACACATCACTATGAATCATCTCAAAACAAGTGGAGGCACGATGAGTACCTGACGGAAAAGAAAGTGTTTTACTTTTAGCCAATTTGCAGACAGAACATGAAATAGAAGCCGTACAAACATATTTATTTCCCAACAAACCAGTTTTAAATAAATGAGACAAAACAACAGAATTTAGATGGCCAAATTTTCTATGCCAATCCTCATACGAGTTCAAAACATTATTACAAGCAAAAGATAAATATCTAGAACAAAACTGGAGCGTAAACAATCTTTCCACTTTAGGCCCCTTCGCGATCACCTTCCCCGACACCTGCTCCTGCACAACACAACTAACATGAGAAAAATTAACATTACAATTGTTATCCACCAATTGACCAACCGACAATAAGTTGGAGGCAAGTCCAGGTGATACAAGTGTGAATGCTATTATGTGAGTGCTATCTACAAATTCAACCGGGTTTTGAATGATGTCAAACATGGTAGTATATCGTAGTGTTTTTGTATATTGGATGGTATCAACCTACATTTAAATGTTCACTTGTCATTTTAGCCTTAGGATGCATAAAAAGAGTCCTTAAACAAGTTTGATAGGTCTTAGGTGTAACGCCCCGGTTTTGTCTTATTTATTTAATCGAGTCGATTTAATTATTTTTGTTTTATATTATTTTATTCTTGACTTTTATTTGACAATATATTATTTTCATCGTTGTTTATGTTTTATCGCATTTTGAGAGCGTTTGCGAGATATTTGAGCTGAGGTGTAAAATAGTCTTTTAGGAGTTTAGATATTTTATATAAATAGAGATTAGAGGGAGAAAGAGCAAAATCGACATAACTCCGTTTCAAGCGCGATTAATCGGGTAAGGGTGAGAAGTTTCAATTATATCTTGCTTGTGTATGTATATGTGTTGTTTGTTGTAATTGTTTTGGTTGTTTCACGACTTTTCTTATCGATTGAAATTAGGAGCGATTGATAGAAATCGATGTTTTCACGGATGAAATTCGATATAAACTGAGTAGAATACTTGTTATTAGGTTTGGATCATGTTTTGGTTGTTATAGTATGAATTGGGAGTGTTTGGGGTGGGAGAATGATGAATTTGGACCCATTATGACCTATAACAGCACTGTTGCGAATCCCAGAATTCGCAGTTCGCATTGCGAACGGCAGCGAAGTGGGAAGCGAACGTTCGCGTGAGGTTTGCACTGCGAACGTTGTGTTGTTTTTCTTTCTACCACGGTTCGTTGGGGAATTCACACTGCGAAGGGGACAGCGAAGGTTCGCTGGGAGTTCGCAATGCGAACTGTAGGCTATTTTCCTTTCTGCCATGGTTCGCTGGGGTATTCGCACTGCGAATGAGGAAGCGAAGGACTCGCTAGGAGCTTCGCATTGCGAACATGACAGCTTTTCCCAATTTGTTTTCTTTATAACTTTTGATCCGTAAGTCGGATTGAGGCGTGGTTGGATGCTTTGGAAAGCTTAGGAGATGTTCTTTCTTATATTATTGGTTTTGGGATTAGTGGCCGATTTAATTATGTTGGGGGATTGGAATAATGTTGTTTTGTCGGCTTTTACCGTCGTAGCTGTGTGTATTTGATGTGTTATCATGCAATATGCTTTTGATATACATCGTATGACTTGTGTGCTGATATGTAATATGAATGCATGTGATTAAATGATGTGATGATGGGTTGTGGCCTTATGGCAAGTAAATGCATTATTTTGGGTTAAACTTTGAGGCATGATTAATGATGTTGTTGTGTGGTAAAATACATTGTTGAATTGAATATCAATGTATGTTGTTATGATGTGTTATGGGTAACCTTTGTGGTGTGAATCCCTTGTGGAAGTAATTGCGTGTGCATGATTGTTGTGGTTTGTGGTTTGTGATGAAGTGCATTGGTTGAAGTGTTTTCAATGCATGAATAATGATGATGATATAATTCATATTGTTGAATTGTGGTGATGCATTTGATTGTCATGAGTTCTTGTGGGTCAAGCATCATGATATGCATCTTGTGATGTCGTGTGCCCTAGTGGGTGTGAGCAACGAAACAGTTCCAGAGGGAATCCGCTATAACATCATGAGCCTTAAAAAATAAGAGGACCTAAAGCGATGATTATAGACGATCGTGAGCCTTATACAAAGAGGACCTAAAGCGATCGGATTGTGAGCCTTATACAAAGAGGACCTAAAGCAATCTATAAACGTCTTGAGCCTTATACAAAGAGGACCTAAAGCGATGGGGAACATCGTTTGCCCGACGGGGAGTTACACTAAGTAACAAGCGATGATTCCAATAGTTCCTGAGTGAACTGGTGTTGAGAAATGATGGATGGATGGTACCGCATATGCATTGCATAGAGTCGTTGTGTCGGTCTCTGTGCATTTGCATAAATCATGAATGGATTGATTATGTGATTATGTGTGGAAAATCATGAATGGATTGATTATGTGATTATGTGTGGAAAATCATGAACGGATTGATTATGTGATTATGTGTAGAATTGTGAATTGATTGAGTATGTGTTGAGATTTATGATTGGATTGGTGAATTGATGTGCATATGTGATAAATGCATTGGTTGTGGATAATATGTTTTATGTATAGGCGTATGCTATGTGATGTGGTGATGTGTTTCCATATGTCATAATTTTGGTGTGCATTATGTGTGAATGTGTTATTATGTTGGTATAATTGATATATGCTATATGTATTGTATGTGATGCTTGTGGTGAGAATAACCGTGTACGTGAATTTATATGTTTTGCATATTATTATGCAATCTTGATTTAGTTGTTATTTCTCACCCTTCTGCTGTGGTTTATTGCTCTATGAGGCAATTGCAGATTTGTAGTCTGGGAGGCTTTTGTGAAGATTAGTTCTCTATTCTTTTGTCGGTCTTGGTGTCTGCTCTGATACGTAGCACGAGAGTCGGGGAACGATTATGTTATATATGTGTACCTTTGTTAGATTTATCTTGTATTACCTTTGTATGTATATTTTGATGTCATAAAACAATTTATTTTTTAAAACAAGTCAGTTATGGATCTTTCCGCTTTATTCCATAATTGAACTTTCCTTTTATACGGAAAAAGTTTCTCTTTGATGTTATCCCCGTTGGTGTTATGTATCAAATAGTTGAGCAGGGTAAAGTGTTTTCTTTCGTTAATTGTGGCATCCCAGTTTTCTGTCGGAAAAATAAATTTTTAGTTACTCTGATTTATTTATGTATTATTTGTTCGCGATGGGAAATGGGGTGTTACATTAGGCATGTCATACACGTCAAAAACCAAGTTTTGTGTGTCAACATAACTGAACAGGCCGACCTATACGTGACCAGGTCATCCTATGGAAGCTTTTGCTTCAGTACAGGTCGACACATCCAAATTTCAGGTCGGCTCCCATGCTCCAAGAATGAAACATGTAGGTTATCCCCACAGGTCGCCTCACAGACCGACTTTAATACCTTCATAGGCCGACCTATTACTTTCATAGGCCGACCTATGCAACTTCAAACTTGAAAAATTTCTTTTTGCATCTTATTTTTCTTACACCCTCTTTGCCTATTTCCACATACACATATATATACTCATACATGCACCTTTTTCTAGTAAGGTTATAGAGAGTGAAATCGAAACGAAACCAGATGACAAAGTTTCCCATCATTTTCATCCCTTCTTCTATGCATACACATAATTGAACTACACATAATCATTTTTTGATTTGGTGACCATCTAGATTAGGGTTGATAAGTCCAATTAGGTTTGGTGTAACTGAGAATATTGGGTTAGGAACTTTGTGTGTTTCAAATAAGAAAACCAAGGTGGAGTTTTCCTTCAAGATCAGTGTGATTTGAAGGTTTTAGACAAGATCACGTCAACACTGATTCGACCGAGTGAAGGCCTTGGGACAAGGTGGTTTCCTTGCAAGGGAGTAGCGCGAGACGATGAATTGTATTTGGGAATCTTAGGTTTCAAAAAGTTGCGTGCTCGGGAAAATCGGTGGATTGGAGTCGCATTTGTTGGTCACTTACACTTGTGACCACGATGCTACTCTTGTGCTCGTTCTTAATACCAAAGTGTAACTTCTCATTTCACATCATACTAGTCGGCTCCTCACAGGAGAACCTTCGTGACTACCCTTCCTTAACTATAAGTTCATCAATACCTTAATGACCCTATAGCACACTTTGTCCAAAATACATCCCGTTGATACCGTTTCCACACTGCATTTACCTTGCTCTCCATGGTAATCCTCTTAGGTCCAAATATAAAACCATCATACCAAATTTCCTTAAATCCTAGATACTTACTCTATTTCTTAATACAAACTCCTTCCGCTACTAAATGAAGTTCATTCTTCCTCCAACATAATACCCTATACGGTTCCTTGGGTAATTTAACATTTCCAAATTCCAAATTGGTCTCTCATTGAATACAGAAAATCCCGACGTAATATCTAGAACTTAATTTCTCTTCATAACCGAATATACACAATTCATCACACACTCTTCGTCTGGAACATACTTGTTTCACTTGAAGCAGGTAAAAACATCCTGGTGTTCCTTCGCACACTTCACCACCACTTAGGTTTCCCTTAAAGCCGAACGTTCTTAACTCTCAACTTTTAACCAGTCGGAAGATATTCCGAACACATTCCTTAAGGTACTCTCGCCCATTCAAGATACCATAGCGACCTTAGAACTGAAGCACCAATACTTATCTCACTTCCGGACCTTACGTCACACATTCCACAAAACAACTTTTCTTTTTCACGAAATGAGATTACTTAAACAACACATCACCCTTCAATTCCATGCTACCCAAAGCACAACTTCTGCTAAAACCTCAACTGAGCTAAACAAAACTCCACACTACTAACTCTTGGCTTGATCCTACTCTCACAACACACGCTCCGACAACACTTCGGAATCCTCGTGGTCGCTCAACCATGATTCTACCTATCACATACCTAGCATTAGGTTGATTAGGCCCAACACTAGATAGTATGATATTAAGTTTCATGCTGGCAAAACACACTTAAGAGGCAGGAATAGATTTATTTATGATGTTTCAAGGCTAGGTCGAGGACACGACCTGCTCTGATACCAACTGTAACACCCTGTATAATATTCATCTAGAATAATACCATACAAGAGTTTTTTTGTTTGGTACTGACACATCAAAAGTGCCTAATGACATAGTTCACATACTTGTCCATTCTAAAATAATGATACAACATATGGCACAAGGCATGGAAACTAGCCAAAAATAAAATCTAAGAATAATATACAATATCCTCAATTGTATACAACAACAAACAGAATACACCGCAGAAAAACTAATACTGAGCTTCTCTTGAAACATCCAAGCATAGCTCCACTTGTAAATCAACCTGCAATCCGAACCTGAAATATAGCAACTATAGTGGGGTGAGATACATCAAATCTCAGTGAGTTCCCTATCTTATAAGTCCTCTCGACTTTACAAGGTTCTATCAATCCTAACTCAAGTCCACGATAAAAAGGGGAAAGGACCTTGAGTTCACGTATTCATTCTTGCCCTATATGGAAACATGCTCACGAGTTCTCTAACTCTAGTATCATCAAATGATATCTCTCACGAAGGCATCTTTCCCCGGCCAACCCTACAAGAGGATTCAACACGGGTCACAGATCCTTAAATTCGTAGCCAACCATTCTCGGCCAACCCTTCCAAAGAGTTTTCGACACGAGTCTTGGATGCTAAGGTAAATAACTTTCCCTGTCCATCCACAAAGGGCTCTTCAACACGGGTCACAGTTATCTACACATAGTACTTTCCCCGGCCAGCCCACACCAGGGGCCCTTCAACACGGGTCACTAATACCATCTTCTAAGCAACCTACCCGGTCATCCACAAAGAGGATCGAAACGCGGGTCACAGTTACTTAGGTGACGATTACCCATCGTAATCCCTCATGTTCCATACTAGGGTCTTTCACTCCTCTAGGCCAATCTCGTCACAGATGCAGCTTCCTACATCAGGTGCCCGAACCTTGCCATCTAGAGTTATCTATCACAATTCTATTCACAATCTAGAATTATAACATCTTAAATATGACATTTGCTTTGGGATAAAGTTTCCTCACTCTACCTAATTCATATTTTAAGCATGCATATTCTCTCATTTACAATTCACAAATAGATGGACATGGTATACTCACAAATATTACAAGTAAACACATGTAATCACACATCACATAAAACATCACTTTTCACATTTACATAGTTAACACAAATCATAGGTTTCCTCCGACTCATCAATCGGGTATTATATCAATAGGTCTCACTCTTATCCCGTAGGATATTCCACCGCTTACATCGGCTATAAAACATGCCACGGTCGGATTTACGATACAAAAGATGTCAATTCCGACATTTCACAAAACATTACTTTCCTTCATTTTCCACTAAATCATTTATCCAACATCATACCCAATATTTTCACTTTTTATCAGATAGAGGGTCGCCATAGCTTTCTAATGACACCAAGAACGTCCCGATCCGAGTTACGGATCAAAAGTTATGAGGGAAAGAAAACTGCACAAACTGACATGTTCGCTAGGCGAACCCCCCAGCGAGCGTTCGCTTCTGCCTTCGCTAGGTGAACAAACTGGCGAGTAATCAAACAGAATTCTCCCAGACCCAAAACACCATAAGTTTGCTAGGCGAAAGTCTGGCGAACCTTCGCCTTCGCCTTCGCTAGGCGAACGTGCCAGCGAACACCTTGGCAGAAAGCTCCCAGAGCTAAAACACACTAAGTTCGCTAGGCGAGCCCCCGCAGCGAACATTCGCTAGGCGAACGTTCGGGTTCGCTAGGCGAACCATGCGAAACCCAGAAAATCAGCAGCGCTGTTATGGGTGATTTAGGCCAAAAACCAACATTCCTTCTACCAAAACTCATCCAAATCATACCAAAACATAACCCAATCATACAACAAGTATTCTACACATTTTATATCACAATTCATCCGTTAGATTTCATTGATTCCACAATTTATCATTTTCTCTCAAATTTAACCTAAGTTTCCAAACATCAATTTCTAGAACTTAGAGTGTCTAACTAGAACCCACCTGAAATCCGAAGAGGAGTTTGACGAAGATGATGAATCGATGATCCAAGCTTTTCCTTCTTTTCCATTTTCCTCTTCTTCTTCTCTTCCTTCCTTCTTCTTACTATTTTTCTTCTTTTCTTTCTAATATATATATATATATATATATATATATATATATATATATATATAATACTATATTATATAATAGAATCCCACAGGGTAAAATATCTCCAACCGATATTTTGTCGTCTCAACCAATTGATCAATTATTACAGTTACCTTAAAATTCTCTTTCGGGCTAATAATTATTATTCCGTCTCCTTAATAAAATAATTGATCTCTTCTGATATCCAATTGAGCAATGCAATAATATGGGGTATTACATCATTAGTCTCATCAAATAAGGGTTTAGCTCATAATAAGCTGAGTACAAACTACTGGAATGAAATGAATAGGAAACATCATCCTACAAAGTGTAGTAAAGAAATGCAACCTAATAATAACTTGTAGATCTCTTGCTTTGGATAAACAGCAACAACTCTTTTTAGTCACGATAGTTCTCAGCAGAGCGTACAGGTCTGGAGAAGAAAAGAATACTCTCTAATAATACTCTAACTCTTGAAACTGAAAATAACTTTAAAAACTGAAAATAAAATATTGTTGTGTGTGGAATCTCTCATCTCTCCATCTTCAATGCACAAGCTCTCTTTAAATAGTGATGAGTGGAAGTGGTAGTTCCTCCTTTCTTGGATCGTGGGTCTCTTGAGAAAAATAAGGTTAGGCCCAAATTAAATCCTTCATGTGGGATAGCTGTCCATCAATCCTTCCTTTGCAAGTAATCTGGTACAGATGTTGGTGGGAGACAAATTTGCTTTTAGCAGGCGGCTGTAGCAGGCTGGTGGAGCTGAGCAGAGGCTGGTGGTGCTGGTACTGGGCGTTCTCTGCTGAGTGGTCCCCACCATACTACCTTTTGTCCTCTAGCTTTCTTGATCTTATCCATTCCTTTTGCTCCATCGCTCTTCATAATGCTGCCACGTGAGCCCTAGTCATTCTTGGCTTTTCATCATCAATCTCTAACTCTCTTGGTGAAATGGTTGATTAAACCATCAGCTCTCCCAATAGCTCCTCATGCTGCTCCAGACTCTGGCAACTGGGGTCATGCTTCTTCTCATCATCATCTAACTTCCTTTTAGAGCATAAACACAAAGAAAATGTAAAAGAAGCACATAAAGTGCTTAAAGCTTAAATCATGCTAAAACACCTTAAACTCATGCTACATAAGTGAAATCATGAACTAGAAATGCCACATACATTGGGTTAAAGTAACACACTAAAATAGTGTTATCACTCCCCCAAACTTGAATGATCGATTGTCCTCAGGTGATATGACAGTGAAAGACATAGGGAAGTGAATTTGGTTCTCAACATCTTCAGTCTGGTTTAGCAGTTTAATGAGGCTTTAAGAATTGGAAGGGTCAGGAAGCGGTGCTGGTGCGAGTTGCTCAGCTTTGTAATTGTCCCAACACTACAAGAAAATTGGCAAGTTGCGACGGTTCATATTGGCAAATTACGGCAGTTTGAACCGCCATAATTTACTAGTTGCGGCGGTTTTGCTTCTGTCGCGGAAACGTGTGTCGCCAGGCTATATCGCGACGGTTCCTAAAACCGCCACTCCAACCGTCGTTCTATGTTGCGACGGGTAAGGAACTATCGTAAATTGAAAATTGCGGCGGTTAAAACCTCCATAAATAATTGTTTTTGTTATCCAAAAATAAAAAACCATAGATATTTCCAAAGGTAAATCCGCAGGAAATGTAAAATCCGCCGGTAATTCCGCAGCTAATATATTTCTAAAATTAAAAAAAAATCAAATGAACTTTTACCACACACAGAGCATTGTTTTCATTTACAAAAATAATCCATACGAATGCCAATACATTTGAATTCTGAAAATACAAAATACCATGAAATTTTGAAAAGATAAGTTACATCATCACCATTCCCTTCAACCTAACACAATTTAACATCAACCACATTACTAAAAAGATAAAAAGGACAGAGCTAGAGAGATATAATAATGACTCTTAGTACAATCATCCCTTCATCTTTTGGAACTGTATCTTTGACTGAGATATCAGGCCCTAATGGTGCTATATCCCACTTTGATAAAAGAGCACCTTCTTCATCCTAGATTTTTGCTATGAATCAGCTTTGCAAATGTAATAACCGCTTTCCTCACCCTTTCATCATTTGGTGTTCTGCTGCCTTCTGGTGGAACGTCTTGCGTCTCCCTGGATTTGTGACACTTGATGGCTGATATTAGAAAACAAATAGTAGAAGTGGCACCAGATATGACATATAGAACCCATAAGCTTCCAAGATTCAAACTATCCAGATCACTGGACGACGTCACGTTGGAGCAATCCTGTGAGGTAATTAACCATTGTTCTTCCAATCTCTTCAATTCTGCCTTTTCTAGAGATGTAATATAGCTTTAGAAAAACCTCTGGTCAGAGGAAAGCCTTTCTGGAACATCTGCATTAAATTATATGATTTTAATTATATATAACTGCAATTGTAATTCTAAAATTCATAAATAGTTAAGTCTAACAAAATAATTTATTTTTGTAAAGGGTAAGGAAGGGCATTAACAAGTTAAACTGTATCATCACTTACAAAGCCCAATCCGCCAAATCTATTTCTAGGAATGAAGCCGGTGTATTTATTGCAGTATTCGCTGATGAATGCTGCATCATACTTGTATTCGTTGGTTATGTTTATGATATTCTCGGGCTTGAACTTTTCAACTTTCTCTAGGAATGTCCTAACAAATGAGTCGCCATCACAACCAACTTTCTTGTTGTTGTTCTTCAGCCACTGAATGTTTGTGACTTTTGGTCGCAACTGCTTAACTGTGAGCATTGAAGAAAGACTAGCTGTGTAGCATGGGGTGAGAATCAATACTAGAAAAACCCACGAGATCATCACCGCTCGGGTTAAGTTGTTGTGCATATTTTCTCCTACAAGATGAATACTAAGACATTACTTGAGTAAATTAAATCACTATTTTAAATTAGGTGCTTTCTTTAACAGGTTTATCTGTTTTTTCATATTGTTCTTTTGCATCAAAATGACAAGGAAGTTCGAGATTGATACTCACTATGAGCAAAGAACAGAGAGGAAAAAGTAAACCAAAAAGCTTATACTCACTAGAAGCGATAACAGATTGGCGGTGGGTTTGGATCCTGCAAAAATCACTTCAGTACATACTTAATGCTACTTGACTTAAGATTCTTGGGCAAAATATATGAGACAATTTGATTTCAGATACTCCCCCTGCAGTAGAAGAATACAAGTCAATTTAAACACAATACAAAAACATAACAAAATCTTACAGAGAAAATCGGTAAGCTTTCCACCTATAATTGCCAAGCTAGACCAGCACTACTCATCCTTCTCCATCCTCTGTTATCTTTGTTTCCTCTTTTGATTACTGTAGGGGATGTCGTACAAAGCCCGAAAGCATTTGCCACCAAACTTTCAGGATTACATGATATATAATTGCGTTAAAATATCCAAAACTATATTTCCAAGAAAAGTCAAATAAGTGTACAGCATAGTTCAGAACAAGAACTAACACGGGTCTCTGCAAGCGTGTATGAGTTCTAAAGCTTCTATCACCTGTAATCCCACAATTCAAAAGTCAGAAATTCAATTTGTATATGAATTCAATCTAGCCTACAATATAAAAGACTATAATGTATATTTAACTATATTTACCTATATATTATTACCTACAAGGGGGGATAAATCGGCACCACGGCTGAAGGTCAGCTCTATACGGTACCTTTTAGGATCCTCTGCAGCCACCTGTGATTTTAAAGTCAAGAAAGTTAAATATTTATATATTACATAAATGTCACAGGAAACAACTCTATTGGGTATATGATAATAATATATGGTAAATATATTTTAGACTTATATGTATATAATAATAGGTTCATTGTAAGTTTAACACATGCAATGGTATGAGATGTCGAGTAACTTTTACATGACTAAACTCACCTAATACACAAGAGAGGAGGAGAACAATTGCAACAATAGAAGCTACAAGAATTGCAGCCATCCTTTTTTTTATCAAGGGCTCTTTTGATTTGTGTGTAGTAATTTGCTGACAAGAAGAAATGAGTCTAATTAAGTTCTAACTAGTAATGACAGGCTCGTCAAGCATGTTATATGAGAGTGCTAAATAGTTGTCATCTTCAACCAAAGTAACGTTAAAAACTGACAATTCGTTAGATAGGAAATGCGAAGTTACTAAAATAGACATAGATATAGCTGAATACTATTCAATAAATAAAGTAAAGCACAATTACAACCCAGTTGTCCCAAAAATAATACCGGTGAGTTTTCTACTCTATGAGTCTGACCAAGTATCTCAATATCCATAAGTTTTCCCAAGTAAAAATCACGTTCCTTCTCAAAGCTATCAATGGATAACTTCAATTTTGTCATCTGTTATCAACTGATATTAGATCTAAGCACTTATAATAATTCATAATACACTTGACTTTATTTTTAAGATGATAAAAACAGAACCTGTTGATCATATGCAGGGTTTACAACAACAGTAGGGGCAGAAGGCCTTATGACTCTTACAGCCCCATGAATTGCAGGGTGGTTAGTAGTAGACACATTATTTCACAGTGCAAATGTTAGTACAGCCAAATGGTATTATTATTAACCACGGTTGATAACTGGTTCAGCCCTACTAAACTACATCAACAATTGCTGCCATCCGACACGAGTCTGACATATATATGTATTGGTGTCAGTGTCCTTTTTTGTTAACATTAACATTGTTGGTGCCTCCGTGTCGGTGTCGGAGTTTGCGCTTCATATATGTCACTTAATGTTTTGATTTAATATGTCACTTAAGATGCATGTTTTGTAGAGGAAATCATGTCACTAAATCTTGAGTTTATCAGCAAATCGGTAAATTTCTTGTAGTGTGTGAGGTTCTTACTAACTGCGCCGACCAACTATTTGGGGAGAAAATTCATTTGAAAGAACAATTATTTTCAGAAAGATCTGTTTGGTCAAGTTGTCCCAAAAATTGCTAAGTAAAAATAAGTGATAAAATCTATGAAACTCAAACCTTCCTATATATCCACAGTCTCTTTAGCTTATAAAAACTTTTAAGAACGACGACTCATAGTGCACCAGTACTGTAATTCAGTTCACATCATTAACATGGTGGTGAAGTCTCTTACATTAACATTTTTCTAAATATGTTATTTCTTGATTAATAACTACTAAACATTAATCATACATATTGGAAGGACTATGTGTGTTGTGAATAACAGTAGCAAGACAAAAAGCAGAAGCATACTGAACATGCTTATTTGTTCACCACCAAGAGCTTCAAAAATTAGACTAGCCAATAACACAAACACCTTATCTTCATTATTTTGATTACCCAATTATAAGCAATTATGGTAACCATTTCGACACATGCACTGAAAGTAACCAAAACAAACATGATAATTCAAACCATAAGTTTCAAGCAATAATTTTCAAATGGGGACCTACAGTGGAAGTAACCAAAACACCAGCCTCTGCTATCAATATATTATCGATAACTAATAAATAGTTCTAATGTGGATGATTATATTATACTAATTATTCTTTCAGGTATCAATCATAATAACAAGGACAGTTCATTAATCAAATCAAAGAGATAACAACTTTCAATCTCTAAATATCCCACTTATTATATACAACTCTCTAATGTAAGTAACTTTGTAATAATAGAACTACTACCCAAAGACAAAAAAAAATGGAGATAACATACATATTGAAGCTGACTACTTTTATAATTGTCACTATTTTGCTAAATTTGAAAAAGTACCTTAAATACTGCTCAATTTTCCTTCTATCTTCTCTTCTGAATTTGTTAAGTTCCCAGAACAAGATTGCAATAACCTATAAAGAAACAGAAAGTTCAATGCAAGAAATAAGAAGAGGGAGCTTCAACCAAAGACAAGTTAGCTTAATTATTGTATGAATAAGGCATACATGTCCACACTCTCATAGGTGATTAGAATGCACTTAGATATTTGAAAGACACAGTTTACTAAATTTCCTAAAATTTACCTAAGAAAAATAAATAATGGGACGTGAAATTACAATACAGGTTCAAGTAGGGCATTCAGAATAGTTTCCTTTGTGGGCAATGCTGGTATTGCACCTTTCTCGGTCACAGTTAATGCACCACAGTACATGCGTTATTCTAACCTGTTTACTATGGTGTGCCTCAGAACTAACAGTCAGTATATCCTCATATCATTTGCATCGTCACTAGGCTTTGCATCCTTCATCTTGAAAACACTCTCAATCACTGAGAGTTCTATTGTTGTGGTGTCTGAACCACATAGTGTTGTTCAATCATTTACTGTCATGCCAACAGCTATTACTTCACTACTGCGATTAACAGTCTCGACAACCAACAGAACTTGAAGAAGTGTAGAAAGTTCATCCAAGTCTTCAATCAAAATATGAGGGTGGACCTGCATTCAGTGTATGAATTATGATTAAAGTATATAGAAATTTGTTCAAAGTATATAGAAAATTCGATAAGTAATATAGGTAAGCGGAAAGATGCAAGCAAACATATTTACAAGTATCATCAAAATAAATAAAGTCCATAAATAGTAGGTGGGATTCACAAGCTATTTTTATAATTTCTCCGAAGCTGTTTCACAACTACTTATACCAGTAAGGAACAAAACTCTTCTAAAAAGTAGACATTCAATAAAAAGGAGTAAATCGTAAAAAGCTTTGGGTTGGCATAATAGATAGTACCAAGAAAGAAGCATTGGGATCAATGGTAACATCACCATTCATCAAACGAACATGAGAAAACTCTTCTTTAAATTCTCTATACTGCTGGTTACTAAGTGCCTTGATAGGAGAAGTGTAGATAACACGCTGATTATCTTGAAGCGACATAGCAATTGCATATAAAGCCAAACAATTTTTCCAGCAAATGTATGTGTAGATACCTATAGACGAAAAACCATCCAAAACCTATATTTAGTTCGATATGATTAATATTGTCAATTGCAGATCACTAAAAAAAGTAGTTTGTTCAAATTCTGCTATGCAACCGTACAATAGTTCCAATTCCAATACAGTATAGTTCCGCTACACCCACTATTTTAGTTGTAGTAAAATAATAAATTTGTTTTTAGTAGCTTCTCTAAAAGAATATTTGTAGAAGCTTGGACATCAAATGGACCCTTAAGAAGCTTGGATATCTAATACTGATCCAGAATGTTGCCCACGTCTATAGAAGGATCATATGATTGTTTATAGAGCCCATAGTCAATAGCATTCATCTAAGTCAGCTCCTTTATCAAAAACGTAAATTTCATCAATCACATGTTGCTTAAAGATATTGTGGTGCTAAAATCTCCCCTTTCTTAAATTTTGACACAAAGAGAACCATAAAAAACAGGGGTGCTAAAATCTCCCCTTTCTTAAATTTTGACACAAAGAGAACCATAAAAAACAGGGATCATTTACAAATTAAAAATAATTTTGTCGACATAATCAGAAAATAATCATAGAATGTGAGAAAATTTGAAATCCCCAGACTCCTAGGTCAATATCATTTGCATCTATAGTTAAGAACTTACAATACTACTTCCTCCATTTCCTTTGTGTCAAAAGTCTCATTCACCCTAATTAAACAACCAAAAACAAAATTCAGTCTAGTTTACAATAGATGTAACACGTTAGTGATTGCGAAATCGGACTTTTCATCACCAGATTGAAAAGTTTCACATATTTGCTTCACTGTAGCCATAACCAAACCCTGAGAACTGTGGCTCTTCAACAAAGAAAACAAGCAGAATAAACACAAAACTCAATGAATCGATGTAGATATAGTATAAAGGAAAATGTTATTAATTTTCCTTTAAGTCAGATGAAAAAGATAGCTTACCATAGTCGGGGTCGGAGAAGATTCATTTAGTTGTGAGGATGTGAATCTGCTGCCCGAGAAGGCGTTGGAAGAATCGAATTAGATGTTGGAGAATATTTTTTAAAACCAAAGAAAGTGAAATCAAAAAGGGAGAGAAGTGTGCTGGAGTGAGAATAATTTGTCAAAAAGTTAATATAAATTTGAAAAATAGGTTGTGAAGATGATGATTATGGTGGAGAGATGAAGAAAAAGGGGTTTTGTTCCAGAGTTAAGATTGATTTTGGGGAGGGGATAGAACTTCAGGAGCGAAAAAATAAGAAAATAAAATTGATTTTTTTAATTATTATTTTTGTTTTAAATAGTTCTTTTTGTAATATTTTTGACAAATATAATTTGATATATAATTTCAGAAATAAAATTTAATAATTTTAATAATTTTATAATAATTTTAAAATAAAATAAATTTATTTGATATTTATTTAAAACAATGGATTTTAAAAAAAAAATTGTTAAATAAAATTTTGAGAAAAATATTCAAAACATTTTATCATTTAAATCATATTTTAAAAAGTGAAATATATATATATATATATATATATATATATATATAATAATGTATTTATCAAAATAATTATATAAAAAATATTTATAATATATTAAAGTAAATTGAGTTTCCAGTTGAGGAGTCGATAAGAATTTTTTTTTATGAATTTGGAGGAACAAATTTTCCTTTTTGCTCAATCAAAAAACTTATTTGATAAAAAAAAAGTTAAGTAAAAAACATAATAAGGATGGTTTTGTGATAACTGCCGTGACAACCGTCGCAGTCCAGTCCCTAACTGTCATGACAACCGTCGCAGTCCAGGAATAAGGACGGTTTTGTGATAACTGTCGCAAAAAATATGCGACAGTTGACCCTAACTGTCGTGACAACCGTCGCAATCCAGGAATAAGGACGGTTTTGTGATAACTGTCGCAACTCAAGTGTCGTAAATCTTCTTTTTTCTTGTAGTGCAAAGTTTTGCTAGCTCAAAGGGGAACTGACGTCTCATGTCACAACCCTACTCTTCTAGGAAACAAGCCACAATTTTCTCTTTTTGATCCCTCCTTGTGTAATTTTTTGAGTGGGGTCTCTTCTCTTTTGGTTTCACTAGGGAATTCTGTCCTGATTCTCATTTGATATATTTGACTAACACATTTGGGACCACACTTATTCACTTATTATTATTATTTTCTCTTTTTTTTTTTCTTTTTTTTTGGCAAGACGTCTCATCTCAGAATCTTCTCATGTGAGTTCAACTGGATATTATGATGAAGACGCTTGCTGTTCCTCCAGTTTCGGGCACATGAACTTTATTGGTGGTCTTTGCCACTTTTTTTGCACACTTTTGTGTGTCTTTGTGTGAAGTGTGTCACTTCCATGGTCGTCTCAATCATTGTTTAAATCTTCTTGTCCTTCCCTTTGTGATTCCTAGGATTTCAACCTTTCCCCTGATTTTCACAATTCAGTTTCTTTTGGAAAAAAACATTTTCTGGCTGGTTTAGGAGACTAGTGCTGTCGTGACTGAGAACATCAATCTCCTCTGTCAAACTCATTTGGTGAAACTTTTACACCTTGCTTTTCTAACACCTAACAACTTCATTCCCCTTTTTTATTCTTGAGCCCAGAAATTAAAAATTTAAGCTCTTGACTTAGTTGAATCCCAACATTCCCTAGTTCTTCCTTATTCTAAGTTATGATACACACAATTTTAACATGAAAGAAATAATCATCAAAAAGTGCCACGCATATCATTAAAACAAAACATAAATTTGTAGGTCATCATGTTCTGGGAGCGTTACAGCATCCCCACAAGAAAATTAAGACATTTAAAACTAAAACATTTGGCTTAAAACATGGCCAACCAAACACAATATCCAAACTTAGACATAAAACAGCAGTCATAGGTAGAAACGATAGTAAAAGACAGAAACAGGGTTAGATTGAGTTAAAATAGGCTGTGTATTGATTCCCTCCCCCAAACTTAGTAAGGACAGTGTCCTCACTGTTTAGTGATGATAGGTGGCAAGACAGTGCGCACCTATTTCCACATTTACCACTTAGGCCCTTAGCCTGGAGCTTTTCCTTGGAGCCTGCAGAGGTTGCTTCTTATTTTTCTTCTTGCTCTCCTGCACTCCTAGGCCTTTGTCATTTCCCTCTTCGACTGTAGCAGCAACAACCTCCTTCCTAGCAGCCTTCATAGGACTCTTTGCCTTTTGTTGTGGCTGTTGTCCACTTTCCTTTGGCTGCTCCACCGCAACATTATCTTCTTTATCTGCGCCAGGTTCCATGACAGGGAGGGGTTATGGCTCAACTTCTGTCTTTTCTGTTTTGTCACTATCATCTTCGTCGTCTCCTTTGGAAACTTTCTCTTTCTCTGTTTCTGTAGAGGAGTAATATCTCCTTATTCCTTTCGCTTCCTTCTCCTCAGTTCCTCCTTCGGATTGCACTTTTTCTTCCTCAACATCCTCCTTTTTCTTACTCCTTTCTTCCTCCTCAGTAGCTTCCACCTTGTTCAAGTCCTCAGCATCTTTTTCTGCTTCTGATAACATAATTTCCAAAACTTCATCCTTCTCTGTTCCTTCCTCCTCTTGGTCTGACTTATTTAGGTCAAATTTGTTGGCGTTTGTTACAGGGCTGGGAGGCTGTGTCATGCCTACAACCGACTCCTTCTTCTTCCACTCAGCCTTGAGCTTCTTCTTCTTTGGGGTTTCCTCCATTTATGGAGGTGGAGACGGATAAGCCTTCCTTAGCTTTTTCTTCTTTTTGTTTTGGCTTTGACAAGTGTCTGCTGACACGCCCTTGCTAGTCTCACAAACATCTTTCTGCTTTGCGTCTTTGTCTTTCTTCTTCTTCTTTCCCTTCTCTTTTTTCGTGGATCTCTTTTCTCCTTCAGCAGCAACCATTGGTTCCACATTTCCCAAAATATGATCTAGAAACTCTGGAGCCTTCAACAGATGAGATGGGGCTTGTATGGCCCACATTCCTTCCATCCACTGTGTCTTGGCCTTTTGGTAAGCGAAGAATGCTTGTTGATCCCTATGCATCTGCCTCAAGATTTCTATTGCTGGGTCTGGTTTCTCTTCAGTTGCATATGAGGTTTGACTTGTAGCTGCTCTTTTCCTTACTCCTTTAGGCTTCATGAGTGTCATGATTAGTGTCTTGTCCATCGGTTGTTGAGGGGACCCAAAATTGTCTGAGTCATACTCAGACACACCATGTCTTCGGCACAGAGTTGTGATTAAACAAGGGAAGAAGAGCATCCCTTCGTTCTTCTTTGAACATGCATGGATTTCCTGCACTATTATTTTTCCCACATTGACGGGTCTCAAGCCGGTGATACAGTGTAAGAGTACCAAGTTTGCCCTAGAAACCATCTCATTGTGAGCGGTTGGGTTGATGGAATGTTTCAAAAATTGGTACCAAACTTTCACCTCCGGCCTGAGGTCCATCCTCTTCACGGCTTTGTCCACCCATTTTGCTCCCTGGACACACAATGACTCCAGATACGCGTCATACTCATCTTCCTGAGATCGTAATACCAAGTTTTGGTACTCATCTTCAACAGCATCCAGTTTGAAATAATAGTTGATATTTGCCGCATTATACACGACCTTTGTTCCTCTGATGATCACCTCCAATCGTTTGTGTCCTGGATCGGTGAGGTTTGCATAGAACTCCTTGACTAAGTTGGCGTTGTAAGCACCAGGCTGTTTGCATAAAAGCTCCCATTTCAACTTCAAGATTGTGGTTCCAATGTCTCCTGGTAGTCCCAGACCTTCCTCAGAGGAGTCCATAATAAAACCACGCTCAGAAAAAAGACTCATCTTGCTAAAATACTCCGTGAAACGCCTGTGAGCTTCCACATTTACGAAAGTTTCATCTTTGTCCTGACTTGAGATATCAATGGTGGGGGTGGTGTTTTTCTTGGCAGTGGTTTTGTAACGGTGACCAGTTTGGGGGTCGCGTGTCATTTTTCTGAAGTGAAAAAGGAGAAAAAAGGGATTGAGAAGTTTTTTAGGGTTTCAGAGAAAAATGGTGGGATGGAAGATGAGAAGGTTTTTGTTTGAAGTTTTTGTGTATAGGTAAAAGGCGGGGGAAGTTGTAAGGATGGTTGGAAAAAGTTTTTAGGAAATAATAAAATAAAACGTTTCTTTGAAGTGGAGAGAGAAGTTTTTCCATTTTTGTGTTTCGTAGGGCAAGGAGTGAAAGCCCTAGGTATGACACCTGAAAAGACATACTTAAGTGGGTTTGCGTGTTTAGGTGGCTGAGGTGTCTAACGTGGCAGACCTGGCCATCATAACTCTGCTCCTTCACTCAGCCCAATACGCTTGCTCCCTATGTTGCGCTTTCTTTCTCTCTCTTCCTTCTAAGAAAAACGTTTCAAATTCTTTTTCTGATTTTCCAAGAGAAAAATAATTAACGCCAACTCAACATTAATATCAATCTCATTGGACTTAGGAATTTTTTTTTTATTCCTTCAATCTTTTCCATTCCTCCACTCCATTGTTCTTGTGTCAATTGCTAGCATGTCTCGTCTTGTCATGAGCTGACGCTAGCAGAACACATCATGATCCTGTACAAAGTAAAAAGAAAAAAATTGCATAAAGCTGGGTTGCCTCCCAGTAGCGCTATTTTAAGGTCTTATCGCCTGACCAACACAAAAATCCATTTAATCAATAAAATGGAGAGCATCCCTTGTGTTACTTGAGGACTCTCCAAGGTAAGCCTTGACCCTTTGGCCGTTAACCTAGAAGTTGTCTCCATTTTTGTCATTTAACAATTCCACAGCACCATGGGGGTAAATCTCCTCTAAGATAAAGGGTCCAGACCATCTTGATTTTAATTTTCCAGGGAATAGCTTCAGCCTTGAGTTAAAAAGTAAAACTTTTTGGCCTTTCACTAATTCCCTCTTCTGGCATTTTATGTCATGCCACCTCTTGGTCTTTTCCTTATACAATTCAGCATTTTCGTATGAAAACAGTCTATGCTCATCTAACTTATTTAATTGGAGCATTCTAGCTTGGCCAACACTTTGAATATTAAAATTTAATTGCTTCACAGCCCAAAATGCCTTATGCTCTAATTCAATGGGTAGATGACAAGCCTTCCCATAGACAAGTCTATATGGAGACATGTCTAAGCGAGTCTTATAGGCAGTCCTATACGCCCATAGTGCTTCGTCCAAGTGTTTGGACCAATCCTTCCTTGTTGGATTAACTACCTTTTCCAAGATTCTTTTGATTTCTCTATTGGACAACTCCACTTGTCCACTAGTTTGTGGATGATAGGCTGTAGCAACCTTGTGCTTAATCCTATATTTTGCCATTAGGTTTTCAAAAAGTTTATTGCAAAAATGAGATCCACCATCACTGATGATAGCTCTAGGCGTGCCATGTCTTGTCAATATGTTCTTGAGCAAGAACTTAGTCACAACCTTGGCATTATTGGATGGTGTTGCTACTGCCTTAATCCATTTGGACACGTAGTCCACAACCACAAGAATGTAAAGATTTCCAAAAGAGGGAGGAAATGGCCCCATGAAATCAATGCCCTATACATAAAAAATTTCTACTTCAAGAATGCTAGTAAGCGGCATCTCTTGTCTCATGGACACATTACCAACCCTTTGACATCTATCACATCTCTTTGTAAATTCATGAGCATCTTTAAAAATAGAAGGCCAGAAATAACCTGATTGCAGCACCTTGGCTGCAGTTCTTACTCCTCCAAAATGTCCACCATATGGGGCTTTGTGGCATGCTGATAAGATCTGGCGCGCCTCCTCATAGTCAAACATCTTCTTAGCAACTGATTTGCACACTTCTTGTACAGGTATGGCTCATCCCAGAAATAGTTATTTACAGTGTGAAAGAACCTCTTTCTCTGTTGGTAGTTGAATTCTGGTGGAACAACTCTGCTGACTAAGTAGTTCACAATGTCAGCGTACCAAGGAGTCATGCCATCAGTAATCACCAACAGCTTCTCATCCGAAAAACTTTCCTTAATCTCTCCACTTCCTTGAGGTTGCACTTCTTCAGGAAGTCTTGAGAGATGATCAGCAACTGAGTTTTCTACTCCTTTTTTGTCTCTTATTTCCAGGTCAAACTCTTGTAGAAGAAGCACCCAACGTATGAGCCGTGGCTTTGCATTTTTTTGGCAATCAAATATTTAATTGCTGCATGATCCGTATACACAATGACTTTAGTTCCTACCAAGTAAGGTCCGAACTTGTCAAAGGCAAACACTACTGCCAACAACTCCTTCTCCGTGGTTGTATAGTTGATTTGTGCTTCTATCAACGTTTTACTTGCATAGTAAATAGTGTGAAACACTTTGCTATGCCTTTGGCCTAGAACAGCACCAATTACAAAGTCACTGGCATCACATCAACTCAAATGGCTTGGACCAATCTGGAACTTTGACTACAGGAGCAGAAATCAGAGCCTTTTTCAAATGGTTGAATGATTCAAGGCACTTCTTACTGAAGATGAAAGGCGTGTCATGCTGCAGCAGCTGGCATAGGGGTTTAGAGATTTTTGAAAAATCTTTTATGAACCTTCTATAAAATCCAGCATGCCCCAATAAACTCCTAATTCCCTTGATATTGACAGGTGGGGGTAGTTTTTCAATTACCTCCACCTTTGCTTGATCTACCTCCAATCCTTCTTTAGAAATTCTATGACCAAGAACAATTCCTTCTTTTACCATAAAATGGCATTTTTCCCAATTGAGGACTAAGTTGTTCTCTTCACACCTGGTTAGCACCAGCTCCAGATTCTTTAGAAGATCCTTGAATGACTCTCAAAAAACTGAAAAATCATCCATGAACACTTCCATAGAATTCTCTATGATATCCGAGAAAATAGCCATCATGCAACGTTGGAAAGTGGCTGGTGCATTGCATAGTCCAAACGGAATTATTTTGAAAGCAAAGGTGCCATATGGAAATGTGAATGTTGTTTTTTCTTGATCTTCCGGGGCTATTGGAATTTGGTTGTAGCCCGAATATCCATCTAAGAAGCAATAATACTCCTTTCCAGCCAACCTATCCAGCATTTGGTCAATGAAAGGCAAAGGAAAATGGTCCTTCCTTGTTGCCTTGTTCAGCTTCCTATAATCCTTGCAGATTCTCCAACCAGAAACTGTTCTAGTGGGAATGAGCTCATTCTTCTCATTGACTATCACTGTCATGCCTCCCTTCTTCGGTATGCACTGGATTGGACTTACCCACACACTATCAGAGATAGGGTAGATAATTCCTGCGTCTAACCACTTGATAATCTCCTTTTTTACAACATCCTTCATGATAGGGTTAAGCCTTCGTTGACTCTCAATGCTATTCTTAGCATTTTCTTCCAGTAGAATTTTGTCCATGCATATTGCTGGGCTAATTCCCTTAATATCAGAAATCTTCCATGCAATTACCTTGTGTCTCTTAAGTAGTGAAATCAGTTGCTCTTTTTTCTCCTCTTGCAGATCTGTAGCTATGATAACTGGCAGCTTCTGTCCCGCCTCCAGATATGCATACTGTAAATGCTCTGGAAGTTGCTTAAGCTCCAATTCAGGGGGTTCTTCAATGGAAGGTAGCTGCTGTTTATGAACAACAGTGGTGGATTCTATCACTTCCACATACTCTTCCTCTTGCTTTGGCATTGGACTATAGATGACTCCATCTTTTAATCCTTCGTCTTCCACTTTTCCTAACTCAATTTTCAACACATCATTAGCCTTTAGAAGGTTCTTATGAATTAAACCTTCCCAACTAGATATCATAGAACACTCAGCCACCTCCTCTTCTGGGTATTGCAAGGCATTAAGTATGTTGAACACTACTTGCTGCCCGTTCACCCTCATGGTGAGTTCTCCTCTTTCAACATCAATTAAGGTTCTACCCGTTGCTAGGAATGGCCATCCCAACAAAATGGGTGTCTCCTCATCAGCTTCAAAATCCATAATGATAAAATCAGCACGGAAAACAAACTTGTCAACCCTTACCAACACATCTTCAATCTTCCCTAGTGGGTAGCAAATACTCCTATCTGCCAGCTTCAAGGTGATGGTTGTAGGCCTGGCAGCACATATCCCCAGCTTCTTGAATATGGATGGAGGCATGAGATTAATGTTGGCCCCTAAATCACATAATGCCTTTCCACAAAAGGTATCTCCAATGGTGCATGGAATAGTGAAACTTCCAGGATCCTTCAACTTGGGAGGGAGTTTTCCTTGAACTAATTGACTACACTCCTGTGTAAGTGCAACCGTAGCAAACTCTCCCACCCTTTTTCGTTTGGTAAGCACATCCTTCATGAATTTTGAATAGTTTGGCATTTGTTGAATGTCTTCAATCAATGGTATGTTGATGTGAAGCTGCTTCAAGATCTCCATGAACTTTGAAAATTGTTGCTCTTCTTTTGCTTTTTTGATTCTTTGTGGAAAAGGGGGTGGTGGTCTTTCTTGCACAAAATTTTGCTTCTTGTTGGCTTCAGTGATGACTTCTTGATCTTCTGGAGGAATGTAATCTTCAGTGAGTACATTATCTTTGTGCTTTCGCTGTTTGGATGAAGACGGTTCTTCATCTTTCTCTTTTGCTCCAGGACTGTCGGGCTTAGACACAGCAGTACTTGACTCCTTGCTCTTTGTAATGGTCTCTTCAATTTCCTTGCCACTTCTTAACTTAAGAGCTTAGCAAGTTTCAACATTTTTCACTCTAGTTTGTGTGCTAGGAGTATCAGTAGAGCTAGGAAGATTTCCCAAGTTTCTTGAACTTAGAGCCGTAGCAATTTGGTCTACTTGGTTCTCCAAGTTTTTGATACTTACACCTTGTGCTTGAAATTGATTCTTTGCTTCTTGAATAAAGGACTTGAGCACATTCTTCGGATGGTTATTTCCCTGGTTAACCCCAGCATAGTTAGGGTTAGAAAAACCGGGTGGAACTTGAGGTGTGGTTGCTTGTGGTTTAGGTGGATTTTGATTGTTACTCCAAGAAAAATTAGGATGATTGTACCATCCTGGGTTGTAAGTGTTGCTGTAGGGATTGTTGTATCTATTGTTGTTGTTGGGATTGCCAACATAGTTAACTGAAACAGGATTGGCAGAACATTCTTCAAATAGATGTGGTCCTCCACAGTAAACACAGGCAACCTCAGAAGCGTCAGTAACCACCTTAACAGGGTCATGCTTTGGCACTTTAGGATTCATCAGATTCTTCATCATTTGGTGGATCTGAGCCATTTGAGCAACAAGAGTTGTAGTCTCAGTGACTTCATGAACTCCAGCAGGCTTCTTTTGAGTTGAACTTGAAGTGGCCCTTGTGACTGGCCATTGATAAGTGTTGGCCGTAATGCTCTCAATCAACTTGTAACCATCGTCATAGGATTTAGACAATAGAGCTCCACCACTGGATGCATCTAACATATTCCTTGAGGGTGGAATTAATCCATTATAGAAAGTCTCAAGTTGTATGCAGATGGGAATCCCATGATGTGGACATTGTCTCAACAACTCCTTAAATCTTTCCCATACGTCAAACAACGTTTCATCATCTCCTTGCCTAAATGATGTGATTTCATTTCTCATTTTTACATTTTTGGAAGGAGGAAAATACTTGGCCAGAAACTTTTCTGCCAAGGCATTCCATGTAGTAATGGAATTTGGCTCCAAAGAATTAAGCCAGCTCTTGGCTCGATCCCTTAGAGAATATGGAAAAAGCCTCAACCTAAAGGTATCCACTGGCACGTCAAGGATCTTGAAATTGTCAGCAACATCCAGAAATTGTTTTAAGTGCAAATGAGGATCTTCATGAGGAGAGCCTGAATATTGACCAGCAACTTGCAACATTTGGAACATCATAGGCTTGAAATCGAACTGTGGTGCTGTGATAGCTGGCCTAGCAATGCCAGTATTCATAGAATTTGGATCAAACACAACATAATCCCTAATTCTACGCGCTCGGTAATTGGCAATACCAATGATATCTGGCTCTGCCATGATTGTCTCGTGTAATGCCTCGTCTGAAGAAGACGATGCGATTTCTTCTTCCGTGTCCTCTTCGTACACTACTCCTTCAGGTTCAGCCACAGCTGAAGTTGAGGAATCTCCAGATATTTGCTGAGCACGTACAATTCTTCTTCGTGCTTTGAGAATTCTTTCAGGTTCAGGATAACCACTGTAAACTGGTTGTAACGACCTGCGCATGCAATAACTTAAGCCCGTCGTATCACCAAATCACAGCAAACGTTAAAAGCTCAAATACAATCTTAAACAAAAAGAACAATAAATATAGTTTTTCAAAATTTTTCACTTCCCGGCAACGGCGCCAAAAACTTGTTTGCAAAAACTCTGCTCTAATTTATATAATGCGTTTCTTTTGAATAATAGAGCAATGGTGTCACATGCAAGTATACATGCTTGGTAATGTAACAAGTGATAAAATAAAGGTCGAACCCACAGGGAAGTGTAAAGTATTTGAACTACTAATATTAGCTTTCTTTGTTTAAGCAAAGTATGAGCAAGGTAATAGAAATATGAGAAAAAGGAACGAGAGTACACACAAATAACTAAAATAACTTAAAGCTAAAAAGGAGTTAAAATATCAGAGAGAATAGTTGATAAGCTAAATCCATTAGTATTAGGTGTTTGAGATGTCTTTATGATGTGAAGTGTCGTGCCTCAAAAGGTCAGAACATGATCTAGTGGTGTATCTCTACAATATCAAAAACATGTATGACTAGGGCAAGCGAACAAATCTCTAAGTCTCACTTGTAACCCTAAAATATGTCTAGTTTTAATTCTGAAAAATCTTTGTGGTCTCAACTTCTTATCTCTAAGCAAGTTGAATTAAGTGAATATCTCTATCCTGCTTTATTAACCACTTTTGTTATGAAATCCACTTGTTTATTGGATCTCTCTCAACAACAAGCTTTTACCTTTTTCCTAGTTGATCACTCTAAGAACCAAGTTTATAGCATCATAACACATAACAAAATAAGACACTAGCCAACACATCATATTAACATAAAAACACTTTTATACTAACTTCATTAGTCTCATCAAACAAGGGTTTAGCTCATAATGAGCTGAGTACAAACTACTGGAATGAAATTAATAGGAAACATCATCTTACGAAGTGTAGTAAAGAAATGCAACCTAATAATAACTTGGAGATATCTTGCTTTGGATAAACAGCAACAACTCTCTTTAGTCACGACAGTTCTCAACAGAGCGTACAAGTTTGGAGAAGAAAAGAATACTCTCTAATAATACTCTAACTCTTGAAACTGAAAATAACTTTAAAAACTGAAAATAAAATATTATTGTGTGTGGAATCTCTCGTCTCTCCATCTTCAACGCACAAGCTCTCTTTAATTAGTGATGAGTGGAAGTGGTAGTTCCTCCTTTCTTGGATCGTGGGTCTCTTGACGAAAATAAGGTTAGGCCCAAATCAAATTCTTCTTGTGGGACAACTGTCCATCAATCCTTCCTTTGCAAGTAATCTGGTACAGATGTTGGTGGGAGACAAATTTACTTTTAGCAGGCGGCTATAGCAGGCTGGTGGAGCAGAGCAGACGGCTGGTGGTGCTGGTGCTGGTGCTGGGCGTTCTCTGCTGAGTGGTCCCCACCGTACTACCTTTTGTCCTCTAGCTTTCTTGATCTTATCCATTCCTTTTGCTCCATCGCTCTTCATAATACTGCCACGTGAGCCCTAGTCATTCTTGGCTTTTCATCATCAATCCCCAACTCTCTTGGTGAAATGGTTGATTAAACCATCATCTCTCCCAATAGCTCCTCATGCTTCTCCAGACTCTGGAAATTGGGGTCATGCCTCTTCTCATCATCATCTAACTTCCTTTTAGAGCATAAACACAAAGAAAATGTAAAAGAAGCACATAAAGTGCTTAAAGCTTAAATCATGCTAAAACACCTTAAACTCATGCTACATAAGTGAAATCATGAACTAGAAATGCCACATACATTGGGTTAAAGTAACACACTAAAATAGTGTTATCAAGTACCCGCTTGGGACATCAAGAAAAGACAGGAAAACCATCAGAAGACTGGCTGGCAACTTCTTCCTGAGCGGTGATACACTCTATAAGAGAAACTTTGACATGGTCTTGCTCCGATGCATAGACAGACCAGAAGTAAACAGGCTGATAAAAGAAATCCACGAAGGATCATTTGGCACTCATGCCAACGGACACACAATGGCCTGAAAAATTCTGAGAGCAGGATACTATTGGTTGACAATGGAATCCGATTGCTACAAATACATGAGGAGATGTCATAAGTGTCAGATATACTCAGACAAAATCCATGTACCGCCAACGCATCTCAAAGTTCTTTCTTCTCCATGGCCATTTTCTATATGGGGAATCGACATGATTGGCATGATCGAACCCAAGACTTCAAACGGACATTGGTTCATCCTTGTAGCCATTGACTACTTCACCAAATGGGTTAAAGAAGCGTTATACGCCAATGTAACCCGATAAGTGGTGGTCCGATTTATCAAAAACAATCTCATCTGCCGTTATGGTGTTCTAAGCCAGATCATTACTGACCGTGGATCTAACTTGAACAATAAGATGATGAAAGAGTTGTGTGCTGAGTTCAAAATCAAACACCATAACTCATCTCCCTACCGACCTAAGATGAACGGAGCGGTAGAAGCAACTAACAAGAACATCAAAAAGATTATTCAAAAGATGGTTGTAACCTACAAAGACTGGCACAAGATGCTATCCTTTGCTCTTCACGGTTATCGTACATCTATCCACAAGTCAACAGGGGCAACCCCTTTCTCTACAGTATATGGCATGGAAGCAGTGCTCCCCATCGAAGTAGAGATCCCATTAATTCGGGTATTGATGGAAGCTAAGCTAACAGAAGCTGAATGATGTCAAAGTCGACACGATAAACTGAATCTGATCGAAGAAAAGCGAATAACGGCTCTATACCATGGTTAGTTGTATCAACAAAGAATGAAGAAAGCGTTCGACAAAAAAGTCAGACCTCGTGTCTTCAGAAAAGGATACCTTGTGCTAAAAAAGATACAATCATTTCTCGCCGATTCCCGGGGAAAATGGACTCCGAACTATGACGGCCCCTATGTGGTCGCGAAAGCCTTCTCAGGCGATGCTTTGAGACTCACAACTATGGATGGAGAGGAGTTTAACTACCCCAAGAATATTGACGTAGTCAAGAAATACTTCGCCTAAATAAAAAAAAAAGTCTCGGTGGATTGAAAACTCGAAAGGGCGGTCCAGGAAAAAATTAGAGACATAAGCAAAAAAAATCATCCTGATGGATTGGAAATCTCAAAAGACAATCCAGGCAAAAGTTAGGGATTCATGGCAAGTAACTACGTCTGATAAGGTTAAATCCCCAGCAGTAATGCCATCCATCAAGAAAACTCCAGTCAGGGTCATCTTCGACAAAAGCACAAGATGCCTAGAATTCAAAGTTGGTAGAAGGATAACGGTTGTTATGTTTCAATGTAGCCCTTTTCCCTTAAATTACCATTTTCTAAACTTTGTAATGCTCTATGGTATCACGCGCTTGGCTGATTACCATCCTATCAATAAAATTTGAGCCCTAGTGCTTTTGTTTCCAATTCTCGTTTGTTTTAGCTTTACAGAATGACTTTTTTTTTAACATGATTAATGATTATTGAAATAAAATAAAAATGAATTTACTTGTCAAAATTCTCCTGCTTTTAAAATAAAGATGACAATTCTTTTGACTGTTGAACATTGAAAGAACATCGATCGCTTCTCCGAAGGTGAATGAACCTCAAAGTGCAGAATCAAAGTACTCCTTCTAAACCAGTGCACCTGAATGAAGGATCAACTGTCTCAGATGCCATGTTTCATCTGACATCCCCGACATAGTTCTTACCTCTTAAGGACGACCAACGATTTTCTTGCCCCCACAGGGTCTACTTCTCCTAAGCAAGGCAGAATTGCTATCTTGGACCAATGGTACTTTTTCATCCCCCGCAGTGGCCGAGTATCCAGTCCTGTCCATCTACTAGTCTGTATGTCGTGTCAGTTTTGTCAGCATAAGCATACATACATCATGCATTATTGATTCGCATTCATACTCATATTGCATCACTATCACTCTAGTCGGTCTTGTTCCCAAGTAATAAAAGTCCTCTCAATCGAGTTGTCAGTCCTTTCCTCGTTAGGAAATGCACCACCTAAACAATCTTTCCCCCACTTTATTTCTAGATTGGAGCCGCTCCTCGACCACTTTGATAACTTAAACCTCTGAAAGGCAAGAAGACATTCAATAAGCGTCGCTCTTCACCACTGAAGATAATATTTCCGCTTTCCCGGATTTAAGGAAAATCCCCAGAGAAAGCCTCTCAATCGAAGACTCTTGGCAATACAACAGTTTCTCTCTAAAAATTTGCTATCAAAAGAAGGTCATCAGCACCTCCAAATTGGATCACATCACATGACATTTTATCCGAACAGATCTTGAAGAAAAGTATGATGTAGTATCCCCAAACAAAAACACAGTCTCTCAAGAGACTCGTTTTCCCCAGTGTCGCTCCCGGGATTTTCATCCAAGTACAAACGCGAAAGTGGCACCTAAAAGAGTCGCCAGCAATGTGTATTTATCCCAAGGGGGAAAGGAAACACTGCGTAAACCTGAAGGGAAGGAAAAGCATGGTCTTGCGACCAAGAGAACTGGTTTCGGGAGTCGGTTACGCGAGAGGAAGGTATTAGCACCCCCGTGCGTCCATCGTACCCGATGGGATCCACGCTTGCTTGTCTCGATCAAAGGGTGTCGTCATCTGGAGCTCCGCTGCTGGCTGGAAACTGGAAACAAAAGGCGAGATGGAGAAACGGGGAAAAAAGAAAAAAAGGACACACAGGACTCGTAAGGATCGTCGCAATCCTATGCCTACGTATCTTCATTAACCAGTGAAGAATCAGAGTCAACGTAGTTCGGACTACGGATTAGGAAAGGGTGAAAGGATTATGCTCGGAGAGATCTCGCACGATCTCCTGCCTACGTATCTCGCTCGCACGCGAGAATCAGAGCGACGTAGTTCCCCTCAACGGGTGTTGCTTTGTTTGTGTTTTTTAGTGGAAACGTCAGAGTGCGCGTTCCAGCAGTTAGGTGTTGCAGCTCGCTGTCGGGAGACTTAGGCGTTACCTGTTTGCGGTGGAACGGACTGGACGCGTCCTTAAGGAAGGAGTAAAGAGATGAGAAAAGAAATTATTTGTTTGTTTTTGTCTTTTAATAAAGAAGTGTTTTGTTTATTTGGTGTTTGTAACACGTATTGTATTTAAGTCCCTCATATAGGATCGAATGCCTCGCATATCGACCCAAGACGGGACGTACACTAAACATTCCCTAAGAAATGAGAGAAGATCCCTCACCTCCTTGTTCCCACATGAAAGGCCTAAATACAATATTTGTTATGCCTTTATTAAGTGTTTTTTTACTTTTTGTCTTAAGATGAGAAGAAGAGACTCAAGGGGTAAAAGAAAGAACTAAGGGGGACTAGACCTGACTCCTAATGTTAGCATGCAAAGATTGATCCTATAGTTGAGGATTAGGAGGGAAGTCTACCTAATGTTGTCATGCAATGATTAGTCCTATGGTTATGTTTTCTAACCTATCTAACTTTGACAAGTTAGAATAGGTATCCTAATGAGGAAACAAAAGTTAGAACACACAATACAATGATATCGCATATCATAGTAGATCAATAACAAATATGTGAATGAGATCACATAAGCGTCAACATCGGTCGATGTGAGCTAATGACAATGAGTGGGGGTCGGTTGCGAACCCTATCTTCCACTTGACTGACTCGATAACAAGAGTAAGTTATGTTCAAAGCATCAATCATGTAATGAGAGCTAAGAACGACTCAACTAGAATAACGGGGGTTGATTGCGAACCCTACCTTCCGTCAATTGCCTCCTTGGAGGTCTTACCAGGGGAAATGGGAATGGGATGCCTCATAGAGGTGGGAATGGGATGCCTCATAGAGGTCTTCAGGCACAATATTAAACAATCACAAACAGAGCCTCCTATGAGATCTTCCATCATTGTCGGCCAAGTGGCACGGACTCCCAATCCTACTTCTCATGGCATAAAAAAGGAAAAATGAGGAATTAGTAAAAGAGAAGAGAAGTGATATCGAACGAATATCAATCCGTAGCAACGCAAGCAAAGTATAAGCAAACCGACCAACTTCTAGTGATCTAGCATAAATGAGCAAAAGTGTTAAAAAGCGAAATGGATCCGTGAAAGGCATGGAGCCAAATGCTCTTAAAACAATAAAACAAGGTCAGAAGCCATAAACAGCAGCAACAACAGCGCTCCAGCACCTGCATAGCTGTAAAAACTAGCAACAAGTAAAAACAGTCTATAACAGCTACTATTTCCAGAACAGAATGTGTGTATATGCAGCCAGCCAGGATAACAACATTCTACACCACTCTTTGTTCACAGCAGCTATGTATACAGCAGCTTCTAAATTTAGCTAATCAAGTGTAAAACACAGGGGGGTACGTAATAGAGTCTTGGTGGTGTGAATAGAAGGTACATGGAATTTTATCATTGCAAACGAACCCGGTCCACAACACTAAGATTTACCCTAAAATCATACTTCAGATTCTTCACTCTCTCTGTGTTCTCCCTCTCTTTCACCTTAAGCCGCCGTTTCTTCCTCTTCGTTCTCAGATTCCGCCGGCTCCCTTTCCTTTACCGGCCTTCTTCTCCTTTGTTCAAACGCCGTCGAACACCACCATATCACCTTTCTTCCTAATCCCTACCTCACATAAACACCTATCTGCAACTCAATTTAATGCATCGCTTCCTTAAGCGCGGTTCCGAGAATCGCTTATTCTATAAGCACGCTTTCATTCATTGCCCCTTCGCGTGATTTCCAGAATTGCCATCTCCAAACACGACTTAGTCGATCACTTCTCCACGCGATTACAAGCACTTCCTCCGGTTAGATATACTTTGTGAGTGCTTCTCTTTTAACCGCGATTTCATAATCACGAATCGGCGTCGACTTCGAAGGTACGCTTAAATCTCCTTCTCCCGGCTCGAACTTCCTCTTCACTTTCTTGATTCTACTGTGAACTGATTCTTCTTTACTTTCTGTGTGTTATGTCTTGTGAATCTTAGTTGTAGAAGACGCATAATCGATGATGATGATGGAGAGAATCGTTGCTGATGTTCAGAAATTGTTGAAGAAGTGACGATGATGATGGTTAAAGAGGCGTTGAAGGTTATCGATGAAGATCAGAGAGTTAGTTATGAGTTTTTCTATGGTGTTTTGTTGAAAGCAAATCAGTTAGAAGTTTTTTGAGTGATTCAAGTTTTTGGAGTTTCAATGAAGATGAAGAGGAAGCTATGGAGTTGCGGAGCTTCGAAGATGATGGAGGTGGTTGGTGGATGAAGAGGAAGATTGAATTTCTTTTGTGATCTTTGAAGATGAGGTAAAGTTTTTGTTTTTTCTGTTAGAATTTGGTGTAGATGATTGAAGAAGAGGATTGGAGGTGAAGGTTAGAGGAGGATTGAATAGTGAAGATGAAGGTGGCAGATGGTTGAAGGTGGTGAAAACAGAGGAGCTTGAAGATGGTGAAGAGATGATGGTAGAAGAATCGAGAGAGGGAGCTGCTATGGATTTCTGTTATTTCTGTTAGACGGTTGGGGAGTGGTTAGAGTGGTTAGACCAAGATTGAAGACTGATGAGGCTTTTTATAGAGGGTAGAGTGCAGTAGACTGAAGCCGAAGTCGTTACGCGTCGAAGAGTTCTGTTATGAGGGGGACTGCCATCGACCTCTTTCCTTTCCTTGCACTTGTATTTCTGTTATTGATTTTGTAACTGCTTTTTCTGTTATAATTTCTGTAAAAAACAAGTTCTGATGTGGATTATTTTCCAGAAAAAATTGACTCTCCCCCGTTGTCGCATTTTCCTTTCATCGTTAGTGAAAAGTTCTGTTGAGAACTTGTTATGACTTCGTTTGTGTATCTTTCCGGATTTTTCCTGCTCATTTTTCATCTTCTTAGTTTCAATGTCTACTTGTGTAACTTCTATAGCTGTTGGCGTCATCACAAACAGTTGCCTCAGACGTATTTGATGTTCCATCATCTAATACGATTCGCGATTCGCACTTGAACGGAAGCTAAGGAACCGGCAGCTGCTGCTTTTACTCCTTTTGATGAGGAACCAGCAGCAGCACTTGAACGTGTTCCATCATCCCATGCGACTTACACTTGCGCAATAAGTAACCCGGGTGAGAAGCCTTGCACTGATACTTTCCTGAACTGCTCACATAAAGAACCTAGTATGAGCCATGAGGAGCGGGTGTGCTAATATGCTTCTTCATTCCCATAGTGATTCAATAATAAATATTGGTCAGCTTTATATTGCCAAGAATGCCTAAACTCAATGCAACAATTCCTTCGTGGTATGCCAAAATAGGACTTAGGGATATGAAGCCATTTGCATCAATAAATGAATTTGGTTTTGAATATTAAATGGACAACAAGACGGATCTAAAAATGGATAATAGGTCAAAAAATGGCTATGGATTGTCTTTGAATATTTGGCTTTGGAACTCGGTGAAAGGGGTTGAATTTGGATATGAATAATGTAACTGATAAAATGCCTTTGGTTATTGAAGATGCGGTTATGGATTTGAATTGAAGTTAAAAGTGGATACGGGAAGGACATCGAAATGGATATGGATATAAGTTTGGATATGACTTATCGGACTTGTATATTGAATTCCAAGTAATCCACATGGATCCCTTTCACGCTCGGTATGCTTAAAACACTTGACCAATTGGACATCTTTGATCCCCAAATCAGTCTTTTTAAATCCAAATCAAACTTTCATTCTCCCCAGCAACAAACGATAAGCAACCGAAAGAACAACAAAACCCTGACCACAATAGAAATCCACAACTGAATATCGTGCCCCCGGTGGATATCAAGATGCCTTCGCCATGAACCCTAACCACCATCTTCAATTGATGAATATCAACCAAGTCGCACAGAAGATAAGAAATCCTGATCCCACGCCTCAGGAGCCCAATGCAAATGAATGAATGAGTTATGACCTAAATGCAAATGAAGTGTGAAGCATAAGCCACTTATTGAGAAAAAATAAGAGGGTAAATTTTGGGGTATTACACCCAGTAGAGTCAACAAATGGCATCTCCAACAGAGAAGTTTGACACCTCTACAGCTCAAACAAATGGGTACCCCCAGCAAGTCTGACATCAAAACTCTTTTCATCAAATGGCGTCTCCCCAGTAGAAAACTTGATGAGAAGTTTGATGAAGACCGCTACACATAGCGTCCCTTGTCAAGGAAATTTGTTGACAAAAGAAACTTAGACCAGTTCCGTGGCTGAAGACCAGGATCGAGGGGAAGTTTATCAAAGAAACTTAGACCAGTTTTATGGATGAAGACCAGGATCGAGGGGAAGTTTATCACAGAAACTGAGACCAGTTCCGTGGCTGAAGACCAGGATCAAGGGGAAGTTTATTGACATAAGAAATTGAGACCAGTTCCATGGCTGAAGACCAGGATCGAGGGGAAGTTTATTTCAAGAAAACTGAGACCAGTTCCATGGCTGGAGACTAGGATCGAGGGGAAGTTTTACCCTTTTCTAAGCATCATTGCTTAGAAAAAGAAGATGGATGAGCGAATTGCCATTCATAACCACTGTCAAAATTTCGGGTATTCCGATATTTAATCCTCTTGCACCCCAAATGCCCGAATACCTTCGCCATTCACACCTTCGGGTCCAAGAAGATTAAATAGGAGCATCTGTCATACCCCAAATTTTGACCACCAAGATTTCCCATCATTGTGAAAATCATCATCACAATATGGATGTACTTTCATGCCTCATCAATCTCCTCAAAGATGGGTGAACATTCACTACAATCAAGAATTAGGGTTTTGAGCCCTCTCAGAGCACTCAGACAAAGGATCAATCAAGAAATGACATGATCTTCAACTTTTCTAACCTCTTAAAACACCTATAAAGGATTAATAGGACTCCCACATCAAGAATCAAGCACAAGGTTGCAACATTCCAAGTGGATTAAGCCTCAAGATCGCCAGTGTCACCAAATTAGGGGTTTGGTCGACCAAGGCCTCCAGATGGGTTTTTTTCATCTGGGCATGAGCCAATGGTTCAAAGCACAACCCAAGATACTCCAACGGAAGTCATGGACCCAATCATCAAGTCAATTTAACCTCCGGGATTGCATTTACCAAAAATCAGGAATTAGGGTTTCTTGACCTAATTCACTTCTAAGTTGACTTTTGGGACAAAGCATGAGCCAAGACCTCAAGACATGATTTGAGGGCCTTAAATACACTATATTGATCCATTTGCAATAATGGATTGATCCAAGAAGCTTGATTCACAAGTTTCAATTTCATTTGGACCATAATTAGGGTTTTGAGGAAAAAGTCAAATGTATCTTTGACTTTTGACCAAGACATGCTCCCCAACCTCGGGACATGATTCAATATACCCTATAACACCTATGGAATCCATCTATTAGGTTTGATTTAGGTCAAAGACTTGATTTCATAAAGGATCACACAGTTTGGATTTCATCCGATAAAAAGTCAACTGTGCACAAAATCAAGTTTGACTTTTTGGAATTTTTCACAAATATGGTTCCCCTAAGTCAAAAATAATGTTAATGCGTGATATTGATCATCATTCATTAAGAAAAATCAAGAAAAGTGAGGTTTCTTGCAAAAGGGGCAACCATGAGAAACCAAAATTTTTCTAAGTTATGGAATAAAAGTGGTTTTGGTACCAACTTCCAAGGACCATAACTTGAGATCCAAGCAACCATTTTGGGTGATCCAACGCTGGATTTGTAGGTCATGCTACACTCTACAAAAGCTTCAACTACCTCAGACTCTAATTCTTTATGGATTTTAAGTTATGGAATGATCAAAATGGCAAAAACATGAAAATGACACTTTTTCCAACACTTAGTGAAAATATGCCTAAGTTACCAGCCTTGGACACCAATGTTCATGAGGATTTTTCAGTTGGATTCAAATAGTTTCAAAACAAACTATGATTATACATGTTTTGTATCTTATGAGGGCTTTCTAAAAAGCACAAGAGCCTCTCACAACTCAACCTGAGTTGGGAGATATGAATCCCTCAAAATCATCATTTCCAACTGTCCTAAGCAAGGCAGATTTTGTGCATTAGCTCGATTTGGCAAAATTGGACAACTCCAAGCCTTGTCATCCATTTGGAAACATCCAAGGATAAAACAAAAGGAGAATGATCTAACCCTCAAGCCTTCCAAGTCCAAGAATCTACCTATAGCCATGCCAAACCTAAAAGTGCTAAAAAGTGCCAAGACTCCAATTTTGTTTCAATGCATTCAATGGATGCATCAAGGTGGCATGAACTGAGGCAAGTTTAACTGAATGAGTCAAGCCTTATCTCAGAACCAAAAGACCATAGGCTTGTGCTCTAACCTCAAGTCAATGGCTAGAGGAGACTTGAGATTCCATTTGATCCACATTGGCCACAGACCTGCTGCAGTTGCCACACACTATTCCTTGCAAAACAATCACACAAACTGTTCAAGTTCAAGTACACCAAAGCACCCAAACTGATGCTTTCCTCAAAAGCTCTTCTTCACTTCAAATTTTTCCTTCTAACTCAAGTCACTATCGGGTTTTGAGTTTGAGAGCAATTCCAACCAAACCAATCACACACACACACACCACATAAACATCATACGTGAGTGATCCATAACACAAAATCACATCTGGAACAACAGATTCTCAAAATCACCAGCCAATTGCTTAAGTTCTTGACAGAGTTGCAGTTGAGGTGCCACATCAAGCTCCAGCTCATTTCAATCCCCTACAAGCATGCAAACACATTCCTTGGCACCTAAGAAAGTTGTCCAGATCATTGGAACCAAGCTGCAACACCTCCATCATCAAACTCGATCACCAGCTGCAAGAGGTAAGCCTGAACCCTTCAAACTCTATGATCCATGCATCATGAATGAATTTTTGAGTTACCATCTTGTTTCTGCATGTATGTAGAGTAATAACCCTCAATCAATTCCCATGAATCAATCGTGTATGTGATTTCATTGTGTTCATGCTGAAATTAGGGTTCTTGAGGTTTTCTATTGATTTCTTCCTCCATACTTAATATAAATGCAATTAATCTATATGGTTGTGATCCTTGTTCAAAAACGAACAATATTGGTACTTGAATCGTGCAAAACCATTGAGAAATCATGGAGAAAAGTGAGAAAACGCAAATCTGTAAAAACAGAGGGCGCGGGCAAGAACCAAGTGTTCTTGGCGCCATAATTCAAATTTTTTAATTTTAGTTATTTTGTTTAATTGATTCAAAAATTAATTTCTCTCTGAATATTTATGTTTTTGAATTGATTTTTTTCTCAAAATTCACTAAAATGTTTAAATATTTTATTTTACAAAAAAATCCAATTTATATTATTTATCTAATATAGTTAGAATTTTTTGTAATTAATTTCATTTTAATTGTTTTTAAACATTTTTTAATGAAATTCCCACTTTGATCTTTCAAAACCAATTGACTTTCAAGCTTCCATATGATTAAACATGATTTTTCAAAATATTTATTAAAGTGTACAATTTGTTTTTGAATATATTTGATATTTTATCATTTATTATTTAAATTTTCTTTGGAAAAATGACATTTTAATTTAAAATTAGGGTTTCCTCTCGATTTTAAATTTTCAAACACTCATGGGCCTCTAATAGAGTGTAAGACCCAACTCCTTTGTATAGGAAACCATTTTTGGGCCTTAGTCGTTGTATAAGTCCCGATACGATTTTAAAAAAATCTCGGCGCGATCGTCGCCTTTTAAACAAAAACCATTTGGGCCTCCCCTTTGTGTTGTAAGTACCATCTTTCTTTTTAAATAAACTCATGGGCCTTTAATAGAGTGTAAGACCCAACCCTTTTTTAAAACCAAACTAATTCGGGCCTTAGTCATTGTATAAGTCCCACTACGTCTGGAATTCTCGGCGCGATCATCACCCTTCAAACAAAAGTCAATTGTGCCTCTCCTTGTGTTGTAAGTCCCGTTTCTTTTTTTTAAACCTTTGGGCCTCTCCTTGAGTTGTAAGACCCAATCCTCTTTGTAAATAACACCTTTTTGGGCCTTAGTCATTGTATAAGTCCCGATACAATTTTCAAAACAATGGTACGATTACTGTTTTTCATCAGGGCCTCTCCTTGAGTATAAGCCCCAACAACCTTTTCAAAACAACTTCCCTTTTAATTTAGGTTCAAATTCATAGTTGTGGTAAAAAATTTCTTTAATTTCTTGAACAACTAACCATACAGCTGTTACTATGGAAGCTTGCTCACCTGTAAGTTTTATCAACTTTCTTTACCTGCTTTCATATATATATATATATATATATATATATAACTGTATTGCTGGAAGGTTGCTCACCTGTAAGTCCTTCTTTCATATCCTTTTAAATACTTGTCATATATCAATTGTATCTATATATATATATATATATATATATATATATACTTGTATATTTACTTAGAGTTTTCCCCGACAATTAGGTCTAGAAATAGATAGAGCCAGTGGTCACTCTTTCAACAAGGTCAAAACTAGTTCCCCATAGGAATTCCAGACACAGTCTTGCCTTCTCTTGGGCTTAAACAATATGGAACAAAGAGAAAGGCATTATTCTCGGTGAAACTTTTCTCAGACAGTCACTATTAGAAATTGTCAAAGAAATTCAATTCTCCAGAAAGGATTAATTCTCGGTGAAACCCCTCTTGAATTTCTTCAAACCCTAGAACTGTTCTCTAAAGGATTAACTCTCGGTGAAATCTTTCTTGAACTTTTCTTAGGTTTGGACCCCCAGGCTTTCTAAAAGCATCCCCGCCTTCTCTTGGGCTTTGTACAAGGACCCTCTGGCTTCTTAGAAGTTCTCATGCCTTCTCTTGGGCTTAATACAAGGATCCTAAAGACCTCTTAAAGGTATAAGACAGAACTTAGTCATCCTTTGTTAGAGCAGTCTTTCCACAGAGTCAAAACCTCATATCATGTTTAGGGTTGATACTCATCCCTTAAAACACCCGCCTCCTCTTGGGCATTATACAAAGATAAACTCCTCCATACCAACAGACTTGGACAGTCTAATCTCCTCTTGGATCTCAAAGACATTCTCAAGTTCCCTACAAACATAGGAAGAACCCTGATCAGTCGATCAAACTCCAGTAGAGTTTAAAACCCTCACCGGATCTAAAACTCAGTCTTTCACCCTAGATTTCCCCAGCTAGGGTCATCTTATCATCATTACCATACTAGCCTATCAGAACCTCAAGGCATCTGATACCTCAACTCTTATGTAATCCTCAGCAAGAGTAGATTCCCCATTTTGGACCTGCCTCTGGATCTCAATAATCCTCAAAAGAAGCCAGCCTCCTCTTAGGATTTGTATAATGATTTCCCCTAGCAGAAGCTAGCCTCCTCTTAGGCTTTGTATAATGATTTCTCCAGCTTGTTCAGCCACAACCTTGGGCTTTGTACAAGACAGATAAAAGCACTCTCTTGTTGAGTCAACCCTTTTTTGCCTCAATCTTGGGCTTTGTACAAGACAGATAATGATTTTTCCACATAGTCAGTTACCTCTCAACCTCAATCTTGGGCTTTGTACAAGACAGATAATGATTTTTCCACAGAGACAGTTACCTCTCAACCTCAATCTTGGCCTTTGTACAAGACACCATATAAAATTTTCTAAACAGAGTCAAACCTCTCTCCCGCCTCAATCTTGGGCTTTGTACAAGACAGATAAAAATCATACTCTCCAGTAGAGCCATATCTTCTCCTTTTCATCCTCAATCTTGGGCTTTGTACAAGACACCTACAAATATTCCCTGGTGGAATCAAAAATCCTCTTTTAGCCACAATCTTGGGCTTTGTACAAAACAGATAAATACCTCCCCAACGGAGTCGATTCCTCATAGCCTCCTCTTAGGATTTGTATAATGATATCCCCCAAAGAGTCAAAGTCTCTTTTTAGCCTCAATCTTGGGATTTGTACAAGACACATAAACATTCTCTTGTTGAGTTAGCCTTTTCCCGCCTCCTCTTAGGCTTTGTATAAGGACTTCTCGAGTGAAGTCAATAAAATCTCTTAGCTTCAACCTTGGGCTTTGATCAAGGCACAAATAAAAAACCAAAATCCCCTAAGAGGAAATAAAAAACTCACTGTAAGAAGACTTTTCTCTGTATATCACTACACAAAACAGAAATTAAAACAAATTCTAATCCCAGACAACTGCTATAAGTGGCACACTTGTTGATTTAACATCCAAGCTGTAGTCCCTCTTTATCCTGGTAAACTTCCTCTCTCATCTAATTGCTGTAAGCGGCAAGCCTCTGGATTGTTTACATCCACGCCACTGTCCCTCTCTTAGTAAGAAATATTCCTAAGGAAAAATGGCATTGCTCTATACTGAGTTAAAGTTTTCTCCTTCAGGACAAATCCCTCATAAAGGAAATTATGCCATTGTTGGATTCCTATATATCCTAGTTAAAGTAATTCTCCTTTATAAATCACCCAACAGTTGTGATAAACAGACGAGATGTCTCCCTTTAGAGATGACAAATTCTCTCTCAGTCAAAACTTTTAGCTTCAATCTTGGGCTTTGAACAAGACACAAATACTCAACCTTTTAGCTTCAATCTTTTGCTTTGAACAAGACACCAAAACATCTTTTTCCTCCCTTAGAATAGGAGGAACTACGATTGCTCTGATTTCCCTGTTTCTTTAAACGGGAATACGTAGGCATAAGATTGAGAAATCTTAGCGAGCATACCAATAAAAAACTCTAGGTCCAATACCTTCATACCAATCAAAAACCAAGGTCCAGTACCTTCATATCACTAAAATCATCAAAACTCTCTCTCTCCCACAGACATCCCTCAAAGAAGAAACTTTCCCATTTACAGATAAACACCATCAAGTACAAAGCGGAACCTAATGCTAACAACCTATAGATAACCACATATAGGATGGGTAATTCATAAGTCCCCATTGTATAACCTGACTCCGAACTCCCAGAATCTCTTAAGCGTTTGTTCAGTTAAACATTCACACGCAAGGTTAGTTTTAGATAGCTTCCCTTTCCCTTCCAACTTCACGGGATAAATAAGAAATCAGAAAGTAGCACCCCCTTCCTTACCATCGCGGTGAGGAGGAACCCAATTAGCGATAAGGTGGTCGCGTCACCGACAAAAATTGCACACTACACTCACGTTTCGTACCTTCGGATTTTTTTGGGTGTTCCGAGCTCAGGTTTCATACCTTCGGATGTGTTTTGGTGGTCCGAGCTCAGGTTTCGTACCTTCGAATTTGTTTTGGTGTTCCGAGCTCAGGTTTCGTACCTTCGAATTTGTTTATATGTTCCGAGCTCAGGTTTCGTACCTTCGGATATGTTTTGGTGTTCCGAGCTCAGGTTTCGTACCTTCGGATTTGTTTATGTGTTCCGAGCTCAGGTTTCGTACCTTCGGATATGTTTTGGTGTTCCGAGCTCAGGTTTCGTTCCTTCGGATATGTTTATGTGTTCCGAGCTCAGGTTTCATACCTTCGGATATGTTTATGTGTTCCGAGCTCAGGTTTCATACCTTCGGATTTGTTTTGGTGTTCCGAGCTCAGGTTTTGTACCTTTAGATTAGTTTATGTGTTTCGAGCTCAGGTTTCGTACCTTCAGATATGTTTATGTGTTCTGAGCTCAGGTTTCGTACCTTCGGATATGTTTTGGTTTCTTCCCGTCAACCCTTTTTGACACTATGAACCTAAACTTTGGTCAACTTTGAACCTAAAGTCCAGTCTTCGCTGGCAAACCCAACTCATATTGGTTTCTAAAGTCCAGTCTTCGCTGGCAAACCCAACTCATATTGGTGTCTAAATTCCAGTCTTCGCTGGCAAACCCAACTCATACTGGTGTCTAAAGTCCAGTCTTCCCTGGCAAACCCAACTCAAATTGGTGTCTAAAGTCCAGTCTTTGCTGGCAGCCAACTCAAATTGGTATCCGAGTCCAATGTTTATTTGTAGCCCAACTCAAATTGGTGTTTATTGGCGTCATTTCAAATATTAATACTGTGAGTCCAGTGTTCTCTAGCGTGTTATTTATGAGTCCAATCATTGTTGGCACTTTAACCTTATTCCCAGCAGAGGTTCAAGCATTGTCAATAACTCTTTGAGAGTCCTTGTGATTGATCATCATATGGCGCACGTAGAGTTTGTGCTTGTCTCTGTCTTTTCTGGCTTTCCTTGGAGATCCCGTTTGAACTCTTCAGTATAAGGAATCCCCAGAAATTTTTTGTTGGATGTCTATCCTCTTGTTTCAAATTGATCCCCAGTGGAGATCATATCTTCTTTTTGGTTTCATGCCCGGTAAGGAGTGTGATTTTATTTCCCCAGTGTCGTCCGGTCACCTATGAACCTGTCGTCCACCTCCTTGGATCTTTCCCCAGTGGAGAATACCTCTCTGGCTCCTATCTCCAGTGAGGACCTGTAGGGTTTCCCTCTTTATTTTTTCTATCCCCAGTGTTTCCTTGGAGTCTCCCCTGTAAGTCTCTTTTGTTGGTTAGTTTGCATCCCCAATGAGTCTTTCTCCTGGGTGCTAACCTTCATCCATCTCCAGTGAAGCTCACCTGTGTTTGGTTGCTCTTTATCCTTTGGTGTCTTGTTTGTCTGCATTTTTGCACTATCATGGCATCATATCATCATACTAGAAGTTCATGGCATGTCAGCATCTGCACGTCTGTTGCCCGTCCTTAGCATCTGCATTCCATCTATGGGGAAAATTTTCGATTTGCTATATTTAAATACCTTTCACCTTGATGTCCCGAGGATTTCCATTCCTCGTGCCATCCGATAAAGTTATTTAAATAGGGGCAACTATTATACCTCAAATTTTACCCCTTAGATGTCATAACATCTTGCACTTACATTTAGGGTTCAATCATCTATGCATTGTTAACTAACCCATATCTTTGCTAGTCTGTTTCTTTTGTGAAAATCAGGATTGGCACAAGAAAGAGGGCAAAGTCTCCTAAGCCAGGCTCTCACATGTTTCAAGGTCTCCTAAGACACTCTTTGGCTCCATACAACCATCACAAGTGTTCACCAGTTTGAGTGAGATTGGTATGGGAAGTCATCTGTTCAAAAAAAGATAGCTGAGACACCAAATGCAACCAATTGAACTTACCTACATTCAAGAGGTTTTATTCAAAAAGAAATCAAGAGCATCTGGCTCTCATCACTAGTACAAAGAGTCACAAGTTCATCTTGCCCTCAGATTAGGGTTTTGTCAGGAAAATCAACCTTTGCCTTTGACTTTTGATCAAGGCATGTTCCCAAGCTTTGAGCCATATTTCCATATGTTCATAAACATCCTTGGAGGTCATCCATTGGCATTTTAAGAGATTTGAGGAAGTAAGATCATCAGAGAGCATCCAGTGGAATTCCTGAGGAAATTAGGGTTTTGACTGAAAATTCAAACCTCTGACTTTTGAGGTTATTGGTCCAAAACAAAGTATTCAAGTCATATCCCATATTAACATGTTCAATCCTTGACTTAGAGCATGAGAGATCACCATTTGAAAGGTTTCTTACAAGAAATGCAAGGTTTGGTTTTTGATTTTCTAAGAATGGGGGAATTCACTCATTGTACAAAATTGGGAAGGTCATAACTTTCAAACCACACATCCAAATTTTGTGACTCAAAGCTCAAATTGAAGCTCTCATCATGAACTTCAAAACCTATTAGAGGGTCGTTATCCAAATGAGGCTTGGTTTTTGAGTTACAAGGCTTCAAAGTTCAAAACACTTAAAGACTTGGTGAAATTTCACTACATTTTTCCTTAAAAACCAGCTGACTTCATCTCCATTTTTCACCAAGATCCCTTTTGATCCAGAATTTGGAGTGAACATGAAAGTTTTCGAGGATCTTTAGGGCTTTCAAAAAAGTAGTAGAACTCCTCAATCCATGGTGTGAGCTGAGAGTTTCAAATGGTTGAAGTTTGGTGTCTTTTCTTGAAATGTAAGTTTCATACTTAGTGCATAATGGTACATTACCACTTTTAATCACCAAATGCCTCACTTTTCTGATGTTTAGAAGCAAGGTTAATGCATGTAAGACCTCTGCCACGAGCTACACAAGTTGCAAACTAAGAATACTTTAGTTTATGTCAAGTTCATGCAAGTGGATGCATGAGAGAGAAACTTTTTCAAGAGCATGTTCATTCCAACTTTCTCTTACAACTTGGAGCCTTGTTCTAATTAAATCAGACCACATCAACAATGTAAACTCTATTTCTGACGATTTGATAGAGTGTGGGAAGGCTCATGACTCTGCAAAGCCGGCTTGCACGAAGGAAATGGGAGAAAGGGTGTTTTTGGACAAAATGAGAAATCTGACCATGCCTTCACTCTTTCTCTTTTTCTATAAATAGGGCATGGTTCCTCAGTGTAAAGGGACCACATAAAACACACCAGATTCACCCCAAACACAGGCTGAATACTCTCCCCATTTTCTCCCTCACTTACTCTTGCCAATCTGCAAGAACATTGTTGCAAGAGTTTTGGCTTGAGCTTTCCACCATCTAACACACTTATCATCCAAAACATTAGCTATTTGTGATTTTTCTGGGTAACTAAGAGGAGGGATAAAAATAGTTCTGTAGCAGCTGGCACTTTGAGGGAGAAGAAGCTCATCCATTTTTTTCCAGAACTCGTACCTGTGAAGAGGCAGTGGACCATCTCCACTAGGTAACACTGACTCTTTTTTACTCCATTTTCAAAATACCATGATCATTGATTCATATTGTTATCACGTTAATGTCTGATTCCTGAATAAATATTGCAAATCATAATGTGAACTTGTTTGATATATTGTGAATTTGATTCGTGAATTTTGTTTGAAAACTGAATAAGGGAATAATGTAGATGGCGACTGCCATGCTTTAGATGGCACTGGCCATGCTTTGATGGCGCCTGCCATGCATTGGTGGCGCCTGCCATGCTTCATGATGGCGCTGACCATGGTTTATATGGCACTAGCCATGAGAAATGTGGCGTTTTCCATAATGTTATGGCACTGCCCATAATATGTAGCGCCTGCCGTGAGAGTAATGGCACTTGCCATGCTTTAGATGGCGACTACCATACTGTTAGTACTTAACTTATTTTTTTTCCATAATTTTATTTTTCATGGTCATTTTATTTTCTTATTTATTTATAAAAATCTCAAAATAAAAAATATGCATAATCTTATATTTAATTCTTGGACTTTTCTTGTTTGTGAAAAATCATCAACTTTTTCTTGAGGACTTTTGAGAATTTTCCTTGGAGTGTTCTGTGGCATATGAGATGTTTGTTTGAGAGTTGTTCCTTGACCTTGGATAAGGTTATTTTATTAGGGTGTTGTCTGTACATCTTGACCTTTGTTGCTAAGTTTCATAGCTTTGACATGCCTTTAATTACAAACTTTGAGGATGATTATCTTTGCCATACTCATGTGTTCACTTATCCATGTTTGCCATGTTCATACTTGGAAGTTTATTTCATATATTGATTAATGCTTACTACCTTTGAAGCCTTGAACTCATATTGTTCATTTAATTTCATTTCCTTTCAATCCCTTGTTATTCCCCCTCCTTCCAAAGGAAAGTCTCTCTATTGACCTCAAAGTCATAGATAGCTTATCATCTTCTCTTGACCTCATAGTCATAGAACCATTATTACCACCTTGACCTCATAGTCATAGGTAACTCCTTCCTCCTTGACCTCATAGTCATAGGATAACCACCTTGACCTCATAGTCATAGGTAATCTCTTCAACCTTTGACCTCATAGTCATAGGATACCCTTGGCCTCATAGCCATCCTCAACCTTTGACCTCATAGTAATAGGTAACTCTTTCTTCCTTGACCTCCTAGTCATAGGATCTCATCTCGGCCTCATAGCCACCTTCCATCTTGGCCTCATAACCATATTCTCTTGACCTCATAGTCATTGGCCTCATAGCCATTCAACATCACAACTTAGACTTAGAGAGTTCTTTGACTCTATATGAGCTCGTACTCATTTCCCTTGGAACTTTGGCCATAGTCAATGGTTCCTCAACCCTTAGTGAGGTGAACTACGGTTTCTCTGATTCTTTAGTCAGAATACGTAGGCACAAGATGCGACGTTTTGGCAAGCATACTTAGTGTATATACCCCTAGGTCTTTACCATAGGTCTTTACCTTTACCCTTAGCATAGATCTCTAGCAAGCAAACCATAACATAACACAAATACAAACAAGAGGTTCCTGTAGAGTACTACAGATACTTAGGGTGCTAATACTTTCCCTTAGTATAACCAACCCCCGATCCCCGATCTCTTAGCTGCGTCTTCACATAGCGCAATTAGGGTTTTCTTCGATCTTTACCCTTTCCTTTGGATAAATCAAAGCTCGGTGATGAATTCAAAGATGTGTGATTCAAGTTAATTAATTGCTTGATATCCGATTCTCACCGCAACACTATACATAAATGCTATCATATTTAATCTTATTTCAAACCAAGTCATGTTTACATTATTTTATGTTGCACGAGTCAAGCAAACAAACCATCAAACATAATCATATGCATGTGCACCTCATCAACTTGTTGTTCATGAGTCAGTACAAGTCTCTCAAAGTCACTAAAAACTCACTTGAGTCAAGATTCTTTTTATTTTCAAGTCTTCAGGTCGACACAATCTGGCACAGGTCGACCCATGCGAATTAATTTTTGCATTTGTCTGAAATGTTCCAGTACAGGCTTACACATGTTATTTCAGGCCAGCTCATGATTAATATTTTTAAATCTCTTGTGTGTTCGCTTTAGTATGTGTCGACCTATAGCTTGGACAAGCCGACACATACGCTCGGAGGTCGACTCATAAGTTCCTTTTGAGACATTCCTCTTCATTTCTATCCTTGTTCTTGCATGCTTAACAACACCCATCTTCCCCAATCCACTCAAATACATCAAACTCACTAAAATTTGTGTTTAATTTCAATCTAACATAATAAATCCCTCATTAGTCCTCAAATATTTGTCCTATCTTTCACAAATCCACCACTTTTCCCATCTTTCACAATTCTTTGTCCTATCTTTTTCTCAAAACCCCAAAAACTCATCCCATATCATTAAAAAATTTAAAGTTCTCTCTTGTCTTGTGTTTGTTGTTGTATATTTGTGCTGATTTGTTGCTATTGCTTGTGTTGGAGTGTGTGGGTACTCTTGAGTATCTCATTCTATCACATTTTTTGTTTAAGCATTTTCACAAACACCTTGTGTGAACATTATATCTCACCAATCTAATGCCTTCTAAGTCCAAGAGTGTATCCAAAGGGAAAGGCAAGGCTTCTTCATCCACTCCCGCCTCTGATAATTCATTTTAGCTGGTTTCGAAGAAATATGCTAAGGATTTTGAGCTTAAGCACATGACTCGCCTAGTCGTCAAGCAATACATGTGGAAGAAGAAGACTATTGAACGTTTGGCTCTTCCCGAAGTTATGAATCGTGTTAAGAATCAAAACATTGATTACCTCCTACAGTTATCTCAAGACTACAATGAGGATCTCATCCGTGTGTTTTATTCGGGATTGCACGACCAAGAGGGTGCAAGATTTAAATTTTCTATTGGAAAAAAAGTGTATCATTTCACAAATTGGAGCTGCTGTTAGTGATCCAGACATTGATGAGGAATTTGATGAAGAAGTAACCGATGAGGTGGTAACCGACTCTGATAAGCACAAGGATTTTGATTGGAATGTTCACTTGAACGAGATGCTTAAGGCTCCTCGTCCTTCAAACTGTTATGATCCTATCTCCATAGGAAAATTGAAGATGTTGCCTCGAATTCTGCTATGGATTGTGTCTCATGTCTTGTGTCTGAAGAATGGTGGTTTCTAAAGAGTTGATTTTCTTGAAATTCATCTGGTGTATGTCTTGATGCACAAAGTCAAAATCAGCTGGCCACATTACTTCATTTATCGCATGTTTTCTGTTAGAACATGCAACAAAGGTACATCTTTGTGCTATCCGTCTATGATTGCAAAGATTTTAAATCATTTCAACATTGGTCTGGCAAACCTTGTCTACAAATCACCAAGTGCATTACAAGAGTTCTCTTAACCTACTCTTACAAACATGAGCTACTTTTGGGATATTAACCATTGAGCATACTATCTTCGCAAGAATGGAAGGAAGATTTTTAACTTTGATGATCCAAATGCTGATGACGATGAGGCTGAAGTGAATCACATGAATTAGGGAGTTGGTTATAGTGGTGGTTTTTATGCTAGACCTAGTGGCACTGCTGCTATTATTACTATGCTGTAAAACATGCAAGTGCAGCAAGATGAGAGGTATGCCACTCACACGGAGCAGTTTCGTCTAATGCAGGAGCACATGGCCACCCAAGACATTGATTTTCAATCATTTGTTGCATATACGATGGAAAGCATCATGCCCATACGTAACACTGTTAATGAAGATCATGCTGCCGAGATGGACAAGTTGAACCACATCATTCAGACTCAAGAAACAGACGGAGATCATTATGATCGCTTCTACCGCGAGTTGTGTGAATTTTGCACATTCGATGCAAGACCAAGGTCGAGAGGACGCAGAAAGCGTTGATTGGTCCTGAGAATGTGTTGTTGTCATGTTTGTTGTCTTTTGGCTTGTGTTATTTTGAGTTTCATCTATTGCATTATCTATGTTATAATGGTTTGCTTGTTGCATTTTGGTTTGTATGAACAACATTTCAAGTTTCTACATTGTTGTACTATGTGTTAACTTCGTATCTCTTACGAATACTATTGTTGTTCTTTATTAAACTTGTGTTCTTTACATAGTTACTTTATGTGACTGCACATCTTTTCTTTGCAATTGCCTCTTTGTAGTATATGATATATGTGACCTGTTGTCGCTACGCGAAAAATCCACTGAGTCACCATCGAACTTTATTTATCACAAAGGGAAAGGGAAACATTAAAAAAACTCCAAGAGGAAGGGGAATATGGTCTCGCAACCAAGAGATGGGTTCGGAAGCCGGTTATGCAATGGGAAGGTATTAGCACCCCTCACATCCATTATAATCGATGGGAACCATTCGTTTATCTTATCCGTAAGGATGTTGCTAAGGGTTAATACTTTCTATGAATGCTTTATAAAAAGAAAAAAAAGGTTTTTACTTTAGTGTGCTCGCAGAGGATTGGGCCCTCGTGCCTATGTACCCTTGTCATACTGTAAATCAAGAAAAGTGAGGTTACTTGCAAAAAGGGCAACCTTGAGAAACTTGAAATTTAACTAATTCATGGAAAATAATGGTTTTTACCCAACTTTGCAAGGCCATAACTTGTGATCCAAGCAACCATTTTTTCCATCCAAAGCTCAAATGATAGGTCATCTTACATACAACAAGATTGTCAAGCAGAAGTACCCTCAAAAAATGCCTAGATTTTGAGTTATAAGGCCATAAAGTTAGGGTTTCATAAGATTTTGAAGTTTGACACTTAGAATTTTTTTAGGAAGAATCTGTCTCATGTTTTGTCCAACTTTGGAGGTATTTTTCATTATGATCCAAGATGAATCAAGACCAAATGTAAACATCAAAGTTGAAGTATGATATACAAGCTTTCCAAAGAGTACAAGAACTTCCATTAATTCAACTTGAGCAAGGAGTTATGGACCTCACAACCTAGCATCACACAACTGATTTTTCCAAGACAGTTTTGCACATGCAACACGATTTTGTCATTTTGATGACTTTGCAAGCCTCGTCATCACACAAGATCAACATCAAAGATACAATGCACTTGTTCTCTGCAGAAGAATCACAACATAGAGTCCAATATGTCAAGAATTCTAGCCTAGCATGTGAAGAATCATCATTGAAAAAGCCTTGAATTTCAACTTTGTCATTTGGCATTAAAATGATGCATTGAGGTGGCATGGCTCAAACACAAATCAGTCAAGACATATCCAAAAATTGGAAGACTTCAAACCTGCAAAATTGATGGGAGTCAATGCATAGCTATACTAGAGGAGACTTGAGGTACCTTAGCATTCAAGTCATGCTACATAGCCATATCCATTGGGTAATAGAGTGATCCTTCATCCATTCACTATTCCTCCCAAAAGAAACTTGATCTCCTATAAATAGGGATCATATCTGATCATTCAAACCACACCAAAAAAATACCAAAGCCTTGTTTTCTCATTCTCCCTCTCTTACTTCAAATTTCAAAGTTTCCAAGGGCAAACTTGAAATTCTCAAAACCAGAGCCTAAACCACTCAAACAACCATCCAAACACATCACAAATCATCCATTGGAGGTGTCTAAACCCACACATTCATCTCAAATCACCAAAATCAGAAAGTCAACCATCACAACCTCAAATTTTGACTTTTCTGCATTTTTCAAGCCATGTCTTGATTCAGGCACTCTCAAAGCCAAACAACACTTCAAACACTCTCCAAATATCATCCCTAAGCTGTTCCAACAAGTGTTCCTCAACTGTAACACCAATTGAGGGAGTTACCATTTTGGTCACTTTTGCCAATTTTGCAAGAAAGAGCCAGATTCTGTTCCAGAGGTTTTCTTTGGATTTTGATCATCCTAAAAGCTTCCAAGGGATTTATTAGAAGTATCCAAGGCATTGGCTTGCTTCTGTCACAAGCATCTTAAAGGTTAGCAAGTGGAGCTTCAAGAGGTAAGTGCATAATGTAACACCCCGATTTAATTTAATTATTTTACGTAATTAAATGATGTTGTGTGTTTGTGTATTATTATGTATGCTTTGGTTGAGGTTGAGTTACCTTAGTATGGAGTAGAGACCTTAGAATTATAGAAAATGAGGTATCAGAGGGTGTGTGACCATTGGGATAGAAATATGTGGTGTGGGTAGTAAGTAATTACTAATTTAAATAATTTTAGTTGGAATTAAATTGGATTTAAAAATAATTAGTTTAATTATTTTATTTAATTAAAATTTGATAATATGAGTGGAAAGATGATGAGGGAAAGATGGTCCATTCATGAGGATTAGTAGGAATAAGAAGGGAAAAACATATTTGGGGTCTAAGGTTTATAATGGAAAAGGAAGAAATTGGAAAGGGGAGAATCATTGGGAATCGGTTGAATTCTGAAGAAAGGAGAAAAGGGAACGGGAAGCAGAGCTAGGACCTAGAGACATCTGAAGAATCTTCGTCTAAGGTAAGGGTAGGGTTCTTTAATCTCTAAGGGTTGTATAATTTTTGTATGAGGGTAGATAAACCATTAGGATCATCCTATGTGTTGTTTGTGTTGAATTGGGGATTGGGGTTTGTGTATGTCATAGGGTTTGATAAGAGGGAAAAGGCATAATTGATCGGTTGAATCGTGGGATATATGTGTTTATGAATGTTTGTATGATAACCTGTGTTGTATGTGTATTTTTGGGACTGTTTGTGGGTAAAATTGGGGAAGGATTGGGACTGGTTGGTGCTGAAGCTACTGCAGAATTACAGAATCGCGATGTTCACAATGCGAACAAAAGTTCGCTGGGCGAATGTTCGCCCCAGGTTCGCAAAGCGAACTCCAGTTCGCTGGGCGAATGTGTAACGAACAGAGAGGAGAAAAATTAACTTTCTGGTTTTTGTATGGGGGGAGGTGTTCGCTGGCAAGTTCACTAGGCAAACCTCTAGTGAACGAAAGTTTGCTGAGCGAACTCGTAGCGAAGCATGGCAATGCTGTTTTGCTGTTGTACTGACAGAATTTTGCTAAACTTCAAAATTCATAACTTTTATTCCGTATGCCCGTTTGAGTCGCCGTTCGAAGCGTTGAAAAGCTGGTTTCATACCGTTTTTTGTTAAAATTGATTTCAATACCAGAATTCCAACCCTTTGACGCGTTAAGTGGGTTTTGTGTATGTTGTTATGTGTTGTGAGTTGAAATGATGGATTCATAGGGGTGTATGCGTGTTATAGTTGTAGATTGGTGTTGTTGGCAGGTATAGACTGCGTGTTGTATAGTTTTAGTATGATGTATTGGCGTGTTGATGGTCATATGCATGTAATTGTCATTGTATTTGTCATGGTATGTTGTTGTTGTGTGTTGTCGTTGTATGCATGACATGTTGTATAAGTTGTGTGATAAGTCGTGTGCCCATGTGGGGTGTGAGTGTCTTATCTGAATTCTTTGAAATAGAATCATGTTGGTGTCGTTGTTGTTGTTGTTGAGGTAATCGTGTGCCCATGTGGGGTGTGAGCGATTACAGGTGATTGTGTGCCCATGTGTGGTGAGCGATCACGGATGTCGTGTGCCCATGTAGGGTGTAAGCGACTATTATGGAAATTTTGACTGGAATTATGATCATGAAATAGGGATCGAATTGGTACCACATATATTGAGTCGAGTCACGGGTCTCATTGTATTGCATTATGTGTGTGGATTATTTGCTTGTGTTGGAAATGCTAATTGTGCTGATGTTGTGATGGTGGGGTAGATTGTGTAATGTTTTTATGCTTTCATACTTATATTATGCATTTCTTATGTGATTTTGAGAATCTCACCCCTTCTGTTTGAATGTTACCTCCACGTGGGTAACGTGTAGATAAGCAGGGGTAGTACGAAGTTGGAGTTAGTGAAGACGAGGACTTCTCTTTTATGTCATTGAGTCGCGTCTGCTCTGATTGTAACACCGGGTTATCGGAACGCTTGTAGTTATTTACTTTGATTTGATGTGTGTTATTACTTTATTACTTGATGATGTTTGATGTAGTATTAACATGTTATAATTTTCGTTGAACTTCCGCTGCTATTGAAATGGTTATTTACTTTGTTTTAATTATGATATTGATGTGTTACTTATCGTATGCATGAGAAGTAGGGATGGCAGGCAGACCCAAACCGACGGGGCCCACCCACACCCGAACCCAAGTCAACGGGTGAAAGCCCGAGTTGTCTGGGTTCAGGCTCGGGTCGGGTGCCACCCAATATTTTGGGTTCGGGTTTGGGTAGTGTAAAACCCGTGCTCGAAACCCGAAACCACACCCGCTATATATATATATATATATATATATATATATATATATATATTTGAGTTTTTGCTACGGGTTCGAGTTTGGGTGAAAAAACCCGAACCCAACGGGTGCGGGCGTGGGTGTTATTTTGCCACCCGAATAATCCTTGGGTTCGGGTGGTGATTTCGGGTGCGGGTTTGGGTAGTGTGAAACCCGCACCCGACCCAACCTGTTGCCATTCCGAATGAGAAGTTGAATAGTTGAAAGTAGTATCCTAAACATGTTGTGTTTTATTTTACTCAGATATTTTTTGTTATTAATTTGTCGCGGGGGTTTAGGGTGTTACATAGTGGTATCAGAGCCTGGTTAGTGGGTGCCCGTGTGTTTTGCAAGATTGACTTGAGTTCGGGTTATCATCAGATATGGGTAAGAGACGAAGATATTCAGAAGACGGCTTTTAGGACTCGATATGGACATTATGAGTATGTGGTGATGCCATTCGGAGTTACTAATGCACCTGGTGTATTCATGGAGTATATGAATCGTATCTTTCATGCTTACTTGGACCAATTTATGGTTGTCTTTATTGACGATATTCTAATATATTCTAAGTCAGAAGAGGAACACGCTGAACATTTACGGGTTCTGCTGCAAATGTTGAAAGAGAAGAAGCTCTATGCTAAGTTGTCTAAGTGTGAATTCTAGTTGAGAGAGGTAAGTTTTCTTGGTCATGTTATTTCAGGTGATGGTATTATTGTGGATCCGTCCAAGGTAGACAATGTTTTACAATGGGAGACTCCGAAGTCGGTGACCGAGATTAGAAACTTCTTAGGCTTGGCTGGTTATTACAGAAGATTTATTGAAGGATTTTCGAAGTTGGCACTTCTGTTGACTCAGTTGATGTGCAAGGGTAAAGCATTTGTGTGGGATATTCATTGTGAGAAGAGTTTCATTGAGCTGAAGAAGAGATTGACTACAGCTCCAGTTTTGATTCTACCCGAACCAAATGAACTGTTTGTGGTGTATTGTGATGCTTCTTTGATGGGTTTGGGAGGTGTGTTAATGCAGGATGGTAAGGTTGTGGCTTATGCTTCACGACATCTAAGGGTACATGAGAGGAATTATCCGACTCATGATTTGGAGTTAGCTGCAGTGGTATTCGTATTGAAGATTTGGAGGCATTATCTTTATGGTTCCAGATTTGAAGTGTATAGTGATCATAAGAGCATGAGGTATCTGTTTGACCAGAAGGAATTGAACACGAGGCAAAGAAGATGGTTAGAATTCTTAAAGGATTATGATTTTGGCATGAACTATCACCCCGGTAAAGCTAATGTCGTGGCTGGTGCTCTGAGTCGAAAGTCCTTGCATGTGTCTGCTATGATGGCTAAAGAGTTAGAATTGATTGAACAGTTCAGGGATATGAGTTTGGTTTGCGAACAGACGCCGCATAGTGTGATGATGGGTATGCTGATGATCAACAATGAATTTCTTAATAGTATCAGAGAAAGTCAGAAGTTGGATGTGAAATTGGTGGATTTGATGATTGGAAATGACCAAGCGGAAGGTAATGAGTTTAAAGTGGATGAACAAGGTGTGTTGAGATTCCGTGATAGGATTTGCATTCCTGATAATCCTGAGTTGAAAAGAATGAATTTAGAAGAGGGTCACAGGAGTAGTTTGAGTATCCATCCAGGAGCTACGAAGATGTATCAAGACTTGAAGAAGATATTTTGTGGTGGCCTGGATTGAAACTTGATGTGGCTCAGTTTGTGTATGCTTGTTTGACTTGTCAGAAGTCGAAGGTGGAACATCAGAAACCTGCTGTTTTGATGCAATCGTTAGATATTCCAGAGTGGAAGTGGGATAGTATTTCAATGGATTTTGTGACCGGGTTGCCTAATACGCCGAGAGGACATGATTCCACTTGGGTAGTAGTGGATAGACTGACGAAGTCGGCATATTTCATCCCGATTAATATCAGTTTTCCTTTGCAGAAGCTGGCAGAGATTTACATTCAGGTGATTGTAAAGTTGCATGGAGTTCCATTGAGTACTGTGTCGGACCGAGATCCAAGGTTCACTTCCAGATTTTGGGAGAGTTTGCAAGAAGCTTTAGGATCGAAGTTGAGATTGAGTTCGGCCTATCATCCGTAGACGGATGGGCAGTCGGAGAGGACTATACAATCTTTGGAAGAGTTGTTGAGGACTTGTGTGCTTGAACAAGGAGGTGCTTGGGATAGCCATTTACCATTGATCGAGTTCACTTATAATAACAGTTATCATTCCAGTATTGGAATGGCGCCTTTTGAAGCATTGTATAGTCGGAGGTGTCGGACGCCTTTTTGTTGGCATGAATTTGGTGAGAGTGTAGTACTTGGACCTGAGATTGTTCAACAAACTACTGATAAGGTGAAGCTGATTCGGGAAAAGATGAAAGCTTCGCAGAGTAGGCAGAAGAGTTACCATGATAAGAGGAGGAAATATCTTAAGTTCCAGAAAGGAGACCATGTTTTTTTGAGAGTCAATCCAGTGACCGGTGTTGGCCGTGTGTTGAAGTCGAGGAAGCTTACTCCTCGATTTATTGGTCCATATCAGATTTCTCCAAGAGTTGGACCTGTTGCCTACAGAGTGGCGTTGCCACCCAGTTTGTCGAATTTGCATGATGTGTTCCATGTGTCACAGCTTCAGAAGTATGTTCCGGATCCGTCACATGTGATTATGATGGATAATATGGAAGTAAGAGATAACCTTATAGTTGTAGCCTTGCCAACACGGATTGAAGACCGCGAGGTAAAGCAACTAAGGGGTAAAGAGATCGCTCTTGTGAAGGTAGTGTGGGGAGGCGCTGCTGGTGGAAATATGACTTGGGAGTTAGAGAGCAGGATGCGAGAGTCGTATCCGGAGTTGTTCACATGAGGTAAATTTTTGAGGACGAAAATATTCTAAGTGGGGGAGAGTTGTAACACCCCGATTTAATTTAATTATTTTTCATAATTAAATGATGTTGTGTCTTTGTGTATTATTATGTGTGCTTTGGTTGAGGTTGAGTTACCTTAGTATGGAGTAGAGACCTTAGAATTATAGAAAATGAGGTATCGGAGGGTGTGTGACCATTAGGATAGAAATACGTGGTGTGGGTAGTAAGTAATTACTAATTTAAATAATTTTAGTTGGAATTAAATTGGATTTAAAAATAATTAGTTTAATTGTTATATTTAATTAAAATTTGATAATATGAGTCGAAAGATTATGAGGGAAAGATGGGCCATTCATAAGGATTAGTAGGGATAAGAAGGGAAAAACATATTTGGGGTCTAAGGGTCATAATAGGAAAAGGAAGAAATTGGAAAGAGGGAGAATCATTGGGAATTGATCGAATTCTGAAGAAAGGAGAAAAGGGAATGGGAAGCAAAGCTAGGACCTAGAGACATCTGAAGAATCTTCATCTAAGGTAAGGGTGGGGTTCTTTAATCTCTAAGGGTTGCATAATTTTTGTATGAAGGTAGATAAACCATTAGGATCATCCTATGTGTTGTTTGTGTTGAATTGGGGATTGGGGTTTGTGTATGTCAGAGGGTTTGATAAGAGGCAAAAAGGCATAATTTATCGGTTGAATCGTGGGATATATGTGTTTATGAATGTTTGTATGATAACCTGTGTTGTATGTGTATTTTTGGGACTGTTTGTGGGTAAAATCGGGGAAGGATTGGGACTGGTTGGTACTGAAATCGCTACTACAGAATTGCAGAATCGCGATGTTCGCAATGCGAACAAAATTTCGATGGGCGAATGTTCACCCCAGGTTCGAAAAGCGAACTCCTGGTGAACTCCAGTTCGCTGGGCGAATGTGTAGCGAACACAGAGGAGAAAATGTGACTATCTAGTTTTTGTATGGGGGGAGGTGTTCGCTGGCAAGTTTGCTAGGCGAACCTCTAGCGAACGGGAGTTTACTGAGCGAACTCGTAGCGAAGCATGGCAGTGTTGTTTTGCTGTTGTACGGACATAATTTTTCTAAACTTTAAAAATTCATAACTTTTAATCCGTGTGTCCGTTTGAGTCGCCGTTCGAAGCGTTGGAAAGCTGGTTTCATACACTTTTTGTTTAAATTTATTTCAATACCAGAATTCCAACACGTTGATGCGTTAAGTGGGTTTTGTGTATGTTGTTATGTGTTGTGAGTTGAAATGATGGATTCATAGGGGTGTATGCTTGTTATAGTTGTAGATTGGTGTTGTTGGCAGGTATAGACTGCGTGTTGTATAGTTGTAGTATGATGTATTGACGTGTTGATGGTCATATGCATGTAATTGTCGTTGTATTTGTCGTGGTATGTTGTTGTTGTGTATTGTCGTTGTATGCATGGCATGTTGCATAAGTTGTGTGATAACCCGTGTGCCCATGTGGGGTGTGAGCGTCTTATCCGAATTCTTTGAAATAGAATCGTGTTGGTGTTATTGTTGTTGTTGAGGTAATCGTGTGCCCATGTGGGGTGTGAGCGATTACAGGTGATCATGTGCCCATGTGGGGTGTGAGCGATCACGTATGTCGTGTGCCCATGTGGGGTGTGAGCGACTATTATGGAAATTCCGACGGGAATTATGATCATGAAACAGGGATCGAATTGGTACCACATGCATTGAGTCGAGTCATGGGTCTCATTACATTGCATTATGTGTGTGGATTATCTGCTTGTGTTGGAAATGCTAATTGTGCTGATGTTGTGATGGTGGGGTAGATTGTGTAATGTTTTTATGCTTTCATACTTATATTATGCATTTCTTATGTGATTTTAAGAATCTCACCCCTTCTGTTTGAATGTTACCTCCACGTGGGTAACGTATAGATAAGCAGGGGTAGTACGGAGTTGGAGTTAGTGAAGACGAGGTCTTCTCTTTTATGTCATTGAGTCGCGTCTACTCTGATTGTAACACCGGGTTGTCGGAATGCATGTAGTTATTTACTTTGATTTGATGTGTGTTATTACTTTATTACTTGATGATGTGTGATGTAGTATTAACATGTAATAATTTTCGTTGAACTTCTGCTGCTATAGAAATGGTTATTTACTATGTTTTAATTACGATATTGATGTGTTACTTATCGTATGCATGAGAAGTTGAATAGTTGAAAGTAGTATCCTAAACGTGTTGTGTTTTATTTTATTCTGATATTTTTTCTTATTAATTTGTCGCGGGGGTTTAGGGTGTTACACATAAGAACTTGAACTTTGTGAAATATGCATTGCTTTGATGTACATTGATTATGAACATGTCATACATATCATATTTGTTGTGTTTGAACTATTTTGTCATGCTATTATTGCTTGTATAGAGTTGTAGCATAGAACTTGCAAAACTTGACCTACTTTGAAACCACTATCGGGTTTTAAAATGTAGGCACTTTTAGAAAAATTTAAGACCACCATTGGATTCCTCATGAAATTCTAGGTAGGATCCATCTTTATTTCATCCATTTTCATGTAGAAATGAAGAAGTTATGGCCTTCTTGCAAAACCACCAAAACCTGGTCAGCCATCCAGGCCTAGAAACCAAGTCACCCTTATGTATTTATCGGGTGGGTTTGATACACAGATGTATCGCCACGCCAGTGGTTGCAGCATGCATTTTCAAGTGTGTTTGTGTTGGAGGGGGTGGGTTCTACACCCACCCATGCCATTTTTTTCCCATTTTCACCATTTTTTTTTATATTTTTCATATTATTTTCAATAATTTTGTTAATCAATTTTAATTATTTTAAAAATGATTTTTTTCTCAAATATCACTCACATTAAAATATTTTATTCACCCAAAAAAATCACAAAAATATTTTTGTTTAATATATTTTTAATATATTAAAGATATTATTTTAAATTATTTTTAAATGTTTTAAAAATGATTTCTTTCTCTTTATTTTTAAAACCAAAATGATTTTAAATATTCATGTGAATAAAATACTTTTTTCATAAACCTTATGTTAGACGGTGTGGCTAGTGATCGAGAGGGGGGGGGGTGAATAGATCACCTCCTTGAAACTCAAGGATTTAAAAAAGTTTATCAGAGTCTTTCAAGTTAGCGGAAAAATTATGATCCCGAATCGACTTCCGTCTATTCTGAACCAGCTACTAGAAAACCGGACACACGAGTTTATGCTGGATTTATTTGGATGACAAAGATATATTAACACCAGATTGGAATCGACTCAAATGCACTTATCATACAAAGGCTATTTCCAATGAACAAAAACACAGCAAACAATTTTGTCAAACACTTGGCATGTATGCATTCAACGATTAACAATAATGGTGATTTTGACAAAGATTTTCGTACCACTATTGTATCTTGAAACTTTAATACGCAACACACCAAACAAATCACAAAATTGTTGAAAGCGTAAAGAGATAAAGATAGAATACGATATGCAGAGATTTGGTAAGGAAGTTCCCCACTTCCGTCCTCGCGTGTGGGTACGTCTCCCTCTCAATTTCAAAATGAAATTGAGACCTGTTATATCAATAATGCTGAATTCGTTCTTTACAAGGTTACAATACAAATCCAGAAATCTAAACCCCAAGATCTTCCTATTGTATGAACCTTCACTTGATCTGAGCTTGATTAAGAATTTTCCTGCAAGAAATACAGACAATTCACCGGTTCCACGACCTGTTTGCGAAATCTCCAGATTTCCAAACCCTACGCTGCGGCTGAATCTGTTCTGCAATCGTGACTAACAAACCCTCAAGAACACACCCGTTCTTGAAGTACAAACCAGATGGTTTTTCCTCGAAACCCCCTTTGTATCTTCAACTCAGCTAGATCAATGATCGTACCACTTAACGTTATCTCGAAGATCCCTTAATCCGAAGAACAAAAATGATTATGTGTTGATGTTCTTGAATTAATGAGATTGAGAAGATGATGAAGACAAAGTCTCTTTCAGGTTTCTAACACTGCTCATGAAAAAAATCATGCACACCAAACTTGTCTTTTGCTTTGATTGCACTTTTTCACTCTAACCAGAATTCTTACTCCAAACTGAACTGTCATAACACTTATATATGAAAACAGAAACGGTTAAAAGCAACAAACAGCTCTATGTATCGATACAAGAGTCGTATGCGTCGATACATAGTGAGTATAACACATGCATGAGTCGATACATGGTTGTATGCATCGATGCATACTGTACCTGTTAATTTCCAGAATGTAAAATAAATCATGCATCGATACATGATGCGTATGCGTCGATACATAGCCCAGTTACAAAGGATCATGTATCGATACAAGTGTCGTATGAATCGATACATACTGAAGCAAAACAGTTTTTGTGAGTTTATCAGAGGTATGTGTCGATATAAGACACGTATGAATCGATGCATACATAGGAAAAATCGTTTTTATGATTATAATGATGATATGAATCAATTTGCATTGTCTTTTAAATCATAGTAGGTATGAAATCATATGTATGTACAAACTAATCATGCATACAAATCTTATATCATGCATATCACACAATTTGCTATCATACAAAAACTTAAAGGCTTGCTCACAAACTCCCCCTTTTTGATGATGGCAAATTTGCAAGATGTGATAGAGCACTCCCCCTGAGTCTGTGCATGGCTGTCAATGTCTTGTTGTCTTTCTTCTCCCCCTTTGTCAACATCAAAAAGAAGAGATAGACAGTCTGGTGAAATAGTCCCAAAGCAAGACAGCAGAATTGATGTAACAATAGACAACAATATTGATATAGAAGCTCACAATCACCAAGAATGAAGCTTAACATAACAGAATCATTCACAAAGAATGACAAGACAGGGAAAGACTAACACAAGTAAACAGAACTAAAAGAAATAAGCATTAAATTTTTAAGAAAGTACTTGGAGTTTACATAAGCAGAATCAAAACAAATGAAGTTTGAACAATGTAACAAGGAAACTGAAACAACATGATGATGAAATAAAATGTAATGAAATGACATGATGCTAGCCTAAGAAGGGTTATGGCCTCCACAGGACTCCTCATCCTCTCTATCAGGATCTCTGAAGCTTGGTGGAGGCGGCGGAGGAGGCATCTCATCAGGATTATGGCCCATGAAACTGTATCGCCGGAACCGGTTCTGAACTTCAACACTTCTGAATCTGTCCATGATACCAGGATGTGCACGACAATCGTCCATAAAACCAGACATTTCATTGTAAAAGACTTAATGCCATTTAACCAATTCCGTGTGCCAAGCATGTTGATTATGATACATCCTTGTGTGTTCATCATGCCACTCACGATGCTCCTTATGCCACTCATTTTGTTGCACATGCCAAGCAAGCGCCTGTTCATGACGGGCTTGATTAGCAAGCTCCATTTGCTGAAACATTTGAGTCAAGTACTCAGGTGCAGTTGAAGAGGAGGCAGCACCAGAGAACGGAGGAACACGTGGACCTGGTTCATAATTTGTTGGAGACCACCTTTGTGGCACCCAATCACCCCAGCCAGCATTAGCATCTGCTTCAGGCTGATTCTCTTCATTGGCCTCATGCATTTCTTCATCCAGTTGGTCTTTAGGCACAAACACTTGTTCAGATGGCACATCAAAATTGTACACCCTTGTTTTGGATCCTCTGTCCAGAAAATAAAAACATTGACGCTCCTTGTCCCACCGGTATCCCATATGAGATAAAGTGGCAGTGTTGAACTCTTGGGCGGAAGAGGAAGATGTAAGGGGTACTAAAGGGATGGTTACATTCCAGTATTTGATGATTCGCATAATTTGGGCAGCATATCCAAGTGTGATATTCTTCAAACTGTTACGCATAAGAAACATGCGTTTCACAAAGTAGTTTGGCCAATTAAGTGGGACCTTATTGTGAAGAAGGTACACAAGATGAATGTCTGATCTATCCAACCTAGAATGACCACCAGACTTTGGACGTAAGATGTGCGAGACAATCCAGTGAAGTATTCTAGGTATGCTGGTAATCATACCAGAAGTGATGGGTTCATCCTCTCCCAGAGGTCTATCCAATTTGGAAATAGATGCAACATAGTCCCTTATTTTAAACTCCGTATCAAAACTTTGGTCATGCCATTTTTTTTTTGTCCAGGCACCCCAAGCGGAATTTGAAACACTTTCTCCCAATCAGTGGCTTCAAAAGTGTAAGTTGTGGTGCCAATTGAGCATCTGAACATATAGCCTCTACCAGTTTGCAGACCAGCATAAAATATACGAATAAAATCCTCATGATAGGCATCATTTATGGCCAAAAATGTACCAAGGGTTTGTGCCTTCAATAAATCAACGACATCGTTGAGATGAAGGGCAGATGCATCAGTTTTATCAAAGACATGAGGTTTCATAACTAACCTTGTCTTGAAAGAGGTCTCAAACTCCTCAGCGATGGCAGGATGAAGAAGAGTGAGAGCACTGGGAGGGATTTCTGGAGGTTGTGGAGACTGACCAGACGTCCCAATGGGTTCCTTTCCTTTTCCTCTTCCTCTTTGTCTAGCCGGTATAATTCTGGGAGGCATGGTGATGAATTGTAGAGGGGTTAAGATGTGAATTAGGGTTTTGGAGATGAAGATGTTTGAGGAGGTTAGGGTTAGCCGTGTGGGTATGAGAGGAGAAGAGAGGTTAGAGTGAATTATCCCTTTAAAATTGGCTGATGTGTCGATCCACAACTGATTTGAACATGCATTTATTGTAAAAGAAACAATATGTATCGATACAAAGGGTATGGATCGATTCATATCACGAAATTTTTGTTTTTGAAAGTGTCCTATGTGTCGACACAAAACACGGATGCATCGACACATACTGAAACAAGTTTTAAAAAATTTGAAAATGAAAAGACATGAATCGACACATATCACGAATGTATCGATCGGAAACTCTAATGTGTCGACACATGTTCTTGTTGCATCGATATATACTGATGCTAAAACATGTTTTAACTAATTTGTGACTACCTGTTGAGTTAGAAACCTGTGAACAGCTCTTTAGTCAATGCAGTATGGATGATGTCATGGTAATGATGCTCAAGTATAGTTCATGAATCAAACGTTAATGTTCAAACAACATATGCAATGAAATACATATAAACGATCTTAAAGAATTTGTTCTACCATACACTAATCACAAAGTTCCAAAGAGATTTTAGAAAGGAATGATATTACCTCTGTTGATGTAACCTTATGGAGTCTGAGTGATGTCTAAAAACAAAGCTTAACAGCCAAAGTGAGATATATATAAATAAGGACCAACATGCTTAAGACATCGATGAGGAGAGATCTAAAATCCCCAATTCACGACGAATGTTAAAGAACGGTTCCGTTGCTAATGGTTTAGTAAAAATGTCAGCAAGTTGGTTTTTAGTATCAACATGCTCAAATACAACGTCCTCTTTTTCAACATGATCGTGAAGAAAGTAATGCCTAATCTCTATGTGTTTAGTGCGTGAGTGTAAAACAGGATTCTTAGTAAGATTTATAGCACTGGTGTTGTCACACTTTATTGGAATACGTTTGAGTTGAATATCGAAATCTTGTAGTTGTTGCTTCAGCCACAAGATCTGAGCGCAACAGCTACCGGCTGCAACGTACTCAGCCTCAGCAGTTGACAATGCGACAGACACATGTTTCTTGCTATGCCAACTGACCAAAGAGTTTGAAAATAAGTGACATGTACCACTAGTACTTTTCCTATCTGATTTGCAGCCAGCAAAATCAGAATCGGAGTAACCTACTAAGCTACAATCGCTTCCTTTTGAATACCAGAGCCCATACTTAGATGTTCCATGAAGATATCTAAATATGCGCTTGACAGCTTTCAAGTGTGACTCCTTAGGATTCGATTGATATCGTGCACACATGCAGACACTAAACATGATGTCAGGTCTAGACGCAGTAAGATACAAGAGAGACCCAATCATACCTCTATACTGTTTGACATCTACACTCTTACCGTGTTCATCTTTATCTAGATTTCCGTTGGTAGGCATAGGTGTGTCTATTGATTTTGAGTCGTTCATTCCAAAGCGCTTGAGCAGCTCTCTGCAGTATTTTGTTTGACTCACAGCTGTACCCTCATCAAGCTGCTTTATTTGGAGACCGAGGAAGAAATTAAGCTCCCCCATAAGACTCATTTCAAATTCACCCTGCATAACTTTTGAAAACTCTTCGACCAAGTGTATGTTAGTTGAACCAAAAATTATATCGTCTACATAAACTTGAACTAAAAGAATGTGTTTTCCCTTGTGTTTAATGAAGAGGGTGGTATCCACTTTACCTCTTGAATATCCATGATCAAGTAGAAATTTGCTAAGTCTTTCATACCAAACCCGAGGGGCTTGCTTAAGACCGTACAAAGCTCGTTTTAATTTGTAAACATAATCTGGATATTCAGCATTCTCAAAACCAGGGGGTTGTGAGACGTATACCTCTTCATTTAGGACACCATTTAGAAACGCACTCTTTACGTCCATTTGGTAAAGCTTAAAATCTCTAGAACACGCATAAGCAAGCAAGAGACGTATAACTTCGAGGCGAGCAACTAGAGCATAAGTTTCCTCATAGTCTATGCCCTCCTCTTGGTTATACCCTTGTGCCACTAAACGTGCCTTATTCCTTGTTATCACTCCGTTTTCATCAAGCTTATTTCTAAAAACCCATTTAGTACCTATGATATGATGATCTCCCGGACGAGGAACAAGTTCCCAAACGTCATTTCTTTTAAATTGATTAAGCTCTTCTTGCATGGCCATTAGCCAAAATTCATCAATCAAGGCCTCTTTGGCATTTTTAGGTTCTACTTGTGAAACAAAAGCGAAGTGAGAGCAGAAATTACTTATCCTAGAACGAGTCATGACTCCCTTTGAAATGTCTCCCAAGATGTTGTCAATAGGATGATCTTTTGAAGATCTCCAAGCTGGTGGAAGATCATTCACTTCAGCTTGTCCTTCTTCCTTATCTTTTACATGACTGGTATCTTCCTCCTCCTCATTGTCTTCTGTTTTGGACTGATCAGTTTCCGAAACAGCTTCTTTGAGTATGTCTTCTGTAGATATACCTGTGTCATCAAAAGAAATACCTTTTCCGACATTTTTCGGATAAGACTCATCAAAAGAGACATGAACAGATTCTTCAACGGAAAGTAAACGCTTATTATACACTCTATATGCTTTACTTGATTGTGAATAACCAAGAAAAATACCTTCATCCGCTTTTGCATCAAACTTCCCAAGTTTTTCCTTACCATTATTCAAAACAAAACACTTACAACCGAATACGTGAAGATGTGACAAGTTTGGCTTTCTTCCTTTTAAAAGCTCATAAGGGGTTTTATTTAAAATAGGGCGAATTAGAATCCTGTTTAGAACATAACAGGCTGTGCTGACTGCATCAACCCAAAAATATTTTGGCAATCCACCCTCATTTAGCATTGTTCTTGCCAGCTCTTCTAAAACGTGATTTTTGCGCTCCACAACGCCATTCTGTTGTGGAGTTTGAGGAGCTGAAAAGTTATGCTCAATACCATTCTTATCACAGTACTTATCAAAGAGATAGTTTTGAAATTCTCCTCCATGATCGCTTCGAATTGTAACTATTTTAGAATTCATTTTATTTTGGGACAGTTTTGCAAAACTCTTAAAAGCGGAAAACGTTTCATCTTTGCTATGAAGGAATATAGTCCAAGTAAATCTAGAATAGTCATCAACGATTACTAAACCATAATAGTTTCCGCCTAGACTCTTTGTCCTAGAAGGTCCAAAGAGATCCATATGGAGAAGCTCAAGGGGTCGTGAAGTTGAAATTACATTTTTGGATTTAAAAGATATCCTTGTTTGCTTTCCCATTTGGCACGCGTCACATAGATGGTCTTTTGAAAAATTTATTTTTGGAAGACCGACTACTAGATCCTTAGATACAACCTTATTAAGCAAATCGAAATTAACATGCGCTAAGTGTCTGTGCCAAAGCCAAGAATCATCATTCAAGGCAACTAGACACTTAGAGCCTGTTAAAGGTACATCAAAAAGATCAAGCATATAGATATTGTTTACTCTTACGCCCTTAAACACAATATTCTGTTCAGTATGTTCAATTGTGCAGCAAGTTTTTGTGAAAGAAACCTTGTAACCCTTGTCGCACAATTGACTAATACTTAACAAATTGTGTTTAAGCCCCTCAACTAGATGGACATCAGAAATAGTAGTGGTAGAGGGATTACCTACACTACCTTTGCCAAGTATAGCTCCTTTGTTATTGTCTCCATAAGTAACATATCCCTTCTTCTTTGCTTTGAAGTCTATAAAAAGCGATATGTCACCCGTCATGTGCCTTGAGCACCCGCTGTCTAGAAACCATCTTCTATCTACGGATGCAAGACACTCATCCTACAATATCAAAAGAAAGAAACAGGTACCCAATTTTCATTGGGTCCATGTGGGTAAGCGGTAACATGGTTGCCTTTAGGCCTCCATTGATAAATGCCTTTAGGAACAAGAAATCTCCTAAACTTGCATTTTTCAATGGTATGACCAGCATGACAACAATAGTGACATAAGCCACGATGATGTATTTGTTTATTTTTGGTCATTAAATCCTTTGGAATAAAGGAATATTTTGCATATGGTGGATTTAATGACTTCTTAAACAACCTAGAATCAACGGCGTAAGTAACCTTGGGTTGTAAAGCTTTTTCCAATTTGACTTTAAGAGTTTTAACCTCTTGTTGCCAAATATGACAAGCTTCACAATACCTAACTTTACTGCATCCGTTAACATTAATATCTTTTGAATTTTCTGCAATACTAGCTTTCAAGCTTTCTAAATCTTTTTCAGCTTTGTATACTTTACCTTCCAAGAATGAAAAAATTTGTTTATCGGAAGATAATCTTTTGAAAGCATCTACAGCTTCGTTATGCAGTTTTTCAAAAGCTATTTTTAGTTCAGAAAAAGACATAGAGGAGACATTACTATAGTAGGCTTGTCTTACTTTCTTATCGTTGATTTTCTTCTTGTGGTAGGACTAATTTTTGGTGTGAGCCATAAGACACAGATTTGCTGTCTCATCACTATCATTTAAACTTTGTGAGCTTGATGAGTCACTATCGCTTTCCCATGCTATGTAAGCTCTTCTTTGTTTGTTTGACCTTTTTGGTTGAGCTTTTCCTTTGTCCTTTTTCTTCATAGGACATTCTGTTTTATAATGTCCAGATTTACCACAATTAAAACACGATCCTTTTACTCTATGCTTCTTATTCTCTTCCTGTTTTGACTCTACTGATTGTCTTCGAAACTTAATGAGATTTTTGTCGGAATGCTGGATTCCATTCTTTTGAATGAATCTATTATATCTCTTAACAAAAAGTCCCATTTCTTCATCACCCGAATCTTCGTCACTACTTGAATCATTGTCGCTTTGCTCTTTTTGTGAGGACTTTGAGTTAGAGGCCACAAGAGCTATTGGCTTATTCTCACTCTCTTTGTCTTTATTCTTTTCCTTTTTACTCTTTTTCTCAAATATTTCGAGACTTTCCAGTTCTTGCTGATGTTCTTCCAGCTTGCCGAATAAAGTTGTAATCGTAAGCGTCGTGAGGTCGTTGGCTTCCTTAATAGCTGTTACTTTGGGTTGCCATTCCCTGCTAAGACACCTCAGAATTTTATTAGTGGCTATTTCATTGGAAACAGGTTTTCCAAGTGCATTCAACCGATTTATGAGATGAACGAATCTCTTTTGCATGTCAGAGATAGATTATCCTTATTTCATGCGAAAGAGCTCGAACTCTTGATTAAGTGTGTTAATACGGGACTGTTTTACTTTAGTAGTACCCTCATGGGCAATTTCTAAAGCATCCCACATTTCTTTAGCTGTCGAGCAATGGGATACCCGATAATACTCATCAGCACTAAGTGCTGAAATTAGCATATTTCGAGCTCTCCAATCACTCGACCACTTTTTCTCATCTTTCTCATCGTAATCATCTTCTGGTTTAGGAACTATGGCGCCAGCCTCATTTCTCATAGTAATTTGAAAAGGACCATTTTGAATGGCAGCCCACACATTCCTATCCACAGAATTTATATGAACTCGCATGCAGTCATTCCAGTAGCCATAATTTTCACCGTTGAAAACAGGCGCTCTCTTATACGCCCCCTTTGGTTCATAATCCATATCGTTACAAGCAGCCACAAAGCACCAGCTAACCGACGCTCTGATACCACTTGTTAGATGGTGTGGCTAGTGATCGAGAGGGGGGGGGGGGGTGAATAGATCACCTCCTTGAAACTCAAGGATTTAAAAAAGTTTATCAGAGTCTTTCAAGTTAGCGGAAAAATTATGATCCCGAATCGACTTCCGTCTATTCTGAACCAGCTACTAGAAAATCGGACACACGAGTTTATGCTGGATTTATTTGGATGACAAAGATATATTAACACCAGATTGGAATCGACTCAAATGCACTTATCATACAAAGGCTATTTCCAATGAACAAAAACACAGCAAACAATTTTGTCAAACACTTGGCGTGTATGCATTCAACGATTAACAATAATAGTGATTTTGACAAAGATTTTCGTACCACTATTGTATCTTGAAACTTTAATACGCAACACACCAAACGAATCACAAAACTGTTGAAAGCGTAAAGAGATAAAGATAGAATACGATACGCAGAGATTTGGTAAGGAAGTTCCCCACTTCCGTCCTCGCGTGTGGGTACGTCTCCCTCTCAATTTCAAAATGAAATTGAGACCTGTTATATCAATAATGCTGAATTCGTTCTTTACAAGGTTACAATACAAATCCAGAAATCTAAACCCCAAGATCTTCCTATTGTATGAACCTTCACTTGATCTGAGCTTGATCAAGAATTTTCCTGCAAGAAATACAGACAATTCACCGGTTCCACGACCTGTTTGCGAAATCTCCAAATTTCCAAACCCTACGCTGCGGCTGAATCTGTTCTGCAATCGTGACTAACAAGCCCTCAAGAACACACCCATTCTTGAAGGACAAACCAGATGGTTTTTCCTCGAAACCCCCTTTGTATCTTCAACTCAGCTAGATCAATGATCGTACCACTGAACGTTATCTCGAAGATCCCTTAATCCGAAGAACAAAAATGATTATGTGTTGATGTTCTTGAATTAACGAGATTGAGAAGATGATGAAGACAAAGTCTCTTTCAGGTTTCTAACACTGCTCATGAAAAAAATCATGCACACCAAACTTGTCTTTTGCTTTGATTGCACTTTTTCACTCTAACCAGAATTCTTACTCCAAACTGAACTGTCATAACACTTATATATGAAAACAGAAACGGTTAAAAGCAACAAACAGCTCTATGTATCGATACAAGAGTCGTATGCGTCGATACATAGTGAGTATAACACATGCATGAGTCGATACATGGTTGTATGCATCGATGCATACTGTACCTGTTAATTTCCAGAATGTAAAATAAATCATGCATCGATACATGATGCGTATGCGTTGATACATAGCCCAGTTACAAAGGATCATGCATCGATACAAGTGTCGTATGAATCGATACATACTGAAGCAAAACGGTTTTTGTGAGTTTATCAGAGGTATGTGTCGATACAAGACACGTATGAATCGATGCATACATAGGAAAAATCGTTTTTATGATTACAATGATGATATGAATCAATTTGCATTGTCTTTTAAATCATAGTAGGTATGAAATCATATGTATGTACAAACTAATCATGCATACAAATCTTATATCATGCATATCACACAATTTGCTATCATACAAAAACTTAAAGGCTTGCTCACACCTTAATCATTGTTTATAACACGATTAATGATTTTATTTGATAATTTTATCCTTTTTATTGAATTTCTTTGAAAAAATATCTTTAAAAAATGAAATTAGGGTTTCACTTTGATTCAATCTTTCAAACTTAATTTCAATACAAATGGGCCTCTATTAGAGTGTAAGACCCAATCCTCTTTGTAAATAAACCACTTCATGGGCCTCTGCTATAGTATAAGTCCCATCACACTTTCAAAATCACGGTGCGATCACCATTTTCAAACAATCTTTGGGCCTCTGTTAGGAGTGTAAGTCCCATCTCTTTGTACATAACTTTGTTTTAAACAATAATCTTGGACCTCTAATAGAGTGTAAGACCCAACACCCTTATGTAAATAGAAATCTTTTAACCTTATTCATCCTGGGCTTTGTACAGGATACAAATAATCACATGGGCCTCTATCTAGAGTGTAAGATCTAACGCCTTTATTTCTCTCCTACTTGAGATCAAGTCATCTTCAAAATTCAAAACTCTCTTCAAATTATTCAAAACCCTAATCCAATTTTGAAGAAAACATCTGATCAATCACAATACACTTGGGCTTCTATCCAGAGAATAAGACCCACCACCTTTCTTAATTCAATACTTGTTTATATACTTGTTCATATGTTTGTATATATATATACTTGTACATATTTTGTTAAGTTCCCCTTATCATTCAAAGCATCTTCAGTTTAGACTAGTTCAAATAATAGGATCCTTTCAATCAGTGCAACTTAGTTCAAATAACTTGTTCCCCCTGTACAAAGGAATACAGTTAGCCTCCTATTGGGCTTTATCCAAGCATTATGGCCTTTTCTCGGGCATCATACAATGAATCTCACCAGAAGATAGCCTCCTCTTGGGCTTTGTTCAATTTGATCAACCTTGAAGCAATTCAATAAAGAGAGGATTATTTCCCCGTGAAACCTCTTCTTTAACCCGTTTAACCCTGGAACAGTTCAACAAAGAAAGGATTATTTCCCAGTGAAACCTTTCTTGAAATCTTCCTAGACTTGGAAAGTATCAATCCCTAGCCTCCTCTTGGGCTTAGTACAAGGACCCACAGGCTTCCTAGAAGCATCCCTAGCCTCCTCTTGGGCTTTATACAAGGACCCTCAGGCTTCCTAAAAGCATATGATAGATCCTAGTTACCTCTATCCCTACACCAGTCCCCAGGAGAGTCAGACCCTCTAAGGCATTCAAGCTTATCATTTTTAAGTCTCTCCTAACACTCAACAAGGTTTTGCTTCCATCTTCAAGATCCCCAGCCAAAACTATGTTACCATCAACAAATCCCCAAAAGTATCAGTGCCTCATGGTAGCTGAAAATTCAACTCTTCTATAATTCCCCCCAACAAGAGTTAGTTTTCCTTTCTGATTCCTCAAAATAAGTCTAGACCTTCTCCTGGATTCAAATAATCCTTAGTAAGAGTCAGCCTCCTCTTGGGCTTCATATAATGATTTACCCAGTCAGCCTTAATCTTGGGCTTTGTACAAGACAAATATCACACTCCCCAGTTGAGTCAGTCTTCTTTAAAACTATACTCAAACTCTTCAGCTTCATCATCTTGGGCTTCAAATAAGATACTCAAATAAAACATCTCCAGTGGAGTCAATTCTCATCCCTTTTTTTTATCTTCAACATTGGGCTTTGATCAAGGCTCAAAATCCATCATCCCCACAGATGAGACCATGAGTCCTCTCTGTAGGAGGATGTTTCTTCCATGCATCACATATCAAAACAAACAATCAAAACCCTTTTTCTAGATAATTGATGTAAGTGGCACACTTGTTGATTCAAAATCCAAGTTGGAGTCCTTCCTTTATCATGGCTAAAGGTCTCTTTCATCTAAGTGATGTAAGTGGCAAACCTTTGGATTCTACACATCCAAGCCAATGTCCCTCTCTTAGCATGTAAATAGTTATAAAGGAAGATGTGGCATTGCTGGATTCTACACATCCCAGTTAAATCAACTTCCCTTATAAATCAATTCCACAATGTTTGTGATGAATATGTGAGATGTCTCCCTTTAGAGATGACAAATTCTCTCTCAGTTACTCCTTTAGCTTCAATCTTGGGCTTTGAACAAGACACAAACACTTCTTTAGCTTCAATCTTGGGCTTTGAACAAGACACAAATACTCTTTTAGCTTCAATCTTGGGCTTTAAACAAGACACAAATACTCTTTTAGCTTCAATACTGGGCTTTGAACAAGACACAAATACTCTTTTAGCTTCAATCTTGGGCTTTGAACAAGACACCAAATATATTTTCTCCCATATAATAGGAGGAACTACGAACGCTCTGATTTCCCCAGATCTCTTTACGGGACTACGTAGGCATAAGATTGCAAAATCTTACCGAGCACACTAATAAAAAACCTTAGGTCTAGTACCTTCCCAAAAACAATAGAAATCCCAAAAACAACAAAAAAAATTTCCTCAGCAATCACAAAGGAGAAACTTTCCCTATTCCACAGTAAATGGATTTAAGCAACCAAGCAATACAACAGTAGAAATATATGCAAATAAAGGTTCCTATAGATTACTATAGACACTCTGGGTGTTAACAGCTTCCCTTTGTATAACCAACCCCCGATCCTCGATCTCTTCGCATTTGTTGAGGAAAACATTTGCGCGCAGGGTTAGTTTAAGATATCTTCCCCATCCTTTTAAGCTTCATAGGATAAATATAGAAATCAGAAAGTAGCACTAAGAGCGGTAGTGGTTGCGTCACTAAAACTGAGGCTACAGAAAAATGCCGACTCTGCTGGGGACTTTCCCATCCCCTAAGAGGGTTAAGCCTTGCATTGCATTAATTTTTGCTGTTTTATTTGCTTTCCCATTTTTCATTTTTTTGATATCATTTGCTGTCATATTAGCTGCTTATCTGCTATACTTGTTTAAATTACCGTTATCTAAGAATGTGATTAATACACATGTGGTGAGTCAGAGAGCACATTTTAAGATAAGAAGTGGCAGACTCAGGAAGGCTTATACGGATGAGTCCCGACCAAGCTAACTTGAAAGTCCACTGAATCAGTGGAGGTACACTTTTGGAATTACTGATGTTAAACGAGCAAGTCTTGAAAACATTACTTTTTCCACTGGGCACCCTTGAAGCTGAGGATTAGTAAACATTTAACCACTTGGCCATTGTTGAGACGTAGTGCGGTGGCTATCGAGAATAGTTGATACGCGATACTACACTCGAATGAGGTTCATCTTGGGAATATTACAGCTTTCATGAGTCAGTCGGTTTGTTGGTAATATTCTTAGGAGGGGTCAGTGATTTTGGGAATCTCTGTTAGAACCCGTTCTACAGGTACAAAAATTGGACCCTAGTACACACCTTGGGGATGGGTAGATCCATGGCTCCATGCTCGTGACGATGAACCCTTAAACCCATGTTTCCAAATATTTTTGTTTGCTGCATTCATGCATCCATGCATTTCGTTTATTCCTAAAATTAACAAAAAAAATATTTTTCAAAAAGAAAATAACTAAAATAATTGTTACAAATATCAAAGGTTGTGCTATGGATTTCGGTAGAAGAAAAACACACAAGTACACCTTCAAAAACGCAAAACTGGAAGACCTGAGGAAATTAAAAAGGTTGATTACTAATCCTGAAGCTTTTAGAACTAAGCACGGAGGGCTGTTGTCTCTTATAAAGATCAATATGGTAGAAGGAGTCCTATCTACATTGGTTCAGTTCTATGACCCGGTGTACCACTGCTTTACATTTCCCGATTATCGGCTCATACCAACATTGGAAGAGCACTCTCATCTGATTGATTTACCTATCACTGATCAAGATCCATTTTTTGGACTGGAAGAAATTCCCAAAGATCAAACCATTGCAAAAGCTACCTCTTTGGAAGAATCAGATATCAGAACTCACATGACCACCAAGGGAGGAATCCAGGGTTTACCAGCTAAATTTCTGATGGAGAAAGCCTTATACTTTGCCAGCATAAGAAACCTAACTGCTTTTGAGGATGTCTTTGTTCTGCTCATCTACGGGTTATTCCTCTTTCCCAACATAGACAACTTCGTCGATGTCAACGCTTTCAAGATACTCTCGATCGGGAATCCAAACCCAACTTTGCTCGCATATGCTTATCATTCAGTACATTTAAGGAATTTGTACAGGGGAGGGATGATTACATGCCGTGTACCATTACTCTACAAATGGTTCATTTCCCACTTACCCAAGTCTGCTGCTTTTTGGGATCTCAAGAGTGGCATGCGATGGTCGCAGAAGATCATGTCTCTTACTCATTCCGATATAGATTATTACAATCGAATCTATGATAGAATAAAAATCATTGACAAATGTGGAAGTTTCCCCAATGTACCCCTCATTGGTATTAAAGGAGGGATTAATTATCATCCAATGTTAGCTCGTCGTCAACTCGGATACCCGATGAAGGACATACCATATAACATTCATCTGGAAGGTCTTTTCTTCAAGGAAGGAGAAAATTACAGAGCAGTAAAGAAATAAATTATGCATGTCTGGCAACATGTTCATAGGAAAGGAAGAGAGTCCTTAGGAAGGCCAAATTGCATCTCTGCAGAGCCCTATCTCCACTGGGTGCAAACCAGATCCATCAAATTGAAGATGCCTTACCCTCATCAAGAAGTTTTTCCCTTGAAAGAGTATATTCTCTACTTCATGAATGACACAGAAAAACTTACCAGATTGTCAACTTGGAATGCACAAAGATCCAAGAGCTGTTGAAAGAAAAGGATGCTCTAATTGAGATATTGGAGCAGCATGCTATAGAAAGTCAAGAGGAACGAAGAAGTTTACTCTCTCCTTTCACCTGGCAAAGGATCATCGATCTGACAATGGTTGAAGAGGCCCAATCAAAGAAGATAAAAATTCAACTGCCTGTACTTGGACATTCATCAGAGATCCCTTAGGGAATCATAGGTCTAGTTTTCCTTCCTGCACTTTGTAAAATAATGTACTTTTCCCTGTAAGATATTGTAATCCTTTGAATTCAATAAAAAATTTGCATCACTGTATGATATTTGCAACATAATTGTTAAGAGCTCTTTTGAATACAAAACAAAAGATCATTCTCATTCTTTGCATATCATTCATCATTCTTGCATTACACATCTTTGTCATAGAGTCTCACACATGTGTCACACTTTAGAGTCAAACTGTCTTATTCGTACAATACTCGGGCCAATTGGAAAAAGAAAATGGACGATCTTGAGGAGGAAAATAGAGAGCTAAGAGAGGAAGTCAACACTTTGAAGGAAAATCTGGAAAGACTCAACAGCATGATCGAATCCCTGGCAGCAGCTCAGGATCAACCGCCTCAAAAGACTGCAATATCAGAAATTGTGTCTACACCAACGTTTGAGATACCCGTCAATCTTCCTCAGTATAATATGCCTAAAGGTTTTCCCTGGGGCATGCATTTCAATTTCGTACCTGAGGGATATATACCACCGGTCACTGAAGACCTAGGAGCCACAGCCAAAACCTCCAGACCTGAAGGTTACAAACTTCAGGTGAGCAAAGATGCAAGGGCTACGACAGAGACTCTTGTACCTGAAGGTTACAAACTTCATGTCACTGAAGCCCCGAGAGTTACTGCAGTAATGTCTATACCACAACAAGTGATACATACTATCCCAGAGGAACAGATCCTTCAGGCCACACCTAGCAAGGATGAAGAAGTATACGAAAGAATGAATGAAATCCAAGAATGGTTATTGGAAATGCAGAAAGAACTGCATGCCATTCGCAGACAAGACTTGTTTGGCAAAGATGCAGCTGACCTCTGTTTGGTCCCAAACGTTAAAATACCGCACAAATTTAAGGTGCCCGACTTTGAAAAATACAAAGGCAACTCTTGCCCTCAAAGTCACTTGGTAATGTATGCTCGAAAGATGTCTACTTAGACAGAAAACCAACAACTACTAATCCATTACTTTCAAGACAGTTTAACTGGTGCCGCGCTCAAATGGTACATGAGATTAAAACGTACCAAGATCAGTACTTTTAGAGATCTTGGGGAAGCTTTTGTTCAGTAGTACAAGTACAATTTGGATATGGCACCCGACAGAGATCAACTTAGAGCTATGTCCCAAAAGGATAAAGAAACCTTCAAGGAGTACGCTTAAAGATGGCGTGAAATCGCTGCCCAGATTTGTCCTCCTCTTGAGGAGAAAGAAATGACGAAAATCTTCTTGAAAACATTAAGCTCATTTTATTATGACCAGATGGTCGCCAGCCCACCCAGTGACTTTACCGAGATGGTAAACATGGGGGTACGCCTTGAGGAAGCAGTTCAAGAAGGTCGATTGGTTAAGTACTCAGAACCGGCCAGTAGTAGTAAAAGATATGGGAGTACTTTCCAAAAGAAGAAAGAATAGGATATCAGTAATATCTCGTAGAGTAAGCAAAGGAGAAGGTATCAACCTTGACAGGTAGAGACAGTATCTCCTGTTGTCAGTCCCACGCTGTTCCCTACATATCAACCACAGGTTGCTCAGAGGCAACCAAATCAACAACCCTATCAACAAAGGCAACAACAACCTCTTCAGCAGGCTCGCCCACAATATAATAACAACAATCGTTTTCCACGATCACCAGGGTTTGACCCCACACCAATGTTATATGCAGAACTGTTTCCACTTCTACTAGCAAAGGGGCACGTTCAAACCAAGACTCCTCTTACAGTGTTAGACAATCCCCCTTATTGGTTCAAAGTAGATCAATCTCGCCCTTATCATCAAGAAGGACCGGTGCATAACATTGAGAACTGCCTCAGCTTCAAATTTGACGTACAAAAGCTTGTCAAAATGGAGTTTTATCTTTCAAAGATACGAACCCAAATGTTCAAACAAACCTGTTGCCACAACATGAAAAAGCTTCAGTAAACTTGATAGATGAAGGATCCAGTGACAGTTATCAAATTCACGATGTACACCTACTGGGAACAAACCTGGTAAAAGTGCATTGCAGGCAAAACGGGTATGGCCACGTGCCATCTCACAACTATCATTAATGCGATATTTGTTCCAAGGACAATCAAGGGTGCATCATTGTACAAGCAGTTCTTCAAGAGAAAATGGATCTAGGATGGATCCAAGATCACAGAGTTCGTGGGAATAAATATGGCCTATCAACATCCAGACATTGTTCAAAATCACGACATCACGCAATGAACGTCAATCTAGTGGCAATGCACTCAAGACAAAGTCAGTACCACGATTTGCCGCTGCACGACTACAACGCTTGCCCAATTTGTTCCAAAGACAATCAAGGATGTTCTTTTGTACAAAAAAATCTTAAGCGTCAAATGGATCTAGGATGGATTCAAGACTACCATGGAGGTAATAATCACTAAGTTAATATGGTTCAGATTTTTGACATTCGTTTATTGAATACCAGCTTGGTAGAATTGCATGCCAAGCAAGTCAGGCTCGGTTATCTGTCAGCCCATAATTATCCGGACTGCAAAGATTGCTCCAAAAATAATCAAAGTTGTGCGCTTGGACAAAGAACTCTTCAACATCTGTTGGACCACTGGTGTCTCCCAGTCTACCAGGATGAAAACACACATCAAATTAGCATAAATGATGGAAATCCGGACAGACACCAAAGTTGTGACATCCTCTTGCTGGAAATAAAATTGGTAAAGATTGACTGCATACAGAGTGGGTACGGCCGAGTGCCACCTCAAAATTATGAACTCTGTGGAATATGTTCAGAGAATAGCCAAGGGTGCTACACCGTACGAGCAGCTCTCCAGAATCAAGTAGACCAAGGAGAAACCCAACTGTGCCTAAATTCTCTGTCAATCAATATGGTGCAAGGTTGCCCAAGGCAGCACGCAGTTTATGACATTAAAAACATTGAAACATCATTGGTAAAATTTCACAAATGCTTGTGTGGACTTGATTATTTTGGTCCGAATCACCACAATCATTCGGCTTGCAGAAAATGTCGCAAGAGTCAACATGGTTGCCTCCTTATCTAGAATAAGATTCAAGAATTATTGGACAAAAGAACCATCACGAATTTCAATGAAATAGAGCATGTTAATTATAGAATTGATGAGGATGTTTTCACCATAATCCCTCTACTCAACGAGCCAAAGCACTCAGGAATCCCTTTCAACAGTGGAAAAATTTCCAACAGTCCCGAACTGGAACCAATTGAGGTTACTTTTGACAGTAGAAACACCTAAGTAACCCCTTTGGTCATCTACTTGCCGGGTCCAGTGCCATATAAACCAGAGAAAGTTATTCCGTACAAATACGGTGCAACCATAATAGAAGATGGAAAAGAAATTCCACTGTCATCCGTTGTCAACATTGCTGACATCAGTCGAGTCACCCGAAGTGGTTTAATCTTCAAAAGAGGAGTTGGAGAACCTGCAAAAGAAAAGGAACCTCAAGTTGAAGTTCCTAATCAATAAAGTGGTCAATCCAGCAGCACAGAGCCTGTGAAAAATAACGATGAAATGTTAAAACTCATCCAGAGATGTAAATACAACATTGTGGATCAACTATTACAAACTCCTTCTCGAATATCCGTGTTATCTCTTCTGCTCAGTTCCGAAGCCCACAAAGAACCTCTACAGAAAGTCTTGGAACAGGCCTTTGTAGAACAAGATGTCACAGTGGGTCAGTTTGACAACATTATTTCCAACATCACTTCCTGCAACAATTTGGGTTTCAGTGATGAAGAACTTCCAGGGGAAGGCAAAAATCATAACATGGCACTCAATATCACAGTCAATTGTAAGGACGGTGCTTTAGCCAGCGTACTGGTGGACACATGTTCATCCTTGAACGTCATGCCAAGGTTAACTTTGGTACGACTATCTTTTCAAGGCACTCCCATGAGAGGCAGTGAGATCATTGTCAAAGCTTTTGACGAATCCAGGAAAATAGTTATCGGTGAAGTCGACTTTCCCATAACCATTGGTCCCCACACTTTCCAAGTCATCTTCCAAGGCATGGAAATTCGAGCAGCATACATATGTTTATTGGGACGACCTTGGATACATGAAGCAGGGGCAGTCACTTTGACACTTCACCAGAAGCTGAAGTTTGTCAAGAACGACAAGTTGGTCACAATATGCGGAGAACAAGCTTTAATTGTAAGCAACCTCTCATCATTCTCATATTTAGAACCAGAGGAGGTCGTTGGAACTCAATTTCAAGCACTCTCTATGAGCAATGAGAATCATCAAGAAAAAGGAACATCAATTTCCTCGTACAAAGACGCTCTCCAAATAATGGGGAGCAGTGACATAAAAGGATGGGGACAAGTTGTGATTCCTGTTGATAACAAGACAAGAAAAGGTCTCGGTTTTTCTCCAGCACTTACCAAGACTAGAAAAAAGGATGAAAGCTTTCGTCCCATCCAAGATTCCTTCCATAGTGGAGGCTTCCTCCACCCAATTTCTCAGGAAGTCCATACCATCGAGGATAACAACTCTTTTATACAGATGAAGAGTGGAAATCCTATTTCAACGATGAAGGATATATATCTCAGGAAGAAACATATATGCCATTTTGCTCTCCGAAGCAAAGTCCTAGATATATACCAAGATCAGACGTCAGAATGATCTACGGAGATTGCGATCCCGAGGGATGCCGTGCTCCACCTAACTTATTGGAAGAAGATACTCTGATGAAAAACAACTTTGATTACAACTTATATGATTTCATGGATGATTTGGCTATTTGGAAACCTTACATGGAAGATTCAGGGCAAAAGAGTCAGCCAGAGAATGCATATCTGCTGAATGGCCTTGAGAAAAATCCACTTGTTCTCCCAGAGTCGTGGGAACCTTACCATGAAAATTCTGAAAATACCAAACGTCATGTTGATGAAGTTGCAAGAATTGCAGGACAAGAATTTATCAACTTCTCATTTCCTGAGGTCAATGTCATTGAAGAAGATGAGTCATTTATCCCCTGAGAAACTTGGGATACCTTGGGGCAGCCAAGCGGCAAGTACGACTTCCTAGTGAAGTACACTACTCCCAAAAGCTCTCGCTTCAGATATGAAGACATCAAACCAAAGGGATGGGGAGATCCTATTGAAAATGAAAATACTGTTGAAGATACAATAGAAGAGTCCTTTTATGATAATGCTGCATGGGAGAAGACTCTAGTGATTCAACTCCGCCAGAAATCAGTATCATTACTGAAGACAATCCTGGAAGAAAAATACCAGACTTTGTGATCCACAGAGGAGTTTGTCACCATTGGGTTGCAGTCAATGTCCCGAATATCGTTCATAAATCAATGTAATTGTCTCGTCTTTGTTCTGACCTTTCACTTTGCCCGGGTGAAAATGATGTTTTATAGGGCTTGCTTTTCTGTAAATGTCCCTCTTCGCTTCGCCCAAAGCGGGAGAGTTTTGTTTTATAGGGTTGTGTTTCAAGAATCGACAAATCATAAATAAAGAACGTCAATCTGAATTCCTGCATTTATTGCTATTTTCACTTTTCGCTTTTCTAGGAAATGGTAATCCTAAAAAAAAATAAAAACAAGCATATTTAAAAAAAATACAGTGCACACACTTTTGCATTCTCTCTGTCTTTTCTTAAAAAAGAATCATCACATTATGCAAATTACTTATTTTAGGCCCCATTGAAACATACGATCCAATGCCTTCCCCAACTTTGAGTTCCCGGTGTTTGAAGCTGAAGAAGAAGGAGACGAAGAAATTCCAGATGAGATCTCTCGATTACTAAAAAATGAGGAGAAATCCATTCAACCTTACAAAGAACCGTTGGAAACGGTCAACTTGGGTTCAGAAGAGGAGAGAGAAAAAGTTAAGATTGGAGAACTACTCAGTCCAAATGCTCAAAGAAGACTTGATAGAACTGCTCAAAGAATTTCCAAATGTGTTTGCTTGGTCATACCAAGACATGCCAGGGTTGGATACCCATATCGTGGAACATTACTTACCACTGAAACCAGAATGTCCTTCGGTCAAACAAAAATTGAGAAGGACTCACCCTGATATGGCCATCAAAATTAAGAAATAAGTGCAGAAAAAATCGACGCAGGTTTCCTTGCCACCTCAGAATATCCTCAATGGCTAGCCAACATAGTGCCAGTTCCCAAGAAAGACGGAAAAGTCAGAATGTGTGTGGACTACAGGGATTTAAACAAAGCAAGTCCAAAGGATTATTTTCCCTACCACAAATTGACATGCTAGTTGACAGCACAACAGAATTCAAAGTATTCTCCTTCATGGATGGATTCTCATGCTATAATCAAATCAGAATGACGCCAGGAGACATGGAGAAAACTTCGTTCATCACCCCATGGGGCACCATTTGTTACAAAGTAATGCTGTTCGGTCTGAAGAATGCAGGAGCAACTTATCAAAGGGCTATGACAACTCTGTTTCACGACATGATGTGTAATGCCCAAAAATAATTAGAATATTTATTTAATTAATTTAATATAAATATTCTTGATTTTTGGTGAATTTTGATGAAATATATGGATGAATGGTGTGTTTGTATTTCGTGTTGTGAGTTAGTGAAGAGTTAAGAGAATAATAAGAGTATGTGGAAAATAAGTGATTGATTAGAATTATTTTAGTGTTAATAATAATAAAATAATATGAATAATACTATTTATATTATGATTATTATTTACATTAAAATGAGGAGAAACATTAAGGGTAAGGTGGTCTTTTATGATGGGATAAGTGAGGGTAAGATGGGGAAAGTCATATTAGGGTCCAAGGGGTAATATAAGAATAAAGAAATAAGAGAATTAGAGGTTAATCTGTATGATCGTGACTTTTGGAGAAAAGGAGAAGCGGCTAGGGAAAAGAGAGAAGAGAAGAGGAATTCATCCCATAGAGCTTGAAAGAGATCGATTACTAAGAACTAAGGTAAGGGGTTTAATCACATTTATTATAATTGATATCGGATTAAAGTGTTGGTAGGTTTGTGTTTTGTGCGATGAATTTGATGGAGATTGATGGAATTGGTGAAAACCATGTAATTGAGTGAATGAATGAATGAATCCATGGTGAATACATGATGATTTGGACCCCTAAATAAGTGTTATATGTTGTTATAAATGTTATACAATCGTAGGATTTTGAATTACGAAACTGAGACTTTTTACGGAATCGAATTCGGAGGTCCGGAAGGACTCCAACCACAGAAAATCACAGGCTGAACAATGATGTCTCGCCGGTAGTTTCCCCAGATTCTCCGGGCGAGCTTCAAGCGAGGGCAGTAGACTGAATCTTCGAAGTGTCGTAACTGGGGTTTCGTGAGTCCGTTTGACATGCCGTTCGAAGCGTTGGAAAGTTGACGTGATGAACTACATTATGATTGAATTATATGAGTGTTTTGATGCATGATTCCAGTATCTATTTGTTTATGAGATTGATTTATCACATGTTGTTATGCTATGATGTGCTATTTGATGATAAACATGATGTTGATTATGATGTTTTATTGTGGTGATTTGTTAATGATGTTGTTGTGACGTAAATGATGTGATTCATGATGATGATTTGGTGATGTGCGTGTGTAAATATGTTACATGTTATCGTGTTAATTTATGATGGTTTATGATGTTGAAATACTATGATTTGGTGTAGGTAATGTCTATTGTGATGTATTATTGTCGTATTGTGAAAATATGTTGAATCATATTAGTGTTGGAATAAATGGGTATTGAAATGGTATGGGATTTGGGATTGTTCTGGTGCAGAAAATGCAACAGGAAGTTGCTGTCACGAGGCTTTCGCCGAGCGAGCCTTCTGTGTCGCCGGGCAAAGCAAATTCGCTCGAGTTTCACCGGGCGAGATGAGAGACGAAGGAAGGGTGGAAACTAAGTGCTCCTGGAAAATGTATGGGGGAGTGTTTTCGCTTTAGCTTTGCCGGGAGAGCCACAGGCGAACAGACTGTTTCGCCGGGTGAGCCTCGGGCAAGGGGCAACTGGCAGAATTATTTCTAACACTTGGAAAATTCATAACTCGCGCGGTGAGTGTCCGATCGACGCATGGTTCGAATCGTTGGATGGTGTTTTTGGGAACTATTATGATGATTTTTATGCGTTTGTGATGTTGTACTATGACATTAATGATTATGTTATGACATTTATGATGATGATGTACATGTTGATGTTTATACATGCTATTTGAAGTATTATGGCGATTTTATGAATAATGATGCAATTTGACTAGTCGTGGCCGTGAATCTGTGACGTTTTGCATCATGCATTCATAGCATATTTTAGGACTTTGGTCCTGTGACCATGTTAGTACTTGGGTTCAGTGATGATGTTTGGACTTCAGTCCAGTGATGATGTTGGGACTTCGGTCCAGTGGTGGCTTCAATACCATTGTGTGGATTGGGGTGTATGACGTTGCTCAGATTCTTGTGTAGAATCGATCCTATTGGTGAGGAACTTTGGAGGGTGATGGCCGAGTGTCCATCAAACATGAAGAATTGGTACCACATGCATGAATCTTTGTTGTGCATTTCATACTAAGTGACATTGCATAATTGAGTGTTAAATGATGTTTGATGATGTTGTGACTTAAGTGATGTTTTAGTGGTAAATGTTGATGTGATGATTTTATGATGAAGATGTATATATGTTACTAAGATATAAAGGTGTGAGTATAATACTTGGTAAATGATGATGTACGGATTTCATGATGATGTTGTTTGTAACTACTATATCTTTTCCCTATATCTTTTGTAATGAATTGTGATTACTCACCCTTTCTTCTTGGAAATGTTGCCTCGATACATGGGTAACTTGCAGGTAATCAGGATTAGAAGTAGAAGCTCGATGGATAGCTTTATGGAGTCTTTTAGTTGCTTTATTTTCGAATAAAGAGGGTCTTGCTCTGATATGTAACATCGGGGTTTTGGGATCGTTTGAATCGAACTATATGTTCCTTGTTGACATGATGTATTGAGATACTTTTATTCGTTCTAAGTTGTTTTAAGCACGACTTATGAATTATAAAGTGCAATGGTAATTTATTTTAAGTATCTAATAAAGGTGTTTTGAGACAATAATTTCGCTGCGATGTTTGAAGTTTCATGATGATATTTCCAAAAGGGTGGATGTTTTAATTTTTGAAAATCTGTGTTACGGAGCAGGGTATTTTATTATGATGTTTTTATGAAGATGTGACACCCTTGTTGGTGAATTATTCTTATCATCTATTAGAACATTTGCGAATAATCATGGGACTTAGAAGGGTGTTACACTAGTGGTATCAAAGCAGGTAGGTCCATCCGGCCAGGTTGTCTAATGTTGTTTTTTCCTTAGTATGCGACATGTGTGTGAGACACTGTCGGTACTTGCTTGTTTTTTAACTGTTGTCTGCAGGAGTTGGTTTAAAACAAGTGGGGGAGAAGCTTTTGCTTCTCTGAGATGTTTTGGTTGTGGAATGTTAAATCGGTGTGCCACTGATTGCAAGGGTGCGACCATTGTGGGAGTTGCGTTGTTTTCGAAACTGAAGGAAATACGGAGATAAGGCTTATGGCAACTAAGAATTTGTGCCTTAGGTAGCTTTGTACACAAGATGCAAGGAACACTATTGTAGTTTGGTAAATACAGTTGATACCCCATCATGATTGTCGGCTATCTATTGATAAATTGAGGAATTAATCACCCTTAATCTCTTATTGATAGTAGACGGGATCATGTTGAATGGAATAGACGTGTCTTGCCAGCTTAGATGGTGTGTACAGCGAATTGTTTGGGGTTAAGCCAGGTGCTTACAAATTGTTTTGATGAGTCGATGCAGATTCTTATATTTGAAGATGAGGCAAATTTGAGTTTCTTGCCTATCGGTCAAGTTGGAATGTCTTGAGGGAGAACGATCAGGTATTGTTGATGTTTGCTTCTTGGGGGATAGAGAGCAGTGTGATAGCTAGTGATATGCTAGTGGTGTGTAACTCCTAATGTTTTCCTGAAGATATCTACGACTTGCCCCTGGAGCATGAATTTAATTTTGACGAAGGTGAAGAGTTGTTTGTTCTGTTAAGCAAGTGGATAAGTCTGTGGAAGATGGTGCAAAGGTGTTTATGATGTTGGCTTCTTTGAAGGCATAAGGAAATGCAGTGGTTGGTGATCTACCTATGGTGTGTGACTCTTTGGATGTGTACCCATATGATATCGGTGATTTACCACTATAGTGTGGAGTGGAAATTGCTATCGACCTTGTACTTGAAACAAGTTCGATGTGAGTGACTCCGTACAGAATGTATGTTTTTGAGTTAGGTGAATTGAAGAAACAATTGGAAGAACAGCTTGAGAAGAAGTTGTTCGACATAATGTTTCTCCGTAGGGTGCCACTGTGTGTTAGTTAAGAAGAAAGACGATGGTATGAAGTTGTGTGATGATTATAGGTAGTTGGATAGAGTGACTAATAAGAATACATATCCACTTTTAAGAACCGACGATTTGACGGATCAACTAGTAAGCGCTTGTGTGTTTAGCAAAATCGATTTGAGGTCTGGCTATCATCAGATTCGTGTTAAACCAGATGATATTCCGAAGACGACTTTCAGGACAAGGTATGGTTACTAGGAATACACTGTGATGTTGTTTGGTGTATCCAATGCACTAGGTGTGTTCATGGAGTAGATGAATTGGACTTTTCATGAGTATTTGGATAAGTTTTTTGTGGTTTTCAGGACTGCTTCGGTACTAATCTTACCTAACCCGAGTGAGTCTTTTGTAGTATATTGGGATGCGTCAAAGATGGGTCTCGGTGGAGTGTTGATGCAAAATGGTCAGGTTGTTGCTTATGCTTCTAGACAACTGAAGGTTCACGAGGGGAATTATCCTACACATGATTTAGAATTGGTAGTTGTTGTAACGCCCCAGTTTTGTCAGTTTTTATTTAATCGAGTCGTTTTGATTATTTTATTATTATTTTATTTTATTTTTGACTTTTATGTGAAAATATGCTATTTTTCAATGTTGTGATATTTTATCGGGTTTTGGGAACGTCTGCGAGATATTTGAGTGTGGGGGTATTTTGGTCATTTCATGATATTTTTCATTAAGTAGAAAGAATAGAAAATAGGAAGAGAGAAAAAATAGAGAGAAAGAAAAAGAGAAGAAGGAAAAGGGGAAGAAAAGAGAAGAAGAGAAGAAAAAGTGAGAAAATCTTGGAAAATCAAGAAATCAACTTCTAGAATCGATTTAATCGGGTAAGGGTGCGAAACTCGATTATTATATGCTTGTGTATGATTATGTATGTGTGTTTGTTGATTGTTATTGGATTAAAATGGAGATTATAGTAAAAATCATAATGTTTAGAAATTGGTAGAAATGGATCCAAATGTGTCTAAACTCATGTTGATTGCGTTCTTTGTTGTTTGTACATGTTGGATATGTATTGTTATACCTCAAATTGGTGTTTTTCTGAGTTTGGAGGATGATTTGGAGGGTTTTGGGTGTGAAACCCGTGACAGCAAGAACATGCCGATTTTCTGGTTTTTGCCCAGATCATACGCGTATGGGGAATGTTCATACGCGTATGGGCCTTGGCGATACGCGTATCATTTGCGAGTTTTGGGGCCAATACGCATATGAGATGTCACTTTTCCCCGGCCTTCTGGCGAGATGCATATGGTACGCGTATGATGTTTTGCCGTACGCATATGACAAGGGGCCGTACGCTGATGGTCAGGAGAATTGTAAAATGGGACTTTTCAAAATATCGTTTTCGTTTTTCTTTCGTAACTTGGGTTCCGTTTATCCGATTTTTACATTCTTGGTATCGATGGAAAGCTATTGAGCTGTACTTTCTTGTTATGATGATTTGGAAATTGTTAGCCAATTTAATTATGTCGGAAATTTGGAATAGTGTCGATTTGTCGACTTTTGTCGTTGTAGTTATGCGTAATTAATGTGTATCATGCAAGGTGCTATTGTATGATGTAAATGTATGTGTTTAGGTAGCGTTGTGATGAATTGTGGCCGTATGGCAAATAAATGCATTGTTTTGGGCTTAAGTGCAAAATGTGATTTTGTTGATGGAGATGAATGCATTTATATGTGTATTTGAATGTCATGAGTCATTGTATGCTGAGCATCATGATATGCATTCTTGAGACGTCCTGAGTGACGGATTGATTCCATAGGGAATCCGCTATAACATCGTGTGCCTTATGCCAAGATGTGTGAGCGATGATTATAGACGATCGTGTGCCTTATACAAAGAGGTGTGAGCGATTGGGTCGTGTGCCTTATACAAAGAGGTGTGAGCGATCCATAAACGTCGTGTGCCTTATACAAAGAGGTGTGAGCAATGGGGAACATCGTATGCCCGACGGGGAGTTACATTAAGTAACGAGCGATGGTTCCAATAGTTCCTGAGTGAACTGGTGTTGAGAATTGATGGAAGTCGGTACCGCATGTGCATATGCATAGAGTCGTGGTGTCGGTCTTTTGTATTTTCATAAATCATAAATATGATTGACTATGTGTGAGAATTGTGAATGGATTAATCGTGTATGGAATTGATAAATTGATATTCTTGGTGATAATTGCATTGTGTACGATTAATAGGAATTGGTGTTAGATAAATGAGATATGTATGATGTTGTGTGGTATTTGGATTCTGTTATATGTTTGTGGTGAGAAATCTATTTGTGTATTTTTGTGTTAATATATAATTGTATGCAATTATATTATGATTGTTTTTCTCACCCTTCTGCTATTTTATAATGCTCTATGAGGCATTGCAGATTAGAGTTGCTGGAGGTCTTTTTTGTGAAGCTTAGGACTTCATTCTTTTGTCGGTCGGCTCTGATATGTGACACTGGGTAGTTAGGGAGGCCGTTTGTGATTATGGTGTATTATGTATATATATCTTTTGGCTTGTACATGTATAACTTAATGTATGACAAACTTTTCATGTGATATATATATATATGATATTCAGTTTTAGATTTTCCGCTTTTATTCTAAAATCTGAAATGTGGGTGTAAGGAACTGAGTTCCTCTGTTGATTGCTACCCCACTATTGCATATCTTTATGAGCAGGTGTTGTATGTTTTGTTTCAATATAATGTGATTCTCCCCGTCTATGCCATGATAATTTAAATATACTCTGATGAAATTTTGAATTTTCTTTTACTGCTTTATTTAATTGGGGGTATAGATTGGGGGTGTTACATTAAGTGGTATCAGAGCCAGTCCGTGTCAGTTGAGTCAGTCCTTGTCAGTCTTGGTGTTTGGATGAGCTGTTTGTTTAACCATAGTTGCTGTTATTGGAAATGAACAGAATATGGCTAGTAGGAATGACGCTGCTTTGGCTGCTGCTATGCAAGCTATGGCTCGAGCTGTGCAGGGTGCACCTAATGCTGGAGAGAATGATGAGTTTAGGAAGAATAGACCGCCTGTCTTCAAAGGGAGACATAATCCTGATGGAGCCCAGATTTGGCTGAAAGAGATTGAGAGGATTTTCAGAGTGATGGATTGTGCTAAGGACAGTAAGGTGAGACTGGGAACTCACATGTTACAGGAAGAAGCGGATGACTGGTGGGTTAGTACGCATCCTGTGTTAGAAGCTAGTGATGAAGAGGTAACTTGGGAATTGTTTAGCCAGGAGTTTCTGAGGAAGTATTTTCCCGAGGACGTAAGAGGAAAGAAGGAAATTGAGTTCTTGGAATTGAAACAAGGTAATATGTCTGTCATTGATTATACTGCTAAGTTTGTGGAACTTGTGCAGTTTTATCCTCATTATGCTGAAGCGACCGCAGAGTTCTCTAAGTGTGTGAAGTTTGAGAGCGGAATACGTCCTGAGATTAAGCAGGCAATCGGTTACCAGAGGATAAGGAGGTTTGCTGATTTGCTGGAATGTTGTAGAATTTATGAAGAGGATAGTAAGGCTCGTTCTACTCATTACAAGAGTGTGAGTGACAGAAAAGGGAAGCAATAGTTTCGTGGTGGTCTGTATGTGACACCAGCTGATAAAGGTAAACAAAGGGGTACTTTTGATCGAAGGTCAGGTGGAGGAGGTATGTCTGGTCCTCCGAAATGTTTTAAATATGGTGAAGTGGGGCATCGTCAGTTCGAATGTAAGAAAGATTTTAGGAAGTGTTCTAACTGTGGAGGTATAGGACACATTGCAGCTGATTGTAAGAGGAACGTGATGAAGTGCTTTAATTGTGGTAAGCTTGGACATGTTAGTACGAAGTGTCAGAAACCGAAGCAAGCTCCAGCTAGTGGGAAGGTATTTTCTTTGGCAGGAACTCAGACTTCAAGTGCAGACCGTCTGATCAGAGGTACTTGTTTTATTAATAGTACGCCTTTAGTTGCTATTATTGATACTGGAGCGACTCATTCGTTTATTTCGTCTGAGTACGCAAAACGTTTGAATCTTGTGTTGTCTTCGATGGGTGGTGAAATGGTTATTGATACTCCAGAATGGGGTCAGTAACTACTTCTTTGGTTTGTCTAAGTTGTCCTTTGACCATTTATGGTAAAGACTTTGAGATGGATTTGGTGTGTTTACCGTTGAAGGGTTTAGATGTGGTTCTGGGAATAAATTGGTTGCAATTCAATAGGGTTCATATTGATTGTTATCATAAGCTAGTAAGGTTTCCTTCTCTTGAGGAAGATGAAGACTCGAGTTTCTTATCTACCAAAGAGTTGAAGGGACTTTTGGCGGACGAAGCTCAGTTGTTTGGGTTGTTTGCATCTTTGACTGTGGATAGTCAAGTTTCACTTGATGTGTTTCCTGTTGTGTGTGAATTTCCGAAAGTGTTTCCTGAGGATATTTCAGACTTGCCTCCAGAGAGAGAGGTGGAGTTTTCTATAGATCTAGTTCCTGGTACTAGACCTGTTTCTATGGCACCTTATCGTATGTCGGCATCGGAGTTGGTTGAGTTAAAGAAGCAGTTGAATGAATTGTTGGAGAAGAGGTTTGTAAGGCCAAGTGTTTCTCCTTGGGGTGCTCCAGTTTTATTGGTGAAAAAGAAAGATGGAAGTATGCGGTTGTGTATTGATTATCGCCAGTTGAATAAGGTGACGATTAAGAATAAGTATCCTCTTCCAAGGATTGATGATCTGATGGATCAGTTGGTTGGTGCGTGTGTGTTTAGTAAGATTGACTTGAGGTTAGGGTATCATCAGATTAGGGTGAAAGAGGAAGATATTCAGAAGACGGCTTTTAGGACACGTTACAGTCATTATGAATATTCTGTGATGCCGTTCGGGGTTTCTAATGCGCCAGGTGTGTTTATGGAGTACATGAATCGTATTTTCCACGAGCAGTTGGATCGTTTCGTGGTGGTGTTTATTGATGATATCTTAATTTATCCTAAGTCTCAGGAGGAGCATGCGGAGCATTTGCGTATTGTTTTGCAGGTTTTGAAAGAAAGGAAGCTTTTTGCCAAGTTGTCCAAGTGTGAGTTCTGGTTGTCGGAGGTGAGTTTTCTTGGGCACGTGATTTTAGGTAATGGTATTTATGTGGATCCATCTAAAGTAGAAGCAATTCTACAATGGGAGGCTCTGAGATCTGTTACTGAAATTTGAAGCTTTTTGGGATAGGCCGGATATTATCGAAGGTTCATTGAAGGTTTTTCTAAGCTAGCACTTCCTTTGACCCAGTTGACTTGTAAGGGCAAAGCGTTCATTTGGGATATTCAGTGTGAGGAAAGTTTTAATGAGCTGAAGAGAAGATTGACGACAACTCCGATTTTGATTTTGTTGAATCCTAATGAACCATTTGTGGTGTATTGTGATGCATCTTTAATTGGGTTAGGTGGGGTTCTGATGCAAGAAGGTAAGGTGGTGGCTTATGCTTCAAGGCAATTGAGAGTGCATGAGAAAAATTATCCTACTCATGATCTTGAATTAGCGGCTGTGGTTTTTGTGTTGAAGATTTGGAGGCATTATCTCTACGGTGCAAGGTTTGAAGTCTTTAGTGATCATAAAAGTTTGAAATATTTGTTTGATCAGAAAGAGCTAAATATGAGGCAACGAAGATGGTTGGAATTTTTGAAGGACTATGACTTTGGCTTGAACTACCATCCTGGTAAAGCTAATTTGGTAGCCGATGCATTGAGCCGGAAATCGTTACATATGTCCGCTTTAATGGTTAAGGAGTGGGAACTTTTGGAATCGTTTAGAGATTTGAGTTTGGTATGTGAAGTGTCGTCGGATAGCGTGAGGCTTGGAATGCTAACGATTACTAATGATTTTCTGATGACTGTTAGTGAGAAACAAAAGCTGGACGTGAAATTTGTGGATTTGATGTTGGATGGAGAAAAAGATGCGAATAGTGATTTTAAAGTGGATATTAATGGTGTTTTGAGATTCCGAGGCCGGATTTGTATTCCTGAGGATACGGAGTTGAAAAAGATGATTTTGGAGGAAGGACACCGGAGTAATTTGAGTATACATCTGGGAGCGAATAAGATGTACCAAGATTTGAAGAAGATTTTCTGGTGGTATGGATTAAAAAGAGATGTGGCTCAATTTGTTTATGCATGTTTGACTTGTCAGAAATCGAAGGTAGAACATCAGAGGCCTAGTGGTTTGTTGCAACCGTTGGATATTCCTGAGTGGAAGTGGGATAGTATTTCCATGGATTTTGTAACGAGGTTGCCGAATACACAGCGAGGGCATAATGCTATTTGGGTGGTTGTTGATAGGCTGACTAAATCGGCTCATTTCATTCCGATTGACATCAGTTTTTATTTGGAGAGGTTAGCTGAGATTTACATCAGTGTGATTGTGAAGTTGCATGGGGTTCCATTGAGTATTGTTTCGGATCGAGATCCTAGGTTTACCTCGAGATTTTGGGAAAGTTTACAGAAGGCGTTGGGTTCTAAATTGAGATTGAGTTCGGCTTATCATCCACAGACGGATGGTCAGATGGAGAGAACGATTCAGTCGTTGGAAGATTTGTTGAGAGCGTGTGTTCTTGAGCAAGGTGGTGCGTGGGATAGTTATCTTGCATTGATTGAATTCATGTATAATAACAGTTTCCATTCTAGTATTGGAATGGCACCGTTTGAAGCACTGTATGGACAAAGATGTCGAACACCTTTGTGTTGTCACGAATCTGGTGAGAGTTCGGTGGTTGGACCAGAGTTGGTGCAACAGACTACGGAGAAAGTGAAGCTTATTCGAGAGAAAATGAAGGCTTCTCAGAGTAGGCAAAAGAGTTATCATGATCGGAGACGGAAGGATCTTGAGTTCCAAGAGGGCGATCATGTATTTTTGAGAGTTACGCTGGTAACGGGTGTGGGTCATGCATTGAAATTGAAGAAACTTACTTCTCGGTTTATTGGTCCTTACCAGATATCCGCGAGAGTGGGTGTTGTGGCTTATAGGGTGTCGTTGCCGCCGAATCTGTCGAATTTGCATGATGTGTTCCATGTTTCACAGCTTCGGAAGTATGTTCTGGATCCGTTGCATGTGATTCCGATGGATGAGGTTGAGGTAAGGGAGAACCTTACGGTTGAGGCATTACCAGTTAGAATTTTGGATCGCGAGGTGAAGCGGTTGAGAGGCAAGGATATTGCACTTGTGAAAGTGGCGTGGGGAGGCGCTGCTGAGGGCTATTTGACTTGGGAGTTGGAGAGTCGGATGCGGGAGTCGTATCCAGAGTTGTTCGTCTCAGGTATATTTTCGAGGACAAAAATTTCTAAGTGGGGGAGAGTTGTAACGCCCCAGTTTTGTCAGTTTTTATTTAATCGAGTCGTTTTGATTATTTTATTATTATTTTATTTTATTTTCGACTTTTATGTGAAAATATGCTATTTTTCAATGTTGTGATATTTTATCGGGTTTTGGGAACGTTTGCGAGATATTTGAGTTTGGGGGTATTTTGGTCATTTCATGATATTTTTCATTAAGTAGAAAGAATAGAAAATAGGAAGAGAGCAAAATAGAGAGAAAGAAAAAGAGAAGAAGGAAAAGGGAAAGAAAAGAGAAGAAGAGAAGAAAAAGTGAGAAAATCTTGGAAAATCAAGAAATCAACTTCTAGAATCGATTTAATCGGGTAAGGGTGCGAAACTCGATTATTATATGCTTGTGTATGATTATGTATGTGTGTTTGTTGATTGTTATTGGATTAAAATGGAGATTATAGTAAAAATCATAATGTTTAGAAATTGGTAGAAATGGATCCAAATGTGTCTAAACTCATGTTGATTGTTTCTTTGTTGTTTGTACATGTTGGATATGTATTGTTATACCTCAAATTGGTGTTTTTCTGAGTTTGGAGGATGATTTGGAGGGTTTTGGGTGTGAAACCCGTGACAGCAAGAACATGCAGATTTTCTGGTTTTTGCCCAGATCATACGCGTATGGGCCTTGGCGATACGCGTATCATTGGCGAGTTTTGGGGCCAATACGCGTATGAGATGTCACTTTTCCCCGGCCTTCTGGCAAGATGCGTATGGTACGCGTATGAGGTTTTTCTGTACGCGTATGACAAGGGGCCGTACGCAGATGGTCTGGAGAATTGTAAAATGGGACTTTTCAAAATATCGTTTTCGTTTTTCTTTCGTAACTTGGGTTTCGTTTATCCGATTTTTACATTCTTGGTATCGTTGGAAAGCTATTGAGCTGTACTTTCTTGTTATGATGATTTGGAAATTGTTAGCTGATTTAATTATATCGGAAATTTGGAATAGTGTCGATTTGTCGACTTTTGTCGTTGTAGTTGTGCGTAATTAATGTGTATCATGCAAGGTGCTGTTGTATGATGTAAATGTATGTGTTTAGGTGGCGTTGTGATGAATTGTGGCCGTATGGAAAATAAATGCATTGTTTTGGGCTTAAGTGCAAAGTGTGATTTTGTTGATGGAGATGAATGCATTTATATGTGTATTTGAATGTCATGAGTCATTGTATGCTGAGCATCATGATATGCATTCTTGAGACGTCCTGGGTGACGGATTGATTCCAGAGGGAATCTGCTATAACATCGTGTGCCTTATGCCAAGAGGTGTGAGCGATGATTATAGGTGATCGTGTGCCTTATACAAAGAGGTGTGAGCGATCGGGTCGTGTGCCTTATACAAAGAGGTGTGAGGGATCCATAAACGTCGTGTGCCTTATACAAATAGGTGTGAGCGATGGGGAACATCGTATGCCCGAAGGGGAGTTACATTAAGTAACGAGCGATGGTTCCAATAGTTCCTGAGTGAACTGGTGTTGAGAATTGATGGAAGTCGGTACCGCATGTGCATATGCATAGAGTCGTGGTGTCGGTCTCTTGTATTTGCATACATCATAAATATGATTGACTATGTGTGAGAATTGTGAATGGATTAATCGTGTATGGAATTGATAAATTGATATTCTTGGTGATAATTGCATTGTGTACGATTAATAGGCATTGGTGTTTGAAATTCTGGTACATGTGCAGAATTCAGATGTCCTAGAACATGCCATTCGACATCTGGTCTGACATGATCACAAAGGGTAAGGTATATTACACAAATCATAGTACTGAAAAGATAAGAGCAAGACACACAAAATTGTTAACCCAGTTCGGATCTAACTATCCTACATCTGGGGTCTACCAAGCCAGGGATGAAGTCCACTATCAGCAGTATCAATTCATAGCTAAACAACCCGTTTACAACTTATCACTTAATCACTACCCAATGACCCTTCTACCTAGATCCTCTCTAGATATGAGAAACCCTTCTCACTCCCAATCATCGCAATGATGTCTAGCAGTTGACAACCCGCCACTGCATCAACGACTCTTTACCTATACAACAATTCAACACGGAAGATACACTTCCAAGACACAACTTAGAGTTTCTTAAAAGCTTCCTCCAAGAACAATACTCCTCTTACTTAATAGTTTCGAGGATCACACTAACAAACTGTCCAACTCACAGGTCGAGTGGTACAGGAACCAACCCTAATAATAGAACTTTACATCTTTGGTTGCGTTACAAAACTAGGTTACAGAGCATCTATATATAACCTATTCCCAACTGGATTTGGGCCTTCAAAATCGCAGCAAATAAGCTGCTACAAATCAGCAGAAACTTCTGCTACATAATAGGTCTTCAATCAATTCCTTCCTAATTTATCTCCATAATTAGAAAGTCATTATTCTTTAATATTCTTCTTGATTCTGACTTGAACCTTCCAGACCTATAAAACAGCACCACATAGGATAACATAATATTCCCAGAATATTCTGCATCTGTTAAATCATAACAGAATTTAACTGTCCAGCACAGCACAGGCGCGATGTCGAATGATTCAGCATAGGACATCTTATCCGACATGTTGCTCCAGATGATGAGAACTTCTCATCTCAACATGTCTCAGCATACAATAGGACTTCTTGCTTAACCTGTTCTTCTTAGCAAGTAATCACGTCCTATTAAACATATTGCTGCTACAAGAACGACAGACCATGATTTTCTCTCACCACATAACAGAATGTAAACACACGTCAGTCTTCAAAAAATACGCAGCAAATAAAACCAAAACAATCTCAACAGAATGTTACTTTGGACGTCGTGTTTGACATCACATCACAGAACCTTAACCTTCAGGTTTAGTGAGGTCCAATATGTCTGAATCTTTCATGACATAACCATGCACTCATACTAGCTTAGTGCAGCACAACATGCCAAGACATCACACTTGACATTTCCACAACCTACAACTAAACTATACTGGAAGATACACACAAGCACATGTTAAAACAACTTTAGTGACATAAAGCTATCATATAGGTTTTAACAAAATTTAGCCAACACAAATACTGCATAGCTGCAGAACTAACAGTGTTAGATAAATAAGATATGTATGATGTTGTGTGGTATTTGGATTCTGTTATATGTTTGTGGTGAGAAATCTATGTGTGTATTTTTGTGTTAATATATAATTGTATGCAATTATATTATGATTGTTTTCTCACCCTTCTGCTGTTTTATAATGCTCTATGAGGCATTGCAGATTAGAGTTGTTGGAGGTCTTTTTTGTGAAGCTTAGGACTTCATTCTTTTGTCGGTCGGCTCTGATATGTGACACCGGGTAGTTAGGGAGGCCGTTTGTGATTATGGTGTATTATGTATATATATCTTTTGGCTTGTACATGTATAACTTGATGTATGACAAACTTTTCATGTGATATATATATATATATATATATATATATATATATATATATATATATATATATATATATATATATATATATATATATATATATATATATATATATATATATATATATATATATATATATATATATGATATTCAGTTTTAGATTTTCCGCTTTTATTCTAAAATCTGAAATGTGGGTGTAAGGAACTGAGTTCCTTTGTTGATTGCTACCCCACTGTTGCATATCTTTATGAGCAGGTGTTGTATGTTTTGTGTCAATATAATGTGATTCTCCTCGTCTATGCCATGATAATTTAAATATACTCTGATGAAATTTTGAATTTTCTTTTACTGCTTTATTTAATTGGGGGTATAGATTGGGGGTGTTACAGCTGTAGTATTCATGTTGGAATTTTGAAGACATTGTCTTTTTTGCTCTAAGTTTGAGGTGTTCAGTGATCATAAGAGTCTAAAGTATTTGTTCGATCAGAGAGAATTAAATATGAGGCAAAGGAGGTGGCTGGAATTGTTGAGAGATTATGACTTTGATTTGAGCTACCACCTTGGTAAAGCAAATGTGGTAGCTGATGCTTTGTAGAAGAAGTCATTGCATATGTCGATGCTTATGGTGAGAGAGCTGGAATTGATTGAGGGGTTCAGAGACACGAGTTTAGTATGTGAAGAGACTCCTAACATTATGAAGTTGCATGGGATACCTTCGAGTATTGTGTCAGGAAGAGAGAACTATCCGGTCTTTGGAGGAATTACTGAGGGCGTGTGTGTTGGACCTAGGAGGATCTTGGGATAGCCACTTGTCGTTGATTGAGTTTACGTACAACAACGGTTTCCATGCTAGTATTGGTACGATATCGTATGAAACGTTGTATAGTGGGAGGTGTAGAACGAGGATGAGAGCTTCGCAGAGTCGTCATAAGAGTTATCATGATAAGAGGAGGAAAGTACTGGAGTTTCAAGGGGGAGATCACGTGTTTTGAGAGTTATGCCGGTAATTGGCATGGGTCGAGCTTTGAAGTCTAGAAAGCTCACTCTGCGTTTTGTTGGTCGTATCATATCATGCAGAGGATAGGAGAAGTATCCTATCAGATTGCTTTACCGTCGTTGCTTGTGAATCTTCGTAATGTGGTTCATGTATCTCAATTGAGGAAATACATTCCGGATCCAACGCATGTGATCCAAATGGATGATGTACAGGTTAGAGATAATCTAACTATTGAAGCATCACCCGTGCAGATAGGTGGTCGAGAAATGAAACAACTGCGGGGTAAAGAGATTGCCTTAGTGAAGGTATTGTGGGGTGGTCTAGCTGACGAAAGTTGGACTTAGGAACACGAAGATTAGATGAGGGAGTAGTATCCGACTCTATTTGCTTCAGGTAAATTTTCGAGGACGAAAATTCTTTAAGTGGGGGAGAGTTGTAACGCCCCAAAATAATTAGAATATATATTTAATTGATTTAATACAAATATTCGTGATTTTTTGGTGAATTTTGATGAAATATGTGGATGAATGGTGTGTTTGTATTTCGTGTTGTGAGTTAGTGACGAGTTAAGGGAATAATAAGAGTATGTGGAAAATAAGTGATTGATTAGAATTATTTTATTGTTAATAATAATAAAATAATATGAATAATACTATTTATATTATGATTATTATTTACATTAAAATGGGGAGAAACATTAAGGGTAAGGCGGTCTTTTATGATGGGATAAGTGAGGGTAAGATGGGGAAAGTCATATTAGGGTCCAAGGGGTAATATAAGAATAAAGAAATAAGAGACTTGGAGGTCATTCTGTATGATCGTGACTTTTGGAGAAAAGGAGAAGCGTCTAGGGCAGAGAGAGAAGAGAAGAGGAATTCATCCCGTAGAGCTTGAAAGAGATCGATTGCTAAGAACTATGGTAAGGGGTTTAATCGTGTTTATTATAATTGATATCGGATTAAAGTGTTGGTAGGTTTGTGTTTTGTGTGATGAATTTGATGGAGATTGATGGAATTGGTGAAAACCATGTAATTGAGTGAATGAATCCTTGGTGAATACATGATGATTAGGACCCCTAAATAAGTGTTATATGCGGTTATAAATGATATACAATCGTAGGATTTTGAATTACAAAACTGGGACTTTTTACGAAATCGAATTCGGAGGTCTAGAAGGCCTCCAACCGTAGAAAATCGCAGGCTGAGCAGTGCTGTCTTGCCGGCAGTCTCCCCATATTTGCCGGGCGAGCTTCAAGCAAGGGCAGCAGACTGAATCTTCGAAGTGTCGTAACTAGAGTTTCGTGAGTCCGTTTGACGTGCCGTTCGAAGTGTTGGAAAGCTGGAGTGATGAACTACATTATGATTGAATTATATGAGTGTTTTGATGCATGATTCCAGTATCTATTTGTTTACGAGATTGATTTATCACATTTTGCTATGCTATGATGTGCTATTTGATGACAAACATGATGTTGATTATGATGTTTTATTGTGGTGATTTGTTAATGATGTTGTTGTGATGTAAATGATGTGATTCATGATGATGATTTGGTGATGTGCATGTGCAAATATGTTTCATTTTATCATGATAATTTATGATGGTTTATGATGTTGAAATACTAAAATTTGGTGTAGGTAATGTCTATTGTGATGTATTATTGTTGTATTGTGAAAATATTTTGAATCATATGAGTGTTGGAATAAATGGGCATTGAAATGGTATGGGATTTGGGACTGTTCTGGTGCAGAAAATGCAACAGGAAGTTGCTGTCACGAGGCTTTTACCGAGCGAGTCTTCTGCGTCGTCGGGCGAAGCAAATTCGGTCGAGCTTCGCCGGGCGAGATGAGAGGTGAAGGAAGGGTGGAAAATAGGTGCTCCTGGAAAACGTATGGGGGAGTGTTTTCGCTCCAGCTTCGTCGGGCGAGCCACAGGTGAATAGACTGTTTCGCCAGGCTAGCCTCAGGCGAGGGGCAGCTGGCAGAATTATTTCTAACACTTCAAAAATTCATAACTCGAGTGGTGAGTGTCCGATCGACGCATGGTTTGAGTCGTGGCAAAGCTGGTTAGACGTACTTTATTTTAAAATTATTTTTTGTACCAGATTTCGAACTATTTGATGCATGGATAGGTATTCCGTACGCGCCGAGTTATGTCGTCTTGTTGAATACTTTTGGATACCTTGAGTAATTAGTGCTTAGGAATACATTGATCTTATCGGTGAATCTGATGGTGGTTTTGGGAACTCTTATGATGATTTTTATGCATTTGTGATGTTATACTATGATGTTTATAATGATGTTATGACGTTTATGATGATGATGATGTACATGTTGATGTTTATACATTCTATGTGAAGTATTATGGCGATTTTATGAATGATGATGCAATTTTACTAGTCGTGGTCGTGAATTTGTGACATTTTGCATCATGCATTCATAACATATTTTAGGACTTCGGTTCAATGACGATGTTAGGACTTCGGTCCAGTGATGATGTTGGGACTTCGGTCCACTGATGATGTTGGGACTTCGGTCCAGTGGTGGCTTCAATCCCATTGTGTGGATTGGGGTCTATGACGTTGCTCCTGTTCTTGTGTCGAATTGATCCTATTGTTGGGGATCTTTGGAGGGTGATGGCCCAGTGTCCATCAAACATGACGAATTGGTACCACATGCATGAGTCTGTGTTGTGCATTTAATACTAAGTGACATTGCATAATTGAGTGTTAAATGATGTTTGATGATGTTGTGACTTAAGTGATGTTTTGGTGGTAAATGTTGATCTGATGATTTTATGACGAAGATGTATATATGTTACTATGATATAAAGGTGTGAGTATAATACTTGGTAAATGATGATGTATGGATTTCATGATGATGTTGTTTGTAACTACTATATCTTTTCCCTATATCTTTTGTAATGAATTGTGATTACTCACCTTTTCTACTTGGAAATGTTGCCTCGATACGTGGGTAACTTGTAGGTAATCAGGATTAGAAGTAGAAGCTCGATGGATAGCTTTATGGAGTCTTTTAGTTGCTTTATTTTCGAATAAAGAGGGTCTTGCTCTGATATGTAACATTGGGGTTTTGGGATCGTTTGAATCGAACTATATGTTCCTTGTTGACATGATGTATTGAGATTCTTTTATTCGTTGTAAGTTGTTTTAAGCATGACTTATGAATTATGAAGTGCAATGGTAATTTATTTTAAGTATCTAATAAATGTGTTTTGAGACAATAATTCCGCTGCGATGTTTGAAGTTTCATGATGATATTTCCAAAAGGGTGGATGTTTTAATTTTTGAAAACTCGTGTTACGGAGCAAGATATTTTATTATGATGTTTTTATGAAGATGTGACATCCTTGTTGGTGAATTGTACTTATCATCTATTAGAACATTTGCGAATAATCGTGGGGCTTAGAAGGGTGTTACATGATGCACAAAGAAATTGAAATGTACGTCGATGACATGATTTCCAAATCTAAAACAGAGGAAAAACATGTAGAAAATTTGTCAAAACTATTCAAGCGTCTGAGAAAATACAAACTCCGCTTGAATCCCAATAAGTGCACATTCAATGTTCGTTCAGGAAAGCTCTTGGGATTCATCGTCAGCCAAAAAGTAATTGAAGTTGATCCCGACAAAGTCAAGGCCATTCAAGAAATGCCTTCTCCAAAGACTGAAAAACAAGTAAGAGGATTTTTGGGACATCTGAATTACATCTCAAGATTCATATTCCTCATGACAGCGACATGGACGCCAATCTTCAAACTACTCAGAAATAACCAAAGCTATATATGGACAGAGGATTGCCAAAAAGCTTTTGACAGCATCAAAGAATATCTGCTAAAACCACCAATTCTTTCTCCTCCAGTGGAAGGAAGACCACTAATCATCTACTTAATAGTCTTGGAAGACTCCATGGGTTGTGTGCTTGGCCAACAAGACGAAACAAAAAGAAAAGTGTCTTCCATTTTTTGCTTAAGCAAGAAGTTCACGCACTGTGAAACTCGATACACTATGCTCGAGAAAACTTGCTGCGCTCTAGCTTGGTCAGCTAAACATCTTCGCCAGTACATGATTTGTCACACTACTTGGTTAATCTCCGAAATGGATCCGATCAAGTATGTCTTTGAAAAGCCTGCTTTAACGGGAAGGATTGCCTGTTGGCAAATATTGTTATCAAAATACGACATCGAGTACCATGCTCAGAAAGTCGTCAAAGGAAGTGTTTTAGCCGATCATTTGGCTCACCAACCGATTGACAATCAGGAATCAATCAAATTTGACTTCCCAAACGAGGATGTCATGTACCTAAAAATGAAAGATTGCGATGAACCGCTACCAGACGAAGGGCCAGAGCCAGGATCCCAATGGGGACTAATTTTCGATGGAGCTGTCAACGCTTATGAAAATAGAATTAGGGCAATCATCATTACACCTCAGGGTACCTATATTCCTTTTACCACCAGATTGTCATTCAAGTGTACAAACAATGAGGCCAAATACGAAGCTTGCATCATGGGCCTCGAAGAAGCTATCGACTTAAGGATAAAGAACTTGGATGTGTATGGAGACTCAGCCCTGGTTATAGATCAGATCAAAGGAGAGTGGAACACATATCAATTGGGATTGATTCCTTACAAAGACTACGCAAGAAGGTTGTTACCTTTCTTCAACAAGATTGATTTTTATCACATTCTTCGTGAAGAAAACCACATGGCTGATGCACTAGCTACCCTATCCTCCATGATTAGTGTGAATCGGTGGAACGACGTACCCAAGATTGACATAATGCGTCTCGATAGGCCCGCTTACATATTTGCAGTTAAAGCAGTCATAGATGACAAACAATGGTATCATAATATCAAATGCTTCCTTCAAAGACAGGAATACCTGCCTGGGGCATCGAGAAAATATAGGAAGACTCTCAGAAGACTAACTGGCAACTTCTTCCTAAAAAATGATGTACTCTACAAGAGAAACTTCGACATGGTTTTGCTCAAATGCATGGACAAACACGAAGCAAACATGCTAATGAAAGAGATTCACGAAGGATCCTTTGACACTCATGCCAATGGACACACAATGGCAAGGAAAATTATAAGAGCATGATATTATTGGATGACAATGGAATTCGATTGCTACAAGTACACGAGGAAGTGTCATAAGTGTCAGATATACGCCGACAAAATTCATGTACCACCAACGCATCTCAAAGTTCTTTCTTCTCCATGGCCTTTTTCTATATGGGGAATTGACATGATTGGCATGATTGAACCCAGAGCTTCAAACGAACATCGATTCATCCTGGTAGCCATTAATTACTTCACCAAATGGGTTGAAGCAGTATCATACACCAATGTGACCAGACAAGTGGTGGTCCAATTTATAAAGAATAATCTCATCTTCCGTTATGGTGTTCCAAGCCAGATCATTACTGATAATGGATCGAACCTAAACAACAAGATGATGAAAGAATTATGTGCTGAGTTCAAAATTGAACACCATAACTCATCTCCCTACCGACCTAAAATGAATGGAACGGTAGAAGCAGCTAACAAAAATATCAAGAAAATCATTCAGAAGATGGTTGTAACATACAAAGATTGGCACGAGATGCTACCCTTTGCTCTTCACGGTTATCGTACATCCGTCCGCACTTCAACAGGGGCAACCCCTTTCTCTCTAGTATATGGCATGGAGGCAGTACTCCCCATAGAAGTAGAAATACCATCAATAAGAATCTTGATGGAAGTCAAACTGACAGAAGCTGAATGGTGCTAGAGCAGATACGATGAATTGAACCTAATCGAAGAAAAAAGAATGACGACTTTATGCCATGGTCAGTTATATCAACAAAGGATGAAGAAAGCTTTTGACAAAAAGGTCCGGCCTCGGGTATTCAGAGAAGGCGACCTTGTGCTCAAAAAGATCCAATCATTTCTCACTGATCCCAAAGGCAAATGGACTCCGAATTACGATGACCCCTGTGTTGTTAAGAAATCCTTTTTAGGCAGTGCCTTGAGACTCGCAACCATGGATGGAGAAGAGTTTACCTACCCCAAAAATGTTGATGTAGTCAAGAAATACTTCGCCTAAGTAAAATATAAAAAAAAAAGAGCGTCTCGGTGGACTGAAAACCCGAAAGGGCGGTCCAGGCAAAAATTAGAGACATAAACAACGATCATCCCGATGGATTGAAAACCTGAAAAGGAAATCTAGGCAAAAGTTAGGGATTTATGGCAACTAACTACATCAGACTAAGATTGGGTCATAAATAATATCCTCGGTCAAGAAATCCTCAATCAGAAGTCGCCTTTTGTAGAAGCTCAGAATACCCAGAATTCAAAGTTGGTAGAAGGATAATGGTTGTTATGTTTCAATGTAGCCACTTTCCCTTTAAATTACCATTTTTCTAAAACTTTGTAATGCTCTGTGGAATCACGCATTTGGCTGATTACCATTCTATCAATGAAAATTTGAGTCCTTCTGCCCTTTGTTTGCAATTCTCATTTATTCTGTTTTGCAAAATGCCATTTTGATATGATTAACGTTCTTGAAACACAAAAATGAATTTACTTTTGTTTTCAAAACGGAAATTTCAAATTTACTTCCACTTTTAAAGTAAATATGGAAATTTCCTTTTTTCAATGAACACAAGAAGGAACATCAATAGCTTCTCCGAAAGCAATCAAACTTCAAAATGCAGAATCAAAATATTCTGTGTGATCAGCATGTCCCGAGTGGAGGATCAATTAATTTAGATTGATAAGATGAAGAATCCCATCTATCACTTCCCAGGAGTCGTATTTCGTTACTACCAAGAATATGAAAAGTTCAACAGCAGGAATTTGTTTCCTCAACATATCAGTAAACTGTTATCCCCCAGAGTGGCCAAGTATCCAGTTGTACTCATCATTAGTCCGTATGTCATGTTTGTTTTGTCAGCATAAGCATTTCATACATACATCATGCATAATTGATTCACATTCATATTCATATTGCATATCATATTTCGATCACTTTGGTCACGTTTATCCCCAAGTGATGAATGTTTTCTCTCCATTAGAGTTGTCAGTTTTCCTTTCCACACTTGGATAGGATAAAATCCCTGTTTGAGTTCTTTCCTCGTCAGGAAATGTATCGTCTAAACGATCTCTCTCTAGTTTGTTCCTTGATTGAAATCGGTCCTCAACCACTTTGATAACTTGAACCTCTGAAAGGCAATAAGACATTTGGTTATACACCTTTTGAACTTCGCTCTTCACCATTGAAGATGATATTTTGCTTTCCCAGATTAAAGAAAATCCCCCGTGGAAGCTTCTCAACAAAAGACTCTTGGCAATATGGACATCACATCTCCAAGAAATCTCTACCGATCGGCAAAAAAAAAAGAAGTCTGTTCTTGCCCTCATAGATTTCCCGATAAGTCGACAAATGGTAGCCTCTCCCCGAGAAGTTTATCCTAGTGTCAAGGAATTCATCAGCACCTTAAAATTAAATTACATCACATGGCATCTCTCCAGCAAAGGGAAGTATGATGTAATTTCTCCAGTAAATGGCATCTCCAACAGAGAAGTTTGCACACCTCTACAGTTCAAACGAATGGTCCTCACCAGCAAGTCTGACGTCAAGTCTTTACTCATCAAATGGCGTATCCCCAATAAACCTCGGAGAGAAGTTTGGTGAAGACCCTAGCAGATAGCATTCCTTGTCAAGAAAATAACTCGACAAGAAGAAACTGAGACCAGTTCTGTGGCTGAAGACCAGGATCGAGGGGAGGTTTATTTCAAAAGAAACTGAGACCAGTTCTGTGGCGCTGAAGACCAGGATCGAGGGGAGGTTTATTTCAGAAGAAACTGAGACCAGTTCCGTGGCTGAAGACCAGGATTGAGGGGAAGTTTATTTCAAAGAAGAAACTGAAACCAGTTCCATGGCTGAAGACCAGGATCGAGGGGAAGTTACAACTTTTTCTAAGTAGAATTACTTAGTAAAAGAAGATGGGTAAGCGAAAATAGCTACCATTCACATGCACAATCAGAATTTTGGGTATTCTGATATTTAATCCTCTTTTACCATGAACGTCTGAATATCTTCGTTATTCACACCTTCAAGTCCAAGAAGATTAAATAGGGGTATCTGTCATACCCTAAATTTTGACCACAAGATTTCACATCATTGTGCAAATCATCACTACAATATGGATGTATTTTCATACCCCACCAATTCCTTCAGAGATTGTTGAGTATCCACCTCAACCAAGGATTAGGGTTTTTGAGCCCTCTCAGAGCATTCGGGAAAAGGATCAATCAAGAATTGACATGATCTTCAACTTGTCAAGCCTCTTAAGCATCCATGAAAGATTAAGAGGTCTCCCACATCAATAATCTAACACAAGAATGCAACATTTCAAGCTAATCAAGCCTCAAGATCATCGGTGTCACCAAATTAGGGTTTGACCAAGGCCTTTAGAGAGAAATTTTCATCTGGGAATGAGATAATACTTCAATATATGATTCAAGAAGCTCAAAAGAACCTCACGAGTCCATTCATAAGTTCAAAATAGCCTCAGGGGATGCATCCATCAAAAATGAAGAATTAGGGTTTTGACCTAATTCAGTCCCTAAGTTGACTTTTGGAGCAAGGCATGATCCAAGATCTCAAGATATGCTTTAAGGACCTTAAATACATCATATTGATCCATTCACAAGATGGAATTGATCCAAAGAACTTGATTCATAAGCAATACAAGGATTCAAATTCATCTGGACCACAAACTAGGGTTTCTGATGAAAAGTCAATTGTACCATTGACTTTTGAGCAAAGCATGATCTCAAACTTTGGGACATGATTCAAGACACTCAAAAACACCTTTGGAATCCATCCATTAGGTTCAATTTATCCCAAGGACTTAATTTCATAAAAGATCACAAGGTTTAAGATTCATCTGATACAAAAAGTCAACTGTGATCAAAACCTAGTTTGACTTTTGAATTTTTTTGACAAACATGGCCTCTTTAAGTAAAAAACAATGTTAAATTGTGATTTGGATCATGATCAATCAAGAAAAATCAAGAAAAGTGAGGTTAATTGCAAAAAGGGCAACCTTGAGAAACTTGAAATTTAACTAATTTATGGAAAATAATGGTTTTTACCCAACTTTGCAAGGCCATAACTTGTGATCCAAACAACCATTTTCTTCCATCTAAAGCTCAAATGATAGCTCATCTTACATACAACAAGATTGTCAAGCAGAAGTACCCCCGAAAAATGCATAGATTTTGAGTTATAAGGCCATAAAGTTAGGGTTTCACAAGATTTTGAACTTTGACACTTAGAATTTTTTAGGCAGAATCTGTCTCATGTTTTGTCCAACTTTGGAGGTATTTTTCATTATGATCCAAGATGAATCAAGACCAAATGTAAACATCAAAGTTGAAGTATGATATACAAGCTTTCCAAAGAGTACAAGAACTTCCATTAATTCAACTTGAGAAAGGAGTTATGGACCTCACAACCTAGCATCACACAACTGATTTTTCCAAGACAGTTTTGTACATGCCACACGATTTTGTCATTTTGATGACTTTGCAAGCCTTGACATCACACAAGATCAATATAAAATATACAATGCACTTGTTCTCTGCAGAAGAATCACAACATAGAGTCCAAAAAGTCAAGAATTCTAGCCTAGCATGTGAAGAATCATCATTGAAAAAGCCTTGAATTTCAACTTTGTCATTTGGCATTAAAATGATGCATCAAGGTGGCATGGATCAAACACAAATCAGTCAAAACATATCCAAAAATTGGAAGACTTCAAACCTGCAAAATTGATGGGAGTCAATGCATAACTATACTAGAGGAGACTTGAGGTACCTTAGCATTCAAGTCATGCTACATAGCCATATCCATTGAGTAATAGAGTGATCCTTCATTCATTCACTATTCCTCCAAAACAAACTTGCTCTCCTATAAATAGGGATCATTTATAATCATTCAAACCACACCAAAACAATACCAAAGCCTTGTTTTCTCATTCTCTCTCTCTTACTTCAAATTTCAAAGTTTCAAAGGGAAAACTTGAAATTCTCAAAACCAGAGCCTAAACCACATAAACAACCATCCAAACACATCAAAAATCATCCATTGGAGGTGTCTAAACCCTCACCTTCATCTCAAATCACCAAAATCAGAAAGTCAACCATCAAAACCTCAAATTTTGACTTTTCTGTATTTTTCAAACCATGTCTTGATTCAGTCACTATCAAAGCCAAACAACACTTCAAACACTCTCCAAATATCATCACTAAGATGTTCCAACAAGTGTTCCTCAACTGTAACTCCAATTGAGGGAGTTGCCATTTTGGTCACTTTTTCCAATTTTGCAAGAAAGAGCCAGATTCTATTCTAGAGGTTTTCTTTGGATTTTGATCCTAAAAGCTTCCAAGGGATCTATTAGAAGTATCCAAGGCATTGACTTGCTTCTGTCACACGCATCTTGAAGGTTAGCAAGTGGAGGTTCAAGAGGTAAGTGCATAAGAACTTGAACTTTGTGAAATATGCATTGCTTTGATGTACATTGATCATGAACATGTCATACATATCATATTTGTTGTGTTTGAACTATTTTGCCATGCTATTATTGCTTGTATAGAGTTGTAGCATTGAACTTGCAAAACTTGACCTATTTTGAAACCACTATCGGGTTTTAAAATGTAGGCATTTTAAGAAAAATCTAAGACCACCATTGGATTCCTCATGAAATTCTAGGTAGGATCCATCTTAATTTCATCCATTTTCATGTAGAAATGAAGAAGTTATGGCCTTCTTGCAAAACCACCAAAACCTGGTCAGCCATGGCCAGGCCTAGAAACCAAGTCACCCTTATGTATTTATGGGGTGGGTTTGATACACGGATGTTTGTGTTGGAGGGCGTGGGTTCAACACCCACCCATGCCATTTTTTCCCATTTTCCTCATTTTCACCATTTTTTTTTATATTTTTCATATTATTTTCAATAATTATTTTTGTTAATCAATTTTAATTATTTTAAAAATGATTTTTTTCACAAATATCACTCACATATTAAAATATTTTATTCACCCAAAAAAACCACAAAAATATTTTTGTTTAATATATTTTTAATATATTAAAGATATTATTTTGAATTATTTTTAAATATTTTAAAAACGATTTCTTTCTCTTGATTTTTAAAACCAAAATGATTTTAAATATTCTTGTGAATAAAATAATTTTTTCATAAACCTATTTTATCATTTTTATTGAATTTCTTTGAAAAAATATCTTTAAAAAATGAAATTAGGGTTTCACTTTGATTCAATCTTTCTAACTTCATTTCAATACAAATGGGCCTCTATTAGAGTGTAAGACCCAACCCTATTTGTAAATAAACCACTTCATGGGCCTCCGCTATAGTATAAGTCCCATCACACTTTCAAAATCAAGGTGGGATCACCGTTTTCAAACAATCTTTGGGCCTCTGTTAGGAGTGTAAGTCCCATCTCTTTGTACATAACTTTGTTTAAAACAATAATCTTGGGCCTCTGATAGAGTGTAAGACCCAACGCCCTTCTGAAAATAGAAATCTTTTAGCCTCATTCATCATGGGATTTGTACAGGATACAAATAATCACCTGGGCCTCTATCTAGAGTGTAAGACTCAACACCTTTATTTCTCTCCTACTTGAGATCAAGTCATCTTCAAAATTCAAAACTTTCTTCAATTTCTTCAAAACCCTAATCCAATTTTGAAGAAAACATCTGATCAATCACAATACACTTGGGGTTCTATCTAGAGAATAAGACCCACCACCTTTCTCAATTCAATACTTGTTTATATACTTGTTCATATGTCTGTATATATATACTTGTACATATTTTGTAAAGTTCCCCTTAGCATTCAAAGCATCCTCAGTTTAGACTAGTTCAAACAATAGGATCCTTTTAATCAGTGCAACTTAGTTCAAATAAATAGTTCCCCCTGTACAAAGGAATACAAGTAGCCCCCTCTTGGGCTTTATCCAAGCATTATGGCCTCCTCTTGGGCATCATACAATGAATCTCACCAGAAGATAGCCTCCTATTGGGCCTTGTTCAATTTGATCAATCTTGAAGCAGTTCAATAAAGAGAGGATTATTTCTCGGTGAAACCTCTTCTTTAACCCTTTTAACCCTGGAACAATTCAACAAAGAAAGGATTATTTCTCGGTGAAACCTTTCTAGAACTCTTCCTAGACATGGAAAGTCTCAATCCCTAGACTCCTCTTGGGCTTAGTACAAGGACCCACAGGCTTCCTAGAAGCACCCCTAGTCTCCTCTTGAGCTTCATACAAGGACCCTCAGGCTTCCTAAAAGCATAAGATAGATCTTAGTTACCTCTATCCCTACACCAGTCCCCAGGAGAGTCAGAGCGCTAAGGTATTCAAGCTTATCCTTTTTAAGTCTCTCCTAACCCTCAACAAGGTTTTGCTTCCATCTTCAAGATCCCCAACCAAAACCATATTACCATCAATAAATCCCCAAAAGTATCAGTGCCTCATGGTAGCTGATAATTCAACTCTTCTATAATTCCCCAACAAGAGTTAGTTTTCCTTTCTGATTCCTCAAAATAAGTCTATACCTTCTCCTGGATTCAAATAATCCTTAGTAAGAGTCAGCCTCCTCTTAGGCATCATATAACGATTTACCCAGTCAGCCTCAATCTTGGGCTTTATACAAGACAAATATCACATTCCCCAATTGAGTCATTCTTCTTTAAAACTATACTCAAACTCTTCAGCTTCATCATCTTGGGCTTCAAATAAGATACTCAAATAAAACATCTCTAGTGGAGTCAATTCTCAATCCTTTTTTAGCTTCAACCTTGGGCTTGGATCAAGGCACAAAATCCATCATCCCCACATATGAGACCATGAGTCCTCTCTGTAGGAGGATGTTTCCTCTATGCGTCACATATCAAAACAAACAATCAAAACCCTTTTTCTAGATAATTGATGTAAGTGTCACACTTATTGATTCAAAATCCAATCTGGAGTCCCTCTTTTATCATGGCTAAAGTTCTCTTTCATCTAAGTGATGTAAGTGGCAAACCTATGGATTCTACACATCCAAGCCAATGTCCCCCTCTTAGCATGTAAAGACTTATAAAGGAAGATGTGGCATTACTGGATTCCACACATCCCAATTAAAGCAACTTCCCTTATAAATCAATTCCACAATGTTTGTGATGAATATATGATATGTCTCCCTTTAGAGATGACAAATTCTCTCTTAGTTAATCCTTTAGCTTCAATCTTGGGCTTTGAACAAGACACAAACACTCCTTTAGCTTCAATCTTGGGCTTTGAACAAGACACAAATACTCTTTTAGCTTCAATCTTGGGCTTTGAACAAGACACAAATACTCTTTTAGCTTCAATCTTGAGCTTTGAACAAGACGCCAAATATATTTCCTCCCATAGAATAGGAGGAACTACGAACGCTCTGATTTCCCCAGATCTCTTTACGGGAATACGTAGGCATAAGATTGTGAAATCTTAGCGAGCACACTAATCAAAAACCTTAGGTCCAGTACCTTCCCAAAAACAATAGAAATCCGAAAAACAACAAAAAAACATTTCCTCAGCCTTCATAAAGGAGACACTTTCCCTATTCCACAGTAAATGGATTTAAGCAACCAAGCAATACAATAGTAAAAATATATGCAAATAAAGGTTCCTATAGATTACTATAGATACTCTGGGTGTTAACAGCTTCCCTTTATATAACCAACCCTCGATCCCCGATCTCTTCGCATTTGTTGAGGAAAACATTTGCGCGCAGGGTTAGTTTAAGATATCTTCCCCTTCCTTTTAAGCTTCATAGGATAAATATAGAAATTAGAAAGTAGTACCAAGAGCGGTAGTGGTTGCGTCACTAAAATTGAGGCAACAACCCTCATAGTAAAATGAGGAAATCAGAGCTCCGTAGTTCATGGAACTAAGAGAAAAGAAATAAGGTTGCTCACCAAGATCTCACAATCTTATGCCTATGTATCTTCTTGTGCAATGAGGAAGTCAGAGCTCCGTAGTTCGTGGAACCAGGGGTGTGTTGGTTGATTGATTTTATTAAACGATGTTAACGTTCTAGCAGTTAAATGTTGCTTGTATGCTCGTGCATGGGAGGCTTAAGCGTTGTTTGTATTGTGGTAGAACAAAAGTAACATGTCCTTTTATGAAAAGGTTTTTGGAATGCCATAAGGCGAAAAATTGATTTGATGAGTAGAGTTTGATTTTAGGGGAGATATAAGTCCTCAGATAGGAACCCCTACAGGTAGTACCCAATTCTTTATCTCAAAGAGTTTGTTTTGAAAGGTGTGTGGCGAGTATAGTCACGTCTTCGTATTGAAAGACGAGTATCAAGACCACACACTCTAAAGTGAGAATCCTAATATTCGGAGAAGAAGAAGTCTACACTCAATCTTCTCTTTTTAGTTCAATACGAGGAGGACCATACTCGTTTATTTAAGAAGTGTTTTATTTTGGAATGTAAGTGTTTAAAAAGTGAACCCTAAAGGTAATGTTAAACACTTAGGATAGGACAAGGCCTTCGCCTAACCACTCCATAACCATCCCAAGTTTGTCTAGAAAAGAGTTTGAAAATGAACTTGGTACAAGGACCAAGGTTTTAGTTTTATGAAGGAGGATATGATGATGGAAGTGGAATGAAGTGAAAGGGTGGTGGATAGAGTAAGGGTAGGTTGATGGTGATGCCTAAGCGATCGACTTACGAGTGAGTACATACAAGGTTGTGCTTGTGGTTAAGTAATGGAGTGAATTGGATGGAGGTAGATGAGATACGTGAAAACCCTAAGGAGGGGTGGTATGAGCAATCCAATTAATTAGTTTGAAAATGGCTTGACATTAGATCAAGCTTTATTTTTATCTTTGTTTTGAAATTGTTTTCTAGTCGCTTTGTTTTATCTTTTTTATTATACAAGCATGTAAGCATAAACGATAAAATAATGTAAAGTCCTACGCTATTACACTTTAATTGAAGTGGGGGACATATTACCACAATGGGGGATGACATGTGAACTAGAAATAAAATGAATTAAAACACAACAATCATAAAGTGAATTAGCATCCAAAAATGGTCCAAGGCCTCAAAGTAATACCTCATAACAAAAGAAAAAAGTTATCAATGCGCATTAATAATGGATGCAAGATGATGTAATCGAAATGATGAATGGAAATCATGCATAAAAACACCAATCAATATCAACCAAGAAACAAATCCAATGCCAATGTCTATCCTATGGTCCATGTCCATAATAGTCCAATGTAAAGGTCAATCAATTTAAGTCCATCATTCTTTTTTAAGTGTTATTAATTCTTTTAGGTCCATTATATTCACTTAATCAAGATTAAAGGAAAGTGAAAAATAAAGTTCCCCAAGAATTCAACAAGGTCATTCTAATCTGCAATGCCTCATAGAGCATTAAAAACAGCAGAAGGGTGAGAAACACAATCATAATATAATTGCATACAAATATATAATAATACAAAAATACACATGCAAAACATTCTCACCATAACTTACACCATAATTCAATGTCAAAACAACACAATCCATATCTCATACATCCATCACAAGGCATATCAATCATGCACAATACATTTATCACCAACATATACATATATATCACTCATCAATTCCATTCACAATTCCACACAAAATCAATCCATTCATGATTTTTGCATATGCACAGAGTCCGACACAATGACTCTATGCAATGCAATGCGGTACCGTTCCATCCATCATCTCATCATTAGTTCACTCAGGAACTATTCGAATCATTGCTTGTTACTTAGTGTAACTCCCCGTCGGGCAAACGATGTTCCCTATCGCTCACACCTCTTTGTATAAGGCACACGATGTTTATGGATCGCTCACACCTCTTTGTATAAGGCACATGACCCGATCGCTCACACCTCTTTGTATAAGGCACACGATCGTCCATAATCATCGCTCACACCTCTTTGTATAAGGCACACGATGTTATAGTGGATCCCCTCGGGAATCGTTTCGTCGCTCACACCCACTAGGGCACACGACATCACAAGAATGCATATCATGATGCTTGGCATACAATGACTCATGACATTCAAATGCACACATATACATATCCATACTCATGCATATACAATCAAACACAACATAATGTATTTTCTTACCCTTAGGCCACATACCATCATCCCAACATTTCATCACATGCATTCACATCATATAACATCACACAAGTCATACGATATATATATTTGTCGCTCCCGAAAGATTCGCATCCAAAGGTACAAACGCGAGAGTGGCGCAGAAAACACAGAGTCACCAGCAATGTGTATTTATCCCGGGAGAGGGAAAGGAAACACTCCATAAACCTGAAGAGAAAAGGGGAAAGACATGGTCATCACAACCATAGTCCAGGTTCGGGAGTCGGTTATGCGAGGGGAAGGTGTTAGCACCCCACGCATCCATCATACTCGATGGGATCCACGCTTATTGTCTAAACAGAGGGTGGGTTGTCCTACTATCTATGGCTGAACAAAGTAAAACGGGGATGGGGGTGACTAAGACGGACTCGGTAGGACATATTCGATGCCCTAGGCCTACGTACTCCCTCAGTGCGATGGGAAAGTCAGAGTCAACGTGGTTTGGACGGGAACTGTGGGGGAAGGTTGCTCGCCAAGACAATCGCTGTCTTGTGCCTACATATCCTCAATCGGACGAGAAAGAGGAATCAGAGCTAATGTAGTTCGTGGGTACGACCACGAATGGGTAAGTGTTTTTTACGCGAGCGACGAGCTCTTTTCTGAAAATGAAATTTGAAACCCAACAATCCCGAAGGATAAAAATATTTGAATTTGTTTTTGTGTTTTTTAGACAGAAGTGTTTTTTTAAGTTAGTTCATAACTTGCATTGCACCAAAGTCTAGGGCACAGGGACGAATACTTAACAAATCTTCCTAAGACAGGACGCCCGCTAAGCACTCTAGAAAGATGAGAGGAAGCCCCTCATTTCTCATTCCCCACGCTTAAGGCTCGTGCGCAATACACTTTATCTTTATTAAGTGTTTTCAAGAAGTTTTGAGATGAGAAGAGAGAAGACCCAAAGGAAACTCTAAAGGGAAACTAAGAGTCCTAATGTTATCATGCATGGGTAACCTATGGTTAGTGAGGCTTAGGAGGGACGACTACCTAAAACCTAATGCTAATCCTACTCCAAGCTTAATCAAAAATTAAGTTGGACTAGGTAGCTCTAAAGGGAGAGAATCCAAGACTTAAACAAGTCTTGAGATTCATGGGAGAAAGAGAGTGAAAGAGAAGAATGAGAAAGAGAAGGATGAGATAAGAAACAAGATAGGGCAGAAAGCACATCATATCAAGTATATCCCACTTACATCAATAAACAAGTCTCAAAGATCATGCAAAACATCCCAAGTAAGCATGCAAAGGTAATCATGAAAGAATGCAAACATACTTATATGAAATGCACAATTAAGCACCAATGAACTTCATATCAAGATGAAATGAGAAAAATAAGATGAAGATGAAAGCAAGTCAGAATCAAGATCATATCATCATCAACAATTCTCATGTGCAAGAGAAGATCAAAAGATGAAACATTATGCACCAAAGAAAGTCCACAAAAGGAAGTCAAAGTACAAGCACTTAAAGCATACCCAAACATGATCCACAAATTGCAAAACTTGGTCATAAGGGACCTCAACCAGGGGTAAACATCATATCAAATACTCATGCAAAGAATCACAAAGAAACTCAATCAAACAAGCATGGCAAAGCAAATAGGGTTAAGAAATGTCAAGAGATGATCATGCATAATTCACTTAAGCACAAATAATCAAACATATATCAAATTACATTCAAAAATTGTGGAATTAAAACCCAAGTGACCTAAGTCAGAAGCTAGCAACATGCCAAAAGACCACATAAAAATAAACAAGTTAAGTACCTCAAACAATGCTTCAAAGTTGCATAAGATCAAAGAAGAAAAATGCACAAATAGAAAGACTAAAATGTAATATGAAATGATTTTAAAAATATGAAAAAAAAAGTTTTTAAGAACCTCAGGATGTCTTCTGAAATATACAAAAAGAATGGGATGCAAATCATAAACCAATGATGAGAACAAAAATCAACAAGGCAGGGTGTGCACAATTGAAACAATTCCAAAGGAAATTAATCAAACAATTAATTCAGATGCACAAATTAAAATAAAAATGGAAAATAAAATTTGACAAAATTTTATAGAACTCCAAAGATGCTTCATGATTTTTTTGGTGATTTTTAGATGCATAAATCTAATTTTAAAAATTAAAATGCAAAAAGGCAAATATGTGGATATAAAATGAAATAAAACAAGCCAGGGGTGCAACAAGCAGACCAAACACATTCAAAAGTCAATTGGGCCCAAGGAGGAGGTGCAGATAGCCAGTCCAGTAACCAGCGTAGTCAAATAAATACCATGGAAAACATTCAACCATCTGGACTCATATAAACCGCTGGATCAATCCCACGCTCCACATCCAGTCAAACAAAACACAAAGTACACAAGATATGTGGCCAGGATTAAAGGTACATGGTAACAAGCATACTCACGCGCACACATAACACATCTGACTTTAAAAAAAATCACATGAGAGGCATGTGGTAATTTTAATGTGCTGGCAACAAGACAACCATCAGATTCATCTAACGTGCAAGAGTCAGTCAACAGATCAAAAGGTCATACATGATGAATGGTCCAGATCTCACATACATGGTAACAAACATGGAATATCACACACATGCATTAAAATGAAAACGTGAAAATTAAATGATCTGGCATAATGAGGACCATCAGATCTGGACAACCAACGGTCCAGATTTCATCTTCTTCCTCTAAACCCTCACTGGCCTGAAACATAACCAGACGCCAGAGCCCTAGCTCCGGTCGTCTTCTCCGGCGACCTGCACTTCAAAATTTTCCAGAAATTGCAAGCAAGTACACTATCTTACTCAGATTTTCACCAGGATTTCAAATATGCAAACCATTTCAATAGATCATCAACACATAATGCAAATCGAAGGAAAACATTTTGGATCTAAAAACTTCAAATCCACATTACAGCCATGATACACGTTCAAATTCAAATCTAAACACATCAGGATGATCAGCAACTCACGAGGAACATTAAGCACACAAGAAAACTGAGTTCTATGATCAAGAAAATCACACAAACCTGAAACTTGTAGAGCTCAAAATACACCAAGAAATCCTTCAGAAAGCTGCAGATCTACTCCTTAGGAACTCTGATTGCAAAATAAATGCAACTAGAGACTTGAATCAAGCTGGATCTTGGATTTTGAAAGTGAGCACCTCAAATTCGAATCTGATGAAAACCTTGCTTAGAGCTTCAAACAATGGTTGATTCTTGTTCTATGGAGTGTGTAGATCAAGAATATGGATAAAAATCTTTAGAAACCCTTGTGAGGAGAGAGTTTCGAAGGAGAGAAAGTTTGAGTGAAAAATGGAATTCTGAGCAAATGAGAGTGCATCAGGTGTGAATGAACGTGTGAGTCTCCTTATATAGACTTGGTTAGAGCTCTGAGCATGATTAAGGTTTGATTAATCCCTTGATTAAGGCTATCCAAAGTGACTTGCAAAAATGCAAGTTGTGATGCACACCCTTGTTCACACGTGCATTGGTCATGAAATAAGTATGATTCATCTCCATTTTACTTGCTGATCATAATGGAATTGGGTTTGGGCTTTGTAGTGGTCTGATTTGTGAGATTCAATCCATCTTGCAAAAATGCATTTTGTGAAATTCATGAAGTACATGGCACGGATTGGAGTGATTCAAGGGTCCAAAATGGTCCTCATGGAGTGTACTTGAATATGGAAATGTGACTTGAGTCATTAGAAACAATTACAAGTCATTTTGAACCAAAATGCAAAAGGTGGAAAAATGAATACATGTGAAAACCTTAAAAAGTACCTTGCCTTCTTTTGATCATATCTTGAGTTTCACAAATGGTATGGAGATGGTCTAGTACTTTTTGGAAAGGGGAGAGAGAGATCTTCAACTTTCATGTTTGAGGAAAATTCATATGAAGCTTCTTTGATGATGAAAAGTCAAGTTGAAGATGGTTTGAAAAGTTGCCAAAAATGGAAGTTTCACATTATAGGTCATTTTCCAAAAATAGTAACTTTTGCACAAACTCTTGATTCTTGATGAATGACATGAATCCTAGCCTTTGAGGACCATATGAGGGCATAAGACCTTAAAAGTCATGAAGAGGACCTCAAAATTCCATGGTTGACTTTCCTCCATACAGTTGACTTTTCTTGGTTCACAAGCAACTGATCCACTGAACATCTTCCACAATGAACCACTAGACAAGCCTTCCTCTATGAGTGTTTGGGAGCATATGGAACCCATAATAGCATGCTTGAATCCACAAAGTTTTCTCAAGAAGCTCTTTGAACCCAAGAACCCTAATTTGGTCCGTCTGGTTTGGAGGGACAGATTCACTTGAAATCCTTTGCCATTCTTGATCTTATGAAGATATGATGACCTCCACAAAACACCTTGAGGCTTAAAACTCCCTTGAGATGGACCAAGTACCTTGATCCCATGCTAAGAACCAATGCTATGCACAAATGCAAATGCAAGAGATGCAAAGAAACATAAGCCAGTTAACTTAAAAACAAAAGGGCAAATTTTGGGGTGTTCCAGCTGCCCCTATTCAATCAACTAGGTCCTGAAGGTATGATAGCAACGGCTGTCATGCGTTCCAAGGATTCACGGAGATTGAATACCACAAGAAATCTGAAATTTGAAATCCTCAAAGGAGGGACGACTCCACTAGGGAACAAGCAATAAATGTTGCACTGTCACAACACGGACAAGTGTTAGCTATGTTGGGGATAAACAAGGACGGGCGTCAAGGAATCAAAGATATTAGATATGGACGGGTATCAAAAAGATACACGGACGAGTGTAAAAAGATTTCAATACGGACAGGTATCGAAAAGATACACGGACGAGTGTAAAGATGTTCAATACGGACGGGTATCGAAAAGATACACGGACGGGTGTAAAAATGTTCAATACGGACGGGTATCGAAAAGATACACGGACGGGTGTAAAGAGGTTTCAATACGGATGGGTATCAAAAAGATACACGGACGGGTGTAAATAGATTCAATACGGATGGGTATCGAAAAGATACACGGACGGGTGCAAAAAGGTTCAATACGGGCGGGTATCGAAAAAATATACGGACGGGTGTCAAGAGGTTCAATACGGACGGGTATCGAAAAGATACACGGACGGGTGTAAAAAGGTTCAACACGGACGGGTATCAAAAAGATACACGGACGGGTGTAAAAGGGTTCAACACGGACGGGTATCGAAAAAAATACACGGACGGGTGTAAAAAGGTTCAATACGGACGGGTATCGAAAAGGTACACGGACCGGTGTAAAAAGGTTTAATACGGACGGGTATCGAAAAGGTACACGGACGGGTGTAAAAAGGTTCAATACGGACGGGTATCGAAAAGGTACACGGACGGGTGTAAAAAGGTTTAATACGGACGGGTATCGAAAAGGTACACGGACGGGTGTAAAAAGATTCAATACGGACGCGTATTGAAAAGGTACACGGACGGGTGTAAAAAGGTTCAATACAGATGGGTATCGAAAAGATACACGGACGGGTGTCAAGAGGTTCAATACGAACGGGTATCGAAAAAAATACACTGACGGGTGTAAAAAGGTTCAATACGGACGGGTATCGAAAAGGTACACGGATGGGTGTAAAAAGGTTTAATACGGATGGGTATCGAAAAGGTACACGGACGGGTGTAAAGAGGTTTAATACGGATGGGTATCGAAAAGATACACGGACGGGTGTAAAAAGGTTCAATACGGACGGGTATCGAAAAGATACATGGACGGGTGTAAAAGGGTTCAACACGGACGGGTATCGAAAAAAAAATACACGATGGGTGTAAAAAGGTTCAATACGGATGGGTATCAAAAAGGTACACAGACGGGTGTAAAGAGGTTCAATACGGACGGGTATCGAAAAGATACACGGACGGGTGTAAAAAGGTTCAATACGGACGGGTATCGAAAAGATACACGGACGGGTGTAAAAAGGTTCAATATGGACGGGTATCGAAAAGATACATGGACGGGTGTAAAGAGGTTCAATACGGACGGGTATCGAAAAGATACACGGACGGGTGTAAATAGATTAAATACGGACGGGTATTGAAAAGATACACGGACGGGTGTAAAAAGGTTCAATACGGGCGGGTATCGAAAAGATACACGGACGGGTGTTAAGAGGTTCAATACGGACGAGTATCAAAAAGATACACGGACGGGTGTAAAAAGATTCAATACGGATGGGTATCAAAAAGATACACGAACGGGTGTAAAAAGATTCAATACGTACGGGTATCGAAAAAAAATACACGTACGGGTGTAAAAAGGTTCAATACGGACGGGTATCGAAAAGGTACACAGACGGGTGTAAAAGGGTTTAATACGGACGGGTATCGAAAAGGTACGCGAACGGGTGTAGAAAGGTTCTATACGGACGGGTATCGAAAAGGTACACGGACGGGTGTAAAAAGGTTTAATACGGACGGGTATCGAAAAGGTACACGGACGGGTGTAAAAAGGTTTAATACGGACGGGTATCGAAAAGGTACACGGACGGGTGTAAAAAGGTTCAATACAGACGGGTATCGAAAAGATACACGGACGGGTGTCAAGAGGTTCAATACGGACGGGTATCGAAAAAAGTACACGGACGGGTGTAAAAAGGTTCAATACGGACGGGTATCGAAAAGGTACACGGACGGGTGTAAAAAGGTTTAATACGGACGGGTATCGAAAAGGTACACGGAAGGGTGTAAAGAGGTTCAATACGGACGGGTATCGAAAAGATACACGGACGGGTGTAAAAAGGTTCAATACGGACGGGTATCGAAAAGATACACGGACGGGTGTAAAAGTGTTCAACACGGACATATATCGAAAAAAAATACACGGACGGGTGTAAAAAGGTTCAATATGGACGGGTATCGAAAAGGTACACGGACGGGTGTAAAGAGGTTCAATACGGACGGGTATCGAAAAGGTACACAGACGGGTGTAAAAAGGTTCAATACGGACGGGTATCGAAAAGGTACACGGACGGGTGTAAAAAGGTTCAATACGGACGGGTATCGAAAAGGTTCACGGACGGGTGTAAAAGAGTTCAATACGGACAGGTACTGAAAAGATACACTGACGGGTGTAAAAGAGTTCAATACAGACGGGTATCGAAAAGATACACGGACGGGTGTAAAATGGTTAAATTTACTGGGGATTGGCCTTATTGGGGATTAAAATGATGAACTGAACACGGACGGGCGTTATCAACAGGTCAATACGGACGGGTATTGAAATCAAAGGTTCAAACACGGACGGGTGCTGAAAGAACACGGACGGGTGTCAAGGTAAAAAGCTTGAAGGGATGAATCAAAAGACCACCTGGATGAAAGGGGTGAAAAGAGATGATGGGTTCACAATCCTGGCAAACCACTCTGTCGTGGGACTGTCAAATATTGCCTTGAATGAGTAAACCCAACACCTGTGGAGTAAAGTCGAATGATATTCTCCTGAAATCTGGTTTTCCTGACGAAGGAAAACTCCTACCTAGCTCATGCTTCGGATGCATATGTTTGAGTTTTGCCGTAATGCTCCACACGAAGTGGAAATGCTACGCATTTAGGAGGATGCCATGTAAAAAATGCTTATGCAATGCAAAAAGACCATCCCAGCGAAATAAACGCTGAGAACAGAAGCAGCTCCACTGAGGACGACAAACTACATTGTCATCAAACCAAAGAACATGTTGAGGAAAACTTCACCCTGCTAGGGAAGATCACAATCACCAATTCTGCTGGAGATGGATGAATCTCCGAGAGAAAACCCACTCTATCGGGGAGGAACTGAAAACTGAAGATGGAAACTCCTCCGCTGGGGATGACCAAATGTTTCAGAACCTGGATTCAAAACCTGCTGGGGATACCAATCGCCAACAAACTCTGCTTGGGGATAACCTGAAAGAAACTTTGAGGAAAAAAGATTGCCCCATGCTCAGTGGGGAAACACTATCTTTAATCAATGAGGACACTCTATCAGACTCTTGCAGGAGAGGCTGTAAAAATAACAACTTCTGGCTGCCTGCTGAGGAAAGATGAGCCAAATCACAACTCTAGCTGTCAAGGTAAAAACCTCTTATATCCTGCTGAGGGGGACGATCCTTAACGACTCTGCTTGGGGAATTACCTCTTTATACTCTGTTAAGGAAGACGATCCTCGATACTCTGACTGGGGAGAGCAGCAAACTGCTGAGGATGACCAGACTTCAAAGTTGGGGAGCAAATCTACTGGAAAAGTACCAATGAAGATTGGACTTTGAGTTACTTGAGATGACTAGATCTGACCGTTGAGGAAGAGAACACTCTGACTCCTCATCATCTTCTTGACGATATTCCATCGTCTTACCTTGCTGAGGGTGAGGATTCCATCTGTACTGCTAGAGATAAGAAACCTTCATAAAAGCCCTTTTCGAACATAGGACAATTCTCTGCTTGAGGAAGAATAACAATTCCCACACCTTGCTGGAAAAAGATACCCTTTGGCTCTTTGCTGGAGGAAAAAGACTCCAAAAGTCCCACACTGGGAACAACTCAGTGCTTCAAGTTTTTGCATATTGATTGTCAAGAGCGAAACATAGTTCCTTTAACTCTCCACCTTGCCCCAGACCACAGGGTCTACTTTAAGTAATCATCTTAAGAGGATTTTACAAAAAACCTGGCGTTCAACAATGCCCCTGGGTCTTCAAACTCTTAGAGATGTATCCGGTCTGGACATAACTGTCCCCTACTTCATGATTCATGAAGTAAACCACCTCGAGAGGGTTCGTAATGACCTGAAATGTTCTGCCACAGTATTCTGAACCTTGCAGAGGTGCTATTGATTGACTGTGTTCTGAAGGGAAAAACTTCTCGCGCCCTTGAAGTGACCTGCCCCAGTACAAGCCTTGTAGTACATTTGTCTCTGACCGACTAGTCTTCGAGAGATTTACCGAATCTCGACGTGATTGCCCCAGTTTACACGCTTGTGGAGAGATTTATCGGATCTCGACATAATTGCCCCAGTTCGAAGAAATTTTCTCAACATGAATGCCCCATGGCTGATTGTACTCTCAAAAGACCTTCTCAACTTGAATGCCCCAACTTGGCTACATTTTGAAGAGATTTCCCGGTGTGATTGTCCCAGATTGGTTACATCTCAACACAAATGACTGGGAACGCCTTTTTCCCACATAATCTTTCAGCAACATGTCCTCTGGAGTCTCAGGCACCTCAACTTGGCTAGTTTAAGCTTCTCGACTGATGTTCATCGTATAAGCTTCTTTGATGTCCAACAAATGTATGCAAGCAGAAAATATTTATTCTGAGAATGATTATTCAAATGCAACACATATTTTAATCTTGAAGTCCTTATTGAAAATATGTCACACAACCGAGTTACGACACTTATTTTTGAAAGGAAAGAAATACGCACAGACAACACCAACAAAAATCTTATTAGCACAACTCATGGGAGTCAGGAACGCTATCTCATTGAAGTACGCCTTTAGACTAAACCCTGTTTCAATTAGGACTTTTAAGGGTTGTAGCGTGGGCTGGTTCGCGGTTTGAGAAAAAAAAGGATTTTTGGCTCAAAGTTTATTGGTACCCACCTACTCTTCATGATATTCTCCAGTCCTATGTTCAGCTAATTTGACACAAGCGCTCGTCTCTCAAAAGGTTTCCCGATTTCTAGGGAATCCATGCAACTGGTGATTCGACACCTGACGAGGTTTTGGACTAACAGTCGCCCCTTTTTGTCTTTTGTGTCTATAGTCACACGACTTTGTTCTTATCGAGGATTTTCTTTGTAATCCTTTTGGCTTTTTGCTTTCTCATTCTTTTGCTCTTTGTTCCCTAATTTTTGCCTGGACTGACTCTTTTGAGTTTTCAATTTTGAAGTCCATCGGGACGCCTTAACTTTTGCCTAAGTCACTTGCTTTCAAGTTTTTCGACTTAGCAGGCTTTTTTTTTTTGAACAAGTCGTGTGACACCGTTTTGCCTGACTTGTTTGAAAGGGCTGTGACTGTTTCACTCTTTGGTTGGTGAGGAGTAACCATTGTGGTTCTACACCTCTTAACCTCGTGATAGTGGAATGGAGGGTAATGGATCCTCAGATGTACACTCCTTCTGAAAGTTGAACACTTGGTCAAACTAACTGACGCCTACCCGGCCCCTGGGTTAAAATTGAGGGTTTTTCATTTTCAGAAAGAACTCCTACTATTAGGCTCAAAGGGGTTGACAAAGGTCTATCTCCTTATCTCTCCAGTGTTTGTGAATTGGAAACAATGCCTGTACATCCTTAACAGGGTTTTATCCAAAAGCGTACCATTAGAAATCTGCGTTCTTATTTCGTCATCCTCCCTCCAAGAGTCTAGGCAAGAAAGATAGTATGGTAGTGCATACAAGCATTTAAAATGAGTGAACACGAATGAAATTCTTCAAGAAAAACATACTCATTGCATTATGATTGTCATTCAGAAACAAACGAGTTCTTACATGCAAGCAATGTTTAACCAAACAAATGAAAGCTACATATGGAAATGCAATAAAGAAACTAATGATTGCCACATAGAGGAAGGCTTGACTCCGTATGGACTCATTGCTTCTGAAGACGCTCTTGCAATCTGGTGCTTACTCTGACAAAGAAGCTTCAATCCAAAGGGGTACCATCTGGCGTGATGACCTTTGAGTCGATCAAGTCTTGCACCTTGTGCTGGAATGCATTCTAATTATCAATTGTATTCCCAAACGTTCCCGAGTGGAACTCGCATCTAGCATTCATGTCATAATCCAGAGGAATAGGGTACGGTACCGGTGTGGTACTCCTTGTTTAAATCAGAGAGTTCTTGAGCAGATGAGCAAACAACTGACTATAAGGGATAGGAATAGGATCAAATATCCTCTTGGGCCTTCTTGGTCTCGGTTACCCCTGCTGCTGATAATTCTACTGTCGATGCTGATTTGGGCGCCTCACCTGCGCTTGCACTTTCCTTTCCACATTTGGCTAAGGCACAAACAAAGGTTGTTGACGTAGAGCTTCTGCAGCACAAGGTTGTGGAGAAAGTCCATGACATGAGGTGGATCCTGCAAAGAGGGGAGGAGTCTCCACTTCTGATGAGAACTTGATTGCCCCTGAATCAATGAGTTCTTGGACCTTATGCTTGAACCTTGTACAATTCTCAACATTGTGACCAGGTGCCCCAGAATGGAAGTCACACCTAGCATTAACATTAGGTCCCAGAGGAAGATTTGTGGGAAGAGGTCCCAAACTAATACGTTCAACCAGTTTGAGCTCGAGCAAATAAGAAAGCAACTGCGCATACGACATTGGAATGGGATCAAACTTCCTCTTAGGCCCATCTGACTTAGGATCCTCTTGAGGAGCAGGAAATGATTGCTGATGAGAAAGCTCTGAAACTTCAGTTTCTGGAAGAGATTCACGAGGCAATCTATGATCTAGAGCAAATCCCACAGAGATGGGAGGAGTAAGGACCTCTGTTGTGGAAGCGAGCACATGATCATTCTCCTTCTTTAACACCTTATTCAAGATTTCCATGACCAGGCCCATCTGAGTCTTCATCCGGTTGACCTCCTCCCTCAGCATCTTCTGGTCTTGCATGAGAGTTTGCATATTCCCCATAAATTGCCCCATCTGGCCTTGCATTTCCCTCAACTCAGCTTGAATTTACTCCATGATCAACTCTTGAATGGCCTGAGGAGTTAAGTCTACAATTCTGAAGAAAACCAGATCAGAACAAGAATAACCAGCCTTGAACACCTGTTATGCACATGAGTATGGAACTGCAATGCAAATGCCATGTTCAAATATTTCCAAGGAATCATTTTGTTTTAATTCAAGACTTTTCAGAAGAACCACAAGGAATAAATGGAAATGCTCAACAGTGAGCCTCAATAATGATATCCTTGGAAATATAAGAACATGTATGCAAGAATGATGATGCATATGCAACGGACATGGGATCAAGGTATCCGTAAGTTCTGAACAACTGCTGTGCTGATGAATGGATAAGAACCACGACCCAGAAAACCAGAATTCTGGAACATCAAACCACTAAGATAACCAGAAAACTCAGATAATCAAATACTGATGAGAAATCCAGAAAACCGGGTAGGTTTCAGTTTCGGTTTCCCGCAGACCTGCAAACACTCATCCCCTCTCACATGTGGGTTCTAGAAAATAGAGGATCCTCAATATCACGGGCTCTCAGGTCGAGAAATGATGATACGTTCACCATTTCTGGTTTGGCATCATTATCAATCGAGGAGGCCTCAACTGATTCCCCTAAAAAATAAGGCCATCCTATGTGAGTCCCTTAGCATTGGGTCCTCGGATCGACAAGTGTAATGGGTTTGCCATTTCTAGTCTGCCATTATCACAGGTCGGGAGGAGAGGCGCAACTGAGGTATCGGAGAAACGGTCACCAGAGTCGACAGCTCTCTAGATCAACACCCTGAAATGCGCAAGACACGCACGTCAGAATGCGTCCCAAGATAGCCTCATCTGGTTGTGAATTTCGTGAACACACAAACGCACCAAGATGGCACGTAGGTCCCACTACTCTCCACTCTAGTCCTAGGGTGTACTCAAGCCTGGGTATTGGGCTTATCTCTCAGAACAACCCAACCTGCCAAACAGAAACCAGCCAGCACAACACAACAATATCCAGTATGACAGTAATAAAATGAAATGCAATGCAATAAAAGCTGTAAAACAGTAATATACAACATAATAAACCACAACAAATAAACACCCAACGAAAAAAAAACAAACAAGCGCTAGGACCGACTCGCTAAAGGGGATGGACCAGCAAGAGGTCAACCAGAGTCCCCAGCAGAGTCGTCAACTGTCACTCCCAAAATATTCGCATCCAACGGTACAAACGCGAGAGTGGCGCAGAAAACACAGAGTCGCCATCAATGTGTATTTATCCAGGGAGAGGGAAAGGAAACACTGCATAAACCTGAAGAGAAAGGGGGAAAGACATGGTCATCGCAACCATAGTCCAGGTTCGGGAGTCAGTTATGCGAGGGGAAGGTGTTAGCACACCACGCATCCATCGTACTCGATGGGATCCACGCTTATTGTCTAAACGGAGGGTGGGCTGTCCTACTATCTATGACTGAACAAAAGAAAACGGGGATGAGGGTGACTAAGACGGACTTGGTAGGACATATTCTATACCCTAGGCCTACGTACTCCCTCAGTGCGATGGGAAAGTCAGAGTCATCGTAGTTCGGACGGGAACTGTGGGGGAAGGTTGCTCGCCAAGACAATCGTTGTCTTGTGCCTAGATATCCTCAATCGGACGAGAAAGAGGAATCAGAGCTAATGTAGTTCGTGGGAACGACCACGAATGGGTAAGTGTTTTTTACGCGAGCGATGAGCTCTTTTCTGAAAATTAAATTTGAAACCCAACAATCCCAAAGGATAAAAAGATTTGAATTTGTTTTTGTATTTTTTAGACAGAAGTGTTTTTTTAAGTTAGTTCATAACTTGCATTGCACCAAAGTCTAGGGCACAGGGACGAATACTTAACGAATCGTCCCAAGACAGGACGCCTGGTAAGCACTCTAGAAAGATGAGAGGAAGCCCCTCATTTCACATTCCCCACGCTTAAGGCTCGTGCGCAATACACTTTATCTTTATTAAGTGTTTTCAAGAAGTTTTGAGATGAGAAGAGAGAAGACCCAAAGGAAACTCTAAAGAGAAACTAAGAGTCCTAATGTTATCATGCATGGGTAACCTATGGTTAGTCAGGCTTAGGAGGGACGACTACCTAAAACCTAATGCTAATCCTACTCCAAGCTTAATCAAAAATTAAGTTGGACTAGGTAGCTCTAAAGGGAGAGAATCCAAGACTTAAACAAGTCTTGAGATTCATGGGAGAAAGAGAGTGAAAGAGAAGAATGAGAAAGAGAAGGATGAGATAAGAAACAAGATAGGGCAGCAAGCACATCATATCAAGTATATCCCACTTACATCAATAAACAAGTCTCGAAGATCATGCAAAACATCCCAAGTAAGCATGCAAAGGTAATCATGAAAGAATGCAAGCATACTTATATGAAATGCACAATTAAGCACCAATGAACTTCATATCAAGATGAAATGAGAAAAATAAGATGAAGATGAAAGCAAGTCAGAATCAAGATCATATCATCATCAACAATTCTCATGTGCAAAAGAAGATCAAAACATGAAACATTATGCACCAAAGAAAGTCCACAAAAGGAAGTCAAAGTACAAGCACTTAAAGCATACCCAAACATGATCCACAAATTTCAAAACTTGGTCATAAGGGACCTCAACCAGGGGTAAACATCATATCAAATACTCATGCAAAGAATCACAAAGAAACTCAATCAAACAAGCATGGCAAAGCAAATAGGGTTAAGAAATGTCAAGGGATGATCATGCATAATTCACTTAAGCACAAATAATCAAACATATATCAAATGACATTCAAAACTTGTGGAATTAATACCCAAGTGACCTAAGTCAGAAGCTAGAAACATGCCAAAAGACCACACAAATATACACAAGTTAAGTACCTCAAACAATGCTTCAAAGTTGCATAAGAACAAAGAAGAACAATGCACAAATAGAAAGACTAAAATGCAATATGAAATGAGTTTAAAAATATGAGAAAAATGTTTTTTAGGACCTCAGGATGTCTTCTGAAATATGCAAAAAGAATGGGATGCAAATCATACACCAATTTGATGAGAACAAAAATCAACAAGGCAGGGTGTGCACAATTAAAACAATTCCAAAGGAAATTAATCAAACAATTAATTCAGATGCACAAAATAAAATAAAAATGGAAAATAAAATTTGAAAAACTTTTTATAGAACTCCAAAGATACTTCGTGATTTTTTTGGTAATTTTTAGATGCATAAATCTAATTTTAAAAATTAAAATGCAAAAAGGCAAATATGTGGAAATAAAATGAAATAAAACAAACCAGGGGTGCAACAAGCAGACCAAACACATTCAAAAGTCAATTGGGCCCAAGGAGAAGGTGCAGATAGCCAGTCCAGTAACCAGCGCAGTCAAACAATTACCATGGAAAACATTCAACCATTTGGACTCATATAAACCGCTGGATCAATCCCACGCTCCACATCCAGTCAAACAAAACACAAAGTACACAAGATCTGTGGCCAGGATTAAAGGTACATGGTAACAAGCATACTCACGCGCACACATAACACATCTGACTTTAAAACAAATCACGTGAGAGGCATGTGGTAATTTTAATGTTTTGGCAACAAGACAACCATCAGATTCATCTAACGTGCAAGAATCAGTCAACAGATCAAAAGGTCATACATGATGAATGGTCCAGATCTCACATACATGGTAACAAACATGGAATATCACACACATGCATTAAAATGAAAACGTGAAAATTGAATGATCTGGCACAATGAGGACCATCAGATCTGGACAACCAACGGTCCAGATTTCATCTTCTTCCTCCAAACCATCACTGGCCTGAAACATAACCAGACGCCGGAGCCCTAGCTCCGGTCGTCTTCTCCGGCGACCTGCACTTCAAAATTTTCCAGAAATTGCAAGCAAGTACACTATCTTACTCAGATTTTCACCAGGATTTCAAATATGCAAACCATTTCAACAGATCATCAACACATAATGCAAATCGAAGGAAAACATTTTGGATCTAAAAACTTCAAATCCACATTACAGCCATGATACACGTTCAAATTCAAATCTAAACACATCAGGATGATCAGCAACTCACGAGGAACATTAAGCACACAAGAAAACTGAGTTCTAGGATCAAGAAAATCCCACTAACCTGAAACTTGTAGAGCTCAAAATACACCATGAAATCCTTCAGAAAGCTGCAGATCTACTCCTTAGGACCTCTGATTGCAAAATAAATGCAACTAGAGACTTGAATCAAGCTGGATCTTGGATTTTGAAAGTGAGCACCTCAAATTCGAATCTGATGAAAACCTTGCTTAGAGCTTCAAACAATGGTTGATTCTTGTTCTATGGAGTGTGTAGATCAAGAATATGAAAAAAAATCTTCAGAAACCCTTGTGAGGAGAGAGTTTCGAAGGAGAGAAAGTTTGAGTGAAAAATGGAATTCTGAGCAAATGAGAGTGCATCAGGTGTGAATGAACGTGTGAGTCTCCTTATATAGACTTGGTTAGAGCTCTGAGCATGATTAGGGTTTGATTAATCCCTTGATTAAGGCTATCCAAAGTGATTTGCAAAAATGAAAGTTGTGATGCACACCCTTGTTCACACGTGCATTGGTCATGAAATAAGTATGATTCATCTCCATTTTACTTGCTGATCATAATGGAATTGGGTTTGGGCTTTGTAGTGGTCTGATTTGTGAGATTCAATCCATCTTGCAAAAATGCATTTTGTGAAATTCATGAAGTACATGGCACGGATTGGAGTGATTCAAGGTTCCAAAATGGTCCTCATGGAGTGTACTTGAATATGGCAATGTGACTTGAGTCATTAGAAACAATTACAAGTCATTTTGAACCAAAATGCAAAAGGTGGAAAAATGAATACATGTGAAAACCTTAAAAAGCACCTTGCTTTCTTTTGATCATATCTTGAGTTTCACAAATGGTATGGAGATGGTCTAGTACTTTTTGGAAAGGGGAGAGAGAGATCTTCAACTTTCATGTTTGAGGAAAATTCATTTGAAGCTTCTTTGATGATGAAAATTCAAGTTGAAGATGGTTTGAAAAGTTGTCAAAAATGGAAGTTTCACATTATAGGTCATTTTCCAAAAATAGTAACTTTTGGACAAACTCTTGATTCTTGATGAATGACATGAATCCTAGCCTTTGAGGACCATATGAGGGCATAAGACCTTAAAAGTCATGAAGAGGACCTCAAAATTCCATGGTTGACTTTCCTCCTTACAGTTGACTTTTCTTGGTTCACAAGCAACTGATCCACTGAACATCTTCCACAATGAACCACTAGCCAAGCCTTCCTCTATGAGTGTTTGGGAGCATATGGAACCCATGAGAGCATGCTTGAATCCACAAAGTTTTCTCAAGAAGCTCTTTAAACCCAAGAACCCTAATTTGGTCCCTCTGGTTAGGAGGGAAAGATTCACATGAAATCCTTTGCCATTCTTGATCTTATGAAAATATGATGACCTCCACAAAACACCTTGAGGCTTGAAACTCCCTTGAGATGGACCAAGTACCTTGATCCCATACTAAGAACCAATGTTATGCACAAATGATAATGCAAGAGAAGCAAAGAAACATAAGCCAGTTAGTTTCAAAACAAAAGGGCAAATTTTGGGGTGTTACAATATCCAAAGCACATTGCATAAGAATACATCAAATACACGCGATTAAAACGGTAAAAGTCGACAAAATGACACAATTCCAAATTCCCGACATAATTAAATCGGCCACAATCTCAAAACCATTTTAATAAGAAAGTACATCTCAATTGCTTTCTAACGATACCAAGAATGTTCAAAACGGATAATCGGAACACAAGTTATGAAATTAAAAAGAAAAAATTTATTGAGAAACAGTCAGATTCGCCTGGCGACTTAGGATTTCGCCTGGCGGATCCCCCTTCGCCAGCACTTCGCCTGGCGAACTAGTGGCGAACCACAAATTTAGAAAAACCCCAAGAGTTATAGAAGCTAACCCATTTCTGTCTTTCCTATTTCGCCTGGAGACTTACGATTTCGCATGGCGAATCACCCTTTGCCAGCACTTCGCCTGGCGAACCAGTGGCGAGACCTAATTCGCCTAGCGAATCCCCAATTCGCCAGGCGAATCACACCAGAACCAGAAAATTCTGCTGCGGGTTACATGGTTCCAAAACCCAAAAAATCCCATTTTTCATCCCAAATCAATTCCAACAGCAAAACAATTATCAGCAATTACTCATAAACACAGTGTGATCATACAACGCAATTTATATCGATTTCTGACCGCGAAAACATCGATTCCTAATCATTTTTCTCATTTCCAACCTAGAAGTGAAAACTATGGAAAGGCAAGAGAACATTCAAACACACACATACATATTCATACACAAGCATAAGATAATCGAGTTTCACACCCTTACCTGATTTAATCATGTTTGAAAAGTCGGTTGGATCAATTTCTTTCTCTCCAAGTTTTCTCCCTTTTTCTTCTTTTCTTTCTCTTTTCCTTCTTCTCTGTTTCTTTCTCTCTATTTTTCTCTCTTTCTAACTTCTAAATTCTATTTTAAATGAAAAACATAATATCTACCCATCAAAAGACCAAAATACCCCTACACTCAAATATCTCGCAAACGCTCTCAAAACACGATAAAACATAATAACCCAGAATAAAATAATATAAAGACCAAAAATAATTAAATCGACTCGATTAAATAAATCTAACAAAAAACTGGGGCGTTACAACTCTCCCCCACTTAGAAATTTTCGTCCTCAAAAATATTACCTGAGACGAACATCTCCGGATACGACTCCCGCATCCGACTCTCCAACTCCTACGTCAAATTGCCTTAAGCAGCGCCTCCCCACGCTACTTTCATAAGCACAATATCCTTGCACCTTAACCGCTTCAACTCGCGATCCAAAATCCTCACCGGTAATGCCTCAATTGTAAGGTTCTCCCTTACCTCTACCTCATCCATCGGAACCACATGTGACGAATCCGGAGCATACTTCCAAAGCTGTGAAACATGGAACACATCATGAAAATTCGAAAGATTCGGCGGCAACGCCACCCGATAAGCCACAGCACCCACTCTTGCGGATATCTAGTAAGGACCAATAAACCGAGAAGTAAGCTTCTTCAACTTCAATGCACGACCAACACCCGTCACCGGTGTCACTCTCAATACATGATCGCCTTCTTGAAACTCAAGATCTTTCCTCCTTCGATCATGATAACTCTTCTGCCTACTCTGAGAAGCCTTCATTTTCTCACGAATAAGTTTCACCTTTTCCGTAGTTTGTTGCACTAACTCTGATCCAACCACCAAACTCTCACCAGATTCATGCCAACACAAAGGTGTTCAACATCTTCTTCCATACAAAGCTTCAAAAGGTGCCATTCCAATACTTGAATGGAAATTGTTGTTATACGTGAATTCCACCAATGTAAGATAACTATCCCAAGCACCACCTTGCTCAAGAACACACGCTCTCAGCAAATCTTCCAACGACTGAATAGTTCTCTCGGTCTGACCATCCATCTGCAAATGATAAGCAGAACTCAATCTCAATTTGGAACCTAACGCCTTTTGCAAACTTTCCCAAAATCTGGAAGTAAACCTCGAATCTCGATCTGAAACAATACACAACGGAACACCATGTAGCTTCACAATCACACTGATATAAATCTAAGCCAATCTCTCCAAAGAAAAACTGATGTCAATCGGAATGAAATGCGCCGATTTAGTCAGCCTATCCACAACTACCCAAATGGCATTATGTCCCCTCTGTGTATTCGGTAACCTTGTCACAAAATCCATAGAAATGCTGTCCCATTTCCACTCGGGAATATCCAACAGTTGTAACAATCCACTAGGCTTCTGATGTTCCACCTTAGACTTCTGACACGTCAAACACGCATAAACAAACTAAGCCACATCCCTCTTCAAACCAGACCACCAAAAGATCTTCTTCAAATCTTGATACATCTTATTAGCTCCCGGATGTATACTTAAACTACTCCGGTGTCCTTCCTCTAAAATCATCTTTTTCAAGTCCGAATCATTAGGAATACAAATTCTACCACGGAATCTCAAAACACCCTTACCATCCACTGTAAAGTCACCATTCACACTTTGATCTCCAACCGTCATCAAATCAATAAATTTCACATCCAACTTCTGTTTCTCGCTAACGGTTAACAGAAAATCATTAGTGACCTTTAACGTTCCAAGCCTCACGCTGTCAGATGTCAATTCACACACCAAATTCAAATCTCTAAATGCTTCCAAAAGTTCCCACTCTTTAACCATCAAAGCGGACATATGCAAAGATTTCTGGCTTAACGCATCAGCTACCACATTAGCTTTACCAGGATGGTAATTCAAGCTAAAATCGTAGTCCTTCAAAAATTCCAACCATCTCCGTTGCCTCATATTCAATTCTTTCTGATCAAACAAGTATTTCAAACTTTTATGATCACTAAAGACTTCGAATCTTGCACCGTAGAGATAATGTCTCCAAATTTTCAACACAAAAACCACTGCCGCTAATTCCAAATCATGAGTAGGGTAATTCTTCTCATGAATCCTCAATTGCCTCAAAGCATAAGCTACAACCTTACCTTCTTGCATCAACACTCCACCTAAACTAATCAAAGACGCATCGCAATACACCACAAACGGTTCACTAGGATTCGGTAAGATCAAAATCAGAGTTGTAGTCAATCTTCTCTTTAGCTCACTAAAACTTTCCTCACACTGAATATCCCAAATGAATGCTTTACCTTTACAAGTCAGTTGGGTCAAAGGAAGTGCTAACTTAGAAAAACCTTCAATGAATCTTCGATAATATCCAGCTAAACCCAAAAAGCTTCTAATTTCAGTAACAGATCTAGGAGCCTCCCATTGTAGAACTGCACCTACTTTAGATGGATCCACAACAATACCATTATCTGAAATCACATGCCCAAGAAAACTCACTTCTGACAACCAGAACTCACACTTGGACAACTTGGCAAAAAGTCTCCTTTCCTTCAAAATTTGCAACCAATTCATTCCCAGAACCATATCTAAACCCTCCAACGGCAAACACACCAAATCCATCTCAAAATCTTTACCAAAAATGGTCAAAGGACAACTTAAACAAACCAAAGAAGTAGTTACCGACGCCATTGCTGGAGTATCAATAACCATCTCTCCACCCATCGAAGACAACAAAAGATTCAAACGCTTCGCGCACTCAGACGAAATAAACAAATGAGTCGCTCCGGTATCAATAATAGCAACTAAAGGCGTACTATTAATAAAACAAGTACCTCTGATCAGACGATCTGCACTAGTAGTCTGAGTTCCTGCCAATGCAAACACTTTCCCTCCAGCCTGAGCTTGCTTTGGTTTCGGACACTTCGTACTAACATGAGCAGGTTCACCACAGTTGAAACACTTCACCACATTCTTCTTACAATCAGCTGTGACATGTCCTATACCTCCACAATTGGAACACTTCCTCATATCCTTTCTACATTCAAACTGACGATGTCCTAAGTCACCACACCTAAAACATCTTAGAGGATTAGACATACCTCCCCCACTTGGCCTTTTCTCAAAATTACCCCTTTCCTTACCCTTATCAGCTGGTGACACATAAGGACCACCACGAAACGGTTGCTTTCCTTTCCTTTCATTCACACTCTTATAATGAGTAGAATGAGCTTTGCTATCCTCCTCATAAATTCTACAACAATCCACTAAATCTGAAAACCTTCTAATCCTTTGATAACCGATTGCCTGCTTGATCTCAGGACGCAATCCGTTCTCAAACTTCACACACTTGGAAAACTCTGCAGTTGCTTCAGCATAATGTGGATAAAACTGAACAAGCTCCACAAACTTAGCAGTGTAATCCACAACAGACATGTAACCTTGTTTCACCTCCAAGAACTCAATTTCCTTCTTTCCTCTAACATCTTCAGGAAAGTACTTCCTCAAAAACTCCCTGCTAAACAAAGTCCAAGTGACCTCTTCATCTGCAGCTTCTAACACATGACGCTTACTAACCCACCAATAATCAGCCTCCTCATGCAACATGTGAGTACCCAGTCTCACCTTATTTTCCTCAGCACAGTCCATCACTCGAAATATTCTTTCAATCTAGTTAAGCCAAATATGTGCACCATCAGGATCAAGTCTCCCTTTGAAGACAGTCGGTTTGTTCTTCCTGAACTCATCATTCTCGCCAGCATTAGGTGCACCCCGCACAGCCTGAGCCATAGCTTGCATAGCAGCAGCAAGAGCAGCGTCATTCCTACCAGCCATATTATGTTCATGTCCAATAACAGCAACTATGGTTAAACAAACAGCTCACCCCAAACACAACGACCGACACAGACTGGCACGGACTAACACGGACTGACATGGACTGGCTCTGATACCACTTAATGTAACACCCCCAATCTATACCCCTAATTTAGTAAAGCGATAAAAATAATTAGAGTATAATTCAAACATTCATGGCATAGACGGAGGCGTCACATCAATTGAAACAAAACACAAAAACCTGCTCATAAAGATATGCAACAATCAGGTAGTAATACACACAGAGGAACTCAGTTCCTAGCACCCACCATTCAGGTACAGAATGAAAGCGGAAAATCTGCAACTGAAATCTCATATATATAACATAAAAAGTTTGTTTGTCATATACAGAGTCATACATGTACAATCCAAAAGATATATCTACGTATACAAATAAATAACAAACGATCTCCCTGACTACCCGGTGCTACATATCAGAGCCGACCGACAAAAGAATGAAGATCTAAGCTTCACAAAAAGACCTCCAGCATCTAATCTGCAATGCCTCATAGAGCATTAAAAACAGCAGAAGGGTGAGAAACACAATCATAATATAATTGCATACAAATATATAATAATACAAAAATACACATGCAAAACATTCTCACCACAACTTACACCATAATTCAATGTCAAAACAACACAATCCATATCTCATACATCAATCACAAGGCATATCAATCATGCACAATACATTTATCACCAACATATACATATATATCACTCATCAATTCCATTCACAATTCCACACAAAATCAATCCATTCATGATTTATGCATATGCACAGAGACCGACACAACGACTCTATGCAATGCAATGCGGTACCATTCCATCCATCATCTCATCATTAGTTCACTCAGGAACTATTGGAATCGTCGCTTGTTACTTAGTGTAACTCCCCGTCAGGCAAACGATGTTCCCCGTCGCTCACACCTCTTTGTATAAGGCACACGACGTTTATGGATCGCTCACACCTCTTTGTATAAGGCACACGATGTTATAGCGGATCCCCTTGGGAATCGTTTCGTTGCTCACACCCACTAGGGTACACGACATCACAAGAATGCATATCATGATGCTTGGCATAGAATGACTCATGACATTCAAATGCACACATATACACATCCATACTCATGCATATACAATCAAACACAACACAATGCATTTTCTTACCCTTAGGCCACATACCATCATCCCAACATTTCATCACATGCATTCACATCATATAACATCACACAGGTCATACGATATATATATCCAAAGCACATTGCATGAGAATACATCAAATACACGCGATTAAAACGGTAAAAGTCGACAAAACGACACAATTCCAAATTCCCGACATATTTAAATCGGCCACAATCTCAAAACCATTTTAATAAGAAAGTACATCTCAATAGCTTTCTAACGATACCAAGAATGTTCAAAACGGATAATCGGAACACAAGTTATGAAATTAAAAAGAAAAGAATTTATTGAGAAACAGCCTGATTCGCCTGGCGACTTAGGATTTCTCCTGGCGGACCCCCCTTCGCCAGCACTTCGCCTGGCGAACTAGTGGTGAACCACAAATTTAGAAAAACCCCAAGAGTTACAGAAGCTAACCCATTTCTGTCTTTCCTATTTCGCCTGGCGACTTACGATTTCGCCTGGCGAATCACCCTTCGCCAGCACTTCGCCTGGCGAACTAGTGGCGAGACCTAATTCGCCTGGCGAATCCCCAATTCGCCTGGCGAATCACACCAGAAAAAGAAAATTTTGCTGTGGGTTACATGGTTCCAAAACCCCAAAAATCCCATTTTTCATCCCAAATCAATTCCAACAGCAAAACAATTATCAGCAATTACTCATAAACACAGTGTGATCATACAACGCAATTTATATCGATTTCCGACCGCGAAAACATCGATTCCTAATCATTTTTCTCATTTCCAACCTAGAAGTGAAAACTATGGAAAGGCAAGAGAACATTCAAACACACATACATATTCATACACAAGCATAAGATAATCGAGTTTCACACCCTTACCCGATTTAATCGTGTTTGAAAAGTCAGTTGGATCAATTTCTTTCTCTCCATGTTTTCTCCCTTTTTCTTCTTTTCTTTCTCTTTTCCTTCTTCTCTTTTTCTTTCTCTCTATTCTTCTCTCTTTCTAACTTCTAAATTCTATTTTAAATGAAAAACATAATATCTACCCATCAAAAGACCAAAATACCCCTACACTCAAATATCTCGCAAACGCTCTCAAAACGCGATAAAACATAATAACCCAGAATAAAACAATATAAAGACAAAAAATAATTAAATCGACTCGATTAAATAAATCTAACAAAAAACTGGGGCGTTACAAAATTCAATAAAAAATTAACAAGAAACTAATCAAAAGTTCAATGAGAAAACTAATCTAAAATTCTACAAGAATTCAATCACAAAGTATTAACAAAATAATATTTCAAAATTTTTACAAAATAATATGCAATCCTACAAAATAATATGAAATTCAACAAAATGAGTCACAAAATTCTAAACAAGTATTGTCACAAAAATTCTATACAAGTATTATAATAATTCAACAAAGAAAATAATGTGAAATTCTAAAAAAAGATAATAGCATGAAAATTATACAAAAACAAAATATAAAAGAAAATAAAAGGTAAAAAGAAGAACCAAAGAGATAAATGGGGTGCATATCATTGTATAGGGTGCAGACACCACAAGGCCATGAGCCTAAGGGCCTGAAGCCCACTACGGAAAGCAAGAAGTGGAGGGAGCATATTAGCCCTTTTTGCTTCAGTTCTATGTATAACATCTCTCTCTCTCTGTCATAGCCTAATTTTTACCCCTAAGATCCCACCTCATTTGCATATTTGCAATGCATCAAGATCATAAACTTGGTTGTCTCCTAACCCTCTCATCTTTGGGTTTGCCTTTGCAAAGAGCATTAAGCATCTCTTTGTGTATATTTTTACAGTTTTTGTATTTATATGCCTTATATTTCCCTAACCATTAATCAAAATACAAAAAAATATGCCTTGTCCCTTTTGTTTATTTTGCAAGGTAGGTTTTGGAATCAAAAGCATCAAGTAATTGTCTCATCAGCTAGGGTTTGAGTTCCTCAAGTCAAAGTATGGTAAACCATTGATTTTCAAAGGCTATTCATCAAAGCATGACCTATAATCTTAAAACATAGGGTCTCAAACATCATTCAACTTCATTTGATCAAAGATATTTCAAAGTTTGATAGCTTGTTTCTCAAGAAACTTCAAAGGTTTATGTGTTTATTTCCTTGCCTTCACCAACAAGTTTTCTCAAGCCATTGCAAGTTTAATCAAAGGACATTCAAGAGTACATCATGCTAAGTTCATATGTGCATCAAAGTGCCTTGAAAGGAAAGAGAAGTCCAAGTTTGCAAGATCATTCAAAGTATTTTGACCTAAAAAGTCAACATTTCAAGTCCAAGTTCAAAATATGACAACTCACTCATTTTTCAACATTTTTGAGTGCTTCCTTGGACAAATGACTCTTCTTGACTCTTAAGAAAGGCTTCTCTGGCGGTACATTAAATCTTACGACTATGGATAGTAAGGAGCTCCCTTGTTCTGTGAATTCGGATGCAGTCAAGAAATACTTCACCTAAAAATAAAAGAACATCTCGCTAAGTTGAAAACCTGAAAGGGCGAGTTAGGAAAAAATGAGCATCTCAGTGGGCTGAAAACCCGAAAGGGAGGTCCAGGCAAAAGTTAGAGACATAAACAGAAATGATTATCCTGGTAGATTGAAAGCCCGAAAGGGCAATCTAGAAAAAAGTTAGGGATTATGGCAAGTAACTGCATCAGGCCAGACTTGATCGCTTGAAGCAACATTGGCTATCAAGGATTCTCATTCTCATCATTCTCGACAAAAGTTTTAAGCACAGTGGAATTCAAAGTTTTTAGGGAGAATAGTGGTCATTGTATTTCAATGTAACCTTTTCCTTTATTTACCATTTTTCAACTTTGTAATGATCCATGGAGTCACGCCATTTGCGGACTACCATTCTATCAGTAAAATTTGAGCCTTTGTTCATTTGTTCGCAATTCTTATTTTCGTTTCTGTTTTGCAAAATTTCATTTAATTTTTATAATAATTTATGAAATAAAAGATAAATAACAATCATGCATTTGAAAATTACTAAAAATATATTTTCCTTTGATTTGTGAATACAAAAGGAATATCAACAGTTATTCCAAGAATGGTAAAATCTCAAAGTGTAGAACTCAGTGTTCTCCCAAGCAGAGTTGTTCTTGTGGATGTATTCAAGTTCCCATACAGTTGTTAATTAGATAATGGGTTTCCTCCAAGTTGCTATGATGTGTTGGGTTTTGTGATCCAGTTCCCCCAGTTGAGCACTAGTTCAGGTGTTCCCCAACTGAATACTGAATTCAATGTTTCCTAGTTGAATCCCGAGCCTGGATTCTCCGGATAAGTCTTGATTCAGATTTCTCATCTGATTGTGATTCTCTTCCAGGTTGTGATCAAGCAGATATGTGAAGTTGTGGAGTTTTATTCAGATTGTTGGATTCCATCTCTCTTTGTGTTGAGACTTGATGTAGAATCCCCTGCAGAGTTTTACCTTCTTTGTTATGGCATTGTTGATTTTGTTTGCTCCCCAAGTAGCAAATCCAAGGTAGTGTTTCCTACTAAGAAGTGTTGACATAACACTTAACTGTTGGGCTTTCTCTCACCATGGGTTGAGTTTTGATTTAAACTCCCCCGCAGGTTGACTTTTTGCTGCGATGTTAACTTCTTAGCTCCTCCGCAAGATCGGGATATTTTCCCCTCAAGTTTGTTAATCCCCGAGGAGTTTTCTTTGATGCCCCCCAGGTTTTCATTTCCCTCATCGGAGATTGTGCAATTGTTACTCTTGGTTTTGGAAGCTTTTTGTGGTGTTGATCCTCAGCAGATCCATAACAGAGTTTTTGCAAAGATGTGCTATCCCTCTAAGGTTATCTTTTGGAAGATTCATGTTCACCCCAACTGGTCTTTCTGTTCCCTTAACAGAGCTGATACAAGTGTTATTCCTCCCAGATGGATGATATTCCCCTAAGAGAGTTTGCTTTGTGTTTATCCCTAGCAAGTCTTCATCTCCCTGCAACGAAGTTTGTGGTTATTTTCTTTTCCCCGAGAAGAGTTTGGAAGATTCATGTTGTGTTTCCCCAGAGGATCTTTCCATTCCCTCGAAACAGAGTTCGTGTTGTTATCCCTTCAGGGGATTATTGATGTTAGAAGATTGAACTTTGGGATTCTCCCCAGAGTAGTATCTTCCTCTCCCCAGAGATGTGAGCCTTGAAGCAGGACTTCGTTCCTTCAATGGTTTCTGTTTATCTCCAACTGAATCTCTAGTAGGATCTTTAGTAGGATCTCCAGCGGTATTTCCATCTTGTTGAGATTTAGCCGAGTATCCGGTTGTACTGTGATGTTTGGTCATCGCCAGTTTATCTTTGTGCCTGTTTTGCCAGCATATACCATACATACATTCACACATCATGCATAGCTGAATGAAGATTCATGCTCGTCTTACATTTCTTGGTGTTTCTTATCCACTCTCCGGGGTGCTGTTATTCCCCACAGAGTGTGTGTATCCTCTCTCTATTAGAATGTCTACCTTAAGCATAAAGTGTATACCCGTTCTAATTCCCCACTGAGTTTATTCATCGTTGAAGAATTTTGTTTTAATTTTTGTTTCCAACTCATTATCTGGATGGAACCACTCCCCAATTGAGTTATTTCCTCATTGGGTAGAGTCTTGTTTAACCGTTTCTCTCCAGTTTTTTCCTGGATTGAACTTTGATTCCTGCAACATTTATTTTGAATCTCTCTAGGCTGTGAAACCTAGATGATGAGAAGGCATTTATTTTGCACGTTTGAGGATTTTATTTTCCTCAGCAGAATTTGTTTATGATTCCCCATCATTGAAGGTCTATGGCGAGCTTCCCAATCTGAGCCATCTGATGTGCCACGTCATTTAATGAATCCAGATCCAATACGCCTTGTATTTTCTGATTTATTTTCTTTTATAAAATTCATTTTAAATCAGATTTTCATCAAAAAAATCCCAAAAACTTCACAAAAATATTTTATATTATTTTACACCTTGTGTAATTTTATCATAATTTTATTTTGTGTTTTAATATTTTTCTTTAATTTTCTCATATTTCATGCATTTTAATTGGTTTAAAAATACCTTCCTGCATTTAAAAATTTTAAAAAATTTATTATATGTTTTTTGAGTTGTTTCTGACTTTCCATAATTTTCTTGACCATTTATTTGGTGTTTTGAGGTACATTATGGATTTTTTCTTTTATTTTCATTTTAAAATTATTATTCATGCATTTTAATTATTTATTATTGCATTTTATATTGTGTTTGACTTCTGGTGCCTTGGATCATGACTTTTTGAATATGAGTTGATAGGTTGAAAACCCTAATCTACCAAGTTAGGTGGTTGATCTTGATGATAACTTGATTAAAGTTACAGTTCAATTTGGTTTCATTTCTCTTCATCTCTTTCTTTTCTTTTTTCTTTTTCTCTTGATCAATTGGATGATTTAGAGTCCATCTTGTTCATGAAGTTTAGATTGATCTTTGATGACCTTTCATCATTTCAAATCTACCTTCCAATTGATCATGGATCATTTGAGGTACTTAGGATTGATGCATAAGTTTGTCCTAAGTTATCGTGAAGAATGATTGATGTAATGGACCAATCACCTTGCCTTAGTGCTTGATCCCTCCTTGGTTTTTACTTGTGCTACATGTTTTAGGAGTATGGTTTCTATCATATCTCTAGCATGTATGGTACATAAATTGTTATTGACCGGCCTCCCTGTCATACCCCAAATTTTGACCACTAAGATTTCCCATCATTGTGCAAATCATCAGCATAATATGGATGTACCTTGGTGCCTCATCAATCTCCTCAAGGGTTGTTGGGCACTCACTGCAATCAAACTTAGGGTTTCAAGCCCTCTTAGAGCTTTTAGGCAAAGGATCAATCAAGAAATAACATGATCCTCAACTTGTCTAAGCCTCTCAAACATCCCCAATGGATCAAGAGGACTCCCACATCAAGGATCAAGCACAAGGCTGCAACATTCCAAGTGGATCAAGCCTTAAGATCGCCAGTGTCACCAAATTAGGGTTTTGGTCGACCAAGGCCTCCAGATGGAATTTTTCCTCTGGGAATGAGCCAATGCTTCAAAGCATAACCCAAAATACTCTAAGGGACCTCATAAACCCAATCATCAAGTCAATTTAGCCCCAAGGGATGCATTCATAAAAAAATCAGGAATTAGGATTTCTTGACCTAATTCACCCCTAAGTTGACTTTTGGGACATAAAATGAGCCAAGACCTCAAGACATGATTTAAGGGTCCCTAATACACCACATTGATCCATTTACAATAATGGATTGATCCAAGAAGCTTGATTCACAAGTTTCAAGTTCATCAGAACCACAGTTAGGGTTTCGCGGAAAAAGTCAATTGTACCTTTGAATTTTGACACAGACATGCTCACAAACCTTGGGACATGATTCAATACACCCTATAATACCTATGAAATCAATCCATCAAGTTTGATTTAGGTCAAGGACTTGATTTCATAGAGGATCGCACAGTTTGGAATTCATCTGACAAAAAGTCAACTGTGCCCAAAAGTCAAAGTTTGACTTTTTGATTTTTTGATCAATTATGGTTCCCTAACCCTAAAATGATGTTAATGTGTGATTGGAATCATCATTCATCAATAAAAAATAAGAAAAGTGGGATAACTTGTAAAAGGGGTAACCATAAAAAACTTAGAAATTTTCTAAGTTGTGGAACAAAGTGGCTAGGGTACCAACTTCCAAGGATCATAACTTGAGATCCAAGCAACCATTTGAGCTGATCCAAAGATGGATTTGTAGCTCTCATGGCATAATTTAAAAGTGTCAACTACACCTCATTCCAATTCATCATGGATTTTGAGTTATGGTTGGATCAAAATGGCTGAAAACATGAAATGTCACTTTTTCCAACACTTAGTGAAATTTTCACTAAGTCAGAATTTGTTTCAATTTTTCCAAAATGTAAGGGCATTTTTCACTTGGATCCAAAAAGTTTCAAAACAAACTATGATCACACATATGTTTTATCATATGAGAGCTTTCCAAAATGACCAAGAACCCCATGAAATTCCATTTGAGCTAAGAGTTATGACAGTTGCAATATGCCTTGCTGCAACTGTCATAACTAGGCAGATTTGGGCATTTTGCTCGATTTGAGCAATTTGTGCAAATGACAAACAAGTTTATCTATCTGAACACCTCAGGGAGAGACCAAGGAGGGACAAACAATGATCCATAAGCCTCCCAAGTCTTTGGAACTAAAAATAGCATGCCAAACCTAAAAAACCCTAAAGAGGGGACAAGACTCCAATTTTGTTTTGGAGCATTCAATGGATGCACCAAGGTGGCATGAACTGATCTATTTCCAACTGAATGAGTCAAGGATGATCTCTAAACTAGGGGATCAAAGGCCTGTGCTCTAACCTCTAGTCAATGGCTAGAGGAGACTTGGATTCCTATTGATCAACATTTGCCAAACCTCTGCAGCAGTTGCCATTCACTATTGTAGCCAAAACAAACTTGCCCTACTATAAATAGAGCTCATTTGTGCTCAGTTTAAGTACACCAAAGCACTACAACACTTGCTTTCCTTAAAATCTCTTTCTCTAGACAAAAATGCCTTCTTTAGCAAGGTAACTCTGAGTTTTTAAGTTAGAGAGCAATTCCACCACAGCTCATGATCCCAACACATCCAATCTGTCATATCTAAGCTGTCCAAACTCTCACAAGTGTCCTGTAACACCAAAATCTCAAAGTCCCTTCTCAACACATCAAAATAGGACTTTTTTGCATTTTTCAAGCCATGTCTTGATTCAGTCACTTTCAAAACTAGATAAAGCCTCAAACACACTCCAAATATCATCCTTGAACTGTCCTAAATGGTTCCCCACATCTGGAACACCATTTGAGAGAGTTTCTATTTTGGTCAGTTTTGCCCCTTTTGCAAGAAAGGGCCAGTTTCCATTCTTGAGGTTTCCAGCTGATTCTAATCATCCTAAAAGCCTCTAAGGGATCATTTAAAGGTGTTAAAAGCATCAAAACATTTCTGGAACAAAGCCCTTGACAGATTTCCCAAAAAGCTCCTAAAGAGATAAGCATCTCAACTTGAACTCTTTGAAATATGCATTGCTTTAAAGTCCACTGATCATGCACATCTTCTACATGTTATATATGTTGTGTCTGAACCAATTAATCATGTAATTCATGCCTGTAACAAGAGGTAGCACAGAAAATGCAAATCATGGCCTATTTTAAAACCACTATCAGATTTTGAGGAGGATTTATTTTCTGAGAAAACCACCACCACCATTGGATTCCTTGTGAAATTCTATGCAGTATAGACCTAAATTTTGTCCCAATCCACGGAGAAATGAGAAAGTTACAAGCTTCACGTTTCTGGCCAAAACCTTGCCTTGCCTTGCCTTGGCCAGGCCAAAAACAAGGCAAGCCTTGTATATTTGTGGCTGGGGTTTGATACACGGATGTATCACCACCCCAGTGGTAGGACGCGCGCACTGCACACAAGAGGTCTGGGGTTCGAATCCCCCTCGCCCCAGATCCTCTTTTTTACCACTTTTTCATATTTTATTATTTTTCTTATTATTTTTAATGATTTGAAAAATTCATAACTCCCTCAATTTTAATTATTTTTTATTGGTTCTTTTTGCAAAAAATCAAAAAAATGTTGAAATATTTTATTCCACAAAAAAATCAAATTTATATTATTTATTTAATATAGTTGGTATTTTTGTGAATAAATTCATTTTTAATTATTTTTAAACATTTTAAAAGTGAATATTCATCTTGAAAAATCAAAACCAAATGAGTTTTAATTCACCTTGTGATTAAAACCTCATTTTTTAAACCTTAAACAAAAATCACAAGTTGTTTATTCAAGCTTATTTGGTGTTTTATTATTTTTTTATTGATTTTCTTTAAGAATTCACTTTTAAAAATGATGAAATTATGGTTTTGATCGATTCCACTCTCATCAATCATTTTCAAACACTCATGGGCCTCTATTAGAGTGTAAGACCCACCCCCTTTGTAAATACACCACTTTTTGGGCCTCATTCATTGTATAAGTCCCACTGTATTTTCAAAAACAACGGCGCGATCGTCGCCTTTTTAACAAAACCAATTGGGCCTCTCCTCGAGCTATAAGTCCCATTCCTTTTCAAAAACAAAAACTTTGGGCCTCTAATAGAGTGTAAGACCCAATCCCCTTTTAAACAAAACCATTTTGGTCCTTAGATATTGTATAAGTCCCCCTGCGTTAAAAGAAAAATCTTGCCGCAATCGCCAGCTCAAAAAACAAATAACCCTGGGCCTACCCTCGTGTTATAAGTGTAACACCCCGGTCAGTTTTGTCAGTTTTGCCGTTTTATCTATTTGAGTCGTTTTTGAGTATTTTATTATTATATTATTTTATTTTCGACTTTTATGTGAAAATATGTTATTTTTCATCTTGAATATATTTTATCGGGTTTTGGGAACGTTTGCGAGATATTTGAGTGTAGGGGTATTTTGGGCATTTTGATTTATTTTGATAAGTTATAATAGAATAGAAGAGAGAAAAAAATAGGAGAAAGAAAAAGAAGAGAAAAAGAAAAGAAGAGGAGAAGAGAAGAAAAGAGAGAATTTGAGAAAACTTGGAAATCATTCAACCGACTTTGTAGAACACGATTAAATCGGGTAATGGTGCAAAACTCGATTATACTTTGTTTGTATATGATTATGTGTGTGTGTAGTGGATTGTTTGTTGTGTTTTCATAGTTTCTATTCTAGGTCGATAATGAGAAATCGATGGTTTCACGGTTGAAAATCGGTGTAAACGTAGTAGAATACCTGTTATCATGATAGAGTTATGTTTTGATTGATATGTGCTGGTTTGGACATGTTTTGGGTAGAGAAAATCTCATTTTTGGATGAACTGGTGCGCTGCTGGGTTTTGCTAAAATCGCACGTTCGCACTGCGAATGGCCAGCGAATGGGTGGCGAGCGTTCGCGTGAGGTTCACACTGTGAACTTTGTATTATTTTTCATTCTGCCACTGTTCGCTGGAGGGTTCGCATTGCGAATGGGGTAGCGAGCATTCCTGGATGGTTCGCACTGCAAACATTGGGAATTTTCTAGGCTATTTTGCTTCTGCCATTGTTCGCTGGTACATTCGCACTGCGAATGAAGTAGCGAAGGACTCGCTAGGAGCTTCGCACTACGAACATGACAGTTTATTCCAATTTGTTTTCTCTGTAACTTTTGATCCGTGAGTCGGTTTGAGGTGTGGTTTGATGCGTTAGAAAGCTGGTGAAAGGTACTTTATTATGATGGTTTTGAGATTGTTGGCCGATTAAATTGTGTCGGGAATTAGAAAATGTGTTGTTTTGTTGTTGACTTTTGCCGTTTAATTGGGTGAACTTGATGTGTATGTACAATATGTTGTTGGTGTGGATATTTTATGACTTGTGTGCTGTTGATAAATGTAAGTGCATGAAATACATATGGTGATAATGATTGGTGGCCTTAGGGCAAGAGAATGAAATGTGTGGTAATTGTTGATATATGCATGATTATGGGTGTGTATATGTGTGCATATTAAATGCCATGAGTCATTGTATGCCAAGCATCATGATATGCATTGTTGTGACGTCCTGAGTGACAGATTGATTCCAGAGGGAATCTGCTATAACATCGTGCGCCTTAAAAATAAGAGGACCTAAAGCGATTTTATATATCGTGCGCCTTAAAAATAAGAGGACCTAAAGCGATGGTTATAGACGATCGTGTGCCCATGTGGGGTGTGAGTGATCGGATTGGGCACCTTATACCGAGAGGACCTAAAGCAATCCATAAACGTCGTGCGCCTTATACCAAGAGGACCTAAAGCGACGGGGAACATAGTAGGCCCGACGGGGTGTTACTTGAGTGATCCTCAGTAACGAGCGATGATTCTAGCAGAGTTCCTGAGTGAACTAGTAACCAGAAATATTGGAAGTCAGTACCGCATGGCATGTGCATAGAGTCGTTGTGTCGGTCTCTGTGCATTTGCATAAATCATGGATTAATTGTGCATGGAATTGTGAATGTGACTGATGAGATGGAATATGTGTAATTGTATTGATGATGAGTGTATTGTGTATGATTGATGTGTAGTGGTATTTGATACTTGAGAATTGTACTGTGTTGTGTTATATGTGATTGTGGTGCATTGGTGGTGGAAATATTTTACTTGTGCATTTCTGTGTTAATATATAATTATATGCAACTGTATTATGATTGTTTTTCTCACCCTTCTGCTATTTTATAATGCTCTATGAGGCATTGCAGATTAGATTGCTGGAGGTCTTTTTGTGAAGCTTAGGACTTCATTCTTTTGTCGGTCGGCTCTGATATGTGACACCGGGTAGTTAGGGAGGCCGTTTGTGATTATCTGTATTATGTGTATATATATATATATATATATATATATATATATCTTTTGGCTTGTGCATGTATGGCTTGATGTATGACAAACTTTTTATGATATATATATATATATATATAATATTGAGTTTTTAGATTTTCCGCTTTTATTCTAAAATCTGAAATGTGGGTGTAAGGAACTGAGTTCCTCTATTGATTGCTACCCCACTATTGCATATCTGTATGAGCAGGTGTTGTATGTTTGTTTCAATATAATGTGATTCTCCCCGTCTATGCCATGATAATTTAAATATACTCTGATGAAAATTTGAATTTTCTTTTACTGCTTTATTTGATTGGGGGTATATATTGGGGGTGTTACATTAAGTGGTATCAAAGCCAATTCGTGTCAGTCAGTGCCAGTTCGTGTTAGTCAGTGCCAGTTCGTGTCAGTCAGTGCCAGTCCGTGTCAGTTGTGTCAGTCCTTGTTGGTCTTGGTATTGGATGAGCTGTTTGTTTAACCATAGTTGCTGTTATTGGAAATGAACAGAATATGGCTGGTAGGAATGACGCTGCTTTAGCTGCTGCGATGCAAGCTATGGCTAGTGCTGTGCAGGGTGCACCTAATGATGCAGGTAATGATGAGTTCAGGAAGAACAAACCGCCTGTCTTCAAAGGAAGATATGATCCTGATGGTGCACATATTTGGCTGAAAGAGATTGAAAGGATTTTCTGAGTTATGGATTGTGCTGAGGATCAGAAGGTGAGACTGGGTACTCACATGTTACTGGAAGAAGCTGATGATTGGTGGGTTAGTACATGTCAGGTGTTGGAAGCTGCAGTGGAGGAGATCACTTGGGCTGTGTTTAGCACTGAGTTTTTGAGGAGGTATTTTCCTGAAGATGTAAGGGGAAAGAAGGAAATTGAGTTCTTGGAGTTAAAACAAGGTAATATGTCTGTTGTCGATTATACTGCTAAGTTTGTGGAGCTCGTGCAGTTTTATCCTCATTATGCCGAAGCGACCGCGGAATTTTCTAAGTGTGTAAAGTTTGAGAACGGATTGCGTCCTGAGATAAAGCAGCCAATTGGTTACCAAAGGATTCGGAGGTTTTCTGATTTGGTGGATTATTGTAGGATTTATGAAGAAGATGGTAAGGCTCGTTCTACTCACTACAAGAGTGTGAGCGAGAGGAAAGGGAATCAACAGTTTCGTGGTGGTCCTTATGTAACACCAGCGGATAAAGGTAAGCAAAGGGGTGCTTTTAATCGAAGGTCAGGTGGAGGAGGCATGTCTAATTCTCTGAGATCTTTTAAGTGTGGTGAACTAGGACATCGTCAATTTGAGTGTAGGAAAGATGTGGGGAAGTGTTCTAATTGTGGAGGTGTCGGACATGTTGTAGCTGATTGTAAATGGAAGAATGTGGTTAAGTGTTTTAACTGTGGGGAACCTGGTCATATTAGCACAAAGTGTCCGAAACCGAAGCAGGCTCAATCTGGTGGGAAAGTATTTGCATTAGCGGGAACTCAGACTTCAAGTGCAGATCGTCTGATCGGAGGTGCTTGCTTTATTAATAGTATTCCTTTAGTTGCTATTATTGATACTGGAGTGACTCATTCGTTTATTTCGTCTGAGTACGCGAAGCGTTTGAATCTTGTGTTGTCTTCGATGGGTGGTGAAATGGTTATTGATACTCCAGCAATGGGGTCAGTAACTACTTCATTGGTTTGTCTAAGTTGTCCTTTGACCATTTATGGTAAAGACTTTGAGATGGATTTGGTGTGTTTGCTGTTGGAGGGTTTAGATGTGGTTCTGGGAATGAATTGGTTGCAGTTCAATAGGGTTCATATTGATTGTTATCATAAGCTAGTAAGGTTTCCTTCTCTTGAGGAAGACGAAGACTCGAGTTTCTTATCTACCAAAGAGTTGAAGAGACTTTTGGCAGATGAAGCTCAGTTGTTTGGGTTGTTTGCATCTTTGACTGTGGATAGTCAAGTTTCACTTGATGTGTTTCCTGTTGTGTGTGAATTTCTGGAAGTGTTTCCTGAGGATATTTCGGACTTGCCTCCAGAGAGAGAGGTGAAGTTTTCTATAGATCTAGTTCCTGGTACTAGACCTGTTTCTATGGCACCTTATCGTATGTCGGCGTTTGAGTTGGTTGAGTTAAAGAAACAGTTGAATGAGTTGTTGGAGAATAGGTTTGTGAGACCAAGCATTTCTCCTTTGGGTGCTCCAGTTTTATTGGTGAAAAAGAAAGATGGAAGTATGCGGTTGTGTATCGATTATCGCCAGTTGAATAAGGTGACGATTAAGAATAAGTATCCTCTTCCAAGGATTAATGATCTGATGGATCAGTTGGTTGGTGCGTGTGTGTTTAGTAAGATTGACTTGAGGTCAGGGTATCATCAGATTAGGGTGAAAGAGGAAGATATTCAGAAGACGGCCTTTAGGACACGTTACGGTCATTATGAATATTATGTGATGCCGTTCGGGGTCTCTAATGCGCCAGGTGTGTTTATGGAGTACATGAATCGTATTTTTCACGAGCATTTGGATCGATTTGTTGTTGTGTTTATTGACGACATTTTGATTTATTCTAAGTCTCGGGAGGAGCACGCGGAGCATTTGCGTATTGTTTTGCAGGTTTTGAAAGAAAAGAACCTTTTTGCCAAATTGTCCAAGTGTGAATTCTGGTTGTCGGAAGTGAGTTTTCTTGGGCATGTGATTTCGGGTAATGGTATTTCTGTGGATCCATCTAAAGTAGAAGCAGTTCTACAATGGGAGGCTCCGAGATCTTTTACTGAAATTCGAAGCTTTTTGGGTTTGGCCGGTTATTATCGAAGGTTTATTGAAGGTTTTTCTAAACTAGCACTTCCTTTGACCCACTTGACTTGTAAAGGGCAAGCGTTCATTTGGGATATTCAGTGTGAGGAAAGTTTTAATGAGCTGAAGAGAAGATTGACGACAGCTCCGATTTTGATTTTGCCAAATCCTAATGAACCTTTTGTGGTGTATTGTGATGCTTCTTTGATTAGTCTAGGTGGTGTTCTGATGCAAGAAGGTAAGGTTGTGGCGTATGCTTCAAGGCAATTGAGAGTGCATGAGAAAAATTATCCTACTCATGATCTTGAATTAGCGGCTGTGGTTTTTGTGTTGAAGATTTGGAGGCATTATCTCTACGGTGAAAGGTTCAAAGTCTTTAGTGATCATAAAAGTTTGAAATATTTGTTTCATCAGAAAGAGTTAAATATGAGGCAACGTAGATGGTTGGAATTTTTGAAGGACTACGACTTTGGCTTGAATTACCATCCTGGTAAAGCTAATGTGGTAGCCGATGCTTTGAGCCAGAAATCGTTGCATATGTCCGCTTTAATGGTTAAGGAGTGGGAGCTTTTAGAATCATTTAGAGATTTGAGTTTGGTATGTGAAGTGACGTCGGATAGCATGAGGCTTGGAATGCTAACGATTACTAATGATTTTCTGATGACTGTTAGTGAGAAACAAAAGCTGGACGTGAAATTTGTGGATTTGATGTTGGTGGGAGAAAAAGATGCGAATAGTGATTTTAAAGTGGATATTAATGGTGTTTTGAGATTCCGAGGTAGAATTTGTATTCCGGATGATGCGGAGTTGAAAAAGATAATTTTGGAGGAAGGACACCGGAGTAATTTGAGTATACATCCGGGAGCGAATAAGATGTACCAAGATTTGAAGAAGATTTTCTGGTGGTCTGGATTGAAAAGAGATATGGCTCAGTTTGTTTATGCATGTTTGACTTGTCAGAAATCGAAGGTGGAATATCTGAGGCCTAGTGGTTTGTTGCAACCGTTGGATATTCCTGAGTGGAAGTGGGATAGCATTTCCATGGATTTTGTGACAGGGTTGCCGAATACTCAGCGAGGGCATAATGCTATTTGGGTGGTTGTGGATAGGCTGACTAAATCGGCTCATTTCATTCCGATTGACATCAGTTTTTCTTTGGAGAGGTTGGCAGAGATTTACATCAGTGTGATTGTGAAATTGCATAGGGTTCCATTGAGTATTATTTCGGATCGAGATCCAAGGTTTACCTCGAGATTTTGGGAAGTTTACAGAAGGCGTTGGGTTCTAAATTAAGGTTGAGTTCGGCTTATCATTCGCAGACGGATAGTCAGACGGAGAGAACGATTCAGTCGTTGGAAGATTTGTTGAGGGCGTGTGTTTTGGAACAAGGTGGTGCGTGGGATAGTTATCTTGCGTTGATTGAATTCACGTATAATAACAGTTTTCATTCTTGTATTGGAATGGCACCGTTTGAAGCATTATATGGACGAAGATGTCAGACACCGTTGTGTTGGCACGAATCTGGTGAGAGAACGGTGGTTGGACCGGAGTTGGTACAACAGACTATAGACAAGGTGAAGCTTATTCGAGAGAAAATGAAGGCTTCTCAGAGTAGACAAAAGAGTTATCATGATCGGAGAAGGAAGGATCTTGAATTCCAAGAGGGCGATCATGTATTTTTGAGAGTTACGCCGTTTGTGGGTGTGGGTTGTGCATTGAAATCGAAGAAACTTACTTCTCGGTTTATTGGTCCTTACCAGATATCTGCGAGAGTGGGAGCTGTGGCTTATAGGGTGGCGTTGCCGCCGAATCTGTCGAATTTGCACGATGTGTTCCATGTTTCACAACTTCGGAAGTATGTTCTGGATCCGTCACATGTGATTCCGATGGATGAGGTTGAGGTAAGGGAGAACCATACGGTTGAGGCATTACCAGTTAGGATTTTGGATCGCGAGGTGAAGCGGTTGAGAGGCAAGGATATTGCACTTGTGAAAGTGGCGTGGGGAGGCGCTGTTGAGGGCAATTTGACTTGGGAGTTGGAGAGTCAGATGCGGGAGTCGTATTCAGAGTTGTTCGTCTCAGGTATATTTTCGAGGACGAAAATTTCTAAGTGGAGGAGAGTTGTAACGCCCCGGTCAGTTTTGTCAGTTTTGCCGTTTTATCTATTTGAGTCGTTTTTGAGTATTTTATTATTATATTATTTTATTTTTGACTTTTATGTGAAAATATGTTATTTTTCATCGTGAATATATTTTATCGGGTTTTGGGAACGTTTGCTAGATATTTGAGTGTAGGCGTATTTTGGGCATTTTGATTTATTTTAATAAGTTATAATAGAATAGAAGAGAGAAAAATAGTAGGAGAAAGAAAAAGAAGAGAAAAAGAAAAGAAGAGGAGAAGAGAAGAAAAGAGAGAATTTGAGAAAACTTGGAAATCAATCAACCGACTTTCTAGAACACGATTAAATCGGGTAAGGGTGCAAAACTCGATTATACAATGTTTGTATATGATTATGTGTGTGTGTAGTGGATTGTTTGTTGTGTTTTCATAGTTTCTATTCTAGGTCGATAATGAGAAATCGATGGTTTCACGGTTGAAAATCGGTGTAAACGTAGTAGAATACCTGTTATCATGATAGAGTTATGTTTTGATTGATATATGCTGGTTTGGACATGTTTTGGGTAGAGAAAATCTCATTTTTGGATGAACTGGTGCGCTGCTGGGTTTTGCTGAAATCGCAGGTTCGCACTGCGAATGGCCAGCGAATGGGTGGCGAGCGTTTGCGTGAGGTTCGCACTGCGAACGTTGTATTATTTTTCATTCTGGAGGGTTCGCATTGCGAATGGGGTAGCGAACATTCGCTGGATGGTTCGCACTGCGAACGTTGGGAATTTTCTAGGCTATTTTGCTTCTGCCATTGTTCGCTGGTACATTCGCACTACGAATGAAGTAGCGAAGGACTCGCTAGGAGCTTCGCACTGCGAACATGACAGTTTATTCCAATTTATTTTCTCTGTAACTTTTGATCCGTGAATCGGTTTGAGGTGTGGTTTGATGCGTTAGAAAGCTGGTGAAAGGTACTTTATTATGATGATGGTTTTGAGATTGTTGGCCGATTAAATTGTGTCAAGAATTAGAAAATGTGTTGTTTTGTTGTCGACTTTTGCCATTTAATTGGGTGAACTTGATGTGTATGTACAATATGTTGTTGGTGTGGATATTTTATGACATGTGTGCTGTTGATAGATGTAAGTGCATGAAATACATATGGTGATAATGATTGGTGGCCTTAGGGCAAGAGAATGAAATGTGTGGTAATTGTTGATATATGCATGATTATGGGTGTGTATATGTGTGCATATTAAATGCCATGAGTCATTGTATGCCAAGCATCATGATATGCATTGTTGTGACGTCCTGAGTGACGGATTGATTCCAGAGGGAATCTGCTATAACATCGTGCGCCTTAAAAATAAGAGGACCTAAAGCGATTTTATATATCGTGCGCCTTAAAAATAAGAGGACCTAAAGCGATTGTTATAGACGATCGTGTGCCCATGTGGGGTGTGAGTGATCGGATTGTGCGCCTTATACCGAGAGGACCTAAAGCAATCCATAAACGTCGTGCGCCTTATAACAAGAGGACCTAAAGCGACGGGGAACATAGTAGGCCCGGCGGGGTGTTACTTGAGTGATCCTCAGTAACGAGCGATGATTCTAGCAGAGTTCCTGAGTGAACTAGTAACGAGAAATATTAGAAGTCGGTACCGCATGGCATGTGCATAGAGTCGTTGTGTCGGTCTCTGTGCATTTGCATAAATCATGGATTAATTGTGCATGGAATTGTGAATGTGACTGATGAGATAGAATATGTGTAATTGTATTGATGATGAGTGTATTATGTATGATTGATGTGTAGTGGTATTTGATACTTGAGAATTGTACTGTGTTGTGTTATATGTGATTGTGGTGCATTGGTGGTGGAAATATTTTACTTGTACATTTATGTGTTAATATATAATTATATGCAACTGTATTATGATTGTTTTTCTCACCCTTCTGCTGTTTTATAATGCTCTATGAGGCATTGCAGATTAGATTGCTGGAGGTCTTTTGTGAAGCTTAGGACTTCATTCTTTAGTCGGTCGGCTTTGATATGTGACCCCGGGTAGTTAGGGAGGCCGTTTGTGATTATCTGTATTATGTATATATATATATATATATATATATATATATATATATATATATATATATATATATATATATATATATATATATATATATATCTTTTGGCTTGTGCATGTATGGCTTGATGTATGACAAACTTTTTATGATATATATATATATATATATATATATATATATATATATATATATGATATTCAGTTTTTAGATTTTCCGCTTTTATTCTAAAATCTGAAATGTGGGTGTAAGGAACTGAGTTCCTCTGTTGATTGCTACCCCACTGTTGCATATCTGTATGAGCAGGTGTTGTATGTTTGTTTCAATATAATGTGATTCTCCCCGTCTATGCCATGATAATTTAAATATACTCTGATGAAATTTTGAATTTTCTTTTACTGCTTTATTTGATTGGGTGTATAGATTGGGGGTGTTACAATAAGCCCCATATCTTTTCTTTAAATTTCTTTGGACCTCTAATAGAGTGTAAGACCCAACCCTTTTTGAAACCAAAATGGTGTGGGCCTCACATATTATATAAGTCCCTCTGTACAGTTTTCAAAACAACGGTATGATCATCGTTAAAACTTGGGCCTCTCCTTGAGCTGTAAGCCCCAACAATCTTTTCAAAGCACTTTCTCCTTTGATTTTGAATTCAAATATATGTTGTTATCAAAACTTTCTTTGTTGAACAACTAACAAAACAACATGGAAGCTCTACAACGGGTAAGTGTTTATCCGCTTTCATTTACCGCTTTCATATGTATATAACTGTATTGTGGGGCTACTTCACTATAAGTCTTCTTTCACATCCTTTTATATACTTGTCATATATCCACTATGTAATACTAGTATAGTTATTTAGAGTTTTCCCCGGCAACTACGTCTAGCTCTAGGTAAAGCCTTGTTGGTCACTCTTAAATACAAAAAAAACTAGATCCCCTGTAGGATTCCAGATACAGTCTTCCCTTCTCTTGGGGTTAAACAATATGGAACAAAGAGAAAGGCAGTATTCTCGGTGAACCTTTTCTCAGACTGTCACCCTTAGATATTGTCAAATAAACTCTAACTCCCCAGAGATGATCTTTTCTCCGTGAATGGCATCTCTTGAGTTTCTTCCAAATTTTCAAACTTTCTTGGAATGATCTCTTCTCTGTGAATTGCATTTCTTGAACTTCTCTTGGTTTGGGGACCCACAAGCTTCTTAAAAGCATCCCCGCCTCCTCTTGGGCGTTGTACAAGGACCCTTCAGCTTCTTAAAATTTCTCATGCCTTCTCTAGGGCTTAATACAAGGACCCTGACGACCTCTTAAAGGTATAAGATAGAACTTAGTCATCCTTTGCTAGAGCAGTCTTTCCAGCGTCAAAACTCCGACCATTTTAGGGTTGATACTCATCCCTTAATGCAGGTGCCTCCTCTTGGGCATCATACAAAAGATAAAACTCTAGATTTGGACAGTCTAAACCTCTTGAGTCTCAAAGAAATTCTCAAGTTCCTTTCAAACATAGAAAAAAACACCGATCACCCTGGATCAATCTCTAGCAGAAACCCGGTCTCTCTCATGAGAGTTCCCAACACTTGGACCCGCTGCAGGATCTAAATAATCCTCAACAGTAAGTTAGCCTCCTCTTGGGCTTTCTACAAATGATTCCCCCTAGCAGAGCTAACCTTTTCAGACTCTCTTGTTGAGTCAATCTCCTTTTAGCCTCTGTCTTGGGCTTTGTACAAGACATATAAAACACTCTCTTGTTGAGTATAAAAGACTCACTTGTTGAGTCAATCTCCTTTTAGCCTCTGTCTTGGGCTTTGTACAAGACATATAAAACACTCTCTCGTTGAGTATAAAAGACTCTCTTGTTGAGTCAATCTCCTTTTAGCCTCAATCCCGGGCTTCGTACGAGACAGCAAATCACTCTCTTTTTTAGTATAAAAGACTCTCTTGTTGAGTCAAACAACCTTTAGACTCTCTTGTTGAGTCAATCACCTATTCAACTCTCTTGTTGAGTCAACCTTTTTAGCCTCCATATTGGGCTTTATACAGGACAAATAAAAGTACTCTCTTGTTGAGTCAAACCCTTTCAGCCTCCATCTTGAGCTTTATACAAGATACATTCTCCCCAACGGAGTCAAAATCCCTTCTAGCCGCAATCTTGGGCGTTGTACAAGACAGAAAGAACATTTTCCTCGGAAAAGTCAAACTCCCTGCCTCCTCTTAGGCTTTGTATAAAGAAACCCACGGTTGAGTCAATCAACCTTTTAGCATCAAATTTGTGCCTTGCTCACAACATACAAACATCAACAACTCCTCTTTAGAGATGACAAAACCCTTTAGCTTCACATCTTGGGCTTTGAACATGATATAAACCACCTTTAAATTCATGTCTTGGGCTTTGAACAAGACACCAAAACAACCTTTTTCCTCCCACAGAATAGGAGGAACTACGATCGCTCTGATTTCTCGGTTTCGGGAATACGTAGGCATAAGATTGCAAAAATATTAGCGAGCATACTAATCAAAAACCCAAAATCCAGTACCTCCATACATCAATCAAAAAGCATCAGACCTAACATCTTACCAAAAACCTCGCAAATAGTGTAGACACTGTTTTTAAGCAAATAACCCAAGACAGACCCCCCTTTTTGATATCACCTATAAACCAACAGTTTTGTCTGTTTAACCTCAGTATGCAAGCAGGGTTAATTGGAGACATCTATTTCCCTTCCTTAATCAACTCAACAGGATAAAAAATGAATCGAACTGTAGTACCAAAGCGATAGTGATTCGAAACCACAAAAATTGCGCAACAGAAAAAATGGTGACCACAGTGGGAGGCATTCTTTCTAGCCTCTTTTAGGGTGAAAGCCTTAAATCGCCATATTATGATTTTTGCCTTCTTCCTGCAGTTCTTTATCACTGAACCCTAAGTTGTTGCAGGAAGTGATGTTGGAAATTATGTTGTCAAACTATCTTACCGTCACATCTTGTTCCACAAAGGCTTGCTCTAAGAATTTATGTAGAGCTTCCCTGTGAGCTTCTGAACTAAGCAGAAGAGAGAGTACATAGATTTGAGACGAAGTTTGCAACAATTGGTCCATAATGTTGTACTCGCTTTTCTGGATGAGCTTCAGCATCTCATCGTTGTTCTTTATAAGTTCCGGATTACCAGATTGACTAACTGGTGGGTTAGGAACTCCTGTTTGAGGTTCCTTTTCCTTGGTAGGTTCTCCAACTCCTCTGTTGAAGATCCGACCGCTCCGTGTGACTCGACTGATGTCGGCAATGTTTACGGCGGAGGGTAATGGAGTTTCGTTTCCATTTTCGATGGTTATTGAATCGTACTTGTAAGGGATAGCCTTATCTGATTCGTACGGTATTGGTCCTGGAAGGTAGATAACCACATGAGCTTTTTGATTTCTCTGACCATCATAGGCAACCTCAATTTTTTTGAAGTTAAGGATCCTTCTACTGTCAAGAGAGACTTTTGACTTGTTGAGCAGAGGGATTATGGCACAAACATTCTTGGTTTTTCCATGACTGGAGATTATGACGGCGCTTTTGTTCTGACCAAGGAGATACTCTTGTATCATGTTGATCGGCCCAGAGCTCAAACATGGTCGAATCTCCTTTTGGTTTTACTGTTCTTGGAGAGCTGCTCGCATGAGATAACATCCTTGGTTATCTTTCAAACATATCCTATAGCTCGTAGTTGTGCGGTGGTACTCGGCCACACCCGCTTTGTATGCAGTGCATCTTTACTAGATCTGTTTCTGTTGAGCGGATATCATTACTCTGATGTCTACTAGGATTTCCATCAGTCATGCTAATTCGTTGTGTAGATTCATCCAAGTAAATTGGAAGCCATTAGTGGTCCAACAGATGTTAAAGCGTTCTTTGTACATGTGCACACCCCTGACTGTCTTCGCAGCATTATTCACAGTCTAGATAGTCATGTGAATCTAGAAAACCGAGCCTGACTTGCTTAGAATGTAATTCTATGAGACTGGTATTCATCAGGTGTATGTCAAAAATCTGAACCATATTGACTTGATGGTTATTTTCTTCATGGTAATCCTGGATCCATCTGACGTTGGATGGCCTCTTGAATAAAAGAGCATCCTTGATTGTCTGTTGAGTAGACTAGACAAGAATTATAATCGTGTCGTGGCAGATTATAATACTGACTTTGCCTTGAATTCATCGCCACTAAATTGACGTTCATCGCACGGATGTCGTGGTTCTGTACAGTGTTGGGATGTGCGTGGGCCATGTTTACTTCACGGATCCTGTGATCCTGAATCCAGCCCAGATCCATTTGTTCTTGTAGTGCTGTTTGTTCTACGGAACATCCCTGATTGTTCTTTGAGAAGATATCACACAGGTGATAATTGTGAGACGACACATGACCGCACCCGCTCTGTCTGCAATGCATCCTCACCAGATTAGTTCCTAATAGGAGTACATCGTGAATTTGATAATTGTGGCTAGGCTCTTCCTCTATTAAATTCATTGCAGCCTTCTCATGTTGCGGCAACGGGTTCGTCTGAACATTTGGATTTGTATCTTTGAAAGATAAGACCCCGTTCCTAACAAGCTTCTGTATATCAGACTTGAAGCTGAGACAATTCTCAATGTTATGTCCCGATCCTCCTTGATGGTAAGGGCAAGTTTGATCTACTTTAAACTAAAAAGGTGGATTTTCTGGTACTGTAAGAGGAGTCCTGGTTTGGACATGCCCCTTGGCCAGCAGAAGTGGAAATAGTTCTGCGTACAACATCGGTATAGGGTCGAACCCTGATGGTCATGTTGTACGATTGTTGTTGTTGTACTGGGGACGAGCCTGCTGAAGAGGTTGTTGCGTCCTTCTCTGATACTGTTGTTGACTTGGTTGACTCTGAGCAACCTGAGGTTGATAAGTTGGAGCCAGCGCAGGGTTGATAGTGGGAGTTATCGCCACTACTGGTTGATACCTTCGCCTTTGCCTTCCCTGAGAGATATTACTAATGTCTTGCTCTTTTTTCTTTTGGAAAATACTACCGTATCTCTTAGTACTACTAGATGGCTCTGCATCTTTGACCAATCATCCTTCTCGGACTGCTTCTTCAAGGCGTACTCCCATGTTCACCATTTCAGTGAAGTCACTGGGCGCACTTGCAACCATTCAGTCGTAATAGAATGAGCTCAAGGTTTTTAAGAAGATCTTTGTCATTTCTTTTTCCTCAAGAGAAAGACAGATATGGGCAGTAATTTCACGTCATCTCTGAGCATATTCCTTAAACGTTTCTTTGTCATTCTGCGACATTGCTCTGAGCTGATCTCTATCTTGTGCCATGTCCAAATTGTATTTATACTACTGAACAAAGGCTGCCCCAAGATATCTGAAAGTACTGATCTTGGTGTGGTTTAAACCCATGTACCATTTAAGTGCGGCACCGGTTAAACTGTCTTGGAAGTAATGGATCAGTAGCTGTTGATTTTCTGTCCGAGTTGACTTTTTTTGAGCGTACATCACCAAATGACTTTGTGGGCAAGAGTTGCCTTTGTATTTTTCAAAGTCAGGCACCTTAAATTTGTGTAGGATCTTTACATTAGGGACAGACAGAGGTCAGCGGTGTCCTTTCTGAATAAGTCTTGACTGCAAATGACATGCAGTTCCTTCTGCATTTCCAAGAACTATTCTTGGAACTCATTCATCCTTTCATACACGTCTTCGTTTCCACCAGAAATTGCTTGTGGAATCTGTCCTTCCAGGACAGTGTGTACTACTGGTTGTGGTATAGACATTATAGCAGTGACCCTTGGCGCTTCTATGCCCTAAAGTTTGTAACTCTCAGGTGTTGCTGTTGTAACCCTTGCGTCTTCATTTTCTCGAAGTTTGTAACCTTTAGGTCCGATGGTTCTTGCTATTGTTTCTGGGTCTTCAGTGACCGGTGGGATATATCCCTCAGGGACAAAGTTGAGAGGCATGCCCCAGGGGTACCCTTTAGGCATGTTGTACCGAGGATCATATGTCTCCAATACAGGTGTAAATGTGATCTCCGAGATCACAGTATTTTGTTGTTGCTTCTAAGCTGCTGCTAGGTATTGCATGTCACTGTGAAGTTTTTCCAAACTTTCCTTTAGAGCGTCGATTTCTTCTCTCAGCTCTCTGTTCTCTTCCTCGAGATCGTCCATTTTATTTTGTCAATTGGCCCGAGTATTGTATGAGTGAGACAGTTTGACTCTAGAATCGCGACACATACGTGAGACTCAAAGATAAGAAGATGCGTTTATGTGAGAATGATCGATGATATGCAATGATATATTTTTTAGTTTTTGTTTTAATCAAAAAAGAAACTTCAACAATTAGATTGCAAATATCATACAGGGGAGGGTGGAGACCCCTTTTATTGAATTCGAAAGATTGTTGTATTTTACAAGGAAAAGTACAGTATTTTACAAAGTGTTGTAAGGAAAATGCCTAAGCTCATGGATCCTGATTCCTCTCTGAAGAGATCTCAGATGCCGGTTCTGGTAGTTTCCTTTGCTTTGACCGGGGCTCTTTAGTTATTGTCGGGTCGACAGTGCTTTGCCAAGTGAAAGGAGCGAGCAAATTCTTTCGATCATCCTGACTTTCTATAGCATGTTGTTCTAATATCTCAATCAGAGCATCCTTTTCTTTTAACAGTTCCTGAATCTTGGTACATTCCAAATTAAGGATTTGGTATTTGTTCTTCCAAGAGCTCTTCTCACGTTGAACTTTGTTGAGAGCTACCTGGATTTTTTCCGTATCAGACATGAAATAAAGGACAGATTCCTTTAACGGAAAAACTTCTTGGCGAGGATAAGGCATCCTTAGCTTGAGGGCTCTAGTTTGCACCCAATGGAGATAAGGCTCCAAGGAGGTACAGTTTGGTCTTCCTAGAGACTCTCTTCCTTTCTTGTGAATATGTTTCTAGGCATGCACTATTTCTTTCTTTAGTGCCCTGTCATTTTCCCCTTCCTTGAAGAAAAGACCTTCCAGATGAACATTATGTGGGATATTCTTCATCGGGTATCTGAGTTGACGGCGAGCTAAAATTGGATGATAGTTGATTCCTCCTTTAGTTCCAATGAGGGATACATTAAGGAAATTTCCACATTTGTCGATGATCTCTATCCTTTTGTAAATCCTATTATACCAATCTATGTCAGAGTTGGTAAGGGACATAATCATTTGTAACCAACGTAGAGTACTCTTGTGATCCCAAAAAGCAGCAGACTTGGGTAGATGAGAAATGCCCCATTTGTAGAGTAAGGGTACACAACATGTGATCATTCCTCCACTGTACAAATTCCTCAAGTGTACAGAATGATAAGCATCTGCGAGCAAGGTTGGTACAGGGTTTCCTATAAAAAAATATCTTAACAGTGTTGGTATCAACGAAGTTGTCAATGTTGGGAAAAAGGAATAACCCATATGTGAGCAGAACAAAGACGTCTTTGAAAGCCGTTACGTTTCCTATACTAGCAAAGTACAAAGCCTTTTCCATCAGGAATTTGGCTGGTAAACCCTGGATTCCTCCTTTGGTGGTCATGTGAGTCCTAACTTCTGACTCGTCCAAAGAGATTTCTCTTGCAATGGCCTGATCCTTTGGAATTTCTTCCAGTCCAGAAAATGGATCTTGATCAGTGATAGGTAAATAAATCAGGTGGGAGTACTCTTCTAATGTCGGTTCCAGTTAGTAATCCGGAAATGTGAAGCAGTGATAAACTGGATCGTAGAACTGAATCAGCGTATACAGGATTCCTTCAACTACGTGGACCCTTAACAGGGACAACAACCCTCTGTGCTTACCTCTGAAAGCCTCGGGATTGGTAATCATCCTTGCCAGTTTCCTTAAGTCTTCTAGTTTCGGAACCTTGAAGGTGTACTTGTGCGTCTTTCTTCTACCAAAATCCATAACGCAACCTCTGATATTTGCAATTATTGTTTTAGTTTATTTTTGGAAAAAATATTTTTCTTGTATTTTAAAAAAAAGAGTTTTTTAGATGAATGAATGAATGCAACACACAAAAACATTGAAAAAACATGGGTTCAAGGGTTCAACGTCACGAGCATGAAGTCAAGGCTCTACCCATCCCCAAAGGTTGTACTATTTTGGTCAATTTTTTATACCTGTAGAACAGGTTCCCAGGTTCCCAAAATCATTGACCCCCCTAGGAATACCGACAGTAAGCTGATTCACTCGAGCGAGCTGTAATATCCTAGGATGAATCTCATTTGAGTGTAGTATCGCGTATCAACTATTCCCGATAGTCACCGCACTACCAAATGGTCATATGGTTAATGTCTACTAAATCCCCAGGGTCATGGGTACCACAGTAGGAAAGACAATGCTTTCACGAAAATCGGTCGTTTAACATCGATACTTCTGTACGGGTACCTCGACTGATTCGGTGGGCTACCAAGTTAGCTTGGTAGGGATTCACTCCCTACAAGTGTCACCTGTCTATGCCACCCTTATCTTAATGTTCTCTCAAACTTTCCACATGCGTATCAATCACATTCCCATTGACAGAAAAATTAAACACGGATATCAAGTAGGAATAATAGTAAATATATATTATATAGTATATAGAAAAAAGATAAACAACCTAGACCTATTAGGAGCTTTAATCCTAAAGACTCCCCAACAGAGTCGCCATTTTTCTATAGCGTGCGATTTCTGTTTCCTCATCATCTTTTTCTTCTCCTGTACTTCCACCAGAATCATGTTCAGCATCTTCTTCACCTGCATCACAATTCTCCTCAGCAGCCTTCTCAGCATCACAATTGGATGTAAACAGAGGCTTGCCACTTACTGCAATTAGGTGAAAGAGGAAGTTTACTAGGATAAGAGATGGACTACAGCTTGGATTTTTGAATAAAAAAGTGTGTCACTTAAAGCAGTTATCTGGGATTAGGTTTGTTTGATTGTCTATTTTAATGTGTAATGTACAGAGAAATGTCTTCCTGTAGAGAGAACTCTTGATTTTCTCTGAGGCGATTTTGGTTTTTGTGTGCCTTGATCAAAGCCCAAGGTTGAAGCTAAAAGGTTGACTCAACTATGGAGTTTTATATCTGTCTTGTACAAAGCCCAAGATTGAGGCTGAAAAGAGATTGACTCTTTTAGGGAGATCATTATACAAAGCCTAAGAGGAGGCTTGAAGGAATTGACTATTCTGAGGAAATATTTTGTCTGTCTTGTACAAAGCCCAAGATTGAGGCTAAAAGGTTAATTGACTCAGCTGGAAAATATTTATATGTCTTGTACAAAGCCCAAGATTGAGGCTAACACTGCTGAGGGAAAATCATTATACAAAGCCTAAGAGGAGGCTGATTGTGTTAGACGATGGCTAGGATCTAGAAGGGGAGTTGAATAGATCCCACAATTTATTACACGCTAATGGTGTTCCGAAATTCATTTTAAAAATTTATTGCGGAAGCAACCACTGAATCAACTCGTCTACAACAAACCACTACCGAAAAGATCGGATATTTGAAAAGCCGCTAGGAATGATGCGACGGAAGAGAAAAAACTATGAATCAACAGGAACACAATGTAATCAACCAAATTTTATTTACTTGAAATTGTCCAATCGCCAACGAGATAAAACGACAAACTTTAATCACAATGTGCTTTAGAACTTGCGCTTAATCAATTTATCAAACACTTGGCGTGTGCAGCACACCAAGTGTAAATTTCTAAGTAATGTGAATGTAGAGCTAATTCCATATGCAATCCAAGGGATTGTATCGTTTTTACAAATTACTTTCTCAACTCTATATTACACTATATTAGAAATTTTCGATCAATTGATATTTCACAAGTTTGATTAGTATCAAAACGTAAAAGAGAAGGGAAAAAGAGAACAAACACGATTTGATTAGGCAGTTCCCCAATCATCCTCGCTAAGGGTACCTCTGCCCCTAATTCCAAAATGGAATTGAGATATGTATATATTCAGTTGCAATTGTTTATACAAGAGAAAAACTGAACAATCAAAGCCTTAAACGTCTTTGATGTCGATGCAAAGTCTTCTCTCCCCTTGACTCAAGATGAATCAAGTGCCTCAAATTTGGTTGAACAAATCACTGTCTCACGCTACTAGATTGCAAGAACCCGCAGCTCTTCAATCACCTTCACTCGGTCAATTTCGATCTTCCACAATTCGATCCCAAATCTTTCTTGTACGATCCTCCGATTGTTGCTACTAGACTGAACGAACACTCTGTTCTTCAATCACCTTCGTACGATTGAATCCTTGCAGATAAACTATTTATGCAAAAACCCCCAAAATCACTCGAATTCTTGGAGGACAAAACCTAGGGTTTTATTCAAGAAACACCCACTGATTCTCAACCCAGCACGAAGGATCCACACACCTAAGTCTGAACGTTATCACCTCAAAAATACACAACACTAACAAAAATGGTTATGTGTAGATGTTAGAGAATGTAAGTTTGAAGATGAAGATGAAGAGAAAAATTAGTGCCTATTTCACATTTCTTGTTTTCGATATGAAAAAAAATGAGCCAAACCAACTATGCTAAGAAAAATAACACGAATAACATAATTTTGAACTAAACAACATAGCAGAAAATTGGTGCAAAACAGTGAATAGTCGACCTATGCAGGTGGGAGGGTCTACTTGAGCAAGGCAGTTGACTATACTATGAAGAAAATCCACCTTTGCGTCGATCAGAGTAGGATATGTGTCGACGCATACCTTCCAGTTTTTGACAATCTTAAATGCAGATCGTATGAGTCGACAGGAGGGTCGACGCGAGCACTTCAGCTGCTGACCCTAAGAAATGCAACTTGTCTGGGTCGACCAGAACGGGGTTGTGAGTCGACTCAAACCCTTAAAACATGCAAAAATCGCTATTTTGACATTCCTAAAGGTTTTTAACCACACCTAATGCACATACAACATTGCCAACATGATCAAACACATTTAAAACCACACAATGTGTATTGTATATGATATTCTACATGTGGATTATATATATGCTAGACATGATATGCTATTCTACACATAAATGTTTTGACATCATTAAAGCCGAGTATAGAGACACTTCCCCTCACATACTCCCCCTTTTTGATGATGGCAAAATAGTAGCAAAAGGTCAAGCTTGGGATATCATCCTCCCCCTAACTTCATGCATCCATTGTTGTTTGATCAATCTCAATACCTGTTTTTTCCAGTTTCTTCTCCCCCTTTGACAACATCAAAAAGAGAGAAAGATAAAACATATCAAAGATAGAATATCGAATATGGCATTTTTACATAATTACAACACATAACTATTAACGCACATCCACATAAAATGCTAGTTAATGAGAAGTATAAGAAGATAAATAGAAACATAACAATAAACTTAACAAACCAAGATGCTTAATGAACACAAAATATATTGCAGTACATTGTTACGGAATAGGAAAGCTGGAAAGCAAAAGTACAAGACTACTAAAAGCGAAAACATAACAAAAAGAAACATAATAGAGTCATTAAGAGAAAATGCAAGAAATAAAGCACAATCATATATGATGTGAGATGCAATAAAAAAAATCCTCAAGGTCTCCTCCCCCTAAATTGATGACCTCTTCCGCGGAACTGATGAGTATGAGGTGGTGGTGGAGGTTGCAAGTCCAATTGCCCAGTCAACTCTAACACGGTTTGGTTCAAAATGTTGAGAGATCTGGGCTTAGGGTTTGTTTATAGAGAATTTAGGAAAGAGGAGGAGATGAGAAGAATGATGCAATGACTTGATACAATGAACATGCTATGTTAATGACACTTAAAAGACTCATAAAAAGCATAAAAACAATTAAATGGGTCAAAGAACCGCGCGAAGCCCAAGAATTTTTCGGAATATGTCAGCGAACGGTCGACCACTTGGTCTGTGTGCATCGACGCACACTTGGACATTTTCTACAATCACGAAATACAAAGCTTTGAGTCGACCAAAGGGTCGACCTGAGCATCCCAGCCCCTAGACGTGAACAAATCCAATAATGGTGAGTCGACCGGAGTCATATTTAGGTCGACTCAAACAGTGAAATAATGCAAAAATCATGTAAATGTGTAATTTAGGCAACAATGTTGAATAAATAAGAAGCCAACATAAACATCAAACATTTAAATGGATAAAATATGCTTGAATGTGCAATAAACATCATTTTTAACACTTAACATGGTACATTTACTTAAGAGAAACTCATGAAGAGGAATGATATTACCTTAATCATGATTGACGATTAGTGCCCTCACTTATAGCTCAATAATTCTTTGTATTGTTAGTCAAAAGCGTCAACAAGCATATATATATATATATATATATATATATGTGGAGAGCCAATATATTTATGAGTTCTTATGCACGATCCGAGATGTCGAGAACGTCTAGTTCCCTATGGATGTGAAAGAAAGGCTCTGTAGCTAGTGGTTTTGTAAAGATGTCAGCAAGGTGATTTTTAGTATCCACATGCTCAAAGACCACATCACCTTTCTCTACATGATCCCTAAGGAATTGATGACGTATTTCGACATGCTTGGTGCGTGAATGCAATACGGGGTTCTTAGTTAGGTTAATAGCACTAGTGTTGTCGCATAGAATAGGAATACACTCAAGTTTTAAATTGAAATCGAGCAATTATTGCTTAAGCCATAGGACTTGAGCACAACAACTGCCGGCGGCAACGTATTCCACCTCGGCTGTTGACAAGGCAATGGAAACTTGTTTCTTGCTATGCCAACTCACCAAGGAATTTGCGAAAAAATGACACGTGCCACTAGTGGTTTTCCTATCCGATTTGCACCCGGCAAAGTCAGAATCAGAATAGCCAACTAAGGAAGAACCACTACCCTTGGAATACCACATCCCATACTTTGGAGTACCTGAGAGGTATCGAAGTATGCACTTAACAACTTTTAAGTGAGATTCCTTGGGACGTGGTTGATACCTCGCACACATGCATACACTGAACATAATATCGGGATGTGATGCGGTAAGATAGAGGAGAGATCCAATCATACCTCTATACTTCTTTACCTCTACATCCTTACCATTTTCGTCACGATCAAGATTAGCACAAGTAGGCATTGGAGTATCAATTGCCTTGCAGTTTACCATGTCAAAACGTTTGAGAAGCTCAAGACAATATTTCGTTTGACTCACAAACGTGCCCTCTTCGAGTTGTTTGATTTACAATTCGAGGAAATAGTTGAGCTCCCCCATCATGCTCATTTCAAACTCCCCATGCATCAAACTAGAAAACTCCTTGACCAAGGTCATGTTAGTAGACCCAAAGATAATATCGTCAACATAAATTTGTACCAAAATTAAATGTTTTCCTTGAAGTTTAATAAAGAGGGTTGTATCAACCTTTCCTCTTGAATACCCTTGATCAAGTAAAAATTTGCTTAGACGTTCATACCAAGCCCTAGGGGTTGTTTAATTCTGTACAAAGAACGTTTAAGTTTGTATACATGATCGGGATATTCATGGGATTCAAAACCCAGAGGTTGGGCTACATAAACCTCTTCATTGATATATCTATTAAGGAAAGCACTTTTAACATCCATCTGAAACAATTTGAAATTTTTAGTGCAAGCATAAGCAAGTAAAAGGCGTATAGCCTCGAGTCGGGCAACCGGCGCATAAGTTTCCTCATTGTCGATTCCTTTCTCTTGGTTATACCCTTGCGCTACAAGCTGCACTTTGTTTTGAGTTATAACTCCATTTTCGTCGAGCTTGTTCCTAAACACCCATCGGGTGCCGATTACTCGATGACCTCACGGAGGGGGGACAAGGTCCCAAACCTCATTTCTCCTGAATTGATTTAGTTCATCTTGCATTGATAAAAACCAATGCTCATCAAGTAACACCTCCTTTTCGTTTTTAGGCTCAACTTACGAAACGAAAGCGGAGTAATAACAGAAGTTACTTAGCTTAGAGCGGGTTGTTACTCCCTTAGAGATGTCACTGAGGATGTTATCGATGGGATGGTCTTTGGAAGACTTCTAAGCTGGAGGAAGGTCATCTTTATTAGAAGGATGATCCTCCTCACTCTTCATAGGTTGGTGATCCTTTTCACCCCAATATGCACTGCTTCAGGCTGATCAATTCCTTTATCAGTGTCCTTGAGTATGTCTTCTGAGGATACACCTGCACCATGAAAAGAACTACCTTCTTCGGCATTTTTCGGATAAGACTCATCAAAAGTAACGTGTACCGACTCTTCAACAATACGTAACCTCTTATTATAAATTCTATATGCTTTACTTGACTGAGAGTATCCAAGAAAAATACCCTCGTCGGCCTTGGCATCAAACTTACCAAGTGTCTCTTTACCATTATTCAACACGAACCATTTTCAACCAAAAACGTGAAGGTGAGAGATATTGGGCTTTCTCCCTTTTAAAAGCTCATACGGTGTCTTGTTTAGAATAGGCCGGATAAGCACCCTATTCAAAACGTAACAAGCCGTACTTATGGCTTCAGCCCAAAAGTATTTTGGAAGTCCACTTTCATTGATCATAGTCCTTCCTAATTCTTTCAAAATTCTATTTTTACTTTCCACAACCCTGTTTTGTTGAGGGGTACGTGGTGTGGAATAATTATGATCAATTCCATGGGATTCACAAAATGCTTCAAACAAATGATTTTCGAACTCACCCCCATGATCACTTCTAATTGACACAATGTTCGTGTTTAACTTGTTTTGAGATAACTTATCAAATCTTTCAAAGGCCAAAAAGGTATCACTCTTGTTTGCTAAAAAAATAGTCCAGCAAAACCGAGAAAAGTCATCGACTATTACAAAACCATAATAGTTACCACCCAGGCTTTTGATCCTAGATGGTCCAAAGAGGTCCATATGCAGGAGCTCAAGGGGTCTCATGGTTGAAACAATGTTTTTAGATTTGAATGAGATCCTTGTTTGCTTCCCCATTTGACAAGCATCACAAAGATGATCCTTTATGAATTTGATTTTGGGCAAACCGATGACTAGGTCTTTAGAGACTAATTTGTTTAGCAAATCAAAATTGATATGCGTCAACCGTCTATGCCACAACCATGAATCTTCATTCATAGTGACTAGACACTTGTCGCCATTCAACGAACCTTATTTAAGTCTAGCATATAGACGTTATTCACCCTCAAGCCCTTAAACACATCCTTTTTGTCACTATCTTCAGTTATGCAACAATATTTTGAAAAGGATACTTTATAATTCTTGTCACATAGTTGACTAATGCTTAAAAGGTTATGTTTAAGGCCTTCCACAAGAAGCACATCAGATATAGTAGTAGATGAGGGGTTACCTACACGACCTTTGCCAAGAATCTGTCCCTTGTTGTTGTCTCTATAGGTAATAAACCCCTTTCTCTTTGCCACAAAGTCAATCAAAAGAGATATGTCTCCTGTCATATATCTTGAGCAGCCACTATCCAGAACCCATCTTCTTTCGGTGGTCTCAAGACTTTGTACCTACATAGTCAATCAAGGAAAAGTAGGTACCCAATTCTTATTGGGTCCTTTATGGTGAGTGAAACCAGGGTTGCATTTGGGCAACCATTGATAAATGCCTTTTGGAACAAGAAATCTTCTAAAACGACATTTAGCAATAGTATGACCTCGTTTGCAACAGTATAGGCAATTACGGTTCATTTGAGGTTTACCTTTTCTATCTCTATCTCGAATCACATACGTATACCTTTGATACGGATTATTCATACTTTCTCGATAATGTAATCGATCAATAGCAAACGTAACTTTAGGCTTTAGAGCCTTGTCTAATTTGGCCTTGATGGTTCTCACCTCTTTTTTTCCAAATATGACAAGTATCACAGCCCTAATTGAACCATGGAGACTTGTCCTCATCAATCTTAGCTTTTGATGTATCCACCAAGGAGTTTTAAGAGCTTCCATTTCCTTTTCGGAATCAGAAACCTTTTTCTCCAAATATGAAAAAATCTTTTTGTTCGAGGCTAAGCATTGAAAAGCTTCCTTAGCTTCGTGGTGCAACATATCAAAAGCTTTTTGTAATTCTGAATGAGACATACTATTAGAGTGATCGTATTTAGAGTGTTTTACCCCTTTCTTCTTGTTTTGACGAGCCATAAGACATAGATTGATGGATTCACTTTCATCACTTGAGCTGTCATCTTTTTCCGACTCGTTATCATTCTTCCAAGCGATGTATGCTCGTCTAGATTTGTTTGACTTCTTGTGTTGACGACTCTTATCCTTATCCTTGTCTTTGTCTTTCTTAAGTGATGGACAATCTGGCTTGTAGTTCCTGGATTTTCCACAATTGTAACAAGATCCTTTCAACTTGCCACTTTTGTTTCCTTCATTTCTAGACTGCCTTCTAAATTTGACGAGATTTTTATCCGAGTGTTGAATCTCATTCTTTCGAATGTACTTATTGTATCTCTTCACAAATAGCCCCATGTCATCACCCGAGTCATCATCTTCGTCATTGTTGGTTTCATTGTCACTTTGCTCTTGAGATATGGACTTTGAACAAGAAGCCTTAAGAGCAATCGACTTCTTTTCTGTTTCCTTTGTTTTCTCCTTCTTTACACTCTTCTCATGTTTTTCCAAGCTGATGAGCACTTGCGCATGTTCATCGAGTTTGCCAAATAATGTCGAGAGGTCTAAAGTAGCTAGATTATTGGCCGCCTTGATCGCGGTGACCTTCGGCTGCCACTCACTGTTAAGACACCTCAAGATCTTATTAGTAGCAACCTCGTTGGGAACCGGTTTACCAAGTACATGTAATTTGTTGATTATATGAGTGAATCATTTTTGCATGTCCGCAATGGTTTCCCCTTGCTTCATGTAAAAACGATCGAACTCTTGCGTTAATGTGTTGATTCGGGCCATTTACACATCATTAGTGCCTTCGTGGGTTACTTGTAAAGCATCTCACATGGCTTTGGTCGTTTCACAATGAGAGACTCGATAATATTCGTCAACTCCCAAAGAGGAGGTCAAAATATTTTGAGCCTTCCAGTCATAGCTGTACTTTTTCTCATCCTCCTCATTCCATTGTGCTTCGGGCTTGGGAATGACTACACCATTTTCATTGGTCATGGTTATTTGCATAGGACTGTTTAAAATGACATTGCAAACCTTCAGATTAATGGAATTTATATGTACGCGCAAACAATCTTTCCAGTAGCTATAATTCTCGCCTGTAAAAAAACTATATCGAAGCACCAGATAAACCAGACTCTGATACCACTTGTTAGACGATGGCTAGGATCTAGAAGGGGGGTTGAATAGATCCCGCAATTTATTACACGCTAATGGTGTTCCAAAATTGGTTTTAAAAATTTATTGCAGAAGCAACCACTGAATCAACTCGTCTACAATGAACCACTACCGAAAAGATCAGATATGCGAAAAGCCGCTAGGAATGATGCGACGCAAGAAAAAAAACGATGAATCAACAGGAACACAATGTAATCAACCAAATTTTATTTACTTGAAATTTGTCCAATCACCAACGAGATAAAACGACAAACTTTAATCACAATGTGCTTTAGAACTTGCGCTTAATCAATTTATCAAACACTTGGCGTGTGCAGCACACCAAGTGTAAATTCCTAAGTAATGTGAATGTAGAGCTAATTCCAAATGCAATCCAAGGGATTGTATCATTTTTACAAATTACTTTCTCAGATCTATAATACACTATATTAGAAATTTTCGATAAATTGATTTTTCACAAGTTTGATTAATATCAAAACGTAAAAGAGAAGGGAAAGAGAGAACAAACACGATTTGATTAGGCAGTTCCCCAATCATCCTCGCTAAGGGTACCTCTACCCCTAATTCCAAAATGGAATTGAGATATGTATATATTACGGTTGCAATTGTTTATACAAGAGAAAAACTGAACAATCAAACCCTCAAACGTCTTTGATGTCAATGCAAAGTCTTTTCTCCCCTTGATTCAAGATGAATCAAGTGCCTCGAATTTGGTTGAAAAAATCACCGTCTCACGGTACTAGACTGTAAGAACCCGCAACTCTTCAATTACCTTCACTCGGTCAATTTCGATCTTCCACAATTCGATCCCAAATCTTTCTCGTACGATCCTCCGATTGTTGCTACTAGACTGAACGAACACTCTGTTCTTCAATCACCTTCGTACGATTGAATCCTTGTAGATAAACTATTTATGCAAAAACCCCCTAAATCATTCGAATTCTTGGAGGACAAAACCTAGGGTTTTATTCAAGAAACACCCACTGATTCTCAACCCAGCACGAAGGATCCACACACCTAAGTCTGAACGTTATCACCTCAAAAATACACAACACTAACAAAAATGGTTATGTGTAGATGTTAGAGAATGTAAGGTTGAAGATGAAGATGAAGAGAAAAATCAGTGGCTATTTCACGTTTCTTGTTTTCGATATGTAAAAAAATGATCCAAAACAATATATATACTATGCTAAGAAAAATAACAGGAATAACAGAATTTTGAACTAAACAACATAGCAGAAAATTGGTGCAAAACAGCGAACGGTCGACCTATATAGGTGGGAGGGTCGACCCGAGCAAGGCAGTTGACTAAACTACGCAGAAAATCCACCATTGCGTCAACCGGAACAGGATATGCGTTGACGCATACCTTCTAGTTTTTGACAATCTTAAATGCAGATCGTATGAGTCGACCGGAGGGTCGACGTGAGCACTCCAGCTGCTGACCCTAAGAAATGCAACTTGTCTGGGTCGACCAGAACAGGGTTGTGAGTTGACTCAAACCCTTGAAACATGCAATAATCACTATTTTGACATTCCTAATGGTTCTTAACCACACCTAATGCACATACAACATTGCCAACATGATTAAACACATTTAAAACCACACAATGTGCATTGTATATGATATTCTACATGTGGATTCTATATATGCTAGACATGATATGTTATTCTACACATAAATGTTTTGACATCATTAAAACCGAGTATAGAGACAACTTCCCCTCACAGATTGGAGAATTTCTTATATAAAGCCTAAAAGGAGGCTAGCTTCTGCTGAGGATTATTGAGATCTAGAGACAGGTCGAAAGTGGGGAATCAACTCTTGATGAGGATTACAGAAGAGTTAAAATATCAAAGACCATGAGGTTCTGATCTATTAGGGTTGTATTGATAGTGATCTGACCCTAGCTGGGGAACTTAAGATGAAAAGTTAAATATTGAGTTTTAAAACCTTTGAAAGTTTCAACTCTGCTAGAGATTGATTAAGTGATCAGGGTTTTTTCTGTGCTTTTAGGAAACTTGAGGGTTTCTTTGAGATCCAAGAGGAGATAAGACTGTCCAAGCTACTGGTTTGAGGAGGTTAATCTTTGTATGATACCCAAGAGGAGGCTAATGTTTTTTAGGGATGAGAATTAACCCTAAACTGGTCTGATGTTTTGACTCTCTAGAGGATTAAACTAGTAAAAGATGACTAGGTTCTGTCCTATACCTGTAGGAGGTCTTTGGGTCCTTGTACTAAGCCCAAGAGGAGGCTGAGAACTTCTAAGAAGCCTGAGGGTCCTTGTACAAAGCCCAAGAGGAGGCCGGGGATTCTTTTAGGAAGCATGTGGGTCCAAGCCTGAGAAAAGTTCAAGAAAGGTTTCACCGGGAATAATAATTTCTTTAGTGAACAGTTCTAAGGTTTGAACAAATTCAAGAGAGGTTTCACCGGGAATAATCCTCTATGGGGAAATGAATTTCTTGTACAGATATTTCTAGTAGTGACAGTCTTGAGAAAAGTTTCACCGAGAATAATGTCTTTCTCTGTTCCCTATTGTATAAGCCCAAGAGGAGGCAAGACTGTATTTGGAATTTCCTATGGGGAACTAGTTTTGACTGTGTTAAAAAGTAACCACTGGTTTGATCTAATCCTAGACCTAATTGTCGGGGAAAACTCTAAGCAGATATATACAAGCATATACATATGAAATATATAGACAAGTATGTTGAAGAGTATAGTAGGACTTATAGGTGAGCAAGCTTCCAGCATTATAAACATAACTGTATGGTTAGTTATTCAAGAAATTGAAAGAAGTTTTGATACAACTATACATTTGAATCTAAATCAAAAGGGAAAGTTGTTTTAAAGTAAGTTTGGGGCTTATACTCAAGGAGAGGCCCAGATGAAAACAACGATCATACCGTTATTTTGAAATTGTACTAGGGCTTATACAATGATTGAGGCCCAAATATATTTATGTACCAAGGGGTGGGTCTTACACTCTATTAGAGGCCAAAGAGTTTTTTAAAATAAGAGAGAATGGGGCTTACAACTCAGGGAGAGGCCCAGAAATAACAGTGATTGTACCATCGTTTTTAAAAATCGCGTAGGGACTTATACAATGACTGAGGCCCAAAAAAGGGTTTTACAACAAGGGATGGGTATTACACTCTATTATAGGCCCAAAAGTGTTTTAAAAAGAAGAAAAATGGGACTCACAACACAAGGGAAGGCCCAGATGATTTTTTTTGTTTTGAAAACGGCGATCGCGCCGAAATTTAAAACGTATCGGGACTTATACAATGACTGAGGCCCAAATTATTTTTGTACAAAGGGGGTTGGGTCTTACACTCTATTAGAGGCCCAAAAGTTTTGAAAAAGATTTGTAAGGGTGAAAAATAATCAAAACCCTAATTTGATTTTTAAAATGTATTTTAATTGAATAAAATTCAATTAAAATGATCAAAATTATCAAACATGTGTGAAAAACAAGTTGTGATCTTGGATTAATGTTTGAAAAATCATGTTTCATTCATAGAATGATTTGAAAATATTTGAATTTGAAAAATCAAGAGAAAGAAATATTTTTAAATGCTTAAAAACAAATAAAAATATAATTCTTTACAAAAATACCAAATATATGAAAGAAATAATATTTTTGTGAAATTTTTGTAGAATAAAATATTTTAACATTTTTGTAAATTTTTAAAAACAGAACCAATAAAAAATAATTAAAATTGAGAGAGAAATTAATTTTGGAATTAATTAATAAAAACCATGAAAAATATGAAAAATAACAAAATAGGAGAAAATGGAAAAATGGTCTGGGTGGGTATTGAACCCATGACCTCCCAGCCAAACACACACGCGCGCTACCACGGGGGTAGTGATACATCCGTGTATCAAAACCACCCCATATGCATATAAGGGTGACAAGGTTTTAGGCCTGGCCAAGGCGCCTTGGCCTGGCCCTTGCCCAAGGCTGGCCTGATTTTAGGCCTCTTGCATGAATCCTATAACTTCTTCATTTCTCCATGGATTTGGACAAAATTTAGATGGATCCTACCTATAATTTCATGAGGAATCCAATGGTGCTTTTGGAATTTTCTAAAGATGCCTACACTTTAAAACCCGATAGTGGTTTCAAAATAGGCCAAGATTTGCAAGTTCTATGCTATCCTATCATACCAGCAACAATAGCATGATAAATTGGTTTAAACACAACACATATGATATATATGACATGTTCATGATCAATGGACATCAAAGATATGCATATTTTAAGAGTTCAAGTTGTGATGCACTTACCTCTTAAAGCTCCTCGTGCTAACTGTTAAGATCCTTGTGCCAGAAGTAATCCAATGCTTTAGACACTCTTGATTGATCCCTTAGAAGCTTTTAGGATGATCAAAACCAGCTGGAAACCTCAGGAACAAGTATTGGCTCTTTCTTGCAAAAGTGGCAAAAATGACCAAAATGGTAACTTACTCAAATGATGTTACAGTTGAGGGAAACCTGTTGGGACAGTTTGAGGATGATATTTTTAGTGTGTTTGTAGCTTTGTTTGGTTTTGAAAGTGACTGAATCAAGACATGGCTTGTAAAATGCAGAAAAGACAAAATTCAAGGTTTTGGAGGTTGACTTTTTGATTTTGAGGTTGTACGGTATGGATGAAGGTTGGAACACCTCTGTTGCGGTGAGAATCAGATGTCAAGCTATTAATTAACTTGAATCACACATCTTTGAAATTCACCACCTACCTTTGATTTATCCAAAGGAAAGGATAAAGATCGAAAGAAAACCCTAATTGCGCTATTGAAGACACAACTGAGAGATCGGGGGTTCGGGGGTTGGTTATACTAAGGGAAGGTATTAGCACTCTAAGGGAACTGCTAAAGGTAAAGGTAAAGACCTATGGTAAAGACCAAAGTGCTAAAGGTAAACACCTAAGGGTAAAGACCAAGGCTAAAGGTAAAGACCTAATGGTAAAGACCAAGGCTAAAGGTAAAGACCTAATGGTATGTAAACTAAGTATGCTCGCCAAGATGTCACATCTTGTGCCTACGTATCCTGACTAAAGAATCAGAGCAACCGTAGTTCACCTAACTAAAGGTGAGGAACCATTGACTATGGCCAAAGTTCCAAGGGGAATGAGTATGACACTCATATAGAGTTAAAGAACACTCTAAGTCTAATTTAACAAGGGTAAGTGAATACTCATGATGATGAGAATCACATAGAGTTTAAGAACTATATCCTAGTTCTAAGTTATGATGTGAATGGCTCTAATAAGGCCAAGTGGGGAGAAACATCATGATGATGATGCTCACATAGAGTTGAAGAACTCTAGGTAAATCCTAAGTGATAAGGTACATGGCTCTAATGAGGCCAAGGGATTGATCCTAATGAGGATAAGGGATGTCTCTAATGGTGCCAAGATGATAAATGAGCTATCTATGACTTTGAGGTCAATAGAGAGACTTTCCATTGGAAGGAGGGGAACAAAGAGGGTTACTTTGGATGGGAGCTAACAAGCTTCATCACTTGGGGGGAACTTAAAGAAGTTCAAGATAGCGACCATTATTGAAGCAAGATGAAAACATAAGCATGGTAACAATCAAAGCAAAGCATATGAATGTAACAACACTCAAGGTCGAGGCTAACTTAAGGTAACAATAAAAAAAATCTTCACATGGGGATATACAAATCATAGATGTTACAACATCTAAGCAACATGAACTAAGTTCTCATGGTATAAGTTCAAACCTGAAGAAAGTTCAACAAGGAAGAGGTAACAACCAACAAGCTCATAAGCATACATGTGTAACAACAATCATGTAAACATAAACAAAACATGTATCAAAGGTATCATGTGAACAAGTTTGAACATGTGGACAAGTAGATAACAACCATATAGGAGTATTTGGGGCTTAAGCATGCATTTGAAGAGGTGACAACATCATAAGGTTTATACATTCAAAGATTACAATCCAAGACATATAAGCACTTAAAAACCACTTAAACATGGTATCAAAGATTCAAGGCATACATGTGTTCATGCTTGGTCAAACAATTTCATGTCAAAAGGGTAAATGATCTTAACAAGATCTCATGGTATGAACAAGGTATTTGCAAAGATATTCACACATTTAAGCATCATGGCATCAAGGTGAATTAATGACATACAATGTTATAATATTATACAAAGTTCAAACAACATTCATTAGGTTCCAAACAATCAAGGCAAACCAAGGAATCATGGCAAAAGAACCAAAAGAAACAAAGAAGTTTTCATGGAAACCCTAAAAAGATCCTTCACTTTCAACATTTACAAATGTCTCATCAATAATTATTTTGGATAATTTCTTTTCACCATCAAAAAATAAACATTTCAATAAACATTTTGCAAAAAGAATGGATCCTAAAGGATAAAAAATGAACAAGTTAAAGACAAATGAAATCAAGGTACAAACCATAAAGATTTACATAAAATAAGTATTTAAAAAAAAGAAGGGAATGTATCATATAGGTGTTGAACCCACGCCCTTGGAGACTCAACCACAAAAAACTCACCATATGAGCTACGCGCGCAGTGTGACAACATGATGCTAACACACAATAAAATAGTAAGGGAAGCAATAAATCAGAAAATTGTGCAAAAGGGTTGATCCGCGGGATCGAACCCAAGCAAGGCAAGCGAAAGGGAAAGGCATGGAAAGGTTTCTACCACTGGGGTGGCTATTACATCTAAACATATAATGCTTCTGATTATTTTTATTTTAAGAAACAAACCAAATGGACACCTCAGCGCCACGTTGGGCTGGCTGGGTGCCATATCACCATCATCTTCTTTATTCTCTCCCACGCTCGCTCGTGCCCTAGAACAACACCATGGCCAGACCTTCCCTCCACCATATCTCACTCATTACTCCACCAAATCACAAGATGTAAAAAACAAAAATGGAGTATTTTTCACCAGGAACATGAATATGAAATCGGTTTCATCTAACAACAACTATATGATTCACAAAACATCACACAACAATGCAACTCCACAAAGCTTCAATATGTTATAACATGAGATATTCAAAAAACATAAAGCCAGCATTCATTCAGAACAACGAAACACGATACCTAATACATTTTAACAATCAAATGAAGATAGAATAATGCATGAACATGCGAGTTTCAAAGGTTGAAACACCTTACCTCTTGGAGAAAGTCCAAGGCTTCTTTTCAGCTACTACAGATACAAGAAAACACCTTCTTCAGCTTCCTTAAGTCCCTTAGAGCTTGTTAGGATGGCTGGATCAATTGGAAATACACTGGAATACAAGTCATGATCCTTCTTGCAACAATGGAGGTTGAAAATGGCAGATGATGTATAGGATGTTACAGAAATGTTTCAGTGGTATTAATGAGCTTTATGAAGTGTTTAGAGGTGGTTTGCGAGGTTAGTTTATGAAATGCACGAGTGGAATGATCTGGAGCAGTGTTCTTGCAAAATTGCAAGAATGAGTGAGTGAGAGATTTCAGAGAGTATCAACCTTTCTTTAGGGGTGATTCTGGTGTGTTTTGGACTAAGGATTGATCCTCTATTTATAGGAGAATTGAGAGGCTTGAGGTATGGGTAGAAATTGTAACTTGCCAAACTTACCCTTTCTTGCAACTCCCTTCGTGCAAGCTGTATGGTGAGTAAAAGGCATTCCAATACTCTAGAAAATGGTCAGCAATTGGGTTTGTACTGTTGAACTGTATTGACTGGATTTGAACAAGGCTCTATGCTGCAAGAAAATTGGAATGAGCATGCTTCCTTGAAAAAGTTTCTCTCTCATGCATCCACTTGCCTTAACTTGACATAAACTAATATATTTTAAGTTTCCAACTTGTATTTTCGTGGCAGAGGTCCAAGCTACACTAATATTGCCTTTAAACATCAGAATTTTGAGAGTTTTGGTGATTAGGATTGGTTATGCATCATTATGCATATGTTGGTAACTTGGAATTCAAGAAATGAACCTCAAACTTCCTTTCTTCGAATCTCTCAGCTCCCTCAATGGATTGGGGAGTTTTAGTACTTTTTTGAAAGCCCCAAATGTCCTCTATAACTTTCATGTTCTAGATCCAAAGGGATCTTGATGAGAAATGGAGATGAAGTTGGCTGATTTTTAGGGCAAAAGTGGTGAAATTTCACTAAGTCTTTAATTGCCTTGAATTTCTAAGCCTCCTAACTTAAAAACCAAGCCTTTTTTGAATAAGGACCCTCTAATATGTTTTGAAGTTCATGATGAGAGCTTCAATTTGAGTTTGAGTCACAAAAATTAGATGTGTGGTTTGAAAGTTATGACTCTTCAAAGTATGCACAAGGAGTGAATTCTTCCACACCTTAGAAAAATTTAAGAACCAAACCTTGCCCTTTTTGCAAGAAATATTTCAAATGGTGATTTCTCATGCTCTAACACAAGAATCAAGCATGTATTGATGGAATATAGCTTGAATGCTTCATCTTGGGTCAAGGTATCAAAATTCAAAGGTTTGACTTCGTCAGATGAAAATTAGGTCAGATGAATTCCTCAGAGCGATCCTTAATGAATTTATAACTTTGAACTTCTCCAATACTTTAGATGGGTTCCAAGGATATTTATGAACACAATGGTCATGTCCCATGGTTTGGGATCATGCTTTGACCATGAATTAGGGCACATTCGACTTTCTCCTGAAGAAAACCCTAATCTAGGGTCAGATGAACTTTGAGGCTCATTGTACCTGTGATGGGGGGTCAAGCACTCTTGATTTCTTGTTGATTAAGATCTCTTGGATATATGTGAGCTCAATTGGTTGATGAACCAATCAAAGCATTGAATGATCACACCAAGGTCCCTTGTGATTCTTCAGGTTAAAACCCTAATTCCACAACTCTTGATCTGATGGCCTATTCTTGATTTCTCTTGATCCAGTCACAATGAGATCATGGAATATGACTTAAGAGTTTCATGACTAGCTTGTAAGACCTAATGTTTAAACTTTGGAGCCTCAGTTGGCTTTCCTGAACAGATGACTTCAACTACCCATCTCAATCACCTAGTGAACACTGGGGTGGTTGCATGGAGCCACAGGGTGTCTTAGGAGACTTTGAAGCATGTGAGAACTTGGCTTAATGAACTTGCCTTCTTTCTTGTGAAAAACCTAGATTTACACAAAAGAAACAAACTAGAAAGATATGTTGGTTAGTTAACAATGTACAGATGATTGAACCCTAAATTCAAGTGCAAGATGTTATGACATCTAAGGGGTAAAATTTGGGGTATAACAGTTGCCCCTATTTGAATAGCTTTACCAGATGGAGCGAGAGATGATAATCCTCGGGAAATCAAGGTGAAAGGTATTTAAATATATCAAACCAAAAATTTTGCCCTTAGATGGAATGCATATGCTAAGGACGGGCGACAGACATGCAAATGCTGACATGCCGTGAACTTCTAGTATGATGATATGATGTCGTGATGGTGCAAAATGCAGACAAAACAAGACAAACAAAGACAAAGAACAAACACCCACAGGAGAGCCTCAACTGGAGAGGAGTTAGGGTCTAGTATCCACAAGTAAGACTCACTGGGAATGCAGGTCATAACCAAAAAAAGAAACTTACCGGGGAGTGAGTAAGAAGACACTAGGGATAGAAAATAAAAGAGGGGAGCCCCACAGATCCTCACTGGAGATAGAAATCAGAGAGGTAATCCCCACTGGGGAAAGATCCAGGGAGATGAACGACAAGTTCAAATATGACCGGACGACATCAGGGACGACACACTCTTTACTGGGGATGAAACCAGAAAGAAAGCATGATCTCCGCTGGGGATGATTTTGAATAAAAGGAAAGACACCCAAAAACAGATTTCCTGGGAATTTCTTATACTGAAGAGTTCAAACGGGATCTTCAAGAAAAAACCAGGAAGACAGAGATAAACACAAACTCTGCGTACGCCAAATGATGATAATCACTAGGACTTTCAAAGAGAATTGGTAATGACCAATTTCAAAATGCCAATAAAGATTGGACTTAAGATGCTGATTATGATCAGACTTTTTGACAAACGCCAGTGAACACTGGACTTTCACGGGGATGTTGGTAATGACCAAAACCTCTGCTGGGGATAAATTGGGAGAATGCAAAAATGATTAGACCTTGAAAAACATGCCAGTAATCCCTGGACTTTTACGGTACCGATAATGATCGATATTAAAACGCGCAAGTGAAAATTAGACTTGGGATATACAGTTAAGACTGACCAATTAAGATTGGATTTTTGAAACACAAGGGCATACAGTTATGACTGACCAATTAAGATTGGATTTTTGACAATCGCCAGCAATGGCTGGACTTTGGGTACCAAAGAAACAAAGTCTTCAGATGATGCCAGTAAACACTGGACTTTACAATACCAATAATGATTGGATTTAAACAATGCCAGTGAATACTGGACTTCACGATACCGATGGTGATCGATATTAAAACATGCCAGTGAATACTAGACTTTTGACTCAATAATGATGATTGATCTGAACAACAAATGGGACATCACCGGGGTTGCATAGTGATGACTAGACTTCCTGGGGAATATGGATAATAATTAAATTTGACGCACGTAGGTGAAAACTAGACGCGATCAGGGTATGGATAACGATCCACGAACTCAAAAGGATACCTAACCTGAGTAAGTTAAGGTAAAAGGAGGTAAAGATCCACAAGAAAAACACACCCAATGCAAAATGCACGATGATATGGTACGATGCGAATGCTCGAAGATAAGAGACGACTCTGACGAGAGACGACAAGCTGGGGAAAAGGGTAGACGGATAACATATCCACGGCAAGGGGTCACACTGAATCTGAAGAGAACAGCCACTCTAGGGATTGTCGTAACCCAAAATTTGACCTCCCTCTTTTGCCTTTTGCATAAGCATGCGCATTCGCATCGTTAGCATACACATTCGCACTTTTCTCTGTGTGTTTCTTACCGCAGGATATTCAGGTTTTCCAAGCCCGATTAATCATATCCTCACAGGATCATCGCGTCATCAAAGCAAGCACAAAATGAAGGTTTACATACCTATTCATCAAGACAAGAGGTGAAAAACCACAACCGGGACTCCAGTATCATTTCCTGAGCAATTTGGGCAAAAATTGACTGAAGTAACCAGTTAACGCATGGTGAGTAACCAGTTACTCAGTGCAAATCTGCAATTCCTGCTACATTTTTGAGATAGCAACCATGCACTCTCTTTGGTCATTGATCCTACAGTGTTCTAGCAGTGTGTGGAATATTCTAGATTTCTCTAGACATTCCAAGTGCATTTATTCCAATGTTTCACTCTAATTCAAGTGCACCATGTCCCTTTTTTTCCAAGTATATCAACCATTGGATGATGGAGTACATCTTGGGATTGTTACCGAGTTGGTTCTAACTAACCGAGTTAACCACCTTGACTCGGTGAGTCAAGTCCAACTAACTCCTAGCCTAGTTCCAAACCCAAAGCTAATTCCAAACCAAATTCCAAACCATCTCACACTCCAAACCTAAAATCTATATAAACTCACCTTCACCCATTTTCAAGGACCTTCAACCATTTGCTCCATTTCACTCTCAATTCTCCCACATTCCCTCTGAATTTATCTACTACATCTTCATCTTCATCTCAATTCTCTTCCAAAACCTCACCAAAGCTTATTTCTACTTTGAAGGATAATCACTTTTACATCAAAAGTGATTATTTATTAAGCTCAACCTTCATCATTCTTGCAATTACACTTGGATTTCTGGAGTTATTTCAGTTTTTGGATTAATCTTGAGTATTTTGCTACAACTTCCAACGGTTCGAATTCGCATTTTGGAGCTTTATCGTATTTTGCTCGATTTCGACACGATTCGTCTAAAAATTGAAGATTCCTCTGGTTTTCTTTGATTTTCTGCATCAAGAATCCTTTGCAACAATCACCAAGGCACATCTCAGTCTTGTAGGTGGGTGGATATATCTTTTCTCTCTGTTTCGATTGATTTCGCGCGTTTACGTTGTGATTTTGATCATGTTCGGGGATTTACCATGCGATTATTTGATCTTTGATCTTCGTGGTTATTGATTTCAAGTTGTGTTTAACTACCCTTACATGATGTAATTTTCGTGCACAAATTTGTATTTAAGCATGTGGTAGTTTGCATAAGTGAATAGGTGCTGAGAATCACTTTTGAAAAGTTGTTTTTACTTTTTTTTTCACCATTGTTCAGTGGTAACCGGTTAACGTATGGTGGTTAACCGCTTACTCAGTGCAATTTTCCTCAAAAACGCTAATTTTCAAGCAAGTAACCGGTTAACGCATGGTGAGTAACCGGTTACCACTGAACAGAATGGCCATTTTCTTGCATTTTTAAGTGTGTTTGCCATGCTTTCTTCATTTTAACTTCCATTGATTATCATGCTTGATTTTATGGATGTTCTAAATGTCATTTCACTTCTGGTTGAGGCATATTCATGAACCTTCGATGCACATTTTCGATTATTCATTTGTTTCATGTTCTTAGCATTGTATGAACATAATCCTTCTTGCACTATCTTTGTTCACATGATACATGATTTTGTGTGGCACTTTGATGATCATTTGGCACTGCTTTGCACCTTCCATTTCAGTTCACATTAAGTTTATTCTTCATGGATAAACTTAATCTTGTGTAATCAATAATTCACTCCTTTGTGCTTTAATGACTTATCATCCTCTTTAGAAAGTTGTTAGCATATTTCTCCCTTGATTAATTGATCGAAACACGTTTCAATTATTTGATCTTCCCCTTCCTTTCTTTAGGCTTCCTTTAGAGCTTTCTCTCTCGTTCCCCCCGTGGAGTTGGAGTTTCGCGCTGCGCCTTGCATCAGAGCACTGTACAAATTGACGCCGTTATGTTGTCCGTTTCTCTACGCATGAGCACTGTACAACTTGGAGCTGATGTGCTGTCCGGTTCAACTTTCGCATTACACCCTGTGTGTGTTAGGGAAGGGATGAGAAGGGGGAATTCCTACTCTCATTCTGACTACTTCAGGTAGGGGACGAATGACCATGTGCTTGGCTTAGTCATCTCTATCTCTAGGCGGTGATGTGCTTTCTTTCCACAATCGAGTTGATCCTTCATCACTCTTCTCTCTTTGTGATCTCTTTAGATCCTCGATCACTCCTATCTCTTTCAATCTCTCCTTTTGATCAATCACCATCCCTTCTTGGTTAAGATCATTATTCTTGCGCTAACAATCTCCCTTTGTTTCCTTACTCCTTTCTTCTTGTAATCAATCATTGCTTTTTGATTCCCATGAAGAGTCTTAATTCTCTTTCTTTGGTCCTACACAGTTTTCCTGTCACGACCATTTTTTCCCCAGGAGTTCGCAACCTTCTCTTGGTTCTTCTCCTTTGTTTGGTTAATCACTGCCGGTCAGTTATAAAAGCAATTTTACCCGTTTCTTCAGTTAATCACAATCCGTCTGTTAAATCACTAAGCACCTCTTGGGTTAATCACCAATTCTTGGTTAATCACCCATCTCTTCAGTTAACCACAGTCTGTCTGTTAAAATACTGAACCCTTTCGAGTTAATCACCTTCTCTTGGTTAATCACTCGCTGTTCTCTTCGGTTGATCACAGTCCGTCTGTAAACGCCGAATCCCCCGTAGTTGGAAACCTCCTCTTGGTTTGAATACTTGCACCCTTGGGTTAATAACCTTTCTTTGGTTCAAATACCCTTTCTTCGGTTGAGTACTGTTTGTTCAGTCAGTTTACCGAAACCCTTTGGGTCACGACCTTTACTCGGTCCTACACCCGTGCTTCTGGTTAATCACAGTTTTCTCTGTTAAAACCAATGCTTCTCTATTCCCACGGGGTTACAGTCCTTTCTTTCCTCGGTTAACCACTGTTTACCAGTTAATATACCGAGGCCCCTTTAGAGTCAAACGCCTTCTCTCGGTTCAGCACTCTCTATCTTGGTTTATCGCAGTCTGTCTGTTGACACCAACTTCTGTTCCCCGCCAGGGTTCTATTATCTTTTCTTCGGTTAACCACTGCCAGGCAGTTAATATACCGAGTCTCTCTTTTCTCTTGGTTATGACACCATCCCTTTACTCGGATCCCTAGAGGAGTCCTTCGTATTCTCCTTGCTCTTACTTTCTTGGTTTCAACACCAATTCTCTTTGCTATCCCCGGCGGAGTTTCTTTCATTCTTGATTTTGACACCATTCTTTTTCTAGGCTCTTGTACAATCACTCTTACTGTGTGGTCTCCCTCAGTAGAGTTTTCACTCTTGTTCTTGGTTTCGACACCACCTCTTTCATCTCCTTGTTTCTTTCTTGTTTCGTTTTCCCTTCAGTTCCCCGAACTACGGAAGCTCTGATTTTACATTCTTTCGAATGTATGATACGTAGGCATGAGATCGCAATGATCTCGGCGAGCACACTTCCAACTTTCTTCCGTCTTCCTTTTTTCTTTCTTTCTTCTTTGTCCCCTGGTTCCATGAACTACGGCGCTCTGACTTCCTCATTGCACTATGAGGGTACGTAGGCACGAGGACCTTGTTCCTCCGCGAGCACTTTCTTTCCTTCTTTTCTTTTTCCCCTTTCTCTCTCTCTCCTTATTTTAGCTAGAAGCCTTTAGATAGATAACCCATCCAAGCCTAGAAGCAAGCAAAATGGTTCACGTCGAGTAGGACGGATGCGTTAGGTGCTAATACCTTCCTTTCGCATAACCGACCCCCCGTTCCCGTTTCTCTTCCCCTTGGGTTTTATCGATATTTTCCCTGTCCTTTGGGACTAAATAAAGTTCGGTGGCGACTCTGTTGTATCTTTGAGTGTGCGATTCACTCAGGTAGAAACCAGCCATCTTCAGCTGGCGACTCTGCTGGGGACAAGTTGACCTATTGCTGGTCCATCCCTCGAGGGGTCTCGCCTAGTTTTGTTTGCTTTTCTTGCTTGTTTGGGTGTTTATCTTTTGTGCTTTACTCGCTTTACTTGCTTTAGCTTTATGTTTATTTATCGCATTTCTTTACTGCTTTGAATATTCATATGCTGCATATTCTGGATATCTGCTGTTTTCTGCTGTTGTTGGGGCGGGTAGATATTATTGGAGAGAAAGGTCCTAACACCGGGCCTAGTATACCAATAGGCTAGAACGTGGATAGTCGTGAGGCCTGCGTTTTGCATGTTGGGATATCACGAGACCCACATCCCAGATCGTGATTCGTTTGAGAATATCTCTGTCCTGTGAGAATTCACTACGGCGGGGGGTTTTCATCCTGAGTCCTATGGTTTGGGCGACCTTTCTAGGGACCACCTTATTGTGTCTAGATCACACCTATGAGGGGAATGGGTTTTGCAGGAAAACAAGCCACTTCATACCCGTGTTCTCACACACGCCAGATTCCCTCACCGACACATCATATTATATTGCACTGACACAGATTATATGCAGATATCCGGATTGGTCAGATTTGATTATTTGGACAGTGTTGGCTTCTTGTTGTTGTGTTACATATCATTTCATCATGAAAATTAATTTTTGCATGTGCATTTCATCATGTAATTGTTCAGATTTGATTATTCGGACAGTGTTGGCCGTCGTGGCATCTTCAGTTACAAGTTTGTGGAGCCTAAGCTGGGTGTTTTGAGAGGTTTGACATCTTTGTTGGTTGGAGATCACAGAGGGGTTTTCATAGGTACTTATGGTAATCTGTTGACCATCCTCAACACTGAAGTCAACATCACTGCTATTCATACTCTGGTTCAGTTCTACGATCCGCCATATAGGTGCTTCACATTTCAGGATTATCAGCTAGCACCTACACTTGAGGAGTATGCTTATATTCTGGGGGTTGAGATCAAGAAGCAGGTTCCTTATGTTTACACTAGTGGTTGTCCGAAGTTTAATCTTATCGCTGATGCGCTTTGCATTAGTAAGAAAGATGTGGAGCATAATCTCAAGACCAAAGGGAAAGGTATTCGAGGGTTTTCTTCGAAGTTCTTGGTTGACAAGGCTACTACTTTTGCTAAGGATGGAAACTGGAAGGCTTTCAACGCCGTTCTCGCTTTACTGGTATATGGGATTGTCTTGTTTCCGAACATGGAGGATTTCGTAGATCAGGCTGCCATCAGCATTTTCTTGTCCAAGAACCCTGTTCCGATGCTTCTTACTGATACCTACCATTCTATTCATTCTAGGAATGAACAGAAGAAAGGAACCATTATCTGTTGTGCTCCTTTGTTGTACCGATGGTTCATGTCTCACCTTCCACAGAAGGCTCCCTTTGTTGAGAATAAGGATAATCTCAAGTGGTCTCAACGAATCATGTCTCTTACCGCTGATGATATTTCTTGGTATTCTCGAGTCTTCGACGACATTCCGATCATTCTTCATTGTGGGAAATTCTCCAATGTGCCTCTCCTGAGTACAAAGGGTGGAATTAACTACAATCCGAGAATGGCTTTCCGACAGTTGGGATACCCTATGGTTGACAAACCTGATCCTGAGGTAGTGGAAGAGTTCATCTTTCATGAAGGGGTTGATGACATGGGTTTGCTGAAGAGGTTTAGTGCCGCTTGGACTCAGATTCATCTTGAAGGAAGAGCCGATTTGGGTAAGAAGAATTGCGTAGCCAAGGAAGCTTACACACTTTGGGTCAAAGAGCGCGTCAAAGAGAATTTATTGCCATTCTCTCCTGAGCCTTCCATGAATGCCAAGCTTCCTGAACTTGCCATTGTTCCTCCATCTGAAGTCGATCAACTCAAGCTGATTGTTGAGAAGTTGAAGAAGGAGAATGCTGATCTTTGTCTCAACCTTGATAGAGTCACTTCCGAGAAGGATAGCCTACAGATTGAGCTCCATCAGAAGCGCGAGCGTATGCTCAAAGAGGTGGAGGTTGAACAAAACAAGCGTAGGAAGGTGGGTGATGCTTTGAAGAGCACCTACGAGGGACTTGCTTCAAAGAAGAGACAACTCGCCGATGCTCATTATCAGGCCTACAAAGAGGAGCTGAGCTATAACAAGCAACTTGAAGAGCTTCGAGGGGAGTTATCCGAGTTCAAGAGGAAGTGGCAAGGTGAACAAGACTGTGCTAATCAGTTAGCGAAGGACTTTTCCTAATGTCAAGCAGAGCTCGACAAAGTCTTCGGTGAGATTCAGAAGCTGCATGATCAAGCACATCAGAGCCAAGAGCAGACTAGTCAGCTCAACACAGAGAGCACTCACTGGGAGCATTAAAGTCGTCATCTACAGAACCTCCTGGATCAAAAAGAGGCCTTTCTTCAGGACATGCTTCAGGGACCTAACCATTCTTTGCTGCGCAACCTCATGAAGGATGCGAAGTACTGGAATGAAAGGCACGACCGTCTAGCCAGATTTGCTGAGCATATATTGGAGGACCTACCAGGGTTGTTGAGGGATGCATATGCTGATGCATTGCCGTGCTGGCTTCCTTGGGCAGTTTTTCATTTCTTATCTGTGTGTAGGGTGGTATTTGATAGGACCTGTGCGGATTTTGTTGTAGCCAAAAAAGCAGATGTTTGACTTGTATTCGACTTGTACTTCTTTCCTTTATCGATGAATGAATGAAGATGCTTGTTCACTCTATCTTTTATGCCTTTACTTGTATGCTTTATGATTATTGTCAACAAAGATAAGTTTAAGAATTCCTGGAATTTAAAAATTTATTTTTTGCATGCATATCATACATTCATCTGCACACATATGCACGTCCCTTTATCTGAAACTGTTGCTCACTCTTGTCCTCCTTCCTTGTAGCAAGACGACGACTCGACATCGGTACTGTACTCGCTCAAGCAAATCCAGAATCATGACTGACTTCGAAGCTGAGAACGCTGCGTACAAGGAAACTCTGGCACAATTCCAAGGTCGGATGGATCAGTTCCAGACGAACATGGATGTCATTATGGAGCTCCTTCATGCCCAGAGGGACGCCGCTGCTGCTGCCATTGTTGTTGCAACTACTACCGATGCAACTGTTGTCACACCTGTGACTGTTCCTCCTGTTGTTACGGCTACTCCTGCTGTTGTTGTTCCTTCTCCTGCTAGAGTTGAAGTGCCAACTGAGCCAGTGAATCAGCCTACTGTTTAGCCTAGTTTGAACCAGATGCCCGCTGGTTTTCCTTGGGGCATGCCTCCAAATTATACTCCTCAGATTGCAAATAATGGTAGAGCCTTCATGCCATATCAGCCTTTTGTTGCACCCATGCCTAATGGGAATGCTGCCGCCTATCCATGGGCCATGCCTACTCCAGTCCCGCCTCCAGTGATGAATGATGATCTTGAGAATCTTCAGGCTCAAACTCATCAAACTGCCAGATTGGTTGATACTGAAACTCCTGATGAAGAAGAGCATGTGTATAGAGGACCTCCTATTCATGTTTCGATTTTGTCTCAAGTTGCTCAAACTGCTGTTCCGAATGCTCATCCTGGGATGTTCTATCCCGGGGCATCTTCCTCAGCTGCTGGGGTACCTCCTCCGAATTATTCGTATGGTGTTCCGATGGGTCAGAATGCTGGTCAGATGGTTAATCCGGGTTTGGTGTATCCTTCTCAGTTTGCTACTCCGCAAATGAATGCTCCTGCCGCTTCTCAGCTGCCAAATCCTCAGATTCTTGTCAGGCCCACTAATCAGAATAAATCGGTTGACTACAAGTTGTTGGAAGACCGTATCAGAGCTATCGAAGGGTTCACTACTTTTGGTATAGAAGCCAAAGACTTGTGTTTGGTTCCAAATGTTGTGCTACCGCAGAAATTCAAGATACCTGATTTGCCGAAATATAAAGGTTTGAGCTGCCCGCGTAGTCACATCACTATGTATTCCAGGAAGATGGCATCCCATATTGATAATGATGAATTACTAGTTCATTGTTTTCAAGATAGTTTGTCTGGTGCTTCATTGGATTGGTACATGGGCCTGGAGCGCAGCAAAATCCGTACTTGGAGGGATTTGTCGGAAGCGTTCGTGAGACAATACAAGTATAACCTTGATCTGGCGCCAACTAGATTGCAATTACAAAATCAATCCCAATGCTCCACTGAAACATTCAAGGAGTATGCACAAAGATGGCGTGAGATGGCATCTCGTGTGTGACCGGCTCTCTCTGACAGTGAGTTGGTTGACATCTTTATGGGTACATTACAAGGATCCTACTATGAGAAAATGGTGGGTAGTTCTTCATCGAACTTCGCTGATGTTGTGACCATTGGTGAACGGATTGAGAATGGTTTGAAGACTGGAAAGATTCCTAGAACTGCTTCCCAGCAGCCGGCCACTCAGAAGTCTCAGAACAATCATTCCAAGAAAAAGAAAGGTAAAGCCAACGCTGTGAAAGCTCAAGTTTCTCCTCAGTATCAAGCTCCCATGGCTCCCTTGCTGTACTATCCGTATCCGTACATTGCTGCTGCACAGTATCAACAACCTCCATACCAGTATCATCCGCAACAACCAGTTCAGAATGTTTAGAATCAGCCACAGAATCAACAGAACAAAAATCAGCAGAATCAGAACCGTCAGAACAACAACAGTCAAGGATACTGTAAGCGTCCGAATTTTTATAGAATTTTGGTGTCACACACGAAACTATTTCCTTACTTTGTTCACCAAGGGGCAATTGTTCCCAAGCAGATTGTGCCCGCGATTCCTCCATTTGGCCCAAAGCATAACCCAAATGCATCCTGTGCTTATCATGCTGGATACATAGGACATGCAATAGAGGATTGCTTTGTTTTCAAAACCAAGGTCCAGGAACTCATTGATAAAAAAGTCCTGACTTTCGCTGAGGAAGGACCCAACATTCAGAGTAATCCGTTGTCGAATCACGGTGGGCCTGCGGTTAACATGGTTGAGGATAAATCAAGGGCTTAATTGATCATGGATGTTGACGAAGTAAAGACTCCGATGTCTATGGTTTTCAAGAAATTGAAGGAACGTGGGCTGTTGAAGGGTTTGCATGGTAAGTGTCAGATTTGTGACGATAATCCCAACCAGTGTCGAAGACTGAAGGGTTGTGTCCAGATTTTGATGAATCGAGGCGAAGTGAAATTTGCCAAATCTAAACCTGTTGAGGAAGTTGCTGCTATTGAGCCGTTTACCATCATCTATAGGAAGGTTCCAGTTGAATCCCCTAAGCAGAAGAAGGTGCAACCCATCGTGGTTTGTCCGCCGAAGCCGTTTCTGTATCAGAATTCTAAGGAGGTACCTTGGAAGTATGGGTCTACCATGTTTTCTGGAGGTCAAGAGATAAGGTTCTCCGAATCCGAGATCGTGAATGTTACAGCCGGTGGAGGTATGACTCGTAGTGGACGTGTGTTCGCTCCAAAAGTCACTACAAAGCCTGTTCAAGTTCCAACTGTTGTCCATCCCAAGGAAACGCCTGCATCTGCAACCCCTGCTATTCAACAAGGGGCATCTCCTACCGCAGTTCCTGTACCGACTATCCCATCTGAGGATGTTTCAAAGAGCAAAGAGACCCTTGGTGATCAAGAGTTCCTTAAGTTGATCAAGAAAAGTGACTTTAAAATTGTGGATCAGCTGGGTCAGACTCCCTCGAGGATCTCAATTTTATCCTTACTCATGGTTAATCACCTTCTCTTGGTTAATCACTCGCTGTTCTCTTCGGTTGATCATAGTCCGTCTGTAAACGCCGAATCCCACGTAGTTGGAAACCTCCTCTTGGTTTGAATACTTGCACCCTTGGGTTAATAACCTTTCTTTGGTTCAAATACCCTTTCTTCAGTTGAGTACTGTTTGTTCAGTCAGTTTACCGAAACCCTTTGGGTCACGACCTTTACTCGGTCCTACACCCGTGCTTCTGGTTAATCACAGTTTTCTCTGTTAAAACTAATGCTTCTCTATTCCCATGGGGTTGCAGTCCTTTCTTTCCTCGGTTAACCACTATTTACCAGTTAATATACCGAGGCCCCTTTAGAGTCAAACGCCTTCTCTCGGTTCAGCACTCTCTATCTTGGTTTATCGCAGTCTCTCTGTTGACACCAACTTCTGTTCCCCGCCAGGGTTCTATTATCTTTTCTTCGGTTAACCACTGCCAAGCAGTTAATATACCGAGTCTCTTTTTTCTCTTGGTTATGACACCATCCCTTTACTCGGATCCCTAGAGGAGTCCTTCCTATTCTCCTTGCTCTTACTTTCTTAGTTTCGACACCAATTTTCTTTGCTATCCCCAGCGGAGTTTCTTTCATTCTTGATTTTGACACCATTCTTTTTCTAGGCTCTTGTACAATCACTTTTACTGTGTGGTCTCCCTCAGTAGAGTTTTCACTCTTGTTCTTGGTTTCGACACCACCTCTTTCATCTCCTTGTTTCTTTCTTGTTTCGTTTTCCCTTCAGTTCCCCGAACTACGGAAGCTCTGATTTTACATTCTTTCGAATGTATGATACGTAGGCATGAGATCGCAATGATCTCGGCGAGCACACTTCCACCTTTCTTCCGTCTTTCTTCTTTCTTTCTTTCTTCTTTGTTACCTGGTTCCATGAACTACGGCGCTCTGACTTCCTCATTGCACTATGAGGGTACGTAGGCACGAGGACCTTGTTCCTCCGCGAGTACTTTCTTTCCTTCTTTTCTTTTTCCCCTTTCTCTCTCTCCTTATTTTAGCTAGAAGCCTTTAGATAGATAACCCATCCAAGCCTAGAAGCAAGCGAAATGGTTCACGTCGAGTACGACGGATGCGTTAGGTGCTAATACCTTCCTTTCGCATAACCGACCCCTCGTTCCCGTTTCTCTTCCCCTTGGGTTTTATCGATATTTTCCCTGTTCTTTGGGACTAAATAAAGTTTGGTGGCGACTCTGTTGTATCTTTGAGTATATGATTCACTCAGGTAGAAACCAGCCATCTTCAGGGATCAAATAGGGAACATTCTTCTTTTATCTGAGGAGGTAAATATTTTCCCCATTCAACAAACAATCTGTGGAAAATACTGGGAAGAAATCCTTCGTATCGCGGTAGTCAGTCATTACTGAAATATCCAATCCAGGAAACATTGTCAATTTAAATTTGTAACAATGGGGAATCACACACTGGATGATTTAACAATGCTTCCGTCACAACAAGAGTTACTGGGGAAGGCATGTGATTTCACTAAATCATCCCAAGAGCCAGAGTAGATTATGTTTCCATTGTGTTTTGTCAATAGATTTGTTTTTATTTCAAAAATTTCCGCTTTCAAAATCATTATTAATGAATAAGTAAAGTTTGGTATAACAAGAAAATAGTAGAGAAATGATGAATTTCAAACAAAGAATGGTCCAAAATCTGATTTCATTAAAATGATAATTTGCCAATGGCAAAGTTCCATGGAACATTACAATTAGAAAAATGGAAATAGGAAAAAGGTTACATTGTATTTAATAACCACTACTATCCCTAATGATTAAGAGTCCTTTAAAACCTTGCTGCAGATGAGAGCGATGAAGCTTGAACTTCGTCTTGAATTCCTTGGTGTGGGTGACAACCCTTTCTAACTCAGTGAAACACCTTTTGTCCCTAACTTTTTCCTGGACCGCCCTTTCGGGTTTTCAGTCCACCGGGACGCTCTTTTTTTCCTAGGCCACCCTTTCGGGTTTTCAACCTAGCGAGCTCTTTTCTTTTTATTTAATCCCTAACTTTTGCCCGAGTCTCCTTCATAGGTTATGACCCACCGGGATACCCTTTTTTTGCCTAAGTCGCCATTTATGGTTTTCGACTTAGTGGGTTTTTTAGGCGTAATATTTTCTTACTGAGTCAGCATTCACAGGGTGTGAGAGTTGTTCACCATCCATCGTTGTAAGAATTAGGGAACCTTATGAGAACGCTGTTTTTACCACAAATGGGCCTTCATAACTGGGCGCCCATTTTCCACGTACATCCCTTTGAGATGGCAATATCTTTCTGAGTACGAGTTCTCCTTCACGGAATTCATGAACATGAACCTTCTTATCAAATGCCCTTTTCATTTTCCTCTGATACAAATGACCATGACACATGGCAGTCAGTCGTTTCTCATCAATGAGGTTTAGCTGATCATATCTTTCTTGGACCCACTTTGCTTCATCAAGCTTGGTTTCCATCAAGATTCTCAAAGACAGTATCTCTACTTCAATGGGGAGCACTGCGTCCATCCCATATACCAGAGAAAAGGGAGTTTCCCCTGTCAAAGTACGAACCGAAGTTATGTATCCATGCAAGGCAAATGGTAGCATCTCATGTCAATCCTTATAAGTTTTGACCATTTTCTGCAGGATCTTTTTGATGTTTTTGTTGGCAGCTTCGACAACTCCATTCATTTTGGGACGATAAGGTGAAGAATTATGATGTTCAATCTTGAAACTATCACACAACTCCTTCATTGTTTTGTTGTTCAGGTTGGTTCCATTGTCCGTTATGATCCTGTTTGGAATTCCATAACGACAGATTATCTAATTCTTGATAAAACGAGCGACCACTTGCTTGGTCACGTTGGTGTAGGAGGCAACTTCAACCCATTTTGTGAAATAGTCAATGGCCACTAAGATGAACCTATGACCGTTGGAAGCTTTTGGCTCAATAGCCCCAATCATATCAATGCCCCACTGTAATACCCTAATTTTTACCCCTAAGATCCCACATGTCCTTTTGCATTTCATACCACAAACAAGATCACACATTGGTTCCCTCTTCTATAGGATTGTGCCTTGCAGGGATCTTTGGGTTTGTGTGTGTTTGTTAGTTTTTTATTGTTTAATTGTTTATGTTTACTAACCATTAATTAAAATCCAAAAAAATATTTTGTTTTCTTTCACTAACATTTTCAGGGGAAGAATAGGTTAAAAATACCAAAACATCAGATTGTAATTGTGTTTAATTGCTAGTTTTTACTGTTATTTTACTTTAAATTTTGTGCAATTTCAGTTCCATGATCACAAAGTGTTTGTAAAAAGTTTTGAAAGTGGATCATGCTGAATTTTGCACAATTTTCTGCATTCTGGTGCAGAGTAACCGGTTAGCAGATATGCAATAACCGGTTACTCTGTGTTAGTTTTGAAAAAACTGCGCCTATTTTGAACTAAGTAACCGGTTAGCAGATATGCAGTAACCGGTTACTTCGAAATAGAATGCACATTTTGGCTTCTTTTTTGGGCTGTTTTGGTTTTTCTTCCTCCTTCTTCCCCTTTCTTCTTATCTTAGCCTTGAAACACATTGTTGAGATTAATTTCTCTTCAATTTCAATGGACTTTGGATATGGTTAGAGTAATTAAACATTCATTAGATCAAATCTATCTTTAAATGAATTCTTGAATTCATTTGAGGTGCTTTGAATTAGTGATATGTTTTCACACTTAAATCTATCAATTAAAGGTGATTGAACTTGAAGATAAAAGGTTATTGACTTTGTAATTCAATTGGCTTTCTCTTCATCTATTTCCTTTTTTTATTTTGATCGATGAAAGTCTTATGGATCTTATAATTTCTTTGTTGAATTCTTGATCAAGACGAGATCGTTACCTATTTTCTTTTCGTGCGGTATTGCTTTCGGATGACGATCTACATATCGTTCATCTAGGATGCAATAACACAAAGATCTATTGACCGACCTCATTGTAGGGTAATTACTTTGTAAATTACTCGGCGATTGCTTAACATAGCGCAACATTTGTCCCTCTTTATCCAATTCGGAATTTGAACTTTCGTGGTCCGGACCTTGATTGGTCGCGTCAACCCAATGTTGGTTAAACTTTTGTATTAGGTCCATAATCTTTGAAACTTGGCATTGTAGAGGCTTTGGTTCTACCAATCTTCTGTCAAGATCATTAACCTTGGCCTAAGTGCATTGTTTAATCACTATAGTTCAAGACGCGAAACGGAATAATCGGTGAAGGCTTATGGCACTAGAGCCGTGTGCTACTAATTCACTAACTTCTAACTTCTTTATGTTTCCTTCTCGCTCACTATCTCTCTTTTACTTTTATGCAATTTTTCCTTTGTCCATTGGACACATGTTTATGCTTCCGCATATTTTACCTTTGTCCGTTGGACACATGTTTATGCTTCCGCAATTTTTCCTTTGTCCGTTGGACACATGTTTATGTTTATGCCTTTCTTTTGTTAATTTTGGACTCAAAAACATTAATAAAGGATTAAACCACTAAAAGACTTATGCTCTTAATTTTTGGACTATGGCCACTATCCTTTGCATTGGAGGACCGATACTCTTGATTACGGACTTTGGACTTAGAATTAGGATCCTAACCTATGCTTGGGAGTTTGTGATGGAAAACCTTGGATTTTGGATACTTGGAGTCCTCTTTTGAAGACTTATTTTGAATCAAGACCAAATCAAAAAGGGAAAAATGCTTATGCTATGGAGCTTGTCCATGTGGTTAGATCTTTCTTATCCTTAGCTTTTATTTTTATGCACTAGGATAATCTCTTCTTCTCCACCCCTTCTTCAATTTTCAAAATCTCCTCTCTTTTTTCAAAACCTTCTTGTTTTCGAACTTAAAACCGTTTTCATAATAAAACCTTGACTTTGGTCAAGTGATTTTTAAACTTTGTTTTCTTTAATAAATGTCAATCAATGTTAAACATATTTTGGCCATTTCAAAAAGACATAAAAATACATCAAACTCTTTTTTGTGCTTTGTGCACCTTTTCCCTTTAAAACTTTTCATAAGTTTAGACATGATTAACCTCTTTAAGCGGAATTATTCACTTGGAAATGACGACTTGTCTTTACACTTAAAATCAACCAAAACAAACAAATATTTGTTCTTTGTACCACGAACTACGAGGTTTTGATCCTACATTGCACATCGTGGGTACGTAGGCATGAGGCGATAAGTCTCTCCAAACACTAAAATCTAAAAAATAATTCTCCTCTCACCTCCACAATCTCTTTTCAAGCAAACCATTTTTAGACCAAAAAGCATGAATACATCAAAGGGCTCCTATAGAGTGCTATAGATGTATTGGGTGCGTAAAACCTTCCCTTTACATAACCAACCCCCCTTACCCATTTCTCTTTGTCTTTTTAGCCTTTGCTTTTTTATACTTCTTAGGATTTATTCGCTCTTTTTTCCTTTTCCTTTGTGGAATAAATAAAAGCGCGGTGGCGACTTTGTTTTCCTTGAGTTAAGTTAATCAATAGCTTATACTCACGATTTTTACCGCTACAAAAAAGTGGCGACTCTGCTAGAGATATCCTCCCTTGAGGGGTTTAGCCTACTTTGATTTATTTACTGCTTTTTGTCTGATTTGCTTGTTATTTGTTTGTTCTATTTGGGAGTTCCTCTTTGTGCGAGATAGATCCTATACCCGGACCAGAGTGTACTTTGAGATAGGAGGATAGTATAGTCAAGGGAGCTTTGAGGGAGTCGAATCCCGAAAAAGCAGTACTTGGGAATCTATCCACTCAGTGGTTGCCTCTTTGGAATTACTGATGCCGATTGAGCGATCGTGAAGGCATTACTTTTTCCATAGAAGCCTATAACACTGAGGACCATAGTACCCCTTAACCCATCTTAGCCTTTTTAGGACAGTTGCACGGAAGTTATGAGGATGCAAATCCGACTTAGCTGTTACGCGATGCCACACCCAGGTTAGATTCTCTTGAGGATAACTACCAACCTCCGAGCAAATCGGTGCGCTGGTGTGTCTGATAGTGGATTGTGGACCCTGTGCACTCTGTTAGAACCGCTGTTTTCTATAGGTACAATGAAGAAAAAACCTTAGTACACACCTTTGAGGGATTGGTTCCTGTCCTTGGCTCCATGCTCGTGACTTGAAACCTTGACTCGTGTGCTTTGTGTGATCTTGTTTGTGGTTTTTGCATCCATGCATCCATACATTCATCATCTCAGTCGTTTTCAAGGAAAACAACTCAGACTATTGCAAATATGGACAAGGCAAATGTCCCTTTGGCAAAAGTTTTGAATAAAAGTTGTGATACTCATATACTTGATGCTTCCCATGTTTGTAATAATCGGGTTGATTTCCTGAAAACATAAAATATAAAATTTGCATTCATCATTTGCATACATGCAGTTCCCTAAACACAGACTCATTTGTCCTTCTGTCTTTGTACCAGTCAGCCGATTTTTTGGAATTCGTACCAAGTTTGAGGTAGTTACTGAAGGAACATGGAGAGAACAAAAGATGATGATCTCATGTCAGGCTTTACAGTGATGACCAATCTAATGTATGATTCTCCTCTGGACGACAATGTTCCACTAGTGGATGTTCCTACTCGATCCCGACCTATGCAAAATGATCTGGTTGGTCAAGTTATTGAAAAAGATTCTCGGTTTTCGAGGTATATACCAAATCCTAAAAATGTCCACCCTGTGACAGAGATGATTGATCTTAAAGTTGTGGAAATGAAAGAAGGACTACGTGATCTCAGTGACGAATTGAAAATGTTGACAAGACCCAATGCATCTAGTTTTAAGGCTCGTGACTTGTGCCTGGTTCCGGATGTGGTTATTCCTCCGAAGTTCAAAATGCCAGTCTTTGAAATATACAAGGGAGTTAGCTATCCAAGGAACCATTTGACGATGTTCTGTCGAAAGATGACCACTTATATCAACAACGATCTGCTGATGATTTACTGCTTTCAAGAAAGTTTATATGGGGGATCCTTGATGTGGTATACAAAACTGAAAAGGGACTATATTCAGTCTTGGGAAGACCTAGCTGATGCTTTTGTAAAACAATATGACTACAATTTGGACATGGCTCCAGATAGTGATGAATTGATGCGTATGAGTCAGAAGGACAACGAATCATTCAGAGAGTATGCACAAAGGTGGAAAGAATTGGCAGCCCAAGTTTATCCACCACTCTTAGAGAAAGAACTGGCCAAAAATGTTTCTAAGAACTCTGTCAAACTCTTATTATGTCCGGATGGTAGGCGTTGTGCCTCTAGATTTCTCCAAAATTGTGGAAGTCAGAGTAAACACTGAGAACGCATTCAAAAGTGGAAGAATCCAAGATGGTTTGAATGACCAAGCTAGTGAAGAAAATGTTGAAGTTGATGCGATTCAAGATTCTCCTCAGTGCCAGAATCAACATAAACCTCTGAATAATTCAGAAAGAGAGACTCGTCAGTTCGATTCAATTCCAATGACTTACAGCCAATTGTGGTCTTATTTTGCCCGAAACTCGGTGATAACACCCAGAAAGACCAGAGCCATGAAATCTCGTCCTCCTTGGTTCAATCCAAATACCAGTTGTGAGTTTCATGATGGAGTAATGGGGCATCCAATTGATGAGTGCAAGGTTCTCCGGGAAAAGGTTCTAGAGATGATTGACGATGAGGTGCTGACCTTCAAGGAAGGAAGCGCATTTGTGAATGGAACGCCTTTATGCTGATGTTAGTGGAGTGACCCGCAGTGGTCGTGTGTTTTCTTCTGTGTCTCCCAAGAAATTTGATGATGTTCTTTCAAGCTCAAGCTGAGACACTTCCCTCAGATCTTTAGTTCATTTATTGCATTTTCATTTTAATCTTTTATGATTGTTATTGCTTTGTTTGCATGTAGAACTTGTTTGTTTTGAATATTAATCTTAATGCAATGAGTATGTTTATCTTGAAGTGATCCATTCACATTCGCTCGTAATTTGTTTTCTGCATTTGCAATACCAACTTCTTGTTTAAACTCTTGGAGGGAGGATGATGAAGTGAAAATGCAAAATTTCTGGTTGTATGCTTTTGAATAAGACCCTGCTGATGATATACAGACATTGTTTCAAATTCCCAAACACCGGAGATATAAGGAAGATAATCCCTTGTTAACCCCTTTGAGACTTGAAATAGGAGTTTTTTTTCTAAACAAGAAAACCCTCACATTTAACCTTGGAGCTGGTGTAACACCCCAAAATTTTCCCTGTTGTTGTTGCCTAGCTTATGTTTCATTGCATTGCATTTACATCTCATTTCATTTCATATCTCATACAAGTTGCACAGGGCATGCGATCAGTGGTTTTCAGAGCATTAACTATTCAAAGCAGGAGAGCTAAAGCCTAAGGTCTTCAAGCAAGCCTAAACAGTCTCTTATGTCTCATATGATCTCAATTGATCCCATAAGTCATTGGAAGAAGAGAATTCACCAAGAAGTTGGACAGTTCATCATCTCCTAGCAAAAACAGTCCAAATTAGGGTTTGTGATTCAAGCAGTCTCCTGATGAAATTTTGATTCAAACTTGATCTCAATGTTTTCTACATGATATCAAGTATCTAAGGATGGAAGATTGTCCATTGGTTCATTTCAGAAGAGGTTCAATTGGTCCGTTGCTTGAGAATCCAGAAATTGGGGAAAAAGTCAACTGTACAGAAGAAAAGTCAACTCCTGACCTTTTTGGGTCAAATTTATGAAATTCAAGTCACATATGTTCATTGGACAAGATTTGATCAAGAAATGATGGAGGAATCATCAAAAATCAAGAATTGCACCAAGTTTCCATTTTTAGAAATTTAGGGTTTCCAAAAATGGCAAGTTTGGATCATTTTGCACTCCACTTCAAAGCATTTTTTCTCCATGATAAAAGTCTCAAACTTCAGGTCTAAGTTGAGCCAATCAAAGATCACATCTTAAGCTTCAAATCCATAAAAAGATCATCTCCATTGGATCAAAATTGAAGGAGATATGATCAATCAAAGTTGAAGAAAATCAAGGCAAATCTCAAGTCATGGTAAGGTAAATTCCGGCCTCCAGGCCATAATTTCATCAAACAGGTGGTATGCCAAATGTCAAGCCATTTTTCTCCATCAAGAAGTCTTCAAATGAAAAACTTTCCAACATCAAAGTTGTTCATTTCTATCTCCTCTACAACTTTCATGTTTGGAGATTTTTCATTTGATCAAAGGATGAAAAGATATGAGGGATCAAAGATGGGTCGTCAAAACTGAATTTTGCCCTAAGCCTGAGCCAAGTCACACGCGCCTATGATGCAGTTTTGGTTCCTTGTGTTCCAAGCCATTTTCAAGTGTGTTACAAGTCTCTATTGGATTCAACCCAAACATCAAACATGTTCTTTGTTATGTTCTCATTCCATTGTATAAAAATTATTCATTTCCATGCATTGAACATAGAAAAATCATCCTCCAAAGCTCATGGTTTGCACTGCATTTGGATAGTCAAAATAGAATTGTTTTGTCTTGATTCAGCATACCATACATGCATACATTCTCATTCTTTACCTCTTTTGGACCACCATACATCTTACTCATGCGCATACATACATGAGCCATACATGAAAGAGGAAAAGAACAAACTTGTGAGACAAGTCAATGATGCGTCAGTATCATACATCCTCATCATCACCACCATTGGTTCAGCATTAATACCATAACATGTTGTGAGCTCCCCTACACATGATCAGAACACACGAATTCAATCCATTCCCTCTCATTTTCAAAATTTGTTCAGCCACCCTTATTACTTCAGCAACCACATTTAATCATGGTTCTAACCATTAACTATGATGGTTAACCATTAACCAGAGATATAAAAATCAATTCTAACAGAATTCTGAGTTCAGTTCATCATTTTCATCATTTCACAAAAATTTCACTCTCAAAGTTTCTCTGAATTCTCTCTTGCTCGAAGCTTCTCCCACAGTTTTCATTACATTTTCTTCAATCTTTAACATCAAACAATAATGGAGTATTGAAGCATAGTGTGATTCAAGTTCATCATCAAAGTTCAGATTCTCTGTTTGAAGTTTTCAAAGCAATTCATAAGGTTCCAAGCCTTTATTTGGCTCTCTGTGAAGCTCAAGAACTCAAGCATCGCCTCTGGTTTTCTTGCAACCTAAGATTTCTTCAGTTACAGGTTCATATTCTTCAAACTTATTCTTGAGTTTTTCATGTGATTTACATTTGTTTCTAATTGATTTGAAGCTTACTAGAAGCTATTGGTTATCTGGCTAGTTGATAGGCTTATTAAAAGCATAGATTCATTTTTTAGGGCAAAACTTCTTGCATTCGATTCTCTTTGTATGAATGTGATTTGTGAATTTTAAGGCCAGATCCTTGTTGTTCGTGAGCTTAGCTTTCGATTGATGCATGATTTTTGACTTTCTGGAGAGTTCGAAGGTTGCAGGTGGTGGTGCTTCGCCGGAGAAGATGACCGGAGGTCGTTCTCCAGCCGGTGAGGTTTAGTTAGGGTTTTAGAACCAGGTTATATTACATCCATCCGATCATCATCAACCTAAGGCCATTAGCGCGCCAGTGCATTAATGAAAGGCCTCCCCTCACGTGCCTCTCTCTCTCTCTCTCTCATATCTCTGACTTTGACCATTGCATGTGTGCGTGTGTATGTTTGCTATGATGAGCGTGTTATGTGATTCGTTAGATCTGCTTACTTATTTGATCATCCTTTGCTGACTGCATCGTGTGGCTTTGATTGAGTCAACATTTGATTGAGGTTCCATCATAATTGTCATGCATACACGCGTTTGTGGATTGGATTTCAGATTGCTTTTCACACACCTCACTTTGGGCCCATGCGTATTTTGAACTACATAATTACTTTTTCTACACCCCTGCTTTAATTCCTTTTACATTTTATTCTTATTTTTCATATAGTTTTCATTTTCTTTTATTAGAAATACCAAAATGTATTCAAAAATTCTACAAAAATTCACATAGCATCATAATTCATTATAATAATTTTCTACATTTTTTAATTCTTATTTTTGATTTTGCTCATATTTTCATAATTTTCATTTAATTTCTTTTTAAATGGTTTTCTTCATGATACTTGTGCATTCATCAATTTCTTTAACATAGTTCTCTAATGTTAACTGCACTCATTCTTTTTGCCATGTTCAAACAACATCTTAAAGCATCTAAAAACATTTTTCTCATATTTTAAAGTCATTTTATCATGCATTTTGATACTCATCTTTGTGCATTCCTTTGCCTTGCTTCAATGTGACTTTGAGCATTCATTTGAATTAGTTTCTTTTTGAATCTTGACATGAGCTTTTGCAATTTGATTTACTTCTGACTTAGATACTCCGTGATTTAATTTCATAATTTTTACAATTTCATTTCTATTTTTGCCTTGCTTGTTAGTATAGGTAACATTAGTATGTTTTTTCTTAGCTTCAAAAACCTAATTGTTAGGAGGCATTTATGCCATCATAGTAGAACCACTTTGTGCATCATTATAGGTCATATTATACACATTATAGGTCATTTTAGTTATATTATAGGTCAAGTACATTGCATCCTTGTTTGGTTTATGTTTGTGGCTTCAAAATGCATCTGACTTGAAATGTTTGGCCTAAACTTGCTTCTCTTTTCTTCTAATGTTTAACATGAATTATTTGTGAATCATCAATGCCTATTCATCCATCCTCATTGCATCTCATATTTTGTATGCTACTGACCCATAATCATCTCACGCATTCAAATGTCATTCATCTTGCATACTTGTTTATGTTTGATCTATTTCATCTTTCTTTCTTAATTAGTTTCAATGTGATTTGCATATGTATATTGTATGATCAATTCTTACATTTTAATTGCATCCTAAATGTCATTTGGTACTGACTTATAATCCATGTTCATCTATCTTTGAGTTTCAACTTTGACTTGTGTTGCAAGTTATTTCTTTTCTTTAAGTGAAACTTGTTTCTTTTCTTCTTACTTCTTCTTCATCTAATTTCTTCTACTTGAATATTCTTTTTTCATGATTTTTATGCTTGTTCATAGACATTATAGGACATTCAAATATGATGTTTAATTCTGACTTGCTTTCATTTGCGTTTATTTTCATGTTCTTTTTCAACTTTGACTTGTGTTACAAGTTTCTTCCTTTCTTACTTGAACTTGAGCATTGTTTGCTTCTATTTGCTTTATCTTCTTAAATCATTTCACTCATGCTTTGTATGTTCATTCATTGACACCCATGAGCATTATAATATGACATTCAATTCTGATTTTGACATTTCTTCATGCATTCATTCATGTTTGTATGCCATACACATTCATACTTCATCCATGATTCATAACTTGAGCTTGTGTGAATCTTTGGCACCTTTCTTGACATAGTTTGATCCCATTAGGTACTTTAAATTTAATTGAACCTCATTAGGCTTGCTACTGACTTTAGAAGTCATTTAACACTTAGGATCCCTTCTCTTTAGACTTAGGCTTTGTTTGATTCATAATTTCATTTCATGAGATGTTTGGTGCTTACTTATTTGATTCATAATTTCATTTCATGAGATGTTTGGTGCTTACTTGGGTGATTTCTTTCACTTATGCTTTCATATTCAATTGTTTAGCTAACCTTTTCATGTAGGGGCTAATGGTAAGTTGAGGGTGTGGATGTGCATCCACATACACCTTCCTTCATCTCTTTAAAGCTTTCTCTTTTGCATTTGTGATAAGAATTTCTCTGCTTTCTTTGTGCAACTTCTTTCTTCTCCTTTTTGGTTCATAACTCATCTTCTACTTTAGAAGTGAGTTGTGATACCTCTTGCTCTCTTCTTCTTTTCTTTAGGATTAGAGTTCTTCAAACCACACTAACCCTTAGGATCTCCAAGCATGACAACTCTTAGGATTATTAGTCTCCCTTTAGATTTTTTCCTTTCTCAATCTTTGAGTCTCTCTTTTGCTCATCTTAAAACAAAAGCAAAAAACACTTAATAAAGGATTAACGCGTATTGCACGTGAGCCTAGAGCACGGGAAATAGAAGGAGGGGAGTTTCTCTCCGCCTTTCTAGAATGTTTAGCATACGTCCTGTTAGGACGACCATGCGATGCATTCGATCTTATGCAATAGACTTGAATGCAATACGTGTTACTAACACAAAAATGATCAAAACACTTCTTCTTAAAAGACAAAAACAAACAAACAATTCTCCTCTCATATCTTTCATTCCTTTCATAAATGATTCGTCATGTCCGTTCTACCGCATACAGGTAACGCCTAAGTCTCCCTACAGCGAGCTGCAACACCTAACTGCTAGAATGCGCACTCTGACGTTTCCATTAAAAAACTCAAACAAAGCAACCCTTGTTGAGACAAACTACATTTTCTTTGATTCTTCTTTCTCGTCCGATGGAGGATACGTAGGCACGAGATACGATATCTCGACGAGCAACCTTTCCCCGTAGTCCGTCGAACTACGTTGACTCTGACTTTCCCATTGCACTGAGGGAATACATAGGCCTAGGACAACGATAGTGTCCTATCGAGTCACTTATTTCTCCTCTTTCTTTTCTCTTCTGCCTTTCATTTCCAGTTCTCCAGTTAGCAGTTGATTTCCAGTTCTTTACACCCTTTGATCGAGACAACAAGCTTGGATCCCATCGAGTACGATGGACGCGTGGGGGTACTAACACCTTCCTCTCGCGTAAACGACTCCCTTACCCATTTCTCTCAGTCGTGAGACCATGCTTTTCCTTCCCTCAGGTTTACACAGTGTTTCCTTTCCCTCTCTTGGGATAAATACACATTGCTGGCGACTCTGTTTCCGCGCCACTTTCGCGTTTGTACTTGGATGAAAATCCCGGGAGCGACAGCTGGCGACTCTGCTGGGGATCAGGTTCCCAATGCGAGTCAATCCTAGCGCTTGTTTATTTTTATTTCATTGGGTGTTTACTTTGATGCTATTTTTACTGTTTTACAGCTTTACTGTACATTACTGTATTTACCGCATTTACTGCATCATGTCATTATATACTGGATTGTGATGTGCTGTTGTTTTCTGTTTGGTGGGCAGGGTGTTCTGAGAGATAAGCCCACTACCCAGGCTTGAGCATACACATAGGTTTTAGAGTGGATAGTCATGACGCTTGCATGGTGGTGACCATGTATTGTTGTTCATGAGACCCACAACCAGACGAGGTTCTATCAGGAGCTATCTGCTACTGTATGTTTATACAGGCCAATAGTTATTCTCTTGAGGAACTGTCGACTCTGGTGACCATTCCCAAGGACTCAGTTGCGGAACTCCTCCCGAGTTATGATAATGGCAGACCAGAAATGTAAACCCATTACATATTCTTGATCCGAGGACCTAATTCTGGGAACTCGCTGTAGGATATCCCTTTTGAAAGATAATCAGTGGAGGCACTCCTCGATTGGCGATAGTACTGTACCCCGAGGGATGAATGTACTATTGTTTCTCGACCTCAGTGCCAGAAGCAGAGGACCTTTCTTTTTGGAGAATCAGTTGAGGCCTCCTCGATTGATGATGATGCCAAACCAGAAATGGTGAACGTATCATCATTTCTCGACCTGAGAGCCCGGGATACTGAGGATCCTAGTACCCACATGTGAGAGGGGCGGGTTGTTTATAGTTTTGCAGGTAACCGTAACCTTCATCATACCTGGTATTCTGGTTCTCTTATTAGTGCAGACTTATTAGCCTGGTATTCTAGTATTCTGGTTATTCGGATATTCTGGTATTCCGGTATTCTCTTCAGAGCAGACCTTTGAACTTATCCATTTCGTAACACAGTAGTACAGAGCTTTATGGAAGCCTTGATCCTATGACTGTTGCATCTGCATCATCATTTTCACATACATGTTATGTATTTCCAAGGGATATTAACTTTGAGACTTGCTGCTGAGCATTTCCATCCTTTCTTGTGGATATTCTGTACAAAACTTGAATCAAAGCATAATGATTCCTTGGAAATATTCGAACATGGTATTTTGCATTGCATTCTCATACTCATATGCATAACAGGTGTTCCAAAGCAGATTTTTCATTCTAACTTGGTATTATCTTCAGGACAGCCAGCTTGACCTACCACCACTACTCGACCTGCGATAATCAGAGGATAGCCATGGAACAACTCTGTGCAGAAGTGATTGAAATGAAGATTCAGATGAGGGTGTTTGGGGAAGATATGCAGGCTATGTCCCAGGATCAGAAACTGCTAAGAGAGGAAGTAAATCAGATGAGGACTCAGATGGGTCTGGTTATGGAAATCTTGAATAAGGTGTTAAAAAAGGAAAAAGATCATGTGCCCACTTCCACAAAAGAGGTCTTTACTTCTCCCATCTCTTTGGGGTTTGCTCTAGGTCATGGATTGCTTCGTGAATCCCCTCCGCAAACTAAAGTTTCAGAGCTCTCTCATAAGCAATCACTTCCTGCTCCTCAAGAGGATCCTAAGCCAGAGGGGCCTAAGAGGAAGTTTAATCCCATTCCAATTCCGTATGCACAGTTGCTTTCTTATTTGCTCGAGCTCAAACTGGTTGAACGTGTTAGTTTGGGGCCTCTTCCCACAAAGCTTCCTCTGGGACCTAATGCTAATGCTAGATGTGAATTCCACTCTGGGGCACCTGGTCACAATGTTGAGAATTGTACAAGGTTCAAACATAAAGTCCAAGAGCTCATTGATTCAGAGGCAATCAAGTTTACATCAGTTGGCACTGGTAAACAAGGTGACTTTACTCCCATTGTTGCAAAGGAATTGGGGACTCCCTCCTTTTCCAAAGGATCCACCTCGCGTCAGGGATCTCTTCCACAACCCTATGTTACAGAAAATCTACGTCAGCAACCCTTGTTTAGGCCTCGTGTGGAAAGGAAAATACAGGAGCAGATTGGGCACCCGAATCAGCATCGGCAGCAGAATTATCAACAACAAGGGCAACTCAGACCCAGACGACCCAAGAGGATATTTGATCCTATTCCTATTCCTTACATTCATTTGTTGGCTCGCTTGCTCAAAAGCTCTCTGATTCAGCTGAGGAATGCCATGCCAGTGCCATACCGTATTCCTCCGGACTATGACATGAATGCTAGCTGTGAGTTCCATTTAGGAACGTTTGGGCACACACTTGATAACTGTAATGCGTTCCAGCACAAGGTGCAAGATTTGATTGACTCAAAGGTCATTACCCCAGATGGTACCCCCACGAGATGAAGCTTCTTTATCAGAGTGAGCACTCGAGGCTGCGAAGGCCGTCATCAGAAGCAATAAGTCCAGACGGAGTCAAATCTCCTCAACAATGGCAATCATCAGCTTCCTTTACTGCATTTTCATATGTAGCTTTCATTTGTTTGTTTAAACACTGTCTACATATAAAAACTTGTTTGTGTGTTGAATGATACTTTTAACGCAATGAATGTGTTGTTCCTGAAGTACTTTACTTTTATGCACTCATATCATGTTTATATGCACTGCAATACCAATTTTCTTGCCTAAACTCTTGAGGGAGGATGTTGAGGGAAAAACGCAAAATCTTTGGTTGTGTGCTTTCGGATAAAACCCTGTTGAGGATGTACAGGCATTGTTTCAATCCCTAAACACTAGAGATATAAGGGAGATAGACCCTCGTTAACCCCTTTGAGCCTTGAAGTAGGAGTTTCTTTCGTACGAAAAAACCCTCACATTTAACCCAGGGGCAGGGTAGGCGTCAGTTAATTTGACCAATCGTTCAAATTTCAAAAGGAGTGTGCATCTGAGGATCCATTACCTTCTATTCCACCGTCAAGAGGTCAAGAGATGTGAAAACATAATGGTTATCCATCAACAATCAAAGAGTGAGGCAGTCACAACCCTTTCAACAAAGTCAAGACAAGCCAGTGTCACACGATTTGTTCCGAAAAAAAAAGAATAAAAAAAATAGAAAAAATCCTGCTAAGTCGAAACTTGAAAACAAGCGACTTAGGCAAAAGTAAGGGCATCCCGCTAGACTTCAAAATCTAAAGATTCAAAAGAATCAGTTCAGGCAAAAATTAGGGATAAAAAAAACAAAAGGATTACAAAAGAAAATACTCGAGCAAGAATAAAGTCGTGTGACTACGAACAAAAGACAAAGGGGTGACTGTCACTCCAAAGCCTCATTAGGTGTCAAACCATCAGATGCATGGGTTCCTTAAAGATCACAAAATCTTTTTGAGAGGTGAACGCTTGTGCAAATTAGCTGAATGTAGGACTGGAGAACATCACGAAGAGTGGGTGGGCACCAATAAACTTTGAGCCATAAACCATTTTTCTCAAAACCGTGAACCAGGCCACGTTACAACCCTTAAAAGTCCTAATTGAAACAGGGTTATTTCGAAAGTGTACTACCAAGAGATAGCGTTCCTGACTCCTGTGAGTTGTGCTAAAAAATTTTTGTTGGTATTGCATGTGCATTGCATTCTTTCATTCAAAAATTAATGTCGTATCCTAACCCGTGATCCTCTCACAAAGGGTTTGCGACATCTTTTCAGTAAAACTTCAAGATTAACATGTGTGTTGCATTAGAATTTTCATTCTCAGAATAAAACATTTTCTGCTTGCATACATTTGTTTGACATCAAAAGAAGTTTACATATGGAAATTCAGTCCAGAAGCTTAATCTTGCCGAGTTAAGAATCCTGAAACTCTCGAAGGACAGCCACATCCAGTGTTACTTCCTCAGGAAACTTTGTTGAGCGGGAGCTTTCCCAACAAGTTGTGTTAAGACGTAGCCGATCTGGGGCAATCACGTCGAATCATATCTTTAAGGTGTAGCCAATCTGAGCCAATCATGTCGAGAAATCTCTTCAGAGTTCAGTTAAACTGGGGAAATCACTTTGAGATTCAAATCTCTCCAAAGGCATGTATTCTGGGTCTTCCTTCGAAGATCAGTAGTCAGGGGAAAAACCACTTCAAGGTTCATACTGGGGCATGTCATCCCAAGAGCATGAGAAGTTAGTCCATCCAGACGACTGATCAGCCTATCCAGGGTTCAGAGTATTAGGGCAGAATATCTCACGGTGATATGAGATTGTTCATGAATCTTCTCGAGGCGAATTCCTCTGTAGACCATACAGTCTGAGGCAGTTACTTCGAGATCCGACGAATCTCTCAAAGAGTTTGAAGACATTGAGGCATTTTGGATGTCAAGTCTTCTGTAAAATCCTCTTGAGACAATTTCTTTTGGTGGACCATGTTGGTCTAGGGCAAGTGGAAAATTGTAAAAAACTGTTGTTCACGCATATGCAGTCAATCAGCCAAAAGGCTTGAAACAAAGGAGCATTCCAACCCAAGGCATTTATGGTCCCCTGTCTTCAGCAGGCTTCATTAATCATGTTCCCAGTAAGAGATGCATCCAAACCTTTCTCCCCAACAAGTGGTGGTTCAAAGTTGGATTTTTTCAGTTGCAGAAGTCATATCCAGCACTGAGCATATGTGCATATCTTTTGCTTGCAGGTAGCAGCCTCGTATTTGGCTCAAAAGCAAGATTGAAGCAGTTTTAAAAACACGAGAGCATGGACCGTTTCTTCCAAACGAGTAATCACTTATCCCTATGCAGAATACTGGGGCAATCATGTTCAGGAAAGGGTTCACATGTTACCCTTTTGTCACAACTTTTACTGATTGAGTCCATCATTCGGCCGACGGTCGCTCATGATGATTCGATATAGACAAGTTAATTTCCACTGGGTATAATTGTATCTTATTAGGTCGATTCTCCCATTCAGTACTTCCAACAGCTACAAGCTTTTCTGTGTCGATAATAGTGGCTGATTCCCCAGCTGAGTCAGAAGGCTGATTATCCCTAGCAAAGGATCTTGGGTTTAATAGATCCCCAAGCATAGTTTTAATGACTCTTTTTCCTCAGCAGAACGTCATTCAGAAAGTTCTCATCCCCAACGAAGTTCCATGAGCAGAATAATCTCTCTCTAGGGCAGAGTCATTCCAGTGGAAACTTCTTCAACCGGATCATCACACCTCAGTGTATCTGCTAGCCAATTTATTTTTGGCAACTTGTGGTAAGCATTATCCCCGGCAGAAGGGTTAATCCCCATGGAGCAATTGAAGGATCGAACAATGATCTTTTCCCCGAGAAGTTGGATTCCTCATCCAGAGTCTCTTTTGCATTTGCATATAGTTTGCATAGCATTTTCTAAAAGCATAACATTCCATTGATATGGAGCATTACGACAAAACTCAAACATGTGCATACGAAACATAAGCCAGGTTCAACCATTTACCTGCAAGCCAGAGCAATCCACAGACAAAACATTGTCGTGCAACCCCAGCAAAGCTTACTACAACACTTGATCGTACAATGTTAATTTAATACCCGTCCGTATTGACCTTTGACACTCGTCCGTGTCCTTTCAGCACTCGTCTGAGTTTGAACTCTTAATTCAATACCCGTCCGTATTGACCTTTGACACTCGTCTGTGTCCTTTCAGCACTCGTCCGTGTTTGAACTCTTATTTCAATACCCGTCCGTATTGACCTTTGACACTCGTCCGTGTCCTTTCAACACTCATCTGTGTTTGAACTCTTATTTCAATACCCGTCCATATTGACCTGTGACACTCGTCCGTGTCCTTTCAGCACCCGTTCGTGTCTGAACTTTTTAGCCAATACTCGTCCATATTGACTTTTGAGATACTCGTCCGTATCTTATTAATCATCGTCCGATACTCGTCTGTATTGTCGACTTGGTCATTCGTCGTGTCCTTTTTATGATTGTCTGATGCTCGTCTGTATCGTTGACCCGAACACTTGTGTGTGTTCCCTTCTTAATCAACATCCGATACTCGTCCGTATCGTCGACTTGGTCACTCGTCATGTCCTTTTGATGATTGTCCTATGCTCGTCCGTATCGTTGACCCGAACACTTGTGTGTGTTCCTTTCTTAATTATCGTCTGATACTCGTCTGTATCGTCGACTTGGTCACTCGTCGTGTTCCTTTGATGATTGTCTGATGCTCGTCCGCATCGTTGACCTAAACACCCGTCCGTGTTTCTTTCCATACTCGTCCGTATGGTCATTGATAATCATCCGTATCCCTATTTCGACACACGTCGTATCAATCTATGCAGTTATTTGCTGATATTTCCAAAAGGGTTTATATCCCTTTTCTTCTTCATTCAGCGTGCAAAATTTCTGGTTGTTTTGGTATTCAATCACAATTCACCTTGAGTGTATGAATAGCCGTTGCTTTCATCCTTCTCAGGTTAACAGATGATTGAATAGGGGCAACTGTAACACCCCAAAATTTGCCCTCTTGTTGTTGCCTAGCTTATGTTTCATTGCATTGCATTTACATCTCATTTCATTTCATATCTCATACAAGTTGCACAGGGCATGTGATTAGTGGTTTTTAGAGCATTAACTATTCAAAGCAGGAGAGCTAAAGCCTAAGGTCTTCAAGCAAGCCTCAACAGTCTCTTATGTCTCATATGATCTCAATTGATCCCATAAGTCATTGGAAGAAGAGAATTCACCAAGAAGTTGGACAGTTCATCATCTCCTAGCAAAAACAGTCCAAATTAGGGTTTGTGATTCAAGCAGTCTCCTGATGAAATTTTGATTCAAACTTGATCTCAATGTTTTCTACATGATATCAAGTATCTAAGGATGGAAGATTGTCCATTGGTTCATTTCAGAAGAGGTTCAATTGGTCCGTTGCTTGAGAATCCAGAAATTGGGGAAAAAGTCAACTGTACAGAAGAAAAGTCAACTCCTGACCTTTTTGGGTCAAATTTATGAAATTCAAGTCACATATGTTCATTGGACAAGATTTGATCAAGAAATGATGGAGGAATCATCAAAAATCAAGAATTGCACCAAGTTTCCATTTTTAGAAATTTAGGGTTTCCAAAAATGGCAAGTTTGGATCATTTTGCACTCCACTTCAAAGCATTTTTTCTCCATGATAAAAGTCTCAAACTTCAGGTCTAAGTTGAGCCAATCAAAGATCACATCTTAAGCTTCAAATCCATAAAAAGATCATCTCCATTGGATCAAAATTGAAGGAGATATGATCAATCAAAGTTGAAGAAAATCAAGGCAAATCTCAAGTCATGGTAAGGTAAATTCCGGCCTCCAGGCCATAATTTCATCAAACAGGTGGTATGCCAAATGTCAAGCCATTTTTCTCCATCAAGAAGTCTTCAAATGAAAAACTTTCCAACATCAAAGTTGTTCATTTCTATCTCCTCTACAACTTTCATGTTTGGAGATTTTTCATTTGATCAAAGGATGAAAAGACATGAGGGATCAAAGATGGGTCGTCAAAACTGAATTTTGCCCTAAGCCTGAGCCAAGTCACACGCGCCTATGATGCAGTTTTGGTTCCTTGTGTTCCAAGCCATTTTCAAGTGTGTTACAAGTCTCTATTGGATTCAAACCAAACATCAAACATGTTCTTTGTTGTGTTCTTATTCCATTGTATAAAAAATTATTCATTTCCATGCATTGAACATAGAAAAATCATCCTCCAAAGTTCATGGTTTTCACTGCATTTGGATAGTCAAAATTGAATTGTTTTGTCTTGATTCAGCATACCATACATGCATACATTCTCATTCTTTACCTCTTTTGGACCAACATACATCTTACTCATGCGCATACATACATGAGCCATACATGAAAGAGGAAAAAAACAAACTTGTGAGACAAGTCAATGATGCGTCAGTATCATACATCCTCATCATCACCACCATTGGTTCAGCATCAATACCATAACATGTTGTGAGCTCCCCTACACATGATCAAAACACACGAATTTAATCCATTCCCTCTCATTTTCAAAATTGGTTCAGCCACCCTTATTACTTCAGCCACCACATTTAATCATGGTTTTAACCATCAACTATGATGGTTAACCATTAACCAGAGATATAAAAAGCAATTCTAACAGAATTCTGAGTTCAGTTCATCATTTTCATCATTTCACAAAAATTTCACTCTCAAAGTTTCTCTGAATTCTCTCTTGCTCGAACCTTCTCCCACAGTTTTTATTACATTTTCTTCAATCTTTAACATCAAACAATAATGGAGTATTGAAGCATAGTGTGATTCAAGTTCATAATCAAAGTTCAGATTCTCTGTTTGAAGTTTTCAAAGCAATTCACAAGGTTCCAAGCCTTTATTTGGCTCTCTGTGAAGCTCAAGAACTCAAGCATCACCTCTGGTTTTCTTGCAACCTAAGATTTCTTCAGTTACAGGTTCATATTCTTCAAACTTATTCTTGAGTTTTTCATGCGATTTACATTTGTTTCTAATTGATTTGAAGCTTACTAGAAGCTATTGGTTATCTGGCTAGTTGATAGGCTTATTAAAAGCATAGATTCATTTTTTAGGGCAAAACTTCTTGCATTCGATTCTCTTTGTATGAATGTGATTTGTGAATTTTAAGGCCAGATCCTTGTTGTGCGTGAGCTTAGCTTTCGATTGATGCATGATTTTTGAATTTCTGGAGAGTTCGAAGGTTGCAGGTGGTGGTGCTTCGCCGGAGAAGATGACCGGAGGTCCTTCTCTGGCCGGTAAGGTTCAGTTAGGGTTTTAGAACCAGGTTATATTACATCCGTCCGATCATCATCATCCTAAGGCCATTAGCGTGCCAGCGCATTAATGAAAGGCCTCCCCCTCACGTGCCTCTCTCTCTCTCTCTCTCTCTCTCATATCTCTGACTTTGACCATTGCATGTGTGCGTGTGTATGTTTGCTATGATGCGCGTGTTGTGTAATTCGTTAGATCTGCTTACTTATTTGATCATCCTTTGCTGACTGCATCGTGTGGCTTTGATTGAGTCAACATTTGACTGAGGTTCCATCATAATTGTCATGCATACACGCGTTTGTGGACTGGATTTCAGATTGCTTTTCACACACCTCACTTTGGGCCCAGGCGTATTTTGAACTATATAATTACTTTTTCTACACCCCTGCTTTAATTCCTTTTACATTTTATTCTTATTTTTCATATAGTTTTCATTTTCTTTTATTAGAAATACCAAAATGCATTAAAAAATTCTACAAAAATTCACATAGCATCATAATTCATTATAATAATTTTCTACATTTTTTAATTCTTATTTTAATTGATTTTGCTCATATTTTCATAATTTTCATTTAATTTCATTTTAAATGGTTTTCTTCATGATACTTGTGCATTCATTAATTTCTTTAACATAGTTCTCTAATGTTTTTGCACTCATTCTTTTTGCCATGTTCAAAAAACATCTTAAATCATCTAAAAACATTTTTCTCATATTTTAAAGTCATTTTATCATGCATTTTGATACTCATCTTTGTACATTCCTTTGCCTTGCTTCAATGTGACTTTGAGCATTCATTTGAATTATTTTCTTTTTGAATCTTGACATGAGCTTCTGCAATTTGATTTACTTCTGACTTAGATACTCCTTGATTTAATTTCATAATTTTTACAAGTTCATTTCTATTTTTTCCTTGCTTGTTAGTATAGGTAACATTAGTGTGTTCTTTTCTTAGCTTCAAAAACCTAATTGTTAGGAGGCATTTATGCCATCATAGTAGAACCACTCTGTGCATCATTATAGGTCATCTTATGCACATTATAGGTCATTTTAGTTGTATTATAGGTCATGTACATTGCATCCTTGTTTGGTTTATGTTTGTGGCTTCAAAATACATCTTACTTGAAATGTTTGGCCTAAACTTGCTTCTCTTTTCTTCTAATGTTTAACATGAATTGTTTGTGAATCATCAATGCCTATTCATGCATCCTCATTGCATTTCATATTTTGTATGCTACTGACCCATAATCATCTCATGCATTCAAATGAGATTCATCTTGCATACTTGTTTATGTTTGATCTATTTCATCTTTCTTTCTTAATTAGTTTCAATGTGATTTGCATATGCATATTGTATGATCAATTCTTACATTTTAATTGCATCCTAAATGTCATTTGGTACTGACCTATAATCCATGTTCATCTATCTTTGAGTTTCAACTTTGACTTGTGTTGCAAGTTATTTCTTTTCTTTAAGTGAAACTTGTTTCTTTTCTTCTTACTTCTTCTTCATCTAATTTCTTCTACTTGAATATTCTTTTTTCATGATTTGTATGCTTGTTCGTAGACATTCTAGGACATTCAAATATGATGTTTAATTCTGACTTGCATTCATTTGCATTTATTTTCATGTTCTTTTTCAACTTTGACTTGTGTTACAAGTTTCTTCCTTTCTTACTTGAACTTGAGCATTGTTTGCTTCTATTTGCTTTATCTTCTTAAATCATTTCACTCATGCTTTGTATGTTCATTCATTGACACCCATGAGCATTATAATATGACATTCAATTCTGATTTTGACATTTCTTCATGCATTCATTCATGTTTGTATGCCATACACATTCATACTTCATCCATGATTCATAACTTGAGCTTGTGTGAATCTTTGGCACATTTCTTGACATAGTTTGATCCCATTAGGTACCTTAACTTTAATTGAACCTCATTAGGCATGCTACTGACTTTAGAAGTCATTTAACACTTAGGATCCCTTCTCTTTAGACTTAGGCTTTGTTTGATTCATAATTTCATTTCATGAGATGTTTGGTGCTTACTTATTTGATTCATAATTTCATTTCATGAGATGTTTGGTGCTTACTTGGGTGATTTCTTTCACTTATTCTTTCATATTCAATTGTTTAGCTAACCTTTTCATGTATGGGCTAATGGTAAATTGAGGGTGTGGATGTGCATCCACATACACCTTCTTCCTTCATCTCTTTAAAGCTTTCTCTTTTGCATTTGTGATAAGCATTTCTATGCTTTCTTTGTGCAACTTCTTTCTTCTCCTTTTTGGTTCATAACTCATCTTCTACTTTAGAAGTGAGTTGTGATACCTCTTGCTCTCTTCTTCTTTTCTTTAGGAATAAAGTTCTTCAAACCACACTAACCCTTAGGATCTCCAAGCATGACAACTCTTAGGATTATTAGTCTCCCTTTTGACTTTTGCCTTTCTCAATCTTTGAGTCTCTCTTTTTCTCATCTTAAAACAAAAGCAAAAAACACTTAATAAAGGATTAACGCGTATTGCATGTGAGCCTAGAGCACGGGAAATGGAAGGAGGGGAGTTTCTCTCCGCCTTTCTAGAATGTTTAGCATACGTCCTGTTAGGACGACCATGCGATTCATTCGATCTTATGCAATAGACTTGAATGCAATACGTGTTACTAACACAAAAATGATCAAAACACTTCTTAAAAGACAAAAACAAACAAACAATTCTCCTCTCATCTCTTTCATTCCTTTCATAAAGGATTCGTCATGTCCGTTCTACCGCAAACAGGTAACGCCTAAGTCTCCCTACAGCGAGCTGCAACACCTAACTGCTAGAATGCGCACTCTGACGTTTCCATTAAAAACACAAACAAAGCAACCCTTGTTGAGCCGAACTACGTTTGCTCTGATTCTTCTTTCTCATCCGATTGAGGATACGTAGGCACGAGATGCGATATCTCGACGAGCAACCTTTCCCCGTAGTCCGTCGAACTACGTTGACTCTGACTTTCCCATTGTACTGAGGGAATACGTAGGCCTAGGACAACGATAGTGTCCTATCGAGTCACTTCTTTCTCCTCTCCCTTTTCTCCTCTGCCTTTCATTTCCAGTTCTCCAGTTAGCCGTTGATTTCCAGTTCTTTACACCCTTTGATCAAGACAACAAGCGTGGATCCCATCGAGTACGATGGACGCGTGGGGGTGCTAACACCTTCCTCTCGCGTAACCGACTCCCTTACCTGTTTTTCTCGGTCGTGAGACCATGTTTTTCCTTCCCTCAGGTTTATGCAGTGTTTCCTTTCCCTCTCTTGGGATAAATACACATTGTTGGCGACTCTGTTTCCGCGCCACTTTCGCGTTTGTACTTGGATGAAAATCCCGAGAGCGACAGCTGGGTAGTCTTCAGTTAATTTGACCAAGTGTCCAAATTTCAAGAGGAGTGTGCATCTAAGGAAACCACAATGGTTAATCCTCATTACAAATGGAAGAGGCATTCACAACCTTTCAAACAAGTCAAATAAGACAATGTCATATGATTTGTTTAAAAAAAAGAATGAATAAAAAAAGAGCCCGCTAAGTCAAAAACTTGAAAATAAGTGACTTAGGAAAAAATTGGGGCATCCCGCTGGACATCAAAGTTTCAAAAAAAAAGCAGTCCAGGTAAAAGTTAGGGAAAAATAAAAAGAATGAAAATGTGAAAAGCAAGTATAAAAGAAAAATTCTCATCAAAAGAGCAAATCTTTGTGTGACTACCAAGTAGAATGACAAAAAGGGTGACTGTTATCCCCGAATAACCTCATTGGTTCTTAAACCATTAGTTTCAGTAATCTTTTTAAAGATGAACTTTTGTGTCAATTAGCTGAAAATAGGACTGAAGAACATCACGGAGAATGGGTGGGTACAAATAATTTTGAGCCTAAAAATCTTTTTTTTTTCTTCTGAAAACCGTGAACCAGGCCAAGTTATAACCCTCAAAAGACCTAATTGAAGCAGGGTTTATTTTGAAAGTGTACTTCAATTGAGAGAGCGTTCCTGACTCCCATGAGTTATACTCAAAGATCTCTGTTGGTATTGCATATGTATTCAAAAATAAATGTCGTATCTTAATTAGTGATTCGTTCATAAGGTTTTGCAACATCTTTTCAATAAAAAATTCAAGATAACATGTTTGTTGCATTAGAATTATCATTCTCAGAATTAACATTTTCTGCTTGCATACATTTGTTTGACATCATGGAAGTTTACATTTGAGCATCAGTGATGAGCTTAATCTTTTGAGGCCTGAAGCTCTGATGAGTAATTGGCAAATTATTTCAAGGACGATCCTATCCCGGGCCATGTTGCCTGAAGGCTTTGTTGAATATTAGTATGTTTGTTTTCCTAGTTGATGCTTTCACATGGGGCAAAGTTTGAAGACTCTATTGATCAAAGACTGTGCCAAGTTTAGTTAATCTGGGGCAGTTACGTCGAGATTCGTTGAATCTCTCCAAGAGTTTGAAGACAGTGGGACAAATTATCTCAAGTCGTTATGGTACAAAGTTTCCTTTTGGTGTAAAATCCTTTGTAGACCATGCAGTCTGGGGCAAAAGTTAAATGGTGAATTCAACGCACATAAGCAAATTTGTTCTTGTGGATGTAATCAAGTTGTTAACCAGATGATGGATTATTGTAAGGTGTTGGACTCTTGAAATCCATTATTCCCCAATTGAGCGCCAATTTGGGTATTTCCCGTCCAATTACTATTTTGGGTATTCCTCCGGCTAAGTCTTGATTCAGATTTCCCCAGCTGAGTATGATTTTATTCTCCAGCCAGGTTATGATCAAGCATTTTTGAAGCTTTGGGGTGATGTTTCCCCTTGATGTGGAATCCTCGCACAGAGTTTTACCTCTCATTGTGATTTCTTTGATCACTCCCCAAGCCAAGAGTAATGTTGACTTCTTATTCCCCCAATTGGTTGATATCCCCATTAGGGTTTGCTTTGTGTGTACTCCTTGATAAGATCTCTTTTGGTATCTCTATCTTGTTGAGATTAGCCAAATATTCAGCTGAGTTGTGGTGTTTATTCATCCTCTTTTCATCCGTGTGTCTGTTTTGTCAGCATATTCATACTCATACGCATTGCATATGCATTCTTTTGTTGTGCATAGCATGTTGTTGTTGCATTGTGCATTTTGCATTTTTGGTGCTTCTCGGCTCTCTGGTGTTGTTATCCTCCACAAAGTGTGTGTGTGTGTGTGTGTCCTCTCTCCAATAGAGTGTCGACCCTAAGCAGAAAGCATTTATCCTTTCTAATTCCCCACTGAGTTTATTCCTCGTGGAAATTTTTGCTTTAGTTTTCCTTTCCAGTTCATTATCTGGATGGGACCAATCCCCAATTGAGTTATTTCCTCCTTGGGATGAGTCTTGTTTGACCGTTTCTCTCCAGTTTGTACCTGGATTGAACTTTGGTCTCCGGCGGTGACTACTTTGAAGCTTTCTAGGTTATGTAACCTAGATGATTGGGAGTGAATTTATTTTGCACCTTCGAAAATTTTGTATTACTCAGCAGATGATTTGTTTGTGATTACCATCAAAAGATGATGATTTTATTTTTCCAGCAGGGTTGTGACAACACTCTTTTGGAATTTATTACGTGACAACAGATGGTTGTCTCTTTATTTGAGAAGTATGTTGCGTGATCTAACTTGCCCATATCTCCTGTGAAGATCCCTGGTAGAGTTATTGATTCCTAGTTCCTATCAAATCTCGGCAGAAGATTTCCAATTGACCTCGGCAGAAGGTATTTTCTTTCCAAGAATCTCGTCAGTAGATTTCTTGGATATTTTCAAAAGATTTCCAGCAAACCTCGGCAGAAGGTGGCTTTATTTCAGATTTATTTGGTTGATCTCGGCAGTAGATTCTCCAGTAAGTTTTAAAAAATAGAATTCTCAACAAGCCTCGGCAGAAGGTATTTTCTTTCCAAGAATCTCGGCAGTAGATTTCTCGGATAATTATAAAAAAAAGGATTACAGCAACCTCGGCGGAAGGTATTTTCTTTTTAGGATCTCGGCAGTAGAATCCTTAAAAGATTTTTCAGTAAAGCCTCGGCAGCAGGCATATTTTCGATTATTCCTCGGCAGTAGGAATTACATATAAAATTTCGGCAGAAGGTGTTTCATTTGAAGGTTCTCTGGTTGATTTTGGCAATAGATTCCCCAGTAAATTTTTTATGGTTGACACATTTCCCAAAAAAAAATCTTGGTAGAAAGTATTCCCAAATGAAGTCCTAAGTCTCGACAGTAGACTCCTACAATTGATATCTTTTGAAATCCCCGCAGTGGACCTCGTCAGTAGGTTCTCCAAGTTGAATTTGTTAAAAGATCTCATTGAAATATCTCCATTTAAGTTTATTACCCTCGTGGTAGTTAATATATCTCGTGTTCTCTTTAGTTCGCCTACCATATGCCTGGTAGTAGGTGATCTTTACTCCAATGAATGGTAAGTCTCTTCAGTTAGACGCAACAGTTCGTTGTTGAGGTTTTCTACTCCAATGAATGGTAAGTCTCTTCGATCAGACGGGACAGTTCGTTGTTGAGATTTTGTTACTCCGATGAATGGTAAGTCTCTTCGGTCAGACGGGACAGTTCGTTGTTGAGATTTTGTTACTCTGATGAATGGTAAGTCTCTTCGGTCAGACGGGACAGTTTGTTGTTGAGATTCTTCTACTCTAATGAATGGTAAGTCTCTTCGGTTAGACGGGACAGTTCGTTGTTGAGATTCTTCTACTCCAATGAATGGTAAGTCTCTTCAGTCAGACGGGACAGTTCGCTGTTGAGATTTTGTTACTCCGATGAATGGTAAGTCTCTTCGGTTAGATGGGATAGTTCGTTGTTGAGATTTTGTTACTTCGATTAATGGCAAGTCTCTTCGGTTGGACGGGACAGTTCGTTGTTGAGGTTTTCTACTCCGATGGATGGTTAGTCTCTTCGGTATGCTAGAGATAGTTCATTGTTGAGGTATTGATTTTCCCTAGTGGAGCCTTGCTGTGCTAAGTCTTCCCGGTTGAGTTATATACTTGTTGTGTTGTGGTTTATTTCCATATACAATTATCCCCAGTTTGAATCTTTTCCTCAGCTGAGTCCCAGTAGTTGTGCGGTATGTTCCCCGACTAGTTGGTAATCCTTCTTATAGCTAGCTTATTACCTTTGTCGGCCTGCCCTGTGTTGGTAGTAGGTAATATAGTCGGGTTTGATTACCTTGTTGTAGCTATCACTTGTTTGATAGTTGGTAATCTCTCCCTTCTTTGTTCGAGTTTATTACCTTTGTCGTCCTGCCCTGTGTTGGTAGTAGGTGATATTTCTCGGCCCCTTTGAGATTATTACCTTTGTCGTCCTACCCTTTGTTGGTAGTAGGTAATCTTTCTCATACCCTTGGTTGATTACTTTGTTGTAACTGTCACTTGGTTGATGGTTGGTAATCTTTCTTTAGCTGGTTTCTTACCTTTGTCGTCCTGCCCTGTGTTGGTAGTAGGTAATATAGTCGGGTTTGATTACCTTGTTGTAGCTATCACTTGTTTGATAGTTGGTAATCTCTCCCTTCTTTGTTCGAGTTTATTACCTTTGTCTTCCTTCCCTGTGTTGGTAGTAGGTGATATTTCTCGATCCCTTTGAGATTATTACCTTTGTCGTCCTACCCTTTGTTGGTAGTAGGTAATCTTTCTCATACCCTTGGTTGATTACTTTGTTATAGTTGTCACTTGGTTGATAACTGGTAATCTTTTCCCTTTCTGGGATTATTACCTTTGTTGTCCTACCCTTTGTTGGTAGTAGTTAATATTTCTCACATCCTTTGATTTATTGCCTTGTTGTAGCTATCACTTGGTTGGTAGTTGGTAATCTTTCCTATTGATCATGCTATTACCGGATGTCTGGTATTAGACGATCTTTTCCGCAGCGGAGATTTTTCTCTCCATGTTGGGACGATGTTATCCCTCTTTTATTTTTGGTGTCGGTAATATTCCCTCTGTTGGAACCTTACTCCTTTCTCTTCCCCATCAGAATATTCTAGACCACCTCATTTTAATTCCCCTACATCACTTTGATCATTTTCCACCATGCACATTCACTAATCACCACTCTTTTGATAATTCCCTCCAAGTTTGAATTCCAATCCTAATTCCAAACCACCAATTTTCCCAAGCCTAAACTCTATAAATAGAGGCTTTATTTCATTCATTCTTCAAGCTTTTTATAGCCAAAAAATCTCTTGCAAATTCTCTTCCCAACCACAAATTTCACTAAAGCTCACTTTTCGTCTTTTGAAAGTTAACATGAATTCACATTGAATCTTGTTCAACTTTGAGCTAAACCTTCATCCAAACTTGTTTTCTTCATCAATTCTCATAGATCAAGGCTTTGGTGTTTGGATCTTGAAGCAATTTGAAGGAATTTTCAGATTTGAAGTGGTAATTCATCTTTCACCATTGTTGAAGCTTCATCTTCATCTTCCATAATGTAGATCTTTGGAGATCTTTGTTACTTGATCTTTTAGATCTTGTAATTATGTTTAATTGCTGGTTTTTGCTATTATTTTACTTTAAATTTCGTGCAATTTCCGTTTCATGATCACAAAGTGTTTGTAAAAAGTTTTGAAAGTGGATCATGCTGAATTTTGCACAATTTTCTACATTTTGGTGCAGAATAACCGGTTAGCAGATATGCAGTAACCGGTTACTCTGTGTTAATATTGAAAAAACTACGCCTATTTTGAACTAAGTAACCGGTTAGCAGATATGCAGTAACCGGTTACTTCGAAACAGAATGCACATTTTGGCTTGTTTTTGGGGCTGTTTTGGTTTTTCTTCCTCCTTCTTCCCCTTTCTTCTTATCTTAGCCTTGAAACACATTGTTGAGATTAATTTCTCTTCAATTTCAATGAACTTTGGATATGGTTAGAGTAATTAAACATTCATTAGTTCAAATCTATCTGTAAATGAATTGTTGAATTCATTTGAGGTGCTTTGAATTAGTGATATGTTTTCACACTTAAATCTATCAATTAAAGGTGATTGAACTTGAAGATGAAATGTTCCTGACTTTGTAATTCAATTGGCTTTCTCTTCATCTATTTCCTTTTTTTTATCGATGAAAGTCTTATGGATCTTAGAATTTCTTTGTTGAATTCTTGATCAAGACGAGATCGTTACCTATTTTCTTTTCGTGCGGTATTGCTTTCGGATGACGATCTACATATCGTTCATCTAGCATGCATTAGCACAAAGATCTATTGACCGGCCTCATTTTAGGGTAATTATTGTGTAAATTACTCGGGCGATTGCTTAATATAGCGCAACATTTGTCCCTCTTTATCCAATTCGGAATTTGAACTTTCGTGGTCCGGACCTTGATTGGTCGCGTCAACCCAATGTTGGTTAAACTTTTGTATTAGGTCTATAATCTTTGAAACTTGGCGTTGTAGAGGCTTTGGTTCTACCAATCTTCTGTCATGTTCATTAACCTTGGCCTAAGTGCATTATTTAATCACTATAGTTCAAGACGCAAAACGGAATAATCGGTGAAGGCTTATGGCACTAGAGCCTTGTGCTACTAATTCACTAACTTCTAACTTCTTTATGTTTCCTTCTCGCTCCCTATCTCTCTTTTACTTTTATGCAATTTTTCCTTTGTCCGTTGGACACATGTTTTTGCTTCCGCATATTTTTCCTCTGTCCGTTGGACACATGTTTATGCTTCTGCAATTTTTCCTTTGTCCGTTGGACACATGTTTATGTTTATGCCTTTTCCTTTTGTCCATTTTGGACTCAAAAACATTAATAAAGGATTAAACCACTAAAAGACTTGTGCTCTTAATTGTTGGACTATGGCCACTATCCTTTGCATTGGAGGACCTATACTCTTGATTACGGACTTTTGACTTAGAATTAGGATCCTAACCTATGCTTGGGAGTTTTTGATGGAAAACCTTGGATTTTGGATACTTGGAGTCCTCTTTTGAAGACTTATTTTGAATCAAGACCAAATCAAAAAGGGAAAAATGCTTATGCTATGGAGCTTGTCCATGTGGTTAGATCTTTCTTATCCTTATCTTTTATTTTTATGCACTAGGATAGTCTCTTCTTCTCCACCCCTTCTTTAATTTTCAAAATCTCCTCTCTTTTTTCAAAACCTTCTTGTTTTCGAACTTAAAACCGCTTTTATAATAAAACATTGACTTTGTTCAAGTGATTTTTAAACTTTGTTTTCTTTAATAAATGTCAATCAATGTTAACCATATTTTGACCATTTCAAAAAGACATAAAAAATACAAAACTCATCAAACTCTTTTTTGTTCTTTGTGCACCTTTTCCATTTAAACCTTTTCATAAGTTTAGACATGATTCATCTCTTTAAGCGGAATTATTCGCTTGGAAATGACGACTTGTCTTTACGCTTAAAATCAACCAAAACAAACAAATTTTTGTTCTTTGTACCACGAACTACGAGGTTTTGATCCTACATTGCACATTGTGGGTACGTAGGCATGAGGCGATAAGTCTCTCCAAACACAAAAATCTAAAAAATAATTCTCCTCTCACCTCCACAATCTCTTTTCAAGCAAACCATTTTCAGACCAAAAAGCATGAAAACATCAAAGGGCTCCTATAGAGTACTATAGATGTATTGGGTGCGTAAAACCTTCCCTTTACATAACCAACCCCCTTACCCATTTCTCTTTGTCTTTTTAGCCTTTGCTTTTTTAGACTTCTTAGGATTTATTCGCTCTTTTTTCCTTTTCCTTTGTGGAATAAATAAAAGCGCGATGGCGACTCTGTTTTCCTTGAGTTAAGTTAATCAATAGCTTATACTCACGATTTTTACCGCTACACCCACATAGAGAACGACCAAGGTGACGACAAAACATTCAACAATGTTGGAGGTACGTGCACCTTGTCAGCATAGATTTGGCACTTATGACATTTCCTAGCATATTGGATGCAATCATTCTCCATAGTCAACCAATAATACCCGGCCCTCAAGATCTTCTTAACCATGGCATGCCCATTGGCGTGAGTACCAAATGCTCCTTCGTGAATGTCATGAATCAACAGGTATACTTCTCGTTTATCCAAACATCTTAGCAGAACCATGTCATGATTCCTTTTGTAGAGCGCATCATTGCTGAGGAAAAACTTGGATGACAACCTTCTAAAAGTTTTCTTGTCAAGAGTGGAAGCATTGGCAGGATACTCTTGATTTTTTTAGATAATTCATAATGTCGTGAAACCATGGTTTCCCATCCATTTCTTCTTTAACCAGTTGGCAGTAGGCGGGTTCAGTCTTGTGCTCGATACTGATGAGTGGCGCTTCATTAACAAAGTTAACCTTCCACATTGAAGCTAACATGGCTAGAGCATCAGCTATGTGGTTTTCTGATCGTGGAATGTGACGGAAAGTGATCTCCTCAAAGTATTGGATCATCTCCACAATATAAGCACAGTATGGGATCAACTTCTAGTCTCTAGTTTCCCATTCACCTTTGACTTGATAAATAACCAGGGCGGAATCTCCATTGACTTCCAAAATCTTAATTCTGAGGTCAATGACCGCTTCCAACCCTAGAATGCATGCTTCATATTCAGCAATGTTGTTCGTGCATTCAAAACATAGTCTTGCTGTAAACGGGGTATAACCACCATCAGGGTTTATTAACACAACACCTACACTATGTCCACTATAGTTAGAAGAACTAACAAACATCATTTTCCAGCGGGAACCAGGTTCAGGGCCTTCATCAGGGCCTGGCTCTTCACAATATTTCACCACCATAATGTCTTCATCTGGGAAATCAAACTTGAGAGGCTCATAGTCTTCCACAGGATGATCTGTGAGATAATCTGCTAAGACACTTCCCTTGATGGACTTCTGAGTGACATACTGAATATCGTACTCTGATAAGAGCATGTGCCAACGGGCAAGTCTTCCTGTTTGAGCAGGCTTTTCAAAGATATACTTTATTGGATCCATTTTGGAGATCAATAAAGTAGTATGACATATCAGGTACTGCCTCAAACTTCTGGTGGCCTATGCCAAAGCACAGCAAGTCTTTCCAGCAATGAATAACGACTTTTGCAATCAGTAAACCTTTTTCTCAAGTAATAGATGGCATGCTCTTTGCGCCCAGATTCATCATGCTGGCCCAAAACACAGCCCATTGATCCTTCCAATACAGTCATATACATGAAGAGGGGCCTCCCTGGCACGGGTGGGACCAAGATCGGTGGTTCTTGCAAGTAACTCTTGAGTTTGTCAAAGGCCTTCTGGAAGTCGGAATTCCACTCTACAGTTTGGTCTTTGCGAAGCAACTTGAAGATCGGTTCACAAGTGGGAGTCATATTGGAAATAAACCTGGAGATATAATTCAAACGACCCAGAAAACCTCGTACTTGAGTCTCGGTCTGCGGAGCTGGCATCTCTTAAATAGATTGCACTTTGTCGGGGTCCACCTCAATTCCTTGTTGACTAACGATAAAACCGAGTAACTTTCCTGATCTGACACCGAAGGCACATTTGGCAGGGTTCAACCTTAATTGATATTTTCGGAGTCTTTTGAACAGTTTCAAAAGGTGATCCAAGTGGTCCTCCTTACTCTGGGATTTAGCAATCATATCATCAACATATACCTCAATTTCCTTATGTATCATGTCATGGAACAGAGTCACCATAGCTCTCTGATAGGTTGCCCCTACATTTTTCAAACTAAAGGGAATGCCCTTGTAGCAATAAGTTCCCCAAGGAGTGATGAACGTAGTCTTGTCCACATCGGCGGGATCCATTCTGATTTGATTGTAACTTGAGAAACCATCCATAAAGGAGAAAACTGCAAAACGGGTCGTGTTATCCACCAGAGTGTCGATATGTGGCAGAGGAAAATCGTCCTTTGGACTAGCTTTGTTGAGATCTCTATAATCCATGCACATTCACACTTTACCATTCTTCTTCATTACGGGCACAATGTTGGTCACTTATTCGGGATACTTTGAGACTGCCAGAAATCCTGCATCAAGTTGTCCCTTGACCTCATCTCTGATCTTGAGAGCCATGTCAGGTCTACTTCTTCGGAGTTTCTATTTCACTGGCGGGCAATCAGGCTTGAGCGGTAGTTTATGAACTACTATGTCTGTATCCAAACGAGGCATATCCTGATAAGACCATGCAAACACATCCACATACTCTTCAAGAAGCTTCACAAACCGTTGTCAGACTTCTGTCCCAAGTGTTACCCTTATCTTGACTTCCTTCTTGTCTTCATCGGTACCAAGATTGATGGCACACTATCTTCTTCATGCGGCTGAAGAGCCATGTACTCGTACTCACACATTTTTGCCAACTCATCCGGGACCTCATAATCTTCCTCTTCCTCATCCTCAACTTGATAGATGGGTGAACCAAAGTCAATAGTGAAAGTAGGGTCATCGAATACAACAGGTTTGTGGATCACTCGGTATGATGGAGGGACTTATTTTAAGAAAATACACAAAAATAAAATTCAAGAAGAAAATATATTTGGTAGTTCTGAAAAGATTGCCATTTTTCCTTAAGAGAAAAAACAGTAGATAAAGACAAAAGAGTTTAACAAAACAACATCTTCATTGATTAATAAAATTCAAAAGCTGTGGCCCATACAACATAGTCCAATAGCCTTGGGCACAACTATGGAATTGAAAACAAACAATGAAAAACAAACATATTACTCTGGCTCAGGAAACAATACAGGGATCTCAATAGCTTCCCAATTGTCTAGTGCAACGTCACACTAAAAAACCAGATGGCTGATGTCTTCATCCTCTTCAGCTCCTATCACAGCGTTGACTTGATGTCCTTTGCTGACAAACATTTCCTGGATAGTCCTTGGTCGTGTTGTTGAAGCAGCTGCTTTTCCACGAGTTGGTTTGTAACCCAACCCTTGGTATCTCTTCCTCTCTAGAACTTCAATGACTTTCACCAACCTTCAGGGACACCTTCTTTTAGGACAGATTGCATACTTTTGAAGGAAGCAAAAGATGGATTGCTCGGGACCACCGGTTCTTCAATGTCTAGCATAACGACATTGGCTATCTCAAGAGCTTGGAAAGAAGCTTCCAAAGAATCTTCATCAGCCTCAATATAAATGAAGGAAGACAGGTTACTAACCATCAGATCCTCCTCACCATGTATGATGACCAGTTTTTCACCAACCACAAATTTCATTTTTTGATGCAAGGTTGAAGTCACAGCACCTGCTCCATGGATCCAAGGCCTTCCAAGTAAGCAACTGTATGCAGGATTAATATCCAACACTTGAAAAATGATATTAAAAATATGTGGGCCAATCAGAATTGGTAACTCAATCTCACCCATCACAGACCTTCTTGAGCCATCAAAAGCTTTGACAACTAGAGAGGTAGGCCTCATTTCAGCTCCCTTGTAAGCCAACTTTTCAAGAGTCCTTTTTGGTAAAATATTCAAAGAGGAACCTGTGTCCAAAAGGACTCTTCCTAAAGTGTCTTCTTTGCATTTCACTGATACATGTAGAGCAAGATTGTGCTCTCGACCCCCTTGGGAAATTCTTCATTGCTGAAGCTGAGAGTATTGTAGACAGTCATATTTGTAATGACGCTGTCAAACTGACCGACAGTAATGTTTCGGACAACATCGACTTTAGCCAATATCTTCTGCAAAGCAGCCCGATGAGTAGGTGAGTTCAACAACAGAGATAATATTGAGATTTTGGAGGGAGTTTGGTGAAGCTGATCCACCACCCTATAGTCACTTCTTTTAATGATTCTCAAGAATTCAGCATCCTCTTCACTAGTAACCACTTCCTTTTCTTTATCCTTGGCAGGTACAAGAGTAGCGGTCTCTTTAGGCACAGTCCCTTTGAAGATAGGGGTATAAACTCGACAACTTCGGGTCATCTTCCCATTCCTAGCAATATTTGTCACTTATTCACTAGTGGTTCCCACCTCTTTCCTTGGAACCACTTATTCATATCTTTTGTTAACCATAGTATCTTCATATCTCCATGGCACAGCTTTGGAATTCCTGAAATGGAACGGAATAGGTTGTCGGATGTTTCTCGGCCTTGATTGATTAGCAGCGGAAGCAACAACAGGTTTGGATGCACTAAAAACTGGCTTCGGTTTATTGAAGACAGGGACCATGGAACCAGACCTTGGAGTATTGAAAATAGGCATTTTCCCTTTTGATTCAGGTAGGTTAAATACGGGCTCAATCACCGCAACTTCCTCTTTCTTTATCTTACTGAATACTTGTAGGAAACCTTCATCAATTAAACTCTAAATATCATCCTAAACCAACTGATATCCTCTGATACTTGCATTACACTCTTCACAGTTGTCGTGGTTAACTTTCACTAACCCAGCTTCAAACAGTTTAGAATGAAAAATCCTGACAAGAGTTTTAATCTTGGAGGCATCCATTATCAATACTTCATCCTTCTCATCTTCAATAGCATTTGTAGACCCATGGGTAGGCAACGGGTTGTTCTTCATATTGGGTTGATTATCCGCAAAGGACAAAACCTTTTTCTCCATCAAGCCCTTCACAACATATTTCAATGCAAGGCATCCTTGCAGGTCATGACCGGCAGCGCCTTGGTGGAATCCACAGTTGACATTAGGATTATGGAACGACGGGGATATTTCTGTAGGTGGGCCCATAGGTATAGTGACAATTAAACCTTGATGAACCAAAGAGGGATAAAGTTCGGTGTAAGTCATCGGAATAGGCATAAATGAAGGTTTGACCCCTTGTCTTCGGTAGGGAGCGTTTGATGGAGAAGCTTGTGGCCTCTGTTGTTATTGTTGGAAAGTTGGAGCACTAGGTGCTTGCTGATAACTGGGTTGTTGTTGGTACACCGGCGCCTGCTGCACGGACTGATGATTAAAAGTTGGTGTTACAGCTGCCACATAATGTTGTGGGGCAAATTGCATTGGATAGATTGGTTATTGAGCAAAATTTGGATTTAACTGATGTTGATAAACTGGTTGTTTCCACACGAGATTCTTTTTCCTACCAGTCATAACGGCATTGGTTTCCCCTTCCTTCTTCTTATGGAAGTTGCTTGGAGGTTTCTTGAAATTGGTACTGCTTGGATTGTTCGAAGAACTGATCACCTTTCTACTTTTTAGACCAGCTTCTACTTTTACACCCACGACAACAATGTCAGTGAAGTTGGCGCTAACACTGCTAATCATTCTTTCATAAAATTCTGGTTTCACGGTGTCCACGAACCAGTCAGCCAGTTCCTTTTCAGACAATGAAGGCTCTACTTGGGAAGCAGTCTCCCTCCAGCGTTGAGCGTATTTGAAAGATTCAAAATTGTTTTGGGACATGCTCAAAAGTTGCCTTCGGTCAGGGGCCAAATCTATATTTTACTTATAATGCTTCACAAAAGCATCTGATAAGTCTTGAAAATTGTGGATTCTAGATTGGTCCAAGCTCATGTGCCATTTTGCAGAAGCTCCCTTCAAGCTATCCTGGAAACAATGGATCATTTACTTGTCGTTATCTACATATGCAGCCATTCTTCGGTAATACATGATCAAGTGCGACTTTGGGCATGTCACTCCTGAGTACAGGTCAAAGCTTGGATTTTTAAACTTTGGAGGAATCACTAAGCCAGAAACCAAACACATATCTCTAGCGTCAGTACTAAAGATATTGCTTCCTTCCATCACCCTCATTTTTCTTTGGATAGTCTCCACATTTTCTTTTAATCTCTCATGTCGTTCGTCCCCCTCCTCAGACATTTCGGGGTAGTCATAAACTGGTTACGGATTGTGAAAGATAGAATGTACTTGAGTATGCACCGCTGGTGGAGCAAAAGTTGGGATGACTTGAGGATTCTCATTACCCATAAGAACAGCTTGTTGAGTAGTTGTGGCAATTGGTGGTGGCACAAAACCAGGAGGCAACCCAAATGGTGGTAAGAGACCAGTGTTGACGTTAGTAGCAGGCTCCACGATTGGAGTGACAATTTCAGAGTCCACGGTGGTCTAAGTATCCATCTTTGCTCTAATAACCCGTAAAACTTCCATAATTTGCCCCATACTTCCTCGTAGATCATTCAACTCGTTGTTGACTCTGTCTATTTCATAGTCGTGTTCAGACATTCTCAGGCGAGCTTGGGCTCATGTGTTGTATCGGCGTCGAAGATTCAGCGTGACGGTTCTGAAGAGAAGACCACGGAATGAGACACGACAGAAAAACACATGTTATGACATGAAATGATGCAAAAATGGAATTGCAGATGCAAGCAAAACTATCAAGGAACTAAAAGTTTGCAAACATTGTAGATAAAAAGGATACTTCTCAAAACAAGCTCTTTCATTAGCAAATTTGTGAATATTACAACATAGGCGGTACACCTTCAAAGTTAATTACATAAGCCAAATAGGAAATACAACATAAAAGGAAACTAGGAGTCTAGTCTACTGGATAACGGTCCTTCCCCTCCACTGAGCTCCCTCACGAGTTTGTTGATTTACTTTTGCATTTTCACTTTATCAAGTGTCAGGTCTTCCAGCACTTTTTTCAACTTCAATTCTTCATTTGTAGGAGGCTTATGACATGGATAAGACATCCTCATCACAAGAGCTATTTCACGAGACCACTCCAAATAAGCCTCGGTGACAGTACAGTCAGGAATCCCCATTGCAGTCTATCTTTGTCTGTTTATGCAATGCCAGACGCGTGCAACTCTGAGCATGAACTCAAGATTTTCTCCTTCTTCGAGAAAAAGCCTCTTCAGATTGCTAAGATCAGGTATTTCCTCCATTGGATGGCCTAGCTATCGGCGAGCGAGAACGGGGTTATAGTTGATACATCACTTTTTTTCCATGAGGGGTACGTTGGGGAAATCCCCACAGCTGTGAATCATGATAATCCCTCCATAGATTGGGTCATACCACTCAATGTCAGCATAGGTAAGCTCCATGAGCGTTTTGGACCAAATAATACTGTCTTCCACATCCCAAAAGGTTGTGGTCCTTGGTAGGTGCGAAATAAACCACCTATAAAGGAGAGCAACACAACAGACGATCTGTCCTCCATCTCGCATGTTCGTTGAGTGAACGACATGATAAGTATCAGCCAACAGAGTAGGAACGGGGTTCCTGAGGATAAAGATTTGAATAACATTGATGTCGACGAAGTCTTTAGCGTTGGGAAACAAAAATAGTCCATAAGCTAGCAAAGCGAAAGTGGACTCAAAGAGAACAGTATTCTTCCTATCAGCAAAGTAACGGGCTTTCTCGAACAATAACTGAGCGGGTAATCCAGCAAGTCCCACTTTTATGGTCACATGGGCTTGAATATCAGAAAGTCTTAGCTTTGTTCCTCTTGCAATGTCTTTTGCACTGAGCTCATCTTCTAAACCAGAGAATGGAGGAGAATCATTGACAGGGAGACCCATCAAGGCATAGTATTCTTCCAGAGTTGGCGTCAACTGGTAAATTGGAAACACAAAGCAATGGTAAAGAGGATGGTAAAGTTGAACCAAAGTCTCTAGCAGTCTTTCAGCCCTTTGGAGCCATAACAGCGGGAGAATTCTTCCATACTTTAATGAGAATGCCACCGGATCTTCAATCAATCTTCCCAGTTCCTTCAACTGCTCAACATCGGGAACCATGAAGGTGTACGGCGAAGTTCCTTTCCTTTTAAAATCCATCTCTACAGAGTCTACAAAACAAAATAAGTTCCTTGATAGGTTTTAACAAAAATTCAAGATGTAATGCGAATGCAATTGGTTTTAACGAACTTAAGAGAGACAATTTCAAGATAAGCTTCACTTCATTAAATATTGAGAAAAGTTACAACTTTCAAAGTACATTTTAAGAAGCTCAAAATACAAAGAGATAAGAACAACAGCTAGGCCTAAAAAGTAACCCTATCTAGAGGCTAAACTCCACGCATCCTCTTCTGTCTCTTCAGCCTGTCATTCTCTAGAATCAACTTGTTAATAATCCCTTTCCAAGCGCTAGATGTTGGTGGAATACTTGAATACTCATGAGTGCTAGGAGTGGGTTGCACATCAGAGAAAAATAAATTCTCTTGCGCCACAGGCCTGTCAATCACACTTCTCTCAAGCCATTCAATCAAATCATCTTTCTCTTTCATTTGTTTCTTCATTTCTAATTATTCAGCATAAATGGCGTGGTACTTTCCTTCCCATGTGTCTCTCTCAAGTTTCATCCTTGCCAGTGCTTCTTGATACTCTTCCATGCGCTCAATTGGAATGATAGAGGGAGATATAATGGTAGGTTGTGGAGGTCTCTCGGGGAGATATGGCATCTTAAGATCACGAGCTCGAGATCGAACCCACCGAAGGAATGGTTCCAAGGCCTCACAGTTTCTCTTTCCCAAGTCATTCTTAGTTCTCTTATTGAGCTTTCCCCAAGCATGCAAAACACTGCTCTTGGTTTCTGCACTGGCTTCCTCATTAAGATAAAAGAAACCGAACAAAAGGATGTTGTTAGGCCTATCTTCCATAGGGAATCCAAACTGACGCCTAGCAAGAATAGGGTTGTAGATGATCCCCCCTCTGATACCAAGAAGTGGCACATTGGGAATGGGCCACAACTATCAATGATGACTCGTTTGTCGTAAGCTGGATCATGCCAAAAGATATCAGTATGGGTAAGAGATATGATTCTCTGGGACCAACGAAGCTTGTCTGGATTATCTTTGAAGCGTGATGTTCGTGGTATATGTGCAATAAACCACGTGTAGAGCAAAGGTGAACAACACAAGATGGTACCATTCCCTTTAAGAGTTCTGCGGTGGATAGAGTGATAAGTATCACCAAGCAGAGTGGGTATAGGGTTTCCACTTAAGAAGATCCGAAAAGTGTTGATATCAATAAATTCCTCAACATTAGCAAACAAGACCAAGCCATAGACAAGGAGTGCAAAGATTGTTTCAAAGGCACTCATACTTTTCATCTTAGCTAGGTAGAAGGCTTTATCAAACAAAAACTTAGAAGGTAGACCCTTGATCCCATTCTTGTTGGTGAGGTGAGGCTTGACCTCATACATTTCTAAGTGGATAGAATCAGCAATCTCCTTTGGTGAAGGAATCTTCTCTTGACCACCGAAAGGCTCTTGTTCTTTCACAGGTAGACCAAACCAATAAGAATACTCCTCTAATGTTGGAACACGTTGGTAGTCAGGAAAAGTGAAGCAATTGTAAAAAGGGTCATAAAACTACACCAACGTGTCGAGAACACCATCTTCCATCTTGGTTCTGAGAATACCAATCAATCTTCCATAACGCTTTCTGAAGTCTCCAGGGCAAGATACCAAGGCTGCTAGCTTTTTCAACTCTACCAAATTGGGCTTCTTGAAATTGTCCTTTTTAGTGTTCCTTTTATCAATATCCATGATACCTATGATTTTCAACGGAAAAGACGACTGAGTTCCTTAAAACCAATAATGGATGCAATGAGATGTATGCAATGAGATGTATGCAATGCACAAAACACACAAGCATGAATACAAACATATATACACACAACAAAACACACAAGGCCTAGGTTTAGGGTCTCATGCGTGGAGTCATGGTCTACCAATCCCAATAGGTGTGTACTATGGGTTTATCAACTGTAGAACAGGGTTCTAAAAGTTCTCAGAGTCATAGATAAATCTTTCGGATATTATCGGCCTACGTGACTACTCATGCGGGTTAATAATATTCTCAAGATAAACTCGTCTGAGTGTAGTATCGCGTATCAACTATTTGGGACAACTCCCTCATAGCCATCGTACTATGTCCTAAAAAGGCCAAGTGGGGTAAAGGTAACTACGGTCCTCAGTATCACGGACTCCCAGGTCAGAAAGAGTGACATCAATGTGACTACTCACATTAGACATTAATAATCCCAAAGGGGCCTCAACTAAGCAAGGTCATCATATGCCAAACTTGTTAGGACTACTCCCAACAGCCGACTATTGATTACACCACAATCCTATCATATGTGTATCTCAAGTATGGGTTAGGACTTATCTCACCACTCAAAAGTAGCACCCTGCCAAACAGAAGAACCCAAGCAAGTATATAGATATATACAGATATGTACAATCAAGCAAGCAAAACATGCATAACACAAACAAAACAAATTAGGCTTAACCCTCAAACGTTTCCCCAGTGAAGTCGCCATTTCTGTTGCGGTGAGAATCAGATGTCAAGCTATTAATTAACTTGAATTACACATCTTTGAAATTCACCACCGAGCTTTGATTTATCTAAAGGAAAGGGTAAAGATCGAAAGAAAACCCTAATTACGCTATGTGAAGACACAGCTGAGAGATCGGGGGTTTGGGGGTTGGTTATACTAAGGGAAGGTATTAGCACCCTAAGTATCTGTAGTACTCTACAGGAACCTCTAGTTTGTATTTGTGTTATGTTATGTTTGCTTGCTAAGGTAACTGCTAAAGGTAAAGGTAAAGACCTATGGTAAAGACCAAAGTGCTAAAGGTAAACACCTAAGGGTAAAGACCAAGGCTAAAGGTAAAGACCTAATGGTAAAGACCAAGGCTAAAGGTAAATACCTAATGGTATGTACACTAAGTATGCTCGCCAAGACGTCGCATCTTGTGCCTACGTATCCTGACTAAAGAATCAGAGCAACCGTAGTTCACCTAACTAAAGATGAGGAACCATTGACTATGGGCAAAGTGAAGGTGTGAAAAACTCAAGAAAGGGGGGTTTGAATTGGTTTTTCAAAATAAAATTGTTTCTTTAGGTTAACTTAATTTTTATAAGACTCTTCCTTTTATCAATAAAAACCTTTGTTGAATCATAACAAGAAAACATGTTATGTTTATACTAGTTCACTTGAAAAACACTCAAGTTAATCTAGTCCACCCGCCAAGGTGATTTTACCTCTCTTAACGAGGTCTTAATCCACTAATCAATTACATCAATACAATGCACTAGCCAAAACGCTGGTGACTAACACAACCTCTAAAACTCACAAGTTCTAGACTTCTCAAGTAATACAACCACACCGTCTTACTCAAGGAACAACCTCTAAGAGAACACGTCTTAGACTTCTCAAGAAATACAAACACACGGTCTTTCTCAAGGAACACAAACCTAAGTTTGGATAAATTTTGTTTACAGAAAAGTGCTTCTTATACAAGCTGAAAATGTAGACAAGTTTCGACCAGAATGAATTAAGAAAGATTTCAGTTGGAAAGTATTTAGCAGTAGCGTTTGTGTGTATCTTTCTTCGAGTCTTTTGCTTCTTTATATAGCCATGTCAAAAGAGCCGTTGAAATGTAATCATGATAGCTATCTAGGCTAGCGGCTAGAGGCATGAGGACAGATAAAAACTTTTGCGTTCTGTGCGTCCTGTCTTGTCAGAATATCTTCGTTTGTACCGTTGCACTGTTACCAAGATATTTTCGCTTTGAATTAAGGTACAACTGTACTATGTAGCTTTGTTTTCTTGGCTTCTCAACTTCAGAGGCTTTTTAAGAGCATGAGTAAGAAGGGAAAACATAGCTTGGTTCTAGAGATTTTCAAGTCTTCGAATCCTCAGAGCAGCGCCTTCAGAGTCTTCAGCACTTGGTCTTCATATCTTCAGAGGCTTCTGATAGTATCTGGTTGAAGCATGAGTAGAGATTATGGTTAGGTCTTCAGAACCTTGATAAGAGAGCATAAGTCTTCAGCATCTGGACTTCGTTCAATCAGAACCTTTATCTTCAGATCTTCAGAACTTGTTCTCTTTCTATTTTGTATTAGAGTCTTGTGATCTTTATATTTTCTTGAGTTGAGTTCTGCTTTTCAAGTGTATAGGCGAAGTATTTTCCTTTAAGCATTATGTTCGCGCCAATTTACCGAAGCATAACCTATTTGTTAAGTTCTCAAAAATAACAAACATTAGTTGTACAAAATTGTTCATGCTGATGTACTCATTTGATATCATCAAAACTTAGAAGTAACATTGCAGAACCAAATCTTGTTCTCACAATCTCCCCCTTTTTGATGATGACAAAACTATGTATTTTGATATATATGTAATACAGGGAAAATAACAGGTTCTAAGGATTGCTATCCTTCGTATGAAATACTCCCCTTGAGTCTTAGACTTGATGAATTTCTGTGCTTGGGCTCCCCCTGTTTTCACTAGGTCATAAGCTGAAATTATCATATTCTTAATTTTTGAAGATTCACTTAGTGATGTTTGATTTGAATCAGGATTCCTGAAACAGAAAAACAATCTAATAGAAATAATTGTTTATCTGTTAGCATGTAAACAACGTTGTTTTTCAGAGATTGACTATGGAATCAAAATATCACATTCATATTACTTCTCCCCCTTTTTGTCATTGATCAAAAAGATTAGTGGTGAAAGGGTGAAAAACAAAGATTTAAAGACAAAAGAGACATAAAGATTAGGTGCTTCCAAAGGACATCTTGTCCCATATTTTCTGAAGTATGCCCTGAAGATTAGCATTGACAGTATTTTGTTCCTCAAAGTTTTCTCTGAACTTCTGTTGTTCTTCTCTGATTTCTCCAATTGCGTTTTCCAAACGCTTTACAGCAAGATCAGATGTGGAAACAACTACAGCATCTTGCTTGGCCTTTTCCATGGCTTCAGCTTCTTGTGCTACTCTGGCCTCTTCAGCAACTTTCTCTGCTAGAAGTCTTGCTTCTTCAGTAGCTTTTTCTTCCGCTTCTTTCTGTTTAGCGGCCAAAAACTTGAGTTCCCTGATCCGCGCTTCTGCTTCTGCTCTCTCCTTTGCCAACTAAATTCCAGCAGTTATGGATGCTTCTGAGAAGCTTACAATTCTTGCAAGTTTAGTATCCAACCATTTCTGGAAGTATTGACGAGAGCTTTCAAGTTCCAAGGGCTTGACACTTGTGTTGATTTCTTCTCTTAATTTTGCAAACTTCCTTAATGCCTTGTCACGAAATTGACTTATGCATTCTTCAAAAGATGTTGGAAGCGGTATATCATAGATAACCAAAGCAAGGTCAGGCTTGGCAGAATTTCTTTCAGGTTGTGCTTGTTGAGATGAAACGGTCTCAGTAGAAGCATGTTCATTGATTTGCTGATCAGCATGAGATGTCACTTCTAGAGTGTCTGAACCTATGAGGGTTTCAGGTGTGACAATTTCTAGAGATTAAGAGATTATTTCCCTAGAGATAGTCTCAATGCTGAGGACATGAGATTCAGAGATTAGGTTCATGGAACTTTGTTCATTTGGCTGAATGGTTGACGAGGTTATCGTCGAGGTATAGGTAGGAGTGGCTTCAGATGAGATAGGGGTACTGATTGATGAGTTGGTGTCATACCCCAAATTTTGACCACTAAGATTTCCCATCATTGTGCAAATCATCATCACAATATGGATGGACCATCATACCTAAGTAGTCTCCCCAAAGATGGGTGAGCATCCACTACAATCAGACTTAGGGTTTCAGGTCCTCTCAGAGCTCTTAGACAAAGGATCAATCAAGGAATGACATGATCTTCAACTTGTCTAAACCTCTCAAACATCCACAATGGATCAATAGGACTCCCACCTTAAGGATTAAGCACAAGGCTGCAACATTCTAAGTGGATCAAGCCTCAAAACCGACAGTGTCACCAAATTAGGGCTTTGGTCGACCAGGGCCTCCAGATGGAAATTTTCCTCTGGGCATGAGCCAATGCTTCAAAGCATAACCTATGATGCTCTAAGGGCCATCATAAACCCAATCATTAAGTCAATTTAACCTCAGGGGATGCATTCCCAAAAATCAGGAATTAGGGTTTCTTGACCTAATTCACCCCTAAGTTGACTTTTGGGACAAAACATGAGCCAAGACCTCAAGACATGATTTGAGGATCCCTAACACACCACATTGATCCATTTGCAACAATGGATTGATCCAAGAAGCTTGAGCAACAAGTTTCAAGTTCATCTGAACTAAAATTAGGGTTTCGGGAAAAGTCAACTGTGCCTTTGGCTTTTGACCAAGACATGCTCCCAAACCCTAAGACATGATTCAATACACCCTATAACACCTATGGAACATGTCCATCAAGTTTTATTTAGGTCAAGGACTTGATTTCATAGAGGATCGCACAGTTTGGAGTTCATCTAACAAAAAGTCAACTGTGCACAAAAGTCAACTTTGACTTTTTGAGATTTTTCACAATTATGGTTTTTTAACCCTAAAATGATGTTAATGTGTGATTTGAATCATCATTCATCAATAAAAATCAAGGAAAGTGGGATAACTTATAAAAGGGGTAACCATAAAAACTTAGAAAATTTTCTAAGTTATGGAACAAAGTGGCTAGGGTACCAACTTTGGAGGATCATAACTCCTAAACTATAAGGCCATTTTTCCCATCCAAAGCAGAATTTGTAGCTCTCATGGCACTCTACAAAAGCTTCAACTACACCTCATTCCAATTCATCATGGATTTTGAGTTATGGAATGATCAAAATGGCTGAAAACAGGAAATGCCACTTTTTCCAACACTTAGTGAAATTTTCACTAAGTCAGAATCTGTTTCACTTTTTTCCAAATGTAGGGGCATTTTTCACTTGGATCCAAAAAGTATCAAAACCAATTATGATCAAACAGTTGTTGTATCATATGGGGCAGATTCATCAAATTCCAAAATGGCCAAGAACTCCATCAAATTCCACTTGGGCCATGAGATATGACAATGCCAATATGCCTTGCTGCAAACTGTCATGGCAAGGCAAATTTTGGAGTTTTGCTCGATTTACTCAAATTTTGCAAAGGGCAAGCAACTATATCCATCTGAACACCTCAAGGGGGGACCAAGGAGGAACCAACTCTGATCCCAAGCCTCCCAAGTCTTTGGAACCAAAAATAGCATACCAAACCTAGAAATGCCTAAAAGAGGGACAAAACTCCAATTTTGGATTAGAGCATTCAATACGTACACCAAGGTGGCATGGACTGAGCCATTTCCAACTGAATTCAGTCAAGACTTATCCAAGACCAAGGGGGCCAGCAACCTGTGCCCTAACCTCTAGTCAATGGCTAGAAGAGACTTGAGATTCCAAAGTGCAACCATTGGCCAAACCTCTGCAGCAGTTGCCATTCACTATTGCTTGCAAAACAAACTTGCTCTACTATAAATAGAGCTTATTTGTGCCCAGTTTGAGTACACCAAAGCCATCAAACAGATGCTTTCCTCAAAATCTCCTTCTTCGCTCCAATTTTTCCTTCTAAGGCATGTCACCATCGGGTTTTTAGTTTGAGAGAAATTCCAATCAAACCAGTCATACACACACCTCACATACATCATACAGAAGTGATCCAAACACTCACATAACATCTAGAACACCAAAATCACAAAATCACCAGCCAACTGCTCAAGCCTTTGACAGATTTGAAGTTGAGGTTCCAGCTCAAATCAATCCACTCCAAGCATCCAGACACACTCCATGGCACCTAGGGAAGCTATCCAGATCATTAGAACCTAGTTGTAACACCTCTAACCCAAAACACGATCACCAGCTGCAAGTGGTAAGCATGAGCTCTTCTAACTCTATGGTCCATGCAATTTTTGCTGCACAATAATTTGGCCATATGTTCATAATCATGCATAGAGTGTTTACCCTCAATCAATTGCTTTGTATGAATCGTGTATGGAATTTCTGAACCTTCATGCAGAATTTAGGGTTCTTGAGGTTTCTCTTTGATTTCTTATTCCATGCTTAAAATAAATGAAATTAAAGACCATAGACATGATCGTGAGGTTGAAACGAGTAGATTGATATGAAGATTGCATGATATAATCAAGTATTCAGTGAGATTGGATAGAAAACGCAAATCTGCAGAAACAGAGGAAGGGCGCGTTTTCTTGCCATGTTCTTGGCGCCCTTTTTCAAATATTTGAATATTTGAATTTTTTGATTTTATTTAATTGATTCAAAAATTAATTTCTCTCTGAGTTTTAATGATTTTGAGTTGATTCTTTTTTTAATAATTCACAAAAATGTTAAAATATTTTATTTTTCCAAAAAATCCCAAAAATATAATTTATTTCATATAATTTATATTTTTGCCAAGAATTAATATTTTAATTGTTTTGACATTTAAAATATTTGTTCCTTCTTGATTTTGCAAGTTTTAATGATTTCCAATCATTTTGTAGGTCAACACTTGATTTTTAAAACATTAATCCAAGATCACAATTTGTTTTCCACATGTTAAACAATTTTGATCATTTTAATTGAATTTTTATTCAATTAAAATACATTTTGAAAACAAATTAGGGTTTTTGATTAATTCAACCATCATCAAACTTTTTCAAACCTTTTGGGCCTCTAATAGAGTGTAAGACCCAATCCCCTTTTAACCAAAACAATTTTGGGCCTCAGATATTGTATAAGTCCCTCTGCGTTAAATTTAAATCTCGGCGCGATCGCCAGTTCAAAAATCAAACCCTTGGGCCTACCCTCGTGTTATAAGCCCCATTCTTTTTCTTTAAACACCTTTAGGCTTCTAATAGAGTGTAAGACCCAATCCTTTGTAAGTACAAACCTATTTTGAGCCTCAAATATTGTATAAGTCCCGTTGTATTTCAAAATTTTAGCGCGATCATCGCCCGTTTAAAACAAAGCATCTGGGCCTCCCCTTGAGCTGTAAGCCCCACCACTTGTATAAAAATAAACCTTTGGGCCTCTTGAGAGAGTGTAAGACCCATCCCCTTGTACAAAAAACCTTTCTTGGGCCCCAGTCACTCGTATAAGTCCCTGTACAAAATGACAGTGCGATCACTGATAAAACCCTGGGCCCCTCCTTGAGCTGTAAGCCCCAACCTCTTTTCAAAATACTTTCTCCTTTGATTTTGAAATATACTGTTGTTTTTAATTTTTCTTTGTTGAACAACTAACCAAACAGCATGGAAGCTCTACAACCGAGTAAGTGTTTACCCGCTTTCATTTACCGCTTTCATATATATATATATATATAACTGTATTGTGGGGCTGTTTCACTGTAAGTCTTCTTTCACAAACTCATATCGACTGTGTAATACTAGTATAGATATTTAGAGTTTCCCCGGCAACTACGTCTAGAAATAGACAAAACCTCGTCTCCTTACCTCCGACGTTCTCCCAGATATTTCAACATAACCTAAACCATGAAAATTTTCTCTTACAACAATTTTAGATAACTAGATCTAAGAAATCTCCCCCTTGAACAGTTCATATACAGAAGGCCAATGTTCCAAGTGAAACCCCTTTTGGAACTGTTCATCAGCCTCCTTTTGGGCTTAGTGCAAGGACCCACAGGCTTCCTAAAAGCATCCCCGCCTCCTCTTGGGCATTGTACGAGGACCCGTCGGCTTCTTAGAAGTTTTCACAGCCTCCTCTTAGGCTTTGTATAATGATTCTTCCTCCGGGAAGATAGCCTCCTCTTGGGCTTCGTACAAATTATCCCTTCGGCTTCTTAAAATTTTTTCTAGCCTCCTCTTGGGCTTCGTACAAATTGTCCCGGCGACCTCTTAAAGGTATAGGAACAGAAATTAGTCATCTTAATAGAACAGTCTTTCAAAGAGTCTAGATCTTTCTACCGCGAACGTACTGTCTCTTAATCTCTCTTAAGCATAGTACAAAAGATAAAACTCTAGACTTGGACAGTTTAATCTCCTTGAGTCTCGAAGACATTTTCAAGTTCCTTTCAAAAATAGGAAAAAACACCCATAGACTTGGGCAGTCTCAATACCCTTCGGATTCCATATTTCCTTAAAGAACAGGAAATAATCCCGGTCCTCAGATCAAATCCATGAGTATAACATTACCCATATACGAACTTATTTTCTCTTTTAAATAACATACTGGACCTGTCACTCAACTGAACCAGTCACCAGCATACTAGCCTCCTCTTGGGCTTTGTACAATGATTCTCCCCAGCAGAGTTAACCTTTGCAGCCTTCATCTTGGGCTTTGTACGAGATACAAAACACTCTCTTGTTGAGTATAAAAGACTCTCTTGTTGATTCAAAAATTTTTTTAGCCTCCATCTCTGGCTTCGTACGAGATACAAATCACTCTCTTGTTGAGTATAAAAGACTCTCTTGTTGAGTCAAAACCTTTGTAGCCTCCATCTCGGGCTTCGTACGAGATGCAAATCACTCTCTTGGTGAGTATAAAAGACTCTCTTGTTGAGTCAAACCCTTTTAGCCTCCGTCTTGGGCTTCGTACAAGACACATATAAAAACACTCTCTTGTTGAGTTAACCCTTTTAGCCTCTATCTCGGGCTTCGTACGAGACACAAAAGCATCCTCTTGTTGGGTCAATAGCCTCCTCTTAGGCTTTGTATAAAGAAATCCCCGCTTGGATCAATCAACCTTTTAGCATCAAATCATGCTTTGGTCATAGCATACAAACATCAACAACTCCTTTTCCCCCAACTAATTATTGTAAGCGGCAAGCCTCTAGATTATTTACATCCACGCCACTGTCTCTCTTTTAGCATGAGAAATTCCTAAGGAAAGATGGCATTGCTCTAAAATGAGTTAAAGTCTTCCCCTTCAGGTTAAAAATCCCCTATAAAGGAAATTATGGCATTGCTGGATTCATATATCCCAGTTAAAGTAATTCTCCTTTATAATCAGTCACCCAACAGTTGTGACGAAAAGACCCCCTTTAGAGATGACAAATTCTCTCTAAAGTCAATACCCTTTTAGCTTCACATCTTGGGCTTCGAACAAGATACAAATAGACCCTTCAACTTCACATCTTGGGCTTTGAACAAGATATAAACCACCTTTAGCTTCATGTCTTGGGCTCTGAACAAGACACCAAAACACCCATTTCCTCCCCTAGAATAGGAGGAACTACGATCGCTCTGATTTCCCTATCCCGGGAATACGTAGGCATAAGATTGAAAAAGAATCTTAGCGAGCACACTAATAAAAAAACCCCAAAGTCCCCTACCTCTAGCCAATCTAGCACATTGTCCCAACAAATTCCCCATGAACAATCCCGGTATTTCGTTCCGAACAAAATAAGCAGAGAGACCCACGAACTAAAGCCGCATCTGTAAACCAACAGTTTTGACTGTTTAACCTCAGTTTGCAAGCAGGGTTAATTGGAGACATCTATTTCCCTTCCTTCATCAGCTTCAATAGGATAAAAAATGAATCGAACTATAGTACCAAAGCGATAGTGATTCAAAACCACAAAAACTGCGCTACAGAAAAATGGTGACCACAGTGGGAGAAACTTGTTCTTCTCCCATCTCTTAGGAGGAAACCTTAAGTTTAGACAATTTTCCATGGAAAAATGGCACCCACCGTGGGGCCAAACAAAGGAATCTTGTCTCTCTTATCTCTCTGGTTGAAACCTTCTCTTAGGACGAGTCCTTGGGTTCACAAGGTATCACCGAATGACAGTTCCATCGGGGAATGTCATTATTGCTAGGATCGGCCCTCACTAGGATCTTAGGTCAAAAACCTTAAGGTTGGGAAGGTACCACAGAATGGCGCCTCCGCCGGGGAGCCATTTTCTGTTAGGATCATAAGATTCATAGCTCTTAAAAAGTCTAGGACATTAGGACAAACATATATACTGCTTTTCCTAATTGATATCTGTGTTTATTTTTCTGCTAATGGGAATGCGTGTGATGCCGCATGTGGAAAAATTGAGTATACACCTAGGAAAAACCTCTTTCAGTAGTGCGGAAGCTATTAGAAATAGTTGTCACGTGATACTACCCTCTTCTGAGATTCTTCTAAATACATCACCTAGCACGGTTCCCGGCCCGCTGATGTTATCTCGACAAGAATCAATGATTTTGAGAGACAGGTACAAAAATCACTAGTACAAACCTTTGGGATGGGTAGAGCCTTGACTTCATGACACCGACCCTTTGACCCCGTGTTTTTTCTATGTTTTTGTGTGCTGCATTCATGCATTCATTTAAAAAACATTAAAACAAGAAATATTTTCTCTTCTAGTCTCTCTTTTTCAAATTAAACTATGACAATGATTGCAAATGTTAGAGAGAAAAGGATTGCGCTAATGGATTTCGGTAGAAGAAAAACTCACAAGTATACCTTCAAGGTTCCAAAACTAGAGGATTTGAGAGGATTAGCAAGGATGATCACTAACCCTGACGCTTTCAGAGCCAAGTACGGAGGTCTGCTACCTCTGTTAAGGGTCCATGTAATTGAGGGAATCCTGGAGGCACTCGTTCAGTTTTACGATCCGGTCTATCACTGTTTCACATTCCCGGATTACCAGCCCGCACCGACGCTGGAGGAGTATTCTCATCTGGTTGATCTACCCATTACTGATCAAGCTCCCTTTTCTGGACTGGAAGAAATTCCAAAGGATCAAATCATTGCAAGAGCAATCTATTTGGATGAGTCGAAAGTCAAGACTCACATGACCACCAAGGGAGGAATCCTAGGTTTACCAGCCAAGTTTATGGTAAAGAAGGCTCTGTACTTTGCTAGTATAGGGAACGTGACTGCTTTTGAAAGAATCTTTGTTTTGTTCAGCTATGGGTTATTTTTGTTTCCCAACATTGATAACTTCGTCGATATCAACGCCATTAAGGTTTTTCTCATTGGAAACACCGTACCAACCTTGCTCGCAGATGCGTATCATTCTGTACACTTAAGGAATTTCTACGGCGGAGGAATAATCACGTGTTGTGTACCCCTGCTATATAAGTGGTTTATCTCCCATTTGCCTAAGTCTGCTGCTTTTTGGGACCATAAGAGTGCCTTATGTTGGTCACAAAAAATCATGTCTCTTACCAACTCTGATATAGATTGGTACAATAGGATTTATGACGGGATCAGAATCATTGACCATTGTGGAAACTTCCCCAACGTACCCCTCATAAGAACTAAGGGAGGAATCAATTACCATCTAGTTTTAGTTCGCTGTCAATTTGGATACCTGATGAGGCATGTCCCGCGTAATGCTCATCTGGAAGGTCTTTTCTTCAAGGAAGGAGAAAATGACAGGGCACTAAAGATGGAAATAGTGAACGCTTGGAAACATGTTCATTAGAAAGGACGGGAGTCTCTAGGAAAACCGAACTGTGTCTCGGTGGAGCCTTATCTCCACTGGGTCCAAACTAGAGATCTCAAGCTAAGGATGCCTTATCCTCGTCACGGAGTTCTTCTGCCAAGGGAATATGTCATGTACTTCATGACTGAAATGGAAAAACTTCAGGTTACGCTCAACAAAGTTCAACAGGAGAGGAGGTCTTGGAAGAACAAGTACCGCATTCTCAATGTGGAGTGTACCAAAATACAACAACTGCTAAAAGAAAAGGATGCTCTGATTGAGATTTTAGAGCAACATGCTGTAGAGAATCAGGATGACCAAAGGAATTTGCTCGCTCCTTTCACTTGGCAAAGGAATGACAACCCGACAACGGCCCAAGAGCCCCGGTCCAAGAAAAGGAAAGTACCAGAATCAGCACCCGAGTTCTCCTCAGAGAGGACTCGGGACCCATTAGCTTAGGTTTCTATTTCCGCACCTTGTAATTTACTGTATTTCCATGTCCGCAATCCTTTGAATTCAATAAAACGGGGGTGTCCCCACTGTTTGATATTTTCAATTTAATTGTCGAAGTTTATTTTGATTAAACAAAAAAGAAAACAATTAAATCATTGCATTCATCATTCTTACGTCACGTATTCTTCTTACCAACGAATCTCACGTTTGTATCTCGGTTCTAGAGTCAAACTGTATCATTCGTACAATACTCGGGCCAATCATCAGAAAAATATGGATGATCTCGAGGAAGAGAACAGAGAGTTGAAAGAAGAGATCGACGCTCTGAAAAAGGATATAAGAAAGCTTCGTAACGACATGCAAGCCATGGTAGAAGCTCAGCTACAAAGAACTGTGATCTCAAAGATCATCTCAACGCCCATAGTGGAGAAGTATGATCCTAGGTATCAAATGCCGAAAGATCGTCTATGGGGCATGCCTGTTAACTATATCCCGGAAGGATATGTTCCGCCGATCTCTAAAGATCGGGGAATCATAGCAGAAGCCGCTAGGCCTGAAGGTTACAAAATTCGGGAAAGCGAGGATGCCAGAGGCATAATGAGGACTCCCGAAGGTTACAAACTTTGGGAAACGCCGAGATTCACTGCCGTAGTAACGGTACCACCCCCTGTGGTGCACACTATCCCGGAAGGACAGATTCCACAGATACCTTCTAGTAGAAAGGAAAGTATGTTCGATAGAATGGATGAATTCCAGGAGCAGTTCCTGGAAATGCAGAAGGAACTGCAGGCTATTCGCGGTCAGAATTTATTTGGAAAGGACGCCGAAGACCTTTGCTTGGTCCCCAATGTGAAAGTACCGCACAAATTCCAAGTACCCGATTTTGAAAAGTACAAGGGTAACTCTTGCCCTCAAAGCCATTTGGTGATGTACGCTAGGCGAATGTCAGCTCAGATAGAGAACCAGGATCCACTGATTCACTACTTTTAGGATAGTTTAACCGGTACCGTATTAAAATGGTACATGGGTTTAAACCGCACTACGATTAGCACTTTTAGAGATCTTGGCACTGCCTTCGTCCAACAATATAAATACAATTTGGACATGGCACCAGACAGAGATCAACTCAGATCAAAGTTGGAAAAGGACAAGGAAACCTTTAAGGAGTACGCTCAGAGATGGCGTGAAATTGCCGCCCAGATTTGTCCACCTCTTGAGGAAAAAGAGATGACAAAGATCTTCTTAAAAACCTTGAGCTCATTTTACTACGACAGAATGGTCTCCAGTGCGCCCAGTGACTTCACCGAGATGGTGGACATGGGAGTTCGTCTTGAGGAAGCCGTCTGAGAAGAACGTTTAGTTAAAGATGCTAGATCGTCAAGTAGTACAAAACGATACGGTAGTGGTCTCCCTAAGAAAAAAGAGCAGGATATTGGGAATATCTCTCTCAGAAAGTAAAGGCGACGGTACCAACCAGTAGCAGTTGTAACTCCTGCTATCAACCCTGTGCCTGTTTCTACGTATCAACCTCAGGTTGCTCAAAGCTAACCTTAGTTGCAGCAATTTCAGCAAAGGACACATTAGCCTCTTCAGCAGGCTCGTCCTCAATACAATAATAATCGTACAACACGGCCACCAGGATTTGATCCTATACCCGTATCGTATGCAGAACTATTTCCGTTACTACTGGCCAAGGGGCGTGTCCAGACTAAGTCTCCTCTTACGGTACCGGAAAATCTGACTTTTTAGTTTAAGGTGGATCAGACTTTCCCTTACTATCAAGGAGGACCAGGGCATAACATAGAAAACTGTCTCAGTTTCAAATCCGATGTGCAAAACCTTGTTAGGAGCGGGGTCTTATCTTTCAAAGATACGAATCCGAATGTTCTCACAAACCCGCTGCCTCAACACGAGAAGGCTACAGTCAATTTAATAGAGGGAGAGTCTCACAACACCTATCAAATTCGCGATGTACTCTTATTGAGGGCCAACTTGGTCAAGATACATTGTAGACAGAGTGGATATGGCCATGTGCCACCTCATAATTATCACCAGTGTGATATCTGCTCTAAAAGCAATCAAGGATGTTCTATGGTGCAATCAGCTCTACAGGAACAGATGGATCTCGGATGGATCCAAGAGCACCGAGTCCGTGGAGTTAACATGGTTTATATGAATTCCAACATCATACAAAACCACGATATCCGTGCGATGAATGTCAATTTGGTGGCAATGCACTCAAGGAAAAGCCAGTATCATAATCTGCCACGACACGATTACAACTCTTGTCTGACTTGCTCGGTAAACAAACAGGGTTGTTCTTTCATACAAGAGGCCCTCCAACGTCAGATGGATCTTGGATGGATTCAAGACTACCATGATAGGAATCATTATCAAATCAACATGATTCAAATCTTCGATATTCGCTTGATGAATACCAGCCTGGTGGAGTTACATGCTAAATAGGTCCGGCTCGGGTTCCTGGTATCACATGATTATCAAGGCTGTAAAGCGGGTTGCGAAGACGATCAGGGCTGTGCCCTTGTCCAGGAAACACTTCAGCACTTGTTGAACCACTGGTGGCTTCCAATCTATATGGATGAAGACACCCAGCAAATTAGTATCACTAACGGGAATCCTACTAGATATTAAAGTCAGGATGTTTGGTCAATGGAAACAGATCTAGTAAGGTTACACTGTATTCAAAGCGGACGTGGCCAGGTGCCACTACACAACTATGTGTGGAGTTTGCTCAGTGGATAATCAAGGATGCTACCTCGTGCGAGCAGCCCTTCAAAGTCAGTTGGACCGCAAAGAGATTCAACCATGGTCAAGTTTTGAATCAGTCAACTATCTCGCTGATCAAATCGAGGATGTCGTCGTAATCTCTGATCATCAGAGGACTAGGGATGTTTGTACCATTACCCCTCTACTTGACGAATCGAGAGTTCCCAACCAGGAACAGATCGAAATTACTTATGATGGTCAGAAAAATCAGAAGGCTCCCATAGTCATCTATCTACCGGGACCACTGCCGTATGAATCAACTAAGGCTATCCCTTACAAATACGGTGCAACAATAATTGAGAATGGAAAGGAAATTCCGTTACCCTCCGTCGTGAATATTGCAGACATCAGTCGAGTAACACGGAGTGGTAGAATCTTCAACAGAGAAGTTGGAGAACCCAACAAAGAAAAGAAACCTCAGATAGAAGTTCCCAATCCACCATTCGGTCAATCCAGTAATCCCGACCTCTCAAAAAATGATGATGAGATGCTAAAGCTCATCCAAAGGAGTGAATACAACATTGTTGATCAGCTGTTACAAACTCCTTCAAAGATCTCGGTATTATCACTTTTACTCAGTTCAGAAGCGTACAGGGAGGCTCTACAGAAAGTCTTGGAGCAAGCCTTTATGGAACAAGATGTAATAATCAGACAGTTCAATAGCATTTTCTCTAACATCACTTCCTGCAATAACTTGGGATTTAGTGATGAGGAATTACCTGAAGAAGGTCGCCGTCATAACATGGCGCTCAACATTACAATCAACTGCCAAGACGATGCTTTAGCCAGTGTACTAGTAGACACAGGGTTAGCCCTGAATGTTATGCCGAAGTCCACTTTGATGCAATTATCATTCAAAGGACCTCCGATGAAAACCAGCGAGGTCGTCGTCAAAGCATTTGACGGATCCATAAAAATGGTTATCGGCGAAGTCGACCTTCCCATAACTATTGGTCCTCATACTTTCTGAGTCACTTTCCAGGTCATGGACATCCGGGCAACATACAGTTGTTTATTAGGAAGACCTTGGATACATCAGGCTGGGGCGGTCACTTCGACCCTCCACCAAAAGCTAAAGTTCGTCCAGAACGGCCAACTCGTCACGGTTTGTGGAGAACAGGCCTTGCTCGTAAGCAACTTATCATCATCAACTTGTGTAGAACCCGAGGAGGTTGTTGGGACTCAGTTCCAAGCAGTTACGCTGAGCAATAAGAAACAACCAGAGAAAAGAACCCCGATTTCCTTATACAGAGATGCTCTCGAAGTGATCGAAAATAACAATGCAAAAGGATGGGGACAACTTGTCATTCCCACTGATAACAAAACAAAGAAGGGTCTTGGTTTTTCTGCAACCTGCACCCAGACAACTGCTAATGATGAAAGTCTTCATCCCATTCAGAACTTCTTCCATAGTGGAGGCTTCCTTCAACCAGTGACTCAAGAAGTTCATACTATCAATGAGGGAGATTCCTCCGATACAGATGAGGAATGGAAGTCCTATCTTAACGAGGACGATTATGTGTCTCAGGAAGAGGTGCCTATGCCATTTTGCTATCCCGCACAGAGTCCGAGATTTATACCAAGGTCAGATGTCGAAATGATATACGGAGATTGTGATCCTGAAGGATGTTGTGCTCCGCCAAATTCATTAGAGAAAGACACTCCGATGAAATACAACTTTGACCACGACTATTATGGCCCAATGGATGGCCTACCTATCTGGCAGCCGTACCCAGGAGACTTGGGGCAAGAAAATCAGCCGAACAATGAAAATCAGCTGAGCATCATTGAACAGAATACCTGTGTCCCCACCATGTCATGGGATCAACACTCTGGTCATTTCGAATTTATCCAGTACGATGACGAATTGGTAAAGCTTGCCGGACTAGAATTCATCAACTATGCTTTTCCCGAGGTCAACATCATTGCGAGAGATGACTCCTCCAGTTCCAAAGAAGTGTGGGACACCCTGGGACAACCAAGCGGAAAATTTGACTCATGGTCAAGTACACCGCTCCTGAAAGCTCTCGTATCAGGTTCGAAGACATCCAGCCAACTGGATGGGGAGATACAGCTGAGAGTACAAATACTACGCAAAATACAACAGAGGAATCCCCCTATGACAACTCTGCCTGGGAGACAGACTCCAATGATCATGCTCCACCAGAAATCAGCGTTATTTCTAAAGACAAATCAAAAAAGGTACCAGACTTTGTGATTCACCGAGGAGTTCGCCGCCAATGGGTCACTATCGATGTTCCGAAGATTGTTCATAAGTCTAAGTAATTTTCGTCTTTAACCTTTAACCCTGCCCAGGTGAAACAGATGTTTTGATAGGGCTCACTTTCTGTAAATTTCCCTCTTCGCTTCGCCCAAAGCGACATAGTTTTGTTTTATAGGGCTGTAGTTTCAAGAATCGACTTGTTTATTAATAAAATAACGCCGTTCTGTAATTTTTGCATTAATTGCTGTTTTCTCTTTTCGCTTTTCAGAAAATGGTAATCCTAAAAAACAACTCAATAATAACAACAAGCAGTAAAAGAAATACACTGTACACACTCTTGCATTCTCTCTATCTCTTCTAAACACAAATCATCACGTCATGCAGATTGCTTGTTTTAAACCCCGTTGAAACATACGATCCAATGCCTTCTCCCAACTTTGAGTTCCAGGTATTTGAGGCTGAAGAAGAAAATGACGACGAAATTCCAGAGGAGATCTCCCGACTACTCAGACAAGAGGAAAGGTCCATTGAGCCTCACAAAGAGTTGCTGGAAACAGTCAACTTAGGATCGGAAGAAGAGAGAAAAGAAGTCAAGATTGGGGCACTGCTCGGTCCAACTGTCAAAGAGAGTTTGACCAAGCTTCTCAGAGAATTTCCCGATGTGTTTGCTTGGTCCTATCAGGACATGCCAGGGTTGGATACCAGCATCGTGGAACACCATCTACCGTTGAGATCAGAATGTCCGCCGATAAAATAAAGGTTGAGACGAACTCATCCAGACATGGCTGTCAAAATCAAAGAGGAGGTACAGAAACAGATTGATGCGGGTTTCTTCGCTACGTCAGAATATCCTCAATGGTTAGCCAACATCGTACCCATTCTGAAAAAGGACGGAAAAGTCAGAATGTGTGTCGACTACCGAGATCTAAACAAGGCAAGTCCAAAGGACGACTTTCCCTTACCCCACATTGACAAGCTGGTAGACAGTACAGCAAAGTTCAAAGTCTTCTCTTTCATGGATGGATTCTCGGGCTATAATCAGGTTAAAATGGCGCCGGAAGACATGGAGAAGACCTCCTTCATTACCCCACAGGGGACCTTTGGTTACAAGGTAATGACGTTCGGTTTGAAGAATGTCGGGGCAACCTATCAGAGTGCCATGACTACTCTGTTTCATGACATGATACACAAAGAAATCGAAGTATATGTCGATGATACGATTTCCAAATCTAAAATGGAAGAGGAGCATGTGACCCACCTGTCAAAATTATTCGAGCGTCTGAGAAAATACAGACTCCGCTTGAATCCCAACAAGTGCATATTCGGTGTCCGTTCAGGGAAGCTCTTAGGGTTCATCGTCAGCCAGAAAGGAATTAAGGTTGATCCTGACAAGGTAAAGGCCATTCAAGAAACGCCTTCTCTGAAAACTGAAAAATAAGTCAGGGGATTCCTGAGACGTTTGAACTACATCTCTAGATTCATATTCCTCATGACTGCGATATGTGCGCCGATTTTCAAATTACTAAAAAAAAGGACTGCATTTGGACAGAAGACTGCCAAACCGCCTTTAACAGTATTAAGGAATATCTGTTGAACCCACGATTCTATCACCTCCAGTGGAAGGAAGACCATTGATCATATACTTAACAGTCTTGGAAGACTCCATGGGTTGTGTGATTGGTCAACAAGACGAAACGAAATGAAAAGAGTCTGCCATCTACTATTTGAGCAAGAAGTTTACAGACTGTGAGACTCGGTACACTATGCTCTAGAAAACTTGTTGCACTCTGGCTTGGGCAGCCAAACGTCTTTGCCTGTACATGATTCGTCACACCACTTGGTTAATCTCCAAAATGGATCCAATCAAATACATCTTTGAAAAGCCTGCTCTCATGGGAAGGATTGCCCGTTGGCAGATGTTGTTATCAGAATATGACATAGAGTACCACGCTCAGAAAGTCGTTAAAGGAAGTGTTCTAGCCGATCATTTGGCTCATCAACCGATTGACGATCAGGAATCAGTCGGATTTGACTTCCCGGACGAAGATGTCATGTATCTAAAAATGAAAGACTGCGATGAACCGCTACCCAGTGAATGGCCAGAACCAGATTCCCAATGGGGACTTATCTTTAACGGAGCTGTCAATCATTACGGAAATGGAATTGGGGCAATTATCATAACACCTCAGGGTACCCACATTCCTTTCACCGCTAGACTTACGTTCAAGTGCACAAACAATGATGCCGAATACGAAGCTTGTATTATGGGTCTCGAAGAAGCGATCGAATTAAGGATCAAAAACTTGGATGTATATGGCGACTCAGCTTTGGTCATCAATCAGATCAAAGGAGATTGGAACATATACCAATCAGGATTGATTCCTTACAAAGATTACGCAAGAAGGTTGCTACCCTTCTTCAACAGAATCGAGTTTCATCATATCCCTCGTGAAGAGAATCACATGGCTGATGCATTAGACACTCTCTCTTCCATGATTAGTGTAGGTCAATGGAATGACTTACCTAAGATCGACATAATGCGCCTTGAATGGCCCGTTTACATCTTCACGATTGAAGCAGTCATAGACGACAAACCTTGGTATCGCGATATCAAATGCTTCCTTCAGAAATAAGAGTACCCACCTAGGGCATCTAGGAAAGATAGAAAAACCCTCTGAAGGCTGGCAGGCAGTTTCTTCCTGAGCGATGATACACTCTATAAGAGGAACTTTGACATGGTCTTGCTTCGATGCGTCGACAGACCAGAAGCAGACATCCTGATAAAAGAAATTCATGAAGGATCCTTTGGTACTCTTGCCAACAGACACACAATGGTGAGAAAAATTCTAAGAGCAGGGTACTATTGGTTGACAATGGAATCTGATTGCTACAAGTACATGAGGAGGTGTCACAAGTGTCAGATATACTCTGACAAAATCCATGTACCGCCAACGCATCTCAAAGTTCTTTCTTCCCCATGGCCTTTTTCCATATGGGGAATCGACATGATTGGCGTGATTGAGCCCAAAGCTTCAAACGGACATCAGTTCATCCTGGTAGCCATTGATTACTTCACCAAGTGGGTTGAAGCAGCGTCATACACCAATGTAACCCGACAAGTGGTGGTCCGATTTATCAAAAACAATATCATATGTCGTTATGGTGTTCCAAGCCAGATCATTACGGATAATGGATCTAACTTAAACAATAAGATGATGAAAGAGTTGTGCGCTAAGTTCAAGATCGAACACCATAACTCATCTCCCTACCGACCCAAGATGAACGGCGCGGTAGAAGCGGCTAACAAGAATATCAAAAAGATTGTTCAAAAGATGGTTGTAACCTACAAAGATTGGCACGAGATTCTACCCTTTGCTCTTCACGGTTATCGCACATCTGTCCGCACTTCAACAGGGGCAACCCCTTTCTCTCTAGTATATGGCATGGAAGCAGTGCTCCCCATCGAAGTAGATATCCCATCAATTCGGGTATTGATGGAAGCTAAGCTTACAGAAGCTGAATGGTGCCAAAGTCGACACGATGAACTGAATCTGATCGAAGAAAAGAGAATCACGGCAGTATGCCATGGTCAGTTGTATCAGCAAAGGATGAAGAAGGCGTTCGACAAAAAGGTCCGACCTCGCGTCTTCAGGAAAGGAGACCTCGTGCTCAAAAAGATACAATCATTTCTCACTGATTCCCGGGGCAAGTGGACTCCGAATTATGACGGCCCCTATGTGGTCAAGAAAGCTTTCTCAGGCGGCGCCTTGAGACTCGCAACCATGGACGGAGAGGAATTTGCCTACCCCACAAATGTTGACGTAGTCACGAAATACTTCGCCTAAATAAAAAAAATGTCTTGGTGGATTGAAACCCCGAAAGGGCGGTCCAGGCAAAAATTAGAGACATGATCAAAAATCATTCCGATGGATTGGAAACATCACAGTACAATCCAGGAAAAAATTAGGGATAATGGCAAGTAACCACGTTCGACAAAGGGGCAAGTCCATCGGCAGCAGTTACACCATCCATCAGAAAACTCCAGTCAAGGTCATCTTCAACAGAAGCTCAGGATGCCCGGAAGTCAAAGTTGGTAGAAGGATAGTGGTCGTTATGTTTCAATGTAGCCTTTTTCCCTTAAATTACCATTTTCTAACTTTGTAAATACTCTATAGAATCACGCGTTTGGCTGATTTCCATCCTATCAATAAAATTTGAGCCCTAGTGCTTTTGTTTGCAATTCTTATTTGTTTTAGCTTTACAGAACGACATTTTAATATGATTAACGATTCTTGAAATAAAACAAAAATGAATTTACTTGTAAAAAATTTCTGCTTAAAATAGATGACAATTTCTTTATACTGTTGAACATCGAAAGAACATCGATCGCTTCTCCAGAAGTAAGCGAGCTTCAAAGTGCAGAATCAAAGTACTCCTTCTAAACCAGTGCACCTGAATGAAGGATCAACTGTGTCAGAGACCATTGCTTCATCTGACACCCTCGGCCGAGTTGTCATCTCCTAAGCCCGACCAACGGTTGTTCCCCCCACAGGGAGTACTTCTCCTAAGCAAGGAAAAATTTCTATCTTGAACCAGCGATACTTTTTATCTCCCACTGTGGCCGAGTTTCCGGTCGTGTTCATCTACTAGTCTGTATGTCGCGTCAGTTTTGTCAGCATATACATACATACATCATGCATTATTGATTTACATTCATATTCATATTACATCACTATCACTCTAGTCGGTCTTATTCCCTAGTGATAAGAGTCCTCTCAATCGAGTCGTCAGTTCTTTCCTCGTCAGGAAATGAATCATCTAAGCGATCTCTCCTCCAGTTTATTTCTGGATTGAAGATGGTTCTTTGACCACTTTGATAACTTGAACCTCTGAAAAACCAGAGAACCCTCAGCCAGCATCACTCTTTGCCATGGAAGATGATATCTTCGCTTTCCCGGATTAAGGAAAATCCCTAGAGAAAGCCTCTCAACTAAAGACTTTCAGCAACACATTGGTCCTTCTCTCTAGAATGTCAATGTCAACAAAGTCATCGGCACCTCAAAATTGGAATACATTGTATGGCATTTCTCCGAGAAGATCTCGAAGAAAAGTATGATGTAATATCCCTAAGCGAAGGCAATCCCTCAAGAGACTCATTTTCCGCAGTAGAATCGACAAATGGTGTCTCCAAACAGAGAAGTTTGTACCTCTTTACAATCAAAACTTTTTCCATCAAATGGCATCTCCCCAGGAAAATTCGGCGAGAAGTTTGAGGAAAACCGCTACGAATAGCGTCCCTTGTCAAGAAAGTTTATTGACAAAAGAAATTGAGACCAGTTCCTTGGTAGGAAACCAAGATCGAGGGGAAGTTTATTTAAGAAACTAAGACCAGTTCCTTGGTAGGAAACCAGGATCGAGTGGAAGTTTATTTAAGAAACTAAGACCAGTTCCTTGGTAGGAAACAAGGATCGAGGGGAAGTTTATGTCAGAAACTGAGACCAGTTCCTTGGTTGAAGACCAGGATCGAGGGGAAGTTTTTACCTTTTCTAAGCATTATTGCTTAGCAAAAGAAGAAGGATGTGAACTGCCATTCATAACAACCATCAAAATTTCGGGTATTCCGATATTTAATCCTCTTGCACCCCGAATGCCCGAATACCTTCGCCATTCACACCTTCGGGTCCAAGAAGATTAAATAGGGGCATCTGTCATACCCCAAATTTTGACCACTAAGATTTCCCCTCATTGTGCAAATCATCATCACAATATGGATGGACCATCATACCTCAGTAGTCTCCCCAAAGATGGGTGAGCATCCACTACAATCAGACTTAGGGTTTCAGGCCCTCTCAGCGCTCTTAGACAAAGGATCAATCAAGGAATGACATGATCTTCAACTTGTCTAAACCTCTCAAACATCCACAATGGATCAATAGGACTCCCACCTCAAGGATTAAGCACAAGGCTGCAACATTGTAAGTGGATCAAGCCTCAAAACCGACAGTGTCACCAAATAAGGGTTTTGGTCGACCAGGGCCTCCAGATGGAAATTTTCCTCTGGGCATGAGCCAATTCTTCAAAGCATAACCTATGATTCTCTAAGGGACATCATAAACCCAATCATCAAGTCAATTTAACCTCTGGGGATGCATTCGCAAAAATCAGGAATTAGGGTTTCTTGACCTAATTCACCCCTAAGTTGACTTTTAGGACAAAACATGATCCAAGACCTCAAGACATGATTTGAGGGCCCCTAACACACCACATTGATCCATTTGCAACAATGGATTGATCCAAGAAGCTTGAGCAACAAGTTTCAAGTTCATCTGAACCAAAATTAGGGTTTCGCGAGAAAAGTCAACTGTGCCTTTGGCTTTTGACCAAGACATACTCCCAAACCCTAAGACATGATTCAATACACCCTATAACACCTATGGAACATGTCCATCAAGTTTGATTTAGGTCAAGGACTTGATTTCATAGAGGATCGCACAGTTTGGAGTTCATCTGACAAAAAGTCAACTGTGCACAAAAGTCAACTTTGACTTTTTGAGATTTTTCACAATTATGGTTTTTTAACCCTAAAATGATGTTAATGTGTGATTTTAATCATCATTCATCAAGAAAAATCAAGGAAAGTGGGATAACTTGTAAAAGGGGTAACCATAAAAACTTAGAAAATTTTCTAAGTTATGGAACAAAGTGGCTAGGGTACCAACTTTGGAGGATCATAACTCCTAAAACATAAGGCCATTTTTTCCCATCCAAAGCTGAATTTGTAGCTATCATGGCACTCTAAAAAAGCTTCAACTACACCTCATTCCAATTCATCATGGATTTTGAGTTATTGAATGATCAAATTGGCTGAAAACATGAAATGCCACTTTTTCCAACACTTAGTGAAATTTTCACTAAGTCAAAATCTGTTTCACTTTTTTCCAAATGTAGGGGCATTTTTCACTTGGATCCAAAAAGTATCAAAACCAATTATGATCAAACAATTGTTGTATCATATGAGGGGTTTCCGAAATGGCCAAGAACTCCATCAAATTCCACTTGGGCCATGAGATATGACAATGCCAATATGCCTTGCTGCAAACTGTCATGGCAAGGCAGATTTTGGAGTTTTACTCGATTTGCTCAAATTTTGCAAAGGGCAAGCAACTCTATCCATCTGAACACCTCAAAGGGGGACCTAGGAGGAACCAACTCTGATCCCAAGCCTCCCAAGTCTTTGGAACCAAAAATAGCATGCCAAACCTAGAAATGCCTAAAAGAGGGACAAGACTCCAATTTTGGATTGGAGCATTCAATGCATACACCAAGGTGGCATGGACTGAGCCATTTCCAATTGAATTCAGTCAAGACTTATTCAAGACCAAGGGGACCAGCAGCCTGTGCCCTAACCTCTAGTCAATGGCTAGAGGAGACTTGAGATTCCAAAGTGCAACCATTGGCCAAACCTCTGCAGCAGTTGCCATTCACTATTGCTTGCAAAACAAACTTGCTCTACTATAAATAGAGCTCATTTGTGCTCAGTTTGAGTACACCAAAGCCATCAAACAGATGCTTTCCTCAAAATCTCCTTCTTCACTCCAATTTTGCCTTCTAAGGCAAGTCACCATCGGGTTTTGAGTTTGATAACAATTCCAATCAAACCAATCACACACACACACACCTCACAAACATCATATAGAAGTGATCCAAACACTCACATAACATCTGGAACACCAAAATCACAAAATCACCAGCCAACTGCTCAAGCCTTTGACAGATTTGCAGTTGAGGTGCCAAATCAAGTTCCAGCTCAAATCAATCCACTCCAAGCATCCAGACACACTCCATGGCACCTAGGGAAGCTATCTAGATCATTGGAACCTAGCTGTAACACCTCTAACCCAAAACACGATCACCAGCTGAAAGTGGTAAGCATGAGCTCTTCTAACTCTATGATCCATGCAATTTTTGCTGCACAATGATTTGGCCATATGTTCATAATCATGCATAGAGTGTTTACCCTCAATCAATTGCTTTGTATGAATCGTGTATGGAATTTCTGAGCCTTCATGCAGAATTTAGGGTTCTTGAGGTTTCTCTTTGATTTCTTATTCCATGCTTAAAATAAATGAAATTAAAGACCATAGACATGATCTTGAGGTTGAAACGAGTAGATTGATATGTAGATTGCATGATATAATCAAGTATTCATTTTAATTGAATTTTTATTCAATTAAAATACATTTGAAAAAAAATTAGGGTTTTTGATTAATTCAACCATCATCAAACTTTTTCAAACCTTTTGGGCATCTAATAGAGTGTAAGACCCTCCCCTTTTAACCAAAACAATTTTGGGCCTCAGATATTGTATAAGTCCCTCTGCGTTAAAAGAAAATCTCGGCGCGATCGCTAGTTCAAAAATCAAACCCTTTGGCCTACCCTCGTGTTATAAGCCCCATTCTTTTTCTTTAAACACCTTTGGGCCACTAATAGAGTGTAAGACCCAATCCTTTGTAAATACAAACCTATTTTGGGCCTCAAATATTGTATAAGTCCCGTTGTATTTCAAAAGTTCGGCGCAATCATCGCCCATTTAAAACAAAGCATCTAGGCCTCTCCTTGAGCTGTAAGGCCTCCCACTTGTATAAAAATAAACCTTTGGGCCTCTTGAGAGAGTGTAAGACCCATCCCCTTGTACAGAAAACCTTTCTTGGGCCTCAGTCACTTGTATAAGTCCCTGTACAAAACGACAGTGTGATCACTGATAAAACCCTGGGCCCATCCTTGAGCTGTAAGCCCCAACCTCGTTTCAAAATACTTTCTCCTTTGATTTTGAAATATACTGTTGTTTTCAATTTTTCTTTGTTGAACAACTAACCAAACAACATGGAAGCTCTACAACCGAGTAAGTGTTTACCCGCTTTCATTTACTGCTTTTATATGTATATAACTATATTGTGGGGCTGTTTCATTGTATGTCTTCTTTCACAAACTCATATCGACTGTGTAATACTAGTATAGATATTTAGAGTTTCCCCAGCAACTACGTCTAGAAATAGACAAAACCTCATCTCCTTACCTCCGACATTCTCCCGGATATTTCAACATAACCTAAACCATGAGAATTTTGTTTTACAATAATTTTAGATAACTAGATCTAAGAAATATCCCCCTTGAACAGTTCATATACAGAAGGCCAATGTTCCAAGTAAAACCCCTTCTGGAACTGTTCATCAGCCTCCTCTTGGGATTAGTGCAAGGACCCACAGGCTTCCTAAAAGCATCCCCGCCTCCTCTTGGGCATTGTACAAGGACCCGTCGGCTTCTTTGAAGTTTTCACAGCCTCCTCTTAGGCTTCGTATAATGATTCTTCCTCTGGGAAGATAGCCACTTCTTGGGCTTCGTACAAATTGTCCGTTCGGCTTCTTAAAAGTTTTTCTAGCCTCCTCTTGGGCTTCGTACAAATTGTCCCTACGACCTCTTAAAGGTATAGGAATAGAAATTAGTCATCTTAATAGAACAGTCTTTCAAAGAGTCTAGATCTTTCTACCGCAAATGTACTGTCTCTTAATCTCTCTTAAGCATAGTACAAAAGATATAACTCTAGACTTGGACAGTCTAATCTCCTTGAGTCCCGAAGACATTCTCAAGTTCCTTTCAAAAATAGGAAAAAACACCCGTAGACTTGGGCTGTCTCAATACCCTTCGGATTCCCCGTTTCCTTAAAGAACAGGAAATAATCCCGGTCCTTAGATCAAATCCATGAGTATAACGTTACCCATATAAGAACTGATTTTTTCTTTTAACCAACATACTGGACCTGTCACTCAGCTGAAACAGTCACCAGCATACTAGCCTCCTCTTGGGCTTTGTACAATGATTCTCCCCAGCAGAGTTAACCTTTGCAACCTTCATCTCGGGCTTTGTACGAGATACAAAACACTCTCTTGTTGAGTATAAAAGACTCTCTTGTTGAGTCAAACTTTTTTTAGCCTCCATCTCGGGCTTCGTACGAGATACAAATCACTCTCTTGTTGAGTATAAAAGACTCTCTTGTTGAGTCAAAACCTTTGTATCCTCCATCTCGGGCTTCGTACGAGATACAATTCACTCTCTTGGTGAGTATAAAAGACTCTCTTGTTGAGTCAAACCCTTTTAGCCTCCGTCTTGGGCTTCGTACAAGACACATATAAAAACACTCTCTTGTTGAGTCAACCCTTTTAGCCTCTATCTCGAGCTTCATACGAGACACAAAAGCATCCTCCTGTTGGGTCAATAGCCTCCTCTTAGGCTTTGTATAAAGAAATCCCTGTTTGGTTCAATCAACCTTTTAGCATCAAATCATGCTTTGGTCACAACATACAAACATCAACAACTCCTTTTCCCCCATCTAATTGTTGTAAGCGGCAAGCCTCTAGATTTATTTACATCCACGCCACTGTCCCTCTTTTAGAATGAGAAATTCCTAAGGAAATATGGCATTGCTCTAAACTGTGTTAAAGTCTTCCCCTTCAGGTTAAAAATCACCTATAAATGAAATTATGGCATTGCTGGATTCACATATCCCAGTTAAAGTAATTCTTCTTTATAATCAGTCACCCAACTATTGTGACGAACAGACCCCCTTTAGAGATGACAAATTCTCTCTAAAGTTAATACCCTTTTAGCTTCACATCTTGGGCTTCGAACAAGATATAAATAGACCCTTCAGCTTCACATCTGGGGCTTTGAACAAGATATAAACCACCTTTAGCTTCATGTCTTGTGCTTTGAATAAGACACCAGAACACCCATTTCCTCCCCTAGAATAGGAGGAACTACGATCGCTCTGATTTCCCTATCCCGGGAATACGTAGGCATAAGATTGAAAAAGAATCTTAGAGAGCACACTAATAAAAAAACCCCAAAGTCCCCTACCTCTAGCCAATCTAGCACAGTGTCCCAACAAATTCCCCATGAACAATCCCGGTATTTCTTTCTGAACAAAATAAGCAGAGAGAGACCCACGAACTAAAGCCGCATTTGTAAACCAACAGTTTTGACTGTTTAACCTCAGTTTGCAAGCAGGGTTAATTGGAGACATCTATTTCCCTTCCTTCATCAGCTTCAATAGGATAAAAAATGAATCGAACTGTAGTACCAAAGCGATAGTGATTCGAAACCACAAAAACCGCGCTACAGTTGACTGAAGATTAGATAGTGGTAGTTGGGGGAGGAATTGAAAAAGATGGTGGTTTAAACTTCACTTATGGATTGGAGGTAGGAATGAAGGTAGTTTGAGATGATGATGGTGCAGTAATAGTCTCAGTGACATTCATGGACCCAGAAGAATTGATAGCCGGTTTATTGATTTTCTCAAGAAGAAGAGATTCCAGTTTAGAAGTTTTGGAGGGTTCAGTTTCATCCTTTTCTTCTTCTTAGGCTCAGTATCCTCTTCAGTTTGCTTCCTCTTACTCCTGGTGATGTATTTAGGTTTAGGAGCGACATCTTCAACTCTGGACTTTGGCATGTCATGCCCTTCTTCTCTCATTATAGCCACAAATGAAGCAATTGTTGTTGGATTATCTTCTTTGTGATAGACGGGGTAGTTCGTTACTGGATGTCTGTTGTTGATCACAGTGTCGTGAGGGATAGATATGGGTTTCACATCAACACTTGTAATCATTTTCATATGCTTAAGATTTACAGCATTGAAAACTTCTCATACTCTACCAGTCAGATAGTCTATATATTTAGCTTCCTTGACTAGATACTCCACTAGGCTGCATTCAACAAAGATATCAGAGAGAAGTCTTCCAAAAGGAATGTAGTTTACAATATTCCTATCCGGTGAAGCTGTTGTTCTTGTCTTGTGCACCATATCTCTCAGATAGTAGAATAAAATGGATGGTAGACACATTTTCTCATTCTTGTGCAAGTAGTATAGCATGTACTTTTGATTTGCATTGAAGAAGTTTGCAGCACTCTTTGAAGGCCTTGGATTGATACATCCAAGAATAATTTTATGCCAGATCCTCAGATTGTCACGCAGATTCTTGCTTTTGTATTCTGTTGTCCCATGTTGACAATTTTTGATAATTGCTTTGTTGATGACAGAGTCAGATTTTTCAGTTTTTCCATAAACCCTTCTTCCTTCCAAGAACGGCATCCCTAGAAGGTCTAAAATGGATTTTTCAGTAATAATAATCTTTTGACCCATAAAAAAGGATACAACATGAAGATCATATGTTTTAGCTTGCCTTCAGAATTCCTTTACTAGGTCATCAAAGGTTGGACCTCTAAGTCTGTCAAAGTAACTTTTCCATCCTTGAGTATTTAGTTGATCAATTAGGTTAAACCCATTACCACGAAGATTGTTAAAGTCGACATCTAGCTCTTTCAGAACGATTAGTTTATTTACATGCATAACACAAGTAACATAGGGATTTCTCTGTGTTACATGGTTTGCATCGATCGTGGGAAGAGATAATGGAGTTGAAGCGATCGTCACGGTGGTCGCGGAGGTTGTAGAAGGTGTGATAGATGAAGATGGGAGCTCTTGAGAGAAATTCAGTGACGCTTCAAATTCTTTAGAGAGGAGAATAGTTTCTTGTTGAATGATGTTCGTCATGATGATAGTTAAGACCAGAGAGGATGAGAACAGGGATTGAGTTTGTTCGAGGGAGAGATAGAGAGATTTAGGGTTTTAGAGTTTCCTTTTGAGTGAGAGTGGGAATAGGAATGGTTTTTGAAAATTTAAAGAGATAGACATTGTACAGGGGATAAGTGAATAGATGTAATAAAGTTTTGAGTCAATCTCAAGAAAACTACTGTTCGTTTGATTTGGATAAATATAGTGATTTAGAAATGATCAAATCACATGCAAACATTATTTTCTAATTAAATGACACGTCATGATTGACTGGATAACTCAGAAAAATTATCAGAATTATGACACGTCTTTCACAAGTGGTTCTGAAAAATTCAAAATAATTGTTTTCTCTGACTAAACACATTTGGTTCTAAAGTATCTTTACTCTGGACAGTAGTCCATTTTCAGATGTTTTAAAATAATTTGAAATCTATCTTCATCCAAGGGTTTTGTAAAAATATCAGCCCATTGATGGTCTGTATCAATAAATTTTAAGCATAAGGTTCCCTTCTGAACATAGTCTCTGATAAAATGGTGTTTTATTTCAATGTGTTTAGCCCTAGAATGCAAAATTGGATTTTTACTTAAACAAATAGCAGCAGTATTATCACAGAAGATAGGGATGTTACTCTCATATATCTGATAGTCTTCCAGCTGATTTTTCATCCAAAGCATTTGTGTACTGCATAGAGAAGCGGAGATGTATTCTGCTTCTGCTGTAGAGAGAGCAATTGTAGATTGCCTCTTACTTAACCATGAGATTAGGTTATTCCCTAGGAATTGACAGTTTCCAGATGTGCTCTTTCTTTCCAATCTGTCTCCAGCATAGTCTGCATCGCAGTAACCAGAAAGAGTGTACTCTGATGTTTTCTCATACATCAAGCCAAGGTTAGTTGTTCCTTTCAGATACCTTAGAATTCGTTTAACAGAAGTTAAATGAGATTCTCTTGGATCTGATTGGAATCTAGCACATAAATGTACACTGAATAATATATCAGGTCTAGAAGCAGTTAGATATAAGAGAGAGCCTATCATACCACGATAGAGCTTCTGACAAACCTTAACTCCTGTTTCTTCTTTTCCCATGATAAATGTTGGATGCATTGGTGTTTTAGCTGTATTACAATCCATCATGTTGAATTTCTTCAGAAGTTCTTTTGTGTACTTACTTTGATGAATGTAAGTGGCCTCTGGTTTCTGATCAATTTGAATTCCCAAAAAGAACTTTAACTCACCCATCAGACTCATTTCGAATTCTACTTGCATTAACTTTGAAAATTCTTCGCATAAAGAGGGGTTAGCAGAACCAAAAATAATATCATCAACATAGATTTGAACTATGAGAATATCATTCTTATACGCTTTACAGAAGAGAGTTATGTCAATCTTTCCTCTGGTGAAATTGTTTTCTAAAAGAAATTTGCTCAATCTATTGTACCAAGCTCTGGGAGCTTGTTTTAAACCATAGAGTAACTTTTTGAGTTTAAAAACAAAATCCGATTTTTCTGAATTTTCAAAACCAGGAGGTTGTTTGACGTAGACTTCTTTTGATATATAACCATTTAAGAATGCACTCTTAACATCCATCTGATATAGGGTGATGTTATGATTTACTAAAAAAGAAATTAATAACCGTATTGCTTCAAGTCTGGCTACAGGAGCAAAGGTTTCGTTGTAATCAATTCCTTCTTGTTGACTGTATCCTTGAGCAACAAGTCGTGCCTTGTTTCTGACAACTTCTCCCTTCTCATTTAGCTTGTTCCTGAATACCCACTTGGTTCCAATTACATGAACATTCTTAGGTTTTGGAACTAGATCCCAAACATCATTCTTTGAGAATTGATTAAGTTCTTCTTCCATTGCCAGAACCCAGTCCTTGTACATAAGAGCTTCTTCAACTATAGCTGGTTCGATTAACGGAACCAATCCTAAGAGTGTTTCTTCTGATGGTCTGAAGGCTGATATGGTTCTGATTGGAGCGTCCTTGCTACCCAGAATTAGTTCCTCAGGATGAGATGTAGACATTCTTCTTTTTGTTTGATGTGGAGTATTCTGAGTTACATCAACAGTGTCCTGAGTGGGATCTTGTTGTTCTTTAACTTTGTTTGCCTTTTCTTTAGGTTTTGAAAAGATAATTTCCAAATCTGCAAGCTTGTCAACTAGCTCTGACTTTTCAGAGTCAGGCTTGTCATCGAATCTAACATGAATTGATTCTTCCACAATCCGTGATTCTGTGTTATAAACTCTGTAACCTTTTGAGTGTTCAGAGTATCCTAACAGCAGACACTTCTGTGCTTTGGAATCAAACTTGCCAAGATTCTCCTTAGTGTTTAACATAAAACTGGTACATCCAAATGGATGAAAGTAGGAAATGTTGGGAATCTTATTCTTCCACAATTCATAAGGAGTTTTATTCAAGATAGGCCATATAGAGATTCTATTTTGAATATAGCACGCTGTGTTAACAACTTCTGCCCAAAAGTGCTTAGCCATGTCAGTTTCTTGGATCATGGTGTGAGCCATTTCTTGTAAAGTTCTGTTCTTTCTTTCAACAACTCCATTTTGTTGAGGAGTTCTAGAACAAGAAAAATCATGAGATATCCCATATGAATCAAAAAGTTTTTCAAAATCTTTGTTTTCAAAATCTCCACCATGATCACTTCTGACCTTGACGATCTTGCAATTCTTTTCATTTTGCACTTAGGTGCAGAAGGAAGCAAACACAGAATGTGACTCATCCTTGTGTCTTAAGAATTTTACCCATGTCCAACGACTATAATCGTCAACGATGACTAGTCCGTATTTCTTACCATTGATAGAAGCAGTTTTCACTGGTCCAAATAGATCAATGTGAAGAAGTTCCAATGGTTTAGAGGTAGAAACAATATTCTTTGCTTTAAAAGAAGTTTTTGAAAACTTGCCTTTCTGACATGCTTCACAAAGAGCGTCTGAAGAGTACTTCAGATTTGGAAAACCTCTGACAAGTCCAAGCTTGTTCAGCTGAGAGATTCTTCTCAAGCTAACATGACCAAGACGTCTGTGCCAGACCCATTGCTCTTCATTTACAGACAGAAGACATTTTACATTATGATGTTTTAAATCTGATAATTTAATTTTGTATGTATTGTTCTTCCTCTTATCGCTGAACAGGACAGATCCATCCTTTTGATTTACAACTTTACAAGACGTTTGATTGAAAATAACGTCATAACCATTATCACTAAGTTGACTAATTGACAATAGATTATGCATTAGACCTTCAACTAACAGAACATTATTAATAGAAGAAAGCTTACCATTTCCAACAGTTCCGGAGCCAATAATTCTTCCTTTCTGATTTCCTCCAAAACCGACGACACCTCCGGGTTTAAGTTTCAAATCTTGGAACATATACCTTTCTCCCGTCATGTGTCACGAGCATCCACTGTCCAGGTACCATGACTGGTGTTTCAATGGTGCCATTAAGGATGCTGCAACATAAACTATCTCATTCTTAGGTACCCATTTTGTGGGCCCTTTCACATTAGCCTTTCCAGAGGTTCTGACACCTTTGGACTTCCTTACATTAGGATAATAGTGAGGAACTTGTGCATAGTGTTTAAGTTTAGGAGTTTTCTTCAGTACCTGTGTTTGTGTAGTGATAGATTTTGAACCTTTTTGTTCAGAACATTTCAAGATAGTGCCAGAGGGCACAAAATGTTTGGACAGAGATATTATCTTGATACTCTTGGTCTCATCATATTGTTGTGATGGTCCTGAATATCCCAGACCTCTGTTACCATTTCTGCTGACTCCATAGATCATTGAAGCCATTTTGCTTCTGTCTATGCTTTTAGCGAGAAAGTGTTGGAAGGCTCTCTCATACCTGACTACTTCATTAGTATTGGTTATGTTATAGGTGATTTCTTCTTCTAACCTAGTGACTTTACTTTTTAATGTAGTATTTGAATTTTCTAGAGAAAGTAGTTTTTCATTTAATTCAAAGATGGTTTGTTTGCTATTAGTAAGATCTTCTGAAGGAACCACGAGAGTCTTTTTCAGAGTTTTGTGTTTTCTTCGAAGAGTTTGATATCTTTCCATATGTTCATATAATCCTATTTCAAGTTCAGAGCGAGATAGAGAATAAAGTACCTCTCTTTCGTCGTCCGAGTCTGATGGTTCTCCTTCTGATAGAACATCATTGGTTTTAGCCATGAGTGCTACGTTAGCACGTTCTCCATCAGAATCATCTTCGGACTCTGAATCATCTTAAGTTGCCATAAGACCTTTTTTTACCTTTCTTAGGTCTTTCATCTTTCTTAAACTTTGGACAGCCATTTTTTAAATGTCCAGGTTCCTTGCATTCAAAACACGTAACGTCTCTTCCATAAGTTCTCCTTTGACCATGTGTAGACTCAGATCTTCTTCTTGGTCCTCTGAACTTATTTGTTCTGTATTTCCATAGTTGACTAATTTTCCTCAATATGAGAGATATGTCGTCTTCGTCTGATTCTTCTTCAGATTCTTCCACTTCCTCCTCTGCTTGATACGCCTTTTTATTTTCAGATTTAGCTTTTAGGGCAATGGATTTGATTTTCTTTTGAGGTTCATCTTCTTGGAGCTCTATTTCATGACTTCTTAAAGAACTGATTAGTTCCTCAAGACTTATACTATTCAGATCCTTTGCTAGTTTCAAGGCAGTCACCATTGGTCTCCATTTGACAGGTAGACTTCTGATAATTTTCTTGACATGATCAGCAGTAGAATAGCCTTTGTCCAGAACTCTGAGTCCTGCAACAAGCATCTGAAATCTTGAGAACATGGTTTCCACAGATTCATCATCTTCCATCTTGAAGACCTCATATTTTTGAATTAGTGCAAGAGCCTTCGTCTCCTTGACTTGAGCATTGCCTTCGTGAGTCATACGAAGAGAGTTAAAGATAGACTTTGTAGTTTCTTTGTTTGTAATTTTTTCATATTCTGTATATGAAATTGCATTTAACAGAACCGTTCTTGCTCTGTGATGATTTTTGTAAGTTTTCTTCTGTGCATCTGTAAACGCACTTCTATCAATCTTTTTTCCTGCAGAATCTACAGCGTGACTGTAGCCATCAACTACCAGATCCCATAGATCTAAGTCAAACGACAAAAAGTAACTTTCGATTCTATCTTTCCAATAGTCAAAATTTTCCCCATCAAAGATAGGAGGTTTTGCACTATAAGAATCTCTTTCATTCACAATAACACTTGTCTCAGCATTTGGTATAGCCATTGTTTTTCACACTTGGATCGGTACTGAACACTGTTAAGTGCTTGATAAAAATTCAACCTTTTTATCACCTCAGAACCGGAGCTCTAATACCAATTAAAGGTGTGAAAAACATAAGAAAGGGGGGTTTGAATTGGTTTTTCAAAATAAAATTGTTTCTTTAGGTTAACTTACTTTTTATAAGACTCTTCCTTTTATCAATAAAAACCTTTGTTGAATCACAACAAGATAACACATTATGTTTATACTAGTTCACTTGAGAAACACTCAAGATTAGTGGATTAAGACTCTCTCAACGAGGTCTTAATCCACTAATCAATTAGATCAATACAATGCACTAGCCAAAATGCTGGTGACTAACACAACCTCTAAAACTCACAAGTTCTAGACTTCTCAAGTAATACAACCACACGGTATTAATCAAGGAACAACCTCTAAGACAACACGTCTTAGACTTCTCAAGAAATACAACCACACGGTCTTTCTCAAGGAACACAAACCTAAGTTTGGATAAATTTCGTTTACAGAAAAGTCCTTCTTATACAAGCTGAAAATGTAAACAAGTTTCGACCAGAATGACTTAAGAAAGATTTCAGTTGGAAAGTATTTAGCAGTCGCGTTTGTGTGTATCTTTCTTCGAGTCTTTTGCTTCTTTATATAGCCATGTAGAAAGAGCCGTTGAAATGTAATCATGATAGCTATCTAGGCTAGCGGCTAGAGGCGTGAGGACAGATAAAATCTTTTGCATCATGTGCGTCCTATCTTGTCAAAATATCTTGGTTTGTACCGTTGCACTGTTACCAAGATATTTTCGCTTTGAATTAAGGTGCAAATGTACTATGTAGCTTTGTCTTCTTGGATTCTCAACTTCAGAGGCTTTTTACGAGCATGAGTAAGAAGGGAAAACATAGCTTTGTTCTTGAGATTTTCAAGTCTTCGAATCCTTAGAGCAGCACCTTTAGAGTCTTCAGTGCTTGGTCTTCATATCTTCAGAGGCTTCTAATAGTATCTGGTTGAAGCATGAGTAGAGACTATGGTTAGGTCTTCAGAACCTTGATCAGAGAGCATAAGTCTTCAGCATCTGGACTTCGTTCAATCAGAACCTTTATCTTTAGATCTTCAGAACTCGTTCTCTTTCTCGTTTGTATCAGAGTCTTGTGATCTTTATATTTTCTTGAGTTGAGTTCTGCTTTTCAAGTGTATAGGCGAAGTATTTTTCCTTTAAGCAGTATGTTTGCGCCAATTTACGGAAGCATAACCTGTTTGTTAAGTTCTAAAAAATAACAAACATTAGTTGTACAAAATTGTTCATACAGAAATACTCATTTGATATCATTAAAACTTAGAAGTAACATTGCAGAACCAAATCTTGTTCTCACACAAAGTTCCAAGGGGAATGAGTATGACACTCATATAGAGTTAAAGAACTCTCTAAGTCTAAGTTAACAAGGGTAAGTGAATACTCATGATGATGAGAGTCACATAGAGTTTAAGAACTCTATCCTAGTTCTAAGTTATGATGTGAATGGCTCTAATAAGGCCAGGGGGAGCAACATCATGATGATGATGCTCACATAGAGCTGAAGAACTCTAGGTGAATCCTAAGTGGTAAGGTAAATGGCTCTAATGAGGCCAAGGGATTGATCCTAATGAGGATAAGGGATGGCTCTAATGGTGCCAAGATGATAAATGAGCTATCTATGACTTTGAGATCAATAGAGAGACTTTCCTTTGGAAGGAGGGGAACAAAGAGGGTTACTTTGGATGAGACATAACAAGCTTCATCACTTGGGGGAAACTTAAAGAAGTTTAAGATAGCGACCATTATTGAAGCAAGATGAAAACATAAGCATGGCAACAATCAAAGCAAAGCATATGAATGTAACAACACTCAACGTCGAGGCTAACTTAAGGTAACAATAAAAAAATCTTCACATAGGGATATACAATTATAGATGTTACAACATCTAAGCAACATGAACTAAGTTCTCATGGTATAAGTTCAAACATGAATAAAGTTCAACAAGGAAGAGGTAATAACCAACAAGATCATAAGCATACATGTGTAACAACAATCATGTAAACATAAACAAAACATGTATCAAAGGTATCATGTGAACAAGTTTGAACATGTGGACAAGTAGATAACAACCATACAAGAGTATTTGGGGCTTAAGCATGCATTTGAAGAGGTGACAACATCATAAGGTTTATGCATTCGAAGATTACAATCCAAGACATATAAACACTTAAAAACCACATAAACATGGTATCAAATATTCAAGGCATACATGTGTTCATGCTTGGTCAAACAATTTCATGTCAAAAGGGTAAATGATCTTAAGAAAATCTCATGGTATGAACAAGGTATTTGCAAAGATATTCACACATTTAAGCATCATGGTATCAAGGTGAATTAATGACATACAATGTTATAACATCATACAAAGTTCAAACAACATTCATTAGGTTCCAAACAATCAAGGTAAACCAAGGAATCATGGCATAAGAACCAAAAGAAACAAAGAAGTTTTCATGAAAACCCTAAAAAGATCCTTCACTTTCAACATTTAAAAATGTCTCATCAATAATTATTTTGGACAATTTCTTTTCACCATGAAAAAATAGACATTTCAATGAACATTTTGCAAAAAGAATGGATCCAAAAGGATAAAAAATGAACAAGTTATGGACAAATGAAATAAGGTACAAACCATAAAGATTTAAATAAAACAAGTATTTAAAAAAATAAGGGAATGTCTCATATGGGTGTTGAACCCACGCCCTTGGAGACTCTACCAAAAAACACTCACCATTTGAGCTACGCGAGTAGTGTGACAACATGATGCTAACACACAATAAAACAGTAAGGCAAGCAAAAAATCAGAAAATTGTACAAAAGGGTTGATCCGCCGGATCGAACCTAGGTAAGGTAGGCGGAAGGGAAAGGTATGGCAAGGTTTCTACCACTGGGGTGGCTATTACATCCAAACATATAATGCTTCTGATTATTTTTATTTTAATAAACAAACCAAATGGCCACCTCAGCGCCACGTTGGGCTGACTGGGGGCCATATCACCATCATCTTCTTCATTCTCTCCCTTGCTCGCTCGTGCCCTAGAACAACACCATGGCCAGACCTTCCCTCCACCATATCTCACTCATTACTCCACCAAATCATAAGATGTAAAAAGCAAAAATGGAGCATTTTTCACCAGGAACACGAATATGGAACTGGTTTCATCTAACAACAACTATATGATTCACAAAATATCACAAAACAGGGCAACTCCACAAAGCTTCAACATGTTATAACATAAGATATTCAAACAAGATAAAGCCAGCATTCATTCAGAATAACCAAACACAATACCTACTACATTTTAACAATCAAATGAAGATAGAACAGTGCATGAACATGCGAGTTTCAAAGGTTGAAAAACCTTACCTCTTGGAGAAAGTCCAAGGCTTCTTTTCAGCTACTATAGATACAAGAAAACACCTTCCTCAGCTTCCTTAAGTTCCTTAGAGTTTGTTAGGATGGCTGGATCAATTGGAAATACACTGGAATACAAGTCACGATCCTTCTTGCAACAATGGAGGTTGAAAATGGCAGATGATGTATAGAATGTTACATATTAATGAGCTTTATGAAGTGTTTAGAGGTGGTTTGTGAGGTTAGTTTATGAAATGCACGAGTGGAATGATCTGGAGCAGTGTTCTTGCAAAATTGCAAGAATGAGTGAGTGAGAGATTTCAGAGAGTATTAGCCTTTCTTTAGGGGTGATTCTGGTGTGTTTTGTACTGAGGATTGATCCTCTATTTATAGGAGAAGTGAGAGGCTTGAGGTATGGGCAGAAATCACAACTTGCCAAACTTGCCCTTTCTTGCAACTCCCTTCGTGCAAGCTGTATGCTGAGTCAAAGGCATTCCAATACTCTAGCAAATGGTCAGGAATAGGGTTTGCACTGTTGTGCTATATTGATTGGATTGGAACAAGACTCTATGTTGCAAGAAAATTGGAATGACCATGCTTCCTTGAAAAAGTTTTCTCTCATGCATCCATTTTCCTTAACTTGACATAAACTAATATATTTTAAGTTTGTAACTTGTATTTTCGTGGCAGAGGTCCAAGCTACACTAATCTTGCCTTTAAACATCAGAATTGTGAGATTTTTGGTGATTAGGATTGGTTATGCATCATTATGCATATGTTGGTAACTTGGAATTCAAGAAATGAACCTCAAACTTCCTTTCTTCAAATCTCTCAGCTCCCTCCATGGATTGGGGAGTTCTAGTACTTTTTGGAAAGCCCCAAATGTCCTCTATAACTTTCGTTTTCTAGATCCAAAGGGACCTTGATGAAAAATGGAGATGAAGTTGGCTGATTTTTAGGGCAAAAGTGGTGAAATTTCACTAAGTCTTTAATTGCCTTGAATTTCTAAGCCTCCTAACTTAAAAACCAAGCCTCTTTTGAATAAGGACCCTCTAATATGTTTTGAAGTTCGTGATGAGAGCTTCAATTTGAGATTTGAGTCACAAAAATTAGATGTGTGGTTTGAAAGTTATGACTCTTCAAAGTTTCCACAAGGAGTGAATTCTTCGACACTTAGAAAAATTTAAGAACCAAACCTTGCCCTTTTTGCAATAAACCTTTCAAATGGTGATTTCTCATGCTCTAACTCAAGAATCAAGCATGTCTTGATGGAATATAGCTTGAATGATTCATCTTGGGTCAAGGTATCATAATTCAAAGGTTTGACTTCGTCAGATGAAAATTAGGTCAGATGAATTCCTCAGTGCGATCCTTAATGAATTTGTAACTCTGAACTTCTCCAATACTTTAGATGGGTTCCAAGGATGTTTATGAACACAACGGATCATGTCCCAAGGTTTGGATCATGCTTTGAACATGAATTAGGGCACAATCGACTTTCTCCTGAAGAAAACCCTAATCTGGGGTCAGATGAACTTTGAGGCTCATTGTACCTGTGATGGGATGTCAAGCACTTTTGATTTCTTGCTAAATAAGATCTCTTAGATATATGTGAGCTCAATTGGTTGATGAACCAATCAAGGAATTGACTTATCACACCAAGGTCCCTTGTGATTCTTCAGGTTAAAGAATGTGTTAGGATGGTTGCTTGATTGGTTTTTGCTCTGGTTTCAAGAATTCCCAAATTGCTTCAATGTAACTTGAAATTGAAGTAAGAGAGGGAGAGTGACAAAACAAGGCTTTGGTATTGCTTTGGTGTTGTTTGAAACATCATAAATGACCTCTATTTATAGTAGATGAGTTTTGTTTTTGAAACATCAGAAATGCCCATGTATCACTTTCCTTAAATGCCAAGGTACCAAGTCTTCACTTCACCATTGACTAAAGCTGATATTTGTAGCTCTAGGCCTTCTGATCTTTGTAACAACCTTGACTCAATTGGACTGATAGGCGTGGTTCATGACAGCTCCATGTACCACATCAATTAAAAATGACAAAGTTGGAGTTTTTGGAATGGAAACTTGAATGATCACATGCCAAATGATGAGATTCCTTGACTTGGGGTCCAAGCTTGAAAATATCAAGTGAGTCATCAAGATTTCCTCTGATCTTGGAAGAGGACAAAGCTTGCAAGATGACAGAATTTGAAATGGAAATCGTGTGGCACAAGAAATGCACCAAATCTGCCTTGAAAACCAGTTTGAGCAAGGCATGTTGTGAGGTTCATAACTCCTTGACTAAGTTGAATCAATGGGAGTTCTTGTATTCTTTGGAAAGCTTTCATGACATACTTTAACTTTGATGTTCACAAATGGACCTGGTTCAACTTGGATCATGATGAAAAATGACCTCAAAGTTTGGAAAAAGTGAAACATATTTTGACTTGTTGAAAATTTCACTAAGTGTTGGGAAAAGTTGTCATTTTCACTTTTTGTGATTTTGATCAATCAATGACTCAAAATCTATGAGGATTTGGAATTTTTTGTAGTTGAAACTTTTGAAGTATGTCATGTGAATTTTCATTTGAGCTTTGGATGGAAGAAAAAGGCCTCAGGGTTTGGGAGTTATGACCTTGCAAAGTTGGGTAAAAACCACTTTTGTTCCATAACTTAGAAAATTTTAAGTTTTCTAAGGTTGCCCCTTTTGCAAGTTACCTCACTTTTCTTGATTTTTTTTATGAATGACGGTCAAAATTATACATTAACATTGTTTTTGACTTAGGGGAGCCATATTTGTGAAAATTTCCAAAAAGTGAAACTTGATTTTGGGCACAGTTGACTTTTTGTCAGATGAAATCCAAACTGTGTGATCCTTTGTGCAATCAAGTACTTGACCTAATTCAAAACTAATGTATGGATTCCGTAGGTGTTTTAGGGTGTATTGAATCATGTTCCAAGGTTTGGGAACATGTCTTGGTCAAAAGTCAAAGATACAGTTGACTTTTTCTTCAAAACCCTAATTGTGGTCCAGATGAATTTGAAACTTGTGAATCAAGCTTCTTGGATCAATCCATTGTTGTAAATGGATCAATGTAGTGTATTTGAGGCCCTCAAATCATGTCTTGAGGTCCTGGCTCATGCTTTGCTCCAAAAGTCAACTTAGGGGTGAATTAGGTCAAGAAACCCTAATTCCTGGTTTTTTATGAATCCATCCCCTGAGGCTATTTTGACTTGATGATGGGACTCATAAGGTTCCTTGGAGTATCTTGGGTTATGCTTTGAAGTATTGGCTCATGCCCAGAGGAAAAATTTCATCTAGAGGCCTTGGTCGACCAAAACCCTAATTTGGTGACACTGGCGATCTTGAGGCTTGATCCACTTGGAATGTTGCAACTTTATGCTTGATTCTTGATATGGGAGACCTCTTAATCCTTCATGGATGTTTTGAGAGGTTAGACAAGTTGAAGATCATGTCAATTCTTGATTGATCCTTTGTCTAAGTGCTCTGAGAGGGCTCAAAACCCTAATTCTTGGTCGTAGTGAATGCTCAACAATCCTTGAGGAGATTGATGAGGCATGATGGCACATCCATATTATGGAAATGATTTTCACAATGATGGGAAATCTTGGTGGTCAAAATTTGGGGTATGACACGTTGACTCCAGTGTTCTTGATCTGCTCAGTAGACAAGGCTTGTATCAATCTTTCTAGCTTCTCCTTTCTGGCAGTGCTGACCTTGATAATATCATCAAGCTCTTTGCAGGTTGCCTTCAGCTGAACAATGGTGTCCTCCTCTGAGGATGTAGTTGCAGATGTTGGATTAGATGTTGAGGCAATATCTGAGACATGCTTGCCAGCAAACAGTTTATGATGTAGAGTCAGAGGTGGCTTCCTTCTCATGATAGCATCACCAGATAAAATTATCCCTAGATATTGTTGAAAAATCATTCCACAGATGAGTGATGGAAAGTAAATTGGCAGCTTAACAGCTGAAAAGGCAGCTTGTATCATAATTTGATCTAAGATATATTCACCAAAATCAAAAGGCTTTCTTTTTCCAACAACATAGATAAACTTTCCAAGCCCAGTTGAAATAGTTGAAGTGTGATTAGTAGGGACCCAGTTCACAGTACCAATCCTATTAAGAATGACATATTTAACACTTAGCTTCCCATCTGGCAGTTTCACTTTGCTGGGCCAATTCCTCACAGTGTTCCCAATAATTTCCCTACAAATTTGATCATCTGAATCTTCAATTTCAGCCTGAGGACATTCAGATCTGCCAAGGTACTTGTTGATCTCAGCAGGAGAAAATGTCACAACATTTCCCCTGACATACACCTTTAAGTAGTCCTCACTTTTTTGATCATTGCATCCTTCTGGAATGTTTACAACAAACTCTTTAACCAGCTGCTCATAACATGAGTCAAAGTGAGAGACAGTCGTTAACAACCCAGCTTCTTCAATCAAATTCATTACTTCTTCTCATTGGAGGGCATTCTGTCCCAGTTCTCTCTCCAAAGTAATTCTTCTGTGATAAACATGCTTCCACCTGTTAACACTTACAACATCATGAAAGGAGATGTTGTCCATGAGAGCTTTAGGAAGTGGAACAACTGTCTTCTTAGAGGCTGGTTTCTTTATGACACTCTGTCCATAGTCTGATTCATTTTCAGACTCTGCCTTCCTTTTCTTGGTTCCAACAGCAACCTTGCTCTAGGGCCTATGGGTTCCAACTGCAGATTTCTTAGTTTGCTTGTTAGAGATGTCTACACCTTTATCTTTCCTCCTTCTTAATTGTTCAGACACACTAGGCTTGAGGCTTGTTGCAATGACTTCATCATCAGAGGGAAAATAATCTAAATTGATAATTTTGTCAAGCCACTTGTGTAGATGAAGATGTTTCATCATCTGTCTCAACATTTTTAACCACAGAGTCAACAAGGGTGTGCATATTCCCTTCTGACACCTCATCATCATCTCCTTTTTTATCAGCTTTTCTCTTAGTCACATACGGATCCTGAGGTGAGTTGGGTGGAATAATCTGTGCAAGGGGTCTGGTGATTCTGTCATACCCCAAATTTTGACTACAAGATTTCCCATCATTGTGCAAATCATTACCACAATATGGATGTACCATCATACCTCACCAATCTCCTCAAAGATTGTTGAGCATTCACTATAATCAAGAATTAGGGTTTTAAGCCCTCTCAGAGCACTTAGACAAAGGATCAATCAAGAAATGACATGATCTTCAACTTGTATAGCCTCTCAAACACCCATAAAGGATCAAGAGGTCTCCCACATCAAGAATCAAGCGCAAAGTTGCAACATTCCAAGTGGATCAATCCTCAAGATCGACAGTGTCACCAAATTAGGGTTTCGGTCGACCAAGGCCTCCAGATGAAAATTTTCATCTGGGCATGAGCCATTACTTCAAAACATAATTCAAAATGCTCCAAGGGACCTCATGGATCCAATCATTAAGTCAAAATAGCCTCAGGGGAAGCATTCATCAAAAATCAGGAATTAGGGTTTCTTGACCTAATTCACTCCTAAGTTGACTTTTGAGGCAAGACATGAACCAAGACCTCAAGACATAATTTGAGGGCCTCAAACATACCACATTGATCCATTTACAACAATGGTTTGATCCAAGAAGCTTGATTCACAAGTTTCAATTTCATTTGGACCACAATTAAGGTTTTGAAGAAAAAGTCAATTGTACCTTTGACTTTGGACCAAGACATGTTCCCAAACCTTGGGACATGATTCAATACACCCTAAAACACCTATGGAATCCATCCATTAGGTTTCAATTAGGTCAAGAACTTGATTACATAGAGGATCACACAGTTTGAAATTCATCTGACAAAAAAGTCAACTGTGCCCAAAATCAAGTTTGACTTTTTGAAAATTTTCTCAAATGTGGCTCCCCTAAGTCAAAAACAATGTTAATGTATGGTTTTGATCATCATTCATCAAGAAAAATCAAGAAAAATGAGGTTTCTTGCAAAAGGGGCAACCATAATAAACTTAAATTTTTCTAAGTTATGGAACAAAATGGATTTGGTACCAACTTTGCAAGGTCATAACTCCCAAACCCTAAGGCCTTTTTCTTCCACCCAAAGCTCAAATGAAAGTTCACATGGCATACTTCAAAAGTGTCAACTACATCAAATTCCAAATCCTCATGGATTTTGAGTTGTGGATCGATCAAAATCACAAAATGTGAAAATGACCACTTTTTCCAACACAGTGAAATTTTCAAAAAGTCAGAATCTGTTTCATTTTTTACCAACTTTGAGGTCATTTTTCATCATGATCCAAACTGAACCAGGTCCATTTATGGACATCCAAGTTAAAGTATGTCATGAGAGCTTTCCAAAGAGTTCAAGAACTCCCATTAATTTAACTTAATCAAGGAGTTATGGATCTCACAACATGCCTTGCTCAAACTGATTTCTAAGACAGATTTTGTACATTACTTGTGGCACACGATTCTTGAGTCCAATTTTGGTGACTATGCAAGACTGATCCTCATCCAAATTCAACAAGAATCTCAATCAATCATGAAAAACCTGCAAGATTGGACCCTAATGCAAGAATCCAATCACTTTGGCATGTGATCATCAATGTTGCAAATCCAAAACCAAGCTTTGTCATTTGGAATTGATGTGGTGCATTGAGCTGTCATGAACCAAACCATATTAGTCCAATTGAGTCAATATTGACTCAAAACTCAGAAGACCTAGAGCTACAAGGATTAGCTCTAGTCAATGGCCAAGTGAAGGCTTGGTATCTGTAGCGCGATTTTTGTGGTTTCGAATCACTATCGCTTAGGTACTATAGTTCAATTCATTTTTTTATTCTGTTAAGCTGATTAAGGAAGGGAAATAGATGTCTCCAATTAACCCTGCTTGCATACTGAGGTTAAACAGTCAAAACTGTTGGTTTACAAATGCTATCAAAAGGGGGGTCTGTCTTGGGTTATTTGCTTAAAAACAATGTCTAGACTATTGGCTAGGTTTCTGGTAAGGTGTTAAGTCTGATGCTTTTGATGGATGTATGAAGGTATGGGATTTTGGGTTTTTGATTAGTATGCTCACTAAGATTTTTGCAATCTTATGCCTACGTATTCCCGAAACAGGGAAATCAGAGCGATCGTAGTTCCTCCTATTCTATGGGAGGAAAAAGGTTGTTTTGGTGTCTTGTTCAAAGCCCAAGACATGAAGCTAAAGGTGGTTTGTATCTTGTTCAAAGCCCAAGATGTGAAGCTAAAGGGTTTTGGATGAGAGAGAATTTGTCATCTCTAAAGAGGAGTTGTTGATGTTTGTATCCTGTGAGCAAGGCACAAACTTGATGTTAAAATGTTGATTGATTCAACCGTGGGTTTCTTAATAAAAAAGCCTAAGAGGAGGCTAGAAGTTTGACTTTTCTGGGGAAAATGTTCTTTCTGTCTTATACAACGCCCAAGATTGAGGCTAAAAGAGATTTTGACTCCGTTGGGGAGAATGTATCTTGTATAAAGCCCAAGATGGAAGCTGAAAGGGTTTGACACAACAAGAGAGTACTTTTATCTGTCTTGTATAAAGCCCAAGACGGAGGCTAAAAAGGTTGACTCAACAAGAGAGTCTTGAATAGGTGATTGACAAAACAAGAGAGTCTGAAGGTTGTTTGACTCAACAAGAGAGTCTTTTATACTCAACAAGAGGGTGATTTATATGTCTTGTACAAAGCCCCAGACGGAGGCTAAAAAGGGTTGACTCAACAAGAGAGTCTTTTATACTCAACAAGAGAGTGTTTTTCTATCTCGTACGAAGCCCGAGATTGAGGCTAAAAGGAGATTGACTCAACAAGAGAGTCTTTTATACTCAATAAGAGAATGTTTTATATGTCTTGTACAAAGCCCAAGACGGAGGCTAAAAGTGATTGACTCAACAAGAGAATCTTTTATCTATCTTGTATAAAGCCCAAGACGGAGGCTGGAAAAAGGTTGACTCAACAAGAGAGTCTGAAAAGGTTGGCTCCGCTGGGGGGAATCATTTGTACAAAGCCCAAGAGGAGGCTAACTCACTGCTGAGGATTATTTAGATCCTGAAGTGGGTCCAAGTGTGGGGAACTCTCATGAGAGAGACCGGGTTTCTGCTGAAGATTGATCCAGAGTGATTAGTGGTTTTTCCTATGTTTGAAAGGTACTTGAGAATGTCTTTGAGACTCAAGAGTTTTAGACCGTCCAAGTCTAGAGTTTTATCTTTTGTATGATGCCCAAGAGGAGGCACGAGCATTAAGGGATGAGTATCAACCCTAAAATGGCTGGAGTTTTGACGCTGGAAAGACTGCTCTAGCAAATGATGACTAAGTTCTGTCTTATACCTTTAAGAGGTCGTCAGGGTCCTTGTATTATGCCCAAGAGAAGGCATGAGAACTTCTAAGAAGCCGAAGGGTCCTTATACAATGCCCAAGAGGAGGCGGGGATGCTTTTAGGAAGCCTGTGGGTCCCCAAACCAAGAGAAGTTCAAGAAATGCAATTCACATAGAAGAGATCATTCCAGGAAAGTTCAAGAATTTGGAAGAAACTCAAGAGATGCCATTCACAGAGTAAAGATCATCTCTGGGGAGTTAGAGTTTCTTTGACAATTTCTAGGGGTGACAGTCTGAGAAAAGGTTCACCTAGAATACTGCCTTTCTCTTTGTTCCATATTGTTTAACCCCAAGAGGAGGGAAGACTGTATCTGGAATCCTACAGGGGATCTAGTTTTGTTTGTATTTAAGAGTGACCAACAAGGCTTTACCTAGTGCTAGACGTAGTTGCCGGGGAAAACTCTAAATAACTATACTAGTATTACACGGTGGATATATGACAAGTATATAAAAGGATGTGAAAGAAGACTTACAGTGAAGCAGCCCCACAATACAGTTATATACATATGAAAGCAGTAAATGAAAGCGGATAAACACTTACCCGTTGTAGAGCTTCCATGCTGTTTTGTTAGTTGTTCAACAAAGAAATTAAAGAAAGTTTTGATGACAGCATATATTTGGATTCAAAATCAAAGGAGAAAGTGCTTTGAAAATATTGTTGGGGCTTATAGCTCAAGGAGAGGCCCAAGTTTTAACAATGATCGCACCGTTGTTTTGAAAACTATACAGAGGGACTTACACAATATGTGAGGCCCACACCATTTTGGTTTCAAAAAAGGGTTGGGTCTTACACTCTGTTAGAGGCCCAAAGAAATTTAAAGAAAAGAAATAGGGCTTATAACACGAGGGTAGGCCCAGATGATTTGATTTTTGAACTGGCGATTGCGCTGAGATTTTTCTTTTAATGCAGAGGGACTTATACAATATCTGAGGCCCCAAATTGTTTTGATTAAAAGGGGATTGGGTCTTACACTCTATTAGAGGCCCAAAGTTTTTGTTTATGAAAAGGAATGGGACTTATAGCTCGGGGAGAGGCCCAATTGGTTTTGTTAAAAAGGCGACGATCGTGCCGAACTTTTTGACGGTATCAGGACTTATACAATACACTAAGGCCCAAAATATTTTGGTTTTCAAGAGGGGTTGGGTCTTACACTCTATTAGAGGCCCATGAGTGTTTGAAAATGATTGATGAGGGTGGAATCAATCAAAACCCTAATTTCATCATTTTTAAAAGTGAATTCTTAAAGAAAATCAATAAAAAAAATGATAAAGCACCAAATAAGCTTGAATAAACAACTTGTGATTTTTGGTTAAGGTTTCAAAAATGAGGTTTTAATCACAAGATGAATTAAAACTCATTTGGTTTTGATTTTTCAAGACGAATATTCACTTTTAAAATGTTTAAAACCAATTAAAAATGAATTTATTCATAAAAATACCAACTAAATTAAATAAATAATATAAATTTGATTTTTTTGAGGAATAAAATATTTCAACATTTTTTTGATTTTTTGCAAAAAGAACTAATAAAAAATAATTAAAATTTAGGGAGTTATTAATTTTTTAAATCATTAAAAATAATAAGAAAAATATTAAAATATGAAAAAGTGGTAAAAAAGAGGATTTGGGGCGAGGGGGATTCGAACCCCATACCTCTTGTGTGCAGTGCGCGCCCTCTACCACTGGGGTGGTGATACATCCGTGTATCAAAGCCCACCCACAAATATACAAGGCTTGCCTTGTTTTTGGCCTGGCCAAGGCAAGGCAAGGCAAGGTTTTGGCCAAAAACGTGAAGCTTGTAACTTTCTCATTTCTCCATGGATTGAGACAAAATTTAGGTATATCCTGCCTAGAATTTCACAATGAATCCAATGGTGGTGGTGTTTTTTTCAGATGAGGTCTCCATTTTAAAACCCGATTGTGGTTTTGAAATAGGCCTCCATTTGTATTTTCTGTGCTACCTCATGGTACAGGCATGAATCACATGATGAATTGGTCCAAACACAACATATATAACATGTATGAGATGTGTATGATCAGTGGATTTCAAAGCAATGCATATTTTAAAGAGTTCAAGTTGAGATGCTTACCTCTTTGGGAGCTTTTTGGGCAATCTGTCAAGGGTTTTGTTCCAGAAATGTTTTGATGCTTTAAACACTCTTAAATGATCCCTTAGAAGCTTTTAGGATGATTGGAATCAGCTGGAAACCTCAGGAATGGAAATTGGCCCTTTCTTGCAAAAAGGGCAAAAGTGACCAAAATAGCAACTCTCTCAAATGGTGTTCCAAATGTGGGGAACCATTTGGTACAGTTCAAGGATGATATTTGGAGTGTGTTTGAGGTTTTATCTGGTTTTGAAAGTGACTAAATCAAGACATGGCTTGAAAAATGCAAAAAAGTCCTATTTTTGTAGTTTTGAGAAGGGACTTTGAGATTTTGGTGTTACAGGTCACTTATGAGAGTTTGGACAGCTTAGATATGACATATTAGATGTGTTTGGATCATGAGCTGTGATGGAATTGCTCTCTAACTCAAAAACTCAGAGTTACCTTGTTAAAGAAGGCATTTTTGCCTAGAGAAAGAGATTTTGAGGAAAGCAAGTGTTGTAGTGCTTTGGTGTACTTAAACTGAGCACAAATGAGCTCTATTTATAGTAGAGAAAGTTTATTTTGGCTGCAATAGTGAATGGTAACTGCTGCAGAGGTTTGGCAAATGTGGATCAATAGGAATCCAAGTCTCCTCTAGCCATTGACTAGAGGTTAGAGCGCGGGCCTTTGGCTCCCTAGTTCAGAGATCATCTTTGACTCATTCAGTTGGAAATGGCTCAGTTTATGCCACCTTGGTGCATCCATTGAATGCTTCAAAACAAAATTGTAGTCTTGTCCCCTCTTTAGGGTTTTATTAGGTTTGGCATGCTATTTTTAGTTCCAAAGACTTGGGAGGCTTATGGATCAGTGTTTGTCCCTCCTTGGTCTCTCCCTGAGGTGTTCAGATGGATAAACTTGTTAGTCATTTGTACAAATTGCTTAAATCGAACAAAATGCACAAATCTGCCTTGTTATGACAGTTGCAGCAAGGCATATTGCCACTGTCATAACTCTTAGCTCAGATGGGATTTGATGGGGTTCTTGGCCATTTTGGAAAGCTCTCATATGATACAACATATGTGTGATCATAGTTTGTCTTGACACTTTTTGGATCTAAGTGAAAAATGCCTATACATTTTGGAAAAAGTGAAACAGATTCTGACTTAGTGAAAATTTAACTAAGTGTTGGAAAAAGTGACATTTCATGTTTTCAGCCATTTTGATCCAACCATAACTCAAAATCCATGATGAATTAGAATGAGGTGTAGTTGACACTTTTAAAGTATGCCATGAGAGCTAAAAATCCATCTTTGGATCAGCCAAAATGGTTGCTTGGATCTCAAGTTATGATCCCTGGAAGTTGGTACCCTAGCCACTTTGTTCCATAACTTAGAAAATTTCTAAATTTTTTATGGTTACCCCTTTTACAAGTTATCCCACTTTTCTTGATTTTTCTTGATGAATGATGGTTCCAATCACACATTAACATCATTTTAGGGTTAGGAAACCATAATTGATCAAAAAATCAAAAAGTCAAACTTTGACTTTTGGGCACAGTTGACTTTTTATCAGATGAATTCCAAACTGTGCGATCCTCTATGAAATCAAGTCCTTGACCTAAATCGAACTTGATGGATTGATTTCATAGGTGTTATAGGGTGTATTGAATCATGTCCCAAGGTTTGGGAGCATGTCCTGGTCAAAAGTCAAAGGTACAGTTGACTTTTTCCACGAAACCCTAATTGTGGTCCTGATGAACTTGAAACTTGTGAATCAAGCTTCTTGGATCAATCCATTGTTGCAAATGTATCAATGTAGTGTATTAGGGACCCTCAAATCATGTCTTGAGGTCTTGGCTCATGTTTTGTCCCAAAAGTCAACTTAGGGGTGAATTAGGTCAAGAAACCCTAATTCCTGATTTTTTTATGAATGCCTCCCCTGAGGTTAAATTGACTTGATGATTGGGTTTATGATGTCCCTTGGAGCATCTTAAGTTGTTCTTTGAAGTATTGGCTCATTCCTAGGGGAAATTTTTCATCTGGAGGCCCTGGTCGACCAAAACCCTAATTTGGTGATACTGGCGATCTTGAGGCTTAATCCACTTGGAATGTTGCAGCCTTGTACTTGATCCTTGATGTGGGAGTCCTCTTGATCGATTGTGGATGTTTGAGAGGTTTAGACAAGTTGAAGATCATGTCATTCCTTGATTGATCCTTTGTCTAAGAGCTCTTAGAGGGCTTGAAACCCTAAGTTTGATTGTATTGGATGCTCACCCATCTTTGGGGAGACTAATGAGGTATGATGGTCCATCCATATTGTGATGATGATGTGCATAATGATGCCCCTATATAATCTTCTTGGACCGGAAGGTATGAATGGCGAAGGCATTCGAGCATTCGGGGTGCAAGAGGATTAAATATCGGAATACCCGAAATTTTGATGGTGGTTATGAATGGCAGCTTGCTCACCCATCTTCTTTTGCTAAGCAATGATGCTTAGAAAAGGTAAATTTCCCCTCGATCCTGGTCTTCAGCCGAGGAACTGGTCTCAGTTTTCTTTTGAAAACAAACGTCCCCTCGATTCTGGTTTCCTACCAAGGAACTGGTCTCAATTTCTGATATAAACTTCCCCTCGATCCTGGTTTCCTACCAAGGAACTGGTATCAGTTTCTGAAATAAACTTCCCCTCGATCCTGGTTTCCTACCAAGGAACTGGTCTCAATTTCTAATATAAACTTCCCCTTGATCCTGGTTTCCTACCAAGGAACTGGTCTCAGTTTCTGAAATGAACTTCCCCTCGATCCTGGTTTCCTACCTAGGAACTGGTCTCAGTTTCTAAAATAAAATTCCCCTCGATCCTGGTTTCCTACCAAGGAATTGGTCTCAGTTTCTTTTGTCAATAAACTTTCTTGACAAGGGACGCTGTTCGTAGCGGTTTTCCTCAAACTTCTGGCCGAATTTTCCTGGGGAGATGCCATTTGATGGGAAAAACTTTTGATGTCAGACTTGTTAGGGAAACCCATTGGTCTGAGCTGTAGAGGTGTACAAACTTCTCTGTTGGAGACGCCATTTGCAGATTCTATCGGGGAAAATAAGTCTCTTGAGAGACTGCTTTCGCTTGGGGTATTACATCATATTTTTCTCGGGATCTTCTAGGAGAAATGCCATATGATGTGATCCAATTTTGAGGTGTTGATGACCTTTTCGTCAGTGAATTTTTCGGAGAAAAATTGCTGTATTGCCGAAGCTTTGATTTAGAGTCTTTCTCTGGGGATTTTCCTTAATCTGGGAAAGCAAAGATATCATCTTCAGTGGCGAAGAGTGATGTTTGTCGAGAGTTTTCTTGTTTTTCAGAGGTTCAAGTTATCAAAGTGGTCAAAGAACCAACTCCAATCCAGAAATAAACCGGAAGAGAGATTGTTCAGACGCAACATTTCCTAACGAGGAAAGAACTGACAACTCGATTGACAAGAGGACTTTTATTACTAGGGAACAAGACCGACTAGAGTGGTAGTGATGCAATATGAACATGTATGAATCAATAATGCAAGATGTATGTATGTATATGCAGACAAAACTGACATGACATACAGTCTTATGGATGAACACGACTGGATACTCAGCCACTGCGGGGGACGAAGAGGTACCACTAGGTTCAAAATAGTAATTCTGCCTTGCTGAGGAGAGATACTCCCTGTGGGGAACACCGTTGGTCGGGCTTAGGAGATAATAACTCTGTCGGGGATGTCGGACGGAATATTCACATCTGACATAGCTGATCCTTCATTCAGGTGTACTGGTTAAGAAGGAGTACTTTTATTCTACACTTTGAAGCTCGATTGCTTTTGGGGAAGCGATCAACGTTCTTTCGATGTTCAACAGTTAAAAGAAAATGCCATCTTTATTTTAAAAGCAAAAAAAGTTTGACAAGTAAATTCATTTTTTGTTTTATTTCAAGAATCGTTAATCATTTCAAAATGTCATTCTGTAAAGCTAAAACAAATACAAATTGCAAACAAAAGCACTAGGGCTCAAATTTTATTGATATGATGGAAATCAGCCAAGCGCGTGATTCCATAGAGCATTTACAAAGTTTAGAAAATGGTAATTTAAGGGAAAAGAGCTACATTGAAACATAACAACCGCTATCCTTCTACCAACTTTGAATTCTGGATATCCTGAGCTTCCGTGGAAGATGACCTTGACTGGGGTTTTCTTGACGGATGGTGTAACTTCCGCTGAGGGATTTGCCCCTTTGTTGGACGTAGTTACTTGCCATTAATCCCTAACTTTTGCCTAGATTGTACTTTGAGGTTTCCAATCCATCGGGATGATTTTTACCTATGTCTCTAATTTTTTCCTGGACCGCCCTTTCGGGTTTTTAATCCACCGAGACGCTTCTTCTTATTTTATTTATTTATTATTTAGGCAAAGTATTTCTTGACTATGTCAACATTTGTGGGGTAGATAAATTCCTCTCCGTCCATGGTTGCAAATCTCAGGGCACCGCCTGAGAAAGCTTTCTTGACCACATAGGGGCCGTCATAATTCGGGGTCCATTTGCCCCGGGAATCAGTGAGAAATAATTGTATCTTTTTTAGCACAAGGTCTCCTTTCCTGAAGACGCGAGGTCAGACCTTTTTGTCGAACGCCTTCTTCATTCTTTGCTGATACAACTGACCATGGCATAGAGCCGTTATTCGCTTTTCTTCGATCAGATTCAGTTCATCGTGTCGACTTTGACACCATTCAGCCTCTGTTAGCTTAGCTTCCATCAATACCCGGATTGATGGGATCTCTACTTCTATGGGAAGCACTGCTTCCATGATATATACTAGAGAGAAAGGGGTTTCCCCTGTTAAAGTGTGAACAGATGTGCGATAACCGTGAAGAGAAAAGGGTAGCATCTCATGCCAATCTTTGTAGGTTACCACCATTTTTTGAACGATCTTCTTGATGTTCTTGTTAGCCGCTTCTACCGCTCCATTCATCTTAGGTTGGTAGGGAGATGAGTTATGGTGTTCGATCTTGAACTCAGTGCACAACTCTTTCATCATCTTATTGTTAAAGTTAGATCCATTATCAGTAATGATCTGGCTTGGAACACCATAACGGTAGATGAGATTGTTTTTGATAAATCGGACCACCACTTGTCGGGTTACATTGGCATATGACGCTGCTTCGACCCACTTGGTGAAGTAGTCAATGGCGACTAGAATGAACCGATGTTCGTTCAAAGCCTTGGGTTCAATCATGCTGATCATGTCGATTCCCCATATGGAAAAAGGCCATGGGGAAGAAATAACTTTGAGATGCGTTGGCGGTACATGGATTTTGTCTGAGTATATCTGACACTTGTGACACTTCCTCATGTACTTGTAGCAATTAGATTCCATTTTCAACCAATAGTACCCTGCTCCCAGAATTTTTCTCTCCATTGTGTGTCCATTGGCAAGAGTGCCAAAGGATCCTTCATGAATTTCCTTTATCAGCATGTTTGCTTCTGGTCCGTCTACGCATCGGAGCAAGACCATGTCAAAGTTCCTCTTATAAAGTGTATCACCGCTCAAGAAGAAACTGCTTGCCAACCTTTTGAGGGTCTTTCTGTCCTTTCTGGATGCCCCAGGTGGGTACTCCAGTTTCTGAAGGAAGCATTTGATATCGTGGTACCAAGGTTTATTGTCTACGACTGCTTCAATCTCGAAGATGTAAGCGGGCCTTTCTAGGCACATTATGTCAATCTTAGGTATGTAATTCCATTGACCTACACTAATCATGGAAGAGAGAGTGGCTAATGCATCAGCCATATGATTCTCTTCACGAGGGATGTGATGAAACTCGATTCTGTTGAAGAAAGGTAACAACCTTCTTACGTAGTCTTTGTAAGGAATCAATCCTGATTGGTATGTGTCCCAATCTCCTTTGATCTAATTGATAACCAGGGCTGAGTCGCCATAAACATCCAAGCTCTTGATCCTTAAGTCAATCGCTTCTTCGAGACCCATGATACAAGCTTCGTATTCGGCGTCATTATTTGTACACTTGAATGTTAGTTGGGCGGTGAAAGGAATGTGGGTACCCTGAGGCGTTATGATGATTGCCCCAATTCTGTTTCCATAATGATTAACAGCTCTGTCAAAGATAAGTCCCCATTGGAAACCTGGTTCTGGCCCTTCATTGGGTAGCGGTTCATCGCAGCCTTTCATTTTGAAGTACATGACATCTTCGTCTGGGAAGTCAAACCCGACTGATTCTTGATCGTCAATCGGTTGATGAGCCAAATAATTGGATAAAATACTTCCTTTAACGGCTTTTTGAGCATGGTACTCGATGTCGTATTCTGATAACAACATCTGCCAACGCGCTATCCTTCCCGTGAGAGTAGGTTTTTCAAAGACGTACTTGATTGGATCCATTTCGGAGATTAACCAAGTAGTGTGACGAATCATATACTGGCAAAGACGTTTGGCTGCCCAAGCCAGAGCACAGCAAGTTTTCTCTAGCATAGTGTACCGAGTCTCCCAGTCGGTGAATTTCTTTCTCAAATAGTAAATGGCAGACTCTTTCCTTTTGGTTTCGTCTTGTTGGCCAAGTACACAACCCATGGAGTCCTCCAAGACTGTTAAGTAAATGATCAACGGTCTCCCCTCCACTGGAGGTGATAGAATCGGTGGGTTCAACAGGTATTCCTTGATACTGTCAAAGACGGTTTGGCAGTCTTCTGTCCAAACGCAGTCCTGATTCTTTTTGAGTAATTTGAAGATTGGAGCACACGTCGCGGTCATGAGGAATATAAATCTGGAAATGTAATTCAAACGTCCTAGGAATCCCCTAACTTGTTTTTCGGTCCGCAGAGAAGGCATTTCTTGAATGGCCTTGACCTTGTCAGGATCAACCTCAATTCCTTTCTAGATGATGATGAACCCTAGCAGTTTTCCTGAACGGACACCGAATGTGCACTTATTGGGATTCAAGCGGAGTTTGTACTTCCTCAGCCGCTAAAATAGTTTTGACGGGTGGGTCACATGCTCCTTCTCTCTTCTAGATTTGGCAATCATATCATCAACATATAACTCGATTTCTTTGTGTATCATGTCATGTAAAAAAGTAGTCATGGCCCTTTGATAGGTTGCCTCGGCGTTCTTCAAACCGAACGGCATTACCTTGTAACAAAAGGTGCCCCATGGGGTGATGAACAAAGTTTTCTCCATATCTTTCGGCGCCATTTTTATTTGATTATAGCCCGAGAATCCATCCATGAAGGAGAATACTTTGAATTTTGTTGTACTGTCTACCAGCATGTCAATGTGCGGTAAGGGAAAGTCATCCTTCGGAATGACTTTGTTCAATTCCCTGTAGTCCACACACATTCTGACCTTTCCATCCTTTTTTGGAATGGGTACTATGTTGGCTAACCATTGAGGATATTCTGATGTTGCAAGGAAACCTGCATCAATCTGCTTCTGTACTTCCTCTTTGATTTTGATGGCCATGTCTGGGTGAGTCCGTCTCAATCTCTATTTTACTGGCGGACATTCTGATCTCAACACTAGATGATGTTCCACGATGCTGGTATCCAACCCTGGCATATCATGATAGGATCAAGCAAATACATCGGGAAACTCCTTGAGTAGCTTTGTCAAACTTTCTTTGACAGTTGAACTGAGCAGTGCCCCAATCCTGACCTCTTTTCTTTCTTTTTCTGAGCCCAAGTTGACCGTTTCCAACGGCTCTTTGTGAGGTTTAATGGACCTTTTCTCTTGTCTGAGTAATTGGGAGATCTCCTCTGGAATTTCTTCATCATCTTCTTCTTCAGCCTCAAATACCGGGAATTCAAAGTTGGGAGAAGGCATTGGATCGTACATTTCAATGGGGTTTAGAACAAGCAATCTGCATGACGTGATGATTTTTTTTAGAAGTGATAGAGAGGAATGCAAGAGTGTGTGTAGTGTTTTTATGAAAAATGCTTGTTTTTATTTGTTATTTTTTAGGATTACCATTTTCTGAAAAAGCGAAAAGAGAAAACAGCAATAACTGCGGAAATTACAGAACGACGTTATTTTATTTATGATCTTGTCGATTCTTGAAACTACAGCCCTATAAAACAAAACTCTGTCGCTTTGGGCGAAGCAAAGAGGGATATTTACAGAAAGTGAGCCCTATCAAAACATCTGTTTCACCTGGGCAGGGTGAAAGGTTAAGATAAATACGACAATTACTTAGACTTATGAACGATCTTCAGAACATCGACTGCAACCCATTGGCGGTGAACTCCTCGGTGAATCACAAAGTCTGGTACCTTCCTTGATTTGTCTCCCGAAATGAAGTTGATTTCTGGTGGAGCAGGATCATTGGAATCTGTCTCCCAGGCAGAGTTGTCGTAGGAGGATTCCTCAGTTGTATTTTGCATAGTATTTGTACACTCAGGCAAATCTCCCCATCCAGTTGGCTGGATGTCTTCGAGCCTGATGCGAGAACTTTCAGGAGCGGTGTACTTGACCATGAAGTCGTATTTGCCACTCGGTTGTCCTAAGGTGTCCCACACTTCTTTGGAATTGGAGGAGTCATCCCTTTAGATGACGTTGACCTCGGGAAAAGCATAGTTAATGAATTCTAGTCCTACAAACTTTGCAAATTCATCATCGCACTGGATATTTTCTGAATGACCTGAGTGTTGATCCCATGACATGGTGGGGACGTAGGTATTCTTTTCGATGATGCTGAGCTGATAAGCATCGTTTGGCTGATTATCTTGCCCTGAGTCTCCTGGGTACGGCTGCCACATAGGCAGGCCATCCATCGGGCCATAATAGTCATGGTCAAAGTTGTATTTCATCGGAGTGTCCTCCTCTAATGAATTTGGTGGAGCACGACATCCTTCCGGATCACAATCTCCGTATATAATTTCGACATCTGACCTTGGTATGAATCTCGGACTTTGTACGGGATAGCAAAATAGCGTAGGCACCTCTTCCTGAGACATATAACCGCCCTCGTTAAGATAGGACTCCCATTCCTCCTCTGTGTCGGAGAAATCTCCCTCGTTGATGGTATGTACTTCTTGAGACACTGGGTGAAGGAAACCTCCACTGTGGAAGAAGTTCTGAATGGGATGAAAACTTTCAGCTTTAGTAGTCTGGGTACAGGTTGCAGAAAAACCAAGACCCTTCTTTGTCTTATTGTCAGTAGGAATGACAAGTTGTCCCCATCCCTTTGCATTGTTACTTTTGATCACCTCGAGAGCATCTTTGTACGAGGAAATCGACGTTCCTCTTTCTGATTGATTGTCATTACTCATTGTAAGTGCCTGGAACTGGGTTCCAACAACCTCTTCTGGTTCTACACAAGTGGACAACGAAAGGTTACTCACGATCAAGGCTTGTTCTCCACAGACCGTGACGAGTTAGTCATTCTTGACGAACTTCAGCTTCTGGTGAAGTGTCGAAGTGACTGCCCCAGCCTGGTGTATCCAAGATCTTCCCAACAAATAGTTGTATGTTGCTCGGATGTCCATGACCTGGAAAGTGACTTGGAAAGTGTGAGGACCGATAGTTATGGGAAGGTCGACTTCGCCGATAACTGTTTTTTGGGATCCATCAAATGCTTTAACGACGACCTCACTGCCTCTCATCGGAGATCCTTTGAATGATAGTCACATTAGAGTGGACTTTGGCATAACATTGAGAGCTGATCCAGTATCTATCAGTACGCTGGTTAAAGCATCGTCCTGGCAGTTGACTATAATATTGAGCGCCATGTTGTGACTTTTGCGTTCTTCTGGCAATTCCTCATCACTAAACCCCAAGTTGTTGCAGGAAGTGATGTTGGAGATGATGTTGTCGAATTGCCTTATCGATGCATCCTGTTCCACAAAGGCCTGCTCTAAGACTTTCTGTAGAGCCTCTCTGTGGGCTTCGGAACTGAGTAAAAGTGATAACACAAAGATCTTTGAAGGAGTTTGTAACAGCTGATCAACAATGTTGTATTCACTCCTTTGGACGAGCTTCAGTATCTCATCATTGTTCTTTGAAAGGTCGGGATCACTGGATTGATTGACTGGTGGATTGGGAACTTCTATTTGAGGTTCCTTTTCTCTGTTAGGTTCTCCAACTCCTTTGTTGAAGATTCGACCGCTCCGTGTTACTCGACTCATGTCTGCAATATTCACAACGGAGGGTAATGGAGTTTCCTTTCCATTCTCAATTGTTGTTACACCGTATTTGTAAGGGATAGCCTTAGTTGATTCATACGGTAGTGGTCCTGCCAGATAGATAACTACAGGAGCCTTCTGATTTCTCTAACTATCGTAAGTAACTTCAATCAGTTCCTGGTTAAGAACCTTCGATTCGTCAAGTAGAGGGATGATGGTACAAACATCTTTGGTCCTTTCGTGATCAGAGATCACGACAACATCCCTGATTTGATCAGCGAAATAGTCTGGCATCCATTTGATTGATCTAGAACATGGGCATGGTCGAATCTCTTTATGGTCCAACTGACTCTAGAGGGCTGCTCGCACGAGGTAACATCCTTGGTTATTTTCCGAGCAGACTCTACAGTGCTCGTAGTTATGTGGTGGCACCTGGCCACGTCCGCTTTGTATGCAGTGTAACCTTACCAGGACTATTTCCATAGATTGGACATCTTGACTTTGATGTCCCGTAGGGTTCCCATTAATCATGCTGACTTGTTGCATGTCTTCGTCTAGATAAATCGGAAGCCACCAATGATTTAACAAGTGTTGCAAAGTTCTTTGCACGAGAGCGCACCCTTGGTTACTCTCACGACACACTTTACCGTTCTGATAATTATGCGAAGTCAGAAAACTGAACTGGACTTGTGTAGCGTGTAACTCCACCAAGCTGGTATTCATCAAGCGAATATCAAAGATTTGAATCATATTTACTTGATACTGATTCCCATTGCGGTAATCTTGAATCCATCCAAGATCCATCTGACGCTGGAGGGCCTCTTGTACAAAAGAGCATCCCTATTTGTTTACCGAGCAAATCAGACAGGAATTATAGTCATGCCACGGCAAATTATGATACTGGCTTTGCCTTGAGTGCATTGCCACCATGTTGACATTCATCGCACGGATGTTGTGGTTCTGAATGATGTTGGAATTTGCATAAGTCATGTTTACTCCACAAACTCAATGCTCTTGGATCCATTCGAGATCCAATTGTTCCTGTAGAGCTGATTGTACCACAGAACATCCTTGATTGTTTTTAGAGCAGATATCACACGGGTGATAATTATGAGGTGGCACATGGCCATATCCACTATGTCTACAATGCATATTGACCAAGTTGGCCCTCAATAAGAGTACATCATGAATTTGATAGCTGCTATTGGACTCTCCCTCTATCAAATTTACCGCAACTTTCTCGTGTTGAGGCAGCGGGTTCGTGAGAACATTCAGATTCGTATCTTTTAAAGATAAGACCCCGCTCCTAACAAGCTTTTGCACATTGGATTTGAAACTGAGACAATTTTCTATGTCATGCCCTGGTCCTCCTTGATGATAAGGGCAAGTTTGATCCACTTTGAACCAAAAAGGTAGATTTTCCAGTATTGTAAGAGGAGACCTGGTTTGGACATGCCCCTTGACCAGTAATAATGGAAACAGTTCTGCGTACAACATGGGTATAGGGTCGAACCCTGGTGGTTGCATTGCACGGTTGTTGTTATATGGAGGACGAGCCTGGTGAAGAGGTTGTTGTGTCCTTTGTTGATATTTTTGTTGATTAGGTTGGCTTTGAGCAACCTGAGGTTGATACGTAGGAACAGGCGCATGGTTGATAATAGGAGTTACAGCTGCTACTAGTTGGCACCGCCTCCTTTGCTTCCCGAGAGAGATATTCCCAATATCTTGCTCTTTTTTCTTAGGGAGAGCACTACCGTATCATTTTGTATTACTTGATGATCCAGCGTCTTTAACTAAACTTCCTTCTCGTAATGCATCCTCAAGACGAACTCCCATGCCTACCATTTCGGTAAAGTCACTGGGCGCACTGGAAACCATTCTGTCGTAGTAAAATGATCTCAAGGTCTTTAAGAAGATCTTTGTCATCTCTTTTTCCTCAAGAGGTGGAAAAATCTGGGCGGCAATTTCACGTCATCTCTGAGCGTACTCCTTAAAGGTTTCCTTGTCCTTTTGTGACATCGATCTGATTTGATCTCTGTCTGGTGCCATGTCCAGGTTATACTTATACTACTGAACGAAATCAGCGCCAAGATCTCTGAAAGTGTCAATCTTTGTGTGGTTTAAATCCATGCACCATTTGAGTGCGGCACCGGTTAAACTATCCTGAAAGTAGTGAATCAGTAGCTCCTGGTTCTTTTTCTGAGTTGACATTCGTCGAGCGTACATCACCAAATGGCTTTGAGGGCAAGAGTTACCCTTGTACTTTTCAAATTCGGGCACTTTGAATTTGTGCGGAACTTTCACATTGGGGACCAAACAAAGGTCTGCGGCATCTTTTCCAAATAGATCCTGGCCGCGAAGGGCTTGCAGCTCTTTCTGTATCTCCAGGAACTGTTCCTAGAACTCATTCATTCTGTCGAACATACTTTTGTTTCCACTAGAAGGTATATGTGGAATCTATCCTTCCGGGACAGTGTGTACCACAGGTTGTGGTATAGTCATTACGGCGGTGACTCTAGGTCTTTCCCTCTCCCAAAGTTTGTAACCTTCAGGAGTTGCTGTCATGCCTCTGGCATCTTCGCTTTCCTAAAGTTTGTAACCTTCAGGCCCAGCGGCTCCTGTTGCGGTTCCCTGATCCTCAATGATTGGAGAAACATATCCTTCCGGGATATAGTTAATAGGGATGGCCTAGGGACGATCTTTTAGAATTTTATACCTAGGATCATACTTCTCCACTATGAGCGTCGATGTGATCTCTGAGATCACAGTCCTTTGTTGTTGCATCTGAGCTTCTGCCAGAGCTTGCATGTCGTTATGAAGCTTTCTCTGATCCTCTTTCAAAGTGTCGATCTCTTCCCTCAACTCTCTGTTCTCCTCCTCGAGATCATCCATCTTTTTCTGTCAATTGGCCTGAGTATTGTACAAATGAGACAGTTTGACTCTAGAATCGAGACACAAACGTGAGATTCGTAGGTAAGAAGAAGGCGTTATGTGATAATGATGAATGATATGCAATGATTATATTAATTGTATATATTTTTTGTTTATTCAAAGTAAACTTCGAAAATTGGATTGCAAATATCAAACAGTGGGGAAACCCCGTTTTATTGAATTCAAAGATTGCGGAAATGGAAATACAGTAATTTAGATAGTGTTGCAAAAGGAAATCTAAACTTATGGGTCCTGAGTCCTCTCTAAAGTGAGCTCAGGTGCGGGTTCTGATATTTTCCTTTTCTTTGACCGGGGCTCTTGGGCCGTTGTCGGGTTGTCATTCCTTTGCTAAGTGAAAGGAGCGAGCAAATTCCTCTGGTTATCCTGATTTTCTACAGCATGTTGCTCTAAAATCTCGATCAGAGCATCTTTATCCTTCAATAGTTGTTGTATTTTCTTACACTCCACATTGAGAATACGGTACTTGTTCTTCCAAGACCTCTTCTCCTGCTGAAATTTGTTGAGAGTAACTTGAAGTTTTTCCGTATCAGACATAAAGTAAAGGACAGGGTCCCTTAACGGAAGAACTTCCTGACAAGGGTAAGGCATCCTCAGCTTGAGAGCTCTAGTCTGTATCCAGTGGAGATAAGGTTCCACCGAGACACAGTCTGGTTTTCCTAGAGACTCTCTTCCTTTCCTATGAACGTGTTTCCAGGCATGCACTATTTCTGTTTTTAGTGCCCTGTCATTTTCTCCTTCCTTGAAGAAAAGACCTTCCAGATGAGCATTACGCGGGACATGCCTCATCGGGTATCCAAATTGACGACGAACTAAAACTGGATGATAGTTGATTCCTCCCTTAGTCCCTATGAGAGGTACATTTGGGAAATTTTCACAATGGTCAATGATCCTGATCCCGTCATAAATTCGATTGTACCAATTAATGTCAGAGTTGGTAAGAGACATGATTCTCTGCGACCAACGTAAAGTATTCTTTTGATCCCAAAATGCAGTAGACTTTGGCAAATGGGAAGTGAACCATTTGTACAGTAGGGGTACACAGCATGTGATCATTCCTCCACTGTACAAATTCCTTAAGTGTACAGAATGATAAGCATCGGTGAGCAAGGTCGGTACAGGGTTTCCAATCAGAAAAATCTTAATGGCATTGATATCTACAAAGTTATCGATGTTGGGAAACAAAAATAACCCGTAGGTAAGCAAAACAAAGATGCTTTTGAAAGCGGCCACGTTCCCTATACTAGCAAAGTAAAAAGCTTTCTTTATCAAGAACTAGGCTGGAAAACCCTGGATTCCACCCTTAGTGGTCATGTGAGTCCTGACTTCTGACTCCTCCAAATAGATTGCTCTTACAATGGTTTGATCCTTCGGAATCTCTTCTAGTCCAGAAAAGGGAGCTTGATCAGTAATGTGCAAATCAGTCAGGTGAGAGTACTCCTCCAGTGTTGGTGCTAGTTGATAATCCGGGAATGTGAAACGGTGATAGACCGAACTGGATTAGTGTGGACAGGATTTCTTCGATTACATGGACCCTTAACAGAGATAGCAGTCCTCCATATTTAGCTCTGAAAGCCTCAGGGTTGGTTATCATCCTTGCCAACCCTCTTAAATCCTCTAGTTTTGGAACCTTGAAGGTGTACTTATGAGTTTTCCTTCTACCGAAATCCATTAGCAATCTCTTTATCTGACATTTGCAATCATTGTCTTAGTTTAATTTGAAAAAGAGAGACTAGAAGAGAAGATTTTTCTTTGTTTTAATGTTTTTTAATGAATGCATGAATGCAGCACACAAAAACATAGAAAAAACATGGGGTCAAAGGGTCGGTGTCATGAAGTCAAAGCTCTACCCATCCCCAAAGGTTTATACTGGTGATTTTTTGTACCTGTCCTAAAAATCACTAACTCCTCTTGGGATAACAACAACAAGCGGATCGCCAGCGAGCTGTAGTATCTTAGAGTAGTCTCAAATAAGGGTAGTATCGCGTGACAACTATTTTCGATAGCTTCTGCACTACAAAATGGTTTCAGTCTACTAAAATCCCCAGCTTCTCGGATAACCCAATGGAACAATCTGCTTTAAACAACCGAAGTCGTATAGGCATTAAATCCGCAGAGGGCATCTCCACTGATTTGATGGTCGACCTGACCTCTTATCTGGGATTCACTCCCAGTAAGATTACCCATATAATGCCATCACTTATCTTAGGTGTATACTCAATCTTTCCAGATGCGGCATCACACACATTCCCATTAGCAGAAAAGTAAACACAAATATCAATTAGGAAAAGCAGTATATATATTTGTCCTAACATCCTAGACCTCTAGTCTTATGATTCTATACAGACAATGACTCCCCACCAGAGTCGTCATTTCTATGACACTTTATGAATTTAAAGATTTCTACCTAAGACTGTAAGGAAGAGAGGTCTTTTACTATAAGACTGCAAGGGATAAATACCTCCCACTGTGGCCGCCATTCTTCTGTAGCGCGATTTTTGTGGTTTCAAATCACTATCGCTTTGGTACTATAGTTCGATTCATTTTTATCCTGTTAAGCTGATTAAGGAAGGGAAATAGATGTCTCCAATTAGCCCTGCTTGCATACTGAGGTTAAGTAGTCAAAACTGTTGGTTTACAGATGCTATCAAAAGGGGGGTCTGTCTTGGGTTATTTGCTTAAAAACAGTGTCTAGACTATTGGGTAGGTTTCTGGTAAGGTGTTAGCTTTGATTCTTTTGATGGATGTATGAAGGTACAGGATTTTGGGTTTTTGATTAGTATGCTCGCTAAGATTTTTGCAATCTTATGCCTACGCATTCCCAAAACAGGGAAATCAGAGCGATTGTAGTTTATCCTATTCTATGGGAGGAAAAAGGTTGTTTTGGCGTCTTGTTCAAAGCCCAAGACATGAAGCTAAAGGTGGTTTGTATCTTGTTCAAAGCCCAAGATGTGAAGCTAAAGGGTTTTGGATGAGAGAGAATTTGTCATCTCTAAAGAGGAGTTGTTCATGTTTGTATGTTATGAGCAAGGCACAAACTTGATGCTAAAAGGTTGATTGACTCAACCGAGGGTTTCTTTATACAAAACCTAAGAGGAGGCTAGAAGTTTGACTTTTTTTGGGGAAAATGTTCTTTCTGTCTTGTACAACGCCAAAGATTGAGGTTAAAAGGGATTTTGACTCCGTTGGGGAGAATGTATCTTGTATAAACCCCAAGATGGAGGCTGAAAGGGTTTGACTCAACAAGAGAGTACTTTTATCTGTCCTGTATAAAGCGCAAGACGGAGGCTAAAAAGGTTGACTCAACAAGAGAGTCTTCAACAGGTGATTAACTCAACAAGAGAGTCTGAAGGTTGTTTGACTCAACAAGAGAGTCTTTTATACTCAACAAGAGGGTGATTTATATGTCTTGTACAAAGCCAAAGAAGGAGGCTAAAAAGGGTTGACTCAGCAAGAGAGTCTTTTATACTCAACAAGAGAGTGTTTTTCTGTCTCGTACGAAGCCTGAGATTGAGGCTAAAAGGAGATTGACTCAACAAGAGAGTCTTTTATACTAAACAAGAGAGTATTTTATATGTCTTGTACAAAGCCCAAGACGGAGGCTAAAAGTGATTGACTCAACAAGAGAGTCTTTTATCTATCTTGTATAAAGCCCAAGACAGAGCCTGGAAAAAGGTTCACTCAACAAGAGAGTCTGAAAAGGTTAGCTCTGCTGGGGGGATCATTTGTACAAAGCCCAAGAGGAGGCTAACTTACTGCTGAGGATTATTTAGATCCTGAAGCGGGTCCAAGTGTGGGGAACTCTCATGAGAGGGACCGGGTTTCTGCTGGAGATTAATCCAGAGTGATCGGTGTTTTTTCCTTTGTTTGAAAGGAACTTGAGAATGTCTTTGATACTCAAGAGTTTTAGACCGTCCAAGTCTAGAGTTTTATCTTTTGTATGATGCCCAAGAGGAGGCACGGGCATTAAGGGATGAGTATCAACCCTAAAATGGCTGGAGTTTTGACGCTGGAAAGACTGCTCTAGCAATGGACGACTAAGTTCTGTCTTATACATTTAAGAGGTCGTCAGGGTCCTTGTATTAAGCCCAAGAGAAGGCATGAGAACATCTTAGAAGCCGAAGGGTCCTTTGTGCAACACCCAAGAGGAGGCGAGGATACTTTTAGGAAGCTTGTGGGTCCCCAAACCAAGAGAAGTTCAAGAAATGAAATTCACAGAGAAGAGATCATTCCAGGAAAGTTCAAGAATTTGGAAGAAATTCAAGAGATGTCATTCACGGAGAAAAGATCATCTATGGGGAGTTAGAGTTTCTTTGACAAATTCTAGGGGTGACAGTCTGAGAAAAGGTTCACCGAGAATACTGCCTTTCTCTTTGCTCCATATTGTTTAACCCTAAGAGGAGGGAAGACTGTATCTGGAATTCTATGGGGGATCTAGTTTTGTTTGTATTTAAGAGTGACCAACAAGGCTTTACCTAGTGCTAGACGTAGTTGTCGGGGAAAACTCTAAATAACTATACTATTATTACACAGTGGATATGTGACAAGTATATAAAAGGATGTGAAAGAAGACTTACAGTGAAGCAGCCCCACAATACAGTTATATACATATGAAAGCGGATAAACACTTACCCGTTCTAGAGCTTCCATGCTGTTTTGTTAGTTATTCAAAAAAGAAATTAAAGAAAGTTTTGATGACAACATATATTTGGATTCAAAATCAAAGGAGAAAGTACATTGAAAAGATTGTTGGGGCTTATAGCTCAAGGAGACGCCCAAGTTTTAACGATGATCGCACCGTTGTTTTGAAAACTGTACAGAGGGACTTATACAATATGTGAGGCCCACACCATTTTGGTTTCAAAAAAGGGTTGGGTCTTACACTCTGTTAGAGGCCCAAAGCAATTTAACAAAAAGAAATGGGGCTTATAACACGAGGGTAGGCCCAGATGATTTGATTTTTGAACTGGTGATTGGGCCGAGATTTTTCTTTTAACACAGAGGGACTTATACAATATCTGAGGCCCAAAATTGTTTTGGTTAAAAGGGGATTGGGTCTTACATTCTATTAGAGGCCCAAATCTTTTGTTTTTGAAAAGGAATGGGACTTATAGCTCGGGGAGATGCCCAATTGGTTTTGTTAAAAAGGCGACGATCGTGCCAAACTTTTTGACGGTATCAAGACTTATACAATACACTGAGGCCCGAAATATTTTGGTTTTCAAGAGGGGTTGGGTCTTACACTCTATTAGAGGCCCATGAGTGTTTGAAAATGATTGATGAGGGTGGAATCAATCAAAACCCTAATTTCATCATTTTTAAAAGTGAATTCTTAAAGAAAATCAATAAAAAAAATGATAAAGCACCAAATAAGCTTGAATAAACAACTTGTGATTTTTGGTTAAGGTTTGAGAAATGAGGTTTTAATCACAATATGAATTAAAATTCATTTGGTTTTGATTTTTCAAGATGAATATTCATTTTTAAAATGTTTAAAAATAATTAAAAATGAATTTATTCATAAAAATACCAACTATATTAAATAAATAATATAAATTTGATTTTTTTGTGGAATAAAATATTTCAATATTTTTTTTGAATTTTTGCAAAAAGAAACAATAAAAAATAATTAAAATTGAGGGAGTTATTAATTTTTCAAATCATTAAAAATAATAAGAAAAATAATAAAATATGAAAAAGTGGTAAAAAAGAGGATCTGGGGCGAGGGAGATTCGAACCCCAGATCACTTGTGTGTAGTGCGTGCCCTCTACCACTGGGGGGTGATACATCCGTGTATCAAAGCCCACTCACAAATATACAAGGCTTGCCTTGTTTTTGGCTTGGCCAAGGCAAGGCAAGGCAAGGTTTTGGCCAAAAACGTGAAGCTTGTAAATTTCTCATTTCTCCATGGATTGGGACAAAATTTAGGTCTATCCTGCCTAGAATTTCACAAGGAATCCAATGGTGGTGGTGTTTTTTTCAGATGAGGTCTCCATTTTAAAACCCGATTGTGGTTTTGAAATAGGCCTCCATTTGCATTTTCTGTGCTACCACATGGTACAGGCATGAATCACATGATAAATTAGTCCAAAAACAACATATATAACATGTATGAGATGTGTATGATCAATGGACTTCAAAGCAATGCATATTTTAAAGAGTTCAAGTTGAGATGCTTACCTCTTTGGGAGCTTTTTGGGCAATCTGTCAAGGGCTTTGTTCCAGAAATGTTTTGATGCTTTGAACACTCTCAAATGATCCCTTAGAAGCTTTTAGGATGATTGGAATCAGCTGGAAACCTCAGGAATGGAAATTGGCCCTTTCTTGCAAAAGGGGCAAAAGTGACCAAAATAGCAACTCTCTCAAATGGTGTTCCAGATGTGGGGAACCATTTGGGACAATTCAAGTATGATATTTGGAGTGTGTTTGAGGTTTTATCTGGTTTTGAAAGTGATTGAATCAAGACATGGCTTGAAAAATGCAAAAAATTCCTATTTTGAGGTTTTGAGAAGGGACTTTGAGATTTTGGTGTTACAGGTCACTTGTGAGAGTTTGGACAACTTAGACATGACATATTGGATGTGTTTGGATTATGAGCTGTGATGGAATTTCTCTCTAACTCAAAAACTCAGAGTTACCTTGCTAAAGAAGGCATTTTTGTCTAGAGAAAGAGATTTTGAGGAAAGCAAGTGTTGTAGTGCTTTGGTGTACTTAAACTGAGCACAAATGAGCTCTATTTATAGTAGAGAACGTTTGTTTTGGCTGCAATAGTGAATGGCAACTGCTGTAGAGGTTTGGAAAATGTTGATCAATAGTAATCCAAGTCTCCTCTAGCCATTGACTAGAGGTTAGAGCACAGGCCTTTGGTCCCCTAGTTTAGAGATCATCTTTGACTCATTCAGTTGGAAATGGCTCAGTTCATGCCACCTTGGTGCATCCATTGAATGCTTCAAAACAAAATTGGAGTCTTGTCCCCTCTTTAGGGATTTTTAGCTTTGGCATGCTAATTTTAGTTCCAAAGACTTGAGAGGCTTATGGATCAGTGTTTGTCCCTGCTTGGTCTCTCCCTGAGGTGTTTAGATGGAAAAACTTGTTTGTCATTTGCACAAATTGCTCAAATCGAGTAAGATGCATAAATCTGCCTTGTTATGACAGTTGCAGCAAGGCATATTGCCACTGTCATAACTCTTAGCTCAGATGGGATTTGATGGGGTTTTTGGCCATTTTGGAAAGCTCTCATATGATACAACATATGTGTGATCATAGTTTGTCTTGACACTTTTTGGATCTAAGTGAAAAATGCCTCTACATTTTGGAAAAAGTGAAACAGATTCTGTCTTAGTGAAAATTTCACTAAGTGTTGGAAAAAGTGACATTTCATGTTTTCAGCCATTTTGATCCAACCATAACTCAAAATCCATGATGAATTGGAATGAGGTGTAGTTGACACTTTTAAAGTATGCCATGAGAGCTACAAATCCATCTTTGGATCAGCCAAAATGGTTGCTTGGATCTCAAGTTATGATCCTTGGAAGTTGGTACCCTAGCCACTTTGTTCCATAACTTAGAAAATTTCTAAGTTTTTTATGGTTACCCCTTTTACAAGTTATCCCACTTTTCTTGTTTTTCTTGATGAATGATGGTTCCAATCACACATTAACATCATTTTAGGGTTAGGGAACCATAATTGATCAAAAAATCAAAAAGTCAAATTTTGACTTTTGGGCACAGTTGACTTTTTATCAGATGAATTCCAAACTGTGCGATCCTCTATGAAATCAAGTCCTTGACCTAAATCGAACTTGATGGATTGATTTCATAGGTGTTATAGGGTGTATTGAATCATGTCCCAAGGTTTGGGAGGATGTCCTGGTCAAAATTCAAAGGTACAGTTGACTTTTTTTGCGAAACCCCAATTGTGGTCCTGATGAACTTGAAACTTGTGAATCAAGCTTCTTGGATCAATCCATTGTTGCAAATGGATCAATGTAGTGTATTAGGGACCCTCAAATCATGTCTTGAGGTCTTGGCTCATGTTTTGTCCCAAAAGTCAACTTAGGGGTGAATTAGGTCAAGAAACCCTAATTCCTGGTTTTTTATGAATGTTTCTCCTGAGGTTAAATTGACTTGATGATTGGGTTTATGATGTCCCTTGGAGCATCTTAAGTTGTTCTTTGAAGTATTGTCTCATTCCCAAAGGAAAATTTCCATCTGGAGGCCCTGGTCGACCAAAACCTTAATTTGGTGATACTGGCGATCTTGAGGCTTAATCCACTTGGAATGTTGCAGCCTTGTGCTTGATCCTTGATATGGGAGTCCTCTTGATCCATTGTGGATATTTCAGAGGTTTAGACAAGTTGAAGATCATGTCATTCCTTGATTGATCCTTTGTCTAAGAGCTCTGAGAGGGCTTGAAACCCTAAGTTTGATTGTAGTGGATGCTCACCCATCTTTGGGGAGACTAATGAGGTATGATGGTCCATCCATATTGTGATGATGATGTGCACAATGATGGGAAATCTTAGTGGTCAAAATTTGGGGTATGACAGTACCTTGGCATTTAAGAAAGTGATACATGGGCATGTCCATTGGATAATAGAGTGATCCCTCATCCAACACGATTCCTTCAAAAATAAAACTCCTCTACTATAAATAGAGGTCATTTATGATGTTTCAAACCACACCAAAACAATACCAAAGCCTTGTTTTGTCACTCTCCCTCTCTTACTTCTATTTTAAGTCACATCGGAGCAATTTGGGAATTCTTGAAACCAGAGCAAAAACCACTCAAATAACCATCCAAACACATCATAAATCATCCATTGGAGGTGTTCAAACCTTCATCCACATTGTACAACCTCAAAATCAGAAAGTCAACCTCCAAAACCTCAAATTTGGACTTTTCTGCATTTTTCAAGCCATGTCTTGATCCAATCACTTTCAAGACCAGCTAACCCTTCAATACTCTCCAAATATCATCCTCAAACTGTCCCAACAGGTTTCCCTCAACTGTAACACCATTTGAGTGGGTTACCATTTTGGACATTTTTGCCACTTTGGAAAGAAGGAGCTAATTCTTGTTCCTGAGGTCTCCAACTGATTTTGATCATCCTAAAAGCTTCTAAGGGATCACTCAAGAGTGTCTAAAGCATTGGATTACTTCTGGCATACGCATCTTGACAGTTAGCATAAGAAGCTTCAAGAGGTAAGTGCATCATAACTTGAACTCTTAAAATATGCATTGCTTTGATGTCCATTGATCATAAACATGTCATATATATCAAATGTGTTGTGTTTGAACCAATTTACCATGCTATTGTTGCTTGTATAATAAGATAGCATAGAACTTGCAAATCTTGGCCTATTTTGAAACCACTACCGGGTTTTAAAATAGAAGCATCTTTAGAAAATTCTAAAAGCACCATTGGATTCCTCATGAAATTCTAGGCAGGATCCATTTAAATTTCATCCAATTCCATGGAGAATTGAGGAATTTATGGCCTTCTTGCAAATCGACCAAAACTTGGTTTTTTGCCTTGGTCAGGCCTAAAATTCAGGTCACCCTTATGTATTCATGGGGTGGTTTTGATACACGGATGTATCACCACCCCAGTGGTAGAAGCACGCTTGTGTTTGGTTGGAGGTAATGGGTTCAAGACCCACCCAGACCATTTTTGCCTTTTCTCTCATTTTTGCTATTTTCATATTTTTTATGGTTTTTATTAATTAATTCCAAAATTAATTTATCTCTCAATTTTAATTATTTTTTATTGGTTCTTTTTTTGAGAAATCACAAAAATGTTAAAATATTTTATTCCACAAAAAAAATTGAATTTATATTATTTATTTAATATAGTTTGAATTTTTGTAATTAATTTCACTTTATTTGTTTCAAACATTTAAAAAATGAGATTTCCACCTTGATCTTTCAAAACCAATTGATTTTCAAGTCTTCATGTGATTAAACATGATTTTCCAAAATATTTTTCAAAGTTTACCACTTGTTTTTAAATATATTTGGAATTTAATATTTAATTGCCTTTGAAAATAACATTATGTTAATTAAAATTAGGGTTTCCCTCAATTTGAATTTTTCAAACTTCACTTGAAACACTTTTGGGCCTCTTGGTAGAGTGTAAGTCCCATCCCTTTGTAAATAAACCTTTTTGGGCCTCAGTCATTGTATAAGTCCCAATACAATTTTCAGAATAACGGTACGATCACTGTTTTTCATCTGGGCCTCTCCTCGAGTATAAGCCCCAAACTTCCTTTTATAGCAACTTTCCTTTTGATTTAGATTCAAATCCTCAGTTTTTATCAAAACTTTCTTCAATTTCTTGAATAACTAACCATACAGTTGTGGTTATAATGCTGGAGCTTGCACAACTATAAGTTCTACTAATTCTTCTACAATTACTTGCTTATATATTTCATCTGTATATGTATGCCTGTATATACTTACTTAGAGTTTTTCCCCAGCAATTAGGTCTAGTTCTAGATCAAACCAGTGGTTACTCTTTCAACAAAGTCAAAAACTAGTTCCCCATAGGAAATTCCTGATACAGTCTTGCCTCCTCTTGTGCTTATACAATATGGAACAGAGAAAGGCATTATTCCCGGTGAAACTTTTCTCAAGACTGTCACAACTTAGAAATATCTGTACAAGAAATTCATTTCCCCAAAGAGGATTATTCTCGGTGAAACCTCTTTTGAATTTCTTCAAACCCTAGAACTGTTCACTATGTCATACCCCAAATTTTGATAACTAAGATTTCCCATCATTGTGAAGACCTTACCACAATATGTATTAACTTTCATGCCTCATCAATCTCCTCAAAGATGGGTGAGCATTCACTACAATCAAACTTAGGGTTTCAAGCCCTCTCAGAGCTCTTAGACAAAGGATCAATCAAGGAATGACATGATATTCAACTTGTCTAAACCTCTCAAACATTCACAATGCATCAAGAGGACTCCCACATCAAGGATCAAGCACAAGGCTGCAACATTCCAAGTGGATCAAGCCTCAAGAATGCCAGTGTCACCAAATTAGGGTTTTGGTCGACCAAGGCCTCCAGATCGAATTTTTCATCTGGGCATGAGCCAATGCTTTAAAGCATAACCCCAAAATACTCTAAGGGACCTCATAAACCCAATCATCAAGTCAATTTAGCCTCAGGGGATGCATTCATCAAAAATCAGGAATTAAGGTTTCTTGACCTACTTCACCCCTAGGTTGACTTTTGGGACAAATCATGAGCCAAGACCTCAAGACATGATTTAAGGGACCCTAATACACTACATTGATCCATTTGTAACAATGGATTAATCCAAGAAACTTGATTCACAAGTTTCAAGTTCATCAGAACCACAATTAGGGTTTCGCGGAAAAAGTCAATTGTACCTTTGACTTTTGACCAAGACATGCTCCCAAACCTTGGGACATGATTCAATACACCCTATAACACCTATGAAATCAATCCATCAAGTTTTATTTAGGTCAAGGACTTGATTTCATAGAGGATCGCACAGTTTGGAATTCATCTGATAAAATGTCAACTGTGCCCAAGAGTCAAAGTTTGACTTTTTGATTTTTTTGATCAATTATGGTCCCCTAACCATAAAATGATGTTAATGTGTGATTGGAATCATCATTCATCAAGAAAAATCAAGAAAACTGGGATAACTTGTAAAAGGGGTAACCATAAAAAACTTAGAAATTTTCTAAGTTATGGAACAAAGTGGCTAGGGTACCAACTTCCAAGGATCATAACTTGAGATCCAAGCAACCATTTTGACTGATCCAAAGATGGATTTGTAGCTCTAATGGCATACTTTAAAAGTTTCAACTACACCTCACTCCAATTCTTCATGGATTTTTAGTGATGGAGTGACCAAAATGACAAAAACATGAAAATGCCACTTTTTCCAACACTTAGTGAAATTTTCACTAAGTCAGAATCTGTTTCACTTTTTTCAAAATGTAAGGATATTTTTCACTTAGATCCAAAAAGTGTCAAGACAAACTATGATCACACATATGTTGTATCATATGAGAGCTTTCCAAAATGGCCAAGAACTCCATCAAATCCCATTTGAGCTAAGAGTTATGACAATGGCAATATGCCTTGCTGCAACTGTCATGGCAATGCAGATTTGTGTATTTTGGTCGATTTGATCAATCTACATAAATGACAAACAATTTTATCCATCTGAACACCTTAGAGGGAGACCAAGGAGGAACAAACACTGACCCATAAGCCTCCCAAGTCTTTGGAACTAAAAGTAGCATGCCAAACCTAAAAATGCCTAAAAGGGGGACAAGACTCCAATTTTGTTTTGGAGCATTCAACGGATGCACCAAGGTGGCATGAACTGAGCCTTTTCCCACTAAATGAATCAAGGATGATCTCTGAACTAGGGAACCAAAGGCCTGTGCTCTAACCTCTAGTCAATGGCTAGAGGAGACTTAAGATTCCTAAGTGATGCAATTGGACAATGATCTGTTGCAGTTGCCATTCACTATTGCTTGCAAAACAAACTTGCTCTACTATAAATAGAGCTTATTTGTGCTCAGTTTAAGTACACCAAAGCCATCAAACTGGTTCTTTCCTCAAAATCTCTTTTTTCACTAAAAAATTGCCTTCCAAAGCAAGTCACTATCGGGTTTTGAGTTTGAGAGCCATTCCAACCAAACCAATCACACACACAACTCATAAACATCATATGTGAGCTGATTAAACACTAAACACACAACTGTAACACTGATTTTTCAGAATCACCGGCCAGTTGCTCATGTTTTCAACCAAGTTGCAGTTGAGATGCATTGAAGTGATCCAGCCATTTCCAATCAAGTCCAGGCATTCAAACACACTCCATATGGTGTAGGAAAGTTGTTCAGATCATCACAACTCATCTGTAACACCTCCAACTCAAAAATCACTTTGCTCTTGCTGTCACGGCCTTTAAGTAAGCCTAAACTTGGTCATCTCTTAATCTATGCATATTTCCTCGCACAATACTTTTGCCAAATGTTCATAATCATGCATAGAATGTTTCCCCTCAATTAATTGCTTTGTTTGAATCGTGTATCAAAATTCTCAGCCTTCATACAAATTTTAGGGTTCTTGAGGTTTTGTCTTGATTTCTTGTTCAATGCTTAATATAAATGAAATTAAAGATCATAGACATGATCGTGAGGTGAAAATGAGCAGATTGATATGTGGATTGTGTGATTTCATCAAGTATTCAGTGAGATTGGATAGAAAATGCAAATCTGAGCAAAACTCCCTTCGCGCGTGTTCTTGGCCCATGTTCTTGGCGCCTTTTTCACAAATTTGAATATTTGAATTTTGTGATTTTATTTAATTGATTCAAAAATTAATTTCTCTCTGAGTTTTAATGATTTTGAGTTGATTCTTTTTTTAATAATTCAAAAAAATGTTAAAATATTTTATTTTGCCAAAAATTCCCAAAAATATTATTTATTTCATATACTTGATGTTTTTGTAAAAGAATTAATTTTTATTTGTTTTTGACATTTAAAATATTTTTTTCTTTCTTGATTTTCCAAACATAAATGATTTTCAATCATTTTGTGGATATAAGCATGATTTTTCAAACATTAATCCAAGATCACAACTTGTTTTTCACACATGTTTGATAATTTTGATCATTTTAATTAAATTTTTATTTAATTAAAATACATTTTGAAATTAATTTAGGGTTTTGATCTTAATCACCCTAAACAAATAATTTTTAAAACTCTTTGGGCCTCTAATAGAGTGTAAGACCCAACCCCTCTTGAAAACCAAAATATTTTGGGCCTTAGTGTATTGTATAAGTCCCGATACTGTCAAAAAGTTCGGCACGATCGTCGCCTTTTTAACAAAAATCTTTGGGCTTCTCCTTGAGCTATAAGACCCATCTTTATTCATTTTCAAACCTTTTGGGCCTCTAATAGAGTGTAAGACCCAATCCCCTTTTAACCAAAACAATTTTGGGCCTCAGATATTGTATAAGTCCCTCTGCGTTAAAAGAAAAATCTCGGCGCAATCGCCAGTTGAAAAATAAAATCATTTGGGCCTACCATCGTGTTGTAAGCCCCATTTATTTTCTTTTCAAAATCTTTGGGCCTCTAATAGAGTGTAAGATCCATCCCCTTGTACATAAAAACAATTTTGGGCCTCACATATGGTATAAGTCCCTCTGTACAGTTTTTAAAACAACGGTGCGATCATCGTCAAAACTTGGGCCTCTCCTTGAGCTGTAAGCCCCAACAATCTTTTCAAAGCACTTTCTCCTTTGATTTTGAATTCAAATATATGTTGTTATCAAAACTTTCTTTGTTGAACAACTAACAAAACAACATGGAAGCTCTACAACGGATAAGTGTTTATCTGCTTTCATTTACCGCTTTCATATGTATATAACTGTATTGTGGGGCTGTTTCACTGTAACTCTTCTTTCACATCCTTTTAAATACTTGTCACATATCCACTGTGTAATAATAGTATAGTTATTTAGAGTTTTCCCCAGCAACTACGTCTAGAACTAGGTAAAGCCCTGTTGGTCACTCTTTAAATACAAACAAAACTAGATCCCTATAGGATTTCCAGATATAGTCTTCCCTTCTCTTGGGGTTAAACAATATGGAATAAAGAGAAAGGCAGTATTCTCGGTGAACCTTTTCTCAAACTGTCACTCTTAGAAATTGTCAAAGAAACTCTAACTCCCCAGAGATGATCTTTTCTCCGTGAATGGCATCTCATGAGTTTCTTCCAAATTCTCGAACTTTCCTGGAATGCTCTTCTCTGTGAATTGTATTTCTTGAATTTCTCTTGGTTTGAGGACCCACAGGCTTCCTAAAAGCATCCCCGCCTCCTCTTGGGCGTTGTACAAGGACCCTTTGGCTTCTTAGAAGTTCTCATGCCTTCTCTTGGGCTTAATACAAGGACCCTGACGACCTCTTAAAGGTATAAGACAAAACTTAGTCATCCTTTGCTAGAGCGGTCTTTCACGCGTCAAAAACTTTGGCCATTTTAGGGTTGATACTCATCCCTTAATACCCGCGCCTCCTCTTGGGCATTGTACAAAAGATATAACTCAAGACTTGGACAGTCTAAACCTCTTGAGTCTCAAAGACATTCTCAAGTTCCTTTCAAACATAGGAAAAAACACCGATCACCCTGGATCAATCTCCAGCATAAACCCGGTCTCTCTCATGAGAGTTCCCCACACTTGGACACGCTTCAGGATCTCAATAATCCTCAGCTGTATGACAGCCTCCTCTTGGGCTTTGTACAAATGATTCTCCCTAGCTGAGCTAACCTTTTCAGACTCTCTTGTTGAGTCAACCACTTTTAGCCTCTGTCTTGGGCTTTAGACAAGACATGTAAAAATCACTCTTTGGTTGAGTATAAAAGACTCTCTTGTTGAGTCAATCTCTTTTTAGCCTCAATCTCGGGCCTCGTACGAGATATAAAATCACTCTCTTGTTGAATATAAAAGACTCTCTTGTTGAGTCAATCTCCTTTTAGCCTCAATCTCGAGCTTCGTACGAGACAACAAATCACTCTCCTGTTAAGTATAAAAGACTCTCTCGTTAAGTCAATCAACCTTCAGACTCTCTTGTTGAGTCAACCTTTTTAGCCTCCGTCTTGGGCTTTATACAGGATAGATGAAAGTACTCTCTTGTTGAGTCAAACCCTTTTAGCCTCCATCTTGGGCTTTATACAAGATACATTCTCCCCAACGAAGTCAAAATCCCTTTTAGCCTCAATCTTGGGCTTTGAACAAGACAGAAAGAACATTTTCCCCAGAAAATTCAAACTTCTAGCCTCCTGTTAGGCTTTGTATAAAGAAATCCCCATGTTGAGTCAATCAACCTTTTAGCATCAAATTTGTGCTTTGCTCACAGCATACAAACATCAATAATTCCTCTTTAGAGATGACAAGTTTTCTCTCAGTCAAACCTTTTAGCTTCACATCTTGGGCTTTGAGCAAGATACAAATCACCTTTAGCTTCACGTCTTGGGCTTTGAACAAGACACCAAAACATCTCTTTCCTCCCATAGAATAGGAGGAACTACGATTGCTCTGATTTCCCTGTTTCGTTAAGCGGGAATACGTAGGCATAAGATTGCAAAATCTTAGCGAGCATACTAATAAAAAAAACTCAAAATCCAGTACCTCCATACATCAATCAATAAGCATCAGACCTAACACCTTACCAAAAGCCTCGCAAATAGTCCAGACACTGTTTTTTTAAGCAAATAACCTAAGACAGACCCCCTTTTTGATAGTATCTGTAAACCAACAGTATTGACTGTTTAACCTCGGTATGCAAGTAGGGTTAATTGGAGACATCTATTTCCCTTCCTTAATCATCTTCACAGGATAAAAAATGAATCGAACTGTAATACCAAAGCGATAGTGATTCGAAACCACAAAAATCGCGCTACAGAAGAATGGCGACCACAGTGGGAGGTATTTATCTCTTGTAGTCTTACGGTAAGAGAAAACCTTTTACAGGCTTACGTAGAAGGCGTTAAATTCACAAAGTATCACAGAAATGATGACTCTGTCGGGGAGTCATTGTCTCTATAGGATCATAAGACAAGAGGTCTAGGATGTTAGGACAAATATATATACTACTTTTATTAATTGATATCCGTGTTTATTTTTCTGCTAATGGGAATGCGTGTGATGCCGCATGTGGAAAGATTGAGTATACACCTAAGATAAGTGATGGCATTATACGCGTAATCTTACGGGGAGTGAATCCTAGATAAGAGGTCTCGGTCGACCATCAAATCAGTGGAGATGCCCTTTGCGGATTCAATGCCTATACGACTTCGGTTGTTGAAAGCAGATTGTTCCATTGGGTTATCTGAGAAGCTGAGGATTTTAGTAGACTGAAACCATTTTGTAATGTGGAAGCTATCAGAAATAGTTGTCACGTGATACTACCCTCATTTGAGACTACTCTAAGATACTACAGCTTGCTGGCGATCCGCTTGCTGTCGTTATCCCAAGAGGGGTCAGTGATTTTGAGGACAGGTACAAAAAATCACCAGTATAAACCTTTGGGGATGGGTAGAGCCTTGACTTCATGACACCGACCCTTTGACCTCATGTTTTTTCTATGTTTTTGTGTGCTGCATTCATGCATTCATTTAAAAAAAACTTTAAAACAAAGAAAAATATTCTCTTCTAGTCTCTCTTTTTCAAATTAAATTAGGACAATGATTGCAAATGTCAGATAAAGAGATTGATAATGGATTTCGGTAGAAGGAAGACTCACAAGTATACCTTCAAGGTTCCAAAATTAGAAGATTTAAGAGGTCTGGCGAGGATGATAACCAACCCTGAGGCTTTCAGAGCTAAGTATGGGGGACTGCTGTCTCTGTTAAGGGTCCATGTAATTGAAGGAATCCTGTCGACACTAATCCAGTTCTACGATCCGGTCTATCACTGTTTCACATTCCCTGATTATCAACTAGCACCAACACTGGAGGAGTACTATCACCTGACTGATTTGCATATTACTGACCAAGCTCCCTTTTCCGGACTGGAAGAAATTCCAAAGGATTAAACCATTGCAAGAGCAATCTATTTGGACGAGTCAGAAGTCAGGACTCACATGATCATTAAGGGTGGTATCCAGGGTTTGCCAGCCCAGTTCTTAATAAAGAAAGCTCTGTACTTTGCTAGTATAGGGAACGTGGCCGCTTTCGAAAGCATCTTTGTTTTGCTCACCTACGAGTTATTTTTGTTTCCCAACATCGATAACTTTGTAGATATCAATGCCATTAAGATTTTTCTGATTGGAAACCCTGTCCCGACCTTGGTCGCAGATGCTTATCATTCGGTACACCTAAGGAATTTGTACAGTGGAGGAATGATCACCTGCTGTGTACCCCTGCTGTACAAATGGTTCATTTCCCATTTGCCAAAGTCTGCTGCATTTTGGGATAAAAAGAATACTTTATGTTAGTCGCAGAGAATCATGTCTCTTACCAACTCTGACATCGATTAGTACAATTGAATCTATGACGGGATCAGGATCATTGACTGTTGTGGAAATTTCCCAAATGTACCCCTCATAGGAATTAAAGGAGGAATCAATTATCATCCAGTTTTGGTTTGTCATCAATTTGGATACCCGATGAGGCATATCCCGAGTAATGCTCATCCGGAAGGTCTTTTCTTCAAGGAAGGAGAAAATGACAGAGCACTAAAGACAGAAATAGTGCATGCCTGGAAACACGTTCATATGAAAGGAAGATTGTTTCTAGGAAAACCAGACTGTGTCTCGATGGAACCTTATCTCCATTGGGTACAAACTAGAGCTCTCGAGCTGAGGATGCCTTACCCTCGTCAGGAAGTTCTTCCATTAAGGGACCGTGTCCTTTACTTTATGTCTGATACGGAAAAACTTCAGGTTACTCTCAACAAAGTTCAACAGGAGAAGAGGTCTTGGAAGAACAAGTATCGTATTCTCAATGTGGAGTGCAAGAAAATACAGCAACTGTTAAAAGAAAAAGATGCTCTGATTGAGATTTTAGAGCAACATGCTGTAGAAAATCAAGAGGACCAGAAGAATTTGCTCGCTCCTTTCACTTAGCAAAGGAATGACAACCCGACAACGGCTCAACAGCCCCCGTCAAAGAAAAGGAAAGTACCAGAATCAGCACCTGAGCTCTCCTCAGAGAGGACTCGGGACCCATAAGTTAGATTTCCTTTTACAGTACTATGTAAATTACTGTATTTCCATTCCGTAATCTTTGAATTCAATAAAACGGTGTTTCCCCACTGTTTGATATTTGCAATCCAATTGTCGAAGTTTATTTTGATCAAACAAAAAAATTAATAAAAATATAATTATTGCATTCATCATTCTCACATAACGCATTCTTTTTATCTATGAATCTCACGTTTGTGTCTCGATTCTGGAGTCAAACTGTCTCATTCGTACAATACTCGGGCCAATCGACAGAAAAAGATGGATGATCTCGAGGAAGAGAACAGAGAGTTGAGGGAAGAGATCGACACTCTGAAAGTGGATCTGAGAAAGCTTCATAATGACATGCAAGCTCTAGCATAAGCTCAGATGCAACAACAAAGGACTGTGATCTCAGAGATCACATCAATGCCTATAGTGGAAAAGTATGATCCTCGGTATAACATGCCTAAAGATCGTCCATGTGGCCTTCCTATTAACTATATCCCAGAAGGATATGTTCCGCCGAACACTGAAGATCAGGGAACCACACCAGGGACCGTTGGGCCTGAAGGTTACAAACTTTGGGAAAGCGAAGATGCCAGGGGCATGACGGTAACTCCTGAAGGTTACAAACTTCGGCAGAGCGAAGGACCTAGAGTCACCGCCATGATGACTATACCACCACCCATGGTACACACTGTCCCGGAATGACATATTCCACAAATACCTTCTGGTAGAAACGAAAGTATGTTCGACAGAATGAATGAGTTTCAGGAACAGTTCCTAGTGATGCAGAAAGAACTGCAAGCCCTTCGCGGTCAGGATCTATTCAAAAAGGATGCCACAGACCTTTGTTTGGTCCCTAATGTGAAAGTTCAGCACAAGTTCAAGGTGCCCTAATTTGAAAAGTACAAGGGTAACTCTTGCCCTCAGAGCCATTTGGTGATGTACGCTCGGCGAATGTCAACTCAGACAAAGAACCAACAGCTACTGATCCATTATTTCTAGGATAGTTTAACCGGTGCCGCACTCAAATGGTACATGGGTTTAAACCACACTAAGATCGGCACTTTCAGAGATCTTGGCACTGCCTTTGTTCAACAATATAAGTATAACCTGGACATGGCACCGGACAGCGATCAACTCAGAGCCATGTCACAAAAGGACAAGGAAACCTTTAAGGAGTACGCTCAGAGATGGCGTGAAATTGCCGCCCAGATTAGTCCACCTCTTGAGGAAAAAGAGACGACAAAGATCTTCTTAAAGACCTTGAGCTCATTTTACTACAACAGAATGGTCGCCAGTGCGCCCAGTGACTTCACTGAAATGGTAGGCATGGGAGTTCGTCTTGAGGAAGCAGTCCGAGAAGGACGTTTAGTTAAAGACGTTGGATCATCAAGTAGTACAAAATGATACGGTAGTGCTCTCCCTAAGAAAAAAGAGCAGGATATTGGGAATATCTCTCTCGAAAAGCAAAGGCGACGGTACCAACCAGTAGCAGTTGTAACTCCTGCTATCAACTATGCGCCTGTTCCAACGTATCAACCTCAGGTTGCTCAGAGCCAGCCTAATCAACAACAATTTCAACAAAGGACACTACAGCCTCTTCAGCAGGCTCGTCCTCCATATAACAACAACCGTACGACGCGACCACCAGGGTTCGACCCTATACCCATGTTGTACGTAGAATTGTTTCCACTCTTACTGGTCAAGGGACACATCCAAACTAGGTCTCCTCTTACAATACCAGAAAATTCGCCTTTTTGGTTCAAAGCGGATCAGACTTGCCCTTATCATCAAGGAGGACCAGGACATAACATAAAAAAATGTCTCAGTTTCAAATCCGATGTGCAAAATCTTGTTAGGAGCGGGATCTTATCCTTCAATGATACATATCCTAATGTTCTCACGAACCCGTTGCCTCAACACGTGAAAGTAGCGGTAAATTTGATAGAGGGAGAGTCTAACAACATCTATCAAATTCATGATGTACTCTTATTGAGGGCCAACTTGGTCAAGATGCATTGTAGACAGAGTAGATACGGCCATGTGCCACCTCACAATTATCACCAGTGTGATATCTGCTCTAAAAATAATCAAGGATGTTCTGTGGTGCAATCAGCTCTACAGGAACAATTGGATCTCGGGTGGATCCAAGAGCATCGAGTTCGTGGATTTAACATGACTCATGCAAATTCCAACATCATTCAGAACCACGACATCCGTGCAATGAATGTCAACTTAGTGGCAATTCACTCAAGGCAAAGCCAGTATCATAATCTGCCGCGGCACAATTATAATTCCTGTCTGATTTGCTCGGTAAACAAACAGGGATGCTCTTTTGTACAAGAGGCCCTCCAGTGTCAGATGGATCTTGGGTGGATCCAGGACTACCATGATAGAAATCCTTATCAGGTTAACATGATTCAAATCTTTGATATTCGTTCGATGAATACCAGCTTGGTGGAGTTACACGCCAAGCAAGTCCAACTCGGTTTTCTCACTTCACATAATTATTAGAATTGTAAAGTATGTTGTGAGAGTAACCAAGGGTGCACTCTCGTTCAAAGAACTTTACAACACTTGTTAAACCATTGATGGCTTCCGATCTAACTAGACGAAGACACACAACAAATCAGTGTGAAAAACGGGAACCCTACTAGAAATCAAAGTCAGGATGTCCAATCTATGGAAATAGACCTAGTCAGGTTGCATTGCATTCAAAGCGGACGTGGCCAGGTGCCACCACACAATTACGAGCGTTGTAGAGTCTGCTCGGAAAATAATCAAGGATGTTACCTCGTGCAAGCAGCCCTTTAAAGTCAGTTGGCTCCCAAGGAGATTCAACCGTGTCCAAGTTCTGGATCAATCAACAGGACACCATACTATTTCGCTGATCAGATTAAGGATGTTGTCGTGATCAGAGATCACGAAAGGACCAAAGATGTTTGTGCCATCATCCTTCTACTTGACGAATCGAAGGTTCTTAACCAGGAATTGATTGAAGTTACTTACGATAGTCAGAGAAATCAGAAGGCTCCTGTAGTTATCTATCTACTGGGACTAGTGCCGTACAAATTTGATAAGGCGATCCCTTACAAATACGGTGCAACAGCAATTGAGAATGGAAAGGAAATTCCATTACCCTCCGTCGTGAATATTACAGACATCAGTCGAGTAACACGGAGTGTTCGAATCTTTAACAGATGAGTTGGAGAACCTAGCAGAGGAAAGGAACCTCAAACAGAAGTTCCCAATCCACCAGTCGGTCAATCCAGTGATCCCGACCTTTCAAAGAACGATGATGAGATGCTGAAGCTCATCCAAAGGAGTGAATACAACATTGTTGATCAGTTGTTACAAACTCCTTCAAAGATCTCTATGTTACCTCTTTTACTCAGTTCCGAAGCCCACAGAGAGGCTCTACAGAAAGTTTTAGAGCAGGCCTTTGTGGAACAGGATGTGTCGATAAGGCAATTCGACAGTATCGTCTCTAACATCACTTTCTGCAACAACTTGGGGTTTACTGATGAGGAATTTACAGAATAAGGCAAAACCCACAACATGGCGCTCAATATCACAGTCAACTGCCTGGTCGATGCCTTAGCCAGCGTACTGGTAGATACTGGATCTTCTTTCAATGTTATGCTAAAGTCCACTCTAATGCGACTATCATTCAAAGGATCTCCGATGAGAGGCAGTGAGGTCGTCGTCAAAGCATTTGACGGATCCCAAAAAATGGTTATCGGCGAAGTCGACCTTCCCATAACTATCGGTCCTCACACTTTCCAAGTCACTTTCCAGGTCATGGACATCCGAGTAACATACAGCTGTTTGTTGGGAAGACCTTGGATACACCAGGCTGGGGCAGTCACTTCGACACTTCACCAGAAGCTGAAGATCGTCAAGAATGACCAACTCGTCATGGTCTGTGGAGAACAAGCCTTGATCGTGAGTAACTGATAACACAATTTTACACTATATATTTGGCTCGATTTACATTGAATTATTTAATCGTTTTCGTTTATTTACATGATATTTTGCAAGTGTTAAGGTTATTTCCAGGTATTTTATCTCAAGCGACTTGTATAAGAATAGAAGAGAAAAGAGAAGAAAAAGAAAAGAAAATAAGGCATTTGACAGCAAAAACCAGATTCTGCACTCAAGGCGCGTGGCGACCGTCACAGGTCCATGGCGACCGTCATGGTACCTTAAGTTGTGACCCTCGTCACAGGTCCATGACGACCGTAACGCAGCTTTAGTGGTGACCCTCGTCACAACTCCATGGCGACCAACACAAGTATAATTCTCAGAATATAATTTAAATCGCGTGGACCACTCAGCATCATGTTTCAAGCCACGAAGCCTCTTTCCTTATTTCTCTCCACGCCTGGTCTTGTAACCACCCACTACAGCACTACTGGGAAGGTTTTCTCCCACTTTCTCCATGACTCACACATGACCTCGGGAGTTACCAGACACATTGTTACTCTATATATAGTAGTTTTCTTTACATTTTGAAGGATCCAAGTTTTGGGCGCGAAAGCGCTGTTCGTAGTTTTAGGCAGAAAATTACAATTGTAAAAGGAGTATTTTCTCACATCGAGGAGTTACTCCCTCATTAGTTTTTAGGCCTGTAATCTGTGTAACTGCTTGGATCAACAATCTTGCCATCATTTTATTGAAGTTATTTCCAGTTTCATTTAATTCAAGTCTCCATTTATTTTATCATATTTACAGGTTCTTTATTTTATCGCTTTATTATTATTATCATTGTTATTGCATTTCATAATTGGTTAAGCATGCTGTCATTAATTATATTTACCATGTTTATGTTGTTTTCATTTAATTCCATGTTTGGCTAAATAGTTTAGAGTCCGGCGTATTGTAACGCCCGTTTATTTAATTAAGTATTTAATTAAATATAATTGTAGTATGTTGTGTTGATTCACGTTGATTTGAGTATTTGTGTCGATTCGCGTTGATTTGAGTATTTGTGTCGATTTAAGTTGATTCCGGAATATCGGAATGTTATGTTGATGTTTCTAAGTTGGTTCGAGTTGAATTGATTTAATAAGTTTATTTAAGTTGTGGAGATAATATTGAATATTTTCCGTCTATGGTTAAATATGTTGGTTTGGTGGTTTGGACGATTTGTTTGATAGCCGGTAAATAGTCGATTTAGTCGAGAGAAATAATATTAGAATTAATATTTTGGAATTATAAGAGTATTTTATTTAAGTGGGCCTAGTCGTTGCGTTGGTGGTAGTAATCGGTGAGGTGTTGATTAGTAGGCCCAAATTGAGATTTATAATTATAATAATAATCATAATAAAAAGAAAAGTGGAGGAGGCAGTAAAGGAAGTTAGAGAAAAATAAGGAGAAGAAGTTAGGGGTATCAGTAAAGAGAAAGAGGAGAACGTGAGAAGTTGAGAACAAGGAAAAGTTGGAGAAAGAGGGATACGAGAAGTTGCCGTCGGAAAGCCAAGTCGGAAAAGTCGGTCGGAGATTCGAGCGGCCATCAATTAAGGTAAGGGTGGGGTTCGAATTTTATAACCGGGAATAAGATGATTAATACGCGGGATTGGGATTTGTATGATTTTCTGCTGTGAATGTGTTGATTTTATGATGAATGGTATAAGGGTTGGGGATTATATGATTTTCTTCCATTGATTTTCGATAGGTGTTGTTGTCTGTGAGGAAATTAATATTGATGTTGTTAAATTGTGATTCTGCTGTGTGATGATTGATTTTGTGAACCTTGCAGTGAAATTGATTGATTCTGTGAAAATGTTAATTGTCGATTTGTTGTGAAAATTGTTGCTGGATGATTTTATGGATGTTGCAGTGAATTTGTTAATTTTCTAAAAATTGGTTGGGTTGAAAATGTTACTGTGCACGGGTGGCGCGGGCCACCCACCATACACATAGGGGTGGCGCAGGCCACCCAAAACTAAAGAAGAAAACACATGGTGTGGGCCACATGTTGGTGGCGCCAGCCACTACCCTTCATAGATGTAAGTGGCGCAAGCCACTGGGAATAAGCAATAGGGGTGGCGCCAGCCACCCATAAAATGAAGAGGAAGTATTTGATTAATTCATGTTTATTATTTAATGTGTTGTTTCATATAAATGCACAAAGGCCAGCACCAAGAAACTACATGTGGCGGAGGCCACATTTGTACATGACGCAAGCCATGGTATCCTTAGCAAGGGTGGCGCAAGCCACCCATAGGTGTGGGGTCCCTAATAACCTATTTGTCCATGAAATCCAATACTACTGTTAACCTCTTTCCTTGTTTTTAAAATACAATACTACTAAGCAACTAGGAGTGCTCTTCATGGAATAAACTGGTATGAATTGCAGAGTTAGGTTTTAATAGAAATAATTGTTTTGGTTTTAGTAGTATATATAGTATGAAAGCAAGATGCTAGCTTCATGAATTATTTAACAGGTTTTGGGAAGAATTTAAATAAGTGGCATAAATTTAAATAAGTAGCAGTAGTAACTTTGACAGAAAGTGGAACGAGTAGCAAAAACAGAATGATGCAAATTTTCATGACAGATGATTTTAAACTATAGCAGGGTATTGTATCAAAACCAGAAAAATCACAGAATTTTCCAATAAACTGGTATTAATAACAGAAGTTAAAAACAGTACAGTTTTAGTCGGTTTAGCCGATCTAAGCGGAAAAATTAGTTGTTCGGAATTTAACGAAAATTGTCGAGGTAGTTAGTAATAATTAGTAGGTGATTTTAGTCGGTTTATTTTGTTGAATCCGTGTTGTATGTGTTGATTTCTTGTACAGTTTCTTATGTGGTTTTGTCCCGGTTTGTGGGCATTTTTAAGTCGTAGGTCGAAGGACCAATGTTGATGTTAAAGTTTTAGGTCGTATGACCAACGTTGATGTATATAAGTTGTAGGCCTATGGCCAAAGTTGAATCGTGTTGAATTAAAGTTGTTACGTGGTTGTTATATGTTGTTCGGAGTCGGTTTTTGTTTTGTGTTGAGTCGTTGCATCATGGCATAGCATTATTAAGTTGGCCTGGATTGGCAATTTTTAAGTTGGAGCTGATGCTCACCACGTTGGCCTAGATTGGAAAAATTACTAAGTTGAAGGTTTATGCCTTGCAGATACCTCGATAACCTGGTATATTTTAAGTTGGGAGTTCTGCTCCGTTTCTAAGTTGGGAGTTCTGCTCCGTTTCTAAGTTGGGAGTTTTGCTCCAATGGTACCACATGCATATGCATAGTCGAGTCGCATCCTGTGTCGCATTATTTATGTTGTTTGTGTTGATTGTGTTTTGTTGAAGTGAGTAAGTTGTTTATGTTGTCCAAGTTGATAAAGTTCATGTTGCTTAAATTGATAAAGTTGTTCATGTTGCTTAAGTTGATAAAGTTGTTCATGTTGCTTAAGTTGACAAAGTTGTTCATGTTGCTTAAGTTGATAAAGTTGTTCATGTTGCTTAAGTTGATAAAGTTGTTTGCGTTGTTTAAGTTGATGAAGTCGATTATGTTGATGTTGAATAAGTTGAATATGTTGAGTATATTTGTTGAAGTTGATGAAGGTGTTTACGTTGATTTTAGAGTTGAAGTTAGTTATGTTGATTAGGTTGATTTTAGTGATTATGTCGTAAATGTTGATATGTGTAATGGGTTGATAAAGTACGTTGGTAAGTTGTGGGTGATTTGTAAGATGTTGTTGTTGGATAGTAATGAAAATTGTATGATTCTTTCTAACGTATTGATTATCATATTCTTGTTTATATTTTTCAATATCTCACCCCTTCTGTTTGAATGTTACCCCTATGTTGGTAACTTGCAGGATAGCAGAGTTGAAGGTTGTTTATCTTCATTAGTTGAGTCGGTGATGTCGCTCTGATACGTAACACTCGGGGGGATGAACGCTTAGTTGCTCTGTTGTTGTTTTAAGTTGTTTCCATGAAAATATGTTGTTACTAAGTTGTTTAAGTTGAACAAATGATATATCATGTATAGTTGAATATTTGAGAATCCGCTGCGTAGTTGTGAAAATTGTTTTGGTTTCCAAGAGTCAATAAAAGTTGTTATTATAGTTTCATCCGAATTAAAAGTGTTATGTATCGATGTACTATTTGATGTGAATGAATAAGTTTTTAAAGTTGTAAAATGTGGCATCCTATTTGGGTACTTGTTGATTGAATTTTACTACTCTGATTTTCAATATATTTGCCGGGTAGAAATGGGGTGTTACATTAGTGGTATCAAAGCAGGTCGGTCCGTCCGGCCAATGTTGTCTAATGTCGTTTATTCCTTAGTAGTCGACATGTGTGGGAAGCACTGTCAGTGCTTGTTTGTTAGTTTCTGGTCGTTGTCTGCAGGTGTTGGTTTGGATTAAGTGGGGGAGGAGCTTGTCTCTCGGATGTGTTGTTGGTATGTAGAAGTTGGTTCAAGGTGATGTTGATAGCGAGGGTGCAAATGTTGTTGAAGCGATGTTGTTGCGGACCGGCGAGAGTCTAGACTCATGAACTCGTATCGGTCGAATTTGAGAAGTGTGTGGAATATGGATGAGGAATTGATTGAGAATAAGGAAGTATTCCAATGGAAATGATAAGTTGATGGATCAAGTCGGTAGATTAATATGCCTTGAGTATAGTCGGATTAAAGTCGAGTAATTTTAGAGTTGGATGAAAAGAAAGGATTGTTGGTAGATTTTGGAGCAAGTGGGAGAGAGATGGAACTTATGTTCATCAATCTAAAATTCTGATTTTTGCAATTTTGGAGCAGCTATCAGTAAAAGAGGCATAACTTTTTACTCGTGATTCCGATTGGAACGGTTCTGGACTTTTTGGAAAGCTTACGAAATTCCGTACAGTTTGCACATACTATTTGTCTTCAGGAAGTTTGTGAAGAGGGAGAAAAGTGCGTTTTAATATTTGGGTCTGATGCTGATTTTTGGAAAATTCTGCATATGGAAATTCTGAACCAGTCCCGTTGTAAGGATGATAACTTTTTACTCGTAACTCGGATTCAAGAAATTCTTGAAGTTCTGGAATCTTCACAAAATTATCTTCATTTTGGAATATGATTTTGTGATTGAGAGGTCTGTATCGAAATAGATATATATGGTTGAAGTTGAGCGACTATTGCTGAAAAATTTGGAAAGATGAAGCCGAGTGTGAAATTTTGATAAGAATAATATGTTGGTAATTATAAGGATGTGACGGTATCTGAGAAAGCATAGAGATGCAATTTATGTTGAATAAGGAGAAATAAGTGATGATGTCATGTGATAGTAATGTTGAGAAAAAGACAGATGGGTGATTTGCAACGTTAAAATTTTTAACTTGGATAAGAGTTGTAATTGGAGCGAGCCGAGTTGGATAGTACTTGAAGTAGCAGCGATTCCGGTGTTGGAAAGATATTTAATAATTGTGTTGTGCTACGAGCATGTATAAAAGATTATGTGTTGGATTTTGGACGTTTTGGTATAATTGACGGAGTTGAAATTAAGGAAACTAAAAAGACGTTGATAAGCCTCAGAGAGTTGGTGGAGCATTGTGCTTACGGACTTTGGGCACAAGTTATAGTACGCTATTGTGTTGGGTAATGATGATTTATGCCACTGTTATGGTTGCCGACTGTCTATTGACAAATTGAGGAACTGATTACCCTTAATCCCTTGTTGATAGTAGACGGAATCATAATTGATGGATTGTGTCGTGCCAACTAATATAGTACGTACGTTGAATTGGTTGGAGTCAAGCCAAGTGCTTGTGGATTGTTTATTTTGTCGATGTAGATTCATATATGAGCATATTAGTTGAATTTAAGGATGATGGCATGAGGTTGCGATTTAATTAATGAGTAGTATGGAAATTCGCAGTTGAGTTCTGGGTAATTTGAGAATTGAGTTGCAAATAGAAAAAGAAGTGAAGTTATAAGTTGAATTGTAAAAGTGGAACTTTTGGTTGGTAAAGATGAGTTACTTGGTTGTGTTAATTCGAATAAGAATTTATGAAGAACTGTGTCAGTATGAGTAAAAGTTGATAATTTGGTTTGTTGGATTAGTTGGAAGTGAAAAGGATGAGTTATCTTGTCGGAATTAGTTGGACCCATGTACCATATGTGGTTGTAATGTTGTTACGTGTTTAAGAAAATTTTGGAGAATGTGTTATTAAAAGATGGTAAAGTTGTAGTTTATGTTTGATGATAATCGGGAAAATTCGTGGAAGTACATGTATATATTATCCAAGATTTGGAAGTAGTCGTCATTGTAATAATGTTGAATGTTAGAGGTGTTGTCTTACGGATCTAAGTTGAAGTACTCGGTAACTACGAGAGTGTAGAATACCTGTTGGAACGAAATTCCAAAGAATTAAGTCAAAAGTCGTTGTTATGTCGGTTTGGCGATTAGAAGTTGGAGTTAAACTGAGTAGTCTTGATACTTTGCAAGTAATTAGAGTGTGCAGTGAACACGTGGTGTTGTACAGTTGTTCATGCGTGAGCAACAACGATGTTGGTAGTTGGTTGTGTTGATGTCGTGTTTAAGTTGTGTGTTCGTATGTTGTTACGTTCTAGTTCTTAAACCGGCGAATTTTTAAGTTGGTTACTCTTTATGTTGTGATGTTAAGTTGTCAAGTGTGTTGCATGAGTAGTATTCGGGTTGTTTTCGCCGTTGATGTTACGAATTGTTGGTATTAAACGTGGGTTGCCTTCGGAGATGATAGTTGATTAGTCGGATGGAATCACATAGTTGGAGTAGTTGTATCGGATGAATTTTCGAGGACGAAAATGTTCTAAGTGGGGGAGAGTGGTAACGCCCGTTTATTTAATTAAGTATTTAATTAAATATAATTGTAGTATGTTGTGTTGATTCGCGTTGATTTGAGTATTTGTGTCGATTCGTGTTGATTTGAGTATTTGTGTCGATTTAAGTTGATTCCGAAATATCGGAATGTTATGTTGATGTTTCTAAGTTGGTTCGAGTTGAATTGATTTAATAAGTTGATTTAAGTTGTGGAGATAATATTGAATATTTTCCGTCTATGGTTAAATATGTTGGTTTGGTGGTTTGGACAATTTATTTGATAGTCGGTAAATAGTCAATTTAGTCGAGAGAAATAATATTAGAATTAATATTTTGGAATTATAAGAGTATTTTATTTAAGTGGGCCTAGTCGTTGCGTTGGTGGTAGTAATCGGTGAGGTGTTGATTAGTAGGCCCAAATTGAGATTTATAATTATAATAATAATCATAATAAAAAGAAAAGTGGAGGAGGCAGTAAAGGAAGTTAGAGAAAAATAAGGAGAAGATGTTAGGGGTATCAGTAAAGAGAAAGAGGAGAACGTGAGAAGTTGAGAACGAGGAAAAGTTGGAGAAAGAGGGATACGAGAAGTTGCCGTCGGAAAGCCAAGTCAAAAAATTCGGTCGGAGATTCGAGCGGCCATCAATTAAGGTAAGGGTGGGGTTCGAATTTTATAACCGGGAATAAGATGATTAATACGCGGGATTGGGATTTGTATGATTTTCTGCTGTGAATGTGTTGATTTTATGATGAATGGTATAAGGGTTGGGGATTATATGATTTTATTCCATTGATTTTCGATAGGTGTTGTTGTCTGTGAGGAAATTAATATTGATGTTGTTAAATTGTGATTCTGCTGTGTGATGATTGATTTTGTGAACCTTGCATTGAAATTGATTGATTCTGTGAAAATGTTAATTGTCGATTTGTTGTGAAAATTGTTGCTGGATGATTTTATGAATGTTGCAGTGAATTTGTTAATTTTTTGAAAAATTGGTTAGGTTGAAAATGTCACTGTGCAAGGGTGGCGCAGGCCACCCACCATACACATAGGGGTGGTGCAGGCCACCCAAAATGAAAGAAGAAAACACATGGCGTGGGCCACATGTTGGTGGCGCCAGCCACTACCCTTCATAGATGTAAGTGGCGCAAGCCACTAGGAATAAGCAATAGGGGCGGCACCAGCCACCCATAAAATGAAGAGGAAGTATTTGATTAATTCATGTTTATTATTTAATGTGTTGTTTCATATAAATGAAAAGTATATAATTCTGGATACCATCCCTCACAAAGGCCAGCACCAAGAAACTACATGTGGCGGGGGCCACATTTGTACATGTCGCAAGCCATGGTATCCTTAGCAAGGGTGGCGCAAGCCACCCATAGGTGTGGGGTCCCTTATTTTGGTTTATACCTTAATAACCTATTTGTCTATGAAATCCAATACTACTGTTAACCTCTTTCCTTGTTTTTAAAATACAATACTACTAAGCAACTAGGAGTGCTCTTCATGGAATAAACTGGTATGAATTGCAGAGTTAGGTTTTAATAGAAATAATTGTTTTGGTTTTAGTAGTATATATAGTATGAAAGCAAGATGCTAGCTTCATGAATTATTTAACAGGTTTTGGTAAGAATTTAAATAAGTGGCAGAAATTTAAATAAGTAGCAGTAGTAATTTTGACAGAAAGTGGAATGAGTAGCAGAAACAGAATGATGCAAATTTTCATGACAGATGATTTTAAACTATAGCAGGGTATTGTATCAAAACCAGAAAAATCACAGAATTTTCCAATAAACTGGTATTAATAACAGAAGTTAAAAACAGTACAGTTTTAGTCGGTTTAGCCGATCTAAAAGGAAAAATTAGTTGTTAGGAATTTAACAAAAATTGTCGAGGTAGTTGGTAATAATTAGTAGGTGATTTTAGTCGGTTTATTTTGTTGAATCTGTGTTGTATGTGTGGATTTCTTGTACAGTTGCTTATGTGGTTTTGTCCCGGTTTGTGGGCACTTTCAAGTCGTAGGTCGAAGGACCAATGTTGATGTTAAAGTTGTAGGTCGTATGACCAACGTTGATATATATAAGTTGTAGGCCTATGGCCAAAGTTGAATCATGTTGAATTAAAGTTGTTACGTGGTTGTTATATGTTGTTCGGAGTCGGTTGTTGTTTTGTGTTGAGTCGTTGCATCATGGCATAACATTATTAAGTTGGCCTGGATTGGCAATTTTTAAGTTGGAGCTGATGCTCACCACGTTGGCCTGGATTGGCAAAATTACTAAGTTGAAGGCTTATGCCTTGCAGATACCTCGATAACCTGGTATATTTTAAGTTAGGAGTTCAGCTCCGTTTCTAAGTTGGGAGTTCTGCTCCGTTTCTAAGTTGGGAGCTTTGCTCCAATGGTACCACATGCATATGCATAGTCGAGTCGCATCCTGTGTCGCATTATTTATGTTGTTTGTGTTGATTGTGTTTTGTTGAAGTGAGTAAGTTGTTTATGTTGTTCAAGTTGATAAAGTTGTTCATGTTGCTTAAATTGATAAAGTTGTTCATGTTGCTTAAGTTGATAAAGTTGTTCATGTTGCTTAAGTTGATAAAGTTGTTCATGTTGCTTAAGTTGATAAAGTTGTTCATGTTGCTTAAGTTGATAAAGTTGTTTGCGTTGTTTAAGTTGATGAAGTCGATTATGTTGATGTTGAATAAGTTGAATATGTTGAGTATATTTGTTGAAGTTGATGAAGGTGTTTACGTTGATTTTAGAGTTGAAGTTGGTTATGTTGATTAGGTTGATTTTAGTGATTATGTCGTAAATGTTGATATGTGTAATGGGTTGATAAAGTACGTTGGTAAGTTGTGGGTGATTTGTAAGATGTTGTTGTTGGATAGTAATGAAAATTGTATGATTCTTTCTAACGTATTGATTATCATATTCTTGTTTATATTTTTCAATATCTCACCCCTTCTGTTTGAATGTTACCCCTATGTTGGTAACGTGCAGGATAGCAGAGTTGAAGGTCGTTTATCTTCATTAGTTGAGTCGGTGATGTCGCTCTGATACGTAACACTCGGGGGGATGAACGCTTAGTTGCTCTGTTGTTGTTTTAAGTTGTTTCCATGAAAATATGTTGTTACTAAGTTGTTTAATTTGAACAAATGATATATCATGTATAGTTGAATATTTGAGAATCCGCTGCGTAGTTGTGAAAATTGTTTTGGTTTCCAAGAGTGAATAAAAGTTGTTATTATAGTTTCATCTGAATTAAAAGTGTTATGTATCGATGTACTATTTGATGTGAATGAATAAGTTTTTAAAGTTGTAAAATGTGGCATCCTATTTGGGTACTTGTTGATTGAATTTTACTACTCTGATTTTCAATATATTTGCCGGGTAGAAATGGGGTGTTACACGTATGAGGACCGTCGTTACCGACGGGACTCGGTAGAAAATAAGAGGTGCGAAGTTATGATTAAAATCCTGTTTTGGTTTTAATTTCCAAGTATAATTTAAATGGCTTTGTCACGAGAGTGAGAGGTGATTTAACACGTTTTTGTCACGAGAGTGAGAAATTAATTAAGATTAGAGCCGGCACTGCGAGAGCGTAGGGGTCGAACCGGATAGTGGAAATTAGGCAGCATATCTAAATATAGCGAGAGCGCTTTAGATATGTTTAGGATATTATTGGCTTTCAAAATATATTTCCTAGTTACCGGGCGAGCGACAACAAAATTTTGGGATTTGGGAACATGACTTTAGTTAATACCGCGAGAGCGTGAGGCGGAGTTTTTAAGTCGGTATATTCTACGGAACTAAGTTATAGTTGTAATTAGTACCTGAATTCTACAAAGTCCTTTAGGAACGCGGAATCCATATTCTGGCCTCTCTTTATTATCATATTTTCTAAGTTCATTTTTAGTTTAGTTCTAGTTTCCCTTTTATCGAATATCATTAGCCTTAGCTTTACAAAGCAACGATAGATTACGGTAGGTTGACATTGGTCTCTGTGGGTTCGACAATCTTTTATATTACTTCGATATTTCCGTGCACTTGCGGACGCATCAAGTTTTTGGCGCCGTTGCCGGGGACCAACAGTCAATATTGTTATTCCGTTGTTGCACCGTATAGACTAAGGCACTCCCATAAAATAATAATAATAATAATAAAAATTAAAAAAATTAAAAACTATGTATCACCCAAATTTTCTCTATGATAACCACTCACAATATCTTGAGGAGCCGCACCCAAATTTTCTCTACAATTACCAACCGCAATATTCCCAATATTTTGAGGAACCGCAACCAAATTTTTCCTATGATTACCATTCCCAAAATTTCGAGGAACCGCAAGAATCTCATAATTCCAACCTAGAAATATTAATGCAGGATTTCAATGCGACACTGACTCACTCCCAATATCTCGAGGAACCGCACCAAAATTTCCTCTACGATCACCATTCCCAATATTTCGAGGAACCACAAGAATCTGTTAATTCCAACCTCGAAGCATTAATGGAGGATTTCATTGAAGTAACAACTAATTCTAGGTTAGAATCTATGATGGAGCACTTTGTGGAGACACAAACTCTCCAGAATGAAGAGCTTAGAAAACAACATCTCGATACTTATGAAGCCCTTAGGCAGATAAACACAATAGTCGAGTCCCTCATGACTCACACTGAGGCATTGGAGACTCAAAACTCCCTGCTTGCACGACACCTATAGGACCCTCCCCTGAGGAGTATGTGGATGTTGTAACAACCATTAATGAAAAACAAATCGAGAATCCCGAGGAGAGTGATAATGAGGTTAAGGAGAGTGATATTGAGGTTGAGGAGAGTTCTGGTGAGGAAGAAGTATAGATTGAGAAAAATTTACTGGGACCACCTGAAAGGGAGGTCGTCAAAGAGGTAGAGAAAGAAGCACCTAATATCGTTCCTCCTCCATATACCCCACCAATTCCTTTCTCGCAAACGTTTGTGGAAGCTAAGGTAGAATCCCAATCCAAAACGTATGCGGAGGTATTGGAAAATATCAACACCGATGCATCTTTGTTTGAGGTCACGCATAAAATGAGAAAATTCGAGGACCATGAAACTAGGGATATCATTACTGCTAAGAGGGTAAGGTTAGACTTTGAGATGGTGGATGAGATAACTAAGCACAAACTCGAAAAGCTAATACTTAGGATAGATCTTGAACCACCACCACAAGTTCAAAAGAATGAACCACCCCACAGAAGGAAGAGAAGAAAAGGTGAGGGATATGTGAGATGGCTTGCTAAGTGGCCATGGAAATCGAAGGTTAACACTCCAAACCGTCGAGCTATCGACGTTAAACAAAGCCCTGCGTGGGTGACAACCCATGAGATTTTAATTTAATGTTTTCCTTTTATTGTTTGTGTTTACAGAAAATAAATAATTGTATCGCTTGTCACGTCTCAGCCATATTTAGGCGAAAAATCTCTAGGTGACAATCCCTTAGGATGAGTTGGTGCCCACGCACATTCCTACGAATGCCGCTGCTGGTGGTGACACCAATGATGAGTATGATGGGAGAAAGCATGTCTCTCCCGTTCGTAACTTACATCCTCCTTATTCTTTGCATGGTCAGGTTCCACCTGCACACACCGCACCGTATTTTTCTAACAATTTTTGCAGGTACTTCCTTCATAAATAGGCAATATAATGAGCGGCTTCAAGAAAATGAAGTTTCAGAATTCAGATAACTCGTAGTGTAAGACACCGGAGTAGAAGTGGCCAGCGAAGACAGGGACAACAAGGGAAGAATCAGCGCGAATTTGGCCGTGGTAGCACGCAATGGCATTCATACAGGTTCTATCTTTCCTCTACCACCTTTTATCAGAATATTGAGGACAATGTTTGGTTTAAATGTGGAGGAGGAACATTTACCGCTTTCTAGTTAGATTTACCGTTTTCTAGCATGATTTTAAAAAAAATTATGTTTTAAATGTTTCGTCCGTCTGTGCATGTGCTGTCGAGTCTTTATGCTGATTTTATGTTGTCTATCGATTTCCCCATTCTCTTGAGACATACCAAATATTTTGAAATTTTTTGAGTTAAAAATAGTGTTTCTTTTGAAAATCATAGGTTACAGACAAAATTGAGGTTAGATTGTGAGACTTGGGAAAATTCTACAAGATCGGTATCGTCTTAACACTGTGAGCCTCTAAATTATGGAAATCGATTTGAGTACTTGTTATGCCATAACCTTAAGTTCTCACCCCTTTAGTAGTCCCTAAGTAGTTTATTTAGCAGTCAGCACCATCCTAAGCACACACTAAGTAAGAAGCCGATGCAAATAAGTGTATGATCTCAGGCTAAAAGTAAATTAAGAAAAAAAATGAATTGAATGAAAAGAAATGCTCCTTCTAAGTTAGGTGATCCTCACCCGATCATTTAGCCCAACGGTGAAAACTTCTTTATTTTATTGATATTTAACCCATTGTGCAAAAAAAGAAAAAAAATGATGATAATGAGATCATAGTCACTAACAGGCTATCCTACCATGAGTGTGAAAGGATAATGGGCTTAATGTGATTGCGCCAGAATGAAAAGGGATAAAAGAAGGATGAGCGAGTTAGGCTTAGGTATAATGACATGATTCAGATTGGTTTGTATAGGAGGGAGGTTGATGACCGCCAAAGCGGAATTGTGTTGTTGCGATGTCCTTAGTGTGTGAGCAAGTACCTATCAACACAAACTTAACTGAAATAGAGTTGGTAGCCTAGGATGAGTATCCGTATTCACTATTTTTCTCGCGAGTCATGGTTTGCTTGAGGACAAGCAAAAGTTTAAGTGTGGGGGAGTTTGATAACACGATTTTACACTACATATTTGGCTCGATTTACATTGAATTATTTAATCGTTTTCGTTTATTTACATGATATTTTGCAAGTGTTAAGGTTATTTCCAGGTATTTTATCTCAAGTGACTTGTATAAGAAAAGAAGAGAAAAGAGAAGAAAAAGAAAAGAAAATAAGGCATTTGACAGCAAAAACCAGATTCTGCACTCAAGGCGCGTGGCGACCGTCACAGGTCCATGGCGACCGTCATGGTACCTTAAGTTGTGACCCTCGTCACAGGTCCATGGTGACCGTAACGTAGCTTTAGTGGTGACCCTCGTCACAACTCCATGGCGACCGGCACAAGTATAATTCTCAGAATATAATTTAAATCGCGTGGACCACTCAGCATCACGTTTCAAGCCACGAAGCTTCTTTCCTTATTTCTCTCCACGCCTGGTCTTGTAACCACCCACTACAGCACTACTGGGAAGGTTTTCTCCCACTTTCTCCATGACTCACACATGACCTCGGGAGTTACCAGACACATTGTTACTCTATATATAGTAGTTTTCTTTACATTTTGAAGGATCTAAGTTTTGGGCGCGAAAGCGCTGTTCGTAGTTTTAGGCAGAAAATTACAATGGTAAAAGGAGTATTTTCTCACATCGAGGAGTTACTCCCTCATTAGTTTTTAGGCCTGTAATCTGTGTAACTGCTTGGATCAACAATCTTGCCATCATTTATTGAAGTTATTTCCAGTTTCGTTTAATTCAAGTCTCAATTTATTTTATCGTATTTACAGGTTCTTTATTTTATCGCTTTATTATTATTATCATTGTTATTGCATTTCATAATTGTTTAAGCATGCTGTCATTGATTATATTTACCATGTTTATGTTGTTTTCATTTAATTCCATGTTTGGCTAAATAGTTTAGAGTCCGACGTATGAGGACCGTCGTTACCGACGGGACTCGGTAGAAAATAAGAGGTGCGAACTTATGATTAAAATCCTGTTTTGGTTTTAATTTCCAAGTATAATTTAAATGGATTTGTCACGAGAGTGAGAGGTGATTTAACACGATTTTGTCACGAGAGTGAGAAATTAATTAAGGTTAGAGTCGGCACTGCGAGAGCGTGGGGGTTGAACCGGATAGTGGAAATTAGGCAGCATATCTAAATATAGCGAGAGCGCTTTAGATACGTTTAGGATATTATTGGCTTTCAAAATATATTTCCTAGTTACCGGATGAGCGACAGCAAAATCTTGGGATTAGGGAACATGACTTTAGTTAATACCGCGAGAGCGTGAGGCGGAGTTTTTAAGTTGGTATATTATACGGAACTAAGTTATAGTTGTAATTAGTACCCGAATTCTACAAAGTCCTTTAGGAACGCGGAATCCATATTCCGGCCTCTCTTTATTATCATATTTTCTAAGTTCATTTTTAGTTTAGTTCTAGTTTCCCTTTTATCGAATATCATTAGCCTTAGCTTTACAAAGCGACGATAGATTACGGTAGGTTGACATTGGTCTCTGTGGGTTTGAAAATCTTTTATATTACTTCGATATTTCCATGCACTTGCGGACACATCAGTAACCTATCATTGTCCACTTGTGTAGAATCCGAGGAGGTTGTTGGAACTCAAATCCAAGCACTTTCGGTAAGCAGTGAGAATCAATTAGAGAAGGGAACATCAATATCCTCGTACAGAGATGCTCTCGAGGTGATCAAAAGTAACAATGCAAAGGGATGGGGATAGCTTGTCATTCCTACTGATAATAAAACAAAGAAGGGTCTTGGTTTTTCTGCAACCTGTACCCAGACTGCCGCTAACGGTGAAAGTCTTCATCCCATTCAGAACTTCTTCCATAGTGGAGGTTTCCTTCACCCAGTGTCTCAAGAAGTACATACCATCAACGAGGGAGATTCCTCCGACACGGATGAGGAATGGAAGTCCTATCTTAACGAGGACGGTTATATGTCTCAGGAAGAGGTGCCTACGCCATTTTTCTATCCCGCACAGAGTCTGGGATTTAAACCAAGGTCAGACATCAAAATGATATACAGAGATTGTGATCCGGAAGGATGTCGTGCTCCACCAAACTCATTAGAGGAAGACACTCTGATGAAAGACAACTTTGACCACGACTATTATGGCCCGATGGATGGTCTGCCTATCTAGCAGCCGTACCCAGGAGACTTGGGGCAAGAAAATCAGTCGAACAATGAAAATCAGCTGAGCATCATTGAAAAAAATACCTGCGTCCCCACCATGTCATGGGATCAACCCTCAGGTCATTCAGAAAATATCCAGTGCGACGATGAATTTGCAAAGATTGCAGGACTAGAGTTCATCAACTATGCCTTTCCCGTGGTCAACGTCATCGAGAGAGATGACTTCTCCAGTTCCAAATAAGTGTGGGACACCTTGGGAGAACTGAGTGGCAAGTACGACTTCTTGGTCAAGTACACTACTCCTGGAAGCTCTCGTATCAGGCTCAAGGATATCCATCCAACTGGATGGGGGGATTTTCCTGAGAGCACAAATACTATGCAAAATACAACTGAGGAATCCTCCTACGATAACTCTGCCTGGGAGACAGATTCTAACGATCCTGCTCCACCAGAAATTAGCGTTATTTTCTGAAGACAAATCAAGGAAGGTACCAAACTTTGTGATTCACCGAGGAGTTCGCCGCCAATGGGTTGCAATCGATGTTCCGAAGATCATTCATAAGTTAAGTAATGGCCATCTTTGTTTTAACATTTCGCCCTGCCCAGGTTAAACAGATGTTTTGATAGGACTCACTTTCTGTAAATATCCCTCTTCGCTTCTCCCAAAGCGACTGAGTTTTGTTTTATAGGGCTGTAGTTTCAAGATTCAACAAGATCATAAATAAAATAAAGTCGTTCTGTAATTTCCGCATTTATTGTTGTTTTCTCTTTTCGCTTTTTCAGAAAATGGTAATCCTAAAAAATAATTCAAATAATAAAAATAAGCAGTAAAAAAAATACACTGCACACACTCTTGCATTTCTCTTTATCTCTTCTTAAAAATAGTCATCACGTCATGTAGATTGCTTATTTTAAACCCCATTGAAACGTACGATCCGATGCCTTCTCCCAACTTTGAATTCCCGGTATTGGAGGCTGAAGAAGAAGATGACGAAGAAATTCCAGAGGAGATCTCCCGATTACTCAAAGAAGAGGAAAGGTCCATTAAACCTCACAAAGAGCCGTTGGAAACGGTCAACTTGGGCTCAGAGGAAGAGAGAAATAAGGTCAAGATTGGGGCACTGCTCAGTCCAACTGTCAAAGAAAGTTTGATAAAGCTTCTCAAAGAGTTTCCCGATGTATTCGCTTGGTTCTATCAGGATATGCCAGGGTTGATTACCAGCATTGTGGAACATCATTTACCGTTAAGATCAGAATGTCTGCCAGTAAAACAGAGGTTGAGACGGACTCATCTGGACATGGCCATCAAAATCAAAGAGGAAGTACAAAAACAGATTGACGCGGGTTTCCTCGCCACATCAGAATATCCTCAATGGTTAGCCAACATCGTACCAGTTCCAAAAAAGGACGGAAAGGTCAGAATTTGTGTTTTACAGAGATCTAAACAAGGCTAGTCCAAAGGACGGCTTTCCTTTACCACACATTGACATGCTGGTTGACAGTATAGCAATGTTCAAAGTCTTCTCCTTCATGGATGGGTTCTCAGGCTATAATCAAATCAAAATGGCGCCGAAAGACATGGAGAAAACTTCGTTCATCACCCCATGGGGTACTTTTTGTTACAAGGTAATGTCGTTCGGGTTGAAGAATGTCGGGGCAACCTATCAAAGGGTCATGACTACTCTGTTCCACGATATGATACACAAAGAAATAGAGGTATATGTCGATGACATGATTGCCAAATCTAAAACAGAGGAGGAGCATGTGACCCACCTGTCAAAACTATTTGAGCGGTTGAGAAAGTACAAACTCCGCTTGAATCCCATCAAGTACACATTCGGTGTCCGTTCGGGGAAACTGCTAGAGTTCATCGTCAGCCAGAAAGGGATTAAGGTTGATCCTGACAATGTCAAGGCCATTCAAGAAATTCCTTCTCCAAAAACTGAAAAAAAAGTCAGGGGATTCCTGGGACGTCTGAACTATATTTCCCGATTTATATTCCTCATAACCGCGACATGCGCGCCGATCTTCAAATTACTCAAAAAGAATCAGGACTGTGTTTGGACAGATGACTGCCAAACTGCCTTCGACAGTATCAAGGAATACATGTCGAACCCACTTATCCTATCACCTCCTGTAGAGGGGAGACCGTTGATCATCTACCTAACAGTCTTGGAAGAATCGATGGGTTGTGTACTTGGCCAACAAGATGAAACCAAAAGGAAAGAGTCTACCATTTACTATTTGAGCAAGATATTCACCGACTGCGAGACTCGGTACACTATGCTTGAGAAAACTTGTTGCGCTCTGGCTTGGGCAGCCAAACGTGTTTACCAGTACATGATTCGTCACACTACTTGGTTAATCTCCGAAATGGATCCAATCAAGTACGTCTTTGAAAAACCTGCTCTCATGGGAAGGATTGCCCATTGGCAGATGTTGTTGTCAGAATACGACATCGAGTACCACGCTCAGAAAGCCATAAAGGGAAGTGTTTTGGCCGATCATTTGGCTCATCAAATGATTGACGATCAAGAATCAGTCGGATTTGACTTCCCAGACGAAGATGTCATGTACTTAAAAATGAAAGATTGCGATGAATCGCTACCCAGTGAAGGGCCAGAACCAGGTTCCCAATGGGGACTTATCTTTGACGGAGCTGTCAATCATTATGGAAACAGAGTTGGGGCAATCATCATAACACCTCAGAGTACCCACATTCCTTTCACCGCCAGATTAACGTTCAAGTGTACAAACAACGAGGCCGAATACGAAGCGTGTATCATGGGTCTCGAAGAAGCGATCGACTTAAGGATCTAGAACTTAGATGTATATGGCGACTCAGCCCTGGTTGTCAATCAGATCAAAGGAGATTGGAACACATACCAATCAGGACTAATTCCTTACAAAGATTACGCGAGAAGGTTGTTACCATTCTTCAACAGAATTGAGTTTCATCACATCCCTCGTGAAGAGAATCACATGGCTGATGCATTAGCCACTCTCTCTTCCATGATTAGTGTAGGTCAATGGAACGATTTACCTAAGATTGACATAATGCGCCTTGAATGGCCCGCTTACATCTTGGCAATTGAAGCAGTCATAGACGACAAACCTTGGTATCACGATATCAAATGCTTCCTTCAGAAACAAGAGTATCTATCTGGGGCATTAAGAAAGGACAGAAAAACCCTCAGAAGGCTGGCAGGCACTTTCTTCCTGAGCGGTGATACACTCTATAAGAGAAACTTCGACATGGTTTTGCTCCGCTGCGTAGACGGACCAGAAGCAAACATGCTGATAAAAGAAATTCACGAAGGATCCTTTGGCACTCATGCCAACGGACACACAATGGCGAGAAAAATTCTAAGAGCAGGGTACTACTGGTTGACCATGGAGTCTGATTGCCACAAGTACATGAGGAAGTGTCATAAGTGTCAGATATACTCAGACAAAATCCATGTGCCGCCAATGCATCTCAAAGTTCTTTCTTCCCCGTGGCCTTTTTCCATATGGGGAATTGACATGATTGGCAGGATCGAACCCAAGGCTTCGAACAGACATCGGTTCATCCTAGTAGCCATTGATTACTTCACCAAGTGGGTCAAAGTAGTGTCATACACCAATGTAACCCGACAAGTGGTGGTCCGATTCATCAAAAACAATATCATTTGTCGTTATGGTGTTCCGAGCCAGATCATTACTGATAATGGATCTAACTTGAACAACAAGATGATGAAAGAGTTGTGTGCTGAGTTCAAGATCGAACACCATAGCTCATCTCCCTACCGACCCAAGATGAACGGAGCAGTAGAAGCGACTAACAAGAACATCAAGAAGATCGTTCAAAAGATGGTTGTAACCTACAAAGACTGGCACGAGATGCTACCTTTTACTCTTCACGGTTATCGCACATCTGTCCCCACTTCAACAGGGGTAACCCCTTTCTCTCTAGTATATGGCATGGAAGCATTACTTCCCATAGAAGTAGAGATCCCATCAATCCGGGTATTGATGGAAGCTAAGCTAACAGAGGATGAATGGTGTTAAAGTCGACACGACGAACTAAATCTGATTGAAGAGAATCGAATAACGGTACTATGCCATGGTCAGTTGTATCAACAGAGAATGAAGAAGGCATTCGACAAAAAGGTCCGGTCTCGTGTCTTCAAGAAAGGAGACCTTGTGCTCAAGAAAACACAATTATTTCTCACTGATTCCCGAGGCAAATGGGCTCCGAATTATGACGGCCCCTATGTGGTCAAGAAAACTTTCTCAGACGGTGCCTTGAGACTTGCAACCATGGATGAAGAGGAATTTTCCTACCCCACCAATGTTGACGTAGTCAAGAAATACTTCGCCTAAATAAAAAAAATCATCTCGGTGGATTGAAAACCCGAAAGGGCGGTCCAGGCAAAAATTAGAGACATAGTCAAAAATCATCCCGGTGGATTGGAAATATCAAAGTACAATCCAAGCAAAAGTTAGGGATTAATGGCAAGTAACTACGTCTGATCAGTCGACTCCTCAGCAGTCGCGTCATCCATCAGGGAAAACGCCAGTTAAGGTCATCTTTGACAGAAGCTCAGGATGTCCAGAATTCAAAGTTGGTAGAAGGATAGCGGTCGTTACGTTTCAATGTAGTCCTTTTCCCTTAAATTACCATTTTATAACTTTGTAAATACTCCATGGAATCACGCGTTTGGATGATTTCCATCCTATCAATAAAATTTGAGCCCTGGTGCCTTTGTTTATAATTCTCATTTGTTTTAACTTTATAGAACGACATTTTAACATGATCAATGATTTTTTAAATAAAACAAAAATGAATTTACTTGTCAAACATTTTTTGCTTTTAAAATAAAGATGGCAATTCTTTTGACTGTTGAACATCAAAAGAACATCGATCGCTTCTCCAGAAGTAATCGAGCTTCAAAGTGTAGAATCAAAGTACTCCTTCTTAACCAGTACGCCTGAATAAAGGATCGGTTGTGTCAGATGCGAATATTCCATCCGACATCCCCGACAGAGTTCTTATCTCCTAAGCCCGATCAACGTTGTTCCCCGCAGGGACCATCTCTCTCCTAAGCAAGGCAGAATTGCTATTTTGAACCCAGTGGTACCTCTTCGTCCCCCGCAGTGGCCGAGTATCCAGTCGTGTTCATCTATTAGTCTGTATGTCGCATCAGTGTTGTCAGCATAAACATTCATACATCATGCATTATTGATTTACATTCATATTCATAGTGCATCACTATCACTCTAGTCGGTCTTGTTCCCTAGTGATAAAAGTCCTCCCAGTCGAGTTGTCAGTTCTTTCCTTGTCAGGAAACATCGTGTCTGAACAACCTCTCCTCCAGTTTATTTCTGGATTGAAGTTGGTCCCTTGACCACTTTGATAACTTGTACCTCTGAAAAACAAGAGAACTGTCGAAAAACGTCACTCTTCACCATTGAAGATGATATCTTCGCTTTCCCGGATTAAGGAAAATCCCCTGAGAAAGCCTCTTAATCAAAGATTCGTCAATATAATAGTTCTTCTTCAGAAAGTTCGCTGACGAAAAGGTCATCAGCGCCTCCAAATTGGATTACATCACATGGCATTTCCTCCGAGAAGATCTCGAGGAAAAGTATGATGTAATATCCCCAAACGAAAGTAGTCTCTCAAGAGACTCGTTTTCCCTGGTAGAGTCAACAAATGGCGTCTCCAACCAGAGAAGTTTGAACACCTCTGCAGCTCAGATGACTGGGTTCCCCAACAAGTCTGACATCAAACCTTTTTCTATCAAATGGCATCTCCCTAGGAATATTCGGCGAGAAGTTTAAGGAAAACCACTACAAATAGCGTCCCTTGTCAAGAAATTTTATTGACAAAAGAAACTCAGACCAGTTCCTTGGTAGGAAACCAGGATCGAGGGGAAGTTTATATCAGAAACTGAGACCAGTTCCTTGGTAGGAAACCAGGATCGAGGGGAAGTTTATATCAGAAACTGAGACCAGTTCCTTGGTAGGAAACCAGGATCGAGGGGAAGTTTATATCAGAAACTGAGACCAGTTCCTTGGTAGGAAACCAGGATCGAGGGGAAGTTTACATCAGAAACTGAGGCCAGTTCCCTGGCTAAAAACTAGGATCGAAGGGAGGTTTAGTCCAAAAGAAAACTAAGACCAGTTCCTTGGTAGGAAACCAGGATCGAGGGGAAGTTTGTATCAGAAACTGAGACCAGTTCCTTGGTAGGAAACCAGGATCGAGGGGAAGTTTATTTCAGAAACTGAGACCAGTTACTTGGTAGGAAACCAGGATTGAGGGGAAGTTTACATCAGAAACTGAGACAAGTTCCTTAGTAGGAAGACCAAGATCAAGGGAAAGTTTTACCTTTTCTAAGTATCAACTCTTAGCAAAAGAAGATGGATGAGGAAACTACCATTCACAACCACCATCAAAATTTTGGGTATTCCGATATTTAATCCTCTTGCACCCCTAATGCCCGAATACCTTCGCCATTCACACCTTCGGGTCCAAGAAGATTAAATAGGGGCATCTGTCATAACTCAAATTTTGACCACTAAGATTTCCCATCATTGTGAAGACCTTACCATAATATGGATTAACTTTCATGCCTCATCAATCTCCTCAAAGATGGGTGAGCATTCACTACAATCAAACTTAGGGTTTCAAGCCCTCTCAGAGCTCTTAGACAAAGGATCAATCAAGGAATGACATGATCTTCAACTTGTCTAAACCTCTCAAACATCCACAATGGATCAATAGGACTGCCACATCAAGGATCAAGCACAAGGCTGCAACATTCCAAGTGGATCAAGCCTCAAGATCGCTAGTGTCACCAAATTAGGGTTTTGGTCGACCAAGGCCTCCAGATGGAATTTTTCATCTGGCCATGAGCCAATGCTTCAAAGAATAACCCCAAAATACTCTAAGGGACCTCATAAACCCAATCATCAAGTCAATTTAGCCTCAGGGGATACATTCATCAAAAATCAGGAATTAGGGTTTCTTGACCTAATTCACCCCTAAGTTGACTTTTGGGACAAATCATGAGCCAAGACCTCAAGACATGATTTGAGGGACTCTAGTACACTACATTGATCCATTTGCAATAATGGATTGATCCAAGAAGCTTGATTCACAAGTTTAAAGTTCATCAGAACCACAATTAGGGTTTCGTAGAAAAAGTCAACTATACCTTTGACTTTTGACCAAGACATGCACCCAAACCTTGGGGCATGATTCAATACACCCTATAACACCTATGAAATCAATCCATCAAGTTTGATTTAGGTTAAGGACTTGATTTCATAGAGGATCGCACAGTTTGGAATTCATCTGATAAAAAGTCAACTGTGCCCAAAAGTCAAAGTTTGACTTTTTGATTTTTTGATCAATTATGGTCCCCTAACCCTAAAATGATGTTAATGTGTGATTGGAATCATATTTCATCAATAAAAATCAAGAAAACTGGGATAACTTGTAAAAGGGGTAACCATAAAAAACTTAGAAATTTTCTAAGTTATGGAACAAAGTTGCTAGGGTACCAACTTCCAAGGATCATAACTTGAGACCCAAGCAACCATTTTGGCTTATCCAAAGATGGATTTGTAGCTCTCATGGCATACTTTAAAAGTATCAACTACACCTCACTTCAATTCTTCATGGATTTTTAGTTATGGAGTGACCAAAATGACAAAAACATGAAAATGCCACTTTTTCCAACACTTAGTGAAATTTTCACTAAGTCAGAATCTGTTTCACTTTTTTCAAAATGTAAGGACATTTTTCACTTAGATCCAAAAAGTGTCAAGACAAACTATGATCACACATATGTTGTATCATATGAGAGATTTCCAAAATGGCCAAGAACTCCATCAAATCCCATTTGAGCTAAGAGTTATGACAATGGCAATATGCCTTGCTGCAACTATCATGGCAAGGCAGATTTGTGCATTTTGCTTGATTTGATCAATCTACCCAAATGACAAACAAGTTTATCCTTCTGAACACCTCAGGGGGAGACCAAGGAGGAACAAACACTGATTCATAAGCCTCCCAAGTCTTTGGAACTAAAAGTAGCATGCCAAACCTAGAAATGCCTAAAAGGGGGACAAGACTCCAATTTTGTTTTAGAGCATTCAATGGATGCACCAAGGTGGCATGAACTGAGCCTTTTCCCACTGAATGAGTCAAGGATGATCTCTGAACTAGGGAACCAAAGGCCTGTGCTCTAACCTCTAGTCAATGGCTAGAGGAGACTTAAAATTCCAAAGTGATGCAATTGGACAATGATCTACTGTAGTTGCCATTCACTATTACTTGCAAAACAAACTTGCTCTACTATAAATAGAGCTCATTTGTGCTCAGTTTAAGTACACCAAAACCATCAAACTGATGCTTTCCTCAAAATCTCTTATTTCCCTCCAAAATTGCCTTCCAAAGCAAGTCACTATCGGGTTTTGAGTTTGAGAGCCATTCCAACCAAACCAATCACACACACACACCTCATAAACATCATATGTGAGCTGATCAAACACTAAACACCCAACTGTAACACTGATTTCTCAGAATCACCAGCCAGTTGCTCATATTTTCAACCAAGTTGCAGTTGAGATGCCATGAAGTGATCCAGCCATTTCCAATCAAGTCCAGGCATTCAAACACACTCCATATGGTGTAGGGAAGCTGTTCAGATCATCAAAACTCATCTGTAACACCTCCAACTCAAAAATCACTTTGCTATTGCTGTCAAGACCTTCAAGTAAGCCTAAACTTGGTCATCTCTTAATCTATGCATATTTCCTCACACAATACTTTTGCCAAATGTTTATAATCATGCATAGAATGTTTCCCCTCAATTAATTACTTTGTTTGAATCGTGTATCAAAATTCTCAGCCTTCGTGCAAATTTTAGGGTTCTTGAGGTTTTGTCTTGATTTCTTATTCCATGCTTAAAATAAATGAAATTAAAGACCATAGACATGATCGTGAGGTGAAAACAAGCAGATTAATATATGGATTGTGTGATTTCATCAAGTATTCTGTGAGATTGGATAGAAAATGCAAATCTGAGCAAAACTCCCTTCGCGCGTGTTCTTGGCCCATGTTCTTGGCGCCTTTTTCACAAATTTGAATATTTGAATTTTGTGATTTTATTTAATTGATTCAAAAATTAATTTCTCTCTGAGTTTTAATTATTTTGAGTTTATTCTTTTTTTTAATAATTCACAAAAATGTTAAAATATTTGATTTTACCAAAAATTCCCAAAAATATTATTTATTTCATATACTTGATATTTTTGCAAAAGAATTAATTTTTATTTGTTTTTGACATTCAAAATATTTTTTTCTTTCTTGATTTTCCAAACTTAAATGATTTTCAATCATTTTGTGGATATAAACATGATTTTTCAAACATTAATTCAAGATCACAACTTGTTTTTCACACATGTTTGATAATTATGATCATTTTAATTAAATTTTTATTTAATTAAAATACATTTTGAAATTAATTTAGGGTTTTGATCTTAATCACCCTAAACAAATCATTTTTAAAACTCTTTGAGCCTCTAATAGAGTGTAAGACCCAACCCCTCTTGAAAACCAAAATATTTTGGGCCTTAGTGTATTGTATAAGTCCCGATACCGTCAAAAAGTTCGGCACGATCGTCGCCTTTTTAACAAAAATCTTCAGGCTTCTCCTTGAGCTATAAGACCCATCTTTATTCATTTTCAAAACTTTTGGGCCTCTAATAGAGTGTAAGACCCAATCCCCTTTTAACCAAAACAATTTTGGGCCTCAGATATTGTATAAGTCCCTCTGCGTTAAAAGAAAAATCTCGGCGCAATCGCCAGTTCAAAAATCAAATCATCTGGGCCTACCCTCGTGTTGTAAGCCCCATTTCTTTTCTTTTCAAAATCTTTGGGCCTATAATAGAGTGTAAGACCCATTCCCTTGTACATAAAAACAATTTTGGGCCTCACATATGGTATAAGTCCCTCTGTACAGTTTTTAAAACAACGATGCGATCATCGTCAAAACTTGGGCCTCTACTTGAGCTGTAAGCCCCAACAATCTTTTCAAAGCACTTTCTCCTTTGATTTTGAATTCAAATATATGTTGTTATCAAAACTTTCTTTGTTGAACAACTAACAAAACAGCATGGAAGCTCTACAACGGGTAAGTGTTTATCTGCTTTCATTTACCGCTTTCATATGTATATAACTGTATTGTGGGGCTGTTTCACTGTAAGTCTTCTTTCACATCCTTTTATATACTTGTCACATATCCACTGTGTAATACTAGTATAATTATTTATATTTTTCCCCGGCAACTACGTCTAGAACTAGGTAAAGCCCTGTTGGTCACTCTTTAAATACAAACAAAACTAGATCCCCATAGGATTTCCAGATACAGTTTTCCCTTCTCTTAGGGTTAAACAATATAGAACAAAGAGAAAGGCAGTATTCTCGGTGAACCTTTTCTCAGACTGTCACCCTTAGAAATTTTAAAAGAAACTCTAACTCCCTAGAGATGATATTTTCTCCGTGAATGGCATCTCTTGAGTTTCTTCCAAATTCTCGAAATTTCCTGGAATGATCTCTTCTCTGTGAATTGTATTTCTTGAATTTCTCTTGGTTTGGGGACCCACAGGCTTCCTAAAAGCATCCCCGCCTCCTCTTGGGCATTGTACAAGGACCCTTCGGCTTCTTAGAAGTTCTCATGCCTTCTCTTGGGCTTAATGCAAGGACCCTGACGACCTCTTAAAGGTATAAGATAGAACTTAGTCATCCTTTGCTAGAGCGGTCTTTCCCGCGTCAAAAACTCTGACCATTTTAGGGTTGATACTCATTCCTTAATGTCCGCGCCTCCCCTTGGGCATTGTACAAAAGATAAAACTCTAGACTTGGACAGTCTAAACCTCTTGAGTCTCAAATACATTCTGAAGTTCCTTTCAAACATAGGAAAAAACACCGATCACCCTGGATTAATCTCTAGCATAAACCCGGTCTCTCTCATGAGAGTTCCCCACACTTGGACACGCTTCAGGATCTCACTAATCCTCAGCAGTAAGAAAACCTCCTCTTGGGCTTTGTACAAATGATTCTCCCCAGCAGAGCTAACCTTTTCAGGCTCTCTTGTTGAGTCAACCACTTTTAGCCTCCGTCTTGGGCTTTGTACAAGACATGTAAAAATCACTCTCTGGTTGAGTATAAAAGACTCTCTTGTTGAGTCAATCTCTTTTTAGCCTCAATCTCGGGCCTCGTACGAGATAGAAAAACACTCTCTTGTTGAGTATAAAAGACTCTCTTGTTGAGTCAATCTCCTTTTAGCCTCAATCTCGGGCTTCGTACGAGACAGTAAATCACTCTCCTGTTGATTATAAAAGACTCTCTCGTTGAGTCAATCAACCTTCAGACTCTCTTGTTGACTCAACCTTTTTAGCCTCCGTCTTGGGCTTTATACAGGACAGATAAAAGTACTCTCTTGTTGAGTCAAACCCTTTTAGCCTCCATCTTGGGCTTTATACAAGATACATTCTCCCCAACGGAGTCAAAATCCCTTTTAGCCTCAATCTTGGGCTTTGTACAAGGCAGAAAGAACATTTTCCCCGGAAAAGTCAAACTTCTAGCCTCCTCTTAGGCTTTGTATAAATGAATCCTTGGTTGAGTCAATCAACCTTTTAGCATCAAATTTGTGCTTTGCTCACAGCATACAAATATCAATAATTCCTCTTTAGAGATGACAAGTTCTCTCTCAGTCAAACCTTTTAGCTTCATATCTTGGGCTTTGAGCAAGATACAAATCACCTTTAGCTTCACGTCTTGGGCTTTGAACAAGACACCAAAACATCTCTTTCCTCCCATAGAATAGGAGGAACTACGATCGCTCTGATTTCCCTGTTTCGTTAAACGGGAATACGTAGGCATAAGATTGCAAAACCTTAGCGAGCATACTAATAAAAAAAACTCAAAATACAGTACCTCCATACATCAATCAAGAAGCATCAGACCTAACACCTTACCAAAAGCCTCGCAAATAGTCCAGACACTATTTTTTTAAGCAAATAACCTAAGACAGACCCCTCTTTTTTATAGCATCTGTAAACCAACCGTTTTGACTATTTAACCTCGGTATGCAAGCAGGGTTAATTGGAGACATCTATTTCCATTCCTTAATCAGCTTCACAGGATAAAAAATGAATCGAACTGTAGTACCAAAGCGATAGTGATTCGAAACCACAAAAATCAGGCTACACACTAAAGAAAGGATTATTCCCGGTGAAACCTTTCTTGAACTTTTCTTAGGCTTGGACTCACAGGCTTCCTAAAAACATCCCCAGCCTCCTCTTGGGATTTGTACAAGGACCCTCAGGCTTCTTAGAAGTTCTCAGCCTCCTCTTCGGCTTAGTACAAGGACCTGAAGACCCCCTATAGGTATATCACAAAACTTAGTCATCTCTACTAGTTCAATCCTCCAGTGAGTCAGAATTCTAAAACATCATACCAGTTTAGGGTTGATTCTCATCCCTTAAAACATCACCCTCCTCTTGGGCATCATACAAAGATCATCCTCCAGTTAAGAGTAAACCTCTTCATACTAGTAGACTTGGAAAGTCTCATCTCCTCTTGGATCTCAAAGAAACCCTCAAGTTTCCTAAAAAAGCACGGGAAAAACCCCTGATCACTTCATTAATCTCCTACAGAGTTAAAACCTCCATAGGTTTTAAAACTCAATCTTTAAACTTTCATTCTAAATTCCCCAACTAGGGTCAAATTACCACCAATAAACCCTCAGAAAAATCAGAACCTCAAGGCATCTGACATTTTAACTCTTCTTCAATCCTCAGCAAGAGTTGATTCCCCAATTTGGACCTGTCTCTGGATCTCAATAATCCTCAACAGAAGCTAGCCTACTCTTAGGCTTCATATAAGAAATTCCCCAACCAGCCTCCTCTTAGGCTTTGTATAATGATTTTTCCTCAGCTGAGTTAGCCTCAATCTTGGGCTTTACAGATCATATTCTCCAGCTGAGTCAATCAAATATTTTAGCCTCAATCTTGGGCTTTGTACAAGACAGATAAAACCTCTCCCCGGTGGAGTCATTTCTTTTAGCCTCAATCTTGGGCTTTGTACAAGACAGACAAAATTTTCCATGGAAGAGTCAATTCTTTTCAGCCTCAATCTTGGGCTTTGTACAAGACAGATATAGAGCTCCCTAAGTAGAGTCAACCTTTTAGCTTCAACCTTGGGCTTTGATCAAGGCACACAAAACCAACATCCTCTCAGAGGAAATCAAAATTTCTCTCTGCAGGAAGACATCTTCTCTGTATATCACATATCAAAATAGATAATAAAAAAACCCTAATTCCAAATAACTGCTATAAGTGGCACACTAGTTGATTCAAAAATCCAAGATGTGGTCCCTCTCTTAGCCTGGTAAACTTCCTCTTTTATCTAATTGTTGTAAGTGACAAGCCTTTGGATTATTTACATCCAAGCCAATGTCCCTCTCTTAGCATGAAAGATTCATAAGGAAAAATGGCATTGCTCTACACTGAGTTAAAGTTTCTTCCTTCAGAACATTCCCCTTTATAACCAAGTACTCAACAACTTGTGATGAACAGGTGAGATATCTCCCTTTAAAGATGACAAATTCTCTCTCGGTCAAACCTTTTTAGCTTCAATCTTGGGCTTTGAACAAGACACAAATACTCCTCTAGCTTCAATCTTGGGCTTTGAACAAGACACCAAACATTTTTTCTCCCATAGAAATAGGAGGAACTACGATCGCTCTGATTTCCCTGTTATCTTTACGGGAATACGTAGGCATAAGATTGCGAAATCTTAGCGAGCACACAAATCAAAAACTTTAGGTCCAGTATCTTACCAAAAACAACAGAAAACCAAAAACAACAAAAACACTCTCTCAACATTCCCAACCTATAACAGTAAAAACCAGAAAGTATTTGAACATGCCACACAAGATCTATGGATAACCATATATACACTGGGTAATTAACAACTTCCATTTGTATAACCTGAGCCCGAACCCCCCAATCTCTTACAATTTGTTAAAGAAAACATTTGCGTGCAAGGTTAATTTTAGATAGCTTCCCTTTCCTTTCCAGCTTCATAGGATAAATAAGAAATCAGAAAGTAGCACCCAATTCCAACCAATGCGGTAAGGTGGTCGCGTCACCGACAAAAATCGCACGCTACAGAAAAATGACGACTCTGATGGGGATTCTTTAGGATTAGAGTTCCTAAGAGGTCTAGGTTTTGTTTGGCATTTTCTATACTTTCTACTATATAATATATATCATTTACTATTATACTACTTGATACCCGTGTTTAATTTTATGTCAACTGGGAATGCGATTAATACGCATGTGGAAAGTTTAAGAGAACATTAAGATAAGTGGTGGCATATCCAGGAAACGCTTATAGGGAGTGAATCCCGACCAAGCTAACTTGGAAGTCCACCGAATCAGTTGAGGTACCCGTGTGGAAGCATCAATGTTGAATGACCGATTGTCGTGAAACCATTGTCTTTCCCAGTGCGGTACCCATGACCCTGAGGATTTAGTAGGTGTTAACCATATGACCATTTGGTAGTGCGGTGACTATTGGGAATAGTCGATACACGATACTACACTCAAATGCGATTCATCCTAGGATATTACAGCTCGCTCGAGTGAATCAGCTTGCTGTTGATATCCCTAGGAGGGGTCAATGACTTTGGGAACCTTCTAGAACCCGTTCTACAGGTACAAAAATTGACCAAAATAGTACAACCTTTGGGGATGGGTAGAGCCATGACTCCATGCTCGTGACGTTGAACCCTTGAACCCTTGTTTTCAAATATTTTTGTGTGCTGCATTCATGCATTCATTTAAAAAACTCTTTTCAAACGAGAAAAAATATTTTTTTCAAAAGAACTAAAACAATAATTGCAAATATTAGAGGTTGCGTTATGGATTTCGGTAGAAGAAAGACGCACAAGTACACCTTCAAGGCTCCGAAACTAGAAGACTTAAGGAAACTAGGAAGGATGATTACCAATCCCGAGGCTTTCAGAGCTAAGCCTGGAGGGATGTTGTCTCTGTTAAGGGTCAACGTGGTTGAAGGGATCCTGTCTACCATGATTCAGTTCTACGATCCGGTTTACCACTGCTTCACTTTCCCAGATTACCAAATTGCACCAACACTGGAAGAGTACTCCCACCTGATTAATTTACTTATCACTGATCAAGCTTTATTTTCTGGACTGGAAGAAATTCCAAAGAATCAGGCCATTGCAAGAGCAATCTCTTTGGATGAGTCAGAAGTTAGGACTCACATAACCACTAAAGGAGGAATCCAGGGTTTACCAGCTAAACTCCTGATGGAGAAGGCTCTATACTTTTCTAGTATAGGAAACATAACTTCCTTCAAAGACGTCTTGGTTCTGCTCATATATGGGTTATTCCTCTTTCCCAACATTGATAACTTCGTCGATACCAATCCTGTTAAGATATTCTTGATAGGAAACCCCGTACCAACATTGCTCGCAGATGCTTATCATTCTGTACACTTAGGGAATTTATACAGTGGAGGAATGATCATATACTGTGTACCCTTACTCTACAAATGGTTCATTTCCCATTTTCCCAAGTCTGCTGCTTTTTGGGATCACAAGAGTACTTTACGTTTGTCACAAAGGATTATGTCCCTTACCAACTCTGACATAGATTGGCACAATAGGATTTACAAAGGGATAGAGATCAACGACAAATGTGGAAATTTTCCTAACGTACCTCTCATTGGAACTAAAGGAGGAACCAACTATCATCCAATTTTAGCTCGTCGTCAACTCGGATACCCGATGAAGAATACCCCACATAACATTCATCTGGAAGGTCTTTTCTTCAAGGAAGGGGAAAATGACAGGGCACTAAAGAAGGAAATAGTGCATGCCTGGCAACATATTCACAGGAAAGGAAGAGAGTCTCTGGGAAGACCAAACTGTACTTCCGCAGAACCTTATCTCCACTAGTTTCAAACTAGAGCCCTCAAGCTGAGGATGCCTTACCCTCGCCAAGAAGTTTTTCCATTAAAGGAATCTTCCTTTATTTCATGTCTGATGCGGAAAAACTCCAGGTAGCTTTCAACAAAGCTCAACGTGAGAAGAGCTCTTGGAAAAATAAGTACCAGATCCTTAATTTGGAATGTACCAAGATTCAGGAACTGTAATAGGAGAAGGATGCTCTGATTGAGATATTAGAGCAGCATGCTTTGGAGAGACAGGAAGACCGAAGGAATTTTCTCGCACCTTTCACTTGGCAAAGGACTGACGACCCGACAACAGCTGAAGAGCCTTGGTCAAAGAAAAGGAAAATACAGGAACCAGCATATGAGCTCTCTTCAGAGAGGACTCTGGATCCATAAGCTTAGATATTTCCTTACAACACTTTGTAAAATACTGTACTTTTTCCTTGTAAAATACCGCAATCTTTCGAATTCAATAAAAGGGGTCTCTACCCCCCACTGTGTGATATTTGCAATCTATTTGTTAAAAGTTTCTTTTTAATTAAATTAAAAACTAAAAATATGTAATTGCATATCATTCATCATTCTCACATAACGCTTTTTTCTAGTCTCACATATGTGTCACAATTCTAGAGTCAAACTGTCTCACTCATACAATACTCGGGCCAATTGACAAAAGAAAATGAACGATCTCGAGGAAGAGAACAGAGAGCTGAGAGAAGAAATCGACGCTCTAAAGGAAAGTTTGGAAAAACTTCACAGCAATATGCAATCCCTGGCAACAGCTCAGGAGCAGCAACATCAAAGGACTGTAATCTCAGAGATTACACCTACACCTATAATGGAGACACATGATCCTCGGTACAACATGCCTAAAGGGCGCCCCTGGGGCATGCCTTTCAACTTTATACCTGAAGGATATATCCCACCGGTCATTGAAGACCTAGAAGCCGTTGCAGGAACCGCTGGACCTGAAGGGTACAAACTTCAGGAAAGTGAAGATGCAAGGGTTCCGACAGCAACTCCTGAAGGTTACAAACTTCAGGACACTGAAGCGCTAAGGGTCACCAATGTAATGTCTATACCACAGCCAATGGTACACACTGTCCAAGAAGGATAGATTCCACAAGCAATTTCTGGTGGAAACGAAGACATGTACGAAAGGATGAATGAGTTCCAGGAATAATTCTTGGAAATGCATAAGGAACTGCATGCCATTCACGGTCAAGACTTATTCGGAAAGGACGCCGCCGACCTCTGTTTGGTCCATAATGTAAAGATCCCGCACAAATTCAAGGTGTCTGACTTTGAAAAATACAAAGGCAACTCTTGACTCAAAGTCATTTGGTGATGTACGCTCGAAAAATGTCTACTCAGACAGAAAATCAACAGCTACTGATCCATTACTTCCAAGACAGTTTAACCGGTGCCACACTCAAATGGTACATGGGTTTAAACTGCACCAAGATTAGTACCTTCAGAGATCTCGGCGCTGCCTTCGTTCAGCAGTATAAATACAATCTGGACATGGCACCAGATAGGGATCAGCTCAAATCAATGTCGCAAAAGGACAAAGAAGCCTTCAAAGAATATGCTCAAAGATGGCGTGAAATTTCCGCTCAGATCTGTCCCCCTTTTGAGGAAAAGGAGATGACAAATATCTTCCTAAAAACCTTGAGCTTATTCTATTACGACCGAATGGTCGCCAGTGTGCCCAGTGACTTCACTGAAATGGTGAACATGGGAGTACGCCTTGAAGAAGTAGTTCGAGAAGGACAATTGGTCAAGGATGCAGAGCCATCTAGCAGTACTAAGAGATACGGTAGTGCTTTCCAAAAGAAGAAAGAGCAAGATATCATTAATATCTCTATAGGAAAGGAAAGGCGAAGGTATTAACCAGTAGCGGCGGTAACTCCCGCTATCAACCCAGCGCCAGCACCGACTTATCAACCTCAGGTTTCTTAGAGCCAACTAAGTCAACAACAATATCAGCAAAGGCTACAACAGCCTTTTCAGGGGGCTCTCCCATAGTACAACAACAACAATCGTACGACACGACCATCAGGGTTCGATTCTATACCGATGTTGTACGCAGAGTTATTTCCACTCCTACTGGCCAAGGGGCACGTCCAAACCAGGACTCCTCTTACAGTACCAGAAAATCCACCTTTTTGGTTTAAAAGCAGATCAAACTTGCCCTTACCATCATGGAGGAATGGGACATAACATTGAGAATTGTCTCAGCTTCAAGTCCGATGTACAAAAACATGTAAGGAACGAGGTCTTATCTTTTAAAGATAAAATCCAAATGTTCAGACGAACCCATTACCGCAATATGAGAAGACTACGGTGAATTTGATAGAAGGAGAACCTGTCAACAGTTATCAAATTCACAATGTACTCCTATTAGGAACCAATCTAGTGAAGATGCATTGCAGACAGAGCGGGTATGATCATGTGCCATCTCACAACTATCATCAGTGTGATATCTCCTCCAAAGACAATTAAGGATGTTCCATAGTGCAAGCAGCTCTGTTAGAACAAATGGATCTGGGCTGGATTCAGGATCACCGGATTCGTGAAGTAAACATGGCCCATGCACATCCCAACATTTTACAGAATCACGACATCCGTACAATGAAGGTCAACTTAGTGGTGATGCATTCGAGACAAAATCAGTATTATAATCTGCCACGGCACGATTACAATGCTTATCTAATATGCTCCACAGATAATCAGGGATGCTCTTTTGTATAAGAGGCCCTCCAACGTTAGATGGATCTCGGATGGATCCAAGACTACCGTGAAAGAAATGACCATCAAGTCAATATGGTTCAAATCTTTGACATACGCCTAATGAATACCAGTCTAGTGGAATTACATGCTAAGCAGGTCAAACATAGTTTTCTGGCTTCACATGATTATCTAGACTGTAAAGAATGCTGCGAAGACGACCAAGGGTGTGCGCTTGTGCAAAGAACCCTTCAACATCTGTTAGACCACTGGTGGCTTCCGATCTACATGGATGAAGCTATGCAACGGATTAGCATGACTGATGGGGATCCTGGTAGCCATCAAAGTCGTGATATTCGCTCAACAGAAACAGACCTAGTAAAGATACAATGCGTACAAAGCGGATATGGTCGGGTACCACCGCACAATTATGAGGGCTGTAGAGTATGCTCGAAAAATAACCAAGGATGTTATCTCGTATGAGCAGCCCTCCAAAATCAGTTGAACCGGAAGGAGATCCGACCATGTTCAAGTTCTGGGTCGATCAACATGATGCAAGATTACCTCCTTGGTCAAAGCAAAAGCATTGTCGTAATCTCCAATCGTGGAATAACCCAGGACATTTGCGTCATAATCCCTCTGCTCAACGAGACAAAAGTCTCTCTTGACAGTAGAAGAATCCTTAACCTCGAACCAATTGAGGCTGCCTACGATGGTCAGAGAAATCAAAAAGCTCCTGTGGTTATCTACCTGCCATGACCAATACTGTATAAGTCAGAAAAGGCTATCCCTTACAAGTACGGTGCAACAACCATCAAAAATTGAAAAGAAACTCCATTAGCCTCCGTTGTGAACATTGCCAACATCAGTCAAGTTACCTGAAGCGGTCGGATTTTCAACAGAGGAGTTGGAGAACCTGCCAAAGAAAAGGAACCTCAAATGGAAGTTCCTAATCAACAAGTCGGTCAATCTAGTAATCTAGAACTTGTGAAGAACAACGATGAGATGTTGAAGCTCATCCAGAAAAGCGAGTACAACATTATGGACAAATTGTTGCAAACTCCGTCTCGAATCTCTATACTTTCTCTCCTGCTTAGTTCAGAAGCTCATAGGGAAGCTCTACAGAAACTCTTAGAGCAAGCCTTTGTGGAACAAGATGTAACGATAGGACAGTTTGACAACATCACTTCCTGCAACAACTTAGGATTCAGTGATGAAGAACTGCCAGAAGAAGGAAAAAATCATAATATGGTGCTTAACATTACAGTCAACTGCCAAGATGATGCTTTAGCCAGCGTACTGGTAAACACAGGATCATCTTTGAATGTTATGCCAAAATCAACTCTGATACGACTATCATTTCAAGGAGCTTCGATGGGAGGTAGAAAGATCATCGTCAAAGCCTTTGACGGATCTAGAAAAACAGTTATCGGCGAAGTCGATCTTCCCATAACCAACGGTCCTCACACTTTCCAAGTCATTTTCCAGGTCATGGACATCCGAGCAGCATACATCTGTTTATTAGGAAGACCTTGGAACTCAGTTCCAAGCACTCTCGGTGAGCAATGAGAATCAATCAGAAAGAGGGACGTTGATTTCCTCATACAAGGATGCTCTCGAAGTAATCAAGAGTAATGACATAAAAGGATGGGGACATATTGTAATTCCTACGGATAACAAGACAAGAAAAGGTCTTGGTTTCTCTCCAACTTGTACCCAGACTATGAAGAAAGATGAAAGTTTTCGTCCCATAGAGGAGTTCTTCCACATCTGAGGTTTCCTCCACCCGGTGTCTCAAGAAGTATACACCATCAATGAAAGCAATTCCTCCGATACAGAGGAGGAGTGGAAATCTTACCTTAACCATGACGGTTATATATCTCCGAAATAAGCACGCATGGCATTCTATTTTCCCAAGCAGAGTCCAAGATATATACCAAGGTCAGATGTCAGGATGATCTATGGAGATTGTGATCCTGAAGGATGTCGTGCTCCGCCCAATTCATTAGAGGAAGACAATCTAATGAAAGACAACTGTGATTATTATGATCCCCTGGATGACTTGCCTATCTGGAATCCATACACGGAAGACTTGGGACAAAAGAGTCAGCCGGACGATGCCTATCAACTGAGTAATATTGAAAAGAATACCCATGTCCCCACCGAGTCATGGAATCATTACTCAGGACATTCCAAAAATGTCCGACACCATGGTGATGAACCTGCAAAGTTTGCAAGACAAGAATTCATTAACTATGCTTTTCCTGAGGTCAACGTCATTGAGGAGGATGACTCCTTCATTCCCACAGAAACATGGGACACCTTAGGACAACCGAGTGGAAAGTACGACTTCCTAGTTAAATACACTGCTCCCAAAAGTTCTCGTATCAAATACGAGGATATCCAGCCAACTGGATAGGGAGATTTGTTTGAGAGTAAAAATACTAGGGAAGAGACAACAGAAGAGTTCGTTTATGACAACTCTGCATGGGAGGAAGACTCCAACGATCCTACTCCGCCAGAAATCGGCGTCATTTCTGAAGACAAACCAAGAAGGAAAGTACTAGACTTTGTGATTCACAGAGGAGTTCGTCGCCATTGGGTTGCTGTCGATGTCCCAAAAGTCGTCCGTAAGTCTAGGTAATTGCCATATTTGTTTTAACCTTTCACCTTGCCTGGGTGGAATGGATGTTTTATAGGGCTCACTTTTCTGTAAATGTCCCTCTTCGCTTAGCCCAAAGCGACAGAGTTTTGTTTTATAGGGCTGTATTTCAAGAATCGACAAATCATAAATAAATAATGTCATTCTGTCATTCCCGCATTTATTGCTGTTTTCACTTTTCGTTTTTCAGAAAATGGTAATCCTAAAACAACCCAAAATAAAAACAAGCATTTTCCAAAAAATACACTTCACACACTCTTGCATTCTCTCTATCTTTGCTAAAAAATGAATCATCACGTCATGTAGATTGCTTGTTTTAAACCCCATTGAAATGTACGATCCAATGCCTTCTCCCAACTTTTAATTCCCGTTATTTGAAGCTGAAGAAGAACAGGACGAAGAAATTCTAGAAGAGATCTCCCGACTACTCAGGCAAGAGGAAAGGTCTATTGAGTCTCACAAAGAGCCGTTGGAAATAGTCAATTTGGGTACAGAAGAAGAAAGGAAAGAAGTTAAGATTGGAGCACTGCTCAGTCTAACTGTCAGAGAAGACTTGATAAAACTTCTCAAAGAGTTTCCAGATGTGTTTGCTTGGTCCTACTAGGACATGCCAGGGTTGGATACCAGCATCGTAGAACATCACTTACAACTAAAAACGGAATGTCTACTAGTAAAACAAAGATTGAGAAGGACTCATCCTGATATGGCCATAAAAATTAAAGAGGAAATGTAGAAATAGATCGACGCAGGTTTCCTTACCACCTCAGAATACCCTCAATGGTTGGCCAACATAGTGCCAGTTCCGAAAAAGGACGGAAAAGTTAGAATATGTGTAGACTATAAGGATCTGAACAAAGCAAGTCCGAAGGATGACTTTCCCTTACCACACATTGACATGCTGGTGGACAACACAGCAAAATTCAAAGTCTTCTCCTTCATGGATGGATTCTTGGGCTATAATCAAATCAAAATGGCGCCAGAAGATATGGAGAAAACTTCATTTATCACCTATGGGGCACCTTTTGTTACAAGTTAATGTCGTTCGGTCTAAAGAACGCTGGGGCAACCTATCAAAGGGCCATGACAACTCTGTTTCATGACATGATACACAGAAATTGAAGTGTATGTCGATGACATGATCGCCAAATCTAAAACAGAAGAAGAGCATGTGACACACCTGTCAAAGTTATTCGAGCGTCTGAGGAAATAAAAACTCTGCTTGAATTCCATAAGTGCACGTTTGGTGTCCGCTCGGGAAAACTCTTAGGGTTCTTCGTCATCCAGAAAGGAATTGAAGTTGATCCTGACAAGGTCAAGGCCATTCAAGAAATTCCTTCGCCGAAGACTGAAAAACAGGTCAGAGGACTTTTGGGACATCTGAATTACATCTCAAGGTTCATATCCCTTATGACCGTGACATGCGCGCCAATCTTTAAACTACTCAGAAAGAATCAAAGCGGCGTATGAACAGAAGATTGTCAAAAAGCTTTCGACAGTATCAAGGAATATCTGTTGAATCCACCTATTATGTCTCCTCTAGTGGAGGGAAGACCATTAATCATCTACCTAACAATCTTGGAAGACTCTATAGGTTGTGTACTTGGCCAACAAGATGAAACAAAAAGAAAAGAGTCTGCCATTTACTACTTAAGCAAGAAGTTCACGGATTGTGAAACTCGGTACACTATGTTCGAGAAAACTTGCTGTGCTCTGGCTTGGGCAGCCAAACGACTTCGCCAGTACATGATTTGTCACACTACTTGGTTAATCTCTGAAATGGACCCAATCAAGTACGTCTTTGAAAAGCCTGCTCTCACGGGGAGGATCGCCCGTTGGCAGATGTTGTTATCAGAATACGACATTGAGTACCATGCTCAGAAAGCCTTAAAGGAAGTATTTTAGCTGATCATTTGGCTCATCAACCGATTGACGATCAGGAATCATTCGGATTTGACTTCCGAGACGAAGATGTCATGTACATGAAAATGAAAAATTGCGATGAACCGCTACCCAGTGAAGGGCCAGAACCAGATTCCCAATGGGGACTAATTTTTGAAGGAGCTGTCAACAATTATGGAAACGGAATTGGGGCAATCATCGTAACACCTCAGGGTACTCACATTCCTTTCACTGCCATATTGACATTCAAATGCACAAACAACGAGGCCGAATACGAAGCTTGTATCATGGGTCTCGAAGAAGCAATTGACTTAAGGATAAAGAACTTGGATGTGTATGGAGACTCAGCCTTAGTTATCAATCAGATCAAAGATTACCCGAGAAGGTTGTTACCATTCTTCAACAGAATCGAGTTTCATCATATCCCTCATGAAGAAAACCACATGGCTGATGCACTAGCCACTATCTCTTCCATGATTATTGTAAATCATTGGAATGACGTACCTAAGATCGACATAATGTGCCTTGAGAGGCCCACCTACATCTTCGCGATTGAAGTAGTCAAAGATGGCAAACCTTGGTATCACGATATCAAATGCTTCCTTCAAAGACAAGAGTACCCACCTGGAACATCAAGAAAAGATAGGAAGACTCTCAGAAGACTGGCTGGCAACTTCTTCCTGAATGGTGATACACTCTATAAGAGAAACTTCGACATGGTTTTGCTTAGATGCATAGACAGACAAGAAGTAAACATGTTGATGAAAGAGATTCACGAAGGATCCTTTGGCACTCATGCCAACGGACACACAATGGCAAGAAAAATTTTGAGAGCAAGATATTATTGGTTGACAATGGAATCGGATTGCTACAAGTATATGAGGAGGTGTCACAAGTGTCAGATATACGTTGACAAAATCCATGTACCACCAACGCATCTCAAAGTTATTTCTTTTCCATGGCCTTTTTCTATATGGGGAATCGATAATGATTGGCATGATTGAACCCAAAGCTTCAAACGGACATCGGTTCATCCTGGTAGCCATTGACTACTTCACCAAGTGGGTCGAAGCAGTGTCATACGCCAATGTAACCATACAAGTGATGGTCCAATTTATCAAGAACAATCTCGTCTGTCGTTATGGTGTTCCAAGCCAGATCATTATAGATAATGAATCCAAATTGAACAACAAGATGATGAAAGAATTGTGTGATGAGTTCAAGATCGAACACCATAACTCATCTCCCTACCAGCCTAAGATGAATGGAGCGGTAGTAGCGGCTAACAAAAATATCAAGACGATCGTTCAAAAGATAGTTGTAATCTACAAAGATTGGCATGAGATGCTACCCTTTACTATTCACAGTTATCGCACATCTGTCTGCACCTCAACAAGGGCAACCCCTTTCTCTCTAGTATATGGCATGGAGGCAATGCTCCCCATAGAAGTAGAGATCTCATTAATCCGGGTATTGATGGAAGCTAAGCTAACAGAGGCTGAATGATGTCAAAGTAGACACGATGAACTAAACCTAATCGAAGAAAAGCGAATAACATCTTGATAGAAGTCCAATAGTTGATATATCTTTGGTCAAAACTCGAACGAAATGCTTGTTTCCATTTACTTTTAAGATGAAATTTTACTAACAAAAGATCCAAAAGGATGTTACTCTTGAATGGTTATGTTTTTTGCAGGAAATGACAAAGGAAAACATCAGTTACAAGCAAGAAGAATTTCTGCCCTGAAACTTTCACGATGTGAACTTTCCTTCGTGTAGCGAAAGTTCGCGATGCGAACTTTCCTTTGAATAGCGAAAGCTAGCGATGCAACGCGATACGAAGTTGAAGTGAGCAACAACAGAATAAAACAGAATCAAAACAACAGAACTTCGCTTAAATATTGCTATGTGTCGCATAGCGAAGGTCGCGACGCGAGAAGAAGCGAGAATAGTTCGCATAGAGAACTTTACTTCGCATAGCGAAGTATGGCGGTTCCTGAGGCGGGTTGAAATTCTTCAAGGTGAAGAAAGCTAGGTTTCGCATAGCGGCCAGTGTAACACCCCCAATCTATACCCCCAATTAATAAAAAGCAGTAAAAGAAAATTCAAAATTTCGTCAGAGTATATTTAAATTATCATGGCATAGACTGGGAGGGTCACATCAAATTGAAACAATACATACAACACCTGCTCATAAAGATATGCAACAGTGGGGTAGCAATCCATAGAGGAACTTAGTTCCTTACACCCACATTTCAAAATTTAGAATAAAAGCGGAAAATCTAAAACTGAATAACATACATATATATATATATATATATATATATATATATATATATATATATATATATATATATATATATATATATCATGAGAAGTTTATCATACATCAGGTTATACATGCACAAGCCAAAAGATATACATATACATAATATACAATTATCACAAACGGCCTCCCTAACTACCCGGTGTCACATATCAGAGCCGACCGACAAAAGAATGAAGACGCAAAGCTTCACAAAAATACCTCCAGCAACTCTAATCCGCAATGCCTCATAGAGCATTATAAAACAGCAGAAGGGTGAGAAAAATAACCATAATATAATTGTATACAATTATATATATAACACAAAAATACACATATATATACAATTCTCACCACAACTCACGCCATAATTCAAACACAAGGCATTACATGACACAATACATATTCCCATCACCAACCCATATCCATATATCAATTTATCCACAAATCCACACATAAACAACCATAAATGATTTATGCAAATGCAAGAGACCGACACAACGACTCTATGCATATGCACATGCGGTACCGACTTCCATTGTTTCTCATCACTAGTTCACTCAGGAACTCTGCTGGAACCATCGCTCGTTACATCACTGTAACTCCCCGTCGGGCCTACGATGTTCCCCACCGCTCACACCCCACACGGGCACATGACCCGATCGCTCACACCCCACATGGGCACACGATTGTCTATAATCATCGCTCACACCCCACATGGGCACACGAAGTTATAGCGAATTCCCTCTGGAATCCAAACCGTCACTCAGGACGTTCCAACAATGCATATCATGATGCTTGGCATACAAAGACCCATAACTTTTAATATGCACACACACACATATTCATTTACATCGATAAAATCACACTTTGCACTTATGCCCAAAACAATGCATTTAATTTCCATACAGTCACAAATCATCACAACACCATTTAAACGTATACATTTACGTCATACAACAGCACCTTGCATAATACACATCAATTACGCATCACTACAACGACAAAAGTCGACAACCGACACTATTCCTGATTTTCTGACATAATTAAATCGGCTAGCAATTCTAAAATCATCATAACAAGAAAGTACAGCTCAATAGCTACGCAACGATATCAAGAATGTAAAAATCGGACAAACGGAACTCAAGTTACGAAAGAAAACGAAAAACGATATTTTGAAAAGTCCCATTTTGCAAAAGTCCTGTTCATACGCGTATCACCATGATCCATACGCGTATGAGCAGAAACTCATTTTTTCCCAAAGTTCACGTGTAAATGTCCGTACGCGTAATGACCAAACCCATACGCGTAATGCCCTGCAATGCTACGCGTACCATACGTAAATGGGCAGATGGCCGAGGAAACAAGCAACCCATACGCGTATTGGCCCTATGGCTCGCCCGCCATACGCGTATTGCCAAGGTTCATACGCGTATTGACATACCCCATACACGTATGACCTGGAAATCTCAGAAAAATTCTTCTGCATAATTTTTCATACGGGTTCCACCCAAAAACACCCCAAATCTTACCTACACACCAGAAAATTGCCAATACAATGTCCAATAACAAGTATCTATCATGTATCAACAAGAATGAACACTTAACACATGATTTTCAACACATTTACTCACTTTTTAATCAATTTTACCAAAAATGGGTTTTACTAAATTTATTCATGTCAATCCAACAAACATCACAAATATACATACATAATCATACACAATCATACAATAATTGAGTTTCGCACCCTTACCCGATTAAATCGATACTAGAAGTTGATTTTTCTTTGATTTTTCAAAGTTTTCCACTATTTCTCTTCTTCTTCTCTTTTCTCCTCTTTTTCTTTCTTTTCCTTTTCTTTCTTTCTCTTTTTCTCTCTTCCTAATTCCCTTTCTATTCTAACTTAACAAAATATTGTGAAATGTCCAAAATACCCCCACACTCAAATATCTCACAAACGTTCCCAAAACCCGATAAAATATCACAACATTGAAAAATAACATATTTTCAGATAAAAGTCGAAAATAAAATAAAATAATAATATAATAATCAAACGACTCGATTAAATAAAACGCACACGAAAACTGGGTCGTTACAACTCTCCCCTACTTAGAAATTTTCGTCCTCGAAAATATACCTGAGACGAACAAATCTGGATATGACTCCCGCATCCGACTCTCCAACTCCCAAGTCAAATTGCCCTCAGCAGCGCCTCCCCACGCCACTTTCACAAGTGCAATCTCTTTGCCTCTCAACCTCTTCACCTCGCGATCCAAAACCCTAACTGGTAATGCCTCAACTGTAAGGTTCTCCCTTACCTCAACCTCATCCATCGGAAGCACATGCGATGGATCCGGAACATACTTCTGAAGCTGTGAAACATGAAACACATCGTGCAAATTCGACAGATTCGGCGGCAACGCCACCCTATAAGCCACATCACCCACTTTCGCGGATATCTGGTAAGGACCAATAAACCGAGAAGTAAGTTTCTTCGATTTCAATGCACGACCCACACCTGTTACCGGCGTAACCCTCAGAAATTCATGATCGCCCTCTTGGAACTCAAGATCCTTCCGTCTTCGATCATGATAACTCTTTTGTCTACTCTGAGAAGCTTTCATCTTCTCACGAATAAACTTCACTTTCTCTGTCGTCTGTTGCACCAACTCTGGTCCAACCACCGTTCTCTCACCAGATTCGTGCCAACACAAAGGTGCCCGACACCTTCGTCCATACAATGCTTCAAACGGTGCCATTCCAATACTAGAATGGAAACTGTTATTATACATAAACTCAATCAATGCAAGATAACTATCCCACGCACCACCTTGTTCCAAAACACACGCTCTCAACAAATCCTCCAAAGACTGAATCGTCCTCTCCGTCTGACCATCCGTCTGCGGATGATAAGCCGAACTCAATCTCAATTTAGAACCCAAAGCCTTCTGTAAACTTTCCCAAAATCTCGATGTAAATCTAGGATCTCGATCAGAAACAATACTCAATGGAACTCCATGTAACTTCACAATCACACTGATGTAAATCTCCGCTAACCGCTCCAAAGAAAAACTGATGTCAATCAGAATAAAATGAGCCGATTTAGTCAGCCTATCAATAACCACCAAAATAGCATTATGCCCTCGCTGAGTATTCGGTAACCCTGTCACAAAATCCATGGAAATACTATCCCATTTCCATTCAGGAATATCCAACGGTTGCAACAAACCACTAGGCCTCAGATGTTCCACCTTCGATTTCTGACAAGTCAAACATGCATAAACAAACTGAGTCACATCTCTTTTCAATCCAGACCACCAGAAAATCTTCTTCAAATCTTGGTACATCTTATTCGCTCCCGGATGTATACTCAAATTACTCCGGTGTCCTTCCTCCAAAATCATCTTTTTCAACTCCGAATCATCTGGAATACAAATCCTACCTCGAAATCTCAAAACACCATTAACATCCACTTGAAAATCGCTATTCGAATATTTTCCTCCAACCAACATCAAATCCACAAATTTCACATCCAGCTTTTGTTTCTCACAAACAGTCATCAGAAAATCATTAGTAATCGTTAGCACACCAAGCCTAACGCTATCCGACGCCACTTCACAAACCAAACTCAAATCTCTAAACTATTCCAAAAGTTTCCACTCCTTAACCATCAAAGCGGACATATGTAACGATTTCTGGCTCAATGCATCGGCTACTACATTAGCTTTACCAGGATGGTAATTCAAGCCAAAGTCGTAGTCCTTCAAGAATTCTAACCATCTACGTTGCCTCATATTTAGCTCTTTCTGATCAAACAAATATTTCAAACTTTTATGATCACTAAAGACTTCAAACCTTGCACCGTAGAGATAATGCCTCCAAATCTTCAACACAAAAACCACAGCCGCTAACTCAAGATCATGAGTAGGATAATTCTTCTCATGAACTCTTAACTACCTTGAAGCATAAGCCACCACTTTACCTTCCTGCATCAGAACACCACCTAGACCAATCAAAGAAGCATCACAATAAACCACAAATGGTTCATTAGGATTCGGCAAAATCAAGATCAGAGCTGTCGTCATTCTTCTCTTCAGCTCAGTAAAACTCTCTTCACACCGAATATCCCAAATGAACGCTTGCCCTTTACAAGTCAACTGGGTCAAAGGAAGTGCTAGCTTAGAAAAACCTTCAATAAACCTCTGATAATAACCAGCCAAACCCAAAAAGCTTTGAATTTCAGTAACGGATCTTGGAGCCTCCCATTGTAGAACTGCTTCTACTTTAGATGGATCCACAGCAATACCATTACCTGAAATTACGTGTCCAAGAAAACTCACTTCCGACAACCAGAATTCACACTTGGATAATTTAGCAAAAAGCTTCCTCTCCTTCAAAACCTGCAAAACAATGCGCAAATGTTCTGCATGCTCCTCCCGAGACTTAGAATAAATTAAGATATCATCAATAAACACCACGACAAAACGATCCAGATGCTCGTGAAAAATACGATTCATGTATTCCATAAACACACCTGGCGCATTAGAAACCCCGAACGGCATCACAGAATATTCATAATGACCATATCGTGTCCTAAAAGCCGTTTTCTGAATGTCTTCCTCCTTCACCCTTATCTGATGATACCCTGACCTCAAGTCAATCTTACTGAACACACACGCACCAACTAACTGATCTATCAGATCATCAATCCTTGGAAGAGGATACTTATTCTTGATCGTCACCTTATTCAACTGGCGATAATCAATACATAACCTCATACTTCCATCCTTCTTTTTCACCAATAAAACTGGAGCACCCCAAGGAGAAACACTTGGTCTCACGAACCTCTTTTCCAACAACTCATTCAACTGTTTCTTTAACTCAACCAACTTCGATGCCGACATACGATAAGGTGCCATAGAAACAGGTCTAGTACCAGGAACTAGATCTATAGAAAACTCCACCTCTCTCTCTGGCGGAAAATCTAAAATATCCTCAGGAAACACTTCCGGAAATTCACACACAACAGGAAACACATCAAGTGAAACTTGACTATCCACAGTTAAAGATGCAAACAATCCAAACAACTGAGCTTCCTCCGCCAAAAGTTTCTTCAACTCTTTGGTAGATAAGAAACTCGAGTCTTCGTCTTCCTCAAGAGAAGGAAACCTTACCAGCTTATGATAACAATCAATATGAACCCTATTGAATTGCAACCAATTCATACCCAAAACCACATTTAAACCCTCCAACGGCAAACACACTAAATCCATCTCAAAGTCTTTACCATAAATGGTCAAAGGACATCTTATACAAACCAAAGATGTAGTTACGGACCTCATTGCTGGAGTATCAATAACCATTTCACCACCCATCACAGACAACACAAGATTCAAACGCTTCGCGCACTCAGACGAAATAAATGAATGAGTCGCTCCAGTATCAATAATAGCAATCAAAGGAGTACTATTAATAAAACAAGTACCTCGAATCAGACGATCTGCACTCGAAGTCTGAGTCCCCGATAATGCAAACACTTTTCCACCAGCTGGAGCTTGTTTCGGTTTCGGACACTTGGTACTAATATGCCCAGGTTCACCACAGTTGTAACATTTCACCACATTCTTCCTTGCACAATCAGCAGCAACATGTCCTACACCTCCACAATTAGTACACTTCCTCAAATCTTTCCTGCACTCAAACTGACGATGCCCCAACTCACCACATTTATAACACCTCATAGGACCAGACATTCCTCCTCCACTTGACCTTTTCTCAAAATTCCCTCTTTGTTTACCTTTATCAGCTGGTGTCACATACGGACCACCACGGAACTATTGCTTCCCTTTCCTCTCGCTCACACTCTTGTAATGAGTAGAACGAGCCTTACTGTCCTCTTCATAAATCCTACAACAATCTACCAAATCAGAAAACCTCCAAATCCTCTGATATCCAATCGCCTGCTTTATCTCAGGACGCAAGCCTTTCTCAAACTTCACACACTTAGAGAATTCAGCAGTCGCTTCAGCATAATGAGGATAAAACTGCACAAGTTCCACAAACTTAGTAGTATAATCGACAACAGACATATTACCTTGCTTAAGCTCCAAGAACTCAATCTCCTTCTTCCCTCTCACATCTTCAGGAAAAATACCTCCTCAAGAACTCCCGGCTAAAAACTTCCCAAGTAATTTCTTCCTCTTCTGCAGCTTCTAACACACGTCGAGTACTAACCCACCAATCATCAGCCTCTTCCAATAACATGTGAGTACCCAGTCTCACCTTCTGGTCTTCATCACAATCCATCACTCGAAAAATCCTTTCAATCTCTTTCAACCAAATCTATGCACCATCCGGATCATATCTTCCTTTGAAGACAGGCAGTTTGTTCTTCCTGAACTCATCATTACCCGCAGTATTAGGTGCACCCTGAACAGCACGAGCCATAGCTTGCATAGCCACAACCAAAGTAGCATCATTCCTACTTGCCATATTCTGTTCATTTCCAATAACAGAAACTATGGTTAAACAAATAGCTCATCCAACCACAACGACCAACAAGGATTGACACAACTGACACGGACTGACACAAACTGGCTCTGATACCACTTAATGTAACACCCCCAATCTATACCCCCAATTAATAAAAAGCAGTAAAAGAAAATTCAAAATTTTGTCAGAGTATATTTAAATTATCATGGCATAGACCGGGAGGGTCACATCAAATTGAAACAATACATACAACACCTGCTCATAAAGATATGCAACAGTGGGGTACCAATCAATAGAGGAACTTAGTTCCTTACACCCACATTTCAGAATTTATAATAAAAGCGAAAAATCTAAAACTGAATAACATACATATATATATATATATATATATATATATATATATATATATATATATATATATATATATATATATATATATATATATATATATATATATATATTATATATATATATATATATATATATATATCATGAGAAGTTTATCATACATCAGGTTATACATGCACAAGCCAAAAGATATACATATACATAATATACAATTATCACAAACGGCCTCCCTAACTACCCGGTGTCACATATCAGAGCCGACCGACAAAAGAATGAAGACGCAAAGCTTCACAAAAATACCTCCAGCAACTCTAATCTGCAATGCCTCATAGAGCATTATAAAACAGTTGAAGGGTGAGAAAAACAACCATAATATAATTGCATACAATTATATATATAACACAAAAATACACATATATATACAATTCTCACCACAACTCACGCCATAATTCAAACACAAGGCATTACAAGACACAATACATATTCCCATCACCAACCCATATCCATATATCAATTTATCCACAAATCCACACATAAACAACCATAAATGATTTATGCAAATGCAAGAGACCGACACAACGACTCTATGCATATGCACATGCGGGTACCGACTTCCATTGTTTCTCATCACTAGTTCACCCAGGAACTCTGCTGGAACCATCACTCGTTACATCACTCTAACTCCCCGTCGGGCCTACGATGTTCCCCACCGCTCACACCCCACACGGGCACAAGGTGTTTATGGATCGCTCACACCCCACACGGACACACGACCCGATCGCTCACACCCCACATGGGCACACGATCGTCTATAATCATCGCTCACACCCCACATGGGCACACAAAGTTATAGCGAATTCCCTCTGGAATCCAAACCGTCACTCAGGACGTTCCAACAATGCATATCATGATGCTTGGCATACAAAGACCCATAACATTTAATATGCACACACACACATATTCATTTACATCGATAAAATCACATTTTGCACTTATGCCCAAAACAATGCATTTAATTTCCATACGGTCACAAATCATCACAACATCATTTAAACGCATACATTTATGTCATACAACAGCACCTTGCATAATACACATCAATTACGCATCACTACAACGACAAAAGTCGACAACCGACACTATTCCCGATTTTCCGACATAATTAAATCGGCTAACAATTCTAAAATCATCATAACAAGAAAGTACAGCTCAATAACTACGCAACGATATCAAGAATGTAAAAATCGGACAAACGGAACTCAAGTTACGAAAGAAAATGAAAAACGATATTTTGAAAAGTCCCATTTTGCAAAAGTCTTGTTCATACGCGTATCACCATGATCCATACGCGTATGAGCAGAAACTCATTTTTTCCCAAAGTTCACGTGTAAATATCCATATGCATAATGACCAAACCCATACGCGTAATGCCCTGCAATGCTACGCGTATCATACGTAAATGGGCAGATGGCCGAGGAAACAAGCAACCCATACGCGTATTGTGTGACGCCCCCAATCTAATACCCCCAATTAGCATGCATTTAAAGCAGTTAAAAGAAAAATTCAAAAATTGATCAGAGTACATTTGAAATCACGGCATAGAAAGGAGACATCCCATCAACGTAACCAAAATATACACATAACATGCAACACCTGCCCATATTGATATGCAACTGTGGGGTAGCAATCAAACAGAGGAAACTTTGTTCCTTACACCCACTTTTCAGAAATTAGAATTAAAGCGGAAGATCTAAAATCTGATTAACATAAATACATATACACATATAAACAGTTTGTCATACATCAAGTAGCATATGTACAACCAAAATATAATATATCATCAGATATACAAAACAATAGCACGCGGCCACCCTAACTACCCGGAGTCACATATCAGAGCCGACCGACCAAAATAATGAAGATGCAAAGCTTCACAAAAAGAATACCTCCAGCAAACCTACTCTACAACGCCTCATAGAGCGTTATAAAACGGCAGAAGGGTGAGAAAAACAACCATAATATAATTGCATAAAATTATATATATTAACACAAAAATACACAAGCAACACATTCTCACCACAAATGCTCAACAGTCGCATATAATATCACACGGTACAATTCTCACTTATCGTATACCACATCACATCAATCATTCACAATACAATCAAACACGTTCCAAGCACAATTACTCATGATTTATGCAATGCACATAGACCGACACAACGACTCTATGCACATGCCATGCGGGTACCGACTTCAAATCTTGTAATTCATTAGTCCCCCAGGAACTCTTGGAATCATCGCTCGTTACATAGAGTAACTCCCCGTCGGGCCTACGATGTTCCCCGTCGCTATAAACCAATATTTCAGGGCGAACGACGTTTATGGATTGCTTTCTACCAGTATTTCAGGGCGCACAATCCGATTGCTTTCTACCAGTATTTCAGGGCGCACAATCAATTGGGATTAATCGCTTCTACCAATATTTCATGGCGTAAGACTATAAAACTGATTCATCTATGAATCTTCCCATGCAAGAATACATATCATGATACTTGACACATTAATGACTCATGCCAACATCAAATACTCATGCATCAACAATATTCATGTATTTCAAGTGCACACAAAGTAATGCACACAATTGCCCAAAATGGCCACAAACACCAATATACCACACTTAGCATTTTCTTGCCTCTCGGCCACAAATCGTCATCACAACAGCACATAAGGCATACACATCCAAAGCACAAACATATAACACAATACAAGTCAAATACGCACTATTAAAAACGACAAAAGTCGAGATTCGACACTATTCACATTTTCCGACCAAATTTAATCGGCTAACGATTCTCAAAACCTCATATTCACAAAGTACAACTCGATACCTTTCTAACGACACCAAGAATTCAAAAATCGGATAATCGGAACCAAAGTTACGGACAAAACCGAAAACACATTTTGAAAAATCACATTTTTGACATTCTCCTGTCCATACGCGTATCACTCATGTCCATACGCGTACGGACAGAACCCATTTCCTTCACAAATTCCTCGTTCCAAAACCCATACGCGTATTGGCCCATGGCTCGCCCATGTTACGCGTAATGCCAAGATTCATACGCGTATTGGCCCAAAAACAAGCCAATGATACGCGTATCGCCTTGGCTCATACGCGTATGGACATGCCCCTTACGCGTATGGCCAGAGCATACCCAGAAAAATTCTGCAGAACAATTTCTGCGTTTTCCTACCCAACATCAACCAATTTCTTCACCTAAAACTCAGAAAAACAGCAATTTGAAGTGTAATAGCATACCACAAACATGTATGAACAATCAACAATGCATTCAACAAGATTTTTACCACAATCAAATTCATTTCTAATCAATTCTTACACAATCTAAGTTTTACTAATATTCTCCAAATCAATCCAAAAACAACAACAAAACACATACATAATCATATACAATCATAGAATAATCGAGTTTCGCACCCTTACCCGATTAATCGATTCCTAGAAATTGTTCTTGATGATTTTTCCACTCTTTCTCCAATTTTCTCTCTTCTCCTCTTTTCTTCTCTTTTTCCTTCTTTCTTCTTTCTTTCTCTCTATTTTTCTTTCCCTTTTCTTTTCTATTTTCTTTTCTTTCTTACTAACTTAGTAAAAATATCTATGAAATGTCCAAAATACCCCCACACTCAAATATCCCGCAAATGTTCCCAAAACGCGATAAAATATAATCACGACGAAAAATAACATATTTTCGCATAAAAGTCGAGAATAAAATAAAATAATAACAAAATAATCAAAAAGGACTCAACAAACAAAACTGGCAAAACTGGGGCGTTACAATTCTCCCCCACTTAGAAATTTTCGTCCTCGAAAATCTTACCTGATTCAAATAACTCTGGATACGACTCCCGCATCCTACTTTCCAACTCCCACGTCAGATTACCATCAGCAGCGCCTCCCCACGCCACTTTCACAAGTGCAATCTCTTTACCCCTCAACCGCTTCACCTCGCGATCCAAAATACTAACTGGTAAAGTCTCGGCCGTAAGGTTATCTCTTACCTCAACCTCGTCCATAGGAATCACATGTGAAGGGTCTGAAACATACTTCCGCAACTGCGAAACATGAAACACATCATGCAAATTCGACAGATTCGGCGGTAACGCCACCCGATACGCTACAGCACCAACTCTCGCAGATATCTGGTAAGGACCAATAAATCGAGGAGTAAGTTTCTTAGATTTCAAAGCACGACCAACACCCGTAACCGGCGTAACCCTCAGAAATACGTGATCACCCTCTTGAAACTCAAGATCCTTCCGTCTCTTATCATGATAACTCTTCTGCCTACTCTGAGAAGCCTTCATTTTCTCACGAATAAACTTTACCTTTTCCGTCGTCTGTTGCACCAATTCCGGTCCAACCACAGAACTCTCACCTGTTTCGTGCCAACACAACGGCGTTCGACATCTTCGCCCATATAAAGCCTCAAAAGGTGCCATTCCAATACTAGAATGGAAACTGTTATTGTACGTGAACTCAACCAAAGCAAGATAACTGTCCCACGTACCACCTTGTTCCAAAACACACGATCTCAACAAATCCTCCAAAGACTGAATAGTTCTTTCGGTCTGACCATCCGTCTGCGGATGATAAGCCGAACTCAACTTCAATCTAGAACCCAAAGCCTTCTGTAGACTCTCCCAAAATCTCGATGTAAACCTCGGATCTCTATCAGAAACAATGCTCAACGGGACACCATGCAATTTCACAACCACACCGACATAAATCTCAGCTAACCTCTCCAAAGAAAAACTGATGTCAATCGGAATGAAATGCGCCGATTTAGTCAGCCTATCCACAATCACCCAAATAGCATTATGCCCTCGCTGAGTATTCGGTAACCCCGTTACAAAATCCATCGAAATGCTATCCCATTTCCACTCAGGAATATCCAACGGTCGCAACAAACCACTAGGTCTCAAATGTTCCACTTTCGATTTCTGACAAGTCAAACATGCATACACAAACTGAGCCACGTCTCTTTTCAAACCAGACCACCAGAAAATCTTCTTCAAATCTTGGTACATCTTATTCGCACCCGGATGCATACTTAAATTACTCCGGTGTCCTTCCTCCAAAATCATTCTTTTCAACTCCGCATCATCAGGAATACAAATACGACCACGAAACCTCAAAACACCAAAATTATCAACCTTGAAATCCTCATTCTCGTTCATCATCAAATCAACAAATTTCAAATCCATCTTTTGTTTCTCACAAATCGACAACAAAAACTCATTCGTAACTTTCAACATACCAAGTCTCACACTCACCGATGTCACTTCGCAAACTAAACTCAAGTCTCTAAATGATTCCAAAAGTTCCCACTCTTTCGCCATCAATGCGGACATATGCAAAGACTTACGGCTCAATGCATCGGCTACCACATTAGCTTTACCAGGATGGTAATTCAAGCCAAAGTCGTAGTCTTTCAAGAATTCCAACCATCTCCGTTGCCTCATGTTCAACTCTTTCTGATCAAATAGATATTTCAAGCTTTTATGATCACTAAAGACTTCGAACCTCGCACCATAGAGATAGTGTCTCCAAATCTTTAACACAAAAACCACAGCAGCTAATTCAAGATCATGAGTAGGATAGTTTTTCTCATGAACTCTTAATTGCCTTGAAGCATAAGCTACAACTTTACCTTCCTGCATCAAAACACCACCCAAACCAATTAAAGAAGCATCACAATACACAACGAATGGTTCATTAGGATTAGGTAAAATAAGAATCGGAGCTGTCGTCAATCTTCTCTTCAGCTCACAAAAACTCTCTTCACACTGAATATCCCAAATGAATGCTTTACCCTTACAAGTCAACTGCGTCAAAGGTAATGCTAGCTTGGAAAAACCTTCAATGAACCTCCGATAATAACCAGCCAAACCCAAAAAGCTTCGAATTTCAGTAACGGATCTAGGAGCCTCCCATTGTAGAACTGCTTCTACTTTAGATGGATCCACAGCAATACCATTACCTGAAATCACGTGCCCGAGAAAACTCACCTCCGACAACCAAAATTCACACTTGGACAATTTGGCAAAAAGCTTCCTTTCCTTCAACACCTGCAAAACAATACGCAAATGCTCTGCATGTTCCTCACGAGACTGAGAATAGATTAAAATATCATCAATAAACACCACCACAAAACGATCCAAATGCTCGTGGAAAATCCGATTCATGTATTCCATGAACACACCAGGCGCATTAGAAACCCCGAACGGCATCACAGCAAACTCGTAATGCCCGTAGCGTGTCCTAAAGGCCGTCTTCTGAATATCTTCTTCTTTCACCCTTATCTGATGGTACCCCGATCTCAAGTCAATCTTACTAAATACACAAGCACCAACCAACTGATCCATCAGATCATCAATCCTTGGAAGCGGATATTTGTTCTTAATCGTCACTTTATTCAACTGGCGATAATCAATACATAATCGCATACTCCCATCTTTCTTTTTCACCAACAAAACTGGAGCACCCCAAGGAGAAACACTTGGTCTTACGAACCTCTTTTCCAGTAAGTCATTCAACTGCTTTTTCAACTCCACCAATTCAGATGCCGACATTCGATAAGGTGCCATAGAAACAGGTCTAGTACCAGGGACTAGATCTATCGAGAATTCCACCTCTCTCTCCGGCGGTACATCTGAAATATCTTCAGGAAATACCTCAGGAAAATCACACACAACAGGAAACACCTCAAGAGAAACTTTACTCTCCACCGACAACGATGCAAACACACCGAACAACTGAGCCTCATCCGCCAAAAGTCTCTTCAACTCTTTGGTAGATAAGAAACTCGAGTCTTCGTCTTCCTCCAGAGAAGGAAACCTTACTAGCTTATGATAACAATCAATGTGAACCCGATTAAATTGTAACCAGTTCATTCCCAACACCACATCTAACCCTTCCAATGGTAAACACACCAAATCCATCACAAAATCTTTACCATAAATGGCTAAAGGACAATTTAGACAAACCATAGAAGTAGTTACTGATCCCATCGCTGGAGTATCAATAACCATCTCAACACCCATCACAGACAACACAAGATTCAAACTCTTCGCGCACTCAGACGAAATAAACGAATGAGTCGCTCCAGTATCAATAATAGCAATTAAAGGCGTATTATTAATAAAGCAAGTACCTCTAATCAAACGATCTGCATTCGAGGTCTGAGTTCCTGCTAGTGCAAACACTTTTCCTCCAGGTTGAGCCTGTCTTGGTTTCGTACACCTTGTACTAACATGACCAACTTCCCCACAATTATAACATGTAACTCCATTCTTCCTCCTACAATCAGCAGCCACATGACCTTTCAAACCACAACTAGCACACATATCCACATTATTCATTTTCCTCTTACATTCCGATATACGATGTCCTAAACCACCACAATTGTAACATTTCACAGCAGAATTCATTCCTCCACCACTAGGCTTCCTATCAAAAGCAAACTTCTGTTTCCCTTTGTCAACAGGGGTAACATAAGGCCTACCTCTGAACTGCCCCTTTCCTTTCTTATCATTCAGATTCTTGTAATGAGTAGCACGTGCTTTGCTATCCTCATCAAAGATCCGACTCTTGTTCACCAACACTGAAAACTGTCTTATCTCCTGATAACCGATACCCTGCTTGATTTCTGGCCTCAAGCCATTCACAAACTTCAAACACTTCGACCTCTCTGAACCCGCTGTATTATAATTAGGACAGAACTTCACAAGTTCCTCAAACTTAGCAGCATAATCCGCAACAGAGGAATTATCCTGTTTCAGTTCAAGAAATTCAATTTCCTTCTTACCTCTCTCATCTTCCGGAAAATACTTTTCGAGAAAAGCATCTTTGAACACAGCCCACGTAACCACTATTTCATCCTCCTCAAACCTCTGAGAAGCATTTATCCACCAATCTTCAGCTTCCTTTTCCAGCACATGAGTACCAAACTGCACTTTCTGATCCTCGGAACACTTAATGAAACGGAAGATCTTCTCAATCTTCTTCAGCCAAATCTGTGCTCCCTCAGGATCATGAGTACCATTGAAGCTCGGTGGGTTATTCTTCTGAAACTTATCCATACTACGCGACTCCTCGTCCGCCGCAGCATTCGGTAAATTCTGCATCGCCTGCGCCATAGCTTGCATGGCCGCAGTCATAGCAGCATCACGTCTTCCAGCCATAATCTGAACGTTTCCAATGATAACAAATTCTGGTTAAACAACAACTCGTCCAACGTAACTCGCCCAATATGCCAGACACAACAACCACAACTGACACAAACTGACACAAACAGCTCTGATACCACTTAATGTGACGCCCCCAATCTAATACCCCCAATTAGCATGCATTTAAAGCAGTTAAAAGAAAAATTCAAAAATTGATCAGAGTACATTTGAAATCACGGCATAGAAAGGAGACATCCCATCAACGTAACCAAAATATACACATAACATGCAACACCTGCCCATATTGATATGCAACTGTGGGGTAGCAATCAAACAGAGGAAACTTTGTTCCTTACACCCACTTTTCAGAAATTAGAATTAAAGCGGAAGATCTAAAATCTGATTAACATAAATACATATACACATATAAACAGTTTGTCATACATCAAGTAGCATATGTACAACCAAAATATAATATATCATCAGATATACAAAACAATAGCACGCGGCCACCCTAACTACCCGGAGTCACATATCAGAGCCGACCGACCAAAATAATGAAGATGCAAAGCTTCACAAAAAGAATACCTCCAGCAAACCTACTCTGCAACGCCTCATAGAGCGTTATAAAACGGCAGAAGGGTGAGAAAAACAACCATAATATAATTGCATAAAATTATATATATTAACACAAAAATACACAAGCAACACATTCTCACCACAAATGCTCAACAGTCGCATATAATATCACACGGTACAATTCTCACTTATCGTATACCACATCACATCAATCATTCACAATACAATCAAACACGTTCCAAGCACAATTACTCATGATTTATGCAATGCACATAGACCGACACAACGACTCTATGCACATGCCATGCGGTACCGACTTCAAATCTTGTAATTCATTAGTCCCCCAGGAACTCTTGGAATCATCGCTCGTTACATAGAGTAACTCCCCGTCGGGCCTACGATGTTCCCCGTCGCTATAAACCAATATTTCAGGGCGAACGACGTTTATGGATTGCTTTCTACCAGTATTTCAGGGCGCACAATCCGATTGCTTTCTACCAGTATTTCAGGGCGCACAATCAATTGGGATTAATCGCTTCTACCAATATTTCATGGCGTAAGACTATAAAACTGATTCATCTATGAATCTTCCCATGCAAGAATACATATCATGATACTTGACACATTAATGACTCATGCCAACATCAAATACTCATGCATCAACAATATTCATGTATTTCAAGTGCACACAAAGTAATGCACACAATTGCCCAAAATGGCCACAAACACCAATATACCACACTTAGCATTTTCTTGCCTCTCGGCCACAAATCGTCATCACAACAGCACATAAGGCATACACATCCAAAGCACAAACATATAACACAATACAAGTCAAATACGCACTATTAAAAACGACAAAAGTCGAGATTCGACACTATTCACATTTTCCGACCAAATTTAATCGGCTAACGATTCTCAAAACCTCATATTCACAAAGTACAACTCGATACCTTTCTAACGACACCAAGAATTCAAAAATCGGATAATCGGAACCAAAGTTACGGACAAAACCGAAAACACATTTTGAAAAATCACATTTTTGACATTCTCCTGTCCATACGCGTATCACTCATGTCCATACGCGTACGGACAGAACCCATTTCCTTCACAAATTCCTCGTTCCAAAACCCATACGCGTATTGGCCCATGGCTCGCCCATGTTACGCGTAATGCCAAGATTCATACGCGTATTGGCCCAAAAACAAGCCAATGATACGCGTATCGCCTTGGCTCATACGCGTATGGACATGCCCCTTACGCGTATGGCCAGAGCATACCCAGAAAAATTCTGCAGAACAATTTCTGCGTTTTCCTACCCAACATCAACCAATTTCTTCACCTAAAACTCAGAAAAACAGCAATTTGAAGTGTAATAGCATACCACAAACATGTATGAACAATCAACAATGCATTCAACAAGATTTTTACCACAATCAAATTCATTTCTAATCAATTCTTACACAATCTAAGTTTTACTAATATTCTCCAAATCAATCCAAAAACAACAACAAAACACATACATAATCATATACAATCATAGAATAATCGAGTTTCGCACCCTTACCCGATTAATCGATTCCTAGAAATTGTTCTTGATGATTTTTCCACTCTTTCTCCAATTTTCTCTCTTCTCCTCTTTTCTTCTCTTTTTCCTTCTTTCTTCTTTCTTTCTCTCTATTTTTCTTTCCCTTTTCTTTTCTATTTTCTTTTCTTTCTTACTAACTTAGTAAAAATATCTATGAAATGTCCAAAATACCCCCACACTCAAATATCCCGCAAATGTTCCCAAAACGCGATAAAATATAATCACGACGAAAAATAACATATTTTCGCATAAAAGTCGAGAATAAAATAAAATAATAACAAAATAATCAAAAAGGACTCAACAAACAAAACTGGCAAAACTGGGGCGTTACATATTGGCCCTATGGCTCGCCCACCATACGCGTATTGCCAAGGTTCATACGCGTATTGACATGCCCCATACGCGTATGACCTGCAAATCTCAGAAAAATTCTTCTGCATAATTTTTCATACGGGTTCCACCCAAAAACACCCCAAATCTTACCTACACACCAGAAAATTGCCAATACAATGTCCAATAACAAGTATCTATCATGTATCAACAAGAATGAACACTTAACACATGATTTTCAACACATTTACTCACTTTCTAATCAATTTTACCAAAAATGGGTTTTACTAAATTTATTCATTTCAATCCAACAAACATCACAAATATACATACATAATCATACACAATCATACAATAATTGAGTTTCGCACCCTTACCCGATTAAATCGATACTAGAAGTTGATGTTTCTTTGATTTTTCCAAGTTTTCCACTATTTCTCTTCTTCTTCTCTTTTCTCCTCTTTTTCTTTCTTTTCCTTTTCTTTCTTTCTCTTTTTCTCTCTTCCTAATTCCCTTTCTATTCTAACTTAACAAAATATTGTGAAATGTCCAAAATACCCCCACACTCAAATATCTCACAAACGTTCCCAAAACCCGATAAAATATCACAACATTGAAAAATAACATATTTTCAAATAAAAGTCGAAAATAAAATAAAATAATAATATAATAATCAAACGACTCGATTAAATAAAACGCACACGAAAACTGGGTCGTTACAACTCTCCCCTACTTAGAAATTTTCGTCCTCGAAAATATACCTGAGACGAACAAATCTGGATATGACTCCCGCATCCGACTCTCCAACTCCCAAGCCAAATTGCCCTCAGCAGCGCCTCCCCACGCCACTTTCACAAGTGCAATCTCTTTGCCTCTCAACCTCTTCACCTCGTGATCCAAAACCCTAACTGGTAATGCCTCAACTGTAAGGTTCTCCCTTACCTCAACCTCATCCATCGGAATCACATGCGACGGATCCGGAACATACTTCCGAAGCTGTGAAACATGAAACACATCGTGCAAATTCGACAGATTCGGAGGTAACGCCACCCTATAAGCCACAGCACCCACTCTCGCGGATATCTGGTAAGGACCAATAAACCGAGAAGAAAGTTTCTTCGATTTCAATGCACGACCCACACCCGTTACCGGCGTAACCCTCAGAAATACATGATCGCCCTCTTGGAACTCAAGATCCTTCCATCTTCGATCATGATAACTCTTTTGTCTACTCTGAGAAGCTTTCATCTTCTCACGAATAAACTTCACTTTCTCTGTCGTCTGTTGCACCAACTCTGGTCCAACCACCGTTCTCTCACCAGATTCGTGCCAACACAAAGGTTTCCGACACCTTCGTCCATACAATGCTTCAAACGGTGCCATTCCAATACTAGAATGGAAAATGTTATTATACATAAACTCAATCAATGCAAGATAACTATCCCACGCACCACCTTGTTCCAAAACACACGCTCTCAACAAATCCTCCAAAGACTGAATCGTCCTCTCCGTCTGACCATCCGTCTGCGGATGATAAGCTGAACTCAATCTCAATTTAGAACCTAAAGCCTTCTGTAAACTTTCCCAAAATCTCGATGTAAATCTAGGATCTCGATCAAAAACAATACTCAATGGAACTCCATGTAACTTCACAATCACACTGATGTAAATCTCCGCTAACCGCTCTAAAGAAAAACTGATGTCAATCGGAATAAAATGAGCCGATTTAGTCAGCCTATCAATCACCACCCAAATAGCATTATGCCCTCGCTGAGTATTCGGTAACCCTGTCACAAAATCCATGGAAATACTATCCCATTTCCATTCAGGAATATCCAACGGTTGCAACAAACCACTAGGCCTCAGATGTTCCACCTTCGATTTCTGACAAGTCAAACATGCATAAACAAACTGAGCCACATCTCTTTTCAATCCAGACCACCAGAAAATCTTCTTCAAATCTTGGTACATCTTATTCGCTCCCAGATGTATACTCAAATTACTCCGGTGTCCTTCCTCCAAAATCATCTTTTTCAACTCCGCATTATCTGGAATACAAATCCTACCTCGAAATCTCAAAACACCATTAACATCCACTTGAAAATCACTATTCGCATCTTTTCCTCCAACCAACATAAAATCCACAAATTTCACATCCAATTTTTGTTTCTCACAAACAGTCATCAGAAAATCATTAGTAATCGTTAGCATACCAAGCTTAACGCTATCCGACGTCACTTCACAAACCAAACTCAAATCTCTAAACGATTCAAAAAGTTCCCACTCCTTAACCATCAAAGCGGACATATGTAACGATTTCCGGCTCAATGCATCGGCTACTACATTAGCTTTACCAGGATGGTAATTCAAGCCAAAGTCGTAGTCCTTCAAGAATTCTAACCATCTATGTTGCCTCATATTTAAGATATTAAAACATCGCAATAGTTTCTATACTTCTAAGCTGTTATATATTGTATATATTCTTTTACATTTACTGCTAACTGTAGCGAGCGATATTGGACTTGGTTCTTAAGCACTGTCGCTCTGGGGCACTACAGGTCGATTCATTTTTTATCCTATTGAAGCTGATGAAGGAAGAGAAATAGATGTCTCCAACTAACCCTGCTTGCAAACTGAGGTTAAACAGTCAAAACTGTTGGTTTACAGATGCGGTTTTAGTTCGTAGGCCTCTCTCTGCTTATTTTGTTCAAAATGAAATATCGGGACTGTTCATGGGGAATTTTTTGGGATCCTGTGCCAGATTGGATCGAGGTAGGGGACTCTTGGTTTTTTTTTATTAGTGTGCTCGCTAATATTCTTTTGCAATCTTATGCCTACGTATTCCCGGGATAGGGAAATCAGAGCAATCGTAGTTCCTCCTATTCTATGGGAGGAAATGGTGTTTTGGTGTCTTGTTCAAAGCCCAAGACATGAAGCTAAAGGTGGTTTATATCTTGTTCAAAGCCCAAGATGTGAAGCTGAATGGTCTATTTGTATCTTGTTCGAAGCCCAAGATGTGAAGCTAAAGGGGTTTGACTTTAGAGAGAATTTGTCATCTCTAAAGGGGTCTGTTTGTCACAATTGTTGCGTGACTAGTTATAAAGGAGAATTACTTTAACAGGGATATGTGAATCCAGCAATGCCATAATTTCCTTTATGGGAGTTTTTTAACCTGAAGGAGAATACTTTAACTCAGTTTAGAGCAATGCCATCTTTCCTTAGGAATTTCTCATGCTAAAAGAGGGACAGTGGTGTGGATGTAAATAATCCAAAGGCTTGCCGCTTACAGCAATTAGACGGGGAAAAGGAGTTATTGATGTTTGTATACTGTGAACGAGGCACAGATTTTGATGCTAAAAGGTTGATTGAATCAAACAGGGATTTCTTTATACAAAGCCTAAGAGGAGGCTATTGACCCAACAAGAGGATGCTTTTGTGTCTAGTACGAAGCCCGAGATAGAGGCTAAAAGGGTTGAATCAACAAGAGAGTGTTTTTATATGTGTCTTGTACGAATCCCAAGACGGAGGCTAGAAGGGTTTGACTCAACAAGAGAGTCTTTTATACTCACCAAGAGAGTGATTTGTATCTCGTACGAAGCCCGAGATTGAGGCTAAAGGTGATCGACTCAACAAGAGAGTCTTTTTATACTCAACAAGAGAGTGTTTTGTATCTCGTACAAAGCCCGAGATGAAGGCTAAAAATGTTTGACTCAATAAGAGAGTCTTTTATACTCAACAAGAGAGTGATTTTGTATCTCATACGAAGCCCGAGATGAAGGCTAAAAAACGTTTGACTCAACAAGAGAGTCTTTTATACTCAATAAGAGAGTGATTTGTATGTCGTACGAAGCCTAAGATGGAGGCTAAAGGTTAACTCTATTGGGGAGAATCATTGTACAAAGCCCAAGAGGAGGCTAGGGTTACTGTTTCAGTTGAGTGACAGGTCCAGTATGTTGGTTAAAAGAGAAAATCAGTTCTTATATGGGTGATGTTGTACTCATGGATTTGATCTGAGGACCGGGATTATTTCCTGTTCTTTAAGGAAATGGGGAATCTGAAGGGTATTGAGACTGCCCAAGTCTACGGGTGCTTTTTCCTATTTTTGAAAGGAAATTGAGAATGTCTTCGAGACTCAAGGAGGTTAGACTGTCCAAGTCTAGAGTTTTATCTTTTGTACTATGCTTAAGAGAGATCAAGAGACAGTATGTTCATCGTAGGAAGATCTAGACTCTTTGAAAGACTGTTCTATTAAGATGACTAATTTCTGTTCCTATACCTTTAAGAGGTCGTCGAGATAATTTGTACGAAGCCCAAGAGGAGGCGAGAAAAACTTTTAAGAAGCCGAAGGGATAATTTGTATGAAGCCCAAGAGGAAGCTATCTTCTCGGAGGAAGAATCATTATACGAAGCCTAAGAGGAGGCGGTGAAAACTTCTAAGAAGCCGACGGGTCCTTGTACAACGTCCGAGAGGAGGCGGGAATGCATTTAGGAAGCCTGTGGGTCCTTGCACTAAGCCCAAGAGGAGGCTGATGAACAATTTTAGAAGGGGTTTCACTTGAAACATTGGCCTTCTGTATATGAACTGTTCAAGGGGGAGATTTCTTAGATCTAGTTATCTAAAATTGTTGTAAAAGAAAATTCTCATGGTTTAGGTTATGTTTGAAATATCCGGGAGAACGTCGGATGTAAGGAGTTGAGGTTTTGTCTAGTTCTAGACGTAGTTGCCGGGGAAACTCTAAATATCTATACTAGTGTTACACAGTCGATATGAGTTTATGAAAGAAGACTTACAGTGAAACAGCCCCACAATACAGTTAAATACATATGAAAGCAGTAAATGAAAGCGGGTAAATGTAACACCCCAATTCCCATCGCGAATAAATAATACATAATTAAATCAGAGTAAATAAAAATTTATTTTTCCGACAGAAACAAGGATGCCACATTTAAAGAAAGAAAATACAATCCCTGCTCATAATTTTTGATACATAACACAAACAATTGAATACCCTCAAGGGGAAACTTTTTCCATATACAAGGAAAGGTCAATTATGGAATAAAGCGGAAAGATCCATAACCGACTTGTTTTACAAAATAAATTGTTTTATAACGTCAAAATATTTATACAAAGCTAATACAAAATATATTCAACAAATGTATACATATATAACTAAAGCGTTCCCCGACTCCTGTGCTACGTATCAGAGCAGACACCAAGACCGACAAAAGAATGGAGAACTAATCTTCACAAAAGCCTCCAAGACTACAAATCTGAAATTTCCTCATAGAGCAACAAACCACAACAGAAGGTTGAGAAATAACAACTAAATCAAGATTGCATAATAATATGCAAACACATAAAAATTCACATGCATAGTTATTCTCACCTCATCATCGCATATTAACACATATATCATGCCACATATACGTAACATAAACCAATTATACTAACATAATCACATATTCACACATAAGGCACACCATAGTCATAACATATAGAAACACACCACCACATCACATAGCACATGCCTACACATAAGACATATTATCCATAACCAGTGCATTTATCGCACATGCACATCAATTCACCAATTCAAACATAAATCTCAACACATAATCAATTAATTCACAATTTCCACACATAATCAATCCATTTATGATTTTCCACACAAAATGCATCCATTCACAATTCTCACACATAATCAATTAATTCACAATTTATGCAAATGCACAGAGACCGACACAACGACTCTATGCAATGCATATGCGGTACCATCCATCCATCATTTCTCGTCACCAGTTCACTCAGGAACTCTGCTGGAATCATCGCTTGTTACTTAATGTAACTCCCCGTCGGGCACACGATGTTCCCCATCGCTTTAGGTCCTCTTATTTTTTTAAGGCACACGACGTTTATGGATCGCTTTAGGTCCTCTTTGTATAAGGCACACGACCCGATTGATTTAGGTCCTCTTTGTATAAGGCACACGATCGTCTATAATCATCACTTTAGGTCCTCTTATTTTTAAGGCACACGATCCTATCCGATCGCTTTAGGTCCTCTTATTTTTAAGGCACATGATGTTATAGCGGATTCCCTCTGGAATCGATTCGTCGCTCACACCCACTAGGGCACACGACATCACAAGATGCATATCATGATGCTTGACACACAAGAACTCATAACAATCAAATGCATCTTCACAAACCAACAATATGAATCATCTCATCATTCATGCATTGAAATCAAACACAACACAATGCATTTCATCATAATCCACAAACCATAACAATTAGCACTTTAGCATATACACTTGTATAAATTCACATCAAGAATTACTCACCATCAACCACAACCATCACAACATCTTAACACATGCCCCAACATCATATAAACCACATAAAAGCTCCACATTATATAACAATAGCACAACACACTGTAAAACACCAACCGCACGCATTTAACGCGATAAAAACCCGACAACCCGACACTTTTACAAAACCACGACTTAAATAATTCATCTACTTCCCTCCAAAATTTTTTAAAAGAAATAATATTTTATTAGCTTTCCAAAGCTTCGAACGGGGGTCAAAACGGATTTACGGTTCAAAAGTTATGACGAAAATACGAAAATACGGTTTTTGCTATCCCAGACAAATTCGCCTGGCGAATCACTGGCGAAGCGGACTCGCCACTAACTCGCCTGGCGAATCTGGACGAACCAGAATTTCTCCAAAACGTATTTGGGACCCAAAAATGATCCAAATCTTCAACCCACATGATATTATGGCACCCAATGACTCAAAACAACCTGTTAGAACACATTTAGGCACGCATTTCATCAATCCATCCGTGAAAACATCAATTTCTATAAATCGTTCCTAATTTCAATCGATGAGAAAAGTCGCTAAACAACCAAAAGAATTACAACAAACAACACATATACATACACAAGCAAGATATAATTGAAACTTCTCACCCTTACCCGATTAATCGCGAGTGAAACGGAGAATCTTCGATTTTCCCCTCTTTTCTTCTTCTCCCTTTCTTTCCTCTCTTTTCTCTTCTTTTCCTTTTCTTTCTCTTCTTTCTCTTTTCTTTCTATTTCTCTCTCTCTATTTCTATTTATAACAAAATATCTAACTACTCAAAATGACCATTTTGCCCTTATGCTCAAATATCTCCCAAACGCTCTCAAAATGCGATAAAACATAAACATACCGATGAAATATATTTCAGGAAATAAAAGTTGAAAAGAAATTATAATTTATTGCAAATATTTTACCTATCAGGGAAATTAACCAATTTAACTCAATTAGCAGGTAAAATACAATAAATTCACACATTTCACAAAATTCACATAAATGAAATAAATAAATACAATTAAACAAATCGAGGCGTTACAACTCTCCCCCACTTAGACATTTTCGTCCTCGAAAATCTAACTGAGACGAACGACTCTGGATACGACTCTCGCATCCGACTACCCAACCAACATGCCAACCAAAGGCACACCACGAATAACACAACTGACAAACCACCTTGCTAACAGCGCTACAAAACGACACGACAACGACGACAACTACAACGACAAGATGCAAAGCCCATACAATGCACCTGACGACCAACTCATGATGCAAGAGTAACCAAGTTACGAACACACAGGAATTAGCTACTCCCACTAGAACCAACACGATAGAAACGAGGCAACAACACAAACAAGAACACAAGTTCCACAACCCAACATCAATTCAACAACCTCCACATAACCATAATACCAACATCCTTGTCACACAACATTATTATAACAATGCTATGATTCCCTAGTCAACCATATAACCAAGACATCCATCTACATAGTAGCCCATGAATAATAGTTAAACCTTTCACCTACGACTTCCATTCTGAAACGTCCAATGGTCTCATCACTCCTACATGTTCCCAATGTTCAACCTATGAACTTGTACAAGTCACACACACAAATATATGAATTGTGCCGCATCACGCTTCCGCTGCGCACTCTGATTACTCGTAACCATCAAAACTACCAATCTCACGTCCAAAGTCTAACTCTTTCTCATATTCACCAAAAATCACTATTCACTTTTAATATACCCAACCTCACACTCTCCTGTGTTATCTCACACACCAGACACAAGCCTCTGAACTGCTCAAATAATTTTAATTCTCTGACCATCCAAATAGACATGCATAACAACTTTCGACTTAACTTTTCAGGCACAACCTGAGCTTTTCCCGAAGGAAAATCCAAGCCAAATTCATAACTCATCACGAATTCTAACCATCCTCGCTGTCTCATACTCTATCCCTTCAGACCAAACAAGTACTCTAAACTCTTGTGATTACTAAACACTTCGAATCTAGAACCATAAAGATAATACCTCCAAATATTCCAACACGATACAACCGCGACCAAATCCAAATCCAAAATAGTATAGATCCTTTTATAAATCCTCAATTGTCCCCTCTTGCATTAGCACACTAGCTACACTCATCATAAACGCATCCCAATATCCTCACAAACGGTTTATCAGGATCACGCAGAATCAAAACTGGAGCCGTAGACAACTTCTACTTCAGCTCGCCAAAACTTACTCACAACGAACATCCAAAATAAATGACTCACCCTTTGCAAGTCAACTGAGATAACAGAAGTACGAACTTAGCAAAGTCTTTCATAGCCTTCTGTAACAACCAACTGAGCCCAAAAGTTTCTAATCTCCTTAACCAACTTCGGAACCTCTCATTGCAGAACTGCATCTACTTCCGATGGGTCCATTAACATAACCAAGAAAACTAACCTTTTCAACCAAAATTCTCACTTGAATAACTTCGCATAAAACTTCGTCTCTTTTCAACACTTGTAATTCAATTCTCAAACACTCTACCTGTTCTTTCTCTGAGTTTATAACAAATCTGAATATCCTCAATCAAAGCCACTACGGACTTATCCAATTAAATATAGAAGATACAATTCCTCTACTCCACAAACATTCCAGACGCATTACTAACACCAAATAACATCACTGTACATTGTAATGCCCAACCAACTTCCAAAAGATATAAATTCTTAAAGCTTTTGCAAAACTTTTCACTGGGTAACTGGCTACTCACACACAAGCTTAACCAAGTAAATTACAGCCTATCCCGATAACAATCATAACCAGTCACATCAAATCGATCAAAGCCTTAACTCACACAATTCACCACTCTTATCAAACATTCCATACACTTGTAACTCCCCTCAAACTCAACCAAACCATTCCAGTCATCTGTTCATGAAAGTGGACACTTGTTCTCAATCGTTACCTTATTCAACTGCCAGTAATCCATACACAATTTCTTCGCTTAACAGTCCAAATTCCATAAATTCCAACCCTCTCTAGAACTCTAAGTTTTGCTTTCCATAGTCTCAATACCATCATACACATCATGCTTGTTATTCCATTCAATCATCATTCCCTTAGGTTACTAACAAAGCTGGAGCTCTCTAAGACCACACCTTAATGTTCCATCCAAAAACACATCCGAAAACCACGCACAACTGACGGCCCATCACTGTGACTTCCTGCCAATTTCCAGAACACTATCATCACAGACAAAACAAACATCTTAGTCCCATCTACTAAGAGTTTTCTACTTACTTAGCAGATCCAAACCTCAAATCTTCACCTTTGTCAAATTTGAGTTCACACTCTACTCTCGAAGAACAACCATTAACGATACCCAATCATCCTCTCTCAATAACTTCCCAACTTGACCAACATACCAAAGCCTCTAATCCACCTTACAAATAATAATTTCACTTTCCACAGCATAAAACACTTCCATAGCTTCATATCGATATAAAGAACGCTTAAATCAGACACCCGAGTCAAAAGATATGAATTTTTGAAGGAAAGTCAATTATTGGAAAATAGCCCGATCCGCCTGGCGAGTAAGGATTTCTCCTAGCGAATACCTCTTTGCCAGCCCTTCGCCTAGCGAACCAGCGGCAAAACCTGATTTTTCTGAAAACCTAAACTTCCAGTAGCTGACACATTTCTGTCTCTCCATTTTCGCCTGGCAACTTACGATTTCGCCTGGCGAATCCCCCTTCGCCAGCACTTCGCCTGGCGAACTAGTGGCGAGACCTAATCCTCCTGGAGAATTCCCAATTTTCCTGGCGAATCGCACCAGAACCAGAATTTTCTGCTGCATTTCCATGGTTTCCACACCTCCAAATCCAACTTCTCCAAACCAACACATATTCCATTTCCAAGCAATTCATTACACACACTATCAAAGCTGGAAAGACACGTCTATTCCATCCAACATAATTTCCGTCTACTATCAACAAGAGATTAAGGGTGATCAGTTCCTCAATTTGTCAATAGACAGCCGACAATCAAGATGGGGCATAAACCCTCTTTACCAAACTATAATAGCATTCCTTATATCTCATGCACAAAACTACCTAAGGCACAAATCCTTAGTTTACATAAACCTTACCTCCGCATTCCCTCTGGAACCGGGAACCACACTATCCAAAGAGCACTTACAATCTTGCAATTCACAACACACTGAGCCAACGCTCCACGCCTGAAGCAACTTGGAGAAGTACCAGCTTCTCCCCCACTTATCTCATTCTCACACCTGAAGACAAAGGATTAGGAAACCAGAAAGCACTGACAGTGTTCCACACATATATCACGTACTAAGGGACAACCAACATCGACAGTATTCGACTGTCACACCAGCTGACTCAACAACTTGGTCGGACGGACCGACCTACTCTAATACCACTAATGTAACACCCCAATTCCCATCGCGAATAAATAATACATAATTAAATAAGAGTAAATAAAAATTTATTTTTCCGACAGAAACAAGGATGCCACATTTAAAGAAAGAAAATACAATCCCTGCTCATAATTTTTTATACATAACACAAACAATTGAATACCCTCAAGGGGAAACTTTTTCCATATACAAGGAAAGGTCAATTATGGAATAAAGCGGAAAGATCCATAACCGACTTGTTTTACAAAATAAATTGTTTTATAACGTCAAAATATTTATACAAAGCTAATACAAAATATATTCAACAAATGTATACATATATAACTAAAGCGTTCCCCGACTCCCGTGCTACGTATCAGAGCAGACACCAAGACCGACAAAAGAATGGAGAACTAATCTTCATAAAAGCCTCCAAGACTACAAATTTGCAATTGCCTCATAGAGCAACAAACTACAGCAGAAGGGTGAGAAATAACAACTAAGTCAAGATTGCATAATAATATGCAAACACATAAAAATTCACATGCATAGTTATTCTCACCTCATCATCGCATATTAACACATATATCATGCCACATATACGTAAAATAAACCAATTATACTAACATAATCACATATTCACACATAAGGCACACCATAGTCATAACATATAGAAACACACCACCACATCACATACCACATGCCTACACATAAGACATATTATCCATAACCAGTGCATTTATCGCACATGCACATCAATTCACCAATTTAAACATAAATCTCAACACATAATCAATTAATTCACAATTTCCACACATAATCAATCCATTTATGATTTTCCACACAAAATGCATCCATTCACAATTCTCACACATAATCAATTAATTCACAATTTATGCAAATGCACAAAGACCGACACAACGACTCTATGCAATGCATATGTGGTACCATCCATCCATCATTTCTCGTCACCAGTTCACTCAGGAACTCTGTTGGAATAATCGCTTGTTACTTAATGTAACTCCCCGTCGGGCACACGATGTTCCCCGTCGCTTTAGGTCCTCTTATTTTTTTAAGGAACACGACGTTTATGGATCGCTTTAGGTCCTCTTTGTATAAGGCACACGACCCGATCGTTTTAGGTCCTCTTTGTATAAGGCACACGATCGTCTATAATCATCGCTTTAGGTCCTCTTATTTTTAAGGCACACGATCCTATCCGATCGCTTTAGGTCCTCTTATTTTTAAGGCACACGATGTTATAGCGGATTCCCTCTGGAATCGATTCGTTGCTCACACCCACTAGGGCACACGACATCACATGATGCATATCATGATGCTTGACACACAAGAACTCATGACAATCAAATGCATATTCTCAAACCAACAATATGAATCATCTCATCATTCATGCATTGAAATCAAACACAACACAATGCATTTCATCATAATCCACAAACCATAACATTTATCACTTTAGCATATACACTCGTATAAATTCACATGAAGAATTACTCACCATCAACCATAACCATCACAACATCTTAACACATGCCTCAACATCATATAAACCACATAAAAGCTCCACATTATATAACAATAGTACAACACACTGTAAAACACCAAGCGCACGCATTTAACGCGATAAAAACCCAACAACCCAACACTTTTACAAAACCACGACTTAAATAATTCATCTACTGCCATCCAAACATTTTTAAAAGAAATAATATTCTATTAGCTTTTCAACGCTTCGAACGGGGGTCATAACGGATTTACGGTTCAAAAGTTATGACGAAAATACGAAAATATTGTTTTTGCCGTCCTAGACAAATTCGCCTGGCGAATCACTGGCGAAGCGGACTCGCCACTAACTCGCCTGGCGAATCTGGACGAACCAGAATTTGGCGAAGCGGACTCGTCACTAACTCGCCTGGCGAATCTGGACGAACCAGAATTTCTCCAAAACGTATTTGGGACCCAAAAATGATCCAAATCTTCAACCCACATGATATTATGGCACCCAATGACTCAAAACAACCTGTTAGAACACATTTAGGCACGCATTTCATGAATTCATCCGCGAAAACATCAATTTCTATAAATCGTTCCTAATTTCAATCGACGAGAAAAGTCGTTAAACAACCAAAACAATTACAACAAACAACATACATACATACACAAGCAAGATATAATTGAAACTTCTCACCCTTACCCGATTAATCGCGAGTGAAACGGAGAATCTTCGATTTTCCCCTCTTTTCTTCTTCTCCCTTTCTTTCCTCTCTTTTCTCTTCTTTTCCTTTTCTTTCTCTTCTTTCTCTTTTCTTTCTATTTCTCTCTCTCTATTTCTATTTATAACAAAATATCTAACTACCCAAAATGACCATTTTGCCCTTACGCTCAAATATCTCCCAAACGCTCTCAAAATGCGATAAAACATAAACATACCGATGATATATATTTCGGGAAATAAAAGTTGAAAAGAAATTATAATTTATTGCAAATATTTTACCTATCATGGAAATTAACCAATTTAACTTAATTAGCAGGTAAAATACAATAAATTCACACATTTCACAAAATTCACATAAATGAAATAAATAAATACAATTAAACAATTCGGGGCGTTACAGTAAACACTTACTCGATTGTAGAGCTTCCATGTTGTTTTGTTAGTTGTTCAACAAAGAAATTAAAAATAACAGTATATTACAAAATCAAAGGAGAAAGTGCTTTTGAAAGGAAAATTGGGGCTTACAGCTCAAGGAGAGGCCCATGGTTTTATCAGTGATCGCACTGTCGTTTTGTACAGGGACTTATACAAGTGACTGAGGCCCAAGAAAGGTTTTCTGTACAAAGGGATGGGTATTACACTCTCTCAAGAGGCCCAAAATGATTGAAAGAAAAAGAATGGGGCTTATAACACGAGGGTAGGCCCAGAGTTTATTTTGAAAAGGGTGACGATCGCGCCGAGGTTTTGAAAACACCGTGGGTCTTATACAACAACTGAGGCCCACAAGTTTTTGGTTTCAAAGAGGGATTGGTCTTACACTTTATTAGAGGCCCAAAATGGTTTTGAATGGGTCTTATAGCTCGAGGAGAGGCCCAGATGGTTTGTTTTAAATGGGCGATGATCGCGCCGAACTTTTGAAATACAACGGGACTTATACAACATTTGAGGCCCAAAATAGGTTTGTATTTACAAAGTATTGGGTCTTACACTCTATTAGAGGCCCATGAGTGTTCGAAAAAGTTTGTTAGGGTGAAAATCAATAAAACCCTAATTTCATCATTTTTTAATATAATTATTCAAAGAAAATTAATACAAATAATAAAAATTCCAAATAAGTTTGAATAAACAACTTGTGATTTTGGTTTTAGGTTTGAAAAATGAGGCTTTCATCACAAGATGAATTAAAACCTACTTGGTTTTGATTTTCCAAAATGGATATTTATTTTTAAAAGGTTTAAAAACAAATAAAAGACATTTATTCACAAAAATACTAATTATATTAAATAAATAATATAAATCTAATTTTTTGGGGGAATAAAATATTTCAACATTTTTGTGATTTTTTTCAAAAAGAACCAATAAAAAATAATTAAAATTGAAGGAGTTATTAATTTTCCAATTAATTAATAAAACATGAAAATATTGGAAAAATAACAAAAATGTGAGAAAACACAAAATGGTCTGGGTGGGGTTTGAACCCACGACCTCAAGGTTATAGGGCGCGCGCCTTACTGCTGGGGTGGTGATACATCCGTTGATTGAAACAAATCAACAAATACACAAGGCTTGTCTTGTGTCCTAGGCTTGGCCAAGGCAAGGCAAGGCAAGTTTTGGCTTAGAATCGTGAAGGCCATAACTTTCTCATTTCTCCATAGATTGAGACAAAATTTAGGTCTATCCTGCCTAGAATTTCACAAGGAATCCAATGGTGGTGGTAGTTTTTCAAGATCATGTCCCCATTTTAAAACCCGATAGTTGTTTTGAAATAGGCCTCCAATTGCATTTTCTGTGCTATCTCATGATACAGGCAAGAATTACATGGAAATTTGGTGCAAACACAACACATATAACATGTACAAGATGTGTATGATCAGTGGACCTCAAAGCAATGCATATTTTGGAAAGTTCAAGTCATAATGCTTACCTTTTTTTGAGCTTTTGGAGTTTTTTGTGCAATCTGCCAAGTTTCTTGTTCCAAAAATGGTTTGATGCTTTGGACACTCTCAAATGATCTTTTATAAGCTTTTAGGATAGTTGGAATCAGCTGGAAACCTCAGGGATGAGTTTGAGCTCTTTCTTGCAAAAGGGGCAAAAGTGGCCAAAATAACAACTCCCTCAAATGGTGTTCCAGATGGGGGGAACCATTTGGGACAGTTCAAGGATGATATTTGGAGTATGTTTGAGGTTTTATCTGGTTTGGAAAGTGACTGATTCAAGACATGGCTTGAAAAATGCACAAAAAGGCCTATTTTGAGGTTTTGAGAGGTGACTTTGAGATTTAAGGATTACAGGTCACTTGTGTGAGTTTGGACAACTAAGATATGACATATTGGATGTGTTTGGATCATAAGCTGTGGTGGAATTGCTCTCTAACTCAAAAACTCAGAGTTACCTTGCTAAAGAAGGTATTTTTGCCTAGAGAAAGAGATTTTGAGGAAAGCATCTGTTTGATGGCTTTGGTGTACTCAAACTGAGCACAAATGAGCTCTATTTATAGTGGAACAAGTTTGTTTTGGGATCAATAGTGAATGGCAACTACAGTAGAGGTTTGGCTAATGTTGATCAATAGGAATCCAAGTTTCCTCTAGCCATTGACTTGAGGTTAGAGCACGGAGATGTGGTTCCCTAGTTGTTGGATCATTCTTGACTGAATTCAGTTGCAAATGTGTCAGTCCATGCCACCTTGGTGCATCCATTAAATGCTCCAATCCAAAATTGGAGTCTTGTCCCTCTTTTAGGGATTTCTAGGTTTGGCATGCTACTTCTTGTTCCCAAGACTTTAGAGGCTTGGATCAGTGTTTGTTCCCTTTAGATTTTATCCTCAGATGTGTCCAAAGTGATGACAAGGCTTGGAATTATCTGATTTTTCCAAATCGAGCAAAAGTGCAAAATTCTGCCTAGCCTTAGCAGTTTTCAGCAAGGCATATTGCCATTGTCATATCTCATGGCTCAAGTGGAATTTGATGGAGTTCTTGGCCATTTTGGAAAGCCCTCATATGATACAATAACTTTTTGATCATAATTGGTTTTGATAATTTATGGATCCAAGTGAAAAATGCCCCTAGATTTGGAAAAAAGTGAAGGCAGATTCTGACTTAGTGAAAATTTCACTAAGTGTTGGAAAAAAGTGACATTTTCACTTTTCTTGATTTTGATCATTCCATAACTCCAAATCCATAATGAATTGGAATGAGGCGTAGTTGAAGCTTTTGTAGAGGGTAATGAGAGCTACAAATCCAGCTTTGGATGGGGAAAAATGGCCTTGTGAATGATGATTTTTCTTGATGAATGATGATTCAAATCATACATTAACATCATTTTAGGGTTAAAAAACCATAATTGTGAAAAATCTCAAAAAGTCAAAGTTTGACTTTTGTGCACAGTTGACTTTTTGTCAGATGAACTCCAAACTGTGCGATCCTCTATGAAATCAAGTCCTTGACCAAAATCAAACTTGATGGATATGTTCCATAGGTTTTATAGGGTGTATTGAATCATGTCCCAAGTTTTGGGAGCATGTCCTGGTCAAAAGTCAAAGATACAGTTGACTTTTCTCGCGAAACCCTAACTGTGGTTCAGATGAACTTGCAACTTGTTGCTCAAGCTTCTTGGATCAATCCATTGTTACAAATGGATCAATGTGATGTATTTGAGACCCTCAGATCCCCTCTTGAGGTCTTGGCTCATGTTTTGTCCCAAAAGTCAACTTAGGGGTGAATTAGGTCAAGAAACCCTAATTCCTGTTTTTTTGGTGAATGCATCCCCTGAGGCAAAATTGACTTGATGATTGGGTTCATGAGATCCCTTGGAGCATCATAGGTTATGCTTTGAAGCATTGGCTCATGCCCAGAAGAAAATTTCCATCTGGAGGCCCTGGTCGACCAAAACCCTAATTAGGTGACACTGTTGATCTTAAGGCTTAATCCACTTGGAATGCTGCAGCCTTGTGCTTGATTCTTGAAGTGGGAGTCCTCTTGATCCTTTGTGGATGTTTGAGAGGCTAGACAAGTTGAAGATCATGTCATTTCTTGATTGATCCTTTGTCTAAGAGCTCAGAGAGGGCTTGAAACCCTAAGTTTGATTGTAACGGATGCTCACCCATCTTTGGGGAGACTAATGGTTCATCCATGTTGTGATGATGATTTTCACAATGATGGGAAATCTTAGTGGTCAAAATTTGGGGTATGACAGATGCCCCTATTTAATCTTCTTGGACCCGAAGGTGTGAATGGTGAAGGTATTCGGGCATTCGGGGTGCAAGAGGATTAAATATCGGAATACCCGAAATTTTGATGGTGGTTAGGAATGGTAGTTCATGCATCCTTCTTCTTCTGCTAAGCAATGATGCTTAGAAAAGGTAAACTTCCCCTCGATCCTGGTTTCCTACAAAGGAATTGGTCTCAGTTTCTGATTTAAACTTCCCCTTGATCCTAGTTTCCCACCAAGGAACTCGCTCAATTTTTGAAATAAACTTCCCCTCGATCTTGGTTTCCTACCAAGGAACTGGTCTTAGTTTCTGAATTAAACTTCCCCTCGATCCTGGTTTCCTACCAAGGAACTGGTCTTAGTTTCCGAATTAAACTTCCCCTCGATCCTGGTTTCCTACCAAGGAACTGGTCTCAGTTTCTTTTGTCAATAAACTTTCTTGACAAGGGGCGCTATGTGTAGCGATTTTCCTCAAACTTCTCGCCGAATTTTCCCGGGGAGATGCCATTTGATGGAAAAAATTCTGATTGTAGAGAGGCATAAACTTCTCTGTTTGAGACGCCGTTTGTCGACTCTACTGGGGAAAACGAGTCTTCTTGAGAGGCTGCTTTCACTTGGGGTTACCACGTCATACTTTTCTCAGGATCTTCTAGGAGAAATACCATATGATGTGATCCAATTTTGAGGTGCTTATGACCTTTTCGTTAGTGAATGTTTCAGAGAAAAACTGTTGTACTGCCGAATCTCTGATTAAGAGGCTTTCTCTGGGGATTTTCCTTAATCCGGGAAAGCGAAGACTTCATCTTCAATGGCAAAGATAATGCTGGCTGAGGGTTCTCTGGTTTTTCAGAGGTTCAAGTTATCAAGGTGATCAAGGCCGACTTCATCCCAGAAATAAACTGGAGGAGAGAGGTAGTGCAGACGCAACATTTCCTGACGAGGAAAGAACTAACAACTCGATTGAGAGGACTATTATCACTAGGGGATAAGACCAACCAGAGTGATAGTGATGCAACATGAATATGAACGCAAAGTAGTAATGCATGATGTATGTGTGTATATGCTGACAAAACTGACACGACATACAAACTAATAGATGAACACGACCGGATACTCAGCCACAGTGGGAGACAAAAAGTATCACTGGTCCAGAAGTAGCAATTCTACCTTGCTTAGGAGAAGTAGTCCTCGTGGGGAGCTACGTTGGTCGGGCTTAGGAGATAAGAACTCTGCCGAGGGTGCCGGATGGAATATTCACATCTGACACAGTTGATCCTTCGTTCAGGCGTACTGGTTTAGAAGGAATACTTTGATTCTGTACTTTAAAGCTCGCCTACTTCTGGAGAAGCGATCGATGTTCTTTCGATGTTCAACCGTCAAAAGAAATTTCCATCTTTATTAAAAGCAGAAAAATTTTACAAGTAAACTCATTTTTGTTTCGTTTCAAGAATCAATATTCATGCTAAAATGTCGTTCCGTAAAGCTAAAACAAATGAGAATTGCAAACAAAAGCACAAGGGCTCAAATTTTATTCATAGGATGGAAATTAACCAAACGCGTGATTCCATAGAGTATTTACAAAGTTAGAAAATGGTAATTTACAGGGAAAAGGGCTACATCGAAACATAACGACTACTATCCTTCTACCAACTTTGAATTCTGGGCATCCTGAGCTTCTGTCGAAGATGACCTTGACTGGCGTTTTCCTGACCGATGATGTAACTGCTGCCGAGGGACTTGCCCCTTTGTCAAACATAGTTACTTTCCATTATCCCTAATTTTTGCCTGGATTGTACTGTGGTGTTTCCAATCCACCGGGATGATTTTTGATCGTGTCTCTAATTTTTGCCTGGACCGCCCTTTCGGGTTTTTAATCCACCGAGACATTTTTTTTAGGCGAAATATTTCTCGACTACGTCAACATTTGTGGGGTAGGCAAATTCCTCTCCGTCCATGGTTGCAAGTCTCAAGGCGCCGCCTGAGAAGGCTTTCTTGACCACATAGGGGCCGACATAATTCGGAGTCCACTTGCCCCGAGAATCAGTGAGAAATGATTGTATCTTCTTGAGCACGAGGTCTCATTTCCTGAAGACGCGAGGTCGGACCTTTTTGTCGAACGCCTTCTTCATTCTTTGCTGATACAACTGACCATGGCATAATGCCGTTATTCGCCTTTCTTCGATCAGATTCAGTTCGTCGTGTTGACTTTGACACCATTCAGCTTCTGTTAACTTAGCTTCCATCAATACCCGGATTGATGGGATCTCTACTTCTATGGGGAGTACTGCCTCCATGCCGTATACTAGAGAGAAAGGGGTTGCCCTTGTTGAAGTGCAGATAGATGTGCGATAACCGTGAAGAGCAAAGGGTAGCATCTCGTGCCAATCTTTATATGTTACAACCATCTTTTGAACGATTTTCTTGATGTTCTTGTTAGCCACTTCAACCGCGTCGTTCATCTTGGGTCGGTAAGGAGATGAGTTATGGTGTTCGATTTTGAACTCTGGGCACAACTCTTTCATCATCTTATTGTACAAGTTAGATCCATTATCTGTAATGATCTGGCTCGGAACACCATAACGACAAATGATATTGTTTTTGATAAATCGGACTACCACTTGTCGGGTTACATTGGCGTATGATGCTGCTTCGACCCACTTGGTGAAGTAATCAATGGCTACCAGGATGAACCGATGTCCGTTCTAAGCCTTGGGTTCAATCACACCGATCATGTCGATTCCCCATATGGAAAAAGGCCATGGGGAAGAGAGAACTTTGAGATGTGTAGGCGGTACATGGATTTTGTCTGAGTATATCTGACCCTTGTGACATCTCATCATGTACTTGTAGCAGTCAGATTCCATTGTCAACCAATAGTACCCTGCTCTTAGAATTTTTCTCGCCATTGTATGTCCGTTGGCATGAGTGCCAAAGGATCCTTCGTGAATTTCTTTTATCAGCATGTCTGCTTCTGGTCTGTCTACACATCGGAGCAAGACCATGTTAAAGTTCCTCTTATAGAGTGTATCACCGCTCAAGAAGAAACTGCCAGATAGCCTTCTGAGGGTCTTTCTGTCTTTCCTGGATGCCCCAGGTGGGTACTCTTGTTTTTGAAGGAAGCATTTGATATCGTGATACCAGGGTTTGTTGTCTATGACTGCTTCGATTGTGAAGATGTAAGCGGGTCGTTCAAGGCGCATTATGTCGATCTTAGGTAAGTCATTCCATTGACCTACACTAATCATGGAAGAGAGAGTGGCTAATGCATCAACCATGTGATTCTCCTCACGAGGGATATGATGAAACTCGACTCTGTTGAATAATGGTAACAACCTTCTCGCATAGTCTTTGTAAGGAATTAGTCCGAATTGGTATGTGTTCCAATCTCATTTGATTTGATTGATGACCAAAGCTGAGTGCCATATACATCCAAACTCTTGATCCTTAAGTCGATCGCTTCTTCGAGACCCATGATACAAGCTTCGTATTCGGCCTCATTTTTTGTACACTTGAATGTAAGTCTGGCGGTGAAAGGAATGTGGGTACCCTGAGGTGTTATGATGATTGCCCCAATTCCGTTTCCGTAATGATTGACAGCTCCGTCAAAGATAAGTCCCCATTGGGAATCTGGTTCTGGCCCTTCACTAGGTAGCGGTTCATCGCAATCTTTCATTTTAAAATACATAACATCTTCGTCTGGGAAGTCAAATCTGTCTGATTCCTGATCGTCAATCGGTTGATGAGCCAAATGATTGGCTAAAACACTTCCCTTAACGGCTTTTTGAGCATGGTACTCGATGTCGTATTCTGATAACATCTGCCAACGGGCTATCCTTCCCATGAGAGCAGGTTTTTCAAAGACATACTTGATTGGACCCATTTCTGATATTAACCAAGTAGTGTGACAAATCATGTACTGGCGAAGACGTTTTGCTGCCCAAGCCAGAGCGCATCAAGTTTTCTCAAGCATAGTGTACCGAGTCTCGCAGTCGGTGAATTTCTTGCTCAAATAGTAGATGGCAGACTCTTTCCGTTTGGTTTCGTCTTGTTGGCCAAGTACACAACCCATGGAGTCTTCCAAGACTATTAAGTAGATGATTAGTGGTCTTCCTTCCACTGGAGGTGATAGAATCGGCGGGTTCGACAGGTATTCCTTGATACTGTCGAAGGCGGTTTGGCAGTCTTCTGTCCAAACGCAATCCTGATTCTTTTTTAGTAATTTGAAAATCGGCGCACATGTCGCGGTCATAAGGAATATGAATATGGAAATATAGTTCAAATGTCCCAGGAATCCCCTGACTTGTTTTTCAGTCTTTGGATAAGGCATTTCTTGAATGGCCTTGACCTTGTCAGGATCAACCTCAATTCCTTTCTGGCTGACAATGAATCCTAAGAGTTTCCCTGAACGGACACCGAACGTGCACTTGCTGGGATTTAAGCGGAGTTTTCACTTTCTCAGACGCTCGAATAGTTTTGATAGGTGGGTCACATGCTCCTCCTATGTTTTAGATTTTGCAATCATATCATCGACATATACTTCGATTTCTTTATGTATCATGTCATGAAACAGAGTAGTCATGGCCCTCTGATAGGTTGCCCTGGCGTTCTTCAAATCGAACGACATTACCTTGTAACAAAAGGTACCCCATGGGGTAATGAAGGAGGTCTTCTCCATGTCTTTCGGCGCCATTTTGACCTGATTATAGCCCGAGAATCCATCCATGAAGAAGAAGACTTTGAACTTTGCTGTACTGTCTACCAGCATGTCAATGTGTGGTAAGGGAAAGTCGTCCTTTGGAATAGCCTTGTTTAGATCTCTGTAATCCACACACATTCTGACCTTTCCATCCTTTTTCGGAACTGGTACGATGTTGGCTAACCATTGAGGATACTCTGATGTAGCGAGGAAACCCGCGTCAATCCGTTTCTGTACCTCCTCTTTGATTTTGACAGCCATGTCTGGATGAGTCCGTCTCAACCTTTGTTTTACTGGCGGACATTCTGATCTTAACGGTAGATGGTGTTCCACGATGCTGGTATCCAACCCTAGCATATCCTGATAGGACCAAGCGAATACATCGGGAAACTCTTTGAGAAGTTTCGTCAGACTTTCTTTGACAGTTGGACTGAGCAGTGCCCCAATCTTGACTTCTTTTCTCTCTTTTTCTAAACCCATGTTGATCATTTCCAACGGCTCTTTGTGAGGTTCAATGGACCTTTCCTCTTGTCTGAGTAATCGGGAGATCTCCTCTGGAATTTCTTTGTCAACTTCTTCTTCAGCCCCAAATACCGGGAACTCAAAGTTGGGAGAAGGAATTGGATCGTATGTTTCAACGGGGTTTAAAACAAGCAATCTGCATGACATGATGATTTGTGTTTAGAAGAGATAGATAGAATGCAAGAGTGTGTGCAGTGTATTTCTTTTACTGCTTGTTTTTATTATTGAGTTGTTTTTTAGGATTACCATTTTCTGAAAAATGAAAAGAGAAAATAGCAATTAATGCAGAAATTACAGAACGACGTTATTTTATTACTGAACAAGTCGATTCTTGAAACTACAGCCCTATAAAACAAAACTCTATCTCTTTGGGCGAAGCGAAGAGGGAAATTTACATAAAACGAGCCCTATCAAAACATCCGTTTCACCTGGGCAGGGTGAAAGGTTAAAGACGGCAATTACTTTGACTTATGAACAATCTTCGGAACATCGACAACAACTCATTGGCGGCGAACTCCTCGGTGAATCACAAAGTCTGGTACTTTCCTTGATTTGTCTTCAAAAATAAAGCTGATTTCTGGCGGAGCAGGATCATTGGAATCTGTCTCCCAGGCAGAGTTGTCGTTGGAGGATTCCTCTGTTGTATTTTGTATAGTATTTATGCTCTCAGGTATAACTCCCCATCCAGTTGGCTGGATGTCTTCGAACCTAATACGAGAGCTTTCAGGAGAGGTGTACTTGACCAAGTATTCGAACCTGCCACTCGGTTGTCCTAAGGTGTCCCACACTTCTGTGGAACTGGTGGAATCATCCCTCTCGATGACGTTGACCTCGGGAAAAGAATAGTTGATGAATTCTAGTCCAGCAAGCTTTGCCAATTCATCATCATACTGGATAAGTTCGGAACGACTTGAGTGTTGATCCCATGACATGGCGGGGACACAGGTATTCTGTTCAATGATGCTCAGCTGATTTTCATTGTTCGGTTGATTTTCATGCCCCAAGTCTCCGGGATACGGCTGCCAGATAGGCAAGCCATCCATTAGGCCATAATAGTCGTGGTCAAACTTGTATTTCATCGGAGTGTCTTCCTCTAACGAATTTGGCAGAGCACGACATCCTTCAGGATCACAATCTTCGTATATCATTTCGACATCTGACCTCGGTATAAATCTCAGACTCTGTGCGGGATAGCAAAAGGGAGTTTGCGTTTCGCCCTGAGACGTATAACCGTCCTCGTTGAGATAGGACTTTCATTCTTCCTCCGTATTGGAGGAATCGTCTTTATTGATGGTATGCACGTCTTGAGTCACTGGTTGAAGGAAGCCTCCAATGTGGAAGAAGTTCTGAATGGGATGAAAACTTTTATCATTCCCAGCCGTCTGAGTACAGGTTGCAGAAAAACCAAGACCCTTCTTTGTTTTGTTATCAGTGGGAATGACAAGGTGTCCCCATCCTTTTGCATTGTTATTTTCGATCACTTTGAGAGCATCTCTGTATGAGGAAATCGAGGTTCTTTTCTCTGATTGATTCTCATTGCTCACCGAAAGTGCTTGGAACTGAGTTCCAACAACCTCCTCGGGTTCTACACAAGTAGATAATGACAAGTTGCTCACGAGCAAGGCTTGTTCTCCACAAACCGTGACAAGTTGGCCGTTCTGGACGAACTTTAGCTTTTGGTGGAGGGTTGAAGTGACCGCCCTAGCCTGATGTATCCAAGGTCTTCTTAATAAACAACTGTATGTTGCCCGGATGTCCAAGACCTGGAAAGTTACTTGGAAAGTGTGAGGACCAATAGTTATGGGAAGGTCGACTTCATCGATAACCGTTTTTCTAGATCCGTCAAATGTTTTAACGATGACCTTGTTGGTTCTCATCAGAGATCCTTTGAATGATAGTCGCCTTAAAGTGGACTTCGGCATAACATTCAGGGCTGACCCTGTGTCTACCAGTACGCTGGCTAGAGCATCGTCCTGGCAGTTAACTGTAATGTTAAGCGCCATGTTATGACGGCGACCTTCTTCAGGTAATTCCTCATCACTAAATCCCAAGTTATTGCAGGAAGTGATGTTAGAGACAATGCTATCGAACTGTCTGATTGTTACATCCTGTTCTACAAAGGCTTGCTCCAAGACTTTCTGCAGAGCCTCCCTGTGCGCTTCTGAACTAGGTAACAGTGATAATACAGAGATCTTTGAAGGAGTTTGTAACAGCTGATAAACAATGTTTTATTCACTCCTTTGGATGAGCTTTAGCATCTCATCATCGTTTTTTGAAGGTTCGGGATTACTGGATTGACCGACTGGTGGATTGGGAACTTCTGTCTGAGGTTCCTTTTCTTTACTGAGTTCTCCAACTCCTCTGTTGAAGATTCTACCACTCCGTGTTACTCGACTGATATCTGCAATATTCACGACGGAGGGTAACAGAATTTCCTTTCCATTCTCAATTGTTGTTGCACCGTATTTATAAGGGATAGCCTTAGTTGATTCATACGGTAGCGGTCCCAGTAGATAGATGACTATGGGAGCCTTCTGATTTTTCTGACCATCGTAAGTAATTTCGATCCGTTCCCGGTTGGGAACTCTCGATTCGTCAAGTAGAGGGATAATGGTAAAAATATCCCTAGTCCTCTAATGATCAGAGATTACGACAACGTCCTCGATTTGATCAACGAAGTAGTTGACTGATCCAGAACTTGACCATGGTTGAATCTCTTTGCGGTCCAACTGACTTTGAAGGGCTGCTCGCACGAGGTAGCATCCTTGATTATCCACTGAGCAAACTCCAGACCGCTCATAGTTGTGAAGTGGCACCTGGCCACGTCCGCTTTGAATATAGTGTAACCTTACTAGAACTGTTTCCATCGACTGAACATCTTGACTTTGATATCTAGTAGGATTCCCGTTAGTGATACTAATTTGCTGGGTGTCTTCATCCATATAGATTGGAAGCCACCAGTGGTTCAACAAGTGCTGAAGTGTTTCCCGGACAAGGGCACAACCCTGATCGTCTTCGCAACCCGCTTTACAGCCCTGATAATCATGTGATAACAGGAACCCTAGCCGGACCTGTTTAGCATGTAACTGCACCAGGCTGGTATTCATCAAGCGAATATCGAAGATTTGAATCATGTTGATTCGATAATGATTCCTATCATGGTAGTCTTGAATCCATCCAAGATCCATCTGACGCTGGAGGGCCTCTTGTACAAAAGAGCATCCCTGTTTGTTTACTGAGCAAGTCAGATAGGAATTGTACTCATGCCGCGGCAGATTATGATACTGGCTTTGCCTTGAGTGCATTGCCACCAAGCTGACATTCATCGCACGGATGTCGTGGTTTTGTATGATGTTGGAATTCGTATAAACCATGTTAACTCCACGAACTCGGTGCTCTTGGATCCATCCGAGATCCACCTGTTCCTGTAGAGCTGCTTGCACCACAGAACATCCTTGATTGTTTTTAGAGCAGATATCACACTGGTGATAATTATGAGATGGCACATGGCCATATCCACTCTGTCTACAATGCATCTTGACCAAGTTGGCCCTTAACAAGAGTACATCGTGAATTTGATAGGTGTTGTTAGACTCTCCCTCTATCAAATTGACTGTAGCCTTCTCGTGTTGAGGCAGCGGGTTTGTGAGAACATTCGGATTCGTATCTTTGAAAGATAAGACCCCGCTCCTAACAAGCTTTTGCACGTCATATTTGAAACTGAGACAGTTCTCTATGTTATGCCCTGGTCCTCCTTGATGGTAAGGGCAAGTCTGATCCACCTTAAACCAAAAAGGCGGATTTTCTGGTATTGTAAGAGGAGACTTAGTCTGGACATGCCCCTTGGCAAGTAGCAATGGAAATAGTTCTGCGTACGATATGGGTATAGGATCAAATCCTGGTGGCCGTGTTGTATGGTTGTTGTTGTACAGAGGGCGAGCCTGGTGAAGAGGTTGTTGTGTCCTTTGCTGATATTGCTGTTGAATCGGTTGGCTCTGCGCAACCTGAGGTTGATACGTAGGAACAGGCGCAGGGTTGATAGCAGGAGTTACAACTGCTACTGGTTGATATCGTCGCCTTTGCTTTCCGAGAAAGATATTCCCAATATCCTACTCTTTTTTCTTAGGGAGAGAACTACCGTATCGTTTTGTACTACCCGATGATCCAGCGTCTTTAACTAAATGTCCTTCTCGGATGGCCTCCTCAAGACGAACTCCCATGCCCACCATCTCGGTGAAGTCACTGGGCGCACTGGCGACCATTCTGTCATAGTAAAATAAGCTTAAGGTCTGTAAAAAGATCTTTGTCATCTCTTTTTCCTCAAGAGGTGGACAAATCTGAGCGGAAATTTCACGCCATCTCTAAGCGTACTCCTTAAAGGTTTCCTTGTCCTTTTACGACATTGATCTGAGTTGATCTCTGTCTGGTGCCATGTCCAAATTGTATTTATACTGTTGAACGAAGGCAGTGCCAAGATCTCTAAAAGTGCTAATTGTAGTGCGGTTTAAACCCATGTACCATTTTAATGCGGCACCAGTTAAACTATCCTGAAAGTAGTGAATCAGTAGATCCTGGTTCTCTGTCTGAGCTGACATTCGCCGAGCGTACATCACCAAAGGGCTTTGAGGGCAAGAGTTACCCTTGTACTTTTCAAAATCGGGTACTTGGAATTTGTGCGGGACTTTCACATTGGGGACCAAGCAAAGGTCTGCGGTGTCCTTTCCAAATAAATCCTGACCGCGAAGGGCTTGCAGTTCTTTTTGCATTTCCAGGAACTGCTCCTGGAATTCATCCATTCTATCAAACATACTTTCCTTTCTACCAGAAGGTATATGTGGACTTTGTCCTTCCGGGACAGTGTGCACCACAGGGGGTGGTACCGTTACTACGGCAGTGAATCTTGGCGCTTCCCGAAGTTTGTAACCTTCAGGAGTCCTTATTATGCCTCTGGCATCCTCTCTTTCCCGAAGTTTGTAACCTTCAGGCCCAGCGGCTTCTGCTATGATTCCCTGATCTTCAGTGATCGGCGGAACATATCCTTCTGGGATATAGTTAACAGGCATGCCCCAGGGACGATCTTTCGGCATTTGATACCTAGGATCATACTTCTCCACTATGGGCGTTGAGGTGATCTCTGAGATCACAGTTCTTTGTAGCTGAGCTTTTGCCATGGCTTGCATGTCGTTACGAAGCTTTCTCATATCCTCTCTCAGAGCGTCGATCTCTTCTTTCAACTCTCTGTTTTCTTCCTTGAGATCATCCATCTTTTTCTGACGATTGGCCCGAGTATTGTACGAATGAGACAGTTTGACTATAGAACCGAGACATAAACGTGAGATTTGTAGGTAAGAAGAATACGTGACGTGAGAATGATGAATGCAATGATTATATTAATTGTTTTTTTTTGTTTAATCAAAATGAACTTCAACAATTAGATTGCAAATATCAAACAGTGGGGACACCCCCGTTTTATTGAATTCAAAGGATTGCGGAAATGAAAATACAGTAAATTACAAGGTACGGAAACAGAAATCTAAGCTAATGGGTCCCGAGTCCTCTCTGAGGAGAACTTGGGTGCTGATTCTGGTATTTTCCTTTTCTTGGACCGGGGCTCTTGGGCCGTTGTCGCGTTGTCATTCCTTTGCCAAGTGAAAGGAGCGAGCAAATTCCTTTGGTCATCCTGATTTTCTACAGCATGTTGCTCCAAAATCTCAATTAGAGCATCCTTATCTTTCAGCAGTTGCTGTATTTTGGTACACTCCACATTGAGAATGCGGTACTTGTTCTTCCAAGACCTCCTTTCCTATTGAACTTTGTTGAGAGTAACCTAAAGTTTTTCCGTTTCAGTCATGAAGTACATGACAGGTTCCCTTGGCGGAAGAACTCCGTGAAGAGGATAAGGCATCTTTAGCTTGAGAGCTCTAGTTCGTACCCAGTGGAGATAAGGCTCCACCGAGACACAGTCTGGTTTTCCTAGAGACTCCCGTCCTTTCTTATGAACATGTTTCCAAGCGTGCACTATTTCCATCTTTAGTACCCTATCATTTTCTCCTTCCTTGAAGAAAAGACCTTCCAGATGAGCATTACGCGGGACATGCCTCATCGGGTATCCAAATTGACGACGAACTAAAACTGGATGATAATTGATTGCTCCTTTAATTCCTATGAGGGGTGCGTTGGGGAAGTTTCCACAACAGTCAATGATCCTGATCCCGTCATAAATCCTATTGTACCAATATATGTCAGAGTTGGTAAGAGACATGATTTTCTGCGACCAACGTAAGGCATTCTTATGATCCCAAAAAGCGGCAGACTTAGGCAAATGGGAGATAAACCATTTATATCGCGGGGGTACACAGCATGTTATCATTCCTCCGCTGTATAAATTCCTTAAGTGTACAGAATGATACGCATCTGCGAGCAAGGTTGGTACGGCGTTTCCAATGAGAAAAACCTTAATGGCGTTGATATCTACAAAGTTATCGATGTTGGGAAACAAAAATAACACATAGGTGAGCAAAACAAAGATGCTCTCGAAAGCGGCCACGTTCCCTATATTAGCAAAGTACAGAGCCTTCTTTACCAGAAACTTGGCTGGTAAACCTGGGATTCCTCCATTGGTGGTCAGGTGAGTCTTGATTTCTGACTCATCTAAATAGATTGCTCTTGCAATGATTTGATCCTTTGGAATTTCTTCCAGTCCAGAAAAGGGAGCTTGATCAGTAATGGGTAGATCAATCAGATGAGAATACTCCTCCAGCGTTGGTGCGAGCTGGTAATCCGGGAATGTGAAATAGTGATAGACCGGATCGTAAAACTGAATGAGTGCCTCCAGGATTCCTTCAATTACATGGACCCTTAACAGAGGTAGCAGACCTCCGTACTTGGCTCTGAATGCGTCAGGGTTAGTGATCATCCTTACTAATCCTCTCAAATCCTCTAGTTTTGGAACCTTGAAGGTATACTAGTGAGTTTTTCTTCTACCAGAATCCATTAGCGCAATCCTTTTCTCTCTGACATTTGCAATCATTGTCTTAGTTTAATTTGAAAAAGAGAGACTAGAAGAGAAAATTGTTTGCTTAATGTTTTTTTTAAATAAATGTATGAATGCAGCACACAAAAACATAGGAAAAACATGGGGTCAAAGGGTTGGTGTCATGAAGTCAAGGCTCTACCTATCCCAAAGGTTTATACTAGCGATTTTTGTACCTGTCTCTCAAAATCATTGATTCTTGTCGAGATAACATCAGCGGGCCGGGAACCGTGCTAGGTAATGTATTTCGAAGAATCTCAGAAGAGGGTAGTATCGCGTGACAACTATTTCTGATAGCTTCCGCACTACCGAAAGAGGTTTTTCCTAGGTGTATACTCAATATTTCCACATGCGGCATTACACGCATTCCCATTAGCAGAAAAATAAACACAGATATCAATTAGGAAAAGCAGTATATATATTTGTCTTAATGTCCTAGACTTTTTAAGAGCTACGAATCCTATGATCCTAACAGAAAATGGCTCCCCGGCAGAGTCGCCATTCTGTGGTACCTTCCGAACTTAAAGGTTTTTGACCTAAGATCCTAGTGAGGGCCGATCCTAGAAATAATGACATTCCCCGAGGGAACCGTCATTCGGTGATACCTTGTGAACCCAAGGACTCGTCCTAAGAGAAAGTTTCAACCAGAGAAATAAGAGAGACAAGATTCCTTTGTTGGCCCCACGGTGGGCGCCATTTTTCTGTAGCGAGCGATTTTGGACGTGGTTCTTAAGCACTGTCGCTCTGGGGCACTACAGGTCGATTCATTTTTTATCCTATTGAAACTGATGAAGGAAGGGAAATAGATGTCTCCAACTTGCTTGCAAACTGAGGTTAAACAGTCAAAACTGTTGGTTTACAGATGCAGTTTTAGTTCGTGGGCCTCTCTCTGCTTATTTTGTTCAGAACGAAATACCGAGACTGTTCATAGGGAATTTGTTGGGATCCTGCGCCAGATTGGATGGAGGTAGGGGACTCTTGGTTTTTTTTATTAGTGTGCTCGCTAAGATTCTTTTGCAATCTTATGCCTACGTATTCCCGGGATAGGGAAATCAAAGCGATCATAGTTCCTGCTATTCTATGGGAGGAAATGGTGTTTTGGTGTCTTGTTCAAAGCCCAAGACATGAAGCTAAAGGTGGTTTATATCTTGTTCAAAGCCCAAGATGTGAAGCTGAATGGTCTATTTGTATCTTGTTCAAAGGCCAAGATGTGAAGCTAAAGGGGTTTGACTTTAGAGAGAATTTGTCATCTCTAAAGGGGGTTGTTTGTCACAATTATTGCGTGATTGGTTATAAAGGAGAATTACTTTAACTGGGATATGTGAATCCAGCAATGCCATAATTTCCATTATGGGAGTTTTTTAACCTGAAGGAGAAGACTTTAACTCAGTTTAGAGCAATGCCATCTTTCCTTAGGAATTTCTCATGCTAAAAGAAGGACAGTGGCGTGGATGTAAATAATCCAGAGGCTCGCCGCTTACAACAATTAGATGGGTGGAAAAGGAGTTGTTGATGTTTGTATACTGTGAATGAGGCACAGATTTTGATGCTAAAAGGTTGATTGAATCAAACGGGGATTTCTTTATACAAAGCCTAAGAGGAGGCTATTGACCCAACAAGAGGATGCTTTTGTGTCTCGTATGATGCCCGAGATAGAGGCTAAAAGGGTATACTCAACAAGAGAGTGTTTTGTATCTCGTACAAAGCCCGAGATGAAGGCTAAAAATGTTTGACTCAACAAGAGAGTCTTTTATACTCAACAAGAGAGCGATTTTGTATCTCGTACAAAGCCCGAGATGAAGGCTAAAAAATGTTTCACTCAACTAGAGAGTCTTTTATACTCAACAAGAGAATAGTTTGTATGTCGTACGAAGCCCGAGATGGAGGCTAAAGGTTAACTCTACTGGGGATAATTGTTGTACAAAGCCCAAGAGGAGGCTATGGTTACTGTTTTAGATGAGTGACAGGTCCAGTATGTTGGTTAAAAGAGAAAATCAGTTCTTATATGGGTGATGTTGTACTCATGGATTTGATCTGAGGACCGGGATTATTTCTTGTTCTTTAAGGAAACGGGGAATCCGAAGGGTATTGAGACTGCCCAAGTCTACGGGTGCTTTTTCCTATTTTTGAAAGGAAATTGAGAATGTATTCGTGACTCAAGGAGGTTAGACTGTCCAAGTCTAGAGTTTTATCTTTTGTACTATGCTTAAGAGAGATCAAGAGACAGTATGTTCGCCATAGTAAGATCTAGACTCTTTGAAAGATTGTTCTATTAAGATGACTAATTTCTGTTCCTATACCTTTAAGAGGTCATCGAGACAATTTGTACGAAGCCCAATAGGAGGTGAGAAAAACTTTTAAGAAGCCGAAGGGACAATTTGTACGAAGCCCAAGAGGAGGCTATCTTCCCGGAGGAATAATCATTATACAAAGCCTAAGAAGAGGTGGTGAAAACTTCTAAGAAGCCGACGGGTCCTTGTACAACGCCCAAGAGGAGGCGGGGATGCTTTTAGGAAGCCTGTGGGTCCATGCACTAAGCCCAAGAGGAGGCTGATGAACAGTTCTAGAAGGGGTTTCACTTTGAACATTGGCCTTCTGTATATGAACTGTTCAAGGGGGAGATTTCTTAGATCTAGTTATCTAAAATTGTTGTAAAAGAAAATTCTCATGGTTTAGGTTATGTTTGAAATATCCGGGAGAACGTCGGATGTAAGGAGACGAGGTTTTGTCTAGTTCTAGACGTAGTTGCCGGGGAAACTCTAAATATCTATACTAGTATTATACAGTCGATATGAGTTTATGAAAGAAGACTTACAGTGAAACAGCCCTACAATACAGTTATATACATATGAAAGCAGTAAATGAAAGCGGGTAAACACTTACTCGATTGTAGAGCTTCCATGCTGTTTTATTAGTTGCTCAACAAAGAAATTGAAAATAACAGTATATTACAAAATCAAAGAAGAAAGTGCTTTTGAAAGGAAAATTGGGGCTTACAGCTCAAGGAGAGGCCCATGGTTTTATCAGTGATCGCACTGTCATTTTGTATAGGGACTTATACAAGTGACTGAGGCCCAAGAAAGGTTTTCTGTACAAAGGTATGGGTCTTACACTCTCTCAAGAGGCCCAAAATGATTGAAAGAAAAAGAATGGGGCTTATAACACGAGGGTAGGCCCAGAGTTTACTTTGAAAAAAGAGACGATCGCGCCGAGGTTTTGAAAACACCGTGGGTCTTATACAACGACTGAGGCCCAAAAGTTTTTGCTTTCAAAGACGGATTGGGTCTTACACACTATTAGACGCCCAAAATGGTTTTGAATGGGCCTTATAGCTCGAGGAGATGCCCAGATGGTTTGTTTTAAACGGGCGATGATCGCGTCGAACTTTTGAAATACAACGGGACTTATACAACATTTGAGGCCCAAAATAGATTTGTATTTACAAAGGATTGGGTCTTACACTCTATTAGAGGCCCATGAGTGTTCAGAAAAGTTTGTTAGGGTGAAAATCAATAAAACCCTAATTTCATCATTTTTTAATATAATTATTCAAAGAAAATTAATACAAATGATAAAAATTCCAAATAAGTTTGAATAAACAACTTGTGATTTTGGTTTTAGGTTTGAAAAATGAGGCTTTCATCACAAGATTAATTAAAACCTACTTGGTTTTGATTTTCCAAAATGGATATTTATTTTTAAAAGGTTTAAAAACAAATAAAAGACATTTATTCACAAAAATACTAATTATATTAAATTAATAATATAAATCTAATTTTTTTGGTGAATAAAATATTTCAACATTTTTGTGATTTTTTGCAAAAAGAACCAATCAAAAATAAGTAAAATTGAAGGAGTTATTAATTTTCCAATTAATTAATAAAACATAAAAATATTGGAAAAATAGCAAAAATGTGAGAAAACACAAAATGGTCTGGGTGGGGTTTGAACCCACGACCTCAAGGTTATAGGGCGCGCGCCTTACCACTGGGGTGGTGATACATCAGTTGATTGAAACAAATCAACAAATACACAAGGCTTGCCTTGTTTCCTAGGCCTGGCCAAGGCAAGTTTTGGCTCAGAATCGTGAAGGTCATAACTTTCTCATTTCTCCATGGATTGAGACAAAATTTAGGTCTATCCTGCCTAGAATTTCACAAGAAATCCAATGGTGGTGGTAGTTTTTCAAGATCATGTCCCCATTTTAAAACCCGATAGTGGTTTTGAAATAGGCCTCCAATTGCATTTTATGTGTTATCTAATGATACAGGCAAGAATTGCATGGAAATTTGGTGCAAACAAAACACATATAACATGTACAAGATGTGTATGATCAGTGGACCTCAAAGCAATGCATATTTTGGAAAGTTCAAGTCATGATGCTTACCTCTTTTTGAGCTTTTGGAGTTTTTTGTGCAATCTGCCAAGTTTCTTGTTCCAGAAATGGTTTGATGCTTTGGACAACCTCAAATGATCTTTTAGAAGCTTTTAGGATGGTTTGAATCAGCTGGAAACCTCAGGGATGAGTTTGAGCTCTTTCTTGCAAAAGGGGCAAAAGTGGCCAAAATAGCAACTCCCTCAAATGATGTTCCAGATGGGGGGAACCATTTGGGACAGTTCAAGGATGATATTTGGAGTGTGTTTGAGGTTTTATCTGGTTTGGAAAGTGACTGGTTCAAGACATGGCTTGAAAAATGCACAAAAAGGCCTATTTTGAGGTTTTGAGAGGTGACTTTGAGATTTAAGGATTACAGGTTACTTGTGTGAGTTTGGACAGCTTAGATATGACATATTGGATGTGTTTGGATCATAAGCTGTGGTGGAATTGCTCTCTAACTCAAAAACTCAGAGTTACCTTGCTAAAGAAGGTATTTTTGCCTTGAGAAAGAGATTTTGAGGAAAGCATATGTTTGATGGCTTTGGTGTACTCAAACTGAGCACAAATTAGCTCTATTTATAGTGGAGCAAGTTTGTTTTGGGATCAATAGTGAATGGCAACTACAGCAGAGGTTTGGCCAATGTTGATCAATAGGAATCCAAGTCTCCTCTAGCCATTGACTAGAGTTAGAGCACAGAGATGTGGTTCCCTAGTTGTTGGATCATTCTTGACTGAATTCAGTTGCAAATGTGTTAGTCCATGCCACCTTGGTGCATCCATTAAATGCTCCAATCCAAAATTGGAGTCTTGTCCCTCTTTTAGGGATTTCTAGGTTTGGCATGCTACTTCTTGTTCTAAAGACTTTGGAGGCTTGGATCAGTGTTTGTTCCCTTTAGATTTGATCCTCAGATGTGTCCAAAGTGATGACAAGGCTTGGAATTATCTGATTTTTCCAAATCGAGCAAAAGTGCAAAATTCTGCCTAGCCTTGGCAGTTTTCAGCAAGGCATATTGCCATTGTCATATCTCATGGCTCAAGTGGAATTTTATGGAGTTCTTGGCCATTTTGGAAAGCCCTCATATGATACAATAACTGTTTGATCATAATTGGTTTTGATACTTTTTGGATCCAAGTGAAAAATTCCCCTACATTTGGAAAAAAGTGAAGGCAGATTCTGACTTAGTGAAAATTTCACTAAGTGTTGGAAAAAAGTGACATTTTCACTTTTCTTGATTTTGATCATTCCATAACTCCAAATCCATAAAGAATTGGAATGAGGTGTAGTTGAAGCTTTCGTATAGGGTAATGAGAGCTACAAATCCAACTTTGGATGGTGAAAATGGCCTTGTGGTTTAGGAGTTATGGTCCTCCAAAGTTGGTACCCTAGCCACTTTGTTCCATAACTTAGAAAATTTTCTAAGTTTTTATGGTTACCCCTTATACAAGTTATCCAACTTTTCTTGATTTTTCTTGATGAATGATGATTCATATCACACATTAACATCATTTTAGGGTTAAAAAACCATAATTGTGAAAAATCTCAAAAAGTCAAAGTTTGACTTTTGTGCACAATTGACTTTTTGTCAGATGAACTCCAAACTGTGTGATCCTCTGTGAAATCAAGTCCTTGACCTAAATCAAACTTGATGGACGTGTTCCATAGGTGTTATAGGGTGTATTGAATCATGTCCCAAGGTTTGGGAGCATGTCCTGGTCAAAAGTCAAAGATACAGTTGACTTTTCTCGCGAAACCCTAATTGTGGTTCAGATGAACTTGCAACTTGTTGCTCAAGATTCTTGGATCAATACATTGTTACAAATGGATCAATGTGATGTATTTGAGACCCTAAAATCCCCTCTTGAGGTCTTGGCTCATGTTTTGTCCCAAAAATCAACTTAGGGGTGAATTAGGTCAAGAAACCCTAATTCCTGATTTTTTTAGTGAATGCATCCCCTGAGGCAAAATTGACTTGATGATTGGGTTCATGAGATCCCTTGGAGCATCATAGGTTATGCTTTGAAGCATTGGCTCATTCCCAGAGGAAAATTTCCATCTGGAGGCCCTGGTCGACCAAAACCCTAATTTGGTGACATTGTCGATCTTAAGGCTTAATCCACTTGGAATGCTGCAGCCTTGTGCTTGATTCTTGAAGTGGGAGTCCTCTTGATCCTTTGTGGATGTTTGAGAGGCTATACAAGTTGAAGATCATGTCATTTATTGATTGATCCTTTGTCTAAGAGCTCAGAGAGGGCTTGAAACCCTAAGTTTGATTGTAATGGATGCTCACCCATCTTTGGGGAGACTAATGGTTCATCCATGTTGTGATGATGATTTGCACAATGATGGAAAATCTTAGTGGTCAAAATTTGGGGTATGACACTAACCACTTTTGTTGTGTTAGAATTGTGCTTTCTTGTATGCAGAATCAGGTATCATAAGAACAAGTGAAGTACAAGCAAGCTAAGCAACACCAAAAGGTAAAAATCTGCATTAACCCTCTTCAAACAACAGTCCAAGCCTGCAATTAAAAGATCAAAGTCTGAAGTAAATTTCATGGAATTGTGGCAACATAGACAAGAATCATACCAATATTACCAAGAGTATCCTTACGCAAATAACATAGATCATGTCCAAGATTGGAGACAAGATGCAGAAACATACCAGAATTTCTATCAACAACCGCCGAATCTTCCACAACTGGACAGAATATAAAAATTGAAAGACACCTTGATACAATTTATGCAAATGTCTATGAAGAACCAAAAAAGGACTGAAGCATCACTCAAGAATCTTGAAATGCAAGTTGGTCAAATAGCAAGGAAGTTTGAGGATCAACACCAAGAGACATCCACTACTATCACATAAATCATTTCAAAGGAGCGATGCAAAGAAAGTATAGCTCAAAGCATTAACGCTATTGATGATAGTAGTAATGATGACTTGGAAACAAAAAATGATGTTGTCAAGAGTGAAGCTGAAAAACAAGAGGAAAATCAAGCAAAAATTCAGAAACAAGAGGATAATGAAGCTGGTTTCAAGAGAAATGTTGCAGATAAGATCATTATGCAAGAGCACATATCAACTCACCTGCAAATGGCTCTCATAAAAACACTTACTTCCCTCAATATCAAAAAGGAAAAACTCCATTGGTGCTGTTTGAAAGTAACTAAGACAGTCAAAGGAAAAATGCTGAAACATTATGGTGACATTGCAAGAATCACTATAATAAGACCTCCAAAGTATCCCTAACACATGCGTCGAGCTAATGACGTTAAACAAGTGCTTGTTGGGAGGCAACCCAACGTTGAAATTCATTTTATTTTTTCTTTCAGTTTCAATTTTAATGCTTTCTTTTGAAATGTCAGTTTATTAGTTTTATGTTGTAATCATTTGAAACTTTTTTACTGTAGTTCATACCGTAAACTCACTTGGTACTCCTTTAAACGGTTGGTTTTGGTGTGCTGCAAGTTCTTTTGAAAATTTGTTGTTATGCTTGCTATGTTCCTGTTATCCTCATCAAAAGCATTGAGTGCTTCTTCTAATATTTTTAACAAAGGCCAAGTCAAGTATCTTGAACATTCAACATGGAAGGAGAGTGAGTGGTAATGACAAGAATCAAACGAAAATCAAGCAAGGTACATGTTTACTTGCTTTGTAGAATGTTAGCATGATTTTGGATTTTGTTTTATCTTATAAACTCATATCATGTCTCATTTTACATTGAACACACTTGCTTGAATCATTTAGCAAAAACCAGAAAAGTGAGGTGAACTTTCATTGTTTACAAAAACTGCGAAATCCTTGTGTTTAACTCGGTTGATTCATGTTCAATCTGAAAATTCCATTTGAGCTTTGTAAAGGTTTAAAGATGATCAAGGCAATTGTTTGATTTTGAGAAAAACCACCATAGCCAAAAAGAATCTCATCAAAACCAGTAAGTGAGTGAGCATTTGTACACCCTCTTTGAACCAGAAAAATCAAAGGATTTATCAAATTTTGAAAATACAAAGCCACTAAGAAATCCACTTAGTGATGTTATGATCCACTCCAATTTCTTGTTGTACAACCAAAACCATAATGATTTGAATCATCAATAGCTTCACTCATGAAAAGAAATAAGTTGGGGAGAAAATTGATAATGATACAAAATAGAAAAGAAAAAGAAAGAAATAGGAGATGTGAGAAAGAAATTCAAAAAAAAAACATGGTATCATGGAGAAAAATCAAGATTGAAAAAAAAAACAAAAGAAAAATTAAGATCATAGTGATAAAGAAATAAGTGAAGCAAGTTACAAAAAAGGACAGATTATTAAGAAAATTGGCTTTAGGAGAAAAACCACATCTTTATGAAACCTGGCCACATTACAACCTTCACAAGTCCTATGTGATTTATGCCTTCATTTGCTCAAATTTCTGAATTGTTTTGGATGAAAACATGAATCAACCCAGATTTTGACCAAGTAATCAAATGAGAGTCATCGCACCACATGATTAAAACAAACTTCAAAGTCTTCATCCCTTTTTATGAAAAAGAGTGTTAGGAAAGATTCAAGTGAGTTGTGTCATTATATTTTTGAGTACATGATGTGATTTTATGGGCAAGAACTTAATTCCATAATCATGCTCTGATTCTATAATCAGTTGAACATATTTCTTGCTTGATCATTTGAACCATTCATTTTTCAAAAGTGTTATTTCAAATACTTGATTGAAAATTCCTGAAAACAATTCTTGAAAAGATCATGCTCTTGATTGAGGACAACCAAGAAACTAAGTTGGGGAGAATTTGATAGAAGTCCAATAGTTGATATATCTTTGGTTAAAACTTGAACGAAATGCTTGTTTCCATTTACTTTTAAGATGAAATTTGACTAACAATCGATCCAAAAGGGTGTTACTCTTGAACGGTTATGTTTTTTTGCAGGAAATGACAAAGGAAAACATCACTTACAAGCAAGAAGAATTTCTGTCCTGAAACTTTCGCGATGCGAACTTTCCTTCGCGTAGCGAAAGTTCGCGATGCGAACTTTCCATCACATAGCGAAAGTTCGCGATGCGACGCGATGCGAAGTTGAAGCGAGCAACAACAGAATGAAATAGAATCGAAACTACAGAACTTCGGTTGAAGATTGCTATGTGTCGCATAGCGAAGGTCGCGACACAATAAGAAGCGAGAATAGTTCGCATAGCGAAGTATGGCTGTTCCTGAGGCGGTTTGAAATTCTTCAAGGTGAAGAAAGCCAGGTTTTGCATAGTGACCAGAACTTCGCATAGCGAACTCAGACGGCCCGAACAACTATAAATAGGACAGAAACCAGGTCAGAAAGGGGAATATTGTAATATATCTTTTAGAATACTTTGTAATATATTAGGAGAGGAGAAATAGAAGAGGTTGTAAGGAGAAGGAGCTGGATACACATCAAGAGTCGGGAAATCGTCATTGATGTTGGTTCAACTCCATTCTTCCATTATGCTTCAAGCTACCATGAGTAGCTAAATCCCTCTCTTGTTGGGATTGGTCATAGTTCACCGAAACAATGTGTATTTTATTTAATCATGGTGTTATATGTAATTTATGTATGAATCATTATTGATGTTATCTTTGTTTCATCGTTTATCTCATGGATTAAATTGATATTGACAAATACGATTCTAATCTCGATCTAAGATAACATCTATTAAACCCTAAATGCTAGACATAGATTTAGGTTTAATATTCATAAAAAGTATCGAATATTAATGCTACCGTATTGTTTAATAGGCTGAGAAATCGTCGATTAAACCATAAGGTAGAAATCTCATCAAAGTTTAGACATAAACCTTGTTTGTGAGCGATACGTGATAATATTGAAACATGCTTAAATTGTGTATAACTGATTTATGATATGCATATTGAATCGGTGAATGAAAACCAAATTCCCAACAAGCCTATTCCTTTGAAACTTATCTTTATTTATTATCCGCGTTTACTTTTCATAACTTATAAACCAAACTTCTCGAACTTTTGCTTAGAATCATAGAAAGTGTTGAACGGTTTTGATATCGCTCAAATCCCTGTGGATATGATAAAATATAATACTTACATTTGATTGTACTCAACATCACGGCTCTATGCCATGGTCAGTTGTATCAGCAAAGAATAAAGAAAGCGTTCGACAAAAAAGTCTGGCCCCGTGTCTTCAGAAAAGGAGACCTCGTGCTCAAGAAGATACAATCATTCCTCACTGATTCCCGGGGCAAATGGACTCCAAATTATGACGGCCCCTATGTGGTCAAGAAACCCTTCTCAGGCGGCGCCTTGAGACTTGCAACCATGGATAGAGAGGAGTTTACCTACCCCATGAATGTTGATGTAGTCAAGAAATACTTCGCCTAAATAAAAAAATTTCTCGGTGGATTGAAAACCCGAAAGGGCGATCCAGGAAAAAATTAGAGACATAAGAAAAAAATCATCCCGATGGATTGGAAACCTCAAATGACAATCCATGAAAAAGTTAGGGATTCATGGCAAGTAACTACGTCCGACAAGGTTAATTCCCAAGCGGTAACACCATCCATCGAAAGACTTCAGTCAAGGTCATCTTCGACAGAAGCTCAGGATGTCCAGAATTCAAAGTTGGTAGAAGCTCAACATAAACACACATACATCATGCATAATTTATTCATATTCATACATATATTGCATTAATATCACTTTGGTCATACTCATCCCCAAGTGATAAACGTCCTCTCTCTATTAGAGTTGTCAGTTTTCCTTTCCACGTCAGATAGGGAATATCCCGGTTTGAGTTCTTTCCCCGTCAGAAAATGTATCGTCTGAGCAATCTCCCCCCAGTTTATTTCTGGAATGGAGCCTGTCCTCGACCACTTTAAACCTCTGAAAGGCAAGAAGACAATCGATAGACACCTCTGGAACATCACTCTTCACCATTGAAGATGATATTTTTTGCTTTCCCGGATTAAAGAAAATCCCCGGAGAAAGCCTCTCCGCTAAAAGACTCTCGACAATACATCGGTTTTTCTCCCAAGAAAGTCGATATTAATAAAGTCATCAGCACCTCAAATTTGGATTACATCACATGGCATTTCTCCAAAAATATCTCGAAGAAAAGTATGATGCAATGTCCCTAAGCAAAAAGCAGTCTCTCAAGAGACTCGTTTTCCCCCAGTAGGTCGACAAATGGCATCTCCCACAGAGAAGTTTGCACACCTCTGTTGTTTAGACGAATGGGTTTCCCCAGCAAGTCTGACATCAAACTTTTTCCATCAAATGGCATCTCCCCAGTATAGCTCGGCGAGAAGTTTGATGAAGATCGCTACACATAGCGTTCCCTGTCGAGAAAGGAACATCAACAAGAAGAAACTAAGACCAGTTCCATGGCTGAAAACCAGAATCGAGGGGAAGTTTATTCCAAAAGAAAACTGAGGGAATTCTGTCACACTGGAGGGCATTCTGTCCTAGTTCTCTTTCCAAAGCAATTCTTCTATGATAAACATGCTTCCACCTGTTAACACTTACAACATCATGAAAGGAGATGTTGTCCATAAGAGCTTTAGGAAGTGGGACAGTTGTCTGCTTAGAGGCTGGTTTCTTTATGACACTCTGTCCATAGTCTAATTTATTTTCAGACTCTGCCTTTCTTTTCCTGGTTCCAACAGCAACCTTGCTCTAGGGCCTATGGGGTCCAACTACAGATTTCTTAGTTTGCTTGTTAGGGATATCTACACCTTTATCTTTCCTCCATCTTAATCGTTCAGACACACTAGGCTTGAGGCTTGTTGCAATGAATTCATCATCAAAGGGCAAATCATCTAAATTGATAATTTTGTCAGCCTATTCTGAAGCCACTTATGTAGATGAAGATCTTTCATCATCTGTCTCAACATTTTTAACCACTGAGTCAGCAAGGGTGTGTAGATTCCCTTCTGACACTTCATCATCATCTCCTCTTTTGTCAGCTTTTCTCTTAGTCACATCTGGATCCTGAGGTGAGTTGGGTGGCATAATTTGTGCAAGGGGTCTGTTGATTCCGTCATACCCCAAATTTTGACCACAATATTTCCCATCATTGTGCAAATCATTACCATAATATGGATGTACCATCATACCTCATCAATCTCCTCAAGGATTGTTGAGCATTCACTACAATCAAGAATTAGGGTTTTGAGCCCTCTCAGAGCACTTAGACAAAGGATCAATCAAGAAATGCCATGATCTTCAACTTGTCTAGCCTCTAAAACACCCATAAAGGATCAAGAGGTCTCCCACATCAAGAATCAAGCACAAAGTTGCAACATTCTAAGTGGATCAAGCCTCAAGATCGCCAGTGTCACGAAATTATGGTTTTGGTCGACCAAGGCCTCCAGATGAAAATTTTCATCTGGGCATGAGCCATTACTTCAAAATATAATTCAAAATACTCCAAGGGACCTCATGGATCCAATCATTAAGTCAAAATAGCCTCAGGGAAAGCATTCATCAAAAATCAGGAATTAGGGTTTCTTGACCTAATTCACCCCTAAGTTGACTTTTGAGGCAAGACATGAACCAAGACCTCAAGACATGATTTGAGGGCCTTAAACATACCATAGTGATCCATTTACAATAATGGGTTGATCCAAGAAGCTTGATTCACAAGCTTCAATTTCATCTGGACCACAATTAAGGTTTTGAAGAAAAAGTCAATTGTACCTTAGACTTTGTTCCAAGACATGTTCCCAAACCTTGGGACATGATTCAATACACCCTATGGAATCCATCCATTAGGTTTGAATTAGGTCAAGAACATGATTACATAAAGGATCACGCAGTTTGAAATTCATCTGACAAAAAAATCAATTGTGCCCTAAATCAAGTTTGACTTTTTGAAATTTTTCACAAATGTGACTCCCCTAAGTCAAAAACAATGTTAATGTATGGTTTTGCTCATCATTCATCAAGAAAAATCAAGAAAAGTGAGGTTTCTTGCAAAAGGGGCAACCATAAGAAACTTAAATATTTCTAAGTTATGGAACAAAATGGATTTGGTACCAACTTTAAAAGGTCATAACTGAAGGTGCGAGAAAGACACAAGAAAGGGGGGTTTGAATTGTCTATTTACTCTTTTTGTAAATTTTCGCATCTTGTTAAAGAGATACTCAAGAACCTTCAATGTTCGTTGAGAGATTATGATCTCTTAACTATGGAGCATGAGAACCTTATAGGTTCTGATCATAAGATACGATACTCAGAACTTGCAGTGCGGAAGCTTATCAGAGATAGGCTGCAAGGTTTTGACTTTGCTTAATATGAGGTTCTGATATTCAATGCATAAACATAAATAGAGATACTAAGCAAGAGAGTAAAGGACACACGATATATCCTGGTTCACCACGCGGGCTAATCCAGTCCACCCTCCTCAGGTGATTTCGCCTTGAACACAAGGACTTAATCCACTATAACCAAATCATGATTAAACTTGCACGGGCCACACCGGTGACTAACAACTTGCACAGCCGCATTGTGACTAATAATCCAATGAACCATTCAGGGATTCAACAAGATATAACATTCATTGACCGAGCAGACCCACTACTGGGATTTCACAGCTAGCTGTTCAGGGATTCATCACAAAGAATATAACGCTACTGACCATATTTCAGGATTTTCCACAATGACCCTCAGCCATTGTCATCTCAAGTATCTGATCACCATGTGATCTACTCAAGGGCCTCAACTCACAGCTGAACCGTTCAGGGATCTCTTCAGGATATAACGTTGACTTGAGGAGTCTCAATTCATTTAGTCAAATTGGCAAACTGGAGATTACAAATTGTGCTTCTTAATAAGCATGTTTCTCCTAAGTTCAAGTACAGAGAACACATAAGTGTTCAAGCAAGATTTGAGCAACAGCTCCTTGCTTTCCTAAGAAACTACAAAGATGTATTTAGATATTATAGTTGTTGACATCTTGTATATCTTCTTCTTCTTCGTCTTCAGGTTGAGCAAGCTTTGAGCAGCAACTCCTTACTTCAGATCTTCAATGTAGCCTTGACGAGCAGGTAGGTTGATGACTTGACAGATCTTCAATGTTGTCTTCTTCATCAACAGCTTCAGTTCTTGATTATTGTTGTTGTGTTGAATTGTCTTCTTGAGTTTCAACAACAATTGCCATTAGTGAAATATCGATAGCTTTGAATATGTTAAGTGTTACAACGAGAACTCATCGTTGTTGCTATCTTCACAATGACTTGGTCAATTTTGTAGATGAACATTCAGTTTGTGATTCTACAAGTGATCGACACATCAGAAGCAAAAACTCTTTCCATTAAATAGCCAGTAGAAATATAGCTGTTAGAGAATACTGTTGGCAGTTTGGAAAAGAGACGTTGTGATATAATGAGTTGTACTGACACATCTTCTTTTTGCAGAGGAAGAAGTGACTGGACATCTTTTCTTGGGCAGTGTGTAAATTTAACTCACAACGGTAATATTTAGACTTCAAAACTTTAGTGGCTTCTGATGTTAATTTGATGAAGCATGAGTAGAGTCTTCTTAGCAGAATATCGGATGCTTTAAGTCTTCCGTCGATTGAAGAAGTCCATTAGGAATCAGTCTTCAGAACTTCAGCACTTGGTCTCTAAGAACGTTATTCTTTTCTGCTTCAAGTCTTCCGAATCTTCAGAGCCTGTCTTCAGAGTCTTCAGAACTTCTTATTTGAAACCTTGATCTTCAAAACACATAAGTCTTCAGATTCTTTCTGCACTTGGTCTTCAGTGCCTTCAGCCATTAGAACTTCAAGTCATAGGAGTCTTCCACACTTTGGTTCTTTTTAGAGTGTACTTCTTCAGAAGCTTCACTATCTTCAGAATCTCAATCACTTTCAGAGAGCATCCACAAGAGCATTGCAACAGTAATCTTGGCATCCTTGGATCTGGCTGATCATGACTAGATAAAGAAGCGTTCTTGCTTCTCGCGACTTTAGTCACACACAGTAAGTTCACATATGTATATATTCACTCATAGTACATCTAGCTGGTGTATGTTGGTTCTGATATCTTTAGTTCTTATGATCTGCACACAACACACGTTATACCATAAAATGGTTCTTTCACAAATACTTATTGTTATCATCAAAACATAGATTGACTTGTAGAGACATTTCTTGCTCTCACAATCTCCCCCATTTTGATGATGACAAAACCAAGTATTTTGATTGAACATTTTATACATGGTAATCACCAAAACAAACAAATTCAGAGTTTGGAACAGAAGCTCCCCCTGAAGGAGTTATCCTTAAAGCTTTATCTGAGATCATCTAGGATTTTATGTAATCTAAAGATATACAGAATAACAACTTGAGTTGTCAGAACAGGAATAGAAAAGAGTTACTTCTCTATCATGTCTTTTAGGAAAACGAGGAGGCTTTAGCATCTGGACTAGTTCATCAGAACTTCCATCTTCAAAACTCAGTTTTCTTTATTGTCGTATCAGAGCTTGTTTATCTTCAGAGACGTCTGAAGCATTTCTACTTTTCAGCAGATTCCATTAAGCACAAGATCATAACAGTTCTTGACTGATAGTCGTAGCCTTGTTATCTATCAGAGACAGACACTGTCTTTAAAGGAAACTCCCCTTGAGTTTCAGACTTTGTGAAGATTTGAGATTTTGCAATTTGATCTTCAGGGAAGTCTCCCCCTAATTCCTATACGTCAGATATTGAGATCTTCAGAATTATGATTCTGGATGATAAGATTTTAAACACCAATGTAGATCATGACTGTTTTGACTTTTGAACACAGGTCTCCATCTCAAAACCTTGTTAAAGTCATACTTAGTAATATATCAAAGCTTGATTTTTGATCAGATACCAATTGAAGGTTAATATTAAAGTGATCAATCAACGCTTGATTTTGAATCTGATACTCATGATTTAATTTTGATCTGTTACCATGTGATGTACTGAGTCTTATACCAGAGTATGTTGAGTATGATACTAAGTGAAGAATTTCTTCTCATACGCTTAAGAGGTAATTCATTAGAGTGCTGATATTGATACCAATGAAGATATTTTGACAGTAATCCATAGCTTTTGCTCTGATTGATGAGTCTAATACTGATCTTTATGTACTGAGTCTGATTACCAATTGTTGATTTAGTCTGATACTAGATCGTTTTCATTTCCAATGGTTCTTGGTAAACATCTGAACGGTTTCTTTCTTGGATCTTCAATCCGGATCTTAAGACAGTTCTTGACTTCTGATTTGCACAGATCTTTTGAGTGAGTATCTTGAGATGTAGACTTTGTTTTGACTGCTTTCAGAGTTTTCTTACTTCTTTTCTGAGCTAAGTGAGATAAGGATGACGATAAATCTCATTCTTCCAGCTTAACCTGTTTCTTAGAATGCCTAGTGAACTTGTTTAGAGTTCCTCGGATAACATCAAACAACAAACGTTAGTAGCAACGCATTTTATAAGAGTACTTTGTTTGAGTTCTGCATTCTTTCAGATTTCCTTCTTTCAATCAAAATCATCATTATATTTCCCCCCCTTTTTGACATCATCAAAAAGTGTCAGGGCATATGAGCAATTAAGCATATAATCTCTTATATACAATTTCCTTTATTTCTCCTATTTGAGTATATTGAATATTTGACGTGATAAGGAGCATAGATTCATTTGAGCATTTAGAAGCACACTAACTTATTTTAGTGAAACACATCTATAATCAGTATGTATTTAATTAAAGGATAATAGATGGAAACAACTGATTATTAATTGAAGGATTAAGGCATTAATTACAACATTTTATCAACATATCATAGAATTAAAGTGCAGAGCATAAGTTAAGCTTAATCTAGACAAGTTCAAAATAATCAAAACATAGATATTTTAAACACAGATTCCTAATTAGAAACGTTTTAAGTAATCGTAGACTTAATGAAACTGAGTTTTCATGGGTCCTTATGAGTTATACTAGAGCGATCCTAAGGATGATGAAGAAGATGAGAGAAGATTTTTAGAATCATCATTTCTTGAGACATGCAACCTCTCTTCTACTTGAGTCATTCCCAACCACTTGCTCTTCACAATTTCTTCTGAGATCCATTCGTGGAACTCAGTCTAAATAGTTCTTATTTCCATGGAGTCCATACAGTAATTGAAAGCTTCTACTAAGCTTTGAATCTTTTAGATTGCATTATCCTTGAGGGATGCTAATGCATTGCTGTTTGATTCTATCAGTTATTATGATGTTTTAGGTATTTTAATCATTTGTCTCAGATTATTATGAATTTGATGTTGGTATAGGCATAGAACACAGAAGACATCATATTTTAATTGACAAAAAAAAGGATAAAAACATCAGCACAAAATAGAACGATAAGCAACAAGACATAGTACTTTTTGACACTACATCAGGATTTGAAATTTTAGTCATCAAAATCTTCAACGTTGTCCTCCCTATCACATCTTGTCTCAGTTACTGAAGGTTCTGGTCCGAGTCTGCTTACTAACCCCCAGAATTTCTCTTTCAGCATAATTTCAGATATTATTCTCCCGTAAGGAACGTAAGAGTTCAACTGAGTTCTTTAAACTCTGATAGAATGTTTCGGGTGATTGAAAATGGTTTTGGGAAGATTGATCCTAAAGTGGTGTGTTAGGAGGAAGACGAATACTCTGTCATCTTGGGACAACGTGCTCCTTGCAGTTGCACGAGGTCGAATATTGGTTAGAGAGAATCTGAACCATGTTCTCGGTGAAGGAAGAAGTTTCTCAGGGTTGTTTGGTTCATAAGGAACTGAATCATCAAATAAAACCTTGCATCTCTCTACTAAGCTCCGGTCAGATTGAAAGTCTTCAACAGTGACTCAAGAGGCGACACAATTTATGATCTTTTCTAATGAGGGAATGGAGATAGTGCTTGTAAAGCTATATACTTCAGACCAGATAGTGTTGCCATCATTACTGATTCTGGCGTATTTCCAGAATTCTTTCACAAGATCTGGAAAGACAGGGTCGTTTAGTAGTGAATAATAACCATTCAAAGATTGAATCCGCATGCTTCTTACAATTACCAGACCATTATTTTGAAGTCTAGCTAGATTTGGTCTTTTCTCTGGGATAACTTCTAGTGTTTCTACATTTCCTCTAAATGTTGGAGAAGTCATTTGTTAACACACAGAAGATTTTAAGTGAAGATTAGTGAGGATGATCGAGGATGAAGCAGAATCCTATTATTTATAGGCGAATGATAGTGAGGAGTGTGATGACTAAATTGGTACACAAGGATTTAGGTTTACTATTTCCTAGGTGGTCATGATTAATTAGGATATCCTAAAAGGCGTGATCGTGTGGGAAGTGTAAGAGGTTAGTAACTGCTTTGCATTCATGATATTAATGAAGATTTCTTGAACCCCCCAAAAACTTATTTTAAAAGTGATGACATGACATTTTATGCAATATTTTAATGGTTTATTAAGATTTTTATTAGTGGTTTCCAGACAACATAAATATCAGAAGATAACATATACATATATATATATATATATATATATATATATATATATATATCCTATTATCTAATAACATAGATGGTACAGGCATGTACTTAAATATCTAGAATCCTAATCTATTTCAGATTGTAAACCAATTTGTTTTTTGAGAGCCAGGTACTGTCAAAAGTTTCACAAGAACTTTCAGCAACGGCATTATCAGGACCGCATCTAATCCTGCTAATTGACTACAGAACTCCTGTTTTGAAAAACACTTCAGCTAAGACTCTTCCGTAAGGGATCGTAGTTTCAAGTGTAGTTCTTGACACGAGAATGGTGTCCTTGAGATGGTCAAATATAATTTGGGGCAGATTTATACGAGCTTGCTTAAGAAGACACATGATTAGGAGCTTGTCATCATGATACAAAAGGTTTTTGTATGTGCTTCGAGGTTTGATGTTTGTCAGAATGAACTTAAACCAGTCTCTGGCATGGGGCAGGAGTTTCTCGGGATTAGTTGGTTCGAAAGCAGAACCTTTATCAAATAAGTAGTGTAATTTTGCATCAGAAGTGCATCGAATGGATGCATGACTGGGAGTGATGCCTTCCAGTGGACATTCAATGGCTTCAACGATTTTGCATCAGGACATTCAATGGCATCATGGCTGACAGCAACGTTGATCCAAAAGGTTTTTACGATGTTTGGATAAATGGGACCTCTAAGTATATGAATGTACCCATTCCAATTTTGTGAATGAATGCCCAGATGAAAATTATGATCAACATCCATTAGCTTAGGTTGTTTTTCACTAATGATTTCAAGAGAGTTGTCGTCGCCAAAGAAGGTTCTTGGAGTCAAGGATAGGTTTGCCATGAAAATGGTGAGGAAGTCTTTTGAGGAGATTAAACCAGGAGTTAGAGAAGTGTGAGTTTTATCCTAGACCTTAGATATATATAAAAAGTTTGACTAGGCACAGATTGTAGTGCAAGGATTTTGCTGTTTATATAATTCAAAATTTTAAATCTTCTTAGTGGATTGTATAAGAGACTTTATAAGAAAGAGAGAGAGGAGAGATTAATTTCTAGAGAGGTGTTGGTTGAACCATACCTATGGGTGATAGGATATGACTAGACGCTGATGAGAGAAGTTTTACACAAAAGATCTCAAGTTTTATTAAGTTGTCAGAGATATGTTATGTTTTCAAAAGATTCGTATTTATTATGGTGTTCCCTTTGCGTGTAGATTTCGTTAAAGGATTTTCTTTTATTTCTTCTAGCTAAGTTTTAACGGATATTCAAATAATTTTCCTAGTGAATCCTAAACTTTTAACTAGTAAAAAAAATTATTTTATGGGTTAAAAAAAATGTACCTTAGGGATGCTGAACTTTTGAAGAGAATCTTTTAGCTAAACCTTTTCGTGAATGCATTCCTTTCTGACTTCTGAATCTTTGAGCATCTTTCTGATTCTGCCTATTTCCGAGTAAGCTGGAGATGTTTCTTGGGTTCTTCAAGATACGCTTGTCTTCTGACTTCTGATGAAAAAGAATATTTTCTTGGAAAGTGATCCTGGTTGAATTACAGCTTTCTCTCTTCTCTTGTTCAACCTTGTCCATCAGTTCTCTAGGTTATAGTACCGAGATTAAGACTTAGCAGGATCAGAGTAACCACTCCATCTCAACTTAGCCAATTACATGCACTCTCTTTTTGGTAAGGCAATGTAACGAATGTTTTGAAACAAAAATTAACACTCATATGCATGGGAGCAGTACTGAGTGAATAGTAAGTTCCATTTGATGACCGCATTCATAAGCAACAGATTACATATGTTTTTTATTGCTTCTCACTTCTCATTTCCTTGATCCATAGAACCTGTTTAGTTCTGATACAGCTCTTAAGATATGGATCTGAATCTTAAAAGACAAACTTTGGGAATTGGTTGAGTTCTCCTTTCATAGCCTGAATTCAGTTTGCGTTTGTGAGAGTTTCTTGTCTTTGATAGATGATTGATTTCACAAGATTAGTGAGATACTTTGAGAGATTATTCAAGGAGGAATTGACATACCAACATCTGACTTTGTTCCTCAAGGTTGTTTCAGAACTTGTTCAGAACTAAAACATCATCACGCCCCATGTGTACATCACTAGACATGGGTTGTACGAACCTTCTTGTTCTCACAATGCTGATCAACTTATTTGGGGTTGTTTACACATATCTATGAGTTAACTGATTTTCAAAAAAAAATCATTAACGTCATCTTTTAAGACATTAGTTGGAGAACCTGGATATCTGGAATGATAGCAACTAATTTCCTAGCTCAAGTGGTTCTGAGAACACTTGATCTGACGAGAATCAGATTATCAACATTTGATTTTTATTAGGATGATTTCAAGTTGTTAGAGCTTGACCACTGAACCAGTTAAAACTTAAGAGTTCATTCAGAGTCAAGTATTTGCCGAATCTTTGGGATTCAATTCTTCATTGAATCTTTTGATCATTCCAGATTCTGACATTGAATCATTTCTAATAATTTGAATTTTTCAGAATTTGATTTTAACAGATTCCTTTCTGAAATTCAAAGTCTTAGAACATCAATCTTTTCTTCTTTACATGAAGAGATTCAGAATTAGTTTTACACGAGAAAGTCAAGGGTGGACCTAATCTGTTTCTTGAAAACATCTCAAAAACTCATAAAGAATTAATCTTCAGCAAACAAGATTTCTTGCTTTCTGATGATTCATCTTTTAAGCATATACGTGGTTTTATCCACACGTAATTTCCAAGATGAGCATTCAACAGATACTTCCTTTTATCTGATGAATTTATCTTATCAGCTGATTCTTCAATTTTAGTGAGGCTTCATCTAGAATCAGTGAATTGGTCACGAAGTAATCAGATTGATTACAATTTTGTACACAGTCAACAGCTGAACTGTTACAGAAATTGTAAGTGGATTTCAATCTCACCAAGAGTACTTCTATGCACCACATCTGGATCTTTTTCTGACACTGTTAAGTGTTTGATGTGAATCAATAACAGAACCGGAGCTCCGATACCAATTAAAGGTGCAAGAAAGACATAAGAAAGGGGGGTTTGAATTGTGTATTTACTCCTTTTGTAACTTTTCGCATCTTGTTAAAGAGACACTCAAGAACCTTCAATGTTCGTTGAGAGATTATGATATCTTAACTATGGAGCATGAGAACCTTATAGGTTCTGATCATAAGATACGATACTCAGAACTTCCAGTGCGGAAGCTTATCAGAGATAGGCTGTAAGGTTCTGACTTTGCTTAATATGAGGTTCTGATATTCAATTCATAAACATAAATAGAGATACTAAGCAAGAGAGTAAAGGACACACGATATATCCTGGTTCACCACGCGGGCTAATCCAGTCCACCCTCCTCAGGTGATTTCGCCTTGAACACAAGGACTTAATCCACTATAACCAAATCATGATTACACTTGCACGGGCCACGCCGGTGACTAACAACTTGCACAGTTGCACTGTGACTAACAATCCAATGAACCGTTCAGGGATACAACAGGATATAACATTCATTGACCGAGCATACCCACTGCTGGGATTTCACAGCTAGCCGTTCAGGGATTCATCACAATGAATATAATGCTACTGACCATATTTCAAGATTTTCCACAATGACCCTCAGCCATTGTCATCTCAAGTATCTGATCACCACGTGATCTACTCAAGGGCCTCAACTCACAGCTGAATCGTTCAGGGATCCCTTCAGGATATAACGTTCACTTGAGGAGTCTCAATTCATCTAGTCAAATTGGTAAACTGGATGTCATACCCCAAATTTTGACCACTAAGATTGCCCATCATTGTGCAAATCATCATCACCATATGGATGAACCATTAGTCTCCCCAAAGATGGGTGAGCATCCACTACATTCAAAACTTAGGGTTTCAAGCCCTCTCAGAGCTCTTAGACAAAGGATCAATCAAGAAATGACATGATTTTCAACTTGTCTAACCTCTCAAACATCCACAAAGGATCAATAGGACTCCCACTTCAAGAATCAAGCACAAGGCTGCAGCATTCCAAGTGGATTAAGCCTCAAGATCGCCAGTGTCACCAAACTAGGGTTTTGGTCGACCAGGGCCTCCAGTTGGAAATTTTCCTCTGGGCATGAGCCAATGCTTCAAAGAATAACATATGATGCTCTAAGGGACATCATAAACCCAATCATCAAGTCAATTTAGCCTCAGGGGATGATTCACCAAAGATCAGTAATTAGGGTTTCTTGACCTAATTCACCCCTAAGTTGACTTTTGGGGCAAAGCATGAGCCAAGACCTCAAAACATGATTTGAGGGTCTCTAATACACTACATTGATCAATTTGCAACAATGGATTGATCCAAGAAGCTTGATCAACAAGTTTCAATTTCATCTGAACCACATTTAAGGTTTCGCGAGAAAAGTCAACTGTATCTTTGACTTTTGACCAGGACATACTCCCAAACCCTTAGACATGATTCAATACACCCTATAACACCTATGAAATCAATCCATCAAGTTTGAATTAGGTCAAGGACTTGATTTCATAGAGGATCACCTAGTTTGGAATTCATCTGACAAAAAGTCAACTGTTCACAAAAGTCAACTTTGACTTTTTGAGATTTTTCACAATTATGGTTTTTTAACCCTAAAATGATGTTAATGTGTGATTTGAATCATCATTCAACAAGAAAAATAAAGAAAAGTGGGATAACTTGTAAAAAGGGTAACCATAAAAACTTAGAAAATTTTCAAAGTTATGGAACAAAGTGGCTAGGGTACCAACTTTGGAGGACCATAACTCCTAAACCACAAGGCCATTTTTCCCCATCCAAAGCTAGATTTGTAGCTCTCATTACCCTCTACAAAAGCTTCAACAACACCTCATTCCAATTCATTATGGATTTTGAGTTATGGAATGATCAAAGTGGCTGAAAACATGAAATGCCACTTTTGACAGAATCTGCCTTCACTTTTTTCCAAATGTAGGGGCATTTTCACTTAGATCCAAAAAGTATCAAAACCAATTATGATCAAACAGTTATTGTATCATATAAGGGCTTTCCAAAATGGCCAAGAACTCCATCAAATTCCACTTGAGCCATGAGATATGACAATGGCAATATGCCTTGCTGAAAACTGCCAAGGCAAGGCAGATATATGAGTTTTGCTCGATTTGCCCAAATTTTGCAAAAGGCAAGCAACTCTATCCATCTGAACACCTCAAGGTGGGACCAAGGAGGAACCAACTCTGATCCCAAGCCTCCAAAGTCTTTGGAACAAAAAGTAGCATGCCAAACCTAGAAATCCCTAAAAGATAGACAAGACTCCAATTTTGGATTGGAGCATTTAATGGATGCACCAAGGTGGCATAGACTGAGTCATTTGCAACTGAATTTAGTCAAGAATGATCCAACAACTAGGGAACCACAGCTCTGTGCTCTAACCTCTAGTCAATGGCTTGAGGAGACTTGGATTCTCATTTGCCAACATTGGCCAAACCTCTGCAGCAGTTGCCATTCACTATTGCTTGCAAAACAAACTTGCTCTACTATAAATAGAGCTTATTTGTGCTTAGTTTGAGTACACCAAAGCCATCAAACAGATGCTTTCCTCAAAATCACCTTCTCACTTCCAATTTTGCCTTCTAAGGCAAGTCACCATCGGGTTTTGAGTTTGAGAGCAATTCCAACCAAACGAATCACACACGCACCTCATAAACATCATATAGAAGTGATCCAAACGCTCACATAACATCTGGAATACCAAAATCACAAAATCACCAGCCAATTGCTCAAACCTTTGACAACTTTGCAGTTGGGGCACCATCTCATGTTCCAGATCATTTCAATCCATTCCAAGCATCCAGACACACTCCATGGCACCTAGGGAATCTATCCATATCATTGGAACCTAGCTGTAACACCTCTAACCCAAAACACGATCACCAGCTGCAAGAGAATTTAGGGTTCTTGAGGTTTCTCTTTGATTTCTTATTCCATGCTTAAAATAAATGAAATTAAAGACCATAGACATGATCGTGAGGTTGAAACGAGTATATTGATATGTAGATTGCATGATATAATCAAGTATTCAGTGAGATTGGATAGAAAACGCAAATCTGCAGAAATAGAGGGTGACGCGTGTTCTTGCCCTTGTTCTTGGCGCCCTTTTTGAAAATTCAAATATTTAAATTTTGTGATTTTATTTAATTGATTCAAAAATTAATTTCTCTCTGAGTTTTAATGATTTTGAGTTAATTTTTTTTTTAATAATTCACAAAAATGTTAAAATATTTTATTTTACCAAAAAATTCCAAAAATATTATTTACTTCATATAATTGCTATTTTTGCCAAGAATTAATATTTTAATTGTTTTTGACATTTAAAATATTTTTTCCTTCTTGATTTTGCAAATTTTTATAATTTCTAATCATTTTGTAGGTCAAAACATGATTTTTGAAACATTAATCTAAGATCACAATTTGTTTTCCACATGTTAAACAATTTTGATCATTTTAATTGAATTTTTTATTCAATTAAAATACATTTTGGAAGCAAATTAGGGTTTTGATTAATCCAACTCTCATCAAACCTTTTAAAAACATTTTGGGCCTCTAATAGAGTGTAAGACCCAATCCTTTGTAAATAGAAACCTATTTTGGGCCTCAATTGTTGTATAAGTCCCGTTGTATTTCAAAAGTTCGGCGCGATCATCGCCTTTTTAAAACAAACCATCTGGGCCTCTCCTCGAGCTATAAGACCCATTCAAAACCATTTTGGGCCTCTAATAGAATGTAAGACCCAATCCCTCTTTAAAACCAAAATAGTTTGGGCCTCAGCCGTTGTATAAGACCCGCGGTGTTTTCAAAACCTCGGCGCGATCGTCGCCCTTTTCAAAATTAACCATTGGGTTTCTCCTTATGCTATAAGACCCATCTTTGTTCACTTTCAATCATTTTGGGCCTCTTAATAGAGTGTAAGACCCATCCCCTTGTACAGAAAACCTTTCTTGGGCCTCAGTCACTTGTATAAGTCCCTGTACAAAACGACAGTGCGATCACTGATAAAACCTTGGGCCTCTCCTTGAGCTGTAAGCCCCAATTTTCCTTTCAAAAGCACTTTCTCCTTTGATTTTGAATATGATATTGTTATCAAAGCTTTCTTTGTTGAACAAACAAACCAAACAGCATGGAAGCTCTACAACCGAGTAAGTGTTTACCCGCTTTTATTTACCGCTTTCATATGTATATAACTGTACTGTGGGGCTGTTTCACTATAAGTCTTCTTTCATAAACTCATATCGACTGTGTAATACTAGTATAGATATTTAGAGTTTCCCCGACAACTACGTCTAGAACTAGACAAAACCTCGTCTCCTTACACCCGACGTTCTCCCGGATATTTCAACATAACCTAAACCATGAGAATTTTCTTTTACAACAATTTTAGATAACTGGATCTAAGAAATCTCCCCCTTGAACAGTTCATATACAGAAGGCCAATGTTCTAAGTGAAACCCCTTTTGGAACTGTTCATCAGCCTCCTCTTGGGCTTAGTACAAGGACCCACAGGCTTCCTAAAAGCATCCCCGCCTCCTCTTGGGCATTATACAAGGACCCGTCGGCTTCGTAGAAGTTTTCACAGCCTCCTCTTAGGCTTCGTATAATGATTCTTCCTCCAGGAAGATAGCCTCCTCTTGGGCTTTGTACAAATTGTCCCTTCGGCTTCTTAAAAGTTTTTCTCGCCTCCTCTTGGGCTTCATACAAATTGTCCCGACGACCTCTTAAAGGTATAGGAACAGAAATTAGTCAACTTGATAGAACAGTCTTTCAAAGAGTCTAGATCTTCATACGGCGAACATACTTCTCTTGATCTCTCTTAAGCATAGTACAAAAGATAAAACTCTAGACTTGGACAGTCTAATCTCCTTGAGTCTCGAAGACATTCTCAAGTTCCTTTCAAAAATAGGAAAAAACACCCGTAGACTTGGGCAGTCTCAATACCCTTCGGATTCCCCGTTTCCTTAAAGAACGGGAAATAATCCCGGTCCTCAGATCAAATCCATGAGTACAACATTACCCATATAAGAACTGATTTTCTCTTTTAACCAACATACTGGACCTGTCACTCAACTGAAACAGTAACCCTAGCCTTCTCTTGGGCTTTGTACAATGATTCTCCCCAGCAGAGTTAACCTTTGCAGCCTCCATCTCGGGCTTCGTACGAGATACAAAATCACTCTCTTGTTGAGTATAAAAGACTCTCTTGTTGAGTCGAACATTTTTTTAGCCTTCATCTCGGGCTTTGTACGAGATATAAAAACCCTCTCTTGTTGAGTATAAAAGACTCTCTTGTTGAGTCAATCCTCCTTTAGCCTCTATCTCAGGCTTCGTACGAGATACAAATCACTCTCTTGGTGAGTATAAAAGACTCTCTTGTTGAGTCAAACCCTTTTAGCCTCTGTCTTGGGCTTCGTACAAGACACATATAAAAACACTCTCTTGTTGAGTCAACCCTTTAAGCCTCTATCTCGGGCTTCGTACGAGACAAAAAAGCATCCTCTTGTTGGGTTAATAGCCTCCTCTTAGGCTTTGTATAAAGAAATCCCAGTTTGATTCAATCAACCTTTTAGCATCAAATCATGCTTCGGTCACAGTATACAAACATCAACAACTCCTTTTCCCTCGTCTAATTGTTGTAAGCGTCAATCCTCTGGATTATTTACATCCACGCCACTGTCCCTCTTTTAGCATGAGAAATTCCTAAGGAAAGATGGCATTGCTCTAAACTGAGTTAAAGTCTTCTCCTTCAGGTTAAAATTCCCCTATAAAGGAAATTATGGCATTGTTGGATTCGCATATCCCAGTTAAAGTAATTCTCCTTTATAAGCAGTCACCCAACAGTTGTGACAAACAGACCCCCTTTTGAGATGACAAATTCTCTCTAAAGTCAACACCCTTTTAGCTTCACATCTTGGGCTTCGAACAAGATACAAATAGACCCTTCAGCTTCACATCTTGGGCTTTGAACAAGATATAAACCACCTTTAGCTTCATGTATTGGGCTTTGAACAAGACACCAAAACACCATTTCCTCCCATAGAATAGGAGGAACTACGATCGCTCTGATTTCCCTATCCCGGGAATACGTAGGCATAAGATTGAAAAAGAATCTTAGCGAGCACACTAATCAAAAAAACCCCAAAGTCCCCTACATCCAGCCAATCTAGCACAGTATTCCAACAAATTCCCCATGAACAGTCCCGGTATTTCGTTCTGAACAAAATAAGCAGAGAGAGGCCCACGAACTAAAACCGCATCTGTAAACCAACAGTTTTGACTGTTTAACCTCAGTTTGCAAGCAGGGTTAGTTGGAGACATCTATTTCCCTTCCTTCATCAGCCTCAGTAGGATAAAAAATGAATTGAACTGTAGTACCCCAGAGGGACAGTGCTTAAGAACCACGTCCAAAAATCGCTCGCTACAGAAAAATGGCGCCCACCCTGGGGCCAAATAAAGGAATCTTGTCTCTCTTATCTCTCTGGTTGAAACCTTCTCTTGGGACGAGTCCTTGGGTTCACAAGGTATCACCGAATGATGGTTCCATCGGGGAATGTCATTATTGCTAGAATCGGCCCTCACTAGGATCTTAGGTCAAAAAACCTTTAAGTTGGGAAGGTATCACAGAATGGCGCCTCCGCCGGGGAGCCATTTTCTGTTAGGATCATAGGATTCATAGCTCTTAAAAAGTCTAGGACATTAGGACAAATATATATACTACTTTTCCTAATTGATATCTGTGTTTATTTTTCTGCTAATGGGAATACGTGTGATGCCGCAAGTTGAAAGATTGAGTATACACCTAGGAAAAACCTCTTTCAGTAGTGCGGAAGCTATCCGAAATAGTTGTCACGCGATACTACCCTCTTCTGAGATTCTTCGAAATACATCACCTAGCACGGTTCCCGACCCGCTGATGTTATCTCGACAAGAATCAATGATTTTGAGAGACAGGTACAAAAATCACTAGTATAAACCTTTGGGATGGGTAGAGCCTTGACTTCATGACACCGACCCTTTGACCCCATGTTTTTTCTATGTTTTTGTGTGCTGCATTCATGCATTCATTTTAAAAACATTAAGCAAAGAAAAACTTTCTCTTCTAGTCTCTGTTTTTCAAATTAAACTAAAACAATGATTGCAAATGTCAGAGAGAAAAGGATTGCGCTAATGGATTTTGGGAGAAGAAAAACTCACAAGTATACCTTCAAGGTTCCAAAACTAGGGGATTTGAGAGGATTAGAAAGGATGATCACTAACCCTGACACTTTCAGAGCCAAGTACGGAGGTCTGCTACCTCTATTAAGGGTCCATGTAATTGAGGGAATTCTGGAGGCACTCATTCAGGTTTACGATCCGGTCTATCACTATTTCACATTCTCGGATTACCAGCTCGCACCAACGCTGAAGGAGTATTCTCATCTGATTAATCTACCCATTACTGATCAAGCTCCCTTTTTTGGACTGGCTTACTGATCAAGCTCCCTTTTTTGGACTGGAAGAAATTCCAAAGAATCAAATCATTGCAAGAGCAAGCTATTTGGATGAGTCAGAAGTCAAGACTCACCTGACCACCAAGGGAGGAATCCCAGGTTTACCAGCCAAGTTTCTGGTAAAGAAGGCTCTATACTTTGCTAGTATAGGGAACGTGACTGCTTTTGAAAGCATCTTTGTTTTGCTCACCTACGGATTATTTTTGTTGCCTAACATTGATAACTTTGTCGATATCAACGCCATTAAGGTTTTTCTCATTGGAAACGTTGTACCGACTTTGCTCGCAGATGCTTATCATTCGGTACACTTAAGGAAATTGTATAGTAGAGGAATGATCACCTGTTGTGTACCCCTGCTGTACAAATGGTTCACTTCTCACTTGCCCAAGTCTGCTGCATTTTGGGATCAAAAGAATACTTTACATTGGTCGCAGAGAATCATGTCTCTTACCAACTCTAACATCGATTGGTACAATCGAATCTATGACGGGATCAAGATCATTGACCGTTGTGGAAACTTCCCCAACATGCCCCTCATAGGAACTAAGGGAGGAATCAATTACCATCCAGTTTTAGTTCGTCATCAATTTGGATACCCGATGAGGCAAGTCCCGCGTAATGCTCATCTGGAAGGTCTTTTCTTCAAGGAAGGAGAAAATGACAGGGCACTGAAGATAGAAATAGTGCACGCTTGGAAACATGTTCATAAGAAAGGATGGAAGTCTCTAGGAAAACCGGACTGTGTCTCGGTGGAGCCTTATCTCCACTGGGTACAAACTAGAGCTCTCAAGCTAAAGATGCCTTATCCTCGTCACGGAGTTTTTCCGCCAAGGGAATCTGTCATGTACTTCATGACTGAAATGGAAAAACTTCAGGTTACTCTCAACAAAGTTCAACAGGAGAGGAGGTCTTGGAAGAACAAGTACCGCATTCTCAATGTGGAGTGTACCAAAATAGAGCAACTGCTGAAAGATAGGGATGCTCTAATTGAGATTTTGGAGCAACATGCTGTAGAAAATCAGGATGACCAAAGGAATTTGCTCGCTCCTTTCACTTGGCAAAGGAATGACAACCCGACCACTGCCCAAGAGCCCCGGTCCAAGAAAAGGAAAGTACCAGAATCAGCACCCGAGTTCTCCTCAGAGAGGACTCGGGACCCATTAGCTTAGGTTTCTGTTTCCGCACCTTGTAATTTACTGTATTTCCATTTCTGTAATCCTTTGAATTCAATAAAACGGGGGTGTCCCCCCACTGTTTGATATTTGGAATCTAATTGTCGAAGTTTATTTTGATTAAACCAAAAAAAAAACAATTAATATAATCATTGAATTCATCATTCTCACGTCACGTATTCTTCTTACCTACGAATCTCACGTTTGTATCTCGGTTCTAGAGTCAAATGGTCACATTCGTACAATACTCGGGACAATCGTTAGAAAAAGATGGATGATCTCGATGAAGAGAACAGAGAGTTGAAAGAAAAGATCGACGCTCTGAGAGAGGATATGAGAAAGCTTCGTAACGACATGCAAGCCATGGCAGAAGCTCAGCTACAAAGAACTGTGATCTCAGAGATCACCGCAACGCCCATAGTGGAGAATTATGATCCTAGGCATCAAATGCCGAAAGATCATCCCTGGGGCATGCCTGTTAACTATATCCCGGAAGGATATGTTCCGCTGATCACTGAAGATCAAGGAATCATTGCAGAAGCCGTTGGGCCTTAAGGTTACAAACTTCGGGAAAGCGAGGATGCCAGAGGCATGATGAGGACTCCTGAAGGTTATAAACTTCAGGAAGCGCCAAGATTCACTGCCGTAGTATCGGTACCACCCCCTATGGTGCACATTGTCCCGGAAGGACAGATTCCACAGATACCTTCTGGTGGAAAGGAAAGTATGTTCGGTAGAATGGATGACTTCTAGGAGCAGTTCCTGGAAATGCAGAAAGAACTGCAGACTATTCGCGGTCGGGATTTATTTGGAAAGGATGCCGCAGACCTTTGTTTGGTCCCTAATGTGAAAGTCCCGCACAAATTCCAAGTACCCGATTTTGAAAAGTACAAGGGTAACTCTTGCCCTCAAAGACATTTGGTGATGTACGCTAGGCGAATGTCAGCTCAGACAGAGAACCAGAATCTACTGATTCACTACTTTCAGGATAGTTTAATCGGTGCCGCATTAAAATGGTACATGGGTTTAAACCGCACTACAATTAGCACTTTCAGAGATCTTCGCACTACCTTCGTCCAACAATATAAATACAATTTGGACATGGCACCAGACAGAGATCAACTCAGATCAATATCGCAAAAGGACAAGGAAACCTTTAAGGAATACGCTCAGAGATGGCGTGAAATTGCCGCTCAAATTTGTCCACCTCTTGAGGAAAAAGAGATGACAAAGATTTTCTTAAAAACCTTGAGCTCATTTTACTACGACAGAATGGTTGCCAGTACGCCCAGCGACTTCACCAAAATGGTCGGTATGGGAGTGCGTCTCGAGGAAGCCGTTCGAGAAGGACGTCTAGTCAAAGACACTGGGTCGACAAGCAGTACTAAAAAATATGGTAGTGCTCTCCCTAAGAAAAAAGAGCAGGATATTGGGAATATCTCTCTCAGAAAGCAAAGGTGACAGTACCAACCAGTAGCAGCTGTAACTCCTGCTATCAGCCCTGCGCCTGTTTCTATGTATCAACCTCAGGTTGCTCAAAGCCAACCGCAGTCGCAGCAATTTCAGCAAAGGACACAACAGCCTCTTCAGCAGGCTCGTCCTCAATACAACAACCATACAACGCGGCCACCAAGATTTGATCCTATACCCGTATTATACGCAGAATTATTTCCATTACTACTGGCCAAGGGGCATGTCCAGACTAAGTCTCCTCTTACAGTACCAGAAAATCCGCCTTTTTGGTTTAAGATGTATCATACTTGCCCTTATCATCAAGGAGGACCAGGGCATAACATAGAAAACTATCTCAGTTTCAAATCCGACGTGCAAAAGCTTGTTAGGAGCGGGGTCTTATCTTTCAAAGATACGAATCCGAATGTTCTCACAAACCCGCTGCATCAACACGAGAAGGCTACAGTCAATTTGATAGAGGGAGAGTCTAACAACACCTATCAAATTCACGATGTACTCTTATTGAGGGCCAACTTGGTCAAGATGCATTGTAGACAGAGTGGATATGGTCATGTGCCACCTCGTAATTATCACCAGTGTGATATCTGCTCTAAAAACAATCAGGGATGTTCTGTGGTGCAATAAGCTCTACAGGAACAATTGGATCTCGGATCGATCCAAGAGCACCGATTTCGTGGAGTTAAAATGGTTTATACGAATTCCAACATCATTTAAACCACGATATCCGTGTGATGAATGTCAACTTGGTGGCAATGCACTCAAGGCAAAGCCAGTATCATAATCTGCCACGTCACGATTATAATTCCTTCCTGACTTGCTCGGTAAACAAACAAGGATGCTCTTTTGTACAAGAGGCCCTCCAGCGTCAGATGGATCTTGGATGGATTCAAGACTACCATGATAGGAATCATTATCAAATCAACATGATTCAAATTTTCGATATTCGCTTGATGAATACCAGCTTGGTGGAGTTACATGCTAAACAGGTCCAGCTCGGGTTCCTGGTATCACATGATTATCAGGGCTGTAAAGTGGGTTGCGAAGACGATCAGGGCTGTGCCCTTGTCCAGGAAACACTTCAGCACTTGTTGAACCACTCGTGGCTTCCAATCTATATGGATGAAGACACCCAGCAAATTAGTATCACTAACGGGAATCCTACTAGATATCAAAGTTAGGATGTTCAGTCGATGGAAACATATCTAGTAAGGTTATAATGTATTCAAAGAGGATGTGGCCAGGTGCCACTAGACAACTATGAGAGGTGTGGAGTTTGCTCAATGGATAATCAAGGATGCTACCTCGTGCGAACAGCCCTTCAAAATCAGTTGGACCGCAAAGAGATTCAACCATGGTCAAGTTCTGAATCAGTCAACTACTTCGCTGATCAAATCAAGGATGTTGTCGTAATCTCTGAGCATCAGAGGACTAGGGATGTTTGTACCATTATCCCTCTACTTGACGAATCAAGAGTTCCCAACCGGGAACGAATCGAAATTACTTACAATGGTCGGAAAAATCAGAAGGCTCCTGTAGTTATCTATCTGCCGGGACCGCTACCGTATGAATCAACTAAGGTTATCCCTTGCAAATACGATGCAACAATAATTGAGAATGGAAAGGAAATTCCATTACCCTCCGTCGTGAATATTGCAGACATCATTCGAGTAACACGGAGTGGTAGAATCTTCAACAGAGGAGTTGGAGAACCCAGCAAAGAAAAGGAACCTCAGACAGAAGTTCCCAATCCACCAGTCGGTCAATCCAGTAATCCCGACCTTTCGAAAAACAATGATGAGATGCTGAAGCTCATCCAAAGGAGTGAATACAACATTGTTGATCAGCTGTTACAAACTCCTTCAAAGATATCGGTATTATCATTGTTACTTAGTTCAAAAGTGCACAGGGAGGCTCTACAGAAAGTCTTGGAGCAAGCCTTTATAGAACAGGATGTAACAATTAGACAGTTCGATAACATTGTCTCTAACATCACTTCTTGGAATAACTTGGGATTTAGTGATAAGGAATTACCTGAAGAAGGTTGCCGTCATAATATGGCGCTCAACATTACAGTCAACTTCCAGGACGATGCTTTAGCCAGCGTACTGGTAGACACAGGGCCGGCCCTGAATGTTATGCCGAAGTCCACTTTGATGCAATTATCATTCAAAGGACCTCCGATGAGAACCAGCGAGGTCGTCGTCAAAGCATTTGACGGATCCAGAAAAACGGTTATCAGCGAAGTCGACCTTCCCATAACTATTGGTCCTCACACTTTCCAAGTCACTTTCCAGGTCATGGACATCTGGACAACATACAGTTGTTTATTAGGAAGACCTTGGATACATCAGGCTGGGGCAGTTACTTCAACCCTCCACCAAAAGCTAAAGTTCGTCTAAAACGGCCGACTTGTCACAGTTTGTGGAGAACAGGCCTTGCTCGTAAGCAACTTATCATCATCTACTTGTGTAGAACCCGAGGAGGTTGTTGGGACTCAGTTCCAAGCACTGTCGGTGAGCAATGAGAATCAATCGGAGAAAGGAACCTTGATTTCCTCATACAGAGATGCTCTCGAAGTGATTGAGAATAACAATGCAAAAGGATGGGGACAGCTTGTCATTCCTACTGATAACAAAACAAAGAAGGGTCTTGGTTTTTCTGCAACCTGCACCCAGACAGCTGCTAACGATGAAAGTCTTCATCCCATCCAGAACTTCTTCCACAATGGAGGTTTCCTTCAACCAGTGACTCAAGACGTGCATACCATCAATAAAGATGATTCCTCCAATACGGAGGAAGAATGGAAGTCCTATCTCAACGAGGACGGTTATACGTCTCAGGGAGAAATGCAGACTCCCTTTTGCTATCTCGCACAGAGTCCGAGATTTATACCGAGGTCAGATGTCGAAATGATATACGGAGATTGTGATCCTAAAGGATGTCGTGCTCCACCAAATTCATTAGAGGAAGACACTCCGATGAAATACAACTTTGACCACGACTATTATGGCCCAATGGATGGGTTTCCTATCTGGCAGTCGTATCCCTGAGACTTGGGGCAAGAAAATCAGCCAAACAATGAAAATCAGCTGAGCATCATTGAACATAATACCTGTGTCCCCGCCATGTCATGGGATTAACACTCAGGTCATTCCAAACTTATCCAGTACGATGATGAATTGGCAAAGCTTGTCGGACTAGAATTCATCAACTATGCTTTTCCCGAGGTCAACGTCATCGAGAGAGATGACCCCTCCAGTTCCAAAGAAGTGTGGGATACCCTGGGACAACCAAGTGGAAAATTTGACTTCATGGTCAAGTACACTGCTCCTGAAAGCTCTCATATCAGGCTCGAAGACATCCAGCCAACTGGATGGGGAGATACAGCTGAGAGTACAAATAATACGCAAAATACAACTGAGGAATCCTCCTACGACAACTCTGCCTGGGAGACAGATTCCAATGATCCTGCTCTTCCAGAAATCAGCGTCATTTCTGAAGACAAATCAAGGAAGGTACCGAACTTTATGATTCACCAAGGAGTTCGCCGCCAATGGGTCACTGTCGATGTTCCGAAGATTATTCGTAAGTCAAAGTAATTGCCGTCTTTAACCTTTCACCCTGCCCAGGTGAAACAGATGTTTTGATAGGGCTCGCTTTCTGTAAATTTCCCTCTTTGCTTCGCCCAAAGCGACAGAGTTTTGTTTTATAGGGCTAGTTTCAAGAATCGACTTGTTCATTAATAAAATAACGTCGTTCTGTAATTTCTGCATTAATTGCTATTTTCTCTTTTCATTTTCAGAAAATGGTAATCCTAAAAAAACAACTCAATAATAAAAATAAGCAGTAAAAGAAAAATACACTACACACACTCTTGCATTACCTCTATCTCTTCTAAACACAAATCATCCCGTCATGCAGATTGCTTGTTTTAAACCCCGTTGAAACATACGATCCAAGGCCTTCTCCCAACTTTGAGTTCTCGGTATTTGGGGCTGAAGAAGAAGTTGACAACGAAATTCCAGAGGACATCTCCCGATTACTCAGACAAGAGGAAAGGTCCATTGAACCTCACAAAGAGCCATTGGAAACGATCAACTTGGGTTCATAAGAAGAGAAAAAAGAAGTTAAGATTGGGGCACTACTCAGTCTGACTATCAAAGAAAGTTTGACAAAACTTCTCAGAGAATTTCCCGATGTGTTTGCTTGGTCCTATCAGGACATGCCAGGGTTGGATACCAGCATCGTGGAACATCATCTACCGTTAAGATCGTAATGTCCACCAGTAAAATAGAGGTTGAGACGGACTCACCCGAACATGGCCATCAAAATCAAAGAGGAGGTACAGAAACAGATTGATGCGGGCTTCCTCGCCACGTCTGAATATCCTCAATGGTTAGCCAACATCGTACCCGTTCCAAAAAAGTACGGAAAGGTCAGAATATGTGTAGACTACAGAGATCTAAACAAAGCTAGTCCAAAGGACGACTTTCCTTTACCACACATTGACATGCTGGTAGACAGTACAGCAAAGTTCAAAATTTTTTCCTTCATGGGTGGATTATCGGGTTATAATCAGATCAAAATGGCGCCGAAAAACATGGAGAAGACCTCCTTCATTACCCCATGGGGGACATCTTATTACAAGGTAATTCCGTTCGGTTTGAGGAATGTCGGGGCAACCTATCAGAGGGCCATGACTACTCTGTTTCATGACATGATACATAAAGATTTCGAAGTATATGTCGAGGATATGATTGCAAAATCTAAAACAGAGGAGGAGCATGTGACCCACCTGTCAAAACTATTCGAGTGTTTGCGAAAGTACAAACTCCGCTTGAATCCCAACAAGTGCACGTTCGGTGTCCGTTCAGGGAAACTCTTAGGTTTCATCGTCAGCCAGAAGGGAATTGAGGTTGATCCTGACAAGGTCAAGGCCATTCAATAAATGCCTTCTCCGAAAACTGAAAAACAAGTCAGAGGATTCCTGGGACGTTTGAACTATATTTCCAGATTCATATTCCTCATGACCGCGACATGTGCGCCGATTTTCAAATTACTCAAAAGGAATCAGGACCGCGTTTGGACAGAAGACTGCCAAACCGCCTTCGACAGTATCAAGGAATACCTGTCGAAACCGTCGATTCTATCACCTCTAGTGGAAGGAAGACCACTGATCATATACTTAACAATCTTGGAAGACTCAATGGGTTGTGTGCTTGGTCAACAAGACGAAACGAAAAGAAAAGAGTCTGCCATCTACTATTTGAGCAAGAAGTTTACAGACTATGAGACTCGGTACACTATGCTCGAGAAAACTTGCTGCGCTTTGGCTTGGGCAGCCAAACGTCTTCGCCAGTACATGATTCGTCACACCACTTGGTTAATCTCTGAAATGGATCCAATCAAGTATGTCTTTGAAAAGCCTGCTCTCACGGGAAGGATTACCCGTTGACAGATGTTGTTATCCGAGTATGACATAGAGTACCACGCTCAGAAAGCCGTTAAAGGAAGTGTTTTAGCCAATCATTTGGCTCATCAACCGATTGACGATCAGGTATCAGTCGGATTTGACTTCCCAGACGAAGATGTCATGTATCTAAAAATGAAAGACTACGATGAACCGCTGCCCAGGGAAGGGCCAGAACCAGATTCCCAATGGGGACTTATTTTTGACGGAGCTGTCATTCATTACGGAAATGGAATTGGAGCAATCATCATAACACCTCAGGGTACCCACATTCCTTTCACCGCTAGACTTAAGTTCAAGTGCACAAATAATGAGGCCGAATACGAAGCTTGTATCATGGGTCTCGAGGAAGCGATTGATTTAAGGATCAAGAACTTGGATGTATATGGCGACTCAGCTTTGGTCGTCAATCAGATCAAAGGAGATTGGAACACATACCAATCTAGATTGATTCCTTACAAAGACTATGCGAGAAGGTTGTTACCATTCTTCAACAGAATCGAGTTTCATCATATCCCTCATGAAGAGCATCACATGGCTGATACCTTAGCCACCCTGTCTTCCATGATTATTGTAGGTCAATGGAACGACTTACCTAAGATCGACATCATGCGCCTTGAACGGCCCGCTTACATCTTCGCGATCGAATCAGTCATAGACGACAAACCTTGGTATCACGATATTAAATGCTTCCTTCAAAAACAAGAGTCCCCACTTGGGGCATCCAAGAAAGATAGAAAAACTCTCAGAAGGCTAGCAGGCAGTTTCTTCCTGAGCGGTGATGCACTCTATAAGAGGAATTTTGACATGGTCTTGCTCCGATGCGTAGACAGACCAGAAGCAGACATGCTGATAAAAGAAATTCACGAAGGATCCTTTGGCACTCATGCCAACGGACATACAATGGCGAGAAAAATTCTAAGAGCAGGGTACTATTGGTTGACAATGGAGTCTGACTGCTACAAGTGCATGAGGAGATGTCACAAGTGTCAGATATACTCAGACAAAATCCATGTGCCACCAACGTATCTCACAGTTCTCTCTTCCCCGTGGCCTTTTTCCATATGGGGAATCGACATGATTGGCCTGATTGAACCTAAGGCCTCAAACGGACATCGGTTCATCCTGGTAGCCATTGATTACTTCACCAAGTGGATCGAAGCAGCGTCATACGCCAGTGTAACCCGTCAAGTGGTGGTCCGATTTATCAAAAATAATATCATCTGTCGTTATGGTGTTCCGAGCCAGATCATTACAGATAATGGATCTAACTTGAACAATAAGATGATGAAAGAGTTGTGCGCAGAGTTCAAAAGCGAACACCATAACTCATCTCCCTACCGACCCAAGATGAACGGAGCGGTGGAAACGGCTAACAAGAACATCAAAAGGATCATTCAAAAGATGGTTGTAACCTACAAAGATTGGCACGAGATGCTACCCTTTGCTCTTCATGGTTATCGCACATCTGTCCGCACTTCAACAGGGGCAACCCCTTTCTCTCTAGTGTATGGCATGGAAGCAGTGCTCCCCATAGAAGTAGAGATCCCATCAATCTGGGTATTGATGGAAACTAAGCTTACAGAAGCTAAATGGTGTCAAAATCGACACGACGAACTCAACCTGTTCGAAGAGAAATGAATAACGACTTAATGCCATGGTTAGTTGTATCAGCAAAGGATGAAGAAGGCGTTTGACAAAAAGGTCCGACGTCGCGTCTTCAGGAAAGGAGATCTTGTGCTCAAAAAGATACAATCATTTCTCACTGATTCCAGGGGCAAGTGGACCCCGAATTATAACGGCCCCTATGTGGTCAAGAAAGCTTTCTCAGGCAGCGCCTTAAGACTCCCAACCATGGACGGAGAGGAATTTTCCTACCCCACAAATGTTGACGTAGTCAAGAAATACTTCGCCTAAATAAAAAAAAACGTCTCGGTGGATTGAAAACCCGAAAGGGCGGTCCAGGAAAAAATTAGAGACATGATCAAAAATCATCCCGGTGGATTAGAAACATCACAGTACAATCCAGACAAAAATTAGGGATAATGGCAAGTAACTACGTTCGACAAAGGGGCAAGTCCCTCGGCAGCAGTTACACCATCCATCAGAAAACTCCAGTCAAGGTCATCTTCGACGGAAGCTCAGGATGTCCAGAATTCAAAGTTGGTAGAAGGATAATGGTCGTTATGTTTCAATGAAGCCCTTTTCCCTTAAATTACCATTTTCTAACTTTGTAAATACTCTATGGAATCACGCGTTTGGCTGATTTCCATCCTATCAATAAAATTTGAGCCCTCGTGCTTTTGTTTGCAATTCTTATTTGTTTTAGCTTTACAGAACGACATTTTAACATGATCAACGAGTCTTGAAATATAACAAAAATGAATTTACTTGGCAAACTTTTTCTGCTTTTAAAATAAAGATGGCAATTTCTTTTGACTGTTGAACATCGAAAGAACATCGATCGCTTTGCCAAAAGTAATCGAGCTTCAAAGTGCAGAATCAAAGTACTCCTTCTAAGCCAGTGCGCCTGAATGAAGGATCAGCTGTATCAGATGCGACTTTCCCATCTGATACCCCCGACAGAGTTCTTATCTCCTAAGTCTGACCAACATAGCTCCCGACATGGACTATCTTTCCTAAGCAAGGCAGAATTGCTATCATGGACCAGTGATACTTTTCATCCCCCACTGTGGCCGAGTATCCAGTCGTGTTCATCTATTAGTCTGCGTGTCGCGTCAGTTTTGTCAGCATAGACATATATACATCATGCATTATTTATTTACATTTGCATTCATATTGCATTACTATCACTGTAGTCGGTCTTATCCCATAGTGATAATAGTCCTATCAATCGATTTGTCAGTTTTTTCCTCGTCAGGAAATGTCGTGGCTGAACAATCTCTCCTCCGGTTTATTTCTGGATTGGAGACGGCCCTTGACCACTTTTATAACTTGAATCTCTGAAAGGCCAGAGAACCTTTAGCCAACGTCACTCTTCGCCATTGAAGATGATGTCTTCGCTTTCCCGGATTAAGGAAAATCCCTAGAGAAAGCCTCTCAACTAAAGACTTTCGGCCACACATTGGTCCTTCTCTCCAGAATGTCAATGTCAACAAAGTCATCGGCACCTCAAAATTGGATCACTTCATATGTCATTTCTCCGAGAAGATCTCTGAGAAAAGTATGCTGAAATACCCCAAGCAAGAAACAGTCTCTCAAAGAGACTCGTTTTCCCCAGTAGAGTCGACAAATGGCGTCTCCAAACAAAGAAGTTTGTACACCTCTACAATTCAGACAGATGGGTTCCCCAGCAAGTCTGACATCAAAACTTTTTCCATCAAATGGCATCTCCCCAGGCAAATTCGGCGAGAAGTTTGAGGAGAACTGCTACAAATAGCGTCCCTTGTCAATAAAGTTTATTGACAAAAGAAACCAAGACCAGTTCCTTGGAAGGAAACCATGATCGAGGGGAAGTTTACAAAAGAAACTTAGACCAGTTCCTTGGTAGGAAACCAAGATCGATGGGAAGTTTATTTCAGAAACTGAGACCAGTTCCTTGGTAGGAAACCAGGATCGAGGGGAAGTTTATTTCAGAAATTGAGACCAGATCCTTGGTAGGAAACCAGGATCGAGGGGAAGTTTACCTTTTCTATGCATCATTGCTTAGCAAAAGAGGAAGGATGAGCAAACTGCCGTTCATAACCACCATCAAAATTTCGGGTATTCCGATATTTAATCCTCTTGCACCCCGAATGCCCGAATACCTTCGCCATTCACACCTTCGGGTCCAAGAAAATTAAATATGGGCATCTGTCATACCCCAAATTTTGACCACTAAGATTGCCCATCATTGTACAAATCATCATCACCATATGGATGAACCATTAGTCTCCCCAAAGATGGGTGAGCATCCACTACAATCAAAACTTAGGGTTTCAAGCCCTCTCAGAGCTCTTAGACAAAGGATCAATCAAGAAATGACATGATTTTCAACTTTTCTAACCTCTCAAACATCCACAAAGGATCAAGAGGACTCCCACTTCAAGAATCAAGCACAAGGCTACAGCATTCCAAGTGGATTAAGCCTCAAGATCGCCAGTGTCACCAAACTAGGGTTTTGGTCGACCAGGGCCTCCAGTTGGAAATTTTCCTCTGGGCATGAGCCATGCTTCAAAGCATAACCTATGATGCTCTAAGGGACATCATAAACCCAATCATCAAGTCAATTTAGCCTCAGGGGATGCATTCACCAAAGATTATGAATTAGGGTTTCTTGACCTAATTCACCCCTAAGTTGACTTTTGGGGCAAAGCATGAGCCAAGACCTCAAGACATGATTTGAGGGTCTCTAATACACCAAATTGATCCATTTGCAACAATGGATTGATCCAAGAAGCTTGATCAACAAGTTTCAATTTCATCTGAACCACATTTAGGGTTTCGCGAGAAAAGTCAACTGTATCTTTGACTTTTGACCAGGACATGCTCCCAAACCCTAAGACATGATTCAATACACCCTATAACACCTATGAAATCAATCCATCAAGTTTGATTTAGTTAAAGGACTTGATTTCATAGAGGATCGCACAGTTTGGAATTCATCTGACAAAAAGTCAACTGTGCACAAAAGTCAACTTTGACTTTTTGAGATTTTTCATAATTATGGTTTTTTAACCCTAAAATGATGTTAATGTGTGATTTGAATCATCATTCATCAAGAAAAATCAATAAAAGTGGGATAACTTGTAAAAGGGGTAACCATAAAAACTTAGAAAATTTTCTAAGTTATGGAACAAAGTGGCTAGGGTACCAACTTTGGAGGACCATAACTCCTAAACCACAAGGCCATTTTTCGCCATCCAAAGCTGGATTTGTAGCTCTCATTACCGTCTACTAAAGCTTCAACTACACCTCATTCCAATTCATTATGGATTTTGAGTTATGGAATGATCAAAGTGGCTGAAAACATGAAATGCCACTTTTTCAAACACTTAGTGAAATTTTCACTAAGTCAGAATCTGCCTTCACTTTTTTCCAAATGTAGGGGCATTTTTCACTTAGATCCAAAAAGTATCAAAACTAATTATGATCAAACAGTTATTGTATCATATGAGGGCTTTCCAAAATGGCCAAGAACTCCATCAAATTCCACTTGAGCCATGAGATATGACAATGGCAATATGCCTTGCTGAAAATTGCCAAAGCAAGGCAGATTTTGGAGTTTTGCTCGATTTGTCCAAATTTTGCAAAGGGCAAGCAACTCTATCCATCTGAACACCTCAAGGGGGGACCAAGGAGGAACCAACTCCGATCTCAAGCCTCCAAAGTCTTTGGAACAAAAAGTAGCATGACAAACCTAGAAATCCCTAAAAGAGGGACAAGACTCCAATTTTGGATTGGAGCATTTAATGGATGCACCAAGGTGGCATGGACTGGGCCATTTGCAACTGAATTTAGTCAAGAATGATCCAACAACTAGGGAATCGTAGCTCTGTGCTCTAACCTCTAGTCAATGGCTAGAGGAGACTTGGATTCTCAGTTGCCAACATTGGCCAAACCTCTGCAGCAGTTGCCATTCACTATTGCTTGCAAAACAAACTTGCTCTACTATAAATAGAGCTCATTTGTGCTCAGTTTGAGTAGTCCAAAGCCATCAAACGATGCTTTCTATAAAATCACCTTCTCACTTCCAATTTTGCCTTCTAAGGCAAGTCACCATCGGGTTTTGAGTTTGAGAGCAATTCCAACCAAACCAATCACACACACACCTCATAAACATCATATAGAAGTGATCCAAACACTCACATAACATCTGGAACACCAAAATCACAAAATCACCAGCCAATTACTCAAACCTTTGACAGCTTTGCAGTTGGGGTACCATCTCATGTTCCAGATCATTTCAATCCATTCCAAGCATCCAGACACACTCCATGGCACCTAGGGAAGCTATCCAGATCATTGGAACCTAGCTGTAACACCTCTAACCCAAAACATGATCACCAGCTACAAGAGAATTTAGGGTTCTTGAGGTTTCTCTTTGATTTCTTATTCCATGCTTAAAATAAATGAAATTAAAGACAATAGACATGATCGTGAGGTTGAAACGAGTAGATTGATATGTAGATTGCATGATATAATCAAGTATTCAGTGAGATTGGATAGAAAACACAAATCTGCAGAAATAGAAGGTGGCGTGTGTTCTTGCCCTTGTTCTTGGCGCCCTTTTTGAAAATTCAAATATTTGAATTTTGTGATTTTATTTAATTGATTGAAAAATTAATTTCTCTCTGAGTTTTAATGATTTTGAGTTAATTCTTTTTTTAATAATTCACAAAAATGTTAAAATATTTTATTTTACCAAAAAATCCCAAAAATATTATTTATTTCATATAATTGCTATTTTTTCCAAGAATTAATATTTTAATTATTTATGACATTTAAAATATTTTTTCCTTCTTGATTTTGCAAATTTTTATAATTTCTAATCATTTTGTAGGTCAAAACATGATTTTTGAAACATTAATCTAAGATCACAATTTGTTTTCCACATGTTAAACAATTTTGATCATTTTAATTGAATTTTTTATTCAATTAAAATATATTTTGGAAGCAAATTAGGGTTTTGATTAATCCAACCCTCATCAAACCTTTTAAAAATATTTTGGGCCTCTAATAGAGTGTAAAACCCAATCCTTTGTAAATACAAACCTATTTTGAGCCTCTTTTGTTGTATAAGTCCCGTTGTATTTCAAAAGTTCGGCGCGATCATCGCCCGTTTAAAACAAACTATCTGGGCCTCTCCACGAGCTATAAGACCCATTCAAAACCATTTTGGGCCTCTAATAGAGTGTAAGACCCAATCTATCTTTGAAACCAAAATAGTTTGGACCTCAGTCGTTGTATAAGACCCACGGTGTTTTCAAAACCTCGGCGCGATCGTCGCCCTTTTCAAAATTAACCATTGGGCTTCTCCTTGAGCTATAAGACCTATCTTTCTTCACTTTCAATCATTTTGGGCCTCTTAATAGAGTGTAAGAATCATCCCCTTGTATAGAAAACCTTTCTTGGGCCTCAGTCACTTGTATAAGTCCCTGTACAAAACGACAGTGCGATCATTGATAAAACCATGGGCCTCTCCTTGAGCTGTAAGCCCCAATTTTCCTTTCGAAAGCACTTTCTCCTTTGTTTTTTAATATAATATTGTTATCAAAGCTTTCTTTATTGAAAAAACTAACCAAACAGTATGGAAGCTCTACAACCGAGTAAGTGTTTTCCCGCTTTCATTTACCACTTTCATATGTATATAACTGTACTGTGGGGCTGTTTCACTGTAAGTCTTCTTTCATAAACTCATATCGACTGTGTAATACTAGTATAGATATTTAGAGTTTCCCCGGCAACTACGTCTAGAACTAGATAAAACCTCGTCTCCTTACACCCGACGTTCTCCCGAATATTTCAACATAACCTAAACCATGAGAATTTTCTTTTACAACAATTTTAGATAACTGGATCTAAGAAATCTCCCCCTTGAACAGTTCATATACAGAAGGCCAATGTTCCAAGTGAAACCCCTTCTGGAACTGTTCATCAGCCTCCTCTTGGGCTTAGTGCAAGGACCCACAGGCTTCCTAAAAGCATCCCCGCCTCCTCTTGGTCATTGTACAAGGACCCGTCGGCTTCTCAGAAGTTTTCACAACCTCCTCTTAGGCTTCGTATAATGATTCTTCCTCCGGGAAGATAGCCTCCTCTTGGGCTTCGTACAAATTGTCCCTTCGGCTTCTTAAAAGTTTTTCTCGCCTCCTCTTGGGCTTCGTACAAATTGTCCCGACGACCTCTTAAAGGTATAGGAACAGAAATTAGTCATCTTGATAGAACAGTCTTTCAAAGAGTCTAGATCTTCCTACGGCGAACATACTGTCTCTGGATCTCTCTTAAGCATAGTACAAAAGATAAAACTCTAGACTTGGACAGTCTAATCTCCTTGAGTCTCGAAGACATTCTCAAGCTGCTTTCAATAATAGGAAAAAACACCCATAGACTTGGGCAGTTTCAATACCCTTCGGATTCCTCGTTTCCTTAAAGAACAGGAAATAATCCCGGTCCTCGGATCAAATCCATGAGTACAACATTACCCATATAAGAACCGATTTTATCTTTTAACCAATATACTGGACCTGTCACTCAACTGAAACAGTAACCCTAGCCTCCTCTTGAGCTTTGTACAATGATTCTCCCCAGTAGAGTTACCCTTTGCAGCCTTCATCTCGTGCTTCGTACGAGATACAAAATCACTCTCTTGTTGAGTATAAAAGACTCTCTTGTTGAGTCGAACATTTTTTTAGCCTTCATCGCCGGCTTTGTATGAGATATAAAAACACTCTCTTGTTGAGTATAAAAGACTCTCTTGTTGAGTCAATCCTCCTTTAGCCTCTATCCCGGGCTTCGTACGAGATACAAATCACTCTCTTGGTGAGTATAAAAGACTCTCTTGTTGAGTCAAACCCTTTTAGCCTCCGTCTTGAGCTTCGTACAAGACACATATAAAAACACTCTCTTGTTGAGTCAAACTTTTAGCCTCTATCTCGGGCTTCGTACGAGACACAAAAGCATCCTCTTGTTGGGTCAATAGCCTCCTCTTAGGATTTGTATAAAGAAATCCCCGTTTGATTCAATCAACCTTTTAGCATCAAATCATGCTTCGGTCACAGCATACAAACATCAACAACTCCTTTTCCCTCGTCTAATTGTTGTAAGTGGCAAGCCTCTGGATTATTTACATCCACGCCACTATCCCTCTTTTAGCATGAGAAATTCCTAAGGAAAGATGGCATTGCTCTAAACCGAGTTAAAGTCTTCGCCTTCAGGTTAAAATTTCCCTATAAAGGAAATTATGGCATTGCTGGATTCGCATATCCCAGTTAAAGTAATTCTCCTTTATAAGCAGTCACCCAACAGTTCTGACAAACAAACCCCCTTTAGAGATGACAAATTCTCTCTAAAGTCAACACCCTTTTAGCTTCACATCTTGGGCTTCGAACAAGATACAAATAGACCCTTCAGCTTCACATCTTGGGCTTTGAACAAGATATAAACCACCTTTAGCTTCATGTCTTGGGCTTTGAACAAGACACCAAAACACCATTTCCTCCCTCCCATAGAATAGGAGGAACTATGATCGCTCTGATTTCCCTATCCCGGGAATACGTAGGCATAAGATTGAAAAAGAATCTTAGCGAGCACACTAATCAAAAAAACCCCAAAGTCCCCTACATCCAGCCAATCTAGCGCAGTATTCCAACAAATTCCCCATGAACAGTCCCGGTATTTCGTTCTGAACAAAATAAGCAGAGAGAGGCCCACGAACTAAAACTGCATCTGTAAACCAACAGTTTTGACTGTTTAACCTCAGTTTGCAAGCAGGGTTAGTTGGAGACATCTATTTCCCTTCCTTCATCAGCTTCAATAGGATAAAAAATGAATCGACCTGTAGTACCCCAGAGCGACAGTGCTTAAGAACCACGTCCAAAAATCGCTCGCTACATTGGAGATTACAAATTGTGCTTCTTAATAAGCATGTTTCTCCTAAGTTCAAGTACAGAGAACACATAAGTGTTCAAGCAAGATTTGAGCAACAACTCCTTGCTTTCTTAAGAAACTACAAAGATGTATTTAGATATTACAGTTGTTGACATCTTGTAGATCTTCTTCTTCTTCGTCTTCAGGTTGAGCAAGCTTTGAGCAGCAACTCCTTGCGTCAGATCTTCAATGTAGTCTTGACGAGAAGGTAGGTTGATGACTTGACAGATCTTCAATGTTGTCTTCTTCATCAACAGCTTCTGTTCTTGATTTTTGTTGTTGTGTTAAATTGTCTTCTTGAGTTTCAACAACAATTGCCATTAGTGAAATATCGATAGCTTTGAATATGTTAAGTGTTACAACGAGAACTCATCATTGTTGCTATCTTCACAATGACTTGGTCAATTTTGTAGATGAACATTCAGTTCGTGATTCTACAAGTGATCGACACATTAGAAGCAAAAACTCTTTCCATTAAATAGCCAGTAGAAATATAGCCGTTAGAGAATATTGTTGGCTGTTTGGAAAAGAGACATTGTGATATAATGAGTTGTACTAACACATCTTCTTTTTGCAGGGAAAAAGTGACCGGACATCTTTTCTTGGGCAGTGTGTACATTTAACTCACAATGGTAATATTTAGACTTCAAAACTTCAGTGGCTTCTGTGGTTAATTTGATGAAGCATGAGTAGAGTCTTCTTAGCAGAATATCTGATGCTTCAAGTCTTCCGTTGATTGAAGAAGTCCATTAGGAATCAGTCTTCAGAACTTCAGCACTTGGTCTCTAAGAATGTTATTCTTTTCTGCTTCAATTCTTCTGAATCTTCAGAGCCTATCTTCAGAGTCTTCAGAACTTCTTATTTGAAACCTTGATCTTTAGAACACATAAGTCTTCAGATTCTTTCTGCACTTGGTCTTCAGTGCCTTCATCCATCAGAACTTCAAGTCATAGGAGTCTTCTGCACTTTGGTTCTTTTTAGAGTGTACTTCTTCAGAAGCTTTGATATCTTCAGAATCTCAATCACTTTCAGAGAGCATCCACAAGAGCATTGCAACAGCAATCTTGGCATCCTTGGATCTGGCTGATCATGACTAGATAAAGAAGCGTTCTTGCTTCTCGCGACTTTAGTCACACACAGTAACTTAGCATATGTATATATTCACTCATAGTACATCTAGCTGGTGTATGTTGGTTCTGATATCTTTAGTTCTTATGATCTGCACATAACACACGTTAGACCATAAAATGGTTCTTTCACAAATACTTATTGTTATCATCAAAACATAGATTGACTTGTAGAGACATTTCTTGCTCTCACAATAACTCCCAATGCCTAAGGCCTTTTTCTTCCATCCAAAGCTCAAATGAAAGTTCACATGGCATACTTCAAAAGTTTCAACTACATCAATCTTGGGTTTTGTACAAGACAGATATAGAACTCCCTAAGTAGAGTCAACCTTTTAGCTTCAACCTTGTGTTTTTATCAAGGCACACAAAACCAACATCCCCTCAGAGGAAATTAAAATTTCTCTCTGCAGGAAGACATCTTTTCTGTATATCACATATCAAAATAGATAATAAAAAAACCATAATTCCAGATAACTGCTGTAAGTGGCACACTTGTTGATTCAAAAATCCAAGTTGTGGTACCTCTCTTATCCTGGTAAACTTCCTCTTTTATCTAATTGCTATAAGTGGCAAGCCTCTGGATTATTTACATCCAAGCCAATGTCCCTCACTTAGCAAGAAAGATTCCTAAGGAAAATGGCATTGCTCTACGCTGAGTTAAAGTTTCTTCCTTCAGGACATTCCCCTTTATAACCAAGTACCAAACAACTTGTGATGAATAGGTGAGATATCTCCCTTTAGAGATGAAAAATTCTCTCTCGGTCAAACCTTTTTAGCTTTAATCTTGGACTTTGAACAAGACACAAATACTCCTCTAGCTTCAACCTTGGGCTTTGAACAAGACCCCAAACATTTTTCCTCCCATAGAAATAGGAGGAACTACGATCGCTCTGGTTTCCCTATTATCTTTACGGGAATACGTAGGCATAAGATTGTGAAATCTTAGCGAGCACACAAATCAAAAAATTTAGGTCCAGTATCTTACCAAAAACAACATAAAACCAAAAACAACAAAAACACTCTCTCAACATTCCCAACCTATAATAGTAAAAACCAGAAAGTGTTTGAACATGCCACACAAGATCTATGGATAACCATATATACACTGGGTTATTTAACACCTTCCCTTTGTAGCCTGACCCCGGACCCCCCAATCTCTTAGCATTTGTTAAAGAAAACATTTGCGTGCAAGGTTAGTTTTAGATAGCTTCCCTTTCCTTTCCAGCTTCATAAGATAAATAAGAAATCAGAAAGTAGCACCCAATTCCAACCAATGCGGTAAGGTGGTCGCGTCACCGACAAAAATCGTACGCTACGGATTCCAGCAACACTCATTCTATCCCCCTGACTTATGAGTCTCTCTACTATTTTATCAGTCCTTTCATCTATGTTGAACCTTTCTATTCCTTTCCTAGGACTAGAGAAAGCATCAGAGGCATTCGAAGGGTTACCTGGTGGGATAGTTTTTGATCTTATAATCAGATGTTTGTCCATTTTGCATGGCATAATAACAAGCGGAGCAACATCAATTACATCTTTAGCGTGTAGCTCCTTAGGTTTTGACCTAGAATCAGATGTCGCTGCAGTGTCCTTCTTGGTTGCTCGTCTTGGTGATTGTTATTGAGACATCTTCACATAAACACGATTTGCCTGTTCTTCAATCTGAAGGGTGAACGAGTTCGAGAGGATTAGAGCAGAGTGAGGGTATGTATTGTTGAAGCAGTTTTTGGTGATTTGATTTTCAAACCATACGAACCCTCGAATAGTGTTCCCACAAACCAAGTAAAACCCTAATTTGTCATTCAGAATTTTTCTTTGTAGTTCTGTAACACTAAAGGAGTTCAAGATGTCGCAGCCGAATGTCATGACATCTAGCAAAACACTTTCAGTTCCAATGATCTGAAGATACTCATTCTTAGCACTTGTTTCATCGGTTTCTATGATTGAGTCAGTTGTGACAGCATAAGAGCATCTATTTCCAGCAATTTCCCTAATCATGGAGGCCTTTTGAAGAAGATTCTCAATCCTTGTGATAGTCTAAAGTTGCATTCTCCTATGTGTTATTTTGGTTAATCTTCCAATGTTTAGATCTAAGGATGGTTTCTGATGTTTCTCCATCTGCAAGGTGGTCCATATATAACATTTGTTCCTTGATCTGACACCTTTCATGATAACCCTATATTTATCATCCACAACTTGACATTCAGGTCTAGTGAAATTGACCTTTAGACCTTGGTCACAAAGCTGACTGATGCTAATCAAATTTGCAGTTAATCCCTTGACAAGCAACACATTGTCCAATCTAGGATTCCCAACGTGATCCAATCTTCCAACTCCTCTAATCTTTCCCTTTGATCCATCTCCAAAGGTGACATAGTTGGAGGAATGAGGCTCTATATCCACCAGATAATTCTTGACACCAGTCATGTGTCTTGAACATTCACTATCGAAGTGCCACTTTTCTTCAGTGTACACCTCTTGAGAGGAATGGGCTACCAGGGCAATAGACTCATTCTTGGAACTCCTTCTCTTTCCAGCGCTCCTACCTTTAGGATATCCATGTAGCTTGTAGCAATAGCGTTTAATGTGGCCATACTTGCCACAATAATGACATTTCCAGTCCTGTCACCTCTGATGTCTATAATGATGTTGAGACATTCTATTTGACATTATCTGTTTTCTTTTGATCTGATTGAGACTGCATTCTGGATTTCTTTTCTTGCTTGGCATTTCTTGATCATTGTAGCCAAGTCCTCTGACATCTCCAACATTGATGACACTGAATTTCACCGTATTTTTTACTCCGATTTCGCATGCATTCTTAGTCTTTTAATGTCATTTTATTATGTTATTATTATGTTTTTCTTTGTTTTCAGGTTTTTAGTCTAATCGGAGCCCCGAGCGAGAAAAGGAGCGAAAAAGGAGCCGAAATGAGCTAAAATAGAGAAAATCAGCATTTTGCACTTATGGCATCCACTATGGCGGCCGCCACAGGGTCTTCCATGACGTGGCCATGTCTCAAACTCCTCCCAACTATTTTTCCCCACGATCTCCAACTGCCCAAGCAATTTTACACTCATGGCGGGCGCCATGGTGTTGTGGAGGGCGCCACAAGAACAAAACGAGTTCCCTCCCAAATTCAAATGCTAGGGGCATCCTTGTCTTTTCCACATGTTTCCTTTCCTATAAATAGGACTTTAGATTTTCGTTTTTCTTCATCCAAGCTTAGTTGTTCATAAGCATATATCAGTGTAATAGTGGTAATCGCTTCACATCGAGGTGTTACTACATTCGAGAGATCGAGTCTGTAAGAGCCTGTGAGATTGAGTCTTGGAGCACTCTGGAAGGAAGTTAATCCTGCCGCCATTTTACTTTCAGTTCGCATTTTATTCAACCACTCCGATTGGAGCAGGTTTTTACTACTTTACCTTTTGTCAACTTTATTTCTTGCACTGTCTTTTAATTTCATTTATTTTCCGCACTCGCATTACTTTCGTTTACTTTCCGCACTCGCATTACTTTCGTTTACTTTCCGCACTCGCACTACTTTCATTTACTTTCCGCACTCGCACTTAAATACCCTTTTTTTAAGAAAATTCTAAAAATGAACTTTTACTTTACCATGTCTGGCTAATTTTATAAAGGTTAGAATGTGAAGATCATAACCGAACCGATAATCTGTACAATTGTTAGTGGAAACACTTAAGGGCTATTTTAACTTTCAATATAAGTTTTCCTGTTCTTAAATTCCGTTGGGTAAGATCGAAAGCCGTCCAACGCCTATCTAAACTTAATTGTTTTTAAACTATTTCAAAAACAGCGAAAGCGCTTTGTTTAGTTTATTAGGAGTTTTTAATTTAAAAGGAAAAGAGATTTTAAAACCATTTTCGGACGCGTTAAGAAGTTTAAAGTCTGGTTCGTAAGAACCTCTTTTTTTTAGAAAATCCAGGTTAAAATACTTTTCAACTTGGTCAAGATACTATATTTCTTAAAAATAGGTTTACTACTCTAACGCAATGCGCGCCTTTTTATCCGTGACAATAAGAGGGTTTGATTAGGGGGTACAACTCGGTTCTGAGTACGCGAAAGCGACAGTTCCTGTCAAATTAGTTCTTTTCAAAGTAGAAAACATTGCCCGTAAGTAGTTCTATTAGCAAGTACTTGGATTATCAATTGGTTGTGTGAATTGCATTCGAACCTGTCTTTATCAATTAATTTTAATTACTTTATTTACTACCGTGCACTCTTCAAAACTACTATTTTCAATCACCTTAGATACACACCTTAACAATAGATAGCGATAGATTGACACTTGGTCTCTGTGGATACGATAATCTTTTATATTACTCTGACGCGTTCGTACACTTGCGAAAAAATACGCATCAAGTTTTTGGCGCCGTTGCCGGGGACCAATTTCGTCAAATTTCGTACCCTGTTGTTATATCGTTTAGACTAAGGAAGTTACCCGCCGGTCAATGCGAAAAACTCGTAGTACCGGCAGTTTAGTAGACCCTCTAGCTGAACCAGAACGTTACGCTCGCGCACGTTTATATTTCCGTAAACTTAGGAAAGCTATGGCCGAAGATCAAAATCAAAGACCTCTTAAGGATTTCGCCCAACCATCCAACGAGGAACCTAGTTCTAGTATAGTAAATCCAGCCATACCAGCTAACAATTTTGAACTTAAACCATCCCTACTGCAGTTAGTACAGCAGAGACAATTTACAGGTCTTGCTACAGAGAACCCAAACCAACATTTGAAAAAATTTCTCCAACTAGCAGACACCTTTAAAACCAATGGAGCCCCTCCTGAGGCGATTCGCTTAAGATTATTTCCTTTTTCCCTCAGAGATAAGGCCCTATCTTGGTTAGATTCCCTTCCACCAAATTCCATAACAAGTTGGGAAGACCTTAGAAAAGTATTCCTTGCTAGATATTTTCCCCCGAGTAAGACCGCTGTTCTTCGAAACCAAATAACTAGATTTACCCAAAACCAAGGAGAATCGTTGTTCGAAGCCTGGGAGAGATATAAAGAGCTGTTAAGAGCATGCCCACATCATGGTCTAGAAAATTGGTTAATCATTCAAACCTTCTATAATGGACTTCATTATAACACTAAGATGACCATCGACGCCGCCGCAGGTGGCGCACTGATGAACAAACCTTACCCTGAAGCTAGTGCCCTTATCGAAGATATGGCCCAAAACCATCAATCATGGGGAGTAGAACGAGCGACAGTGGAAAAGAAGGAAGCCCAAGGAGGAATACATGAGTTAAGCTCTATAGACATGATGCAAGCTAAAATGGACGCATTAGCCCTAAAAGTTGAGCATATGTGTACAACCCCGAATACTGCAGCCGCAGTTTCGTCAGATTGTGAGATATGTGGGACGAAAGGACACCAATCCGCAGAATGCAGTCTGTTAAACGAGACCAGCTCTGAACAAGTGAACTACACCCAAGGGAACCCATTTTCAAATACCTATAACCCTGGATGGAGGAATCACCCAAACTTTTCCTATAAGAATAATAACCCTATCCAAAATACTGCCCCTCCGAGACAATCAAGTTATCAAGCCCCAAGATCAAATCAACCTATGCAACCTGTACCACCAAAACCGAGCCTTGAGAAAATCGTGGATAATTTTGTCGCTGCTCAAATCCAACAAAACAAGGAGTTCATGAACCAAAACGTTCATGTTAACGAACTAATTACCCAGTTAGGAACCAAGGTTGACCAAATAATCACTCACAATAAGATGCTTGAAACCCAAATCTCACAGGTAGCTTTAAACCAAGCCCCTCAGACCACACCTGGAGGACAATTCCCTGGACAACCTCAAGAAAACCCGAAAGGACAAGCAAATGCCATTACCCTACGAAGTGGGACCGCTTATGATGAACCTTGTAACCCAAGGTTGAGTGATCCCAAAACTTCTAAGGAAGATGACAACATCCCAGATAAAAAGAAGAAACCAGAGGAATCTGTAAACCAGGAAAGTCAAGAAAAAGGAGAAGAACCCAAAGACAAAACCTATACATCACCCCCGCCATACAAACCACCAATACCATATCCGCAAAGACTTAAACAAACCCAGATCAATAATCAGTATCAGAAATTCATTAAAGTTATAGAAAAACTTCACGTAGAAATCCCGTTCACAGAAGCCATTACCCAAATACCATCCTACGCAAAGTTTCTCAAAGACATCCTTACCAATAAACATAGACTTGATGATCCGAAACCCTTGGAATGTAATTCTATTGCCGAAAATAAATTAGCAAAAAAGGATAAAGATCCTGGAAACTTTTCCATTCCTTGTATTTTGGGGAGTCATGTCATCGAAAAAGCTTTTCTAGACTTAGGAGCTAGTGTGAGCTTAATGCCCTTAGCGGTTTGCGAAAGGTTAAACTTAGGAGAGTTGCAACCTACCAAGATGTCACTTCAATTAGCCGATAGATCTGTTAAATATTCGATAGGCATACTTGAAGACGTCCCTGTTAGGATAGGTCAACTGTTTATCCCTACTGATTTTGTTGTCATGGACATTAAAGAAGATGATGACATACCAATTCTTCTAGGTAGACCATTCTTATCGACTGCTGGAGCCATAATAGATGTCAAAAAGGGGAAGCTAACCTTTGAGGTAGGGAACGAGAAGATAGAATTTATACTTTCAAAATTTCTTATGGCACCTGTGATAGGAGACGCGTGTTATGCAATAGATATCATTGATGAATGTGTTAGGGAGTTAGAGCAAGAAGAAGTCATTGAAACAATTAAGCTGCCATCAACTCTTATTTTGGAAGATGACAATTATAAGAAACCCTACATCGATGATAACCTTTACGAATGTTTATCCCTTACCCCAGATCCTATGCCTTGCCCTATTAAACCAGCCTTGGAACTTAAGGAACTGCCTAAGAACCTGAGATATGAGTTTCTTGATGAAGAAATGAATCGTCCGGTTATAGTTAGTGCTGCCTTGAGACAAAAAGAAACAGATCAACTCTTGGACGTTTTACGAAGATATCCCTCAGCCTTAGGATATAATATCTCTTATCTGAAAGGTATAAGTCCATCCGTATGCATGCATCGGATTTCGCTCGAAGTAGATTCAAAACCTTCCAGAGAACACCAGAGAAGGATAAACCCTATACTGAGTGATGTTGTCAAGAAGGAAGTTCTGAAGTTGCTAGAAGCAGGTATAATATATCAGATCTCGGACAGTAAGTGGGTGAGCCCTGTGCATGTGGTACCCAAGAAGGGAGGCATCACAGTTGTGCAAAATGAGAAAGGTGAACAAATAGCAAAACGGATAGAAGGAGGTTGGCGTATGTGCATAGACTATAGAAAGTTAAATAAAGCAACTAGGAAGGATCATTTCCCTTTACCGTTCATAGACCAGATGTTAGAACGTCTTGCCAGACATTCTTACTTCTGCTATCTAGACGGGTATTCGGGATTCTTCCAAATACCTATACATCCAGAAGATCAAGAAAAAACTACCTTTACATGCCCTTTTGGAACTTTTGCCTACAGACGAATGCCTTTTGGACTCTGTAATGCCCCTGCTACTTTCCAACGTTGCATGATGTCAATCTTTGCAGATTATCTAGATGGAATCATGGAAGTATTTATGGATGATTTCTCGGTTTGCAGTTTTGATTTCCAAAATTGTCTTATCAACCTTGAGAAAATCCTGGAAAGATGTGTGGAGGTGAACCTTGTGCTGAATTGGGAAAAATGCCATTTCATGGTGACTGAAGGAATTGTTTTAGGACATATAATCTCCGAAAGAGGTATAGAGGTAGATAAAGCAAAAATAGAAGTTATAGAGAACCTAAAACCACCCAAGACTATCAGGGAAGTTAGAAGTTTCCTTGGACACGCTGGATTCTACCGCCGTTTCATCAAGGACTTCTCCAAAATAACAAAACCTTTAACTGGCCTATTAATGAAAGATGCTGAATTCATCTTTGATGAAAAATGCAATGAAGCATTCAACCTTTTGAAGCAAGCATTGATTTCAGCACCCATTATGAAACCCCCTGATTGGTCTGAACCGTTTGAGATAATGTGTGACGCCAGTGATTATGCTGTAGGAGCCGTTCTAGGTCAGAGAAAAGATAAAAGATTACATGTAATATATTATGCCAGTAGAACCCTAGACGCCGCCCAGCTCAATTACGCAACAACCGAGAAAGAACTCCTAGCGGTAGTTTTCGCTGTAGACAAATTTAGATCATATCTAGTAGGAGCCAAAATTATAGTTTACACCGATCATGCTGCCATCCGTTACCTACTAAGTAAAAAAGATGCTAAACCCAGGTTACTTCGATGGATTTTGTTGCTACAAGAGTTCGACTTAGATATCCGAGATAAAAAAGGCACAGAAAATGTAGTAGTCGATCACCTATCTAGGCTAGAATACCTGAATCCTGAATTAGTACCCATAAATGATGATTTTGCCTATGATAGACTGATAGCCTAGTTGGAAACCATTGAAGATAAAAAACCAGACCCTCATGAGCACTTTCAAAAATCCTTAGCTGTAAGTAACGTGCCCTGGTACGCTGATTTTGTTAATTACCTAGCTGCTGATATCATACCCCCTGATCTCGATTACCACAAGAAGAAGAAGTTCTTAAGTGATGTTAGAAACTTCTATTGGGACGAGCCACTTCTTTTCAAGAGAGGTAAAGATGGCATTTTCCGCCGTTGCGTTCCAGAAGACGAGGTAGAAAGTATAATTCAGCATTGTCACTCTGCGCCTTATGGTGGACATGCAAGCACCTCTAAGACCTACGCCAAGATTCTTCAAGCTGGCCTATTCTGGCCTACCATGTGGTGTGATGTCCATGCTTACATTGTCAAATGTGATAGATGCCAACGCACAGGAAATATTTCAAGACGCGACGAAATGCCTTTAAGAAACATCCAAGAAGTAGAACTCTTCGACGTATGGGGTATAGATTTCATGGGACCATTCCCACCATCTTTAGGAAACAAGTATATCTTAGTTGCTGTAGACTACGTGTCTAAATGGATTGAAGCGATAGCTGCACCCACAAACGACACTAGAGTAGTGATTAAATTATTTAAAAATTATATATTCCCCAGATTTGGAACACCCCGTTTAGTTATAAGTGATGGAGGATCTCACTTCATATCAAGAATATTTGATAAGCTTTTAAGCAAGTATGGAGTTAAGCATAGAGTAGCAACACCATATCACCCACAGACTAGTGGCCAAGTGGAAGTATCTAATAGGGAAATTAAACAAATTTTAGAAAAAACTGTCTCTGTATCCAGAAAATATTGGTCGCAAAAGCTTCAAGAGGCTTTATGGGCCTACAGAACCGCTTTCAAAACCCCTATAGGAACAACCCCCTACCAACTAGTCTATGGAAAATCTTGTCATTTACCTTTTGAATTAGAGCATAAGGCCTATTGGGCCATTAAAACTTTGAATTTGGATTACCTAATTGCTGGTGAGAAATGTATCCTTGACATCCACAAATTGGAAGAACTCAGACAGAAGCCTACGAGAATACCATAATATACAAAGAAAGAACAAAAGCTTGGCACGACAAAAGAATCGGAAGAAAAAACTTCAACTTAGGCGACCCTGTTCTCCTGTTCAATTCTAGGCTACGGCTCTTCCCAGGAAAGCTCCGTTCAAGATGGACTGGCCCCTTCAAAGTATCAAAAATTCTGAGGTCTGGAGCTGTTGAAATAAAAAACGGAACATGTAAACCATTCATCGTCAATGGACAAAGACTGAAGCTCTACGAAGGAGGAGACATTCCAACAACCTACTCTAGCCACACTCTAAGTGATCCATCAATCCCGACAAGAGATGTATAAGTTCCAGTCGTCAAGCTAACGACGTTAAACAAGCGCTGCATGGGAGGCAACCCATGATTTTCTTACCTTATTTACTTTTTCTACATTTTGTTTTATTTTATTTCTTGTTATATTTTGTCAGGACTAATGTTTGAAATGTTTGTGTTTTACAGGACCTTCTTCCTAACTCTGTGCAGAATGCAGAATTTTGACGACATGCATGTGACTTTCAGGAATGACGCCCAGAGAGAGCGTTACTTTGTCCACTTCAAGCGTCCTATGGCACCTACGAGGTACCCAGATCAGGCTTGCATGGAGGCTTTAGGCATTGAGCCTAGTGTCAGATTCTTATGCCACCAGCTTCAATGGGACCAGTTCGACGACCTGAACAACACCTATAGGAACCTCACTTTGGAGTTCCTCAGCTCGTTTTCTTATGACCCCTGGGCCGGACCAGATGGATGTGCTATTTTCAGGTTATTTGGGACTGAGTACTCCTTCACTCATAAGGAGTTTGGTGATTTATTAGGTTTTCAGACGACCCCTGATGCTATTCTTGAGACACCTATGGGATACTTTCTGAGTAGGGAAGTGGAGAAGTTCTGGAGTGATATCTCTGGTGGAGGGAGTCAGGATCCTTCCACCCAGTTCTCACACGTTATCCACAACCCTGCATTGAGGTATTTTCAGATGATCATAGCACACTCTTTCTTTGGATTGCCAGATGCTGAGACCTTGCTTAGTGAGGAGGAGATCTTTCTACTGTTTTGTGCGACCCAGTCACGTCCTGTGGCATGTGGGAACTTTCTGCTAAAAGGTCTTAGCAGTATTGCCAGGTCATCAGTAGGTATTATTCATGTGGGAGGTATTGTTACCCAGATTGCTGCTGCTTTAGTCCTATCGCGTAAGTTGTTACATCTCAGGGTTTTCAGTGAATACACCACCATGGACGTTGATTTCTGCCTAGACAGAGGGTTGATAAGGAGAGCCTCTGCAAACCCCAACCAGTTCAGATTGTTGATCGACAACGAGGCTGTTCATTACTTTTTGCTGCCTGATCCGATGATGACCAGTGTTCATGACCCAGCTAATTGGAGATATGCTTTGGAGGGTTATGGAGAGACTATTGAGGAGCCTAGATCGCCTCCTATTGCTGAGTACACCCCTACACCTCCGTCTCCCAAAATCACTGTATTATCTAATAATTTGTCTTTGCAGCCACCCGATTTATACACTCAGGTTGTTGAGCTCCGCAGAGAGACTGCCAAGCTCAAACAGGAGGTAGCTGATCTTGCTTTGCAGATTGAGGTATCTGATCTCACTCATGCTACTGAGGCAGACTCTTTATACCAGGAGATCGGAGAGCTTCGTCGCGAGATCCCTGAGCTTCGTGGATCCAGCCAGGCAGAGGAGCCAGCTGATTGATCATATTGCCCTGACTTACTACTCTATTATTTAGTATTCAGTATTTTTGTGTTTTCTTTATTTTTTAGCATATCTGGACACATTTCGTATTTTCGCATTTCCTACATTTCCTATGTACTTTGATTTTATATATATATATATATATATATATATATATATATATATATATATTATGTGTGTTTTTATTTTTCCTTTTATATATATATATATCCAATAATAATTTTATTTTTCTTAATATTTGATTTTTATTTCCACAAAAATTGTGCAAGTCCCGTGTTGAAGAGGAAAACAAATGAGAACGCTATCGGGACCCCCAAGACGCAAAAGGTAAGAGAGGCCCATTCCAAAATTCAAAATTTTGGCCCAGGTCCGAAAATGACCTTATGGCGCCCGCCACGGCGTCCTGGTAAATACGGGGGAGAACTTCATCTTCCACCATTTTTGAACCTCTAAACTCCCAAAACCCATTTTTCTCCTCTTCCAAAACTCCATTAAAACCCATAAAAGCTCCCACCTTTATTTAATACCCACTATCCATTAACCCTTTCAAACTTCCATTTGAAATTCCACCAATCAAATTCCATAAAAATCTCACCTTTACCAACTTATATTTAAACCCATCTCCACTATCTTCAAATCAATTCAAAGAGCAAGCTATGGAGTTCGAAGGATTTATTTTGCGAGAAGGAAAACCCGGGGATAGGCAGAGGAGGAATATTCAAAGGCTTCAAGGTCGAGAAATTCTCTCGACGAGGTACGTGGACGACAACTGTCTCTATACTTTGGGTATTTATCATAGTGTTTATCATTTACTTGATTTTTTGGGACTGCACGCTATTTTTGAAAACCAAGAACCAACCTTTGAGAAACTGACAATTGAGTTTTTAAGTTCTTTGATCTACACTGTCTCCCCTAACACTGCTAGCACAGTCGGCACTGTCCAATTTAGAATGTTTGGAATAGAATATAAGTACAGTACCGACGAACTAACAAGTCTGTTAGGGATTCCTCTTTGGGAAGGTGCTATTTGTGAGACCCCTTTGGATGACGGATGGTCGGTCGATGCATTTTCTTTTTGGCAGAGATTGTCAAATAATTTAATAACTTCTTTTGAAGGAATTCTCACATCGACCATCCACAACCCGGCCATCAGAGTTTTTAGATACCTGTTGGCATGTACTATTTTTGGCCGGGATAATCCAAATAAGGTTAATGCTAAAGAGCTTCAGTTTTTACAAGGAAGTCTCACAAATTAAAGAATCAATCCGGTCCCGTTTATGTTTTCTCACATGTCTGTTACTATTAATAAAGCAGGACCGATTGTTTTTGGAGGACTGATTACGTCTATTGCTCGGGCCCTTAACCTGAACAATGAGATAGCCACACTAGAGCCCTTAACTCCTCGCACAATTAACCTAAAATTTCTAAAAGATATGAAATTGTGCCGAGCGAGAAGAGAGGGTGGTTTTGTATTGATGATCCATGGTGTAGCTATCCCATCTGTTGCCTTGCCTTGCAGTAGACGTACCGATGTACGTAATGAAAGGAACTGGACCTATGATTTAAATGCCCCACCTGTTCTGGGTCCACTTCCTCCTAATATTCCTGATACGGAGGGACACGACACTGACGAAGAATTTGAGCGGAGAGATCAGTCTCCCATACCTCATGTGTTCCCCCATCATCCTTCACCACCACACACCGCACCCTCTTCCTCTAACCCTTTTGCAGGTTCGGTCCCTGGATCCTATGTCACTGAGGAGATGTGGCGTAACCTTATGGCTAGAGAAGAAAGGCGAGATAACCTTCTCTCTACCATTCAGCAACAACTGACGGATAATATGAGCTTCATGGAAGAATCACGACGGAGGACAGATCGATCCTTCGAGTCCGTTTCTCGCACCTTGCTTGCGATCACAGACGAGCAATCCCGTCAGCAAGACTTCAACCGCCGGTATTACGAGCTTATGGAGGCTACTCAAGGTTCCGTTCTAGGTAACCTTCGACAGGTCAGAGATGCCCAGGCGGCCTTATCAGCCCGATTGGACCGGAGAGACCAGCATCGCAGCAGATCCCGTCGTCCCAGGCATTCCCAGCAGGACGACGAGGGCACCAGTGGTCCACATCAGTAGTTTTACAGGTTACTCTCCTTATCTTATTTCGAAACATTGGGGACAATGTTCGATTTAAGTGTGGGAGGGGATTTTATTGCTTTCTATTTCCATTTTTAGTTAGTTGTTTATTTCTTGTTTTTGTCTATGTCTTTTTTCTAGAAAATGCATGAGTCTGACGAGTCACCAGTACAGTGTATCCCTAGTGCACCCTCATTTTTCCCCATTTCTTTAGCCCTACAAAAAAAATTTTTTGCAAAAAGAAAACATTGTTGTTCTACACATTTTTTGGGCTTTAAGACAGGTTTGGATTAGGATGTGGTGACTTAGGTGAACTTTTTGAAACATTAGTATCGTTTTAGCACCGTAGACTTCACGAATATAGGAATCATTCCAAAACCCCATGTACCATGGCCTTAATTATCATTTCCAAATTTGTCCTAAGTAGTTTATTTCAGCAGTCAGCTCCGGCCTAAGCATGTTCTACGTAGGGGGCCGATGAACATAAGTGAATGATCCAGTAAATTAAATAAAGAAAAAGGCAAACTCCGGATAGATGACCCTCACAAGGTCGTTTAAACCCAAAAGTTGAATTGTTGCCACAAAAAAAAAAAAAAAATATATATATATATATAATTTTAGCACACCCATTGTTAGTTGGTTCAGAGGTATCTGGCGCTGAACTCGGTAGGGCAGATTACGATCCGATCCCCCACAACTGCATTTGGGTTAAATAAAAGGGTTTACACAGTTTTATGTGCCAGAAACCCTATGTTTTGGATCAGAATCACTAACAGGTCACTCTACTATGAAACATGTACGGATAACGGGCTTAATGTGATTGCGCCTGAATGAAAAGGACCCAAAAAGAGATGAAGAGGTAGGCCTAGTTATTGTGGGATGATACGGTTGATTAATATAAGAATGAAGTTTATGTCCGCCTCTGCGGATAAGTGTCATTACGATACCCTTGGTTCACTTAGTACCTGTCACTGCATCTTGACTTGAACTTAGAAGCCCTTTTTGCCCGAATCACGTGTCAGCACTAGTTTTCTTACTTTGAGCTTTAAATGTTTTGCTTGAGGACAAGCAAAGGTCTAAGTGTGGGAGAATTTGATGACACTGAATTTCACCGTATTTTTTACTCCGATTTCGCATGCATTCTTAGTCTTTTAATGTCATTTTATTATGTTATTATTATGTTTTTCTTTGTTTTCAGGTTTTTAGTCTAATCGGAGCCCCGAGCGAGAAAAGGAGCGAAAAAGGAGCCGAAATGAGCTAAAATAGAGAAAATCAGCATTTTGCACTTATGGCATCCACTATGGCGGCCGCCACAGGGTCTTCCATGACGTGGCCATGTCTCAAACTCCTCCCAACTGTTTTTCCCCACGATCTCCAACTGCCCAAGCAATTTTACACTCATGGCGGGCGCCATGGTGTTGTGGCGGGCGCCACAAGAACAAAACGAGTTCCCTCCCAAATTCAAATGCTAGGGGCATCCTTGTCTTTTCCACATGTTTCCTTTCCTATAAATAGGACTTTAGATTTTCGTTTTTCTTCATCCAAGCTTAGTTGTTCATAAGCATATATCAGTGTAATAGTGGTAATCGCTTCACATCGAGGTGTTACTACATTCGAGAGATCGAGTCTGTAAGAGCCTGTGAGATTGAGTCTTGGAGCACTCTGGAAGGAAGTTAATCCTGCCGCCATTTTACTTTCAGTTCGCATTTTATTCAACCACTCCGATTGGAGCAGGTTTTTACTACTTTACCTTTTGTCAACTTTATTTCTTGCACTGTCTTTTAATTTCATTTATTTTCCGCACTCGCATTACTTTCGTTTACTTTCCGCACTCGCATTACTTTCGTTTACTTTCCGCACTCGCACTACTTTCATTTACTTTCCGCACTCGCACTTAAATACCCTTTTTTTAAGAAAATTCTAAAAATGAACTTTTACTTTACCATGTCTGGCTAATTTTATAAAGGTTAGAATGTGAAGATCATAACCGAACCGATAATCTGTACAATTGTTAGTGGAAACACTTAAGGGCTATTTTAACTTTCAATATAAGTTTTCCTGTTCTTAAATTCCGTTGGGTAAGATCGAAAGCCGTCCAACGCCTATCTAAACTTAATTGTTTTTAAACTATTTCAAAAACAGCGAAAGCGCTTTGTTTAGTTTATTAGGAGTTTTTAATTTAAAAGGAAAAGAGATTTTAAAACCATTTTCGGACGCGTTAAGAAGTTTAAAGTCTGGTTCGTAAGAACCTCTTTTTTTTAGAAAATCCAGGTTAAAATACTTTTCAACTTGGTCAAGATACTATATTTCTTAAAAATAGGTTTACTACTCTAACGCAATGCGCGCCTTTTTATCCGTGACAATAAGAGGGTTTGATTAGGGGGTACAACTCGGTTCTGAGTACGCGAAAGCGACAGTTCCTGTCAAATTAGTTCTTTTCAAAGTAGAAAACATTGCCCGTAAGTAGTTCTATTAGCAAGTACTTGGATTATCAATTGGTTGTGTGAATTGCATTCGAACCTGTCTTTATCAATTAATTTTAATTACTTTATTTACTACCGTGCACTCTTCAAAACTACTATTTTCAATCACCTTAGATACACACCTTAACAATAGATAGCGATAGATTGACACTTGGTCTCTGTGGATACGATAATCTTTTATATTACTCTGACGCGTTCGTACACTTGCGAAAAAATACGCATCAAACATTCCTCCCAACTTGAAGAATTTCATCTAGTATATCAGAACTGATGTTGAGCATCCTAACATTTTTGGTCACATTTTCAAGCTTGGAGTTGAGCACAACAACTTCCTCCTCAAGACCAGAGATAACACCAAGATGTTTTTCTCTTTCATCCTCAAGGAGCATAATAATCTTGTGTTGTCCTTCTCCTAGCTGGCAGATTTTAGTACATCTCTTGTAAAGCTCCTTGAAGGATTTGATTAGATCATTATAAGATAGATCTCCAATCTCTGATTCTATATCAGAACCGAATATTCCTGTAAGAGTAGAAACTTGTTTAGGTGATTTTCCATCACTTGCAGACTCATCTTCAGACCAGGATGTAATGAGTCCTTTCTTTTCTCTCTTGAGAAAGGTAGGACACTCATTTTTTATGTGTCCATATCCCTCACATTCATAGCATCTGATCCCTTTTCCTTTGTCATCCTTTTCTTCATACTTAGAGTTTCTTCCAAGGTTATTTCTTTTATAGTTGTTGAATGATTGAGGCTTAGCATTCGATCTTGATTCCCCCTCCATTTTCTTCAGCAATTGTTCGTACTGCTTTCCCAGAAACACAACAGCCTTAGACATCACTTCATTGGAGTTTGTCTTTCCTTCATCATGATCTGACACCAACGCTAAGCTTTTCTTTTTCTCAGATTTTTCATTCAGTCCCATTTCAAAAGTTTGTAGAGAACCCATGAGTTCATCCACTTTCAAGGTGTTTATATCTTGAGCCTCTTCGATGGCTGTCACCTTCATGTCGAACTTTTTTGGAAGGGACCTCAAAATTTTCTGGACAAGCTTTGCTTCTGGAATCTTTTCTCCAAGGTCACTTGAAGTATTGGCAATGTCCACAATATTCATATGAAATTCTTGAATACTATTCTCAAATTCTCAAACTTAGAGGTGAGAAGTTGAAGTCTTGAGGATTTAACACGAGAGGTTCCTTCATGAGCAGTCTTCAAGATTTCCCAGGCATCCTTTGCCACAGTGCAATTTTTGATGAGTCTGAAGATGTTCTTGTCCATGCCATTGAACAAGGCATTCAAGGCTTTAGAGTTACCTTGAGCAAGTTTATCATCTTCACCATCCTAGTCTTCCTCAGGTTTTAGCTCATACTGAGCTTCCCATCTTTGTCTTTGATCTTAGGTGGATCCCACCCTTTAACCACAGACTTCCAAGCTTTACCATCCATTGAATTGATAAACGCCACCATGCGCACTTTCCAATATTCATAATTGGAACCATCAAGTATTGGTGGTCTATTTAGAATCCCTCTTTCTTTATCCATCGAACCAGAAAGTATCGTCCCTGAATCTCACCCAGATATAGAGCAGGATGCCTGCTCTGATACCAATTAAAATTCTGGTTAAGCAGATCACTAAGATGTCAGACAGGATGTCGTGACACTTGATCTCTGCTTCTCACAAGGATTAAGGAAGGACAGAAATAAGCAGCAAAAAGAAAACAACACACAGAAATTGTTAACCCAATTCGGTGATCAACAACACCTACGTCTGGGGGCTACCAAGCCAGGAATAAAATAAACTAAGTAGAATTGGTTCTAAGCTAAACTCTAACATTTACAACTTAGCACCTAGAAACTACCCTTCCTAGATTTCTACCTAAGACACTCCTAGGTATGAGACCCTTCTCAATTCCCTTCAAATCACAGCAGTGACTGAAAATATTACAACTCAATAAACTGTCCTTCTCTGGTATTCACGCAATACAAGAGAAGCTCATACAAGTACAAACCCTAGTACTTCTATATCAGCTGCAATATATTTTTCTTAGGTCAAATCCATCCTATTTATATAGCAAAACAGAACTGGATTTGGGCTTCAAAAACGCAGCAATTCTGCTCCACAGAATCTGCGACTTATTCTTTTCTTCAATCCCATGTTTCCAAAAATGTCTCCTTACTAGGAAACCGCATATTCCTTTTAGAATCAGAATCTATGAATCCTCAATCTCAGATGCCACCTGGGATCAAATCATATTCCAATCACACCCGGAACATAAATACAGTTATTCCAAAACTGTAACAGACAAAGATGTCGAATCCACCTTATAGGATATCTTGTCTAACATCTTAACCTACAGTTAGTTTATCATGTCAGGACATCTTGTCCAACATCTTTCTGCTAAGTTAGTTTTACCAAAATTGATGCCAACCTCATGGGCTTGGACTCATCAGTGTTAAAACACGATAGAGAAATGATATGTAGATCATTCTCCAAAAATCGTGTTACACGAAAAGAAAAAGAGAACAGTCTCGTCTTAATCAATAATCTCCATCGATTAATCAAAGGTAACCTATCACGATCCCAAAGTATAGATAATGATCTAAATGATCATTCCCCACAGATTTGGAATAATGAAGGTTAAACAACTTCAATAACCAATATTCATGATATGTAAGACTTCATTGACATGAGAAAATCAAAATGAAAATGAAAAAGAAAATGTCGTGAAATAAATCAAAAACAAATTATAACACTTCGAAACAATTATTTAAAAAGAAATTTAGAGAAAATCCAAAAGAAAAGGGATAAAAATGATAAATAAAGATGAAAAGAAAGAAAAAAGGAAGGAAACGAAAAAGGGGGCACTGACATGAATGTGGGTGTGTTAATGAAAAATCAAATGGGCCCACAAGCCCATGAAGACATGAAAGAAAGTTTCAAAAAATAACATGATGTAAACAAGGTAGGGTGTGCGCAAGAATCTGGATGTGTGTATGAAAAGTGTTTCATGGGCTTAGAAGCCCAGCAACACAAGGCATGGTTAGGAAAGAAAAAACAAATCAGCTTTCAATATTTAAAAACCAAAATAACTTAAAGGAAAACCAACACACTCAGATTGAAAGCAAAAGTAAAAAATCAAGGTTCATGAGAAGAACAACATTGGTGCTTCAATCATGTTTCACGATCCCAACACAGTGAAAACAAATTAATTAAAAACAAGGCCATCATCGCGTTATAACTTTTCCTCTCGTTCGCCATTTCAAAGCCTTCCCACTTGGTCGATTTGCTCTCTCACTTCTTCTATTCAGGTTTGTGCTCGATTCAAATCGATTTGCGATTGGATATCGGTTTGTATTGTTTCACCCTCTCTTCATCTGAATCTCTATGTTTTGGTTCATGGTTGTTAATGGTCGTGATTAAGGTTTGGTTGTTGTGGATTTGGGTTGGATTAAAGGTTAATGAGATAATGAAGGTTGGGTTTGAAGAAGGGTTGAAGAAGGATTCAGGTTGGGTTTGAAGAAGGTTAAAAAGGAAAACGAAGATTGTTGTGAGATTTATGGTTTTTTAGAGAATGAATTTATTTAGAGAATTATGGAGAGAAAAAGGGTGTGTATCAATTTTCGTCCCCTCCTTTTGTTGCTGCCTTAATTGGTTTTTTAGAGGATTGTGAAATGGTTGTGCAACACGTGAAATCCGTCATGTGCGTGGAATTTTCATTTTTCTTTTTGTGACGTTACAAGTTATGGGGTCATGCTGTTGTTTTAGCTTTAGTGAACGTTACAAGTTATTTTGACGTTATAAGTTGTGGGGTCATGCTGTTGTTTTTGCACTCTTCTTCCATTAAAATATGCCCTCCACCTTTCGACAAGAAATGAACCTTGATACTCTTAGCACTAGGTCATGTGACTAATGTGAAGTTAGATGAAACCCCTTGTAACCAACTTGGTCTTAGAAATGCACTCTTGGAAATTGAATCTTGTATTAATGTTAATTTCCAACCAATGATCCTACACACACAATTTGCACTTCCCTGAATTTGAACTTTGCTTGAAAATAAATCCATGAGAATTCTTGCACTTGATTCTTTAATAAAACAATTTGAATTTCCCATATTGATTTAACAATCTCACAAACCAATTTTGCCCTTGTCGAATTTTCATTTGAAACAACTGAGATCTTGAATTAGTCCTGAGAAATAAAATTTAATCATGAATCAATCTGGATCTTCGGATGAATTAGAGCCTTGAAAAAATGAAACCACTAATGAATCAATCTCTGAATTTGGCCACTTGAGTACTGATAAACCAAAGCTTTCGCATTGAACCAAATGAACAACAATGCCTTGTAATCAAAAGATAATGACTTGATATGAACTGTATTATAACTGCTCCAAAAAAACCCTAGTTGAAATGTACAGGTTCCATATGATTCTCCACTATGAAACATCTGAATTCAGCACAGCCTGATAACTTGATCCATACAATCACTTGAATTATGCACACCCTGACCTTAATCATGAAACAAACTCTTGATTGAGCAAGATTAGGTCAAAACTAAATGAAACTCAATCCATACTACACACGCACTTGACCTGATTGCCTTGCTTGACACCCACCCCATCCTTGCAACAACTTGAGTTTAGACAATAAAATAATGAAAGCAGAAGCAACATATTTTTATGGATTTTTTAATAATGGTAACTAGATGGAAACACAAATGAGGATAATATATAGGTAGGAAAAATTTGGGGTATGACAGATGTCCCTATCTAATTGGCTTAAACCTAATAAGATGTACTGCCACGATGCTCATTATTTCAAGGTAGAAGTCAATTAGATACAAAGAAGACTATGAATTTGTCTAAGAATAAAGAAAGATGCCTGGGAAGTGGAATATCAAATCAATGTCAACCTTTGAGTGGACACTGAATAACTCGCAAAGGTCGTCAACGCCAAAAGGACGATGAGATCAAAATGGCAGAAGTTACTGACACCAAAAGGATGACAATAAGACAAAGACTGCAAAGATTGCTGATACCAAAAGGATATCGGTGAGGTCAACAAAGTTGGATATCACCAAAAGGATGATAGTTAACTTAACGTATTAAACGATCACCATCGCCAAAAGGAAGAAGGTTGGATCACAGCACAACTTGCTATCACCAAAAGGATGATAGTAAGCACACACAAAGGTTTCCGACACCAAAAGGATGACGAGACTATCACCAAAAGGATGATAGCACTACTACAAAACGCGTAAACAATAATGCCATGGTCCCCACGCGTATTCCCTACACCGTTGTGACATCTCTAAATTAAGGCACTATCATAATATTATTGTTTTTTATTAAAAATTATTTGTATATAACAACGGTTAAGGAGCCAAACGTTGTGATTTTTGGTGTAAGCCCTAGAGGCCAATACTTTTGGTACTTGTATCAAATTATTTATTAATAATAAAAGGAATTTCTTTATTATGTTTGTTTTTCCAAATTGATAAAGTCCCTAGAATAGCTAGTTTGTTTAATGAAATATTAAGTGTGACTTAATCATGAGATTCCATTAAACATAATAACACTATTCTTAAAGTATCCATAGTCGAGCTATAATGTGAAATGGGATAACCTTAAAGCATTAAGACTATTATGTAGATAGACTGATGATCACATCTCATGGATCATGGATAAGGAGTTACAAGTCTTAGCATAGGTATGAATATTAGGAGTAATATTTATACTGGATTGACCCACTATGAGAGTACTACATAGAATGTTATGCAAAGTGCCATAAGTTACTCTCATGGTGATAGTGGTGTATACCACCCTTCAACCTGAAACCACTATGGACCCTAGATGTAGAGTCAAGTACTTTATTGTTGATCAAACATTGTTCGTAATTGGATGACTATAAAGGCAGTTGATGGGTACTTCATAAAGCATGCTGAGGGACATGAGTGACCTAGATGGAATTTGCTCATCCTGCATAACAGGATAAATGTATAAGGGCCCAATATTGAACTGAACAAGGATGACACGGTATATGCCTTGCGCTCAATATAGACATAAGGACAAAAGGGTAATTGTACACACAAGCACTATCACAAAAGGTTTTGTCAGATCACATGACAATTTCGTGACTTGGGTAGCAGTGATGTGTTGCTAGATACCACTCACTGTTTATTACGTTAAATGCATGATTTAATATAATTACCAACGTCGCGAAATCCTACAGGGTCATACACATAAGGACAGTTGGATAAGAGGTAGAGTAAATAAGGAACACCGTAAGATACGGTGTAATTAAGTAAATATGTAACACCGTAAGGTACGGTGCACTTAAGTGGAATACAGATTGGTGTAAGGTACTGTGTGCTTAAGTGATATACAGTACATCATAAGATATGGTGTGGGTGCACTTAAGTGGGCTTTTTAGCTTGCAGCCCACACAAGTGGTTCTATAAATATAACCCTTGTGCAGAAGCATAAACACTTGATGAAAATTCAGTTGTGAAACCCTAGCCGTATTTTCATTTTCGTTATCTCTCACTCAAAGCCTTCAATCGTAGCAACTAGCACTGAGACTGAAGAAAGTTGTTCGTGTGGACTGAGTAGAGGCGATGTTCACCGTACATCACTCGTGATCATTCCTTCGATTCAGAATCAAAGGTTTCATCACCATAAGAGGTAACCATTCTATCACTGATCATGATCTTTCGTAAGGATCGCTAAAGGGAAATTTTTTTTATTTCCATTGCGTTTTGAATTGCAATTTCCCTTCAGTGGTATCAGAGCCACTTACAAAACCATGCATCAAATAAGTGTTTATTTTCTGTTTTTTGTTTTAATTCGATTAAAACACATTAAAAGAAATTGAATTTTGGCATGAGGCTCTGTACGATTTGGATGATCGATATTGACTATGCTTCGGAACCAACAATAGTATGGTGAAGCAGGGATATATCGATCGTCCTTAAGTTACACAAATATGATCGACCAAATTTTATATGTGATATAATTAAATCTGATGCAAAGATGGTATATTGGATATACTGTTTCTATTTCATTCATTTAAATTGCGTAATGATCATTATTCCTTTGAGCGATCCGTGATCATTTGCTTCGGAAACCAACTTTAGTATGGTGAAGCAGTGGCATATGGATCAATCATACTGAATTATTGATCATGGTGTTTTGACGATATGAAATTGTTGCATTAGGGTTCATACGACACAAAGGTTGTGTTGTCTAAAAGGTCTGCGATTAGGGTTGTGATGGCACAAAAGTTGTGCTTTAATTTTATGGAATGTATCAAGTGTTGATATGAAAAACAACGCCGATTTCAAATGAATTGTTCATTAAAAACGACGCCGATTTCAAATGAATTGTTCATTGAAAAACTAATAAAAGTTGTGCTTTAGTTTTATGCGGAACCCTCGTCTGCATAGTGTGATCATTCGCCGAAATTTAATTTAATTCAAAAAATTAACAAGATTTAAATTAATAATAATAAAAGTGTGTTTATTATTTTTTTCTTGGGTTATCAGTTATGGCCTTAGTTTTCCTTTATTTTGTTTTGGGATTTTAAAAATACGACCTACGTGTCGTGCCTCTCTTTTAATCTCTTGATGTAACTTCTTTTCTCATCTCACTCCCTCGTATGTAAAACGAGTATTCTTTAATGTAATGTAATGTTATGAAGAAGACGAAGAAGACTACAATATCAAAGGAGGACAACCTTGGAGATCTTGCTTGGAGAAGTGTAGATCGTTATTAGGTTTAGCTTTGGTTCTCTCATTGGCTTGGGAGAACAATTGCGCTAAGGGTCATAACTATTTCATTTTGTATGTATGTTGATGCATGTGTATGTATGTTGATGCACGTGAGAGACGATTTATATGATAAATAAGCCGGTGAGATCAAACTAATGAAAATTCCCTCAAAATTGAATATTAAGTTTATGCTTTCCAAGTTTAAAACTCATCAAGACTAGTATCGAATAATGTAGGTTTCGCCTAACGCGAGGTGCATGTTCTATATTAGTAAGATGCGATGGGATAAATGTAATATCCAATTTCTAAAACAATGGGTCAAACCTAACTAAACAAAATATAATAAGATTATATACGTTTAGAAGCAAGAGTTGGGAATAATCCATATGATGAATTAGAATAAGTAGTTATTCACCTAACTGAAATATTCGAGAATTGTATTGGATACAATTGGAAGGAGTTCCTATCTAAATAGCTAAGTTTTGTGTAATCCGCCTAACACTGACTTAAAACAAAGTGAAATATGGATCTCGATCCACTAGAAAATCTTCCAACAGGATTTTCTGAATCAAATGGTGAGGGTCATTTAGTTTGAGTAAAATAGTGGGAGCATTTATAATTAAAGGCCTAATTGAATATGTTATTTTAATGATACTTATATTTTTCCATTCTATTTTGTAGATTACCATGACAACAAACACATCTAACAACATTTTTCGATCAATCCTTGATAAGGAAAAATTGTCTGGGACAAATTTTCTGGATTGGCACCGAAATCTGAGGATTGTCCTCTAACATGACAAAAAGATGTATGTCTTAGAGACACCTGTTCCTGAGGAGGAGCCTCCTAGTTCTGCTCCTAAGGCTGAAGGAGATGCTTATAAGAAGCATGTCGATGATGCCAATGAAACTGCTTGCCTCATGCTGGCTACCATGAATTCTGAATTGCAAAAGCAACATGAAAATATGGCAGTGTTCGATATAATCGAACACTTGAAGATGCTCTATCAAGACCCAGCAAGGCATGAGAGGTTTGAAGTTTCAAAAGCCCTTTTTCAAGCCAGGCTATCTGAGGTAACCCCTGTAGGTCCCCATGTAATCAAGATGATTGGGTATGTGGAGAACCTTGAAAGATTGGGATTTCCCCTAAAAAAGGAGCTTGCGTCTGATTTGATCCTGCAATCTTCTCCGGAAAGCTTTAGTCAATTTGTTCTTAATTTCAACCTGAATGATATGGACAAAACTCTTCCTGAATTGCTAGGCATGTTAAAAGCTGCTGAGCAAAATCTGAAGTCAAAAGGGAAATCCATTCTGATGGACAGTAATGGAAAGAAACAGAACAAAAGGCCCACCAAACAGGGTGGTAAATGGAAAGGCAAGGAAGTTGCCAAAACCAAAAATACTGCCCCTGATTTGAAGCCTAGTGGAGGTATAGCAAAGGAGGGCACTTGCTTCTATTGCGGTAAGATCGGACACTGGAAGAGAAACTGCCCAAAGTACCTGAAAGATGAGAAGAATGGAGTGGAGACTTTGACTTCAGGTATTTTTGTTATAAAAATAAATTTATCTACTTCTGCATCATGGGTATTAGATACTAGATGTGGTTCTCACATTTGTACCAATGTGCAGAGGCTAAAAAGGAGTAGAGTTTTGGAAAAAGGTGAAGTTGACCTACGAGTTAGCAATGGAGCAAAGGTTGCTACTTTAGCCGTAGGAACTTATGTATTGGCTTTACCTAGTGGTTTAATAATTCAGTTAGAGAACTGTTACTATGTACCTGCAATTAGCAGGAATATTATTTTTGTTTCTTGTTTGGACAAGTTTGGTTTTTCATTTATAATAAAGAACAATTGTTGTTCTATTTATTTGAATGATATATTCTATGGTACTGCACAAATGAACAATGGATTATATGTCCTTGATCTTGAAATGACAATTTATAACATTAATACTAAAAGGATGAAACCTAACGAGTTAAATCCAAGTTACCTTTGGCATTATCGCTTAGGCCATATAAATGAGAAACGCATCTCCAAACTCCATAAAGATGGACTATTTGACTCTTTTGATTACGAATCATATGATACATGCAGATCTTGTTTAATTGGAAAGATGACAAAGTCCCCATTCACAGGAAAAGGTGAAAGGGCTAATGATCTTTTGGCCCTCATACATACTGATGTATGTGGACCACTGAACGTACCAACCAGAGGAGGTTTTCAATACTTCATCACATTTACCGACGATTTCAGTAGATATGGTTATGTCTATTTAATGAAACAAAAATCTGAATCCTTTGAAAAGTTCAAGGAGTTCAAGAATGAAGTAAAAAACTAACTAGTAAGAATATTAAAACTCTTTGATCAGATCGAGGCATTGAATATTTAAGCCTAGAGTTTGATGACCATCTAAAAGAGTGTGCGATTCTATCCCAACTCACTCCTCCTGGAACACCACAATGGAATGGTGTATTTGAGAGAAGAAATTGAACCTTGTTAGACATGGTCTGATCCATGATGAATCACGCCAATCTTCCAAACTCCTTTTGGGGACATGCACTACTGACAACAGCTTACACACTTAACCGTGTTCCATCCAAAAAGGTTGAAAAGACACCATATGAAATATGGAGTGGTAAGAAACCACATATGTCTTACATGAAGACTTAGGGTTGTGAAGTTTATGTGAAACTACAAATTTCAACTAAGCTTGAGCCCAAATCTGACAAATGCTTATTTGTGGGGTATCCTAAAGAAACAAGAGGGTATTACTTCTAGAATCCTTCTGAGGGCAAAGTGTTTGTCGCTCGAACTGGAGTTTTCTTGGAAAGGGACTTTATTTCCAAAGGAATTAGTGGGAGGAAAGTAGAGCTTGAAGAAATTCAAGAATCACAAAGCATTAATACACCTATGGAGGAATTAGAGCAGGAACCACAAATAGTTGTGGAAGAGCAACCTGCTCAAGTAGAACAAGACCAACGTAGATCGAGCAGGAACGTCACCAACCAGAGAGATATGGATATGTCATAACTGATCAAGGTGATGTATTACTCATGGATCAAGATGAGCATGTAACCTATCAAGAGGCCATAACTGGTCCTGAGTCTGAGAAGTGGATAGAAGCCATGAAATCAGAAATGGATTCCATGTACACAAACTAGGTTTGGACCTTGGTAGAGCCTCCTGTAGGAGTTAATCCTATAGGATGCAAGTGGGTCTTCAAAAAGAAGACTGACATGGATGGTAAGGTACATACCTATAAGGCAAGACTAGTTGCTAAAGGTTATAAACAAATTCATGGTGTAGACTATGATGAAACCTTTTCACCAGTTGTAATGCTTAAATCTGTTCGGATTTTACTTGCTATCGCTGCATATCATGATTATGAAATATGGCAGATGGATGTCAAGACTACTTTCCTTAATGGGAATCTTCTTGAGGATGTGTACATGACACAACCTGAAGGATTTGACATACTAGAAGAAGCCCAAAAGATATGCAAGTTACAGCGATCAATCTATGGATTGAAGCAAGCTTCCAGAAGCTGGAATCTTTGTTTTGATGAAACTGTAAAACAATATGGACTCATAAAGAATAAAGATGAGCCTTGTGTCTACAAGAAGGTTAGTGGGAGCACGATCGTCTTCCTGGTATTATATGTAGATGACATATTAATCATTGGAAACGATGTCCTTACCTTGCAACAAGTAAAAACTTGGTTGGGGAAATGCTTTTTTATAAAGGACCTTGGTGAAGCAGCCTATATATTAGGAATCAGGATCTATAGAGATAAATCACAAAAATTGCTTGGCCTAAGTATGAGTACATACATAGACAAAGTGCTGAGACGCTTTAATATACATGATTCCAAGAAAGGATTCATACCTATGCAACATGGCCTGTGTCTATCAAAAACACAATCTCCTTTCGCTAAGAAAGAAAAGGATCGCATGAATAAGATTCCATATGCATATGCAATAGGATCTATCATGTATACCATGTTATGTACTCGACCAGGAATCTCGTATGCTTTAAGTGCAACGAGTAGGTACCAATCTGATCCCGGTGATGCTCATTGGGTAGCTGTCAATAATATCCTTAAGTACTTGAGAAGGACTAAGGATTCATTCTTGATATATGGAGGTTAGGAAGAGCTCGCGGTAATTGGATACACCGATGCTAGCTTCCAGACATATAAGGATGACTTTAAATCGCAATCTGGTTATGTGTTCTGCCTAAATGGTGGCGCTGTGAGCTGGAAAAGTTCAAAGCAAGAAACAGTTACTGATTCTACAACTGTGGCCGAGTACATTGCTACCTCAAATGCAGCAAAGGAAGCTGTTTGGATCAAAAAGTTCATTAGTGAACTTGGCATAGTCCCTAGCATTGTGGATCCAATTGATATCTATTGTGATAACAATGGTACCATCGCACAAGCTAAGGAGCCTAGATCTCACCAACGATCCAAACACATACTTAGGCCTTATCATCTCATTCGAGAGATAATAGATCGGGGAGATGTGAAGATATACAGAGTACCTACACTTGACAACATTGATGACCCACTAATAAAGCCTCTTGCGTAGCAGAAGCATGATGGCCATACTAGATCTATGGGTATTAGGGGTATGACTGATTGGCTCTAGTGCTAGTGGGAGATTGTTGGTGTAAGCCCTAGAGGCCAATACTTTTGGTACTTGTATCGAATTATATATTAATAATAAAAGGAATTTCCTTATTATGTTTGTTTTTCCAAATTGATAAAGTCCCTAGAATAGCTAGTTCGTTTAATGAGATATTAAGTGTGACTTAATCATGAGATTCCATTAAACATAAGGACAATATTCTTAAAGTATTTGTAGTCGAGCTTTAATGTGAAATGAGATAACCTTAAAGCATTAAAACTATTTTGTAGATAGACTGATGATCACATCTCATGGATCATGGATAAGGAGTTATCAAGTCTTAACATAGGTATGAATATTAGGAGTAATATTTATACTGGATTGACCCACTATGAGAGTACTACATAGAATGTTATGCCAAGTGTCATAAGTTACTCTCATGGTGATAGTGGTGTATACCACCCTTCGACCTGAAACCACTATGAACCCTAGATGTAGAGTCAAGTACTTTATTGCTGATCAAACATTATCCGTAATTGGATGACTATAAAGACAGTTGATGGGTACTTCATAAAGCATGTTGAGGGACATGAGTGACCTAGATGGAATTTGCCCATCCTGCATAACAAGATAAATGTCTAAGGGCCCAATATTGAACTGAACAAGGATGACACGGTATATGCCTTGTGTTCAATATAGACATAAGGGTAAAAGGGTAATTGTACACACAAGCACTATCACAAAAGGTCTTGTCAGATCACATGACAATTTAGTGACTTGGGTAGCAGTGATGTGTTGCTAGATACCACTCACTGTTTATTATGTTAAATGCATGATTTAATATAATTACCAACGTCGCGAAATCCTACAGGGTCACACACATATGGACATTTTGATAAGAGGTAGAGTAAATAAGGAACACCGTAAGGTACGGTGTACTTAAGTAAATATGTGACACCGTAAGGTACGGTGCACTTAAGTGTAATACGGATTATGGTAAGGTACTGTATGCTTAAGTGATTTACGGTACATCATAAGATATGGTGTGCATGCACTTAAGTGGGCTTTTTAGCTTGCAGCCCACACAAGTGGTTCTATAAATATAACCCTTGTGCAGAAGCATAAACACTTGATGAAAATTCAGCTGTGAAACCCTAGCCGTATTTTCCTTCTCTCTATCTCTAACTCAAAGCCTTCAATCGTAGCAGCTAGCACTGAGACTGAAGGAAGTTGTTCGTGTGGACTGAGTAGAGGCGTTATTCATCGTACATCGCTTGTGATCATTCCTTCGATTCAGAATCAAAGGTTTCATCGCCACAAGAGGTAACCATTCTATCACTGATCATGATCTTTCATAAGGATCGCTAAAGGGAAAAAAATTTTATTTCCGCTGCGTTTTGAATCGCACTTTCCCTTCAGTGATAACCTCAAGCTTTCATGGGTTCGAACCTCAGGGCCCTCATATATGTTATTCCTTTAATGTTAAGTGGCACCTTTTCTTTTATAATTATTTTTAAATAAAAAAATTAAAATTTTATGACCACGGGTTCAAGAGTTCCACCATTGTTAAGTTGCGCCTTTTCATTTTTAGTTATTTTTAAATAAAAAACTTAAAAGTCTAAGACGACGGTTGAAGAGCCAACCGTTGTTAAGTCGCGCCTATTTATTTTTAATTATTTTTAAATAAAAAACTTTAGAGTTTATGACTACGGTTGATATTTACAACCGTTGTGATATATTTTGTTTTTTATTTAAAATTTTTTATTGTTAATACGCTGGTGCTTTTTTATGAAATTTCACCATGAAAGTAAAATATCACTACAATTGCAAGTATTGGCCGTTGTGGTAGCGTGATAATATTATACACTCCTAGTTAGCTTGTATCTTCAGTATCCTTTTTTCCATTGCAAATAGAAACTAGATGAAACAATATACGATTTCAACCCAAACCCTAACATTCAATACTGTGAAACATTACACGATTTCATCCAAAACATAATCGTTTCTACTTCACTGTGTATTTGCCATTGTCTTCATCATCGTCAACCAAGTTGGCAAGACCATCACGATCAACCAAGTTGTTACCGTCTAGAAGGAAAACAAGAGCAACACCGTCGTCACCATAAGGAAGGAAGACAACACCATCACCTACACCAACATCATTTACTTAGTAATCACGTTTAGGGTACGTAAAATATTTTTCCCCGTGCATCTACAGCAAACTTCATTTTTCATTGTTGTGGTTGTTGTTGTTTTATTTTGTGGTTGATGTTTATGTTCTTGTTGTTTATGTTGTTGTTGTTGTTTTGGAACTTGGATGTTGACCTTGTTGAGTTCTTCATCAGAAACCAGTGAAGAAACTCAAACAAATGAGATGTTAGACAATGATACTCAAACAACTGAAAGTCAAACGAAAAGATCACACAGAGGTGATGCCACAATTCACATCTGTCCGAAACTCATCAGGTGAAAAAATTCCTATCCAGTTTGATTCATTGTACAGAGTAGAGGATTGTCAACACTACTCTACTTTTAAGAGTTATGTTTCGTTCCTTGCACATAGCAAGGTCAGTATATTGATTGATGATTGGAAACAAGTTGATAATAAGGTCAAAGAAAGCATATGGACTGATGTTAAGGTATTACATACTATATTTTTCATATATCGCAGATATCAATATCTATAATTTCTAATACATACTTATATATTGATTTAAATGTAGTTGAATTTTGAGTTTACCGATGACTCAAATTTGAAAAAAAAAAGTGGATATCATATGCTGGTACTCGTTGGAGGGGATTTAAGGCACAACTCACGACTGACTACATTAGGAGGCGTAAGAGCGGTCTTGCTCATCCATGGATTCGATATAGTTTTATATCGAAGAAGCAATGGAAAGGGTTTGCAAAGATACGTCGTTCTGAGGAATTTAAGGTTAGTATTATTCTCATGTAACCGATAATGTTATGCTAATGAGTTATAGATACTAATCATATATTATTTTCACTATGTTCATAATAGGTTAAAAGAAAAGTCGGAATACTCAATAAGGCCAAGAACATGTACCCCCATAGATTGTCTCGTGGGGGTTATACGAATCTTGAGAAAAAAAATCATGCTTGAAAGACAATAAGAAATTGGAGATGATTGCATCCCATCTCCACCTTCAAGACATGAGAAATGGAAAAGGGCTCGATTAAGAACAGATGGAGAGTACACCTCTAAGGCGTCAAAAGTAGTTGCCGAAAAATTGTAAGTATGATTTGTGGTGCTTATGTTATTTTTTATTTAAATGGGTTGGTAACAATATATGTAAGTTTCTCATGTTGTGTAGGAAAAGTTGGTTGAGGCAGCCCGTGAAGGCACATTTGTTCCGCAAGCACGACATGACATATTAGTAGAAGCTATCGGAACAGATGAGCATGGTGGGTCTGTCTGTGCTGTTGGAGAAGGTGTCGGCTTGAGGTCATTCATTGGGTCTCAAAGAAAAAGTACCGAAAGCCCGAAAATAATTACACAAAGACAAAAGACTGAAAATTTTGAGAAGCAATTAGAAGAACAACAGAGAATGTTAGAAGAGGAGAAGGAAAAAAGGGAGAAAGATATGGAAAGGTTCCAAGAGTTGTATTCGGTATGTACTTTACTCGAGATGTTAGTGTTTTATTGGAAATGTATGATTTATATTGTGCTTGTTTTTGTTTTATGTTTTAATTGAATATTATGATGTAGAGATTAAGTGAAAACTTGGAACAATGGACAAATGAAAATCACAGTAATGTTAATGGTGATGATGAAGATCGAACTCCTAGTATAAGTGTTGTACGTCATGCTTCTACAAATGGAAGTAATTGTTCAGCCCATCCCCCCTGCAGGTAACCGCAATGATATAATGGACCCTAATCCAAATGAAATCATAATGTTATACTTGAAAGTTGCATTGATAAATGAAGCGCAACATCTCCTGCTAGAACATTGTCCACGTTTGGGTTTATTCTATTATAATCCTGATGATGTAAGGGATTTTCTTGGTGGGTATAAGTGGCTGGACATCGGGATATTGCAAGTTTGGTGCACGTAAGTATATATAGTTGAATATACATGTCATTATAGAACATTATTATTTATAAAACTTCACCCCTAATTTATTCATTTTCTTTAACCATTTAGGTACATTCACCATCTTTGTATAGAGTTGAATAAATTAAGTACTTATGGAATCTTTGATCCACTTTTTATTCGTTAGGCTTTTAATGAACCAAAAGATATCCGAGAGTACTTGAAAACACGGTTAAATGAGGGAGGAAAAGAATGTTACTTAGCACCATTCCTCTGCACGTAAGTATTTTTGGAATTGATGTTTATGTATTCTATATTTAGTTTTGTTTTAGCAAATACCATTAACCTATATATGCTCTTGTTTATTCAGTGGTCATTGACAATTGATTATCATATCATTTAGGACGAATACGATAACTTTTTTGTGTTCCTTGCATGATCCACTGGAAAACAAAATGAAAGATATGATTAATTTGTAAGTGTATGCTTAATTCATTTTCTTTGACATTGTAATTAGTTTATCATGTAATATGTTTAATTCAAATTCAATGTACAGTGTTGTGGAGCAAGTGAATATGACGGACAATGTTAGAAGAAAGCCCAGATGGATTTGTCCTAAAGTATGTGGCACGATTATGTTTCTTTCATTTACATTCATGTATGGTGTTATTCATGTCATTTTTGCTTAAATTTGTTGACAAGGAAACAACCCGGGAATTACGAGTGTGGTTATTATGTCATGAAACACATGTTAAACATTGTCCTTGCCAGCATTGTTGATTTATGGGATAAGGTATACATGTCATAAAATGTTTACATATATTAATATATAAGTTGACTATTGAATTATTATCATACATATTATTGCCTCTTTCTTATGTAGATGTTTAACGACGAAACCCCATTCCTCGTTGAGGACTTCGTAGATCTTCGGAAACGTTGGGCATATATCCACAATGTTCTTAAGGGTCCTGCTGATTGATGATGTCATGACACTTTTCTGTAGTGATGATGTGAATAACACTTTTCTGTATTGATGACATGAATATAGTGTTTGGTGTAAATATGGTTATAATAGTTACAACACTTACAGAATGTATACCTTATCTGTTTGTTGTATTTTAGGTTATAATAGCTGTGTAAATATGGTTATAATAGTTACAATACTTACAGAGTGTATACCTTATACCTTATCTGTTATGGTTAAAATGGTTACAGGTTCAAAAATGGGATGAATTTGAATTGCTGAGAAATGCATATTTAAAACATAGGAAGTATTTTATGCTCTTTATGCATGTATACCTTATCTGTCATGGTTAAAAGGGTTACAGGTTCAAAAATGGGATGAATTTGAATTGCTAAGAAATGCATATTTAAAACATAGGACGTTTTAACAGCGGTTGTAAAACCTAGCCGTGGTTGTATATTTGTGTCTGCTGAATATATAACAACGGTTGTATAATTCAACCGTCATAATATCTCGCACGTTGCACAGAAAAAATAAATATCAAAATGGAGCTGCTGGGAATCGAAACTAGGACCATTATATTTATTACAACAGTTCATTTGAATATCCGTTGTGATAGGGCGTGTTGTTTCCAAGTTATTACAATGGTTTACTGGGTCATGATTATAAGTATCAATGTAAAACGACACTCTACATAACAACGCCTGCGCCAGCGTCATTATATGCCTTTCCAAATCGTTGTTGATTGGTATTTACATAGTAGTGTAGTAAACACACACAAGGATTTCCGACACCAAAAGGATGACAGATCTATCACCAAAAGGATGATAGAGAACACACAGAACTCAATCACCCTTCACCAAAAGGATGAAAGTGAGGTCAAAAACTTGCTATCACCAAAAGGATAATAGTAAGTACACCAGGATTTCCGACACCAAAAGGATGATGGACCTATCACCAAAAGGATGATAGAGAACACACACAACTTGCTATTACCAAAAGGATAACAGTAAGTACACATATATTTCTGACACCAAAAGGTTGACGGGTCAATCACCAAAAGGATGATAGAGAACACATGCACAAGATTTCTGACACCAAAAGGATGACAAATCTATCACCAAAAGGATGATAGAGAACACACGCACATGATTTCCAGCACCAAAAGGATGATGGATCTATCACCAAAAGGATGATATAGAACACACGCACAGGATTTTTGACACCAAAAGGATGACGGATCTATCACCAAAAGGATGATATAGAACTCACACAAGGATTTACGACACCCAAAGGATGATAGAGAACACACGCAACTTGATATCACCAAAAGGATGATAGTAAGCACACAATGGCATCAGAGGTTGTCATTCACCAAAAGGATGATACACATACCAAAGATTCACGGATTGCTGACACCAAAAGGATGACAGTAGGATTGAACAACACAAGTTTCTATCATTAAAAGGATGATAGTACCTTCCCAACTTCAATGATCATACTCACTAAAAGGATGAGGGTAAGATCAAATTCACATGAATGGCTACCACCAAAAGGATGATAGTAAGACAAAAGGTAAAAAAGGGCAAACTTGTTGGAGGAATATCTGTACATCGATGAGTAAGACTTGTTTGGGGGACATCAACAAAAGGTTGAAGCAAAGAAGTCACCAAGGAACACCATCCTTTTGTTGCTGCCTCAATTAGTTTTTTAGAGGATTGTGGAATGGTTGTGCAACGTGTTAAATCTATCATGTGCGTGGAATTTTCATTTTTCTTTTTGTGATGTTACAAGCTAGTTGTGGGGTCATGTTGTTGTTTTTGCACTCTTCTTCCATTAAAATATGCCCTCTTCCAACCAATGATCCTACACATACAATTTGCACTTCCTTGAATTTGAACTTTGCTTGAAAATCAATCCTTGAGAATTCTTGCACTTGATTCTTTATTAAAACAATTTGAATTTCCCATATTGATCTAACAATCTCACAAACCAATTTTTCCCTTGTTGAATTTTCATATGAAACAACTGAGATCTTGAATTAGTCTTGGGAAATAAAATTTAATCATGAATCAATCTGGATCTTTGGATGAATTAGAGCCTTGAAAAAATGAAACCACTAATGAATCAATCTTTGAATTTGGCCACTTGAGTACTGATAAACCAAAGCTTTCGTATTGAACCAAATGAACAACAAATAACTTGTAATGAGAAGATAATGACTTGATATTAATTGTATTACAACTGCTCCAAAAAACCCTAATTAAAATGAATAGATTCCATATGATTCTCCACCATGAAACATCTGAATTCAGCACAACCTGATAACTTGATCCATACACAAATGATTTGAATTGGCACAAAAACCCTAATTGGAACCTCAAACACAAATCACCTGAATTATGCACACCTTGGCCTTGATCATGAAACAAACTCTTGCTTGACCAAAATTATGTCAAAACCAAATGAACCTCAATCCATATTGCACATGCACTTGACCTGATTGTCTTGCCTGACACCCAACTCATCCTTGCAACAACTTGAGTTTAAACAACAAAACAATGAAAGAAGAAGCAACATTTTTTTTAGATTTTTGAATAATGAGGATAATATACATGTAGGACAAATTTGGGGTATGATAATAATTTTGGCATGTTAATCCCCTTTTATTAGTTGATCAAATTCAATTTTGATTAATTAATTACATGTTGTGAATTAGACCTTTTATGTGACTTTTCATAAACTTTTGCATGCATGGATGATGGTTATTGACCTTTTGCATGAATGTTTTATTTTGGTACACTTGAATGATTCATATGTGCATGATTAAAATCTTGTATGACTTGTATGATTTTTTTAATTCTTGTATGGCTTATGGTCTCATCCCCCCATCGTGGGTAAAATGTTCCTAATCCCCATGAACGTGTAACAATCTTAGCACTTTCCATTTTTAAACACTTTCCTTTGCATGTTAACAAACAAGACAAAACCAAAAAAATAAAAATAACTTTTTTCAAAAGACAAAAATAAACTTGACCCCACGTCAAGTATTTTTCCAAATCATACTCCATTGAATGCAACGCGAGTGTTTGATCCAACGTCAAGTATCTCTTCCAATTGATTCACACAAGTTTCAATATTCTTCCTTCAAACACTTGATCCAACGTCAAGTCATTTTCAAAACATTTTTAATATAAAATGGATGAAAAAGGATGGGGTGTACGTACTTGTGCACACCATTTCTCAAGTACTAGGATTGTCTGTCGTGCTTAACTTGTGGCCCGATGCTTGTCTTCCATTCAAATCACTTAAAAATAAAATGATATTAATTCGGTCCTCATAAGGAAAAAAAAAGAGAGGTCATGATTAATTGTCCTTTCATCTCCCAAGTATTTTGATCGCTGTCCGTACTTAGCCTATGGTTAGATGTTTGTCTCCTTCTAAGTACCAACGATTAAACTCGCCTAACAAATTTCATAAACAACAATTTTTTGGATGAAAAAGAGAGGTTAGGATACCATTGTCCTTTCGGCTCCTAAGTACTCGGATTGCCAATTGTACTTAGCTTGTGGTGTGATGCTTGTCTCATACTCTAAAATCAATCACAACCAATCAAATACAATTTTTCCACCTTAGGGAATTTGAAATTTCAAAAAGATATGTTATTTTTGTTCTAACGCAATACAAACAACGCTTAAGCCTCTCATGCGCGAGCATACAAGCTACATTTAACTGCTATAATATGATCCAAGTGCATCCATTATGAAGGTGAGAAACATACACAAGAAGGGGGGGTTGAATTGTGTTTTCCGTTTTCTTAGTTTGCATCTGATTAGAGTTCAGAATCTAAACTGGTGTTCAGATTCTGGTTAATTCTTAGCATCAGAATGTTAATAGAAGCAAATAAATAATAGCAGAAGACACAAAGATTTATACTGGTTCTTCCCCTAACTGAGAGTAGTCAAATCCCCTTGCTTCACAAGAGATTTTCATTATAATCAAAACATGATTACAATTGCTTATGCATTCTGCATAAGACTTTTACACTTGCTCAGGCCCAAGGTCCAAGACTTTTGCTCAAGCTCCTCACTCAAGACTTCTTACTCAGGTTCTATGAACCCAAGACTTCCTTTGCTCAGGCCCTCAGCCCAAGACTTCTGCTCCAAGTCCCATGAAACGAGCCTCTTTGCTTGCACCCCTCACGTCAAGACTTACTGCTCCAATTCCATGTACTGAGCATTCCTGCTCAAGCCCCTCAGGCCCAAGACTTCGACTCAAGCTTCCATGAAACAAGCCTCCGCTTGGACCTCCCTGGCCAAGACTTACTGCTCCAAATTTCATGAACCGATCTATTCTACTCAAGCCACACTGGTTCAAGACTTTCCTGCTCGATCAATCTACTTAATTAAGACTTTCACTGCTCAAGCACATAGCAAGAGACTTACGTGGCTCGAGCATCTTGGCTCGAGACTTCCTTGCTTGTATCCCAATTATACAAGACTTATGCTCAATCATTCCACTTGATTCAGACTTTCATATCTCAAGCACATAGCAAGAGACTTACGTGGCTCAAGCATCTTGACTCAAGACTTCCTTATTATATCCCAATGACACAAGACTTTTATCTAAACTGCTGAACAAGCACAGCTGAATAGAGAAAAAGGTGTACATGATACAAGTATCAGAGGTACAGGAAATCACCATCACTAAGATGTAAAGCTCTTAAGATTTCTAATATATATATAATGTGTAAGAAATCTTAAGGCTTTTATAATTACAAGCTACATCAGAAAAATCTGCATATACATTAAGTTGATAATTGTTGATCTTGTTACTCCTTCTTCTGGTTGATCCTTGTTAAAGATTTAGTTTGAACCTTCAACCATATTTATAGCCTTTTCAGAAACTAGCCGTTGAGGAGATAACTTGATCAAGAGTCTGTGTTGTTACTCCATAGTACAAGAGCCATTGAAGATAGATACACAAGAAGATCTTAATCCAATGTGTAACATGTTTAACCTTTGAGTCTTCAAGAGATTATGTACTATTAGAGCCGTTGAGAGTATATATCCATAAAGCATCTAAGCTTTTCTTGAGCCTTGCAATCTATAGACTTTAGCTGACAAACTGATTTAACAAAATAACTTGCTTTCTGTAGTACGAGCAGCTTCAACTTTATCACTAACTCTGAATGGTAACAGAAGCCAATTTTCATTCACTAAGTGTAGACACAGTAATGTTGCTTCTTCTGATGCTGAGATCTTCAGCTTCAGAGTCTTTACCAGACATCACTTAGCAAGTATTCTTCAGATTCTGCCACCAAACGCTAGCAATGCAGCAACTCTCAAAGTGTGCTTAATGTAGAACAGATTCTGATAATAATATTTACAAGTATAAGAACCTGCACACATGTAACACACATCAAATAAACCATTATTCTTTCAATACTTTGTTATCATCAAAACCCAAGGAAAATATGTCATGAACAAATCTTGTTCTAACACATTCTACCGCAAACAAACATACACTTAAGTCTCCCAGGTGTGACCATACAAGCAACGTTTAACTTCTAGAACGTGAATGTTAACATTGACCACTAAAATCAATCAACAAACACTTATTTTCTACCATGAACTACGAAGCTCTGATTTCATTATTGCACTATGAGGATACGTAGGCACAGGATTTTGAGATCTTGGAAAGCACACTAATTTAAAACTTATTTTTTCCATATCGTAGATAATCTTTAGATAATAACACCAATTCGCGCATAGAACAGTAAAACGGTTCCTGTTGAGCACAACAGATGTGAGGGGTGCTAATACCTTCCCCTTGCATAATCAATTACTAAACCTGAATTTGGTTGTGATGACTATTTTCTTCATCTTTAGGGGTTTTATCGATATTTTCCCTTTCCTTTGGAATAAATAAAGTTCGGTGGCGACTCTATATTTTTTGCGTAGCGACACATGAACCAGAAACGCAAATTCTGCGTTTTTCTCTACAACAGCCCCAAATTCATCCAAAATTTCCAATCCAGCACAAACCCAACATACAAAAATCGACATATACATGACATGCATATTTAAAAATGACCAATTCATTGCATCAAGTCATAATAACAACAGATAAACATGTAAATTCAATTTTTTTAAACATGAATTTATGGTATATTCATAGATCACTTAACTCAAAACCCCACATGTTAAAATCCTCAAATCAGAACCTAATTCCAAATACTAATTATGAAACCACAAGCATCACACAAAGTTATCACAAACATAATCAACATAAACCAAACAGAGGTTAAGGGAAACCCCAATATCCCATTGCCAAGATACCGATTATAGAACCATCTCCGCGCCCCCCCCCCCCTTTTACCTCGATTATGTAGAAATTTTTTGAGTTTTTGGTCATGGGAAAACCTTCTCCTTGCACAGCTTGCTGCTAGGGTTTGCTTATTTTCTTTCAATCTCTCAAGAAAATACGTAGAATACTTTTCCCCTTTTTCATTCTCTCCTTTTTTATAACAGCTAATCACAATTTATTTTTAATTCCATTTAGCCCAATAAATATCCTCTTACTAATAGCTTCAGCATCTATATTTTATTTTTCTAAATAATAATCACAATAATAGAAAACCATTAAGCACCAAAAATCGAATTTAAGGAATAAAATCTAAAATAAAAATTTTGGGGTGTTACATTGACTTTCAAACCTTTTCTTTGCATTTATTTCCTTTGACTTCATATTTCAAGGTACCTTCTCTTTACTTCAGCCTTTTAATTCAAGTATTTGTTGTAATTTTGTTAAGATGGGAGACAACCCTATTATCATGGAGACTGATTTAGAGAGTAGTGTTTCTTCCTCTTCGAGAAGGGGAACAGGGTTTGAGTCGCATTCCTTTCCCTACACTTGTAGAGATTTTGAATCAGAATATATTTCTCTGGTTGATGATTCAGAAACTGAAGGAGTGTCTAGAGATTCTCTTTTAGATGGAGTTTTCTCTAGGGATTCTTCAGATGTTCTATTCTCAAGATAAATTGACGGGGTGAAAATTATGCCGAGAAGTCATTGCCTCCTCCTGTCTTGATTGAGGTTGAAATAAAAGTTACCCGTTATAAGAAGGACCTTGCTGGTTGCTTTGTCATGCTATATATGCTAATGAATGGTCGTGAACCCAACGATGTTGAAATTGAACGTCATTTGGAATTCCACGTACAGTTTAATGTTATCTCTTCGGTCAGCCTTGGTGATCATCATAAAGCTGACGAATTGGCCCTTAGGGGAATTTGTTTAGTTGTGTTGGATAATGCTGGTAGATACCATTGGGTGGCTGCTGAGGTGCTTGGGATTCCTTTTGTCTTGAATATTGCAGAGGCTTTAATGAACACTGATATTATAATCGGCAATCCCTCGTATTAGTTGATTATCCTAGTAGGCCCAGAGGAGAGGATATACATAACTTTTGAAGGGTGTTCGATTCCTCTGTATGAATGCCTCTTCACCGAATTGGGGGTATATTTTCCCTTCTTTGATTTCGAGGTGGCTATGATGGATTTCTTAAAAGTTTCCCCCTCGCAGCTTCATCTCGGAGTTTGGGCCTATATGAAGGTGTTTCAACTTTGCGCCGAGCATATTGAAGGTGAGAAAAATACACAAGAAGGGGGGTTGAATTGTGTTCTCCAATTTCGTTTCTTTTGAATAGAGTTCAGATTCTAAACAATAGTTCAGAATCCGATAACAAGTTGCAACAAAATAATAACATAAGCAAGTGAATGACAAATGAACACACAAAGATTTATCATGGTTCCTCCCAAACTGAGAGTAGTCCAGCCCCCTTGCAGCACAAGAGATTTTCCGTTATAATCAAACAATGATTACAATTTATTATTCCCTCGAGCATAAGACTTTTCTTTGCTCAGACCTACAACCTAAGACTTGCCTGCTCAATCACCACCTGATCAAGACGTCCTGCTTAGATCCTTAGATCCTAAGACTTTCCTGCTTATACCCTCAAGTACAAAACTTCCAGCTCATATTCGATGAATCCAAGACTTCCTGCTTAAATCCCACAGATTTAAGACTTCCTGCTTATGCTCTCAAGTACAAGACTTCCTGCTCATACTCACAGCCTAAGACTTTCCTACTTAAATCCCACGAATTCAAGACTTCCTGTTCATACCCTCGAGTACAAGACTTTCCTTCTTAGATTCCACTAATCCATGACTTTCCTACTTAGACCTATAGTCCAAGACTTCCTTGCTTAATCAACAAAATAATCAAGGATTCAATGCTAAAGCACATAGAAGGAGACTTACTTGGCTCAAGCTCATAGCAAGAGACTTTGATGCTCAAGCACATAGCAAGAGACTTTCTTTCTAAACTACTAAACAATTTGTTTAGCATAATAGACAAAAAGGTGTACTTGATATACAATTTGAGGTATCGGACAATAATTATAACAAAGATCATAACACTTAAGATTTCTAAGATATTCATTGTTTAAGAAATCTTAAGGCTTTGTACAATTTACAGCAGATAACAGAAACTCTGCATACTCGATGTTGTTGTTGATCTTGTTATTCTTCCATGTTGATGTAAGTGTGAGACACTTCTTTTCTTCTTGGCCCTCTTTCTTTATTCCTTGTTTATTATTCATATTGAATCTTCAAATACTTAAATAGAAGATACAAAAGAATAGCATTTGGAAGAGATAACTTGCACAAGTGTCTTTGTTACTCCATAGTACTAAGAGACGTTGAAGATAAATACACAAAAAGATCATTAACCATTGTGTAACTCGTTTAACAGTAGCGTCTTCCTCATGAGTTGTACTATAGATCCGTTGAGAGTGGATATCCGTAAAGCATATCAACTCTCCTTGAGCCATGTGAATACTGACTCTAGCTGACAAACTGATTTGACATTGTAGATTGCTTTATACTGTACGGATCACTTAGCTTTGTCTATGGTTCTAAATGATCACCAGAAGCTGATACATTCAATAAGTGTAGAGATAATATATTTCTCTTCTGATGCTGTTACATTCAGCTTCAGAGTCTATGCAATACTATATCATCAGACTTCACTTAAGAACTTCCTTCATTTCTGAACCATCGGAAGCCAAGAACTCAGCTTCTCTCAAATGCGTTCTCTTAACAGATTCTGGATAGTTTCTCTTTAAGCCTTGGAACCTGGATACTTTGAACACGCATTAGATAACACCACTATTCTTTCAATACTTTGTTATCATCAAAACCTAAAGAATATATGTCATAAACAAATCTTGTTCTAACACATATGTCCTATATACCTTTTCTGGATCTCTTTTTCATACTTTTTTCCGTGTCCTGTACCTCTCAGGATGATACCCGAGACCAGGGATTGGTTTCCCTTTGCTCTCAGGTGCCTTGGTTCAATCTTTTAACCACTCACTAAGGTGATTTTCTCGAACGTTTCATGTTGGTGAAACTTGTCACTTCTGGGGCTCATTTTGCTTTTTGTTTGTCTTTGGAACCAGTAGGATATGCCCGCTCTTGCAAAAACGGTTTCATGAAGTACTATTCTAGAGCCCATTTCCACCAGCCTCTTTCTTCTTACCATTCCGGGCTAAGTACTTTGTCCTCTGAGAATGTGAATATTGAAAGAATGACTGTGTAGTTGGTATCAATGGCTTGCCTATGAAAAAGGATTTGGCCCCGGTGAGGTACCCCCATTCTCAGCAAAAGAATAAGTAAATTAATTCTTATGCTATTATCAGTGCCCCTAGTCACATCGAGAGGCAAATGTTTTTTGTGACAATAGGTGTTCACCATTTTTTACAATTGTAGCTTGTATCTTGTAGATAACATGGACCAGTTGCAACAACTTCTTGCGCTCGCCAAAGATCATGGTCTAACAACTGGCATATCTGGCTGAGTGACAACGACTTTTACTGCTGCACCAGTTCTAGCTCCAACGGCCAGGGTACCTGATATGATTGATCCCCCGGCACAAGTTACCACTCCTACCCTGGGTATAACTCCGGAGTTGGAACAGTTGACTATTTAAATAGTCGACTTCTATATTAGAGAACCTTCACCTTCTTTTGTAAAGAGGAGTCGATGTGGCAGTCTGTCCACTCTTATTGAGGGAGCTTCTTCTAAAAGGGCTCGCTTATTGAAGGGTGTTTAATCAGAGGCTCTTACTCCTTTCTTCCAGCTTCCAGCTATCCTTTCCTCTTAGGTACCAAGCACTCCAAAGGAATTTGTTGTTGTCATGGCAAACAAGGACCTAGCCTTTGTCCTGAGCATATCTGTAATAGATAGACAAGGTCTTTTTGCAGATGCTTCCCAGACTCTATTTTGGGTCTGATGACTGGTTTCAATAGTATTTGTCGGCCATAACGATGTATTGGGCTTTAGTGACCTTTCTATGGAGTGGGATGAGCTGAAGCAGAAATATGAGGTCTTTGAGGTGGAGAATTCAGAGGTTAAAAAGGAATTGACTAAGCTGCAAGTAAAGGCCAAGCTTGTTGACTATTTGCAAAAAGAGGTAAATTAGTACGGTTCTTCGTCAACTTTGACTGCTCATATTCGGAGGTTGAAGGTTTCTTTTGCTGATGGAGAGAAACGTGGGAAGAAGGCTTTTGAAGATGCTACGTGATGCTACGCGAAAAATACAGAGTCTCCACTGAACTTTATTTATTCCAAAGGAAAGGGAAAATATCGATAAAACCCCTAAAGATGAAGAAAATGGTCGTCGCAACCAATTTCGATTTCAGAAGTCGGATATGCAAGGGGAAGGTATTAGCACCCCTCATATCTGTTGTATTCAATGGGAACCGTTTTATTTTTCTTTGCACGGATGGGTGTTATATCTAAAGGTTACTTACGAAAAGGGAAGAAAAAAAAAGTTTTAAATTAGTGTGGTCGCAAAGATTTTGCAATCCTGTGCAGACGTATCTTTATAGTGCAATAAAGAAATCAGAGCTCCGCAGTTTGGGGTAGAAAATAAGTGTTTGTTGATTGATTTTATTGAACAGTGTTAACGTTTGCGTTCTAGCAGTTAAACGTTGCTTGTATGCTCGCGCATGGGAGACTTAAGTGTTTGTTTGTTTCCGCTAGAATGAATGCACTTGGATCGCATTCTAGCAGTTAAACGTAGCTTGTATGCTCACGCATGGAAGGCTTACGGTTGTTTTTATTATGGTACAACGAAAATAACATGTCCTTTATAAAAAGTTTTTGGATTCCCTAAGGCGAAAAAATCGATTTGATGGGTTATGATTGATTTGAATTTGAAAATATTTTCTTGATTTGAATTGCACTAAAGTCTATGAACGGAAGTGAATACTTTGAATAACTAAGGGCTAGGTCCCGTATCCAAAGATACTCAGAACAAGGATAGGAATAATATCTCTCATTCTTCTCCGTTGCTTAAGGCTCATGGCATACAATACAAATCGTATTTTTAAGTGTTTTTGAGTTTATTTGCAAAATTGATTTTAGTCTTAAATGGATAAGGAAAAGAAATGGAAGAAGTTCCAAAGGTCAAGGTCTTGATATCCAGTCTGCCTACAACGTCTGTGTGAAAGAAGACTTATCAGTTATTGAACTTGAATTTCACTAAAGTCTATGAACGAATGCGGATACTTTGAATAAATGGGGCCTACTCCCCGTACTCAATGGTACTCTGGACAAGGTTAGGAATAATCCATCTCATCATTCTTCGTTACTTAAGGCTTATGGCGTACAATTCGCGTCAGAACTGACAAATGTTGAAGAAGAACCTTTGTTGTTAGCCTGCGATTTTTGTCGGTGACGCGACCACCTTACCGCAATGTTGGAATTAGGTGCTACTTTCTGATTTCTTATTTATCCTATGAAGCTAGAAAGGAAAGGGAAGATATCTAAAACTAACCTTGCACGCAAATGTTTTCTTTAACAAATGCTAAGAGATCGGGGAACGGGGTCTGGTTATACAAAGGGAAGCTATTAACACCCAGTGTATCTATGGTAATCCATAGGAACTTTTTATTGAATATTTTTCTATTAACTTAAAATGCTTTCTTGTGTTTATCTGCTGTAGCTTGGGAAAGTTTCTCCTTTGGGAGTGTTGAGAGAATGTTTTTGTTGTTTCCGAGTTTTCCGTTGTTTTTGAAAAGGTATTGGACCTAAAGTTTTTTATTTGTGTGCTTGCTAAGATTTGCAATCTTATGCCTACGTATTCCCGTAAAGAGATTTGGGAAACCAGAGCAGTCGTAGTTCCTCCTATTTCTATGGGAGGAAAGATATTTGGTGTCTCGTTCAAAGCCCAAGATTGAACCTGACAGAGTATTTGTTTCTTGTTTAAAGCCCAAGATTGAAGCTAAAGGGGTGACTGAGAGAGAATTTGTCATCTCTAAAGGGAGAATATCTCACCTATTCATCACAAGATGTTGAGAAGTTGATTATAAGGGAAATTACTTTAACTGGGATATGTGAATCCAGCAATGCCATAATTTCCTTTATAAGGGTGATGTCATGAAGGAAGAAAGCTTTAACTCAGTGTAGAGCAATGCCACTTTTTCCTTATGAATCTTTCATGCTAAGAGATGGACATTGGCTTTGATGTATGAGAGGCTTGCCACTTACAACAGTTGGATGAAAGATGAATTTTAGCCAGGATAAGGGAAGGACTCCAGCTTGGATTTTCAATAAAAAATGTGCCACTTATAGCAGTTATCTGAAAAAAGGTTTTAATTGTCTATTTTGATATGTGATGTTTAGAGGAAATATCCTCCTGCAAAGTGGACTCATGGTCTCATCTGAGGGGACTCATGGACTCATGGACTCAAGGTTGAAGCTAAAGGAAACTGACTCCAATGGGGGGAGTTTTTTTTTTTTGTCTTGTACAAAGTCCAAGATTGAGGCTGACTAAGGGAATTCTTATATGAAGCCTAAGAGGAGGCTATCTTTTGCTGAGGATTATTGAAATCCAGGAGTAGGTCCAAATTGTGTTGGAGAATCCAAAAGGTTCTAACTCTTTCTTGGAATCAAGGAAGAGTTGAAATATCATATACCATGAGGCTCTGATTTCATTGGGGATTTGTTGATGGTAAATTGACCCTGGCTGGGGATTTTTAAGGTGAAAATTAAGCCTTGTTGGGGGTCAGAGAGGATTTAAAGATGATTTTGAAAACCTTAGAGGTTTTAAATTTGTTGGAGATTAGTATATTGGTAAAGTAATTAGGATTTTTCCTATGTTTTTAGGAAACTTGAGGGTCTTTGTGTGAGATCCAAGAGGAAATTAGACTTTCCAAGTCTACTTGAATGAAGCCCAAGAGGAGGCTGAGACTGTCCAAGTCTTTCAAGAAGTGGTGGGCTCTAGTTAAGAGGTCTTTGTATGATGCCCAAGAGGACGCTGAGGGTTTAAGGGATGAAGATCAACCCTAGAATGTTCTGATGTTTTGGAATTCTTGACTCTTCTGAGGATTAAACTAGTAGAGATGACTAATTTATATCCTATGCTTTTAGGAAGCCTTTGGGTCCTTGTACTAAGCCCAAGAGGAGGCTGAGGAACTTCTAAGAAGCCTGTGGGTCCTTGTATTAAGCCCAAGAGGAGGCTGGGGATGCTTTTAGGAATCCTGTGGGTCCAAGCCTAAGAAAAGTTCAAGAAAGGTTTCACCGGGAATTAATCCTTTCTTTGTTGAACAGTTCTAAGATTTGAAGAAATTCAAAAGAGGTTTCACCGGGAATTAATCCTCTTTAGGGAAATGAATTTCTTGTACACATTTCTAAGTTTGACAGTCTTGAGAAAAGTTTCACCGGGAATAATGTCTTTCTCTATTCCATATTGAATAAGCCCAAGAGGAGGCAAACTTTATAGGGAATTTCCTATGAGGGTGTAGCGAGCGATTTTTGTCGGTGAGGCGACCACCTTATCACTGGTTTTTGGGTTTCTCCCCACAATGAGGAGGGGGTGCTACCTTCTGATTTCTTATTTATCCCATGAAGCTGGAAGGGAAAGGGAAGCTATCTAAAACTAACCTTGCACGCGATTGTTTAACTGAACAAATGCTTAAAGAGATTGGGGGCTCCGGGGTCAGGTTATACAATGGGGAGTTTTCAATTAACCATCCTATATGTGGTTATCCACAGGTTGTTAGCTTTAGGTCTCGCTTTGTACTTGATTGTGTTTATCTGTTAATGGGTTGGGAAAGTTTCTTGGGAAGTATGAGTGAGTGAGTGAGTTTTTGTTGATGTTCGGGTTTTTTTCTGATGTTTTTGGTAAGGTACTGGACCTAAGTTTTGATTGGTAAGAAGGTACTGGACCTAGAGTTTTTGATTAGTATGCTCGCTAAGATTTCGCAATCTTATGCCTACGTATTCCTGTTCAAAGCCCAAGATTGAAGCTAAAATGTTTTGACTAAGAGAGAATTTGTCATCTCTAAAGAGGGATTGGACTTCCTGTGAGGGGATTGTTTATTTTTGTGTGCCTTGATCAAAGCCCAAGGTTAAAGCTAAGAGGTTGATTGACTCCACTAGGTAAGTCCTTATACAACGCCTAAGAGGAGGCTGGAAAAGACTGACTCAACAAGAGAGTGTTAATATATGTCTTATACAAAGCCCAAGATAGAGGCTAAAAAGAGACTGATTCTTTGGGGATATCATTATATAAAGCCTAAAAGGAGGCTAAATGTTTGACTTTTCCGGGGAAAATGTTCTATCTGTCTTGTACAAAGCCCAAGATTGAGGCTAAATGGAATTTTGACTCCGCCGGGGAGGTTTGTATGTGTCTTGTACAAAGCCCAAGATAGAGGCTGAAAAGAAGACTTACTCTGCGGGAAAGAAATCTTTATTTGTCTTGTACAAAGCCCAAGTTTGAGGCTAAAAAAGACTTTACTGACTCGACTGAGGATATTTTAGGTGTCTTGTACAAAGCCCAAGACGGAGGCTAAAAGGATTTAACTCTACTGGAGGGTATTATCTGTCTTGTACAAAGCCCAAGATAGAGGCAGAAAAGAGTTTGACTCTACTTAGGAATTTATTCCTCAAAGCCTAAATGAAGGCGGGGAGGAATTGATGTTTGTCCCGAGCTTAAGAGAAGGTTCTGGAAATTTATGTCTTGTACAAAGCCCAAGATTGAGGCTAAAAGGGTTTGACTCAACAAGAGAGTGAATGACTCAACAAGAGAGTTTTAGAAGGGATGGACTCAACAAGAGAGTCTAAAAGTTGATTGACTCAACAAGAGAGTCTGAAAAGGTGATTGACTCAACAAGAGAGTCTGAAAAGGTTATTGACTCAATAAGAGAATCTGAAAAGGTTAGCTCCGCTGGGGAGAATCATTGTACAAAGCCCAAGAGGAGGCTGACTATGATGAGGAAGGATCATTATATAAAGCCTAAGAGGAGGCTATCTTCTGTCGGGGATTATTGAGATCCCGAGGCAGGTCCAAATAAGAAATCAACTCTTGCTAAGGGTTATAGAAGAGTTGAGGTATCAGATGCCTTGAGGTTCTGATTTGGTTTATTGGTAGTGATTTGACCCTGGTTGGGGATTTTAGGAGAAAAACTGGGTTCTAGCTCCGTTGGAGATTTATCTAGAATGACCGGGGTTTCTTCCTATGTTTGTAGGGAACTTGAGAATGTCTTTGAGACTCAAGAGGGGATTTAGACTGTCCAAGTCTACTGGTGTGGAAGAGTTTTATCTTTTGTATGATGCCTCCAGAGGAGGCAGGTGTTTTAAGGGATGAGAATTAACCTTAAGTCCAAGTTTTGACACTGGAAAGACTGCTCTAGCAAAGGATGACTAAGTTCTGTCTTATACCTTTAAGAGGTCTTCAGGGTCCTTGTATTAAGCCCAAGAGAAGGCATGATAACTTCTAAGAATCCGGAGGGTCCTTGTACAAAGCCCAAGAGGAGGCGGGGATGCTTTTAGGAAGCCGGTGGGTCCCAAACCAAGAAAAGTTCAAGAAATGCTATTCATCAAGAATAGATCATTTAGTGAAAGTTCTAAGGTTTGAAGAAATTCAAGAGATGCTACTCACCGAGAATAGATCACCTCTGGGGAGTAGAACTTCTTTGACAATTTCTAGGGTGACAGTCTAAGAAAAGGCTCACGAAGAATACTGCCTTTCTCTTTGTTCCATATTGTTTAAGCCCAAGAGAAGGAAAGACTGTATCTGGAAATCCTATGGGGATCTAGTTTTGACTGTATTTAAGAGTGACCAACCTCGCTTTACCTAGTTCTAGACCTAGTTGCCGGGGAAAACTCTAAATAACTATACTAGTATATATACAGTTGATATATGACAAGTATTTTAAAAGGATATGGACGAAGGACTTATAGTGCACAGCTTCCCACAATACAGTTATATATATTAAAGCTTGTAAAAGAAAGTCGTTAAAAACATACAGGTGAGCAAGCTTCCATGCTGTATTGTTAGCTGTTCAAAGAAATAAAAGAAAGTTTTGACAACAACATGTATATTTGAATCTAAATCAAAAGAGAAGTTGTTTTGAAAAGATTACCGGGGCTTATACTCAAGGAGAGGCCCAAGGTTTAATAGTGATTGCACTGTTGTTTTGAAAATCGTATCGGGACTTATACTATGTCTGAGACCCAAAGAGGTTTTCTGTACAAAGGGATAGGTCTTACAACTCAAGGAGAGGCCCAAAAGTGTTTTGAAGAAGATAGATGGGACTTACAACACGAGGGGAGGCCCATATGGTTTTGTTTAAAAAGGCGACGACCGCGCTGTGACTTTGAAAATACAACGGGACTTATACAACATCTAAGGCCCAAAATGGTTTATATTTACAAAGGATTGGGTCTTACACTCTATTAGAGGCCCAAAGATTTTTTTGTACAAATAATGGGGCGTACAACTCAAGGAGAGACCCAAAAGTGTTTCTGTTTGAAAATGGCGATCACACCGAGATGTTTTTATCGCGCCGGGACTTATAGAATATCTGAGGCCCAAAATGGTTTATGTATCAACTATATTAAATAAATAATATAAATTTGATTTTTTTTGTGAAATAAAATATTTTAACATTTTTGTGATTTTTTTGCAAAAAGAACCAACCAAAAATAATTAAAATTGAGATAGAAATTAATTTTCCAAATCATTTAAAATTATATGACAAATATTTAAAAAAATGGAAAAAGTGGTTAATAAAAAGGGTCTGGGGCGAGGGGGATTCGAACCCCAAACCTCCAAGTTACAGCGTGCGCCTTCTACCACTAGGGTGGTGATACATCCGTGTATCAAAACCACCCCATAAATACATAAGGGTGCCTTGTTTTAGGCATGGGCAATGCAAGGCCAGCTTTTGGGCCATTTATGTGAAGCCTCTGACTTTCTCATTTCTCCATGGATTGGGACAAAATTTATATGTATCTGGCCTAAAATTTCTCAAGGAATCCAATGGTGGTCATGGTTTTTTCAGATGAGGTCCCTATTTTAAAACCTGATAGTGGTTTTGAAATAGGCCTATATTTGCATTTTCTATGCTACCTCATGTTACAGGCAAGAATTACATGATGAATTGGTTCAAACACAACATATACAACATGTATGAGATGTTTATGATTAGTGGACTTCAAAATAATACATAATTCAAAGAGTTCAAGTTGTGTTGCTTACCTCTTTGGGAGCTTTTTGTGCTATGTACCAAGTTTCTTGTGCCAAAAGTAAATTGGTGCTTTAGACACTCTCAATTTATCCCTTAGAAGCTTTAAGAATGATCACCACCAGCTAGAATCTTCAGGAACAAGTTTGAGCTCTTTCTTGCAAAAGGGGCAAAAGTGACCAATATGACAACTCTCTCAAATGGTGTTCCAGATGTGGGTAACCATTTGGGACAGTTCAAGGATGATATTTGGAGTGTGTTTGAGGTTTTATCTCATTTTGAAAGAGACTGAAACAAGGCATGGCTTGAAAAATGTAAAAAAGTCCAATTTTGAGGTTTTGGAAGCGGACTTTGAGATTTTGGTGTTACAGGTCACATGTTAGTGTTTGAACAGCTTAGATACAACATATTAGAGGTGTTTGGTTCATGAGCTGTGATGGAATTGTTTTCTAACTCAAAAACTCAGAGATACCTTGCAAAAGAAGGCATTTTGGCCTAAAGAGAGGGTTTTGAGGAAAGCATCAATTTGGGTGATTTGGTGTACTCAAACTGATCACAATTGATGTCTATTTATAGTGCACCAGGTTTTTTTTTGGCATCAACAGTGAATGGGGCTGCAGCAGGCCTTTGGCCAATGTTATGTAAAAGGAATCTCAAGTTTCCTCTAGGCATTGACTTGAGATTAGGGCACAGGTTTGTAGCTTTAGTTCAGAGATAAGTCTTGACTGAATTCAGTTGGAATAGGCTTAGTTCATGCCACCTTGATGCATTCGTTAAAGGCTTGGAAACAAAATTGGAGTCTTGGCACTTTTTAGCTCTTTTAGGGTTGGCATGGCTATTGTAGATTCTTGGACTTTGGAGACTTGGGGATCAGATCATTCCCTTCTTGTTTTATTCTCAGATGTGTCCAAATTGATGACAAGGCTTGGGTTTATCAGATTTGGACAAATCGAGCAAAAGGCACAAATTCTGCCTTGTAAAAATCAGTTCATGATGCCATGTTTCAAGGGTTGTATCTCTTTGCTCAAATGGAATTTGGAGATGATCTGGTACTTGTTGGAAAGCCCTCCTGGCATACTTCAACTTTGATGTCCACCCCTAGACTTGGTTTGACTTAGATCAGGGTGAAAAATGTCCCTACATTTTGGAAAAAGTAAGGCAGATTCTGACTTAGTGAAAATTTCACTAAGTGTTGGAAAAATGTCATTTTCATGTTTTTAGCCATTTTGATCACTCCATAACTTAAAATCCATGAGGAATTGGAGTTTGATGTAGTTGAAGCTTTTTGTACAGTTGACTTTTTATCGGATGAAATCCAAACTGTGCTATCCTTTGTGAAATCAAGTCCTTGACCTAAATCAAACCTAATGGATATATTCCATAAGTGTTATAGGGTATATTGAATCATGTCCCAAGGTTTGGGAGCATGTCTTGGTCAAAAGTCAAAGGCACAATTGACTTTTTCCTCGAAACCCTAATTGTGGTCTAGATGAAATTGAAACTTGTGAATCAAGCTTCCTGGGTCAATCCATTGTTGCAAATGGATCAAAGTAGTAGATTGGAGACCCTCAAACCATGTATTGAGGTCTTGGCTCATGCTTTGTCCCAAAAGTTAACTTAGGGGTGAATTAGGTCAAGAAACCCTAATTCCTGATTTTTGGGTAAATGCATCCCCTGAGGCTAAATTGACTTGATGATTGGGTCCATGAGGTCCCTTGGAGTATCCTGGGTTGTACTTTGAATGATTGGCTCATGCCCAGAGGAAAAATTCCATCTGGAGGCCTTGGTCGACCAAAACCCTAATTTGGTGACACTGGCAATCTTGAGGCTTGATCCACTTGGAATGTTGCAACCTTGTGCTTGATTCTTGATGTGGATGTCCTCTTGATCCTTTATAGATGTTTGAGAGGTTAGACAAGTTGAAGATCATGTCATTCCTTGATTGATCCTTTGTCTAAGGCTCCGAGAGGGCTTGAAACCCTAAGTCTTGGTTGTAGTGAATGCTCAACCATCTTTGAGGAGATTGATGAGGCATGTAAGTACATCCATATTGTGATGATAATTTTCACAATGATGGGAAATCTTAGTGGTCAAAATTTGGGGTATGACAGATGCCCCTATTTAATCTTCTTGGAACCGAAGGTGTGAATGGCGAAGGTATTCGGGCATTCGGGATGTAAGAGGATTAAATATCGCAATACCCAAAATTTTGATGGTGGTTATGAATGGAACTTTGCTCATCCATCTTCTTTTGCTAAGCAATGATGCTTAGAAAAGGTAAAAAACTTCCCCTCGATCCTGGTCTTCCGCCATGGAACTGGTCTTAGTTTCTGATATAAACTTCCCCTCGATCCTGGTTTTTAGCCACGGAACTAGTCTCAGTTTCTGAAATAAACTTCCCCTCGATCTTGGTCTTTAGCCACGGAACTGGTCTCAGTTTCTGGAATAAACTTCCCCTCGATCCTGGTCTTCAGCCAAGGATATGGTCTTAGTTTCTTTTGTCAATAAACTTTCTTGACAAGGGACGCTATTTGTAGCAGTTTTCCTCAAACTTCTCGCCGAATTTTCCTGGGGAGATGCCATTTGATGGGAAAAAGTTTTGATGTCAGACTTGTTGGGGAACCCATTTGTCTGAACTGTAGAGGTGTACAAACTTCTCTGTTGGAGATGCCATTTGTCGACTCTACTGGGGAAAACGAGTCTCTTGAGAGACTGTTTCCTGCTTGGGGATATTGCATCATACTTTTCTTCGAGATCTTCTCGGAGGAATGCCATGCGATGCAATCCAATATTGATGTGCTGATGACTTCATTTACATTTGACTTTCTAGAGAGAAAAATCTAACGTGTTGCTGAGAGTCTTTGGTGGTGAGGCTTTCTCTGGGGATTTTCCTTAATCCAGGAAAGCGAAGATATCATCTTCAATGGTGAAGAGTGACGTTTGTCGAATGTCTTCTTGTCTTTGCAGGGGTTCAAGTTATCAAAGTGGTCAAGGGACCAACTTCATCCCAGAAATAAACTGGGGAGAGATTGCTTAGATGATTCGCTTCCTGACGAGGAAAGAACTGACAACTCGATTGACAATAGGACTTTACCACTTAGAGTTAAGACTGACTAGAGTGATAGTGATGCAATATGAATATGTATATGAATCAATAATGCATGATGTATGTATATTTATGCTGACAAAAATGATGCGACATACAGACTAATAGATGAACACGACTGGATACTCGGCCACTGCAGGAGATGAAAAGTATCACTCGTTCAAGATAGTAATTCTGCCTTGCTTAGGAGAGATAGTCCTCGTGGGGAACAACCTTGGCCAGACTTAGGAGGTAAGAACTCTGCTTGGGATGTTAGATGAAAAATGGTTTCTGACACAGTTGATCCTTCATTCAGGCGTACTAGTTTAGAAGGAGTACCTTGATTCTGCACTTTGAAGCTTAATCTCCTTTGGAGAAGCGATCGATGTTCTTTCAATGTTCAACTGTCAAAAGAAATTGCCATCTTTATTTTAAAAGAAAAAAATGTTAACAAGTAAATTCACTTTTGTTTTATTTCAAGAATCGTTAATCATGTTAAAATGTCGTTCCGTAAAGCTAAAACAAATAAGAATTGCAAATAAAAGCACTAGGGCTCAAATTTTATTGATAGGATGGAAATCAGCCAAGCACGTGATTCCATAGAGTATTTACAAAGTTAGAAAATGGTAATTTAAGGGAAAAGGGCTACATTGAAACATAACGACCGTTATCCTTCTACCAACTTTGAATTCTGGACATCCTGAGCTTCCGTCGAAGATGACCTTAACTGGAATTTTCTTGATGGATGGCATGACTGCTGCTGGAGGACTTGCCCCTTTTTTGGACGTAGTTACTTGCCATGAATCCCTAATTTTTTCCTGGATTGTACTTTGAGATTTCCAATCCACCGGGATGATTTTTTCTTATGTCTCTAATTTTTGAATGGACCACCCTTTCGGGTTTTCAATCCACCGAGACGTTTTTTTTTGTTTAGGCGAAGTATTTCTTGACTACGTCAACATTTGTGGGGTAGGAAAATTTTTCTCCATCCATGGTTGCGAGTCTCAAGGCGCCGCCTGAGAAGGCTTTCTTGACCACATAGGGGCCGTCATAATTCAGGGTCCATTTTCCCTGGGAATCAGTGAGAAATGATTGTATCTTTTTGAGCACGAGGTCGCCTTTCCTGAAGACGTGAGTTCGGACCTTTTTGTCGAACACCTTCATCCTTTACTGATACAATTGATCATGGCATAGAGTCGTTATTCGCTTTTCTTCGATCAAATTCAGTTCGTCGTGTTGACTTTGACACTATTCAGCCTCTGTTAACTTAGCCTCCATCAATACCCGGAATGATGGTATCTCGACTTCTATGGGAAGCACTGCCTCTATGCCATATACTAGAGAGAAAGGGGTTGCCCCTGTTGAAGTGCAGACAGATGTGCGATAACCGTGGAGAGCAAAGGGTAGCATCTCGTGCCAGTCTTTGTAGGTTACAACCATCTTTTGAACAATCTTCTTGATGTTCTTGTTAGCCGCTTCTACCGCGCCTTTCATCTTGGGTCGGTAGGGAGATGAGTTATGGTGTTCGATCTTGAACTCAATACACAACTCTTTCATCATCTTGTTGTTCAAGTTAGATCCATTATCAGTAATGATCTGGCTCGGAACACCATAACGGCATATGAGATTATTTTTGATAAAGCGGACCATGACTTGTCGGGTTACATTGGCGTATGACTCTGCTTCGACCCATTTGGTGAAGTAGTCAATGGCTACCAGGATGAACCGATATCCGTTTAAAGCCTTAGGTTCGATCATGCCAATCATGTCGATTCCTCATATGGAAAAAGGCCATGGGGAAGAGAGAACTTTGAGACGCGTTGGCGGTACATGGATTTTGTCTGAGTATATCTGACACTTGTGACATCTCCTCATGTACTTGTAGCAATCAGATTCCATTGTCAACCAATAGTACCCTACTCTTAGAATTTTTCTCGCCATCGTGTGTTCGTTGGCATGAGTGCCAAAGGATCCTTCGTGAATTTCTTTCATCAGCATGTTTGCTTCTGGTCTGTCTACGCATCGGAGCAAGACCATGTCAAAGTTTCTCTTATAGAGTGTATCACTGCTCAGAAAGAAGCTTCCTGCCAATCTTCTGAGGGTCTTTCTGTCCTTTCTGGATGCCCCGGGTGGATACTCTTGCTTCTGAAGGAAGTATTTGATATCGTGATACCAAGGTTTATTGTCTAGGAGTGCTTCAATCGCGAAGATGTAAGTGGGCCTTTCAAGGCACATTATGTCAATCTTAGGTATGTCATTCCATTGACCTACACTAATCATGGAAGAGAGAGTGGCCAATGCATCAGCCATGTGATTCTCTTCATGAGGGATATGATGAAACTCGATTCTGTTGAAGAATGGTAACAACCTTCTCGCGTAATCTTTATAAGGGATCAGTCTTAATTGGTATTTGTTCCAGTCTCCTTTGATCTGATTGATAACTAGGGCTGAGTCTCCATACACATCCAAATTCTTAATTCTCGAATCAATCGCTTCTTCGAGACCCATGATACAAGCTTCGTATTCGGCCTCGTTGTTCGTACACTTGAATGTCAGTCGGGCGGTGAAAGGAATGTGGGTACCCTGAGGTGTTATGATGATTGCCCCAATTCCGTTTACATAATGATTGACAGCTCCGTCAAAGATTAGTCCCTATTGAGAACCTGGTTCTGGCCCTTCGCTGGGTAGCGGTTCATCGCAATCTTTCATTTTCAAATGCATAACATCTTCGTTTGGGAATTCAAATCCGACTGATTCCTGATCGTCAATCGGTTGATGAGCCAAATGATCGGCTAAAATACTCCCTTTGATGGCTTTTTGAGCATGGTACTCGATGTCGTATTCTTATAACAACATCTGCCAACGAGCAATCCTTCCCGTGAGAGCAGGCTTTTCAAAGACATACTTGATTGGATCAATTTCAGAGATTAACCAAGTAGTGTGACAAATCATATATTGGCGAAGACATTTGGCTGCCCAAGCCAGAGCACAACAAGTTTTCTCAAGCATAGTATACCGTCTCGCAGTCGGTAAATTTTTTGCTCAGATAGTAGATGGCAGACTCCTTCCTTTTCATTTCGTCTTGTTGACCAAGTACATAACCCATTGAGTCTTCCAAGACTGTTAAATAGATGATCAATGGTCTTCCCTCTACTGGAGGTGATATAATCGGTGGGTTCAACAGGTATTCCTTAATACTGTCGAAAGAGAATTGACATTCTTCTGTCCAAACGCAGTCCTGATTCTTTTTGAGTAATTTGAAAATCGGCGCACATGTCGCAGTCATGAGGAATATGAATCTGGAAATGTAATTCAAACGTCTCAGGAATCCCCTGACTTATTTTTCAGTCTTTGGAGAAGGCATTTCTTGAATGGCCTTGACTTTGTCAGGATCAACCTCAATTCCTTTCTGGCTGACGATGAACCCTAGCAGTTTCCCTGAACGGACACTGAACGTGCATTTGTTGGGATTCAAGTGGAGTTTGTATTTCCTCATACGCTCAAATAGTTTTAACAGGTGGGTCACATGCTCCTTTTCTGTTTTAGATTTGGCAATCATATCATCGACATGCACTTCGATTTCTTTATGTATCATGTCATGAAACAGAGTAGTCATGGCCCTTTGATAGGTTGCCCAGACGTTCTTCAAACCGAACAGCATTACCTTGTAATAAAAAGTGCCCCATGGGGTGATGAATGAAGTCTTCGCCATGTCTTTCAGCGCCATTTTTATCTGCTTATAGCCCGAGAATCCATCCATGAAGGAGAATACTTTGAACTTTGTTGTACTTTCTACCAGCATGTCAATGTGTGGTAAGGGAAAGTCATCCTTGGGATTTGCTTTATTCAGATCCCTGTAGTCTACACACATTCTGACTTTTCCGTCCTTTTTTGGAACTGGTACTATGTTGGCTAACCATTGAGGATATTTTGATGTGGCGAGGAAACCCGCGTCAAAATGTTTCTGTACTTCCTCTTTGATTTTGATGGCCATGTCTGGATGAGTCCGTCTTAGTCTTTGTTTTACCAGCGGACATTCTGATCTTAACGGTAGATGATGTTCCACGATGCTGGTATCCGACCCTGGCATATCCTGATAGGACCAAGCGAATACATCAGGAAACTCTTTGAGAAGCTTTATCAAACTTTCTTTGACAGCCGGACTGAACAGTGCCCCAATCTTGACCTCTTTTCTCTCTCCTTCTTAACCCAAGTTGACCGTCTCCAACGGCTCTTTGTGAGGTTCAATGGACCTTTACTCTTGTTTGAGTAGTCGGGAGATCTCTTCTAGAATTTCTTCGTCACTTTCTTCTTCAGTCTCAAATACCGGGAATTCAAAGTTGGGAGAAGGCATTGAATCGTATGTTTTAATGGGGTTTAAAACAAGCAATCTACATGATGTGATGATTTGTTTTTATAAGAGATAGAGAGAATGCAAGAGTGTGTGCAGTGTATTTTCTGAAAAATCCTTGTTTTTATCATTTGAGTTGTTTTTAGGATTACCATTTTCTGAAAAAGCGAAAAGAGAAAACAACAATTAATGCGGAAATTACAGAACGACGTTATTTTATTTATGATCTTGTCGATTCTTGAAACTACAGCCCTATAAAACAAAACTTTGTCGCTTTGGGAAAAGCGAAGAGAGACATTAACAAAAAGTGAGCCCTATCAAAACATCCGTTTTACCTGGGCAGGGTGAAAGGTTAAAGACGATAATTACTTAGACTTATGAACGACTTTTGGAACATCGACATCAACCCATTGGTGGTGCACTCCTCGGTGAATCACAAAGTCTGGTACCTTCTTTCTTGATTTGTCTTCAAAAATAACGCTGATTTCTGGTGGAGCCGGATCGTTGGAATCTGTCTCCCAGGCAGAGTTGTCGTAGGCGAACTCTTCTGTTGTATCTTGCACAGTATTTGTGCTCTCAGGTAAATCTTCCCATCCAATTGGCTGGATGTCTTCGAGCCTGATACGAGAGTTTTCAGGAGCGGTGTACTTGACCAAGAAGTCGTACTTGCCACTCGGTTGTCCTAACGTGTCCCACACTTCTTTAGAACTGGAGGAATCATCCCTTTCGATGACGTTGACCTCAGGGAAAGCATAGTTAATGAACTCTAGCCCTGGAATTTTTGCAAATTCATCGTCGTGCTGGGTATTTTCTGAATGCCCTGAGTGATGATCCCATGAATTGGTGGGAATGCTGGTATTCTTTTCAATGATGCTCAGTTGATAATCGACATTGGGCTGACTCTTTTGTCCCAAGTCTCCTGGGTACGGCTGCCAGATAGGAAGCCATCCATCGGGCCATAATAGTCATGGTCAAAGTTGTCTTTCATCAGAGTGTCTTCCTCTAATGAGTTTGGTGGAGCACGACATCCTTCCGGATCATAATCTCCGTATATCATTTTGACATCTGATCTTGGTATATATCTCGGACTCTGTGTGGGATAGCAAAATGGCGTAGGCACCTCTTCTTGAGACATATAACCGTCCTCGTTAAGATAGGACTTCCACTCTTCATCTATATCAGAGGAATCACCCTCATTGCTGGTATGTACTTCTTGAGACATTGGGTGAAGGAAACCTCCACTGTGGAAGAAGTTCTGAATAGGATGAAAAATTTCATCATTAGTAGCAGTCTGGGTACAGGTCGAGGAAAAACCAAGACCTTTCTTCGTCTTGTTATCAGTAGGAATGACAAGATGTCCCCATCCTTTTGCATTGTTACTCTCGATCACTTTGAGAGCATCTTTGTATGAGGAAATCGAAGTTCCTTTTTCTGATTGGTTGTCATTGCTCACCGAAAGTGCTTGGAACTGGGTTCCAACAACCTCCTCTGGTTCTACACAAGTGGACGATGATAGGTTACTCACGATCAAGGCTTGTTCTCCACAGACTTTAACTAGTTGGTCGTTCTTGACAAACTTCAGCTTTTGGTGAAGTGTTGAAGTGACTGCCCCAGCCTCGTGTATCCAAGGTCTTCCTAACAAACAACTGTATGCTTCCCGGATGTCCATGACCTGGAAAGTGACTTGGAAAGTGTGAGGACCGATAGTTATGGTAAGGTCGACTTCGCCGATAACTATTTTTTGGGATCCTTCGAATGCTTTGACAATGACCTCACTGCCTCTCATCGGAGATCCTTTAAATGATAGTCGCATTAAAGTGGACTTCGACATAACATTTAGAGCCGATCCAATGTCTACCAGTACACTGGCTAAAGCATCGTCCTAGCAGTTGACTGTAATATTAAGCGTCATGTTGTGACTTTTGCCTTCTTCTGGCAATTCCTCATCACTAAACCCCAAGTTGTTGCAGGAAGTGATGTTGGAGATTATGCTGTCGAATTGCCTTATTGTTACATCTTGTTCCACAAAGGCCTGCTCTAAGACTTTCTGTAGAGCTTCTCTGTGAGCTTCCGAACTGAGTAAAAGAGATAACACATATATTTTTGATGGAGTCTGCAACAGCTGATCAACAATGTTGTACTCACTCTTTTGGATGAGCTTCAGCATCTCATCATTGTTCTTTGAAAGTTCGGGATCACTGGTTTGCCCGACTGGTTGATTAGGAACTTCTGTTTGAGGTTCCTTTTCTTTGCTGGGTTCTCCAACTCCTCGATTGAAGATTCGACCACTCCGTGTTACTCGACTAATGTCTGCAATATTCACGACAGAGGGTAATGGAGTTTCCTTTCCATTCTCAAGTGTTGTTGCACCGTATTTGTAAGGGATAGCCTTATCGGATTTGTACGGTACTAGTCCCGGTAGATAGATAACTACAGGAGCCTTTTGATTTTTCTGACCATCATAGCCGGCCTCAATTGGTTCGAGGTTGAGATTTCCACTATTAAGAGGGACTCTCGATTCATGGAGTAAAGGGATTATGGTGCATATGTCTTTGGCCACTTCTCGTTTAGGGATTAAGACAACTTCTTTGCCTTGATTGGGAAGATAGTCTGACATTGAATCAGAGCTTGAGCATGGTTGAACCTCTTTGTGGTCCAACTGACTTTGAAGGGATGCTCTCACGAGGTAGCATCCTTGGTTATCCTCTGAGTCAATTCTACATCGCTCATAGTTGTGTGGTGGCACCCAGCCACATCCGCTTTGTATGTAGTGTAACCTCACTAGATCTGTTTCCATTGATCGAACATCCTGACTTTGATGCCTTGGAGGGTTCCCATTAGTCATACTGATTTGTTGTGTGTCTTCATCTAGATAGATCGGAAGCCACCAGTGCTTCAACAAGTGTTGAAGCGTTCTTTGAACGATGGCACATCATTGGTCACTCTCACGACATACTCTACAGTTCTGATACTCATGTGAAGTCAGAAAACCGAGCTGGACCTACTTAGCATGTAATTCCACCAAGCTAGTATTCATCAAGCGAACATCGAAGATTTGGATCATGTTAACTTGATAATGACTTCTATCGCGATAATCTCAAATCCATCCAAGATCCATCTGACGCTGGAGGGCCTCTTGTACAAAAGAGCATCCTTGATTGTTTACCGAGCAGACCAGACATGAATCGTATTCGTGCCGTGGCAAATTATGATGTTGGATTTGCCTGGAGTGCATTGCCACTAAGTTGACATTCATTGCACGGATGTCGTGGTTTTGAATGATGTTGGAATTTTATAAGTCATGTTGACCTCACGAATTCGGTGATCTTGGAGCCATCCGAGATCCATCTGTTCCTGTAGAGGTGATTGCACCACAAAACATCCTTGATTGTCTTTAGAGAAGATATCACACTGGTGATAGTTATGAGGTGATATATGACCGTATCTGCTCTGTCTACAATGCATCTTAACCAGGTTGGTTCCCAATAAGAGTACATCATGTATTTGATAGATGTGCTTAGACCCTTCCTCTATTAAATTTACCGCAGCTTTCTCGTGTTGAGGCAACGGGTTCGTCTGAACGTTTGGATTTGTATCCTTGAAAGATAAGACCCCGCTCCTGACAAGCTTTTGCACATCGGATTTGAAACTAAGACAATTTTCTATGTTATGCCCTGGTCCTCCTTGATGGTAAGGGAAAATCTGATCCACTTTGAACCAAAAAGGCGGATTTTCCGGTATTTTAAGAGGAGCCCTGGTTTGGACGTGCCCCTTGACCAGTAGTAGTGGAAACAGTTCTGCGTACAGCATTGATATAGGGTCGAACCCTGGTGGTCGCATTGTACGGTTGTTATTGTATGGAGGATGAGCCTACTGAAGAGACTGTTGTGTCCTTTGCTGATATTGTTGTTGATTCGGTTGGCTCAGAGCAACCTGAGGTTGATACGATGGAACCGGCGTAGGGTTGATAGCAGGAGTTACAGCTGCTACTGGTTGGTACCGTCGCCTTTGCTTTTCGAGAGAGTATTACCAATATCTTGCTCTTTTTTCTTAGGGAAAGCACTACCATATCTTTTGGTATTGCTTGATGTCCAGCATCTTTGACCAGATGTCCTTCTCGGACTGCTTCTTAAAGGTGTACTCCCATATTCACCATCTCGGTAAAGTCGCTGGGCGCACTGGCGACCATTCGGTCGTAGTAAAATGAGCTCAAGGTTTTCAAGAAGATCTTCGTCATCTCTTTTTCCTCAAGAGGTGGCCAAATCTGGGCGGCAATTTCACGCCATCTCTGAGCATACTCCTTAAAGGTTTCCTTATCCTTCTGCGACATGGCTGTGAGTTGATCTCTGTCTGGTGCCATGTCTAGGTTATACTTATACTACTGAACGAAGGCAGCGCTAAGATCTCTGAAAGTGACGATCTTAGTGCGTTTTAAACCCATGTACCATTTGAGTGCGACACCGGTTAAACTATCCTGGAAGTAGTGGATCAGTAGCTGTTGGTTCTCTGTCTGAGTTAACATCTTTCTAGCGTACATCACTGAATGACTTTGAGGGCAAGAGTTGCCCTTGTATTTCTCAATTTGTGCGGAATTTTCACATTGGGGACCAAACAAAGATCTGCGGCGTCCTTTCCGAATAGATCCTGACCGTGAATGGCATACAGTTCCTTCTGCATCTCCAAGAATTGTTCCTGGAACTCATTCAATCTGTCGTACATACTTTCATTTCCACCTGAAGGTATCTGTGGAATCTGTCCTTCCGGGATGGTGTGTACCATGGGTGATGGTATAGTCATTACGGAAGTGACTCTTGGTGCTTCCTTATCCCGAAGTTTGTAACCTTCAGGAGTTGCTGTCATGCCCCTTGCATCTTCGCTTTCCCAAAGTTTGTAACCTTCAAGCCCAGCGGTTCCTGCTGCAGTTTCAGGATCTTCCGTGATCGGTGGAACATATCCTTCTGGGATAGAGTTGAGTGGCATGCCCCAGGGACGATCTTTAGGCATGTTGTACTGAGGATCATACTTTTCCACTATGGACGTAGATGTGATCTCTGAGATCACCGTCCTTTGTTGTTGCATCTGGGCTGCTGCCAGAGATTGCATGTCATTGTGAAGTTTCCTCAGATCTTCTTTCAGAGTGTCGATTTCTTCTCTCAACTCTTTGTTCTCTTCCTCGAGATCATCCATTTTCTTTTGTCGATTGCCCCGAGTATTGTACGAGTGAGACATTTTGACTCTAGAATCGAGACACAAACGTGAGATTCGTAGGGAAGAAGAATGTGTTATGTGAGAATGATGAATGATATGCAATGATTAATAATTAATTAATTTTTGTTTAATCAAAAGAAACTTCAATAATTGGATTGCAAATATCATACAGTGGGGAAACCCCGTTTTATTGAATTCAAAGATAGTGGAAATGGAAATACAGTAATTTACAAAGTGCTGTAAAAGGAAATGTCTAAACTTATGGATCCTAAGTCCTCTATGAGGAGGGCTCAGGTGCTGGTTCTGGTATTTTCCTTTTCTTTGACCGGGGCTCTTGAGCCGTTGTCGGGTTGTCATTCCTTTGCCAAGTGAAATGAGCGAGCAAATTCCTTTGGTCTTCTTGATTTTCTACAACATGTTGCTCTAAAATCTCGATCAGAGCATCTTTTTCTTTTAACATTTGTTGTATTTTGTTGAACTCCACATTGAGAATGCGGTACTTGTTCTTCCAAGATTTCTTCTCCCGTTGAACTTTGTTGAGTGACCTGAAGTTTTTCCGTATCAGACATAAAATAAAGGACATATTCCTTTAACGGAAGAACTTTTTGACGAGGGTAAGGCATCCTCAACTTGAGAGCTCTAGTTTGTACCAAGTGGAGATAAGGTTCCACTGAGACACAGTCTGGTTTTCCTAGAGACTCTCTTCCTTTCCTGTGAACATGTTTCCAGGCATGCACTATTTCTGTCTTTAGTGCCCTATCATTTTCTCCTTCCTTGAAGAAAAGACCTTCCAGATAAGCATTACGCTGGACATGTCTCATCGGGTATCCGAATTGACGACGAACTAAAACTAGATGATAATTGATTCCTCCTTTAGTTCCTATGAGGGGTACATTAGGGAAGTTTACACAACGATCAATGATTCTTATCCCGTCATAGATCCGATTGTACCAATCTATGTCAGAGTTAGTTAGAGACATGATTCTCTGTGACCAACGTAAAGTACTCTTATGATCCCAAAAAGCAGCAAACTTGGGCAAGTGGGAAGTGAACCATTTGTATAGTAGGGGTACACAACATGTGATCATTCCTCCGCTATACAAATTCCTTAAGTGTACAGAATGATAAGCATCCGCGAGCAAGGTCGGTACGGGGTTTCCAATTAGAAAAATCTTAATGGCATTGATATCAACGAAGTCATCAATGTTGGGAAACAGAAATAACCCATAGGTGAGTAAAACAAAAATGCTTTCGAAAGCAGTCATGTTCCCTATACTAGCAAAGTACAGGGCTTTCTTTATCAAAAACTGGGCTGGTAAACCTTGGATTCCACCCTTAACGGTCATGTGAGTCCTGACTTCTAACTCGTCCAAATAGATAGCTCTTGCGATGATTTGATCCTTTGGAATTTCTTCCAGTCCAGAAAAGGGAGCTTGGTCAGTAATGAGTAAATCAGTGAGGTGAGAATACTCCTCAAGTGTTGGTGCTAGTTGATAATCTGGGAATGTGAAACAGTGATAGACCGGATTGTAGAACTGAATTAGCGTGGGCAGGATTCCTTCAATTACATGGACCCTTAACAGAGACAACAGTCCTCCGTACTTAGCTCTGAAAGCATCAGGGTAGGAGATCATCCTTGCCAACCCTCTTAAATCCTCTAGTTTTGGAACCTTGAAAGTGTACTTGTGAGTCTTCCTTCTACCGAAATCCAAAACGCAATCTTTCTCTCTGACATTTACAATCGTTGTCTTAGTTTAATTTGAAAAAGAGAGACTAGAAGAGAAAATTTTCTTTATTTGAAAGTTTTTTAGATGAAATGAATGCATGAATGCAGCACACAAAAACATAGAAAAAACATGGGGTCAAAGGTTCGGCGTCATGAAGTCATGGCTCTACCCATCCCCAAAGGTTATACTGGTGAATTTTTGTACCTGTCCTGAAAATCATTGACCCCTCTTGGGATAACAACAACAGGCTGGTTCACCCGAGCGAGCTGTAGTATCTTAGAGTAATCTCAAATGAGGGTAGTATCGCGTGACAACTATTCCAATAGCTTCCGCACTACAAAATAGTAACATGGTCTCAGTCTACTAAATCTTCAGTTTCATGGATACCACAATCGAACAATCTGCTTTCAACAACCGAAGTCGTTTAGACATTGAATCCACAAAGGGTATCTCCACTGATTCGATGGTCTACCGGGGTCTCTTATTTGGGAGTCACTCCCTGTAAGATTACCCGTATAATTCCATCACTTATCTTAGGTGTCACTCAAACTTTCGAGATGTGGCATCACCCGCAGTCCCATTAGCAGAAAAATAAATACAGATATCAAGTAGGAAAAGCGATATATATATTTATTCCTAAAACTAACATCCTAGACCTCTTAAGAGCTATAATCCTAGTCCTATACAGACAATGCTTCTCCCCAGCAGAGTCGCCATTTTACTGTAGCGAGCCATTTTTGTCGGTGACGCGACCACCTTATCGTTGGTTTTTGGGTTTCTCCCCACAATGAGGATGGGGTGCTACTTTCTGATTTCTTATTTATCCCGTGAAGCTGGAAGGGAAATGGAAGTTATCTAAAACTAACCTTGCACGCGGTTGTTTAACTGAATAAACCCTTAAAGAGATTGGGGGTTCCGGGGTCAGGTTATACAATAGGGAGTTGTCAATTATCCATCCTATATGTGGTTATCCACAGGTTGTTAGCTTTAGGTCTCGCTTTGTACTTGATGGTGTTTATCCGTTAATGGGTTGGGAAAATTTCTTGGGAAGTATGAGTGAGTGAGTGAGTTTTTGTTGATGTTCGGGTTTTTTTCTGATGTTTTTGGTAAGGTATTGGACCTAAGTTTTGATTGGTATGAAGGTACTGGACCTAGAGTTTTTTATTAGTATGCTCGCTAAGATTTTGCAATCTTATGCCTACGTATTCCCGTTTAAACGAAACAGGGAAATCAGAGCAATCGTAGTTCCTCCTATTCTATGGGAGGAAAAAGATGTTTTGGTGTCTTGTTCAAAGCCCAAGATTGAAGCTAAAATGTTTTGACTGAGAGAGAATTTGTCATCCCTAAAGAGGGATTGGACTTCCTCTGAGGGGATTGTTTATTTTTGTGTGCCTTGATCAAAGCCCAAGGTTGAAGCTAAGAGGTTGATTGACTCCACTGGAGAAGTCCTTATACAACACCTAAGAGGAGGCTGGAAAAGACTGACTCAAAAAGAGAGTGTTAATATATGTCTTATACAAAGCCCGATAGAGGCTAAACGGAATTTTGACTCTGCCGGAGAGGTTTGTATGTGTCTTGTACAAAGCCCAAGATAGAGGCTAAAAAGAAGACTGACTCTGTGGGAAAGACATTTTTATCTGTCTTGTACAAAGCCCAAGATTGAGGCTAAAGGAGACTTTACTAACTCGACCGAGGATATTTTAGTTGTCTTGTACAAAGCCCAAGACGGAGGCTAAAAGGATTTGACTCTGCTGGAGAGTAGTATCTGTCTTGTACAAAGCCCAAGATGGTGGCGGAAAAGAGTTTGACTCTACTTAGGAATTTATTTCTCAAAGCCTAAATGAAGGCGGGGAGGAATTGATGTTTGTCCCAAGCTTAAGAAAAGGTTATGGAAATTTATGTCTTGTACAAAGCCCAAGATTGAGGCTAAAAGGGTTTGACTCAACAAGAGAGTGATTGACTCAATAAGAGAGTCTGAGAAGGGATGTACTCAACAAGAGAGTCTGAAAGTGGATTGACTCAACAAGAGAGTCTGAAAAGGTGATTGACTCAACAAGAGAGTCTGAAAAGGTTATTGACTCAACAAGAGCGTCTGAAAAGGTTAGCTCCGCTGGGGAGAATCATTGTACAAAGCCCAAGAGGAGGCTGACTATGCTGAGGAAGGATCATTATACAAAGCCTAAGAAAAGGCTATCTTCTGTCGGGGATTATTGAGATCCCGAGGCAGGTCCAAATAGGGAATCAACTCTTGCTGAGGGTTACAGAAGAGTTGAGGTATCAGATGCCTTGATGTTCTCGATTTGGTTTATTGGTAGTGATTTGACCCTGGTTGGGGATTTTAGGAGAAAAACTGGGTTCTAGCTCCGTTGGAGATTTATCCAGAATGACCGGGGTTTCTTCCTATGTTTGTAGGGAACTTGAGAATGTATTTGAGACTCAAGAGGGGATTTAGACTGTCCAAGTCTACTGGTGTGGAAGAGTTTTATCTTTTGATTGATGCCTCCAGAGGAGGTAGGTGTTTTAAGGGATGAGAATCAACCCTAAGTCTGAGTTTTGACACTAGAAAGACTGCTCTAGCAAAGGATGACTAAGTTCTATCTTATACCTTTAAGAGGTCTTCATGGTCCTTGTATTAAGCCCAAGAGAAGGCATGAGAACTTCTAAGAAGCCGGAGGGTCCTTGTACAAAGCCCAAGAGGAGGCGGGGATGCTTTTAGGAAGCTTGTGGGTCCCAAACCAAGAAAAGTTCAAGAAATTCTATTCACCGAGAATAGATCATTTAGTGAAAGTTCTGAGGTTCGAAGAAATTAAAGAGATGTTATTCACCGAGAATAGATCACCTATGGGGAGTAGAACTTCTTTGACAATTTCTAGGGTGACAGTCTGAGAAAAGGTTCACGAAGAATACTGCCTTTCTCTTTGTTCCATATTGTTTAAGCCCAAGAGAAGGCAAGACTGTATCTGGAAATCCTATAGGGATCTAGTTTTGACTGTATTTAAGAGTGACCAAACTGGCTTTACCTAGTTCTAGACCTAGTTGTCGGGGAAAACTCTAAATAACTATACTAGTATATATACAATTGATATATGACAAGTATTTTAAAAGGATATGGACGAAGGACTTACAGTGCGCAGCTTCCCACAATATAGTTATATATATTAAAGCATGTAAAAGAAAGTCGTTAAAAACTTACAGGTGAGCAAGCTTCCATGCTGTATTGTTAGTTGTTCAAAGAAATTAAAGAAAGTTTTAATAACAACATGTATATTTGAATCTAAATCAAAAGAGAAGTTGTTTTGAAAAGATTGCTAGGGCTTATACTTAAGGAGAGGCCCAAGGTTTAACAGTCATTGCACTGTTGTTTTGTAAATCGTATCAGGACTTATACTATGTCTGAGGCCCAAAGAGGTTTTCTGTACAAAGGGATGGGTCTTACAACTCAAGGAGAGGCCCAAAAGTGTTTTGAATAAGATAGATGGGACTTACAACACGATGGGAGGCCCAGATGATTTTGTTTTAAAAGGCGACGACCGCGCCGTGACTTTGAAAATACAACGGGACTTATACAACTTCTGAGGCCCAAAATGGTTTGTATTTACAAAGGATTGGGTCTTACACTCTATTAGAGGCCCAAATATTTTTTTGTACAAATAATGGGGCTTACCACTCAAGGAGAGAACCAAATGTGTTTCTGTTTGAAAATGGCGATCGCGCCGAGATTTTTTCATCGCATCGGGACTTATACAATATCTGAGGCCCAAAATGGTTTATGTACATCAAGGGTTGGGTCTTACACTCTATTAGAGGCCCAAAGTGTTTTAAAAGGTTTGATAAAGATCAAGAACCAAAGAAACCCTAATTTCATTTTCTTTTAAAAGTAATCCTTTTAATAAAATGAATAAAAATGACAAAAATACCAAATAAGTCTAAATAAACTACTTGTGATTTTTTATTAAGAATTGAAAAATGAGGTTTTAATCACAAGACGATTTAGGACTCATTTGATTTTGATTTTCAAGATGAATATTCATTTTTGAAATGTTTTAAAACAATAAAAATGAATTTATTTACAAAAATATCAACTATATTAAATAAATAATATAAATTTGACTTTTTTATGAAATAAAATATTTTAACATTTTTGTGATTTTTTACAAAAAGAACCCGCCAAAAATAATTAAAATTGAGCGAGAAATTAATTTTCCAAATCATTTAAAATTATATGACAAATATTAAAAAAAATGGAAAAAGTGGTAAAAAAAAGGGTCTGGGGCGAGGGGGATTCGAACCCCAGACCTCCAAGTTACAGCGTGCGCCTTCCACCACTGGGGTGGTGATACATCCGTGTATCAAACCAACCTCATAAATATATAAGGGGTGCCTTGTTTTAATCCATTTATGTGAAGCCTTTAACTTTCTCATTTCTCCATGGATTTGGACAAAATTTATATGTATCTGGCCTAGAATTTCCCAAGGAATCCAATGGTGGTCATGATTTTTTCAGATGAGGTCCCTATTTTAAAACCCGATAGTGGTTTTCAAATAGGCTTATATTTGCATTTTCTATGCTACCTCATGTTACAGGCAAGAATTACATGATGAATTGGTTCAAACACAACATATACAACATGTATGAGATGTTTATGATCAGTGGACTTCAAAATAATGCATAATTCAAAGAGTTCAAGTTGTGATGCTTACCTCTTTGGGAGCCTTTTGTGCTATCTGCCAAGTTTCTTGTGCCAGAAGTAATTTGGTACTTTAGACACTCTCAATTGATCCCTTAGAAGCTTTTAGAATGATCACCACCAGTTGGAATCTTCAGGAACTAGTTTGAGCTCTTTCTTGCAAAAGGGGAAAAAGTGACCAATATGGCAACTCTCTCAAATGGTGTTCCAGATGTAGGGAACCATTTGGGACAGTTCAAGGATGATATTTGGAGTGTGTTTGAGGTTTTATCTGGTTTTGAAAGTGACTGAATCAAGGCTTGGCTTGAAAAATACAAAAAACTCCAATTTTGAGGTTTTAGAAGTGGACTTTGAGATTTTGGTGTTACAGGTCACATGTTAGTGTTTGAACAGCTTAGATACAACATATTAGAGGTGTTTAGATCATGAATTGTGATGGAATTGCTCTCTAACTCAAAAACTCAGAGATACCTTGCAAAAGAAGGCATTTTGGCCTAAAGAGAGGGATTTTGAGGAAAGCATCAGTTTGGGTGCTTTGGTGTACTCAAATTGATCACAATTGATGTCTATTTATAGTGCACAAGGTTTGTTTTGGCATCAATAGTGAATGGAGGTTGCAGCAGGCCTTTGGCCAATGTTATGCAAAAGGAATCTAAAGTCTCCTCTAGCCATTGACTTGAGATTAGGGCACAGGCTTTGTAGCTTTGGTTCAGATATAAGTCTTGATTGAATTCAGTTGGAATAGGCTCAGTTCATGCCACCTTGATGCATTCATTAAAGGCTTGGAAACAAAATTGGAGTCTTGGCAATTTTTAGCTCTTTTAGGTTTGGCATGGCTATTGTAGATTCTTAGACTTTGGAGGATTGGGGATCAGATCATTCCCTTCTTATTTTATCCTCAGATATGTCCAATTTTATGACAAGGCTTGGATTTATCAGATTTGGACAAATCGAGCAAAAGGCACAAATTCTGCCTTGTAAATATAAGTTCATGATGCCATGTTTCAAGGGTTGTATCTCTTTGCTCAAATGGAATTTGGAGATGATTTGGTACTTGTTGGAAAGCCCGCATGGCATACTTCAACTTTGATGTCCACCCCTAGACCTGGTTTGACTTGGATCAAGGTGAAAAATGTCCCTACATTTTGGAAAAAGTAAGGCAGATTCTGACTTAGTGAAAATTTCACTAAGTGTTGGAAAAATGTCATTTTCATGTTTTTAACCATTTTGGTCACTCCATAACTTAATATCCATGAGGAATTGGAGTTTGATGTAGTTGAAGCTTTTGTAGAGTGTAGCCAGACCTACAAATCCAGCTTTGGATCACCCAATATGGTTGCTTGGATCTCAAGTTATGGTCCTTGGAAGTTGGCACCCTAGCCATTTTGTTCCATAACTTAGAAAAATTCTAAGTTTTTTTATGGTTACCCCTTTTACAAGTTATCTCACTTTATTTTTTTATTTTTCTTGATGAATGATGATCCAAATCACATATTAACATTTTTTTAGGGTTAAGGAACCTTGGTTGACCAAAAATCCAAAAAGTCAAACTTTGGATTTTTGTATAGTTGACTTTTTATCGGATGAAATCCAAACTGTGCTATCCTTTGTGAAATCAAGTCTTTGACCTAAATCAAACCTAATGTATATATTCCATTAGTGTTATAGGGTGTATTGAAACATGTCCCAAGGTTTGGGAGCATGCCTTGGTCAAAACTCAAAGGCACAGTTGACTTTTTCCTCGAAACCCTTATTGTGGTCCAGATGAAATCGAAACTTGTGAATCAAGCTTCCTGGGTCAATCCATTGTTGCAAATGGATCAAAGTAGTAGATTGGAGACCCTCAAACCATGTCTTGAGGTCTTGGCTCATGCTTTGTCCCAAAAGTTAACTTAGGGGTGAATTAGGTCAAGAAACCCTAATTCCTGATTTTTGGGTAAATGCATCCCCTGAGGCTAAATTGACTTGATGATTGGGTCCATGAGGTCCCTTGGAGTATCTTGGGTTGTACTTTGAATGATTGGCTCATGCCCAGAGGAAAAATTCCATCTGGAGGCCTTGGTCGACCAAAACCCTAATTTGGTGACACTGGCAATCTTGAGGCTTGATCCACTTGGAATGTTGCAACCTTGTGCTTGATTCTTAATGTGGGTGTCCTCTTGATCCTTTATAGATGTTTGAGAGGTTAGACTAGTTGAAGATCATGTCATTCCTTGATTGATCCTTTGTCTAAGGCTCTGAGAGGGCTTGAAACCCTAAGTCTTGGTTATAGTGAATGCTCAACCATCTTTGAGGAGATTGATGAGGTATGTAAGTACATCTATATTGTGATGATAATTTGCACAATGATGGGAAATCTTAGTGGTCAAAATTTGGGGTATGACAGAGGGAACTAGTTTTGACTATGTTATAAAGTAACCTCTGGTTTGAACTAAACATAGACCTAACTGCTAGGGGAAACTATAAACAAATATGCACAAGTATATATATACAGATAAATGATTTGACATATATATAAACAAGTATGCACTGAAAAAGGATATTGGGACTTACATTCAGAGAAGAAGCCCAAGTGTATTGTGATCTGTTGTATTGCCTACAACTGTATGATTGGTTAGGATTTCAAGAAATTGAAGAAAGTTTTGAGAAAACTTTGAACTTGAATTTGAATTAAAAGAAATTTGTTGAAAAGAGAAGAGTGTTTGGGGATTATAACTCAAAGAGAGGCCCAAGTAATCTAAGAGCAGTTTCGCTGGGAATAATGCCCCTCATAGTACCAGTTTTTAAAACAGATAGAGGATTTTGAAAATAAAGGTATGGGGCTTACAACTCAAGGAGAGGCCCCTGAAATTTGTTTATTGTTAAAAAACAAAGTTTTGTACAAAAAGATTGGGGCTTATACTCAAGGAGAGGCCCAGATGACTTATTTGAAAACATTAACCGCACTGCAATACCAAAAGACGTTGTGGGACTTATACTATAGCAGGGGCCCAAAAATATTTTTTGTACAAAGAGGGGTTGGGTCTTACACTCTATTAGAGGCCCAAAATTGTTTTTGAAGAAAAATAATGGGCCTTATACTCAAGGAGAGGCCCAGATGATTTATTTAAAAAGGAGACGATCGCGCCGTGATTTTGAAAACCACAGAGGGACTTATACAATGACTGAGGCCCCAAAATATTTTTGTACAAGAAGGAATGGGTCTTACACTCTAATAGAGGCCCAAAAGTTTATTTTTATACATGAGATGAGCCTTATAGCTCAAAGAGATGCCCAAGTGAAAAAAAACAGGGATCGCGCCGTTACTTTGAAAATTGTATCAGGACTTATACAATGTTTGAGGCCCGAAAAAATTGTATTTACAAAGGAGATGGGTCTTACAATCTATTAGAGACCCAAAAGTGTTTCAAATGAAGTTTGAAAAAATCAAAATTAAGAAAAACCCTAATTTTAATTTAAAAATATAATTTTTCAAAGGAAATTAAGTATAAAATATCAAATATATTCAAAAACAAGTTGTCAACTTTGAAAAATGTTTTGAAAAATCATGTTTAATCACATGAAAACTTGGAATTCATTTGAATTTGAAAAACCAAGGTGGAAATTTCATTTAAAAAATGTTAAAAACAAATAAAAATGAAATTGTTTAAAAAAATTCAAACTATATCAAATAAATAATATAAATTTGATTTTTTGTAGAATAAATTTTTTTAACATTTTTGTGAATTTTTAAAAAAAGAACCAATCAAAAATGATAAAAAATGAGAGAGAAATTAATTTTTGAAATCAATTAAGAAAATGACCTAAAAATTCAAAAATTCAAAATATGGCGCAAACGGCTTCCTTGGACCTCAAGTAGTGTGTTTGGAAGCTTGGAATGGATTGAAACGACCTAGAACTTGTTGTTGTACCCTAACCGCAAATAGGCCAAAAAGCTTGAGCAAATGGATGGTGACTTTGTGATTCTGGTGTTCCAGATGTGTTTTGAGGTTATGGATCACTTGTATATGACATATGTAAGGTGTTAGGGTGGTTGGTTTGGATGGAATTGCTCTCTATTTGAAAATTCGAATGTGAGTTGTAAGAGAAGCAAATTCGGGTTTTTTAAGAGTGATTGGAAGGAAAGCATGAGTTGTTATGCTTTGGTGTACTTCAACTGATCAGAAAGAACCTCTATTTATAGTAGAGCAACTTTGTTTTGGGAGCAATAGTGATTGGAGGCTGGATCACTCCATTATCCATTGAACTTTGTCATGTAGCCAAAGTCTCCTCTAGCCATTGACTTGGGTCAATCTTGTAGGCCTATGGTCTTCTGATGCTTGAGTTCATCTTGACTCATTTACAATGTTGTGGACTGATACATGCCAGCTTCATGCATCCCTTAAATGCTTCATGACAAATTTGAAAGTTTTGGATTTTGAACTTTGAATGTCACATGCCTAAAGGATGAGGTTTTTGACTTTGTGGCATTGTGATCAGATTCTTCATCATTCAAGTTGATTTTGGAGAGAAATGAAATGATGCAAGTGTCCAAAATTGGCTCAAAAAATCGTGGGAACCAAGTTATGTTTTCATGCCTTTGTGTGGGCAGGGTGAAAAATGCCATTTTTGGAGGCTTATAACTCCTTGCTCAAGTTGAACCATGGGAGGATCTTGTACTTTTTGGAAAGCCCCAATAACATACTTCAACTTTGATGTTTAACTTTAGTCTTGAATCATCTTGGATCATAATGAAAAATGGTCTCAAAGTTGGTGAAAATGCAAAACAGATTATGTCCAAAATTTCACTAAGTGTTGGAAAAATGGCCATTTTCATATTTTTGTGATTTTGATCAATCCATAACTCAAAATTCATGAAGATTTGGAATGAGATGTAGTTGAAATTCTTTTAGTATGCAATGAGAGCTTTCATCTGAGCTTTGGATGGAAGAAAAAGGTTGCTTGGATCACAAACTATGGTCTTGCAAAGTAGGGTATAAATCACTTTTTTTTCATGACTTAGTGAAATTTCAAGTTTCTTATGGTTGCCCCTTTTGCAAGTAACTCGACTTTTCTTGATTTTTATTGATGGATGATGATCCAAACCATGAGTTAACAATTTTTTGACTTAGGGAAGCCTTGTTTGTCAAAAAATTCAAAAAGTCAAACTTGGTTTTTAGCACAGTTGACTTTTTGTCAGATGAATTTCAAACTTTGTGATCCTTTATGAAATTAAGTCCTTGACTTAATTCAAACCTAATGGATGGATCCCATAGGTGTTATAGAGTGTCTTGAATCATGTCCCAAGGTTTGGGATCATGTCTTGGTCAAAAGTCAAAGGTACAGTTGATTTTTTATCAGAAAACCCTAATTGGTCCAGATGAATTTGAATCCTTGTATTTCTTGTGAAACAAGTTCTTTGAATCAATCCAATCTTGTAAATGAATCAATATGAGGCATTGGAGGTCTTAAAAACACTTCTTGAGGTCTTGGCTAATGCCTTGCTTCAAAAGTTCACTTAGGGGTGAATTAGGTCAAGAAACCCTAATTCCTGATTTTTAATAAATGCATCCCCTGAGGTTATTTTAAACTTGTGAATGGGTCCATGAGGTCCCTTTGAGCTTCTTGGATCATGTTTTGAAGTATTGGCTCATTCCCAGATGAAATTTTCCCTCTAGAGGCCTTGGTAGACCAAAACCCTAATTTGGTGACACTGATGATCTCGAGGCTTGATCAGCTTGAAATGTTGCATTCTCATGCCTGATTCTTGATGTGGGAGACCTCTTGATCCTTCATGGATGTTTGAGAGGCTTGACAAGTTAAGGATCGTGTCCATTCTTGATTGATCCTTTGTCTGAGTACTTTGAGAGGCCTCAAAACCCTAATTCTTGGTTGGAGTGAATGCTCCACAATCTTTGAGAGGATTGATGAGGCATGAAGGTATATCCATATTGTGGTGATGATTTATACAAATGATGTGAAACCTTGTGGTCAAAATTTGGGGTATGACAGATGCCCCTATTTAATCTTCTTGGACTTGAAGGTATGAATGGCGAAGGCGTTCAGACATTCAAGGTAAAAGAAGATTAAATATCGAAATACCCGAAATTTTGATTGTGGTTATGAATGGTAGTTGTTTTCTCATCCATCTTCTTTTGCTAAGTAATGCTACTTAAAAAAAGGTAAAACTTCCCCTCGATCCTGGTCTTTAGCCACGAAACTGGTCTTAGTTTCTTCTTTTGAAATAAACCTCCCCTCGATCCTAGTCTTCAGCCATGGAACTGGTCTCAGTTTTCTTCTTTTGAAATAAACCTCCTCTCGATCCTTGTCTTCAGCCATGGAACTGGTCTCAGTTTTCTTCTTTTGAAATAAACCTCCCCTCGATCCTGGTCTTCAACCATGGAACTGGTCTCAGTTTCTTCTTGTCGAGTTCTTTTCTTGACAAGGAATGCTATGCAATGTAGCGGTCTTCATCAAACTTCTCACCGAGTTTTACTGGGGATGCGCCATTTGATCGAAAAAGATTTGATGTCAGACTTGCTGGGGAGAATCATTTGTCTGAACTGCAGAGGTGTGCAAACTTCCCTGTGGGAGATGCCATTCGTCGACCTACTGGGGAAAAACAAGTCTCTTAAGAGATTACTTTTTGCTTGGTGGTGTTACATCATACTTTTCTTCGAGACCTTTTTTTGGAGAAATGCCATGTGATGTAATCCAATTTTGAGGTGCTGATGGCTTCATTGAAAACAATTTTTTTGGGGAGAAATTGTCGTATTGCCAATAGTCTTCTGTTGAGAGGCTTTCTCTGGGGATTTTCTTTAATCCGGGAAAGCAAAATATCATCTTCAATGGTGAAGAGTGATGTTTCAAAAAAGTGCATATCCAAATGGCTTCTTGCCTTTTAGAGGTTCAAGTCATCAAAGTGGTTAAGAACCGATTTCAATCCAGGAATACGCTGGAGAGAGATTGTTAAGATGATACATTTCTTGACGAGGAAAGAACGCAAACTGGGATTTTGTTGTATCCAAGTGTGGAAAGGAAAACTGATGACTCTTATCTGAGAGAGGACGTTTATCACTTGGGAATGAAAATGACCAGAGTGATATTAATGCAATACGTGTATGAACATGAATCAATTATGCATGATGTATGTATGTTTATGCTGATAAAACAGACACGACATATAGACTGGTGATGAACTTAACTGAATACTCGGCTATTCTGGGAGACGGGGGTATCACTGGAGATTTTGAAAGTTGTACTTTTGTTTGGGCACGGGGGATCCTGCATTTGTTCCGGTTTTCGGAGGTATAAACCCGCTAGGGATAGAAATTCGTTCTTGTTTTTCAGAGGTAGACCCTACTGGGGAGAAAAACCAACAATTAGTTTTTAAAGGTAAGAACTCTTCCAGGGATGTCAGATGAGACATCCCATATGAAGTAGTTGATCCTTTATTCAGGAAGTACTTTTGATCCTGCCTTTTGAAGTTTGATCACTACCGGAGAAGCAGTCGATATTCTTTTTTTGTGCTTATTAATAAAAAAGAAATTGCATCTTTATTTTAAAAGCAAAAGCAATTTTGACAAGTAAATTCATTTTTTGTTTCAATAATTGTTGATCATATTAAAATGTCATTCTGCAAAGTAAAATAAATGAGAATTGCAAACAAACAGGCACAAGGGCTCGAGTTTTATTGATAGAATGGTAATCAGGCGAACGCGTGATCCCATGGAGCCTTACAAAGTTTAGAAAATGGTAATTTAAAGGGAAAGGGGCTACATTGAAACATAACGATCGCTATTCTTCTACCAACTTTGAATTCAGGACATTCTGAGCTTCTGTCGAAGATGACCTTGACTGAAGTTTTCTCAAAGGATGACGTTGCCTTTGAGGAGCCAAACTTTGTCGGATGCAGTTACTTGCCATGAATCCCTAATTTTTTCCTAGATTGCCCTTTCAGGTTTTCAATCTATCGGGATGATCATTGGTTATGTCTCTAATTTTTTCCTGGACCGCCCTTTCGAGTTTTCAATCCACCGAGAATTTTTTTTTATTTAGGCGAAGTATTTCTTGACTACATCAACATTTGTGGGGTAGGTAAACTCCTCTCCATCCATGGTTGCGAGTCTCAAGGCACCGCTTGAAAAGGCTTTCTTAACAACATAAGGGCCATCGTAATTCGAAGTCCATTTTCCTCTGGAATCAGTGAGAAATGATTGTATCTTTTTGAGCACAAGGTCCCCTTCTCTGAAAACATGAGGTCGGACCTTTTTGTCAAATGTTTTCTTCATTCTTCGTTGATACAACTGACCATGGTACAAAGCCGTCATTCTCTTTTCTTCAATTAGGTTTAGTTCGTCGTGCCGGTTTGACACCATTCAGCTTCTTTTAGCTTGGCTTCCATCAATACCCTTATTGATGGTATCTCTACTTCTATGGGGAGCATTGCTTCCATGCCATATACTAGAGAGAAAGGGATTGCCCTTGTTGAGGTGTGGACAGATGTTCGATAACCGTGAAGAGCAAAGGGTAGCATCTCGTGCCAATCTTTGTAGGTTACAACCATCTTCTGAATGATTTTCTTAATGTTCTTATTAGCCACTTCTACCGCTCCATTCATTTTAGGTCGGTAGGGAGATGAGTTATGGTGATCGATCTTAAACTCAGCACATAACTGTTTCATTATCTTGTTGTTCAAGTTGGATCCATTATCCGTAATGATCTAGCTTGGAACACCATAACGGCATATGAGATTGTTCTTGATAAATTGGACCGCCACTTGTCAGGTTACATTGGTATATGATACTGCTTCGACCCATTTGATGAAGTAATCAATGGCTACCAGAATGAACTAATGTTCGTTCGATGCTTTGGGTTCAATCATGCCAATCATGTCGATTCCCCATATGAAAAAAGGCCATGGAGAAGAAAGAACTTTGAGATGCATTGGCGGTACATGGATTTTGTCGGCGTATATCTGACACTTGTGACACCTCCTCATGTACTTGTAGCAATCAGATTCCATTGTCAACCAATAATATCCTGCTCTCAGAATTTTTCTTGCCATTGTGTGTCCATTGGCATGAATGCCAAAGGAGCCTTCATGAATTTCTCTAATTAACATGTTTGCTTCTTGTCTGTCTACGTATCTGAGCAAAACCATGTCGAAGTTTCTCTTATAGAGTGTATCATTGTTTAGGAAGTGTCGCTACTCGAAAAATAATCGACCAGAGGCGAAAAGGATAGAAACAGAAGAGTCGCCATCGAAATTTATTTATCCCATGAGGGGAAGGGAAAACATCAAGAAAACCCGAAGAAGAAAGGATATTATGGTCTCGAAACCAAATTACGGGTTTGGAAGCTGGTTATGCGGAGGAAAGGTATTAGTACCCCCACATCCATCGTACTCGATGGGAACCATTCGCTTGTCTAGGTGTAAAGATGCTTGCTAAAGGTATTGCTTTCTAAAAGTGTTCTAAGAGGGAGAGATAAGGGTAAGAAACAAAGATGGTGAAAGAAAATAAAATAGGAGAAAAGGTGGGGAAAAGAAAAGGAGACTCGATAGGACTTCGCGGTCCTATGCCTACGTATTCCCTAACGGGAAAGTCAGAGTCTAGGTAGTTTGGAGGACTACGGGTGAAGAAAATGGAAGGGGGCTTGCCAAGATTATCGCAATCTTGTGCCTACGTATCTTCACTTTAAGGAAGTGAAGAATCAGAGCGTCTGTATTTCGGCCTACGGATAAGAAAATGAAAAGTTTGCTCGCTAGGATCATCGCAATCCTATGCCTACATATTCTCAACAGGTATAAGAAATCAGAGCGTCCGTAGTTCGTGAGACTAAGGTGAAAATGGGAAGTTTGTGAGGATGATGCTAACATGTGCATTCTAGCAGTTAGGTGTATTGCGGATCGCTTGTGGAGTCTTATATGTTACCTGTTTGCGGTAGAACGGATGTAACATGTCCTTTTTGGGTGATGGAAGTGTGTGGAAAACGGAAGATGGACAGAAGGTGGCCCACCAAGATCATAGCAATCTTGTGCCTACGTATCTTACACTCTGACGAGAATGAAGAATCAGAGAAATCTTAGTTCAGCCTACAGTTTGTTAGTGTTTTTATGGACGATGTTATCGTGCGTATTCTAGCAGTTAGGTGTTTTGCAGCTCTCCCGTGGAGTCTTATGCGTTACCTATTTGTGGTAGAATGGACGTAACATGCCCTTTTTGAAAAGAAGGAGTTTTTGCCATCAAGGCAAGATGTCACATTTGATTTGTGGAGATTGTTTTTAGGGTTGAAATAAGTCCTCGGATAGGAACACCTTCGAGTAGTACCCAATTCTTTATCTCAAAAAGGTTTGTTATGAAAATGGTGTGGCGAATATAGTTACGTCTTTGTATTGAAAGACGAGTATCGAGACCACACACTCAAAATTGAGCATCCTAATACTCGAAGATGAAGAAGTCTTCACCCAATCCTCTCTCTTTAGTTCAATACAAAAAGAACCTTATTCTCTTATTTAAGGTGTTTTAGTTTTAGATGGTAAGTGCTTTGCGACAGTGAACTCGGAATAGGAGAAGGCATTCGTCTAACCACTCCACGACCATCTAAGTTTATTAGGGAAAAGAGGTTTTGAAAATGCGCTTGGTGCGAGACCAAGTTTTTTTGGACTCAAGGAGACAAGAGAAAGAGAAAACGATTTTAAAAAGAATAGGTGGTGAATAGAGCAAGGTAGGTTGATGGCGATGCGCAAGGCAATCGACTTACAAGGGTGAAATAAAAACAAGGTTAGTGGTTAGTGTCATACCCCAAACTTTGACCACTAAGATTCCCCATCATTGTGCAAACCATCATCACAATATGGATGGACCACCATACCTCAGTAGTCTCCCCAAAGATGGGTGAGCATCCACTACAATCAGAATTAGGGTTTCAAGCCCTCTCAGAGCTCTTAGACAGAGGATCAATCAAGGAATTACATGATTTTCAACTTGTCTAGCCTCTCAAACATCCACAATGGATCAAGAGGACTCCCACAGTAAGAATCAAGCACAAGGTTGCAGCATTCTGAGTGGATCAAGCCTCACGATTGACAGTGTCACCAAATTAGGGTTTTGGTCGACCAGGGCCTCCAGATGGAGATTTTCCTCTGGGCATGAGCCAATGCTTCAAAGAATAACCTATGATGCTCCAAGGGACATCATGAACCCAATCATCAAGTCAATTTAGCCTCAGGGGATGCATTCACCAAAAATCAGGAGTTAGGGTTTCTTGACCTAATTCACCCCTAAGTTGACTTTTGGGACAAAACATGAGCCAAGACCTCAAAGGAGGATTTGAGGGTCTCAAATAAATCACATTTATCCATTTGCAACAATGGATTGATCCAATAAGCTTGAGCAACAAGTTTCAAATTCATCTGAACCACAGTTAGGGTTTCGCGAGAAAAGTCAACTGTATCTTTGACTTTTGACCAGGACATGCTCCCAAACCCTAGGACATGATTCAATACACCCTATGACACCTATGAAATCAATCCATCAAGTTTGATTTAGTTCAAGGACTTGATTTCATAGAGGATCGCTCCGTTTGGAATTCATCTGACAAAAAGTTAACTGTGCACAAAAGTCAAACTTTGACTTTTGGAGATTTTTCACAATTATGGTTCTTTGACCCCAAAATGATGTTAATGTATGATTGGAATCATCATTCATCAAGAAAAATCAAGAAAAGTGGGATAACTTGTAGAAGGGATAACCATAAAAAACTTAGAAAATTTTCTAAGTTATGGAACAAAGTGGCTAGGGTACCAACTTTGGAGGATCATAACTCCTAAACCACAAGGCCATTTTTCCCCATCCAAGGCTGGATTTGTAGCTCTCATTACCCTCTACAAAAGCTTCAACTACACCTCATTCCAATTCATCATGGATTTTGAGTTTTGGAATGATCAAAATCACAAAAAGTGAAAATGTCACTTTTTTCCAACACTTAGTGAAATTTTCACTAAGTCAGAATCTGTCTTCACTTTTCTCCAAATGTAGGGGCATTTTTCACTTGGATCCAAAAAGTATCAAAACCAATTATGATCAAACAGTTGTTGTATCATATGAGGGCTTTCCAAAATGGCCAAGAACTCCATCAAATTCCACTTGAGCCATGAGATATGACAATGGCAATATGCCTTGCTGAAAACTGACAAGGCTAGGCAGAATTTTGCACTTTTGCTCGATTTGGCAAAATCAGATAATTCCAAGGAAACATAGGCGATGAAGAAAATGAGGAATCGAAAAGCGTACAAGACAAAATGTGGAATGGAGGTCTGGGACCAAAAATGGTGCGTCACAATGAATTGTTTGAGTTCGACGAAGAGAACAGCGAGAAAGATCAGTCTGATGATGACGACTCAAATGACGAAGACTCCGAGAAAGAATCTGAAGATAAAAAAGAGGAGGTATTTTACTGGGAAAAGGAAATTTCTTTTGGTAATAAGGCTCAGAAAAATGTTCTTGTAAGACAACCTAACTCACCATATTTTCTAAATCAAATTTATGTTACAAATTGTTATTTAGTGGTTTTAAATTTAAATTGAACAGCATTTTCCAAGGGAGGTCACAATGAATTGTCTATTTTGGGACCAAAAAGAAATAGTCATAGTTGATGAAGATACTGCTAATACTTACTCAGGAAACATTCATTGTGCAAAGCGAAACGGAAAAATGGCGAAAAAGGAAAAATTTATAGTGACTTGCTGGTATGAGTACACTAAAAAGAAGAGATTACGAAGAGGTGATAAGCTTGGTTTTTCCATAGATACTATCTCTCCAGAAACCATGTGTGTATCTTTGTTAAACCGCTGAGGGTCTTGAAAGAAGAAATCTGTAGCAGTTTATGAAAAGTTGGTGCATCTTTTGTTTTGTTTGTGTATTTGTAGCTGAACTGGGTTTCAATTTGCAGTAATATTTTGGTTTGATTTTATGAAATAGGTGGCGTGTTGTTATGTGTAATGTTGGTTTTTGGATTAATGTTTTGTTTCAGTACATTTGGTATCTTTGTGAATTTATACAATCCAATATTAATTTTGAAAAATATTAATAACAACAATTATATTACATAATTGGTATTCATCTTCTGTTAAAGTATATACTTATTATTATTTTTTTTTTGCAAATATTAATAATAAATATTAATATTAACAATGTTTAACATTTTTCCCTAACTTAGGAAGAATGTTAAAAGACACCCAAAATTAAGTAAAGTGTAAATTACATTAAGCATGTAAAGGTATTTTTGTGAATGTATTTGTTGATAAATTTATGTATAGCAAAATAATTTAAAACAAAAATTTGAAGAACAGATGTTTTAGTTTTCGAGTAGTAGCTTTCAATAAAATTTATCATGCCAAATAATAATCTGGGTGACTTTACAAATAAAATATGGTCCATGTGAGATATATATATTCTTATACAAATAATGAGAAAAATATTTATGCGTACATTTAACTTAAAACTACACGGTTGAGTGCGAAATAGAAATGATGAGAAATATATTAACGTTACTTTTGATTCAAATCGTTGTATAAACGAAAAAAATACTACAACTTAACTATTGATTCAAATTGTTTTAAGTTAGAAAAAAATATTATTGTTATAAACAGAACAACTTTAATTTTAATTCAATTTTTTTATATACGAAAAAATTAGTATTGTTATAAACGGGCAAAACTATAATTTTGAGTCAAATTAAATTATAAACGAAAAAAATACTATTCTTATAAACGGGCACAATATTTATTTTTATTAAAATCAATTTATAAACGAAAAAAATACAACTGTTATCAACAGGTACACATATACTTTTGATTAAAATTTCTTTACATACCAAACAAAATTTGTGGTTATAAACGGGCACACATTTACTTTTGATTCAACTTTTTTTATATACGGAAATAAATTTACTGTTCATTCAATTTTTTTGTATAAATAGTGTAAAAAAAACTAATATTTATTTACAGTAAAAAATACATTCTTGATTAAAATATTTTTATGTACGTAAACAATTTATTTAATTCCTTCTTTTACAACACACAACAATTTCTGATACCTAGAGATACAAATTTTTAATTTCTAACATACCTATTTTTATAATTTTACCATCTTTTTCTTCAATTTGATTAACAATTACGCGCCCATAACATGAAATCCTCGAACAGACAGGCTCGTGCGAACGCACGAGTTAGTTACTAGTTAACAAGAGAACACAAACCAAAGCATAAAACATGACAAATGAAAGGAAATAGTACAAAATACGATAAAATACGAAAGGAAAAGACTAGAAAGAACGATGCAAATACCACTTATCAAACTCCCCCAAAATTAGAATGTTGCTTGACCTCAAGCAACAAAGCTTGCATTCATGAGTTTTTGGATCAAGCGGTCACATCATGATAAAGGATACGAAAACAAGGTCAATGGTACTCATACGTGAGTCTTTGTTCTGATCGGCTAGGCCTAGTTCTCTTAGTAATCATATGTCAACAAAGGTATTCGCAAGAACAGTAACCGAGTTAAAGCCGCAGACCTAAGTTTCCCTTTCGGAAACTCTCCAACTATGCTTTAGGCTTAAGTCTCTTTTTTTATTTTCTTCCCCTTTCACTCGGACAATCATATTAAGGCATTTGGAATTATTGATATCATCACATGTATAAGATCGATTGAGAATTTTTGTCTAGCCACCTTTTATAAAAAAAAATTCTTTTCTCGACGAATTACGCACTTTGGCGTTTATTGGTCCACTTTGGGACGACATTTGAGGATCAACCGTCATTAGGCTAAATAAACGGGTGAGGGTTACCCAATTTAGAAGGTCTAGTTGCCTTTATTGCCTTTTCATCATTTTGGTCCCCAAATTATTTTTTTCTCAACCAATCATATATACATGCAAGTCTTAAACTATGTCTGATCGTCAATATAAACTAATCGGGAAGTACTTCTAAGAGCCGAGTACTATGGCACAAATCTACATGTTGGACTCGCGTCCTACTTCGGGGGACCTAAGATGTTCGGGTAATACCTAAATTTTAAAACTTTCTCAATGCCCCTAGTCCTAGTCTCTCTTCCCTCAAACTTTATATACTTTCCCATTCCCCACTAGGGTTATTCATGGTATAGTAGATTGAGAAAATCATACCGAATCGAACCAAACCATAATAAAAATATACTCGAATTGAACCAAACCATTTCAATTTACTTAGAACCGAACCGAACCGAAGTCATTGGTTTGGTATACCGTTTAGAAATTCCGAACCGTACCGAACCGTTAGAAGACAATTTTTCCAAACCGAATCGTTTGTTAAAGAACCAAACCATTAAACTATTTTTTAAAATTTTAAAATAATAAAAATTAAAACTTGTTTTTAGTATTTTTAATTTTCAGTTTTGGTTCAGTTCCTTTACAGTTTTGGTTCGGTTCGGTTTCAGTTCGGTACGGTTCTAGAACTGTTTCGTATAATATGGTTTGGTTCACTAACCAAACATAACGGTTCAGTTATTTTAACTTAAGTTCGGTTCAGTTCGGTTCATGGATTTTTTGAATAGCCTTATTCCCCACAACTGAAGCTTGTCATAAAAAAAATTACGATTTAGTTTTGGGAAAAACTACGAAAAGGTGGCCTTAATGCATCAATCAAACTAGAAAACTAGAAAACAAGAAATAAACAAGAACATAAAAATGCAAGAAATAAAAATGCCATAAAAATAAATAAAAGTTCAAGAAAATAAATAGATATCCCCCAAACTTGAACAAAACATTATCCTCAATGTGTTAGCGCAAGAGATAGGGAGTAGATCTCACAAGAACCTCACTTCGGAGGCAGGAACTGCAACATAAGTTCTTGCATCATTGCTTGGACGTCATTCAAGACTACTCCTTGCCTATTTTATTCCACCTTATCCCTTGGATCTCTGATTGGACCCACTCCCTCCTATTTTGGTATGAATTCAAAGCGCCAGCTTCGTATCTGGTGGAACGTGTGGATAGAGGAGCAACATCCTCCTCTATGGTAGTACCTACAGGATGGTTAGAATTATGGAGTTCACCCTTATCGTAGAATTTGCTATCCAGAGTGGGGACACCCGATTGATAAAACTAAATATTTGGAACATCAATTCTTACCTTAGATTAGGAAAGTCAAGAACGGGCTTGTTTCGGACCATCACCGTATAGGTGTTTTCGTCCATATAAATAATCCCTTGATGAACAAGGGGTTCCATATTAATCTTACTTTTTCTTTCAACAGCATGATCCTCGGCCAAATGAAACTCAAAACCAAGGAATTCAGCAATTTGGATAATCGTACCCTCCACCGAAATGTCTCTGATGGCCTCTCGAGAAGCCTTGCCCAAATAATTTTTTGAAAAGGCGGTAGCATTAACAATCCCATTAGTGGCCATGCAATGCAAGAAAAATATCTCCCTCTGGGTAGCCACTCCGATACTATCACCTCTTCCTCACAAGGTGTAGGCAAGCGCCTTTTGCGCATACCAGAAACATGGGTTTTGAATAAGAGAGACCTTGGCCCCCGTGGCGGTATAATAGGGATCACATGAAATATAACACAAAAAACTCTTGGCATGAAACTCCTTCGGAACATCACCCGGACCATAGATGAGAAATTGTAGGATATGCCCCAATTCTTTTACATTAAGCTCTTGATTTTGGTTAAACAAATGGAATTTGATAGTACCGTAATAGTACCTCGTTTCATCGATATACTTCTTTTACATGAATTTAAGTAAACCAATAGAATGGAACATCCTATCTATTTCTGCTTTTAGGCTAAGATTAGTAAGGGTGTTTTCACAAACATACCTTGACAGAGTGATCTCCGCTTGACGAGCATCAAGTACCTCTTGGCTTGCGAGTTGTCTCCAAAGACGATGTTGTGAGGATTTGATGAACGGGTGTTTCCCCTCTTGCGAGGTCTTGATGACTCTGCCACTTGCTTTCCCTTGTCGACTCTCTTGTGTCCCATGGTTGGAAGAAGCTTTTTGAGAAAATTTGAAGTGAATAGTTTAAGAATTTATGCCCAAAAGTAGGCTTGGGATGATGGATGAGGAAGTTATTATGAAGGTGGTTTGGTGTTTAGAGGTAGTAGGAGGTTAAAGTTGGGAGCTTTATGATGGATAACAATGGGGTTTTTGTGAAGGTTTGGATAAAGGTTTAGAGAATTTGGAGAGGATTAGAGATTTGGAAAGAGAAATAGTGGTGGTAATGATGGGTTTAAATTCTGATTTGGTGCATTTAAATAAATTTGATGGGTGATAATTGGTGGGGTCCCAAGAAAAGATTTAAAATTGAAAAGATTCAAAATTTTGAATTCTCCCTCAGCATGCCCTGCTACGGCCCGTAGCACGTGTTACTTCCAGGCGTAGCACGACACTGTTTCCCATGGTTTTGTTGGCTAGCATTGGGGTTTGGGGATTGGGCCTGCTACAGCCCATAGCAAGGGCTACGAGTGCCTATAGTAGGTCACTATTTTTTCTATGGAAAATTTTTGTTTCTTGGGTTCTTGGGGGTTTCTTCTGGGCATGATTCCATAATTAGTTTTTTCAACTTTTTCCAACCATTTGGCACTTTTCTGGCTTCATTCTTGTGAGCTTTTTATTAACAAAAAATGAAACAAACAAAAAGAAACAAATTAGTGTGAAAAAGTGTGGGTTGCCTCCCATGAAGTGCTTTGTTTAAGGTCATTTAGATCGACCATCTACACCCCCAACTTAAGAGTGTGCCTCCTTCATATTGGAGTCCTTAGCATGTCCCTTAAATATTGAAGGGACCTAATTCACTCTAGACATCCAAGCCATGCCACCTTCTTCTTTTCTCTTTTCCTATGAGGGGGCTCATTCTTTTGGTCCGAATTTTCACGAATTTTCTCTTTCACTTTCTTTTTCTCTTTAGACTCATTCTTATTTGGCCCAAGATGGGCCTTGGGGTTCTTGGACTTACTATCTTTCTTAAAAGACATATCGAGACCTTGGTTAGTGAGGATGGAGTTTTTCCCCAATACTTCTTCATAACCCTTAGCTTGGGTATCAACTTTCTCAACCTTAGTACCATCAAGTAAATTCTCCTCCAACTTAGCGGTCGGAGGAGATTCCAGTGTGTTTTCTTGAACACAACCACTTAATAAGACAACCAAACAACAAGAGTCCCTTAAAGAAGGGTTCTTTAACATTTTTGCTAAAATGAATTCGATTTTATCATCACCTGCCTCAAAGGTCAACTTCCTTCTCTCGACATCTATGATGGCCCCCACCATAGCTAAGAAAGGTCTTCCTGAAATTATCGGGATTTGACAATCCTCAATGATGTCCATTATCACAAAGTCAACCGGCACATAATACTCACCCACTCTCACCAAAACATCCTCTAACACTCCTATGGGATACTTAACCTATCTATCGGCAAGTTGCAAAGACAAATTGGTAGGTTTTGTAACACCCTTCTACCCCACATAAAATTTCTAGTAAAACATTTCATATTATCAGAGTAAAAACAACATAAAGGGTGTCACACATATTCAAAGATATCATATAACCATCATTGTCATGTCCCGTAACACGGGTTACTCGTTCATCAATATCAAAATTAACAACTACGCAGCGGAAATCAACTTTTATTTTCAATTCCATAAAATACTTCATAATAAATAGTCACAAAACACACATATAGCAATACATATCAATCAAATCCATCATACTTTCATCAAATTACTCATTCTACATCAACAATCATCAAAATCAACACAATTCATACAATCCTTAATCTATTCATCTCCAATTCCTATAAAACTATAAGAAATTATGAACTCTCCCCATACCTTAGAGTAATCCGAAGCTTTTTCCTTCTTTCTTCAAGATTCCTCTAGTAATCCTCAAGCCCTAGTTCTCCTTCTTCTCTCTTCTTCAGTGTTTTTCACAAAAGATACGACAAAATGAGAAAATGATCGTTCCTTTCTTTGGCTAACAAATCCCAACTTATGAACTTCCCATCCTATCCTTACTTACTTTCCAATAAGACCACCTTGCCCTTTTCTCATTTTATTTTTAATAATAATAATAATATAAATAACACATGCTCATTTACTTTATTAAAATTATTCAAAAACACTCTTTTACTCCAAAATTCTCCAAAATCATCAAAAACCTCCTAATTCCTTCTAAATTAATTAAATAAATAATTAAATAATTGATTTAGATTTTCGGGTCGTTACAACTCTCCCCTACTTTAAGAATTTTCATCCTCGAAAATTACCTGAAGTAAACAGAGTCGGATACGACTCCTTCATCTGATCTTCACGCTCCCAAGTCCAACTATCACCAGCTGGTCCGCCCCACAATACTTTCACTAAAGCAATCTCTTCACCTCGCAGTCGCTTCAATTCTCGACCATCAATCCTCACAGGCAAAGCTTCTATTGTCAGGTTATCCTTCACCTGAACGTCATCCATTTGAATTACATGTGACGGATCCGGAATATACTTCCTCAACTGCGACACATGAAACACATCATGCAAATTTGCGAGTGACGGTGGTAAAGCCACCCGATAGGCAACCTCTCATATCCTCTGCATAATCTGATACGGACCAACAAAACACGGAGTGAGCTTTCTAGACTTCAAAGCTCGTCCCACACCAGTCATTGGAGTAACTCTTAAGAACACGTGGTCTCCCTCTTGGAATTCCAGTGCTTTTCTTCTCTTATCATGGTATTCTGACGACTCTGCGACGTCTTCATTTTATCCCGAATCATTTTAATCTTCTCCGTTGTCTCTTGCACAATCTCAGGTCCAAGTACAGAACTCTCTCCCGACTCATACCAATACAATGGAGTTCGACAACGTCTACCATACAACGCCTCATATGGAGCCATCCCAATACTAGCATGAAAACTGTTGTTGTATGTAAACTCGATCAACGGAAAGTGACTATCCCAAGATCCTCCTTGATCCAGCACACAAGCTCTCAACAAATCTTCTAAAGATTGGATTGTCCTTTCCGTCTGACCATCAGTCTGCGGGTGATAAGCAGAACTCATCCTCAACTTAGTACCCAAAGCATCCTGTAGACTCTTCCAAAACCTTGACGTAAACCGCGGATCTCTATCTGATACAATACTCGAAGGTGTTCCATGCAACTTCACAATCTCGTTAATATAAATCTCAGCTAACTTCTGCATAGGATAATTAATCCTCATCGGCAAGAAATGCGCCGACTTAGTTAACCTATCCACAATCACCCATATCGAGTCATTACCTCTTGCAGTCTTCGGTAACCCAGTCACAAAATCCATGGAAATACTATCCCATTTCCATTCAGGAACATTCAATGGCTGCATCATACCTGAAGGCTTCTGATGTTCAATCTTGGACTTCTGGCAAGTCAAACATGCATACACAAATTCAGCAATATCTCTTTTCATACCTGGCCACAAAAACAATCTACGCAGGTCTTGATACATCTTCATAGCACCAGGATGAATACTCAATCGACTTCTATGCCCTTCCTCCAAAATACTCTTATTGATTCCAGAAATATCTGGAATACATACTCTATCTCGAAATCTCAAAACTCCATCTTCATCAATTCGGAACTCACCTCCATTACCTTGATTAACCTTCATTAACTGGTCAACTAATTTCAAATCAGATTTCTGACCTTCCCGAATTTCCTCTAAAATCCCACTAGTCAGCTTTAGCATGCCTAATTTCACACTATCAGCGGTCGTCTCACACAAAAAACTCATGTCTCTAAATTGCTCAATCAATTCAAGTTCTCTCACCATAAGCATCGAAATATGCAATGGCTTTCTACTCAAAGCATCAGCCACTACATTTGCTTTACCGGGATGATAATTCAAATCAAACTCAAAATCCTTTAACAATTCTAGCCACCTTCTCTGCCTCATGTTAAACTCTTTCTGATCGAACAATTATTTCAAACTTTTATGATCACTGAATACCTCAAATTTCGAACCAAAAAGATAATGCCTCCAAATCTTCAGCACAAATACTACATCAGCCAACTCTAAGTCGTGTGTAGGGTAATTCCTCTCATGGACTCTTAACTGCCTAGAAGCATAAGCGACCACTTTACCATTTTGCATCAAAACTCCACCAAGGCCCATCTTTGAAGCATCACAATAAACCACAAAGGACTCATTCGGGTCTGGAAAAACCAACACCGGAGCATTTGTCAACTTTTTCTTTTGTTCCACAAAACTTTCCTCACAAGCGACATCCCATACATACGCTTGTCCCTTTCGAGTCAATTGCGTCAACGGCAAAGCCAACTTAGAAAAACCTTCAATGAATTTACGATAATAACCAGCTAATCCAAGAAAACTATGAATCTTCGTAGCAGACTTCGGAGTCTCCCGCTGCAACACCGCATCAATCTTTGAGGGATCCACATAAATTCCACCACTTGAAATCACATGGCCTAGGAAACTCACTTCCTTCAACCAGAACTCACACTTTGACAACTTAGCATACAATTTCTTTTCCCTCAACACTTGTAACACAATCTTCAAATGTTCTGCATGTTCTCCTTCTGATTTAGAATATACCAAGATGTCATCTATGAAAACCACCACAAACTTATCAAGATATTCGTGAAAGATCCTGTTCATATACTCCATGAACACACCAGGCGCATTAGAAACTCCAAATGGCATCACCGTATATTCATAATGACCATACCTCGTTCTGAATGCTGTTTTCGGAATATCATCAGCCTTAACTCTAATCTGATGATAACCAGACCTCAGATCAATCTTACTGAACACACAAGCACCTACGAGTTGATCCATTAAATTGTCGATTCTCGGAAGCGGATACTTATTCTTAATGGTCATCTTATTCAGCTGTCGATAATCGACACACAATATCATACTACCATCTTTCTTATTAACAAGCAACACCGGAGCACCCCACGGAGAAACACTAGGACGAATAAACTTCTTTTCTAACAATTCTTCTAGTTGTTTCTTCAACTCACTCAATTCCGAAGCAGACATCCGATAAGGAGCCATCGACACTGGACTCGTACCTGGTATTAAGTCCACAGCAAACTCAATTTCATGTTCCGGAGGTAAATCACTTATATCCTCAAGAAACACATCTTGAAACTCACAAACCACATGCAACTCAGCACCGACGGCTTCACCATCGACTTGCAACGATGCAAACACTGCGAACATCAACGCTTCATCTAATAAAAGTTCATCCACTTGTTTAGCAGATAAGAACATCAGTTCACCATCCTCACCTAACTCTGGAAACCTCACAGTCTTACTATAACAATTAATATGAACGTAGTTGAACTCCAACCAGTTCATACCAAGGATAAGATCAATTTGGTGCAAAGGTAAGCACACCAAATCCATCACAAAATTCTTCTCAAAGATTGTCAAAGGACACTTCAAACAAACAAGCATGGTAGTCACCGAACCATTAGTCAGAGTCTCTATTATCATACTACCATTCATGTTAGACAAATTCAAACCCAATCTAGTAGCACACTCAAGAGAGATAAATGAATGTGTAGCTCCAGTATCAATAATAGCAATCAACTCAACATTGTTAATAAAACAAGTACCTCGAATAAAGTTGTCCTTCTTGGGAACTTCTGAGCCAGCCAAGGCAAACACTCTTCCAGTCGTCTGGGCAGCAGTAGCGGTCTTCTTCAGTTTCAGGCATTGAGTACTGATATGCCCCTGTTCACCACAGTTGAAACAGGTTGGACCCTCATTCGGGCAATCACCAATTCTATGCCTAGTCTTACCACAACAGTAACATCTCAGAAATTTGTTAGTACACCCATCAGCTTTGTGACCTAACTCTCCACACTTATAGCACTTAGTAGGTGTATTAACGGCTCCCCTACTTGACTTCTTCTCATCTGATATCCTCTGTTTCCCTTTATCACCTAGGGTCGCATAAGGTTTTCCTCTGAACTGGCCCTTATCTTTCTTTTCACTTAGCTGTTTGTAGTGAGCAGATCGAGCTCGGCTATCTTCATCATAGATCCTACTCTTATCCACCAGTTCTGCATACCTGCGAATCTGTTGGCATCCTATCCCCTGCTTAATCTCTGGTCTCAACCCATTCTCAAACTTGAGACACTTAGAAAGTTCAGCATCCGCACGGTTGTAATGAGGACAAAACTTCACAAGCCTCTCAAATTTGGCAGCATACTCCGCCACAGTCATATTTCCTTGTTTCAATTCAATGAATTCCACTTCCATCTTACCACGAGCATCTTCCGGAAAATACTTGCCCATAAATTCTTGCTTGAACACATTCCAAGTCACCACAGTGCCAACATCTTCTAGCCTTTGACGGGTGTTATCCCACTAATCCTCGGCCTCTTCTTCCAGCATATGCGTTCCAAACTTCACTTGCTGCGCATCAGAGCATCCCATCACTCTAAAAATCATCTCAATCTCCTTGAGCCACTTTTATGCGCTCGCCGGGTCATGAGTTCCTTCAAACTTCGGTGGGTTGTTCCTCTGAAACTTCTCCAATGCATGAAACTCATCAGGAGCATGGTTTCGAGCAAGAGCTGCAATAGCATCAGCAAGAGCGCGCGTATTGTTTCCAGCCATTCTGTACAACACTCACCACGTCAGAAAGAAACAAAAAATCGTTAACAAGTAACGACTGACAACAGACTGACAACACAAAACTTGGCCGGACAGACCGACCTGCTCTGATACCACTAATGTAACACCCTTCTACCCCACATACAATTTCTAGTAAAACATTTCATATTATCAGAGTAAAAACAACATAAAGGGTGTCACACATATTCAAATATATCATATAACCATCATTGTCCTGTCCCGTAACACGGGTTACTCGCTCATCAATATCAAAATTAACAACTACGAAGCGGAAATCAACTTTTATTTTCAATTCCATAAAATACTTCATAATAAATATGTCCAAATCGAACACCATCATCAACATTATAAAAATTCAGTCATAAACTAAAAGAAACGAGGTTCACAACAATCTTCCCAATCCGATGTTACATGACACAGAGCAGGACACCTCTAACTAGACAGTAATAACGAAACACTCCAAAGCTACTTCCTTCGTCACCTCGTAGCTATTCTTGGTTATCTGCAAGTTACCAACACAAGAGGCAACATTTCCAAGCAGGCAGGGTGAGAAAACATAATTCATTATAGTAATACCAAGACATGGAAAATAAATAATTAAGCAACAACATCATCGGAATCATCATCAATAATCATTCACAACACAATCTCGACTACTTCATAAAATGCGATGTCAAACATAATGATATGCAAAGGATGCATGTGGTACCGATTTTCCTCCATGTGATGGACACTGGCCAACAACCCTCCACAAGGGAGCACAACATAACAACATATCACTCCAATCCGCACTATGGGATTGAAGCTACCAATAGGCCGAAGCCCCAACATAAAATGCCATGAAATGCAATGATGCTAAGCTCCTCATTTCATCCAAATATCAACATGTGCATCATTCATTTCATTTTCAACAATATTCATCATAAAAATCATGTTTTATCATCCATACAGCGACAAAGCAACGAGACAGCAAAGATCAGCACGAAAAACATCAAAACAGCAAAAACAGAAAATACTCAGTGGCCTGACACGGCCGCCCGTGTCCAGTGACACGACCCGTGTCAGGAGGCCTACACGAAAAACCCAAAACAGAAAAAATTTTAGCAGGAACAGAGGCCTGACACGGCTGCCCGTGTCCTATGACACTGCCTGTGTCAGAAGCTCTGTAACAAAATTATTTATTTTCCCCAACTAATAGGCTGACACGGCCCGTGTCAAGATGCGACAAAACCCAACTTTTCCCGAAAAGTGCTTTTTCTGCGTTTTTGACTTCGATTACCCCAAAAATCAGTTTTCCCCACGAAATTTGATCAAAAATACTCACAAAACACACATATAGCAATACATATCAATCAAATCCATCATACTTTCATCAAATTACTCATTCTACATCAACAATCATCAAAATCAACACAATTCATACAATCCTTAATCTATTCATCTCCAATTCCTATAAAACTATAAGAAATTATGAACTTTCCCCATACCTTAGAGTAATCCGAAGCTTTTTCCTTCTTTCTTCAAGATTCCTCTAGTAATCCTCAAGCCCTAGTTCTCCTTCTTCTCTCTTCTTCAGTGTTCTTCACAAAAGATACGACAAAATGAGAAAATGATTGTTCCTTTCTTTGGCTAACAAATCCCAACTTATGAACTTCCCATCCTATCCTTACTTACTTTCCAATAAGACCACCTTGCCCTTTTCTCATTTTATTTTTAATAATAATGATAATATAAATAACACATGCTCATTTACTTTATTAAAATTATTCAAAAACACTCTTTTACTCCAAAATTCTCCAAAATCATCAAAAACCTCCTAATTCCTTCTAAATTAATTAAATAATTGATTTAGATTTTCGGGTCGTTACAGGTTTCATGTCTCCCAAATCCAACTTCTTACACATGGATAAAGGCATTAAGATAACACTAGCTCCTAAATCACCTAGAGTTCTCTTAAATTCCATGGTACCTATATGACAAGGGATATAGAAAATTCCTAGATCTTTGAGCTTAGGGATCACCATGTTTTGAAACACGACACTACTACAAGGGTCAGACCACGGTTACATGGTCTTATAGCTTTATTTTATTGGAAAGGATCTATTTTTATAACTTTTCATAGGAAGGCATTTGGGTTAGCACCTAGGTGAAAGGCACATTAAGGTGGATCCTCTTAAGAAGTTCTGTGAACTTTTTGACTTGGGCCTCCACTTTAGCTTTCATAAGTCTTTGTAGGAAAGGAACAGTAGGTTTGTAGGGAGGAGGAGCAACATAGGGTGCTTCCTTCTCAACCTCTTCAACAACCTCCTTTTTGGGTGGTGTTGGCACACTCACTTCAACCTCTCTCTCTCTCTTTCTCTCTCTCTCTCTCTCTCTCTCTTTCTCACACACACACACACACACACACACTAGAAATACCCACTACCTTACCACTATGGGTTGTCACGACATTCAAATGTCCCTTAGGATTTTGTTCCGGCTGCCCCGGAAATGATCCGGGAGGGATGGAAGAAGCGGTTTGTTATTGCACCACTTGGGAGATTTGAGTACCCAACATTTTGGTATGAGTGAAAACATTATCCATCTTTGTGTTCAATTACCTAAGCACCTTATTGGTGAGGCGGTTTTGATATCTAAACTCATCATTTTGAAGGGTTTGTGTCAAAACTATTTTTTCCATCAAAATTTCAAGATTAGACTTCTTAGGCTCGGGTTGTGTAGCTTTTTAGAACCCCAGAGGTCTCATGGCTTGTTGGCAGTTGTTGTTCCTATAAGAGAAGTTGGGGTGATCATGCCACCTCAGATTGTAGGTGTTAGAGTATGGGTTGTTCCTTTGGTTATTGTTCACGAAGTTAGCATTCTCTCGGGTGGATCCTCTCGTTAGGATCATTTAACAATCTTTATTGGTATGCCCATTAACTCTGCATATCTCACAGTAGAGTGTGGCGGGGGAAACAAAAGTAACATGGTATGGAATAGTACGTGTGAAAGGTGTGATGCTTAGGCTATCTATCTTTTGGTAAAGATCATCCATCTTAGTGTTCATGTGATCAAATGCATTACCTTATACATACCACCAGTCTTAGGAGCAGACATAGCAGGGACTTATCGCACGCTTCCCCGTGAGTGGTGGTTTTTGGCCATCTCTTCTATCAAATTATTGGATACATCTTGAGGACTATTCATTAGGGCTCCTCCGGAAGCAGCATCTACGGTCATCCTTGTGGAGTAAAGGAGACCATTGTAAAAGGTATGGATAATCATCCACTTATCAAGCCCATGGAAAGGGTATAGTCTAAGCAAATATTTATAACGCTCTTACGCGTCAAACAATGACTCTCTTTCTTCTTGCCTAAAGTTTTTGATCTCATTCCTAACTTCGGCCATTTTTCTTGGCGGAAAGTACCGTGCTAGAAACGCCGCTTTCAATTGGGTCCATGAATTAATAGAATTGGCGGGAAAGGATTGAAGCCAAGCCCATGCATGGTCTCTTAGAGAAAAGGGAGATAGATGAAAGCGGGTGGCATTTTTATCAACACCATTTGCCTTAATGGTACCACAATTGTCAACAAAAATAGAAATATGAAGATTAGGATTTGCCAAAGGATAACCGACAAATTGGTTTTGTTTCACCATACCGATCAATGAAGGTTTTAGTTCAAAATTATTAGCCTCAATCGGCGAGTTCAAAATACTACAATGTGGTTCCTCTTCGGTGGGAATAGAATAATCCTAAAGCAACTTAATATCAACCGAATCGACCATAGGTTGTAATCTAAGATTTTGGCATCTCTAAAGTAAGAAAGTTCGATTTTGTCAACGGGCTCAACTAAGCTATCAAAAGAACGAGTTCTACGCATACAAGAGAACGGGAACCATAGCAAGAAAATAAAATAAAATAAACAGAAAAGTAAGCTCTAGTCTATATGATGATCAAACAAAAATTCAATATTAAACGCAATTAGTCCCCAGCAATGGCGCCAAAGACATGATTCAGCCGCAAGTGAACAGTTGTCGCGAAGTAATAAAATAGATGTCGAACCACAAAGACCAATGGTTTAAGTACCGAATTCTCATCCTATCGGTGTATATCAAGAGAAATCAAAAGTAGGTCTTTTAGTAAAAATAACGTAACAGAAAAAGCAATTAAGTAAAACAAATAAACAAAAAAATAACTTAAATCTCAAATTGGGGCAAACCGGACCTGGGGTTGCAGTTCATATTTCTAACACAATCAGATGATCCTTGTTACATTTATTGCGAGTCTTTTAGATAAATTATATAAGTTAGAAAAAAATAGGGCACTACCTGCTTTCGCTAGCTCATTGCCCCTATCATCGACGAATAATCCGTCGGCATTTGCATTGTCTGGATTATTATTCGACGAGTCATTACTTTTTCCTAGCTATATGATTTCTCAAATTTGTCTATCAGCTTTCGCATCTCCCAAATTAGGTTGTTTAAAAAATTATGCTCTGGTATCGACACATATCCTTTCAGACTACGGTCGATACTTGATAACCACTTACTTTCGTAACGAAGTTAGAATGTATGAACTCAAATTAAAAAATAAGTTTAATTAAAATTCACGCAATCGGTAGTAACGGATCATATGATATAGAGTTGTCAAAATGGGCTACCCGACACTAAACGGGTCGGCGCTGGTGGGCTCAGGCTTTTTAGGGCTTGTCCAAAAAAGTCCATTTCTAATATGGGCTCGAAAATTACTACCCAAGGCCAGCCCTAGATGGGCTTTGGGTTACCCGGCCCTAAACGGGTTTTTTTTTAATAAAAATGTCATAATATTTATTATAAATAAAATTAAAAATTACATTATTTTAAACATAATACATTTTTAAGTACTATATTATCTTTTATAAATACTATAATATGTTTTTAAATACAATACATGTCTAAATTGTATAAAATAGTACTCGAATATTTAACAAATTAGAAACTAATATAATATGAGAAAAAAGTGTTGATTATAATAATGTATAATATTTAAAAGAGAAAGATTGAAGAAAATAGAGATAAAATTTAGTGAGGTGAGAAAAATCAATGTGTTATTTTCGAGTAAGAAAATATAAGTATTAATATAATTTTTTAAAATTTATAGTGATATGGGCCTAATGGGCTACCCATGTTCCATATGGGCTAGCACTAATGGGTAGCGGGCTTTTTAGGGCTGGGCATAAAAAGCCTTGAAAAATATGAGCTCTAATTTTAAAGCCCAAGCCCTATGATTTTTTGGGTATGGTGGGCCGACCAGGCTAGCCCATTTTGACAGCTCTAATATGATAGTTCATTAAACAATCCCCATAACCCCTAGTCCCTATGAAACTACTCACTCATGGTGATGGAAAACACAATCACAGAGGTATTCATAATCAAACTCATAATAATCAATCACAAAAGATGAATAATATAAAGAGAATGAATTATAAAACTTGAATTATGACTAAGAGCCACAATCCAATCATGTCTAAGAGCCACAATCAAAAGTGATTCATTCTAATTAAGGAAGCAAAAACAAATCTTGACTTTTCTCTCGCCTTCTTGCTACGGGTGGCCGTAATAGGCCCTTAGATCTACTACTGGGAAGCTTCTAAAAGGGGGCCTAGGGCATCATGATGATATGGCCCATAGAAACTGTTACGGGTGGTCGTAGCAGCCCCTGGTTTTTCTATGGGAGAAATTGCCAAATTTCTGTTTTGCTTGCTTTTGATCCCACTTTGTCTTTGATGCTCATTAGACCCCTGGAATTAACAATAAAACACAATTCAAAGTATAAAAAATGACAAATGAAATGAAATCAAATAAAATATGGTAAAATACTAAAGGAAAATGACTAGAAAGAAGATGCAAACACCACTTATCAGGGAATTGGTTGTTGTAGTCGGACGTGTAAAATGTCACTGACAGCTCCCCTGATTTCTGAAGGTGCACAAGGCATTGACAGCACCCCTATACTTCGAAGAAGCGCTTGGTGTTGGGGGAATTTAATTGCTTTATTCGTACATGCAAAGCATTCTGATAGTGCACATGGACTTTGAAAGCGCATTTGGTGCTCAAGTATTTGACTGATTTGGTCGGACATGCAAAGCATCTCCGACAGCATCCCTAGAATATTTAGATCGTTGTCAACTTCATTGGTTATACCCCAGTTCACTGATACGTGCATTCACATTTCGTAAAAGTGGAGATTAGAGATTGTGTATCTGAAAAACCCTTTGTGAAGGTATTTATACCTTGGTCTTAATGGAGCAAGTTCAATAAATGGACCTCGTGCTATAAGGCTCTTGGCCGACGCGGAGCAGTGTGTTCTTGGGCCTTTGGCTGGACAGAATAGAAATAATCCTCTAAAGATTAGTTATTAAGGACAAATTAGATTGATAGAGACTTAAATGCAAATCAATTTAAATCATTTTTTTCAAGTTAAGACTTTTTTTTGTTTCTTAATCCGCAAGCATCCTAAAACCCTAACGCTACATGCATTTGGATACTTCACTATTTAACGATACTCAGACTTGTGGAGTTGCAAGACGTTTTTTTGGTTTTGAGTCTATGTGTTTTTCGTGTGTTATATTTGTGAAATTATATTCATCTGAATCATTCCAAAATAGACAAATAGAGTTTATTTTTTTTAATTGTAATAGTTTCATCATTCAAATCATTTTGTAATTGTCTAACACTATGGGTAGTGGTTGAGACAAAGTGAGAGGGTTTTCATATTCAGGGGGAGTCCTTAATAGAAATTCACGGGTAGTATTAAGAAAAAAGTCATTGAACTAGAAGAGTTCATCTAAGACCAATTTGTACTTTTACTATTAATAGTGGATTTCCTTTCTTAGGTTAACACTCTGCAGATGTATGTGACATTGCACCAAACTGGGTTACCAATTCCTTGTGTCTTATTTACTTTATTTTCTTTTTAATTGTTACTTACTGCATTTATCTTGTTATACACACTGCCTAGCACATTGTGTTTGACATCCTTTCTGAGGGTGAGCCGAATTTCAATTTGCATCAGAGTAGGTACCCTGATATGGTTGGGTGCACTCCATGGCATCTATAAGTTATGTTTAAATGGATAACGGTAAATAAGGAAGATTGGTTACCAGGCCACCTATTCTAGATGGCATAAACTATGACTATTGGATAGTTCGCCTGATTGCTTTTATCAAATACATGGACTACAAAACATGGAAGGTAGTCGTCAAAGAATGGACACATCCAATGGTTACTGCTCAAGATGGTACTCAATCCCTGAAGCCAAAAGCATATTGGTCCAAAGAGGAAGATGATGAATATCATGGAAATTCTCATGCTCTCAATACCATATTCAATGGAGTTGACAAAAATATCTTTCACCGCATCAACACATGTACTGAAGCCAAAGAAGCTTGTGAGATTCTCAAAACTGCGCATGAAGGCGCCTTAAAAGTTTTCATGTCAAGACTTCAACTTCTCACCACCAAGTTTGAGAACCAAAGAATGAAAGAAAAGGAAACTGTAGCTGACTTCTATGTTCGTGTTTGTGACATAGCAAACAACTCATTTGCTCTTGGTGAAAAAATGTCTGAAGAAAAACTGGCCAAAAAAATCCTCATATCTTTGGCATAGAAGTTTAACATGAAAGTTACAACTAAAAAGAAGCTCAGGTCATCAGTTCGATCAAATGGATGAACTCATTGGCTCATTTCTAACTTTTGAAATGGTTGTCAATGAAAAAAATAAAAAGAAGATTAAAGGCATTGCTTTCAAAGATAATGTGGAAGATGACAAGGAGCAAGAAGTAGAGGATATTGAAGAGAACATGTCCAACTCTATTGCATTAATTTCAAAAAAAAATGGCAAAGTAATGAGAAGACTTGACAAATGATCTAGGAACAACGTCATGACAAATGTGAAAGTCAAAGTTCTTGACAACTCAAGAGGCTTCAACTCTTAGCGTAAGATAAAAGAAGGAGACAATCTGAATAAAGTAAAGGGGATACAATGTCATGAATGTGAAGGTTTTGGACACATCCAGGTAGAATGTACCAACTTCCTTCAAAAGCAAAAGAAGTGATACATTGCTACACTTTCAGAGGAAGGATTTGAAGAGGAGAGTGATGAAGAAAAGACTAACAGTGTAATTGTGTTCACTGTTCTCTTAGGTTGTAAAACTAATTATCAGAATGATGGTGAATCTAGCGATGAAGAATTTCTAGATGAAGATGTTGTTGAAGCATATGATGTATGTCAAATGGAAAGAAGAGTGCATGTATGGTGAGAAAAAAAATCTCAAACAACTATCTTGCTTCAAGAGAAAGCTAATCTCACCAAAATCACTGAAGACCTAAGGGAAGAAGTCACTCTACTAAACTTTAAGATTGATGGTATGACCAAGTCAGTTCGCATGTTAAATCATGGATCTGAGATTCTTGATGAAATACTTGGTGTATGAAAAATGGATAGAGATATGAAGTGTGTTGGTTTTTATTATAGCTCCATGAATGAAGAAAACAAATTTGTTCCTCCTAAACAAAAAACTAAGTTCCATATGATATACTACATGTCAAAGAAATCTGCTTGACGTTATTATCAGCAAAAAAGTCCTTTCAAGAAACCAATTTGGAGATGTCACTACTATTGGAATTTGGGCATATTTAACTTTTATGTTACAAACTGCATGGTAGACCCTACAATCCACACAAACAACAACCAACCAAGCAGACACCATGATATGATCGTGCCCAACAAGTCTGGAAAGTTAAGGAGACAAATATAAGTCACATTGCTCACACCTCTTTAAGAGCATCCTTTCGTGAAGATTGTTACTTGATAGTGGTTATTCCAGTCACATGATAGGAGATAAGAACTACTTGAAAGATGTAAAAACATATACTAACAGTTATGTTACTTTTGGTGTTAGTGCTAGAAGAAAAATCTTCGGAAAAGGATAACTAGTTTATCCAAGCCTTCCAAATTTGGAAGATGTTCTTTTGGTTGAAGGTCTAACTGCTAATCTCATTAGTATCCAATAGTTGTGTGGCGTGGATTTTGTGTCAATTTTAATCATTCTAAATGGATTGTCACATAAAAAATAAAGTCAGAAAGAAGTCATAAATGAAATATACAAGGTCTTCTGATAACTTTTACATGTGGAGATCTTAACCAAATGAATAACCCTCGACCTGTATGATTACTAAAGAGGATGAAACTAAGTTATGGAATAAAAATATTGGTCATCTGAATCTCATAACCATGAGAAATATTATATATGCTAAGGCCATCAATGACATTCCTAACCTCAATATTGAGGAAGGAAAAATTTGTGGAGACTTCTATATCGGCAAACAGACCAAGATGCCTCACAAGAAGCTATAACATCTTACCACATCAAAAGTTTTGGAATTACTTCACATGGATCTCATGGGACCCATGCAAGTTGAGAGCTTGGGTGGAAGAAGATATGTCTTTGTGTGTATCGATTACTACTCAAGATTCACCTGGATTGACTTTCTTAGAGAAAAGTTAGACACATTTAGAATACTTGAAATATTATGTCAACAACTTCAGCGTGAAAAAGGAAGGGAGATAGGAAAAATTGTTAGAATACCAAGTGATCATATAAAGGAATTTGAAAAATCTAATTTTGATGAATACTCCTCTTCATGAGGTATTGCTCATGAGTTCTCTACACCGATTACTCCACAACAAAATGAAGTGGTTGGACGCAAGAACAGAATCTTACAAGAGATGGCAAGAGTCATGCTTCATGCGAAGAATTTACTTAATCACTTTGGGGTTGAAGCAATGAAGAGGCTTATGCTAAATAACCCAAAGGATTCATTGATACTAGTGCTCTAAATCACGTCTACAAGTTGAAGAAAGCTCTATATGGGATAAAAGAAGCTCCAAGAGTTGCTATGAAAGCCCCACTGAATTTCTCACCATTAATGGTTACAACAGAGGTGGTATTGATAAAACTTTGTTTGTCAAAAAAGAAGAAAGTAAATTGATTACTGCTCGGCTTTTTGTGAATGATAAAACTTTTGGCATTATAAATTTGGTTGGTGTTCAAAATACTATTCATTTTTACGTTACCTGCCTCAAGTGTTATATAAGTCTTTTCATCTTCTATGATCATCTCTCATCTCACTCCTCGCTAAGCCTAAGTGAATTGTTTCACTTAACCTCAAAAATCATACAATCTTGGTTGGAACTAGGTAGGGAACCAACACTTCTGGAAAATATACGAAAACCACGAAGAAGTCCAAGAAACCTATTGAGGAACCCAAACCTGCAATCAACATGCACAGAGTCATGATGAAATGGGTTATGATAGGAGGGAAGGTCGATGGTCTAACCATATGTCCTCCCATCATGAACTGCCTAAAGAAGTGAAAAAGAAGAAGCTGAAAAAGACATGTGAATGTTCTTCTAAGGCACAGTTAACTATGTCCAGTCTCACTGAAAATCAAGATAAATTTGAATATTATCGTACCAAGGAAGTCCTTGATGTTACACCGATTCAGATGGTTGTTCTAATCGATATACAAGTTAATATCGCTACAATTAAACCTGCTAAAAGAAATGTTGAAAATGTTATTGGAAATGTGACAGAGATTGCTAAAGAAGTCGATACCGAGCTCGTATCACAAACCCTAGAATCCATTCATGCATGTGATGAGCCCCCTTAGGGAAGATAATATGGATAATATTTGGAATAATAATCCTGAAGAAGCCCCGAATATTAGTGTTCCAGTCATAAATACCTTCATAGATGGAATTCTTAATGACTATCGTGTGGATATTGTGGATTCTAGTGATGAGGATGCTCCTGCAAGTCCGGCAAATGATTAGAATGATGTTGTCAACAATGATGTTGAAATACCTCATTCAGAGGATGAAAAGTATGAAGAATCTATTGTTGGTGATGAAAATGAAGGATATGGAAATGATGAAGTTGTGAATAAGGAAGATCAGATGGAGAAAGAGACTGGGACTGAAATGTGGACACTATAGAGGAAGAAGTCCAAAAGGTTATTGGTAATGAAACTCAGGAAAATATCTTGGGTAATCAAGATGTTGGTAAAGATGTTTTGGACAACAAATTCGACATGTTAGAGAGAGAGTCTCCAACTCAAAAGAAGAATGATAATTTAACTTCTAAGAACAATGTTGAACAAGATGATGAGAATATTGTTACTACCAACCCTGAAGACAATACTGGTAATTATGCGAGTGATAATAACCAAGTAATTGGATATGCTGAGACTCCTACTGCAGAAGATGTTATGTAAAGAAAGGCAAAAAGAAAGCAGACAAGAAGAAAAAGGCTCTCAAATCTAAGAACATCCCCACCAAACAGCATCCACTCCAACTAAGGCTAAGAAAACAACTAAGAAGTAAGAGAGATAAGAAAACAAGAAGAAAGTCTTCCCAAAATAAAGGTTGCTCCTACTGTGGAGATTTTTGAAGATGATGAGGATGACTTTTTGGCCAACATTATGGTTGGCCCGGTGAAGAAGAATAGAAAGATTGTTGGTGGGAAGAAGATTCTGTCTAATGTCCTTCTTGCTCCTATGGACAAAGTTTCCTTGCACTCTGAGGAGAGTGTGTTAAAATGGATATATGTCTATCATAGAAGGATAGCCCTTGAGAGAGAGCTATCTAAAAAGGCTCTAAACTGTGAAGAAATTGTTGAGCTACTGCAAGATGCTCAGGTTATGAAAACTGTCACAGGTCTAAGTCCATTATATCCACATCTAGTGAAGGAGTTCATCGTGAATACCCCCCAAAGACTTCAACAGAGCTGGAAGTAAAGACTACAGGAAAGTTCATGTTGGTGGTTGTTGCATTGGTTTCTCTTTTTCCATCATTATGGGATATTTCAGTCGAGGAAAATTAATGACAACTAATAAAATGCCATCTTTGAATACTGATGCACAGGAAATTACTGGAGGAACATATGAAGATTGGCCTTGCAAAGGATGCTGCCTATTATTAGTCTAAGTGTAAATCTTGCCATCTTGAACATGATTTGTGTAGCAAATTGGGCTCCAACAATCCACAGGTGAGGTATTACGACATCTCTAGCTAAACTTATCTATCAGATACACCCTAGGGATGAGTTTAATTTTGGTGAATATGTATTTAAACAAGTTCTTAAGAAAATTGAGTCGTATGTTGTCAAGTTACCTATTGGTTTTCCTATTCTTATATTTAGGATTCTGATTAGCCAAAGACTCGGTAGTATAAGTAGTGAGGATACTGTTGTTTTTTATGGTAGTCCATCAACATTCAACTACTGCTTATTTGTTAGGACACGTGTTTCATACATGTCTTTCCCCAACATTCATTTTGTTCTGACCGCTGAAGGTTAACTTCTTGATGTTCCCACAATGCTTGGCACTGCCAGAGGTACTTTTTGTTGGAATTAATGCAAGTTTCAAAGTCTCTCCAGGAAGTGATTGTGACATTCACTTCTCATAAGAAAAAAGTGGATGGGCTGATTAAGATGATGGATCCTAAGGGTTTTGAAGCTTCTACTTCTCAGGCTGCTGGAGAAGATGTTGGTAGGGATGACAAGGACAATGAAGATCATGTAACTGATGATGATAGTGGAGGAAGTGTTTCTGAATTGGATCCTTTTACGACCCTGTAGATTAAAGATTTTTTATTATAATATGTATTTTGATGATTTCTTACCCCTTGCGAGGGTTTTTCAGATGTTTTTTAAGCCAGGACAATGATTCCAAGTACCCTTCTAGATTGATTCCATTTTCCTCCTGGGTTGTTTCTTTTTATAATGTTTTTGGCCCATTTACCCATTTTGAGGTAAAAAAAGGGATAACAACTTTATGCAAGACTTATTTTCTGGTTATTTAAAGTGTTGTTATGTTAGTTTTGTAGATACTCAAGTTGTTTAGCTTTGTTTATTTTTCAATGCTCTCTGATGCTTATATAGATCATGTCATGGAGATTGTTCTCATATTTTGGTTTCACATCTTGCATCTTATATCCGCCTTCAAATTGGCTAAAGGAGGGATTATTATTACAAGTGATTGGCACATTTTAATAGACAACATGTAATGCAAGACTCAATGACATTATGTTGAGACATTTGGTCTCTATGTTATCAAAATAGGAGACAGGGATGTGGAACAAGATGTACCAAACTTTGTGGAACATCATATCTCAAAAACTTGTTGTGTAGTAGTAGGATCTCGTGTCGATTTATTTCCTTATTTAGTGATTATTTATGCGCTTTTAGGATTAAGTAAAGAATCCTCTAAAGATTAGTTATTAAGGACAAATTAGATTGATAGAGACTTAATTGAATATCAAATTAAATCATATTTTTTCAAGTTGCACTTTTTGTTGGTTCTTAAGCCGCAAGCATCCTAAAATCCTAAAGTTACATGCAGTTGGATGCTTTGCTATTTAAGGAGAGGTTCTCTATACAGAAGACTCTGACTTTGAGAGATATTGCAAGGCATGTTTTAGTTGTTGAGTATTTGTGTTTCCATGTGTTTTATTTACGAAACTCTATTCATTTGAATCATTCATATACAATGGAATAAAGTTTGTTTTTTAGTGTTAATAGTTTCATCATTCAAATTATTTTGTAATTGTCCAACACTAGGGATACTGGTTGAGAGAAAGTGGAAGGGGTCTCATATTTAGGGGGAGTCCTAAATAGAAATTCACTTGTAGTATTAAGAAAAAAAAGGCATTAAACTAGAAGACTTCATCTAAGACCAATTTATACTTTTACTATTAAGAGTTGATTTCCTTTCTTTGGGTTAATACCCTCCAAACATAGGTGACATTACACTGTACTGGGTTACCAATTCCTTGTGTTTTATTTATTTTATTTTCTTTTTAATTGTTATTATGTTGATCTTGTCATACACATTGTCTGGGACATTCTATTTGACATCCTTCTTGAGGGAGAACAAAATTTCAGATTGGGTACTTGTTTATACCCACTAATTTTGTTATCATGGAGATATAAGATGATTCTCATACTCCTATCATTTTAGGTAGACCTTTCCTAGCTACAGTTGGTGACATTATAAATGTAAAATAATAAAATCTCACCTTTGAAGTAGGGGATAAGAGGATCGAGTTTTTTTTCCAAATCAATGTAAAATCCCTCCTTTAAAGACTTTTGTTTTAGTCTTAACACAACTGATCAAGATGTCAAAGAGGATAAGACCGGTAACATATTGTCATTTGAAAATTATATCCTCTAATTCGAAGTGCTAACACACCGGGGATCCAAAAGTGAAAAAGGAACCTCTAACACCTGACCTCAAATATGAACCCCCTCACAAAACAAAGAAATAAAAGGGTAAATAGTCTGGGAAATGGTCGGATATGTTGAAATGGATCCCCTAAAGTTGTTAAGAACAATGTTAATGATTAAAGCTTGAAGGAAGCACCCTTTTGATCGTGTGGGTCAAACAATCGTGATGCACGACTTTAAACAAAGCTCTACATGGGAGGAAATGTGTGGTTTTTTTGTACTAATATGTATATTTTTGTGAGATTTATGTTTGTTTTTAGGTGAATAAAATACTCACAAGGATATGAGTAGTTAAGATAAGGAACCATGTTTGCCGATGTCCAAATGATGACGCAACAACTGAAATTGTGATTTCCACCCCCTTAGCGTGGTTCTTGGTGATTTTCCCCTTCTACTTTTACTTAAACATTGCGGCCAATGTTTGGTTTAAGTTTGGCATAGTATTTCCTTTGTAGTATTTTATTTTGTTTTGTTTTGCTTTGTTTGTTATGTTTTAGTTTAAATGTGCATCACTATTAAATTCTCCCCGAATTAGAACTTTTTGAATTTTTTCAAAAAAAAAAAGAGTTTGATTTTGATTCCTTTAAGAAAGTATATAGAATCCGAGGGATGATAAGCTAAGTTTAAGGACCCAGAGAAAATTTATAAAATAGGTATTGTCTGAACACTTGAAGTTTCTCGAATAGGATGTCCATTTAACTTGTATTATATTGTAGACTTCTTCTTTTTTAGAAGTATTTTTTGAGTAGTTCATTTAAAAATGTCTGGAATACCTTTTATTCACATGCTAGATTTGTTTGATTGAGGAAAAATAAAACTGAAAAAAAAAATCACGAAAAAATGGCAGTAGAAGGCAACCGCACCTACTAAGTTGGGTAAACCTCATCCCGTTATTCAACCCAACGATGACTGGTCCCCAATACCAAAGAAAAAAATGTGAGAAATTATCTATGTGAATAAAAAGCAGCAAGTTAGAGTAAGTCGGGCTCACCCTCAAAAAGTCACCAATCCCAAACACTAGTTCGCTCATGTGTTATGAATAAGTAACAAGTAATAATAAATCCTCAATTAGCCTAATGTGTATGTGATGATTATCGTTATCTTATTTCCTTAATTTTATTGTTCTAACTGAAAGGAAAAGAAAATCGAATGAAGAGACTTAGGTACAAGACCATAGTTGAATTGGTATCTATGGAGGGGGATTTTGATCTGTAGTTTTACAGGTTGTGTTCCTACAGTTCCTTTGGTGTCAAACTAGTACAAGGAGAATTGATCCTTAGTCGATATGAACAAAGGTTCAAGTATATGTACCAGTGGTTCCATTTTCATGAGCTTTTACATGATGATCTCCTTTGTATGAATTGTGTCTATGCAAGCCTAATTGCTTGGGGACAAGAAACAGTTTGAGTTTCAGGGAGTTTGATAAGCGGTTTTTGCACAAATTTGTTAGTTATTTTCATTCACTTTTATCCGTTTAAATCCTTATTTTTATCTACTTTTATGTGTGTTTGTGTGATTTCTCAAAATTTTCAAGTGATAAGGGCCTTATGGAACAAAACAGGAGTAAAAGCATCAAATAATACATATAAAAATAATCGTCCAATTCAAATTTTTAGCAGCCAACACGGGTGGGCCGTGTCCATGAACACTACCCATGTCGACCACCAATATTTTTCCAGTAGAAATTCCAGACAACAAAACCACCCAGTAGTGTTAATCAACAAGGTCAGTATTGCACAATACTACCCCCGTGTCCAATAACACCACCCATGTTGACCTCAGTTTCAAATGCATACTTTTGTGAATTCTAACATTTTTCTTCCCTTTTCACTTCCCAACTATCCCAAGGACTGGAGGAATGTTTCTTGGTTGATAATTATGCTAAATTATATTGGTATTCATGATATAAAGCTCATAAAAGGCATAGAAATCATAGGAGAAAGAGAGATCTTATGCTCTAGCTTTATTTTACTAAGTTACTTTCTTTGTAAATTTATTTTTCTATCAAGTGGTGTACTCAAGACTCCATTGGAGCTATTTTATTCAAAGTCTCTCTTGGTTTAATCTATTTTATCATTTTTATTGCTATTGTGTTCTTTGATCATGTATGTAATTTGTCGTTAATCATGTGTGAGTAGTTCCCTATGGACTAAGGGTCATGAGAATTGTCTCGTGACAAATCTCAAGTGAACCCTCTATCTTTTTTCTACTAGAAACAAAGTTAAACATTATTCTAGAATTCCAAGTTTTTATCACAAATATCATTTACAAAAGTAAAGAAGAATTAGGTACCAATTGTACGCTGAAAGGGTATTTTTCGGTACCCAAAAGTAAAATGTAGACAACTGAGTAAGAAACGACGAAAGTGTCTCCAACGCATTTGAGAAAGCTCCATTTTTATATATGCACAAAATCAATCTCAACAAATAGTCTGGGCCGACGAATGTGGAAAGATTATCCGTTTTAAGAATAAGAGGTTTGCAAGAGTTTGATTAGACAAAAATCATGTACCATATGTCCTTATTTTTATTATAATTTTTATCCGTTAAAATTTTATTTATTTCAAACTCAAACTAAATTTCGATCACTTTAACTACATAACGATAAGGTAGAATTTGGTACTCGGATACTTGATATCTATTGTTCGACAACCTTTTTACTACTTCTATAAAACTGGAACTTGCAGCGTGTCAACTGACAAAGCCTCTTGCGCAGTAGAAACATGATGGTCAAACTAGATCTATGGGTAGTGGGCGAATCTGAACACTCGAATGGGGATGCCAAAGCAGTGGTCTGATGATGTGGTGTATGCCTAATTAGCTCTAGTGCTAGAGGGAGATTTTTAGTGTAATCCCTAAAGGACAATAGTTTTCTTAGAACTTGGTACTTGTATCAAATTATCTAATAATAATAATAATAATAATAATAATAATAATAATAATAATAATAATAATAATAATAATAATAATAATAATAATAATAATAATGCATTTCTTTATTATATTTGTTTTTTCAAAAGAATAAACTCCCTATAATAGATAGTTCATTTGATGAAAAATTAAGTGTGATTTAATCATGAGACCCCATTAAACATTAGAACATTATTCTTAAAGTATTTGAAGTCAAGATTTATTGTGAAGTGGGATAAGATTAATGAGTTGAAACGATTATGAGGATAGAATAATAATCACAACTCATGAAACATAGATAAAGAGTCAAGTCTTCACATTGGTATAAATATTAGGAGTAATATTTATATTAGATTGACCCACCGTGAGAATACTACATAGGACATTATGAGAGTGTCATAATTTATTCTCACGTAGATAGTCATGTATACCACACTTCATCCTGAAACCAATATGGAACCTATATGTGGAGTCAAGTACTTTATTATCGTTCAAAAGTTGTATGAAACAAGATGACTATAAATATGGATGATGAATATTCGACAAATAATGATAAAGGACATGAGTGACCTAAATGGAATTTGTCCATTCTGTATAACATGATAAATGTCTAAGGCTCCAATTTTGAACTAGATAAGGGTGACACTATTTATGTCTTTTGTTCAATATAGACATTAGGTAAAAAGGTAATTTTTCACATAAACATTATCATGAAAAGATTTCTTCATATCACATGACATTTTCATGACTTTGATAGTAGTAATGTGTTGCTAGATATTGCTTACTGTTTATTATATTAAATGTGAGATTTAATATAATTACAACGTCATGAGAACCTACAAGGTCATACAAATAAGGAAAATAGAACCCTTATGATGAAGTATTCAGGCTTGACAAAATTCATTTTGTGAAACACTGGCAGCCCTTTTTCTACAAGGTCTTCATTTAGATCAGCTAGCTTTGAGATTGAAGACACTTTACTCATGTGGACTAAGTATAGGTGTTTTTGTTCGTGTAATGCTCATGATCTCTCCACATGGATTTTGTATCAATGGTTAATTGCTACAAGAGGTAACCATTATATCACTTGTCATGTCCATTCTTAAGGATCGACTTAATGGGAAAAAATTTCACTGCGTATTTTAATCGTGATTTCCCATCATGTTGATCACTAGATACTCAACTAATGTATCATTGGCCTTTCCATATTGATCATCTTTTACATATCACACATTCTATATTCTAGTACACAATAGTGGTGTTGTTTATGGGGATCTCCTTCTAACGCCTGATCAATGCTTCAAATGCTTCAAGATGACACAACACTTGTTCAAACTCTTATGTATGAAGAACCTCCTTAGTAACAAGATCTACAAGTTTCAATCGCAATCTCGTCATTGATCGTAATGCCGCACTAAAACCCAATTTCTCTACCATTTTCGCAAGAATATAATTCCTTTGTTCTGGCATCAATTTTAACTTCACCCATTGTAGTATCATCATCAGATCCCTCATTCACTACCATTTCAATTCGTCATGAAGGAAATGTCACACAAAATACTACAACTCCAAGCCATTATTGGAGTACCTAGAGCCAACAAACTGATGATGAATATCTTTAACTGGTACAATAATAGAACGAAATACTTATATGTTTCAAAGTGAATCAACAGAGGACCCCTTCTCATATCGCAACTCAACTAGAGGTGTTGCATTAGGGTCACTTCGGAGATGGTCTAAGGGGCACTCAATAATTATGCATCGTTGCCAAAAAGAGCTCAAGATTTTAGAAGTAATCATAACAATAACACACCACTTGAAAACTATCATCTCGGGACATCACATTCACTTCATTCTCATATGGTAAACAAGCATGGTACCACCCATCACGCCTCCAGCCACCAGAAAAAGAATTTGTTCTCCAAACACAACATTGATTGTGTACATGCCAAATATATTTGGAGCCGAGTTGTATGGTTGGCCAATGCTAGAGGTGTGTTCGGCTACGAAAGCAAGAAGGGTCGAGTAGCAACAAGAGCTAGGCAAGAATCATTTACAACTCGGGCCGGTCAGGGAGCCCAGCACCCATCAGTCATACTCCTACGAGGCCGAGTACTGTACTCAACCCGGCACTTACTCCGAACATGAACTCAACTGGAACACCAACAGTTGTAACAGTGGTGGCTCATTAATGCAGAAGTTACTAGGTCATCAAAGCATGCATTCATGAAGAGGAGTTACGGCAATAGTGGCCATGTGACGCCAGAAGGCCAAGAGACTTCTCTTAATGGAAAACCTTGAATGAAGGCTATAAAAGGGGATCCCACATGAGGGTTAAGCAAGACACATTCATCTTGAGACAAGATACAACACTTGTATAGCTCTCAAACCCGCAAATATACTCAAATAGTATGGACAGCGTAGTCTTCTCTGCCCTAAGGTAGAGGACTAACACTTTTGGTGTATCTAACCATTTTTGTCTAGAACATTTGGCGCCCACCATGAGGCCTAGGTAAAACTCTCCCAGGACGCACCTTACACTAACAACATATCCTCTGAAGGAGATCCTCCAGGAGGACCACGTCCCAAAAAACTTCAAAGCACCATCACTAACCTCTTATGATGGGAAGACGGATCCTCAGGAGCATGTTATTGCCATTAACAATCAGATGGCCATAGTTGTCCCTTTGGATTCACTGAAGTGTAAGCTCATGGTCGGTACCTTTAAGGACGTAGCTCTAAGATGGTATATGAGCCTTCCTCGGCTCTCTATCTTAAGCTACCAAGAGTTGACTAAGAAGTTAGTACAACACTTCTCGGCAAGCAAGCGTCGGAAGGTGTCTACTACCACATTGTTCAGTCAGAATCACTACGTGAGTACCTGGCTCAATTCAATGAGGAAACCCTCAAAGTATCTCATCCAAATCAGGAACTATTTATGGGAGCTTTTCAACATGGACTACAACCGGACAATTCAATGAGTCGATAGCTCAGAAGCTATCTATCAGCATAGACGAGATCACTACTCGGGTTGAGTGTTACATCAAAGGAGAAGAAAGTAACCAAGAGAAAAGAGCCTGAGACAGCAGTGAAAATACAAAGAGCAAGGAAGAGGCGTCAAATAGGAGAAATGAGCATCCTCTGGGAGATATGCGCGAGCGACATGCTCCCAGACCATACAGACAGTCATATGAGTTGGACAGAGATCTCACCCCCATTGAATACAAGCAAGGGAGATATCCTTAAAGAGGTCGGACATATGAACCTGTTACCGGAGCCTCACTGTCCCAAAAGATCCAACCCTATCATGGGAAGGCAACCTGAGGCTTGGTGTAATTACCACCGTATACGGGGACATCACACCGAGGACTGTCAACAGCTGAAGAAAAAAATTGAAGCTCTAATCCAGAGATTTCATCTCTTGGCATATGTGAAGGATTCTCGAACAAAAAATAACAAGAGAAGTCCTCGCCGAGATAACCCGGGGCCAGAAAAGTCAGCCCGAAAGAAGAGTTCAGATGCCGAAAAGGGCCACGAGATAAAGACAGCTTGACACACGCTAAACACCATCGCTGGAGGATTTGTTGGTGGTGGAGAAACAAGTTCGGCCAGAAAGAGATATGCTAGGGCACTCAAGCATATTGACCAGAGATCTCTAGAAAAATCGGAAGGCAATGTGGATGCTGTAACATTCTCAAAACGAGACGCCATAGGAGTCATAGCTCATGAAAATGATCCCATGGTTATTAAAGTACAAATAAGAGACTGGAGCATGAAAAGGGTATTTCTAGACCCCCGAAGCTCAGCCGACGTACTGTATTGGGATGCTTTCAGAGGAATGGGGCTCGATACGACCGAGTTATTACCATTCAAAGGCAGACTAGTAGGATTCTCAGGAGAATAGGTGCAGGTGCTCGGGCACCTAGCGTTGCCGACCACCTTTGGCAACACGACTAATGCAAAGATCGTCCGAGTGAGGTACCTGATAGTCAATGCTGCTTCACCATATAACATCATTATAGGTTGACGATCGTTCAACACCCTGAAAGCTTGCTTTCAACTCTGTATTTAACCATGAAGTTCCCACTCGGAGATGTCCAGGTTGGTATCGTCAAAGGCGACCAAGGGCTAGCGAGAAAGTGTTATAAGGATAGCCTAAAGTTGAAAAGAAAGGAACCCGGAGGAGAAGAAGATCCCAAGAGTGCCCTCAAAGTTCATCTGGTCGACATAGACCCACGTGGTGAATCAGTTGAAGACAACATAATGCCCAACAAAGTAACAAAGCAAGTCCAGATTGGGCACCTACAGTCCCATGTTACACACATCGGAGTCAACTTGTCCCCAGAAGAGGAGAAAGAGATCGTTCAAACACTAAAAGACAATGTGGATCTTTTCGCCTGGAAACCTTCAGACATGCCAGGGATAGATCCCAATTTCATGTGCCATCACTTAGCAATCAATCTAGATATCAAGCCAGTTTCCCAAAGAAAAAGAAAGGGTGGTGATGAAAAGAGAAAAGCAATTGCAGAGGAGGTCGAGAAGCTGCTACAGGTCGGGTTCATCAAGGAGATTAAGTATCCGACCTGGTTATCCAACGCGGTGATGGTAAAGAAGAAATTCGAGAAATGGCGAATGTGTGTGGACTTCACAGACCTCAACAAGGCATGTCCTAAAGATTTGTATCCATTGCCAAACATTGATCGACTGATAGAAGCCACGACTGGATTCTGTTTGCTCAGCTTTATGGATGCATACTCCAGATACAATAAGATCCAGATGAATCTAATAGACGCACCAAAAACCACCTTCATGACACATCGAAGCAATTATTATCATGAGATCATGCCCTTTGGACTCAAAAATGCCGGGGCTACTTACCAGAGGCTGATGGATAAGGTGTTCGCTACTCAAATAGGCGGAATATGGAGGTCTATGTAGATGACATGGTTATCAAGACAAGTGTAAACTGGTCACATGTGAAGGATTTAATAGAAACCTTTACATCCATAAGAAGCTACAACATGAGACTGAACCCGGACAAGTGTACCTTTGAACTGCAAGCCGGGAAGTTCCTCAGATTCATGCTCACCAGCCGGGGAATCGAAGCGAACCCGGAAAAATGCCAAGCTATAATAGATATGAGAAGTCCAACCATGAAAAAGGAGGTCCAACAGCTGACCGGAAGACTAGCCGGATTGTCACGATTTTTATCATGTGGAGGAGACAAATCAACACACTTTTTTGCATTTATAAGGAAGTCTACGGAGTTTGAATGGAAAAAGGCATGCGAAGAAGCCTTTCAAGAAGTAAAGTGTTTTCTGTCCTTGCCTTCTATCCTAGTAAGGCCCAAACAAAACACACCTTTGGTCTTATACTTGTCGGTCACGGATAAAGCCCTTAGTTCGGTTTTAGTACAAGATGGAGAAGGCGGAGAGCGACCCTTGTACTTTATCAGCAAAGTTCTAAAAGGGGAAGAGCTAAGGTACCAGAAGATTGAACAGTTGGCGCTGGCAGTAGTTATCATTGCTCGGAAGCTGAGACATTATTTTCAAGGTCACCCCATCACAGTCAAGATGAATTACCCAATCAAACAAATACTGAAAAAGCCTGACTTAGCAGGAAGGATGGTCAAGTGGGCAGTAGAGCTCTCCGAGTATGACATCAACTTTGTGCCTAGAACCAGTATCAAGTCACATACACTGGCCGATTTTGTGGTAGAATTAAGTGCACCAGCTGGAGAAGAGATCTCAAGTAGATGGATCCTCTATGTAGATGGATCTTCAAATCTCAAAGGAAGCGGAGCCGGAATAATTCTGGAAGGACCCAGAGATCTAACATTAGAATACTCTTTATGTTTCAATTTTCAGGTTAGCAACAACCAATCAGAGTATGAAGCTTTGATTGCTGAATGAAATTGGCGAGAGAGGTCGGAGTAACACATTTATTAGTGAAGACCGACTTCCAGCTAGTGGTCGAACAGATGAAGAGCGAGTACCAGACGGGGGATTCCACCCTGATAAAGTACCTTCAGAAAGCTTCAGGAATATCCAAAGCATTCTCATAATTCGAATTCGTCCATATCCCAAGAGAAGACAATGCCCGAGCCGACCTCCTAGCCCGATTAACAAGCTCAAAGAATTCAGGAATGAATAAGACTGTAATCCAAGAAGTTCTCGAAGCACCCAGCATTCAATCAGAGGAAGTATTAACAATAGAGGATGTACAGGATGGATGAAGCCCATCATCAGCTATCTGACCCAAGAAATATTATATGAAGATGTCAATGAAGCCTGGAAGATTAAAAGAATAGCTTCCCTATACATCATAATCTTGGACACACTGTATAAGATGGGTAGGTCAACACCTATGCTCAAATGCGTGTCAGAGCCTGAGATTGAATTGGTAATTAAAGAGGTCCACAAGGGAGCCTGTGGTATCCACATCGGTGGGAGAGCACTATCCAGAAAAATCCTAAGAGTCGGGTACTACTGGCCGCATATGGTGAAAGATTGATTCGAGTACGTTAGCAAGTGTGAAAAGTGCCAAGTATTCACTCCATTTAAACATCTACCAGCCGAGTCGCTCCATTTGATTTCATCCCCATGGTCGTTCCATCAGTGGGGAACAGACATCCTATGACCATTCCCAGTTGCTTCAGGACAGCTCAAGTTCCTAATCGTTGTAGTTGACTACTTCACAAAATGGGTGGAAGCCGAGGCTGTTGCTCGGATCTCTGCCGAAAGGGTTCACAAATTTTATTGGAGGAATATCATATGCCGGTTTGGTTTGCCGGGAATCAGAGTCTCGGACAATGGAGCCCAATTTGTAAGCGCTTCCGTCATAGACTTTTGTAGGGATTATCGAATAAAAAATAGGTTCACATCTGTGGAACACCCCCAAACAAATGGAAAAGAAGAAGCTGTAAACAAAGTTATCCTAGGAGGAATAAAAAAGAAGCTGGAGGAGGCAAAAGGAATATGGGCCAAGTACCTACGTGAAATCTTGTGGTCGTACCACACAACACCACATTCTGCTACTCAAGAGACACCCTTCAGGATGGTGTATGGAGCTGATGCAATGATATCGGTGGAAATCAACACGGAGGCGTGAACACTTTGATGATGTCGCCAACATGGATAATTTGAACATCTCGGCTGACCAGATAGATGAGGTTAGAGAGACAACACGGATCAGAGAAGTCGCTGCAAAATAGAGGTTGGCAAGAAGATACAACCTGAAAGTCAGGCAAAGGGAGTTCCAGGAAGGCGACCTGGTCTTGAAGAAAATCACAGACCCAAAAAACAAGGGAAAGCTCGCCCCCAACTAGGAAGGCCCATTCAGGGTACTTCAAAAACTAAACAATAGAGCATACAAGCTAGAAACATTAGAGGGAGTAGAAATACCTAGGACATGGAATTTATCCAATCTTAGGCTATATTTCAGGTAAATATTATGCAATTCAATAACGAATAAAGGACCCGGGTTGCACTCGTTTCCCTTGCAAGGGCAAGGGTTTTTAACGATGCACCTGGACTTAAAAAAAATTTATGTCTTGTTTATAGGTATTTGGCTGGAGATGGTGAGTTATAACTCGAAAAACTCCTATAAACGTGTTGACTTGCTCCACATACATAGGTCGCCCATAAACGCTCTGCGTACAAGGGTTGATTAAACTACTATAAGCGTGTTGACTTGCTCCGCGTACATAGGTCGCCTATAAACGCTCCGCATACAAGGGTTGATTAAACTCCTACAAACGTGTTGACTTGCTACGCGTATATAGGTCGCCCATAAATGCTCCGCATACAAGGGTTAATTAAACTCCTATAAACGTGTTGACTTGCTTTGTGTACATAGGTCGCCCATAAACGCTCCGCGTACAAGGGTTGATTAAACTCCTATAAACGTGTAGACTTGCTCCGTGTACATAGGTCATCTATAAACGCTCCGCGTAAAAGGGTTGATTAAACTCCTATAAATGTGTTGACTTGCTCCGCGTACATAGGTCGCCCATAAACACTTCGCATACAAGGGTTGATTAAACTCCTATAAACGTGTTGACTTGCTCCGCGTATATAGGTCGCCCATAAAAGCTCTGCGTACAAGGGTTGATTAAACTCCTATAAACGTGTTGACTTGCTCCGCGTACATAGGTCGCCCATAAACGCTCCGCGTGCAAGGGTTGATCAAACTCCTATAAACTTTTTGACTTGCTCCGCGTACATAGGTCGACCACATACACTCCGCGTACACGGGTTGAACAAAACTTATAAATGTGTCTACTCGTTTCGTGCACACAGGCCGGACAATCAATTTTGAAAATGATGAAACATCCAAGCCTAAACATGTCAAAAGAAACTTGGGGCTTGTGAGAATCGAAGTCATACATGACCAACTGCTAAAGGCTAATAAGAACTAGGAGCAAATTTCTAATAAAAGGACACCCGAGTCTATACCATAATTCGCACCTAAGCCTATAAGAGTCCAAAACTCTCAAAAGTGTCTAGGCTATACGCACGCGATAGTTAAAGGCTTCTTAAATAATAATTAGCTTCGCAATGAACTATCCAAAAAAGTATTTGAAATCAAACATAAGCAAAGTAAAAAGGTGAAAATAATACCCGACACTCTTATAATCGGACACCTTAAGTTATTTTAGCTTAGTGCCCGAGGGGCTGGATATATGCATAGGATTATTTTGCAATTGGATAAACATGATAAACAGAAATGACATAAACAAAAGCTTCAGAGGGGCTAAACATTGTACATTACAAAGCCCGAAGGCTAAAAAGTCATGAGCATAAGGGGGACAACACCACACTCCCTCGCCAAAATACATCAAAAATACATCCAGAAGGATGACTAACCAAAACAAAGGAAACTTCAAAATCAGCAAGTAACTGAGGTGCCATTCGCGCCAGTATTATCCGGGGTCTCATTCCCGTCATTGACAGAAGTAGAAGACTTCTTCGGATTATTCTTTTCAAGCTCGTCCAGATCTACAAGGCGGTCATCCTGCACCACCTTGAAGTAATCAACTTCGGACAGATCCAACCCGGGATGGAGGCATAAAACTTTGTCTATATCCCTGTCAAAGGCCTCGTCACCAGTGGAGAGAACTTCAATCTGAGCCTTCTTAAGGGACTCAGTGAGCTCGGTGTTGGAAACCAAAAGTTCTTGATGAGAGACTTTGATTTGCTTCAACTCCTCAGTAACCTTAGACAAAGCCAACTTATGTTCAGATTCAAGGGTCTCCTTCCTCTTCTTCTCCTCAGCTAGGTTTTTCTCTAAACCGGAAAGCTTTTCCGATTGAACCTTGTGAGCTTCCTGTAGCCGGGTAATCTCTTCTTTCAGCTTAAGCTTCTCCGTCTCAGAATCATCGCTGGATTCAAATAGGCCCTAGCAAGAACAGCACACCGCATAAGGTAGGAGCTTATATTTTGTGTAATCTTCTGTCGACCAATAGATTTCACTTTGTTCACATCCTCTGTGGCATTAAGATGATAGTACAGAAATCTAAGCCCATCAAAGCTGTTAGACCAAAATTTAAACTCCCCGGATGCAGCATTTTCCCCAGGAACTTGCATAAGAGAGCTGATCTCCAGGTCGGCTCGACAGATTTCGTCAGTCATAAGGGTTTTCAGCCTCTTGGTAGCACCTTGAAAAGTTTCTTCTTGGGCTGGAGAAGCATAAGGTTGAAGTTCACTCTTACTCGGGGTTGTCTTAGTACTCGTCTCCCCGTGTCTGCTTTGGTTGTCGGATCTCCAACCCACCCAAGTCTGATTTAGAAGAGGTTACTCCTCCAGATCCTCTCCGAGCAGCACGAGCCTCCAGCATTAACTTCTTTTGTTTAGCCACGGACAATTTAGTCATTGTATCTACAAACAAAAATCATAAACGTCAGAACGAGAGTAATTAAAGGTGTTGAAAAACAATAGGCAAGCAATTACCCAAGAAGGCGAGTAGTTGCTCATCACTTAAAGGTAACAACTCTTTAACCTTCATCATATGGAAGGAGTCAAGAACAGTCAGAGATTAGATTTCCAGTTCACTCAATTTCTCACAGTTGAAACTAGTGATCGAGAGTGGATTTTCAGCCCAATAAAAGGGAAAGCGAGGCTGGCTATCCAGAGCATATAGCACTTGTGGACACCTCGGCCCACTCTTTACCCTTAAAAATCGATTCTTATAATTCTTATAATAAAAAGTGTATACCTGGAGAAAACTCTGCCCGGGAATCCCACTGATTTGTATCCAACTACAATTATTGACACCTTTAACCTCAAAGAAAGAGAAAAACAGACCAATTGTGGGGGTGATATCTAAAACCTCACAAACTCTTTCAAAAGTCTTTATAAAACCCCAACTGTTGGGGCAAAGTTGAGAGGGAGCTATGTTCACGGCTTTTAACACATCCTCTTCAAAATCAGAAAAGGGTATTTGGATATTAAAATCCTCTAGAACCCCAGCATAGAAATAGAAAAAAATTTCTTTAACACCTTTAGGACGGAGTATACAAACTCGTTCTCCGGGAATACACGATTCCAAGACAACATCATCTTCGGATCCAGTTGAAGATATTTGTTTTTTGGATCGGAGTTTCGCGATTTCTACATCATCGAAGGTACTATTCTTATGGTCCATGACCTCAAGATCGAAAAGAGCAGCAGTCGTCATCGAAATCTCTACAAAACCTGAAGAAGATGAGCCAAAATCAAAATTACTCTAAAAAATGAGAACGTCGCTATAAACTTCGTTCATGACTCATCTATATTCTTCTGGCCCTAAAGCACTTTCTATTTCCTGTATGCATTATTCCCACAACTCTTTCCTCTCCACGGCATTCATACGGATGTCACTACCATTACCCTCACCATCTCGTTTACTAAAGACTACCATGCTTTCTAAAAACAAAATCGAAGAATAAAATAAAAATCAAGAATGGTGGAAGAATACCTGTGAGTAGAGAAGCCCTAGAGATTGGAAGCCCTAGAGAGAGGAGGATTTTAATAAAAGACTCAACACCCAAGAGTAGCAAGGGAGTAGCCATTAACAGTCATCATTATACTAGGGGAATTGAAAGGACACGGCCCTTCAAGGAATTTGTGACACGTAGAGACTTGGGAGGGAACCGGGTCTTAACACCTGTCAAATATATCCGGCTTCATGTTACTGTCGAGTACTGTATCCATGTAAACGGATATAGTACTCGGGGGCTTATGTACATGCTAAATATATTTGGATCCGAGTTGTATGGTCGGCCAATGCTAGAGGTGAGTTCGGCTACGAAAGCAAGAAGGGTCGAGTAGCAACAAGAGCTAGGCAAGAATCATTTACAACTCGGGCCGGTCAGGGAGCCCGACTCCCATCGGCCATACTTCTACGAGGCCGAGTGTAACGCCCGTATTTAATTAAATATTTTAATTAAATAGTATTGAGTATTTTTCCGAATATTTGTTGAATATGTTAAATATGTTGGTTGATGCTAATAAGTATTAATCGGGTAATTAGTCGATTTAGTCGGGAGAAATTAATACTAGAAATAATATTTATTTTTGTAGAATATTAATTAATTTAATTGATTTAAGTTGTGTTGGCTTTAGTAGGATTATTTAATTAAAAATGATTTAAGTCGTAGAAAATAATATGGTGTTAATTTAGTAGAAGTATAAGAAAATATTGGGCTTATTTGGATGGTAGTAATAGTGGGGGTGTAGTAATGAGGCCCAATAAAAAAGTAAAATAATAGAATTATTATAGTTGGTTTTTAGAAACAAGGAGGAGTTAGAAAGTGGCTGTAAGTGGGAGTTGCAGAAAAAGAGGAAAAATAGGAGCAGAACGTGGAAGTTATGGAGAAGAGGAAAAGAGGAACAAGGGTTTTTGAGAGAGAATTCGTAGAGGCTGCTAGAGCAAGTTTTCAACCGGAAAAATTTAGAGCAACCTTCAATCCAAGGTAAGGGTGGGGTTCAATCTCTATAACCGGGTTTATGATAAATTGTATGTGGGGTTAGGTGGCGTGAAAGTGCCATGTACTAATTGTTGTTTCTGTGATGCGTTGGTTGAGTAAATTGATTGATTTTCATGGTTATTGCTATATTGGTTCTTGCTGCAAATTTTGGTAAAATAGTTGTTGTTGTTGTCTCTGTAAAGTATTGTGTTGTGTTGGTCTGAAATTGAGGTCAAGGAGAATTAGTTCTGTAATGGAAATAATGTGTTACACTGAAGAATTGGTGACAAACTTATGGACAGTGACGACCGGCAGAGGCTTGGGACGAACGGCAGGGTCCATGGTGGAGGGTGTGCCGACCGGCACACCATGTGTGACGACCGTCACATGTTCCATGACGAGGGGCACATCACCTTTTGTTCCTATTTTGTTTGTTTTGTTACAGTACCACGTCATTTCATGAGTCTAACACCATTCTAAGTTACTAACTTATACTATTTTATTAGTATAATGATAATAATTATAGTAAAGTGTAGTAAAGTGTATCTATAGTAGCATTTGGTACTCTTAGTAACAGCACATCATTGTTGACTTAGAAATTAATGTTTTCAATTCATAATTTATATCTAATGTTTCAATAGTATAAGTAATACTTATAATAATAATTATGATAATAATAGTTAGTATATTTTATTATATCAATTAAGAGCTTGGATTAAGATAATTCTTGTAGGAGTATTGAGATAGCAGAGCATATTTATAGGACTATAATAATCTAGCAGTGGATAAAATAGAAAGAATATTAGTAATTGGGATATTAACAGTAGCAGTAATTATTGGTTGCAGAGCTGGTTTATTAATAATGGAGACATCTTAGTAGCAATGAAATGGCAGAGATATTTGAGGAGTAGCAGTATAATGGTTATGGAGCTGGGATTTATAAATATTCAGACTTGGAGTAATTAGTTTTAATGGAGGTAATATGTAAATACATAGGTTTCACAGAGGTAGAGATAAATAGCAAAATACTATTTTAGTTGAACAATATCACCCAAACGGTATTACTAGAATAAAGTAGTAGAGGAATTTGAATGGCAGTAAAGAAATGGTAGGATTCTTTTTAGTAATTAAATTAGTTCTAATTAATTCAATTGAATTGATATACTTATATAAGTAGCAGAATTAATAATTGTAGCAGGTTTGGTTAAATGACAGTGTGGTCCATATGGCAGAAGAAACTCAAATAGCAGCACATTGAAGTTTAGTAGTATAGTAAATAACAGGGAGTAATGTTAGCAGGGATAATTTTGTAGCAGTAATGGAAATAGCAGTATCGTGTTAGTCATTAGAAGAATTTAGTAGTAGTGAGCTAAATAACGGAGGTAGTGTAATTTAGTAGCATAATGAAGATTGACAGAAAACAGTACCGATTAGTAGATTTAAGCGGTATAATTAGTTGTCCGGTATTAGTTGAAAATTGTCGGAGTAAGTTGTGTATACGAGTAGGTATTCTTGGTTGGATTATTTTGTTGAAATTATGTCGAATAAGTTGATTTGCAGGTGAAGTTGAGTTGTGTTGAATTGTCCCGATTTATGGACAAATTAAGTTGTAGGTCTCATGACCAACGTTGTTAAGTTATTTTGCAGTTGCAGGTCTTATGACCAACGTTGTTAAGTTATTTGCAGTTGTTGCATTTTGTCATTGTTGTGTTGCGTTGAATAAGTTGAGGTTGTGGTTGTTGTCGCATGCATAGCATAGCATTATTACATTGGCTTGGATTGGCAATTTTTAAGTTGGAGCTAATGCTCACCACGTTGGCCTGGATTGGCAAAATATTAAGTTGAAGGCTTATGCCTTGATGCCTCGATAAACTGGCAATTTTTAAGTTGGGAGTTCTGCTCCAATGGTACCACATGCATGTGCATAGTTGTGTCACATTTTGAGTCGCATGTTAAAGTTGATGTCGTTATTAAGTGTTGTTGTTATTAAGTTGTTGTTGTTATTAAGTTGCTGTTATTATTAAAGTTGTTGTTGTTATTAAGTTGTGTTGGTTTAAGTTGTTTGTTAGTCGTTGTATAATTGTGATTATAAAGTGGTGATAATTGTATGATCCGATCTAATATACTGTTTATCATACACTTGGTTATATTGTTTGATATCTCACCCTTTATTTGTTTCGTCATTGCCTTTATACTGGTAACGTACAGGTATTCGAGAAAGAAGAATTAGTTGCTGTTAGTCCAAGTCGGTTTAGTTGCTCTGATACGTAGCACTCGGGGGGATGAACGTTTGATGTTGATTGTTGTTATTACTTTAGGTTGTTAAAGTTTAAGTTGAATTTATAAAGTTCCATGTTGTTTTGAAGTTGTTTTAGTCGAATAAAAGTATTAAGTGAATTGAAGTTGAATATTGGTATTACAAAGTTGCTTTCAGTTGAATAAAAGTTGCGATGCTATTGTAAGTTGAGAAATTATTATTCAGATGTCTATTTGATTAAAAGTTGAGTTATGTTGTTACATGTTCATCCAGGTTATAAGTGTTATGTATCTGTAAAATTGTAATCGATGTATGTTGTTTTATGTGAAGTAAATGTGGCATCCCATGTATGATGAAATTTTTGCACTCTGATTTTATTAATATTCGATGGGTAGATTTGGGGTGTTACATTAGTGGTATCAGAGCAGGTTGGTCTGTCCGGCCAAGTTGTCTAATGTAGTTTATCCCTTAGTACGCGACAAGTGTGTTGAACACTGTCGGTACTTGTTTGTTTTCCTAATCGATGGTATGCAGGAGTTGGTTTGAAACAAGTGAGGGAGAAGTTTACTTCTCAGAGATGTTTGTAGTATGTGAAGTTGGTTCGAAGTGATATCGCTTACAGGAGTGCAAGTGTTGTCGGAATTGTGTTGTTGCGAATCGACGAGAGTATGGACTCATGATTTTATCCGTCGGTCCAGTTGAGAGATTTTGAAGGAAGACGAGTCAGTATGATTGATGTTTGCTTCTCGGAGAAGAGAGGGCAATGTGACGAATATTGATACGCAAGTGGAGTATAGCTAGAGTAAAGTCGCATGATTTTTAGAGTTGGGCGAAGAGCAAGGATAGTTGGAAGATCTTGGAAGCAAGAGAAAGAGGTAGAACTCATGTTCACTAATTTCGGTTTTTATTTTCGTATTTATGGAACAGCCTTCAGTAATAGAAGCATAACTTTCTACTCGTAACTCCGATGAAAGTGATTCTGGACTTTTCGGAAAGTTTACGAAATTCCCTATAGTTTGCATATCAATTTTGTCTTCGGCATGTTTTTGAGGAGAGAGAAATACGCGTTTGAATAGTCGGGTCTGATGCTGATTTTGTTTGGTGGAAGTTTGTATACGGGATTTCTTGACCAGTCCCATTGCAAGGACGATAAATTTTTGCTCGTAATTCAGATTTGAGCTTTTCTTGAAGTTCTGGAATCTACACGAAATTCTCTTCATTTTGGAATATAATTTTGTGTCTGGGAGGTCTGTATTGAAGAAGATAATCGTGTTTGAAGTTGGACAATTCTTGCTGGAAATAGTAAGATGAAGTCAAGTATGAAATGTTTAGTAATAAGAAGAAGAATATCGGAGAAGCACATGGAAGTGCGGCGTATGATAGTTGAGAATGATTAAAGTATAGAAATCTTTGAGGAATGTTAAATAGTAAAGTGGATTGGGTGTTGTTGGCGAGATGTGTCGACATGAGTCGTAAATTTTTGGAAGTTATATCACCAACCAGATGATGAGATGGTATTGTTGAGATTGTGATTGGAATGATGATCAAGTGTGAAACTATACGGATCATCGAAGTTGTGAGATTAAAAAGAAAGACGAAGGATTGGTTAGGGTTGTCAAAAGTTTTGGACTTGGATAAATGTTTCGATTGAAGTGGGCCGATTTGGATTGTACTTGATGTATCAGAAGGATATTCGATAATTAGGTTGTGCAACAAGTGTGTATAAGAATATATGTATTGGATTTTGTGCGTTCTTGGAAATAAGGAAATTAAGAAAAACGTTTGTAAGCCTTAGAGAAATGGTAGAGCAGTATGTTTAGATAACTTTGAGCATGAGGAAGAAGACGCTATTTTAGTTGGATAATGATGATTTATGCCACCATTATGGTTGCCGGCTGTCTATTGACAAATTGAGGAACTGATCACCCTTAATCTCTTGTTGATAGTAGACGGAATCATGTGGATGGAGTAGACGTGTCTTGCCAACTAGAATAGTATGCACAGTGAATTGTTTGGGATTGAGCCAAGTGCTTATGAATTGTTTGAGTTGTCGATGCGGATTCCTATATAGGGAAACGAGGCGGACTTGAGGATGTTAGTATGAGGTTGCAGGTTGATCAGTGAGTAGTTTGGAAACTCACAGTTTTGTTCTGGATAACTTGGGTTTTGATTCGTGGTGGATCGAGAATTCGATTGACATGAGACTTGAAGAATTGTAGAGATAAACCAAGGAGGAAGTAATTGGAAATGTAGGACCACGATTTCACCAAGGAGGTCGGATAAAGAATGGTGGTGGCTGGTATGCCTTAACGTGTATATAGGAAATATGAATTGTACTTTCCATACTTGTTCAGATAATGTTATAACTGGTGTTTGTTGTGGATGTTCTGATATGCTATGTAATCAGAAGGAAGGCGCATAGGGTATTTGAGAGTTGAGTTACAAGTATTGAAAGAAGTGAAGCTATATGTTGAGTTAGCAAGGTGTGAATTATGATTTGTAAGATGAGGTTTCCTTGTTGTGTTAATTCAGATGAAGTTGTATGAAGAATTGTGCCAGTATGAGTAGGACTTGATGAATTAGTTTGTTTGGTTGGTTTGGTTAATATGCCAGGTTAAGTGTAGGTTTTAAGGCTAAATCTATGGCTATTGGGTGTTAAGCACTGTTGGAAAGACGATTTTTTTTCTTGTTGAGATTAATTGGACACCTGTATCCTTATGCTGTTGTAATGTTGTTATGCGTTGAGATGAGTTTTGACGATGTGTTAATACAAGACGGTGAAGTTGTAGCTTATGTTGACGATAATGGGGAATTCTTGAAAGTATTTATCCTATTCAAGATTTGGAATTGGTTGCAGTTGTAGTTGTGTTGGATATTCAGAGGTATTATTTACGGATCTAAGTTCGAAGTGGTCAGTAATCAAAGTGTAGAATACCCGTTGGTCAGAATTCCGGAGAATTAAGTCGGAAGTCTTTTCTTATGACTGCTTTGCTAGTCGTAAGTGAATGTGAACTTGGTAGATTTGATGGTTGCAAGTAATCAGAGTGCGCAGCGAAAGTGCGGTGTAGAGCAGTTGGTTCTTATGTGAGTAACAACGATGTTGGTGGTTTGATTACGTTGATGTTGTGTTATGACTTTTGTGCTCTTATCCTTGTTGTTACCTCGTTACCTAGGGTGATGGTTCGAGTGCGAGTAGCTAATTCCTATGATGGAGGATTATGGGAGTGTTGCCTACGGCGATGGTAACGATCGTGTTGTGTTCTGACCCGTAGTGAACTGGTGTGTTCTTAACTTGGTTATTCTTTGTGTCTTGAGTTAGTCGTTGGGTGAGTTACGTGAGCATTATTTCGTGTTGTCGTTGTTGTTGATGTGATATATTTTTGTTTGGTGTTAGACGCGGGGTTTTCCTTTTTAGGGCAGGGAAGTTGATTTGTTAGCTGAGATAACGTAATTGGAGTGCGGTGCATCGAGTAAATTTTCGAGGACGGAAATATTCTAAGTGGGGGAGAGTTGTAACGCCCGTATTTAATTAAATATTTTAATTAAATAGTATTGAGTATTTTTCCGAATATTTGTTGAATATGTTGAATATGTTGGTTGATGCTAATAAGTATTAATCGGGTAATTAGTCGATTTAGTCGGGAGAAATTAATATTAGAAATAATATTTATTTTCGTAGAATATTAATTAATTTAATTGATTTAAGTTGTGTTGGCTTTAGTAGGATTATTTAGTTAAAAATGATTTAAGTCGTAGAAAATAATATGGTGTTAATTTAGTAGAAGTATAAGAAAATATTGGGCTTATTTAGATGGTAATAATAGTGGGGGTGTAGTAATGAGGCCCAATAAAAAAATAAAATAATAGAATTATTATAGTAGGTTTTTAGAAACAAGGAGGAGTTAGAAATTGGCTGTAAGTAGGAGTTGCAGAAAAGAGGAAAAATAGGAGCAGAACGTGGAAGTTATGGAGAACAGGAAAAGAGGAACAAGGGTTTTTGAGAGAGAATTCGTAGAGGCTGCTAGAGCAAGTTTTCAACCGGAAAAATTAAGAGTAACCTTCAATCCAAGGTAAGGGTGGGGTTCAATCTCTATAACCGGGTTTATGATAAATTGTATGTGGGGTTAGGTGGTGTGAAAGTGCCATGGACTAATTGTTGTTTCTGTGATGCGTTGGTTGAGTAAATTGATTGATTTTAATGGTTGTTGCTGTGTTGGTTCTTGCTGCAAATTTTGGTAAAATAGTTGTTGTTGTTGTCTCTGTAAAGTATTGTGTTGTGTTGGTCTGAAATTGAGGTCGAGGAGAATTAGTTCTGTAATGGAAATAATGTGTTACGCTGAAGAATTGGTGACAAAATTGTGGACAGTGACGACCGGCAGAGGCTTGGGACGAACGGCAGGGTCCTTGGTGGAGGGTGTGCTGGCCATGTGTGACGACCGTCACATGTTCCATGACGAGGGGCACATCACCTTTTGTTCCTATTTTGTTTGTTTTGTTACAGTACCCACGTCATTTCATGAGTCTAACACCTTTCTAAGTTACTAAGTTATACTTTTTTATTAGTATAGTGATAATAATTATAGTAAAGTGTAGTAAAGTGTATCTATAGTAGCATTTGGTACTCTTAGTAACAGCACATCATTGTTGACTTAGAAATTAATGTTTTTAATTCATAATTTATATCTAATGTTTCAATAGTATAAGTAATACTTATAATAATAATTATGATAATAATAGTTAGTATATTTTATTATATCAATTAAGAGCTTGGATTAAGATAATTCTTGTAGAAGTATTGAGATAACAGAGCATATTTATAGGACTGTAATAATCTAGCAGTGGATAAAATAGCAAGAATATTAGTAATTGGGATATTAATAGTAGCAGTAATTATTGGTTGCAGAGCTGGTTTATTAATAATGGAGACATCTTAGTAGCAATGAAATGGCAGAGATATTTGAGGAGTAGCAGTATAATGGTTATGGAGCTGGGATTTATAAATATTCAGACTTGGAGTAATTAGTTTTAATGGAGGTAATATGTAAATACATAGGTTTCACAGAGGTGGAGATAAATAGCAAAATACTATTTTAGTTGAACAAAATCACCCAAACAGTATTACTAGAATAAAGTAGTAGAGGAATTTGAATGGCAGTAAAGAAATGGTAGGATTATTTTTAGTAATTAAATTAGTTCTAATTAATTCAATTGAATTGATATACTTATATAAGTAGCATAATTAATAATTGTAGCAGGTTTGGTTAAATGACAGTGTGGTCCATATGGCAGAAGAAACTCAAATAGCAGCACATTGAAGTTTAGTAGTATAGTAAATAACAGGGAGTAATGTTAGCAGGGATAATTTTGTAACAGTAATGGAAATAGCAGTATAGTGTTAGTCAGCAGAAGAATTTAGTAGTAGTGAGCTAAATAACGGAGGTAGTGTAATTTAGTAGCATAATGAAGATTGACAGAAAACAGTACCGATTAGTAGATTTAAGCGGTATAATTAGTTGTCCGGTATTAGTTGAAAATTGTCGGAGTAAGTTGTGTATACGAGTAGGTATTCTTGGTTGGATTATTTTGTTGAAATTATGTCGAATAAGTTGATTTGCAGGTGAAGTTGAGTTGTATTGAATTGTCCCGATTTATGGACAAATTAAGTTGTAGGTCTCATGACCAACGTTGTTAAGTTATTTTCCAGTTGCAGTCTTATAACCAACGTTGTTAAGTTGTTTGCAGTTGTTGCATTTTGTCGTTGTTGTGTTGCGTTGAATAAGTTGAGGTTGTGGTTCTTGTCGCATGCATAGCATAGCATTATTACGTTGGCCTGGATTGGCAATTTTTAAGTTGGAGCTAATGCTCACCACGTTGGCCTGGATTGGAAAAATATTAAGTTGAAGGCTTATGCCTTGATGCCTCGATAAACTGGCAATTTTTAAGTTGGGAGTTCTGCTCCAATGGTACCACATGCATGTGCATAGTTGTGTCACATTTTGAGTCGCATGTTAAAGTTGCTGTCGTCATTAAGTTGCTGTTGTTATTAAGTTGTTGTTGTTATTAAGTTGTTGTTGTTGTTAAAGTTAATGTTGTTATTAAGTTGTGCTGGTTTAAGTTGTTTGTTAGTCGTTGTATAATTGTGATTATAAAGTGGTGATAATTGTATGATCCGATCTAATATACTGTTTATCATACACTTGGTTATATTGTTTGATATCTCACCCTTTATTTGTTTCGTCGTTGCCTTTATACTGGTAACGTGCAGGTATTCGAGAAAGAAGAATTAGTTGCTGTTAGTCCAAGTCGGTTTAGTTGCTCTGATACGTAGCGCTCGGGGGGATGAACGTTTGATGTTGATTGTTGTTATTACTTTAGGTTGTTAAAGTTTAAGTTGAATTTATAAAGTTCCATGTTGTTTTGAAGTTGTTTTAGTCGAATAAAAGTATTAAGTGAATTGAAGTTGAATATTGGTATTACAAAGTTGCTTTCAGTTGAATAAAAGTTGCGATGCTATTGTAAGTTGAGAAATTATTATTCAGATGTCTAGTTTATTAAAAGTTGAGTTATGTTGTTACATGTTCATCCAGGTTATAAGTGTTATGTATCTATGAAATTGTAATTGATGTATGTTGTTTTATGTGAAGTAAATGTGGCATCCCATGTATGATGAAATTTTTACACTCTGGTTTTATTAATATTCGATGGGTAGATTTGGGGTGTTACACCGAGTACTGAACTCAACCCGGCACTTACTCCGAACATGAACTCAACTGGCAAACCAACAGTTGTAACGGTGGCGGTGCATCAATGCGGACGTTACCAGGTCCTCGAAGCATGCATTCATGAAGAGGAGTTACGGCAATAATGGCCATGTGACACCAGAAGGCCAAGAGACTTCTCTTAATGGCAAACCTTGAATGAAGGCTATAAAAGGGGCTCCCACATGATTAAGCAAGACACATTCATCTTGAGACAAGATACAACACTTGTATAGCTCTCAAATCCCCAAATATACTCAAACAGTATAGACAGCGTAGTCTTCTCTACCCTAATGTAGAGGACTATCACTTTTGGTGTATCTAACCATTTTTTGCTAGAACAGATTAAAGAATCATGAAGTCCTTAGAAAAGCTGCCAAACCTAGAGAACTATCATCGTTCCAAAGACTTTGATGAGCATATCGAGCACGTGGACATTGTACTTTATTATTACTAGGATAAGAGTACAGTGAAATGCACGATGTTTGTCACTTGATTGTCGTTAGAGTGATTTGTGATACTTAGCTTACATATTAAACATAAAAAAATTTATCAAAAAGTAAGAATGGCCGAGTGGTCTAAGATGCTAGACTCAAGTTCTTGTCTTCGAAAGAGGGCGTGGGTTCAAATTCCACTTCTGACATTTTATATTTTTCTGTCCTTTTATTTAGAAATAATTTACTTGCAATATTTAATATCTTTTGGGCCTTAGTGTCCAAATAATTCTATTCACCATTTTTAAGCCAATGTACATTTATAGAAATCATTTGAAAAAACTTACTATTAACTTTTATTTTAATTTTGCTAAATAATAAAAAAACTTCATTAAAATTAAATACTACGTTATTAAAGAATTATATAAGAATATTAGAGAAAATTCGACAATAAATCGGTGAATGAATTCAATAATCCATGTCGTATTTACTAATTTGAAGACTCAAAACTAGAGTAGAATTTTTTAAATTTGTAATGACGTTTATGCGATCAAAGTAATTAGTCTAATACGATAGTCTTACTCTATGATATACCACTTTTTATCATAGAGAGTCTATAAGATTTGCCAATTGATTATGCAAAATTAAAGTGTGGATTGTGTGTTATTTCAATAATTGGTTGTTTTATGTGTTAGTGTTAATTGATAAATTGATGATTTTAATAATTAAAATATTTGATTATGAGTCAATGACGTGATTCATAATTTGAGCAATGGAATCGATTAGTGTCATGGGATTAATCGATTATTCTGATAAGAATGTTAGAAAAACATTAAAGATAATGGTTTGATACGGTCAATGAAGCTCAATAATAAAAGTGTCTAATTATCACTATAAAATTATAACGTGTTAGAGGCATAGTGCACACGCGACCTTCAGAATGGTATTTGATAGGAGCATGGAGTTATTTTTAAACAATTTAAATATTAAGTATAATTTATCTTAGTGGGCTTTTATTGTTTATTGGGTCTTTTTAGTTTATTACCCATTAGAGGTATTATATATTATAGTCTCATAGAGACATTTGGGGAAAATAAATGAAAATTGTCTTTATTTTATTAAATAGTTTTATTGTATTTCTTAGTTTTATATTTGTTTCATACCTTGTTAGGGTTCTTGAATTAGCATCCTAACAATTGGTGTTTTCATTTCGATCTCATTCATGCTAAATGGGGTTTTTCTGGCGTTTTTATGGAGCAGAAGATTCATCTTGGTGGATCCTTTCTATTGAGAGATATTTTATAGCCAAATCTATTGTGGATGATGAAGAAAAGATGAAGGTAGCTGCAATGGCAATGAAAGGTTGTGCTCTTAAATGGTGGCTATGGAGGATTCAACCTCATCCATCTATGTCTTGGAATACTTTCAAAGAAATATTTTTTTGGTATTTTAAACCCAAATGTAAACCCACTTTCTTGGAATTAGAAGAGGAAATGAAACCCATAGAAGAATCAATAGAGTCTATTGAAAACAAATTTAGAAAACCAGCTCCAACAACTATTGGGATAGAGCCTGATTTGTCACTAAAATCAGAGACTCTGGCTATACTTCCAGTTTCGTCACAACCAGCACCACAACCACCATCTTCATTTTTAGTTTCAGCTTCGACACTGTTTCCACCACCTAAACCCTCGAATTTACAAACCTCACAGGATCCTAATTTCGACATTAACAACAATGTCACTTGGAATCTCGAAACTAACATGCCTCGTCCGCTTTTGTGCGAAGATGACGAAATACAATCACCACTGAAGCCACCTCCGGCGATGCTCTCTGATCAACTTTCGGTACCACCACTACCCTTGCAACCCTCTGAAGATGTTGATGACGACACTAGTTCAAATTCAGATTTGGACCGCTTTCCACGCCCTGCTCAGGTACCCTCCAAGAATTTCTATTTTCACAACAACAATCACTTACTGTTTGTTAAGTCTCATTCATCACTCCCTCATCTTAGTGATGTTGTTTTCACTCTCATTATGGATGAGTCAATTTCCAACACACCTTTCGATCCAGGCCCGCACCCCTTGCCACCTTTAACCATTAAAATCAGTTATAATATTCATACATTACAGAGAAAATTCTATGTTTCCGGTTGGGCTTTGCTTGCTCACACTTATTCTGTCAATGGGACTGATATCTTCAACATATATTGCCAAATGAATTATTTGAATAGTGCAAGCAAGGTGCTTGATCAAATGCAATACAAGGACTTCATTTTCCTCTATCTTCCTAGAGAAAATGCAATCACATTAAACACATGTGTGCAAAATGTTGTACAAGAATGTGGCATGCCTGTAGTGTTGGCACTTAAAAGTGTAGTAGATGCATTTACAATTGCCAAGGAGAGGTCTAAACAATGTGTAGCTGCTGAAGCATTGCCAGGTGTGTTACATTCTGCTATTGACAGTCTATCAGGAGCATGGGAAAGCTCATTATTGCCACAGTTGAAGAATATAATTTTAACACCATCTTTTGAATCAATTCCTGAGTGGTTCTCTTGCATAAGATATGCATTTACTGGTAAAGGAAAGTAAGTAACAAGAGTTCCTCTTTCGAGACACAAAATTCTGGATTCCTTGATGACACCTTTACCTCCAACAGTAGCTACGACTGTAACATCCAAGCGATTGGTTTTTTTGGCTGCTGCACTTAAAGAGATTGCTGGAATGGTTGATGGTGTTAGTATAAAGGTTTTTGACACTGCTGTATTGAAATCTTTTGGAATGGAACAATGTTATAACAAGAAAGTTTTATCAAGGATTCTAAAGTTAACCAAAAGAAAACGAATTGATATGGTCCTCTATGTCGACCGTCTCGATACACAAACGAAGAGTCTCAAGTCTTTGCCTTATAGTGTTACTGAAGGGCCGGATGGATACCCTTTGATTCAGGCGTGGTACTCAGGGGAAGTTAAGGTGTTTCCGCCTGCACAAGTGCTTACTATGATGTTGTCGAATATGAAACAGATTGCTGAGACGAATCTTAATGCAGCTGTTAATGATTGTTGCATTGGGATTCCAATTTGTTTCACTAATGTTCAAAGCAAGGCTGTTTTAGATGTTGAAACTATTGTTGGTTTGAACTCGCTTCGGTTGTTTCATGAAACTACTGCTACTACATTGGTGTATGGGATTTATAAAATAGATCTTCCAGAACATGATCGGCTGAATGTGGCTTTTGTGGACATTGGACATGCTAGTATGTAGGTGTGCATCGATGGGTACAAAAAGGGGCAGCTGAAAGTGTTGGCTCATACGTTTGGCAGATCACTTGGTGGTAGGGATTTTGATGAGGTTTTGTTCCATTAATTTACTGCGAAGTTTAACGAGGAGTACAAAATTGATGTGCTTCAGAGTACGAGAGTGTGTTTGAGGCTTAGGGCTTCTTGTGAGAAGATAAAGAAGATGCTTAGTGCAAATCCATGTGTGCCTCTAAACATTGAGTGCTTGATGGATGAGATGGATGTTAAGGGTATCATGAAGCACGAAGAGTTTAAGGAATTGAGTCTCCCGATTTTGGAGCGTACCAAGGGGCCTTTGGAGAAAGCACTTTTCAAAGCAGGACTCTCAGTTTATGATATACATATGGTTGAGGTCGTTGGTTCGGGTTCTCATGTACCAGCTATAAACAAAATATTGACTGAGTTTTTTAAGAAGGAGCCCAGGAAGACAATGAACGCTAGTGAGTGTGTTGCCAAATGGGCTGCATTGCAATGTGCTATTCTTAATCTGACTTTTAAAGTGCGAGAATTCCTGGTCGATGAAAGCTTTTGTTTCTCAATCTCACTGTCGAGGAAAGGGTCTGGTCCAGATGCACATGATAGTGGAGCCAATAATCATCAGAGTTCCCTTGTTTTTTCCAAGGTAAATCCCATACCAAGTATCAAGGCACTGACATTCTACAGGTCGGGAACATTTTCTAGTGATGCACAATATAGTGATGCGAGTAGGCTACTAACACCTGCTAGGATCAACACATATACCATTGGTCGTTTTGAAGCTAAACAAAGTGAGAAGGCAAAAGTTAAAGTGAAAGTTCGTTTGAATCTTCATGGAATTTTGATGGTGACTTTTAGGGAGATAGCATTTATACTTGCAACAACATGGTTCGGGAGAAATCTCATTAAGCTCCCCAAACCATTTAATAGGCTGAAAGGTTTCAATTCCATTTGGTATTCACGCCATCTACTTGTCATTGTCTATGTGCTGCTTATCATTCACAAAATAAACCTCGGCCTCGTGCACGAACGGATCCATCGAACGACATGGATGTATAGTGTAGTTCCTATCTTACTTTATGCAGGAGAAAAAACACTCATATTCTTCTGTTCTGATTTATACACAGTCAGTCTTATAAAGGTTGCAATCTATCCTGGAAATGTTCTCACGTTGAAAATGTCAAAGCCGCGCCAATTTCGTTACAAGAGTGGACAATATATGTTTGTCCAATGTCCTGTTATTTCTCTACTTGAGTGGCATTTGTTTTCTATTACCTCAACACATCTTGTTACTTATTGGTCTTGGAATAGGAGCAACATCTTTTATCAACCTTCTAAAAGATCTTCTCAACAAGCAAAAGAAAACAGTGGTGACTACCAGTACTTATTTCTACTATGTAACAGGAGAGCAAAATTCTTTTGATTGGTTTACTAGGGTCATGAACCAAGTTGATGAAATAGATCAAAAGAGAAGTTATTACAGAATGAAAGTTTTACAACCTTGAGGACAAGGTTGTTTTCGAAGGGGTTGGTAATGATAGGATCATGGAGTTATTCTTAGACAATTTAAATATTAAGTAGAATTTATCTTAGTGGGCTTTTATTGTTTATTGGGCCTTTTTAGTTTATTACCCATTAGAGGTATTATATATTGTAGTCTCATAGAGACATTTGGGGAAAATGAATGAAAATTGTCTTTATTTTATTAAATAGTTTTATTGTCTTTCTTAGTTTTATATTTGTTTCATACCTTGTTAGGGTTCTTGAATTAGCATCCTAACAGTATTCGATTTATTCTATAGATTGTCATTCGTCATTAGATATCATCCGATAGTTCTCTGCATACCATTCCAAAAATTATGGGATCTCTAAATACTTTTCATATATAAAGGTTCTTATGCAAACCTAAATTATTTTTTAATTATAATTTACTCTTACAATACTTTTTGCTCAATAACTTATAGGTCAATTTCTTCTCTATTGCATAAGAAATTTGTTATAGTACATCAATATTTCATTATACAATTTTTTCTCCAAAAGGAACAATAAATTGATTTGTAATTATAGGTTTATTATTAAGTGATTATATTTGTTAGATTGTCAAATCAATTCTTCTATTTTGTTTTTAAACAATTTTCGTGCTCATTTTTTATTTTTGATAAAAAAAATTGACGATGTGTAATTTAGATTGATGTGGAATTGAAAACCGCGTTATGATATTTTACATGTCATTTATATTTATTTATTTAAGATGGGTGTTTATTTTGTAGCCCTTCCATCCCCAACATGGGAAATCTGTATAGTAGCCGTCCACATTGGTACTGCATGCCAAGTGATGGTTACAGGTGAACCATGCCAAGATATGGCAAATTTTATGAGCAACTCCCAACGGGGAAACTCGTACTCGAACACCTATAATCCTAGTTGGAGAAATCGTCCTAAATTTTCATATAAGAATAACACTCCCCATTTTTTAACAAAACCTTTATCAGCTGCTCCATCGAGCTTCTAAAGACAAAAGGGTGTTCATTCTCCCAGAAAGTCCATTCTCGATATGCTAATGAAAATTTTGATTATGACCTAAACCTGGCAAAAAAGGATTTTAAGAACCAAACCTGCATACTAACGAAGAGCTTATGCAACTCACGTTTAAGGTTGAAGCTATGTCTACTGTAACACCCCCAATCTATACCCCCAATAAAACAAAGCGATAAATAAAATTCAAAATTTCATCAGAGTATATTTAAAACATGCACGGCATAGACCGAGGGGTCACATCAATTTGAAACAAACATACAATAACCCTGCTCATACAGATATGCAATAATTCAGGTAGCACAACAAAGGAACTGAGTTCCTAACACCCACAATCCAATTACAGAATAAAAGCGGAAAATCCGTAACTGAATCTCATATATATATATATATATATATATATATATATATATATATATATATATATCATAGAAGTGTATGTGTCATATACAACCATACATGTACAATCCAAAATATACATATACATAATATAAATAATCACAAACGGCCTCCCTAACTACCCGGTGTCACATATCAGAGCCGACAGACAAAAGAATGAAGACCCTAGCTTCACAAAAAGACCTCCAGCAACTCTAATCTGCAATGCCACATAGAGCATTATAAAATAGCAGAAGGGTGAGAAACACAATCATAATATAATTGCATACAATTATATATTAACACCGAAATGCACAAGTAAAATATTCTCACCCAAATGCACCACAATCAAATACAACACAAATATACATATTCCATCTCATCAATCACGTTCACAATTCCATACACAATCAATCCATGATTTATGCAAATGCACAGAGGCAGACACAACGACTCTATGCAATGCACATGCGGTACCGACTTCCAACATTTCTCAATACTAGTTCACTCAGGAACTCTGCTGGAATCATCGCTCGTTACATCACTGTAACTCCTCATCGGGCATACGATGTTCCCCCGTCGTTTTTGGTCCTCTTTGTATAAGGCTCATGATCTGATCGCTCACACCCCACATGGGCACACGATCATCTATAATCATAGCTTTCGGTCCTCTTATTTTTAAGGCGCACGATCCGATCAGATCGCTTTCAGTCCTCTTATTTTTAAGGCGCACGATGTTATAGCAGATTCCCTCTGGAATCAATTCGTCGCTCACACGACATCACAAGAATGCATATCATGATGCTTGGCATACAATGACTCATGACATTTAAGATGCACACATATACACATCCATAATCATGCATATATCATCAATTACCACACCTTGTATTTTCTTGCCCTTAGGCCACAAATCATCATCACGACATGTATTTCATGCATTTTCATCACACAACAGCACACAAGTCATACAATATCCACATCCACAACACATTGCATATACACATCAAGTTCACACAATTCAACCGTAAAAGTCGACCAAACAACACATTTTTAGATTCTTGACCTAATTTAATCGGCCAACAATCTCAAAACCATTACAATAAGAAAGAACATTTTATAAGCTTTCTAACGCATCAAACCACGCCTCAAACCGAACCACAGATCAAAAGTTAGGAAGAAAACAAAATTGCACAAACAGCCATGTTCGCTAGGCGAACCCTCTAGCGAGCATTCGCTACCACCTTCGCTAGGCGAATGTCCAGCGAACCCACTATCAGCTAAAAACAGATACAAAGTTTGCTAGGCGAACCAAGGCAGAACCAACGAGAACCAAAAACATACAAAGTTCGCTAGGCGAACCCTCTAGTGAGCATTCGCTACCACCTTCGCTAGGCGAACAACGTTAGCGAACCTTCGCTGACCTTCGCCCCAGGTTCGCTAGGCGAACCAGCGAAAACTCAGAAATTCTGCAGCGCTGTTACATAACCCAAAATGATATTTTTTCAACCAAAATCCCTTCCAAACCAAAACATAACCCAATCATGATAACAAGTAATCTACAACATTTACATCGATTTTTAACCGCGAAAACATCGATTTCTCAACATATTTCTCCTTTCCAACCTAGAATTGAAAACACTATAAAATGCAACAACCAACCATCCACACACATACATAATCATACACAAGCATAGTATAATCGAGTTTCACACCCTTACCCGATTTAATCGTGTTTGACAAAGTCGGGAGATTGATTTCTTCTTTCTCAAGTTTTCCTCTCTTTTTCTTCTCTTCTTCTTTCTCTCTACTTTTCTTCTTCTCTTTTTCTTTCCTTTTCTATTTTTCTCTCTATCTATTTCTATTATATTTTTAACTTAACAAAAATAAAGTGAAATGCCCAAAATACCCCTACACTCAAATATCTCGCAAACGCTCCCAAAACGCGATAAAATATAATCACGATGAAAAATAACATATTTTCACATAAAATTCAGAAATATAATAAAATAATAATAAAATACTCAAAACGACCCAATTAATTAAAAAGACAAAACTGACAAAACTGACTGGGGCGTTACAACTTTCCCCCACTTAGAAATTTTCGTCCTCGAAAATATACCTGAGACGAACAACTCTGGATACGACTCCCGCATCCGACTCTCCAACTCCCAAGTCAAATTGCCTTCAGCCGCGCCTCCCCACGCTACCTTCACAAGTGCAATATCCTTGCCCCTTAACCGCTTCAACTCGCGATCTAAAATACTCACCGGTAAAGCCTCGACCGTAAGGTTCTCCCTTACCTCAACCTCATCCATCGGAATCACATGCGACGGATCCGGAACATACTTCCGAAGCTGTGAAACATGGAACACATCATGCAAATTTGACAGATTCGGCGGCAACGCCACCCTATAAGCCACAGCACCCACTCTCGCGGATATCTGGTAAGGACCAATAAACCGAGAAGTAAGCTTCTTCAACTTCAATGCCCTACCAACACCCGTTACCAGCGTAACCCTCAGAAATACATGATCGCCCTTTTGAAACTCAAGATCCTTCCGTCTCCGATCATGATAACTCTTTTGCCTACTCTGAGAAGCCTTCATTTTCTCACGAATAAACTTCACTTTTTCCGTAGTCTGCTGCACCAACTCCGGTCCCACCACCATCCTCTCACCAGATTCGTGCCAACACAACGGTGTTCGACACCTCTGCCCATACAATGCTTCAAACGGTGCCATTCCAATACTAGAATGAAAACTGTTATTATACGTGAATTCAATCAATGCAAGATAACTATCCCACGCACCACCTTGTTCCAAAACACAAGCCCTCAACAAATCCTCCAAAGACTGAATCGTTCTCTCCGTCTGCCCATCCATCTGAGGATGATAAGCCGAACTCAACCTCAATTTAGAACCCAACGCCTTCTGTAAACTTTCCCAAAATCTCGAGGTAAACCTCGGGTCTCGATCCGAAATAATACTTAACGGAACGCCATGCAACTTCACAATCACTCTTATGTAAATCTCTGCCAACTTCTCCAAAGAAAAACTGATGTCAATCGGAATGAAATGAGCCGATTTAGTCAGCCTATCCACAACCACCCAAATAGAATTATGCCCCCTCAGTGTATTCGGCAACCCGGTTACAAAATCCAAAGAAATGCTATCCCATTTCCATTCCGGAATATCCAACTGTTGTAACAAACCACTAGGCCTTTGATGTTCCACTTTCGACTTCTGGCACGTCAAACAAGCATACACATACTGAGCCACATCTCTTTTCAATCCAGACCACCAGAAAATCTTCTTCAAATCTTGGTACATCTTGTCCGCTCCCGGATGTATACTCAAATTACTCTGGTGTCCTTCTTCCAAAATCATCCGTTTCAAATCCGAATCATCTGGAATACAAATTCGCCCACGGAACCTCAACACACCATTAACATCCACTCCAAAATCACTACTCGCATATTTTCCTCCAACCAACATCAAATCCACCAACTTCACATCCAACTTCTGTTTCTCACTTACCGTCATCAGAAAATCATTAGTAACCTTCAACATTCCGAGCCTCACACTATCCGACGTCACTTCCCATACCAAACTCAAATCTCTAAACGATTCCAAAAGTTCCCACTCCTTAACCATTAAAGCGGACATATGTAACGATTTCTGGCTCAACGCATCGATTACCACATTAGCTTTACCAGGATGGTAATTCAAGCCAAAGTCGTAGTCCTTCAAAAATTCCAAATCATGCGTAAGGTAATTCTTCTCATGCACTCTCAACTGCCTCGAAGCATACGCCATGACCTTACCTTCTTGCATTAGCACACCACCTAGACCAATCAAGGACGCATCACAATACACCACAAACGGTTCATTAGGATTCGGTAAAATCAAAATCGGAGTTGTCGTCAATCTTCTCTTCAGTTCATTAAAACTTTCCTCACACCGAATATCCCAAATGAACGCTTTCCCTTTACAAGTCAACTGGGTCAAAGGAAGTGCTAGCTTAGAAAACCCTTCAATGAACCTTCGATAATAACCGGCCAAACTCAAAAATCTTCGAATTTCAGTAACAGATCTCGGAGCCTCCCATTGTAGAACTGCTTCTACTTTAGATGGATCCAGAGCAATAACATTACCTGAAATTACGTGTCCAAGAAAACTCACTTCCGACAACCAGAATTCACACTTGGACAATTTGGCAAAAAGCTTCTTTTCCTTCAAAACCTGCAAAACAATATGTAACTGCTCCGCGTGCTCCTCCCGTGACTTAGAATAAATCAATATGCCGTCAATAAACACAACAACAAATCGATCCAAATGCTCATGGAAAATACGATTCATGTACTCCATAAACACACCTGGCGCATTAGAAACCCCGAACGGCATCACCGAATATTCATAATGACCGTATCGTGTCCTAAAAGCCGTCTTCTGAATATCTTCCTCCTTCACCCTAGTCTGATGATACCCTGATCTCAAATCAATCTTACTAAACACACAAGCACCAACCAACTGATCCATCAGATCGTCAATTCTCAGAAGAGGATACTTATTCTTAATCGTCACCTTATTCAACTGGCGATAATCAATACACAACCGCATACTTCCATCTTTCTTTTTCACCAATAAAACTAGAGCACCCCAAGGAGAAACACTTGGTCTCACAAACCTCTTTTCCAACAATTCATTCAACTGCTTCTTTAACTCCACCAACTCAGATGTCGGCATACAATAAGGTGCCATAGACACAGGTCTAGTACCAGGAACTAGATCTATAGAAAACTCCACCTCTCTCTCTGGCGGCACATCTGAAATATCCTCAGGAAACACTTCACCACATTCTTCCTTCTGCACTCGGCTGCAACATGTCCTAAACCTCCACAATTGGTACACTTCCCCAAATTCTTCCTACATTCAAACTGACGATGTCCCAATTCACCACACCTATAACACCTCAGAGGACCAGACATACCTCCACCACTTGACCTTCGATCAAAAGTACCCCTTTGTTTACCCTTATCAGCTGGTGTCACATACGGACCACTACAGAACTGTTGCTTCCCTTTTTTGTCACTCACACTCTTATAGTGAGTAGAACGAGCTTTACTATCTTCTTCATAAATCCTACAGCAGTCCACCAAATCAGAAAACGTTCGAATCCTTTGATAACCGATAGCCTGCTTAATCTCAGGACGCAACCCGCTCTCATACTTCACACACTTAGAAAACTCCGCAGTCGCTTCAGCATGATGAGGATAAAACTACACAAGCTCCACAAACTTAGCAGTATAATCAACAACAGACATATTAACTTGTTTCAATTCCAAGAACTCAATTTCCTTCTTTCCTCTAACATCCTCGGGAAACTACTTCCTCAGAAACTCCCGGCTAAACAATTCCCAAGTAACTTCTTCATCCCCAGCTTCCAACACCTGACGAGTACTAACCCACCAATCATCAGCTTCCTCCTGCAACATGTGATTACCCAGTCTCACCTTATGATCCTCAGCACAATCCATAACTCAGAAAATCCTTTCAATCTCTTTCAACCAAATCTGTGCACCATCAGGATCATGTCTCCCTTTGAAGACAGGCGGTTTGTTCTTCCTGAATTCATCATTTCCAGTAGCATGAGGTGCACCGTGCACAGCCCGAGCCATTGCTTGCATCGCAGCATCCAAAGCAGCATCATTCCTACCAGCCATATTCTATTCATTTCCAATAACAAAAACTATGGTTAAACAAACAACTCACTCCAAACGCCAACACCTACCAGGACTGACACAAACAGACACGACTGACACAGACTGGCTCTGATACTACTTAATGTAACACCTCCAATCTATACCCCAATAAAACAAAGCGATAAATAAAATTCAAAATTTCATCAGAGTATATTTAAAATATGCACGGCATAGACCGAGGGGTCACATCAATTTGAAACAAACATACAATAACCCTGCTCATACAGATATGCAACAATTCAGGTAGCACAACAAAGGAACTGAGTTCCTAACACCAACAATCCAATTACAGAATAAAAGCGGAAAATCTGTAACTGAATTTCATATATATATATATATATATATATATATATATATATATATATATATATATATATATATATATATATATATATATATATCATAGAAGTGTATGTGTCATATACAACCATACATGTACAATCCAAAAAATACATATACATAATATAAATAATCACAAACGACCTCCCTAACTACCCGGTGTCACATATCAGAGCCGACCGACAAAAGAATGAAGACCCTAGCTTCACAAAAAGACCTCCAGCAACTCTAATCTGCAATGCCTCATAGAGCATTATAAAACAGCAGAAGGGTGAGAAACACAATCATAATATAATTGCATACAATTATATATTAACACCGAAATGCACAAGTAAAATATTCTCACCACAAATGCACCACAATCAAATACAACACAAATATACATATTCCATCTCATCAATCACGTTCACAATTCATACACAATCAATCCATGATTTATACAAATGCACAGAGGCCGACACAACGACTCTATACAATGCACATGCGGTACCGACTTCCAACATTTCTCAATACTAGTTCACTCAGGAACTCTGCTGGAATCATCGCTCGTTACATCACTGTAACTCCCCGTCGGGCATACGATGTTCCCCCGTCGCTTTCGGTCCTCATTGTATTAGGCTCACGACGTTTATGGATCGCTTTCGGTCCTCTTTGTATAAGGCTCACGATCCGATCGCTCACACCCCACATGGGCACACGATCGTCTATAATCATCGCTTTCGATCCTCTTATTTTTAAGGCGCACGATCCGATCAGATCGCTTTCAGTCCTCTTATTTTTAAGGCGCACGATGTTATAGCGGATTCCCTCTGGAATTAATTCGTTGCTCACACGACATCACAAGAATGCATATCATGATGCTTGGCATACAATGACTCATGACATTTAAGATGCACACATATACACATCCATAATCATGCATATATCATCAATTACCACACCTTGCATTTTCTTGCCCTTAGGCCACAAATCATCATCACGACATGTATTTCATGCATTTTCATCACACAACAGCACACAAGTCATACAATATCCACATCCACAACACATTGCATATACACATCAAGTTCACACAATTCAACCGTAAAAGTCTACCAAACAACACATTTTTCGATTCTTGACCTAATTTAATCAGCCAACAATCTCAAAACCATTACAATAAGAAAGAACATTTTATAAGCTTTCTAACGCATCAAACCACGCCTCAAACCGAACCACAGATCAAAAGTTAGGAAGAAAACAAAATTGCACAAACAACCATGTTCGCTAGGCGAACCCTCTAGCGAGCATTTGCTACCACCTTCGCTAGGCGAATGTCCAGCGAACCCACTATCAGCTCAAAACAGATACAAATTTCGCTAGGCGAACCAAGGCAGAACCAACCAGAACCAAAAACATACAAAGCTCGCTAGGCGAACCCTCTAGCGATTATTCGCTACCACCTTCGCTAGGCGAACAACGTTAGCGAACCTTCGCTGACCTTCGCCCCAGGTTCGCTAGGCGAACCAACGAAAACTCAAAAATTCTGCAGCGCTGTTACATAACCCAAAATGATATTTTTTCAACCAAAATCCCTTCCAAACCAAAACATAACCACCAAAACATACCCAATCATGGTAACAAGTAATCTACAATATTTACATCGATTTCTAACCGCGAAAACATCGATTTCTCAACATATTTCTCCTTTCCAACCTAGAATTGAAAACACTATAAAACACAACAACCAACCATCCACGCACATACATAATCATACACAAGCATAGTATAATCGAGTTTCGCACCCTTACCCGATTTAATCGTGTTTGACAAAGTCGGGAGATTGATTTCTTCTTTCTCAAGTTTTCCTGTCTTTTTCTTCTCTTCTTCTTTCTCTCTACTTTTCTTCTTCTCTTTTTCTTTCCTTTTCTATTTTTCTCTCTATCTATTTCTATTATATTTTTAACTTAACAAAAATAAAGTGAAATGCCCAAAATACCCCTACACTCAAATATCTCGCAAACGCTCCCAAAACGCGATAAAATATAATCACGATGAGAAATAACATATTTTCACATAAATGTCAGAAATATAATAAAATAATAATAAAATACTCAAAACGACCCAATTAATTAAAAAGACAAAACTGACAAAACTGACTGGGGCGTTACATCTACCCATAAAAAAATGCTAGACACACAAATCTCTCATATATCAAAACCACAAGTGTCATCATCTACCCCCACCAATACCTTTTCGGGACAACCTGAACCAAACTCGAAAGGTAAGTTAATGTAATAATTCCATAGCCCATTTTGTAGCTGAATCAGTCTTGCTTGGCAATCGTAACCAAGTTGAATATCGATCAGATTCTTCAACTGCTATATATGGAGAATGTATATGTTGTTTTGCTCACACTAACTTGAAACTCTTGTAAATGTCTTTTTAACTTTAGGTCACCCTCTAATTATTATATGTACTTGCTAAAGGTAGAGATGCGTGATAGTCCCTAGTAATCAAATGTTGTTAGATGCTTTAAGGTTGTTGTGAGGTTGAGAGATGGCTCACATAGAGTGAGAAGTATATTTATGTGTGTGTTTTTGTGTTGTAGTTTGGCCTCTCTATCACGATATTATGGTATTTATAGTCACCCTAGGCCTAGACCCAATACCTCCTTGTAAATAGAAACCTCTCAATAAGTGGACAATTTATTTTCTGATATTTAAAGGAGTGTAACCCACTTTCCTTATGACTCCTTCCATGTAGAGCTATTAAAATGGGCTACCCGATCCAAAACGGGTCGGCCCTAATGGGCTCGGGCTTTTTAGAGCTGTCGAAAATTACTACCCGAGCCCGGCCCTAGATGGGCTCTGGGCTACCCGGCCCTAAACGGGCTTTCTTAAATAAAAAATAAAATAAAAGTGCCATAATATTTATTATAAATAAAATTGAAAATTATATTATTTTAAACATAATATATTTTTAAGTACTATATTATCTTTTATAAATACTATAATGTGTTTTTAAATACAATACATGTCTAAATTGTATAAAATAATACTTGAATATTTAACATTAGAGAAACTAATAGAATACGAGAAAAGAGTGTTCATTATATTAATGTATAATATTTAAAAGAGAAAGATTAAATAAAATAGAGATAAAATTTAGTAAGGTGAGAAAAGTCAATGTGTTATTTTGGAGTAAGACAATATAAGTATTAATATAACTTTTTTTAAAATTTATAGCGATGTGGACCTAACGGGCTACCCACGGCCCATATGGGCTAGCCCTAATGGGTAGCGGGTTTTTTAAGGCTGGGCTAAAAAAGCCCTAAAAAATATGGGCTCTAATTTTATGGCTCAAGCTCTATGATTTTTCGAGTCTGGCGGGCCGACGTCCATGTGGGCTAGCCCATTTTGACAGCTATACTTCCATGGAATTTGATCGTGAAGGCTTGATTAGATCTTGAGGTGGGCCACCAAGAACGTCTATGATGCTGGGCGTGAGATGAGGAGGATGGGGTGTACCTGCAAGGCACTCCGACGCTCAAGTAAGAAAGGGTCAGAGAAAAGGGGCAAGTACAAAGTGTGAGTTTTTAGGGTGATTATTGGATACCTGGCCCTCTCAAGTGAGAGGGTTTATATAGTGCCCCCAGCGCGTGGCCAACGGTCTGTATTTTTGGGGCGAAATAACCGTTTTCTTGAAGAATAGGTAACTGCCCAAAACTAGCCGTTATGTCGGGCAGGGTGCCCAAAACTAGCCGTTATGTCAGGCATATGCATAGTTTCGGGCACATGCCCTTAGCTGTTCGGGGACAGAAGGAGCTTTGCGGAACGGGCAGCGGTTCCGGGGAGGAGTGATGCAATCCTTGCCCGGTTGGAGAGGCAGAAAGGTAACTTTTGCCCTCTGTGGATTGGACTTAGGCAATTGGGCCGTTCTGGGAGCAGAAGTGGATTGGACAATACCTAGCCATTGGTCCAGTCTAGAACAGGAGCCCCCAAGTCGTTGCTCCCGAGCATGGGAGTGATGACTTAAGGACAGCCCGCGGTTCCGAGGAACTAGCGTGGAGTCGTCGTTTGGTGACGGGGGGAGTTGTCTCAGGGTGCCCGTGACACATGGTGTTCATGAGATCCATGTCCGTGTCTAGATTGCCCGTCATACGGGGAGAATAACGGTCGGGTAGAGTCGAAATGTTAGGTTGCCACGTGTGCCTCGAGCCTTGTGCCACAGTTAATAGGCAATGATGGCTAGTCGATAGCCATTATGACCTACGAGGGTGTGCCATTGGACGTGCCCCTCAGTATAAAAGGAGAGAGACTCGGGCCATTTGGAACGTTTGCTTCTCTCTCTTCTTCGTCTTCCTCAGAGAATTTGCCCGCCCCCGCCGTTAGCTGTTCTGACCGCCGCCACCAGTTCCGAGCAACTGTTTTTCAACTTTTTAACCAAGTAAGTCCACTGATCTTACGTTCCTTTGCCTCTTTTACGGTTGTTTATAGATTGCATGTGGCTAGGTTTAGGGTTAGAGGACGAATTGCTACTTTTCCCGGTGGTTGTTGGTGGTGGACGGTGGTTAGGCCATCTTCTACCGCCGACGAGGCTGCCGGACCTTTTGGATATCTTGCGAGTAGGACATTTTTCGGCGTCGTCGCGATGATGATGCATGTGTAACCATCGCAGTTACTCAGATTCTGGTGCTTTAACAAAGTTTTCGGTGGGCGTTTGCAGTTTCCGGTGAAGCTTTGCAGTTTCCAGTGAAGCTTCAAACGGAAACTGGGAACCAGCTCAAGAAAGTTCCTCGTGCGGGAGTGGTTTGTCTCGAGCGTCTCCTAGTGGGAGTCTCTTGAGTTTTTTGTTTGATGTTAGGGCTTAGGCCGAGGACGTCATCCTCGGCCCTTTGCGCGCCCTTTCACTTGACTAGCGGTGCAAGGGTGGATTTGATTTTTCGTCAAATTCACCTTTTTCTCTGCTTTTCAGGTGATCGATATGGCGATGAGGCCTGACGAGGAGATCGTAATAGACTCGTCCGAGGAGAGCTCCTCGGAGAGCAGTAGTACGGAAGCTTCCACTACCCCCAGTGAAGTGGGGGAGGAGGAGGTTGTTGAAGACTCAACGGAGGAGTGGTCGGTGGCTGAGCCTACCGAACACATATCTACTTTTGCGACATATCTGGGGGATGTCTTCACAGTCGTTGGGCCAGAGGGGGAGTGGAAGGTGCACTTCCCCTCCAAGGATGATAGGGTCTGCACCAACTTCGGGGAGCATTTCACTATGTACGAGTACGCATTTAATGAGCTGGGACTGAGGCTTCCCTTCACCGATTTTTCAGCGGTCAGTCTTCGTGCACTTGGACCTGGCTCCATCGCAGCTGCATCCCAACTCGCTGGCGTTTATCCGTGCCTTCGAGTTGACGTGTGTTGCGGTGAGAATCGGATATCAAGCTATTGAATTAACTTGAATCACAAAACATGAAGTTCACCACCGAGCTTTGATTTATCCAAAGGAAAGGGTAAAATCGAAAAAACCCTAAGTGAGCTATGTAGGAACGCAACTAGAGATCTAAGGTTCAGGGGTTGGTTATACTAAGGGAAGGTATTAGCACCCTAAGTATCTGTAGTACTCTATAGGAACCTCTTGTTAGTATTTGTGTTAAGTTATTATTTGCTTGCTAAGGGAAATGTGCTAAGGTAAAGAAAGACCTATGGGTATATACACTAAGTATGCTCGCCAAGACATTGCATCTCGTGCCTACGTATCCTGACGAGAATGGAATCAAAGCATTCGTAGTTCCCCTCAATGGGGGTGAAGAACTCTTGACTGTGGTCAAGGTTCCAAGGGAAAGTAGGGTCTGAAAGCAAGACACCTACGTGGAGTGCGGCGACTCCTAAGGTTAAGTTAAAACAGGGAAAGAAGTGTTCACGGGAAAGTAGGGTCTGACAGCAAGACGCCTATGTGGAGTGTGGCGACTCCAAACCTAAGGCTAGGTTAAAAGGGTAATGAGCTATCTATGACCTTGTGGTCAATAGAGAGACTTTCCTTTGGAAGAGGAAGATGATAACTTATGAACAAGAGTTAAATGGGATTGAGTTTGAAATGAACACCATAAGTTCAAGGATTCAAAGAATGTACAACTATTAAGCATAACTTTAACAAAGGCATGATTCAAACATCAATGTGGCAAGAGACAATAAATTATTCACAATGAATATAAACAAATGGTGCACATACATGTGGTAAAGTGAGCATTCAAACGTGAGGTCGAGGGCAAAGATACTCAAGGCAGAGATATAAACAAAAAAACCTAAATAGAAATGAACCTATCCTAAGTTAAGGAGTTCTCACTAAATAACACTCTCTCATGTGTCAAAATTTGTCACAAAAATCCTCAAGGAAAAGGTGATTCTTAATTGGAGTACAACATTTAATAGAAAATAATTTTATACTTGTTTTTGCGGATATTTAATTTAAGGTGAAAATAAAATAAAATGAAAATTTAAATTAAGAAAAAAATTAGATTGAAATAAAAAGACATTTATGGAATTTTTGGGAGCTTTTAGTTAAAGAAAATTGTTTTTAATAATTTTAATTAAAATGAAAATAAAATAAAAAGAATTTATTTAGAACTAAATAGAAGGGGGTGCATTAGTAGAACTAGAATGAACTGAAATCGTATAGCTTCTCACTTGGGCCTCGCAGGTGGGGCGTGCAATTAACGTTTTGCGCAGGGCCCAAGTCCAGGATGAAACAAAAGGAAAAAACAGCACAGAAAAGCAATAAAAGGGAGCATGGGGCGAGGGGGATTCGAACCCCAGACCCCTTGGTGAAAGGCGCGGCTTCTTTAGCACTGGGGTGGCTATACATCCGGTGTATAAGCCACCCCTACAACTATTTAACCCAAACGAATTGTGATAATTAGCCATTGGAGAAAGAACAGGCGAGAGAAAAAAAAGACATGTGACTGTGTATAAAATTCAAGTATCCTGTCATCCATTGGTCACCCAAAATTAAGTGACTAGCAAACAAACAAAGGGTCCCAGCCAATCTACAATTGGCATGGTTATTTCTACTTACTACACATGCAAAACAAAACCTCAAAATGTCATGAAACCAACAACAAAACTTCATGGCTGCATTTGTTGGTTCGACCCTCTTCCTATTCTCTTCTCAACCAAAACAAAGAAATGAGGCATCATTCCATAGTACTCAAAACGCAGGGCCACAGGAACCTTAAACCACAACCAAGCAATAACCAAAATATAAAGAGAAAACAAAAGGAAATGGGGCATTCAACTCTGAACCAAGGTTAACAGCATCAATACACACTAAACCAGCAACTATATTGCTAGTTTAAAACCAACAGGGGTGTGCTATATGAGTCTAAATAATATGTTCATACGAATCCAAAAGGGACTAATGCAGGTGTATGGTATTCAGACTTAATACATGATTAGTGACTAGAGTGAATCAAGCATAATATCATTTCAACTTAACGCACGTAAACCACCTACGACCAACACCAAGTTGCAACGTAAATTATGTAGCTGTCACGAACCGTATGCTACATACACAACAGCAGTATGATTCCAATATGCTACACGCGATGGAATGAACGGTTGTATTCAACCGTGGAAAACACACACGCATGGACACACAAGCTTGTTTTAAATCCGTAACAGCAGTGGCATGTAAAAGGGATATTCATGATGGACACACACAAGATAATGTGATAAATCACGTGCTGCCATGACAACTAACTGATGTTAGCCATATGAGAACACACATGCAGACTACACACAGTCCAAATATGTTGTAATGTAAACCACGTAACCTTCATGAAATGTATGCTTTGCAACTGAACATAGCGCGACATACATACTAACACCAACAAGAACACTATGCCTTATCATTTAAAAAAACAAGCACAACAAGTCGACATAATGAATCATTAGCTGGGGAAACACATGAACTGAATACATATTATTAACCAACATGACAATGTATGGATGTGAAACACAAAGGAAAAAAACATGAAGGCTATAATCCGTAGGAAATCACATGGACGTGTTATCACTTAACCAAGAACATACAAGAGTCATGGAAATAACACATATGAGAGGGTGAAGGGTAGTAGGAATACCTCTATTTGCAGTATGTAGCTTTGTAGTCAAAAGCGTCGTAACCGTCAATCTTGCAGCAAGAAGATATGGTGATGGAGGTGAGTTTCCAGCAGCAAAATATGTGCTACCTCAAGTAAAAATGAGTAGCAAAAGTGTTGTTGATGAAGTGAGCATTGTGTTTTGTTATGGAGTTGATGCTCTGATGTGCTCTTATGAGCTTTTCCTTTAAGACAGTGTGTCGTACCTAATGGAGTGGTTCTAGTTGTTTGTTGTTATACTAAGAGGAACAAGCTTAGAGTGTTTTTTGTGAAAACTGTGATGAATGGAGTGTCGTGGTTTTAAAGTTAAGATCTTGGTATTCTGATTGTTGGTCAGATGTTGATGGTGAACTAAAGAGAAAGAGTGAGGAAGGGTTGGATGGTATGATTCTGATATGGTGTTTTTACTCTCATTGTTGGTTTTAAAACAAGTGAGGATGCTCCTCCTTTTATAGGAAAAATGAAAGAGTGGAGGTATGGGCCAAGAGTGCAACTTGCCAAAATCTTCCTTTTTCATTCCATCGTGTGAGCTGGATTTGATGCAAAAGTCTTCAAGAGTTGTGATATATGACAGGGTTTGGTTTTGATTTGGTGGACTAATGGGATTGGTCCCAGGCTCAAGAAAATATGAATAAACAATGTTTGTTTTGAAAGGTTTTTCTCACTTTGGATCCACTTGCCTTGCCTTTGCATAAACTAAGTTATTCTAATGTGTAACTTGATAAAATCGTGGCAAAGGGTCCTAATGATGTTAGGCTGGCCCCTAAACATCAGAAAAGGTGAAAGTTTTGGTGAAATTCTGATTTTCTAAGTGTAAGACAAAATGCCAACATACCAACTTTAGTGCACCATAACTTAGTAACCATGCATCCAAATTGTGAGATCTTTGATTCTTTGCAAAATAGGCATTTGATAGAACAAGTTTCATGTGGAAGAGATATTGAAATGAGGCTTGGAATAGAGTGGAAATCGTCCATGAAGTTAGGTACAAAGAGTTGTCCAAGAAACTTAGAAAAAATTCTAAGTTATGAAAAATTCACAACTTGAAATAACCATCTTTAAGACATCATAACTTGAAATTGGTTTATCCAAATGAGGAGTTATACACATGCTTGGAAACTTGAAGAACAAGGAACAACTTTCATGTCCAAGGATTTTTTATTTGAAGCTTGGAACTAGGCGAAAAATTGAGTTAAAGTTGGATGAAAATTATGGTGAAAATGCTAAAAATTTCACTAAGTCCTAAAGGTGACTTATCTTCCAAGTCTTATAACTTAAAAACCATGCATTTTTTGAAAGAGGGTCCTCTAATACACTTTTAAGATCATGGAAAGAGCTTCCATTTAAGCTTTGAGTCACTCAATTTGGATGTGTGGTTTGAAAGTTATGACTGTTTCAATTTTTGCACAAGTAATGAAATTTCCACATTTGAAAAGTTCCATGGACCAAACATTGCTTCTTTTGCAAGAAACATGTCATGATGGATTGAGGACTTGGATGCTTCATCTTGGATCAAAATCTCAAAGGTTGGAGCCTCAGTCAAAACCCTAATTTCAACTGTGAATGCACTTGAATGTTCTCTGATGATCTTGCTTCTTCAATCACATCTAAGGCTCATAGATGGTCTCTAGAGATGTCTACCATCACATGGAGTCATGTCCCAGGGCTTGAGAATAACTCTTGCTCAATATCAAAGGCCATGATCATCTTGTCACAACAAAACCCTAATTGGAGGCAGGGTGAACTTGTGACCCAAGTTACTTGTGATGAGAGCCAGTCACACTTGAATTTTTGTTGAGTAAGACCTCTAGGATGTAGGTGAGCTCACATGGTTGTATTTTGGAGTCTTAATTATCTTTTCCTCCTTGAATCAGATGAGAGCTTAGCTCAGGAGACTTTGCCATCTTCTTTGTGTAAGTCCTGGCTTTTCACAGAAGAAACAAACTTGCAAAATGAAATGGTTAGTTAATGATGCATGGATGATTGAACCTAAATGTCAATGCAAGATGTTATGACATATAAGGGGTAAAATTTGGGGTACAACAACGTGCGAGAATTTGAGGATAGGGGCTACTCTCCCTTTATTTTTCACTGTCTTTCATCTTCAGCGGCAGTTGACGGGGAGGAGGCATGGCTGGGTTTCGTTGAAACAGCCCCGCAAGCTGTTCAAGCCCTTTTCGGAGTCAATCCGGACGTTCAATGAAAGGTTCTACATCATAGAGCCTGTGTCAGAGGGGGCTCAGGACAGTACGTATGTTTGGGCGGTGTCTGTTGACGAGGACGGTAACGACATGCGCGACGACACTGGGAAGCTGATCGCGGATAGAGAATTTATGTTCCCATTTCATTGGGGTCCCGGCTATTTCCTCAAGGAGCCCAATGAGTATGTCGCTCAGCCGCACATGCTAGACGTGCAGGATGCGGTTGGTTATGATAAACTGGTGAAGTATGTTAGCTCTTTCCGGCTCGCTGAATGCTGGACGAAGAAGGGGTCCCCGATTTTCGAGGAGGACGGCAGCCAGCGGGTGGAGTATCGTTTCATCAATACCAAGGCGCTTTTGGAGTGCAAGAATCCCGCAGAAGTTCATAAGCTGCTCGGTAGTTTTAGTCATTTTAACTTGCTCGAATTATGTTTTCTTCCTCGTCTAACATGTTTGTTTTGTTTTTGCAGGTGAGATGCCTTCCGCTCATGAAAGAATGGTAAAGAATGCTATCGCGAGGAACAAGCCCGGGGCGGCTGCTCCCAAGACTCGATTCGCCCAGCGCGCTCCTACTCCTCCTCAACCTGCTGCAGGGACCTCCTCGCCTACTCCTCCTCGGGGATCTCCCTTGCCTCTGGCCTCACGGTCCAAGCGGTTCAGGGCCACTGAAGGGGTAGATCTCACCCAGGCGCCAGAAAAGGGGAAGTTCGAACTTCCACCATGTATTCTTGATAGAAGATTCTTCGAAGGGACGTCCTTGGTCGTGCCACGGGCAAAATCTCTTCAGCTGGAAGGCATGGATCGCCCGATCAAAAGGGCGCTGGTGCCCTAAGATGCCTCTGCACTAGTCAGAGTTTTGGAGATGGCGGCCATCTACGCTGAAGGGGACTCTGCAACTGAGTCTGAACTTAGAGCTGCCCGGGCTACCATGGCATCTCTTGAAGAGACGGCGAGGAAAGCCAAGGAGGAGGCTAAGAGTGTTGATGATGCCCAAAAGAAGGTGGACGAGGAGGTGACCAGGCTAAAGGGGGAGAACTCTACGCTGGCCACGGAGAAGAAGGCAACTGAGGAGCTGGTCGAGCAGCTGAGCTTGGCGAGCGCTCCGGGCGAGGATGAACCTGAGGATGTGAAGGAAATGAAGACAAAGGCCGAGCTGGTTGCTCGTATGCTGAAGGTCGAGGATGACAACATTGTCATTGGGGATGAATCTTTTAAAAACGGCGTGGCCCAACTGCGGGTGGTCAACCCTGGGGTTGAGTTCTCCTCTGAGGGTATCCACTACCTAGCTCATGTCGAGGATGGCAGGATAGTCAGTCCGAACTCCCTCCTTGGTGGTGACGAGCATGCTGAAGTTTTGAACAAGGAGACCCAGGGGCCTGAGCTCAACCTTGAGCAGCCTGAGCGGATGGAGGAGGAGTGATGGGGTTTTTATTCTTGTCGTAATTTATCCGGCCTGCGTGTCGTGTATCTTTGTAACTTATTTTGAATGGGGGTGTGGCCCCTGGTTTATGTAACAAGCACAATTGTGGTCCTTGCGGCCACTTATTACTTTTAATTATGTATGTGTCCGGTCCTCGGGGCCGGTTTTGTGATTTGCATGGTTTTATCTACTTTGATTTCTGCTAAGTGTTGCACTTTTGCTCAATATGCATGTGTGCCCGTAATAGGGATTATTTTGATTTGCTTTAAGTTTTAGGGAATTGCTCATTGTAGATGTGTTCGGCAGTGAGGGGTACTGGTCGAACGGCCAGGGAATGTCCGGGCGAGAGAGCGGAGCTCAGGTCGCGTTTGAGGCCTGAGTTCGCAGCGTGAACCTCCCATCGCGAGCTGGGTGTTCTGCCTATCGTGGTACTTTGACGACGGCGGTACTTGATTCAGGGACCACTGTCAAGCAGAGACCTGGCTCGTTCCTGAGCGGGGTTCTGCTTTACTGGCATGCGACGCTTGTACCTAGGTGCGCATCATGGTCGGTGGGCGATGCCCGTCGTTGTGATGGATTAAACCGACCATTAAGGCCTTAGCTGTAGTATTGCTTTAGCTTTTCGGTGTTCCATTGTCGAGCAAGTTCTTCCTCGTTGAGATGTTCTAGGTAATAGGCCCCATGCTCCGTTTTTGCCCGGACACGATAAGGTCCTTCCCTATTAGCGGCTAGTTTTCCTTCGCGAAAGTCCTTATGGTTTCTTCTTAGGACAAGGCTGCCCACGTCAAACTCTCATCGTATGACTTTGGCGTTGTGCCTGATGGTAATTTTTTGTTTTACCGAGGCTTCGCGGAGGGATGCCCCTGATCGGACTTCCTCTACGAGGTCAAGTTCCTCCCTTAATGCCTCGTCATTCATCTCCTCGTCTAGGGGGAATTTTGTCCGCCTGGAGGGTATGTGAACTTTGATGGGGATCACGGCTTCGGTCCCGTAAGCCAGGCGAAAGGGTGTCTCGCCGGTCGAAGAGTGTGGAGTTGTACGGTATGCCCATAAAATGTTGTGCAGCTCCTCGACCCAAGCTTTCTTCATTTCTTCTAGCCTTCATTTGAGGCCTCGAAGGATGACCCAGTTCGCCGCTTCAGCTTGGCCGTTTGTCTGGGGATGTTCGACGGATGCGAAGTGTTGCTTCGTGCCCAGCTGGGCGACGAAGTCCTGGAACTTCCTTTCCTTGAACTGTGTCCCATTGTCCGTGACTATCGCCTGGGGGATGCCAAAATGTGCGAGGATGTTTCGTTTGTAGAAACTCAGTATATTAAGGGCAGTTATCTTGGCCAGAGCCTCCGCTTCTATCCAATTTGTGAAGTAATCTACGCCTACTATTAAGTATTTGTTCTGGTTTGACCCTACCACGAATGGCCCCAGGATGTCCAGGCCCCACCAGGCAAATGGCCACGAGGAGGACAGAGCCTTGAGCTCGTTGGGTGGAGCTAGGTTCATGTCCCCATGCCGTTGGCATTTATCGCATTTCTTCACGTGTTCCTTAGCGTCTTGCTACATGGTTGGCCAGTAGTACCCTGCTCGAAGGGCTTTTCGGGCAAGGGACCTTCCTCTGAGATGTTGGGCGTTGATTCCCTCATGAATTTCACCCAAGATGTGGGTGACCATCTCTTCCTCGACACACTTGAGCAGCAGGATGGAAAACCCTCGCCTGTAGAGTTTACCTTCGACCAGGACGTAGGAGCAGGCTCTTCACCTGACTACGCTGGCCTCTTTAGGGTCGGACAGAAGTTCGTCTCTAGTGAGATAGTTGTAAACGGGGGTCATCCAACAGTTGCTGTCGCCGATCATTTGTATGTCAAGGGTCGGGGAAGTTTTCTCGATGCTAGGTCGAGGAAGTACCTCCTGTATAACGAACTTGTTTCTGCCTTTCTTCTTCGTGCTTGCCAGTTTAGACAAAATATCTGCCCGGACGTTGTGTTCGCGGGGAACATGCTTTACCTCTACCGCTGTGAACTTCGTCATCTTCTCCATGACCAAAGCTAAGTATTCGGACAGGTTGTCATTTTTGGCTTGATATTCTCCTAGAAACTTGAAGGGCCACAAGTTGTGAATATGTGCAAATGACGATTTCTTCAGCGCCGAGATCTTCGGCTAGGCGTAAGCTGGCGAGGAAGGCTTCGTACTTAGCCTGGTTGTTGGAGGTGGGGAAGGATAGGGTCAGCGATACTTCAACAATGATTCCCTCGTCGTTCTCCAATATGATGCATGCTCTGCTTCCAGCCGAGCTGGATGCTCCGTCTACGAAAATGGTCCATTTGCGCACCCCGCAGGCCGGGGAATCTGTGAACGTCATTTCCGCGATGAAGTTAGCCAAAGCTTGGGCTTTGAGGGATTTTCTGCTTTCATACTGGATGTTAAATTCGGACAGCTCTAGCGACCATTTGAGCATTCTGCCGGCCATGTCTGGTCGTCCTAACAACTGCTTCACGGGTTGATCTGTCCGTACCATGATCGGGTGGGCCAGGAAGTAGTGTCTTAGTCTTCTAGCTGCATTGATCAGGGCCAGTGCCACTTTTTCTATCTGTTGGTATCTCAGCTCTGGTCCCTACAGTGCTTTGCTCGTGAAATATATGGGTTTCTGCCCGTCGGGTGTTTCGCGGATAAGAGCGGCGCTCACCGCCTAGGTGGCAACGGCGAGATAGAGGTACAGAGTCTTGCCGTTATCCGGACGAGAGAGGACTGGTGGCTCCGAGAGTGCCTGTTTCATATGGAGGAGACCCTAGCCGCATTCCTCCGTCCATTCAAACACTGCCTCCTTGCGGAGGAGTTTGAAGAAGGGTAGGGCATGTTGGGCAGATTTGGCCACGAAATGGGATATAGACGCGAGCATCCCGTTGAGGGACTGGATGGATTTCTTCGACTTGGGCGTTGGAAACTCGGAGAATGCCCGGCACTTATTGGGGTTGAGCTTTATTCCTCGTTTTGTTAAGTAGAAGCCGAGGAATTTGCCTGTCCGGACACCAAACGTGCACTTCTCCGGATTGAAACGCATCTTGTATTTCCTAGCCTGTTCAAAGACCTTCCTTAAATGGGCAGTGTGATCAGTTTCCTCGTGGGAATTTACGATCATGTCGTCCATATAGACTTCGAGCATGTCGCCTATCTCTCCCCGGAAGACCTTGTTCATCATCCTTTGATAGGTTGCGCCGGCATTCTTCAGGCCGAAGGGCATTACGTTGTAGTAATAGTTGCCCGATTCGGTCATGAAGGTCGTGTATTTTTTTATCCCAAGTAGACGTCCATGAATGATAACAGTTTAAAACTGGCAGAGTTATCAACAAGTTTATCAATATTGGGGAGGGGGTAGGCATCCTTTGGGCATGCCTTGTTAAGATCGGTATAGTCAATACACATTCGCCATTTGCCATTAGATTTTTTCACAAGTACAACGTTGGACAGCCAAGTGGTGTACTTGGCTTCCGAGATAAATTTGGCCTCGAGGAGGTCCTTTACAGCTTTTTCTGCAGCCTTTGTCTTCTTCGGAAACTATTTTCTCCTACGTTGTGCTACTGCTTTGACGGCTGGGTCCATCGCGAGTTGATGGTAAGCGATGCACGGGTTCAAGCCGGGCATCTCGGCGGCGCTCCAGGCGAACAGATCAGCGTTCTCACGGAGGCAGGCTTTGAGTTGCTTCCTTGCGATGTCGGGGAGATCCGCTCCAATCTTTACTCCCCGCTGAGGGTCATCGCCGAACAAGACAAGCTCGAAATCACCATCTGGGACAAGACGCATCGGATGGGAGCTGCTGCTTGTCGTGGCAGATGAGTTGCCCGAGGCTGGTTGATCCTCCTTCTGGTCCTCTTCGGGGAAGCGGCAGTCGAGGTCAATGGAGTCGACCTGAGGTAACGGCTTGGCCTCCTCGGAGCTGCTGGGCAAGGTTGGCTTGTTAGATACCTTCAGCTTGAACGCGATGGCGTTGAGTCCCTTCGTGGCTGCTTCGAACCATCGTCGTGCGGCTTTGATGTCGCTGTGGAGGGTGACGACCATCCCCTTTGAAGTGTAGTACTTCATCTTGAGGTGGACGGTTGAAGGCACAGCTACCAACTCGGCCAAGGTTGGTCTTCCGAAGATGCACTGGTACAGAGACAGGCAATCAATTACCAAAAACTGTACTTTAACGGATCTGGCCATCTCCGTTGACCCAAAAGTTACGATCAGCTATACGTATCCCCACGGTTTGGTCACCGACCCATTGAATCCCTGCAAGTCAGAACCCACATAGGGAGTGAGGTGCGACTCATCCAGCTGGAGCGTTGAAAATAGTTGGGAGTACATGAGGTCGACTGAGCTGCCTTGGTCGATGAGAATTCTGTGAACGTCAAAGTTCGCCATTCGATCTCTGACGAGCAGGGGAATGCTCGAGTTTGGAGATCCTCCGAGGAGCTCTTCCGGTAGAAGGAAATGGGGATAGAGCCCTTCTGGGCTTGATCGAGCGTGGTCACCTTGCCGGAGCTTGTGCTGATCAGGTGCCCAAATTTCCTCTTTACGGAGCCCACCGTGACTTTATTGAAGCCTCCCTCTGAGATAACCATAGCGGAGGGGAAAGTCTCCCACGGGTTGTGGGCCACGAAGTAGGCAGGAGCGCTGAGCTCATCTGGGACGTTGAAATCTTTCGACCGTGATACGGACATGGCGACCTGGATGTTGGCCTCTTCCGAGGAAGGCACCTCTTCCTCTACCTTCTTTGACTCCTGGGCGTCTTTCCGGGGAGTGTCTTTCTTTTTCGTGAACTGTTTCAGGTGGCCATCCCTGATCAGTATCTCGATAGCGTCCTTCAAATGGATGCAATCTTCGGTGGTGTGGCCGTGACTTTTATGGAAACGACAGTACTTTGATTTGTCGGCGTTGGGCTTGGCCGGTGTTTGTTTGGGGAAGCAGACACCTGCTTGTTTGAATTCCGAATTCACGCATTCGGACAGTATCTTTTCTCTGGAGACGGTCGGGGGTGTAGTCGTGAAATCGTTCAGAAGGTCCCTTGCTATCCCGGGAATCCCGGGGACGGTATTCGCGCTTCCTTTCTCCTCGACGAGATGTCGAGGGCTCTTTGACTTTGGAGGCCCGGGCGTTCTCCTGGTGGCTGGAGGCTCAGGCGAAGTTGGCCGCTTCCTTTTCTTCGTACTGAATATACGACTGTGCCTTGAGGAGGAAGGCGTACAAGTTCCTCGGAGGTGCGAGGCCGACAACTTTGGAAAACTCTGAGTGCGGGTGGAGTCCCTGTTCGAGCAGAAATTTTTTCATGTCGTTAGTGGTGGGGACTTGCACCACTTCTTTGTTGAACCTCTCGATGTATGCCCGAAGAGGTTTATCCTTCCCTTGGATTATGGCCCCAAGAGAGGCTTCAGTCTTGGGGGTGGCGGCGCGACGCCGTGAAATGCTTGGAAAACATTCTGCCTAACTGCTTTCACGAAGTGATAGATTCTTTGGGCAGCTGTTTGTACCAAGGCATTGCCCCTTTTTGGAGTGTGGTCGGGAACATACGGCACTTTATGGTGCCCCGAATGCCACGGTAATCCAACAGCGCATCGATGTTCTCGATGTGCTCGTCGAGATCAGTTGTACCATCATACGTGCCCAATGCAGGGGGCTTCTCCAGGCCCTTGGGGAGACGTGTTGCCAAGATTTCTTGGGACAATGGGTCGTGAGGCTCATCATCGCTGCTAGAACAGGTTAGTGATGGGGACCAGATGACTCACTCATGACGACGACTTCGTCGGGGGGAAGGTGTACGGGCCCGACCCTTTGACCTGACCGGGGGTGACCGTTTGTCCCTCTGGGTTCTTTTGTGACTGGGAGAGTGCTGGTTTCGCGGGGAAACTTGGTCTCGTTTCTAGACAGTGTGAGATTCTGGCTCATGGCGCAGCCTTCGGTCGATTTCTCGCCGGGGTTGCAGGCTCTTGGATCGTCGATGACTTTTTCTCGGAGGGGGGGTCTTGGACGGGCAAATTCCTCTAATGCTCCGATCCTTTCGTTCTACTGACGGATCAGGAGGTTGGTTTTGTTGATTGCCTCAAGAAGGGCCATCACGACCAGATCGGTGTTAGGTGGAGCAGGAACGGGCTGGATGTCCAGTGAGGGCTAACCGTTGTCGCGGTTAGCAGAAGTAGGGGAAGGAGAGGCTGTGGCCCCGTCTCTTAGAAAACGGGGGTCTCCGAGGAGGGATGAAGGATCGTCAATGTCAGTCTTGTTGACGGGGAGGACAGCTGACTGGAGAACACCTTTGACGTGATCTTGAGAGGCCATGATGATAATCTTGGACGAGAGTGTTTTGGTCTTAGTATCGGAGGTGGATGTTAAGACGGGGAGAACAGTGTTTCAACAGACGGTGCCACTGGTCGTGAAGGCTTGATCAGATCCTGAGGTGGGCCACCAAGAACGTTTGTGATGTTGGGCGTGAGATGAGGAGGAGGGGGTGTACCTGCAAGGTACCCCGACGCTCAAGTAAGAAAGGGTCAGAGAAAAGGGGCAAGTACAAAGTGTGTATTTTTAGGGTGATTATTGGATACCTGGCCCTCTCAAGTGAGAGGGTTTATATAGTACCCCCAACGCGTGGCCAACAGTCCTTATTTTTGGGGCGAAATAACCGTTTTCCCGAAGAATAGGTAACTGCCCAAAACTAGCCGTTATGTCGGGCAGGGTGCCCAAAACTAGCCGTTATGTCGGGCATAGGCATAGTTTCGGGCACATGCCCTTAGCTGTTCGGGGACAGAAGGAGCCGTGCGGAATGGGCAGCGGTTTCGGGGAGGAGTGATGTAGTCTTTGCCCGGTTGGAGGGGCAGAAAGGTAACTTTTGCCCTCTGTGTATTGGACTTAGGCAATTGGGCCGTTCTGGGAGCAGAAGTGGATTGGGCCATGCCTAGCCATTGGTCCAGTCCAGAACAAAATTTAATGCACTTCCTTTACCTAAAATCCAATTTCACTGACTATTCAGAAGAGTCATCTCAGATTTGATTCCATACCATATTTATGAGAAGATGTAATACTTTATGTTGCCAAAAGATCTTATGGTTCTTGTTTTAAGAATCTTAGCCTAAAGCTGATCACTAACAAGCATCTCCCAGCCTAGCTTCAAGTTTGTTGTTTCATTTAGAGTTATGATAGATCTAATGCCTAGTCCTCATTAGCATAATGGGTATAAATTTCTTTCCAAAATACCATCACCATTTTTCTAATGTTAACATTGCCACTCCAAATGAAATTTCTAGAGGCCCTTTCTATATATTTGAGAAGAGAAACAGATCAGGGATATATAGTGATGGAGTGCATAATCATGCTTTGAATAAAATACCTCACTAACATAACTCTGCCAAAAATAGAAAGCAAGGAACCTTTTCAAGAAGATAACTTGGAGATAATTTTATCAGAGATGGATTGGAAGTAAGTGGCTTTGACTCTACCTTTGAATATAGGTACACCCAGGTAGGAACACGACAATGTTCCAATAGAAAAACCTGTCATCCTAGACAGTATATTCATCCTACCAATAGGTAGAGAATCACTATATATTTTTAATTTAGTAGTGTTAAAGATCTGACCAGAGGCTAGAGAATAAGAGGTAAAAATCTTAGTTAGGGCTTAGATGTTTGAAGTTTTACCTATGCAAAAGATGAAGATATTATTTATTCACTTGTGGAGAGCTTCCTAAGCATCAACTTCCATAAAGTCATTACTTTGGAGGGAGGGATGTTCTTGTTCTAATCTAGTAGAGGGAATTGTTTTTAATAGGTATGCCTCTTTCAAGCTCAGGGTGCCTGAAGCTTCATGAGGCCATATCAACTGATCTTCATCATCATTGTTGTCTAAGAAAGCTTGAATTATCCTAATTGGAAGAAAAGGAAACAGGTCCTTCCAATTAGGAGGCAAATTCCATTGACCATCCACAATGATGTTAGAGAATTTCCTATATAGGTTGATGCCTTGGGTATCAAGAAACTCCGAGCTAGTTTCCAGATGAAGAGGTTGCCCACACCAATCATCCAAGGGAACGTGAGTAGGAGAGAGAAAATCTTTGATCCAATTTGAAGTTATCTAGGGCTATGGGCCTAAATTGATCCATTTGGCCAACCTCATTAGATTTTGGAATAAGAATGATAGTGTTGTCATTGTAATTATGCATACTCCGTCCTATATTGAAAAATTGAAAAATGGCCTTGAATACACTCTTTTCAATATAATTTTCCATTTAGTTTGGTAGAAGAATCCACTAAAACCATCTGGTCCAAGGGCGATATTCAGGTTGAGGTTGAATACAGCATTTGAAATCTCCTCAGTTGAAGGAACCATTGTGAGCATTGTGTTCATGATTGCATCTACCATATCAATAATGACTTCCATAAGCTCATCTGATATTTGACAATTGCCTGCAAAATAGAAATTTTTAGTGAAATATTGTATTACATGATTGGTCAACTCAAATGGATCACTTATGATATTATCTCCATTTCTCAGATAAGTTATAAGGTTTCTAGAACTTTTTATCTTGGCCATTTTGTGATAGAAAGCGGCATTTCTATCTCCCTTGAGACCATTTTACTCTAGACTTCTGGTGCCAAAAAGCCTCTTCCTTAACCAAATCTTTTTACAACTCCATCCGAGCCAAATTCTCATGAGTTCTAAGATCATAGAGATATCATAAATTATTCAATCAATTATCAATAAAGAAGAGCTTTAATAATAGAAATAGAATTAAAATCTATAAACTATAATAGCCTTAACTCAAATCATAAAGAAAAAGGGTTTCGTCAAAATATACGCATCTCCATTAAGTGTAAGGACTCATAATAATAAAATAAAATAACATGAAAAATAAAATAAACAAACGTCTACAAAATAAGGATGATCATTTTGGAAGAAAAAATGGTTAATACCATATCCCTTGGGTTTTAATGATAATAAAATATTTAAAGAACAATTAGGTATTCTAACATTTGTTCAAGTATGCAGGATTATATCATTAAGAACACATGAAGAAATGCTTGAGGAATCTAAATATGAAAATCTGACTCTGGCTCTGAAGATTTCTTCTGAAGACTCTGCCTTTGATGGAGATCCAGACTCTGAAGAAGTCAACTATGAAGAAAGTCAACTCTGGTGACCCATGTTGCACCCCAAAATTTGCCCTCTTATTTCTAACCATAACTGGCTTGTGTTTCACGTTCATGAGCATTTTCTATTAGGGTATAATCTCACATTCATTCATTTGCATTGAGCTCCTAAAGACGTGGATCAAAGCATTTTCCTGTGATTTGAGTTTTCCCTATTCAGAGGTGATTTACCTGTCTATTGCACTCGAGTTAAGACAAAGGTTGAGTTCCCAGCATCATGATTATCTTTTATACCAAGGCTCATCAGATATCAAGGTCATCTTCTTCATGATTTTTTAAGAGGATCAGTGTGCACTCAAGGGCAGGAATTTTGGTTTCATGCCAAGTGTGGTTATTCAGTCATGATCAAGATTAGATGGAAGTTTGACCTAATCTTGGTCAAACCATCAAGAGTTCGCTTTAAGTATTATCAAGCAGTGATTTATGAGAAGCTTGGGTTAAAATCAGGCTCATCATGGTCCATCAGTCTAAATTGTGTTCATTTGTGGATTTATTTTCCCGAAGATCGATTCAGACAATTTCAAAGTGTCGGGACTAATTTCATGTTAATCAGAAAATTCAGAGAAATTATGGAAAGGTTCAAGATTGATTCAAACGGCAGTTGTTTCAGTGCAAGTTATTCGATGGTCCGAGAGTACCTTCATTCATTTTTATCAGAGATCTGTGGAAAAGGTTCCAGTTTGGTTTTTGGATTAAATTCAGTCAAAGTGTCCGTCAGTGGAAAATATTGGCGGAGGGTTCATTCAAGTTCATCAAATATTATCCACCTTTCATATCCAAACCAAACCCAATATCCAGATATCCATTACCAATTTTACATTCTTCATTATCCATTTTCCACATTTCAAAATCCTTATCCATTTTTTTTCATAACCATGTTCCTACTAAAACCATTTTCCCATATTCAAATCCATATCAAATATCCATTTCATAATCCATTTCCTAACTATATCCATAAACCAGTTCCAAAATCCATTTATCCAACTCACATCAATATCCATTTTTAATAAAACATCAACCAACATGTCAAAGCAAAAAAGGAAAGAGTCAAAAACAAGTTTCAAACATGTCAAGACATGCTTTAATTGTTTCAAAATAAGTTCCAAACATGTCACAGACAGATTTGAATTTTTTCCAAATAAGTTGCAAACATGTCCCAGACAGATTTGAATTCTTTCCAAATAAGTTCCAAACATGTCCCAGACAGATTTGAATTCTTTCCAAAATAAAATATTGCAACACAATTATCAGCATTCAAGTAGCATTTCAATACCAAGTTTTAAGATGGCTATAAAAAGAGAACAACACACACAATATCAAAAAGAGGGGACAATATACACGAATTGAAGGAAGGCGGGAATAGAGTATAAGAGAAGAAAGAAGAAGCAATTGCAAGCATACCTAAACTACACGCTACCGGAGATGGGAAATTCGTCAGACTAGCTCCGACCAGGTAAGCTTCCCTCATTTTTTTCTTGTTACCGGCTGGTTCTTCATGATGTATTGAACAAAAAACCCTTCATTTTTCTTAAGCACCCCATGTTTCACTCGTCTCTTAAAGCTTTTCTCACTAGATTATTTTTTGCTAATCTTTTTATCTTAATTTTTTTAGAATTTTGATTTTGGCAAAATTACCATTTATTTTTCTAAACTAGAAATTTGATTGGTATTTAAAATTAATTTTTTAATATTTTGTTCTTACTAGTTAAATCCGTTTTTTTAGAAAATTGTGATTAGAATGTTGATTTAGAGTTTATCTTATAGACTTGTGATTAACTTCTAATTAAAATATGGAGTCCTTTATTTAAATTTTAATTTGGTAGTTTTTAGTAGAGTTACAATTAGGATTGTGATATTATGGTGATTGATTATTCGACGATTTCTCAAGTACCTTGAATGAAAAGTTGTGATTCCATATGATTAATAATGACTTTGATATTGATGCATGATATGCTTGTATGATTTGGACAGTCCCTTAGGATATTCCATTAAGTGATTAGATCCCATCTTGATCACGTAATGTTGAACTAGACATTAGGATTAATCCTTTGCATGATAACATTAGGTAGACATTCTTTTCTCATCCTCAACTATAGGATCATTTGGCATGATAACATCTAGGTGAGCTTCCCTTAGATTTTTCTTAGCCCCTTTGAGTCTATTTCTTTCTCTCAAATCAAATAAAAACATGTAATAAATACGATGAGTTTGTGCGTCACAAGCCTTAAGTACATGGGAAATGATGAGTGGGAGTCTCTCTTTACTTCTTCTAGAGTGCTTAGCATACGTCCCGTTTGGGGGCGATCTTGCGAAGCATTCGCTCCTATGTTATATACTTTAGTGCAATACGCATCTCAGACAAAGTCAATCCATTTCTTTAAAATCCTTGAACAAATGCAAATCATTTTGTCCTTTGGGATTTTCCTTCAAACCTTTTCAGAAAGGGCATGCTTCTTCCATTCTACCGCAAACAGACCTCGACTCTAACTGTTGGAATGCGAACTTAGCATCGCTCATAAAAGACACTTAGCACCCACCTTAACAATCTGTAGGCCGAACTACGAACGCTATGACTTCTTCATTCTCGTCCAAATGAAGATACGTAGGCACAAGACGGCGAAGTCTTGGCGAGCACCCTTCCCCCCTTTCACCCGTAGTCCTCCGAACTATGTTGACTCTGACATTCCCATTGCACGAGGGAATACGTAGGCCGAGGACGGCAAAGTCCTATCGAGTCTCCTTTTTCTTTTTCCCTTTTTCCCTTTTTCCCTTTTCGTTTCCGTTTAGCAAGTAGGCTTTAGATAAACACACCCTTTGATTAGAACAACGAGAGTGGGTCCCATTGAGTACAACGGACGTGAGGGGGTGCTAATACCTTCCTCTCGCGTAATCGACTCTCGAACCCAAGATTTAGTTGCGAGACCATGTCTTCTCCCTTTTGAGGTTTCGTCAATCATTTCCTTTCCTCCGTCGGGATAAATAACATTCAGTGGCGACTCTATTTTTCTGCCAGATGTTTTTCGCAGTTGCGACAACCCAGACTCTGAAGCTTCAGAAGCCAAGAAGAAGACTCTAATGGGATCAACCTCTGAAGAGTGAAGTCTGAAGGAAAATCAGCCCCTGAATCAAAAGCTCTTCTACCAAGGCAACTCTGAATGACTCAGAGACTTTTTTATCACGTGAAGACTTAAGGAAAAGTCTCTACTTGGATGCCTGGGCCTCAACGGATAATTCCTCTTACTGAAAGGTGCTTTGTTGATATGTCTAATCAAATACAAATCTAGCACAACCTATTTGGTGAAGTTCTTCAACGTCTCTTTTTCTCCTCTCTATAAAAGGAGGTGCAGACCTGTAATAGAAGACTACCAAACGCTAATACAACACTTTTCATTAGACTCTGTTCATTGACATTCAAAGAGAAGCTACTCTTTCAAATTTACAAGACTTAAAACATCTTAACTTTGTGTATATTTTAGAAGTTCTTAAGTCCTAGAGTCTTTCTAAGTTGTATTCTATCTACATCTCTTATTGTATATCAAGTGTAGTTGTTACCCAAATCTCTTAACAGTTTGTTATAGAGTCAAAAGTATCTTGCTTTAGCTTGTGTGCTAGATCAAGGAAGTCTCGGACTTGTGTGTTTGAGCAAGGAAGTCTTGAGCTTATGTGCTTGAGAAAGGAAGTCTCAAACTTATGTGTTTGAGCAAGGAAGTCTTAAACTTGTGTTTTTGAGAAAGGAAGTATTATACTTATATGTGTAAGAAAAGAAGTCTCTTGCTTGTGTGCTTGAGCATTTGTAATCAGACTTGGTTATAATGTAAATCCCTTGGAAGTGAAAGGGTATTGGACTACTCTCAGGTTGTGAGAAGAACCAGGATAATTGCTTATGTCTTTTGTGCTTTTATTTTACTTGCTTCTTAACTATATTTTGCTGCAATAATTTTTTTACATCTGAGTCAGATTCTATTTCAAAATCTGATAAAGAAATACAAGAGTTCAGACTCTGATTCAGACTCTGAACTGAAGGTTCGGACTCTGATCAAGTTCAATCAAAAGTAGAAGTTTGAAAATTGTGAGAAAAGTCAACATAATTCACCCCCCTTCTTGTATTTTTCTCACTTTCAATTGGTATTAGAGCCTGGTTTGTGCTAAACACTTAACAGTGGTGCAGAAACGTTATTGAGAAAAATACATATTCCTTCATATCAGGTGAATTTGGATTTAGTGGGGGTACTCCTAATGGTGATAATAATCATGATCAAAGTACATCTGAAAAGAATAATTATGTTGATAAACCTTCAACATTCAGTGGAGACTCCCTGAATTTGAATGGTGGATGAGAAATATGTACACTCACATCATAGGTGTTGATGATGAGTTGTGGGATATCTTAGAAGATGGCATTGATATTCAAGTTAATAGTGTTGGTATGGTCTCTGACAGAAAATATCTCACATCTTCTCAGAAGAAGATCTACAGAAAACACCACAGAGTGAGAGGCATTCTTGTAGATTCTTTGCCTCATTCCGAGTCCATAAAGATCATTGACAAATACACTGCCAAAAACTATTTTTAAATATTTATGTACTACCTATGAATGAAACCAACAAGTTCAATAAATCAAAGTAAATATTCTTGTTCAACAATATGAGTTGTTCAGAATGAAAGAATATGAGAACATTGAAACCATGTTCTCAAGGTTTCAAGTGCTTATGTATGGGCTTCAAGCTCTAAATAAAAGCTACACCACCTATGATCATGTCAAGAAGATTCTTAGGAGTCTTCATGTCAGATACATACCTAAGGTGACATCTATTCAAGAAGCTAAAGACCTGAACAATATCAGTCTTGAAATTCTTATAAGTAATCTCCAAATCCATGAGTTAGAACTTAATGGAGATGAAAAACCAATCAAGAAATCAAAGTCTCTAGCTTTGAAATCTATTAGGAGGTATGAAAAATCATCTTAGACTTGAGAGCATAAAGAAGCCACTCATGCTGAAACTTTTGATGAAGATTCTGATAATGATGAAATCGCTTTCATCATAAAAAGATTTCAGTATATGGCTAACAAGAATAGGAGGTTCTCTGGAAAAGGATCTGGTTTCAGAGGAACAAGCTCCAGAGATAACAAGGATGATCAGAAAGGTTGCTTCAACTGTCAGAAGCCTGATCATTTCATAGCATATTGTCCTGATCTTCAGAAGGATAAAGCCAAAAAGGAATGCTCTCAAAAGAACAACTTCAGAAGTAAGTTCAAGAAAAGTTTCATAGCAACATGGGATAAACTTGATGATGAAGAAGAAACTAAAAAGAGTAAAGAAGAAGTCAATCTAGCTTTGGTGGATTCAACATCCTCAGAATCAGAATCAGAAGCAGGTTCTGACTCAGATTCATAAGATGCAGAAGAGGTATTCTCTAAACTTTCTATATTTGATTTAATTACTTTATGGCAAGATCTTATGGATAGATGTCAGCAGAAAACCAGACAAATGAAAATTATAAGGAAACAATATGGTCTCATAAGAGATGAATTAAATTTCTCTAAAAGCAAGATTTGCATTCAGAGAATAACACTCTATGTTGAGACTTATCTCCATGAAAAAACCAACTTCTGTTGATAAAGCCTTATCAGTTGATGGATGGATTGTAGCAATACATAAAGAACTGAACCAGTTTCAAAGGAATGATGTGTGGGATCTGGTTCCCAGACCTCATCAGAAGAATATCATTGGAACAAAATAGGTGTTCAGAAACAAGCTGAATGAGCAAGGAGAGGTGGTAAGAAACAAAGCTAGACTAGTATCTCAAGGCTACAGTCAGTAAGAAAGGTATAAATTTCTCTAAAATCTTTGCACCAGTTGCAAGGTTAGAGGCAGTCATACTTCTCTCTCTCTCTCTCTCTCTCTCTCTCTCTCTCTCTCTCTCTCTTATGTTATTATTCATGATATTGTTTTACATCAAATGGATGTCAAAAGTGCCTTCTTAAATGGATTCATTTCTAAAAAAGTGTATGTCAAAAAACCTCTTTTTGAGGACTCGTTCCACCTATACCTTGTTGTTAAACTTAAGAAATTACTTTATGGACTCAAACAAGCTCCAAGAGCTTAGTATGAGAAACTGAGTAATTTTCTATTAGAAAATGACTTTCAAAGGGTTAAGTTGACACTGCACTATTCAGAAAGACTCTGAATAAGGAAATATTAATTGTCCAAGTTTATGTTTATGACATACTTCTTGGTTCTAATAATGCATCTTTGTGCAAAGAATTTTCCGAGATTATGCAGGATGAATTTGAAATGAGCATGATGAGGAATTAAAGTTCTTCCTAGGAATTAATATCAACCAAAGAAAATGGAGTCTATGTTCATCAGTCTAAATATATTAAAGATCTTATGAAGAAGTTCAACTTTGAAGACTGCAAATTCATGAACATTCTTATACATACATCATGCAATCTGAACAAGGAAGAAGAAAGCTCCAAAGTTTGTTATAAGTTGTATAAAGGTATGACTGGTCTACTTAACAGCTTCTACACCTGATATTTTGTAATATCATTTGGTAGTTTATCAGATTTATGAGAGCAATATATCTATATTCTGTGATAATACTGCTACTATCTGTTTGATATAGAATTATGTTCAACATTCCAGAACCAAGCACTTTGAAATTAAACTTCATTTTATTAGAGATTACATTCAGAATAGTGTAATAGATATACAGTTCATCGATTCTGATCATCAATGGGCTGACATGTTTACCAAGCCTCTTACTATTGAAAGATTTGATTAAAAAATATGAACATGCATTTAATTACAGAATATTGTTGGGTTCTGAATGAAGGATCAGAGTCTGATGATGGTTAGAAGCTGCTATGATTAGAAGCTCTAAAACAACTTCTGATGAACAGTTGACTCTGAAGCATCTCAGCCTCTGAAATTAAGAATTGGATGTAATTGTCTCTGATAGCATATAAGTGATATCTGTTTTTATTTGAATATCTTTTGCTCACTTATGTGTCACTTATCTGAATGATTCTTTGTCTATTTTTAGTGATATATGTTGGATTATTTTTATCCTTCAAATTATGGTGTGTTTGCTCATACCTGAGCTATATTAATTGGGAATTATTATGCTTTCTGGTAAAATTAAAAATAGTTTTTCTTTCCCTAGTTTTCTTTATTTTGGGATTAAATGGTTGAAATAATTCTGAGACTTCTCTATCAGCAGGTAATTCAAAGGAATTTAGAGGAAATAAAAAGGAGTATCTTTGCAAGAAGAAAAAATGGTTAAACTTTCATTAAGTTAGAATGATATTACAAGATGCTTTAATACATTATTTTGTCTAAATCATCACTCCAACCTCGATCCATGAGGAAGTTTCCCGGTCCACATCCCACTCATCATCTACATCAGAATCAAAGTAGACTATTTCTATTTGAGCCTTTATCTTCTTCTTGAGCTTTTTCCTCGACACCGAAGTCCTTCTTGACTTTAGTGCCTCAATGGAGGTGCATGATCCAAAGGTTTGGATTCCTTCATGTCTCTGAAGATTGTGTTCCTTAGAATTTTTGGTCTCCTTAACCGTAGTAGTCTCTAAAGAGACGTTGATTTTGGTATTTTTAGTAGGTGTGCTCATCTTGAAGAAGAGAGAGTTGGATGAAGATTTGTGGTCTTAACCTATGGTTTCATGCTATTATAGAGGATTTTATGTATCATATATGTTGCTTGTGGAAGTTTAATCACCTATTATCTTTAATGCATGTTACTCTAGGTTTACTAGCTCTTAATTCCAATTATCACTTCTATTGTTTCCAATACTTGGAAGCTGAAAGGATTTTTTTTACCATCTCGAGAAGTGAAGAAATATTCTCAACCAATCTAGCCATTTTTCTATCTCTTGAATATCGTGTTTCATTTTGTGGGGGATTGCAAAAGTTGTTTTTATTTATTTTTATGAGAATTTAATTTCCTATACATTTTTTCTTTAGTATCTTTTCCTTCCCCTATCTTGTCTTTTTGTTGATGACAAAAAAGGGAGAAAGAGGATAAGTATTTAAGCATCTGAATCTAATTAATTGATATTGTTTTATGCTTAAATTCTGAAGAATTGATCATTATGCTTCAAAGATAAATTTAATTAACCTGGCTAGGACTTAGGGGGCTTACAAACCTCACACTCAAAACTATCGGACTTTGGGGGAGCTTACAAACCTCACCTATAGGATTATCAGACTCAGAGGGAGCTTACAAAATTCAGACCCTGAAGTCAGAATGTTATTTAAATCAACAGCCATTTTTCTTAAATACTTATGTTTGTCATAATAAAAAAGGAGGAGTTTGCTGGAACAAAATTGGTCAATATCATATCCCTTGGGTTTTGATGATAACAAAGTATTTAAAGAACTATTGTGTATTCTAACATCTATTCATGTATGCAGGATTATATCATTAAGAACAGATGAAGAAATGTTTGAGTAATTTGAATTTGAAGATCAGACTCTGGCTCTGAAGATCACTTCCAAAGACTCTGCCTCTGATGGAGATCCAGACTCTGAAGAAGCCAACTCTGATGAAATTTAGCCTCTGGTGACCCATAGTCTGAAGCTTCAGAAGTCAAGAAGAGGACTCTTATGTGATTAGTCTCTGAAGAGTGAAGTCTGAAGGAAAGTCAGTCTCTAAAGCAGAAGCTCTTCTACCAAGGCAACTCTGACAGACTCATAGACTTTTTTATCATGTGAAGATTTAAGGAAAAATATCTACTTGGATGCATGAGTCTCAACGGATAATTCCTCTTTCTGGAAGGTGCTTTATTAATATATCTAATCAAGTACAAAGGTAGTCCAACCTATTTGGTGAAAGTCTTCAACGTCTCTTTTTCTCCTCTCTATAAAAGGAGGTGCAGACCTGTAGCAGAAAACTACCAAACGCTAATACAACACTTGCTTCAGACTCTGCTCATTGACATTCAAAGAGAAGTTACTCTGTCAAATTTACAAGACTTTGAAATTCTTAACTTTGTGTATATTTTAGAAGTTCTTAAGTCTTAGAGTCTTTCTAAGTTGTATTCTGTCTACACCTTTGATTGTATATCAAGTGTAGTTGTTACCCAAATCTCTTAACAATTTTTTATAGAGTCAAAAGTCTCTTCCTTTAGTGCTTGAGCATTTGAAGTCTTTAGCTTGTGTGCTAGAGCAAGGAAGTCTCAGACTTGTGTGTTTGAGCAAGGAAGTCTTGAGCTTGTGGCTTGAACAAGGAAGTCTCAAACTTGTGTGTTTGAGCAAGGAAGTTTTATTCGTGTGTGTGTGTGTGTGCGCGTGTGGGTGTGCGTGTGCGTGTGTGTGTGTGTGTGTGTGTGTGTGTGCGTGAGTGTGTGCTCGCGCGCGCGTTTAAGCATTTGTAATCAGATTTGGTTATAGTGGAAATTCCTTGGAAGTGCAAAGGAACTAGATTACTCTCAGGTTGTGAGAGGGATTAGGATAATTACTTGTGTCTTTTGTGCTTTTACTTTACTTGCGTCTAAATTATATTCTATTGAATCATTTGTTTACATCTGAGTCAGAATCTGATAAGAAATACAAGAGTTCAGACTCTGAGTGACTCGGAACTGAAGGTTTGAACTCTGATCAAGTTCAATCAGAAGCAGAAATTTGAAAAGTGTGAGAAAAGTCAATACAATTCAACACCCCTTCTTTTGTTTTTCTCACCTTCATATCATGGGCGGTTAATTCTCATAATCATATATAATTCATATGTTATAACCAGTTAGTAAAATCAAATGGCATAATCGAATTCTATTTTCTTAAAATAGTTATAAATCAGTTATTAATCGATTATATCCATAATCAACTTTATAATTAGTTTTGATTAAAAAATATTTAAACATTTTTTTCAAAAATTTATTTATTTTCATAAGGAAAAAAATCTTTTTTTTTCCGACAAGAATATTCTTTTCAAAAATTAAAAAGAAAAAACTTTTTTTTTATTTTTGAAAAAAAAATCTTTTTTTCATCAAAAAATAGTTTTTTTTCAAAAATATACTTTTTCTAAAATGTCGTATTTTTTTGTTTTTTGAAAAAAAAATGTCTTTCAGAATTTTTTTATTTTCAAAAAATATCATTTTTTTATTTTGGGGAATATATATTTTTTAAAAAACTAATTTATTTTCAGAAAAAAATTTTTTCCAAAAATTAAAAAAAATCTTTTTATTTTCAAAAAAAAAAATTTCTAAAAAAAACTTATTTTATGTTTTAGAAAAAAATAATATTTTATATTTTGGAAAAACAAATATATAGAAAATTCAGGAAAAAAAATTATTAAAAAAAACTTATTTTGAAATTTGATTTTTATAAATAAAATAAATTTGTCCTGGACTAGGCCGGCGCCTGCCCATCCGTCGGGCAGGCCTAACCCAATACTGCGATGCGGCCCAATAAGGTCCAAGTCTGCTTGTCGTCGAGCACACTTGGACCTCTTCATCTTCGAGCACGTAATAATTATTTATTGTCGAGCAGCAGTTATATACACCGGGGAGAGGTCACGCCTCTCCCCCCCCTGCATGATCTCCACGTGCTCCTCCCCGCGAGGACACGTCATCAGGTAACGTCCACTTCCGAAAGAGCTAGTCAATCCACTTTTCGGAGATCACGAGACCATTACTCCAGGGCAAAGACCACGCGCTGGTCTTCACTACGCCACGTAAGCCCTGGCACTTATCTGCACTAGGCTGGGTCGTAAGGACCAAAGCAGATGACCATTGGCCCTGCGCTGGGGGCAGCCTATAAATACCCCCTCTCATGAGAGGATCAGGTTACATTACATTCTAACTCTCACTCTTACTTTTTGTACTTGCTTGCTCCTGTCCTTACTTTGGCATCGGAGTACCTTGCAGGTACACCCCCCCCCCCCCCCACCATCCCATCACCACCGGAGTAGCGGAGCTCACGATGTTGCTGGCCACTAATCTCCTTCTAATCAGGTACGATCAGTGGCGCCGTCTGTGGGAGACTTTGCTTCCCCGTTTTCCTCTCCGTACAACCAAAGCAACTTCCATTTTCTGTCAACCATGGCCAACTCCCAACCTGAGACCAAGACTCCGGACACCGGCTTTGCACAATTCAACAACAGAGACGACCACGAGGACAATGTGGTCGTCAACGTCGAAGAATGAGACAAAAGGGACAGGCAGACTGCCTCCCCTTCCTCTGACTTGCGGCATACAACGCCGCCCAACAGGACAGCGCCCCCGCTGTCTACCAGCTAATCCCCGCGCCACCAAATGTTGATCCGAACACGGTGGCCCTATTCGCTCTGATCAATTAGACCAACCAATTGATCTCCTAGTAGAACGTGAGGATAGAAGCGCTCGAAAGGGGGCGACAATGACGCTCTCCCCCACGGAGACATCGTCGTCCCCTATCTCCCAGTCATTCTCCTTCCCCGTGAAGGACACCACTGGTCGACTCTAGGAGCCCGTCTCCCCCACCTGCGAGATGCCGCCCGTGCCTGGAACGACCCCAGCCTGTGGTCGCCCTGAAGCGTCATCTATCACCTCCTTAGAAGGAACGACGACACTCTCCTGCCCAGAAGAGGAGCAAAGCTGACGGCGAAAAGCTGAAGAGCCGTCCAAGGAGCTCCCCCCGTCGACACGGGCCTGGTCGGGGCCACCACTCCCCGTCACGATCACCAGTTAGGTGTGACGAGGACGACCATCGGACCCTGCTATCCAAGGATATTATGGAGACCCATATTCCCGAAGGGATGGAAAAACCTTCACCGTTGGGGACGTACGCCGACACCGCCGACCCCGACGATCACGTAGAGAGCTTCGAGGTGATGCTCGACTACCGGAATGTCCGGGGAGCCATCAAATACAGGCTCTTCCAGACCACCTTCCGGAAGGGGGCCATGGCGTGGTACAAAAGCCTCAAGCCGGAATCCATCACCTCTTGGAAAGAACTGAAGAGACAGTTCTCCAGGAATTTTACTGCATCCCGACGCCACCCGAAGATGGTAGCCTCCCTAGAAGCCATCCTCCAAGGGGGAGACGAATCTTTCAGAGGTTACATCGAGAGATTCAACCGAAAATCCGTCGAGGTGCCCACCACCGGCGACATGAAGAAGTTCCTGATCGAGCGGGGACTGCGTCACGGGACCAAGTTTACCAAGGCCGTGGGCATCCATAGACCCCGCAACTTGGAAGACCTCCTCCACCGAGCCCAATTGTACATCCAGTTCGAAGAGTCAGAGGCCGCCCATGTTGCCCGTGACTCGCAACACCAAGAAGGTCCCCCGGAGCTCCAGGGATGAAGACTATACTGCCCCCCGGCGCAGGGGAGAGAGAAGACGCGAAGGCCATTCCAGGGACTCTCGCGAGCCGAGAGGTCCGGCTGGCCGGTTCACGGAGTACACTCCACTCACCGCTCCCCACGAGTGAATCCTCTCCGAGTGTGCCAACTCGGAAATTCATAAAGGGGGTGTCCGCTTTCCAAAGCCGACACCCCCCAAATCAAACACTGACAAGTCCAAATACTGCAGGTTCCATCGGAGCCACGGACATGTCACCGAAGATTGCATCCACCTCAAGGATGCAATTGAGATCCTAATCAAGGAGGGGCATCTCAAGCAGTATACCAAGAGGAATGACGCTCCTCGCCCAGATGCCCGGGACACACAAAGCGTCGAGGAGACGACACCTCCCTCTAGAGAAAACAAACTGCAAGTCGCCCTGAGCGTCACTCGACCAGAGGACTTTTACGTTCCCGAAGGAATCGAGGATGCTGCGGTAGTTCGCAACATGTGGGAGAACTCCCCCCCCCCCCCCCCCCCCCCCGAGGACCCTCTCACAGCCCGTAGCACATGGGAAAGTTTTCCTGCGGCAATGGTTATATCAGGAGGGGGCTTCAACAAGGTCTCCGTCGAGTCAATCAAGCAGATGTTCGACGAGCTGGAATCCACAACCTCGGCACAGACTGCCGCCTTTGAGAAGGTGCAAAGGAAGTCAAACCCCATCACCTTCTACCTCTAGGAACTGCCAGGCGGTGCGCCTAACTCCACCATCCCTCTCCTCATCCGGGCGCAGATGGCAAATTTTGACGACCGCAGAATCCTGGTCGACCAAGGGAGTTCGGTGGACATCATGTACGCCCACCTCTTCGAGACCCTCCAGCTCGACGAAAAGCATCTGACCCCTTACGTGGGCTCGGATCTACAAGGTTTCAACGGTACCACCACCAGACCGTGGGGCTATGTTGAACTGATGGTCACTTTCGGGAGCGAGGACACTTCCCGACAAGTCAAGACCTGCTTCTTAGTGGTAGACTGCCCTTCCCTCTACAATGCATCCTGGGGAGAACCACTCTGGCTGAACTCACGGAGGTACCATCTATAGTCCATCTGAAGATGAAGTACTATACGGCCAGAGGCCGGGTCGTCACCATGCACGGGGACATCGAAGCTGCTAGGAGATGCTTCAAAGTTGCAACCAAGGGCCTGGGCTTGATCAACGTCAAGCCCAAGCCTGGAGAGAAGTCAACCCCGGACACAGTGCAGAAGCCACTCCCGCGAGTCAACACGGTGGACCTCGAAAGTCATTTCCCCGGCAAGCAGGAAGAAGGGGGAGCAGCGGACAATGACCTCCCAACCGAAGGCAATGGACAGCCTCTCCACCCAACGCGCCCCATCCCAGACGGAGACTACGATCCAGATAGGAGCATGAAGATTGGCATTGGGCTCCCCGACCTGGCGAAGAAGCAGCTGAAGGCATGCCTCGGAGAGAACGCTAATTTGTTCACGTGGAGCGCATCAGAGATGCCCGACCTCGACCCAGAGGTGGCCTGTCACCAGCTCACTATAGATCCAGCCGCTAGGGCTATAGTGTAACGTAGGCGTAGGCAGTCTCCCGAGAAAGCGAAGGCTGCTGAAAAAGCTGTAAAAGACCTCTTAGAGGCAAATTTTATTTTGGAGGCCAGGTACACAACCTGGCTGTCCAACATTGTATTTGTCAAGAAAAATAATGGAAAATGGAGGATTTACATTGACTATACCGATCTTAACCGGGCGTGCCCAAAAGATTCTTATCCATTGCTTAACATCGACCAGCTGGTCGATAATTCTGCAGGTTTCAAACTATTTTCCTTCATGGACGCCTACTCGGGGTACAACCAAATCCCCATGGCCAAGGCCGACAAGCATCACACCGCCTTCATGACCGAGTCAGGCAATTACTACTACAACATAATGCCCTTTGGCCGGAAGAACGCCGGCACGACCTACCAGCGGATGATGAACAAAGTCTTTCGGGGAAAGATCGGTGACACGCTCGAGGTTTACATGGATGACATGATCGTCAAATCCGCAGAAGAAGTCGACCACGCTGCCCATCTCACGAAGGTCTTCGACACAGCGAGAAAATGCAGGATGAGGTTCAACCCCGACAAATGCACCTTCGGCGACCGGGCGGGCAAGTTCCTCAGTTTCTACCTCATGGAGAGAGGAATCGAGGCAAACCCCGACAAGTGCAGGGCATTCTTCGAGATCCCGAACCTGAACTCGAAGAAGTCGATGCAGTCGCTGAACGGGATGCTGACCTCGCTTTTCTGCTTCTTGGCCAAGTCCGCACAGTATGCACTCCCTCTTTTCAAGCTTCTGTGCCAGAAAGCCACATTCGAATAGACTGAGGGATGCGAGCAAGCGCTCCTCCACCTCAAACAAGTCCTTTCGCAACCCCCAGTTCTCTCATGACCAGAGTGTGGAGAGATGTTATTCCTATACCTCGCCATCACGGGCGAAGCAGTCAGTGTGGTCCTAATCCAAGAAACCACCAACGGGAAGAAACCAATTTACTTTACCAGCAAAGCCCTCCAAGGTCTAGAACTTAGGTACCAGCAAATCGAAAAGGTCGTCCTAGATCTCGTCACTGCGGCCAAAAGGTGCGACATTACTTCTTGGCCCACACAATCGTGGTGAGGACCGAGCAACCCATACAAAAACTCCTCGGTCGACTGGACATGGCGGGGAGGATACTCAGATGGTCGCTCGAACTCTCTGAGTTTGACATCCAATACGAAGGAAGGAAGGCCCTGAAAGCTAAAGTACTGGCAGGCTTCATGGCGAAAATGACCCTCCCAGAGCCTTCGACCAACGGATCTCAAAAGTGGATGATCCACATCGACGGGGCATCCAGCTTGAAAGGCAGCGAAGCAGGCATCATCCTCGAGAGTGGGGAAGGCATCCTGATCGAAGTCTCCCTCACATTGCCTTTCCCGACATCGAACAATCAGGCCGAGTACGAGGCTTTCCTCGCCGGGTTACGCTTAGCTAAAGACCTCGGGGCCAAAGAGGTAAAAATATTCACCAACTCCCAGCTTGTGGCCTCCCAGGTGCGGGGAGAATACCAAGCCAAGAACGATAGCCTTATCGAATACTTGGCTCTGGTGAAGGAAACGATGAAAAAGTTCTCCTCGAAGGAAGTGAATCACGTCCCGCGCGAACACAATACTAGAGCGGACGTTCTATCGAAACTCGCAAGCACAAAGAAGAAAGGCAGGAACAAATCCGTCATTCAAGAGGTGCTCTCTCGTCCGAGCATTGAGAATGCCTTTCCCACGGCTGATGTGAACGCCATTGGAGATAGCCATAGCTGGATGACCCCGGTGTACGAGTACCTCAGCACAGGCAAGCTACCCGACGACCCTAAAAACGCCGGAGTGGATTGGCGACGGACGCAATTTGTAACACCCTTTTCTACCCCACGAATAAACACGGCAAAATACACAAATTATCATAGTAAAAATCACCTCAGAAGGGTGCAGATTTCTCAATAAACTCAAAATAAAACATTTGCTATGTAAACAACGGGTTTTCCTCAAAATAATTAAAAAACCATCAAATAGCAGCGGAACCACCATAACCACAATAATCCATACTCAAAAGGGTTTTCATTAAAAGCCATAACAATCAAATAACATCAAAAATAATAACTCAACATGGTTCGACTCAACGACCCAGTCCGATGTTACAATATCAGAGCAAGACCCTCTACATCGACCAAAAGCAAATAAAACTCCAAAAGTCCTCAAAGGCATCCACAGCTAAACCTGATCACCTGCACGTTACCCACGTGGAGGCAACATTCAAACAGGCAGGGTGAGTAATCACAATTCATAATAATCAATATAATAACAAGATATGCATAAAATTGACGTCATCATCATATACAACATCATCAGGGTCATCACAAGGCAAACATCAAAGATCACGACATCATAAATCACATCAATGCCAATTAAATGCAATGCACAACAAGACTCGTGCATGTGGTACCAATCGTCACAATCGATGGACACTAGGCCATCACCTTCCAAAGATCCCCATCATTAGGATCGGTTCCACACAAGAACAAGAGCACGTCAAAATTACCTCATATCCGCACAGTGGGAATGAAGCCAAACATCATCATTGAAATGTTATGAATGCATGATACACAACATAAATAATCATCATCGTAAATGAAACCATTATGTGCATCATCATTCATCAATATCTCATGTTAAATCATATCATCATATATTCATCAAGCATCACAAAACATCATCCCATAATCATCAGTATACACAAGGTAAATTGTAACACCCCCAATCTATAACCCAGTAACTAAAGCGATAACAAATAATCAGAGTATAATTAAAACATTCATGGCATAGAGGGGAGCGTCACATCAAAATGATGAAATAAGATAACCTGCTTAAATAGATATGCAACATACAGCTAGCAACATAAGCAGAGGAACTCAGTTCCTATCACCCACTATTCAGATACATAATAAAAGCGGAAAATCTGCAACTGAAATGTCATATATATAAACATAGAAGTTTGTCTGTCATACACAAAATCATATATGTACGATCCAAAAGATATATATATACATATACATATAAATCACATAATGATCTCCCCAACCACCCGGTGCTACATATCAGAGCCGACCGACAAAAGAATGAAGACATAATCTTCACAAAAAGACCTCCAGCATCTAATCTGCAATGCCTCATAGAGCATTCAAAACAGCAGAAGGGTGAGAAACACAATTATAATATAGTTGCATACAAATATACAATGACACAAAATACACATGTAAAGAATTCTCACGACAACTTACACCATAATTCAAATACAAAACACCACAATCCATATCTCATGCATCCATCACAACGGCATATCAATCATGCTCATTGCATTTATCACCAACATATATATATATATATCAACTCATCAATTCCATTCACAATTCCACACATAATTAATCCATTCATGATTTATGCAAATGCACAGAGACCGACACAACGACTCTATGCAATGCAATGTGGTACCGTTCCATCCATCATCTCATCATTAATTCACTCAGGAATTATTGGAATCATCGCTTGTTACTTAGTGTAACTCCCCGTCGGGCAAACGATGTTCCCCATCGCTTTAGTTTCTCTTTGTATAAGGCACATGACATTTATGGATCGCTTTAGGTCCTCTTTGTATAACGCACACGATCTGATCGCTTTAGGTCCTCTTTGTATAAGGCGCACGATCATCTATAATGTCGCTTTAGGTCCTCTTTGTATAAGGCACACGACCGTTACAGCAGATTCCCTCTGGAATCATTTCGTCGCTCACACCCACTAGGGCACACGACATCACAAGAATGCATATCATGATGCTTGGCATACAATGACTCATGACAATCAAATGCATAACATACATAACCATGTGAACCATTCCAACATCCATAATCATGCATATACAATCAAACCCAAAACAATGCATTTATTTGCCATAAGGCCACAAACCATCATCACAACATTTATTTACATGCATTCACATCATATAATAGCACACAAGCTATACGTTATATATATCAAAACCTATTGCATGGTAACACATCAATCGCACACAATTACGACGGTAAATGTCAACAAAATGACACATTTCCAAATTCCTGACACAATTAAATCGGCCACTAATCTCAAAACCATTTTTATAAGAAATAACATTTCATTAGCTTCCCAACGCATCCGACCGCGCCTCGACCCGAGCTACGGATCAAAAGCTATGAAGGAAACAAAACTGCACAAACTGACATGTTCGCTAGGCGAACCTTCTAGCGAGCATTCGCTACCACCTTCGCTAAGCGAATGTCCAGGAGAAACCACAAACATACCAAAACAGACACAAAGTTTGCTAGGCGAACTCCTTGGCGAACCTTCGCCTTGCCGTTCGCTTCGCGAATCTCTGGGCGAACCAAGGCAACAACAAACATAACTGAAAAGATACAAAGTTCGCTAGGCAAACGGCGTTGGCGAACATTCGCTGACCTTCGCTAACGGGCTCGCTAGGAGAACCCGCGAAAATTATTCGCTTTCGCTTCGCCCCAGGTTCGCTAGACGAACCAAGGAAAACTCAGAAATTCTGCAGCGCTGTTATGGGTCCAAAAACCATATTCCTTCCACCAAAATCACTTCCAAACCATAACATAATCACTAAAACATACCACCATCATAACAACAAGTATCCTACAACATTTATATCACATTCCAACCGCGAAAACATCGATTCCCAATCATTTTCTCATTTCCAACCTAGAATTGAAAACTATGGAAAGACAAGTAGACTTCAAACACACACATACATATTCATACACAATGATAAGATAATCGAGTTTCACACCCTTACCCGATTAATCGTGCTTCGAAGTGTCGGTTGATTCAATTTCTTACACTCCAAGTTTTTTCTCTTTTTCTTCTTTCCTTTCTCTTTTCCTTCTTTTCTTTCTATTCTCTCTATTTTTCTCTCTATTTCCTATTTTATGAAAAACAATAATCCACCAAGCCAAAAAGACCAAAATACCCCTAGACTCGATTTTCTCGTAAACGTTCCCAAAACGCGATAAAACATAATAACCAAGAATAAAATAATATAAAGACCAAAAATAATTAAATCGACTCGATTAAATAAATCTACCAAAAACCAAGGCATTGCAATTCTCCCCCACTTAGAAATTTTCGTCCTCGAAAATATTACCTGAGACGAACAACTCCTGATACGATTCTCGCATCCGCCTCTCTAACTCCCAAGTCAAATTTCCCTCAGCAGCGCCTCCCCACGCTATTTTCACAAGCGCAATGTCCTTGCCTCTTAACCGCTTCAAATCGCGATCCAAAACTCTCACCGGTAATGCCTCAACCGTAAGGTTCTCCCTTACCTCAACCTCATCCATCGGAATCACATGCGACCGATCCGGAACATACTTCCGAAGCTGTGAAACATGGAACACAACATGCAAATTCGAAAGATTCGGTGGCAACGCCACCCTATAAGCCACAGCACCCACTCTCGCGGATATCTGGTAAGGACCAATAAACCGAGAAGTAAGTTTATTCGACTTTAATGCACGACCAACACTCGTCACCGGTGTAACTCTCAAAAATACATGATTGCCTTCTTGAAACTCCAGATCTTTCCTCCTTCGATCATGATAACTCTTCTGCCTACTCTGAGAAGCCTTCATTTTCTCACGAATAAGTTTCACCTTTTCCGTAGTTTGTTGAATTAACTCCGGTCCAACCACCGAACTCTCACCAGATTCATGCCAACACAAAGGTGTTCGACATTTTCTTCCATACAACGCTTCAAAAGGTGTCATTCCAATACTCGAATGGAAACTGTTGTTATATGTGAATTCCACCAACGAAAGATAACTATCCCAAGCACCACCTTGCTCAAGAACACAAGCCCGCAATAAATCTTCCAATGACTGAATAGTTCTCTCAGTCTGACCATCCGTCTGCGGATGATAAGCCGAAATCAATCTCAACTTAGAACCTAACGCCTTTTGTAAACTTTCCCAAAATCTGGAAGTAAACCTCGGATCTCGATCTGAAACAATACACAACGGAACACCATGTAGCTTCACAATCACACGGATATAAATCTAAGCCAACTTCTCTAGAGAAAAACTGATGTCAATCGGAATGAAATGTGCCGATTTAGTCAGCCTATCCACGATCACCCAAATGGCATTATGTTCCCTCTGTGTATTCGGCAACCCTGTCACAAAATCCATAGAAATGTTGTCCCATTTCCACTCGGGAATATCCAATGGTTACAAAAATCCACTAAGCTTCTGATGTTCTACCTTTGACTTCTGACACGTCAAACACTCATAAACAAAATGAGCCACATCCCTCTTCAATCCGGACCACCAAAAGATCTTCTTCAAATCTTGATACATCTTATTAGCTCCTGGATGTATACTCAAATTACTCCGGTGTCCTTCCTCTAAAATCATCTTTTTCAATTCCGAATCATCAGGAATACAAATTCTACCTCGGAATCTCAAAACACCCTGATCATCCACTTTAAAGTCACCATTCACACCTTTACCTCCAACCGTCATCAAATCAACAAATTTCACATCCAGCTTCTATTTCTCGCTAACGGTCAACAAAAAATCATTAGTAACCTTTAACATACCAAGCCTCACTCCATCAGATGTCAATTCACACCCCAAACTCAAATCTCAATATTCTTCCAAAAGTTCCCACTCTTTAACCATCAAAGCAGACATAAGCAACGATTTCTGGCTTAACGCATCGGCTACCACATTAGCTTTACCAGGATGGTAATTCAAGCTAAAATCGTAGTCCTTCAAAAATTCCAATCATCTCCGTTGCCTCAGATTCAACTCTTTCTAATCAAACAAGTATTTCAAACTCTTATGATCACTACAGACTTCGAATCTTACACGTAGAGATAATGCCTCCAAATTTTCAACACGAAAACCACTGCCGCTAATTCTAAATTATGCGTAGGGTAATTCTTCTCATGAACCCTCAATTGCCTCGAAGCATAAGCCACAACCTTACCTTCTTGCATCAACACTCCACCTAACCCAATCAAAGCGCATCGCAATACACCACAAACGGTTCACTAGGATTCGGTAAGATCAAAATCGGAGCTATAGTCAATCTTCTCTTCAGCTCACTAAAACTTTTCTCACACTGAATATCCCAAATAAATGCTTTACCTTTACAAGTCAGCTGGGTCAAAGGAAGTGTTAACTTGGAAAAGCCTTCAATGAATCTTCGATAATATCCAGCTAAACCCAAAAAACTTCTAATTTCAGTAACAGATCTAGGAGCCTCCCATTGTAGAACTGCATCTACTTTAGATGGATCCACAGCAATACCATTACCTGAAATCACATGCCCAAGAACACTCACTTCTGACAACCAGAACTCACACTTGGACAACTTGGCATAAAGTCTCTTTTCCTTCAAAATTTGCAATATAATACGCAAATGCTCCGCGTGTTCCTCCCGAGACTTAGAATAAATCAAGATGTCATCAATAAACACAACAACAAATTGATCCAATTGCTCATGGAAAATACGATTCATATACTCCATAAACACTCCTGGCGCATTAGAAACCCCGAACGGCATCACGGAATATTCGTAATGTCTGTATCGTGTCCTAAAAGCCGTCTTCTGAATATCTTCCTCTTTCACTCTAATCTGATGATAACCTGACCTCAAATCAATCTTACTAAACACACGCGCACCTACCACTGGTCCATCAGATCATCAATTCTCGGAAGAGAATACTTATTCTTAATCATCACCTTATTCAACTGGCGATAATCAATACACAATCGCATACTTCCATCTTTCTTCTTCACCAATAAAACTGGAGCTCCCCAAGGCGATACACTCGGCCTCACAAACCTCTTCTCTAACAATTCATTCAACTGCTTCTTCAACTCAACCAACTCAGATGCCGACATACGATATGGTGCCATAGATACAGGCCTAGTACCAGGAACTAGATCTATAGAAAACTCCACCTCTCTCTCTGGCGGCACATCAGAAATAACCTCCGGAAACACCTCTGGAAAATCACACACGACTGGAACCACATCAATTACAGCTTGACTATCCACGGTCAACGATGCAAACAACCTGAACAACTGAGCTTCATCCGCTAAAAGTTTCTTCAACTCTTTGGTAGATAACAAACTCGATTCCTCGTCTTCTTCAAGAGAAGGAAATCTTACCAACTTATGATAACAACCGATATGAACTCGATTGAACTGCAACCAATTCATTCCCAGAACCACATCTAAACCCTCCAACGGCAGACACACTAAATCCATCTCAAAATCTTTACCATAAATGGTCAAAGGACAACCTAAACAAACCAAAGAAGTAGTTACCAACCCCATCACTGGAGTATCGATAACCATCTCTCCATCCATCGATGACAACAAAAGATTCAAACACTGCGCACACTCAGACGAAATAAACGAATGAGTCGCTCCGGTATCAATAATAGCAACTAAAGGCGTACTATTAATAAAACAAGTACCTCTGATCAGAAGATCCGCACTAGTAGTCTGAGTTCCTACCAATGCAAATACTTTCCCTCCATCTTGAGCTTGCTTTGGTTTCGGACACTTCGTACTAACATGACCAGGTTCACCACAGTTGAAACACTTCACCACATTCCTTTTACAATCGGCTGCGACATATCCTAAACCTCCACAATTAGAACACTTCCTCATATCCTGTCTACATTCAAACTGACGATGTCCTAAGTCACCACACCTAAAACATCTCAGAGGATTACTCATACCTCCCCCACTTGGCCTTTTATCCAAATTAGCCCTTTGCTTACCCTTGTCAGCTGGTGACACATAAGGACCCCCACGAAACGGTTTCTTTCCTTTCCTTTAGTTCACACTCTTATAATGAATAGAACGAGCTTTTCTATCCTCCTCATAAATTCTACAACAATCCACCAAATCTGGAAACCTCCTAATTCTTTGATAACCAATTGCCTGCTTGATCTCGGGACGCAACCCGTTCTCAAACTTCACACATTTGGAAAACTCCGCAGTTGCTTCAGCATAATGTGGATAAAACTGAACAAGCTCTACAAACTTAGCAGTGTAATCAATAACCGACATATTACCCTATTTCAACTCCAAGAACTCTATCTCTTTCTTTCCTCTTACATCTTCCGGAAAATACTTCCTCAAAAACTCCCTGCTAAACAAAGCCCAAGTGACCTCTTCACCTGTAGCTTCCCACACGTGACGCGCACTAACCCACCAATCATCAGCCTCCTCCTGCAACATGTGAGTACCCAGTCTCACCTTATGTTCCTCAGCATAGTCCATCACTCGGAAGATTCTTTCAATCTCCTTAAGCCAAATCTGAGCACCATCAGGTTCATGTCTTCCTTTGAAGACAGGCGGTTTGTTCTTCCTGAACTCATCATTCCCACCAGCATTAGGTGCACCCCGCACAGCCTGAGCCATAGCTTGCATAGCAGCAGCTAGAGCAGCATCATTCTTACCAGCCATATTCTGTTCATCCAATAACAGTAACTATGGTTAAACAAACAGCTCGCCCAACACAAATGCCGCACAACAAACAACTTGGTCAAAACGACCGACACGGACTAGCGCGGACTGACACAAACTAGCTCTAATACCACTTAATGTAACACCCCTAATCTATAACCCAGCAATTAAAGCGATAACAAATAATCAGAGTATAATTAAAACATTCATGGCATATAGGGGAGCGTCACATCAAAATGATGAAATAAAATAACCTGCTCAAATAGATATGCAACATACAGGTAGCAACATAAGCAGAGGAACTCAGCTCCTATCACCCACTATTCAGATACAGAATAAAAGCGGAAAATCTGCAACTGAAATCTCATATATATAAACATAGAAGTTTATCTGTCATTCACAGAATCATACATGTACGATCCAAAAGATATATATATATATATATATATATATATATACACACACATATACACATAAATCACATAACGATCTCCCCGACCACCCGGTGCTACATATCAGAGCCGACCGACAAAAGAATGAAGACATAATCTTCACAAAAAGACCTCCAGCATCTAATCTGCAATTCCTCATAGAGCATTCAAAACAGCAGAAGGGTGAGAAACACAATTATAATATAGTTGCATACAAATATATAATGACACAAAATACACATGTAAAGCATTCTCACCGCAACTTACACCATAATTCAAATACAAAACACCACAATCCATATCTCATGCATCCATCACAACGGCATATCAATCATGCTCAATGCATTTATCACCAACATATATATATATCAACTCATCAATTCCATTCACAATTCCACACATAATCAATCCATTCATGATTTATGCAAATGCATAGAGACCGACACAACGACTCTATGCAATGCAATGCGGTATCGTTCCATCCATCATCTCATCATTAATTCACTCAGGAATTATTGGAATCATCGCTTGTTACTTAGTGTAACTCCCCGTCAGGAAAACGATGTTCCCCGTCGTTTTAGGTCCTCTTTGTATAAGGCACACTACGTTTATGGATCGCTTTAGGTCCTCTATGTATAAGGCACACGATCCGATCGCTTTAGATCCTCTTTGTATAAGGCACACGATCGTGTATAACGTTGCTTTAGGTCCTCTTTGTATAAGGCACACGACCGTTACAGCAGATTCCCTCTGGAATCGTTTCGTCGCTCACACCCACTAGGGCACACGACATCACAAGAATGCATATCATGATGCTTGGCATACAATGACTCATGACAATCAAATGCATAACATACATAACCATGTGAACCATTCCAACATCCATAATCATGTATATACAAGCAAACCCAAAACAATGCATTTATTTGCCATAAGGCCACAAACCATCATCACAACATTTATTTACATGCATTTACATCATATAACAGCACACAAGCTATACGTTATATATATCAAAACCTATTGCATGGTAACACATCAATCGCACACAATTACGACGGTAAAAGTCGACAAAACGACACATTTCCAAATTCACGACACAATTAAATCGGTCACTAATCTCAAAACCATTTTTATGAGAAAGAACATTTCATTAGCTTCCCAAAGCATCTGACCGCGCCTCGATCCGAGCTACGGATCAAAAGCACTGAAGGAAATAAAACTGCACAAACTGTCATGTTCGCTAGGCGAACCTTCTAGCGAGCATTCGCTACCACCTTCGCTAGGCGAATATCCTGGCGAAACCACAAACAGACCAAAACAGACACAAAGTTCGCTAGGCGAACTCCTTGGCAAACCTTCGCCTTGTCGTTCGCTTCGTGAATCTCATGGCGAACCAAGGCAGCAACAAACATAACTGAAAAGATACAAAGTTCGCTAGGCGAACAACGTTGGCTAACATTCGCTGACGGGCTCGCTAGGCGAACCCGCGAAAATCATTCACTTTCGCTTCGCCCCAGGTTCGCTAGGCGAACCAAGGAAAACTCAGAAATTCTGCAGCACTGTTATGGGTCCAAAAACCATATTCCTTCCACCAAACTCACTTCCAAACCATAACATAACCACTAAAACATACCACCATCATAACAACAAGTATCCTGCAACATTTATATCACATTCCAACCGCGAAAACATCGATTCCCAATCATTTTCTCATTTCCAACCTAGAATTGAAAACTATGGAAAGACAAGTAGACTTCAAACACACACATACATATTCATACACAATGATAAGATAATCGAGTTTCACACCCTTACCCGATTAATCGTGCTTCGAAGTGTCGGTTGATTCGATTTCTTACACTCCAAGTTTTTCCTCTTTTTCTTCTTTCCTTTCTCTTTGCCTTCTTTTCTTTCTATTCTCTCTATTTTTCTCTCTATTTCCTATTTTATGAAAAACAATAACCCACCAAGCCAAAAAGACCAAAATACCCCTACACTCGATTTTCTCGCAAACGTTCCCAAAACGTGATAAAACATAATAACCAAGAATAAAATAATATAAATACCAAAAATAATTAAATCGACTCAATTAAATAAATCTAACAAAAACTGGGGCGTTACATAAATCATCAGAAAAATCACAGCATCAAAACATCAAGACAGCACAGAAATCACAACATAATTCGCGAACAGCAGGCGTTTGCTAGAATGTTCGCTTTGCGAACTCGTTCGCTCTAGCGTTCGCTTTGCAAGCTGCCAGCGACCCCAAATTCCATACAAAAACCAGAGAGTTCCCATTCTGCCTCTCCTCGCCACCTTCATTCACTTTGTGAAGCCCTTCGCTGGGACGTTCGCTTTGCGAGCTAGAAGTCATTTCCCATATTTCATCCCTGTATCATCAAACAAATTATCGCGCATTTGCTGCGCTGCTCGCTTTGCGAGCCTGGGGCGAGTGTTCGCCTTGTGAAGGAATGGTTCGCTTTCCGAACCTGCGATTTCAACAAATCGCTGCTAAGTATCAGTAGCACAACAGACCCAAAAACTCATACGATTTCAACCCCAATTACCCCAAAAACATCCCTACAACATTCCTAAAGCATCACGGTAATCAAAGGCATAAAACCTACGACTATTAGGTCGATTAATTACACTGTTCAAAACCTCAAATCAACTAAACCTTCAAAAAACTTTCAAGATTCTCATAAACCCCATAAATCCCTTCCACCACAAGGTCGAAACAACATCGATAGGGAAAATCACCCTCAAGGTCTATTTTATCTGATTCAATTCAACCCTTAATAATCGATTCACAAAATACCCTCAAATCATCAGTTTACTCATAAATCCCATAAACCCACATAAACCTCAAATCAGCATTAAACACATCGAATTCCTATATCGAAAACAATGAAAGGCAATACTCCTCATACCTTAGATTGTCGATTCGAAGCTTTCTCTACTGAGTCTTTGGAAACCTTCTCGAATCCTCGCATTTTCCTCAGAGCTCTCACTTCTTTCCTTCTTTTCACGGTCTAACAGAATGAAACCTATTCCTCTCAAATCTGTTTTGTTAAACCCTTGGGCTTCTAAAAATGGGCTTTCCCAATAATACCCTCACTAATCCTCCTCAAAAGTCAATCTTACCCTTAATTCCTCTAATATTATTTAAATTAGGGTTAATAGCCATTTTGCCCCCTTCCATATAGGCGCTTTCCGAAAAACCCCTTGTAAAAAAAACTTGCAAGAATTCCCCTAACATTTGAAGATTCTCTCAATTTTGACCTTCAACACATCTAGTCACCAAAAAACGCTGATGTGGCTGTTTTTTTTTTTTTGTTTTTTTTTCTTATGTGAATGACGAGGTGGCATTTTATACTTATTTTTGAATTATTTTTATTTCCACGTTGGCATTTTGCTTTTTATTTATTTTTGGTTTATGTTATTAAACAAACAAACATTCAAAAAATTTGTTTGAGGTGGGTGTTGAACCCATAACCTCACCTTCACATGCAAATGTCTTTACCAATAGGTCACTTGTGTTTTTATGATATGTATTGCTTTTCAAATGTATATATTTAATATGTAGTATTTATTTCTCTTTTATTTAATATTTAGTATTTAAGAACTTTTATTTAGTATATAATTTAGTATAACTAATTTGAACGTAGCATTTAAATACAGTAGATTTTAAATACAATAACATTTAAATTAAGCATTTAAATGTTCTAATTAATAAATTAAATTATTAACATTATTACTAAATTAAATTATTAACGTTGTTATTACTATAGGTTTTATAATTTATTATAACTATTTAAATAATATTTACAGTAAATAATTAGTATAAATTCATAAATTAAATTATTAACATTATTAATAAATTAAATTATTATGTCTTAATATATATGTTTTAATATATACGTTTTAAATTATTATTTTATTAATAAATTAAATTAATAAATTAAATTACAATAATATTTACGTCTTAATATAAATTAAATTAAACTAAATTAAAAAATATTAATATAAATTAATAAACTGGAATTATTAATAGCATTTATAGAATAATATAAAATTAGTAAACTAATATTTATATAAAATTAGTAAACTAAATAAAACTTGTTTTAATAAACTATTTTGAAAAGTTAATAATTACTAAAATTACTAAACTAAATAAACAAAAATAAAACTAAAACTAAAATTAAAACTAAAAATTAAATATACTGTAGCATTAACAAAACTAAACTAAATAAAAATTATTAGAAATAAATACTAAATTAAACTAATTAAAACTTATTAAAAATAAATACTAAATTAAATATTTACTGTAGCAAATAATTATGTTAGAAAAAAAATTATATTAAACAATTAATAGTTAATTATCAAATTAAATTGTAGCAATTACTATATGTTTAGCTAATAATATGTTATATATATTTAAGTGCGAAATAATAACATCACATGAGAGATAGCCTAATGGAAAAGCTTTGTTCTTGCATTGCAAAGATTGTGGGTTCAACACCCAACTCCAACATAATTTTTGAATGTTTATTTGTTTAATAACATAAACCAAAAATAAATAAAAAACAAAATGCCAACGTGGCAATAAAAATAATTCAAAAATAAATATAAAATGCCACCTGGTCATTCACATAAGGAAAAAAAAATTTAAAAAAATAAAAAACTTCCACATCAGCGTTTTTTGGTGACTGGATGTGTTGAAGGTCAAAATTGAGAGAATCTTCAAATGTTAGGGGAATTCTTGCAAGTTTTTTTTTTTACAGGGGAGTTTTTCGGAAAGCGCCTATATGGCAGGGGGCAAAATGGCTATTAACCCTTTAAATTAATAATAATACTAATATATACTATATTATATAATATTATTCAATTAAATAACCAAAACTCCACGAAAATGCCAACGTCAACACAAACCACCAAAATTCACCGAAAATTCACAAATATTATATTTAAATACATTAAATAAATATTCTTACGAAATTTGGGGTGTTACAACTCTCCCCCACTTAAAGAATTTTCGCCCTCGAAAATTGCCTCAAGGGAATAGAGTCGGATACGACTCCCTCATCTGATCTTCACGTTCCCAAGTCCAACTTTCGCCGGCTGGTCCACCCCATAGTACCTTCACCAAAGTTATGTCCTTACCTCGCACCTGCTTCATCTCTCGACCGTCAATCCGTACAGGTAAAGCTTCCACTGTCAGGTTATCCCTCACTTGTACTTCATCCATCTGAATCACATGCGACGGATCCGGAATGTACTTCCTCAACTGAGACACATGGAACTCGTCATGCAAATTCGCAAGTGACGGCGATAAAGCGATTCGATAGGCTACCTCTCCTATCCTCTGTGAGATTTGATATGGACCAATAAAACGTGGAGTGAGCTTCCTAGACTTCAAAGCTCGACCCACACCAGTTACCGGCGTCACCCTCAAAAACACGTGATCTCCCTCTTGGAATTCAAGTGTCTTCCTTCTCTTATCATGGTAGCTCTTCTGGTGACTCTGCGACGCTCTCATCCTTTCTTGGATCATCCTAATCTTCTCAGTCGTCTCTTGAACAATCTCAGGTCTGAGTACAACACTCTCGCCTGACTCATACCAACACAAAGGAGTCCTACACCTTCTCCCATACAAAACTTCATAGGGCGCCATTCCAATACTAGCATGAAAACTGTTATTGTACGTGAACTCAATCAACGGTAAATGGCTATCCCAAGATCCTCCGTGATCCAACACACAAGCCCTCAACAAATCCTCTAAAGATTAGATAGTCCTTTCTGTCTGCCCGTCCGTCTGCGGATGATAGGCATAACTCATCCTCAACTTAGTACCCAAAGCATCTTGCAAACTTGTCCAGAACCTAGATGTAAATCTCGGATCTCTATCCGACACAATACTCGAAGGTATCCCATGTAACTTTACAATCTCCTCGATGTACATCTCGGCTAGCTTCTGCATGGAATGATTAATCTTCATCGGCAAGAAATGGGCCGACTCAGTTAATTTATCCACGATCACCCAAATTGAATCATTTCCCTTAGCAGTCCTCGATAATCCCGACACAAAATCCATGGAAATGCTATCCCATTTCCATTCTGGAATATTCAACGGCTGCATCATACCTAAAGGCATCTGATGCTCAATCTTTGACTTCTGACACGTCAAGCACGCATAAACGAATTATGTGACATCCTTCTTCATACCTGGCCACCAAAACAACTTTTTCAAATCCTGGTACATCTTCGTACCACCGATGTGAATACTCAACCCACTTCGGTGTCCTTCTTCTAGAATACTCTTCTTGATTTCTGGAACATCTGGGACACATACCCTATCCCGAAACCTCATCACACCATTTTCGTCAATCCGAAATTCTCCTCTGTTACCTTGACTGATCAATGTCAACTGGTCAACCAACTTCAAGTCAGATTGTTGTCCCACTCCGATTTCTTCCAGAATACCACTAGTCAACTTCAACATTCCCAACTTCACACTGTCAGAGGTCTTTTCACATACTAAACTTAAATCTCGAAATTGTTCAAGCAACTCCAACTCTTTCACCATGAGCATCGACATATGCAATGACTTTCTGCTCAATGCATCGGCCACTACATTTGCTTTGCCCGAATGATAACTCAAATCAAAATCAAAATCCTTCAACAGCTCTAACCACCTTCTCTGCCTCATATTCAATTCTTTCTGATCAAATAGGTACTTCAGACTTTTATAATTACTGAACACTTCAAACTTAGAGCCAAACAGATAATGTCTCCAAATCTTCAACACAAACACCACAACGGCCAATTCCAAGTCATGTGTAGGATAATTCCTCTCATGCACTCCCAATTGTCTCAAAGCATAGGCAACAACTTGTCCATTCTGCATCAAGACTCCTCCAAGACCCATCTTCGACGCATTACAATACACCACAAAAGATTCGCTCGGATCAGGAAAAATCAACACTGGGGCAGTCGTCAACCTCTTCTTCAATTCCACAAAACTCTCTTCATAAGCTACATCCCACACAAAAGCTTGACCCTTTCGAATCAACTGAGTCAAAGGTAATGCCAACTTAGAAAAGCCTTCGATAAACTTGCGGTAATAACCCGCCAATCCCAGAAAACTTCGTATCTTGGTAGCAGACTTCGGAGTCTCCCACCGTAACACAACATCAATCTTCGAAGGATCTACAGCAATTCCACCACTTGAAATCACATGGCCAAGGAAACTCACTTCCTTTAACCAGAACTCACACTTGGACAGCTTTGCATACAACTTCTTCTCCTTCAGTACTTGCAACACAGTTCTCAAATGCTTAGCATGTTCTTCTTTCTATCTAGAATATATCAAGATATCATCGATAAACACCACCACAAACTTATCCAAATACTCATGAAAGATCCGATTCATATACTCCATGAACACACCAGGTGCATTGCATACACCAAATGGCATCACAGTGTATTCATAGTGACCATACCTCATCCTGAAAGCTGTCTTCGGAATATCATCAGGCTTAACACGAATCTGATGATAACCAGACCTCAAATTAATCTTGCTAAACACACAGGCACCTACTAGTTGATCCATCAAATCGTCGATTCTCGGAAGTGGATACTTATTCTCGATAGTCACTTTATTCAACTGCCGATAATCAACACACAGCCTCATACTTCCGTCCTTCTTATTCACTAACAGCACAGGAGCACCCCACGGAGAAACACTTGGTTGAACAAACCCCTTCTCTAGCAACTCTTCCAACTGTTTCTTCAGTTCACTCAACTCAGAAGCTAACATCCGATAAGGAGCCATCGACATTGGACTCGTACCTGGTATTAAGTCCACTGCAAACTCTACTTCACGTTTTGGAGGCAAATCACTGATGTCATCTGGAAACACCTCTGGAAATTCAAATACAACAGGTAAGTCGACACTCGCAGCTTCACGATCAATCTGCAATGATGCAAACATTGCAAACACCAGGGCTTCGTCTTCCATCAGTTCATCCACTTGCTTAGCAAACAAGAACATCAACTCTCCAGCATCGCCAAACTCAGAAAACTCCACAGTCTTGTTATAACAGTTGATATGAACATGGTTGAACTCCAACCAGTTCATTCCAAAGATTACATTGATTTGGTGCAAGGGTAGGCACACCAAGTCCATCAAAAAACTCTTCTCAAAAATCGTCACAGGACATCTCAAACACACAAAGGTAGTAGTAACAGAACCATTAGCTGGAGTTTCTATTACCATATTACCATTCATATCAGATAACTTCAAACCCAATCTATTAGCACATTCAAGCCAGATAAAATAATGAGTACCACCAGTATCAATAATAGCTATCAACTCGATATTATTAATAAAACAAGTACCTCGAATCAGGTTGTCCTTCTCCGGCACCTCTGAACCACTCAAAGCAAACACTCTTCCACTGGTCTGAGCAGCAGTGGCAGTCTTCTTCGGCTTCTGACATTGGGTACTGATGTGACCCTTCTCTCCACAATTGAAACAGGTTGGATCTTCATCTTTGCAATCAGTAGATATATGCCCCCTTCTTACCACACCTGTAGCACCTCAACACATTATTAGTACACGCATCAGCACGGCGACCTTGCTCGCCACACTTATAACACTTCCCAGAAACGGGAGCTGCCCCCTACTTGTCTTTTTCCCATCTGAAGCCTTCTGCTTCCCTTTGTCAGCTGAAGTTGTATAAGGTTTCCCTCTATACTGTACTTTCTTCTCACTCAACTGCTTGTAGTGAGCAGATCGAGCTCGGTTATCCTCATCGTAGATTCTTGTCTTGTCCACCAACTCAGCATACTTACGGATCTGTTGATACCCAATACCCTGCTTAATTTTCGGTCTCATCCCATTCTCAAACTTGAGACACTTGGACATCTCAGTATCAGCACGGTTGTAGTGCGAACAGAACTTAACCAGTGCCTCGAACTTCACAGCATATTCCGCCACAGTCATGTCTCCTTGCTTCAGCTCAAGGAATTCCACTTCTCTCTTACCACGAGTGTAACACCCCACTTTCCCATTTTATAAAAATAAAAGTAATACGGATAAAATCAGAGTTTTCAACTTTTACAAGTAGGATGCTACACCAAATAAAATCAACAATAAAACTCCTTTGCATTAAATTAAGTAAAACAACGGGATAATCATTTCATAAGTTCACAGCACACTTGCCAAAATACTCCAAAACTCCACATAAACTTGTGGTCCTCAAAATATTGAATTCAAAAGAGATACGTAACAAAATTCAATGAACAATAATAATTAATAAAATCCCCAAAATTTCCGTGTTACGTATCAGAGCGGCTCCTACGACTCGAATAGGAAACACGTACTCCAAGCAACACAAGTACCTGGATTATCTGTACTTCCGAAGAAGCACAGACACAACAACAACAAAGGGGTGAGAACTACATTTAATAATAAACGGCAAATAACACATGATAAGAGTAGTTGCCCACACACAATCATACAATCACATAAGCACGACCTACTTGTCACTTTCAATCATAATTCAATCAACATAAAATAATAATGCAATGCGACTCAACAATAGACACAATGCATGTGGTACCAAAAATCACCATGGTTCATTCAATCGAACCCGTATAAATCACATACACCTCTACTTGGCAATGATTTATCCCACCACACTCCACATTGGAGTTCGGATGAATCACATACACTCCTCCTGAGCAATGATCCATCACCACCAACACACCATGAATGCATGACATTAATATGCATATAACTCATGTATAATCACACTCATACATTTCCACGATCCTCCTGATCACAATCAATACATAACACCACAGAAAACACCTCACACGATGTTAATTAGCTGATTACTAATTAATTCACCAAAATTATTAAATTAATTATTTTTATCACCAATCTTACATTTTTCTCAAGGTCTGACATCTATCCCCAACCTCTCAAACCAAAAGAAACAACTTCGGACGCGAAAACGGGAAAGAAATCGCGAAACAGAAAAATTTTGCACTCTCACTGGCCATACGCGTATTGCTCTGGGCCATACGCGTATTGCCCATCTCGCTCGCCCATCCATACGCGTATTTCCCCACTTGATACGCGTATGGGCAGAGACCTGTTTTCCCATCAAAATTCCACTTCAGATCTCGTTACGCGTAACGCCCCTTTTACGCGTAATGCCAAGCTTCTATACGCGTACTGTTACGCGTACGGGCAGAGGGTCATGCCTAGCCTCCTTTTGGCCCTCCCATACGCGTATTGACCATAGCCATACGCGTATTGCCCTACCTGATACGCGTATGGCCAGATCTATTACACAAATGCAATTTCCCCACACCGGTCTGGGTTCTGCTACGGGATCCTCACTTTTCCACTCCAATTCAGTCCTAAACTTGTTTCTACACTAGTTTTAGGTCCTATTCTTCATCTTACTTCTTTTACCTATCATTACTAGTCAAATTTACGGTTCTTGGATCTAATCTCGTTCACTCAACATGCACAAAACTCAGACCTGCAACATTCATATTCATACAGTAACAGCAACACCAAAATATCAAACAATCAGAACTACAATGATTCGATTCACACAATTTTCATCACAGATTCACATATGCACAACATAATCATAATGCAGCATAAATTCATACGAGTTCCTACGGGGTTACGGACTCCCCACTACCCTCTCATGATTACATTGCCAATATTAAACCCATTATCCCCCCTTACCTCAAATTTCTTGATCAAATTCCTGGGAAATTGATGAAGATGGGTGCCCTAGCTCTTCCTTGTTCTTCCTTCTCTAACTCTTTCTTTTCCAAAATCTGATTATGGCTAACTCTCCCACTAACCCTCACTAATCTCAGCTTAATTACTAAACTGCCCCTTAATTCATCCATTAGCCCATTATCAAATTAATTAAATCAGATTTTAATTTAAAATAATAATAGCATTAATAATAATAAGGATAATAATAATAATAATAATATTACTAATAAAATAAGTTCCATATTACTATTAATGGATACACCCCCACCTTATCACTATTAACATTACCCCTTCGTACTCAGACACCCCCCCAAACAAGGCCAAACAATTGAAAATAAAACACGACGATTAAATAATTTAAATTGGGGTGTTACAACTCTCCCCCACTTAAATTATTTTCATCCTCAAAAATGTTCCGGATGGAAATAGCTCCGGATACGACTCTCGCATCCTGCTCTCCAATTCCCAGGTTACACTTCCGCCAGCAGCTCCTCCCCAAGCTACTCTCACCAGGGGTATCTCCTTTCCTCTGAGTTGTTTCATCTGGCGATCCTCAATCCTTATTGGCCTCGCCTCCACAGTAAGATTATCCCTAATCTGAACTTCATCTCTCTGAATGACATGAGATGGATCTGATACGTACTTCCGAAGTTGCGACTCATGAAACACATCATGCAAGTTCGAAAGTTCACGCGGTAACGCCACTCTGTAAGCAACTGCACCAACTCTCTGCAAGATCTGATATGGTCCAATAAACTTAGGATCCAACTTCTTCGATTTTAATGCACGTCCCACACCGATCACTGGGTTAACTCTCAGGAACACGTGATCCCCTTCACTGAATTCCAAATCTTTCTTCCGATTATCATGATAACTTTTCTGCCTACTCTGAGATGCCTTCATCTTTTCACAGATCATTTGAATTGTCTTAGTAGTCTGTTGCACAATTTCTGGTCTAAGCACCACATTCTCACCTGTTTCATACCAACACAGAGGCCTACACCTCCTACCATACAAAGTTTCGAAAGGCGCCATTCCAATGCTAGAATGGTGACTGTTATTATACGTGAACTCAATCAACGGCAAATGAGTATTCCATGCACCCCCTTTCTCCAACACGCAGGCCCTCAGCAAATCTTCCAACGACTGGATAGTCCTCTCTGATTGACCATCTATCTGTGGATGATAAGCCGAGCTCAACTTCAATTTAGAACCCAAGGCTTCCTGTAGACTCTTCCAAAATTCTGAAGTAAACCTCGGATCTATATCTGACACTATGCTCGACGGAACACCATGGAACTTCACAATTGTTCTGATATAAATCTCTGCCAGCTTCGACAATGGAAAACTAATGTTAATTGGTATAAAATATGCGGATTTCGTAAGTCGATCCACCACTACCCAAATAGCATCAAAGCCTCTCGTCGTATTTGGCAAACCAGTAACAAAATCCATAGCAATACTGTCCCATTTCCATTCCGGAATTTCCAATGGTTGCATTAATCCCCGACGGTTTCTGGTGTTCCACCTTTGACTTCTGACATATCAAACAAGCATAAACAAACTGAGCTATGTCCCTCTTCATACCGGACCACCAAAATAACTTCTTCAAGTCATGATACATATTTGTAGCTCCCGGATGAATACTCAAGCTACTCCGATGACTTTCCTCTAAGATTGCCTTTTTCAATTCCTCATTATCCGGTACACAAATTCTGCCCCGGAATCTCAACACCCCAACATTATCCACTTTAAAATCACTATCAGGATCATCTCCTACTGTAGGCATTAAGTCCACTAGCTTCACATCCAGTTTCTGGTTTTCTTTAATTACATCCAAAAAGTCATTATTCACCTTCAGCATACCCAATCTAATACTCTCTGGCGTAGTTTCACAAACCATACTCAAGTCTCTGAACTGCTCAATCAATTCCATTTCTTTCACCATCAAGGCTGACATATGGATTGTCTTCCGACTCAGATCATCTGCCACAACATTAGCTTTTCCCGGATGTTAACTCAAATTGAAATCATAATCCTTTAAGAACTCTACCACCTTCTCTGCCTCATATTCAACTCCTTCTGATCGAATAAATATTTCAGACTCTTATGATCACCGAATACATCAAATCTTGATCCATACAAATAATGCCTCCAGATTTTTAACACGAACACCACTGCAGCTAATTCAAGATCATGAGTAGGATAGTTCCTCTCATGCACCCTCAATTGCCGCAAAGCATAAGCCACTACCTTGCCATCTTGCATCAACACGCCACTTAATCCCATCTTAGACGCATCATAATACACCACAAAAGGTTCACTTGGACTCAGTAGAATTAACACTGGCACTGAAGTCAATTTCTTCTTCAGTCCCTCAAAACTCTCCTCACAAGCTGCATCCCAAACAAAAGCCTGATTCTTTCTAGTTAACTGAGTCAATGGCAACGCCAAATTAGAAAATCCCTCGATGAATCTTCGGTAATAACCCGCCAAACCCAAAAAGCTTCTAATTTTTGTTGCTGTCTTCGGGGGCTCCCACTGAAGTATTGCACTTACTTTAGATGGATCCAACGCTATGCCATCACCAGAAATAACATGACCCAAGAAACTCACAGTATTCAACCAGAATTCACACTTCGAGAACTTGGCAAACAATTTATTATCTTTCAACACCTGCAATGCAATTCTCAAGTCTCCTACATGATCTTCATCAGACTTAGAATAATTAGTATATCGTCAATGAATACTACAATAAACTGATCCAGATAAGAGTGGAAGATATGATTCATATATTCCATAAACACACTCGGCGCATTAGACACTCCGAAAGGCATTACTGCATATTCGTAATGTCCGTAGTGAGTTCTGAAAGCAGTTTTCTAAATGTCATCTTCCTTCACTCTAATCTGATGGTAACCCGACCTCAAATCAATTTTGCTGAAAACACGAGCTCCCTCAAGCTGATCCATTAAGTCATCAATCCTCGGAAGTGGATATCTATTTTTAATGGTCACTTTATTCAACTGACGGTAATCGATGCACAGACGCATACTATCATCCTTCTTTTTCACTAACAACACCGGAGCTCCCCACGGCGACACACTTGGTCTAATAAACTTCTTATCAAGCAATTATCCAATCTGAGACTTCAACTCTGCCAATTCTGATGCAGACATCCTGTACGGCGCCATAGATATGGGTCTAGTACCAGGAACAAGATCAATAGTAAATTCAACTTCTCTCGTCGGAGGCAACTCTGAAATGTCATCTGGAAATACCTCAGGAAATTCGTTCACTACTAGAAACTCATTAACCGAAGTCTTACTTTCTACAGATAACGAGGCAAACACTGCAAACATCTTAGCTTCATCCTCCAACAATGTCCTCAACTCCCTACTAGACAACGAATCCGCTAATGCTTCCTCCTCAGGAGTAAGAAACAATAACGTCTTCCTAAAACAATCAATGTAGACCCGATTGAATTCCAATCAGTTCATCCCCAGAATAACATCGAGACTACCGAGTGGCAAACAGATCAAGTCCACTCTAAAATCTCTACCAAACATAGTCAGTGGACACTTCAAACACACCAAAGAAGTAACCACCGAACCAATAGACAGAGTTTCAATCGTTATCCTCTGCTCTAGAGTAGACGGCACAATCCCTAATCTCTTCACACAGTCAACAAAAATAAATGAGTGCGTTGCACCCGTGTCAATGATAGCAATCAAAGGAATACCATTAATAAAGCAAGTACCTTTGACGGAACGCTCCTCATCGGTGGATTGGGCTCCCACCAAAGCAAATACTTTTCCACTGGCCTGGGCTTTCTTTGGCTTCTCATAGTGAGTGCTGATGTGACCCTTTTCTCCGCAGTTATAACAGGTAGGCATAGTGGCCCTATAATCTGCTATAACATGACCTGGTTTACCACACTTGAAACACTTATTCACCTCATTCGGACAGTTATTAGCACGGTGACCCGCACCACCACATCTGAAACACTTGAGAGTATCAGCACTTACTCCTTTCTCCTTTGGTTTCTTTCATACGTCAGTTTTCTATTTCCCTTTATCAGCTGGAGCACTGTAAGGAGTACCTCCAAACCTCTGCTTACCCTTCTTCTCATTCACAACCTTGTAATGAGCAATTCTGGCTCTGTTATCGTTGTCATAGATTCTGGTTCTGCTTACCAGTTCTGGATAATTTCTTATTTTCTGACAAGCAATGCCCAGTTTTATCTCGGGGCGTAGCCCATTCTCAAACTTCAAGCACTTCGAAGTCATAGCTTCTTCAGTATTGTAATGAGCACAATACTGTACCAATTCCTCAAATCGGGCAGCATATTCAGCAACTGTCTTATCACCCTGTTTCAGCTCCAGAAATTCAACTTCCTTTGCACAGCGAATATCTTCCGGAAAATACTTTTCCAGAAACTCAGCTTGAAACACTGTCTAAGTAATCTCAGTACCTGCAGCTTCCAACCTATGATAACTATTGTCCCACCAGACTTCAGCCTCACCTTCCAGCATATGAGTACCAAACCGTACCTTCTGAGCATCACTGCACCCCATGGTCCTGAAGATTTTCTCCATATCCTTCAGCCATTTCTATGCAGCCTCTGGATCCAGAATACCCCCTTCATAAGTAGGCGGCTTATTGCTTTGGAACTGAGGTAAATCACGGAACTGAGCACCTCCCGCCTGATTGGTGTTCTCTACCGCTTGTGCCATAGCTTGCATAGCAGCAGCCAGAGCAGCATCATTCCTCCCTGCCATACTGTTCAACAATCAACATATGGTCAGAACACTCAATCGACTCATATTCTAAAGACAGACTCTACTACTACACCTGGCCAGACGGACCGACCTTCTCTGATACCAATTGTAACACCCCACTTTCCCATTTTATAAAAATAAAAGTAATACGGATAAAATTAGAGTTTTCAACTTTTACAAGTAGGATGCTACACCAAATAAAATCAACAATAAAACTCCTTTGCATTAAATGAAGTAAAACAGCGGGATAATCATTTCATAAGTTCATGGCACACTTGCCAAAATACTCCAAAACTCCACATAAACTCGTGGTCCTCAAAATATTGAATTCAAAAGAGATACGTAACAAAATTCAATGAAGAATAACAATTAATAAAATCCCCAAAATTCCCGTGTTACGTATCAGAGCGGCTCCTATGACTCGAAATGGCAACATGCACTCCAAGCAACTCAAGTACCTGGATTATCTGTACTTCCGAAGAAGCGCATACACAACAACAACAAAGGGGTGAGAACTACATTTAATAATAAACGGCAAATAACACATGATAAGAGTAGTTGCCCACACACAATCATACAATCACATAAGCACGGCCTACTTGTCACTTTCAATCATAATTCAATCAACATAAAATAATAATGCAATTCGACTCAACAATAGACACAATGCATGTGGTACCAAAAATCACCATGGTTCATTCAATCGAACCCGGATAAATCACATACACCTCTACTTGGCAATGATTTATCCCACCACACTCCACATTAGAGTTCGGATGAATCACATACACTCCTCCTGAGCAATGATCCATCACCACCGACACACCATGAATGCATGACATCAATATGCATATAACTCATGTATAATCACACTCATACATTTCCACGATCCTCCTGATCACAATCAATACATAACACCATAGAAAACACCTCACACGACGCTAATTAGCTGATTACTAATTAATTCACCAAAATTATTAAATTAATTATTTTATCACCAATCCTACATTTTTCTCAAGGTCTGACATCTATCTCCAACCTCTCAAACCAAAAGAAACAACTTCGGACGCGAAAACGGGAAAGAAATCGCGAAACGGAAAAATTTTGCACTCTCACTGGCCATACGCGTATTGCCCTGGCCCATACGCGTATTGCCCTGGCCCATACGCGTATTGCCCATCTCGCTCGCCCATCCATACGCGTATTTCCCCACTTGATACGCGTATGGGCATAGACCTGTTTTCCCATCAAAATTCCACTTCAAATCTCGTTACGCGTAACGCCCCTCTTACGCGTAATGCCAAGCTTCCATACGCGTACGGGCAGTGGGTCGTGCCAAGCCTCCTTTTGGCCCTCCCATATGCGTATTGACCATAGCCATACGCGTATTGCCCTACCTGATACGCGTATGGCCAGATCTATTACGGAAATGCAATTTCCCCACACCAGTCTGGGTTCTGCTACGGGATCCTCACTTTTCCACTCCAATTCAGTCCTAAACTTGTTTCTACACTAGTTTTAGGTCCTATTCTTCATCTTACATCTTTTACCTATCATTACTAGTCAAATTTAAGGTTCATGGATCTAATCTCGTTCACTCAACATGCACAAAACTCAGACCTGCAACATTCATATTCATACAGTAACAGCAACACCAAAATATCAAACAATCAGAACTACAATGATTCGATTCACACAATTTTCATCACAGATTCACATATGCACAACATAATCATAATGCAGCATAAATTCATACGAGTTCCTACGGGGTTAAGGACTCCCCACTACCCTCTCATGATTACATTGCCAATATTAAACCCATTCTCCCCCCTTACCTCGAATTTCTTGATCAAATTCCTGCGAAATTGATGAAGATGGGTGCCCTAGCTCTTCCTTGTTCTTCCTTCTCTAACTCTTTCTTTTCCAAAATCCGATTATGGCTAACTCTCCCACTAACCCTCACTAATCTCAGCTTAATTACTAAACTGCTCCTTAATTCATCCATTAGCCCATTATCAATTTAATTAAATCAGATTTTAATTTAAAATAATAATAGCATTAATAATAATAATAATAATAATAATAATAATAAGGATAATAATAATAATAATAATAATATTACTAATAAAATAAGTTCCATATTACTATTAATGGATACACCCCCACCTTATCACTATTAACATTACCCCTTCGTACTCAGACACCCCCCCAAACAAGGCCAAACAATTGAAAATAAAACACGACGATTAAATAATTTAAATTGGGGTGTTACAATGAGCATCCTCTGGAAAATATTTTCCCAGAAACTTCTGCTTAAACACAACCCAAGTTATCACAGTGCCAACATCTGCGATTCTCTGACGGGTGTTATCCCACCAATCCTCGGCCTCTTCTTCCAGCATATGCATTCCAGACTGAACTTGTTGCTCATCAGTACACCCCCATCACTCGGAAGATCTTCTCGATCGCCTTCAGCCACTTGTGTGCACTTGCTGGATCATGAGCACCCACAAAAGTCGGTGGATTGTTCCTCTGAAACTTCCCCAAAGCACGAAACTCATCCTGAACTCCACCATTCAGATTGAGTTAAGCCGCCACATTAGCAACTGATTCCAACGCATCAGCAATTGCACGATCATTTCTTCCAGCCATCTTGGACACCACTAACAAGGTTAGAAGAACCAAAACATCGATAGTGTACACACACTTGTCGACCGATAGGGGACTGACATCACGTAAAAACCTGGCCGGACGGACCGACCTGCTCTTATACCACTAATGTAACACCCTTTTCTACCCCACGAATAAACACGGAAAAATACACAAATTATCAGAGTAAAAATCACCTCAGAAGGGTGCACATTTCTCAATAAACTCAAAATAAAACATTTACTCCGTAAACAACGGATTTTCCTCAAAATAATTAAAAAGCCATCAAATAGCAGCGGAACCACCATAACCAAAATAATCCATACTCAAAAGGGTTTTCATTAAAAGTCATAACAATCAAATAACATCAAAAATAATAACTCAACATGGTTCGACTCAACGACCCAGCCCGATGTTACAATATCAGAGCAAGACCCTCTACATCGACCAAAAGCAAATAAAACTCCAAAAGTCCTCGAAGGCATCCACAGCTAAACCTGATCACCTGCACGTTACCCACGTGGAGGCAACATTCAAACAGGCAGGGTGAGTAATCACAATTCATTATAATCAATATAAAAACAAGATATGCATAAAATTGACGTCATCATCATATACAACATCATCAGGGTCATCACAAGGCAAACATCAAAGTGTAATACCTCAAAATTTGCCCTCTTATTTTTCTCAATAATAGGCTTATGTTTCACTCATTTGCATTTCATAATAGGTCATGCTAAATCATACACATCATTGGTTGCAAGGCATGGGATCAGGTGTCTCAAGGCATAAACAGTTCAAGGTCAAAGGACAAGAGAAAAGCTTTTCCAAACAAGTCCCAAGGGTTTCTCACATCTCAATTCATCTCATTTGAGCCCTCAAGGTATCACAAGATGAGAATTCAACAGGAGATTGAAGCAAGTCATATTCTCCTAACCAGTGCAAACTAGGGTTTTGGAATTCTTAAGTATACTACCCTAATGGGTAGGATCTTGGAGCTTTTATCATTTCCAAATGGCATATTTCATCTTTTTTGGAGAGGATATACATCATATTCAGAGGAATTTGGATTTGGAGGATGTGCTGATTTCTCCTAGACTGAGGGGTTAAAATTAGGGTTTACTATAAAATCAGTTTATTTCTGATTTTTTGGGCAAAACTTGATGCTATGGTTTTCTACATGTCCTCAAGGGTCTAAGGATGAAGAATGGTCCATCAATTTGATATGGAAGGGTTTCAATTGATCAATTGATTGAGAATCAAGAGAATTGGGGAAAAGTTAACTGTGCAGAGGAAAAAAGTCAACTCCTGACTTTTTGAGGTCAAATTTAGGTTCTTCATGTCAAATGTGATCATTGGTGAGGATTTGATCAAGAAATAATGGATGATTCATCAAAAATCAAGAAATGTGCAAAGTTGCCAAAAATAGAAATTAGGGTTTCTATTTATGGCAAGTTTTGGCAAGCTGAGAGGTCAACTTTGGGGCTTTCTTTCTCCATGCTTCAAGAACCAAATGGAGGGGCTAGGTGTAACGCCCCAGTTTTGCCAATTTTATTTTATTGAGTCTTTTGATTATTTTATTATTATTTTATTTTATTTTCGACTTTTATGTGAAAATATGTTATTTTTCGTCGTGATTATATTTTATCGCGTTTTGGGAACGTTTGTGAGATATTTTAGTGTGGGGGTATTTTGGTCTTTTCCCACTTATTTTCATTAAGTTAGTAAGATAGAAAGAAAAAGAAAAATAGAAAAGAAAAGGCAAAGAATAAAAGAGAAGAAAAGAGGAGAAGAGAGAAAAGAGAGAAATTGGAGAAAAGCTTGGAAAATCATCAAGAACAATTTCTAGGAATCGATTAATCGGGTAAGGGTGCGAAACTCGATTATATTATGATTGTGTATGATTATGTATGTTTGTGTGGAAGTTTTGTTGTTTTTTTTCAAATATAGGTCGAAATGAGATAAACGAGGAGAAATCGAGGTTTTCACGGTCGGAAATCGATATAAACTTTATTGTATGATCACACTGTGTGTATGAATAATCGTTGATGTTTGTTTTGCTGTTGGAATTGAATTTGGGTGAAAATGGGATTTTTGGGGTGGATTCTCGAAGAGGGTTTTTTTTCTGAAAATCGCAGAGCCCGCTCAGCGCGCAGGTGCCCGCTCAGTGCACTTTTGAAAAAATGTAACCTCACCAGGCAGTAGCGAGCACGCTCAGCGCGCTCACGGACCCGCTCAGCGCGGTCTGGGACTTCAAAATTTTATCTGTTTTCTAAATTCCGCAACTTTTGATCCGTAACTCGGATCGGGACGTTCTTTATACCGTTGGAAAGCTTATGAAATGTTCTATCTAATAAAAATGGGTTTTGAGGATTGTTAGCCGATTAAATTATGTCGGGAAATGGGAATAGTGTCGATTATCGATTTTTGTCATTTTAATGGTGTGGAATTGTCGTGTATTATACCGTATGTTGTTGTTTGGTACGTGAGATGACTTATGTGCTGTTGTGATGATGTTTTGTGGCCGAAAGTCAAGAAAATGCTAAGTGTGGTATTTGATAAATGTGCATGATTATGAATGTGTGTATGGATGCAATGTGAATGTCATGAGTCATTGTATGCCAAGCATCATGATGTGCATTATGTGGAAACGTCCTGAGTGGCGGTTTGGTTCCTGATGGAATCTGCTATAACATCGTGTGCCTCGAAAATATAAGGCGCTGCCTGAGGACCTAAAGCGGTGGTTATAGACGATTGTGGGCTCCTTTGGAGACTTAAAGCAATCCTTAACGTCGTGTGCCTCGAAAATATGAGGCGTTGCCGGAGGACCTAAAGCGACGGGTGAACATCGTAGGCCCGACGGGGAGTTACTTGAGATTCTCAGTAACGAGCGATGGTTCCAATAGTTCCTGAGTGAACTGATGATGAGACATGAGACATTGGAAGTCGGTACCGCATGGCATGTGCATAGAGTCGTTGTGTCGGTCTATGTGCATTGCATAAATCATGAATTAATTGCATGTGAATGTGTGAATGTGATTGATGATTGTATGGTATATGTGTGGTGTGTAATGGTATTCGATGCTTGAGAATTATGCGGTATTATGTTATATGTGGTTGTGGTGAGAATGTGTTACTTGTACATCTTTGTGTTTATATATATAATTTTATTCAATTATATTATGGTTGTTTTTCTCACCCTTCTGCTGTTTTATGACGCTCTATGAGGCGTTGCAGATTAGAGTTGCTGGAGGTATTCTTTTTGTGAAGCGTTGCGTCTTCATTATTTTGGTCGGTCGGCTCTGATATGTGACTCCGGGTAGTTAGGGTGGCCGCGTGCTATTACTTTGTATATTCTATGATATATTGTGGTTGTATATGTATAACTGGATGTATGATAGATATGTTTATATGTATATATGTATATGTGTTACTCAGATTTTAGATCTTTCCGCTTTAATTCTAATTTTTGAAAAGTGGGTGTAAGGAACGAAGTTTCCTCTGTATGATTGTTACCCCGCGTTGCATATCTAAATGGGCAGGTGTTGCATGTTTATGTTTTGTTACAGTTGATGTGATTCTCCCTTTCTATGCCATGATGTTTCAAATATACTCTGATCAATTTTCGAATTTTCTCTTAGTGCTTTAATTGCATGTTAATTGGGGGTATAGTTTGCGGGCGTCACATTAAGTGGTATCAGAGCCAGTTCGTGTCAGTTGTGTCGTTTGTGTCTATTGTATCTGGCATATTGGGCGAGTTGTGTTGAGCAAGTGGTTGTTTAACCATAGTTTCTGTTTTGGACGAACAGAATATGGCTGGTCGTAATGATGCTGCTTTGGCTGCTGCGATGGAAGCGATGGCACGAGCTGTGCAGGGTGCACCGAATGCTGCCGGAAATGATGAGTTTAGAAAGAATAAGCCGCCGGTATTTAAAGGGAAGCATGATCCGGATGGTGCGCAGTTGTGGTTGAAAGAGATTGAGAAGATTTTCAGGGTAATGGATTGTGATGACGATGATGTTAAGGTGAGGCTGGGCACTCATATGTTACACAAAGAGGCTGATGACTGGTGGGTCAGTACTCGTCAGGTGTTGGAAGCTGAGGAGGAGGAAGAAGAGATTACTTGGGAGGTGTTTAGCCGAGAGTTTCTAAGGAAGTATTTTCCGGAGGATGTCCGAGGAAAGAAGGAGATTGAGTTTTTAGAGCTAAAACAAGGTAATATGTCGGTTATTGACTATACTGCTAAGTTTGTGGAACTTGTGCAGTTTTATCCTCATTATGTGGAAGCGACTGCTGAATTTTCAAAGTGTGTGAAGTATGAAGGTGGCTTGCGTCCTGAGATAAAGCAGGCTATTGGATATCAGAGGATTCGAAGGTTTGCTGATTTGGCGGAATGCTGTAGGATTTATGATGAAGATAGTAAGGCTCGTTCTGCTCACTATAAAAGTGTAAGTGACAGGAAAGGGAAACAACAGTTCCGTGGTGGACCGTATGTGTCATCGGCTGATAAAGGTAAACAAAGGAGTACTTTTGATCGAAGGTCAAGTGGAGGAGGTATGTCTAATGCTCCTAGGTGTTTTAAATGTGGTGAATTGGGTCATCGCCAGATGGAATGTAGGAAGAAAGTGGATAAGTGTTCTAATTGTGGTGGTATCGGACATGTTTTAGCTGATTGTAAAAGGAATAATGTAGTGAAGTGTTATAACTGTGGGGAACCTGGTCACATTAGTTCGAAGTGTCTGAATCAGAAGAAAGCTCCGACTAGTGGGAAAGTGTTTTCATTGGCGGGAACTCAGACTTCAAGTGATGATCGTCTGATAAGAGGTACTTGCTTTATTAATAATACGCCTTTAATTGCTATTATTGATACTGGAGTGACTCATTCGTTTATTTCGTCTGAGTGCGCGGAACTTTTGAATCTTGGGTTGTCTTCGATGGATGGTGAGATGGTTATTGATACTCCAGCGATGGGGTCAGTAACTACTTCTTTAGTGTGTTTGAGTTGTCCTTTGACCATTTATGGCAAAGACTTTGCGATGGATTTAGTGTGTTTACCGTTGGAAGGTTTAGATGTGGTGTTGGGAATGAACTGGTTGCAATTCAATCGGGTGCACATTGATTGTTATCATAAGCTTGTAAGGTTTCCTTCTCTTGAGGAAGACGAAGACTCGAGTTTCTTATCTACCAAAGAGTTGAAGAAACTTTTGGCGGAGGAAGCTCAGTTGTTTGGATTATTTGCATCTTTGACTGTGAATAGTCAAGTTTCATTGGAGGTGTTTCCTGTTGTGTGCGAATTTCCTGAGGTGTTTCCTGATGATATTTCAGATGTACCGCCAGAGAGAGAAGTTGAATTTTCGATAGATCTAGTTCCTGGTACTAGACCTGTTTCTATGGCACCTTATAGAATGTCGGCATCTGAATTGGTGGAGTTGAAAAAGCAGTTAAGTGAGTTGTTGGAAAAGAGGTTCGTGCGGCCAAGTGTTTCTCCTTGGGGTGCTCCAGTTTTGTTAGTGAAAAAGAAAGATGGGAGTATGTGATTATGTATTGATTATCGCCAGTTGAACAAAGTGACGATTAAGAACAAGTATCCGCTTCCAAGGATTGATGATCTGATGGATCAGTTGGTTGGTGCTTGTGTATTTAGTAAGATTGATTTGAGATCGGGTTATCATCAGATAAGGGTGAAAGAAGAGGATATTCAAAAGACGGCCTTTAGAACACGGTACGGTCATTATGAATATTTGGTGATGCCGTTCGGGGTTTCTAATGCGCCTGGTGTGTTTATGGAATACATGAATCGTACTTTCCACGAGCATTTGGATCGTTTTGTGGTGGTGTTTATTGATGATATTTTAATCTATTCTAAGTCTCGTGAGGAACATGCAGAGCATTTGCGTATTGTTTTGCAGGTTTTGAAGGAAAGGAAGGTTTTTGCCAAATTGTCCAAGTGTGAATTCTGGTTGTCTGAGGTGAGTTTTCTTGGACACGTAATTTCAGGTAATGGTATTGTTGTGGATCCATCTAAAGTGGAAGCAGTTCTACAATGGGAGGCTCCTAGATCCGTTACCGAGATTCGAAGCTTTTTGGGTTTGGCGGGTTATTACCGGAGGTTCATTGAAGGTTTTTCTAAGCTAGCTCTTCCTTTGACGCAGTTGACTTGTAAGGGCAAAGCATTCATTTGGGATATTCAATGTGAAGAGAGTTTTTGCGAGCTGAAGAGAAGATTGACGACAGCTCCGATTCTTATTTTACCTGATCCTAATGAACCGTTTGTTGTGTACTGCGATGCTTCTTTAATTGGTTTGGGTGGTGTTCTGATGCAGGAAGGTAAAGTTGTAGCTTATGCTTCAAGACAGTTAAGAGTTCATGAGAAAAACTATCCTACTCATGATCTTGAGTTAGCGGCTGTAGTTTTTGTGTTGAAGATTTGGAGGCACTATCTCTATGGTGCAAGGTTCGAGGTCTTTAGTGATCATAAAAGCTTGAAATATTTATTTGATCAAAAAGAGTTGAACATGAGGCAGCGGAGATGGTTGGAATTCTTGAAAGACTACGACTTTGGCTTGAATTACCATCCTGGTAAAGCTAATGTGGTAGCCGATGCATTGAGCCAGAAATCGTTGCATATGTCCGCATTGATGGTGAAAGAGTGGGAACTTTTGGAATCGTTTAAGGATTTGAGTTTGGTATGTGAAGTGACATCGGTTAGTGTGAGGCTTGGAATGTTGAAGGTTGCGAATGAATTTTTGTTGTAGGTTAGTGAGAAACAAAAGCTGGATTTGAAATTCGTTGATTTGATGAGGAATGAGAATGTGGATTTCAAGGTGGATAATTTTGGTGTTTTGAGATTCCGTGGTCGTATTTGTATTCCTGATGATGCAGAGTTGAAAAGAATGATTTTGGAGAAAGGACACCGGAGTAATTTAAGTATTCATCCGGGTGCGAATAAGATGTACCAAGATTTGAAGAAGATTTTCTGGTGGTCTGGTTTGAAAAGAGATGTGGCTCAGTTTGTGTATGCATGTTTGACTTGTCAGAAATCGAAAGTGGAACATTTGAGACCTAGTGGTTTGTTGCAACCGTTGGATATTCCTGAGTGGAAGTGGGATAGCATTTCGATGGATTTTGTGACGGGATTACCGAACACTCAGCGTGGGCATAATGCTATTTGGGTGATTGTGGACAGGCTGACTAAATCGGCGCATTTTATTCCGATTGACATCAGTTTTTCTTTGGAATGGTTAGCTGAGATCTATATCAGTGTGGTGGTGAAATTGCATGGGGTTCCTTTGAGTATTGTTTCGGATCGAGATCCTAGGTTTACATCTAGATTTTGGGAAAGTTTACAGAAGGCTTTGGGTTCTAAATTGAGGTTGAGTTCGGCTTATCATCCGCAGACGGATGGTCAGACCGAAAGAACTATTCAGTCGTTGGAGGATTTGTTGAGAGCGTGTGTTTTGGAACAAGGTGGTACGTGGGACAGTTATCTTGCTTTGGTTGAGTTTACGTATAATAACAGTTTCCATTCTAGTATTGGAATGGCACCTTTTGAGGCCTTATATGGACGAAGATGTAGAACGCCGTTGTGTTGGCACGAAACTGGTGAGAGTTCTGTGGTTGGACCGGAATTTGTGCAACAGACGACGGAAAAGGTAAAGTTTATTCGTGAGAAAATGAAGGCTTCTCAGGATAGACAAAAGAGTTATCATGATCGGAGACGGAAGGATCTTGAGTTTCAAGAGGGTGATCACGTATTTCTGAGAGTTACGCCGGTAACGGGCGTTGGTCGTGCTTTGAAATCTAAGAAGCTTACTTCTCGATTTATTGGTCCTTACCAGATATCTGCGAGAGTTGGTGCTGTGGCGTTGCCGCCGAATCTGTCGAATTTGCATGACGTTTTTCATGTTTCACAGCTTCGGAAGTATGTTCCGGACCCTTCAGATGTGATTCCGATGGACGAGGTTGAGGTAAGAGATAACCTTACGGTTGAGACTTTACCGGTTAGTATTTTGGATCGCGAGGTGAAGCGGTTGAGGGGTAAAGAGATTGCACTTGTGAAAGTGGCGTGGGGAGGCGCTGCTGATGGTAATCTGACGTGGGAGTTGGAAAGTAGGATGCGGGAGTCGTATCCAGAGTTGTTTGTATCAGGTAAGATTTTCGAGGACGAAAATTTCTAAGTGGGGGAGAATTGTAACGCCCCAGTTTTGCCAATTTTATTTTATTGAGTCTTTTGATTATTTTATTATTATTTTATTTTATTTTCGACTTTTATGTGAAAATATGTTATTTTTCGTCGTGATTATATTTTATCGCGTTTTGGGAACGTTTGTGAGATATTTGAGTGTGGGGGTATTTTGGTCTTTTCCCACTTATTTTCATTAAGTTAGTAAGATAGAAAGAAAAAGAAAAATAGAAAAGAAAAGGGAAATAAGAAAAGAGAAGAAAAGAGGAGAAGAGAGAAAAGAGAGAAATTGGAGAAAAGCTTGGAAAATCATCAAGAACAATTTCTAGGAATCGATTAATCGGGTAAGGGTGTGAAACTCGATTATATTATGATTGTGTATGATTATGTATGTTTGTGTGGAAGTTTTGTTGTTTTTTTTCAAATATAGGTCGAAATGAGATAAACGAGGAGAAATCGAGGTTTTCACGGTCGGAAATCGATATAAACTTTATTGTATGATCACACTGTGTGTATGAATAATCGTTGATGTTTGTTTTGCTGTTGAAATTGAATTTGGGTGAAAAATGGGATTTTTGGGGTGGATTCTCGAAGAGGGTTTTTCTCTGAAAATCGCAGAGCCCGCTCAGCGCGCAGGTGCCCGCTCAGCGCGCTTTTGAAAAAATGTAACCTCACCAGGCAGTAGCGAGCACGCTCAGCGCGCTCACGGACCCGCTCAGCGCGGTCTGGGACTTCAAAATTTTATCTGTTTTCTAAATTCCGTAACTTTTGATCCGTAACTCGGATCGGGACGTTCTTTATACCGTTGGAAAGCTTATGAAATGTTCTATCTAATAAAAATGGGTTTTGAGGATTGTTAGCCGATTAAATTATGTCGGGAAATGGGAATAGTGTCGGTTATCGATTTTTGTCATTTTAATGGTGTGGAATTGTCGTGTATTATGCCGTATGTTGTTGTTTGGTACGTGAGATGACTTATGTGCTGTTGTGATGATGTTTTGTGGCCGAAAGGCAAGAAAATGCTAAGTGTGGTATTTGATAAATGTGCATGATTATGAATGTGTGTATGGATGCAATGTGAATGTCATGAGTCATTGTATGCCAAGCATCATGATGTGCATTATGTGGAAACGTCCTGAGTGGAGGTTTGGTTCCTGATGGAATCTGCTATAACATCGTGTGCCTCGAAAATATGAGGCGCTGCCTGAGGACCTAAAGCGGTGGTTATAGACGATTGTGGGCTCCTTTGGAGACTTAAAGCAATCCTTAACGTCGTGTGCCTCGAAAATATGAGGCGTTGCCTGAGGACCTAAAGCGACGGGTGAACATCGTAGGCCCGACGGGGAGTTACTTGAGATTCTCAGTAACGAGCGATGGTTCCAATAGTTCCTGAGTGAACTGATGATGAGACATGAGACATTGGAAGTCGGTACCGCATGGCATGTGCATAGAGTCGTTGTGTCGGTCTATGTGCATTGCATAAATCATGAATTAATTGCGTGTGAATGTGTGAATGTAATTGATGATTGTATGGTATATGTGTGGTGTGTAATGGTATTCGATGCTTGAGAATTATGCGGTATTATGTTATATGTGGTTGTGGTGAGAATGTGTTACTTGTACATCTTTGTGTTTATATATATATAATTTTATTCAATTATATTATGGTTGTTTTTCTCACCCTTCTGATGTTTTATGACGCTCTATGAGGCGTTGCAGATTAGAGTTGCTGGAGGTATTCTTTTTGTGAAGCGTTGCGTCTTCATTATTTTGGTCGGTCGGCTCTGATATGTGACTCCGGGTAGTTAGGGTGGCCGCTTGCTATTACTTTGTATATTCGATGATATATTGTGGTTGTATATGTATAACTGGATGTATGATAGATATGTTTATATGTATATATGTATATGTGTTACTCAGATTTTAGATCTTTCCGCTTTAATTCTAATTTCTGAAAAGTGGGTGTAAGGAACGAAGTTTCCTCTGTATGATTGTTACCCCGCGTTGCATATCTAAATGGGCAGGTGTTGCATGTTTATGTTTTGTTACAGTTGATGTGATTCTCCCTTTCTATGCCATGATGTTTCAAATATACTCTGATCAATTTTCGAATTTTCTCTTAGTGCTTTAATTGCATGTTAATTGGGGGTATAGTTTGGGGGCGTCACACTAGGGAGGCCTATCAAAATTCACATTTTAAGCTTCAAATCCAAAGCAAGAACTCCTCCATTGGATCAAAATTGAAGGAGTTATGATTGATTAAATTTGGAGGTTTGTAGGGCATTTTTGACCAGCAAGGCAAGTCATGGGCGAGCCAGCATGCACTCATTTCATCAAACATCTTTTGTGCATGTTTTGTCCAACTTCCAAGCCAAATATCTCATTGCTAGAGGCTTCATTTAGAAAATTGTTCAACATGACTTTTGTTCATTTCCATGTCCTCTTCAACTTTTATGTTGAACAAATTTTCATTTGATCAACCATGGGAGAGATAGAGTAGCTTAAAGTGGGAGTCTCAAACTAATTCATTCCCATGCACATGGCCAGGCATGAGTAGGGCAAGATACATGTGTAACTCAGTGGTAACCAAGCATGTTCATCATTGTTTTTAGATACCTTAGAGGCTTCCATGGCATTTATGGTGAACGTCAATGTTGTTCCATTCCATGTCTTCTTTCCAAAAAGCCCATAACCACTTCATTTCACCCCATGACCATGGAGATATGCATGTACCAAGTTCACCTCATGATGACTGCTTTTCTTCATTACCAAGCAAGCAAAAAAACAAACCAAACAAGTTGTGTGTTGTTTCATGCACATGCTCTACTTACATCAATCATCCCATGTCATCTTTGCCATATAAAGCTAAACCAACACCTTACACATTCATGCATATGTACAATCTCCTTGCTTTACTTGGCCAAAAAAAAAAGAGTGGAAACTTGCAGAGCAAGCATTGCTGCTACCATCAGTCCATCATCACTAGCCAACTTCACCACCACTATAGCATGCCATGGTCTCTCTTCACTCTAACAAAACACTACAACTCGTGTCCAACAAACTTGACTCACCCAACTCACTTAACCTCATTTATCTAACCTTGGTTCTAACTGTCAACCATGACAATTAGAACTTAACCAATGGTATAAAAGCTTGCTCTAACAGAATTTCATTCGAGAGACTTCATTCTACACACTTCTCTGGAATTTCTCTCTTCTTTCTCTCAATCTTTTCTCTCTTTTACTCAAAGATTTACTCATTCATATTGCAAGTTCCTTCTATATTCTTCATCAACAAGTATCAATGGATTAGATTTGGATCTGGTTTAGCATCACACTTCATTTTTCTTCATCTCTTTCAATCGGATTTGCAAGCACAACAAAAACTACATAGCCTTTATTTGGTTAAGCTAAAGTTCAAGAAGCTAGGAATCACCCCTCTGGCCTTCTTTTTGAGTAAAGGAAGCATTCACATCACAGGTTTTTTTCTCAATTTGGTTGATCTCTTTATGCTCTGAGTTTGGTTGTTTTTAAGTGTTGTTGAGCTTAATAGAAGCAATGTAGATATCCGGCTAGTTGATAGGCTCTGTAGGAGCATAGATCTAAAAACTAGGGCAAAGTGTTTCTCTTCGAATCTCCCTGTGTATGATTTCTTTGCAATTTTCATTGGTGGATTTGTGATCTACATGACTTAAGGATTATTTTGATGTGTGATTTGTCCATTTCTAGTGACCTGCAACTTGAACCACGGTGGTGAGTGGCCGGAGAAGATAACCGGAGACTTCTCCGGCCAGTGGTGTTCTTCACATGTTAAACCCTAGGGTTTTAATCTCAGATTAAATCGTGACCGTTTGATCTTTTGATCCAATGAACCAGAGCTTGCCAGCGCATTAATGAAATACACTCTCCCTCACGTGCCTCTTTTTGTGACTGATTGGTCGTGTGTGGTTGTTGCATGTTAACCTACCATGCGCGTGCGTTGTGAATCACATGATTGAATTAATTTCCTGATCATCTCATGCTTGACTGATCCAATGGTTGTGATTGAGTCAATGTTTGACTGGTGTCCATCAAATGCACCTCTTCTGATCACGTATACTTGGACTGGACCTAGCTTTCTATTCGCACACCCTTTTTTTTTAGCCCAAACGCTTTTGAACTTGGTTTTTACTTGCGCTGCACCCCCCTGATCATTTCCTTTTGTTTTTTTATTTTCTTTTCTTACTTATTTCATTTTTATTTTTTAAAATTGTATCCAAGCATGATAAAATTCTACAAAAATTCATGAGACATCTAAACACATTTAAATAATTTTTAATCATTTTATTTTCTGATTTTATGATATTTCATCATATTTTCATGAATTTTCTTTCATTTTCTTTTGTTTGTGCATTGCATCATGACACATGCTACATATTGATTTTATTTGACATAGCTGTGCATTGTTTTTTGGCATAATAATCGGTATGTACCTTTATGATATGATGAGGCATGTTATACATTTTTTATGGATTTTCTAATTCATTTCTTGATGACTTTTGAGTGATGTTTTGAGTCAATTGTTAAGGTGCTTTGTAAGACATTGTGAGACCTCTTCGAGCATGTCCCTCCATGATTTTTGAGCCACCTTCTTGTGACATGTTTACCCACTGGTTGCACTTCAAATAACTTGAATCTCACAATTTTTTTGAGCCTTTAAATTCCATTTTTATCCATTAAAATGCATGTGTGTTTGTGTAGGCATTAGAGAGTTTGTGCTTAGGTTTTGATTTGTATTATGGGCCAATCTTCTTTGACTATTTGTTGAAGTTTTTAATTCATGTTGTATGAATATTATAGGTCATTTTTACCATGCCCTAAGTCATCCAAAGTTCATTCTTATATGATTTTAGTGCTCATATTCTAAAGTGAAATATCTTGTGTAATGGTGTTTTCTTCTCCAATCTTCTTTGAATACATGTTTGCCTCAATACATGAGTGATCCCAAATCATTCCTTGATCATGATTTACTTCTATTTCCAACCATTTTAAATCATATTCCATGACCTATAATTTCATGTTACATGTTTCTAAAGCTCACAAACTTTTGCATACTTTGCTTGAACTTGTTTGACCTAACTTGAACTTGTTTGCTCTTCATCTTCTAAGTGCTTCAACATGACAAATTGTATGAATGTTGTGCTTAAATTTTTTACCTCTAAATGTCATTTCAAATGTCCTAAACTACTGACTTGCATTCATTTTGTTTGGTTATTCAACTTGCATATTCATTTCTTACTTGCATGTCTTGCATGATGCATTGTTGGAACTTTAATGATGTTTGCTCCTATCTTTTGCTTGTTTGATCAATGCTTGCTCTTGTGAATCATATGCCATTTGAATAACATCTTCCCTCATTCTTAAATTACATTTACTTATGACTTTTATGTTTACATACGCATTTATTCATGTTTACTTTCCAATTATATACATCTTGTGTAGTTAAGGTTCAACTCACATTTGCATGATTGTTTGGTGTATAGTTTGACTTTGTTTGATATCATGTGACATGTTTACATTATTATGGTACCTTAGAATATACCTACTGACTTGGCATGTCCCTTAACCATTAGGACCCTTCCCTTTTGGTTTGAACTTCATATTCTTATTAATTTGTCCTCTTGAATCAAATAGTTTTGTTTGGTTTAAGTTTCTTGTACTAGTTTTCAATACTTGTGATAATAATGCACTAACTTTTTGTGTAGGGGCAGAGGTAAGTCACTTGAGTAAGGGTATGTTAATCCACACTCATCTCTTCTCTCATCTCTTCTTTCATCTCTCATTTCTTTTACTTATCATTCTCTTTTGTGAATAGCATGATATAATGCTTGATTGTGTAGAACTTTCTCACATCCCTTAGGGATCCTAGCTCATCCTTAATTTTTGATTAAGGTGAGGTAGGATAAGCATTAGGTAGTGTTATCCCTCTCTTCTCTTTAGGCTTATGTGGGTCCTTATACCTCACTTAACCATAGGATCTCCATGCATAATAACTTTAGGATAATTAGTCCCCCACTTAGACTTTGTCCTTTCTTCCTTTGAGTCTCTTTCTCATCTCCAAACAAAAGCAAAAACATCTAAATAAGGATCAACATGTATTGCACATGAGCCTTGCATGTGGGAAATAAGATAGTGGAGGATCTTCTTTCACTTTCTTAGAGTGTTAGCGTACGTCCCGTCTTGGGTCGATATGCGAGGCACTCGATCCTATGTCATAGACTTTAGTGCAATATGTGTTACAAACACAAAATAATCAAAAAACTTCTTCTTAAAAGACAAAAACTAACAATTCTCTTCTTATCTTCTTCACTCCGTTCATAAAGGATGCGTCATTTCCGTTCTACCGCAAACAGGTAAATGCATAAGACTCCGTACAACGAGCTGTGACACCTAACTGCTAGAACGCGAACCTTGGCGTACTCCACTTAAAAAACACAAACAAAACAATCTATCCCTAGTGAGGGGAACTACGTCGCTCTGATTCTCGCGTGCAAGCAAGATACGTAGGCAGGAGATCGTGCGAGATATCTCCGAGCATAATCCTTTCACCCTTCCCCAATCCATAGTCCGAACTACGTTGACTCTAAATTTCCCATTGCACGAGGGAATACGTAGGCCTAGGACGCGATGTCCTATCGAGTCACTTCTTTTCTTTTTCCCCCCGTTTCTCCGTTTTAGCCTTTTGTTTCTAGTTTCCAGTTAGCAGTTGAGTTTCAGATACCCTACACCCTTTGATCGAGACAACAAGCGTGGATCCCATCGAGTACGATGGACGCGTGGGGGTGCTAATACCTTCTCCTCGCGTAACCGACTCCCTTACCCGTTTCTCTTGGTCGTAAGACCATGCTCTTTCCTTCCCTCAGGTTTAAGCAGTGTTTCCTTTCCCTCTCTTGGGATAAATACACATTGCAGGCGACTCTGTTTCGGCACCACTTTCGCGTTTGTACCTGGATGAAAATCTCGGGAGCGACAGCTGGCGACTCTGCTGGGGAATTGGTTTCCTAAGCGAGTCAATCCTAGCGCTTGTTTGTTTCGGTTATAGGGTGTTTTATCTGTTTTCTTTACTCGCTTTATTTATGGCATTATTGCATGTTTATTGTTTTATTACATTTACTTGCTTTCCATTTACTGTTGCCATATATATTGTACTGTGCTGGACTGTGTTGGTTTTTCTGTTTGGTGGGATGGGTGATCTGAGAGATAAGCCCATTACACAGGCTTGAGTGTACACATAGGACTAGAGTGGAAAGTAGTGTGGCCTACGTAGCATCTTGGGACATATGGCTTACACAAAATCCACACCTAGACGAGGTTTTCTTGGGAGATGTTCTAATTTGCGCGTCTTGTGCATTTCGGGGTGTTAACCTAGGAAGCTGTCGACTCTGGTGACCATTCCCGAGGACTCAGCAACGCCTCTCCTCCAGATATGTGATAATGGCAGACCAGAAATGGCAAACCCATTACGCATTCTTGATCCGAGGACCCAATGCTGGCAACTTGCTATAGGATATCCTTTTTTAGGGGAATCAGTTGAGGCCCCCTCGATTGATGATGATGCCAAACCAGAAATGGTGAACGTATCATCATTTCTCGACCTGAGAGTCCGTGATATTGAGGATCCTTGCCTTTCTAGTACACACATGTGAGAATGGGCGGGTGTTTGCAGGTTTACAGGTAACCATAACCTCCCACATACCCAGTTTTCTGGTAAAAAGGGAATATTCATCCTACTATATTCAGATGGTTATTGTTCACAGTTCTATGGTATTCTCAGATCTACACTGACACTACTCACAGTCCAGCACAGACACGCAGCACTCTGATACCGTGCCTTTTGCATTGCATTATCATATCATAACATTCATGTTTGTCATTTCTAGGTGCTTATTTTACCTCTGATTCCAGTCAATGGGTTCGATGGAGACGGATGCTAAGAGGAAGAATAATGTCGCTTATAGATTTCCAGAGCCAACGTTGGATCTACTTCACAAAATGATAGCCATGGCTGACCCGGTGTTCATATCACTTTCCAAAGGAAACACGGGAGATTGGTGAAAATGGCCCGTAACATTACAAAGTATGAGCATGATGCTCTCCATACATTGTTGCAGTTCTATGAGCCGTCGTTGAGATGCTTTGTCTTCCCGGAGTATATCTTGATGCCTACTTTGGAGGAGTTTTCGTTCATCCTGGATATCTCAGTCAAATCAACAGTACCATTCTTTTCGGGAGATCACCCAAGCATAGAAGAAATTGCAACGGCCTTACAGGTGGAACAATCATTACTGAAGAAATATGTTACTGATAAAAATGGAGTTAAGGGTTTTCATTTGGAGTTTCTTGCCAACCAAGCTCAAGAGTGTGCTAGCGCCAAGAATTGGGCAGTCTACCATTCTATCCTGGCCTTGTGTATCTACGGTATCGTCTTGTTTCCTAACCAATACTACTTTGTGGATATGCACGCAGTAAGAGTTTTTGTCTTGAAAAATCTGGTTCCTACTCTGTTGGGTGATTTCTACCACTCCGTGCATTTCAAGAATGAGAAGAGAAGAGGAGGACAGGTCAACTGCTGCACTCCACTTTTATCCAACTGGTTTTTGAAGCATTTACCTCAGACGGGCGCCTTTGTGGATACGAGGGATTCTTTAAAGTGGTCTAAACGGCTAATGGGGTTGGCTGCTGATAATATTGTTTGGTTTGACCATTAGTTACGGGGAATAGAGATTATTACCAGTTGTGGGAATTTTCCGAATGTGCCTTTGATCGGCAGGAAAGGGGGAATTAATAATAACCATATCCTGGCTATCAGGCAATTTGGATATGCCTTAAGGAACCCTCCTAAAGACCAACATATGGAAGAGTCTTTGTTCTTCAATGGGAGTGAAGATACAGAGGTGATAAGGAAGGTTGTGCATGCTTGGGGGCACGTCCATAAGACCGAAAAGACTGTTTTTGGAAAGGGTGATTGTAGAGCTTATCCGCAGTATACAGAGTGGATCCAAAGGAAGGTTGAAGAAGTTCTCTTTCCTTTTTCACGAGAGCCACCTTTGTATCCAGTGATGCCAGAACGACCTACCACAGTGGCCATTGAGGAATTCAACAAGTTGCAGAATTTGGTGAAAGAGCTTAGAGGGGAAAATTCTGATATGAGCAGCTGGCTTCAAGATGCATTATATACCAATAAGGAGTTGGAGCGCAAAGCCCAAGATGCAGAAAAGATCTTAGCAGCAAGAGAGAAAGATTTTACCGACAGGGCCCGACACTACCAGAAGGTTAGTATGACTGTTAAAACTTCTGCTCTAACTCATAAGCAGACTAAGCAATCTTTGGCCCAGACAAAAGACCAGTTAGCCAAGCTTCAGCAAGCCTGGGATGAAGTCAGAATGGAGAATGCAGAGCTGCAATAGCAATCAAAGACCAAAGACGATGAGCTTCTTAGAGCGCATGAACAACGGAGAAAACATCGGGAAGACTTTGGAAAAAGCTAAGAGCAGCTGAAGAGTGTTAAGGATGAACTGAAAGTTTCCAAGAAGAAGCTTGAAGATTCCATGGTAGAGATGGGAAGACTCAAGATGCGAGATGGGGTGAAGAAGCCTAAGCAGATGAGCGATGACGAAGCTCTCTTGATGCACGTGGATTCATTAGCCGAAGCCCTGAAGAAGAGGGACATTTTGATCAAAGAGATGATTGAGAGGCCAAATCATCAGCGCACCAGAATACTCTTTGAAGAGATCAAGTACTCTAGCGAGAAGCTGAAAGATTTGGAACTGAATGATTGATAGTTTCCTCTTTATTTTCCTAGTGCAGTTTTGTTGATGTACTATGGTTACCATCAGGCTTGTTGATGGAGCCATTTTCTTGATGTATTTCCAGGTTACAAACTCGTTGTAGAAGGCTTAAACACTTTTTGGCTCTCCGTTAATTCAAATAATGGGTTTACTCAGAAATGTTTCCTTAGTAGTTTTCTGTTCACTGGCACATTATCACGACACTTTATCACAGCACGTTACTTCTCAAAGATTTCCCTCAACAATGTTTGTATATTGCTCAGCTTCTCGTGATTAAGACTGGAATCAGGGTGTAAAACGCCTTGGGAATGGAAAACATGGCATATGCATACATTTCATAACATATCATTTTGCATAACAGGTACTCGTCCCAGGGAGTTTCTAACCTTTATTTGGTTGCAGACATAATAGCTGATCTCAACATTCATCGCTACACGACTCGACAAAATCAAGTCAGAATCATGGAACAAGTGCAGGCAGAACTCAATGAAATGAGGGCCCGTATGGAGCAGTTCATGAACCTTATACAGGGTATAGCCCAGGGGCAGCAAGATTTGAGAGCTACAGTTTAAAGGTTGGAAGTAGAAATCCCCAATGTTAATCCTCCTGGCGGAGCGAATGTTAATCCTCCTGGCGGAGCAAATGGTAATCCTCCTGGCAGAGCAGTAGTTGATCCTCCTGGCAGAGCTCCTGGTGGCGTTGGCCATAACAATCATCAACATGTGGAGTACCATCAAGATGACCAGTTCTTTGTGGTGAATGCTGACCTGGGTGTTCATAATGATGGTAATGACAGAAGGTATGAAGAATTGGCTGAGAAAGTAAGAGCTATAGAATGTCAAAACTCCATGGGAATTAATGTTGCTGACATGGGGTTGGTGCAAGGGGTGAGAATCCCTCCAAAGTTCAAGCCTCCAACTTTTGACAAGTATAATGGCAATACCTATCCTAAGACTCACATTCAGGCGTATTTCAGGAAGATTTCTGCATATTCCGATGATGAAAAGTTGTGGATGTACTTTTTTTCAAGATAGCCTGTCAGGAGCTTCATTGGAATGGTACATGAAGCTAAAACGAGCTTATATCAGGAACTGGAGGGACTTGGGCGATGCTTTCTTGAAATAGTATCAGTATAACATCGACATGGCCCTTAATCGTACCCAATTGCAGAATATGACACAGGATCCGAAGGAAGGTTTCAAGCAATACGCCCAAAGGTGGCGTGAGCAAGCTGCTCGAGTACAACCCCCGCTGATGGAAAGGGGAATGGCTGATATGTTCATGAGTACTTTACAGGGCCCATATCTGGATCGCTTGGCCGAGTGTCCGTCCACTGGGTTTTCTGATATTGTGATAGTAGGAGAGAGAATTGAGAATCTATTAAAATCGGGGAAGATTCAGGACGGAAGTGGGGCAGGCTCTTCCAATACGAAGAGGCCTTTTGGAAATGGCTCGAAGAAGTGTGAAGGTGAAACTAGTGCTGCCTATGGACAGGGGGGCAAAGGTAAAAGACGTCAGGACTCGTACCATCAAGCAGCTGTTGTAACTATTCCGGATCCGGCTACCGAATCTCAGCCACAACCTCAAAGACAATACCAACCGAGGCAGAGAATGAGTGATCATCACTTTGACACTTTACCTATGACATATGCTCAGATGTTGCAAAATTTGCTCCGCTTAAAGTTGGTACAGTTGAGAACACTGGCACCACCAGCAGGTAAGCTACCTTATGGATATGATGCAAATGTGAAGTGTGAGTTCCATTCGGGTGCCCCCGGCCACCATATAGAGAACTGCAAAGCTTTTAAGCACGTAGTTCAGGACCTGGTTGATTCGAAAGCTATCAACTTCGCTCCTAATCCTAATGTGATTCAAAACCTCATGCCCCCGCATGGCAGACCAAAGGTCAATGCAATAGAAGAGGAAAGTGGCCTGAATCTGGTGACAGATGTTAATCGCGTAAGGACACCTTTGGCAGTGGTAAAAGGGCGTTTGTTGAAAGGGGGTGTGTTCCCTGGTTGTCAGGAAAATTGTTTAGAATGTTTGGCCGCGGTGAACGGTTGTGATAAATTGAGGAATTTCCTTCAGATGATGATGGATGAGGGTCGTCTACAGTTTGATCAGATGGGAAAGAAGGATGATATAGTCTCAACAGTTACTATCTACTTTACTCCCTCAGAAATTCCTGTGCCTGCACCTATGCAAACCCCTGCGCCTAAACAGGTAGCCCCGATGACTATAACTATTCCAGGTCCTATGCCATACGAAAGTACAAAAGCGATCCCATGGCATTACGGAGCTAATGTCTATTATCAAGGGCAGAAACAGGAAGTGGAGGTTCCCAAGGAAACTGGTTCAAGTGTGGGGAATGTCGGAGGAATGGGTGGTTTTACCCGTAGTGGAAGGCTCTTTGCTCCACAGACGCTCCAAAATGATGATGCTGAAACTTCAGCGAAAGCTAAAGGCAAGCAGGTAGTAAGTGAAAAGCCCGTGCCGAGGGCGGAGCCTGATAATTCTTTTGGAAAAGACGTTGAAGAGTTTATGAGGATTATCCGAAAGAGCGATTATAAGATAGTGGATCACCTGCATCAAACTCCCTCCAAGATTTCCATATTGTCATTACTGTTATGTTCCGAGGCACATCGCAATGCCTTGCTGAAGATTTTGAATATGGCGTACATTCCACAGGAGATATCGGTGAACCAGCTCGAGGGTGTTATCGCCAATGTCAACGCCAGCAACAGGTTAGGATTTACCGATTTTGATCTAACACCGGAGGGAAGAAATCATAACAAAGCTCTACACATCTCCATGGAGTGCAAAGGGTCAGTATTGTCCCATGTGTTGGTGGACACGGGTTCGTCCCTGAATGTGCTACCGAAGAAGGCTTTGGCAAAGCTGGATGTTGAGGGGGTTGTACTCCGGCCCTATGATTTAGTTGTGCATGCATTTGATGGCTCTAAAAGATCAGTTTTTAGGGAGGTAGAGTTGCCTGTGAAGATTGGACCCCAGGTGTTCAATACGGTTTTCTATGTGATGGAAATCCAGCCGGCTTATGGCTGCTTGCTAGGACGCCCGTGGATACATGCTGCAGGGGCCGTTTCGTCAACACTCCACCAGAAGATAAAGTTTGTCGTAGATGGTCAGGTTGTCATAGTGTGCGGAGAGGAGGATATATTTGTCAGCCATCTATCATCGTTCAAATATGTGGAGATAGACAGCGAGATCCATGAAACTCTTTGTCAGGCGTTTGAAATAGTGAATATTGAAAATGACCCTCCTTCTAGTGAAACAAGAGCAGGGACTTCTATAGTTTCTTACAAACAGGCTCTCGAAGTAGTACAGTCAGGTCATGCTGAAGGTTGGGGGGAGTTGATTGAGTTGCCTTTCAAAGAAGACAAGTGTGGAATTGGTTACCAGCCTACTCAAGCTTCGCAGCTAGGGGACCAAAAGCGTCAGGGACCTGTCCTTTTCTCTAGCGGGGGGATCATCAACCCTGGTCAAGTCTTTGCTACAACCGAAGATGATGGGGACAGCGATTATGATATGGACAATTGGGTGCGCCCATGTGTCCCGGGGCAGAAGCTGAATAATTGGTTCTCTGAAGGCCTCAAACAAGTCACTATGCAGAAAGAGTAATTTTCTTTGTTTTTTCATGTTGCATGTATAATCCTAGGCTCTGTCCAAGGCCTAGTGATTTCATTGTAAGGCCACATTTATTTCATATGCAAGTTTATCATCAATAAAAGGACGTTTTTTGTATTCAAGAATTGTGTTCCCTGTGTTTCATTTTTACGCTTTTCATTTTAAATAAAATGGCAATGTTTTCTCCATAGTTTGTTTTCTTTCTTTTTAAAAAGCTCTTTCTAAAATAAAGCATGAACCATCATTCATGCAGAAACAATCCTCCGAATTCTGTTGATTACAGTTCTGCTATGGCTTGATATGACTTTGATAATCCGATTTACCAAGCTGAAGAGGGGGATGAGGAAGACTGTGAACTTCCCGAGGAATTGGCCAGATTATTGAAACAGGAGGAAAGAGCTATTCAGCCTCATCAAGAGTCACTGGAAGTCATCAACCTTGGCACCGAGGATGCGAGAAAGGAGGTCAAAATAGGGGCAAGCCTAGTAGGGAATGTGAAGAAAGAGCTGATTGAGATGCTACGTGAATATGTTGATATCTTTGCCTGGTCTTATCAAGATATGCCAGGATTAGATACAGATATTGTGGTGCACAGGTTGCCTCTCAAAGAAGGTTGTTCCCCCATCAAACAGAAGCTCAGAAGAACTAAACCGGAAATGGCCATTAAGATCAAAGAGGAGGTGCAGAAACAGTTGGATGCAGGTTTTCTGGCCGTCACCAGCTATCCACCATGGGTTGCGAATATTGTCCCGGTACCAAAGAAAGATGGTAAGGTCCGGATGTGTGTGGATTACCGTGATTTAAATTGAGCGAGTCCGAAAGATGATTTTCCATTACCTCACATTGACGTGTTGGTAGATAATACAGCTCAATTCTCGGTATTTTCCTTCATGGATGGATTTTCCGGTTATAATCAGATAAAAATGGCACCGGAAGACATGGAGAAAACAACGTTTATTACCCCGTGGGGCACGTTCTGCTATAAAGTGATGCCTTTTGGCCTGAAAAACGCAGGGGCAACTTATCAGTGTGCTATGATTCATAAAGAGATTGAGGTTTATGTTGATGATATGATCGCTAAGTCGCAGACTGAAGAAGAGCACTTGGTGAATCTGAAAAAGCTTTTTGAACGGTTGAGACAATTCAGACTGAGGCTGAACCTGAATAAGTGTACTTTCGGGGTGAGATCTGGTAAGCTGTTGGGCTTTATGGTCAATGAAAGGGGAATCGAGGTTGATCCGGTAAAAGTAAAAGCAATACAAGATATGCCCGAGCCAAGAACAGAAAAGCAAGTTCGTGGTTTCTTAGGGAGATTGACCTACATTGCTAGATTCATTTCTCATCTGACAGCCACTTGCGAGCCAATATTCAAATTATTGAGGAAATATCAATCAATTCGGTGGAATAATGATTGCCAAAGGGCGTTTGATAAAATAAAAGAGTATTTGCAAAAGCCTCCGATTCTTATGCCTCCAGTTCCAGGGAGACCACTGATAATGTATTTGTCGGTACATGAAAACTCAATGGGTTGTGTTCTCGGTCAACAAGACGAGACAGGTAGGAAAGAGCATGCCATATACTACCTGAGCAAGAAATTCACAGATTGCGAGTCTAGATACTCAATGCTTGAGAAGACATGTTATGCACTTGCATGGGCTGCTAAGCGTTTGAGACAATATATGCTGACTCACACAACTTTATTGATATCAAAGATGGATCCAGTCAAGTACATTTTTGAAAAGCCATCTCTCATCGGAAGGGTTGCCCGTTGGCAGATGGTGTTGACAGAGTATGACATACAATATACTTCCCAAAAAGCCATAAAGGGTAGTATTCTGTCTGACTATCTCGCCGAGCAACCAATTGATGATTATCAGCCAATGAAGTTTAAGTTCCCTGATGAAGACATCATGTACTTGAAAATGAAAGATTGTGACGAGCCACCAGTTGATGAAGGACCAGATCCTGATGACAAGTGGAAATTGATGTTTGACGGGGCAGTTAATGTGAATGGTAGTGGCGTTGGGGCAGTTCTCATAACTCCGAAAGGTTCCCATATACCTTTCACTACCCGACTGACTTTTGATGTCACCAACAATGAAGCCAAATATAAAGCATGCATTATGGGTATCGAAGAAGTCATTGATTTAAGGATCAAGACTCTTGATATATTTGGGGACTCCGCTCTAGTGGTCAATCAGATCAATGGAGATTGGCACACCAATCAATCCCACTTGATCCGTTACAGGGACTACGTGAGAAGACTGTTGACTTTCTTCACAATAGTGAAACTGTATCATGTACCTCGTGATGAGAATCAAATGGCAGACGCTTTGGCAACGTTATCTTCTATGATTCAAGTGAACTGGTGGAATCATATACCCAAAATTGATGTGATGCGGCTTGACAGACCTGCTCATGTTTTTGTAGCCGATACAGCGACTAGTGATAAACCTTGGTATCACGATATCAAGTGTTTCTTGGAAAGTCAAGAGTATTCGGATGGGGCATCCACTAATGATAAGAAGACTCTAAGGAGGTTAGCGGGTAGTTTCTTCTTGAATGAAGATGGTGTATTGTACAAAAGAAATTTTGACATGGTCTTGTTCAGATGCGTGGATAGACACGAAGCAGACATGTTAATGCAAGAAGTGCACTAAGGTTCTTTTGGTACCCATGTTGGTGGACATGCTATGGCAAAGAAATTATTACGAGCCGGTTATTACTGGATGACCATGGAGGCTGTTTGTTTCAAATATGCTCGAAAATGCCACAAGTGCCAGATTTATGCTGATAAAGTGCATGTGCCACCGAATCCTTTAAATGTGATGAGTTCCCCTTGGCCATTTGCCATGTGGGGAATTGATATGATTGGGAAGATCGAGCCCACCGCCTCTAATGGACATCGCTTTGTTCTGGTGGCCATTGATTACTTCACCAAGTGGGTGGAAGCTGCTTCATTTGCAAATGTCACCAAGCAGGTGGTTGCTCGGTTCATCAAGAAAGAGATTATTTGTCGATACGGAGTACCCGAAAGAATCATCACTGATAATGATTCTAATCTTAACAATAAAATGATGCAAGAGTTGTGCCAGGGCTTCAAGATTGAGCATCACAATTCTTCACCATACCGCCCAAAGATGAATGGTGTCGTCGAGGCAGCCAATAAAAATATCAAGAAGATTGTGCAAAAGATGGTCGTGATGTACAAGGATTGGCATGAGATGTTGCCTTTCGCTTTGCATGGGTACCGTACATCAGTACGCACGTCTACTGGGGCAACCCCGTTTTCTCTTGTGTATGGTATGGAAGCGGTTTTGCCGGTTGAAGTTGAGATTCCTTCTCTAAGGGTCATGATGGATGTCAAGCTTGATGAGGCTGAATGGGTTCGAACAAGGTTCAACGAGTTGAGTCTCATAGAAGAGAGGAGATTGGCAGTTGTATGCCATGGGCAACTGTATCAGAGAAGGATGAAACGGGCATTCGATCAGAAAGTGCGTCCTCGGAATTATCAGACAGGTGACTTGGTGTTGAAAAGGATTCTTCCTCCTAATACAGATCACATGGGCAAATGGACTCCGAATTATGAAGGTCCATATGTTGTCAAGAAGGTTTTCTCGGGCGGAGCCTTGATGCTTACAACTATGGATGGTGAGGATTTTCCGTCGCCTGTGAACTCAGACGCAGTCAAAAAATACTTCGCATAAATGGACCCGTTGGACAGTAAAAAGAGAGTCCAGGCAAAAAAGTGCATCCAGGCGAACCAAAAAAAAATGAAAAAGGTTCGGGCAAAAATTAGGCATAAAATAAAAAAATGAGTACACCCGGTAAGCTGAAAACCCGAAAGGGCAACTTAGGCAAAAATGGGTATCCCGGTGGATTAAAAACCCGCAAAGGACGATACAAGAAAAAGAGGGATTTAGCGAAAGGATGCGATCTGAGTAACCTGTATCCCGTATCGTTTCAACAAAGAGGCATTCCGAAGGATAGGAATCGGTCCAATTATCCCCCTCGGAAAGCGAAGCACTTGGAGAGTCTTGAAGACATACGAACCATAGCAGGATTGAAACTCAATGGATGTCTGTTTTCCACATTGCCATTAGGATAGTTTCTTTTCTCTTCCAAGCAATTACCCCTTTCCAGGAATTGCCTCTTGATGTAAACGCCTATTTTCGGGCTTTTCAATCAATAAAATTTTCGTTATTCAGAATATCTGTCTCTTTTGTTTTCCTTTACAGTTCGTTTTGTTTACAAAAAAAATGTCCAAATTTTTTATAAATATTGCATTTGAAAACATAAAGGCTATACAATGACAGGCGTGCAAAAGAAAACAATTAAAATTGCTTTGAGTGCTAGGTGTTCTTAGGTGATGAATTCAAAATTCAGTAATACCCTGGGGCATGTGTGCACACTCTTTTATTTGCAGGTGTTAATGTTCGTTGGTTAGCTCATCAAGAACATGTGACGTCTTCATTGTCTTTTCCAGCAGGACTTCCATATTAGTTCTCCCAAAGCAGAAACGAGTATCTCAACAGCAATCTCCTCCTTAAGATTGTCATCCCCAGCAGGAACATGGTTGATCTCAGTCCCTCAGCAGAGGTTCGTTTGATTTCAACTCCCCAACAGCCAGGTCAGAAAGTTGTCATTTCCCCAGCCGAGTTCTATGGTTATAGTTCTTCCCCAAGCAGATTGGTTCAGATGATACCTCCAGCGAGGTCATCATTCCTTACAATAACCTCAACGGGTTCGTCAGTTCAGAGCCCAAATCAGGAGATCATGTCAATTTGTCCTCCCCAACATGAGTTGCAAACACGAGGACAATTCAGTCGCGATCACAAGGATAATCTAGCTTGTTATCCCCAGCGGAGTTGCCTTCTTTTCCTCAGCATTCATTTTGCTGAGGAGCCTCTTTGTATTTTGCATATAGTAATCATTGCATCCTCAAAAACGCATAGTATTTCCATTCGAGATGGAGCATTACGCCATAGAAAAATTCAAACATATGCATGTGAAGCATAAGCCAGTTTTAATACCTCGTGCGAGGATCCAAAACCATTGTTCTATCATATTGATAAAACCCAGAGAGAATACCTCGCTCATTTCCTCCCAACCAGACATTTCAAAGCAGTACCAGGTTTCACCATTTTTCTCCCCACAGAGTCTTATTCCTCGGTTGGTAAATCTTTTGATCTTACATTTTAACCGCGTTTTTCTGGAAAATTCCCGATAGGATTCCCTTAGCCATTCCCGATAGGCACCTTCTAGGTTTTGAACTTTAGTTATTCCCTATAGACGTATAGATCAACCGTATTTCTTCAGGAACCATTCCCGATAGGATTCCCTTAGCCGTTCCCGACAGGCGCCCTTTAAGTTTTAGACCTAGCATTTCCCGACAGGCCTATTTACCATTCCCAATAGGTATGCCATAGGTTTTCAACTTTAGCCGTTCCCGGGAGGTGACCCTTTAAGTTTTAAACCTAGCCATTCCCGACAGGTCCATTTACCATTCCCGATAGGTATACCACAGGTTTTCATCTTTAGCCGTTCCCGACAGGCACCCTTTGAGTTTTAAACCCAACCGTTCCCGACAGGCCCATTTACCATTCCCGATAGGTAATCCATAGGTTTTTAACTTTAGCCATTCCCGACAGGCGACCTTTGAGTTTTAAACCCAACCGTTCCCGACAGACCCATTTACCGTTCCTGACAGGTAACCCACAGGTTTTAGACTTTAGCCATTCCAGACAGGCGACTTTTGAGTTCAAGCTTAACTGTTCCCGACAGGCTTACATTGACCGTTCCCGACAGGCTTACCTTGACCGTTCCCGACTGGCCCGTTTACCATTCCCGATAGATAACCATAGGTTGTAAACTTTAGTCGTTCCCGACAGGCGCACCTTAACCGTTCCCGACAGGCACAATCTAGACTCCAACCATTCCCGACAGGCCTTCTTTGGATTTCATTTGTTCCTGACTATTCTCAACCAACATCCACCACCAACTGCTGTGTTGGTCATATATCCATTCTGTTTATCCACAGAGCGCAAATTTTCCAGTTATTTTTTGTATTTAATCCCTATGTACTTTGAATTTCTGACAGTCGTTGCTCTCATCCATTCAGGTCCACAGTTGATTGAATAGGGGCAGCTGTAATACCTCAAAATTTGCCCTCTTATTTTTCTCAATAATTGGCTTATGTTTCATTCATTTGCATTTCATAATAGGTCATGCAAAATCATACACATCATTGGTTGCAAGGCATGGGATCAGGTGTCTCAAGGCATAAACAGTTCAAGGTCAAAGGACAAGAGAAAAGCTTTTCCAAACAAGCCACAAGGGTTTCTCACATCTCAATTCATCTCATTTGAGCCCTCAAGGTATCACAAGATGAGAATTCAATAGAAGATTGAAGCAAGTCATATTCTCCTAACCAGTGCAAACCAGGGTTTTGGAATTCTTAAGTATACCACCCCAATGGGTAGGATCTTGGAGCTTTTATCATTTCCAAATGGAATATTACATCTTTGTTGGAGGGGATATACATCATATTCAGAGGAATTTGGATTTGGAGGATGTGTTGATTTCTCCTAGACTGAGGGGTTAAAATTAGGGTTTACCATAAATTCAGTTTATTTCTGATTTTTTGGGCAAAACTTGATGCTATGGTATTCTACATGTCCTCAAGGGTCTAAGGATGAAGAATGGTCCATCAATTTGATATGGACAGGTTTCAATTGATCAATTGATTGAGAATCAAGAGAATTGAAAAAAAGTCAACTGTGCGGAGGAAAAAAGTCAACTCCTGACTTTTTGAGGTCAAATTCAGGTTCCTCATGTCAAATATGATCATTGGTGAGGATTTGATCAAGAAATAATGGATGATTCATCAAAAATCAAGAAATGTGCAAAGTTGCCAAAAATAGAAATTAGGGTTTCTATTTATGGCAAGTTTTGGCAAGGTGAGAGGTCAACTTTGGGGCTTTCTTTCTCCATGCTTCAAGAACCAAATGGAGGTGCTAGGGAGGCCTATCAAAATTTCACATTTTAAGCTTCAAATCCATAGCAAGAACTCCTCCATTGGATCAAACTTGAAGGAGTTATGATTGATTAAAGTTGGAGGTTTGTAGGGCATTTTTGACCAGCAAGGCAAGTCATGGGCGAGCCAGCGCGCGGTCATTTCATCAAACATCTTGTGTGCATGTTTTGTCCAACTTCCAAGCCAAATATCTCATTGCCAGAGGCTTCATTTGGAAAATTGTTCAACATGACTTTTGTTCATTTCCATGTCCTCTTCAACTTTTATGTTGAACAAATTTTCATTTGATCAACCATGGGAGAGATAGAGTAGCTTAAAGTGGGAGTCTCAAACTGATTCATTCCCATGCACATGGCCAGGCATGAGTAGGGCAAGATACCTGTGTAACTCAGTGGTAACCAAGCATGTTCATCATTGCTTTTAGATACCTTAGAGGCTTCCATGGCATTTATGCTGAACATCAATGTTGTTGCATTCCATGTCCTCTTTCCAAAAAGCCCATAACCACTTCATTTCACCCCATGACCATGGAGATATGCATGTACCAAGTTCACCTCATGATGACTGCTTTTCTTCATTACCAAGCAAGCAAAAAAACAGACCAAACAAGTTGTGTGTTGTTTCATGCGCATGCTCTACTTACATCAATCATCCCATGTCATCTTTGCCATATAAAGCTAAACCAACACCTTACACATTCATGCATATGTACAATCTCCTTTCTTTACTTGGCCAAACAACAAAAGAGTGAAAACTTGCAGAGCAAGCATTGCTTCTACCATCAGTCCATCATCACCATCCAACTTCACCACCACTATAGCATGCCATGGTCTCTCTTCACTCTAACAAAACACTACAACTCGTGTCCAACAAACTTGACTCACCCAACTCACTTAACCTCATTTATCTAACCTTGGTTCTAACTGTCAACCATGACAGTTAGAACTTAACCAATGGTATAAAAGCTTGCTCTAACAGAATTTCATTCGAGAGACTTCATTCTACACACTTCTCTGGAATTTCTCTCTTCTTTCTCTCAATCTTTTCTCTCTTTTACTCAAAGATTTACTCATTCATATTGCAAGTTCCTCCTTTATTCTTCATCAACAAGTATCAATGGATTAGATTTGGATCTGGTTTAGCATCACACTTCATTTTTCTTCATCTCTTTCAATCGGATTTGCAAGCACAACAAAAACTACATAGCCTTTATTTGGTTAAGCTAAAGTTCAAGAAGCTAGGAATCACCCCTCTGGCCTTCTTTTTGAGTAAAGGAAGCATTCACATCACAGGTTTTTTTCTCAATTTGGTTGATCTCTTTATGCTCTGAGTTTGGTTGTTTTTAAGTGTTGTTGAGCTTAATAGAAGCAATGTAGATATCCGGCTAGTTGATAGGCTCTGTAGGAGCATAGATCTAAAAACTAGGGCAAAGTGTTTCTCTTCGAATCTCCCTGTGTATGATTTCTTTGCAATTTTCATTGGTGGATTTGTGATCTACATGACTTAAGGATTATTTTGATGTGTGATTTGTCCATTTCTAGTGACCTGCAACTTGAACCACGGTGGTGAGTGGCCGGAGAAGATAACCGGAGACTTCTCCGGCCAGTGGTGTTCTTCACATGTTAAACCCTAGGGTTTTAATCTCAGATTAAATCGTGACCGTTTGATCTTTTGATCCAATGAACCAGAGCTTGCCAGCGCATTAATGAAATACACTCTCCCTCACGTGCCTCTTTTTGTGACTGATTGGTCGTGTGTGGTTGTTGCATGTTAACCTACCATGCGCGTGCGTTGTGAATCACATGATTGAATTAATTTCCTGATCATCTCATGCTTGACTGATCCAATGGTTGTGATTGAGTCAATGTTTGACTGGTGTCCATCAAATGCACCTCTTCTGATCACGTATACTTGGACTGGACCTAGCTTTCTATTCGCACACCCTTTTTTTTTAGCCCAAACGCTTTTGAACTTGGTTTTTACTTGCGCTGCACCCCCCTGATCATTTCCTTTTGTTTTTTTATTTTCTTTTCTTACTTATTTCATTTTTATTTTTTAAAATTGTATCCAAGCATGATAAAATTCTACAAAAATTCATGAGACATCTAAACACATTTAAATAATTTTTAATCATTTTATTTTCTGATTTTATGATATTTCATCATATTTTCATGAATTTTCTTTCATTTTCTTTTGTTTGTGCATTGCATCATGACACATGCTACATATTGATTTTATTTGACATAGCTGTGCATTGTTTTTTGGCATAATAATCGGTATGTACCTTTATGATATGATGAGGCATGTTATACATTTTTTATGGATTTTCTAATTCATTTCTTGATGACTTTTGAGTGATGTTTTGAGTCAATTGTTAAGGTGCTTTGTAAGACATTGTGAGACCTCTTCGAGCATGTCCCTCCATGATTTTTGAGCCACCTTCTTGTGACATGTTTACCCACTGGTTGCACTTCAAATAACTTGAATCTCACAATTTTTTTGAGCCTTTAAATTCCATTTTTATCCATTAAAATGCATGTGTGTTTGTGTAGGCATTAGAGAGTTTGTGCTTAGGTTTTGATTTGTATTATGGGCCAATCTTCTTTGACTATTTGTTGAAGTTTTTAATTCATGTTGTATGAATATTATAGGTCATTTTTACCATGCCCTAAGTCATCCAAAGTTCATTCTTATATGATTTTAGTGCTCATATTCTAAAGTGAAATATCTTGTGTAATGGTGTTTTCTTCTCCAATCTTCTTTGAATACATGTTTGCCTCAATACATGAGTGATCCCAAATCATTCCTTGATCATGATTTACTTCTATTTCCAACCATTTTAAATCATATTCCATGACCTATAATTTCATGTTACATGTTTCTAAAGCTCACAAACTTTTGCATACTTTGCTTGAACTTGTTTGACCTAACTTGAACTTGTTTGCTCTTCATCTTCTAAGTGCTTCAACATGACAAATTGTATGAATGTTGTGCTTAAATTTTTTACCTCTAAATGTCATTTCAAATGTCCTAAACTACTGACTTGCATTCATTTTGTTTGGTTATTCAACTTGCATATTCATTTCTTACTTGCATGTCTTGCATGATGCATTGTTGGAACTTTAATGATGTTTGCTCCTATCTTTTGCTTGTTTGATCAATGCTTGCTCTTGTGAATCATATGCCATTTGAATAACATCTTCCCTCATTCTTAAATTACATTTACTTATGACTTTTATGTTTACATACGCATTTATTCATGTTTACTTTCCAATTATATACATCTTGTGTAGTTAAGGTTCAACTCACATTTGCATGATTGTTTGGTGTATAGTTTGACTTTGTTTGATATCATGTGACATGTTTACATTATTATGGTACCTTAGAATATACCTACTGACTTGGCATGTCCCTTAACCATTAGGACCCTTCCCTTTTGGTTTGAACTTCATATTCTTATTAATTTGTCCTCTTGAATCAAATAGTTTTGTTTGGTTTAAGTTTCTTGTACTAGTTTTCAATACTTGTGATAATAATGCACTAACTTTTTGTGTAGGGGCAGAGGTAAGTCACTTGAGTAAGGGTATGTTAATCCACACTCATCTCTTCTCTCATCTCTTCTTTCATCTCTCATTTCTTTTACTTATCATTCTCTTTTGTGAATAGCATGATATAATGCTTGATTGTGTAGAACTTTCTCACATCCCTTAGGGATCCTAGCTCATCCTTAATTTTTGATTAAGGTGAGGTAGGATAAGCATTAGGTAGTGTTATCCCTCTCTTCTCTTTAGGCTTATGTGGGTCCTTATACCTCACTTAACCATAGGATCTCCATGCATAATAACTTTAGGATAATTAGTCCCCCACTTAGACTTTGTCCTTTCTTCCTTTGAGTCTCTTTCTCATCTCCAAACAAAAGCAAAAACATCTAAATAAGGATCAACATGTATTGCACATGAGCCTTGCATGTGGGAAATAAGATAGTGGAGGATCTTCTTTCACTTTCTTAGAGTGTTAGCGTACGTCCCGTCTTGGGTCGATATGCGAGGCACTCGATCCTATGTCATAGACTTTAGTGCAATATGTGTTACAAACACAAAATAATCAAAAAACTTCTTCTTAAAAGACAAAAACTAACAATTCTCTTCTTATCTTCTTCACTCCGTTCATAAAGGATGCGTCATTTCCGTTCTACCGCAAACAGGTAAATGCATAAGACTCCGTACAACGAGCTGTGACACCTAACTGCTAGAACGCGAACCTTGGCGTACTCCACTTAAAAAACACAAACAAAACAATCTATCCCTAGTGAGGGGAACTACGTCGCTCTGATTCTCGCGTGCAAGCAAGATACGTAGGCAGGAGATCGTGCGAGATATCTCCGAGCATAATCCTTTCACCCTTCCCCAATCCATAGTCCGAACTACGTTGACTCTAAATTTCCCATTGCACGAGGGAATACGTAGGCCTAGGACGCGATGTCCTATCGAGTCACTTCTTTTCTTTTTCCCCCCGTTTCTCCGTTTTAGCCTTTTGTTTCTAGTTTCCAGTTAGCAGTTGAGTTTCAGATACCCTACACCCTTTGATCGAGACAACAAGCGTGGATCCCATCGAGTACGATGGACGCGTGGGGGTGCTAATACCTTCTCCTCGCGTAACCGACTCCCTTACCCGTTTCTCTTGGTCGTAAGACCATGCTCTTTCCTTCCCTCAGGTTTAAGCAGTGTTTCCTTTCCCTCTCTTGGGATAAATACACATTGCAGGCGACTCTGTTTCGGCACCACTTTCGCGTTTGTACCTGGATGAAAATCTCGGGAGCGACAGCTGGCGACTCTGCTGGGGAATTGGTTTCCTAAGCGAGTCAATCCTAGCGCTTGTTTGTTTCGGTTATAGGGTGTTTTATCTGTTTTCTTTACTCGCTTTATTTATGGCATTATTGCATGTTTATTGTTTTATTACATTTACTTGCTTTCCATTTACTGTTGCCATATATATTGTACTGTGCTGGACTGTGTTGGTTTTTCTGTTTGGTGGGATGGGTGATCTGAGAGATAAGCCCATTACACAGGCTTGAGTGTACACATAGGACTAGAGTGGAAAGTAGTGTGGCCTACGTAGCATCTTGGGACATATGGCTTACACAAAATCCACACCTAGACGAGGTTTTCTTGGGAGATGTTCTAATTTGCGCGTCTTGTGCATTTCGGGGTGTTAACCTAGGAAGCTGTCGACTCTGGTGACCATTCCCGAGGACTCAGCAACGCCTCTCCTCCAGAGATGTGATAATGGCAGACCAGAAATGGCAAACCCATTACGCATTCTTGATCCGAGGACCCAATGCTGGCAACTTGCTATAGGATATCCTTTTTTAGGGGAATCAGTTGAGGCCCCCTCGATTGATGATGATGCCAAACCAGAAATGGTGAACGTATCATCATTTCTCGACCTGAGAGTCCGTGATATTGAGGATCCTTGCCTTTCTAGTACACACATGTGAGAATGGGCGGGTGTTTGCAGGTTTACAGGTAACCATAACCTCCCACATACCCAGTTTTCTGGTAAAAAGGGAATATTCATCCTACTATATTCAGATGGTTATTGTTCACAGTTCTATGGTATTCTCAGATCTACACTGACACTACTCACAGTCCAGCACAGACACGCAGCACTCTGATACCGTGCCTTTTGCATTGCATTATCATATCATAACATTCATGTTTGTCATTTCTAGGTGCTTATTTTACCTCTGATTCTAGTCAATGGGTTCGATGGAGACGGATGCTAAGAGGAAGAATAATGTCGCTTATAGATTTCCAGAGCCAACGTTGGATCTACTTCACAAAATGATAGCCATGGCTGACTCGGTGTTCATATCACTTTCCAAAGGAAACACGGGAGATTGGTGAAAATGGCCCGTAACATTACAAAGTATGAGCATGATGCTCTCCATACATTGTTGCAGTTCTATGAGCCGTCGTTGAGATGCTTTGTCTTCCCGGAGTATATCTTGATGCCTACTTTGGAGGAGTTTTCGTTCATCCTGGATATCTCAGTCAAATCAACAGTACCATTCTTTTCGGGAGATCACCCAAGCATAGAAGAAATTGCAACGGCCTTACAGGTGGAACAATCATTACTGAAGAAATATGTTACTGATAAAAATGGAGTTAAGGGTTTTCATTTGGAGTTTCTTGCCAACCAAGCTCAAGAGTGTGCTAGCGCCAAGAATTGGGCAGTCTACCATTCTATCCTGGCCTTGTGTATCTACGGTATCGTCTTGTTTCCTAACCAATACTACTTTGTGGATATGCACGCAGTAAGAGTTTTTGTCTTGAAAAATCTGGTTCCTACTCTGTTGGGTGATTTCTACCACTCCGTGCATTTCAAGAATGAGAAGAGAAGAGGAGGACAGGTCAACTGCTGCACTCCACTTTTATCCAACTGGTTTTTGAAGCATTTACCTCAGACGGGCGCCTTTGTGGATACGAGGGATTCTTTAAAGTGGTCTAAACGGCTAATGGGGTTGGCTGCTGATAATATTGTTTGGTTTGACCATTAGTTATGGGGAATAGAGATTATTACCAGTTGTGGGAATTTTCCGAATGTGCCTTTGATCGGCAGGAAAGGGGGAATTAATAATAATCATATCCTGGCTATCAGGCAATTTGGATATGCCTTAAGGAACCCTCCTAAAGACCAACATATGGAAGAGTCTTTGTTCTTCAATGGGAGTGAAGATACAGAGGTGATAAGGAAGGTTGTGCATGCTTGGGGGCACGTCCATAAGACCGAAAAGACTGTTTTTGGAAAGGGTGATTATAGAGCTTATCCGCAGTATACAGAGTGGATCCAAAGGAAGGTTGAAGAAGTTCTCTTTCCTTTTTCACGAGAGCCACCTTTGTATCCAGTGATGCCAGAACGACCTACCACAGTGGCCATTGAGGAATTCAACAAGTTGCAGAATTTGGTGAAAGAGCTTAGAGGGGAAAATTCTGATATGAGCAGCTGGCTTCAAGATGCATTATATACCAATAAGGAGTTGGAGCGCAAAGCCCAAGATGCAGAAAAGATCTTAGCAGCAAGAGAGAAAGATTTTACCGACAGGGCCCGACACTACCAGAAGGTTAGTATGACTGTTAAAACTTCTGCTCTAACTCATAAGCAGACTAAGCAATCTTTGGCCCAGACAAAAGACCAGTTAGCCAAGCTTCAGCAAGCCTGGGATGAAGTCAGAATGGAGAATGCAGAGCTGCAATAGCAATCAAAGACCAAAGACGATGAGCTTCTTAGAGCGCATGAACAACGGAGAAAACATCGGGAAGACTTTGGAAAAAGCTAAGAGCAGCTGAAGAGTGTTAAGGATGAACTGAAAGTTTCCAAGAAGAAGCTTGAAGATTCCATGGTAGAGATGGGAAGACTCAAGATGCGAGATGGGGTGAAGAAGCCTAAGCAGATGAGCGATGACGAAGCTCTCTTGATGCACGTGGATTCATTAGCCGAAGCCCTGAAGAAGAGGGACATTTTGATCAAAGAGATGATTGAGAGGCCAAATCATCAGCGCACCAGAATACTCTTTGAAGAGATCAAGTACTCTAGCGAGAAGCTGAAAGATTTGGAACTGAATGATTGATAGTTTCCTCTTTATTTTCCTAGTGCAGTTTTGTTGATGTACTATGGTTACCATCAGGCTTGTTGATGGAGCCATTTTCTTGATGTATTTCCAGGTTACAAACTCGTTGTAGAAGGCTTAAACACTTTTTGGCTCTCCGTTAATTCAAATAATGGGTTTACTCAGAAATGTTTCCTTAGTAGTTTTCTGTTCACTGGCACATTATCACGACACTTTATCACAGCACGTTACTTCTCAAAGATTTCCCTCAACAATGTTTGTATATTGCTCAGCTTCTCGTGATTAAGACTGGAATCAGGGTGTAAAACGCCTTGGGAATGGAAAACATGGCATATGCATACATTTCATAACATATCATTTTGCATAACAGGTACTCGTCCCAGGGAGTTTCTAACCTTTATTTGGTTGCAGACATAATAGCTGATCTCAACATTCATCGCTACACGACTCGACAAAATCAAGTCAGAATCATGGAACAAGTGCAGGCAGAACTCAATGAAATGAGGGCCCGTATGGAGCAGTTCATGAACCTTATACAGGGTATAGCCCAGGGGCAGCAAGATTTGAGAGCTACAGTTTAAAGGTTGGAAGTAGAAATCCCCAATGTTAATCCTCCTGGCGGAGCGAATGTTAATCCTCCTGGCGGAGCAAATGGTAATCCTCCTGGCAGAGCAGTAGTTGATCCTCCTGGCAGAGCTCCTGGTGGCGTTGGCCATAACAATCATCAACATGTGGAGTACCATCAAGATGACCAGTTCTTTGTGGTGAATGCTGACCTGGGTGTTCATAATGATGGTAATGACAGAAGGTATGAAGAATTGGCTGAGAAAGTAAGAGCTATAGAATGTCAAAACTCCATGGGAATTAATGTTGCTGACATGGGGTTGGTGCAAGGGGTGAGAATCCCTCCAAAGTTCAAGCCTCCAACTTTTGACAAGTATAATGGCAATACCTATCCTAAGACTCACATTCAGGCGTATTTCAGGAAGATTTCTGCATATTCCGATGATGAAAAGTTGTGGATGTACTTTTTTTCAAGATAGCCTGTCAGGAGCTTCATTGGAATGGTACATGAAGCTAAAACGAGCTTATATCAGGAACTGGAGGGACTTGGGCGATGCTTTCTTGAAATAGTATCAGTATAACATCGACATGGCCCTTAATCGTACCCAATTGCAGAATATGACACAGGATCCGAAGGAAGGTTTCAAGCAATACGCCCAAAGGTGGCGTGAGCAAGCTGCTCGAGTACAACCCCCGCTGATGGAAAGGGGAATGGCTGATATGTTCATGAGTACTTTACAGGGCCCATATCTGGATCGCTTGGCCGAGTGTCCGTCCACTGGGTTTTCTGATATTGTGATAGTAGGAGAGAGAATTGAGAATCTATTAAAATCGGGGAAGATTCAGGACGGAAGTGGGGAAGGCTCTTCCAATACGAAGAGGCCTTTTGGAAATGGCTCGAAGAAGTGTGAAGGTGAAACTAGTGCTGCCTATGGACAGGGGGGCAAAGGTAAAAGACGTCAGGACTCGTACCATCAAGCAGCTGCTGTAACTATTCCGGATCCGGCTACCGAATCTCAGCCACAACCTCAAAGACAATACCAACCGAGGCAGAGAATGAGTGATCATCACTTTGACACTTTACCTATGACATATGCTCAGATGTTGCAAAATTTGCTCCGCTTAAAGTTGGTACAGTTGAGAACACTGGCACCACCAGCAGGTAAGCTACCTTATGGATATGATGCAAATGTGAAGTGTGAGTTCCATTCGGGTGCCCCCGGCCACCATATAGAGAACTGCAAAGCTTTTAAGCACGTAGTTCAGGACCTGGTTGATTCGAAAGCTATCAACTTCGCTCCTAATCCTAATGTGATTCAAAACCTCATGCCCCCGCATGGCAGACCAAAGGTCAATGCAATAGAAGAGGAAAGTGGCCTGAATCTGGTGACAGATGTTAATCGCGTAAGGACACCTTTGGCAGTGGTAAAAGGGCGTTTGTTGAAAGGGGGTGTGTTCCCTGGTTGTCAGGAAAATTGTTTAGAATGTTTGGCCGCGGTGAACGGTTGTGATAAATTGAGGAATTTCCTTCAGATGATGATGGATGAGGGTCGTCTACAGTTTGATCAGATGGGAAAGAAGGATGATATAGTCTCAACAGTTACTATCTACTTTACTCCCTCAGAAATTCCTGTGCCTGCACCTATGCAAACCCCTGCGCCTAAACAGGTAGCCCCGATGACTATAACTATTCCAGGTCCTATGCCATACGAAAGTACAAAAGCGATCCCATGGCATTACGGAGCTAATGTCTATTATCAAGGGCAGAAACAGGAAGTGGAGGTTCCCAAGGAAACTGGTTCAAGTGTGGGGAATGTCGGAGGAATGGGTGGTTTTACCCGTAGTGGAAGGCTCTTTGCTCCACAGACGCTCCAAAATGATGATGCTGAAACTTCAGCGAAAGCTAAAGGCAAGCAGGTAGTAAGTGAAAAGCCCGTGCCGAGGGCGGAGCCTGATAATTCTTTTGGAAAAGACGTTGAAGAGTTTATGAGGATTATCCGAAAGAGCGATTATAAGATAGTGGATCACCTGCATCAAACTCCCTCCAAGATTTCCATATTGTCATTACTGTTATGTTCCGAGGCACATCGCAATGCCTTGCTGAAGATTTTGAATATGGCGTACATTCCACAGGAGATATCGGTGAACCAGCTCGAGGGTGTTATCGCCAATGTCAACGCCAGCAACAGGTTAGGATTTACCGATTTTGATCTAACACCGGAGGGAAGAAATCATAACAAAGCTCTACACATCTCCATGGAGTGCAAAGGGTCAGTATTGTCCCATGTGTTGGTGGACACGGGTTCGTCCCTGAATGTGCTACCGAAGAAGGCTTTGGCAAAGCTGGATGTTGAGGGGGTTGTACTCCGGCCCTGTGATTTAGTTGTGCATGCATTTGATGGCTCTAAAAGATCAGTTTTTAGGGAGGTAGAGTTGCCTGTGAAGATTGGACCCCAGGTGTTCAATACGGTTTTCTATGTGATGGAAATCCAGCCGGCTTATGGCTGCTTGCTAGGACGCCCGTGGATACATGCTGCAGGGGCCGTTTCGTCAACACTCCACCAGAAGATAAAGTTTGTCGTAGATGGTCAGGTTGTCATAGTGTGCGGAGAGGAGGATATATTTGTCAGCCATCTATCATCGTTCAAATATGTGGAGATAGACAGCGAGATCCATGAAACTCTTTGTCAGGCGTTTGAAATAGTGAATATTGAAAATGACCCTCCTTCTAGTGAAACAAGAGCAGGGACTTCTATAGTTTCTTACAAACAGGCTCTCGAAGTAGTACAGTCAGGTCATGCTGAAGGTTGGGGGGGAGTTGATTGAGTTGCCTTTCAAAGAAGACAAGTGTGGAATTGGTTACCAGCCTACTCAAGCTTCGCAGCTAGGGGACCAAAAGCGTCAGGGACCTGTCCTTTTCTCTAGCGGGGGGATCATCAACCCTGGTCAAGTCTTTGCTACAACCGAAGATGATGGGGACAGCGATTATGATATGGACAATTGGGTGCGCCCATGTGTCCCGGGGCAGAAGCTGAATAATTGGTTCTCTGAAGGCCTCAAACAAGTCACTATGCAGAAAGAGTAATTTTCTTTGTTTTTTCATGTTGCATGTATAATCCTAGGCTCTGTCCAAGGCCTAGTGATTTCATTGTAAGGCCACATTTATTTCATATGCAAGTTTATCATCAATAAAAGGACGTTTTTTGTATTCAAGAATTGTGTTCCCTGTGTTTCATTTTTACGCTTTTCATTTTAAATAAAATGGCAATGTTTTCTCCATAGTTTGTTTTCTTTCTTTTTAAAAAGCTCTTTCTAAAATAAAGCATGAACCATCATTCATGCAGAAACAATCCTCCGAATTCTGTTGATTACAGTTCTGCTATGGCTTGATATGACTTTGATAATCCGATTTACCAAGCTGAAGAGGGGGATGAGGAAGACTGTGAACTTCCCGAGGAATTGGCCAGATTATTGAAACAGGAGGAAAGAGCTATTCAGCCTCATCAAGAGTCACTGGAAGTCATCAACCTTGGCACCGAGGATGCGAGAAAGGAGGTCAAAATAGGGGCAAGCCTAGTAGGGAATGTGAAGAAAGAGCTGATTGAGATGCTACGTGAATATGTTGATATCTTTGCCTGGTCTTATCAAGATATGCCAGGATTAGATACAGATATTGTGGTGCACAGGTTGCCTCTCAAAGAAGGTTGTTCCCCCATCAAACAGAAGCTCAGAAGAACTAAACCGGAAATGGCCATTAAGATCAAAGAGGAGGTGCAGAAACAGTTGGATGCAGGTTTTCTGGCCGTCACCAGCTATCCACCATGGGTTGCGAATATTGTCCCGGTACCAAAGAAAGATGGTAAGGTCCGGATGTGTGTGGATTACCGTGATTTAAATTGAGCGAGTCCGAAAGATGATTTTCCATTACCTCACATTGACGTGTTGGTAGATAATACAGCTCAATTCTCGGTATTTTCCTTCATGGATGGATTTTCCGGTTATAATCAGATAAAAATGGCACCGGAAGACATGGAGAAAACAACGTTTATTACCCCGTGGGGCACGTTCTGCTATAAAGTGATGCCTTTTGGCCTGAAAAACGCAGGGGCAACTTATCAGTGTGCTATGATTCATAAAGAGATTGAGGTTTATGTTGATGATATGATCGCTAAGTCGCAGACTGAAGAAGAGCACTTGGTGAATCTGAAAAAGCTTTTTGAACGGTTGAGACAATTCAGACTGAGGCTGAACCTGAATAAGTGTACTTTCGGGGTGAGATCTGGTAAGCTGTTGGGCTTTATGGTCAATGAAAGGGGAATCGAGGTTGATCCGGTAAAAGTAAAAGCAATACAAGATATGCCCGAGCCAAGAACAGAAAAGCAAGTTCGTGGTTTCTTAGGGAGATTGACCTACATTGCTAGATTCATTTCTCATCTGACAGCCACTTGCGAGCCAATATTCAAATTATTGAGGAAATATCAATCAATTCGGTGGAATAATGATTGCCAAAGGGCGTTTGATAAAATAAAAGAGTATTTGCAAAAGCCTCCGATTCTTATGCCTCCAGTTCCAGGGAGACCACTGATAATGTATTTGTCGGTACATGAAAACTCAATGGGTTGTGTTCTCGGTCAACAAGACGAGACAGGTAGGAAAGAGCATGCCATATACTACCTGAGCAAGAAATTCACAGATTGCGAGTCTAGATACTCAATGCTTGAGAAGACATGTTATGCACTTGCATGGGCTGCTAAGCGTTTGAGACAATATATGCTGACTCACACAACTTTATTGATATCAAAGATGGATCCAGTCAAGTACATTTTTGAAAAGCCATCTCTCATCGGAAGGGTTGCCCGTTGGCAGATGGTGTTGACAGAGTATGACATACAATATACTTCCCAAAAAGCCATAAAGGGTAGTATTCTGTCTGACTATCTCGCCGAGCAACCAATTGATGATTATCAGCCAATGAAGTTTAAGTTCCCTGATGAAGACATCATGTACTTGAAAATGAAAGATTGTGACGAGCCACCAGTTGATGAAGGACCAGATCCTGATGACAAGTGGAAATTGATGTTTGACGGGGCAGTTAATGTGAATGGTAGTGGCGTTGGGGCAGTTCTCATAACTCCGAAAGGTTCCCATATACCTTTCACTACCCGACTGACTTTTGATGTCACCAACAATGAAGCCAAATATAAAGCATGCATTATGGGTATCGAAGAAGTCATTGATTTAAGGATCAAGACTCTTGATATATTTGGGGACTCCGCTCTAGTGGTCAATCAGATCAATGGAGATTGGCACACCAATCAATCCCACTTGATCCGTTACAGGGACTACGTGAGAAGACTGTTGACTTTCTTCACAATAGTGAAACTGTATCATGTACCTCGTGATGAGAATCAAATGGCAGACGCTTTGGCAACGTTATCTTCTATGATTCAAGTGAACTGGTGGAATCATATACCCAAAATTGATGTGATGCGGCTTGACAGACCTGCTCATGTTTTTGTAGCCGATACAGCGACTAGTGATAAACCTTGGTATCACGATATCAAGTGTTTCTTGGAAAGTCAAGAGTATTCGGATGGGGCATCCACTAATGATAAGAAGACTCTAAGGAGGTTAGCGGGTAGTTTCTTCTTGAATGAAGATGGTGTATTGTACAAAAGAAATTTTGACATGGTCTTGTTCAGATGCGTGGATAGACACGAAGCAGACATGTTAATGCAAGAAGTGCACTAAGGTTCTTTTGGTACCCATGTTGGTGGACATGCTATGGCAAAGAAATTATTACGAGCCGGTTATTACTGGATGACCATGGAGGCTGTTTGTTTCAAATATGCTCGAAAATGCCACAAGTGCCAGATTTATGCTGATAAAGTGCATGTGCCACCGAATCCTTTAAATGTGATGAGTTCCCCTTGGCCATTTGCCATGTGGGGAATTGATATGATTGGGAAGATCGAGCCCACCGCCTCTAATGGACATCGCTTTGTTCTGGTGGCCATTGATTACTTCACCAAGTGGGTGGAAGCTGCTTCATTTGCAAATGTCACCAAGCAGGTGGTTGCTCGGTTCATCAAGAAAGAGATTATTTGTCGATACGGAGTACCCGAAAGAATCATCACTGATAATGATTCTAATCTTAACAATAAAATGATGCAAGAGTTGTGCCAGGGCTTCAAGATTGAGCATCACAATTCTTCACCATACCGCCCAAAGATGAATGGTGTCGTCGAGGCAGCCAATAAAAATATCAAGAAGATTGTGCAAAAGATGGTCGTGATGTACAAGGATTGGCATGAGATGTTGCCTTTCGCTTTGCATGGGTACCGTACATCAGTACGCACGTCTACTGGGGCAACCCCGTTTTCTCTTGTGTATGGTATAGAAGCGGTTTTGCCGGTTGAAGTTGAGATTCCTTCTCTAAGGGTCATGATGGATGTCAAGCTTGATGAGGCTGAATGGGTTCGAACAAGGTTCAACGAGTTGAGTCTCATATAAGAGAGGAGATTGGCAGTTGTATGCCATGGGCAACTGTATCAGAGAAGGATGAAACGGGCATTCGATCAGAAAGTGCGTCCTCGGAATTATCAGACAGGTGACTTGGTGTTGAAAAGGATTCTTCCTCCTAATACAGATCACATGGGCAAATGGACTCCGAATTATGAAGGTCCATATGTTGTCAAGAAGGTTTTCTCGGGCGGAGCCTTGATGCTTACAACTATGGATGGTGAGGATTTTCCGTCGCCTGTGAACTCAGACGCAGTCAAAAAATACTTCGCATAAATGGACCCGTTGGACAGTAAAAAGAGAGTCCAGGCAAAAAAGTGCATCCAGGCGAACCAAAAAAAAATGAAAAAGGTTCGGGCAAAAATTAGGCATAAAATAAAAAAATGAGTACACCCGGTAAGCTGAAAACCCGAAAGGGCAACTTAGGCAAAAATGGGTATCCCGACTGTAACACCTCAAAATTTGCCTTGTTGTTTTTAGATAACTGGCTTAGGTTTCTTTTCATTTCTTGCATTTGCATTGTGCATAGCATTTGGTTCTTAGCATGGGATCAAGGTATTTGGTTCAACTCAAGGGCAAAAGCTTCTTATGAGCTCCATAAGCTCCTCACATCCTTATATGGTGGCCCAAGGGTATTTCAATGAGGGATTCTCCAAGTGGTTATATCAAGGGTTGGTGTCCTTACACTGATGACCAAAACTAGGGTTTCATGGTTAAGGGTCCTAAGCTCAAGGAGTTGATTCAAACCTTTCACCAAGGTTCTCCATATGTCAAAACAAGTCTAAGGATGGATTTTGAGCCAAAAATTCACCATGGAAGACCTCAGATGATTCAGTAGCTTACAGATGAAGTAATCAGTCAAACTGGTCAACTGAAAAGTCAAACTAGGGTTTTGAGAGATCCTCATCATGGTAATCAAGTCAAGAGACCTTTGTTTGGTCTATGGAAGGCTTTCATGATCACAATTTGCAAGAATCAAGCTTTGGTAGAAAGTTGCTAAATTGGGAAAGTGACTTGTAATTTCAAGTTACTATTTTTGGCATATTTTCAACCAACTTTAACCAAACTTTTCATGATCAAAAATGCTTCAAACGAATTTTTGCCCAACACCAAAGTTGTAGATCTCTTTCTCCTCTTTCCAAAGAGTGGTGGATCATGATCATATCATTTTTGGGTCAAGAGTTATGGGCATTTGAAGTTAGAGGGCATTTGGTGTTCTACCATGCATACCATTTTGACATAACTTGCAAGTTGCATTTTAACTCACCAATATGGCTTCTAATTGTTCAGTTCACCTCACCACACTCCAATGTACCTCATTTAGCAGCATTTTGAGCCAAGAATTGAGTGAACCCGTGGGTTACATGTCCATAATTCATCATTATGCAATTTTGCAATTTCATTTGGAAATCACAATTCAGTTACTTTCCAACCCCAAGATCAATCCAAAGGTTCTCATGGCATCAAAAGGAAAGCAGTCATGCACTTTTCATGAAGAATGCACGAGTAGAATACCTCATGTGCACAAACTTGCAAATTTGCAAAACAGCCCAAAACTCATTGCTCTTAAGTCCTTGAGGATTAAAACCCTAAACAGTAGCATTGGCACACTATATAAGCTAACTCACACGAATTTCTCAGCAGCTACCATTCATTTTCACCACTTTTCAAAGTTTTGCTCTCAAGTTTTTCTCCTTCGATTCTCCCAATTCTTCAAGTGTCTTCCATTTTTTTTTGGTTGGTTTGTGATCAGTGGAGCATAAGGAAGAGAAATCCACCATTGTTTTGAAGTTTAAGCAAAGAATTTATCAGTTGAGTTCAGATTTTCAACTCTCGGATTCAAGGATTCAGACCAATTTGAAGGTCTAAGTGCATTTATTTTGCAATTAGACGGTTTAAGGAGTTGATCTGCAGCTTATCTTGGAGTTTCTTGGTGATTTTCTAGTTCTGCAAATCTCAGGTGAACTTGAAATTCATAGATCTAGAATTGATTTTTGTTGTGTGTTTAATGTTCATCTTGATGTGTTGAGTTCATATATGTGTTTGGAATTGATTTTCAACGTGAATCATGGCTGGAATTTAGATCTGAAATTTTCAGATCCAAACTTGTTTCGTTCGATTCTTGAAATATATGCATGATAAATGATTTTGAGTAGCATATTTGTGATCTACGTGAGTTGCTGAACATTTTGATGTATGATTTGTTGTTTTTGGTTATGGTTTGAAGTTTAGTGACCGGAGAGTGGCCGGAGAAGATGACCGGCGCTTCTCCGGCCGGTGAGGGTTTAATTAGGGTTTGTGGTTTTCCAGTTTGAATCTCATGCGTTGGATCTTGATTAATTTTCCAGTTTAATTCACGTGCGTTGGATCTTGGTTATGAGTTGTTAATTAAATTGATTAGGGTTTAGTGGATCTGATTAATTCATGACTGTTGGATTTCATTTAATTAGTGAGTTTGAATATGGACCATCAGATGATTGACTTTGCTTCGTTTGACTTTGAATGAGAGCCTGTGGATCTGGAGACTTTTTTTTGTTTGACTCAATCTATGCCGTTCGTTGTTTCTGAATGTTTGGAAGCGCTTGGGCCTTTTTGCTGTTTGCACCCCTCGTTTCTGAGCCCATGATTATTTGCACGCGTTTGGATTCATTAATACACCCCTGGCTTCATTTCATTTCCTTTTTATTTTCTATTTTCATACCATTTCATAATTAATTGTTAAAAATACTTGCATGTGCTAAAAAATTCCAAAAAAATTCATCATTCCTCCTCATTATTAAAACTAATTTTTCACATTTTATTTTATTTTTTTTACATTAAAATTGCATTAAATATTAATTTTCCAAAGTATTTTTCTCATTTTGCACTTCATATTGCATACTTCATGTTGCATTTTTTATTTCTCTCATTTGGAAAGTGATTTGATCCTGATTCTTTTTGGGTTATGTTCATAACATGTTGAAGTATGTTTGAGATTTTTGGTATGATTTTTAGGTCCTTTTTGGATGACTTTTGATGTGTTGCTTTGAGCATGAATGTATGAAATCCTATTGATGCTTTGACCTAATTGTTGATTGACTTTGGTTCTGATTCATTGCTTGTGGATTTGATATGTCAATTATACATGTTTGAGATGCTTGAATACTGAATGACATAATTTTTGAGGCATGTTTGTTATTTCTTTGAAGCATGAGCTTTAACTTGTCCAATTTGTGAATATATGCTTCATGTTTGGTTTGCTTGGTCATGAAGGCACTTGTGCCACAATTTTAGGTCTTGTTGAGGGATTGATAGCATGATTAATTGACTTCTGGTTGTGATATTTGAATCTCATATTTGCATGTTTGATGTTTTCCTTTCACTTTAAGTCATTTGTTTCACAAGTATGAATCATGTTTCACTTCACTTCACTTCACTTCTTCTTTGCTTCCTAATTGATTGTGAAAGTGTTTGTGTGACTTGAATGTTGTTTGAAGATCATGTTTAGGCCCATATTTAGGATTGTGTCACTTCTGGACTTAGTTTACTTTGTGAAATTTTGACTTGGTTGCTTTACATGATCACTTCTTTTCATCTCACTCCTTCTTTAATGACTTGAATGGTACTTGAGTGACTTCTCCCTTTTCTTTTTGACTAATTGTGCATGGTTAATAGTAGAGGTCAGTAGGACCATTAGGTTCTGAACTTGATGTTTGATTTACTTTAGAACTTGTTTCTTTATGGCCTTATGCTTGTTTGAGTTTCATTTTGTCATATGTGAATACTTCTAACACTTTCAGGGGCAAATGGTAAGTTGTTTGAATGTGGATATGCTTCCACATTTTACTTTCTTCCTTTACCTTTTAACTTTCATACTTGTGTTTGAAGTGAGCTTATGCCACTTGTGTTTCACTTCTCTTTCTCCTCCTTCTCTTCCACTTTTTTCATCCCTCGAGTCACAAGACTTGTTTAAGTCTTGGATTCTCTCCCTTTAGAGCTACCTAGTCCAACTTAATTTTTGATTAAGCTTGGAGTAGGATTAGCATTAGGTTAGGCAGTCGTCCCTCCTAAACCACACTAACCATAGGACATCCATGCATGATAACATTAGGACTCTTAGTTTCCCTGTAAAGTTTCCTTTTGTGTCGCTTCTCTTCTCATCTCAAACTTCTTGAACACACTTAATAAAATATAACGTATATTGCGCTCGAGCCTTAAGTGTAGGAAGTGAAGAACGAGGGGTCTCCTCTCCTCTTCTAGGGTGTTTAGCATACGTCTCATTTGGGGGCGATCATGCGACTCACTCGTTCCCGCATGGTAGACTTTGGTGCAATGTAAGTTACGAACTGACTCAAAACACTTCTGTCTAAAAAACACCAAACCAATTCAAATCTTTTTATCCTCCGGGATTGTTGGGTTTCAAACTTCTTTTTTTTCGTGAAAGAGCTCGTCGCTCACGTAAAAAACACTTACCTACCCGTGGTCGTACCCACGAACTACGTCAGCTCTGATTCCTCTCTCTCGTCCGATTGAGGATACGTAGGCACAAGACAGCGATTGTCTTGGCGAGCAACCTTCCCCCACAGTTCCCGTCCGAACTACGTTGACTCTGACTTTCCCATTGCACTGAGGGAGTACGTAGGCCTAGGACAACGATACCGTCCTATCGAGTCACCTTCTTTTCTTTTCTTCTTCGTTCCTTCGCTCATTTCCTTTCCCGTTCTTTCTCATTTCCAGTAGCAGTGGAGTTCCAGATGACGACACCCTTTGATGCAGACAACAAGCGTGGATCCCATCGAGTACGATGGACGTGTTGGGTGCTAATACCTTCCCTTCGCGTAACCGACTCCCGTACCCGTTCTCTTGGTCGTGAGACCATGCTCTTTCCTTTCTTTCAGGTTTATGCAGTGTTTCCTTTCCCTCTCTTGGGATAAATACACTTTGCTGGCGACTCTGTGTTCTTTTGCGCCACTCTCGCGTTTGTACCGTTGGATGCGAATCTTTCGGGAGCGACAGCTGGCGACTCTGCTGGGGAATCTGGTTGACCTATGCTGGTCCTTCCCCTTTAGCGAGTCGATCCTAGCGCTTGTCTATTTGTTTTTGTTGGGTGTTTCTATGGTGCTTTGCTTTGTTGTATATTACTGTATTGCTATTTACTGTACTTTTACTTTAATGCTTTACTGTTTTTATAGCTTTTATTGCATTTCATTTATTACTGTCATACTGGATATTGTTGCGCTGTTCTGCTGCTGGATTTGCTGTTTGCAGGGTGGGTTGGATTCATGAGAGAAAAGCCCAATACCAAGGCTTGAGCATACACCTATGATTAGCGTGGAAAGTAGTGTGACTTGTTTGGCATTTGGCCAGACGAAGTATACATGAAAATTCCACATCCAGACGAGGTTTTCTTGATAATATTCTGTCCTGTCCATTTGGGGCAGATGATGGAATATGATCTGGAAAACTGTCGACTCTGGCGACCATTCCCGAGGACTCAGTTGCGGCACTCCTCCCGAGATGTGACAGTGGCAGACCACTTTCTGTGGCAAACCCATTGCATATTCTTGATCCGAGGACCCAATGCTGGGAACTTGCTATAGGATTTCCCTTTTGTAGTGAATCAGTGGACGACCTCTTTGATTGGCGATAGCATTGTATCCTTCGGGCTGAATGTGCTTTTGTTTCTCAAACCTCTGAAACTGAGGATCTTTTGTTTTGGAGAATCGGTTGAGGCCTCCTCTTTTGATGATGATGCCAAACCAGAAATGGTGAACGTATCATCCTTTCTAGACCTGAGAGCCCGGGATACTGAACATCCTAGTACCCACATGTGAGAGGGGAGGGGTGTTTGCAGGTTTGCAGGTAACCGAGACCTTCAACCTACCTGGTTTCTGGGTTTCTCACCAGTGCACTATTATTATCCTGGCATTCTGGCAGTTTGATTCGGCTGTTATTCTAGATTTTTGGGTTTCTGGTTTTCTGGGTCTTATTCAATCAGCAGAACAGCAGCAGTTTGAGCATTTTGGATACCTTGATCCCATGCTTGCATTTTGCATCATCTTTTCGCATTCTGACATGTTTGTTCATTTGTAGGGTTGCATCCTAACTTTGATTCCGGTTGTCTGAAGACTGTCCATGATGAGCATTAGCGCTGAAAAAAGAAAGAACATCATCCCGTACAAGTTCCCAGAGCTTCATCTAGATGCTGTGCACAAGATCTCGGCTATGGCAAAACCTGAGGTATTGGCAGATTTCAGAGGAGAATATGGGAGGATTCTGAGTTTCGCCCGGAATGTTACCAACTATGAGTTCAGGGCTCTGCACACTCTGGCGCAGTTCTACGACCCTCAACTTCGATGTTTTCTGTTTGCTGATTATCTTTTGGCTCCAACGTTGGAAGAATTTGCTCTTATTCTGGATGTTTCAGTCAAGGAAGGAGTTCCCTTCTATCCTTCTAAGGAGTTTCCTGATTTGGAAAGGGTTGCTGCTACTTTACGTTTGGATCAGTCACTGTTGAAGAAAAATATTGCTAGTAAAGGGGGTTATCAGGGTTTTCACACGAAGTTTTTGATCGAACAGGCTGCTACTTGTGCTAAGGCTAAGTGTTGGTCAGTGTTCAATGCAATTCTGGCTATGTGTGTTTATGGAACGGCGTTATTCCCTAATGTGAAAGATTTTGTAGATGCACATGCTGTCCGCATATTCACCACGAAGAATCCGGTACCTACCTTGCTTGGGGATTTGTATTATTCGATGCACTATAAGAATGAGAAAAGGAGAGGCGGACCTCTTTATTGTTGTGCTTCAATTTTCTATAAGTGGTTTGCTGATCGTCTTCCCAAATCTGGGGCATTCGAAGACACTAAAGGAACTTTAGATTGGGCAAAGAGGTTAATGGGGTTAAGGGCCGACAACTTAGTTTGGATCAATCGTGATTTGTTGGGCCGAGAAATCCTGGTTAGTTGTGGAGGTTACCCAAACGTACCTTTAATAGGAAGGAAGGGGGGAATTAACTACAACCCCATTCTTGCTATTAGGCAATTTGGGTATGCTTTAAAGGAGCCGCCAAAAGGCCAAGATGTGCAAGAGTCTCTATTTTTGGGTGAGGAAGCCAATCTGGAGGTGTTGAAAGAAGCTGCAAACGCTTGGAGAGATCGCCATAAGAAAGGAAAGACTTCTTTTGGAAAGTGTAATAACAAAGCTTTTCGTGCGTATGAAGACTGGGTTCAGAGCAGAGTAGAAAGTGTACTTTTGCCATTCTGCAGGGAACCTCCTTCTTACCCTTTGCTGATTGAACCCCCAACCATGATTGAGATGGAGAAGTACAATCAATTATGGGCTGAAAAGGAGAAGATTCGAGAGGAGAACCGTGAGTTGCAAAAGGAAATCTACCAGTTAAAACATGAGCGATGTGAGGCTGTTCATATTGCCAAGCTGAAGACAGAACGTCTCGCTGAGAAAGAAAGGGAGCTGGTTGAAGAGATAGCAGCTAGGAAAAGGGTAGGACAAGCTCTAAAAGGCGTTTGCAAGACTCTCAAATCCAAGAAGGATGACTTAGCCAAGGCTTGGGCGAAGATTCGCAGGTTCAATGCTTACCGAGATACTGCAATCACGGCCAACAAGCAGAAAGAGGATAAGCATTTGGAGCAGATTGAGAGTCTGAAGGTGAAGCTCAGGAAGAAGGACGAGGAGATCTTGTCAGGGACGTTCCGAAGACACGCAGTTGAGGAACGGCTCAAAGGAGCCATAGCAACCATGGAAGAGCTGAAAATACAAGCAGGAGTGAAAAGGTCTAAGTGGGAGTGCTCTAGCTCGGGCGGTGGCCCTCATACGGTGCAAGACCCTTGAAGGGAACTTTACTCAGTAGTTTGTATTTTGTTCTTTCTTTGTATTTTGGGTCACCACCAGAATTGTTGGCTGGGACCTCTGCTTATTTTGTTTCAGGCTATTTTTGGTACCTTGGGTTGTAATTTCTGACAGTGATTCATTCTGATTTATATGAGCAGCAGTTTCATCCTATTTCACCTTTAAACTGGAATCAAGGGGTGGATCACCCTGCAAATATACAAACATGTTTGCATTTGCATTTGCATAATCATAATCATTTTTGCATTGCAGGTTATCTTGGTTTCTCTGGTTTTCTTATGCTCTTTCTTTCTTTCAGTCAGGATTGATCAACCAACTCATCGTTATTCTACTCGGCTCAATCAAAACAGAGTGATGGACAAAGTTCAGGCAGATATGGCCGCTATGCAAGCTCGCATCGACCAGTTCATGGAAATGATGCAGGGTGTGGTGCAAAGTCAGAACGAGTTTAGAACTCTGGTTCAGCCGTTAGTGGCGCAGGTCGACGAAAATGGTATCCTACACGGTGGTCTTATTAACCGTAATATCCCTCCGGGCGGAGTTGGTGCTGGTGGACAGGGCAGAATCCCTACAGTGGTTGGAGAGGGAAGTACTGTTCGGGCTATCCATGGCCATCATTTTGATGATCAGCAGGACGATGTGTTCTCGGTCAGGAGTTTAGATGCTGCCATTCCCGTGATCAGTGATGAAAGAATCCGTTTAATCGAAGCTCAATTAAAAGGAGTGGTGAAACAGGATGATTTGGGGATTGATTTGGACGACCTAGGGTTGGTCCCTGATGTTGTTATTCCACACAAGATTCAGATTCCTACGCTAGAAAAGTACAATGGCTCTACCTGCCCAAGGACTCATGTGAAGGCCTATACCCGGAAGATGGCTGCTCACGCTAAGGATGAAAAGTTAATGATGCACTTCTTCCAAGACAGCCTGTCTGGCGCGTCTTTGGAATGGTACATGGGGCTAGAAAGCAGAGATGTTCGTACCTGGAGAGAGCTAGCTGCAGCTTTCATCAAGCATTATCAGTACAACACGGACATGGCTCCCAACAGAACTCAGTTGTTGAGCATGTCCCAGAAGAATGATGAGAGTTTCAAAGAATACGCGCAAAGGTGGCGTGAATTGGCAGCTAGGGTGCAGCCACCAATGCTAGAGAAAGAGATGCTAGATATGTTCATGGACACACTGCCTAAGCACTACTATGAGAAGCTTTTGCCTTGTTCTCTAGGTAAGTTTGCAGATGTGATTGCTATTGGGCAGAAGATAGAGGTGGGAATTAAGGCTGGGAAGGTTTCTAGCGGTGATGGATCGTCTTCCGGACAGGGAAAAAAGCCGTTTGATAATTATAAGAAGAAAGGAGAGACCAACGCTGTATCATCCCACAGGGGAAAAGGGAAACAGCGCCAGTTTAACAATCAACAGGTAGCATCAGTAACCATTCCAGCAACATTACCTCCACCACAGCAGCAAAGGGGTAATGCTAATCAGAATAGACAGCAGGGTCAGTATCAGAACAGACAGAGGAATGCAGAGAGGCATTTTGATCAACCCCCAATGTCATATGCACAGTTATTGCAACATTTACTACAGTTACGTCTAGTTGAGCTTCGTACCCTGGCTCCACCAACAGGGGAACTCCCACGAGGCTACGATGCTAACGCACACTGTGATTTTCATTCTGGTGCTCCTGGGCACACGGTGGAGAAGTGCAGGGCGTTTCAGCACAAGGTGCAGGACCTTGTGGACTCTAAAGCCATCAATTTCTCGAATGACGGACCCAATGTTATTCAGAACCCGATGCCTAATCACAATGGGCCAAGGGTGAATGCTATAATTGAGGACTGTGAAACTTTGAATTTGATCATGGATGTGGAGGAACTGAAGACTCCATTGGTGGTGGTTAAGAATAGGTTATTGAAAGGTGATGTCTATCCGGGCTGCGGTGAGAATTGCTTAGATTGTTTGATAAAGGCTAATGGTTGTGATTCGTTGAAGAGGGGTATTCAGAATCTGATTGATGAAGGCTGTTTACAGTTTGACAGAGGTAATCAGCTAGAGGAGGTTGTTAGTGAGAAGGTTGCCACTATCACTATCCCTTTCAAAACAATTACTATTTCTGGTCCAGCAAGGCCACCTCCAGTCATTATCACGAGGGCTGGACCCATTCCGTACGAAAGTTCTAAGGCTATTCCATGGAATTATGGTGCAGAGGTGTTTGTCAATGGGCAAAAGCAAGAGCTAATGAACACTTCACCAGTGGGTTCTAGTTCAGGGATTAAAGTTGAGACTGATGCCATAACCAGAAGTGGTAGAGTGCTCCCTCGGGTTAACGATCAACCCAGTACCTCTAGGCAGGATAGAGGAAAACAGGCGATGGATGGTTCCGTTCAGACCCCAGTGATTATGGAATCTACAGCGAAGCCGGTTGATGATGCTTTTTTAGAAAATGTAGAGGAATTTATGAGGCTCATCCGAAAAAGTGATTATAAGATTGTGGACCAATTACATCAGACCCCGTCCAAGATCTCTATTCTGTCTCTGCTCTTGTGTTCCGAGGCTCACAGGAATGCTCTTTTGAAGGTTTTGAATGCAGCATACGTTCCTCAAGAGATTTCTGTTAATCAGTTGGAAGGGGTTGTAGCGCACGTGAATGCGGGTAATGGCCTGGGTTTTACAGATCTTGACTTGACTTCTGCTGGTAGGAATCATAACAATGCCCTGCATATTTCGATCGAATGTCGTGGCTCGTTGATGTCACATGTCCTGGTTGATACTGGTTCATCGTTGAATGTATTGCCCAAGAAAGCGTTAATGAAGTTGGATACTCGAGGACTTATTTGTACACCAAGCGACTTGGTGGTGCGAGCTTTTGATGGCTCGAAGAGATCTGTTTTTGGCGAGATTGTGCTTCCCATCAAGGTTGGACCGGAAATCTTTAATGCAACGTTTTACATTATGGATATTCAGCCAGCGTACAGCTGTTTATTGGGTCGTCCTTGGATCCATGGGGCAGGTGCTGTAACTTCCACTTTGCATCAAAAGCTGAAGTATATGGTTGATGGTCACGTAGTGACAGTGTGCGGAGAAGAAGACATAATGATCAGTCAGCTGTCAACCTTCAAATACGTGGAAGTGGATGGGGAAATCCACGAGACGTTGTGCCAAGGATTTGAGAAGGTGAAAGTTTCTGAAGAAGTTGTTCAGTCTGAAGCTGTAGTGCAGCCCGTAGTGGCAAATCAACCTGAGGGTTCTATGTCTTCATTGAGAGACGCCAAAGCTGTGGTTGAAGCTGGTGGTTCACAGAGGTGGGGCCAGGTGGTTGAAGTCCAGAAAAAGAAGGATACTTATGGATTGGGATATAAGCCACCCAAAAGAGATGAGGATCCCCCAAGATTCTATGGCCCTGTCCGGTTCACTAGCGCTGGAGTTTTCTTCGACAGAGTTAATGCTATTGATGAAGAAGGAGACAGTGATTGCGACATGGATAGCTGGATCCGTCCTTGTGCCCCAGGGGAAAGTCTGCACAACTGGTCTTCCGAGAAAGTCATTCAAGTGACAGGCTTCGAGTAATTGCTTTGTTTTCCTATTTTGTTAATCCTACGTTCTGCCCAAGACGTAGTGATTCTGTTTGTAGGGCTTTTAACTGTCGCATGTTTTGCTTTATCATCAATAAAGGACTTTTCATACTCAAATATTTTGATCTCTGTCTTTCTGTTTTTTATTTTTATGCATTAAAAAACCCACATCAAAATGGCAATGTGTTTCTTTTGTTGCATCATAATAAAACATACCTCATAAATCATTGCAGGTCTTTTTGTTCAGATGACACCGATCATGACCAAGCTATAGCTCGGTATGACTTTGACAATCCAATCTATCAGGCTGAAGAAGAGGCTGATGAAGATTGTGAACTGCCCGAAGAGTTGGCCAGACTGTTGAAGCAAGAGGAGAGAGTCATCCAACCTCATCAGGAGGAAATTGAGATTATAAATCTGGGAACCGAGGACGCTAGAAAGGAAGTAAGAGTAGGGGCTGCATTGGAAGACAGTGTCAAGGGAAGATTGATTGAAATGCTCCGAGAGTATGTTGACATCTTCGCCTGGTCTTACCAAGACATGCCTGGGCTCGATACTGATATCGTCGTACACCGGCTACCACTTAAAGAAGGTTGTGCTCCGGTCAAGCAAAAGTTGAGAAGAACTAAACCGGAGATGTCTGTCAAGATCAAGGAAGAGGTTCAGAAACAGCTAGATGCCGGATTTCTTGCCGTAACAAATTATCCTCCATGGGTTGCTAACATCGTGCCCGTACCTAAGAAGGATGGAAAGGTCAGGATGTGTGTTGATTACAGGGATTTGAATAGAGCCAGCCCAAAGGATGATTTCCCGCTCCCTCACATTGACGTGTTAGTTGACAATACTGCTCAGTATTCTGTGTTTTCCTTCATGGATGGCTTCTCTGGGTATAACCAAATCAAGATGGCCCCAGAGGACATGGAGAAAACAACATTCATAACACCGTGGGGAACTTTCTGCTACAAAGTGATGCCCTTTGGATTGAAAAATGCAGGGGCAACTTACCAGCGGGCGATGGTGACTCTCTTTCATGATATGATTCACAAAGAGATTGAAGTCTATGTTGATGACATGATTGCGAAGTCACAGACGGAAGAAGAACATCTGGTGAATCTTCAAAAGTTATTTGAAAGGTTAAGGAAATTCAGACTGAGGTTGAATCCAAACAAATGCACCTTCGGGGTGAGATCAGGAAAATTGCTGGGGTTTATTGTTAGTGAAAAAGGTATTGAGGTTGATCCTGCAAAGGTAAAAGCCATACAAGAAATGCATGTGCCGAAAACAGAAAAAGAGGTTCGTGGTTTCTTGGGGAGATTGAATTACATTGCTAGGTTCATCTCGCATCTCACAGCCACGTGTGAACCAATCTTCAAGCTGCTTAGAAAAGATCAAGCGGTCAGGTGGAATGAAAATTGTCAAAAGGCATTTGAAAAGATTAAAGAATACTTGCAGGAACCTCCGGTCCTTATGCCGCCAGTACCAGGAAGGCCCTTGATTATGTATCTCACGGTTCTTGAGAATTCAATGGGTTGTGTGCTCGGTCAACAAGACGAGTCAGGTAAAAAAGAGCACGCCATCTATTACCTGAGTAAGAAGTTTACTGATTGCGAGTCAAGATACTCGATGCTGGAGAAAACATGTTGTGCACTCGCTTGGGCCGCTAAGCGTTTGAGGCAGTATATGTTAAACCATACAACCCTTTTGATTTCGAAGATGGATCCAATCAAGTATGTGTTTGAGAAGCAAGCACTTTCTGGTAGAATAGCCCGTTGGCAGATGGTTCTGACAGAATATGATATTCAGTATGTTTCCCAAAAGGCCATTAAGGGAAGTGTTTTGTCAGAATATCTCGCTGAACAGCCAATTGAGGATTATCAACCGATGAAGTTTGAATTTCCAGATGAACATATCATGTATCTGAAGATGAAGGATTGTGAAGAGCCTTTGCCTGATGAAGGACCTGAGATTGGATCTCAATGGAAGATGGTTTTTGATGGGGCTGTTAATTCATATGGCAACGGAATCGGGGCAATCATTACGACTCCACAAGGTTCTCATATACCCTTTACTGCCCGATTAACGTTCATATGCACCAACAATGAGGCGGAGTATGAAGCATGCATCATGGGGTTAGAAGAGGCAATTGATTTGAGAATCAAGAACCTCGATGTTTATGGGGATTCTGCGTTGGTGGTGAATCAGATTACAGGAGAATGGGAGACTCGTCAAGTAAATCTCGTTCCATATAACAATTATGCCAGAAGATTGTTACCTTTCTTTGACAGAGTAGACTTCCATCACATTCCCCGGATAGAGAATCAGATGGCTGATGCGTTGGCAACATTGTCATCAATGTATAAAGTGAATCTTTGGAATGAAGCTCCCTCAATCAGAATCATGCGCTTGGATAGACCTGCTTTTGTATTTGCAGTTGAAGGGGTATCAGATGGCCAGCCTTGGTATCATGACATTAAAGTCTTCTTGAAGAGTCAGGAATACCCAGTCGGGGCATCTTCCAAAGATAAAAAGACATTGAGGAGGTTATCAGGAAACTTCTTTTTGAACAAGGATGATGTGTTGTACAAGAGAAACTTTGACATGGTCTTGCTACGTTGTGTTGATGAACACGAGGCAGGCTTGTTAATGGAAGAGGTTCACGAAGGTTCCTTCGGTACTCATGCCAATGGGCATGCTATGGCCAGAAAATTGTTGAGAGCGGGGTATTATTGGATGACTATGGAGTCTGACTGTTTTAAATACGCCCGAAAATGTCATAAATGCCAGATTTATGCTGACAAGGTGCACGTACCGCCTACTCCTCTGAATGTTTTGTCGTCACCTTGGCCTTTTGCTATGTGGGGCATTGACATGATTGGGAAGATCGAGCCGACTGCTTCGAATGGACACCGTTTTATCCTGGTGGCTATTGATTATTTCACGAAGTGGGTGGAAGCAGCATCGTATGCCAACGTCACCAAACAAGTGGTAGCCCGGTTTATTAAGAAGGACATCATCTGCCGGTATGGAGTCCCGGAGAGAATCATTACTGATAATGGTTCAAATCTGAATAACAAGATGATGAAGGAGCTATGCCAGAGCTTTAAAATCGAACATCACAATTCTTCTCCCTATCGTCCGAAGATGAATGGAGCTGTTGAAGCGGCTAATAAGAACATAAAGAAGATTGTGCAGAAGATGGTAGTGACATACAAAGACTGGCATGAGATGTTGCCTTACGCTTTGCATGGGTATCGTACTTCGGTACGCACCTCGACTGGGGCAACTCCTTTCTCACTGGTGTATGGCATGGAAGCAGTCCTGCCATTAGAAGTTGAGATTCCTTCTTTGAGAATTCTGACAGATATGAAGCTGGATGAAGCTGAATGGGTGCGTTCCCGGCTGAATGAATTGAACCTCATTGAAGAGAAGAGATTGAAAGCCATTGCGCATGGCCGGTTGTATCAGAGCAGGATGAAGAAAGCCTTTGATCAGAAGGTGCGTCCTCGGTGTTTTCAGGCTGGTGAATTAGTTCTGAAAAGGATCACTCCTCCCCAAACGGATCACAGGGGCAAGTGGACTCCGAATTACGAAGGGCCATATGTAGTAAGACAGGTTTTCTCTGGTGGAGCCTTATTACTCTCAACTATGGATGGCGAAGATTTTACGTCCCCTGTGAACGCGGATGTAGTCAAAAAATACTTTGCATAAAAGAGACCCGCTGAGCATAAAAAGAAGGTTCAGGCAAAAATGGGGCATCCTGGCGAACCATAAAAAGAAAAAAGAAAAGGTTCGGGCAAAAATTAGGGATAAAAAGAAAAAGAATAAACCCGCAAGGTTGAAAACCTAAAAAGGCAACCTTGGCAAAAATGGGTATCCCGGTGGATTGAAAACCCGAAAAGGGGCGATCCAGGCAAAAGTTAGGGATTTTAGAGCAAAGACTACGATCCGCGTCCGATCTGTGATCACCGTTCACACTTGGAAAATTCTGAGGAAAGGAATCAGTCCAGTTAGTCGTTTTCGAAGGCCAAAGTATATGCGGATGAACAAGTCATATGGGTTATAGCTGAGTCGAGTCATGGTGGATGTCTGTTCCCCACATTGCTGACATGTGTATTTTCCTTTGCTTTTTGCGCAATTACCTCTTTCCAGGAATTGCTTCCAGATGTAAATGCCTATTTACAGGCCAATTCATTCAATAAAGTTTGCATTTCAGTTAAAGAGCTTCTGTTTTCTGTTTTACCTGTGTTGTTTGTGAAAATGTCCGATATTTTTGATAAAAACATTACATGCTAAAACGTTGAGCTTTATGACACAAGTTGGAAAACAGTGGCAATTGCTTAGGCGACAGTCATTATGTTCATTTCTGCGCATAGACCTTTCTGTTGGTTTTGCAGGGTGACAGATGTACTCCCCCAGTAGAGTAGAGATCTCCCCTACTTTGAAGTCTGATCGTCCTCAGCAGGTTATTACTCTTCCCCATCAGAGTATCGAGGGCCGTCTTCCTCAACCAGAGTATAAAGAAGTAATTCCCTAAGCGGAGTCGTTAAGGATCGTTTTCCTTAGCAGGATATAAGAGGTTTTCTCCCAGGCCAGAGTTGTGACTTGGCGCATCTTTCTTCAGCAAGTGAAGTATCCCCACGGAGCATGGGGCATTTATTTGTCCCCCAGCTAGTCAGGAAGCATGTGTTATCCCTAGCAGATGAATGTTGACAATTACTTTCTCTCCCAAGCGGAGTCGTTGAGGATCGTCTTCCTCAGCAAAGTACAGAGGATTATATACCCAGCCAAAGTTGTGTTTGGATTATTATTCCCTAGCAAGTACTCAGAAGTTGACTGCTTTAAGGCGAATGTTGCCGTGACTCCGTCAGGAAGTCTGTGGACGAAGATGTTATTATCCCCACAGGGTCATGGTGTCTACTTTCCTCGGTTGGTCAGAAAGTATAGTCTCGACGACAATGGTTTGATCTAGTACCCAGCAGGGTGAGGGTAAAGTTACTTCCCTAGCAGCAGATTAAGCTCATTTCCCCAATCAGAGTCTGGTGGTGAGTGGTATCCCCAGCAGGTCTTAAGGCCAATCATTTTTGGCAAGCGCCGAAGCCAAGTTCTGAAATAGTAGGTCGTCCCCAGCGGTGGAATTTCCATCTTCAGTATTCATATCTCTCCCCAGCTGAGTGGGTGTCCTCTCGGAGCATCGTCCATCTCCAGCAGAGTTGTTGATCTTGATATTCCTCAACAGAGCAGGTATTTTCTCGGAGATTCGTCCATCTCCGGCAGAATGGGTGATTATGATCTTCCCTAGCGGGGAGAAGTTTTTCTCGACAGGATTTCTTTGGTTTGGTGGCAATTTAGTTTGCCATCTCCAGCGGAGTTGCTTATGGTCTTCAACATTTATTTTGCTGAGACTTTTCTCTTGCATTGCATAAGCATTTGTTTTGCATGGCATCCTCCCAAATGCGTAGCATTCCCACTTCATGTGGAGCATTACGGCAAAATTCAAACATATGCATCCGAAGCGTAAGCCAGGTTTGAGTTTTCCTTCGTCAGGAAAGCAGAATTTCAGGAAGATATCTTTACTCCACAGGTGTTGGGTTAGGCAATATTTGACAGTTCCCCGGCAGAGTGTATTGCCAGGATTGTTTATGACAGACACTCGTCCGTGTTTCTTTCAGCACCCGTCCGTGTTTGAACATTTGATTTCAATACCCGTCCGTATTGAAACCTTTTACACCCGTCCGTGTACCCTTTTCAATACCCGTCCGTATTGAAACCTTTTACACCCGTCCGTGTACCCTTTTCAATACCCGTCCGTATTGAAACCTTTTACACCCGTCCGTGTACCCTTTTCAATACCCGTCCGTATTGAAACCTTTTACACCCGTCCGTGTACCCTTTTCAATACCCGTCCGTATTGAAACCTTTTACACCCGTCCGTGTACCCTTTTCAATACCCGTCCGTATTGAAACCTTTTACACCCGTCCGTGTCTCTTTTTTAATACTCGTCTGTATTGAATCCCTTTGGCACCCGTACGTGTTCTTTCGGCGCCCGTCCGTGTTTGAACTTTTGCTTCAATGCCCGTTCGCATTGACATTTGGCACCCGTCCGTGTACTCCTTTTTCAGTACCCGTCCGTATTGAACCCCTTTACACCTGTCTGTGTATCTTCTCAATACCCGTCCGTATTTGATATCCTGGATTCCTTGACACCCGTCCGTGTTTATCCCCAGTATAGCTAACCTTCGTTTGTGTTTATTTCAGGACTTTTCAATACAGTTTTAGTTTCCAACACTCGTATGTGTTGTGACAGTGCAGCATTTAATGTTTGTTTCCCAGTGGAGTCGTCCCTCCTTTGAGGATTGCAAATTTCCGGTTTCTTATGGTATTCAATCTCCGTGAACCCTTGGAACGCATGATAGCCGTCACTATCATACCTTCAGGATCAAGTTGATTGAATAGGGGCAGCTGTAACACCTCAAAATTTGCCTTGTTGTTTTTAGATAACTGGCTTAGGTTTCTTTTCATTTCTTGCATTTGCATTGTGCATAGCATTTGGTTCTTAGCATGGGATCAAGGTATTTGGTTCAACTCAAGGGCAAAAGCTTCTTATGAGCTCCATAAGCTCCTCACATCCTTATATGGTGGCCCAAGGGTATTTCAATGAGGGATTCTCCAAGTGGTTATATCAAGGGTTGGTGTCCTTACACTGATGACCAAAACTAGGGTTTCATGGTTAAGGGTCCTAAGCTCAAGGAGTTGATTCAAACCTTTCACCAAGGTTCTCCATATGTCAAAACAAGTCTAAGGATGGATTTTGAGCCAAAAATTCACCATGGAAGACCTCAGATGATTCAGTAGCTTACAGATGAAGTAATCAGTCAAACTGGTCAACTGAAAAGTCAAACTAGGGTTTTGAGAGATCCTCATCATGGTAATCAAGTCAAGAGACCTTTGTTTGGTCTATGGAAGGCTTTCATGATCACAATTTGCAAGAATCAAGCTTTGGTAGAAAGTTGCTAAATTGGGAAAGTGACTTGTAATTTCAAGTTACTATTTTTGGCATATTTTCAACCAACTTTAACCAAACTTTTCATGATCAAAAATGCTTCAAACGAATTTTTGCCCAACACCAAAGTTGTAGATCTCTTTCTCCTCTTTCCAAAGAGTGGTGGATCATGATCATATCATTTTTGGGTCAAGAGTTATGGGCATTTGAAGTTAGAGGGCATTTGGTGTTCTACCATGCATACCATTTTGACATAACTTGCAAGTTGCATTTTAACTCACCAATATAGCTTCTAATTGTTCAGTTCACCTCACCACACTCCAATGTACCTCATTTAGCAGCATTTTGAGCCAAGAATTGAGTGAACCCGTGGGTTACATGTCCATAATTCATCATTATGCAATTTTGCAATTTCATTTGGAAATCACAATTCAGTTACTTTCCAACCCCAAGATCAATCCAAAGGTTCTCATGGCATCAAAAGGAAAGCAGTCATGCACTTTTCATGAAGAATGCACGAGTAGAATACCTCATGTGCACAAACTTGCAAATTTGCAAAACAGCCCAAAACTCATTGCTCTTAAGTCCTTGAGGATTAAAACCCTAAACAGTAGCATTGGCACACTATATAAGCTAACTCACACGAATTTCTCAGCAGCTACCATTCATTTTCACCACTTTTCAAAGTTTTGCTCTCAAGTTTTTCTCCTTCGATTCTCCCAATTCTTCAAGTGTCTTCCATTTTTTTTTGGTTGGTTTGTGATCAGTGGAGCATAAGGAAGAGAAATCCACCATTGTTTTGAAGTTTAAGCAAAGAATTTATCAGTTGAGTTCAGATTTTCAACTCTCGGATTCAAGGATTCAGACCAATTTGAAGGTCTAAGTGCATTTATTTTGCAATTAGACGGTTTAAGGAGTTGATCTGCAGCTTATCTTGGAGTTTCTTGGTGATTTTCTAGTTCTGCAAATCTCAGGTGAACTTGAAATTCATAGATCTAGAATTGATTTTTGTTGTGTGTTTAATGTTCATCTTGATGTGTTGAGTTCATATATGTGTTTGGAATTGATTTTCAACGTGAATCATGGCTGGAATTTAGATCTGAAATTTTCAGATCCAAACTTGTTTCGTTCGATTCTTGAAATATATGCATGATAAATGATTTTGAGTAGCATATTTGTGATCTACGTGAGTTGCTGAACATTTTGATGTATGATTTGTTGTTTTTGGTTATGGTTTGAAGTTTAGTGACCGGAGAGTGGCCGGAGAAGATGACCGGCGCTTCTCCGGCCGGTGAGGGTTTAATTAGGGTTTGTGGTTTTCCAGTTTGAATCTCATGCGTTGGATCTTGATTAATTTTCCAGTTTAATTCACGTGCGTTGGATCTTGGTTATGAGTTGTTAATTAAATTGATTAGGGTTTAGTGGATCTGATTAATTCATGACTGTTGGATTTCATTTAATTAGTGAGTTTGAATATGGACCATCAGATGATTGACTTTGCTTCGTTTGACTTTGAATGAGAGCCTGTGGATCTGGAGACTTTTTTTTGTTTGACTCAATCTATGCCGTTCGTTGTTTCTGAATGTTTGGAAGCGCTTGGGCCTTTTTGCTGTTTGCACCCCTCGTTTCTGAGCCCATGATTATTTGCACGCGTTTGGATTCATTAATACACCCCTGGCTTCATTTCATTTCCTTTTTATTTTCTATTTTCATACCATTTCATAATTAATTGTTAAAAATACTTGCATGTGCTAAAAAATTCCAAAAAAATTCATCATTCCTCCTCATTATTAAAACTAATTTTTCACATTTTATTTTATTTTTTTTACATTAAAATTGCATTAAATATTAATTTTCCAAAGTATTTTTCTCATTTTGCACTTCATATTGCATACTTCATGTTGCATTTTTTATTTCTCTCATTTGGAAAGTGATTTGATCCTGATTCTTTTTGGGTTATGTTCATAACATGTTGAAGTATGTTTGAGATTTTTGGTATGATTTTTAGGTCCTTTTTGGATGACTTTTGATGTGTTGCTTTGAGCATGAATGTATGAAATCCTATTGATGCTTTGACCTAATTGTTGATTGACTTTGGTTCTGATTCATTGCTTGTGGATTTGATATGTCAATTATACATGTTTGAGATGCTTGAATACTGAATGACATAATTTTTGAGGCATGTTTGTTATTTCTTTGAAGCATGAGCTTTAACTTGTCCAATTTGTGAATATATGCTTCATGTTTGGTTTGCTTGGTCATGAAGGCACTTGTGCCACAATTTTAGGTCTTGTTGAGGGATTGATAGCATGATTAATTGACTTCTGGTTGTGATATTTGAATCTCATATTTGCATGTTTGATGTTTTCCTTTCACTTTAAGTCATTTGTTTCACAAGTATGAATCATGTTTCACTTCACTTCACTTCACTTCTTCTTTGCTTCCTAATTGATTGTGAAAGTGTTTGTGTGACTTGAATGTTGTTTGAAGATCATGTTTAGGCCCATATTTAGGATTGTGTCACTTCTGGACTTAGTTTACTTTGTGAAATTTTGACTTGGTTGCTTTACATGATCACTTCTTTTCATCTCACTCCTTCTTTAATGACTTGAATGGTACTTGAGTGACTTCTCCCTTTTCTTTTTGACTAATTGTGCATGGTTAATAGTAGAGGTCAGTAGGACCATTAGGTTCTGAACTTGATGTTTGATTTACTTTAGAACTTGTTTCTTTATGGCCTTATGCTTGTTTGAGTTTCATTTTGTCATATGTGAATACTTCTAACACTTTCAGGGGCAAATGGTAAGTTGTTTGAATGTGGATATGCTTCCACATTTTACTTTCTTCCTTTACCTTTTAACTTTCATACTTGTGTTTGAAGTGAGCTTATGCCACTTGTGTTTCACTTCTCTTTCTCCTCCTTCTCTTCCACTTTTTTCATCCCTCGAGTCACAAGACTTGTTTAAGTCTTGGATTCTCTCCCTTTAGAGCTACCTAGTCCAACTTAATTTTTGATTAAGCTTGGAGTAGGATTAGCATTAGGTTAGGCAGTCGTCCCTCCTAAACCACACTAACCATAGGACATCCATGCATGATAACATTAGGACTCTTAGTTTCCCTGTAAAGTTTCCTTTTGTGTCGCTTCTCTTCTCATCTCAAACTTCTTGAACACACTTAATAAAATATAACGTATATTGCGCTCGAGCCTTAAGTGTAGGAAGTGAAGAACGAGGGGTCTCCTCTCCTCTTCTAGGGTGTTTAGCATACGTCTCATTTGGGGGCGATCATGCGACTCACTCGTTCCCGCATGGTAGACTTTGGTGCAATGTAAGTTACGAACTGACTCAAAACACTTCTGTCTAAAAAACACCAAACCAATTCAAATCTTTTTATCCTCCGGGATTGTTGGGTTTCAAACTTCTTTTTTTTCGTGAAAGAGCTCGTCGCTCACGTAAAAAACACTTACCTACCCGTGGTCGTACCCACGAACTACGTCAGCTCTGATTCCTCTCTCTCGTCCGATTGAGGATACGTAGGCACAAGACAGCGATTGTCTTGGCGAGCAACCTTCCCCCACAGTTCCCGTCCGAACTACGTTGACTCTGACTTTCCCATTGCACTGAGGGAGTACGTAGGCCTAGGACAACGATACCGTCCTATCGAGTCACCTTCTTTTCTTTTCTTCTTCGTTCCTTCGCTCATTTCCTTTCCCGTTCTTTCTCATTTCCAGTAGCAGTGGAGTTCCAGATGACGACACCCTTTGATGCAGACAACAAGCGTGGATCCCATCGAGTACGATGGACGTGTTGGGTGCTAATACCTTCCCTTCGCGTAACCGACTCCCGTACCCGTTCTCTTGGTCGTGAGACCATGCTCTTTCCTTTCTTTCAGGTTTATGCAGTGTTTCCTTTCCCTCTCTTGGGATAAATACACTTTGCTGGCGACTCTGTGTTCTTTTGCGCCACTCTCGCGTTTGTACCGTTGGATGCGAATCTTTCGGGAGCGACACCGGTGGATTAAAAACCCGCAAAGGACGATACAAGAAAAAGAGGGATTTAGCGAAAGGATGCGATCTGAGTAACCTGTATCCCGTATCGTTTCAACAAAGAGGCATTCCGAAGGATAGGAATCGGTCCAATTATCCCCCTCGGAAAGCGAAGCACTTGGAGAGTCTTGAAGACATACGAACCATAGCAGGATTGAAACTCAATGGATGTCTGTTTTCCACATTGCCATTAGGATAGTTTCTTTTCTCTTCCAAGCAATTACCCCTTTCCAGGAATTGCCTCTTGATGTAAACGCCTATTTTCGGGCTTTTCAATCAATAAAATTTTCGTTATTCAGAATATCTGTCTCTTTTGTTTTCCTTTACAGTTCGTTTTGTTTACAAAAAAAATGTCCAAATTTTTTATAAATATTGCATTTGAAAACATAAAGGCTATACAATGACAGGCGTGCAAAAGAAAACAATTAAAATTGCTTTGAGTGCTAGGTGTTCTTAGGTGATGAATTCAAAATTCAGTAATACCCTGGGGCATGTGTGCACACTCTTTTATTTGCAGGTGTTAATGTTCGTTGGTTAGCTCATCAAGAACATGTGACGTCTTCATTGTCTTTTCCAGCAGGACTTCCATATTAGTTCTCCCAAAGCAGAAACGAGTATCTCAACAGCAATCTCCTCCTTAAGATTGTCATCCCCAGCAGGAACATGGTTGATCTCAGTCCCTCAGCAGAGGTTCGTTTGATTTCAACTCCCCAACAGCCAGGTCAGAAAGTTGTCATTTCCCCAGCCGAGTTCTATGGTTATAGTTCTTCCCCAAGCAGATTGGTTCAGATGATACCTCCAGCGAGGTCATCATTCCTTACAATAACCTCAACGGGTTCGTCAGTTCAGAGCCCAAATCAGGAGATCATGTCAATTTGTCCTCCCCAACATGAGTTGCAAACACGAGGACAATTCAGTCGCGATCACAAGGATAATCTAGCTTGTTATCCCCAGCGGAGTTGCCTTCTTTTCCTCAGCATTCATTTTGCTGAGGAGCCTCTTTGTATTTTGCATATAGTAATCATTGCATCCTCAAAAACGCATAGTATTTCCATTCGAGATGGAGCATTACGCCATAGAAAAATTCAAACATATGCATGTGAAGCATAAGCCAGTTTTAATACCTCGTGCGAGGATCCAAAACCATTGTTCTATCATATTAATAAAACCCAGAGAGAATACCTCGCTCATTTCCTCCCAACCAGACATTTCAAAGCAGTACCAGGTTTCACCATTTTGCTCCCCACAGAGTCTTATTCCTCGGTTGGTAAATCTTTTGATCTTACATTTTAACCGCGTTTTTCTGGAAAATTCCCGATAGGATTCCCTTAGCCATTCCCGATAGGCACCTTCTAGGTTTTGAACTTTAGTTATTCCCTATAGACGTATAGATCAACCGTATTTCTTCAGGAACCATTCCCGATAGGATTCCCTTAGCCGTTCCCGACAGGCGCCCTTTAAGTTTTAGACCTAGCATTTCCCGACAGGCCTATTTACCATTCCCGATAGGTATGCCATAGGTTTTCAACTTTAGCCGTTCCCGGGAGGTGACCCTTTAAGTTTTAAACCTAGCCATTCCTGACAGGTCCATTTACCATTCCCGATAGGTATACCACAGGTTTTCATCTTTAGCCGTTCCCGACAGGCACCCTTTGAGTTTTAAACCCAACCGTTCCCGACAGGCCCATTTACCATTCCCGATAGGTAATCCATAGGTTTTTAACTTTAGCCATTCCCGACAGGCGACCTTTGAGTTTTAAACCCAACCGTTCCCGACAGACCCATTTACCGTTCCTGACAGGTAACCCACAGGTTTTAGACTTTAGCCATTCCAGACAGGCGACTTTTGAGTTCAAGCTTAACTGTTCCCGACAGGCTTACATTGACCGTTCCCGACAGGCTTACCTTGACCGTTCCCGACTGGCCCGTTTACCATTCCCGATAGATAACCATAGGTTGTAAACTTTAGTCGTTCCCGACAGGCGCACCTTAACCGTTCCCGACAGGCACAATCTAGACTCCAACCATTCCCGACAGGCCTTCTTTGGATTTCATTTGTTCCTGACTATTCTCAACCAACATCCACCACCAACTGCTGTGTTGGTCATATATCCATTCTGTTTATCCACAGAGCGCAAATTTTCCAGTTATTTTTTGTATTTAATCCCTATGTACTTTGAATTTCTGACAGTCGTTGCTCTCATCCATTCAGGTCCACAGTTGATTGAATAGGGGCAGCTGTAATACCTCAAAATTTGCCCTCTTATTTTTCTCAATAATTGGCTTATGTTTCATTCATTTGCATTTCATAATAGGTCATGCAAAATCATACACATCATTGGTTGCAAGGCATGGGATCAGGTGTCTCAAGGCATAAACAGTTCAAGGTCAAAGGACAAGAGAAAAGCTTTTCCAAACAAGCCACAAGGGTTTCTCACATCTCAATTCATCTCATTTGAGCCCTCAAGGTATCACAAGATGAGAATTCAATAGAAGATTGAAGCAAGTCATATTCTCCTAACCAGTGCAAACCAGGGTTTTGGAATTCTTAAGTATACCACCCCAATGGGTAGGATCTTGGAGCTTTTATCATTTCCAAATGGAATATTACATCTTTGTTGGAGGGGATATACATCATATTCAGAGGAATTTGGATTTGGAGGATGTGTTGATTTCTCCTAGACTGAGGGGTTAAAATTAGGGTTTACCATAAATTCAGTTTATTTCTGATTTTTTGGGCAAAACTTGATGCTATGGTATTCTACATGTCCTCAAGGGTCTAAGGATGAAGAATGGTCCATCAATTTGATATGGACAGGTTTCAATTGATCAATTGATTGAGAATCAAGAGAATTGAAAAAAAGTCAACTGTGCGGAGGAAAAAAGTCAACTCCTGACTTTTTGAGGTCAAATTCAGGTTCCTCATGTCAAATATGATCATTGGTGAGGATTTGATCAAGAAATAATGGATGATTCATCAAAAATCAAGAAATGTGCAAAGTTGCCAAAAATAGAAATTAGGGTTTCTATTTATGGCAAGTTTTGGCAAGGTGAGAGGTCAACTTTGGGGCTTTCTTTCTCCATGCTTCAAGAACCAAATGGAGGTGCTAGGGAGGCCTATCAAAATTTCACATTTTAAGCTTCAAATCCATAGCAAGAACTCCTCCATTGGATCAAACTTGAAGGAGTTATGATTGATTAAAGTTGGAGGTTTGTAGGGCATTTTTGACCAGCAAGGCAAGTCATGGGCGAGCCAGCGCGCGGTCATTTCATCAAACATCTTGTGTGCATGTTTTGTCCAACTTCCAAGCCAAATATCTCATTGCCAGAGGCTTCATTTGGAAAATTGTTCAACATGACTTTTGTTCATTTCCATGTCCTCTTCAACTTTTATGTTGAACAAATTTTCATTTGATCAACCATGGGAGAGATAGAGTAGCTTAAAGTGGGAGTCTCAAACTGATTCATTCCCATGCACATGGCCAGGCATGAGTAGGGCAAGATACCTGTGTAACTCAGTGGTAACCAAGCATGTTCATCATTGCTTTTAGATACCTTAGAGGCTTCCATGGCATTTATGCTGAACATCAATGTTGTTGCATTCCATGTCCTCTTTCCAAAAAGCCCATAACCACTTCATTTCACCCCATGACCATGGAGATATGCATGTACCAAGTTCACCTCATGATGACTGCTTTTCTTCATTACCAAGCAAGCAAAAAAACAGACCAAACAAGTTGTGTGTTGTTTCATGCGCATGCTCTACTTACATCAATCATCCCATGTCATCTTTGCCATATAAAGCTAAACCAACACCTTACACATTCATGCATATGTACAATCTCCTTTCTTTACTTGGCCAAACAACAAAAGAGTGAAAACTTGCAGAGCAAGCATTGCTTCTACCATCAGTCCATCATCACCATCCAACTTCACCACCACTATAGCATGCCATGGTCTCTCTTCACTCTAACAAAACACTACAACTCGTGTCCAACAAACTTGACTCACCCAACTCACTTAACCTCATTTATCTAACCTTGGTTCTAACTGTCAACCATGACAGTTAGAACTTAACCAATGGTATAAAAGCTTGCTCTAACAGAATTTCATTCGAGAGACTTCATTCTACACACTTCTCTGAAATTTCTCTCTTCTTTCTCTCAATCTTTTCTCTCTTTTACTCGAAGATTTACTCATTCATATTGCAAGTTCCTCCTTTATTCTTCATCAACAAGTATCAATGGATTAGATTTGGATCTGGTTTAGCATCACACTTCATTTTTCTTCATCTCTTTCAATCGGATTTGCAAGCACAACAAAAACTACATAGCCTTTATTTGGTTAAGCTGAAGTTCAAGAAGCTAGGAATCTCCCCTCTGGCCTTCTTTTTGAGCAAAGGAAGCATTCACATCACAGGTTTTTTTCTCAATTTGGTTGATCTCTTTATGCTCTGAGTTTGGTTTTTTTTATGTGTTGTTGAGCTTAATAGAAGCAATGTAGATATCCGGCTAGTTGATAGGCTCTGTAGGAGTTAGGGAAAAGTGTTTCTCTTCGAATCTCCCTGTGTATGATTTGTTTGTAATTTTCATTGGTGGATTTGTGATCTACATGACCTAAAGATTATTTTGATGTGCGATTTGTCCATTTCTGGTGACCTGCAACTTGAACCATGGTGGTGAGTGGCCGGAGAAGATGACCGGAGACTTCTCTGGCCAGTGGTGTTCTTCACATGTTAAACCCTAGGGTTTTAATCCCAGATTAAATCGTGACCGTTTGATCTTTTGATCCAATGAACCAGAGCTTGCCAGCGCATTAATGAAATACACTCTCCCTCACGTGCCTCTTTTTATGACTGACTGGTCGTGTGTAGTTGTTGCATGTTAACCTACCATGCGCGTGCGTTGTGAATCACATGATTGAATTAATTTCCTGATCATCTCATGCTTGACTGATCCAATGGCTGTGATTGAGTCAATGTTTGACTGATGTCCATCATATGCACCTCTTCTGATCACGTATACTTGGACTGGACCTAGCTTGCTATTCGCACACCCTTTTTTTTAGCCCAAACGCTTTTGAACTTGGTTTTTACTTGCGCTGTACCCCCCTGATCATTTCCTTTTGTTTTTTTATTTTCTTTTCTTTCTTGTTTCATTTTTATTTTTTAAAATTGTATCCAAGCATAATAAAATTCTACAAAAATTCATGAGACATCTAAACACATTTAAATAATTTTTAATCATTTTATTTTTTGATTTTATGATATTTCATCATATTTTCATGAATTTTCTTTCATTTTCTTTTGTTTGTGCATTGCATCATGACACATGCTACATATTGATTTTATTTGACATAGATGTGAATTGTTTTTTGGCATAATAATTGGTATGTACCTTTATGATATGATGAGGCATGTTATACATTTTTTGTGGATTTTCTAAGTCATTTCTTGATGACTTTTGAGTGATGTTTTGATTCAATTGTTAAGGTGCTTTGTATGACATTGTGAGACCTCTTTGAGCATGTCCCTCCATGATTTTTGAGCCACCTTCTTGTGACATGTTTACCCACTGGTTGGACTTCAAATAACTTGAATCTCACAATTTTGTTGAGCCTTTAAATTCAATTTTGATCCATTAAAATGCATGTGTGTTTGTGTAGGCATTAGAGAATTTGTGCTTAGGTTTTGATTTGTATTATGGGCCAATCTTCTTTGACTATTTGTTGAAGTTTTTAATTCATGTTGTATGAATACTATAGGTCATTTTTACCATGTCCTAAGTCATCCAAAGTTCATTCTTATATGATTTTAGTGCTCATATTCTAAAGTGAAATATCTTGTGTAATGGTGTTTTCTTCTCCAATCTTTTTTGAATACATGTTTGCCTCAATACATGAGTGATCCCAAATCATTCCTTGATCATGATTCACTTTTGTTTCCAACCATTTTCAATCATATTCCATGACCTATAATTTCATGTTACATGTTTCTAAAGCTCACAAACTTTTGCATACTTTGCTTGAACTTGTTTGACCTAACTTGAACTTGTTTGCTCTTCATCTTCTAAGTGCTTCAACATGACAAATTGTATGAATGTTGTGCTTACATTTTTGACCTCTAAATGTCATTTCAAATGTCCTAAACTACTGACTTACTTTCATTTTGTTTGGTTATTCAACTTGCATATTCATTTCTTACTTGCATGTCTTGCATGATGCATTGTTGGAACTTTAATGATGTTTGCTCCTATCTTTTGCTTGTTTGATCAATGCTTGCTCTTGTGAATCATATGCCATTTGAATAACATCTTCACTCATTCTTAAATGACATTTACATCTGACTTTGATGTTTACATACGCATTTATTCATGTTTACTTTCCAATTATATACATCTTGTGTAGTTAAGGTTCAACTCACATTTGCATGATTGTTTGGTGTATAGTTTGACTTTGTTTGATATCATGTGACATGTTTACATTAGTATGGTACCTTAGCATATACCTACTGACTTGGCATGTCCCTTAACCATTAGGACCCTTCCCTTTTGGTTTGAACTTCATCTTCTTATTAACTTGTCCTCTTGAATCAAATAGTTTTGTTTGGTTTAAGTTTCTTGTATTAGTTTTCAATACTTGTGATAATAATGCACTAACTTTTTGTGTAGGGGCAGAGGTAAGTCACTTGAGTAAAGGGATGTTAATCCACACTCATCTCTTCTCTCATTTCTTCTTTCATCTCTCATTTCTTTTACTTATCATTCTCTTTTGTGAATAGCATGATATAATGCTTGATTGTGTAGAACTTTCTCACATCCCTTAGGGATCCTAGCTCATCCTTAATTTTTGATTAAGGTGAGGTAGGATAAGCATTAGGTAGTGTTATCCCTCTCTTCTCTTTAGGCTTATGTGGGTCCTTATACCTCACTTAACCATAGGATCTCCATGCATAATAACTTTAGGATAATTAGTCCCCCACTTAGACTTTGTCCTTTCTTCCTTTGAGTCTCTTTCTCATCTCCAAACAAAAGCAAAAACATCTAAATAAGGATCAACATGTATTGCACATGAGCCTTGCATGTGGGAAATAAGATAGTGGAGGATCTTCTTTCACTTTCTTAGAGTGTTAGCGTACGTCCCGTCTTGGGTCGATATGCGAGGCACTCGATCCTATGTCATAGACTTTAGTGCAATATGTGTTACAAACACAAAATAATCAAAAAACTTCTTCTTAAAAGACAAAAACTAACAATTCTCTTCTTATCTTCTTCACTCCGTTCATAAAGGATGCGTCATTTCCGTTCTACCGCAAACAGGTAAATGCATAAGACTCCGTACAACGAGCTGCGACACCTAACTTCTAGAACGCGAACCTTGGCGTACTCCACTTAAAAAACACAAACAAAGCAATCTATCTCTAGTGAGGGGAACTACGTCGCTCTGATTCTCGCGTGCGAGCGAGATGCGTAGGCAGGAGATCGTGCGAGATCTCTCCGAGCATAATCCTTTCACCCTTCCCCAATCCATAGTCCGAACTACGTTGACTCTGACTTTCCCATTGCACGAGGGAATACGTAGGCCTAGGATGCGATGTCCTATCGAGTCACTTCTTTTCTTTTTCCCCTCGTTTCTCCGCTTTCGCCTTTTGTTTCCAGTTTCCAGTTAGCAATTGAGTTTCAGATACCCTACACCCTTTGATCGAGACAACAAGCGTGGATCCCATCGAGTACGATGGACGCGTGGGGGTGCTAATACCTTCTCCTCACGTAACCGACTCCCTTACCCGTTTCTCTTGGTCGTAAGACCATGCACTTTCCTTCCCTCAGGTTTAGGCAGTGTTTCCTTTCCCTCTCTTGGGATAAATACACATTGTTGGGGACTCTATTTCTGCGCCACTTTCGCGTTTGTACCTGGATGAAAATCCCAGGAGCGACGCAAAGATCATGACATCATAAATCACATCAATTCCAATTAAATGCAATGCACAACAAGACTCATGCATGTGTTACCAATCGTCACAATCGATGGACACTAGGCCATCACCCTCCAAAGATCCCCGTCATTAGGATCGGTTCCACACAAGAATCGGAGCACGTCAAAATTACCTCATATCCGCACAGTGGGAATGAAGTTTAACATCATCACTGAAATGCTATGAATGCATGATACACAACGTCAATAATCATCATCATAAATAAAACCATTATGTGCATCATCATTCATCAATATCTCATGTTAAATCATATCATCATATATTCGTCAAGCATCACAAAACATCATCTCATAATCATCAGTATACACAAGGTAAATCATCAAAAAAATCACAGCATCAAAACATCAAGACAGCACAGAAATCACAACATAATTCGCGAACAGCAGGCGTTCGCTAGAACGTTGGAATTCGCTTTGCGAGCTGCCAGCGAGCCCCAAATTCCATACAAAAACCAGAGAGTTCCCATTACGCCTCTCCTCGCCACCTTCATTCGCTTTGCGAAGCCCTTTGCTGGGATATTCGCTTTGCGAGCTAGAAGTCATTTCCCATATTTCATCCCTGTATCATCAAACAAATTATCGCGCATTCGCTGCGCTGCTCGCTTTGCGAGCCTGGGGCGAGTGTTCGCCTTGCGAAGGAATGGTTCGCTTTGCGAACCTGCGATTTCAGGAAATCGTTTCTAAGTATCAGTAGCACAACAGACTCAAAAACTCATACAATTTCAACCCTAATTACCCCAAAAACATCCCTACAACATTCCTAAAGCATCACGGTAATCAAAGGCATAAAACCTGCGATTATTGGGTCAATTAATTACACTGTTCAAAACCTCAAATCACCTAAACCTTCACAAAACTCTCAAGATTCTCATAAACCCCATAAATCCCTTCCACCACAAGGTCGAAACAACATCGACAGGGAAAATCACCCTCAAGGTCTATTTTATCCGATTCAATTCAACCCTTAATAATTGATTCACAAAATACCCTCAAATCATCAGTTTACTCATAAATCCCATAAACCCACATAAACCTCAAATCAGCTTTAAACACATCGAATTCCTATATCGAAAACAATGAAAGACAATACTCCCTATACCTTAGATTGTCGATTCGAAGCTTCCTCTACTGAGTCTTTGGAAACATTCTCGAATCCTCGCCTTTTCCTCAGAGCTCTCACTTCTTTCCTTCTTTTCACGGTCTAACAGAATGAAACCTATTCCTCTCGAATCCTTTTTGTTAAACCCTTGGGCTTCTAAAAATGGGCTATACCAATAATACCCTCACTAATCCTCCTCAAAAGTCAATCTTACCCTTAATTCCTCTAATATTATTTAAATTAATAATAATAATAATATATATTATATTATATACTATTATTCAATTAAATAACCAAAACTCCACGAAAATGCCAACGTCAACACAAACCACCAAAATTCACCGAAAATTCACAAATATTATATTTAAATACATTAAATAAATATTCTTACGAAATTTGGGGTGTTACACAATTCACCGACAAGAACTTTCAAGACTTCGTCACCAAACTGGGCACGAAGCAACGCTTCACGTCGGTCGAGCATCCCCAAACGAACGGGCAAGCCGAAGCGGTGAACAGAGTGATCCTGAGAGGACTAAAACGGCGACTAGGCGACGCCAAGAAAAGATGGGTCGAGGAACTACACAACGTCCTATGGGCCTACAGAACAACCCCGCACTCCACTACCGGGGAGACCCCCTTTCGATTGACCTACGGAACTGAGGCGGTGATCCCTGTAGAAATAAGGGAACCCTCGAGAAGAACGGAGTCTCCCCTCGATGAGGAGACAAACGATGAGGCCCTCCGGGAGGAGCTCGACTTCGTCGAAGAGATACGGTCGGGCGCGTCCCTCCATGAGGCCTCCCTTAAACAGAAGATAACTTTACGCTATAATAACAAAGTTATTAAGCGTGATTTTCATGTAGGCACCCTCGTCCTACGAAGGAACCAGAAAGATTCACGAGAAGGCAAGCTCGCCGCGAACTGGGAGGGACCCTACTGCGTCCGCGCGAAAACGGGGACAGGAGACTACTACCTCGAAAATCTACATGGGGAGGAACTTGCTCGACCATGGAATGTTGAGAAGCTTAAACAGTACTATAGTTAAACATTGCCCGCAACACAGCTACGTCGCGACCACGGGGGTGCACTAAGGTACAAGCGCGGCTCCCCTCCACGAAACAAGAAGACAAGGGTCTGTGTTGTGTGTGCGCGAGGACCCTTGATCCGACGGGGATACCTCGACCGAGCTCCATCGTCGACGTACCAATTACGCAGAACGCCCAGCTCGTGATGGGAAGTTCACGCCACGAAGCTAAGACCTCAATCGAGCTCTTAGCCTCGTTAAAGGTCGGAATACAGCTCCGGCCACTCGACCAGTTCCCAACACTGTCGAGGATCAACAAAGTCAAGCAAAACCCCCAAATTACTTAGACAAAACAACAGATATATCATCAAGCATACAAACATCACACACACAGATAAACAAGACAAAACATTAGGTCGGGCATAAGCCCATTGTGCAAATAGTACATACAAAAATGTCGTAAAGCCCCTGGCACGCAGGCCTGGCGAAAGGAATCACAAAAATTGGCGTGCAGGCCAAGCAAGCTAGATAAAAGAAAAGCTAAGCATCCACGTCCCCCTCGGGCTGCCCTTCCTCCGCGTTCTCGTCGTAATCATCCTCCTCGGACGCCGGTGGGACAATCTGGCCTTCAACTACCTCGTGGTAAGGGCCAGTTCCCTCAGTGATGAGGTCGAGATTCAGTATTTGGAGTTTCTTCAAGGCTTTAGCAAAGCCCAGCTCGACAGACTAGAGTACATCCTACTCGGTCTGCCTAAGCTTTGAGATCAATTCAGCCAGAGAGGTCAGCCGCTTGTCGTCCTCAGTTTCCTCTTCAGCGGGTCGGACAGCCTGCTCCAGCTCAGCGATTCTCGTCAAGAGATTTTTCTTCTCCTCAGCAGCGTTCTTCAACTTCCCTTCCAGCTGCCCCTGAAGCTCGACTTGGGCCTCATTCTGTTTTTTGCACTCCGCGAGATCCTTGCTCAGCTTCTTCATCTCAGCCTCAACTGACTTGAAGTTATCTTGCAATCTAGTCAGCTCCGACGACGGACAGGTTTCGTCGTTCAGGACCAGCGTTGTAGCACAGATCCGCATCATCGCGGCCATGTCCTCCACCAAGGTTTTCCTCCTCGAAACCCGGACAGCACCCAAGATGGCCTGGGCTTCGGAGGCGATGACGGTCGGGGAGTTGTCCCCCGAGAAGAAGTTAGGCCTCAAATGACAAGGCGGGAACACAAACTTTTCACGAGGAGGGCTCACAGTAAGATCGACATGCGTCTTTTCAAGGCTGGTTCGCTGTATTTTCGGGGATCCCTGCAAGTTCGGAGATGGGCTACACTGAGGGGAGCCAGAGGAATCCCCAAGACGTCGGGATGGGACCCGGGTGCTGCTGTCGGATCTGCTCGACTCGTCCCTTTCCGCCTCTCTTCGAGCCTCGAGTAGATATCAGCTTCTTCACGCGTTCCTCCAAGCTCGACATGGCACCTGCAAAAAGAGAGTAAACATCAGTAAACCAACGGTAGAAACGATAACGGACCCCGAGTCAAGGGTATGCCCACTACCTAAGAACCGAAGAGCCTCCTCTTCGGTATCACACTCGAGGAGGGCCTTTGTGTTTATGAGTCGGGCCTTTGTAAGGGTCTCCACGCGGTCGTTGCTTATGAAGTTTCCAACCGGGGTCACCAACTTCGCGCGATTGAAACCGACGACAAACTTCACTAACTTCTCGTAGGCCTGCTGGTCTTCCTCGCCTAATGCACTAGGACTAACGATATAGCTCTCTGTGCTCAGTTCAAAGTGCTCCTCTGTCCACTCCAAGGGGCACTTCGACTCGATGACCTCCTTCTGCCTACCATCTTCCATCTCTATTGTCCTACGGTTGTACAAGGTGTCGTGGCCGCCCGGGTGAGGGGCTTGTTGACGAACCATCAGGTTTTGAAGTTCCGGACAGAATCCAAATATGCCTGAAACAGCCTCCTCGGCTGCTTAAAGGACACCCAGCTATGACGGCCCTCAACCGTCTGTCGGTGTAGGTGGAAGATACGGAAGAAGAGGGGGAATGTGGCCTCGACGTCGAGATATTTACACACGAGCTCGTACGCCCGCACAAAAGCAATTGCATTTGGGTGAAGTTGGGAAGGCGCCAGGCGTAACCAAGGAAACACCCCCAGCTGAAAATCACTGAAGGGCAGACGTAGGCATGCCTCCAGAAAGGCGAACTCATACATAGGAAATCGCGTCCTTATAAACATCGAGCATATCCGGTGAAGCTCCAGGGGCCTATACGCCCGCCAACTCCGCGCGGAACCTTCGTAGAGGTCCTCGATAGTGGCGAAGGCGCCAGGGCCACCTGGAACAAATTGCGAAAGGAAGCCCAGAGGCTCATCCCCAGCCCAATCCTCGGGCGTTCGAGCACCGCTGTCCGGCGCCGCTGGGGATTCGGGCTCATCGTCAGTTTCAATAATCCCTTCAATTCTCTTGGCAGCCATTTTACCTGAAAAGCAGAGGAAACTGGTGAATTCGATAGCCTAGATCAAATTCACCCTTCCACCGCTGATCAAGTGAAAGGGCGAAGAAAGGATACGGGGAACTGCTCGGTGGAACGACCCTCCGACCACGGTGATCGGGGTCACACGCAAGTGTGTTCGGTACCTTTATCCCATTCACCCAGCGTCCTCGGGGCATTCATCGGACGTCACCGGGACCTTCATTAGGTCCCCGGCGCCTTCGTCCCGTGTCCCCGAAGGATTCATCCTGCGTCCTCGGGACCTTCATCAGGTCCCCGATAGACTCATCCCAACTCCCCGTAGTATTCATCAGAAACCTAAAGAAGCTCCGCCGTTTTCGCCGGAAACTTCATCAGTTCACCAGAGAAACCACCGTAGGGAACATAAAACAGAAAAAAAAAGGGAACCAGAAACTTACTTGAGACGGTGGTTGAGAATTTTCGGTGCGGCGGCGTACGGTGGAAGGACGGCGACGGAAGTTGGAGAGGGGGAGAAAAAACTCGGAGCGAAAAAAGTGGAAACGTGCAAATGGCACGAACTCCACTCCTATTTATAAGACCGTTACGCGACTCGAGGCGCCCCTAGGCACTTGAGTGCCCTAGCCCTAGCCGCCCTAGGCATTAATAACGGGTGACACGTGGCACGCAGATTCCCGTGTGCGCCTTTTCACTTACCCGGGTGCCCGGATGATGAACGCGTCCATCCCTTCTCATCTCCATGCGTCGTCGCCCAAGAATGACATTGGAAACTCTGGCAGACTTCAATCTTTGAGAACCTTGCACGACGAGCATCCCCTGCTCCTAATCACCTACTTTTTCGCCAACTCAATGCTACTGGCACGCTGCCCCATTTAACGGATATCCTCCCCGGAGGGGCTGACCCTTAAGTCATTACTCCGACACTTCAGAGCAACAACGACTTGGGGGACTCTTGTTCTGGACTGGACCGGCGCCTGCCCATCCGTCGGACAGGCTCAACCCAATACTGCGATGCGGCCCAACAAGGCTCAAGTCTGCCTGTCGTCGAGCACACCTGGACCTCTTCATCTTCGAGCACGTAATAATTAGTTATTGTTGAGCAGAAATTATATACACCGGGGAGAGGTCACGCCTCTCCCCCCTCCCCACGATCTCCACGTGCTCTTCCCCGCGAGGACACGTCATCAGGTAACGTCCACTTTCGAAAGAGCTAGTCAATCCACTTTCCGGAGATCACGGGACAGTTACTCCAGGGCGAAGACCACGCGCTGGTCTTCACTACGCCATGTAAGCCCTGGCAGTTATCTGCACTGGGCTGGGTCGTAAGGCCCAAAGCAGATGACCATTGGCCCTGCGTTAGGGACAGCCTATAAATACCCTATCTCATGAGAGAATCAGGTTACATTACATTCTAACTCTCACTCTTACTTTATGTACTTGTTTGCTCTTGTCCTTACTTTGACATCGAAATACCTTGCTGATACACCCCCACCGTCTCATCACCACCAGAGTAGCGGAGCTCACGACGTTGCTGGTCACTAATCTCCTTTCTGATCAGGTACGATCAAATTTAATATTATTTTTTTGTGATTTTCAGAAAATGACTAGTTTGATTTTTATTGTTCAAAATATCAATTTAATTAAACCCATAACAATATGTCTAAATATAAATTTGGTTATAACTATATTAATTATAAATTTAATTAGTATGCACTAACAATGTAAAATAATTTTACACCGTCAATCAATCACCCTCATGTATCCCACCACATCAGACTGTAAATTTTAAGTTACTGGTATGACATGGCAGATTGTTAAACTCATATTGGATGACAATGTAAAATTATTTTACATTATCTGTGCATACCAAGATTTGAATATAAATATGGATAATCCAAATAACCCGTTAATTTGTTCACCCCTAAACAAACTGAATGAAAAATTACAAAGGAACTATGCTGACAATCTTACTATTTCCTGTGCCAACAATAGCATTTTAAAGAGGCAAAAGTCAACATATTTGTTCAAAGGTATGAACTTTTTTAGATGGAAGATTATAGAACATTGAATAAATGTTTAAGAGATTTCAACAAAAGAATAATTGAAAAGCTTCTGTTACTGAAAAAGTAATGGAACTTAATGCTATAAAGATGGGGGAACTACTTGGTTTCACAAGAGTTTATGCAATTGAGCTCAATGAAGATGAACTATCAAAGAAAGACAAATTTGTTGCTCTAAAGATCAAAAGCAAAGAAGCTTCGAAATCAAAATCCCTCCAAATTGAAGAACAGCAAATTGAAGAACAGTCAGATGAAGATGATGCATATTGTAATACCATTTACCCAGAAAGCATATGAATAAAAAAGAGTTATGCATTGTACCTTAATCTGATTGTGAGTCAAATCAGCAAAAAACAAACTTAGTTGAATTGGTGAACCATTTGTTAAAAAAATATATATAAATATCATATGGGACTAGTCATGTGTCAAGAGGGCAATCTCAAACAATGTTCTCTATATATGCACAACAGTTGTGAGTTCTTTCTTTAGTTATGTGGTTTAACTCAGCCATAGCCCAACAGCCAGAAAAAAAAAAAACGTTCAAGTATTAAGAAAGGCGCAAAAGGTGCAAGGAACTAGTAACTGAGAAAATAAATCTTTTGGGTGTAACACTGGTGAAAACATTGGTTAATGCCAAGTCATAGAGCTGCCATCATCGTTCCTCTGGCTGCTTCTCGCTTCAGCTCTGCAGCCTTGCCACTTCCACGGAAGTACATCAATACTTGCTGCAAGCAAATATAAAATCAAAAATCAAACAAAATGCCAGAGAAGATTCAAAAGAATACCAAGTTAACGCTGTTACAGTGCTGAGATTATAATAACCTGAAAAACCCAGATGCTCATCAGTGATTCAAGACAGAAAAATCCAAACCCAATAAAGTAGAATACCTGCAATTCAGCACAAGTATCAAACATCATTTCTTTCAACTTTCAACGTGAAATCATAACTTCAAATCAATGCAATTCAGCACAAGTATCAAACTATCTGGAACAAGATAATATACAACTATTGAATTATCCATGAAACTTGGGAACTATAGAAGTTAAGAAATACATAATTGGAACATACCCCAACCAGTGCACTGCCGCCTATCACATCAATCGCAGCCAAAATACCTCTGTTCATATTGTAACAGTAAATATTACACCCATTAGTTTGAGCAGAAATAGAATAAGAAAAATAAAACAAAAGACTTTTTTGATCATATTGCTAAGTTACGTCAAAATCATGGAGAACATACAAACAAACCTAACACAGCAATACACTAAACTGATTGTTATCAGGAAGTTATTATGTTGTACATGGAAATTATGCACAGTAAATTATTTCCAACTTATGTCCTTTTTGGTTAATAGTTTATCCATTCCCCAGTCGAGAATCAACAAGTTCAATCACAAAATCCTTCAGCAATCCCTAGTGTTTTCCTTGCCTCCAGTATATCAAATCAGTTAAAGATTAGTCACAAAATAATATCAGTTTCTAAGATAGAAACATAAAATGCAATATTAGAAGGAACTCACGTGAGAGATTTTCCTTTAAAGATAATGGGTGGAGCAACTGCAGCAAAAATGCAAAAGCCAATGTGCAACTGCTTGGAGAAATCGGAAAAGAAGATGAGCACTTCACAGTATAAGTGTAGAATAAATGAGTAGAGTGAAAAAATATATAAACTTGCCAGGTAAGAGACAAAAAACCAGCCAAACTTCAGAGCACTGTCAGTCCTGTAAAGAGAGATAGTACATATTAAAGTGAGATATGAGAGAGAATAGAGGGAAAGCTAAAAGAGAAAAGAGAGAAGCTGATTCTGTTATTGCTGAATTGGAATGGAGCATGATGCTCTATTTATACAAGAGGAGTTGAACATTCAAGAGTTGAATCATTCAAGCTCTACATTTAAGGATAAACTTAATTGTTCTATAGTGCTGAACTTTTCTTATTCTATTAAATTAAGGCTGGCCTTAATTATTCTATAGTGCTGATTTTTCATATCCTAAGATATAACTCTAATACTCCACCACAAGCTCAAGGTGGCTGCAAAGGCTGACTTGAGGCAGACAGGTTGAGCTTGCTGCTGAGCTCCATAAATCTTGAACTTGAGAGAGGCTTGGTGAGGATGTCAGCCTTTTAGTCAACACCAGGAATGTGGCAGACAGTGAGAGACTTATTAAGGACCTTTTCTCTTACAAAAAAGAGGTCAATTTCCATATGCTTTGTTCTTGCATGAAGAACAGGGTTATGAGCCATAGCAACTGTGCTCTGGTTGTCACAATAGATGGCTGGAGTTGTCAAGGGAATTTTTAGTTCAGCTAGCAAAGTTTGAACCCATAAAACTTCAGCTGTGGTGTGAGCCAAGCTGCGATACTCTGCCTCAGCACTAGAACGAGCAACAACAGTTTGCTTTTTGGACCACCAAGAGATCAAATTAGGTCCTAAGTACACAGCTGACCCAGAGGTGGATCTTCTATCATCTGGGTCAGCAGCCCAGTCAGCATCACAGTAGGCCTGCAGAGAGAACGGAACAGTGGAGGCAGGAGTGAACAATAAACCAGAGGTGATAGTGCCTTTTAGGTAGCGCAGAATACGCTTGACAGCTAGCCAATGGGACTCCAAGGGGTGTGCCATGAACTGACATACTTTGTTGACAGCATAGCAGATTTCTGGGCGTGTAATTGTTGCATACTGCAGGGCCCCTACAATGGACCTGTAGTGAGAGGCATCAGACAAGGCAGCAGACCCTGTTTTGATGAGTTTGGTGGTGGATGCCATAGGAGTAGCAACTGGATTGGAATTCTCCATATCAGTTTTGATTAGCAAGTCCCTTAGGTACTTAGATTGAGTGAGAAGGAAATTACCATTGGACAGTTTCTTCACCTCAAGGCCCAGAAAATAATCCAAGTCACCAAGTTGTTTGAGAGAAAACACATGATTTAGTTGTTGAGTAACTTGCTTGATGAGAGGAGGAAAGTTTCCTGTGATGATTATATCATCAACATAAACTAGCATATAAATGACAGCACTGTGATGCTTGTAGATGAACAGTGAAGTATCACACTTGCTGTTCAGAAAGCCAAAGGATAAAAGAGTGGTTTTGAGTCTTTCAAACCATTGCCTTGGGGCCTATTTGAGGCCATACAAGGCCTTGTGCAAGTGACAAACCAGAGATGAATTAGGGGCAGTAAATCCAGGGGGTTGCATCATATAGACCTCCTCTTCAAGAATGCCATTCAAAAAGGCATTGTTTATATCCAACTGCTGCAGAGGCCAATTGTAAGTGAGAGCAAGAGTCAAAATAATTCTAATTGTGACCGGTTTAATAACAGGGGAGAAAATTTCATTAAAGTCAAATCCATGGACTTGATGGAACCCCTTAGCAACAAGCCTAGCTTCGTACTTATTTACTGTCCCATCAGCATTTTCCTTTACACGAAAAACCCACTTGCAGCCTATTGCTTTCCTGTTAGCAGGCAGTGGTACCAAAGACCAAGTGTTGTTCCTTATCAAGGCACCATACTCCTCTTGCATAGCAGCAAACCACTTAGGATCTTGGAGAGCAGTTTTAACACTCTTAGGCTCAGAATTGACAAGAAAAATGGAAGGATTTAGACGAGGTAAGGGTACACCAGATTTAGTTCTAGTAGTCATAGGATGAGTATTGGTGGGGAGAGGCTGAAGGTTAGGATCCCTAGGAGCAGAAATAGAGGAGGATGGTGAAGTGGTAGTAGTAGGCTGATTGTTGGCATTTGAAGAGGGTGAAGGAGTAGGATTAGTGCTGGCTGTTTGTGTTACAGGGTTGGCTGACACAGAGGCAGTAGGTGTGTGGCTGGAATTGGATTGAGAAGAAGAAGAGGAGTGTGAGGTAGTGGAAGCAGTAGGAACGGGAAAAACATTAGGGAGAGCTTGTGTGTTAAGGGTTACTTTAGATAAGGAGGAGGATGGAATGGTTGATGAGGGGAGAGAAACATTAGAGAAAAAAAGATCATTGTAAGGAAATTTGGACTCATTGAAAAGGACATCTTTAGGGAGAGACATTTGTAACCTTTGTGAGCTGTAGAGTACCCTAGAAAAAGGCACTCATGGGATCTAAAGTCAAATTTCTGAGAGTTGTATGGGCGAAGGAGAGGAAAACAAGCACACCCAAAGACTTTGAGGAATTTATAGTCAGGATTTTGATTGAAAAGGACAGCATAGGGTATATGTTGATTGAGAGACATGGTTGGTAACCTATTTATTAGGTAGACAGCAGTTAAAAAGGCATGATCCCAAAATTTGAGAGGTAAAGAGGCATGACTCAAGAGGGTTAAACCAAGATCAACAATGTGTCTATGCTTCCTCTCCACTACACCATTTGGGTGATGAGTGTGAGGGCAAATTAGACGATGAATAATGCCAAGATCAGAAAGAAACTTTGTAAATGGGCGAAATTCCCCACCCCAATCAGTTTGGACAGATTTAATAGGAAATCCAAATTGTAATTCAGCCATGACTTTGAATTGTTTAAAGATAGTTAAGGCTTCAGATTTATTTTTGAGCAAATAGATCCAAGTAAATCTAGAGTATGCATCAACAAAGGTGATGTAGTAGGTAAAGTTTTGGGAGGATTTGACTGGGGTAGGACCCCATAGGTCACTGAAAATTAATTCAAGAGGAGAGTGATATTGAGTTTGTGACTGAGGGGAGTGCAGCCTATGTGCCTTTCCCATACAGCAGGCAGAACAAAAGACAGATTCAGCTTTATTAGAATAAGGAATATTACATTGAGCTAAAACAAGTCTCATAGTATTAGAATTTGGATGACCAAGGCGTAAATGCCAAGTATGTTGAGAATTATATGAGTTATTAGCTGATACATTTTGATTAGAAACTGAAACCTTATCAATAGTGCTGGAATCAGATCTTGAAACAGGAGCATTAGAGTCTAAGGTGAGACATGAGACTTGACTTGTTGAAGGAGACTTAAGAAGCTGAAGATGGGAAAATTGGTACAGGCCATCACTTCCTACACGACCTTGGAGCAGAATTTCATTGGTTGCCTGAGATTTGACATACACATATCAGCATGAAACTCAAAGAAAACTCTATTATCAAGACAGAATTTGCTGACACTTATCAGGTTCTTTGTAATAGAAGGAACAAGCAGTAAATTATGAAGAGCTAATGGAGTGTTGGGTTTAGAATGAGAGGGAAAATAAGAAGAGCCTGAAGAGTGAATGTGCAAACCTTGACCATTACCAATGAAGATCTGATCAGGACCTTCAAAAGGTGTGGTCTGCTGTATGTTTTGAGAGGCATTGGTAACATGATAAGAAGCTCCTGAGTCTGGGAACCAGGCACTGCTTGGAACTGAAGCTGTGTTAGCAATCATAGCATTGGGAGTGATCTGTGACTGAGGAACAGGGAGAGGAGCAAGTCTTGGTTGATAGCTTGGGCGTGACCAAGTGTTAACCATGGGCTGAGCAAACTGAGGTCCACCAATTGGTTGATACGGATTGTAGAAATTTTGTAGGTTCATTGTTTGAAAATCAGCAGGTATGTTAGGTTGAAACTGTTGATTGAACCTGTGATAGCAGTTAGCAGCAAGGTGACCATATTTGAAGCAAACTTGACATTGAATGTTGCTGAACCTACCTCTCCCACGGCCGCGTCCACCGCCACGGCCAGATGCACGACCTCCTCTTGAATAGGTTGGATTAAAGGTTGAATTCACAGCTTGTTCAGTGTTCTTGTTATTGGAGTTATCAGTTTCAGGTTGAGAATTGGCTTGAGTGAGATTCACTGAGGCAGCCACCTCCATTTGAGAGTGTTTCTTATACTTGTTGAATCTCATCTCATGAGCAAGAAGAAGAGCTTCAACTTCTTCAAGTTCTACTGAATCAAACTTGCTTTCAATGACTGAAATAACAGAGGCAAAGTCTTGAGGAAGACCTTCAAGAATCACATCAATGTGTTGCTGATCTGGAACTGGATCTCCTACTGAAGCAAGCGCATCAACAAGAGCTTTGATGCGAACCAGGTAATCACCAACAGATTTGTCTTCAAGTGTTGTAGATCTGAGTTCTGCTCGTAGTTGTCTTGCTTTCGCACGTGTAAGCTTTTGAAAATGCGCACGAATACGTTCCCAGAGCTCGTAGGAATGAACGCATCCAAGAACGCGTGAAAGAATCGAAGGTGAAAGCGTGGATTGAAGCCACGTCATAAGCCACTGATCTTGCGTAATCCAGGTGCGATACGCAGGATTCTCACGAGCAGCTGCACGATCTTCATCAGTTAGGTATTGATTCGGTATGTCACGAAGGTATAGGTAGTTTTGAAGATTATTCGCGTTAACGAAAGGGTCTACTTGTTGGCGCCAAAGTAGGAAATTCTTCTCATCAAGTTTTTCTGTGATTTTGAGTTGGAATGACATAGATGCTGCGGTGGCCGGAGCTGTAGTTACCGGAGTCGCTGCCATGGATAGAACCGAAGCCCTGATACCATATTAAAGTGAGATATGAGAGAGAATAGAGGGAAAGCTAAAAGAGAAAAGAGAGAAGCTGATTCTGTTATTGCTGAATTGGAATGAAGCATGATGCTCTATTTATACAAGAGGAGTTGAACATTCAAGAGTTGAATCATTCAAGCTCTACATTTAAGGATAAACTTAATTGTTCTATAGTGCTGAACTTTTCTTATTCTATTAAATTAAGGCTGGCCTTAATTATTCTATAGTGCTGATTTTTCATATCCTAAGATATAACTCTAATAGTACACAATTTATAAAAAGAAACAACAATATGTATTGTAAATATTAAGACAATAAAAGTTATTTTATTAGTATTTAGAAGTCTATTAAGTAAGTCAATTAGGTTTAGATATATCTTTGTTTAAATAAGTTAATTTTAGTATTGAAAAGGGAAAGACGATTGGAGTTATGGAGAGGGTTATACTATGATTTGATGCGTTGTCTTCTAGACTTCAATCTGAGTCGTTCTTCTTCTACCTCCCAAATATAGCTTCAACAACACGTCTTGGTCATTCTCTTTTTTACTTCAATCTGAGTCGTTCTTCTTCTACCTCCCAAATATAGCTTCAACAACACGTCTTGGTCATTCTCTTTTTTCATTAATGCAGTATATGTTTCCATCTCCATTTTCAAAACAATTTGTTGAGTTTTTTAAATGTGACATAAGTCAACTGTTGAGTTTTTTAAATGTGGCATAAGTCAACTGTTGAGTTTTTTAAATGTGACATAAGTCAATTTTCTAAACATATACTAAAAGTATTGAAATATATTTATTCATTCTAATGTTTGGGAAACGCCCCCTGTTTCAAACATTTCTGGTGCGAGATGGTTTGTTTCTTTTATCGTTGATTGTTCTTGAGTAACATGGATTGTTTTATGAATGATAAATTAGAAATACCACAATTGTTTATTCAATTTTACAATATGGTGCAAACACAATTTGAGGGACAAGGCAATTTCCTTTTTGGCTTTGGCATGAAGAACTGAATTGTAGGACAAGACAACTGTACTTAGATTATCACAAAACAATACTAGACTTCAGCTAAAAGGGATTGGATCCATAGGATTTCAAAGGCTTAGTTAGCAAGGCTTCTATACTGAGCCTCAGTGCTCGACTTTGCCACTAAAGTTTGTTTTTTGGACCAACATGAGATGAGATTGGGACCAAGAAAGATGTAGGAGCCTGAGCTGGATTTGTTGTCATCAGTATCATCACTCCAATCTGCATCAGAAAAACCTTTGATGGAGATAGGAGATTGTGTTGAAGCAAGTAGGAGAAGAAGGCCATGGTGAAGAGTACCTTTTTAAGTACCTCAGTATCCTTTTGACAACTATCCAATGACTCTCTAGAGGTTGAGACAGAAACTGACATGTCTTATTAACTACATAGCTTATCTCAGGTCTGGTTATAGTGGCATATTGCAGAGCCCCATTTATTGACTTGTAAGTAGGCTCACTCATTAGATCAGTGTCATGTTTTGAGAATTTCAAACTTGGAATCATAGGAGTAGGTACCACTTTAGCATTTGACATGTTGTCCTTGGAGAGAAGATCTTTAATATACTTGGTATGAGACAAAAAAAAAGAGTCATCTCTTTGGTGAGTTATTTCAATTCCTAAGAAATACTCAAGACTACCAAGCTGCTTGAGAGCAAATTGAGAGTTGAGTTTGTTGATGAGTTGCTGAATGTGAGTGGAGGAATTTCCAATGACAATAATGTCATCTACATACACTAGCATGAAGATGGTGTATGTAGGAGTAACAAAGAGTGAAGAGAGAAGGGTCGCACCTTCTGGAAACAAATCCAAAACCTTTGAGAGCCTAATTTAATCCCTCAAACCAGGCAGCTGATTTAATGAGTGGCACAACTATGGTATGCAAATTAAACAAGGCCCTGTATGGGCTAAAGCAGGCACCCATGCCCCAAATATTGACTTGTAAATAGGCTCACTCATTAGATCAGTGCCATGTTTTGAGAATTTCAGACTTGGAATCATAGGAGTAAGTACCCCTTTAGCATTTGGCATGTTGTCCTTGGAGAGAAGATCTTTCATATACTTGGTATGAGACAAAAATAGAGAGCCATCTCTTTGTTGAGTTACTTCAATTCCCAAGAAATACTCAAGACCACCAAGCTGCTTTAGAGCAAATTTAGAGTTGAGTTTGTTGATGAGTTGCTGAATGTGAGTGGAGGAATTTCCAATGACAATAATGTCATCTACATACACTAGCATGAAGATGGTGTATGTAGGAGTAACAATAGTGAAGAGAGAAGGATCACACCTGCTGGACACAAATCCAAAACCTTAGAGCCCAATTTAATCCCTCAAACCAGGCCATGGGTGCCTACTTTATCCCATACAGAGCCTTGTTTAATTTGCATACCATAGTTATGCAAGCACTTTCTAGCCCAGGGGGTTGCTTCATATAGACTGCCTCTTCCAAATTGCCATTGAGGAAGGCATTATTTACATCAAGTTGAGTGATGTGTTAGCCTTTAGAGATGGCAATGGTTAGAACAACTCTGATAGTCACAGGTTTAACCATTGGGAAAAAAGTCTCAGTAAAGTCAAAGTCATGTTGTTAGTGGAAGCCCTTTGCCCCCAACCTAGCTTTGTACTTATTGACAGTTATATCAGGATTTTACTTAATCCTAAACACCCAATTACACCAAATTGCATGCCTATTGGGTGGTAGATGAGTAAGACTTCAAATTTGATTCCTTATTAATGCTAAATATTCATCATTCATGGCCGTCAGCCACTTAGGGTCCTTGAGAGCCACTTTGTAAGATGATGGTTCAAGTTCAGTGAGAAGGAGTGTTGGATGCAGTCTAGGTTGGACTATGCCACATTTCCTTCTTGTGGCCATAGCATGAGTGTTTTGAGGGTGTAGGAAGGGAAGATTATGAGAAGAAGGTACAGGTGAGGATATTAGTGAAGAAGAGGAAAGAGAAATTTCTGGTTCATCCAGAGAATTAGTAGAGGAATTTTCTGGTTTTGGCAGGGAATTAGCAGAGGAATCATGTGAGGTGAGGCGGTATGAAAGGAGATTGGAGATGATGGAGGTGATTCATTTTGAGGTGATAAATTGGTAGGTGAGGCAGTATGAGGTGTGCTAGTGGATGATAATGTAGGTGAGAGAACAGGATTAGCATTAGCAGGTGAAGAGGATATAGGAGTATGAGGTATGAGAGACACCATGGGAAAAATTGAGGATGTGGTAGTGTTGGGTGTGGAAGGGAAGCATAAGCATGTGCATGAGTGAGGCAGGCATGGTCCCACAATTTCAAGGGAAGGTTTGCTTGAGCAAGCAAAGTTAGGCATGTTTCTACCACATGCTTATGCTTCCTTCCCACAAAAGTGACAAAACCATTTTGGTGATGTGTGTGAGTGCAAGCTAACCTATAAGCAATGCATTTTGTGTTAAAAAGGGATGTGAGGGCTTGAAACTCTCCTCCGCCATCAATTTGAATTGCCTTGACCTTAGTGGAAAATTGAACTTCAATCGTTTTGATAAAATGTGTGAAGGTGTGCACATCAGATTTAAGTTATATAGGAAATACCCAAGTATATTTAGAATAAACATCAACACAAATCAATAAGTATTTATAACCACAAGTAGAAATCATAGGGACAGGTCCCCGTACATCAGCAAATAACAAGTCAAATGACTTTTTGTATGTAGTGTGTGATGGTGTGCTAGGTAATCTATGGATTTTGCCCAAACAACAGGGACTACAAAAATCTAGCATGGACTTGTGAAGAAGTGAAGTGTTGCAAAGCTAAAGAATAGCTTTCAAGGCTTCATGATTGGGATGGCTCAGCCTATTATGCCACAAGGTGTGGGAAGAAATATTATTTCTAATATCTGCTCAGGTGGTAGTCGAGCCTATCGTGGTCAGTCCTTTAATCGTGGTAGAGGAGGTCGTTTTGCAGGTAGAGCCACATCACATCTGCTCTAAGCCAGGGCAGGATGTCAGTATCTGTTATCACAGACACTCATGCATGATGTTAATAATGCTTGCACCTACATCTTAGAATAATTTTCAGACATGGAATGAAGTTCCATCAGACGGAATCATAATCAGTGGGCCTCAAATCAAAATTAGTGGATACCTAATACAAATTAGTGGCAACACTCAGCTAATTGAGCATCACCTAGGTTAGCTCAAATTCCTAAAGCAGGACAACCTCAGGCTTATCTGACAGGCACTAGCAGTGATACTCAAGCCATGCTCAGTCCTTCTACTCAGTAATGGTATCCATATTAAGGTGCAACACATCGTGTTACTAATCATTCAAAACTGCTTTCATGATGGAGTAATTCTACCAAGTTCAGATCAAGTTTTACTTGACAATGGTTAAGGTTTTCCCATAACTTCTATTGGCTCCACAAATTTTCATTCAACTCACAAAGCACACAGACAACTTAAACTTAAAAATCTATTACTAATTCCTGTTATCACAAAGAATCTCATATTTATTAACAAATTTGCTAAGGATAATGATATTACTAATTCCTGTTATCACAAAGAATCTCATACTTATCAACAAATTTGCTAAGAATAATGATGTCTTTATTGATTTCCATGCTGACAAGTGTTTGGCTCAATCTAAAGTTCTCTTGCAAAGCTCTCTAGGCTCATTTGGTCTCTGCACCTTTGATGGTTTGTTCAACACTACAACATCTCCCTCTCTCAACACTTTTACATGTGATCAGTTGGCTCAAAATAATGCTATGGAACATACTTTGTACATTGTTTGGCACACCAGACTTGGTCATCCACATAGTAAAGCTTTAAAGGTTACTCTAGCTATATCCAATATTCATATCTCTCATAATCTCAATTTGAATTGTGTAGTCGTTTTTTCTTAGGAAAAGTTCATAGATGCCTAGCACTTTATTTATCTCAGCTTAGGAAAAGTTCATAGACTGCCTAGCACTTTATTTATCTCACTTAGTTTATCAAGCTCCTTTTGATTTGTTGTATGATGATGTATGGGACTAGCTCCCATGAACACTACCTCAATATATAAATATCTTCCTGCTTGTGTTGATGCTTGCACAAAGTACGCATGAGTTTACCCTTTCAAATTTAAGTCTGATGTGTTACTCACCTTCACCCACTTCATCATTGTTGTTGAAGTACAATTCAGTACTAGAATAAATGCAGTGCAAATAAATGTAGGTGGAGAATTCCAAGCTCTCACCTCTTTGCTTCACACTAAAAGCATTGCTCATAGATTTGCATGCCCTAACACATCACCAGAATGGCTTAGTAAAGTGCAAAGCACAGGCATGTGGTTGAAACAGGCCTAACACTTCATGCCCAGACCGATATGCCTCTAAAACTCTAGGACTATGCTTGCTTAACTTCAACCTTCCTGATTAATATAATTTTTGACATGAAATATCCCTTCTTCATGCTCTCCAAATATAATTTTGACTACAAATTCCTTAAGGAGTTTGGATGTACTTGTTATTCACATCTCAAACCTTATTCTAATCATAAGAATCAACACAAAAAGAAAATAAGTGTAGCAGAGATGAGAAAATTGTGTTAGATGTGTAGTATGACTAGACGAGATAAGATTAGAAATGACAATATTAGAGAAAGTGTTGGGATAGCACCTATAGTAGAAAAGATGGTGAAAAATAGACTTAGGTGGTTTGAACATGTAGATAGAAGAACTGTAGATTTTGTTGTAAGGAAAGTAGATTAGACGGAGAGGAGTCAGACAACTAGAGGTAGAGGAAGACCTAGAAAAACTATTGTTAAGAGTCCCACATTGGACAATATATGGCATGAACATGTGTTTATAAGTGAGGGTAATCCTCACCTTACCAACCGGTTTTGTAGGGTTGAGTTAAGCCCAACCACAATTTCTTAACATGGTATCAGAGCCTCGTTTAAGATTCGGTGGGCCACCTTCTATGGTTTCTGCTATCGGGCCACCCACCATTTATTTCCACGCTCCAGATGTCCAGTCCTGGGCGTGAGGGGGTGTGTTAAGAGTCCCACATCGGACAATATATGGCATGAACATGTGTTTACGCTCTAGACTAGACATCTGAAGCGTGGAAATAAATGGTGGGTGGTCCGATAGCGGGAAACCATAGAAGGTGGCCCACTGGATCTTAAACCAGGCTCTGATACCATATTAAGAAATGTGGTTGGGCCTAACTCAACCCTACAAAACCGGTTGGTAGAGTTAGGATTGTCCCCACTTATAAACACATGTTCATGCCATATATTGTCCGATGTGGGACTCTTAACAACTATTATTACGAAAAAAAACTCAAGTTTAACGAATTCGATATAAACATAGTATTTGATAGAACGTTATGGCGAAACTTGATCCATGTAGCCAACCCCACTAAGTCGGATAATACTTGGTTGTTGTTGTATGGTCCAGTTCAACGAGAAACTGATCCAAACCGAATTGAATCATGACAAAAATTCAAAAGTATAACAATTTGATTAAAAAAATTCTACAAACAGTTCGGTTTGAAATTTAGAACAGGTATACCAAACTAATTATAATATGATAGGATCAAATTAGCAATCTAGCAAAAATAGGAAAGAAACAGTGACACAAATAAGGAAATAGATGAATATTGTTGATGGAAAAGGCTAGAGTTCATGTGGGATCTAGTAGAGTACAGTAAATTAGCATGAAAATGAAAGAAAAGACAGAAAAAAGGGTCAAGCTCTTCAAGAGGCCTTATCTCTCCTAGGGAATTGAGTTTCAAATCATGCATACTGACAAGGGAACATTCCCTCGGATCTGGATTCTCTCTCTTCCTGCCACCTCTCCCATGTGCTGCTAACAGAATTAGTTTTGAGTGGGAGTGGCATTATTCCCCACCTCTCTCTTCCTACGTGTCCTCCTATACACCTTGCCATATCTATCAATTCCTCTCCCTTCAAAACTCTCTTTGACCCCAATGAGAAATTCAGGAAACTCCTGTCTCATCTTCTCAACTAATTCCCAAGAATTTTCAAATTCTGGCAAATTCTTCTCTTAATCAACACCTCCAGTACCCCTTGTTCAGTTCTCCTTGTTTTCACAACCCTCTCAGGAGTGGGTTCTAGGTGTCAATCCTCATTCATACAAGCTAGTAGTGGTTGAGATTCTACATTAGGTTTGACAACCTTTTTTAACAATGATACATGAAACACCGGATGCACACTCGTGTCATCAGGCAGTTTCAATTTATAAGCCACTGCCCCAATCTTCTGGATCACTTCATAAGGCCCATAAAACCGGGGACTAAACTTTTGGTTAAGTCTCTTGGCCAACTTCTTTAGCTTATAGGGTTGAATCTTCAGAAACACCATATCTCCCACCTCATGTTCAACTTCTTTCCTATGCTTATTGGCTTGGTTTCTCATCAAATCTTGAGCCTTCAGCAACTGCTCCTGCAACTCTTTGAGCATAACATTCCTCTCAGCAGACGACTTGTTGACTTCATCCACTGCTGAAAATGGAGTATCCCCTCTTACTAACACTGGTGGGGTTCTTCCATATTCAAAAGGAGTGGCTTTCAAGGATGCATGGTAATTGGTATTGTACCAATACTTTGCCCAAGCAAACCATTTTGGCCACTGTTTTGGTTTAAGCCCAATCACACATCTCAAATAAGTCTCTAAACACCTATTGACCACCTCAGTTTGCACATCTAATTGAGGATGGTAAGCACAGTTGTACTTCAATCTAGTACCTGCTTGTTTAAACAACTCAGACCAGAAATTACTTTAAAAAACCTTATCTCTATCAGAGACTATGGAGCTAAGGAAACCATGCAGCCGGACCACTTTTATGAATAAATCAACAATGTCCTTAGCAGTATAAGGATGGCTCACAGGAAGGAAATGAGCATATTTTGTCCATCTATCCACCACTACCGTCACCGTATCCACTCCATTCACCTTAGGCAACCCTCCTATGAAGTCCATTGAAATGTCACTCCATGTCTGTGTTGATATAGTCAAAGGTTGTAACAATCCTCCAGGGCTCAAGGTTTGATACTTATTCTTTTGACACATTTCACAAGCCTGCACATACTCGTGCATCCTCTTTCTCATACCCTCCCAATACACCATACTAGCAATTTTTTTTAAGTCCTTAGGTATCCTGAGTGTCCTCCCACAGCAGTATCATGGAACTCATGTAAGATCCAAGCAATTTGGGTGATTGCTTTGGAACCACTATTTTTCCTTCATGATACAACCTACCACTTTTGAGCTGAAAACCAGTTTGGCTACTAGGATCTGCCTTTAATTTTTCATCACCTTGGACTTCTTCCTCCAATCCTTCCCAAGCTTCACACTGAACTGTTGTGATATGAGCATACTGCATCTGTCTTGATAAGGAATCAGCTGCATTGTTTTCCTTCCTTGGTTTGTATTTAACCTCAAAATCAAATCCCAACAATTTTAAAATCTATTTCTGCTGCTCCTCACCCATTGTTTTCTGCTCAGTAATAAACTTCAGGCTCTTCTGGTCAGTGTGAACTTTGAAGTGTCTCCCTAGCAAATATGCTCCCCACTTTTGAATAGCAATCACAATTGCCATGAGTTCCCTCTCATATATAGACTTTTTCTGATAGCTGTCGGACAAGGTCTGACTCATGTATGAAATAGGCCTCCCTTCTTGCATTAAAACAGCCCTTATTCCTTTGCCTGAGGCATCAGTTTCTAAGATGAACTCCTTTCCAAAATCTGGTATAGCTAGCACTGGTATGGTGGTCATGGCCTCCTTAAGCGCTTCTCAAAAGCCTCTTGAGCCTCGCTACTCCAAGCAAAACTATCCTTCTTGAGTAACTTTGTTAAAGGTCAAGCAATCCTTCCATAATTTTTCACAAATTTCCTGTAGTACCTAGTTAGTCCCAAAAAAACCTCTCAATCCTTTCAACTCTTTAGGCCTGGGCCATTTTAACATGTCTTCTATTTTCTTAGGGTCAGCTGATACACCCTTTTCAGAAATGATGTGTCCAAGATACTCAATCTCCTCCTGTGCAAATGAACACTTTTTCTTGTTAGCAAACAGTCTGTTGCTTTTCAGCACTTGTAAAATCTCAGTCAAATGTTGCTGGTGTTCCTCCCTACCCTTACTGTAGATCAATTGTTGAAATTCTGTTGTACAGCTAATTATGACTGGATATATATTGTAATTAATAGTAATCAACTGTATTATTCAATTTTTACCTTATTTAGGATTAGCATTTATAGGGAGAATAATTACCCCTATTTTCTAGTGTAATTCATATTCTATAAATACCTCTATGTACTGTATTACTGATATGAAATAATAAAGCATATTTCAATATGGTATCAAGAGCCTCGTTTAAGATCCGGTGGGCCACCTTCTATGGTTTCCGCTATCGGGCCACCCACCATTTATTTCCACGCTTCAGTTGTCTAGTCTTGAGCGTGAGGGGGTGTGTTAAGAGTCCCACATCGGACAATATATGGCATGAACATGTGTTTATAAGTGGGGGCAATCCTCACCTTACCAACCGATTTTGTAGGGTTGAGTTAGGCCCAACCACATTTCTTAACATCAATATATCATCAAAAAAGACTAGGCAGAATTTCCTCAGAAAAGGCCTCAACACTTCATCCATGAGTGCTTGAAATGTTGAAAGAGCATTTGTTAGCCCAAAAGGCATAACCAAATTACTCATAGTGACCCTCATGGGTCCTAAAGGCTGTCTTGGCTACGTCATCTTTCTTCATCCTGATTTGATGATACCCAGATTTTAAATCCAACTTAGAGAATATCACTGCACCTCCCAATTTGTCTAGTAGCTCCTCAATAACTGGTATGGGGAATTTGTTAGGTACTGCGACCTTATTCAGGGCCCTATAATCAGTGCAAAATCTCCATCCTCCATCTTTCTTTTTCACCAATAAAATTGGGCTTGAAAAAGGGCTAGTGTTATGCCTTATGATTCCAGCCTGTAACATATCTTATACTATCTTTTCAATCTCAATTTTCTGATAAAAGGGGTACCTATATGATCTGAGATTCGGAATGACAGCATCAGGTTTGAGTAGGATAGCATGGTCATGTTCCCGGGGAGGGGGGTAACCCTGATGGGAGATTAAATACTTCTTCAAATGGGTCCAGTATTCTCTCTCATTCTGGTAGCTTAGTGTTATTTCCAGCTTGTTTGGCCTCCATGGAATGCAAATAAAACCCCACCCCTTCATCTGTCAAGGCTTTGAGCATAGCTTTCCATGAAGCTTGTCGGGTACACAAAGCAGGGTCACCTTGTATACTGTATTTCTGCCCTCCCTGCTTCCATTTCAGGCATAACTCCAAAATTGGCCTCAATGTTACCTAAGCTGGCCAACCAATCCATTCCTAGTACCATATCAGACCTTCCTAACTCCATTAGAAAAAAATGTTGACTGAATTCCACACCTTGCACCTGAAACTGTAACCCTTCACACACTCCTTGATTCCTTACCCTTTCACCATTTCCAACTTCAATCACATAGATTAGAGTCTCTACCACCTTCAAATTCAATTCTGTTACTAACCTGGAATCAATGAAATTGCTGGTAGCCCCTGAATCAATCAATGTTAACACCTTTCTTTCATTCACAGTGACCCAAACCTTGAAGGATTTGTTGGAAGTAAACCCCTCCCTACTCTGCAAGGACAATTGCAAAGTTTTCAGCTCAGCTATCACTTCACTCTCCTTTCCTGTTTCCTCCAGTGACTCCTTCACTCCTTCTTCTTCCGCACTACTACTTTCACATAGTCTCAAACTCATGTGTCTGTACTTACAAATATGGTCCCTATTCCACTTGTCTCCACACTTGAAAACATAATCCTTTTTCACTCCTTTCTTCCAACTCTGCAGAGTCTAATCTTCTTCCCCTGTATATGTCAGTGGGTCCAGCTCCTTTTTTTCCATTTTCTGTTTTACCACTACTCGCTTCTCCAGGGTCTTTAAATTTATAAGTCCCTCCCCTATCCTTCCACCCAGTATTCCTTCTCCCCGTTACTTCATTTTTTTCTTCAATTAACAATGCATGATCCATCACATCTGCCAGATCGTGACTATCATAGAGCTTCAACTCAGCTTGAATTTCTTCCTTTAAACCATTCAGGAAAATAGACCCCAGCATACCTCTCTCTTCCCTTCGTAACGGAGCTACCAAGAGTTCAAACTTTTCTCTATATTCCATTACTGTTGTCTTCTGTTTCAAGCTCAAAAATGGTCCTAATGGGTTATGCAGCAACCCAGGTTGAAACCTTCTAATCACAGCTATTTTGAACTCCTCCCAGTTCCTCAACGGTGTTTGTTCTTCCCACCATTGAAACCAGTTCAACGCCCTGTCCTCCATCGCAAACACCACCACGTCCACCTTATCTTGCGTACGAATTTCGTGGAGTCAAAAATAACGTTCCACCCGCACCAACCACCCATATGCATCGTCTCCCTTGAATACCGGACTCTCCAACCGTCTCCTTCCTCCAAAAATTCCGCCTGTGGTTATCATTATGATAACGGTGTCATGGTCGCGACTCCCCTGATTCCGAGCTGAGAGCGCTTCCATCGCCGACGTCGTCTCGCCGGTTCTTAAGGCCTTGACGCCGGTGACGCCGCGTTCCTTGTTCTTGAATGAGTTGAAGTATCTGATCAACGGTGACTCGAGGTCGTGGTTGTTGATCTAAAACGAGTTGACGAATTTGTTCCATGGAAGCTTCCATGTTACCCATCCACTATTCTATCAGTTCAACACGATTTTCCATAATGCTTCTCGTACTGACCATCCATAAGAAAAATAAAACCAAGGCTCTAGATATCAAATTGATAGGATCAAATTAGCAGTCTAGCAAAAATAGGAAAGAAACAGTGACACAAATAAGGAAAGAGATGAATACTATTAATGGAAAAGGCTAGAGTTCATGTGGGATCTAGCAGAGTACAGTAAATTAGCATGAAAATGAAAAGAAAAGATGAAGAAAAAAGGGTCAAGCTCTTCGAGAGGCCTTATCTCTCCTAGGGAATTGAGATTCAAATCATGCATACTGACAAGGGAACATTCCCTCTGAATATAATCCCTAGGATCTGGATTCTCTCCCTTGCTGCCACCGGGCACCTCTCCCATGTGCTGCTAACAGAATTAGTTTTGAGTGGGAGTGGCATTATTCCCCACCTCTCTCTTCCTACGTGTCCTCCTATACACCTTGCCATATCTATCATAATATTGTAAATTATAACTTTAAAATATGTTAAAATACTTTTTCTTCAATATGGAACAATAAAATCAATGATAAACATCTTAGAATCCAACCTATATAATAGAGGGGGTTCTGTTCACAATACAAATATTTCTAAAAATGCATTTATGTGTCATTGATTCACAAATTGGTAAAAGGCTAACCATCAATAAAAATACCCACTCTACCAACCCTCTTCTTTTGGTGTTCCCTCCCACAAAAGATCAGATCAAGGTACTGGACAAGGTGATTTTGTACCGACTAACTTTTCAATATTTACAATTACAGTTGCCTTAGAAGGCTCACATTCTTCCTGCATATTATCCAGATATAGAAACTGCTTTTACAGTAATGTATCGCATTTCATAATTGACTGAAGCTTAGCTAGACAAGTAGGCTGAAAAAATCTTAAATGAATATCTCAAAGCAAAACTAAAAAAAAAAAAAAAAATACTAAATCAGATTGAACACTACCTCATAGCTCGATAAAGTGGGCGATACCACATTACATAGGATCCTGGAGCACCAGAAATAAAATATATAATAGCAAGAAACCAGATGGTTGGACCTGCACAGCAAGAAAAAACTCTTGTAAATGAAGCATGACGACCTAACCAGATTGATGGTCCAATTTTCAGTTGTAAGATAAACCTTCTCCTTTGATCCAAGCAGTGGTAACTGCCACTATATTCCACAAAAGACACAGAACCAAACCTGCAGATTATTACAAAATTGTAAAACTAAGATGCAATACAACAATAGTCAAAGATAATAAGAAAAATTATGCTGTTGAAATTAGTGATTTAGATAGTGGTGTGGAAAGAGAGCATGACGTAATGAATGATCTCAATTGATATTTATTTTATGTGATACTATACTAACACCGATTTATACAATTACTAAGTTCAATTCTAATTATATTAGGAAACAAATCATGAAATAGAATAAAATAAAAATACAGAAATCGTTCTTAAAATATATCCAAGATAATCTAAAGTGTTCTAGAATACAATGACGATTGTTATAAACTAAAATATGTATAATACACTTCTAGTGAAATGGAGGCGGGGTACTTTTAATAGGTTGTAAGGTCAAACCTCCCCACCTAAAGGAAAATAAAATAAAAAACATTATCCGTGGCCACACAGAAATAATGCATTTCGCAGATAAAATATCTACTAAAATGAAACTCGTTCCTTCTTTCCTTCTCAATTTTTTTTACTAAACTTTGTTGACAACACATTCTCCAACAATGCAGATGGTGGGCTAAGAATTGGACTTCCGTTGTTCTCATTTATGGTAAAAATGACTTTTAAAACACAGTGAAACATAAAGGGGAGAGAGCGGATGGTAAAAGAAAGATACAAATAGGATTTCTTGTGGGGAAAATTGAAAATTTGAAAATTGAAGGACTTTATAACAATATATTTTTAGTTCCAAGATGCCATGGTCCATGATGGACCACATGGTGGATTGATCCACCCTAGCATTAGCCATAGTATGCCTAAATGTCAACCGTACTTATAAGAAAAACTATTAAGAAATATTTCGAGATTAATGAGTTGGATATAACTAGAAGCATGGTATTTGATAGAATTTTACGGCATAGTTTGATCCATGTAGTAGACTACACTTAGTAGGATAAGGTTTGGTTGTTTTAATAGTAATAATCATCAGCAAGAAAGTAGATAGTTATGACCTGAAACATTCTAGACAACAGTTCTGGAGTTCAACATACCTAACCATGTTGTAAATGCAACATACTGCATCCTTTGAAGATGTATTGGTATTTCATTTCCAATGTCATGATGAATGATGGGGAAAAAAGGTGGCCAATTTTTTTCCTCTATTACAATACCAGCTGCAAAAAAAGAAATTGTAAAACACCAAAATAAAGAAATTGTTTTTGGTGGTTTCTTTGTGAATAAATGAACTAAAATACCTCGTGATATGGCATCCTCTCTTCTTTTTAGTTCCTACAACATATCATGAGATACATCAATTTCCTAGCACTACTAATGATAGTATATTTCTATGGCCAAATAAACTTTTATAGTAGGTCAAAGTAAGTAGGTGGGGTATTAAAATCCTAATATGAATGGTAATGGTAAAGATAGTTTGTGTACAGAACTAAATACTCAATAGAAAGTCTATCAATATACAAATGCTAATATATTTAATAGAAGAACAAGTGGCCAGTGGCCATGCATCAAAGAATTAACATAAACTCCACTTGCTACCAGTTACGTCATTAATATTAATCAACAGCAATAATTTATCAGCGCCTATATAAACTAGTAAAAATTATATTGAATATGACTAACCAAGTTGCTAACTTGCATGTGTACTACTTGTGTCCTAACTAAAAATATATCATTTGTATCAACAACAACAAAAATCAAGTAATATATCAAGATGTATCACCTGTTCCCTTCTTTTCAATTCAGACTCTCTAGCTTGAAGTTCCTTCTCCTTTGCTTTGACATCCTAAAAATAAGAACATATTAAGTCATGGGGCAATAACAGCATTGAGACAGAGAGATTTGATAACATTTTCACACCCATGCTACCTTTGAGCTATCGAGAGGGATGTCAATAGTTGCCCCACGATCATAAGGCTCGGGAGGAAGGGGTGAAAGCCTTGAGGTCGCAGAAGGAACACTTCCAGGGTTCTTCAAGTTCAAACAATTACATAGTAAATTTATAAATAATTTTTTTCTTTATGTTTCATGTTTGAAAAGAAACAAAGTTTTAGGAAATGAGACCAAAAGAGAAGAGAAAAAAGGGACACCAAATCATTATAGTTGCTAACTGCTCCCTTATATTATTTAACATAATTGCTCTCTTTATAAAGTTGACACATTATTTGAAAAAAAATGGTCTGAAATCACAACCAAAGATTTACACTAGACCTCCCAAATCAACATCTGATAAAAGAAAGAAACAAAAAGTACCAAGAAAATAAAGAAACCGTCGTAAAAATTACTTCCACAAACGGGGTCTTTGCGTTACGAAGCACAAAGCAGCATAACAATACATTGTCAGTCCAAAAATAGACATTTTGGTAGCAAACTCGTCCAACTCTACTTACTATGTAATCAAAATATATACAAAAAAAGTTTTAAAAAAAAAAAAACTTAGGCGAGCAATTAACTGATGAAATTATGAGACAAGTGTAAATAGAGCATCAGCTGCCTCTCAGCCTCCACTCATTAAAATTATGCACTGACCAAATTTTATTTATTACTGCCTCCAAATATAAAACCAACAATGCCTTAAAAAACCCTCCATTGAAGCTGGGCGTACTTCACTACTTAGCCCCCAGTACAAACTTCACAATGAGGTGCATCTTTGCCATTCTCCACCTTAATAAAACCCTTATGCAGCTCCTAAATTAAATTAACATTTGGATGTGAAAAGGGACTTACAGGTGTCTTTCAACAACCCCACCACCAATACACTCTCGATCAAACTAACAAAACAGATAGAACCATTCTTGTCATCCATATACTTTCATTTCATGGGCTTTATTGAAAGCAAATGTGCTGTGTGTATACCCCGTCTATCCTTCAATAAGTTACTAAGTTTCTGATGAAACAGCTGAACCTGATCTAGAACCAACTTATTGATTACAAAAGCCCTATTCTCTAAAGAAACCAGATGGCATGTCACTCCATGGTAGGAAAACATCATTATTTCTACAAACTGCCTCCATGATCATCAGTTTCATGGGAATAAATGAACGACTCTATGACCATTCAGCATGAAGTTTTACCTCGAGACCTCAAGAGTTTCACATTCTAGTTTTCCTAGCAGAGTAGGAGATGACAGCTAACCAAGTGAAACCTAATAGCACACTTTCTCTCTAGAGGAACTCTCCTCCTATTATAATCTCCCATGAAAAACGACCATATAGGAGCACATAGGTGTTAATGGTAAAGGTAAAGGGGTCAAAACTTCAATCAAGTTAATATTTAATTAAGCATTGCATAGGTATTAATGGTTATTGTTTGCTACCATGCTTACTCCTACTTAATATTGATATAAAAAATAAAAAATAAAATAAAAAAACATTATTTCTTGTGCTGCAAACTTAATTAGACTCAACCCACAAATAAAAAGAGAGAGAATCCTTCTAACCTTTTGACACTCAGCAACAAGCAATCAACTTCAACAATTGAATAACACAAATCAACAACTACCAGCATGTGTCATTAACTATAATAAGCTAAAACCTCTCAGACAATTTGCACAAAACCTTTTCTTTAGGTGGAACCTTACTAATGAGTCCTTCCCAGCATATCAAGTAAATATAAATCTCCAGATTTATTACAAAGGGGGAAATCCTACAAAACCTAAAATTCAAATTCTAGTAACACTTGTTACGGTTAAAGCCCTTTCACAATCAAAATATAGAGAATGTGTATCAAAAAGCTAAAACAATCATTGATTCCTTTGTCAAAATATTAACTTGCAAAACGCGGTATGTTAATGTATAATGGTATCAATTAAAGAAAGGGGAAAACTTACAGTAGTGTAAAATGCCCCTCCACCATAACTTGATTGCCCAGATCCTTTTCCTTTAGCTGTCCCATCCTAATATTTTCAACAAAAATGCTTATTATTTTGGTCCTTAAAGTAATATTCAAATACGTAAGCAAACCAAAGAGAACTAAATATCTGCAGTTTCAAATCAACAAAGGCATAATTACATTATCAATTGTCATTTAATAATCACGAAACCTGTCTACCAAGAATTTAAAGATCCAATGTGAGAAATATAATAATTCTGTGAGATGTCAATCTCTATATATTCATCAAGGAAATGTCTAATTGGAAAAACAAGATCAATTCCTGTTAATGACTCATCAAACACGTGATAAGTTTCATGTAGACTTCTTAAATTGAAATCTAGGAGTAACTCAGCATTACAAATCCGATCCGGCAGGTAAGGTGAGGGATGTTTCATTTCAGCTCTAAACGTATTTTCAAGTCAAATCTCATCCAAAATGACTTGAATGACTTGACCGGCCAGACTGCATATGGTCCAATAGATCTTGGATAGATTCTGATACTATCTTAAAATATAATTGCCCCTAGTTTAACCCTACAAAAATAGCTTATAAGATGATGGATGTCTCCCACTTATATAAACACATTTTCAAGTCATATCTTATTCAATGCCAGACTCACTGATATCAACAATAAACTTCCTCTCTGGAAAACAAAATCAGATCCCTTAGCATCAGATCAGCAGCACAAGTATAAAAGGATTTTTTTCACTATCTTACATTTAATATTATAATTTTGCCGGCTTCCAAAGTTTCAAATTGTTAGGTATATCAATTGAAGAGCAGTCACTGAAGAAATTGTGAATTCATGTTTTCAAACACTTACATTTGTTCATCACTGAGAAATATTGAGCATTCCAAAAGGTTTATCAAAATTCAATCCAACTCTAACGATAAAGCGAAAAGCGATTATCCACATTTTTACGCAAGAGGAAAACGTGAAAAAGGAAGAACAGAAAATGAAGTAAAGTAAAAAAAATAATAATAATAACTAACCGCAAAGGGATTGACATGAGTCTCTTCTTCTTCGAAAGGGTTTGGATCGTAGCGGCTCATTCTAGGAGAATGAAAGGATCTTCGGAATCGGAATGAAAGGGAAAATGGAGTTAGTGCGGTTGTTACGGTGGTTTTGTGTGTGATTTGTGTGCCGTACACAATGCACACAAGCACACAGAGAGAAAGGGCGATAGAATCTGCGGGTTTTTCGCTTTCCGATTTTGTCTCTTCCTTAGCCGAAACTGCGCACTACACTCAAGCGAAACAGAAAAGCTTCATGCATTCCTTCTTATAACCACCGCTTCACGTTTCGAAGTATTTTTTTATAACTTTCCTTAATTGCAATTTTGGTTTCTTATTTTCATTTTTTTTAATTTTGATCTCTTTATTTTAAAATTTGAAATTTTTATTCTTTTATTTTTAATTTTTTTAGTTTTAATCCCTCTATTTTTTTTTTTTACAAGATTTTAATCCCACTATTTTAAAATTCAAAATTTGTGTTACTCTATTTTATTTTATTTTTAGTTTTGATTTCTTTATTTTCATTTTTTTAACTTTTGACCTCTATTAAATTAGTTTCAAATTGAAAAAGAAACTAAAATTCAAAACAAAATTTAAAATAGGAGATCAAAACTAAACATAAATGAAAATAGAATGACCAAAATTTTAAATTTTAAAATAAGGGGACTAAAACTCAAAAAAAAACTAAAAATAGAGGAACAAAAATTCCAAATTTTAAAATAGGAATCAAAACTCAAAAATAATAAAAAATAAAAGACCCTTATAACTTTTTTAATTATTGTTTTAATATAAAATATTTTGATGTATTTATATGCAATAAAAAAATTAATTAATTAAAGAAAGCTTTCGGATAACTTTTCTTATGGATTACAAAAACAACATTTATGTTATCCATTAATATAAAGTTGTTTAGTATAAAAAGAGGTTCTGGGTTCAATTTTTAGGTGTGAAAACATCTTTTTAGTAATTATGTAAGTATTTCTATAAATGTCATTCAAATTATAAGGTTATCCTGACTCTGATTTTAATTGGTTGTGTCTCTAAAATCTAACTTATTTAAACTTTTTAAAAGTAAAAAATAAATAAAATAAAATTTTGTCATAATAAAAATTACAAAAATAAAATTGATTTACATCACACAATTTTATAAATTTTAAAGTTAATTTATAATTTTTTTAAAAATGGAGAAAATTTAGCAATGCAAAATTTGATTCTCTATTTTATGAGTCAAAATTCAAATATATTTTCTTAAATTTTAGGAGTCTTATAAAAAAATGTTTCTTTTTTAATTTTCATTACCAATATCTGATTCATTTGTTGAAATTCATAAATTCTACAAATAAAAGATAATGCATTAGAAATATTGCAAAGTTACAAAAGCCGACGAGTAGAAAAATAATAATAATAATATTTAAATAAAGATAAATTAATTAATTAATTAATTTAAAATCTATAATTTATATAAAGGTAAAATTTAATTTTGTAGTCTATCTTTTTCCAATTATATTCGTTTTAATTATTGTTTTAAACCTCATTTTCTCAATTTCTCTTTTATATGGTAGTTTGTATATCTCTTTCATTTTATTATTTTTATTATTTTATAAATAATTTAAATTAAAATAAAAAATATTGTTTATACTTTCGCTTGTTTGCGTAATAAAAAAAGCAGACAGGCCGGCACAAGATTATCTGTCTGGATGCTGGTATAATTTAAAAGGAAAGAAAGCAAATCTTACTACCTCATAATAACTCAATTATAGTTTATTTTTTTAGAATATGAAAGTTAAGCTTGTTTTCTCTCCTGGTCACGAGAATCGTCATCGCTAATCAACCGAAAAACTCTCTGACACATCTAAATCACCTAAAATATATTTTTGGAACAAGCTTATTGGTATTACTCAAGTCCCTGTTGTTCGTGAAAAAAAGGAATGGTCGCCAAAAATCAGGTATGCATTAAGCTTGAAAATAGAAGTCGTCTTCTTCCTAAGGTTCACCTGGAGGCGAATGTTTTCGAAGACATGTGTAGTTCTTAGATTGATGCAATCGTGGTTAAATTTTAAGGCAAAAGCATTGGTTATAACACAATGAAGGAACGTCTCCAAAGAGTTTAGAAACCGCAAGAATCTTTGAAATTGTGGATAATGATAATTGTTTTTATATGATTAAATTTGAAACTGCAAATAAATAACGAGTAATTTCATATGGACATTGGATGATTTTTGACCATTACCTCGATGTCTCCCACTAGACTTCAAAATTTGCTTCTTCAAATGTGAATGTAAAAAGAATTACCATCTTAGTACACTTTCAAGGACTAAACTTGGTTTACTATGACGAGGTTTTCTAATGGCCGTGGCCTCCACCATAGATGCCCAATTAAAGTTAATAATAATGCCTTGAAATTTGAGTGTGGAAGATTCTCTAGAGTTTTTGTTAAAGTGGATCTCACTTTCCTCGTAGTTGGAAATTTTGGGTCAACGACCACTTATACAAAATCCAATATGAAGAACTACATATTATTTGCAATTTATGTGAATGTCATGGCCATCTCAACCGCAACTGCGATATTAAAATTAGAATTAAGAATGATCAAGATTCTTATCAGGTTGCTCAAAACCATGAAAACACAATTTCCAAAAAATTTCAACGCATATACAGTGTCTCACCTGCCTACCACACGCATTGCAAGAGAAAATGATGTATGTTGTAACACCTTATTTCTACCCGGCGGATAATAGTAAAATCAGAGTCATAAAATTTCAACATTCAAATAGGATGCTACACTTTCATCTTAAAAACAACTTCGATTAATTTCATATGAACAGATACATAACACTTTGATCGGATGAACCGATAACAACAAAATTCATATATATCTTCTTTTCAAAGCAAAACAACTTCAAGTTATGAATATTCAACTTTGATTCACTTAACATTTTTGTTCGACTAAAACAACTCCAAAACAACATAATACTTAATAAATTCAACTTAAAAATTCAGCAACCTAAAACATATTCAACAATAAACAACTAGCGTCCATCCCCCGAGTGCTACGTATCAGAGCGACATCACCGACTCAAACTAGTGAAGATAAACGACCTTCATCTTTGCTAACCTGCACGTTACCAACATAGGGGTAACATTCAAACAGAAGGGGTGAGATATCGAATAATATAAACAAGAGTATGATAATCAATACATTAGACTAAAATCATACAATTTCACTACCTTACATCAACGACTCAACCACAACTTTATCAGCCTAATACTACAACAACTTTATCAACATAAGTAATGCAACACAAAATGCGACTCAACTATGCGTATGCATGTGGTACCATTGGAGCAAAACTCTCAACTTAGAAATTGCCAGTTTGTCGGGCATCAACAAGGCATAAGCCTTCAACTTCAACTTCAACTTTTTGCCAATCCAGGCCAACTTAATAATTTTTTGCCAATCCATACCAACTTAATAATGTTATGCTATGCATGTGACAACAACCATAACATCAACTTATTCAACACAACACAACAACGACAAAAATGCAACAACCGCGAACAACTTAATCCACATTGGTCACAAGACCTGCAACAGCAAGACAACTTAACAATGTTGGTCATAAGACCTGCAACTGCAAAACAACTTAACAACGTTGGTCATAAGACCTGTAACTTAATAATGTCCATAAATCGGGACAATTCAACACAATTCAATTTCACCTGCAAATCAACTTATTCGACATAATTTCAACAAAATAATCCAACCAAGAATACCTACTCGTATACACGACTTACTCCGACAATTTTCAACTAATACCGGACAACTAATTTTTCCGCTTAATTCTACTTATTCTGCTAGATCGGTACTGTTTTGCACACTGTAATTACTACTAGTTAATTTACTGATACGGTTAATTTTTAACTTATGGATACAAACATACTTTTGCTACCAACTATACTGCCATTAAATTCAACTCTGATACAAAACCTGCTACTGTCATTTCTAAGTCCCCACATTATTGTTATTCCTCTGCATTATTAATCGGTTAACATTGTTGAGGCATATTGCGCGATATCACCTCAATCGCACACATTCACGACGGTAAAGATTAACACAACGATACGGTTTCAATTTTCTGCTATAATTGAACAAAATATAGACCTCAAAACTATTTTTCCTAGAAAGAACATCTCGTTAGCTTTCCAACGCTTCGAACGGGGGTCAAAACCGACTTACGGATCAAAAGATATGAATTTTCCAAACTTTCCGAAATCAAAATTTTTCTGCATAACAGCACTACGGGATTTTGCATTTTCGTCCGAAAATCCGACCGATTCAATTATTTTCTTCTAAACAAACACATACTCATTCATACCAAACATATAGTAGTGATTTGGAACCATCAAACGTGAATTCTACGACTTTCGATTTCAATCAGAATCTTAAACCCCCAAATCTCTAAAAATGCAAAAACTTACAAAATCAACCAAATTCGATAAAACAAGCATACTCGATCACGGCCTAACATTTCTCGACACAACTACGCAATCTATTCCGACTTTCGTCCGCGAAAACATTGGTTTCTATCGATTTAACCAAATTCCAACCTAAGTTTAACACTATAGAACAACAACCAAACAATCTAGCAAACATCAAATTTCACAAAAACAAAACTAATTCATCAATACACTTCAACACATTCAGTAGAAAATTATATAAATCACAATCCCACGTATCAATTATCATATACCCGGTTATAAAATTCGAACCCCACCCTTACCTTGGATTGAAGGTTGCTCTAAATTTTTCCGGTTGAAAACTTGCTCTAGCAGCCTCTACGAATTCTCTCTCAAAACTCTTGTTCCTCTTTTCCTCTTCTCCATAACTTCCACGTTTTGCTCCTATTTTTCCTCTTTTTTGCAACTCCCACTTACAGCCACTTTCCAACTCTTCCTTGTTTCTAAAAACCTAATGTAATAATTCTATTATTTTATTTTCTTATTGGGCCTCACTACTACACCCCCACTATTACTACCATCTAAATAAGCTCAATATTTTCTTATACTTCTACTAAGTTAACACCATATTATTTTCTACGACTTAAATCATTTTTAATTAAATAATCCTACTAAAGCCAACACAACTTAAATCAATTAAATTAATTAATATTCTACGAAAATAAATATTATTTCTAATATTAATTTCTCCCGACTAAATCGACTAATTACCCGATTAATACTTATTAGCATCAACCAACATAGTCAACAAATATTCGGAAAAATACTAAATACTATTTAATTAAAATATTTAATTAAATACGGGCGTTACAACTCTCCTCCACTTAGAATATTTTCGTCCTCGAAATTGACTCGATGCACCACACTCTAATTATGTTATCTCAGCTAACAAATCAACTTCCCATCATAGGAATTAGCTACTCGCACTCGAACCATCACCCTAGGTAACGAGGCAACAACAAGGATAAGAGCACAAAGCCCAAAGTACAACATCAACATAATCAAACTACCGACATCGTGGTTACCCACATAAGAACCAACCGCTCTGCACCGCGTTTTCGCTGCGCCCTCTGATTAATTGCAACCATCAAATCTACCAAGTTCACATCAATTCCCGACCATCCAAACAGACATAAGAAAAGGCTTTCGACTTAACTCATCAGAAATTCAAATCAAACAGGCATTCTACACTTAGATGACTGACCACTTCGAACTTAGATCCGTAAATAATACCTTCGAATATCCAACACAACTACAACTGCAGCCAATTCCAAATCTTGAATAGGGTAGATACTTTCAAGAATTCCGAATTATCGTCAACATAAGCTACAACTTCACCACCTTGTATTAACACATCATCAAAGTTCATCTCAACGCATAACAACATTACCACAACATAAGGATACATGTGTCCAATTAATCTCAACAAGAAAAAAAATCATCTTCCAAATAGAGCTTAACACCCAATAGCCATAGATTTAGCCTCAATAACCTACACTTAACATGGCATATTAACCAAACCAATCAAACAAACTAATTCATTAAGTCCTACTCATACTAGCACAATCCTCCAAAATCCCTCATCCGAATTAACACAACCACTCAACTTCATCTTTACAAATCATAATTCACACCTTGTTAACTCAGCATATAGCTTCACTTCTTTCAATACTTGTAACTCAACTCTCAAATATTCTACGCGTCTTCCTTCTGATTTTATAGCAGATCAGAACATCCATAACGAACACCAGGTATAACATTATCTGAACAAGTATGGAAAACACAATTCGTGTTTCCGATATACACGTTAAGGCATACCAGCCACTACCCTTCTCGATCCGACATCCTTGGTCAAATCATAGTCTTACATTACCATTTACTTCCTCCTTGAGTCATCTTTATAACGTTTCAAGTCTCATGTCATTCGGATTCTCGATTCATCACAAATCAAAATCCAAGTCATCCGAATACAACTGTGAGTTTCCATACTACTCATTGATCAACCCGCAACCTCATATTAACATCCTCAATTCCGCCTCATTTCCCTATATAGGAATCTGCATCGACAACTCAAACAATTCATAAGCACTTGGCTCAACCCCAAACAATTCACTGTGCATACTATTCTAGTTGGTAAGACACGTCTACTCCATCCAACATGATTCTGTCGACTATCAACAAGAGATTAAGGGTGATCAGTTCCTCAATTTGTCAATAGACAGCCGGCAACCATAATGGTGGCATAAATCATCATTATCCAACTAAAATAGCGTCTTCCTCCTCGTGCTCAACGTTATCTAAGCATACTGCTCTACCATTTCTCTAAGGCTCACAAACGTTTTTCTTAATTTCCTTATTTCCAAGAACGCACAAAATCCAACACATATATCCTTATACACACTTGTTGCACAACCTAATTATCGAATATCCTTCTGATACATCAAGTACAATCCAAATCGGCCCACTTCAATCGAAACATTTATCCAAGTCCAAAACTTTTGACACCCTAACCAATCCTTCGTCTTTCTTTTTAATCTCACAACTTCGATGATCCGTATAGTTTCACACTCGATTCTCATTCCAATCACAATCTCAACAATACCATCTCATCATCTGGTTGGTGATATAACTTCCAAAATTTACTGACTCATGCCGACACATCTCGCCCACAACACACAATCCACTTTACTATTTAACATTCCTCAAAGATTTCTATACTTTAATCATTTTCAACTATCATACGCCGCACTTCAATGTGCTTCTCCGATACTCTTCTTTTTATTACTAAACATTTTATACTTGACTTCATCTTACTATTTCCAGCAAGAATTGTCCAACTTCAAACACGATTATCTTCTTCAATACAGACCTCTCAGACACAAAATTATATTCCAAAATGAAGGGAATTTCATGTAGATTCCAGAACTTCAAGAATCGCTCAAATCTGAATTACGAGTAAAAAGTTATCGTCCTTGCAATGGGACTGGTCAAGAAATCCCGTATACAAACTTCCACCAAACAAAATCAGCATCAGACCTAACTATTCAAACGCGTCTTTCTCTCTCCTCAAAAACATTCCGAAGACAAAATTTATATGCAAACTGTAGGGAATTTCGTAAAATTTCCGAAAAGTCCATAATCGCTTTCATCGGAGTTACGAGTAGAAAGTTATGCCTCTTATACTGAAGGTTGTTCCATAAATACGAAAATAAAATCCGAAATTGGTGAACATGAGTTCTACCTCTTTCTCTTGCTTCCAAACTCTTCCAACTATCCTTGCTTTTCACGCAACTCTGAAAATCATCCGACTTCGATCCAATTATACTCAAAACATACTAGTCTACCAGTTGATCCATCGAATTATCATTTTCTTTGGAGTGGATCCTTAACCTCAATCATCTCTTAACTGTCCCCAAACTCTGATCTACACTTCAAAGGCCAATCGCAATTATCAGCTCGTCCTCCCTCAAAGGCATCTCAAACTTGACCGATAAGAATCATGAGTCCATACTCTCGTCGGTTCGCAACACAGTTCCAATAACATTTGCACTCTTGCAATCAATATCGCCTTGATCCAACTTCTCATACTACAAATATCTCTGAGAAGTAAACTTCTCCCCCACTTGTTTCAAACCAACTCTTGGAGACAAACAGTTAAAAAAACTACAAGCAAGTACTGACGGTGTTTCACACACATGTCGTGTACTAAGGAATAAACAACATTAGACAACTTGGCCGGACGGACCGACCTGCTCTGATACCACTAATGTAACACCCCATTTCTACCCGGCGGATAATAGTAAAATCAGAGTCATAAAATTTCAACATTCAAATAGGATGCTACACTTTCATCTTAAAAACAACTTCGATTAATTTCATATGAACAGATACATAACACTTTGATCGGATGAACCGATAACAACAAAATTCATATATATCTTCTTTTCAAAGCAAAACAACTTCAAGTTATGAATATTCAACTTTGATTCACTTAACATTTTTGTTCGACTAAAACAACTCCAAAACAACATAATACTTAATAAATTCAACTTAAAAATTCAGCAACCTAAAACATATTCAACAATAAACAACTAGCGTCCATCCCCCGAGTGCTACGTATCAGAGCGACATCACCGACTCAAACTAGTGAAGATAAACGACCTTCATCTTTGCTAACCTGCACGTTACCAACATAGGGGTAACATTCAAACAGAAGGGGTGAGATATCGAATAATATAAACAAGAGTATGATAATCAATACATTAGACTAGAATCATACAATTTCACTACCTTACATCAACGACTCAACCACAACTTTATCAGCCTAATACTACAACAACTTTATCAACATAAGTAATGCAACACAAAATGCGACTCAACTATGCGTATGCATGTGGTACCGTTGGAGCAAAACTCCCAACTTAGAAATTGCCAGTTTGTCGGGCATCAACAAGGCATAAGCCTTCAACTTCAACTTTTTGCCAATCCAGGCCAACTTAATAATTTTTTGCCAATCCATACCAACTTAATAATGCTATGCTATGCATGTGACAACAACCATAACATCAACTTATTCAACACAACACAACAACGACAAAAATGTAACAACCGCGAACAACTTAATCCACATTGGTCACAAGACCTGCAACAGCAAGACAACTTAACAATGTTGGTCATAAGACCTGCAACTGCAAAACAACTTAACAACGTTGGTCATAAGACCTGCAACTTAATAATGTCCATAAATCGGGACAATTCAACACAATTCAATTTCACCTGCAAATCAACTTATTCGACATAATTTCAACAAAATAATCCAACCAAGAATACCTACTCGTATACACGACTTAGTCCGACAATTTTCAACTAATATCGGACAACTAATTTTTCCGCTTAATTCTACTTATTCGGCTAGATCGGTACTGTTTTGCACACTGTAATTACTACTAGTTAATTTACTGATACGGTTAATTTTTAACTTACGGATACAAACATACTTTTGCAAGCAACTATACTGCCATTAAATTCAACTCTGATACAAAACCTGCTACTGTCATTTCTAAGTCCCCGCATTATTGCTATTCCTCTACATTATTAATCGGTTAACATTGTTGAGGCATATTGCACGATACCACCTCAATCGCACACATTCACGACGGTAAAGATCAACACAACGATACGGTTTCAATTTTCTGCTATAATTGAACCAGATACAGACCTCAAAACCATTATTCCTAGAAAGAATATCTCGTTAGCTTTCCAACACTTCGAACGGGGGTCAAAACCGACTTATGGATCAAAAGATATGAATTTTCCAAACTTTCTGAAACCAGAATTTTTCTGCATAACAGCCCTACGGGATTTTGCATTTTCGTCCGAAAATCCGACCGATTTAATTATTTTCTTCGAAACAAACACATACTCATTCATACCAAACATATAGTAGTGATTTGGAACCATCAAACGTGAATTCTACGACTTTCGATTTCAATCCGAATCTTAAACCCCCAAATCTCCAAAAATGCAAAAACTTACAAAATCAACCAAATTCTATAAAACAAGCATACTCGATCATGGCCTAACATTTCTCGACACAACTACGCAATCTATTCCGACTTTCGTCTGCGAAAACATCGGTTTTTATCGATTTAACCAAATTCCATCCTAAGTTTAACACTATAGAACAACAACCAAACAATCTAGCAAACATCAAATTTCACAAAAACAAAACCAATTCATCAATACACTTCAACACATTCAGTAGAAAATTATATAAATCCCAATCCCATGTATCAATTATCATATACCCGGTTATAAAATTCGAACCTCACCCTTACCTTGGATTGAAGGTTGCTCTAATTTTTTCCGGTTGAAAACTTGCTCTAGCAGCCTCTACGAATTCTCTCTCAAAACCCTTGTTCCTCTTTTCCTCTTCTCCATAACTTCCACGTTCTGCTCCTATTTTTCCTCTTTTTCTGCAACTCCCACTTACAGCCACTTTCCAACTCTTCCTTGTTTCTAAAAACCTAATGTAATAATTCTATTATTTTATTTTCTTATTGGGCCTCACTACTACACCCCCACTATTACTACCATCTAAATAAGCCCAATATTTTCTTATACTTCTACTAAGTTAACACCATATTATTTTCTACGACTTAAATTATTTTTAATTAAATAATCCTACTAAAGCCAACACAACTTAAATCAATTAAATTAATTAATATTCTACGAAAATAAATATTATTTCTAATATTAATTTCTCCCGACTAAATCGACTAATTATCCGTTTAATACTTATTAGCATCAACCAATATATTCAACATAGTCAACAAATATTCGGAAAAATACTAAATACTATTTAATTAAAATATTTAATTAAATACGGGCGTTACAACTCTCCTCCACTTAGAATATTTTCGTCCTCAAAATTGACTCGATGCACCACACTCCAATTATGTTATCTCAGCTAACAAATCAACTTCCCATCATAGGAATTAGCTACTCGCACTCGAACCATCACCCTAGGTAACGAGGCAACAACAAGGATAAGAGCACAAAGCCCAAAGGACAACATCAACATAATCAAACTACCGACATCGTGGTTACCCACATAAGAACCAACCGCTCTGCATCGCGCTTTTGCTGCGCCACTCTGATTAATTGTAACCATCAAATCTACCAAGTTCACATCAATTCTCGACCATCCAAGCAGACATAAGAAAAGGCTTTCGACTTAACTCATCGAAAATTCAAATCAAACAGGCATTCTACACTTAGATGACTGACCACTTCGAACTTAGATCTGTAAATAATACCTCCGAATATCCAACACAACTACAACTGCAGCCAATTCCAAATCTTGAATATGATAGATACTTTCAAGAATTCCCAATTATCGTCAACATAAGCTACAACTTCACCACCTTGTATTAACACATCATCAAAATTCATCTCAACGCATAACAACATTACCACAACATAAGGATACATGTGTCCAATTAATCTCAACAAGAAAAAAAATCATCTTTGAAACAGAGCTTAACACCCAATAGCCATAGATTTAGCCTCAATAACCTACATTTAACATGGCATATTAACCAAACCAATCAAATAAACTAATTCATCAAGTCCTACTCATACTAGCACAATCCTCCAAAATCCCTCATCCGAATTAACACAACCACTCAACTTCATCTATACAAATCATAATTCACACCTTGCTAACTCAGCATATAGCTTCACTTCTTTCAATACTTGTAACTCAACTCTCAAATATTCTACGCGCCTTCCTTCTGATTTCTTAGCAGATCAGAACATCCATAACGAACACCAGGTATAACATTATCTGAACAAGTATGGAAAACACAATTCGTGTTTCCGATATACACGTTAAGGCATACCAGCCACTACCCTTCTCGATCCAACATCCTTGGTCAAATCATAGTCTTACATTATCATTTACTTCCTCCTTGAGTCATCTTTATAACGTTTCAAGTCTCATGTCATTCGGATTCTCGATTCATCACAAATCAAAATCCAAGTCATCCGAATACAACTGTGAGTTTCCATACTACTTATTGATCAACCCGCAACCTCATACTAACATCCTCAATTCCGCCTCATTTCCCTATATATGAATCCGCATCGACAACTCAAACAATTCATAAGCACTTGGCTCCACCCCAAACAATTCACTGTGCATACTATTCTAGTTGGCAAGGCACGTCTACTCCATCCAACATGATTCCGTCGGCTATCAACAAGAGATTAAGGGTGATGAGTTCCTCAATTTGTCAATAGACAGCCGGCAACCATAATGGTGACATAAATCATCTTTATCCAACTAAAATAGCGTCTTCCTCCTCGTGCTCAACGTTATCTAAGCATACTGCTCTACCATTTCTCTAAGGCTCACAAACGTTTTTCTTAATTTCCTTATTTCCAAGAACGCACAAAATCCAACACATATATCCTTATACACACTTGTTGCACAACCTAATTATCGAATATCCTTCTGATACATCAAGTACAATCCAAATCGGCCCACTTCAATCGAAACATTTATCCAAGTCCAAAACTTTTGACACCCTAACCAATCCTTCGTCTTTATTTTTAATCTCACAACTTCGATGATCCGTATAGTTTCACACTCGATTCTCATTCCAATCACAATCTCAACAATACCATCTCATCATCTGGTTGGTGATATAACTTCCAAAATTTTCCGACTCACGCCGACACATCTCGCCCACAACACACAATCCACTTTACTATTTAACATTCCTCAAAGATTTCTATACTTTAATCATTTTCAACTATCATACGCCGCACTTCCATGTGCTTCTTCGATACTCTTCTTTTTATTACTAAACATTTTATACTTGACTTCATCTTACTATTTCCAGCAAGAATTGTCCAACTTCAAACACGATTAGCTTCTTCAATACAGACCTCCCAGACACAAAATTATATTCCAAAATGAAGGGAATTTCATGTAGATTCCAGAACTTCAAGAATCGCTCAAATCTGAATTACGATTAAAAAGTTATCGTCCTTGCAATGGGACTGGTCAAGAAATCCCGTATACAAACTTCCACCAAACAAAATCAGCATCAGACCCAACTATTCAAACGCGTCTTTCTCTCTCCTAAAAAACATTCCGAAGACAAAATTTATATGCAAATTGTAGGGAATTTCGTAAACTTTCCGAAAAGTCCATAATCGCTTTCATCGGAGTTACGAGTAGAAAGTTATGCCTATTATACTGAAGGCTGTTCCATAAATACGAAAATAAAATCCGAAATTGGTGAACATGAGTTCTACCTCTTTCTCTTGCTTCCAAACTCTTCCAACTATCCTTGCTTTTCACCCAACTCTGAAAATCATCCGACTTCGATCCAATTATACTCAAAACATACTAGTCTACCAGTTGATCCATCGAATTATCATTTTCTTTGGAGTGGATCCTTAACCTCAATCATCTCTTAACTGTCCCCAAACTCTGATCTACACTTCAGAGGCCAATCGCAATTATCAGCTCGTCCTCCCTCAAAGGCATCTCAAACTTGACCGATAAGAATCATGAGTCCATACTCTCGTCGGTTCGCAACACAGTTCCAATAACATTTGCACTTTTGCAATCAATATCGCCTTGATCCAACTTCTCATACTACAAACATCTCTGAGAAGTAAACTTCTCCCCCACTTGTTTCAAACCAACTCTTGGAGACAAACAGTTAAAAAAACTACAAGCAAGTACCGACGGTGTTTCACACACATGTCGTGTACTAAGGAATAAACAACATTAGACAACTTGGCCGGACGGACCGACCTGCTCTGATACCATTAATGTAACACCCCATTTCTACCCGGCGGATAATAGTAAAATCAAAGTCATAAAATTTCAACATTCAAATAGGATGCTACATTTTCATCTTAAAAACAACTTCGATTAATTTCATATGAACAGATACATAACACTTTGATCAGATAAACCGATAACAACAAAATTCATATATATCTTCTTTTCAAAGCAAAACAACTTCAAGTTATGAATATTCAACTTTGATTCACTTAACATTTTTGTTCGACTAAAACAACTCCAAAACAACATAATACTTAATAAATTCAACTTAAAAATTCAGCAACCTAAAACATATTCAACAATAAACAACTAGCGTTCATCCCCCGAGTGCTACGTATCAGAGCGACATCACCGACTCAAACTAGTGAAGATAAACGACCTTCATCTTTGCTAACCTGCACGTTACCAACATAGGGGTAACATTCAAACAGAAGGGGTGAGATATCGAATAATATAAACAAGAGTATGATAATCAATACATTCGACTAGAATCATACAATTTCACTACCTTACATCAACGACTCAACCACAACTTTATCAGCCTAATACTACAACAACTTTATCAACATAAGTAATGCAACACAAAATGCGACTCAACTATGCGTATGCATGTGGTACCATTGGAGCAAAACTCCCAACTTAGAAATTGCCAGTTTCTCGGGCATCAACAAGGCATAAGCCTTTAACTTCAACTTTTTGCCAATCCAGGCCAACTTAATAATTTTGCCAATCCAGGCCAACTTTATATTCTTTTTGCCAATCCAGGCCAACTTAATAATGCTATGCTATGCATGCGACAACAACCATAACATCAACTTATTCAACACAACACAACAACGACAAAAATGCAACAACCGCGAACAACTTAATCCACATTGGTCACAAGACCTGCAATAGCAAGACAACTTAACAACGTTGGTCATAAGACCTACAACTGCAAAACAACTTAACAACGTTGGTCATAAGACCTACAACTTAATAATGTCCATAAATCGGGACAATTCAACACAATTCAATTTCACATGCAAATCAACTTATTCGACATAATTTCAACAAAATAATCCAACCAAGAATACCTACTCGTATACACGACTTAGTCCGACAATTTTCAACTAATATCGGACAACTAATTTTTCCGCTTAATTCTACTTATTCGGCTAGATCGGTACTGTTTTGCACACTGTAATTACTACTAGTTAATTTACTGATACGGTTAATTTTTAACTTACGGATACAAACATACTTTTGCTACCAACTATACTGCCATTAAATTTAACTCTGATACAAAACCTGCTACTGTCATTTTTAAGTCCCCGCATTATTGCTATTCCTCTACATTATTAATCGGTTAACATTGTTGAGGCATATTGCACGATACCACCTCAATCGCACACATTCACGATGGTAAAGATCAACACAACGATACGGTTTCAATTTTCTGCTATAATTGAACTATATACAGACCTCAAAACCATTTTTCCTAGAAAGAACATCTCGTTAGCTTTCCAACGCTTCGAACAGGGGTCAAAACCGACTTACGGATCAAAAGATATGAATTTTCCAAACTTTCTGAAACCAGAATTTTTCTGCATAACAGCCCTACGGGATTTTGCATTTTCATCCGAAAATCCGACCGGTTTAATTATTTTCTTCGAAACAAACACATACTCATTCATACCAAACGTATAGTAGTGATTTGGAACCATCAAACGTGAATTCTACGACTTTCGATTTCAATCCGAATCTTAAACCCCCAAATCTCCAAAAATACAAAAACTTACAAAATCAACCAAATTCGATAAAACAAGCATACTCGATCATGGCCTAACATTTCTCGACACAACTACGCAATCTATTCCGACTTTCGTCTGCGAAAACATCGGTTTTTATCGATTTAACCAAATTCCATCCTAAGTTTAACACTATAGAACAACAACCAAACAATCTAACAAACATCAAATTTCATAAAAATAAAACCAATTCATCAATACACTTCAACACATTCAGTAGAAAATTATATAAATCTCAATCCCACGTATCAATTATCATATACCCGGTTATAAAATTCGAACCCCACCCTTACCTTGGATTGAAGGTTGCTCTAAATTTTTCTGGTTGAAAACTTGCTCTAGCAGCCTCTACGAATTCTCTCTCAAAACCCTTGTTCCTCTTTTCCTCTTCTCCATAATTTCCACGTTCTGCTCCTATTTTTCCTCTTTTTCTGCAACTCCCACTTACAGCCACTTTCCAACTCTTCCTTGTTTCTAAAAACCTAATGTAATAATTCTATTATTTTATTTTCTTATTGGGCCTCACTACTACACCTCCACTATTACTACCATCTAAATAAGCCCAATATTTTCTTATACTTCTACTAAGTTAACACCATATTATTTTCTACGACTTAAATCATTTTTAATTAAATAATCCTACTAATTCATACCACTTAAATTTCATATTATCGGAATAAGTGTTCAAGATCATGAGTAGGATAATTTTTCTCATGCACTCTCAAGGTTCAAAGGGGAGTAAGTGTTCATGGAAAAACACCTACAAAGAGTGAGGTGACTCTAATCCTAAGGCTAGGATAAAAGGGAAATGAAGTGTCTATGGCAAGACACTCACATAGAGTACGACGACTATAATCCTAAGGCCAGGATAAAAGGGAAAGTAAATGTTCATAACCATGACACTTACATAGAGTACGACGACTCTAATCCTAAGGCTAGGATAAAAGGGAAGGACCTAAAGTTTTCCTAAGTATGACGTGGCAGCCAACGGGATAGGATCCTTTCCTTTGGAATTGGATTGAGAAAAAAATTTAGTCTTAACAAAACAAAAAGTCTATGCCCTAAATTAGGATTAAAAGGGAGGCTATCCTATAAGTTATCATGCAAGAAATTTCAAATCCTAAGATCTATTCTAATTCAAATTATCGGAACCCGATAATTTGAATTAGAATAGATCTTAGGATTTGAAATTTCTTGCATGATAACTTATAGGATAGCCTCCCTTTTAATCCTAATTTAGGGCATAGACTTTTTGTTTTGTTAAGACTAAATTTTTTTCTCAATCCAATTCCAAAGGAAAGGATCCTATCCCGTTGACTGCCACGTCATACTTAGGAAAACTTTAGGTTCTTCCCTTTTATCCTAGCCTTAGGATTAGAGTCGTCGTACTCTATGTAAGTGTCATGGTTATGAACATTTACTTTCCTTTTTATCCTGGCCTTAGGATTATAGTCGTCGTACTCTATGTGAGTGTCTTGCCATAGACACTTCATTTCCCTTTTATCCTAACCTTAGGATTAGAGTCACCTCACTCTTTGTAGGTGTTTTTCCATGAACACTTACTCCCCTTTGAACCTTGAGAGTGCATGAGAAAAATTATCCTACTCATGATCTTGAACACTTATTCCGATTATTTGAAATTTAAGTCAAAAAATTATCCTCAACGATGATCTTGAACACTTATTCAAATTTCAAATCCATGAACACTTATTCATGTGCGTTGAAAAATTATGCTTCAAGGCAGTTGAGAGTGCATGAGAAAAATTATCCTACTCATGATCTTGAATTAGCGGCTGTGGTTTTTGTGTTGAAGATTTGGAGGCATTATCTCTACGGTGCAAGGTTTGAAGTCTTTTAGTGATCATAAAAGTTTGAAATATTTGTTTGATCAGAAAGAGTTAAATATGAGGCAGCGGAGATGGTTGGAATTCTTGAAGGACTACGACTTTGGCTTTAATTACCATCCTGGTAAAGCTAATGTGGTAGCCGACGCATTGAGCTGGAAATCTTTGCATATGTCCACTTTAATGGTTAAGGAGTGGGAACTTTTGGAATCGTTTAGAGATTTGAGTTTGGTTTGTGAAGTGACGTCGGATAGCGTGAGGCTTGGAATGTTGAAGGTTACTAATGATTTTCTGATGACTGTTAGTGAGAAACAGAAGTTGGATGTGAAATTGGTGGATTTGATGTTGGTTGGCGGAAAAGATGCGAATAGTGATTTTAAAGTGGATATTAATGGTGTTTTGAGATTTCGAGGTAGAATTTGTATTCCTGATGACGCGGAGTTGAAAAAGATGATTTTGGAGGAAGGACACCAGAGTAATTTGAGTATACATCCGGGAGCGAATAAGATGTACCAAGATTTGAAGAAGATTTTCTGGTGGTCTGGATTGAAGAGAGATGTGGCTCAGTTTGTTTATGCATGTTTGACTTGTCAGAAATCAAAGGTGGAACATCTGAGGCCTAGTGGTTTGTTGCAACCGTTGGATATTCCTGAGTGGAAGTGGAATAACATTTCCATGGATTTTGTGACAGGGTTGCCGAATACACAGCGAGGGCATAATGTTATTTGCGTGGTTGTTGATAGGCTGACTAAATCGGCTCATTTCATTCTAATTGACATCAGTTTTACTTTGGAGAGGCTAGCTGAGATTTACATCAGTGTGATTGTGAAGTTGCATGGGGTTTCGTTGAGTATTATTTCGGATTGAGATCCGAGGTTTACTTCGAGATTTTGGGAAAGTCTACAGAAGGTGTAACACCCCCAATCTATACCCCCAATTAAATAAAGCAGTAAAAGAAAATTCAAAATTTCATCAGAGTATATTTAAATTATCATGGCATAGACGGGGGAATCACATTATATTGAAACAAATCATACAACACCTGTTCATAAAGATATGCAACAATGGGGTAGCAATCAACAGAGGAACTCAGTTCCTTACACCCACATTTCAGTTTTTAGAATAAAAGCGGAAAATCTAAAACTGAATATCATATATATATATATATATATATATATATATATATATATATATATATATATATATATATATATATGACTTGAAAAGTTTGTCATACATCAAGTTGTACATGCATAAGTAAAAAGATATATATACATAATACACAATAATCACAAACGGCCTCCCTAACTACCCGATGTCACATATCAAAGCCGATCGACAAAAGAATGAAGTCCTAAGCTTCACAAAAAGACCTCCAGCAACTCTAATCTACAATGCCTCATAGAGCATTATAAAACAGCAGAAGGGTGAGAAAAACAATCATAATATCATTGCATACAATTATATATAACACAAAATACGCATATATACGGTTCTCACCACAACTCACGCCCTAATCCCAACACAATACAACACAAGGCATAATTCATATTTCCATCACCGACACATATCCATATATCAATTTATCGATTCCATCCAAAATTCCACACATAAACAAAACATTAATGATTTATGCAAATGCAAGAGACCGACACCACGATTCTATGCATATGCATATGCGGTACCGACTTCCAATGTTTCTCATCACTAGCTCACTCAAGAACTCTGCTGGAATCATCGCTCGTTACATCACTGTAACTCCCCGTCGGACATACGATGTCCCCCGTCACTCACACCCCACATGGGCACACGACGTTTATGGATCGCTCACACCCTACATGGGCACACGACCCGATCGCTCACACCCCACATGGGCACACGATCGTCTATAACCATCGCTTTCGATCCTCTTATTTTTAAGGCTATTCATACCTCTTATTTTTAAGGCTCACGATGTTATAGCAGATTCCCTCTAGAATCAAACCGTCACTCAGGACGTCACAACAATGCATATCATGATGCTTGACATACAATGACTCATGACATTTAATATGCACACATAAATGCATTCTTCTACAGCAACAAAATCACATTTTGCACTTATGCCCAAAACAATGCATTTAATTACCATACGGCCACAAATCATCACGACACCATTTAAACCCATGTATTTACATCATTCAACAACACCTTGCATATTACCCATCAATTACGCACAATTATAACGACAAAAGTCGACAAACCGACACTATTCCAAATTCCCGACATAATTAAATTGGCTAACAATTTCCAAATCATCATAATAAGAAAGTACAGCTCAATAGATTTCCAATGATACCAAGAATGTAAAAATTGGATACACGGAACCCAAGTTACGAAAGAAAAAGAAAACGATATTTTGAAAAGTCTCATTTTACCATTCTCCTGCCCATACGCGTATTGCCCTGAGCCATACGCGTACGGAAAAACCTCATACGCGTACCATACGCAATTGGGTAGATGGCCGAGAAAAGTAACATCTCATACGCGTATTGGCCCCAAAACTCGCCCATGTTACGCGTATCGCCAAGGCTCATACGCGTATGAACATGCCCCATACGCGTATGACCTGGAAAAACCAGAAAAAAATTCTGCAGAACAAAGTTCTGCGTTTTCTCAACCAAAATCCTCCAATTTCTCACCTACACCCAGAAAATTACCAATACAATGCATAACAACATGTATCTATCATGTAACAAACATAATGAACACTAAAAACATGATTTGCAACACATTTAATCGATTTCTAATCAATTTATCATAATATGGGTTTTACTAAATTTTTCCAATTCAATCCAATACCAACCACCAACACACATACATAATCGCATACAAGCATACAATAATCGAGTTTCGCACCCTTACCCGATTAAATCGATTCTAGGAGTTGTTTTCTTGAATTTCCAAGTTTTTCTTACTATTTCTTCTCTTCTTCTCTTTTCTCCCCTTTTTCCTTCTCTTCCTTTTCTTTCTCTCTATTTTTCTCTCTTTCTATTTTCTATTCTTTCTACTTAATGAAAATATTATGAAATGACCAAAATACCCCCACACTCAAATATCTCACAAACGTTCCCAAAACCCGATAAAATATCACAACATTGAAAAATAACATATTTTTAGATAAAAGTTGAAAATAAAATAAAATAATAATAAAATAATCAAACGACTCGATTAAATAAAAACCGACAAAACTGGGGCGTTACAACTCTCCCCCACTTAGAAATTTTCGTCCTCGAAAATATACCTGAGACGAACAACTCTGGATACGACTCCCGCATCCGACTCTCCAACTCCCAAGTCAAATTGCCCTCAGCAGCGCCTCCCCACGCCACTTTCACAAGTGCAATTTCCTTGCCTCTCAACCGCTTCACCTCGCGATCCAAAATCCTAACTGGTAACGCCTCAACCGTAAGGTTCTCCCTTACCTCAACCTCATCCATCGGAATCACATGCGACGGATCCGGAACATACTTCCGAAGCTGTGAAACATGGAACACATCGTGCAAATTCGACAGATTCGGCGGCAATGCCACCCTATAAGCCACAACACCCACTCTCGCGGATATCTGGTAAGGACCAATAAATCGAGAAGTAAGTTTCTTCGATTTCAATGCACGACCCACACCCGTTACCGGTGTAACCCTTAGAAATACATGATCGCCTTCTTGGAACTCAAGATCTTTTCTTCTCCGATCATGATAACTCTTTTGTCTACTCTGAGAAGCCTTCATTTTCTCTCGAATAAGCTTCACTTTTTCCGTCGTCTGTTGCACCAACTCTGGTCCAACCACCGAACTCTCACCAGATTCGTGCCAACACAACGATGTTCGACATCTTCGTCCATACAATGCCTCAAACGGTGCCATTCCAATACTCAAATGGAAACTGTTATTATACGTGAATTCAATCAATGCAAGATAACTATCCCACGCACCACTTTGTTCCAAAACACACGCCCTTAACAAATCTTCCAAAGACTGAATCGTCCTCTCGGTCTGACCATCCGTCTGCGGATGATAAGCCGAACTCAATCTCAATTTAGAACCCAACGCCTTCTGTAAACTTTCCCAAAATCTCGAGGTAAACCTTGTATCTCGATCCAAAACAATACTCAATGGAATCCCATACAACTTCACAATCACACTGATGTAAATCTCCGTCAACCTCTCCAAAGTAAACTGATGTCAATCGGAATAAAATGAGCCGATTTAGTCAGCCTATCAACAATCACCCAAATAGCATTATGCCCTCGCTGAGTATTCGGTAACCCTGTCACAAAATCCATGGAAATGCTATCCCACTTCCACTCAGGAATGTCCAACAGTTGCAACAAACCACTAGGCCTCAGATGTTCTACCTTCGATTTCTGACAAGTCAAACATGCATAAACAAACTGAGCCACATCTCTTTTCAATCCAGACCACCAGAAAATCTTCTTCAAATCTTGATACATCTTATTCGCTCCCGGATGTATACTCAAATTACTCCGGTGTCCTTCCTCCAAAATCATCCTTTTCAACTCCGCATCATCCGGAATACAAATTCTACCTCGGAATCTCAAAACACCATTAACATCCACTTGAAAATCACTATTCGTATCTTTTTCTCCAACCAACATCAAATCCACAAATTTCACATCCAGCTTTTGTTTCTCACTAACCGTCATCAGAAAATCATTAGTAATCGTTAGCATTCCAAGCCTCACGCTATCCGACGTCACTTCACTTACCAAACTCAAATCTCGAAACGATTCCAAAAGTTCCCACTCTTTAACCATTAAAGCGGACATATGTAACGATTTCCGGTTCAATGCATCGGCTACCACATTAGCTTTACCAGGATGGTAATTCAAGCCAAAGTCGTAATCCTTCAAGAATTCCAACCATCTACGCTGCCTCATATTTAGCTCTTTCTGATCAAACAAATATTTCAAACTTTTATGATCACTAAAGACTTCAAACCTTGCACCGTAGAGATAATGCCTCCAGATCTTCAACATAAAAACCACAACCACTAATTCAAGATCATGAGTAGGATAATTTTTCTCATGCACTCTCAACTGCCTCGAAGCATAAGCCACGACATTACCTTCTTGCATCAGAACACCACCTAGACCAATCAAATAAGCATCACAATAAACCACGAATGGTTCATTAGGATTCGGTAAAATCAAAATCAGAGCTGTCGTCAATCTTCTCTTCAGCTCATTAAAACTTTCCTCGCACCAAATATCCCAAATGAACGCTTGCCCTTTACAAGTCAACTGGGTCAAAGGAAGTGCTAGCTTAGAAAAACCTTCAACGAACCTTCGATAATAACCGGCCAAACCCAAAAAGCTTCGAATTTCAGTAACAGATCTCGGAGCCTCCCAATGTAGAACTGCTTCTACTTTAGATGGATCCACAGAAATACCATTACCTGAAATCACGTGCCCAAGAAAACTCACCTCCGACAACCAGAATTCACACTTGGACAATTTGGCAAAAAGCTTCCTTTCTTTCAAAACCTGCAAAACAATACGCAAATGTTCCGCGTGCTCCTCCCGAGACTTAGAATAAATCAAAATGTCATCAATAAACACAACAACAAATCGATCCAAATGCTCGTGAAAAATACAATTCATGTACTCCATGAACACACCTGGCGCATTAGAAACCCTGAACGGCATCACAGAATATTCATAATGACCGTAACGTGTCCTAAAAGCCGTCTTCTGGATATCTTCCTCTTTCACCCTTATCTGATGATACCCTGATCTCAAATCAATCTTACTGAACACACAAGCACCAACCAACTGATCCATCAGATCATCAATCCTTGGAAGAGGATACTTATTCTTAATCGTCACCTTATTCAGCTGGCGATAATCAATACACAACCGCATACTGCCATCTTTCTTTTTCACCAATAAAACTGGAGCACCCCAAGGAGAAACACTAGGTCTTACAAACCTCTTTTCCAACAACTCATTCAACTGCTTCTTTAACTCAACCAACTCAGATGCCGACATACGATAAGGTGCCATAAAAACAGGTCTAGTACCCAGAACTAGATCTATGGAAAACTCCATCTCTCTCGCTGGCGGCAAGTATGAAATATCCTCAAGAAACACTTCCGGAAATTCACACACAATAAGAAACACATCAAGCGAAACTTGACTATCCACAGTTAAAGATGCAAACAACCCAAACAACTGAGCTTCATCCGCCAAAAGTCTCTTCAACTCTTTGGTAGATAAGAAACTCGAGTCTTCGTCTTCCTCAAGAGAAGGAAACCTTACCAGCTTATGATAGCAATCGATATATACCTGATTGAATTATAACCAATTCATTCCCAGAACCACATCTAAACCTTCCAACGGTAAACACACCAAATCCAACTCAAAGTCTTTACCATAAATGGTCAAAGGACAACTTAGACAAACCAAAGAAGTAGTTACTGACCCCATTGCTGGAGTATCAATAACCATCTTACCATCCATCAAAGACAACACAAGATTCAAACACTTCGCGTACTCAGACGAAATAAATGAATGAGTCGCTCCAGTATCAATAATAGCAACTAAAGGAGTACTATTAATAAAACAAGTACCTCTGATCAGACGATCTGCACTTGAAGTCTGAGTACCCGCCAAAGAAAATACCTTCCCACTAGCTGGAGCTTGCTTCGGTTTCTGACACTTCGTACTAATATGACCAGGTTCACCACAATTGAAACACTTCACCACATTTTTCCTAGTACAATCAGCAGCAACATGTCCTACACCTCCACAATTAGTACACTTCCTCATATCTTTCCTGCACTCAAACTGACGATGCCCCAATTCACCACATTTATAACACCTCAGAGGACCAGACATTCCTCCTCCAGTTGACCTTTTCTCAAAATTTCCCCTCTGTTTACCTTTATCTGCTGGTGTCACATAAGGACCACCACGAAACTGTTGCTTCCCTTTCCTCTCGCTCACACTCTTGTAATGAGTAGAACGAGCCTTACCGTCTTCTTCAAAAATCCTACAACAATCCACCAAATCAGAAAACCTCCGAATCCTTTGATAACCAATTGCCTGCTTTATCTCAGGACGCAATCCGTTCTCAAACTTAACACACTTGGAAAATTCCGCGGTCGCTTCGGCATAATGAGGATAAAACTGCACAAGTTCCACAAACTTAGCAGTATAGTCAACAACAAACATATTACCTTGTTTCAGTTCCAAAAACTCAATTTCCTTATTTCCTCTTACATCTTCAGGAAAATACCTCCTCAAGAACTCCCGGCTAAAAACTTCCCAAGTAATTTCTTCCTCCTCTGCAGCTTCCAACACATGACGTGTACCTACCCACCAATCATCAGCTTCTTCTAGTAACATGTGAGTACCCAGTCTCACCTTCTGATCCTCATCACAATCCATCACTCGGAAAATCCTTTCAATCTCTTTCAGCCATATCTGTGCACCATCAGGATCATATCTTCCCTTGAAGACAAGCGGTTTATTTTTCTTGAACTCATCATTACCTGCAGCATTAGGTGCACCCTGCACAGCACGAGCCATAGCTTGCATAGCAGCAGCAAAAGCAGCATCGTTCCTACCAGCCATATTCTGTTCATTTCCAATAACATCAACTATGGTTAAACAAACAGCTCACCCAAACACAACGACCAACAAGGACTGACACAACTGACACAGACTAACACGGACTAGCTCTGATACCACTTAATGTAACACCCCTAATCTATACCCCCAATTAAATAAAGCAGTAAAAGAAAATTCAAAATTTCATCAGAGTATATTTAAATTATCATGGCATAGACGGGGGAATCACATTATATTAAAACAAATCATACAACACCTGCTCATAAAGATATGCAACAGTGGGGTAGCAATCAACAGAGGAACTCAGTTCCTTACACCCACATTTCAGTTTTTAGAATAAATGCGGAAAATCTAAAACTGAATATCATATATATATATATATATATATATATATATATATCACTTGAAAAGTTTGTCATACATCAAGTTGTACATGCATAAGTCAAAAGATATATATACATAATACACAATAATCACAAACGGCCTCCTTAACTACCTGGTGTCACATATCAGAGCCGACCGACAAAAGAATGAAGTCCTAAGCTTCACAAAAAGACCTCCAGCAACTCTAATCTGCAATGCCTTATAGAGCATTATAAAACAGCAGAAGGGTGAGAAAAACAATCATAATATCATTGCATACAATTATATATAACACAAAATACGCATATATACGGTTCTCACCACAACTCACGCCCTAATCCCAACACAATACAACACAAGGCATAATTCATATTTCCATCACCGACACATATCCATATATCAATTTATCGATTCCATCCATAGTTCCACACATAAACAAAACATTAATGATTTATGCAAATGCAAGAGACCGACACCACGACTCTATGCATATGCACATGCGGTACCGACTTCCAATGTTTCTCATCACTAGTTCACTCAGGAACTCTGCTGGAATCATCGCTCGTTACATCACTGTAACTCCCCGTCGGGCATACGATGTCCCCCGTCGCTCACACCCCACACGGGCACACGACGTTTATGTATCGCTCACACCCCACATGGGCACATGACCCGATCGCTCACACCCCACATAGGCACACGATCGTCTATAACCATCGCTTTCGGTCCTCTTATTTTTAAGGCTATTCATACCTCTTATTTTTAAGGCTCACGATGTTATAGCAGATTCCCTCTGGAATCAAACCGTCACTCAGGACGTCACAATAATGCATATCATGATGCTTGACATACAATGACTCATGACATTTAATATGCACACATAAATGCATTCTTCTACATCAACAAAATCACACTTTGCACTTATGCCCAAAACAATGCATTTAATTACCATATGGCCACAAATCATCACGACACCATTTAAACCCATGTATTTACATCATTCAACAGCACCTTGCATATTACCCATCAATTACACACAATTATAACGACAAAAGTCGACAAACCGACACTATTCCAAATTCCCGACATAATTAAATCGGCTAACAATTTCCAAATAATCATAATAAGAAAGTTCAGCTCAATAGCTTTCCAACGATACTAAGAATGTAAAAATCGGATACACGGAACCCAAGTTACGAAAGAAAAACGAAAATGATATTTTGAAAAGTCCCATTTTACCATTCTCCTGCCCATACGCGTATTGCCCTGAGCCATACGCGTACGGTAAAACCTCATACGCGTACCATACGCAATTGGGCAGATGGCCGAGAAAAGTAACATCTCATACGCCTATTGGCCCCAAAACTCGCCCATGTTACGCGTATCGCCAAGGCCCATACGCGTATGAACATGCCCCATACGCGTATGACCTGGAAAAACCAGAAAAAAATTCTGCAGAACAAAGTTCTGCGTTTTCTCAACCAAAATCCTCCAATTTCTCACCTACACCCAGAAAATTACCAATACAATGCATAACAACATGTATCTATCATGTAACAACAATAATGAACACTAAAAACATGATTTCCAACACATTTAATCGATTTCTAATCAATTTATCATAATATGAGTTTTACTAAATTTTTCCAATTCAATCCAATACCAACCACCAACACACATACATAATCGCATACAAGCATACAATAGTCGAGTTTCGCACCCTTACCCGATTAAATCGATTCTAGGAGTTGTTTTCTTGAATTTCCAAGTTTTTCTTACTATTTCTTCTCTTCTTCTCTTTTCTCCCCTTTTTCCTTCTCTTCCTTTTCTTTCTCTCTATTTTTCTCTCTTTCTATTTTCTATTCTTTCTACTTAATGAAAATATTATGAAATGACCAAAATACCCCCACACTCAAATATCTCGCAAACGTTCCCAAAACCCGATAAAATATCACAACATTGAAAAATAACATATTTTCAGATAAAAGTCGAAAATAAAATAAAATAATAATAAAATAATCAAACGACTCGATTAAATAAAAACTGACAAAACTGGGGCGTTACAGAAGGCGTTGGGTTCTAAATTGAGATTGAGTTCGGCTTATCATCCGCAAACGGATGGTCAGACGGAGAGAACGATTCAGTCTTTGGAAGACTTGTTGAGGGCTTGTGTTTTAGAACAAGGTGGTGCGTGGGATAGTTATCTTGCATTGATTGAATTCACGTATAATAACAGTTTCCATTCGAGTATTGGAATGGCACCGTTTGAAACACTGTATGGACGAAGATGTCGAACACCGTTGTGTTGGCACGAATCTGGTGAGAGTTCGGTGGTTGGACCAGAGTTGGTGCAACAGACTATGGAGAAAGTGAAGCTTATTCGAGAGAAAATGAAGGCTTTTCAGAGTAGGCAAAAGAGTTATCATGATCGGAGAAGAAAAGATCTTGAGTTCCAAGAGGGAGATCATGTATTTTTTAGAGTTACGCTGGTAACGGGTGTGGGTCGTGCATTGAAATCGAAGAAACTTACTTCTCGGTTTATTGGTCCTTACCAGATATCCGCGAGAGTGGGTGCTGTGGCTTATAGGGTGGCGTTGCCGCCGAATCTGTCGAATTTGCACGATGTGTTCCATGTTTCACAGCTTCGGAAGTATGTTCCAGATCCGTCACATGTGATTCCGATGGACGAGGTTGAGGTAAGGGAGAACCTTACGGTTGAGGCACTACCAGTTAGGATTTTGGATCGCGAGGTGAAGTGGTTAAGAGGCAAGGATATTGCACTTGTGAAAGTAGCGTGGGGAGGCGCTGTTGAGGGCAATTTGACTTGGGAGTTGGAGAGTCGGATGCAGGAGTCGTATCCAGAGTTGTTCGTCTCAGGTATATTTTCGAGGACGAAAATTTCTAAGTGGGGGAGAGTTGTAACGCCCCAGTTTTGTCAGTTTTTATTTAATCGAGTCGTTTTGATTATTTTATTATTATATTATTTTATTTTCGACTTTTATTTGGAAATATGTTATTTTTCAATGTTGTGATATTTTATCGGGTTTTGGGAACGTTTGCGAGATATTTGAGTGTAGGGGTATTTTGGTCATTTCATCTTATTTTTCCTTAAGTTAGAAAATAGAAAATAGAAAGAGAGAAAAATAGAGAGAAAGAAAAAGAGAAGAAGGAAAAGGGAAAGAAAAGAGAAGAAGAGAAGAAAAAGAGAGAAAACTTGAAATTCAAGAAATCAATCTCCCAACTTTTCTAAACACGATTAAATCGGGTAAGGGTGCGAAACTCGATTATTATATGCTTGTGTATGATTATGTATGTATGTTTTTGGTTGTTATTGGATTGAAATGGAAATATATAGTAAAAACCATATTATGTAAAAATTGATTAGAAATCAATTAAATTGTGTCGGAAATCATGTTTTCAGGTCCATTATTGTTGATACATGTTAGATACCTGTTGTTAGGCATTGTATTGGTAATTTTTCTGGTGTATAGGTGAAAATGGGTTGATTTTGGTTGGAAAAACGCAGAACAAAATTCTGCAGAATTTTCTGGATTTTTTCACTGCCCATACGCGTATCACTCAAGGCAATACGCGTATTGGTCAAGGCAATACGCGTATGGCATTGAAGGAAACTGGGCAATACGCATATGGAAGCTTCATTTTCTCGGCCATCTGCCCATTTGCGTATGGTACGCGTAACGTTTAGGGCAATACGCGTATGATGTAGGGCATTACGCGTATTGGACTTTTAGTGGGAATTTTGGGGAAAAATGGTCTCTGCCCATACGCGTACGACCTTGGGCAATACGCGTATGGAATGGGCGAGAAATCAGGGCAATACGCGTATGGCTCAGGGCAATACGCGTATTGTCAGGAAAATTGCAAAATGGGGTTTTTTCGCGATGTCTTTTCTTGTTTAGTCCGTAACTTGTGTTCCGTTTATCCGTTTTTAACATTCTTGGTATCGTTGAGTAGCTATTGAACTGTACTTTCTTATTATAATAATTTTGAGATTGTTAGCCAATTTAATTATGTCAGGAATTTGGAATAGTGTCGTTTTGTCGACTTTTGTCGTTTTAATTGTGTGTAATTGGTGTGTATCATGCAATGTGCTGTTGATATGAATATGGTATGATTTGTGTGTTGTTGTATGGTATAAATGCATTGTTTTGGGCTTGAATTGCAAAGCATGATTTATGTTAAGTGAGGTGGTTGCATATATGTGTGCATTTGAATGTCATGAGTCATTGTATGCTGAGCATCATGATATGCATTCTTGTGACGTCCTGAGTGACGGATTGATTCCAAAGGGAATCCGCTATAACATCGCGAGCCTTAAAAATAAGAGGACTGAAAGTGATCTGATTGGATCGTGCGCCTTAAAAATAAGAGGACCGAAAGCGATGGTTATAGACGATCGTGTGCCCATGTGGGGTGTGAGCGATCGGATCGTGAGCCTTATACAAAGAGGACCGAAAGCGATCCATAAACGTCGTGAGCCTTATACAAAGAGGATCGAAAGCGACGGGGAACATCATATTCCCGACGGGGAGTCACACTAAGTAACGAATGATGGTTCCAATAGTTCCTAAGTGAACTGGTGTTGAGAATTGATGGAAGTCGGTACCGCATGTGCATATGCATAAAGTCGTTGTGTCGGTCTCTTGCATTTGCATAAATCATTAATGGTTTGTTTATGTGTGGAATGGTGGATGAATTTGATAAATTGATATATGTATATGGTTGGTGATACTTGTATTGTGCTTGGTTGGTATACCTTGGTGATGGAAAAATGAATTATGCATTGTGTTGTTGTGTGTTTGAATTCTGGTATGAGTTGTTGTGAGAACGGTATATATGTGTATTTTTGTTGTTAAATATAATTGTATGCAATTATATTATGATTGTTTTTCTCACCCTTCTGCTGTTTTATAATGCTCTATGAGGCACTGCAGATTAGATTGCTGGAGGTCTTTTTGTGAAGTTTATGACTTCATTCTTTTGTCGGTCGGCTCTGATATGTGGCACCGGGTAGTCAGGGGGATCGTTTTGTAGTTTGATGTGTATATGTATATATATCTTTTGGCTTGTGCATGTATGACTTGATGTATGACAAACTTTTTATGTGATATATATATGAGATTCAGTACAGATTTTCCGCTTTATTCTGTATTTGAATTGTGGGTAATAGGAACTAAGTTCCTCTGTTTATTTGCTACCTGCGAGTGTTGCATATCTTTATGGGCAGGTTTATTGTGTTTGTTTCAAATTGATGTGACCCCTCGGTCTCTGCTGTGAATTTCTAAATATACTCTGATGAAATTTTGTATTTTATTTACCGCTTTATTTAATTGGGGGTATAGATTGGGGGTGTTACACCACACAAATCCCAGAACAAGGAATTGAAAGTGTAAGTTTATGCTGCGTTTGAGTTTCTCGGTTTTTTAGTGCAAGTTGTCACCCTAAAGTGACCTTGGTGACGCAAAGAGTTTCTTAACGATCACGAGTTTGGATACAAAGCGAAGAAATAAAGAAAAGAAAGGCTGAGCAAAAACAAAAGGGCAATAATTTAAATTAGATGCTGAAAGTAAATTGCATTAAGTAAATTTGGACGCAATTGTACATTTTCGCGGGAGTGAACTCGTTTCTCTCTAAGCTTGGTACTTTGAGTGTTTTCCCTTTACAATGTGAAAAAATGCGACCCCTGAAAATGGAAAGTATAGTGCCTTATATAGGCCTAGAATATAACTGTCTGTCTACCCAAATGTCTTCTGAAGCTGACACGTGGCACCCCACTTTCTTTTCAACTTCCCATAGTCTTGGAAGTTTCAAACTTTTCCTGCCTAATCATTTATCCTTGAAGTTGGGATCAGCTCTTCGCCTTATTTTCCTCCGACGTCGAGGCTTGTCGCCGCCTCTCCGACGCGCCTCTCTGCTGGTGTCGAATCGACACCTTGATGTACCATTTGTCCCGACGCATCATGGGAATCCTCGTTTCCCACCTATGGTCGAAATCCGGTGTTAACAACAGGTAAACAAACCAAAGCTTAGGATTGAAGATCACGAGCATGGAGCCATGGTCTACCCTTTCCAAGGTGTGTACTATTGTTTCAAATGCACCTGCCGAACAGGTTCTACAAAGTTCCTAGAGTCTACAATCCATCTTTCAGATATTATTAATTTTCCAAATAACTTGGTAGTCAATAATATTCTCAAGAGAATCTCGTATGAGTTTAGTATCGCGTAGCGACTATTGCAGAAATAGACTCCCGCATAGTCCCCGCACTACATCCTAATAGGCCAAGTTGGGTTAAAGGTAACTACGGTCCCCAGTCTCGATGGCCTTTAGTTCGAAATAACATCGTCTTCACGAATGAACTCGTTGAACAATATTAAATTCGAGAGGGCCTAAACTGAGTGGTGAAGTCTCAATTCAACTTCTTCAGGAATCGACTCCCTCAAAGTATCCTTGAATCTCACCGTCCTATCATATTTTTCACTCTAGTCCGGGTGTAGGACTTATCTCACCACAGAAAGTAGCAACCCTGCACACAGAAAACCCAAGTAAAACAGGTATATATGCAAATATAAAGATATATAGGCAAACAAGCAACTAAATAACATAGTTATAAACAAGTTAGGGGAAACCCTCGAAAAGTCCCCAGCAGAGTCGCCATTTCTGTCGCGGTGAGAATCGGATATCAAGCTATTGGATTAACTTGAATCATAATTCATAATTCACCACCGAACTTTGATTTATCCAAAGGAAATGTTAAAGGTCGAAAACCCTAAGTTAAGAGAATTTAGGTTCGGCGGTTGGTTACGTCTAGGGAAGGTGTTAGCATCCTAAACGTCTGTAGTACTCTACAGGAACCTCTTATTTTTATCATGTTATCTATTGCTTGCTTGCTAAGGGTGTTTGCTAAGGGAAAGACCTAGGGGGTTAGTATCTAAGTATACTCGCCAAGACATTGCATCTTGTGCCTACGTATCCTGACGGGAGTGGAATCAGAGTATTCGTAGTTCCCCTCAAAGAGGGTGAGGAATTCTTGACTGTGATCAAGGTTCCAGGGGGAGGTAGTGTCTATGGCAAGACTCTACAATGAGTGCGGTGACTCCAAAGTTAAAGTTGAGTTATAAGGGAAGTAAGTTGTGTATTTTTTTATGGACGATGCTATGAAGCGTGTATTTTTCGAAAAGTTTTAAACAGAAAAGCCGAGTGGCAAAATGATTTGAGATTTGTTGAATGTTTTTTAGAGTTTGAAAAAATAGTTAGAGATGAGTTAAAGTATTTTTGGATTTTGATTATGAAAAGAGATTTGAGATTTTTGATTTTTTGAGAAGTAGCCACTTGACGTTGGATCAAGGTTTTTTTGAGAAAAAGTTAGGTCGAATCCTAGTCCCTAAGGGTGCTCATAGTAAACGAAACCGTAATCAAAGTAAGAAAGAAAGTACTAGGCCGATGGCGATGCTAAAAAGCAGTCGACTTACAAGTTGTGGTATGGCTTGATATGTGGATCAAGAATGCTTTGGGTTTGGTTGATTGCGATCGTAGAAACAATCGACTTACAGGGTTTAAAAAGGGCTCGATTATTGAATCGAGAATTTTGATATTTTTGAAAAAAAGAGGGTTTAATATAGTAGCAAGATATGAGCAAAATAAAGGAAAGCAACAAAATTATTTTTACACATCATGGGAATTGGGATACATTTTGCCAATGGGGATAAGAATGAGCGATAAATATACAATTCAAACAAGCAATAATTCAACAGTAATTAGCAAAAGTTTTAATCCAAACCCAAATTAATAATAAAAAATGATATCAATATTCAATCTAAATTCAAACAAGATTAAGATCAAAATTGAAACAAAATTAACGTCAAGAATTAAGGAAAAAATGAAATCAAAATTATTCAAGAATTAACAAGAGAATATCGCTAACGCAAAGATGCAATCATCGCAATAGGGATTAAGAGTGCGCAGATCTAGAATTATAAAATAGAAAGGAATTTTTTTAGAGCATTTTAAACAATATTGTTGCTAACGCAAAAAATGCGGTCATCGCAACCTGGATCCAACTAAATATAAATGTCACGCATAAAACGATAAAACAAATAACTTGTTACACTTAACGTGATCATCGCAATGGGATCGAATAAAAATATGTCACGCATTATACACGTCTATATACAAACAGCGTATCGACACGTTCGATCCGAAAAATCTAATAAAAGAATTAACAATATAAAACATATATATATTTAAACAAGATTGTTATACATATGATATTAAAAAAACTTGTTTATATTTATACTGTATTAGAAAAACGTGTTACATTACAAATATATTAAACTTTAACAACTATAGGTATTAGTATATATGTATGTAACATGGCGGTTTGACGGCATCAGATTACTGTTTATGAAAACAAGCATATAACAATCATGAGTAATGTTTCAATGAAGTTTTTATATAATATTATATATGTTAGTAACATTGTTAGTAAACTAATACATTCGTACTGCCGGCAAATAATAATGATGGTGAGGATATCGTAAAAGAATAAACAATCAAGCCGCAGTACTCTATTATTTTTCCCGTCCCCTTTTCCTTTAGCAACACAACAATATATAAGGACTAAAACTAGGGTTAACTTTTAGTTGCCAATAATGTCCCTAATATTCAATTTGAGGCCCAAGTTAAAAAATATTAAAATTAAATAAAATTTAAACCACTTAATTAATTAAAATAAAAATCCTATTTATTTATTCTAAACATTATTTAAATTAAAAATAAGAATAAAAATGAAAATAAATATTTAAAATAAAATTAAAATAAAATGCTAATTACTATAATTATTTATTCTAAACATTAGTTAAATCTAAAATAAAATAAAATAAATTTTAAAATAAAATCAATATAAAATACTAAATTATCCTATTTGTTTATTCTAAATAATATCAGTTAAAAAAATGTAAAATAAACGGACCACAAATAAATAAAATTTGGACGCTCAAGTGATCGAAAAAAATAAATCGAGTACACTAAAATGATCGATACGAAATATACGACATGAAAAAGTACCAAATTTTAGGGTCAAAAATTAGGGTGTGACAGTACTTGACTTCAATTGATAAATAAAAGGCGTTCTTCCTTCTCATATTTAACCTGTGTAACTTGTATCATCTATTCCTGATTCTCTTGCAACAATACCTAATGAAAACTACAAGTCCTAAAGGTCCCCGAAACATAAATCATTCATGCATCATTCTCGCATCATTCTTGCATTCCAAAACAATATCAAAAAAACTCATACCACCTTTTCTTCCCAACAGATAGCTGACTTCCTAACATACGCTCAGAACTGGAAGCGTGTCTCAGATCATTATGGAAGAACTCCAAAAAGGCCAAGAATTATTGAAGGAGGAGTTTAAGCAACTGAAAACTCAGATGAACCTGGCTATGAAGATCCAGCAAACATTGATGAGGAATGAAGGTAACTTCGCACCAGCTGCTGCCACGGAGATACTCGCTCATATACAAAGGCCTAAGTCACACTCGAGTTAGGAGATGCCTCGTGAACATAACCCACCACTTGGACTTCCAAAACATCCCTATCAATGGCCATTACCTGTTCCTCAGCCAAGTCAGAGGAACCTAATGCAGAGTCAGAATCAATGTCCAAATCAGCGACGAAACTCCACCCAACGAGGCCAGAACAGACCAAGGAGGCCAGAGAAGTACTTTTACCCCATTACTATGTCATATAGTCGACTCCTCCTTATCTTGATCAGTAGCTCGCTGGTTCAGCTAAGGGAACTTGGTCCTCCTCCAACGCGGCTTCCTTCCAAGCTATGACGTAAATGCCAGGTGTGTATACCACTTTGGAGCACCCGAGCACATGATCGAGATTTGTAAAGCCTTGAAGTATCAAGTACAAGACCTGATTGATGCAAAAGCCATATCATTCACACCAAGCGGTTTAAGCATACTCAACAATCCCACGCCTCTGTAGGCAAGGGCATCTGCAAGCCCATGACCTATGCAAGCAGAAGCAATGGTGGATCAGAAGAGGTTGCATCCGTTGGAAGAATCCATCATTAACTTTTGTAAGCAGAACAACCCTAATCTATGGGTAGACAATAAGGCCAATCATGCCAGCCATCATTTTGTCATTTAATCATTTTCATGTGTAATCATTTTTCTGTTAAGTGCAAATTCATTTGTAAAACTTGTCTGTTTTCAGTTTATAATGATAATGGAATAAATATGCATGTTTTGAATAAATCCATTCGTGTTTACTTATATTTTTCATTAATATCAAACGCTTGTTTAAGCAAAATCCAAGGGAGGATGATGAAATCGAAAAATGCAAAATTCTCAGTTGTATGCTTTTGAATAAAACCCTATGATGATGTACATGCATTGTTTCAAATCCCTAAACACCAGAGATATAAGGAAGATAATCCCTCGTCAACCCCGTTGAGCCTAGAAGTAGGAGTTTCTTTCTAAAATGATAAAACCCTCAATCTTAACCTGGGGTAGGGTAGTCTTCAGTTAATTTGACCATGCGTTCAAAATTAAAAAAGGAAAAAAAGAGTGTCCCATCTAAGGACCAATCATATCTTACCCCTCACAAGAGGTCATACCTCACCAATCCACGATGGTTGTTCCTCGCCATCGAAAAGAACGAGGCAATCACAACCCTTACAAGCCAAACGAACAAATGCCACACGATTTGTTCCAAACAAGGAAAAATGAAAAATTCAAAAAGAAAAAAGAAGAGAAAAAGCCCGCTAAGTCGAAAAATCAGAAACGAGTGGCTTAGGAAAAAATTAGGGCATCCCGCTGGACTTCAAAATCGGAAGAAAAATAAAAAAAATTCCAGGTAAAAATTAGGGAAAACAAAAAAACAAAAAGAAAAGATCAAAAGAAAAATCCTCAACAAGAACAAAGTCGTGTGACTACGAACAAAAGGTGAAAAGCGAGTGACTGTCCCTCCAAAAAACCCTGTTGGTTCCTTTACCATCACTTCTACCATTCAATAACCTTTTGAAAGACGAGTCCCTGTATCAAATTAGCTGAACGTAGGAAGGAGAACATCAAGGAGAATGGGTGGGTACAAATAAACTTTGATCCATAAATTCTTTTTTCTCAAACTGTGAACCATACCACGTTACAACCCTCAAAAGATCTAATTGAAGCAGGGTTGTTTCGAAAGCATACTTTGATAAAATCACGTCAAAATTGACTCCTGAACTATTTGCTTACCATTTGTGTTGGTATCGATGTGACATTCTAATAAGTGTTTCGTTCACTATATGTCACACCATCATTTCAGTGAACCGATTTGGATTTCAAAATTGTCATATGCATTACATTAAAGTTATCATTCGCAAAATGAACAGTTTTACCTACGAATAAACACTTGACATTAAGAAAGTTCCTAAAATGGAAAGGTTGAAGGGACAAAACGCCTGAAGGCTCCGTTGAGCAAAAGGACATGTCACTCCAAGATTCAGTCAATCTGAGGCAACCACGTCGAGATTCGACAAATCTCTCAAAGATCCGTCAGTCTACGACAAATCCCTCAAAGGTTGGATAGTAAGGGGCAAGTCATTTCAAATGATCACACGAAAAAATCAAACGCCTGGAGAAGAACTCTGTTGAGCAGAAGGGCAGGCCATTCCAGGATTCAATCAATCTGGGGCAATCATGTCGAGATTAAATCAATCTCTCCAAAATCAACCATACTTAGTCAATCTATGGAATTTCCATCAAAGGCTCAGGCAGGGCCAGATCACTTCAGATCCAGACATTGAGGCAAATCATCTCAGACCTTGTCATGGTATAATCACTCCCAAGGTTTCCTTTAAAGGAAAATTCTTTTGAATACCCTACAACTAGGGCAGATAAGTGGCAATGGGGCAAATTCACTCCATGTTTTTAAGAAAGGCAAGCAGGCCATACCATACGCTAATAATTGTTGAGTTCATGACAAATGTCAAAAGATCATGCTAGTACAACATCATATCTTGGTAAGAAGCCTTGGGGCAGAGCAAAAGCACAATCATCATTAATCATGTCGCTACGTTCATGAAATCATTTGCAAGTCGTCATGGCATGTCAGGCAAAAGAAGTTGGAATTCTCATAAAAAAGCGCGTGACTCCAGGAAAAAATCAAAACTTGAGGCCCCAAGAGCATCGACATATATCCTCAGATTGTGGCATCGTCAGATACTGAGTGTCGGGAAGTCAAATTCTTTCACCAACCCAAAATCCCAATCCGTATTAGCAAACTACCAAAAAGATGGAGCTTATTCCCTCTTAAACCAAAGCCTAACCATACTTGGTAGTGTCGTCACCTATGAATCACATACCCTCATATCCCTAGCAACCCGGGTATACATCGGCATTTTTCATACATACCTTACATACATTCTGTATCATTCCATGAACGCTTAGCTAGTCATTCTCGAAGACGCAAAATTCCTATGGACATCCCGTCAGGATTCTTTCAGGGTATTTATCCCTTCACTTACCATTTGTAACTCCTTTCATTCCTTTTGCACAAGGTCTCTTCAACTTACCTTTTGTAAGTTTTTCCGTGTCTTTTTCACGTAGTATCTCCTCCATGCCTTTCGCATAGGAGTCATCTTACCTTTTGTAAAGGGTTTCCTTGCCTTTTGCACGAAATCATATCTCTTCACTTTCCTTTCGAAAGCGCTTTTGCTGCCTTTTGCACGTGAAAGAATTTTGCATTGGGTACAAATTGGGGCTGGATGAATAATCTACTCCTCTTTTGATCAATTTGGACGCTTGACGCCTATGTGGCCAAGTAATGAATGATCGCCATACCCTGAGAATGTCATCTCCACCGTTGTGCCTGTGAGGTCAAATGACGTTCTAATACCCTATGCAAGTTCCCTCTGCTTTTTGCATGAGGATGGTTATTTCCCTCAACTTACCTTTTATAAGTCTTTTCGTGCCTTTTGAACAAGATCTCTTCAACTAACCTTTTACAAGTCTTTCCGTGTCTTTTTCACAAGATATCTCCTCACTTACCTTTTGTAAGTAATTTTGCTGCCTTTTGCGTGAAATCTTATCCCCTCGCTTGCCTTTTGTAAGCGCTCCCGCTGCCTTTTGCACGAGAAAGAGCTTCGCATATTGAGTACAAATATAAGACTAGGTGAATAATCTATTCTCCTTTCGATCAATTTAGACGCTTGACGCCTGAGTGGCCAAGTACTAATTGATTGCCATACCCCGAGAATGTCATCTCCAGGTCAAATGATTTTCTAGTACCTTTTGCAAGTTCCCTCAGCCTTTCGCATGAGGATGGTTATTTCCATTTGCACTTGCCTTTTGCAAGTTACCTTTGCCTTTAGAACGAAGTTTTTTCCCCCTCCTCCCTTGCCTTTTGCAAGTCCTTATTTCCTTTTGCAATGCATTTAACTTACCTTTTATAAGTACCCTCTATGCCTTTTGTAGAAGAAATCTATCAACTAATTATTAGTCTCCTAACCTTTTGTTCAGGAGACCTCTTTGCCTTTTGCAGAAGAACCAATTACCCTTTTACTATTCTCCTATGCCTTTAGCTCAGGAGTCCTCCTTGCCTTTCGCAAGAGGGAATCATTGTTTCTCCTAACCTTTTGTCTAGGAGTCCCTATTGCCTTTCGCAAGAGGAAATAATTGTTTCTCCTAACCTTTTACTCAGGAGTCCTTTCTACCTTTTGTAGGAGGAATATCATTACCCAATTATTGTTTCTCCTAACCTTTTGTTCATGAGTCATTTCTACCTTTTCTAGGAGGAATATTATTACCCAATTATTGTTTCTCCTAACCTTTTGTTCAGGAGTCCTTTCTACCTTTTGTAGGAGGAATATTATTACCCAATTATTGTTTCTCTTAACCTTTTGTTCAGGAGTCCTTTCTACCTTTTGTAGAAGGAATATTATTACCTAATTAAAGTTTCTCCTAACCTTTTGTTCTGGGGTCCTCGCTGCCTTTCACAGAAGAAACGTTTCAACCAAATCAACTTCTCCTAAACCTTTTGTTCAGGAGTCCTCTTTGCCTTTTGCAGAAGGAATTTCCGATTACAATTGAATAGTCAACATTTATAATTATACTTGTTTCCATTATGAGAATCTTGCGGATATGTCTCCCATCTCAGGATTGGAAAAAGCATAGCATGCATTGCATATCATAACATCTCCATCATGAAAGAAACTTTGTTTTCTCCAGTAAAATCATCAATCCTCAGTAAATAGCACCACACAAAAAATTTTCCACCTATTATATCATGCTCCCCAACAAGTCAATTTCCATCTCCAATACATCATTATCCCCAACGTAATTTTTTTTGGATATTTTTATATTTAATCTTCTTTTACCTCGAATGCCTGAAAGCCGTTACTATCCATACCTTCAGGTGCAAGAAGATTCAATAGGGGCAGTTGTCACACCCCAAAATTTACCCTACCCTTTTCACACGCACCCTAAGATTCATATACCTCATATCTAGCATTTACATAATAGCATATCATACATTCATTAATCATCAAGACCTGGCATATGGATCAAAAGTCACACATCAAGGGTTTTTCATCCTTCTACAGGTTGTGGCACATGTGGATACAAATATCATGGAGCTAGGGTTTCATCATACATGATTAGGATTTTGGTGAATACTCAAAGCATTGGCTATGTAACCACCAAGAGAGTCATCTTCTTATGTTCATCCTCAATTGATTAGGGTTTATTTCTCTGATCATATAGCCTTCAAGAGGGTTCTTTGTAAAGTTTGTAATCAGTGCATCTTACCATTCAAAGGACTTCAACCACTGTTCAAAGTGCAAGTTATTGAGGAGATCTTGAGGTGTTCATGGAAATTAGGGTTTTGATTCAAGGATATTTTTATTATGCAATGCAAGGAAGCTATCATTCAAGAGGTGTCTTATTGTTTGAGCTGGGGATCAAGGTTTCATCTGTCTAACATCCATCAAGTAGGGTTTTGAATACCATGGTTCAAGAGTGTCTTCTTCAATCGATTATTGCTTAAATCCCAAGACACGTGGCTTTGGTCCTCATACAAGGAGATTCAATTGGGCTTTATTCATAAATTAAAGGTTTGTGGGCATCGTCAACTTGGTGACTTATGGCACAAGTTTTCTTCGGGGATTCTATCTCGATTGTCTTGAAATCAGAACTTGAGATATATTGAGAAGCACTAGGATTATGGACACTTGGTGGAAAGACTTTCATTTGGTTGGATACCTTACTTGTGGTGCAAGTTACATTTCATGTGAAAATTCATTCAACTATCTCAAGCTAAAACCTAAGGTTTCTTATGAAATAACATGGTAGGAACAACCAAGGTTGTTCAATCATTTGAAAACACTTGGATTTGGCTTGTTCAAAGGGACATAAAAGCGATACTTCAAGAACTACATTGGCAAAAATCTTGTTGAATACACACCAAAGGTTACACAATACATTATCAAAAAAGGAAAGGAAAGATAATTAATTTAGAAGAATGGTATTGAACATATGAAGTTTATCATTGAATTCAAGAAGTTTGCAAAAGGGTTCATTACATTGTCGTCACAAAATCACCACCAATAGCCATTATGTCACATCACACAAGGAAAATTACATCAAGACACATTCCTAAACCTAAGCCTAATGCTTTGAACCTAGTAATTACAAGACTTCACGACAAAGCCTACATCTAACAACCGTAGTACAACCACTCAAAGGACACCATAATGGCTCATCTTAGTTCAACATAACATGTAACATGAAGTGAGAATGAGTCTACATTTTAAACATAAGTTGCTTCCAGAGGTCGACGTGTAGAAGACAGTAGCATCAACTCTCTGATTAGGCTTCCCTTGCTGTTAGGATCTCCGCGTCAAACCTACACAAAACCAAATACTGTCACACTTATCCTGGAGGTTCAAAATAGATGGATTAAAGCATCAAAGCAATTCATTCACAATCAGTCATTAAATTAACTTTTTAACTTAAATGTAAAACTGGTGTTATAATAATTCACTAACAGTTTCCAAACACCAAATAATTATGGCTACACCAAGCACAGCAGATTCAATTCCTAAGTAGCTGAATTCCAAGCATTTCAATACTTAGCAGACATGACAACTTGCTATGCTTGCTTACTAACCCTAACCTTAAGCTTCATTCCAACGAACATAACAGATAATTGAAGCCCTAAATATTCATTGACAGTGGCCTAATACAAGCTTCATCAAGTTACATAAAAAGACCTTCGAGTTGTTTTCTATTACTAAGTGTATGCATTAACCTCTCTTGCAAGTCAACAATGTCGTTCTATGTCTTACTTCACAATCTGCTAGCAACCTTATGATAGAATTTCTACATTAGAGCTTACATCATTTTCATCATCAAAGCTCAAGACTAACTATCAAAACTGATACTAAACATTCATTTAACACTAAATATCATACAGGCAGCAAACATGGAAACAAATTCTGGAATGCATACGTGTGATTCGTGTAACACCCTTTTCTACCCCCAGAAATGTTGCAGCAGAAACAACTTAAATATCAGAGTAAAGTATCAAAATCACCTCAAGGGTGCACATTTCTCATTTAAATCAAATAATACACTTGCCCTGTAAACAAAAGGGTTTTCCTCAAAATAACTCAAAAGCTTTCACATGGCAGCGGAACTCAAAATTCTCAATAAAAAGGTTTTCAACAAACATCGTAATAATCCAAAAAGGTTTTAAAAATATAAAACCATATCATCAAATGACAACAAAAATAAGGAAACAACATAGTTCGACTCAAAGGACCCCAACCCGATGTTACACTATCAGAGCATGACCCTCTAAATCGACCAAAAGCAAATAAACTTCAAGGTCCTCGAAGCATCCACGGCTAAACCTGATACCTGCACGTTACCCACATGGAGACAACATTCAAACAGGCAGGGTGAGTAATCACAATTCATAATAATCGTTATAAAATAAGATATACATAAAATGGCATTATCTTCATATACAACATCTTCAGGGTCATCACAAGGAAACATCAAAATCACGAACAACATCATAAAATACAATAATGCCAATTAAATGCAAATGCACCAAACGAAAAACGAAATTTCACAGCAACAATACCATCAAGAACATCATGGTAAATCATCATAAATATCACAGCATCAAACACCAGAACAACACAACAACATAAACGAAATTTCGCGAACAACAGACGTTCGCTCCAGGATTCGCTAGGCGAACCTGTTCGCTAAAACCTTCACTTGGCGAAGCGGCCAGCGAATCCCACAGACACCACACCAAAACACTAGAAAAACACCCTCTGTCATACTCGCTGGTTTATTCGCTGGGCGAAGCTACTCGCTGATTCACTCGCTTAGCGAGACTTCCAGCGAATCCCCACTTCCACTCCAAAATCATCTCAGTACCTACACTCATGTTATTGCGCATTCGCTGCGCTGTTCGCTTTGCGAACCTTGGCAAACATTTGCCTAGCGAAGCGATGGTTCGCTAAGCGAACCTGCGATTACAGCAATCGCTGCTACGCACCAGTGGTTCCACAGCCTGAAAGGTACCTGCGATTACAACTCTAAATGACCCAAAAACATCCCTATAATAGTTCTAATGCATCATGGAGATCAACGACATAAAACCTACGTCTATTAGGTCGATTAGGACACCTCGGGGAAACCTTAAATCCCCTAAACCTTCAAAACTCTCAAGCTTCCTATAAACCCCATAAATCCCTTTCTCACACAAAATCCCACATATCATCAAAAAGGGTTTTGCCACGAAGGCTCATTTTTACCCGAATCAATTCAACCCTTAATAATCCATCATCGGTCCTCAAAATACCTCTAAATCATCAACAACTCATAAACCCTTCAAAAACCCCAAAATCCACTTCAATTACATCAAATCCTATAATGAAAACAATGAAAGGTAGTTACTCCCCATACCTTAGATTGTCGATCCGATGTGTTCTCTTTTGAGCCTTTGGAAACCTTCTTGAATTCCTCGCCTTTTCCCTTTTTCCTCAGAGCTCTCCCTTCTTTCCTTCTTTTCACGGTTAACCAAAAGTGAACCCTATTATCAAAATCTTCCTTAAATATTCAACCTAACCCTTGGGCCTCAAAATTGGACTTTCTCCATAATGCCCTCACGAATCCTCCTCAAATGTCCATCTTACCCTTAATTCCTCTAACATTATTTAAAATAAATAATAATACATTATATTCCATAATATATACTATTATTTAATTAAATAACCCAAAACTTCACAAAATTACCGACATCGACACAAACCACCAAAAATCACCGGAATCCACGAATTTAATATTTAAATGAATTAAATAAATATTCTTACGAAATTTGGGGTGTTACAATTAGCATACACCATCAGATGCGTCCTTCTCACCATACATCATCAATAAGCAACATCTCAAGAACACAATGCAAAGCTCTTATTAAATCAAGATCAAATAGCAAAAAACAAAAACAAAGGCAAAGACACATTTATATAACAGTTAGCATCCGAGAATTCTCACACTCAAGTTCACTTTCAAAGTCTTCTTTCTACAACATTCAAGCAGCAGCAGCAGCTCATGATCAAAATTGAATCACACAAAGATTTGAGAAAACAATGCAGTCACTAATTTTACCTCATTCAAGCTAATTCCAAGTTACAATCAGAATCAACTGCATATAATAAACTGACTCAAAATTCCATTTAAATGACAAAAAGAGCTAATATACCCTTCATCTACTTTTCACTAACCTCATTACAACCGACATACAAAATTACAAGGGCGCCTCATAATAAATCGAGTCCGGCTCAGATTTACTCCACAAGTTCCAATTCATGATCATTCAATTAAGTTCAGAATTGAGCACATAACAAGCTTTTTTTGCTCTAACTCCCACCCCTTGAGCTAAACAACTATCCCTAATTCCATACTATTTTCACTAATAGTTTCATAACCAACCTAATATACTCACTAACCAGAATCCACATCACCTCACAACTTGAACTAACCAACTCAAATCATCTAGGGGCTAACAGAATCCTAACTTACTTTTTCCCTTATGACTAACTTCAACTCACGTTCACTAACATAACTATTTCAAACACAAATACGGCAGTTCAGTAGTTCCTAATTCATTAACATAGCCCTAACAGATAACTTTCATTTCAGTTCTAATTGAAATTCACTAACCTTTCTTCATCTCAGTTCAATTTAACATTAATCTAACTCTCACAACAATGCATTACAATAAGAGTTAACCAACTTTTAATTCAATACCTCCTAACACTTTGCAAATCCAGGATGATAACTAACTCTAAACAATCCTATATTAATTAATTCCCAACATAACTAACTGAGTTAACTACCTAACTAACTGAGTTAGGATGGTTAACTCAGTGAGTTAATCCTAATTGCCTCAAAGCCATCATAACAGACGCTCCATCTCGATTCATTCCCTCTCATTCTATAAGTAGCAGTCATCACCAATCATTGAGGGATAATCACCACTCTCCCAAATCAGTTTTCACCCAAACACACTTCATTCCTTCATCATTTTGTCCCTCACTCTTAATCTTTCTGAAAGCTCCTGGTGTTTGACTAAATTTTGCTAAAACATACTAATGTTATAAATGAAGAATCTGCAGAAGAAAAAGATGTCGAAGAAGATGTCCCTGCTTGGAGACTCGACATTCTGGCTGACTTACTGTGTTAGCAGGTTTTAATCTATTGCAAGAATTAAGGAGCGGATCAAGGAATCACATGATCAAAGATAGAAAGCCCAATAAAAGATTATATAAGAAGACTTAGAGCCAGGGTTTTAAAGTGTACCGAATGTAACTTTGTATCACTTGTAACTTTGTAACCTAGCTCTCTTTTGAAAAATAAGGGTTTAGGGTTTGAGAGTCGTCGGCTCTCTTAGGAGTTGTAAGTCTCCCTCTGTAGCATGGGATGCAGAGTGGAAGGCATTGGTACAGGGACAGAACCAGAAGCCTTTAGGTAATGGTTTGTAAATTGGACGAAGCTTTGAAGCAAGTCCAAGATAATTTATTGGTCAAGAAAACATGACAGAGATTCTGAATTGGCATAAGACAGAGATATCACAAGTTGTGATTAAGGGAAGTGAGTAGGTATCTTATATCAGAGTTGTAAATGATGGAGTTTAACTTTGGTAAAGATGTTCATTAAGGGTAGCGATTAGAATAAAGTTGTAAACGGGGGAGTTTAGCTTTAGCGTAATACTACAAGATAGTGAAGTCTTTTTCCTGGATTAGTATCCCCTAGAGTAGGTGAATTGCACCGAACTGGGTTAACACATACTGTCTTATTTAATATTCTGCGGTTTACAGTTTTGTTATTGGTCTTGATTAACATGTTGGATTAGATGTCGTGACATCTGTGATTATGCAGTTCTGATATTCAAGGTATCAGTCTGCTGTTGTTCCTATGCGTTTAACAGTTTATGCAGAATAATGTCTTGATATGTGTTAGGACATCTGCTATCTGCAGTGCCAGAATTTCAATTGGTATTAGAGCAGGCATCATGTATGTTTATAGATGAGATCCTTGGGAGATACTTTCTGGCATTTAAACAAGGAGGAGTTTTGGAAGATCAGATCAACCAACTCAGACATACTCAAGGGTATTAATTGATGGCATAGATGTTCTGGATCGAATGTAACAACCCAAAGGTTGTTCATGTTGCTGAGGAAGTTCTACTTGGGGTATCTTATAAGATATTTTGACATCTTATTAGGGCAAGCAGGATTTGTTCCTTGGTGGTTCCACTGTATATGTTTCTGATGGAAGAGCTCTAGAATTATGGGATTCTGGAGTTGTTGCTGAAGACAGATGGTGGAAGATCTCAATCGTCGGCCTCTATATGTAAAGATATATGCATTCTTTTATTCCAAAGTCCGGAGCGATGGAATAAAAGGAGTTGTTGGAATATGTCTGTTATGGTGACTTGGTACTTGGAAGCTTGGTTCCATGGTACAGTGTGAAGTCACTTGAAGAGGAGAGGAGTTGAGTCTAAGTTTATCAAGTTCTTGCTCTGGGAGTTTGATAAATTACTGATCGGCTAGGTTGTCAAAGATAGTTGAGAATTCTCTTAAGTCCACTCATAAAGGCGTCTCAGTCATGCATCTGGAGTCTTCAAGTTATTCTTCTGACTAGAAGGTGTTTCTATGAAACACAACCTGAAGAAAGTGGAGGTGATTTATTTTCACTATCCAAAACAGCAAGGAAGAATTCATCTCTCTTAACCTTAAGAGTGGATACAATCTGATTGGAGTTCTCAGAATCGTTGAGGTAAATAGGATTTGTTCAGAGAAAATCCTAGTTACTTGAGTCAAGGGTGGCAACCTTGGTATCTCAACTATTTATGTCAAAGAAGATACTTGCAAAAGATTAAATGCTTGATAAGTGTCCATGAAGTGATCTGGTGGAGCTTAGCTACAACAATGAAGAAGGGTTATTGGACAAGGATTTAAGATCAATTGTTATTTGTGGAATTCACAAGTATTTAATTGATTATCCTTAAAAGTCAAGATTGCTGATGTTCAACAAGATGTTGGAACATCTCATCATCAGAGTTTGTACAGAATCATGGGAGGGGTACTGCATATGCTTTAGCATCTGTTTTAGTCTTGGGTGTTGACCTAAGAATGGGCTTCAGTCTGGTGTGACAGAAGCATGTGATCTCTGGAGAGTTTCCTGGCAAGAAACTGGTCTGGACTTTGATGTTGTTGAAGATGAAGATGTAGACATCATAATCTTGATGGTTAGTTCTTGGATCAGTTTATTTCTAATCTAAGAATATTGGAGTACAACAGGTGTGTTCAAGTGGTTACTAGAAGCATCTGGTGGTGGCACAACTTAGATCAGTTTATTTCTGATCTAGGTACTTGGGAGCATGTGATCTTGCTCAGTTTGAAGGTCAAGGTTAAGTGGCAGTTATCTCTGTTTTTCTACAGACTGCTCTACTAAGGAAAGTGGCATTCTTTGGTATGGCTAAGGTGTAGTCTAGGACTACATACTCTTCTAAAGATTCAGATGTAGCAGGTGTGAAGTCTTTGGAGTTTCAAAGCAGGATGGAGGTTGTCTACTCAAACTTGGTTGTTGAATCAAGTCTATGAGAGCATGGAACTCTTGTTCTGTAATAGGGAGGAGGTTCTTCTAAGTGGCAGAAGGAGGAGCTGAATTCAGCAATTGGATGTTGTATCAGAACGTTCTGACATCTAGCTTAACATTAGAGTCTCAGCTGGTATGTGGCACATCAACTTAAGATAAGGTGATCTTTAGGAGAATGAAAGTTATTGATGCTTCAAAAAGGTCTATCTCATACAGTTTGCAGGAGCTGTGGTTTGAGAAGATGTTACATGTCTAGAGGCTTGGTGAATCCAAGATGTCTTGCTATGGAGCAAGTAATTCATGTGACTTGAAGATCAGATTTCATTAGTGGATCAGTGTATCTTGTGGGAGTTTTGAAGAAGAGTGAGATCAATCAAAAGGTGGCATTTGGTTGGTTTTATAGTGTGCATTCAAGCAGGATGCTTGAAACTGATTGCTCTTGTGCAGAAGGGTAGTTAGTTGAAAACGTAAGGAGGATCTGGTTCATCTTGGAGCTTGTGGTAGAAGTTATAGGTTGAGGATGGAAATGTGCCTTCTTTTGGTGGATGAGAGTTTATTTTTCTCTGGGTTTCTAAAGTTCTCTTTGTTCAAGCTGGTGGCGCAGTGTTGTTTGAAGATCTTCAGTCTAGATTACTATGCAGATAGTAAGTTCAGTGGTGGAGCATATCAAGAACCATGGTGTGTGATGTCTATGATGTGTGAAGGATGTCCTAACTGATGTTAGAACATTTTTTTGGGTTGGTTATCCTTGGAGGAGGATGCTTAAGTTCTGGTCTAGGAACTTGATGACTACATCGTGTCTAAGGAGTATCTATCTTGTCATACGGGAGAATGATGGAGTAGAAGAACTGCCTTGGAAGGATGGTGTAGAGAAGACTGAAGTGGATTATGTGTTGATTGCATGGAAGTCTGAATATGGATATTCACCAGTTGATCAGAAGTATTCCAGGTTATCATATGGGAGAATGATGAAGGAATGACTGTCTTGGATTTTTGGGTGTCTATCTATTAATTGACCTTGCTAAGGTCAAATGAAAAGCTTGTGGAGGGGGTAACACCCCTATTGGCAAATCATGCTAAAGGGAAGTGGATCAGTTTGACAGCTGTGAAGTTTTGAAGCATGTATACGGTATCTGACACCGTTGGAAGAAAACAAACTAAGAGGTATGGTATCTCTTTGAGGAATGTGGATCATTCCAGATCAATTGGATTTTATCTCAGGGAACAAGGAGATCTATGCATGAGAATTCAAGAGGAATTTGTTTGGTGTATGGATAGTTTCTGGAAGAGGGGGATCAATGGAGATTTGATCTTAATCCAAGAGTTTGTTAATTTAGGATGGTGATCCTAATGAGTCCTCACGGGAAGCATGATGGTGTTCATGTGTGAGTGATTATTGGTTCTTGTCAGAAGAAGCAATAAGTGGAGTTGATAATTGTGTTCAGCAGGTAGGTTGAACAGAGGGTGCGCTCTTGAAGACATGAAGATGCGTCTTATGTTTTCCATTCATAAACATAATGTTCATTAGAGGAGCACTGGTTATCTTAGATAGGGGGAGTTGCGCCTTGATCTAAGATATATTACTGCAGGAGTGTAGTCTGAATCAAGTTTGTATTGTGCGTCAAGCAAGCTGTGATTATGTTTCCATCATGGGAGGATGAGATGTCAAGAAGGATGTCTTGACATTTTTGTACTGTTGCAAGTAGGGGGAGACTTAGCAGTGTAAGTTCTATGATTCTTGATAGATACCTAAGAATCATTGGTTTAGTCTGGGAGAATTTATTTTTCTCTGCTGACAGAATTCAGAATCACAGTTTCATTTAGAATTATGGAAGGAAGAAGATGATTTTATGTGTCTTTGTTTGAAAAGCCAATATTTGAAGTCTTTGTCAGCTATAAATAGGATTTCCTTTGACTTCTTTTGTATCAATACTCTCTTTGGATTGGTGTCCGATGGTTCTTTTAATCTGGGCTTGGGGCTGTCTTGGTCACTTTTGCCAAGTTTTGGCTAAAAAGAAGGAGAATGGTTTTCTGGTGTCTTCTGGAATATGTTGGTTAAGTTGGTCTGACATCTTAACATCATGATCCCCTTTGTGTCTTGTGATCTGAGTTGTGAAGCAAGTTGTGTCTTGTGACCTGAGTTACGCAATCTATGTTCTCAATGTTACGAAGCCTACAACTGCTATTTCTTTTCTGGAGGAGTCTCCCGTTTCTCAACCCTCTCAGACTTTCTTTCTGGACCTCTCTTAAAAGGAGGGGGAATGTGTTGAGGGGGAGACTCTCTCAGACCTTAGCTCCAATCAATTCTCAAGATGAAGGAGTCTTGTTGATTGCAGAATGCAGAAGAAGATGTTTTAGCCAAAATTTGTCAAAAGGGGGAGATTGAAAGCTCCTGGTGTTTGACTAAATTTTGCTAAATCATACTAATGTTATAAATGAAAAATCTGCAGAAGAAAATGATGTTGAAGAAGATGTCCCAGCTTAGAGACTCGACATCCTGGCTGACTTACTGTGTTAGCAGGTTTTATTCTGTTGCAATAATTAAGGAGAGGATCAAGGAATCACAGGATCAAAGATAGAAAGCCCAACATAAGATTATATAAGAAAACTTAGACCTAGGGTTTTAGAGTGTACCGAATGTAACTTTGTATCACTTGTAACTTTGTAACCTAGTTCTCTTTTAAAAAATAAGGTTTTAGGGTTTGAGAGTTGTCGGCTCTCTTAGGAGTTGTAAGTCTCCCTCTGTAGCATGGGATGCAGAGTGGAAGGTGTAGCGTGCGATTTTTGTCGGTGACACGACCACCTTACCACAATGGTTGGAATTGGGTGCTACTTCTGATTTGTTATTTATCCTATGAAGCTGGAAAGGAAATGGAAGCTATCTAAAACTAACCTTGCACGCAAATGTTTTCTTTAACAAATGCTAAGATATTGGGGGGTCCGGGGTCAGATTATACAATGGGGAGTTGTCAATTACCCAGCGTATATATGGTTATCCATAGATTGTTTGGCATGTTCTTTTGTTATCTACTTACTGGTGTTTGTCTGTCATAAATTAGGACAGTTTCTCCTTTGGAAATGTTTGAGAGAGTATTTTTGTTGATTTAAGGTTTTTCGATGTTTTTGGTAAGGTACTGGACCTAAAGTTTTTCATTTGTGTGCTCGCTAAGATTTTGCAATCTTATGCCTACGTATTCACGTAAAGATAACAGGGAAATCAGTTCAATCATAGTTCCTCCTATTCTATGGGAGGAAAGAGATGTTTGGTGTCTTGTTCAAAGCCCAAGATTGAAGCTAGATGAGTATTTGTGTCTTGTTCAAAGCCCAAGATTGAAGCTAAAGGTTTGACTGAGAGAGAATTTGTCATCTCTAAAGAGAGATATCTCATCTGTTTATCACAGTTGTTTGGGTAACTGATTATAAAGGAAAATTACTTTAACTGGAATGTATGGGATCCAGCAATGCCATAATTTTCTTTATAAAGGAAATGTCCCGAAGGAGAAAACTTTAACTCAATGTAGAGCAATGCCATTTTTCCTTAGGAGTCTTCCATGCTAAGCGAGGGACATTGGCTTGGATGTAAATAATCCAGAGGCTTGCCACTTACAGCAATTAGATGAAAGAAGGGATTTACCAGGATAAAGAGGGACCACAACTTGGATTTTTGAATCAACAAGTGTGCCACTTACAACAGTTATCTGGGATTGGTTTTTTTTATTGTCTGTTTTGATGTGTGATGTACAGAGAAATGTCTTCCTACAGAGAAATCTTGATTTTCTCTCAGGGGATGTTAATTTTTTGTGTGCCTTGATCAAAGCCCAAGGTTGAAGCTAAAAGGTTGATTTTGTTTAGGGGTTTTATATCTGTCTGGTACATAGCCCAAGATTGAGGCTGAAAGAGATTGACCCTTTCGGGGAATATTTTGTCTGTCTTGTACAAAGCCCAAGATTGAGGCTAAAAGAATTGACTCCACTGGGGAGAAGTTTTATCTGTCTTGTACAAAGCCCAAGATTGAGGCTAAAAGTTATTGACTCAGCCGAAAAATATTTTTATCTGCCTTGTACAAAGGCCAAGATAGAGGCTAAAACTGCTGAGGGAAGAATCATTATACAAAGCCTAAGAAGAGGCAGGTTGGGGAATTTCTTATATGAAGCCTAAGAGGAGGCTAACTTCTGCTGAGGATTATTTAAGTTCCAGAGGCAGGTCCAAATTAGGGAATCAACTCTTGCTGAGGAATGGAGAAGAGTTGAAATATCTGATGCCTGGAGGTTCTGATTGAGGGTTTATTGATAGTAATTTGACCCTAGCTAGGGGATTTAGGATGAAAGGTTTAAACTCCGCTGGTGAATTGATAAACTGATCAGGGTCTTTCCTGTGTTTTTTTAGAAAACTTGAGGGTTTCTTTGAGATCCAAGAGGAGATGAGACTTTCCAAGTCTACTGGTATGAAGAGGTTTTCTCTTAACTGGAGAAAGATCTTTGTATGAAGCCCAAAAGGAAGCTGATGTTTAAGGGATGAGAATCAACCCTAAACTGGTTTGATGTTCTGACTCTCTGGAAGATTGAACTAGCAAAAGATGACTAAGTTCTGTCCTATACCTGTAGGAGGTCTGTGAGTCCTTGTATTAATCCCAAGAGGAGGCTGAGAACTTCTAAGAAGCTAGAGGGTCCTTGTACAAAGCCCAAGAGGAGTCTGGGATGCTTTTAGGAAGCATGTGGGTCCAAACCTGAGAAAAGTTCAAGAAAGGTTTCACCGAGAATAATCCTTTCTCTAGTGAACAATTCTAGGGTTTGAAGAAATTCAAGAGAGGTTTCACCGGAAATTAATCCTCTTTGGGGAAATGAACTTCTTGTACAGATTTCTAAATAGTGACAGTCTTGAGAAAAGTTTCACCGGGAATAATGCCTTTCTATGTTTCATATTGTATAAGCCCAAGAGGAGGCAAGGCTGTATCTGGAATTTCCTATGGGAAACTAGTTTTGACTGTGTTGAAAGAAGGACCACTAGCTTGATCTAAAACCTAGACCTAATTGCCGGGGAAAACTCTAAGCAGATATATATATACAAGTATATACAGATGAAATATATAAATAAGTATGTTGAAGAGTATAGTAGTACTTACAGGTGAGCAAGCTTCCAGCATTATAAACACAGCTGTAGGGTTAGTTATTCAAGAAATTGAAGAAAGTTTTGATACAACTATGAATTTAAATCTAAATCAAAAGGAAAGTTGTTTTAAAAGGAAGTTTGGGGCTTATACTTAAGGAGAGGCCCAGATGAATTCTTTTGAAAAGGCTACGATCGCGCCGTAGTTTTGAAAATAACAGAGGGACTTATACAATGACTGAAGTCCAAATTTATTGTATTTACAAAAGAGGTGGGTCTTACACTCTATTAGAGGCCCAAGAGTTTATTTTTATACAAGAGATGGGGCTTACAACTCAAGGAGAGACCCAGATGAAAAACAGTGATCGCACAGTTATTTTGAAAATTGTACTGGGACTTATACAACAACTGAGGCCCAAATTATTTATGTACAAAGGGGGGTTGGGTCTTACACTCTATTAGAGGCCCAAAAATGTTTGAAAAATAAGAAAAATGGGACTTACAACACAAGGGGAGGCCCAGTTTAAAATTGTCTGAAAACGACGATCCGCCGAGATTTTTAAAATCGTACTAAGACTTATACAATGACTGAGGCCCAAATGGTTTGTGTGTGACAAGGGATAGGTTTTACACTCTATTAGAGGCCCAAAAGTTTTTTAAAAAATTTTTGTGTGGGTGAAAATAATCAAAACCCTAATTTGATTGAGAAATGCACTTTTATTTGAATAAAAATCATTTAAAATGATCAAAATTATCAAACATGTGTGAAAAATAAGTTGTGATCTTGGATAAGTGTTTGAAAAATCATGTTTTATCCATAGAATGATTTGAAAGTCATTTTAATTTGATAAATCAAGAAAAAGAATTTATTTAAAAATGTTAAAAATCACAATTAAAAGGATTTCTTTTCAAAAATTCAAAATGTATTAAATAACTAATATCTTTTTGACTTTTTTGTGGAATAAAATATTTTAACATTTTTATGACTTTTTAAAAAAAGAACCAATCAAAAAATGATAAAAATTGAGGGAGAAATTAATTTTGGAAGTTATTAAGAGATGGTGAAAAAATGTGAAAGAAATAAGTGGCAAAAAAATAGGATGGCCCTCCCAAGGTTTGAACCCACGCCCTTGGGTGGAGGGCTTAAAACTTTACCAACTGAGACAAGTGCGTTGGTTGATAGAGGATAGTAAGAGTGAATAGTATGTGAAACGCCCTTTGGAAAATAGTTCAAAAAAAATACCAAAAGCGCCCCAGACCCTTTGCTCGCTACGCACACAAAACCAGCTGATCAACCACTGGGGCGCAATGCCAATTCAAATATATAGTGACAAGTGTATAATATATACTATGTTTGGTCCTAAAAACCTGAGAATGGCGGCATGGCCATCTTCTTCCTTGGGCAATCATCAGACTTGCATGAAGCAAGCTATTTCTCTCGTTTCTCAACCATTTTACAAGATGTAAAAATGAAACTTATGCGGTTTTTAACAAGGAACATGATGGTTCTTTTTAATTTCATTTAAATTAAGTGTAACAAAAGATATCACGTTGTAAACAGATGAACCCTAAAAAATGCAAGAACTAAATGAAATCTCATACACATGAGATAAATAGCAATTGATTGAGGGAAAATGATCGATGAACATCCAGAAATACAATGGTATCTTGAAAACATGTTTATGATGCATGATTCATTGAGTTTGAAAGTTTAAGGCTTACCTCTACAAGAAGTAATCGATTTCTGTGGTAGAGGTGTTATAGAAGTGAAACAATGATCTGGATAGCTTCCTTAGGCCTCAAGGATTGTGTTGCATCCTTCAGGATGTTTTGAAACTCTTTGGATAAGCTGGCACGACTCTGACTGCAATTGGACCAAGTAAGAAATAGATATGGTGATCCTGATGTTTCAGAAGTGTGAGGAGTGTTTGATCAACTCATATATGATGTATGGAATGTGTTAGAACAATTTGTTGTGATGGAAAGGCTCTCTAATGAAAAATTCGATAGTGACTTGCAAATGAAGGAAATTCTGGGGTGAGAGAAAGGTTTTGAGTAAAGCCAGTGTTCTGAGGCTTTGGTGTACTCAAACTGATCACAATTGATGTCTATTTATAGTGTAACAAGTTTGTTTTGGCATCAATAGTGAATGGAGGCTTGGACAGTCCCTTGGCCAATGTTTATTTTGGTCTTCTCTAGCCATTGACTTGGGTCAGTGCAGCAGGTCACGAGTCCTTTGGTTCAGAGATAAGGCTTGACTCAATTCATTCGGCAATGTCTTGATGCTTGTCACCTTGTGAATCTATTGAATGCATTAAAACAAAATTGGAGTCTTTGAGATTCTTAGCCTTTTTAGGTGACACATAGCTACATGTAGATCTTTGGACTTGGGAGGCTAGTGGACCAGATATTTTCCCTTTGATGCTATCCCCTGAGGTGTCCAAATGGATGACAAGACTTGTAATTGTCTAATTGAGCTAATTCGAGCAAGAATGCACAAATCTGTCTTGTCCAAGACAGTTTGAAAGTGTCATTTTGGGAGGATCATATCTCCTTGCTTAAATTGAGTTATGGAAAGCTCATGTACTTTTTAGAAAGCCCTTATATGGTACAATTCATGCGTGGTCATAGTTTGTCTTGAAACTATCTGGACTTAATTGAAAAACCCCCATGAACATTGATGTTCAAGGCTGAAACTTACAGCTTTGTACCAAGTGTTGAATCTTTGATTTTTCACCACTTTGATCCATCCATAACCAAAAATCAATGAAGAATTAGAGTTTCATGTAGTTGAAGCTTTTGTAGAATGTAGGAAGACCTACAAATCAGGCTTTGGATCACTCAAAATGATTTCTTGGATCAAAAGTTATGGTCCTTGGAAGTTGGCACCAAAACCATCCAAATTTAGTAACTTAGAATAATTTTCAAATTTCCAAGGTTACCCCTTTTACAAGTTATCATGATTTCTTGATCAATTATTGTTCAAATGACATTATAAATCATATCTTATGAGAAAATGAGTCATAAGGATCATTTTTGCCAAAAAAGTTATGTTTTGACCTTTGGCTCCGGAGCGGTTCGGTGCAGAAAAACCCTAATTCTCAACTTTTGAGGAATGCATTCTCTGAGGGTGACTTAACTTTGAAAATGGACTCCTAGGGTTATTTTGAGCACATTGAGTCACATTTTGAAGCCTTGGCTCATTCCCCTTTGAAAATTTCACTTTGGAGGTCCCAGTCGACCAAAACCGTAATTTGGTGACATTGGGTGTTTCGAAGCCCATTCAACTTGGAATGTTGCAACTTTGTGCTTGATTCTTGATTTGGGAGTCCTCTTGATCCTTTATGGGTGTTTGAGAGGTTAGATAAGTTAAAGGTCATGTCATTTCTTGATTGATCTTTTGTCCAAATGCTCAGAGAGGGGTTGAAACCCTAATTCTTGATTATAGTGAATGCTCAACAATCCTTGAGGAGAATGATGAGGCATGATGGTACATCTATATTGTGGTAATGATTTTACACAATGATGGGAAATCTTATGGTTAAAATTTGGGATATGACAGATGCCCCTATTTAATCATCTTGGACCCGAAGGTGTGAATGGCGAAGGTATTCGGACATTCAGGGTGCAAGAGGATTAAATATCAGAATACTCGAAATTTTGACTGTGGTTATGAATGGCAGTTTGCTCATCCATCTTCTTTTGCTAAGCAATGTTACTTAGAAAAGGGTAAAACTTTCCCTCGATCCTGGTCTTCAGCCACGGAACTGGTCTCAGCTTCTTTTGAAATAAACTTCCCCTCGGTCCTGGTCTTTAGCCACGGAACTGGTCTCAGCTTCTTTTGAAATAAACTTTCCCTCGATCCTGGTCTTCAGCCACATAACTAGTCTCATTTTCTTTTGAAATAAACTTCCCCTCGATCCTGGTCTTCAGCCACGGAACTGGTCTCAGTTTCTTTTTTGAAATAAACTTCCCCTCGATCCTGGTCTTCAGCTATGGAATTGGTCTCAGTTTCTTCTTGTCGAGTTTCTTTCTTGACAAGGAACGCTATTTGTAGCGGTCTTCATCAAACTTATCATCGAGCTATACTGGGGAGACACCATTTAATGGAAAAAGTTTGAGGTCAGACTTGCTGGGGAAACCCATTTGTCTGAACTGCAGAGGTGTGCAAACTTCTCTGTGGGAGATGCCATTTGTCGACCTACTGGGGAAAAATGAGTCTCTTGAGAGACTGTTTTTTGCTTGGGGATATTACATCATACTTTTCTTCAAGACTTTTTCAAAGAAATGCCATGTGATGTAATCCAATTTTGAGGTGCTGATGACTTCATTAACATCGAATTTCTTGGGAGAAAAAACCGATGTATTTCCGAGAGTCTTCTATTAGGAGGCTTTCTCTAGGGATTTTCCTTAAATCCGGGAAAGTGAAAATATCATCTTCAATGGTGAAGAGTGATGTTCCAAAGGTGTCTGTCGAATGTCTTCTTGCCTTTCAGAGGTTCAAGTTATCAAAGTGGTCGAGGACAGGCTCCAATCCAGAAATAAACTGGGGAGTGAATGCTTAGGCGACACTTTTCGGACGGGGACAGAATTAACAACTCTATTGGTGAGAGGACTTTTATCACTTGGGGATGAATATGACCAGAGTGATAGTAATGCAATATGAATATGAATATGAATCAATAATGCATGATGTATGTATGTTTATGCTGACAAAACTGACGCGACATACAGACTAGTGGATGAACACGACTGGATACTAGGCCACTACAGGGGATGAAAACTACCATTGGTTCAAGATAGCAATCCTGTTTAGCTTAGGAGAGGTAGTCCCTGTGGGGGAGAGAGAACCATCGATTGGTCTTCAGAAGTAGGACTTCTGCCGGGGATATCAGACGGGATATTATATCTGAAATGGTTGATCCTTCACTCAGGTGCACTGGTTTAGAAGGAGTACTTTGATTCTGCATTTTGAGGTTTATTTACTTCCGGAGAAGCAGTCGATGTTCCTTTTGATGTTCAGAGTCAAAAGGAAATGCCATCTTTATTTTAAAAGCAAAAGAAAATTTTAGAAGTTTATTCATTTTTGTTTTGTTTCAAGCATCATTGATCATGTTAAAAATGTCATTCTGTAAAGCAAAAATAAATGAGAGTTGCAAACAAAACCACTAGGGCTCAAATTTTATTGATAGAATGGAAATCAGTCAAGCGCGTGATACCATAGAGTATTTACAAAGTTTAGAAAAATGGTAATTTAAGGGAAAAGGAGCTACATTGAATCATAACGACCGCTATCCTTCTACCAACTTTGAATTCTGGACATTCTAGGCTTCTGTCGAAGGTGACCTTGACTGAAGTTTTCCTGACGGATGGCATTACTGCTGAGGAGTCGAACTTGTCAGACGTAGTTACTTGCCATGAATCCCTAACTTTTGCCTGGATTGCCTTTTGAGGTTTTTCAATCCATCGGGATGACTTTTTTTTGCTTATGTCTCTAATTTTTGCCTGGACCTCCCTTTCGGGTTTTCAATCCACCGAGACGTTTTTTATTTATTTATTTTACTTAGGCAAAATATTCTTGACTACATCAACATTCGTGGGGTAGGTAAACTCTTCTCCATCCATGGTTGCAAGTCTCAAGGCGCCGCCTGAGAAAGCTTTCTTGACCACATAGGGGCCGTCATAATTCGGAGTCCATTTGCCCCTGGAATCAGCGAGGAATGATTATATCTTCTTGAGCACGAGGTCTCAATGTAACGCCCCGATTCCGATTATTCCCATTTTGTTGAGTCTTTTATTTAAATTGTGTGATAAATTATTTTATTTGTGAAATTGGTGTGTTAATATGCTATGTTGACATGTTATGATATTTTACCGTTTTTGAGAGTTTTCGGGGAAATTAGAATGGAGGGTATTTTGTACATTTCTCAATTAATGGTAAGTTAGAAATTTAGTAAAATTGGTAGAAAAATGATTAAGTGTAGAATTATGTGAGAAAATGAATTGATAGAATTTGAGTAGAAAATAAGAAAAGAAAAAGAGATAAGAAGAAGAAATAGGAGAGAAAGAGAAAGAAAAGAGAAATAGAGAGAAAAAGGAGAGAAAGAAAGAGGAAGAAGAGAAAAGAGAAGAAAACTTGGAAAAGCCTAGAAAACCATCAAGAACAATCATCTAGCAAGCTTGGAATCCGGGTAAGGGTGTGAAATCTTATTATCTCATCAATGTATATCATTATGTATGATTGTGTGTTGTTGTTGTTGTTGATTTTTATGAGTTTTTGTATAAACCCATTTGTGTAGAGAGTGTTAGAATTCGATTAATTAGTGTTGGAAATGATGTTTTCGTGTTCCATGCTGTTGATACACGATTGATATATGTTGTTGTACATCAAATTGGTATTTTTCTGAGTTTAGATGATGAACTTAGGGTGTTTTGGATTGGAACCCGTAAGCAAAATTATGCAGAAGAATTTTTCTGGTTTTTCCAGGTCATACGCGTATGGGGCATGTTCATACGCGTATGGACCTTGGCAATACACGTATGGTGGGCGAGCCATGGGCCAATACACGTATGAGAGGTTATTTTTCTCGGCCATCTGCCCATTTGCGTATGATACGCGTACCACTTCAGGGCACTACGCGTATGTTGGGATGCACTACGCGTATTGGGTTTAAAATGGGAATTTTGGGAAGAAAATGATTCTGCCCATACGCGTATGGTCTTGGGCAATACGCGTATGGCATGGCGAGGATTTTGGGCAATACGCGTATGGCTCAGGGCAATACGCGTATGGCTAGGAGAATGGTAAAAAGGGACTTTTCAAAATATCGTTTTTCGTTTTCTTTCGTAACTTGAGTTCTGTTTATCCGATTTTTACATTCTTGGTATCGTTGGATAGCTATTGAGCTGTAGTTTCTTATGGTGAGGAGTTCGGGGCTGTTAGCCGATTAAATAAGTCGGAAAGTTGGGAATAGTGTTATTTAGCGACTTTTACCGTTTTGAATGTGTGTTTTGGATGTGAATCATACAATAGTGCATTGAGGTGAATGTATATAGATTGTATGTGATGGTATGAGATGAATGCATGAATATATTATGAATATGTATGCATTTCAAGAATGTCTTGAGTCATTTTGTATGTGAAGCATAATGATGTACATTCTTGTGTTGAGGGATTCTAATGAGAATCCGTTGTAACGTCGTGTGCCTATGTGAGGTGTGAGCGATGATTACAAATGATTGTGTGCCTAGGTGAGGTGTGAGCAATCGGATTGTGTGCCTATGTGAGGTGTGAGTAATCCATAAACATTGTGTGCCTATGTGAGGTGTGAGCAATGGGTGAACATCATAGGCCCGACGGGGAGTTACATTGGTAACGAGCGATGGATCCAATAAGTTCCTGAGTGAACTTGAGATGATTGAGTCGGTACCGCATTGCATTTGCATAGAGTCGTGAGTCGGTCTCTATGATTTGCATTTATCATCTTTATAATTGTGCATTGATGAATAGACATGAATATGTATGTTTATGTGGAATGATAAGGATTGTGAAAGTATGCATGATGAATATGCCTGGTTTTGTATATATATACATTGTGATGTATATGAGTGAGTTGGGATGAATTGTGGTAAGAATGTAGAATATGTGTATTTTATGCTATGATATATAATTATATGCATTGTTATTATGATAATGTTTCTCACCCTTCTGCTGTTTTATGATGCTCTACGAGGCATTGCAGAGTAGGTATGCTGGTGGTCTTTTTGTGAAGCGTGTCTTCATTCTTTTGGTCGGTCGGCTCTGATATGTAGCACCGGGTAGCTAGGATGTATATGATTCTTTTGTGATACATTTGTACATGTATCTTGTTGATGAATGTTTATGTAAACATGAATTATGTTGGTGGATAATACTTGATGATATATATATATATATATATATATATATATATATATATATATATATATATATATATATGGTTGATGTTATTCAATGTTTAGATTTTCCGCTTTTATTCTAAATATTGAGATGTGGGTGTAAGGACTAAGTTCCTCTGTTGTAAAGTTACCCCACTATTGCATATCAATTGTTGAGCAGGTGTTGAATGTTTTAATTTCATGTATAATGTGACAAACCTCTTTTATACTATGTTTATAATTATACTCTGACGAAATTTTTAATATGTGCCTAAATGATTATGTGATTGTTTGGGGGTATAGAAAGGGTGTTACACTCAACGCTTTCTTCATTCTTTGCTGATATAACTGACCATGGCATAGAGCTGTCATTCTTTTTTCTTCTATAAGATTTAGTTCACTGTGTCGACTTTGACACCATTCGGCTTTTGTTAGCTTAGCTTCCATCAATACCCTAATTGATGGTATCTCTACTTCTATGGGGAGTACTGCCTCCATGCCATATACTAGAGAGAAAGGGGTTGCCCCTGTTGAGGTGCGGACAGATGTGCGATAACCGTGAAGAGCAAAGGGTAGCATCTCGTGCCAGTCTTTAAAGGTTACAACCATCTTTTGAACGATCTTCTTGATATTTGTGTTAGCCGCTTCTACCGCTCCGTTCATCTTAGGCTGGTAGGGAGATGAGTTATGGTGTTCGATTTTGAACTCAGCACACAACTCTTTCATCATCTTGTTGTTCAAGTTAGATCCATTATCCGTAATGATCTGGCTTGGAACACCATAACGGCAGATGAGATTGTTCTTGATAAATTGGACCACCACTTGTCGGGTTACATTGGCATACGATACTACTTCAACCCACTTGGTGAAGTAGTCAATGGCTACCAGGATGCACCGATGTCTGTTCGAAGCCTTGGGTTCGATCATGCCAATCATGTCGATTCCCCATATAGAAAAAGGCCATGGAGAAGAAAGAACTTTGAGATGCATTGACGGTACATGGATTTTGTCTGCGTATATCTGACACTTGTGACATCTCCTCATGTACTTATAACAATCGGATTCCATTGACAACCAATAATATCATGCTCTTAGAATTTTTCTCGCCATCGTGTGTCCATTGGCATGAGTACCAAAGGATCCTTCGTGAATTTCTTTCATCAACATGTTTGCTTCTTGTTTGTCTACGCATCTGAGCAAAACCATGTCGAAGTTTCTCTTATAGAGTGTATCACCGTTCAGGAAGAAGTTGCATGCCAGTCTTCTGAGAGTCTTCCTATCTTTTCTCGATGCCCCAGGCAGGTACTCTTGTTTTTGAAGGAAGCACTTGATATCATGATACCAGGGTTTGTCATCTATGTCTACTTCAATTGTGAATATGTAAGCGAGCCTTTCAAGGCGTATTATATCAATCTTAGGTACGCCGTTCCATTGACCTACACTAATCATGGAAGAGAGAGTGGCTAGTACATCAGCCATGTGGTTTTCTTCCCGAGGGATATGATGAAACTCGATTCTGTTAAAGAATGGTAACAATCTTCTCACGTAGTCTTTGTAAGGAATTAATCTTGATCAGTATGTATTCCGCTCTCCTTTGATCTGATTGATAACTAGAGTTGAGTCTCCATACACATCCAAGTTCTTTATCCTTAAGTCAATTGCTTCTTCGAGACCCATGATTCAAGCTTCACATTTGGCCTCGTTGTTCGTTCATTTGAATATCAGTCTGGAAGTGAAAGGAATATGGGTACCCTGAGGTGTTACGATGATTGCCCCAATTCTATTTCCATAAGTGTTGACAGCTCCGTCGAAGATTAGTCCCCATTGGAAACCTGGTTCTGGCCCTTCATTGGGTAGCGGTTCATCGCAATCTTTCATTTTCAAGTACATGACATCTTCGTTTAGGAAGTCAAATCCGACTGATTCCTGATCATCAATCGATTGATGAGCCAAATGATCGACTAAAATACTCCCTTTAACGACTTTCTGAGCATGGTACTCGATGTCGTATTCCGATAACAATATCTGCCAACGGGCAATCCTTCCCGTGAGAGCATGTTTTTCAAAGACGTACTTGATTGGGTCCATTTCTGAGATTAACCAAGTAGTGTGACAAATCATGTACTGGCAAAGACGTTTGGCTGCCCAAGCCAGAGCGCAACAAGTTTTCTCGAGCATAGTGTATCGAGTTTCACAGTCTGTAAATTTCTTGCTCAAGTAGTAGATGGCAGACTCTTTTCTTTTAATTTCATCTTGTTGGCCAAGTACATAACCCATGGAGTTTTCCAAAACTGTTAGGTAGATGATCAGTGGTCTTCCCTCCACTGGAGGAGATAGAATCGGCGGATTTAATAGATACTATTTGATGCTGTCGAAAGCTTTTTGGAAATCTTCTGTCCATACGCAGCTTTAATTCTTTCTGAGTAGTTTGAATATTGGCGCGCATGTCACGGTCATAAGGGATATGAACCTGGAGATGTAATTTAGACGTCCCAGAAATCCTCTGACCTATTTTTTAGTCTTTGGCGAAGGCATTTCATGAATGGCCTTGACCTTATAAGGATCGACCTCAATTCCTTTATGGCTGACGATGAACCCTTGAAGTTTTCCCGAGCGGACACCGAACGTGCATTTTTTGGGATTCAAGTGGAGTTTGTATTTTCTTAGACGCTCGAATAACTTTGATAGGTGTGTCACATGCTTTTCTTCTGTTTTAGACTTGTCGATCATGTCATCGACATTCACTTCAATCTCTTTGTGCATCATGTCGTGAAACAGAGTCGTCATGGCCCTTTGATAGGTTGCCCTGGCGTTCTTCAAACCGAACAAAATTACCTTGTAACAAAAGGTGCCCCATGGGGTGATGAATGAAGTTTTCTCCATATCTTTCGGTGCCATTTTGATTTGATTATAGCCTGAGAATCCATCCATGAAGGAGAAGACTTTGAACTTTGATGTACTGTCTACCAGCATGTCAATGTGTGGTAGGGGGAAGTCATCCTTTGGACTTGCTTTGTTCAGATCCCTATAGTCTACATACATTCTGACTTTTCCGTCCTTTTTCGGAACTAGTACGATGTTGGCTAGCCATTGAGGATATTTTGAGGTGACGAGGAAACGTGCGTCGATTTGCTTCTGCAATTCCTCCTTAATCTTGATAGCCATATCTGGACGAGTCCTTCTCAGCCTTTGTTTTACCAGAGGACATTTTGATTTCAACGGTAAATGATGTTCCACGATGCTGGTATCCAACCCTGCCAGCAAGGTTGGTACGGGGTTTCCTATCAGAAATATCTTAACAACATTGGTGTCGACGAAATTGTCGATGATGGGAAAAAGGAATAACCCATATATGAGCAGGAGAAAGATGTCTTCGAAAGTAGTTATGTTTCTTATACTGGAAAAGTATAGAGCTTTATCCGTCAGGAATTTAGCTGGTAAACCCTGAATTCCTCCTTTAGTGGTTATGTGAGTCCTAACTTCTGATTCGTCCAAAGAGATGTTTGTTCCTTTAGAATTTCTTCCAGTCCAGAAAATGGAGTTCGATCAGTGATAGGTAAATCAATCAGATGAGAGTACTCTTCCAGTGTTGGTGCCAGTTGGTAATCTGGGAAAGTGAAGCAGTGGTAAACCGGATCGTAGAACTGAACCAACGTAGACAGAATCCCTTCAACCACGTTAACCCTTAACAAAGATAACAGTCCTCTGTGCTTAGCTCTGAAAGCTTCAGGGTTGGTAATCATCCTTGCCAACCTCCTTAAGTCCTCTAGTTTCGGAGTCTGGAAGGTGTACTTGTGCGTCTTTCTTCTACCGAAATCCATAACGCAATCTCTAATATTTGCAAATATTGTTTTAGTTTATTTTTGAAAAAAAAGATTTTTTTTTTAAAAAGATATTTTTCTTGTTTGAAAAGAGTTTTTTAGATGAATGCATGAATGCAGCACACAAAAACATTTGAAAACATGGGTTCAAGGGTTCAACGTCACGAGCATTAAGTCATGGCTCTACCCATCCCCAAAGGTTGTACTATTTTGGTCAATTTTTATACCTATAGAACGGGTTCTAAGGTTCCCAAAGTGATTGACCCCCTAGGGATATCAACATCAAGCTGATTCACTCGAGCGAGCTGTAATATCCTAGAATGAATCTCATTTGAGTGTAGTATCACGTATCAACTATTCCCGATAGTCACCGCACTACCAAATGGTCATATGGTTACTGTCTACTAAATCCTCAGGGTCATGGGTACCACACTAGGAAAGACAATGCTTTCATGACAATCGGCCGTTCAACATTGATACTTCCGTACGGGTACCTCGACTGATTCGGTGGGCTGCCAAGATAGCTTTTTTGGGATTTACTCCCTATAAGTGTTTCCTGTATATGCCACCCATATCTTAATGTTCTCTCAAACTTTCCACGTGCATATCAATCGCATTCCCATTTGACAGAAAAATAAACACGGGTATCAAGTAGGAATAACAGTATATATATATATATATATATATATATATATATATATATATATATATATAGTATATAGTATAGAAAATGCTAAACAACCTAGACCTCTTAGGAACTTTAATCCTAAAGATTCCCCAGCAGATCGCCATTTTTCTGTAGCGTGCGTTTTTTGTCGGTGACGCGACCACCTTACCGCAATGGTTGGAATTGGGTGATACTTTCTAATTTTTTATTTATCCTATGAAGCTGGAAAGGAAAGGGAAGCTATCTAAAACTAACCTTGCACACAAATGTTTTCTTTAACAAATGCTAAGAGATTAGGGGGTCCGGGGTCTTATACAATGGGAAGTTTTCAATCACCCAGCGTATATGTGGTTATCTGTAGATTATTTGGCATGTTCTTTTGTTATCTACTTACTGGTGTTTGTCTGTCATAAATTGGGAAAGTTTCTCCTTTGGGAATGTTTGAGAGAGTATTTTTGTTGATTTTGGGTTTTTCGATGTTTTTGGTAAGGTACTGGACCTAAAGTTTTTGATTTGTGTGCTCGCTAAGATTTTACAATCTTATGCCTACGTATTCCCGTAAAGATAACAGGGAAATCAAAGCAATCGTAGTTCCTCCTATTCTATGGGAGGAAAGAGATGTTTGGTGTCTTGTTCAAAGCCCAAGATTGAAGCTAGATGAGTATTTGTGTCTTGTTCAAAGCCCAAGATTTAAGCTAAAGGTTTGACTGAGAGAGAATTTGTCATCTCTAAAGGGAGATATCTCATCTGTTTATCACAGTTGTTTGGGTAACTGATTATAAAGGAAAATTACTTTAACTGGAATGTATGGGTTCCAACAATGCCATAATTTTCTTTATAAGGGAAATATCCTGAAGGAGAAAACTTTAACTCAGTGTAGAGCAATGCCATATTTCCTTAGGAGTCTTCCATGCTAAGAGAGGGACATTGGCTTGGATGTAAATAATCCAGAGGCTTACCACTTACAACAATTAGATGAAAGAAGGGATTTACCAGGATAAAGAGGGACCACAACTTGGATTTTTGAATCAACAAGTGTGCCACTTATAGCAGTTATATGGGATTGGTTTTTTTGATTGTCTGTTTTGATGTGTGATGTACAGAGAAATATTGATTTTCTCTGAGGGGATGTTGATTTTTTGTGTGACTTGATCAAAGCCCAAGGTTGAAGCTAAAAGGTTGATTTTGTTTAGGGGGTTTTATATCTGTCTTGTACAAAGCCCAAGATTGAGGCAGAAAGAGATTGACCCTTTTGGGGAATATTTTATCTGTCTTGTACAAAGCCCAAGATTGAGGCTAAAAGAATTGACTCCACTGGGGAGAGGTTTTATCTGTCTTGTACAAAGCCCAAGATTGAGGCTAAAAGTTATTGACTCAGCTGGAAAATATTTTTTGTCTGCCTTGTACAAAGCCCAAGATTGAGGCTAAAACTGCTGAGGGAAGAATCATTATACAAAGCCTAAGAGGAGGCAGGTTGGGGAATTTCTTATATGAAGCCTAAGAGGAGGCTAACTTCTGCTGAGGATTATTTGATATCCAGAGGCAGGTCCAAATTGGAGAATCAAATCTTACTGAGGAATGGAGAAGAGTTGAAATATCAGATGCCTTGAGGTTCTGATTGAGGGTTTATTGATAGTAATTTGACCCTAGATGGGGGATTAAGGATGGAAGGTGTCGCATCTGCAAAAATCAACCGACGAAAAAGAACAGAAGAGTCACCAACGAACGTTATTTATCCCGACGCAGGGAAAGGAAACGATCGAAGAAAACCTCAACAAAGGGAAAGGAATGGTTATCGCAACCATAGCCTGGGTTCGGGAGTCGGTTACGCGAGAGGAAGGTATTAGCACCCCCTCGCGTCCATCGTACTCGATGGGATCCACGCTTATTGTTATCGATTAAAGGGTGTAGGTTATCTGAAGCTCAACTGCTAACTGGAAACGAAATAGGAGAAAAGGGAAGGAAAGAGAAAGAGGACTCGCAAGGATCGTCACAATCCTATACCTACGTATCTTCGTGGATGAACGAAGAATCAGAGTCGACGTAGTTCGACGTACGAGTCGAAAGGAGGGGAGTATGCTCGCCAAGACATCGTTGTCTTGTGCCTATGTATCCTCAACCGGACGAGAGAGAGGAAGTCATAGCAGTCATAGTTCAACCTAAGTAAGGTTGTGCTCGCAGAGATCTCGCACGATCTCCTGCCTACATATCTCCATTAACCAATGAAGAATCAGAGCGACGTAGTCCCCCTCACTAGGTATGACTTTGCTTTGGAATACAGGAATGGGATGCCTCTTTGGAGGTCTTAGGCATAATATTAAACAAACACAATCAGAGCCTCTTTGGAGGACTTTAAAACAAATAAACAGCCTTGCATACCTAAAGTAGGGACTCCCAGTCATGCATCTCTAACCCTACTTCTCATGGCATTTTGAAAGCGGCAAAGTTCGAGGGATATAAAGAGATGAGATGTCCTACCAAACGGATATAGATCCGTAGCGAAGCAACGCAAAAAAAAAAAACAACGTAAGCACCTGTTAATGTTAATGACCAAACAAGTTAGAAATGAGCATTTACAAAGTAAACAGACTATGCCATTCTTGGAAGTTTCCTTGAAGCACCTTGCACAAATCAACAAATGAGTTAGGAATCGCAAGGAAAAAGCAACATTAAAACAACCAAAGGAACAAGGCCTTAGTTGGTAAACACCTTTGGTTAAATCCTATCCATGTTAATGGACCAAAAGAAATCAAACAATTAAAAACTATAGCAAAAGCTAAAGTCTACTTCAAAGTCAATTGTAAACTACAAAAGAAAGCCGTTACAAGTTATATGAATTGAATTAAAATGTGAAAATGGACCAAGGTCAGAATGTGCACCCTTCATTGATGCATGAGAATATCATTAAACTAACATAGAGATAGCACATGGATGCATTCACGATGAGCAAACAAGTTATGCACACTTGAGTTCGCTAAGATGCAACATTTCAAATGCATTTATGCAAAGAACAAATGAGTATGGATGTAGGCAATTAATAAAGCTCAAGGTCAGAAATGAAATCAAGTTATGAACACCTAAAACATCCTACAATCATCAAGAAGTTTCAAGTTATCACATGTATCAATCACTCAAGCAAAACTATTACAAGTTAACTTTAATCAATTCCTAAACTAGTGACTTGCAATACAAGTAAGAAATGAAGTCATGAAGATGTAAATACATATGAGGCAAGTTTAGGTCAGTAGATAAGGTTCCTATGAGTCATGCTCCAAGCATACAATCAATGCGCACAAGTGAGACTCAAAGAAGTAAGCACATTAGGCAAGCAAATGCCAACTCTCTCTTAGAAGCCAAAGCAAACTTGATCATGCAAATAATAATGGTAGATCCAATATAAATGAAAACAAATATTATAGGTCAGTGCCTATGCTTCATAACATCATGTTTACAAGTATCAAAAGGGATTGACAACAAGAAGTCTCAAAAGCACAAGTAGAATGCCACAAAGTTGATGCGAAATGATGCTTAAAACATACAAGCTTCCATGCACACTATGGACATACAAATATGACTTGAAAGGGATTATAGGACCTCTAAAGCATACCATATTTCAAGCACATAAGATCAATATAAGTTTCCAAGTCATGGCATAAATGCCTTCTCATCAAACATCTCACGAATACAACATGGGCACAAGCGTGTTAATAATAATGAAAATGCGTGGAAAAATGGTTATTAGCATTGGAAAAATGTGTAATTTAAAGAATAGTTGGACGAGGTCAGGGCCTAAACATGTCAAGAAGATGGGCTCAAAATTTAGCTTTTATCATGTTCAAATTAGTGCAAGCAATTCAACTATGATCTATGACTATACATCCACAAGAGATTACCAAAAGTACACTTAAAAAGGCTCTAAAAAATCTCAAACAAATGGACAAAGTCCCTCAATATATCCTAAGATCATGTATCAAGTCTCATGTAAAATTTCAGCTTACAACCCCTCCTAGAAAATCAGTTACGCAACTAGTAACACAAACTACGATCATAAGAGTATATCTCAAAAGAAATTCCTTAAAAAATATTAAACTTCACCAAAAAAGAAATTAAAAATTGATTAAAATTCATTAACCTCTTCAGGTACACACCTGAATTAATTAAGAATTTTTTATCCATCAGAAACTATTTTTAACAACTCAATTTCTAACATGCATCAAAAGAAATTAAGAACAAAACAAAAACAATGCATAGGTGCATTTAGCAATTTTTCTAGTTCAATTATCCATGGGCTGCGCAGAAGGGGGTGTTAATAGGAAATTGCCAGGCCCAAAAGGCGCATAAGCCTGATGGTGCATACGGTTAGGGGTGGGAATAGGCCAGGCCAACTAACAGGGGCCTATGGCCTAGCCTACATAGGCTCAAGCCAGGTCAGGCTTTTTCTTAAATAGAAAGGCCTAGGCTTTTTTATAAGCCTATTTTGCTAAAGAGGCTAGGCCACAGGCTGTAAGAAAAGCCTTTTAAGCCTATCAAGCTGGCCTATTTAAGAAAAAATGAATAAATTTATTATTATTATATTCTATTATGTACTTTTAATTAAAAAGGAAAATAAAACTTAGTTATCTTGAAGAACTTATGAAAATAAGTTGAACAAACATTATAAACAATGTCATAAGTTATTGTCATAAGTTTTTCTCATAAGTTCTCTTCAACAAATAGTACCACCAAACTTATACTAATAAGAAAACTTGAACGAGACAATGAAAACAAACATTTAAACTAATTGATCTTCTAACTTGTTAGTCTATTTAACATTAGTTGAATTTCTTATTTACAGATGTTTAAATGAAGTAGGCTTTTAAATAGGCTAGTAGGCCAATCAGGCCTTCGAAAAGGCTAGGCTTAGGCCTAAAAATAAGCCTATGATAGGCTACAGGCCAGTCTTAGGCTTTGAATTTTTTAGCAGGCCAGGCTCAGGCTTGGCAAAGCCTAGCTCGGCTCAGCCTATTTCCACCCCTACATACGGTGGAACTCAGTCAACACCATTGAATTGGGAATCAAATCAAAGTCGTAGATCTCATCTTAAAACAAACCAAAGGCTAAAAAGAAAGGGTCCATGATAATTAACATGAGTATGGTTGCGCGTCAGATTAATCAGGTGGCTCTACCGGAAGGTGACAAGTGTCACCGCCGGAGTGGACCACCACCACCAAACCTTACCTCTTCTTATTAAACTTAGACGGTGAGGGAGATAAGAAGCCACTTCTTCTTCTTTTCTCGTATCATCTTTCTCTCCCTCAACAAACGTCTCTCTCTCTCTCTCTATATGACTTCGCCGAAAATAAATACTCGCCGGAGAAGGCGGTGGAGGGTGGCAGCGCCGCCGTCTTCTCCGGCCACTAACCACCACCAATCACAAAATACTAAACATCAACCCTAGTTACTTTTGCACAGTGATTACGAATCCGTAACTAGCTTCGTCAAGAATCCAACCTATCGGCGGGATCAAAGTTCCTGATCCTCTCTCAATTCTTAACTCAAATCCGCTCCAACGAAATCTCACCGTCAGTATGCTATTCATCACCGTTATCCTGTCTCCGTCGAGCCACGTTCACCACTCCACCTCTCCTGACATCGCTACTCTCTCCTCTCCCTAGTCGCTCAAAGCTTAACACTCAAATTCTCGTTCTCAATAACTCAAAGCAGATTCGATCGAAAGCTATCCAGGCGTGCACAAGGAGTAAATGAAACGAAAAGTTTACCTCGAATCGAAGCTTTATCCAGGCATGATCTTGCAACAGTCTCATTTTTTTGCTTCTCCTTCGCTTCACAAATCTGAGTCCAAGACGAAGCTTCGATCTGATATGCCTTTAACGACGACTTCGACGCAAGAAAACCAGAGGTCATGCGTTTGCTTTCACCTTTTCTTTCTTGTTTTTTTAAGAGATTTGTTGTTGTTTCTTGCGTAATCTTCTTCTTCTTTCTATGTGTGTTGATTTTTGTATTCGCATTCTTCTAATGTATTTGCGGATCGTCGAAGTTATGGTGTTGAATTGCAGGAGTTGAAGATGATGATGAAGTATTGATGATCGATGAAGACTTAAACGAAGTCTTGGATTGCAGAAGGTGAAGGCGGAGTTACGTGAACTGCAACATCCAGTCGAGGGAATTGCAGAAGAAAACTCATAGACTTGCAAATTCGAATTCGTCACTGCAATTCTGAATTTCTTCAATTTTTTTATCAAATTCTCATCTTGTGTTATTGAACTTCTATATATTATTGAATTGGTGATGATGATTCGCAGATGCAGACGTGTTGAATTAGAGAAGATTTTCTGCAGTATGAATTGAAGATGATGAAGATGAAGTGTGGAGAATGAAGCTTGGAGATAGAGATTGAGAAGTTTTTTTTGTTAGAATTAGTTGGTTATTTCCCTGTTAGAAATTCGGTTAGCTTTTTCTGTTAGGAGAGGTTAGGGTGGTTAGAGCTCTGTTAGAAAGGAAAAAAGGGTTAGCGGTTAATTGGTTAGGAATTTTTGGACATGGGCTGAACAAAACGTGTTTGGATATTCAATGGGACTTTGTAAGCGGACATGGATTAGACAAAGTGGATTTGGAAAGTGGTTTAAACACAAATGGATAAATTTGGACTTCTTGAATATGGGCTAGAAAAATGGATTTAAAAACATGGATATTGGATATGAATATGGATTTGAAAATGGTTAATTTGGATTGGATTTGGAAAATGATTATTGGTAAAGTGAATGGAAATGGATTTGAATTCTAAAATGGACATCAAAAATGGTTTTAAAGTGGATATGGTTTTAACAAATGGACATGGTTATTAAAACAGACAATTGGACTAAAAATGAATATTAGGAATTGGATAATGGTTTACGGTTGAAATGGATATCAAAAGTGGATTACGGTTTATGATATGGGGTGAATACGGATTTACGATACAATGAATTCCAAATATCTTAAAGCGCTTGCCCAATCCAAATTCAAATTCAAATACTCCATGAACTCCACCTCGAATCAACTTCAATCTTCTCCCTCATTAACCTGTATTATACACAATGAACAATAAGCAACTGAGAGAATAACACTCTCCTAACCACAATATAAATCCACAACTGGATCTCACTTCAAGATGCCTTTGCCATGAACCCTAACCACCATCTTCAATTGATGAATATCAACCAAATCATACAGAAGATAAGAAACCATGATCCCGCGCCCCACGAGCCCAATGCAAATGATTAAATGAGTTATGACCTAATGGAAAATGCAGATGAATGTGAAGCATAAGCCACTGTTATAAGGTAATAAATAAGAGGGAAAATTTTGAGGTGTTACAGCTGCCCCTATTCAATCAACTGTGGACCTGAAGGGATGAGAGCAGCGCTTTCAGACATTCGAGGCAAATAGGGATTGAATACCAATAGAAATCGAAAATTTGCACTCTAGGGGTATAAACTAGGGTAGAAGATCTGATGAATGTGGAAGACTCTACTGGGGATAACAAAGAATATGTGGGATTAGAAAATATGCTACGGAGGAGACACGACACAGACCGGTGCCTAAAATCACGAGGTAGGATGAGCATCGGAAGATGATGCTCACCAGTATAAAAAAGGGAAGATGATACAGACATGAACACGTGTACTGGATCGATGACACTTATTGGCATCGAAAGATGATGCTATCCGACATCAAAGGTGGAATGAAATGACGACACTTTCCGACATCGAAAGGAGGAATGAGATAACGACACTTTCTGGCATCGAAAAATGAATTGAGATGACGACACTTACCAGCATCGAAAGATGAACTGAGATGACGACACTTACCGGCATCGATATATGATGCTTTTCGGCATCAAGGAAAGGAATGAAATGACGACACTTTCCGGCATCGAAAGATGAATTGAGATGACGACACTTACCAACATCGAAATATGATGCTTTCCGGCATCAAGAAGAGGAATATTGAAACAACGATACTTTCCAGCATCGAAAGATGAATTGAGATGACGACACTTTCCGGCATCGAAAGATGAATGAAGATAACGACACTTACCGGCATCGAAATATGATGCTATCCGACATCAAAGAAAGAATGAAATGATGACACTTTCCGGCATCGAAAGATGATGTTATCCGGCATCAAAGGAGGAATAAAATGACGACACTTTCCAGCATCGAAAGATGATGTTATCCGGCATCAAAAGGAACTGAGAAATAATGACACTTACCGGTATCGAAAAATGTTACTTTCCGGTATCAAAAGGAAGTTCAGACACGAATGAGTGTACTGAATAGACGACACTTACCGGTATCGAAAGATGATACTTTCCGGTATCAAAAAGGAAGTTCATACACAAATGAGTGTACTGAAGAGACGACACTTACCGGTATCGAAAGATGATACTTTCTGGTATCAAAAGGAAGTTCAGACACAAATGAGTGTAGTGAAGAGACGAAACTTACCGGTATCGAAAGATGATACTTTCCGGTATCAAAAAGGAAGTTCAGACACGAATGAGTGTACTGAAGAGACGACACTTACCGATATCGAAAGATGATACTTTTCGGTATCAAAAGGAAGTTCAAACACGAATGAGTATACTGAAGAGACAACACTTATCGGTATCGAAAGATGATACTTTTCGGTATCAAAAAGGAAGTTCAGACACGAATGAGTGTAGTGAAGAGACGACACTTACCGGTATCGAAAGATGATACTTTCCGGTATCAAAAAGGATGTTCAGACACGAATGAGTGTACTGAAGAGACGACACTTACCGGTATCGAAAGATGATACTTTCCGATATTAAAAGGAAGTTGAGACACGAATGAGTGTACTGAATAGACGACACTTACCGGTATCGAAAGATGATACTTTCCGGTATCAAAAGAATTAAGGGTATACTGGAATCCTAATCAGAAAACTCTGCTAGGGGACAAAGACCAAAAGGGGAAGAGGGACCGATCTACTACCCTAGGGATTGATTAAGGTGCCTGCTAAAGGGCTATAGTTACATCGTTTCTGCTGGGGATAAGAGAGGTCTGAACAGACAACTCTGCAGGGGAATACAAGTAGAATGAACAAATTCATTGGCAACTTCACCGGGGATAAGATAAGACTGGTTCTTATGGATTAAACCACTTTCTATTGAGGAACCGTCTGGCAACAAGAATATCCAAACTTGGCTTATGCTTCAAATGCATATGTTTGAATTTTCCATGGCGTAATGCTCCATGTCAAATGGAAATGCTACGCGTTTTGAGGATGCAATGCAATGATGATTACTATATGCAAGATGCAAAGAGACTCCTCTGCAAAATAAATGTTGAGGATATGAAGGCAACTGCACTGGGGATGACAAACTGGATTGTCCTCAAGGTCACAAACCGCACTGAGGAAGACAAATTGAATGGCCTTCTTGATCCAAACCTCGGTTGAAGATGAAACCTGAAGAGAACTTCCACCCCTTTGGGGATTAAGAATGACAACTGATGATGATGGAACCCAAAGATCTGATATGGAGAAGGTGCCAATAACCATTGGACTTGGAATCTGCTGGGGGCGTCAGCCACCGCTGGTCAAACTATTGAGAGGATGAACATCAAACTCTGCTTGGGGTTGAAGTCAACAATACCAAACCTGTCAGGGAATATCATTGGACTTAACATGCTGCCGGGGAATGCCTTTCTTTAACCTGCTGGGGATAAGAGCACATTGCTGCCGGCGAGATTATACTTCCTGAGCTGATGAGTAAAGGAGGCACCGAGACTCGGTGAGGAACATAGATCTCTATCAAGGAGAAACATCAAACTGATATCCTGTGGGAGATGCAACATTATCCTGTTTGGGATAATCAACCTCTGTATACTAGCTGGGGAGCAACAAACCATTCTGACCGGGGAAACAATTCTCGACACTCTTGCTAGGGAGTGAGAAATTCTCAATGCTCTACTAAGGATGCTAGATCTTCGATGCTAGAGAGAAAAACTCTACTGGTGACGGGATGCCAAATGAGCCTTTTGCTGAGGATGCCAACCTACTTGGAGAGCAAGAACAAACCATCTTTACCTCGTATGAGGACTTGAACTCTCGCTAGAGAAAAGACAATTCTTACTGGAGGAAACCAAACCTCTGGGCTCTCGCTGGGGAAGATAATCACGTTCTTCATAATGCCCTTCTGGCGCCTTGCTGAGGAAGAGAAATCCCATACTGGGAACTACTTTGGTGCTTCACACTTCTTCTGATCAACTACATGCCAATCGTCATAAGGGGACTCTCCACCTGCCTCAGACCACACGGTCTACGGGGAGAAATCGTCTCAAGAGGATTTCACAGAAAACCCGGCCTTCAAAATTCCCCAGGGTATTCAAACTCTCGGAGAGATTTATGGATCTTGACGTAACTGCCCCAGACTCCATAGTTTATGAAAGAATTTGCCTCGAGATGATTCGTAGTGATTTGAAGTACTCTGCCCCAATATACTGAATCTTAAAGAGGTGCTTTTGATTAACCATCTTTTAGAGGAGGATAACTTCTCGTTCTCTTGAGGTGGTCTGCCTCGATATGATTCTTGAAGTAATTTTGCCCCTGACTGATTGGTCTTCGAGAGATTTGCCTAATCTCGATGTGATTGCCCCTATTTGGTTGAACTTTAGAGAGATTCCTCGACGTGGTTGCTCCAGATTAGCTGAATCTTGGAATAAATTACCCATTTGGCGTGATCATTTAATGACTCGCCCCTGCTCAACGAAGTCTTCTGGCGTTTGCATCTTATCTTGATCAATCTATCCATTGTAGAAACTCTCATGATATCAAGTACTTACTAGCAAGTAAAATTGACCGTTTTGAAAATGACAATTTTAATGCAATGCATATGACATTTTTAAAATCCAAGTCTGTTCACTGGAAAATGTTGTGACATATAGGGAATAAGTCATTTTCAAGATGTCACATCGATGCTAACATGAATGGTAAGAGAGATCCTTTTAGGAGTCAGAACTGACGCGATTTTAACCAAAGTATGCTTTCGAAACAACCCTGCTTCAATTAGGTCTTTTAAAGGTTGTAACGTGGCCTGGTTCGCGGTTTGAGAAAGAAAGTATACAAGGCTCAAAGTTTTATTTGTACCCACCCATTCTCCTTGATGTTCTCCAGTCCTAAGTTCAGCTAATTCGACACAAGCGCTCACCTTTCAAAAAGGTTAATGAATGGTATGAGGATAGAAGGATCCCACATGGTTTTTGGAGTGACAGTCACCCCTTTTGTCTTTGATGTCTGTGGTCGCACGACTTTGTTCTTTATTGAGGATTTTTCTTTTGTCATCCTTTTCGCTTTTTGTTCTTTTGTTTTTGATTTCCCTGATTTTTCCTGGACTGATTCTTTTTGAATCTTTCGATTTTGAAGTCCAGCGGGATGCCCTAACTTTTTCCTAAGTCACTTGTTTTCAAGTTTCGACTTAGCGGGTTTTTTTTTTATGATTCTCTCTTTCTTTTTTAAACTAATTGTGTGACACTGTCTGACTTGTTTAAAAGAGTTGTGACTGCCTCACTCTTCGGTTGGTGAGGGATAACCATTGTGATTTGATCCTCGAATGGGACACTCCTTTTGAAATTTGAACGCGTGGTCAAATTAACTGACACCTACCCTGCCCCGGGTTAAGATTGAGGGTTTTTCATTTTCAGAAAGAAACTCCTACTACTAGGCTCAACGGGTTTTACAAAGGTTTCACTCCCTTATATCTCTAGTGTTTGGGGATTCGAAACAATGCCTGTACATCCTCAACAGGGTTTCGTTCAACAGCATATAATCGGAAGTTTTGCGTCCTTCATTTCGTCATCCTCCCTCGGACCCTGCTTAAACAAGCACATGACATCGATAAAAAAGTATGAGTGAACACGACTTAATTTAATCAAAACATGCATATTCATTTCATTATCATTATCAATTAAAAAAGACAAGTTTTACAAATGAGTTTGCACTCTAACAGGAAAGAAACTACAAATGCAAAGAAATGACATGATATAATGATTGCCAGCTTCGTGGAACTGGGCTTTCCAAGCTTGATTTGCCACTGAGCTAGCCATATTCAGAATTGCTCGTCGAGGTCAATCTGATAATCATCTGCACAACAACTCTCGGTGACTTCTTCCATGACCTGGACTGATGAACCCACATGACTGGACGAAGGAGAATTGTTGATCTGAATACCCTAAGGTGTGAATGAGAACATATTTGAGTCAAGAAGTGTCTGAACCTTGCTCTTGAGCACCTTACAGTCTTCAGTTGAATGTCCTTGTGCCCCAGCATGGTAATCACAATGGGCGTTGGCATCAAAACCTGGTGGATACGGAAAAGGTACTGGCTTCAATTCCTTCGGCACTATTAATCCACCTTTGATCAAATCTGGAAACATCTGACTGTATGATATTGGAAACTGAGTGAAATGCCTCTATGGCTTCCTTGGCCTTTGTCGGTCAAAAGGATGTTCTTGCACAACTTGATTCTCAACAGGGACTCGCACAGGTTGAGCTTGAGCAACATTGTTCATTGGAGGTGGAATGACATTCTCAGTTCTTTGAATATTGGCCTCTCCTCTTGTCATGGCTGCCATAGCTCCCATAAATTGATCCAACCGACCTTTCATCAACTCAGCATTGGCCCTAGTCACAAACTGATTCTGTTCCCTGAGTTCATGACTGATTCTTCCCAAAAGCTGATTATAGTCCAATACGGGTGTCGGGAAATCAACTACAGGTCGAGGACAAATGATGGATGAGCTCTGTTCTGGCCTGGAGAACGATATGCAAAATGATGCAAAAATGCAAATGCAATGCAATAGTATGGATGCAATAAGACATGGGATCAAAGCTTCCATATATTCTAAATAACCGTGTTGCACTGCTGATGACTGAATAAGTTCACAGGTCCTCTCTGAAGAAAATACCAGAACACCAGAATACCAAATAATCAGAATACCAGATGGCAAGCATATCGGCATAATCAGAATACCAGGATAATCTAAACACTGGAATAATCAGGGCACCGAAATAATCGGAATACCAGAATATCTGAATAATCATACTACCATAATACCAGGCTGATAAGTCCACACTGATAAGAAGACCAGAATACCAGGTAGGTTGGAGGTTTCGGTTACCTGCAAACCTGTAAACACCCGCCCATTCTCACATGTGGGTACTAAAAACCAAGGATCCTCAGTGTCACGGACTCTCAGGTCGAGAAATGATGATACGTTCACCATTTCTGGTTTGGCATCATCATCAATCGAGGAGGCCTTAATCGATTCCCCTCAAAAAGGTCATCCTATAGCAAGTTCCCAGTTTCAGGTCCTCGGCAGGATATGTAATGGGTTTTCCATTTTTAGTCTACCATTATCGCTCCCTGAAGGAGTGCCTATGCTGAGTCCTTGGGAAATGGTCACCAGATATCGACAATCCTCTTCGGACCGCCTAGCCACCACATACGCATGTAATGACCAAGCATCCTCGGAAAGATCTCATATGGTTTGTGAGCTTTGGCTAGCAACACGTGTCACACGCCCCGCGTACCAACAAAAGCCCACACTAAAAAACTAGGTACACTCGAGCCTGGGTACTGGGCTCATCTCTCAGAACACCCATCCCACCAAAGAAAACAGACAGTCTAGTCTAGCACATAATATATGGCAACAGTAAATGTAAAGCAAGTAAATGTAATAAAATAGTAAACATGCAACAATGCCATAAATAAAACGAGTAAAGTAAACAAATAAATACCCTAAAATCGAAAACAAACAGGCGCTCACTACTACGAAAAACCCATTTAACAACGGTTGGAAATGACATATAATGATGGGGGCGAAGGCGTTGTTATGTAGAGTGTTGTTGGATATGAGGTACGTACAATGACGGTCCTGGGAAACGTTGTTGTATTCCAGTATGCGCGCACCATTTCACGACGGTTAGTTTAGTCAACCGTTGTGATATACTAAACTGTGATCTGATTCAATTCTCAGCAACAACATTTTTTATTTATATTAGCGTTTGACATACAACTACGGATAGGTTTATAACCGCTGCCAAAAACAGACTATTTTAAATATAAAATTTATCTGCGTATCAAATTATTCCCATAATTTATCCTGTCAAAACAGCTTCTGTTTACATGCAAACACAATATGTGCATCAAACATAATTCTTCCTATATTTTATCCTTATAAATGAATCACAGAATTTACATCAAAAGAAATTTACATCAAAAGCTAAATGAATCAGAGAATTAAACTGCTAACATTGTTTAAATCAAAAGCCAATATTATTGATTTCATTATGTGCATCAAAAGCCAAAACTATTGTTCACATTATGTGCATCAAAAGCAAAAAATATGTGCATCAAAAAATGTTGCTGATATATCATACAGCAGGAGCAGAACCCTTAAGCTCATTGTGGATATACGCCCAACGTTTACGAAGATCCACAAAGTTCTCAAGGGGGAATGAGGTTTCGTCGTTAAACATCTACATAAGAGCAAAAAATTGAAGATATATCATGCATGATAATAATTCAATAGTCAACTTATATATTAATATATGTAAATATTTTATGGCCTATATTACCGTATCCCATGAATCAACAGTGCTGGCAAGGACGATGTTTAACATATGTTTCATGATAAAATACCCACACTCGTAACTCCCACGTTGTTTCCTCATCTACAAATTACATGAATATAAAAATATGAATACAACCACACATGCATGAATGTAAATGAAATAAACAGGTAATTGGGCCACTTACTTTAGGAGCAAGGTATGTGGGCTTTTTTCTAACATTCCTCAACATATTAACTTGCTCCACAATACGGCACATTGAAAATTGAATTAAACATATTACATGATAAACTAATTACAATTAATGCCAAAGAAAATGATATTAAACAAAGACACTTACGTTAATACAAGATCTTTCATTGGTTTATGGAGTGGATCGTGCAAGGAACACAGTAATGTCACCGTATTTGTCCTAAACGATATTACGATCAATTGCCAATGACCACTGAATGAACACGAGAATATATATATATATTATTAGTTTTTACTAAAACAAAACTAAATATAGAATATATAAATAAATTACAACAATACTTACCTACAGAGGAATGGTGCAAGGTAACATTCTTTTCCTCCCTCATTTAGCCGTTCTTTCAAGTACTTTTCCATGATTTTTTTTTCATTATACGCCCAACTAATATAAGTTGGCTCCAAGATTCCATAAGTACTTGATTTATTTAACTCTATACAAACACGGTGAATGTACTTAAATGGTCAAAGAAAATGAATAAATTAAGGGAGAAAATACAATAAATTATAATGTTCTATAATGACATGTATATTCGACTATATACTTACGTGCACCAAACTTGCAAAATAGATAGGTCAAGCCACTTATATCCTGCGAGAAAATCCCTCACATCTTCAGGAGTGTAATACACTAAATCCAATTTTGGGCAATGTTCTAGCGGGAGAGGTTGCGTAAGGTCTGTTGTTGAAATGGAGTAGTATAAACTTGTTATTTCATTTGGACTAGGGTCCAATATACCATTGCGATTATCTACAGGTGGGGGAGGGGCTGTACAATTACTCCCTTTTGTAGAAGCGTGATTTATGACACTTTTACTTGGAGTTTGATCATCACCAATGCAACGACGATCTTCATTAGTTCGTTGTTCGAGGTTTTCACTTAATCTATACATCATAACATTCAATTAGAACATAAAACAAAAATAAGCATAATATATTCAATTAGAACATATAATATATATCATAAAAAAATAAGCGCGATTTACGACACATACCGAATACATCTCTTGTAACCTTTCCACTTCTTTCTCCCTTTTTTCCCTCTCCTCCTCAAACAGCCTCCTTTGCTCTGCCAATTGCTTCTCAACATTATCAATCTTTTGTTGTTGAGCAAGAAATTCAGCGATTTCGGTGCTTCTTCTTTGAGATCCAAAGTATGACCTCAAGCCGACACCATCTCCAACACCACGGACACAACCTCCATGCTCAGCTGTTCCGATAGCTTCGACTAATATGTCATGTCGTGCTTCCGGAACAAATGTGCCTTCACGGGCCGCCACAACTAAGTTATCCTACACAACATGAGCAACTTAATTACATAAGCAAACACATTTAAATAACAACTCATGAGCAACTTACATAAGCAAACACATTTAAACAAAACATATACTTACAATTTTCTCAGCAACTACTCTTGAAGCCTCAAAGGTGTACTCTCCATTAGGTTTTAATCGAGCCCTCTTCCATTTCTCATGTCTTGAAGGTGGAGATGGAATGTCACCATCTCCTCCTTCTTGTAGTTTTTCCTACAGGATCCTCTTCTCAAGTTTCCTGTAACCCCCACGAGACAATCTATGGGGGTACATGTTTTTCGCCTTGTTCTGAATTCCTACTTCGCTTTTAACCTGTTATTAACATAGTGAAAAATGTGTATGATTAGTATCTATAACTCATTAGCATAACATTATAGGTTACATAAGACTACTAGTACTAACCTTGAATTCCTCAGAATGGTGTTTCTTCGCAAACTTCTGCCACACCTTCTTCGATAAAAAACTATACCGAATCCATGGAGGTTGAAGACCGCTCTTAGGCTTCGTAATGTAGTCAGTCGTGAGCCGTGACTTAAATCCCCTCCAACAAACACCGGCATAAGTCATCCACTTTCTTTTCAATTTTGAGTCATCGGTAAACTCAAAATTCAACTACATTAAATCAATATATAAGTATGAATTAGAAACTATAGGTAGTGATATCAAATATATGAAAATTATAGTATGAAATACCTTAATGTCTGTCCATAAGTTGTCTTTGACATTACCATCCACTTCTCTCAAATCATCAATCAGTATACTGACTTTGCTACGTGCAAGGAACACAACATAACTCCTAAAAGTAGCGTAATGTGGACAATCCACTAATCTGTAGTGCAAATCAAACTCGATCGGAATTTTTGCACCAGATGAGTTGCGGACTGATGTGAATTGGGGCATTATTGTGACACCTCTTTGTGATCTTTTCGTTTGACTTTCAGTTGTTTGAGTTTCATTGGCTAACCTTTCATTTGTTTGAGTTTCTTCGCTGGTTTCTGATGAAGAACTCGACAAGGTCGACATCTAAGTTCAAAAACAACAACAACAACATGAATAACTATGGCAAAAGAGTTTACTGTAGATGCATGGGGAAAATATTTTACGTACCCTAAACTTGACGACGAAGTAAACGATGTTGGTGTTGGCGTTGTTGTTGTCTTCCTTCCTTACGACAACGACGGTGACGATGATGACGACGGTGTTAGTATGTGCGTAATCTTCTATTTTCTTCACTATCGTGACGATGATGACGAAAATGACAACAAATGGATACTGATGATGCAAGCTTTGGTGGAATCGTGTATTGTTTCATAGTATTGAAGGTTAGGGTTTAGGGTTGAAATCGTGTAACGTTTCGTCTGGTTTCTATTTTCAATGGAATCGAAATAAGGATACTGAAGAGACAATGAGACTACCTAGTTTGTAGAATATTGAAACACTACTGCGACGGTCAAGAATTTACACCGTTATGATATATTATTTACATAATGAAATTTCATATTAAAGCGCCAGAGTTATTTTTAGAATTAAAAATTAAAAAAACATACAAAATATATCACAACGGTGTATATAAACAACCGTAGTCATAACTTTTAATTTTTTTAATTAGAAGTAAATAAAAAAGTAAATGCGCGCTTTAACATAAAAGGAATAATATATATGAATACGCTGAGGTTCGAACACATGAAAGCTTGAAGGTATCACTACGGTTGATTTATCAACCGTTGTTATATACAGATAATCACCACAGTTGGTTTATCAACCGTTGTTATATACGAATAAGTGTTATTCAATAAACAAATAAAATACAACCGCGCCTTAGTTTAGATATGTCACAACAGTGTAGGGATGAAGCGTTGTGAGCATTGCGTCGTTGTTTACGTGTTTTGTAGTAGTGGTTAGGATTGAATCGCTTAGGGATGGGAAATTCCCCAGCAGAGTCGCCAGCTGTCGCATCTGCGAAAATCAACCAGCAAAAAAGAACAGAAGAGTCGCCACCGAACGTTATTTATCCCGACGTAGAGAAAGGAAATGATCGAAGAAAACCTCAACAAAGGGAAAGGATTGGTGATCACAACCATAGCCTAGGTTCGGGAGTCGGTTATGCGAGAGGAAGGTATTAGCACCCCCTCGCGTCCATCGTACTCGATGGGATCCACGCTTGTTGTTATCGATTAAAGGGTGTAGGTTATTTGAAGCTCAAATTCTAACTGGAAACAAAATAGGAGAAAAGGGAAAAAAAGAGAAAGAGGACTCGCAAGGATCGTCGCAATCCTATGCCTACGTATCTTCGTGGACGAACGAAGAATCAAAGTCGACGTAGTTCGACGTACGAGTCGAAAGGAGAGGAGTGTGCTCGCCAAGACATCGCCGTCTTGTGCCTACGTATCCTCAATCAGATGAGAGAGAGGAAGTAAGAGCAGTCGTAGTTTAACCTACGGGTCGGTTTTGCTTGGTCTCGATCGCACGCGGGAGAGAGAAAAGGGTTTGCTAAGTAAGGTTGTGCTCGCAGAGATCTCGCATGATCTCTTGCCTACGTATCTCCATTATCAGAGCGACGTAGTTCCCCTCACTAGGGATGAATTTGCTTTGTTTGTGTCTTTTAAGTGGAATACACCAACGTTCACGTTCCAACAGTTTAGGTGTTGCCGCTCGGCGTGGGAGTCTTACGCGTTTACCTGTTTGTGGTAGAACGGAAATGACGCATCCTTTATGAGTGGATTAAGGGAGATGAGAGAAAAGGTTTTAGAGAAAATGGAAGTTAGTTGTTAGTGTGCTAGGTGATTCGTCTCAATCGCACGGGTGCGAGAGAAAAGGAAAGTTAGTTGTTAGTGTGCTCGCCGAGATATCGCATCTCGTGCCTATGTATCCTCAGTCTGAAAAGAAAGAGGAATCAGAGCATCCGTAGTTCACGCTACTACGGGTGAACAGGAACGGTCTCGATCGCATGGGTGTGAGAGAACAAATGGGAAGGACACACAGAAAGTCTAAGGGGAAACTCGGTCCTACAAGTTAGCATGCAGTGATGGTCCTATAAGGAAATTCTATCCTATTGTTTTTATGTAAAGGTTAGTCCTATGGTATGTTTTCTAACTTATCTAACTTGGACAAGTTATAATAGGTATCCTAATGAGGAAGCAAAAGCTAAAACAAACAATACAATGACATCACATATCAAAGTAGATCAATAAAAAATATGTGAATGATATCACATAAGTGTCAACATCGGTCGATGTGAGCTAATGACAATGGGCGGGGGTCGATTGCGAACCATACCTTCCGTCAATTGCCTTCTTGGAGGTCTTACAATGGAATACAGGAATGGGATGCCTCTTTGGAGGTCTTAGGCACAATATTAAACAAACACAATCAGAGCCTCTTTGGAGGACTTTAAAACAAATAAACAACCTTGCCCACCTAAAGTAGGGACTCCCAGTCATGCATCTCCATTCCTACTTCTCATGGCATTTTGAAAGCGGTAAAGTTTGAGGGATATAAAGAGATGAGATGTCCTACCAAACGGATATAGATCCGTAGCGAAGCAACGCAAACAAAAACAACATAAGCACCTGTTAATGTTAATGAACAAACAAGTTAGAAATGAGCATTTACAAAGTAAACAGACTATGCCATTCTTGGAAGTTTCCTTGAAGCACCTTGCACAAATCAACAAATGAGTTAGGAATCACAAGGAAAAAGCAACAATAAAATAACCAAAGGAACAAGGCCTTAGTTGGTAAACACCTTTGGTTAAATCCTATCCATGTTAATGGACCAAAAGAAATCAAACAATTACAAACTATAGCAAAAGCTAAAGTCTACTTCAAAGTAAATTGTAAACTACAAAAGAAAGCCGTTACAAGTTAGATGAATTGAATTAAAACGTGAAAATGGACCAAGGTCAGAATGTGCACCCTTCATTGATGCATGAGAATATCATTGAACTAACATAGAGATAGCACATGGATGCATTCACGATGAGCAAACAAGTTATGCACACTTGAGTTCGCTAAGATGCAACATTTCAAATGCATTTATGCAAAGAACAAATGAGTATGGATGTAGGCAATTAATAAAGCTCAAGGTCAGAAATGAAATCAAGTTATGAACACCTAAAACATCCTACAATCATCAAGAATTTTCAAGTTATCACATGTCTCAATCACTTAAGCAAAACTATTACAAGTTAACTTTAATCAATTCCTAAATAAGTGACTTGCAATACAAGTAAGAAATGAAGTCATGAAGATGTAAATACATATGAGGCAAGTTTAGGTCAGTAGAGAAGGTTCCTATGAGTCATGTTCCAAGCATATAATCAATGCGCACAAGTGAGACTCAAAGAATTAAGCACACTAGGCAAGCAAATGCCAACTCTCTCTTAGAAGCCAAATCAAATTTGATCATGCAAATAATAATGGTAGATCCAATTTAAATGAAAACAAACATTATAGGTCAGTACCTATGCTTCATAGCATCATGTTTACAAGTATCAAAAGGGATTGACAACAAGAAGTCTCAAAAGCACAAGTAGAATGCCACAAAGTTGATGCGAAATGATGCTTAAAACATACAAGCTTCCATGAACACTATGGACATACATAGATGACTTGAAAGGGATTATAGGACCTCTAAAGCATACCATATTTCAAGCACATAAGATCAATATAAGTTTCCAAGTCATGGCATAAATGCTTTCTCATCAAACATCTCACGAATACAACATGGGCACATGCATGTTAATCATAATGAAAATGCATGGAAAATGGTTATGAGCATTGGAAAAATGTGTGATTTAAAGCATAGTTGTATGAGGTCAGGTCCTAAACATGTCAAGAAGATGGGCTCAAAATTTGGCTTTTATCATGTTCAAATTAGTGCAAGCAATTCAACTATGATCAATGACTATACATCCACAAGAGATTACCAAAAGTACACTTAAAATGGCTCTAAAAAATCTCAAACAAATGGACAAAGTCCCTTAATATATCCTAAGATCATGTGTCAAGTCTCATGTAAAATTTTAGCTTACAACCCCTCCTAGAAAATTAGTTATGCAACTAGTAACACAAACTATGATCATAAGAGTATATCTCAAAAGAAATTCCAGAAAAAATATTAAACTTCACCAAAAATGAAATTAAAAATTGATAAAAATTGATTAACCTCTTCAGGTACACACCTGAATTAATTAAGAATTTTTATCCATCAGAAACTATTTTTAATAACTCAATTTCTAACATGCATCAAAATAAATTAAGAACAAAACAAAAACAATGCATAGGTGCATTTAGCCATTTTTCTAGTTCAATTATCCATGGGCTGCGCAGAAGGGGGTGTTAATAGGAAATAGCCAGGCCGAAGAGGCACATGAGCATGATGGTGCATACGGTGGAACTCAGTCAACACCATTGACTTGGGGATCAAATCATAGCCGTAGATCTCATCTTAAAACAAACCAAAGGCTAAAAAGAAAGGGTGGATGATAATTAACATGAGGATGGTTACACGTTAGATTAATCAGGTGGCCCTATCGGACGGTGACAAGTATCACCGCCGGAGTGGACCGCCACCACCAAACCTTACCTCTTCTTATTAAACTTAGACGGTGAGGGAGATAAGAAGCCACTTTTTCTTCTTTTCTCGTATCATCTTTCTCTCCCTCAACGAACGTCTCTTTCTCTATATGACTTCGCCGGTAATAAATACTCGCCGGAGAAGGCGGTGGCTGGTGGCAGCGGCACCGTCTTCTCTGGCCACTAACCACCACCAATCACAAAATACTAAACATCAACCCTATTTACTTTTGCACGGTGATTACGAATCCGTAACTAGTTTCGTCAAGAATCCAACTTATCGGCGGGATCGAAGTTCCCGATCCTCTCTCAATTCTCAACTCAAATCCGGTCCAACAAAATCTCATCGTCAGTATGCTATTCATCACCGTTATCCTGTCTCCGTCGCGCCACGTTCACCACTCCACCTCTCCTGACATCACTACTCTCTCCTCACCCTAGTCGCTCAAAGCTTAACACTCAAATTCTCGTTCTCAAGAACTCAAAGCAGATTCGATCGAAAGCAATCCAAGCGTGCACAAGGAGTAAATGAAATGAAAAGTTTACCTCGAATCGAAGCTTTATCCAGGCATGATCTTGCAACAGTCTTGTTTTTTGCTTCTCCTTCGCTTCACAAATCCGAGTCCAAGACGAAGCTTCGATCTGATATGCCTTCAACGACGACTTCGACGCAAGAAAACTAGAGGTCATGCATTTGCTTTCACGTCTTCTTTCTTGTTTTTTAAGAGATTCATTGTTGTTTCTTGCATAATCTTCTTCTTTCTATGTGTGTTGATCTTTGTGTTCACAGTCTTCTAATGTATTTGCGGATCGTCGAAGTTATGGTGTTGAATTGTAGGAGTTGAAGATGATGATGAAGTATTGAAGATCGATGAAGACTTAAACAGAGTCTTGGATTGCAAAAGGTGAAGGCGGAGTTACGTGAACTACAACATCCAGTCTAGGGAATTGCAGAAGAAAATTCATAAGCTTGCAAATCCGAATTCGTCACTGCAATTCCGAATTTCTTCAATTTTTTATCAAATTCTCATCTTGTGTTGTTGAACTGCTATATATTATTGAATTGGTGATGATGATTCGCAGATACAGACGTGTTGAATTGGAGAAGATTTTTTGCAGTATGAATTAAAGATGATGAAGATGAAGTGTGGAGAATGAAGCTTGAAGATAGAGATTGAGAAGTTTTTTTTGTTTTTTCTGTTAGAATTAGTTGGTTATTTCCCTGTTAGAAATTTGGTTAGCTTTTTCTATTAAGAAAGGTTAGGGTGGTTAGAGTTCTGTTAGAAAGGAAAAAAGGGTTAGCGGTTAATTGGTTAGGAATTTTTGGACTTGGGCTGAACAAAACGTGTTTGGATATTCAATAGGACTTTGTAAGTGGACATGGATTAGACAAAGTGGATTTGGAAAGTGGTTTAAACACAAATGGATAAATTTGGACTTCTTGAATATGGGCTAGAAAAATGAATTTAAAAAGATGGATATTGGATATGAATATGGATTTGAAAACGGTTAATTTGGATTGGATTTGGAAAATGATTATTGGTAAAGTGAATGGAAATGGATTTGAATTCTAAAATGGACATAAAAAATGGTTTTAAAGTGGATATGGTTTTAACAAATGGACATGGTTATTAAAATGGACAATTGGACTAAAAATGGATATTAGGAATTGGATAATGGTTTACGGTTGAAATGGATATCAAAAGTGGATTACGGTTTATGATATGGGGTGAATACGGATTTACGATACAATGAATTCCAAATATCTTAAAGCGCTTGCCCAACCCAAATTCAAATTCAAATACTCCATGAACTCCACCTCGAATCAACTTTAATCTTCTCCCTCGTTAACTTGTATTATACACAATGAACAATAAGCAACTGAGAGAATAACACTCTCCTGACCACAATATAAGTCCACAACTGGATCTCACGTCAAGATGCCTTTGCCATGAACCCTATTCACCATCTTCAATTGATGAATATCAACCAAATCGTACAGAAGATAAGAAACCATGATCCCGCCCCCCACGAGCCCAATGCAAATGATTGAATGAGTTATGACCTAATGGAAAATGCAAATGAATGTGAAGCATAAGCCACTGTTATAAGGCAATAAATAAGAGGGCAAATTTTGAGGTGTTACAGAAGGTTTAAACTCTGCTGGTGAATTGATAAAATGATCAGGGTCTTTCCTGTGTTTTTTTAGAAAACTTGAGGGTTTCTTTGAGATCCAAGAGGAGATGAGACTTTCCAAGTCTACTGGTATAAAGAGGTTTTCTCTTTACTGGAGAAAGATCTTTGTATGAAGCCCAAAAGGAGGCTGATGTTTTAAGGGATGAGAATCATCCTTAAACTGGTTTGATGTTCTGACACTCTGGAATATTGAACTAGCAAAAGATGACTAAGTTCTGTCCTATACCTGTAGGAGGTCTTTGGGTCCTTGTATTAATCCCAAGAGGGGGCTGAGAACTTCTAAGAAGCCTGAGGGTCCTTGTACAAAGCCCAAGAGGAGGCTGGAGATGCTTTTAGGAAGCCTGTGGGTCCAAACTTGAGAAAAGTTCAAGAAAGGTTTCACCGGGAATAATCCTTTCTCTAGTGAACAATTCTAGGGTTTGAAGAAATTCAAGAGAGGTTTCACCGGGAATTAATCCTCTTTGGGGAAATGAACTTCTTGTACAAATTTCTAAATAGTGACAGTCTTGAGAAAAGTTTCACCGGGAATAATGCCTTTCTCTGTTCCATATTGTATAAGCCCAAGAGGAGGCAAGACCGTATCTGGAATTTCCTATGGGGAACTAGTTCTGAGTGTGTTGAAAGAGTGACCACTGGCTTGATCTAAAACCTAGACCTAATTGCTGGGGAAAACTCTAAGCAGATATATATATATATATATATAAGTATACACAGATGAAATATATAAACAAGTATGTTGAAGAGTATAGTAGTACTTACTGGTGAGCAAGCTTCCAGCATTATAAACACAGCTGTAGGGTTAGTTATTCAAGAAATTGAAGAAAGTTTTGATACAACTATGAATTTGAATCTAAATCAAAAGGAAAGTTGTTTTAAAAGGAATTTTGGGGCTTATACTTAAGGAGAGGCCCAGATGAATTCTTTTGAAAAGGCAACGATCGCGCCGTAGTTTTGAAAATAACAGAGGGACTTATACAATGACTGAAGCCCAAATTTATTGTATTTACAAAAGAGGTGGGTCTTACACTCTATTAGAGGCCCAAGAGTTTATTTTTATACAAGAGATGGGTCTTACAACTCAAGGAGAGGCCCAGATGAAAAACAGTGATCGCACCGTTATTTTGAAAACTGTACTGGGACTTATACAACGACTGAGGCCCAAATTATTTATGTACAAAGGGGGGTTGGGTCTTAAACTCTATTAGAGGCCCAAAATTTTTTGAAAAATAATAAAAATGAGACTTACAACACAAGGGGAGTTCCAGTTTAAAATTGTCTGAAAACGGCGATCGCGCCGAGTTTTTTTTAAAATCGTACTGGGACTTATACAATGGCTGAGGCCCAAATGGTTTGTGTGTGACAAGGGATGGGTTTTACACTCTATTAGAGGCCCAAAAGTGTTTTAAAAAATGTTTGTGAGGGTGAAATTATCAAAACCCTAATTTGATTGAGAAATGCACTTTTATTTGAATAAAAATCATTTAAAATGATCAAAATTATCAAACATGTGTGAAAAATAAGTTGTGATTTTGGATAAGTGTTTGAAAAATCATGTTTTATCCATAGAATGATTTGAAAGTCATTTGCATTTGATAAATCAAGAAAAATAATTTATTCAAAAATGTTAAAAAAACACAATTAAAAGGAATTCTTTTTAAAAATTCAAAATATATTAAATAACTAATATCTTTTTGATTTTTTTGTGGAATAAAATATTTTAACATTTTTATGACTTTTTCAAAAAAGAACCAATCAAAAAATGATAAAAATTGAGGGAGAAATTAATTTTGGAAGTTATTATGAGATGGTGAAAAAAATGTGAAAGAAATAAGTGGTAAAAAAATAGGATGGCCCTCCCAAGGTTTGATCCCACGTCCTTGGGGTGGAGGGTTTAAAACTTTACCAACTGAGCCAAGTGCGTTGGCTGATAGAGGATAGCAAGAGTGAATAATATGTGAAACTGCCTTTGGAAAATAGTTTAAAAAAATACCAAAAGGTCTGGGGCGAGGGGGATTCGAACCCCAGACCCTTTACTCGCTACACACACAAAACCAGCTGATCAACCAATGGGGCGCAATGCCAAATCTAATATATAGTGGCAAGTTTATAATATATACTATGTTTGGTCCTAAAAACCTGAGAATGGCGCCATGACCATCTTCTTCTTTAGGCAATCATCAGACTTGCGTGAAGCAAGCTATCTCTCTCGTTTCTCAACCATTTTACAAGATGTAAAAATGAAACTTATGCGTTTTTTTAACAAGGAACATGATGGTTCTTTTCAATTTCATTTAAATTAAGTGTAACAAAAGATATCACGTTGTAAATAGATGAACCCTAAAAAATGCAAGAACTAAATGAAATCTCATACACACGAGATAAATAGCAATTGTTTGAGGGAAAATGATATATGAACATCCATAAATACAATGGTATCTTGAAAACATGTTTATGATGCATGATTCATTGAGTTTGAAAGTTTAAGGCTTACCTCTGCAAGAAGGAATCGATTTCTGTGGTAGAGGTGTTACAGAAGTGAAACAATGATCTGGATAGCTTCCTTAGGCCTCAAGGATTGTGTTGCAACCTTCAGGATGTTTTGAAACTCTTTGGATAAGCTGGAATGACTATGACTGCAATTGGACCAAGTAAGAAATGGAGATGGTGATCTTGATGTTTCAGAAGTGTGAGGAGTGTTTGATCAGCTCATATATGATGTATGGAATGTGTTAGAATAATTGGTTGTGATGGAATGGCTCTCTAATGAAAAATTCGATAGTGACTTGCAAATGAAGGCAATTCTAGGGTGAGAGAGAGATTTTGAGTAACTCCAGTGTTCTGAGGCTTTGGTGTACTCAAACTGATCACAATTAATGTCTATTTATAGTGCAACAAGTTTGTTTTGACATCAATAGTGAATGGAGGCTTGGACAGTCCCTTGGCCAATGTTGATCAAAAGGAATCTTTGGTCTTCTCTAGCCATTGACTTGGGTCAGTGCAGCAGGTCATGAGTCCTTTGGTTCATATATAAGGCTTGACTCAATTCAGTCGGCAATGTCTTGATGCTTACCACCTTTTGAATCCATTAAATGCATTGAAACAAAATTAGAGTCTTTGAGATTCTTAGCCTTTTTAGGTGACACATAGCTACATGTAGATCCTTGGACTTGGGAGGCTTGTGGATCAGATATTTTCCCTTTGATGTTATCCCCTGAGGTGTCCAAATGGATAACAAGACTTGTAATTGTCTAATTGAGCTAATTCGAGCAAGAATGCACAAATCTGTCTTGTGCAAGACAGTTTGAAAGTGTCATTTTGGGAGGATCATATCTCTTTGCTCAAATTGAGTTATGGAAAGCTCATGTACTTTTTAGAAAGCCCTTATATGGTACAATTCATGCGTGGTCATAGTTTGTCTTGAAACTATCTGGACTTAATTGAAAAACCCCCATGAACATTGATGTTCAAGGCTGAAACTTACAGCTTTGTACCAAGTGTTGAATCTTTGATTTTTCACCACTTTGATCCATCCATAACCAAAAATCAATGAAGAATTAGAGTTTCATGTAGTTGAAGCTTTTGTAGAATGTAGGAAGACTTACAAATCAGGCTTTGGATCACTCAAAATGATTTCTTGGATCAAAAGTTATGGTCCTTGGAAGTTGGCACCAAAACCATCCAAATTTAGTAACTTAGAATAATTTTCAAATTTCCAAGGTTACCCCTTTTACAAGTTATCATGATTTCTTGATCAATTCTTGTTCAAATGACATTATAAATCATATCTTATGAGAAAATGAGTCATAAGGATCATTTTTGCCAAAAAAGTCATGTTTTGACTTTTGGCTCCGGAGCGGTTCGGTGCGGAAAAACCCTAATTCCCGACTTTTGAGGAATGCATTCTCTGAGGGTGATTTAACTTTGCAAATGGACTCCTTATGTTATTTTGAGCACATTGAGTCACATTTTGAAGCCTTGGCTAATTCCCCTATGAAAATTTCACTTTGGAGGTCCAAGTCGACCAAAACCCTAATTTGGTGACACTGGGTGTTTCGAAGCCCATTCCACTTGGAATATTGCAACTTTGTGCTTGAATCTTGATGCGGGAGTCCTCTTGATCCTTTATGGGTGTTTGAGAGGTTAGAAAAGTTATAGATCATGTCATTTCTTGATTGATCTTTTGTCCAAATGCTCAGAGAGGGGTTGAAACCCTAATTCTTGATTATAGTGAATGCTCAACAATCCTTGAGGAGAATGATGAGGCATGATGGTACATCCATATTGTGGTAATGATTTTACACAATGATGGGAAATCTTATGGTCAAAATTTGGGGTATGACAGAAGGCATTTGTACAGGGACAGAAACAGAAGCCTTTAGGTAATGTTTTGTGTATCGATATTGGACGAAGCTTTGAAGCAAGTTTAAGATGACTTGTTGGTCAAGAAAACATGACAGAGATTCTGAATTGGCATAAGATAGAGATATCACAGGTTGTGATTAAGGGAAGTGAGTAGGTATCTCATATCAGAGTTGTAAACGATGGAGTTTAACTTTGGTAAAGATGTTCAATAAGGGTAGCGATTAGAATAAAGTTGTAAACGGGGGAGTTTAGCTTTAGGGTAATACTACAAGATAGTGAAGTCTTCTTCCTGGATTGGTATCCCCCAGAGTAGGTGAATTGCACCGAACTGGGTTAACACATACTATTTTATTTAATATTCTGCAATTTACAGTTTTGTTATTGGCCTTGATTAACATGTTGCATAAGATGTCGTGACATCCGTGATTATGCAGTTCTGATATTCAAGGTATCAGTCTGCTGTTGTTCCTCTGCATTTAATAGTTTATGCAGAACAATGTCTTGACATGTGTTAGGACATCTGCTGTCTGCAGTGCCAGAATTTCACTTTCTCTGAATCAGAATTCAATCCCTCGTTCTCTCCACTACCTATTTCCACTCAAAGCCCCACTCTAAACTCAATTGGAGCTTCACCTTGAAGCTCCTATTAGAGTAAGCTCAAACCTCATGCACACGTACAAATTCGAAGTAACAGAGTATGCAACGACGGACCAAAGCCTACGGACTAAAGAAGGGAGTAGAAGAAGGAAGCGCTACTGAGAAGAGAAGAAAGAGATTAGAATACCTGAAGATTCGCCATCAACTTTGTTTTTTCGTCACTGGAATCGTCAAATCGCGCCGCTGATTGAGGTAGGTTCCTCTTCGTCTTTTGCTCATTTCTTGACGCCACCATGTAGGCTTGTGTCTTGAGCCTTCCCCCTAGGTCTTGTGTCTTGAGGCTCCACAGTCTTCGCGTAATCTCTGATTTTAGTCTTTAGGGTTCCCCATTCCTTTGCTCAATTTGGTTTATAGATTAGGAATTCAGAGATGTTGTTTATGGATTTATGTTGAGCTTGTCGCGACGAGTATTTTGGTGTGTTTTGTTTGCTGATTGTGATTCCTCCGCCTCCGGAGGCGATTCCTGGCGCGGCGGAGAAGGTTGATTCAAGTGCTACAGAGAGAAAGAGATAGAGAGAGATAGATAAATAGAGAGAGAGCGAGAGGAGAGAGAGAGAGAGATAAATATATATATATATATATATATATATATATATATATATATATATATATATATATATATATATATATATATAGAGAGAGAGAGAGAGAGAGAGAAATTTGCTTCGTGTGAGTTTTCAATTCACTTAACTTTTGCTTCAGCCATGAACAATGATGGGCCTTGGCCTGTTATTTATTTTCTACTTGTACCACACTTTTGCTATCCCACCTCCCTGGATTCTTGGCCAAAAGCTTGGGCCTGGTACATTAGCCATGCGCCTATTGCTAACCCACATCCTGATTCACTATTGCACTCTACTATCCATATGTCTGGCTATTTAATTCTTGATATTATTTTGTGAGAATTTTACTAATCTTGCTCTTAGGTGACATTAATTGTTGTGTTAGACTTGTTGATCCTATTGTTGTATTAATTACTCATTTTTCATGTCAATTTGGTGTTAGAATTTTAGTTATTTTTCTTAGGATTTGATTGTTGAATTTTGATTGTGGTTGTGTTGAAGTCTTGATTAAATTTTAGTTAATGTTTTATTAGCATTTCATGAATTGTTTCTTTGGTTGAATTTTGATTGGTTTTTTGTTGATTAAGTGAACTTTTAGGTGAATGAAAAAACTTTAAAAAAAAATTAATAAAACTTTAATAATCATGGACCTAAATTTAGACAATTGAAGACCTCACGGGATATGGACATAGACATGAGATTAGACCTTGATTTTGAAGACATTTGGACATAGATTAGACTTGACCCTATGCCCCTCTTTGGTCATGAATTTGATTTTGAAGACCTCATGAGATATGGACAAGGACTTGGACGATTGAACTTAATTAACCAACACTAAAACACTTTGAATAATTCCTTTTGTTTGCTTATTTTAGGTTTCCTTTCTTATGCTTCTTTTGATATTAATTTGATTTTATGCTTTAATCTCCTTTTATCATTCAATCATAGCATAATACGTTCATCCATGATTTCATGATGCTAACCATTTCTTTTTGTGTAAGGTACACCTTGAGGATTGGGACCTTATTTTAGGACTTAATACATTTCTTCCCTTTTGGTACTTTTATTTCTTTAAGTTCATGTCATCCCCCATTGTGGGAAAAATGTTCCCTCTCCCATTTAAATGTAATAGCGTAGGAACTTATATTTCTACTTTGTGTGTAGGCTTGTATGCTTGCATGTTAATAGGTTGGAAAATATAAAATAAAGCGTTTAGAACACGTTTTCAAAATAAAGATAAAAACAAGTTAGATCCAATGTCTAACTCTTTTAAAAAACAAATAAATTAAACTTTAGGGATTCCAGCATTCCCTCTCAAACATCCCAAAACTCCATCCCATTCCACTTAACCAAGCAAGCCATGTATGCAGTGGCGAAGCCAGAAAAGTTTTAAAGGCTGGGCAAAAAATTTAAATACCGCAAATTCATTGTATATAATATATAAATAGTCATCAAACAGAAAAAAAAAATATGAAAGATAACCTTACAATAGGGTGTTAAATAAAATCACGAGGCAAATGTCCTTTCCGAGACTTCTTTGCTGTGAATGTTCGAATAATATCAATATCATCAAGTGACTTGAATATCTCCCGCTCAGTGTAACATACCATCAAGTCATTGAACCACACATCGTTGATCTTATTGCGCAATTTAGACTTGATAATCTTCATTGCTGAAAAGGCTCTTTCAACGGATGCTGTCGACACCGGTAATATCAAAGCTAACTCAATAAGTTTGTAAACCAATGGAAATACCAATGTTTCTCAGTTTGAACCATCTTCATAGCCAAACTTTGAACATCTTCACAAGTGGAAAATGAAGCATTTCTTTTCACTTGAAGAACATAAGTTTCAAGTTGATCCCTTATTGTTCCACGGTCATCATCAGAAAAGTCTTCATGATAAATATCAGCAAGACGAGCAAGCTTATCAACATCAAACCTGGAGAAAGAGTTCTTGGGGTCAAGACATGAGAAACAATCAAGTATAGTGTTACTTCCTTCACTAAAACGGTGATCCATCTCGACACATATTTTGTCAATAGCTACATAAAAAATCTCTGCACGATAATGATGAAGATTTGTGATAGTCCGCCCTTCTGCCCTTGACCGACCCCGAACAGGTATTTCATCTTCCATATTTGGCATCGGAATACATTTAGCAACACAAAATTCCTTGACATCGGCAAAAAAATTATCCCAACCACTTTCTCTCATTGTGGCCAACCGAGCTTTGACAACATCAACTAATTCAATGGCATTCACAATATTAAGATCTTTTCTTTGCAAGACATTTGAAAGCTCGTTTGTGATACCAAACAACTTTAACATTAACTTCAAAATAAATGAAAATTTAAAACTCTCCATTTTTTCTATCAAACCCGCTGCTTGAGATGTTACACGTCCATCTCCATCAACCATACTAAGTACTTTTAACACAGATGACCACATTTGATTTAAACGAAGCAATGTAGTATGATGTGAACCCCATCTAGTATCCCCGGGTCTAGTAAGACTTGATGACTGGTGCAATCCCCTTCCTTTAGATATCTCACCCCTCTCAAGTTGATTTAAAATATCTTGGTGTTGTGCCTCCGTCAAAGCATCCCTCCTCTTACAAGATGCACTTGTTGTGTTCACAATCAAGGATATGTACTCAAAGAAATCATGAATAGATGAGCAACTACTAGCAACAGATACAACAACCAATTGCAAACGGTGAGCATAGCAATGGACATAGAAAGCATAAGGGTTTTCATCTAGAATCTTTCTTTGCAAACCATTCAATTCACCTCTCATATTTGAAGCTCCATCATATCCTTGCCCTCGTATCCTTGAAATAGATAACATGTACTTATCAAGAATACCATAAAGAGCATCCTTTAATGCCTCAGATGTAGTATCTTTGACATGATGTAGAGCAATAAATCGTTCCACAATATGCCCTTTGTCGTTAACAAACCTAAAACAAATTCAACAAGTTTACTTGGCGGCATAATAAGTAATGAATATTGGAAATAGGAAATTGAAAACAAATACAAATACTAACCTCAACATCACCGCCATTTGCTCTTTGATAGATATATCACGTGACTCATCAATAAGTACAGAGAATTGTCTATCACCAAGCTCTTCCATAATCACCTTGGTAACTTCATGTGCACAACACATTGCAAGCTCCTTTTGAATGTCACTGGAAATCATTGTGCAATTTTTTCCACCACGGTCAAAAGCATCGCTCACTTGTTCATCCTTAGCTTTTACCCAATCTACCATCTCTCTAAAATTTCCCTTATTTAGAGAAATAGAGGATTCATCATGGCCACGAAAAGCCATGCCTTGTGCAATGAGATATCTTGAACAATCTACAGAACAAGTCAAACGAATCTTATATAATTCTTCTGATTCCTTGGTTGCTCTAGCAAATTTACTAGCCACACTTTGTCTTTGATTATTATAATCATCGTAGTGCTTGACACATGAGTTGTGCAAACTATTATGACTACCAACGTGATCTTTCAAACCTTTAGATGCATGCTTCCAATCTTTATATCCACCTTTAGTAAAGACGTCAAAACCAAAGCGCTCGGCTCTCCCGGGTTTCGTAAAGAGAAAACAATAAAAACAATAAGCGACATCCTTGATCTCACTATATTCTAACCATGCATAATTCTTATACCATGATTTACTAAATGCTCTTTTAGAACTTCCAAATAGAGTACGGGGAAAGCTTGTCAAATCTGGTTGCATTGGACCCTTCAATACATATGCCCTCCTCACTTGATCTTGAATATCCGGAGCATACTCATTAATTTGTTTCCTAAGACCTGGATCACGCACAATCTCATTTGGGTTAAACTCATCAATCACATTATTAGGCAGTGATTGTAATTCGGCTTCCGGTTGCACGACATTCACATTCTCAATACTTGCTCTATCAACCAAAAATCTTCTCATCTCTGTCATTGAATGAAACAAATCAAACAATCAATAACAATAAACCCAATAAGTTGCAACAACTACAAACCCAAACCCAATATAGTTGTAAATTTCTAACAATCAAACATTTAAATAAAAAACCATATGTGTGAGATATGGACAGTGGAACAACTTAATTTGGATTTAAATGTAATAGACCTTCGGATAATTGTAGTAGTTATTTAATTCAGAAAAAAAAAAGAATAAATGGACCATTGATTTTATTGAATAAAAGAAATTAACGGCAATTAATAGAATTTAAGATATCATTAACTCCATTCATAAATTGTAACAAAATGAAACAAACTAATTAATTAAAACTATAAAACTTCCAGGACGCTAGAATTTGTGTTAGTCCCCATACACCATTCATAATTTAACTTTACTTTATTCTAATAAATTAAAACTAAAAATAACATTAAATATTGTATCCGAAAAATTTCTGGTTGACCTAAAATAATACTAAACCCAATGTGGACATTGAAAACAAATAAACCTGATAATGCAGAAAAATAAACCCAATTGTCAAACAGAAAAATCTCAATAAGTGTCAAACATGTCATATAAACCCAATATTGCAGAAAAATCTCAAGCAGAAAAATCAATAACAAAAAATTCAAACCCTATTATACAAAAAAATCAATAACAAAAACCCAAACTCAAACCTGCATTCTTTTCTTGTTCTTCCTCAAATAGAAAATCAAACATGAAACAAGAAAAAGCTAAAGCAAGAGAAAAAACTAAAACAAGAAAAAGCTAAACCTGCCTTTGTTTTTCTTCTGCTGCGCTGCGTGCTTCTTTTTCTTTTTCTTTCTATGCATTCTGTTTCTTTTTCTTTGTTGTGTGTCATATAACCACTCTTTCATATTTCCTTATTTGCCCTCAATAATTTAATATTAGTTTTTTTTCACTCCAGCTTAAAAAAAATTGGAACTAGAGCCTGGGCATTGGCCCACCCACGCTGGGCCCAAGCTTCACCTATGCATGTATGTACACACCTTGTAAGTCGATCGCCTTGCGCATCGCCATCAACCTACCCTAATATAGTCATCACCCTTTCCTTTCATTCCCTTTCATCATCTTCTCTTCCTAAGCAAAAACCTTGGTCTTGTACCAAGTATGTTTTCAAACTTTTTTCTGAATAAACTTGGATGGTTTTGGATGGTTAGGCGATTGCCTTTTCCTATCCCGATTGTTTGACATTACCTTTAGGGTTCACTGTCTAAAACACTTACCATCAAAGCAAAACATATCTTAAATAAAAATGAGTAAGGTCCTCCTTGTATTGAACTAAAAAGAGAAGATTGAGAAAAAACTTCTTCCTCTCCGAGTATTAGGATGCTCACTTTAGAGTGTGTGGTCTTGATACTCGTCTTTCAATATAAAGACGTAACTATACTCACCACACCTTTTTCCAAGCAAATCTTTTGAGATAAAGAATTGGGTACTACCTAAAGGGGTTCCTATCCAAGAACTTATTTCTCCCCTAAAATCAAACTCAACTCATCAATTTTTCGCCTTGTGGCATTCCAAAAACCTTTTAAAAAAGGACATGTTACTTCCGTTCTACCGCAATACAAACAATGCTTAAGCCTTCCATACGCGAGCATACAAGCAACATTTAACTGCTGGAACATGAACGTTAACATTGTTCCATAAAAACGACCAACACACTTTTAGTTCCATGAACTACGGAGCTCTGACTTCCTCATTGCACGAGAGGATACGTAGGCACAAGATTGCGAGATCTTGGCGAGCTACCTTCTTTCACAACCTTCTTTCTTTTCCACCTTTAGTTCTGAACTACGAAACTCTGATTTCCCAATCCTTCGCGATCACACTAATTTAAAACCTTTTTCCCTTTAATGAAGCATTCATAGAAATCATGAACCCTTAACAACATCCTTACACGTAACACAAACGAATGGCTCCTATCGAGTATGATGGATGTGAGGGGTGCTAATACCTTCCCCTTGCATAACCAGCTTCCGAACCCATCTCTTGGTTGCGAGACCATCTTACCATTCCTCTTGGGGTTTTCTCGATGTTTCCCCTTCCCTTTGGGATAAATAAAGTTCGATGGTGACTCTGTGATTTTTTGCATAGCGACAACTGCGGGTATCTTTCAAATTCTTTTTGCGACTAGCCATTCGAATTCTTTCTATGTTCTCAGCAGCCTTCTTGTCGAAGATAGGACTGCACCTAGGGTACAACATCACTTCATACTTCTTTTGCTGGCAGCGATGGAGGAACTCCAGCAAGCTTTCATCATTCTTTGGGTAATCCACCTTCACTTGCTCTTTGCTTCGTTGGGCGCTTTCCTTGTCAGTGTCCATCTCAATTTCCTTGCTCACTTCGATCATGTTGACTTCCAGACTATTGCCATTAGTGATCTTCAGCTCTAGCAATTTGACTCTAAGGCCCTCAGTAGTCTTAACCATGTTGGCTTCCTGATTGAAACCCTCAGTGGTTTCAATCATAGTGGTATTCTTGTCTCGACCTTCAGACACTTCAACCATGTTGAGAATGGCAGGCTCAATGTAATGGGCATCCGCCACTCTCAAAGGGTCTGAGTCGATCTTCATCTGAGACTTAGTCTTGTCTCCAAACTTCAGTCTTCCATCCTTAATTGTATTCTGCACCAAATACTTGAAAATAAAACACTGTGAGGTTTTGTGGCCTTAAAAATTATGATATTTACAAAATCCTCGTTTCTTTCGTTGTTCTAACGGAGGTATTTTAGCACCAGGAGGCACTATCATTTGGCCATCTTTGACTAGTAAGTCAAAAATTTTGTCACGTTTTGTGACATCAAAAGTATATGTTCTCTTAGGTAATTTATCATTCTTTTCTGGTTCGATGGGATTTTTCCCATTTGGAGGCACAAGAACCTTGCATACATAGGGTGGCCCTTGTTTTAATTCGGCCAGGTCGATTTCTCTTTCGTCGAAACCCAAAGGGTCACTATATGTTTCTTGATCATCTTCATATAATTCGACATAAGCTACCGTTTCTTTCCTATTATTCTTATTTGCTCTGGCTTTTTTAGCCTTCAAGCGTTCTACCTATCGAATCCTGTCATCCAACTGGGCCATATGCCTCAAATATTGGGTGTTTAATTTCTTTTTGATGGAATAATCTAAACCACCACCAGCCATCTCGACTAACTCGTGCTCAGGCACTTGTGTGAAACACCTTGCCTTTAGCAAACATAACCTATTAAGATGGTCATCTATTGGCTAAGTAAATTTACGCTTAATACTAGCCAATTCCTTCAAACTAATATTCGACCGCCCCATGTAAAATTGCTCATGGAACAATCTTTCGAGACGAGTCCAATCATAAATCGAATTCGCTGGGAGCGTATTGAACCATGTGAAGGCATTCTTAGTAAGAGAACTAGGGAAGTATTTTATTCTTAAGTTTTCATTATTCGCAATATCCCCTGCCTCAGTTAGATATCTTGCCACGTATTCGACAATAGATTCACTAGTTTCTCCAAAAAAAATTAGTGAATTTTGGGACCTTTAATCCCCTAGGTAATTCAGTCAGTAAAATGTACTCAACCGAAAGGGAAATGTAGTTTGGCCTATAGAGGCCAACATTTACCCTATTTCGTGCCATAATCCTTTAGACCATGGCAGTCAAGTTATTATCTCCTGCCATACCATAGTGTCGAACTTAACGTATGACTTCGTATGCGTCTTGATTCCTGTTAACCACTACCACCCTTGGTTCCTGCTCCCTTGGCACTGGTTGTTCGACCCTGGGGGGTTCGATCCTAACTCCCTGATTTGCCATATCTACACGAGGTGTATTTCGCTGAACTTGGTTAATGGTAGGATCTTACTCTAGGATTGCTCCCTAGTTTTCGACCACCAACTCCCTTCAAAGTTGTCGAGGCGCTTATGGAACCCCAAAGAAATATGCAATCCACGTTAACTGCGCTGCCATTTGTTGGTTCGTTTGGGTGGTGTTTTGAATCAAAGGGTTAAATATTATGTCCATCTATTGGGCAAGCATATGGACCATGTCATGGTTACTTTCGTCCATTTACTGCCTTAAAACTGCTACAGAGTTTGTAGTAAAATTGGGCATTTGTAGGGCAAAAAATCCCATCCCCGAGGTTGGTTAATTTGACCCATATTGTTAACAAACGACCTAGATCCTTGCAAAGGCGAAAACATGTTCACCACTGGGTCAGCAAGTGTTGTAGTCGCATCGTGTAAATTCGCCATCATCAAAGTTGGCATGCCATATGGTTGTTCGTGACCATGCAAAGGCATTGAAAATCCAGACACATAAGGCCTGAATACACTAGGTCCTACTGAAGGAGGGGTCACTAATTGACCCTGCATCCTCACAGGAGATAAAATTGGTCCACTGTGAGCATTCGACGGTATGGTCGTCGTACTCGCCGTGGATGGAATTACTTTGAACACTGACGATATGGTCGTAGTTTCCCCTATCGAAATAGGGGGTTGTTCTCCATTGTTATTTGGCGGATTCGTCATCCTTCTTACGTATCTCCTTCTTGGTATTGCTTCGTTGTAAGTGGCTATTTTACCACTTCTTAATTTCATGCAACGAAGTTAGAGAAACCACAAAATGAAAAACTTTTCAAAATATTTTCAAAAACTAAACACAAGCATTGGTCCCACAGGGCGTGCTAATTTGTTTACCGTCGAAATTGGTAAACAAGCGTTAGTCTTCCAAATTCTTATGACTTTGGTTACTTGTAACACCCTAAATTCCCCCCATAATATTTTTAAATAAAACATCAGAGTAATTACATCAAACACACGTAACTTAGGATGTTACAGCTAACATACAAAACCTGTTCAACAACTGACTATGTAACACTTATATTTTTGTATAAACATAAAAACCTAAACATCTCTGAATGTTGCTTTTATTGCAGCGGAATAATTAAAATTATTTATCGTCTCATGGTATATAAAAGTTATCACAGAATCACATAATTCATCAAAACAACAACTAAACATAATAAGGGAGATGTCCACAAATCTCAAAGAAATATAAATCATAAAAGCGTTCCAACGACTCCCTAGTGTTACAATCAGAGCAAATGCCAACTATAAAGAAAAAGAGTAAGGAGACTCCATCTTCAACTCGCATCTGAGTCCTACTGCGGAGTATCTGCACATTGCCCACGTGGAGGCAATATTCAAATAAAAGGGGTGAGATATCATGATAACATAAAGGAAAGCATGATAAACAATATGCATTAGGGTATCACATGCATTGTCATCCATTCTACAACACAACATGCTCAACATTACACTAAGTTATCCAAGCATAAGCTAATACACAACAAATCAGCCAATTATCTCATATTAATCTCCCAACAACATTATTACTAATTATTCCCCAACCAACATGGATATCACATAATAGCAAGTCTAATGAATCACACAACACCACATATTTAGCAACAGAACAACATAGTATATATCTAATGCAATGAGACTCACAACTTGACTCAATGCTTATGCACTTGGTACCAATTTTTGTGAACACTCAGGTTCACCGTCCTGATCCCCACCTCATAGGATCAGAACTACGCACTGATCCATCACCTCCAAATCAGCTACCGGCCCAATCCATACAATGGGATTTTAGGCTCACCAACAACGAACCATTTGTCTACAAATGTATGAAATGCGAATTTTTATGCATACAACAACGATAACATCATCATGCATAATAAGCCACCACCATGGTTATTGTACACTGCCTAATTTGGTCAACAAGCATAAAAATATATTTCATACGATACACACATACACACACACACACACACACACACACACACACACACATATATATATATATATATATATATATATATATATATATATATATATATATATATATATATTATGTAACCACAACAACATCATTAAAACACACTCATATTACCACCATTAACACCACAACAACATCATTGTAACCACACTCAAGGTTCATCACTTACAAACAGACTTCTTAACGTACACAACAAGTAATATCAAATTCATCAACATATTAGATATAAAAATATTTGGAAAACAATTCACCTAATTATACCATGTTAAAGTTCTACTCAAAAGCTTTCCAACGCTTTAAACGGTTCATCATTTGGATATACGGTTAAAAAGTTATGATAGAAATCGTTTCTAGCATTTTTTCTATGTGCCGACGCAGAGGTCAACCCACAGGGCATGGCATGCAGGTCGAAGATAAGGCTTGTATGTTGACGTATGCTGTTCCAGGTTTTAAATTATTTGTTTCGGGAAGCTTCAGGTTGACGCACGAGACTTTGGAGGTCGACGCACGCTGTTACGAATTTCAAAATCACTTTTTTTAAAAGCACTTTCACATCAACTTATCATACTAGAACTTATGCTACGAAATTCCATCAACATAGACTCAATTTTATACTATATTAACATTCTAAAACTCAATTATCCCTTGTTTTACTCATGGATTAACATCATATAATCATCACTTTCTTACCTATGACTCAAACCTTCATAACTCAACAATGGAGGAAACTTATCAACAACCCAAATCAGAATTATCACACATATAGGCAAACGAAATTCATCACATATCGATATATTAAATATATCATTATTCACAAAAACTCTGCTCTAATTTATATAATGCGTTTCTTTTGAATAATAATGCAATGGTGTCACATGCAAGTATACATGCTTGGTAATGTAGCAAGTGATAAAATAAAGGTCGAACCCACAGGGAAATGTAAAGTATTTGAACTACTAATAATAACTTTCTTTCTTTAAGCAAAGTATGAGCAAGGTAATAGAAATAAGAGAAAAAGGAACGAGAGTACGCATAAATAACTAAAATAACTTAAAGCTAAAAAGGAGTTAAAATATCAGAGAGAATAGTTGATGAGCTAAATCCATTAGTATTAGGTGTTTGAGATGTCTTTATGATGTGAAGTGTCGTGCCTCAAAAGGTCAGAACGTGATCTAGTGGTGTATCTCTACAACATCAAAAACATGTATAACTAGGGCAAGGGAACAAATCTCTAAGTCTCACTTGTAACCCTAAAATACGTATGGTTTTAATTCTGAAAAATCTTTGTGGTCTCAACTTCTTATCTCTAAGCAAGTTGAATTAAGTGAATATCTCTATCCTGCTTTATTAACCACTTTTGTTATGAAATCCAATTGTTTATTGGATCTTTCTCAACAACAAGCTTTGACCTTTTTCCTAGTTGATCACTCTAAGAACCAAGTTTATAGCATCAAAACACATAACAAAATAAGACACTAGCCAACACATCATATTAACATAAAAACACTTTTATACTAACTTCATTAGTCTCATCAAACAGGGGTTTAGCTCATAATGAGCTGAGTACAAACTACTGGAGTGAAATTAATAGGAAACATCATCTTACGAAGTGTAGTAAAGAAATGTAACCTAATAATAACTTGGAGATCTCTTGCTTTGGATAAACAACAATAACTCTCTTCAGTCACGACAGTTCTCAGTAGATCGTACAGGTCTGGAGAAGAAAAGAATACTGTCTAATAATACTCTAACTCTTGAAACTGAAAATAACTTTAAAAACTGAAAATAAAATATTGTTGTATGTGGAACCTCTCATCTCTCCATCTTTAATGCACAAGCTCTCTTTAAATAGTGATGAGTGGAAGTGGTAGTTCCTCTTTTCTTGGATCGTGGGTCTCTTGAGGAAAATAAGGTTAGGCCCAAATAAAATCCTTCATGTGGGATAGTTGTCCATCAATCCTTCCTTTGCAAGTAATCTGGTACAGATGTTGGTGGGAGACAAATTTGCTTTTATCAGGCGGCTGTAGTAGGCTGGTGGAGCAGAGCAGACAGCTGGTGATGCTGGTGCTGGGCGTTCTCTGCTGAGTGGTCCCCACCGTACTACCTTTTGTCCTCTAGCTTTCTTGATCTTATCCATTCCTTTTGCTCCATCGCTCTTCATAATGCTGTCACGTGAGCCCTAGTCATTCTTGGCTTTTCATCATCAATCTCCAACTCTCTTGGTGAAATGGTTGATTAAACCATCAGCTCTCCCAATAGCTCCTCATGCTGCTCCAGACTCTGGCAACTGGGTTCATGCCTCTTCCCATCATCATCTAACTTCCTTTTAGAGCATAAACACAAAGAAAACGTAAAAGAAGCACATGAAGTGCTTAAAGCTTAAATCATGCTAAAACACCTTAAACTCATGCTACATAAGTGAAATCATGAACTAGAAATGCCACATAGATTGGGTTAAAGTAACACACTAAAATAGTGTTATCACTCCCCCAAACTTGAATGATCGCGTGTCCTCAGGTGATGTGACAGTGAAAGACATAGGGAAGTGAATTTGGTTCTCAACATCTTCAGTCTGGTTTAGCAGTGTAATGAGGCTTGAAGAATTGGAAGGGTCAGGAAGCGGTACTGGTGCGAGTTGCTCAACTTTGCAATTGTCCCAAAGTTTTGCTAGCTCAAAGGGGAACTGACGTCTCATGTCACGACCCTACTCTTCTAGGAAAAAAGCCACAATTTTCTTTTTTTGATCCCTCCTTGTGTACTTTCTTGAGTGGGGTCTCTTATCTTTTGGTTTCACTAGGGAATTCTGTCTTGATTCTCATTTGATATATTTGACTAACACATTTGGGACCACACTTATTCACTTATTATTATTATTTTCTCTTTTTTTCTTTCTTTTTTTTTTGGCAAGACGTCTCATCTCAGAATCTTCTCATGTGAGTTCAACTGGATATTATGATGAAGACGCTTGTTGTTCCTCCAGTTTCGAGCACATGAACTTTATTGGTGGTCTTTGCCACATTTTTGTACACTTTTGTGTGTCTTTGTGTGAAGTGTATCCCTTCCGTGGCCGTCTCAATCATTGTTTAAATCTTCTTGTCCTTCCCTTTGTGATTCCTAGGATTTCAACCTTTCCCTTGATTTTTAGAATTCAGTTTCTTTTGGAAAAAAAATTTCTGGCTGGTTTAGGAGACTAGTGCTGTCGTGACTGAGAACATCAATCTCCTCTGTCAAACTCATTTGGTGAAACTCTTACACCTTGCTTTTCTAACACCTAACAGCTTCATTCCCCTTGTTTATTCTTGAGCCCAGAAATTAAAAATTTAAGCTCCTGACTTAGTTGAATCCCAACATTCCCTAGTTCTACCTTATTCTAAGTTATGATACACAAAATTTTAACATGAAAGAAATAATCACCAAAAAGTGCCACGCATATCATTAAAACAAAACATAAAACTGCAGGTCATCATGTTCTGGGAGCGTTACAACATCCCCACAAGAAAATTAAGACATTTAAAACTAAAATATTTGGCTCAAAATATGGCCAACCAAACACAATATCCAAACTTAGATATAAAACAGCAGTCATAGGTAGAAACGACAGTAAAAGACAGAAATAGGGTTAGATTGAGTGAAAATAGGCTGAGTACTGATGCCCTCCCCCAAACTTAGTAAGGACAGTGTCCTCACTGTTTAGTGATGAGAGGTGGCAAGACAGTGCGCGCCTATTTCCACATTTACCACTTAGGCCCTTAGCCTGGAGCTTTTCCTTGGAGCCTACAGAGGTTGCTTCTTCTTTTTCTTCTTGCTCTCCTGCACTCCTAGGCCTTTGTCATTTCCCTCTTCGGCTGTAGCAGCAACAACCTCCTTCCTAGCAGCCTTCATAGGACTCTTTGCCTTTTGATGTGGCTGCTCTCCACTTTCCTTTGGCTGCTCCGCCGCAACATTGTCTTCTTTATCTGCGTTAGGTTCCATGACAGTGAGGGGTTTTGGCTCATCTTCTGTCTTTTCTGTTTCATCACTGTCAGCTTCGTTGTCTCCTTTGGCAACTTCCTCTTTCTCCGTTTCTGTAGAGGAGTAATATCTCCTTATTCCTCCCGCTTCCTTCTCCTCAGTTTCTCCTTCGAATTGCACATTTTCTTACTCAACATCCTCCTTTTTCTTACTCCTTTCTTCCTCCTCAGTAGCTTCCACCTTGTTCAAGTCCTCAGCATCTTTTTCTGCTTCTGATAACATGGTTTCCAAAACTTCATTCTTCTCTGTTCCTTCCTCTTCCTGGTCTGACTTATTCAGGTCAAATTTGTTGGCGTTTGTTACAGGGCTGGCAGGCAGTGTCATGCCTACAACCGACTCCTTCTTCTTCCACTCAGCCTTGAGCTTCTTCTTCTTTGGGGCTTCCTTCATTTCTGGAGGTGGAGACGGATAAGCCTTCTTTAGCTTTTTCTTCTTTTTGTTTTGGCTTTGACTGGTGTCTGCTGACACGCCCTTGCTAGTCTCACCAACATCTTTCTTCTTTGCCTCTTTGTCTTTCTTCTTCTTCTTTCCCTTCTCTTTTTTCGTGGATCTCTTTTCTCCTTCAGCAGCAACCATTGGTTCCACATTTCCCAAAATATGAACTGGAAACTCCGGAGCCTTCAACACATGAGATGGGGCTTGTATGGCCCACATTTCTTCCATCCACTATGTCTTGGCCTTTTGGTAAGCGAATAATGCTTGTTGATCCCTATGCATCTGCCTCAAGATTTCTATTGCTGGGTCTGGTTGCTCTTCAGTTGCATATGAGGTTTGACTTGTAGATGCTCTTTTCCTTACTCCTTTAGGCTTCATGAGTGTCATGATTAGTGTCTTGTCCAGCGGCTGTTGAGGGGACCCAAAATTGTCTGAGTCATACTCAGACACACCATGTCTTTGGCACAGAGTTGTGATTAAACAAGGGAAGAAGAGAATCACTTCCTTCTTCTTTGAATATGCATGGATTTCCTGCACTATTATTTTTCCCACATTGACGGGTCTCAAGCTGGTGATACAGTGTAAGAGTACCAAGTTTGCCCTAGAAACTGTCTCATTGTGAGCGGTTGGCTTGATGGAATGTTTCAAAAATTGGTACCAAACTTTCACCTCCGGCCTGAGGTCCATCCTCTTCACAGCTTTGTCCACCCATTTTGTTCCCTGGACACACAATGACTCCAGATACGTGTCATACTCATCTTCCTGAGATCGTAATACCAAGTTTTGGTACTCATCTTCAACAACATCCAATTTGAAATAATAGTTGATATTTGCCTCATTATACACGACCTTTGTTCCTCTAATGATCACCTCCAATCGTTTGTGTCCTGGATCAGTGAGGTTTGCATAGAACTCCTTGACTAAGTTGGCGTTCTAAGCACCAGGCTGTTTGCACAAAAGCTCCCATTTCAATTTCAAGATTGTGGTTCCAATGTCTCCTGGTAGTCCCAGACCTTCCTCAGAGGAGTCCATAATAAAACCACGCTCAGAAAAAAGACTCATCTTGCTAAAATACTCCGTGAAACGCCTGTGAGCTTCCACATTTACGAAAGTTTCATCTTCGTCCCGACTTGAGATATCAATGGTGGGGGTGGTATTTTTCTTGGCAGTGATTTTGTAACGGCGACCGATTTGGGGGCCGCGTGTCATTTTTTTGAAGTGAAAAAGGAGAAAAAGGGATTGAGAAGTTTTTAGGGTTTCAGAGAAAATTGGTGGGATGGAAGATGAGGAGGTTTTTGTTTGAAGTTTTTGTTTATAGGTAAAAGGTGGGGGGAAGTTGTAAGGATGGTTGGAAAAAGTTTTTAGGAAATAATAAAATAAAACGTTTCTTTGAAGTGGAGAGAGAAGTTTTTCCGTTTTTGTGTTTCGTAGGGCAAGGAGTGAAAGCCCTAGGTCTGACACCTGAAAAGACATACTTAAGTGGGTTTGCGTGTTTAGGTGGCTGAGGTGTCTGACGTGGCAGACCTGGCCATCATAACTCTACTACTCAGCCCAATACGCTTGCTCCCTATGTTGCGCTTTCTTTCTCTCTCTTTCTTCTAAGAAAAACGTTTCAAATTCTTTTTTTGATTTTCCAAGAGAAAAATAATTAACGCCAACTCAGCATTAATATCAATCTCATTGAACTTAGTAATTTTTTTTTTATTCCTTCAATCTTTTCCATTCCTCCACTCCACTGTTCTTGGGTCAATTGCTGGCATGTCTCATCTTGTCATGAGCTGACGCTAGTAGAACACATCATGATCTTGTACAAAGTAAAAAGAAAAAAAATTCCATAAAGCTGGGCTGCCTCCCAGTAGTGCTATTTTAAGGTCTTATAGCCTGACCAACACAAAAATCCATTAATCAATAAAATGGAGAGCATCCCTTGTGTTACTTGAGGACTCTCCAAGCTAAGCCTTGACCCTTTGGCCGTTAACCTTGAATTTGTCTCCATTTTTCTCATTCAACAATTCCACAGCACCATGGGGGTAAATCTCCTCTAAGATAAAGGGTCCAGACCATCTTGATTTTAATTTTCCAGGGAATAGCTTCAGCCTTGACTTAAAAAGTAAAACTTTTTGGCCTTTCACTAATTCCCTCTTCTGGCATTTCATGTCATGCCACCTCTTGGTCTTTTCCTTATACAATTCAGCATTTTCATATGAAAACAGCCTATGCTCATCTAACTCATTTAATTGTAGCATTCTAGCTTGGCCAACACTTTGAATATTAAAATTTAATTGCTTCACAACCCAAAATGCCTTATGCTCTAATTCAATGGGTAGATGACAAGCCTTCCCATAAACAAGTCTATATGGAGACATGTCTAAGGGAGTCTTATAGGCAGTCCTATACGCCCATAGTGCTTCGTCCAAGTGTTTGGACCAATCCTTGCTTGTTGGATTAACTACCTTTTCCAAGATTCTTTTGATTTCACTATTGGACAACTCCACTTGTCCACTAGTTTGTGGATGATACGCTGTAGCAACCTTGTGCTTAATCCCATATTTTTCCATTAGGTTTTCAAAAAGTTTATTGCAAAAATGAGATCCACCATCACTGATGATAGCTCTAGGCGTGCCATGTCTTGTCAATATGTTCTTGAGCAAGAACTTAGTCACAACCTTGGCATCATTGGATAGTGTTGCTACTGCCTCAATCCATTTGGACACATATTCCACAGCCACAAGAATGTAAAGATTTCCAAAAGAGGGAGGAAATGGCTCCATGAAATCAATGGCCCATACATCAAAAATTTCTACTTCAAGAATGCTAGTAAGCGGCATCTCTTGTCTCATGGACACATTACCAACCCTTTGACATCTATCACATCTCTTTGTAAATTGATGAGCATCTTTAAAAATAGAAGGCCAGAAATAACCTGATTGCAGCACCTTGGCTGCAGTTCTTACTCCTCCAAAATGTCCACCATATGGGGCTTTGTGGCATGCTGATAAGATCTGGCGCGCCTCCTCATAGTCAACACATCTTCTTAGCAACTGATCTGCACACTTCTTGTACATGTATGGCTCATCCCAGAAATAGTTCTTTACAGTGTGAAAGAACCTCTTTCTCTGTTGGTAGTTGAATTCTGGTGGCACAACTCTGCTGACTAAGTAGTTCACAATGTCAGCGTACCAAGGAGTCATGCCATCAGTAATCACCAACAGCTTCTCATTCGGAAATCTTTCCTTAATCTCTCCACTTCCTTGAGGTTGCACTTCTTCAGGAAGTCTTGAGAGATGATCAACAACTGAGTTTTCTACTCCTTTTTTGTCTCTTATTTCCAGGTCAAACTCTTGTAGAAGAAGCACCCAACGTATGAGCCGTGGCTTTGCATCTTTTTTGGCAATCAAATATTTAATTGCTGCATGATCCGTATACACAATGACTTTAGTTCCTACCAAGTAAGGTCTGAACTTGTCAAAGGCAAACACTACTGCCAACAGCTCATTCTCTGTGGTTGTATAGTTGATTTGTGCTTCTATCAACATTTTACTTGCATAGTAAATAGTGTGAAACACTTTGCTAGGCCTTTGGCCTAGAACAACACCAATTGCAAATTCACTGGCATCACACATCAACTCAAATGGCTTGGACCAATCTGGAACTTTGACTACAGGAGCATAAATCAGAGCCTTTTTCAAATGGTTGAAAGATTCAAGGCACTCCTTACTGAAGACGAAAGGCGTGTCATGCTGCAGCAGCTGGCATATGGGTTTAGAGATTTTTGAAAAATCTTTTATGAACCTTCTATAAAATCCAGCATGCCCCAAGAAACTCCTAATGCCCTTGATATTGGCTGGTGGGGGTAGTTTTTCAATTACCTCCACCTTTGCTTGATCTACCTCCAATCCTTCTTTAGAAATTCTATGACCAAGAACAATTCCTTCTTTTACCATAAAATGGCACTTTTCCCAATTGAGGACTAAGTTGTTCTCTTCACACCTGGTTAGCACCAACTCCAGATTCTTTAGACAATCCTTGAATGACTCTCCAAAAACTGAAAAATCATCCATGAACACTTCCATGGAATTCTCTATGATATCCGAGAAAATAGCCATCATGCAACGTTGGAAAGTGGCTGGTGCATTGCACAGTCCAAACGGAATTCTTCTGAAAGCAAAGGTGCCATATGGACATGTGAATGTTGTTTTTTCTTGATCTTTCGGGGCTATTGCAATTTGGTTGTAGCTCGAATATCCATCTAAGAAGCAATAATACTCCTTTCCATCCAACCTATCCCGCATTTGGTCAATGAAAGGCAAAGGAAAATGGTCCTTCCTTGTTGCCTTGTTCAACTTCCTATAATCCATGCAGATTCTCCAACTAGAAACTGTTCTAGTGGGAATGAGCTAATTCTTCTCATTGACTATCACTATCATGCCTCCCTTCTTCGGTACGCACTGGATTGGACTTACCCACACACTATCAGAGATAGGGTAGATAATTCCTGCGTCTAACCACTCGATAACCTCCTTTTTTACAACATCCTTCATGATAGGGTTCAACCTTCGTTGACTCTCAATGCTATTCTTAGCATTTTCTTCCAGTAGAATTTTGTACATGCATATTGCTGGGCTAATTCCCTTAATATCAGAAATCTGCCATGCAATTTCCTTCTTGTGTCTCTTCAGTAGTGAAATCAGTTGCTCTTTTTGCTCCTCTTGTAGATCTGTAGCTATGATAACTGGCAGCTTCTGTCCCGCTTCCAGATATGCATACTGTAAATGCTCCGGAAGTTGCTTAAGCTTCAATTCAGGGGGTTCTTCAATGGAAGGTAGCTGCTGTTTATGAGCAACGGTGGTGGATTCTATCACTTCCACATACTCTTCCTCTTGCTTTGGCATTGGACCATAGATGACTCCATCTTTTAGTCCTTCATCTTCCACTTTTCCTAACTCAATTTTCAACACATCATTAGCCTTTAGAATGTTTTTATGAATTAAACCTTCCCAACTAGATATCATAGAACACTCAGCCGCCTCCTCTTCTGGGTATTGCAAGGCATTAAGTATGTTGAACACTACTTGCTGCCCGTTCACCCTCATGGTGAGTTCTCCTCTTTCAACATCAATTAAGGTTCTACCCGTTGCTAGGAATGGCCTTCCTAACAAAATGGGTGTCTCCTCATCAACTTCAAAATCCATAATGATAAAATCAGCAGGGAAGACAAACTTGTCAACCCTTACCAACATATCTTCAATCTTCCCTTGTGGGTAGCAAATACTCTTATCTGCCAGCTGCAAGGTGATGGTTGTAGGCCTGGCAGCACCTATCCCCATCTTCTTGAATATGGATAGAGGCATGAGATTAATGCCCTAAATCACATAACGCCTTTCCACAAAAGGTGTCTCCAATGGTGCATGGAATAGTGAAACTTCCAGGATCCTTCAACTTGGGAGGGAGTTTTCCTTGAACTAATTGACTACACTCTTGTGTAAGTGCAACCGTAGCAAACTCTCCCACCCTTTTTCGTTTGATAAGCACATCCTTCATGAATTTTGAATAGTTTGGCATTTGTTGAATGGCTTCAATCAATGGTATGTTGATGTGAAGCTGCTTCAAGATCTCCATGAACTTTGAAAATTGTTGCTCTTCTTTTGCTTTTTTGATTCTTGTGGAAAAGGAGGTGGTGGTCTTTCTTGCACAAACTTTTGCTTCTCGTTGGCTTCAGTGATGACTTCTTGATTTTCTGGAGGAATGTAATCTTCAGTGAGTACATTATCTTTATGCTTTTGCTGTTTGGATGAAGACGGTTCCTCATCTTTGTCTTTTGCTCCAGGACTGTCGGGCTTAGATACAGCAGTACTTGACTCCTTGCTCTTTGTAATGGTCTCTTTAATTTCCTTGCCACTTCTTAACTTAAGAGATTGGCAAGTCTCAACATTTTTCACTCCAGTTTGTGTGCTAGGAGTCTCAGTAGAGCTGGGAAGATTTCCCAAGTTTCTTGAACTTAGAGCCGTAGCAATTTGGCCTACTTGGTTCTCCAAGTTTTTGATACTTACACCTTGTGCTTGAAATTGATTCTTTGCTTCTTGAATAAAGGACTTGAGCACATTCTCTAGATGGTTATTTCCCTGGTTAACCCCAGCATAGTTAGGGTTAGAAAAACCGGGTGGAACCTGAGGTGTGGTTGCTTGCGGTTTAAGTTGATTTTGATTGTTACTCCAAGAAAAATTAGGATGATTGCGCCATCCTGGGTTGTAAGTATTGCTGTAGGGATTGTTGTATCTGTTGTTGTTATTGGGATTGCCAACACAGTTAACTAAAATAGGATTGGCAGAACATTCTTCAAATAGATCTGGTCCGCCACAGTAAACACAGGCAACCTCAGAAGCGTCAGTAACCACCTTAACAGGGTCAAGCTTTGGCACTTCAGGATTCATCAGATTCTTCATCATTTGGTGGATCTGAGCCACTTGAGCAGTAAGATCTGTAGTCTCAGTGACTTCATGAACTCCAACAGGCTTCTTTTGAGTTAAACTTGAAGTGGCCCTTGTGACTGGTCATTGATAAGTGTTGGCCGTAATGCTCTCAATCAACTTGTAACCATCGTCATAGGATTTAGACAATAGAGCTCCACCAATGGATGCATCTAACATATTCCTTGAGGATGAAATTAACCCATTATAGAAAGTCTCAAGTTGTATGCAGATGGGAATCCCATGATGTGGACATTGTCTCAACAGCTCCTTAAATCTTTCCCATGCGTCAAACAACGTTTCATCATCTCCTTGCCTAAATGATGTGATTTCAATTCTCATTTTTGCATTTTTGGGAGGAAAATACTTGGCCAGAAAATTTTCTGCCAAGGCATTCCATGTAGTAATGGAATTTGGCTCCAAAGAATTAAGCCAGCTCTTGGCTCGATCCCTTAGAGAATATGGAAAAAGCCTCAACCTAAAGGTATCCACTGGCACGTCAAGGATCTTGAAATTGTCAGCAATATCCAGAAATTGTTTTAAGTGCAAATGAGGATCTTTATGAGGAGATCCTGAATATTGACCAGCATCTTGCAACATTTGGAACATCATAGGCTCGAACTGTGGTGCTGTGATAGATGGCCTAGCAATGCCAGTATTCATAGCATTTGGATCAAACACAGCATAATCCTTGATGCTACAAGCTCGATCATTGGCAATGCCAATGATATCTGGCTCTTCCATGATTGTCTCGTGTAATGACTCGTCTGAAGAAGACGATGAGCTTTCTTCTTTCGTGTCCTCCTCCTACACTACTCCTTCAGGTTCAGCCAAAGCTGAAGTTGAGGAATCTCCAGATATTTGCTGAGCCCGTACAATTCTTCTTCGTGCTTTGAGAATTCTTTCAGGTTTAGGATAACCACTGTAAACTGGTTGTAATGACCTGCGCATGCAATAGCTTAAGCCTGTCGTATCACCAAATCATAGCAAACGTTAAAAGCTCAAATACAATCTTAAACAAAAAGAATACTAAATATAGTTTTTCAAAATTTTTCACTTCCCCGGCATCGGCGCCAAAAACTTGTTCACAAAAACTCTGCTCTAATTTATATAATGCATTTCTTTTGAATAATAGAGCAATGGTGTCACATGCAAGTATACATGCTTGGTAATGTAGCAAGTGATAAAATAAAGGTCGAACCCACAGGGAAGTGTAAAGTATTTGAACTACTAATATTAGCTTTCTTTGTTTAAGCAAAGTATGAGCAAGGTAATAGAAATATGAGAAAAAGGAACGAGAGTACGCACAAATAACTAAAATAACTTAAAGCTAAAAAGGAGTTAAAATATCAGAGAGAATAGTTGATGAGCTAAATCCAATAGTATTAGGTGTTTGAGATGTCTTTATGATGTGAAGTGGCGTGCCTCAAAAGGCCAGAACGTGATCTAGTGGTGTATCTCTACAACATCAAAAACATGTATAACTAGGGCATGGGAACAAATCTCTAAGTCTCACTTGTAACCCTAAAATACGTCTGGTTTTAATTCTGAAAAATCTTTGTGGTCTCAACTTCTTATCTCTAAGCAAGTTGAATTAAGTGAATATCTCTATCCTGCTTTATTAACCACTTTTGTTATGAATCCACTTGTTTATTGGATCTCTCTCAACAACAAGCTTTTACCTTTTTCCTAGTTGATCACTCTAAGAACCAAGTTTATAGCATCAAAACACATAACAAAATAAGACACTAGCCAACACATCATATTAACATAAAAACACTTTTATACTAACTTCATTAGTCTCATCAAACAAGGGTTTAGCTCATAATGAGTTGAGTACAAACTACTGGAGTGAAATTAATAGGAAACATCATCTTACGAAGTGTAGTAAAGAAATGCAACCTAATAATAACTTGGAGATCTCTTGCTTTGGATAAACAACAACAACTTTCTTCAGTCACGACAGTTCTCAGCAGAGCGTACAGGGTTGGAGAAGAAAAGAATACTCTCTAATAATACTCTAACTCTTGAAACTGAAAATAACTTTAAAAACTGAAAATAAAATATTGTTGTGTGTGGAACCTCTCGTCTCTCCATCTTCAATGCACAAGCTCTCTTTAAATAGTGATGAGTGGAAGTGGTAGTTCCTCCTTTCTTGGATCGTGGGTCTCTTGAGGAAAATAAGGTTAGGCCCAAATCAAATCCTTCATGTGGGACAACTATCCATCAATCCTTCCTTTGCAAGTAATCTGGTACAGATGTTGGTGGGAGACAAATTTACTTTTAGCAGGCGGCTGTAGCAGGCTGGTGGAGTAGAGCAGATGGCTGGTGGTGCTGGTGCTGGGCGTTCTCTGCTGAGTGGTCCCCACCGTACTACCTTTTGTCCTCTAGCTTTCTTGATCTTATCAATTACGTTTGCTCCATCGCTCTTCATAATGTTGCCACATGAGCCCTAGTCATTCTTGGCTTTTCATCATCAATATCCAACTCTCTTGGTGAAATGGTTGATTAAACCATCAGTTCTCCCAATAGCTCCTCATGTTGCTCCAGACTCTGGCAACTGGGGTCATGCCTCTTCCCATCATCATCTAACTTCCTTTTAGAGCATAAACACAAAGAAAACGTAAAAGAAGCACATAAAGTGCTTAAAGCTTAAATCATGCTAACACACCTTAAACTCATGCTACATAAGTGAAATCATGAACTAGAAATTCCACATACATTGGGTTAAAGTAACACACTAAAATAGTGTTATCACTCATCATCCATTACTTCACAACATTCATAGCATAGAAGAACACAACAACCCGCAATGTAAGAACCTAAACCCTTACCCACTATTCAACATACTATCCCTTAGAAGATTAGAACCCCACCCTCACCTTAGATTGATGAGCTTTTCCTTCTCTAATGGAGTTCTTCCCTCTTCTTTGCTCTAGCCTCTTTCAACTTTTGATCCAATTTCATGTTTGATGAAAATTGACTCCAATAATCTCCAATTCCCTTTATAAAATTTCTCAACTATGGTTTACCTCATTTACCCTCACTCATCCTCATACAATTACTATTCTGCCCTTCAAATCTCTACACATCTAATGTTTCACCTAATATTTTATTTTATTTTATTTCATTATATTATTATTATTATTATTGATCCCATTTAATTAAAATAATAATAGTAATAATTTTTCTACAATTATTTAATTGAATTAATATCCATCTAATATTAAATAATTAAATAATTATCACTAATATTTCTATTTAGTTTTACTTCTCACACCACCAATCTCTACTCAAATGCTCTCATACTTCTCCATCCTCAAGGTCTACTCTTAAGGTTACTACTCCATGCCAAGGGTATCCCCAAATACAACAAAACACACATAATCACACAACTTCATATAATTAAATTATGAAAAATAATTTAAAATAAAACGGAGCGTTACAACTCTCCCCATTTAGAATATTTTTGGCCTCGAAAGTTATCTGACATAAATAACTCAGGATACAACTCTCGCATACTGCTCTCCAATTCCCAAGTTATATTTCCTCTGGCAGCGCCTCCCCACGCGACCTTCACGAGAGCAATCTCATTGCCTCGCAACTGTTTCACCTCATTATCATACCCTAAATTTTGACCACAAGGTTTCATATCATTGTGTAAATCATCACCACAATATGGATGCACCTTCATACCTCATCAATCCTCACAAAGATTGTTGAGTGTTCACTCTAGCCAAGAATTAGGGTTTTGAGCCCTCTCAGAGCATTCAGGCAAAGGATCAATCAAGAATTGACATGATCTTCAACTTGTCAAACCTCTCAAACATCCATGAAGGATCAATAGGTCTCCCACATCAAGAATCAAGCACAACACTTCATCATTGAAAGTTGATCAAGCCTCAAGATCATCAGTGTCACCAGATTAGGGTTTTGGTCGACCAAGGCCTCCAGAGAGAAATTTTCATCTGGGCATGAGCCAATACTTCAAAACATGATTCAATAAGCTCAAAAGGACCTCAAGAGTCCATTCATAAGTTGAAGATAACCTCAGGGGGTGCATTCATAAAAAATAAGGAATTAGGGTTTTGACCTAATTCACTCCCTAAATTGACTTTTGGAGCAAGGCATGAGCCAAGACCTCAAGAGATGCTTTGAGGACTTCAAATACATCATATTGATCCATTCACAAGGATGGATTTATTCAAAGAATTTGGGTCACGAGAAATGCAAGGATTCAAATTCATCTGGACCCCATACTAGGGTTTCTGAGAAAAAGTCAACCATACCTTTGACTTTTGACCAAAACATGATCTCAAACCTTGGGACTTAATTTAAGACATTCTAAAATACCTATGGAATTCATCCATTAGGTTCCATTTAGTCCAAGGACTTGATTTCATAAAGGATCACAAAGTTCAAAATTCATCTGATACAAAAAGTCAACTGTGACCAAAATCAAGTTTGACTTTTGGGATTTTTTTGACAAACATGGCCTCTTCAAGCCAAAAATAATGTTAACTTGTGATTTGGGTCATAATCAATCAAGAAAAATGAAGAAAAGTGAGGTTACTTGCAAAAAAGGCAACCTTGAGAAACTTGAAATTTCACTAAGTTATGGAAAAAAGTGATTTTTTACCAACTTTTCAAGGCCATAACTTGTGATCCAAGCAACCATTTTCTTCTATCCAAAGCTCAAATGAAAACTCTCATTACATACTACAAAAGTGTCCTTCTGATCCATGGTCAAAAGATGCCTAGATTTTGAGTTATAAGACCACAAAGTTAGAGTTTCATAAGATTTGAACTTTGACACTTGGCAAAATTTTAGGCAGAATCTGTCTCATGTTTTGTCCACTTTGGAGGTATTTTTCATTATGATCCAAAAGGAATCAAGACCAAATATAAACATCAAAGTTGAAGTATGATATACAAGCTTTTCGAAGAGTACAAGAACGTCCATTAATTCAACTTGAGCAAGGAGTTATGAACCTCACTACATGCCTTGCTCAAACTGATTTTCATGACAACATTTGGCAGATTTTGTGTATTTCTTGTGCTACATGATTTCCATCTTCAGTTTTGTCATCTTACAAGCTTTTTCCTCTTCCAAGATAAAAAAGAATCTTGATGAATCACTTGATGATTTCAATTTGGACCATTGAGTCAAGAATTCAACTTGGCATGTGCAAAATCATCATTACATGAACCTTGAATTTCAAATTTAACACCAAGAATTTATGTGATGCATAGAGGTGTTATGAATCAGTTACAAACCAGTCAAGAGGAGTCAAGAAACATGAGTGTTCAAACCTACAAAGTTGCTTGAAGTCAAGATAAGACGAGACTTGGTATCTTGGCATTTAAGAAAGTGCTACATGACAAAATCCATTGGATAATAGCATGCTCCCTCATCCACTCACCATTCCTCCCAAAACAAACTTGCTCTCCTATAAATAGAGGTCATTTTGCATGAGAAAAAACACACTAAAACAATACCAAAGCCTTGTTTTCTCATTCTCTCTCTCTTTCTTCAAGTTTTAAAGTTTCAAGGATCAAACTTGAAATTATCAAAACCAGAGCTTGAACCACTCAAACCACCATCCAAACACATCACAAATCATCCATTAGAGGTGTTCAAACCATCATCTTCATTTAACAAACACCTAAATCAGAAAGTCAACCCTCAAAACCTCAAATTTTGACTTTTCTGCATTTTTTAAGCCATGTCTTGATTCAATCACTTTCAAAGCCAAATAGCACTTCAAACACTCTCCAAATAACATCCTTAAACTGTTCCAACAAGTGTTCCTCAACTATAACACCAATTGAGGGAGTTGTTATTTTGGTAATTTTTGCCAATTTTGCAAGAAGGAGCCAATTGCTGTTCCAGAGCTTTCCTCTTAGCTTGGTTCATCCTAAAAGCTTCTAAGGGGTCTATTAAGAGTATCCAAGGCCTTGGATTACTTCTGTCACAAGCATCTTGAAAGATAGCAAATGGAGCTTCAAGAGGTAAGTGCATAACAACTTGAACTTTGGGAAATATGCATTGCTTTGATGTACATTGATCATGAACATGTCATACATATCATATTTGTTGTTATTGAACTAATTTTCCATGCTATTATTGCTTGTATGAAGTTGTAGCTTAGAACTTGTAAATTTTGACCTATTTTGAAACCGCTATTGGGTTTTAAAATGTAGGCATTTTTAGAAAATTCCAAGACCACCATTGGATTCCTCATGAAATTCTAGGTAGGATCCATCTTTATTTCATCCATTTTAATGGAGAAATAAGAAAGCTATGGCCTTCTTGCACAAGACACCAAACCTGGCCTCCCTTGGGCAAGAACCAGGTCATGGCGCCTTGGCCATGCCTAAAAACAAGCAACCCTTATGTATTTATGGGGTGGTTTTGATACACAGATGTATCACCACCCCAGTGGTAGCAGCGTGTGCTTTTATGTGTGTTTGTGTTGGAGGGTGTGGGTTCAACACCCACCCATGCCATTTTTTCCATTTTTCACATTTTCACTCCATTTTTAATATTTTTCATATTATTTTTAATAATTATTTTTCTAAATCAATTTTAATTATTTTAAAAGGATTTTTTTGCACAAAAATCACTCACACATTAAAATATTTTGTTCACCAAAAAAATCACAAAATATTTTTATTTGATATATTTTTAATATATTTAAAAATATTTATTTTAAATTGTTTTAAATACTTTTAAAATGATTTCTTTCTCTTGATTTTAAAACCAAAATGATTTTAAATATTCAAGTGAATAAAATAACTTTTTCAAAACCTTAATCATTGTTTATAACATGATTAATGATTTTTATTTGATAAATAATACATATTTTTATTTGATTTTCCTTTGAAAAATATCTTAAAAAAATATGAAATTAGGGTTTTGTTTGATTCAATCTTTCAAACTTCACTTCAGCACACTTGGGCCTCTATTAGAGTGTGAGACCCAACCCCCTATGTACATAAATAAATTTTGAGCCTCTACTGTAGTATAAGTCCCATAACGTCTTTCGATATCACGGTGCGATCGTCTGTTTTCAAATAAATCATCTGGGCCTCTCATTGAGTATAAGCCTCAATCTTTTGTACATAAACTTTGTTTTAAACAATAAACAACCTCCATAGGCCTCTCCTTGAATTGTAAGCCCCATACCTCTGTTTTCAAAAATATCTATCTGTTTTAAACTGGTACTAAGAGGAGCATTATTCCCGGTGAAACTGCTCTTAGACCACTTGGGCCTCTCTTTGAGTTATAAGCCCCAAAAATTCATTTCAATTAATTCAAATAACAACAACATCTCTTTTTAATTCAAATTCAAAATTCAAAGTTTTTCTCAAAACTTTCTTCAATTTCTCTAAACCTTAATCAATACAACCATTCACAATACACTTGGGCCTCTATCCAAAGAATAAGACCCATCACCTTTTTAATTCATACTTTTTTATATGCTTGTTCATATATTTGTATATACTTGTGCACACCTGCCTAGTGTTCCCTCAGCAGTTAGGTCATCCTCAGTTTACCCTTTGATCAAACAGTAAGATACTTATAACTTAGTTCAATCAACTAGTTTATACTTATATAAAGAAATTCATTTCCCCAAAGAGGATTAATTTCCGGTGAAACCTCTCTTGAATTTCTTCAACCCTTAGAACTGTTCAACAAAGAAAGGATTATTTCCCGGTGAAACCTTTCTTGAACTTTTCTTAGGCTTAGACCCACAGGCTTCTTAAAAGTCCCCCCACAGCCTCCTCTTGGGCTTAGTACAAGGACCCACATGATTCCTAGAAGCATCCCAGCCTCCTCTTGGGCTTAGTACAAGGACCCTCAAGCTTCCTAGAAGCATCCCAGCCTCCTCTTGGGCTTAGTACAAGGACCCGCAGGTTTCCTAAAAACATAGGATATAATTTAGTCATCTCTGCTAGTTCAATCCTCAGGAAGGTCAAAACTCTAGAACATCCAGTCATTCAAGGTTTGATCTTTATCCCTAGAACCCTCAACCTCCTCTTGGGCATCATACAAAGATCTTTTTCCAACCAGGGTCTGCCTCTTCTTAAGAGACTTGAGTAGTCTCAGCCTCCTCTTGAGCTTCATACAAGCAGACTTGGAAAGTCTCACTCCCATAGCCTCCTCTTGGGCTTAACACAAGAAACCTCAGGCTTCCTAAAAGCTTGAATCCTGATCATCTTTACCAATACATCAATTCCCAGAAGAGTTAAAACCTCTAAGGTATTTAAACTCATCTTTAAAAAAACCCTTCTGACCCCCGACAAAGCTTGACTTTCACCTTAAAAATCCCCAGCCAGGGTCAGATTGACATCAACAAATCCTCAAAAGAATCAGAGCCTCATGGAATCTGATAAATCAACTCTGCTCAAATCTCCAGCAAGAGTTAGTTTCCCTTTGGATTTCCCAACACAATTTAGGCCTTCTCCTGGATTTCAATAATCCTCAGCAAGATTCAGCCTCCTCTTAGGCCTTATATAATGAATTATCCAGTCAGCCTCAATCTTGGGCTTTGTACAAGACAAATATTGTACTCACCAGTTGGGTCAGTACTCAAAATCTTCATCTTCATCATCTTGGGCTTCAAACAAGATACTCAAATAAAACATCTCCTGTGGAGTTAATCCCCAAACTTTTTTTTAGCTTCAACCTTGGGCTTTGATCAAGACACAAAATCCATCATCCCTACAGATGAAACTCTGAATCCTCTCTGTAGGAGGACATTTCCTCTATACATCACATTTCAAAACAAACAACCAAAAACATTTTTCCAGATAATTGATGTAAGGGGAACACTTGTTGATTCAAAATCCAAGCTGGAGTCCCACCTTTATCATGGCTAAAATTTCTCTTTCATTCTAACTGATGTAAGTGGCAAGCCTCTGGATTCTACACATCCAAGCCAATGTCCCTCTCTTAGCATGAAAGATTCATAAAGGAAAAAGTGGCATTGCTCTACACTGAGTTAAAGCTTCTTCCTTCATGACACTTCTCTTATAAAGGAAGATATGGCATTGCTGGATTCCATACATCCCAGTTAAAGTAACTTCCCTTATAACCAATTGCTCAACATTTGTGATCAATAGGTGAGATATATCCCTTTTAGAGATGACAAATTCTCTCTCAGTCAACTTTTAGCTTCAATCTTGGGCTTTAAACAAGACATAAACACTCTTTTAGCTTCAATCTTGGGCTTTGAACAAGACACCAAACATTTTTCCTCCCATAGAATAGGAGGAACTACGATTGCTCTGATTTCCCAAATCTCTTTACGAGAATACGTAGGCATAAGATTGCGAAATCTTAGTGAGCACACAAATAAAAAATCTTTGGTCAAGTGCCTTCCCAAAAACAATAGAAAACCCAAAAAATAACAAAAAACATTTCCTTAGTCCTCCCAAAGGAGAAACTTTCCCCAATCAACAACAGATAGATTTAAGAAAGCATTTCAAAACAGTAGAAAACATATGCAAAAGAAGGTTCCTATAGATTACTATAGATACTCTGGGTGTTAACAGCTTCCCCTTGTATAACCAAACCCCGATTCCAGATCTCTTCGCATTTGTTAAAGAAAACACTTGTACGCAGGGTTAGTTTAAAATATCTTCCCCTTCCTTTTAAGCTTCATAAGAGAAATACAGAAATCAGAAAGTAGCATTAAAAGTGGTAGTGGTCGCGTCACAAAAATCAGAGCTACAGAAAAATAGCGACTCTGCAGGGGAGTGTTAGATTTCCTAATAGGTTTAGGCCTTTCTTTGCATTTATTTTTTTCTGCTTTTTTATTTGCTTTCTCATTTTATATCATCTGCTGTCATATTATCTGTTATACTTGTTTAAATTTCCGTTATCTGGGAATGCGATTAATACGCATGTGGTGAGTCCGAGAACACATTAAGATAAGTGGTGGCAGACTCAGGAAGGCTTATAGGGAGTGAGTCCTGACCAAGCTAACTTAAAAGTCCACTGAATCAGTGGAGGTAACCTTTTGGAATCACTGATGTTGAACGAGTAAGTCGTGAAAACATTACTTTTTCCAATGGGCGGCCTTGAAACTGAGGATTAGTAGACATTTACCCACTTAACCTCTGTTAAGACGTAGTGCGGTGACTATTGGGAATAGTTGACACGCAATACTACACTCAAAAGAGATTCATCTTGGGGATATTACAGCTCTCATAAGTCAGTCGGTTTGTTGTTAATATTCTAAGAGGGGTCAATGATTTTGGGAACCGTTGTTAGAACCCGTTCTACAGGTATACAAAAATTGGACCCTAGTACACACCTTGGGGATGGGTAGATCCATGACTCCATGCTCGTGATGATGAACCCCTAAACCTATGTTTTCAAATGTTTTTGTTTGCTGCATTCATGCATCCATGCATTTCATTCATTAAAAAAAACTTTTTAAACAATAAAAAATCTTAAAAAAAAAACTAAAGCAATCGTTGCAAATATCATAAGTCGTGCTATGGATTTCGATAGAAGAAAAACACACAAGTACACCTTCAAAATTCCAAAACTGGAAGACCTAAGGAAATTGGGAAGGATGATTACTAATCCCGAGGCTTTCAGAGCTAAGCACGGAGGACTGTTGTCTCTTTTAAAGAGGTCAACATGGTAGAAGGAGTCTTGTCTACATTGGTTCAGCTCAATGATCCAGTATACCACTGCTTCACATTTCTAGATTATCAGCTCACACCGACATTAGAAGAGTATTCTCATCTGATTGATTTACCTATCACTAATCAAGATCCATTTTCTGGACTGGAAGAAATTCCAAAAGTTCAAGCCATTGCAAGAGCTACCTCTTTGGAAGAGTCAGATATCATAACTCACATGACCACTAAGGGAAGAATCCAGGGTTTACTAGCTAAATTCCTGATGGAGAAAGCCCTATACTTTACCAGCATAAGAAACATAACTGCTTTCGAGGATGCCTTTGTTCTGCTCATATATGGGTTATTCCTCTTTCCCAACATTGACAACTTCGTCGATGTTATTGCTTTAAAGATATTCTTAATTGGGAATCCAGTCCCAACTTTGCTCGCAGATGCTTATCATTCTGTATATTTAAGGAATTTGTACAGTGGAGGGATGATCACATGTTGTGTACCATTACTCTACAAATGGTTTATTTCCCACTTACCCAAGTCTGCTACTTTTTGGGATCTCAGGAGTAGAATGCGATGGTCGCAGAAGGTTATATTTCTTAGATTGGTACAACCGGATCTATGACGGAATAAAAATAATTGACAAATGCGGAAGTTTCCCTAATGTGCCCCTCATTGGTACTGTTGCGGTGAGAATCGGATAACAAGCTATTTATTAACTTGCATCACATTTTCTTTGAATTCACAACCGACTTTGATTTATCCAAAGGAAAGGTTCAAGATCGAGAAAACCTAAAGGGGGAGATCTAAGGTTCGGGAGTTGGTTATACTAAGGGAAGGTATTAGCACCCTTAATATCTGTAGTACTCTACAGGAACCTCTTGTTTAGTTTATGTTATGTTATGTTTGCTTGATAAAAGAATTTGCCAAGGTAATGTAAAGACCTATAGGTATGTACACTTAAGTTTGCTTACCAAGACATCGCATCTTGTGCCTACGTATCTGAATAAAGAATCAGAGCAACCGTAGTTCACCTAACTAAGGGTGAATTTGAGGAACCATTGACTATGGCCAAAGTTCCAAGGGGAAATGAGTATGAGCTCATTTAGAGTTTAAGGAAACTCTCTAAGTCTAAGTGATAGTGGGGAAAGGTGGATACTCAATGTGATGAGTCCACATAGAGTTTAGAAACTCTATCCTACTTCTAGGTTATGATTCATGGTTCTTAGGAGGCCAAGAGAAAGAGAAAGGCTCTTAGGAGGCCTAAGGGAAAGATGGCTCTTAGAAGGCCAAGATGATGTGTGATTTGTTTATTGACTTATGAGTCAACTTAGGAGGACTTCCTTTGGAATCGGGAGAATAACAGTTTTATGAAACAAAGAGCTTGTATGGATACTTACATGAAGATGCAATATTAGATAACAAAGTATTCAAGTGAAACAAAGTTTACAACATCATACAAGGTTAGAACCAATATGCATTAGGCAATAACTAAGCAAGATGACATGATAAAAGAATCAAAAGCAAACCAAGATGTGCAATAAAACCCTAAAAGCCTTCCACTTCCATCATGAATAAATGCCTCAAAATTAATGATTTTCACCAATCTCTCTTTATGTTTAAAAAGTATATTTATTAAGAAGTATTTAGCAAAAAGAAAGAGTGATAAAGGATAGAAAATGACTAAGATATGAATTTTTGAAATTTAAGGTATAAACCATAAAAATAACAAGGCAACATGGGGTAAAAAGAAATAGAAGGGCACCCCATGGGTGTTGAACCCAGGCCCTTGCGTGTACAACTTAAAACTATTGCCAAACTGTCCAATGCACGCGTGTGATAATTTACAGCAACAATATAATATATGTGAAATAAGGTGTTTCGTGGAAAATTAAAACAAAAGGACTGGGACGAGGGGGATTCGAACCCCAGTCCTCATGGTCAATGCGCGTGTGTGTGCCCTTGCCACTGGGGTGGTTGTTACATCCGGTCATAAACCTAACTCCAATAGCATATAAACCCTCACGTGTTCCAAAAATATTTCATTAGCCAATGCATCACCTCCACCCATGTAAACCAACTCTCTCCCTGATCCTTGAACTATAACAAAAAAGAAAGCAAAGTACTGATGCAACAGCCATGTAATCCAATTTGGAAAAGAAGCAAATAACATCAAATCATGGTATGCTAACTTTCTTGGTTCAGCCTTATTCCAATCAATCATCAACAAAACAAAACAACATGCTATAAACTAATCAGAATCAGAAAGTGTAAATGAAGTGCTCATGGTTTAAATCCAATATCTTGAAAAAAGTGAATTAGAAGAAGTGTATTGGTGGACATGAAAGTTACATATCTAACAAAGGATGAGGACAAAGTTTTGTTAATATATCCAAACAAGGAATTCTTGCTATTATGTGAGACACAAACACTAAATTCATTCAAACTAACACAAGACATCATGAAAAGAGACACACCAAACTGTGATAATATGCTCTGACATCTTTAAGAATTGCAAACTAAACACACAATTTTCAACAGGCTCTTAACAATTAAGATACACATACAACATTATTAGCACTCTGCAACATGAACAACAAGGTGTCAAGGATTGAAAAGGACAGGAGCAGACATTATGCAAGTTATTACATAGCCCTGCAAGCTATTCTTCTAACCATGGTTAGCAATGTATAACACAAACTAATCAGCTTCACACACTATCAATCATACAAGGGTTGGACAGTTTAAAGAAAGACATTGGTTTATGGCACCAGGCCACATATAGACATATAATCAAAAACAACATATTTAGCATGTTATCACCAACCTGAACAACTTTTGAACATTTATCCCTAGTATTTACACATGAAAATAGTATAGTGTCAAGACTGCTTTAATAGCAACATATCATGAAGATGCATAACCATAACATTTAAGGGAACACATGCCAGCAAACAAATTTAGCATAAAGTAGCAAGAAACAGGTAGCTCAAGAACAACCTATGTGAATAAGTGCATGAGAGGTTGATGGATGAGCAAAGCAAACACTTATCAGACCAACAAATAAATCATAAGTTGCTTCAACATGTCATAGAGAGATGTGAATTAAGGCATGTTCTATTATTGCACTAATTTAGTCAACCAAGTAAAACAAAACTTGACATAGGAGTAATTGAAATCATTCCTAAATGAACTTATCATCAACACTCACCAAGTTAGTTCGGCTAGTGGAACAATACAGAATACTGAATTGCAGGCAAGGCAAAATAAGGACAATGATGACACCGTTATGAGTAATTGATATGGCAGGTAGAGGTATTTCAAGGCAAGTTTCAAAAGTATGAGGGATTTTGCAGAAAAAATCAGTGCTGGAAAACAAGAACAGGCTCAGACCAACTTGGTATCAACTCATGCATATGGCAACAAGTAAACAAGGCAAAGGCAGACAATATGTAAGCAGTCAATATGTCAATATGGCATCAACTGCAAATAGAACAAGGCACCAATACACAAAACACAAAACCTCAAGGGACCAACAACTTCCAGTGCCAATCCTAGCATACAAGGTTAGCTTAATTTAAAACAACCAACCAAAATGTCATGACATAGTGAGAGTAACAACATACTTGTGAAATTAAAACAGGCATGTGGATGGATACTAAACAATTCCTCAACACAAAATGATCAGTGATAAGATCCTCCTCTCTGAAGGCAGGTTTAACAAACATACACATAACTAGTACATGAATCACTTGAGTAAAAAGAAAACTAAACACTTATCAACAACTTGCACACATGAATGGAACACCAGCAATGTAACAGTTACATAACTTGAACACATATCAGGCAAACATATCAAGAACTATACTTATCCTGGATAAGCATATCATTAGTATGTACACCTCAAATGACTTGTTAAATGTTTGTACATACAAAGCATGATGGTAGCAGGCATTTCATTTAGATATAGGACTGTCTAGACAAATGATCTAAACCAAATGCTTCTAAAATAGCCTAAGCATATAAACATGAAAACAAGTTTATGATATCAACCATAATATCTCACAGCACAGACATGTAATTTCTTAGAGACAGAATACAACAATTGGCACCATGACAATAGTGAAACAAGCTTTTGGATGTGTGCATAATGTACACAAAATTGCGTGTGTCAACAAGACAAGTAAGCAACTACCACTCATAGATCTGGTATTTTTAGGATGTCCTCATAGTGTTCCCAAACAAAAGGAAATGGATACATAAATTTGAATACAAAGGCAAATGGCATGGATGTTAGTTTGCATGACCCTACAGGTAGTGCAAGCAAAACAAATCTCCATACTAGAAAAGCTCTACAGAGTTAATTCTACAACTGGCTTATACAACAAGGACAAATGGTATACAACAGTCACACAAATTACAAAACAAATCAGTTAATAATAGCAACAACAAAAGTAAACAGTTTCACAAATCACAAAATAGCTCAAGTTAGACAACTGTGGAGTAAGTATCAACTGCCCTTAATCAAACCATGGCCTCAAACCTTAACAAGGCAGTTACTTGGCTAATGACATTGGAGTTTTGGTAGTGTAACAAAAAAGAGGAGCTACATGAAATCATCTCAGTACATCAACTGAAACCACCATACTTATCTTACCTTCATATGGCATATCATGACATAAGTGAAGCATAAACTAACAAACACACTGTATTTACATTATGGATGGAGGGAAATGAATATGAACACATATTATATGAGCATTTAAAACAATGATATGATGATGCCAGACATATTACATGAGCAGGAACATAGAGAATGAAAGAGGAATGTTACCAAGTGGAATATGTCCACTGCAACTTCAAATGTGAACAAGCTTCTTTCTTGCCGAACCAACACGACCTCACAAAGAAAACTTCCCTCTCCTTATTCTCTTGCAAGATTTTACACTCAAAAGTGTTTTAAGGTGAATATGTGAATATTGTTGGTGGAAAATGCAAGAAGGCAGCCTGCTATTTATAGGGAGAACATGAGGATTCAAGGTATGGTCACACTTGCCACAAATGCCAACATTGCCCTTTTCCTTTCGTGAGAAACCATACTTGCTGAGTACATATCTTCTAAGAATCTCTGAACATCTGAACACAACTGGTGAGAAGTGATTGGTGAGAGGCTCAAGGAATAAACTAATGTTTTCTTGCTTTTGTAAGGTTTCTCTCTCCGTCCCACTTGCACAAATAAGACACAAATTCATAGTTTAATGAAAATCAAGTGGAAATTCGTGGCCAAGCTTGGATTAAGGTAAAATTACTCATTAGAACTCAGAAACAAGAAGATTTGGTGATTAGAGAATGGTTTGAGCAAATATACAAAAGTTGGTTTCTTGAACTTTAAGGAATGAAACCTCCAACTTTGAGGATTCGAAACTCCCAGCTCACTCAATGGATTGAGGAGTTCTAGTACTTTATGGAAATCCCTCAATGCCCTCTACAACTTTCATGTTGGACCCAAGTTCTGAATCACAAGGGAACTTAGTGAAAAATGAGGTTAAAGTCAGCTGGTTATTAAGGCAAAAGTGCTGAAATTTCTCTAGTCCTTGGGCAGTCTAACTTACAAGTCTCATAACTCACAAACCATGCATTTTTTGAAGAAAAGTAATATTTAACACTTTGAAGATCATGGAAAAAGCTTCCATCTGGGCTTTGAGTCACTCAATTTGGATGTGTAGTTTGGAAGTTATGACCATTTCAATTTTGCACAAGAGGGGAAAATTCCACATATGAAAAGTTTCATAAATCAAACCTTGCTTCCTTTGCGAGAAATATCTTGGAACTTGATCTCAAATATTTCAAATCATCAATAAGACATGTTATGATGAATTGAGGACTTGGAGGTGTCATTTGGGTCAAAAATCCCAAGGATTAGGGTTTCAGTCAAAACCCTAATTTCAACTATGAATATACTGGGATAATCTCTTATGATCTTGCTTCTTCCATCACATATAAAGCTCATAGATGGCCTTTACGGATGTTTACTACCTTAAGGAGTCAAGTCTTAAGGCTTGAGAGTACCTCTTGATAAAAATCAAAGCCAATGATCCACATGTCTTAACAGAAACCCTAATTTGGAGGCAGGGTGAAATTGTGGCTCAAACTACTCATGATGAGAGCCAAATGATATTGAATTCTTGTTGAGTGAGACCTCTTGGATGTAGGTAAACTCAAATAGTTGATGAACCAAGCAAATCTTGACTTGATATGGCAAAATTCTTCAGTGATTCCTCAGATTGAAACCCTAATTCCACATTTTGGTCTGGTGATCCTTTGTTGACTTGACTTGATTCAAAGTCTTGAGATTTTGGTTCCAAACAACTAGTGAGGCTTTGTGATGATTGTATAGAGCCAGAGAATACCTCAGGAGGCCTTGAATTTCTCTGTGTAAACCCTAATTTCAAACATAAGAGAAACAAACTGCAAGATATGGGTTTGTTAAACAAGTACATACATGATTGATCCTAAATGTCTATGCAAGATTTTATGATATCTAAGAGGTAAAATTTGGGGTACAACAGTTGCCCCTATTTAAATAGCCTTACCGGATGGCACGAGGAAAGGAAGTCCTCGGGACATCAAGGTGGAAAGGTATTTAAATATAGCAAACTAAATTTTTTGCCCTTAGATGGAATGCAGATGCTAAGGACAAGCGACAAACATGTAAATGCTGACATGTCATGAACTTCTAATATGATGATAGGATGTCATGATAGTGCAAAGATGCAGACAGACCAGACACCAGGGGTAAAGAGCAAACAACCACAAGTGGGTAGCACCGGGGAAGGATGAAGGTTAGTATCCATGAGGAAAACTCACTGGGGATACGGACTAACCGACAAAGAGACTCAATGGGGAGACTCTAAGGAAAGACTGGGGATAGAAAAAGTAAAGTGGAATACCCTACAGATCCTCCCTAGAGATAGGAGCCAGAAAGGTACCCTCTACTGGGGAAAAATCTAGGGAGATGGACGACAAGTTCACATGTGAGCGGACGACACTGGGGTAATAAAGACACATTCTTACTGGGCATAAAGCCAGAAAGAATACATGATCTCCACTGGGGATCAGTTTGAAATAAAAGGATAGACATCCATGAAGATTTTCTGGGAATTTCTTATACTGAAGAGTTCAAACGAGATTTTCAATAAAAGCCAGAAAAGATAGAGACGAACCTTGCGTGCCATCTGAAAAGATGATTGGACTTTAGCTGGGAATAAGGTTAATGAGCCATTGGGTACCAAAATGAGTTAGTTGAGATAATAAATATGATTTGTTTTATGAAGAATATCAGCATGAGTTGGATTTTTGGATACCAGTATGACCTGGATTTTAGGTTCATATCTGACCTGAGGTTTAGGTTCATATTTGACCTGGGTTCAAACAACGGGTTCATATTTGACCTGAAGTTTAGGTTCATATTTGACCTGAGGTTTAGGTTCATATTTGATCGGGTTTCAAACAATGGGTTCATATTTGACCTGAAGTTTAGGTTCACAGTTGACCTGGTTTCAAACAACGGGTTCATATTTGACCTGAGGCTTAGGTTCATATTTGACATGGTTTCAAACAATGGGTTCATATTTGACCTGAGGTTTAGGTTCACAATTGACCTGGTTTCAAACAACGGGTTCATATTTGACCTGAAGTTTAGGTTCACAGTTGACCTGATTTCAAACAACGGGTTCATATTTGACCTGAATTTTAGGTTCACAGTTGACCTGGTTTCAAACAACGGGTTCATATTTGTCCTGAAGTCTAGGTTCATATTTGACCTGGTTTCAAACAACAGGTTCATATTTGACCTGAGGTTTAGGTTCATATTTGACCTGGATTCAAACAACGGGTTCATATTTGACCTGAGGTTTAGGTTCATATTTGACCTGGATTCAAACAACGGGTTCATATTTGACCTGAGGTTTAGGTTCATATTTGACCTGGATTCAAACAACGGGTTCATATTTGACCTGAAGTTTAGGTTCATATTTGACATGGATTCAAACAACGGGTTCATATTTGACCCGAGGTTTAGGTTCATATTTGACCAGAAATAAACAATGCCAGCAATTTACTGGACTTTAGGTATCCATGTGAGGAGATTAAATGTCAGATAGGTTAATACCGGAGTTGCATAAATGAAGATTAGACTTCCTGGGGAATAATGATTATAGTTTCAAAAAGGTTGGATAGTACCAAAGATAGACAAGCTTCTCATAAGAGACTTCCACTTATCGCATAGAAAAATAAGCTTCTCCAAGAGATTGCTACTTGTTGTTGGGTATAAATTCCAAAGAGATGTTGATATCACAACACTGCTGGAGAATGAATTTTGTCTTCAAAGATTCTTCCTGCGAGACAAAGTGCAAAATAAATGCACGTTCAAACTAGGTTCAACAACCTAACCTGTCAGGGACCAAAGTTCAATCTAGGGACAGTCTAGAAAGAAACAGTCAAACAAGACTCCAACCATTGAGGAATGAGCTCAAATGGGGATTTATCTTATCCAAATGTGGAAAAGACAACTGAACCAACCATCATCCACAAGGATAAAACTCTGTGGGGAATTCAGAAAGGATGGGCATTTTATGCCTAGGGCTGACAATTCTATTGGAGAGAAAAGACAAACCCAGTCACTTGGGGATATAACGCCAAAGTGAACAAAGTAGGTAAACACCAGAAGAAGAGGTAATAGATAGCTAAAATGCTATGCATATGATGCTTATATCATGCTTATGCTTATGCTGACAAAACAGACAAGAAGCGAAACTGGAGATGAAATAAACATCTCGACAAGGATACCAAGCCAAACTCATCAGATTGGACCATTACTGGGGATGAACTTGCAGAATTAGTAGTTCTGCTTCAAGATTACACTTTCTCTAGTGAGAAGGGAACTCTACTTGGTATAACATCATGACTTCACTGGAGGGAAAAGATCTATTGGGAATTTTCAAGTTTAACTAATGTAACAGCTTATTGGGGAACTGGCAGAGATGTCACAAAAGCAAAATAGTTCTGCATAACTCATCTGCCCCAAATTACATGGTCTATCAGAAGAAAATATCAAGAGGATTTCACAGAAGAAATTGCATGCATGATGCTTCAATCTCTTCAAACATTTGGAGAGATTCCTGAATTTCAGCATAACTGCCCCAGATTAACTGCATTTGCAACAATGTCCTTGAACTTGTTCTTTTGAGTGGTTATTGACAACTGGGGAACAAGCTTGCCCCTGTCAGCTTGGTTGATCTATGAAGGAGATGTCGTTGACTTTTAGAGATTTACCGAATCTCGACTTGACTTATTCTGATTTACTGGTCTGTGAAGGTAAGTCATCAAAAGGATTTTATAGAAGAATTGGCATACCAGATGCTTCAATATCTTCACACTTTTGAAAAGGTTCATGAGCCTCAACATAACTGCCCCTGTTCAACTGTATTTGCAATACAAAGTACTCAGACTGTGGTAGAAACAACTGGAGAACAAACTTGCCCCTATTGATGGGTCCTTGGAATCCTTGCCTTGAAACATACTTTTTATAAGATGGCCTCAAGAAGGCTTGCCCCAATGTTCTAAACTTTGGAAAAGTTCTGCCCCTGATTCACTAGTTCTTGGAATGGTGGATTGGTAAATCCTCACACTTGGTTGCCCCTGACTGAGCCTCCTTTATCAAGTCAAATTCCCTAGCTGGCTGCATTTGTTGGGATTTATTTGATATTGAATTGTCTTTGCAAACAAGTATTGTTCATTAAAAATTGGCAATTTTAATGCAACATTCATGCACACTTTTGAAAACAAAGTTTATTGATGAAACACACACAGTGGAATGATTAAATAATTAAAAACAAAGTGGATCTAGTCATTTACAGAACGACAGATGAAGTGATCAACACATACACAATTAGTAAAGATCATTAGGAGTCAAGTTAATCAACCTTGTTGTAGTATGCTTTCAAATAACCTTACCTCAATTAGGTCTTTTAAGGGTTGTAACGTGGTCTGGTTCACAGTTTATGAAACAAAAGATCAAAGCTCAAAGTTTATTTGTACCCACCCCATCTTCGTGATGAACTCCAATCCTACACTCAGTTAACTCAAGCTATGCATTCATATTTCCATAGGTTAGGAACTGAATTGATGATAGTTGATGACGATTCAAACACCTTTGTAGTCATTATTCCCTTGCAGAATTTGGTTATCTTTTATTGCTGAGATTTTGAGACATCTTCTTGTCTTCACTGAGGTTATGAGACCTCTTTTTCTTTGTCTTTATTTGTCTTGATTGAGGTTATGAGACCTCTTCTCGTCTTTGCTAAGGTTATGAGACCTCTTCTTTTGTTGAGGTTATGAGACCTCGTCTTTGCTTGAGGTTGTGAGACCTCTTCTTCTTGGCTGTTGTACAAACCTTCTTGTATAAGGCAAAGTTTTGGGCTTCCCATCTTTCTTGGCTTTTTCCTTGAAAGGGACTCGGCTTAATCTTTGATTAAGGATTTCTCAACGATCATTCCTTATTTGTCACTTCGGGAACAACTTGTACAACATTTATTCACCTGACTTGAGAGAGCTGATTGGTGTCTTGCATAAAGCGCTTGCGTTCGAATGCATAACCAAGTTAAACTGAGACCTACCCACCACAAGGTTGACAGTTAAGGGTTTTTTGTGTAAGGAAAGAAAACTCCTGCTTCTAGGTTCGAAGGGGTTAACGAGGGATTATCTTCCTTATTTCTCCAGTGTTTGGGAATTGAAACAATGCCTTACATCCTCGGCAAGGTTTAATTGGCCGCATACCACAACAATTATGAATAATATTTTCATCATCCTCCCCAATATTTTCTTAACAACAATTTAATAAGTGGAAAGAAACAAGATAAAGATCTATTTTTTGCTTTTCACGAACATAAAAGTAAATGAGTGAAACGAATGGACTTAGTCAAAAGGTGCACAAACATTTCATTAATCTTGCCAATTTGAAAGTACAACAATGCTTATAAGCAAATACAAATTCAAAGTGCAAAGGAAATATAATTGAAAATACTGAAATGAACAAAATACAGCCAACTTGGCGAATTGATTTCAGAAGATTTCAGTTTTCGGGTCCAAGCGGGGGAACACCCTCACCAATGATCACTTATCCTTGTGGTATAGAACCTTGAGAGGCCTTGCAAGTCTCTTGCCTTTTGCTTCATAAGTTGAGACATTAGCGTCTGACATACCTTCATGAGGATGCAGTGTCTTTAGCAGGTTTAGCAGTCTTGCTTCGAACTCTTTGCATTCTTTAATGGGATCCCCATTGTCCCAGTATGGAATTGGCATTCAATCTCCAGGCGATCTTCTTCAAGAATCAGTTCCTTGTCATAGATCAGCCTTTGCACAGTAGATTCTAAGGCTCGACAACCATCCAATCCATGCCCTTCGGCTCCCTTATGGAATTCACAAGTCTGGTTTGGATTGTACCAAGGTCCTGGCATAGGGTTGAGAAGTCGAGGAGTCACCAACTTGTTCTGCGTCAACAGTGGGAAGAGTTTGCTTAATGGCACCGGAATGGGCTGGCAGTTGACAGGGTACTTTCTCTTGTTTTGGTCTTGAGAACCTCGAGGAGAAACAACTGTAGGAGGCTGAAACACCCTTTTGGTAGACACCTGATGACTATGATATTCTGGTGTAAGACCAAGATCAAATGCTGGCTGGTACGAAATTTCTCCAAAGACAGATCCCTGGTATGGGAGAACCTCTGGAGATGGCAAAAGATTGTTGATTCGAATGCCTTGAGGTGTTAATGAGATCACATTGGAATCAAGCAGAGCTTGAACCTTGTTTCTGAGCACTCTACAATCTTCAGTTGAATACCTCTGTGCCCCGCATGGTAGTCACAACGGGCATCGACGTCAAGGCCTGGCGGGTACGGAAAAGGCATTGGATTTATCTCCTTTGGCACTATCAATCCACCTTTGATTAAGTCTGGTAAGAACTGACTATATGGTATTGGAAATGGAGTGAAATTCCTCTTTGGCTTTCTAGGCCTTTGTCGAGCATGCTGACGCGGTTGACAGTGATCTTGTCCTTGTCCTTGAGTTAGAGGAACTACAAAAGATGATAAACTGACAACTTCTCTAGGAGTAACTGGGTGAGTATACTCCTCTTTCTTTATCAGAGCTTGTAACATTTCCAAAACCCAATTCATCTGGCATTTAAGGATTCTGACCTCCTCTTTCAAGTCTTCTTGGTTCTTCTGAATTTCATTCATTTTCGCCATTGATTTGAATAGGTGTGCTAGGTATCCTTTAGACATAAGAGAGGAAGAAAGACTCAAGACTGAGAAATGCAAATGAAATGCGAATGCGCATGAGGTGCAAGATGCAAATGCAAAAAATTTCATGGAACTTTGACATTTGTGAGATATCAAGAGGCATCAAAGACTCATTCTCATTAATAAAAGGTGAATTACAAAAAGTCAATACACTTCCAAAAGTCTTAAGCATAATACTAAATAAAAGCTAAAAAGTTCTAAGGAGATTCTCCTAGGAGCCTCATGTTGAGCCTTCTGATTTCCTTCTCCATCTGGTCTCTTTCTATGACGAGGTTGTCGACGATGGATTTCCATGCAGTAGGTTGGGTGCTAGAGGAACCTGGTCCTTCTTGGGCTTTCCTCTTCTTGCATAAAAGCAGCTCTTCATTCTTGGCCTGGAGTTCTAGGTTCTCCTCCACAACCACTTGGTATTTGAGTTTCCAAGCTTCCTCTGACTGCTGGGTTTGGTTCAAAGAAATCTCCAGCTCTTCTTCTCTTGACATAAAATATAGAACAGGTTCATTCTTTAAAGCAATTGGTTCTTGTCTGTTGTAAGGCATCTTCAACTTAATGGCACTTCTTCGGACCCATTGGAGATAGGGCTCCAATGACACATAGTTAGGTTTTCCCAAAGAACTTCTTCCCCTCTTGTGTCTGTTACCCCAGACACTCAAGATCAACTTCTTATGTTCTTCATTTTGTCATATTCTTCAAAAAAGATGTTTTCTAGATGAATACTAAGAGGTTTATCCTTCAATGGGTACCCCAACTGTCGACGAGCCAACACGGGGTTGTAGCTGATTTCTCCTTTGATACCAAGAAGAGGTACATTGCCATAGTTTCCACAGCTATCTGTGATCAAAATTCCATCATACACATGGTTATACTAGTCAATGTCTGAATGAGAAAGAGCCATAATTTTTTAGACCACCATCACTTCTTAGGGTCCCAAAATGCGTCCGCCTTCGGTAGATGCAAAATAAACCATCTATACAACATAAGGGCACAAGAAGTGATTTGTCCTCCACCATGAACATTCCTCGAATAAACTGAGTGATAAGCTTCAGCGAGCAAAGTTGGTACAGGATTTTTCTTTAAGAAGATCTTAATTGCGTTCAGGTCCACAAAATTGTCAATATTTGGGAACAAGAAGAGTCCATAGATGAGTAATGCAAAAACGGCTTCAAAGGCATCCCTGTTTGAGTGTTTAGCATAGTACTGAGCTTTTCCAAACAAGAACTTAGCAGTTAATCCAAAAATTCCTCCCTTGGAAGTCAAGTTGTTTTTTATGTCAACTAACTCCAAGTGAGTTTTCTTAGCTATTTCTTCCTCTTTAGGGTTCCTCTCGAAGATAGGAAATGGAGATTCATCCTTAACAGGCAAACCAATTATCTGAGAATACTCTTCAAGGGTAGGCAAGAGTTGATAATCAGGGAAAGTGAAGCAATGATACTTCGGGTCGTAGAATTGAAGCAAGGTAGAGAAGAGTCTTTCATCAACATCTTTCTTTAACAAGAGCCATAACTTCCCATACCTGTCTTTGAATCCTTCAGGGTCTATCAGCAAGTCACCCAACCTCCTTAGGTCACCCAGTTTAGAGCTCTTGAAAGTGTATTTCACAATGTTCCTTCTTGAACTGTCCATGATATCCCTATGATATTCACAAAAGAAAGTCTGAGTTCCATGAAACTGATATGAAATGATGTTTATGATGTATGAATGTAAAGTAAGCACATATACACATATATCCACAAATGTACAAGCACATAAGAAAAAGGCCTGGGTTTAGGTCAAGAGCATGGAGCCATGGTTTACCCTTCCCATTGGTGTGTACTATTGGTTTTCATCTGTAGAACAGGGTTCTAAGAAGTTCCCAGAGTCGGCAATCCATCTTTCGAATTTTATCGATTTCCCGAATGACTCGGTAGTCAATAAAATTCTCAAGAGAATCTCGTCTGAGTGTAGCATCGCGTAGCAACCAATTCAGGAATAGACTCCCTCATAGTCCTCGTACTACATACTAAAAGGCCAAGTGGGGTTTGGAGATAACTACGGTTCTCAGTTTTAACAACACCTATGTCGAGAGTAGCACGTTTTCACGAATAGACTCGTTCAACATGACTAGACTCCGAAGAGGGCCTCAACTGAGTGATGGTGTCTCAAGTCAACTTCTTTGGGAATCGACTCCCTCAAAGTCTCCTTGAATATACCATCGTCCTATAATAAGTGCACTCGAGTCTGGGTTTAGGACATATCTCACCTCTCAAAAGCACCATGCCCACAGAAGAAACCAAGCAAATATACAGATATATACAGATATGTACAAATATAGCAAACAAGCATAAATAACATAAGCAAAAAAATAAGGTGGGCTTAACCCTCAAAGTCTTCCCCAGTGAAGTCGCCATTTCTGTTGCGGTGAGAATCGGATAACAAGCTATTTATTAACTTGCATCACATTTTCTTTGAATTCACAACCGACTTTGATTTATCCAAAGGAAATGTTCAAGATCGAGAAAACCTAAAGGGGGAGATCTAAGGTTCGGGGGTTGGTTATACTAAGGGAAGGTATTAGCACCCTTAATATTTGTAGTACTCTACAGGAACCTCTTGTTTAGTTTATGTTATGTTATGTTTGCTTGCTAAAAGAATCTTCTAAGGTAGAGGTAAAGACCTATAGGTATGTACACTTAAGTTTGCTCGCCAAGACGTCGCATCTTGTGCCTACGTATCTGACTAAAGAATCAGAGCAACCGTAGTTCACCTAACTAGGGTGAATTTGAGGAACCATTGACTATGGCCAAAGTTCCAAGGGGAAATGAGTATAAGCTCATTTAGAGTTTAAGGAAACTCTCTAAGTCTAAGTGATAGTGGGGAAAAGTGGATACTCAATGTGATGAGTCCACATAGAGTTTAGAAACTCTATCCTACTTCTAGGTTATGATTCATGGTTCTTAGGAGGCCAAGAGAAAGAGAAAGACTCTTAGGAGGCCTAAGGGGAAGATGGCTCTTAGGAGGCCAAGATGATGTGTGATTTGTTTATTGACTTATGAGTCAACTTAGGAGGACTTCCTTTGGAATCGGGAGAATAACAGTTTTATGAAACAAAGAGCTTGTATGGATACTTACATGAAGATGCAATATTAGATAACAAAGTATTCAAGTGAAACAAAGTTTACAACATCATACAAGGTTAGAACCAATATGCATTAGGCAATACCTAAGCAAGATGACATGATAAAAGAATCAAAAGCAAACCAAGATGTGCAATAAAACCCTAAAAGCCTCCCACTTCCATCATGAATAAATGCCTCAAAATTAATGATTTTCACCAATCTCTCTTTATGTTCAAAAAGTAGATTTATTAAGAAGTATTTAGCAAAAATAAAGAGTGATAAAGGATAGAAAATGACTAAGATATGAATTTTTAAAATTTAAGGTATAAACCATAAAACTAACAAGGCAACATGTGGTAAAAAGAAATAGAAGGGCACCCCATGGGTGTTGAACCCCGGCCCTTACGTGTACAACTTAAAACTCTTGCCAAACTGTCCAATGCACGCATGTGACAATTTACAACAACAATATAATATATGTGAAACAAGGTGTTTCGTGGAAAACTAAAACAAAAGGACTGGGGCGAGGGGGATTCGAACCCCAGTCCTCATGGTCAAATGCGCGTGTGTGTGCCCTTGCCACTGGGGTGGCTGTTAAATCCGGTCATAACCTAACTCCAATAGCATATAAACCCTCACGTGTTCCAAAAATATTTCATTAGCCAATGCATCACCTCCACCCATGTAAACCAACTCTCTCCCTGATCCTTGAACTATAACAAAAAAGAAAGCAAAGTACTGATGCAACAGCCATGTAATCCAATTCTTTAATGTTCCAATTTGGAAAAGAAGTAAATAACATCAAATCATGGTATGCTAACTTTCTTGGTTCAGCCTTATTCCAATCAATCATCAACAAAACAAAACAACATGCTATAAACTAATCAGAATCAGAAAGTGTAAATGAAGTGCTCATGGTTTAAATCCAATATCTTGAAAAAAGTGAATTAGAAGAAGTATATTGGTGGACATGAAAGTTACATATCTAACAAAGGATGAGGACAAAGTTTTGTTAATATATCCAAACAAGGAATTCTTGCTATTATGTGAGACACAAACACTAAATTCATTCAAACTAACACAAGACATCATGAAAAGAGACACGCCAAACAGTGATAATATGCTCTGACATCTTTAAGAATAGCAAACTAAACACACAATTTTCAATAGGTTCTTAACAATTAAGATGCGCATACCACATTATTTTCACTTTCCAACATGAACAACAAGGTGTCAAGGATTGAAAAGGACAGGAGCAGACATTATGCAAGTTATTACATAGCCCTGCAAGCTATTCTTCTAACCATGGTTAGCAATGTATAAACACAGACAAATTAGCTTCACACACTATCAATCATACAAGGGTTGGACAGTTTAAAGAAAGACATTGGTTTATGGCACCAGGCCACATATAGACATATAATCAAAAACAACATATTTAGCATGTTATCACCAACCTGAACAACTTTTGAACATTTATCTCTAGTATTTATACATGAAAATAGTATAGTGTCAAGACTGCTTTAATAGCAACATATCATGAAGATGCATAACCATAACATTTAAGGGAACACATGCCAACAAACAAATTTAGCATAAAGTAGCAAGAAACAGGTAGCTCAAGAACACCCTATGTGAGTCAGTGCATGAGAGGTTGATGGATGAGAAAAGCAAACACTTATCAGACCAACAAATAAATCATAAGTTGCTTCAACATGTCATAGAGAGATGTGAATTAAGGCAGGTTCTGTTATTGCACTAATTTAGTCAACCAAGTAAAACAAAACTTGACATAGGAGCAATTGAAATCATTCCTAAATGAACTTATCATCAACACTCACCAAGTTAGTTAAGCTAGTGGAACAATGCAGAATACTGAACTGCAGGCAAGGTAAAATAAGGACAATCAAGTGATGACACCGTTATGAGTAAGTGATATGGCAGGTAGAGGCATTTCAAGGCAAGTTTCAAAAGTATGAGGGATTTTGCAGAAAAAATCAGTGCTGGAAAATAAGAACAGGCTCAAACCAACTTGGTATCAACTTATGCATATGTCAACAAGTAAACAAGGCAAAGGAAGGCAATATATAAGCAGTCAAAATGTCAATATGGCATCAACTGTAAATACAACAAGGCACCAATACACAAAATAGAAAACCTCAAGGGACCAATAACTTCAAGTGCTAATCCTAGCATGCAAGGTTAGCTTCATTTAAAACAACCAACCAAAATGTCATGACATAGTGAGAGTAACAACATACTTGTGAAATTAAAACAGGCATGTGGATGAATACTAAACAATTCCTCAACATAGAATGATCAGTGATAAGATCCTCCTCTCTGAAGGAAGGTTTAACAAACATACACATAACTAGTACATGAATAACTTGAGTAAAAAGAAAACTAAACACTTATCAACAACTTGCACACATGAATGGAACACCAGCAATGTAACAGTTACATAACTTGAACACATATCAGGCAAGCATATCAAGAACTATACTAATCCTGGATAAGCATATCATTAGTATGTACACCTCAGATGACTTGTTAAATGTTTGCACATACAAAGCATGATGGTAGCAGGCATTTCATTTAGATATAGGACTGTCCAGACAAATGATCTAAACCAAATGCTTCTAAAATAGCCTAAGCATATAAACATGAAAACAAGTTTATGATATCAGCCATAATATCTCACAACACAAACAGGTAATTTCGTAGAGACGAAATACAACAAATGGCACCATGACAATAGTGAAACAAGCTTTTGTATGTGTGCATAATGTACACAAAATTGTGTGTGTCAACAATACAAGTAAGCAACTACCACTCATAGATCTGGTATTTTCAGGATGTCCTCATAGTGTTCCCAAACAAAAAGAAATGGATACATAAATTTGAATACAAAGGCAGATGGCATGGATGTTAGTTTGCATGACCTTACAGGTAGTGCAAGCAAAACAAATCTCCATACTATCAAAGCTCTACAGAGTTAATACTACAACTGGCTTATACAACAAGGACAAATGGTATGCAACAGTCACACAAATTACCAAACAAATCAATTAATAATAGCAACAACAAAAGTAAACAGTTTCACAAATCACAAAATAGCTCAAGTTACACGACTGTGGAGTAAGTATCAACTGCTCTTAATCAAACCATGGCCTCAAAACTTAACAAGGCAGTTACTTGGCCAATGACATTGGAGTTTTGGTAGTGTAACAAAAAAGAGGAGCTACATGAAATCATCTCAGTACATCAACTGAAACCACCATACTTATCTTACCTTCATATGGCATATCATGACATAAGTGAAGCATAAACTTACAAACACATTGTATTTACATTATGGATGGAGGGAAATGAATATGAACACACATTATATGAGCATTTAAAACAATGATATGATGATGCTAGACATATTACATGAGCAGGATCATAGAGAATGAAAGAGGAATGTTACCAAGTGGAATATGTCCACTACAACTTCAAATGTGAACAAGCTTCTTTCTTGCTGAACCAACACAAGCTCCCAAAGAAAACTTCCCTCTCCTTCTTCTCTTGTAATATTTTAAACTCAAAAGTGTTTTAAGGTGAATATATGAATATTGTTGGTGGAAAATGCAAGAAGGAAGCCTGCTATTTATAGGGAGAACATGAGGATTCAATGTATGGTCACACTTTCCACAAATGCCAACATTGCCCTTTTCCTTTCGTGAGAAACCATACTTGCTGAGTACATATCTTCTAAGAATCTCTGAACATCTGAACACAACTGGTGAGAAGTGATTGGTGAGAGGCTCAAGGAATAAACTAATGTTTTCTTGCTTTTGCAAGGTTTCTCTCTCTCTCCCACTTGCACAAACAAGACACAAATTCATATTTTAATGCAAATCAAGTGGAAATTCGTGGCCAAGCTTGGATTAAGGTTAAATTACTCATTAGAACTCAGAAACAAGAAGATTTGGTGATTAGAGAATGGTTTGAGCAAATATACAAAAGTTGGTTTCTTGAACTTTAAGGAATGAAACCTCCAACTTTGAGGATTCGAAACTCCCAGCTCACTTAATGGATTGAGGAGTTCTAGTACTTTTTGGAAATCTCTCAATGCCCTCTACAACTTTCATGTTGGACCCAAGTTCTGAATCACAAGGGAACTTAGTGAAAAATGAGGTTAAAGTCAGCTGGTTATTAAGGCAAAAGTGCTGAAATTTCTCTAGTCCTTGGGCAGTCTAACTTACAAGTCTCATAACTCACAAACCATGCATTTTTTTGGAGAAAAGTCATATTTAACACTTTGAAGATCATGGAAAGAGCTTCCATCTGGGCTTTGAGTCACTCAATTTGGATGTGTAGTTGGGAAGTTATGACCATTTCAATTTTGCACAAGAGGGGAAAATTCCACATATGAAAAGTTTCATAAATCAAACCTTGCTTCATTTGCAAGAAATCTCTTGGAACTTGATCTCAAATATTTCAAATCATCAATAAGACATGTTATGATGAATTGAGGACTTGGAGGTGTCATTTGGGTCAAAAATCCCAAGGATTAGGGTTTCAGTCAAAGCCCTAATTTCAACTGTGAATGTACTGGGATAATCTCTTATGATCTTGCTTCTTCCATCACATATAAAGCTCATAGATGGCATTTAGGTATGTTTACTACATTAAGGAGTCAAGTCCTAAGGCTTGAGAGCACCTCTTGATAAAAATCAAAGCCAATGATCCACATGTCTTAACAGAAACCCTAATTTGGAGGCAGGGTGAAATTGTGGCTTAAACTACTCATGATGAGAGCCAAATGATATTGAATTCTTGTTGAGTGAGACCTCTTGGATGTAGGTAAACTCAAATGGTTGATGAACCAAGCAAATCTTGACTTGATAGGGCAAAATTCTTCAGTGATTCCTCATATTGAAACCCTAATTCCGCATTTTGGTCTGGTGATCCTTTGTTGACTTGACTTGATTCAAAGTCTTGAGATTTTGGTTCCAAACAACTAGTGAGGCTTTGTGATGATTGTATGGAGCCAGAGAATACCTCAGGAGGCCTTGAATTTCTCTGTGTAAACCCTAATTTCAAACATAAGAGAAACAAACTGCAAGATATGGGTTAGTTAAACAAGTACATACATGATTGATCCTAAATGTCTATGCAAGATGTTATGATATCTAAGAGGTAAAATTTGGGGTACAACAGTTACTAAAGGAGGGATCAACTATCATCAAATTTTAGCTCATCGTCAGCTTGGATACCCAATGAAGAATGTACCACATAACATTCATCTGGAAGGTCTTTTCTTCAAGGAAGGAGAAAATGACAGAGCACTAAAGAAAGAAATTGTGCATGTTTGGCAGCATGTTCATAGGAAGGGAAGAGAGTCCTTAGGAAGGCCAAATTGCATCTCTGCAGAGCCTTACCTCCGATGGGTACAAACTAGAGCCATCAAACTAAAGATGCCTTACCCTCATCAGGAAGTTTTTCCCTTAAAGGAATCTGTCCTCTATTTCATGTCCGACGTGGAAAAACTTCAGGTCACATTCAACAAAGTCCAGCGCGAGAAGAACTCTTGGAGGAATAAGTACCAGATTGTCAGCTTGGAATTCACAAAGATCCAAGAGTTGTTGAAAGAAAAAGATGCTCTGATTGAGATATTGGAGCAACATGCTATAGAAAGCCGAGAGGAACAAAAAAGTCTACTCTCTCCCTTCACATGGCAAAGGATCATCGACCCGACAACGGTTGAAGGGGCCCGATCAAAGAAGAGAAAAATTCAGCAACCATCATCTGAGCTTTCTTTAGGCATACCTTAGGATCCATAGGCCTAGTTTTCCTTCTCGCACTTTGTAAAATAATCTATTTTCCTGTAAGATACTGCAATCCTTTGAATTCAATAAAAAGGTTTTCACTGTTGTATGATATTTGGAATGTAATCGTCAAGAGTTCTTTTGAAAACAAAAACAAAAAGATCATTCTCATTCTTTGCATATCATTCATCATTCTTACATAACACATCTTTGTCATTGAGTCTCACACATGTGTCACGCTTTAGAATCAAACTGTCTTATTCGTACAATACTCGGGCCAATCGACAAAAGAAAATGGACGATCTTGAAGAAGAGAACAGAGAACTAAGAGAGGAAATCAACGCTTTGAAGGAAAGTCTGGAGAAACTCCACAACACGATTGAATCCCTGACTGAAACTCAGGATCAACCACCTCAAAGGACTGTGATCTCAGAGATTATGTCTACACCATCATTTGAGACACCTGGCAGTCATCCTCAGTACAACATGCCCAAAGGTTTTCCCTGGGGCATGCCTTTTATTTTTGTACCTTAAGGATATATACCTCTGGTCACTGAAGACCTAGAAGCCATAACAGGAACCTCTATACCTGAAGGTTACAAACTTCAGGCAAATGAAGATACAAGGGTTACAACGGAGACTCTTGTACCAGAAGGTTACAAACTTCAGGTCACTGAAGCACCAAGAGTTACCCCGTAATGTTTATACCGCAACCTGTGATACATACTATCCCAGAGGAACAGATTCTACAGGCCACTTCTGGCAGAAATGAAGAAGTATACGAAAGGATGAATGAATTCCAGGAATAATTCTTGGAAATGCAGAAAGAACTGCATGCCATTCGCGGACAGGGCTTGTTTGGCAAGGATGCCACTGACCTCTGTTTGGTCCCTAATGTAAAGATACCGCACAAATTCAAGGTGCCTGAATTTGAAAAATACAAAGGAAACTCTTGCCCTCAAAGTCATTTGGCGATGGACGCCCGAAAGATGTCTACCCAGACAGAAAACCAACAGCTATTGATCCACTACTTTCAAGACAGGTTAACCGGTGCCACACTCAAATGGTACATGGGTTTAAACCGTACCAAGATCAGTACTTTCAGAGACCTTGGGGCAGCCTTTGTTCAGCAGTATAAATACAATTTGGACATGGCACTAGATAGGGACCAGCTCAGAGCAATGTCCCAGAAAGATAAAGAAACTTTCAAGGAGTATGCTCAAAGATGGCGTGAAATTGCCGCCCAGATCTGTCCCCCTCTCGAGGAGAAGGAAATGACAAAAATCTTCCTAAAAACATTGGGCTCATTTTATTATGACCGAATGGTTGCAAGTGCACCTAGTGATTTCACTGAAATGGTGAACACGGGGGTACGCCTTGAGGAAGCAGTCTGAGAAGGCTGGTTAGTCAAAGAGGCAGAGTCGTCCAGCAGTACTAAAAGATACGGGAGTGCTTTCCAAAAGAAGAAAGAGCAGGATATCAGTAATATCTCGCAAGGTAAGCAAAGGCGAAGGTATCAACCTCGACAGGTAGCTGCAGTAGCTCCCGCTATCAACCCAGCACCGGCTCTGACATGTCAACCACAGATTACTCAGAGCCAGCCAAATCAACAATAATATCAGCAAAGGCAGCAACAACCTCTTCAGCAGGCTTGCCCACAGTACAATAATAACAATTGTATCACACGATCGCCAGGGTTTGACCCCATACCAATGTTGTATGCAGGGTTATTTCCACTTCTACTAGCTAACGGGCACGTTCAAACTAGGACTCCTCTTACAATACCAGACAATCCGCATTTTTGGTTCAAAGCGGATCAATCTTGCCCTTACCATCAAGGAGGATTAGGACATAACATTGAGAATTGCCTCAGTTTTAAATCTGACGTACAAAAGCTCGTCAGAAACGGGGGTTTATCTTTCAAAGATACGAATCCAAATGTTCAAACGAATTCGTTGCCGCAACATGAAAAGACTTCGGTGAACTTGATAGAAGAATAACCCGACAATAGTTATCAAATTCACTATGTACGCCTACTAGGAACAAATTTGGTAAAGATGCATTGTAGGCAGAGCGGATACGGCCATGTACCGTCTCAAAGCTATCATCAGTGTGATATCTATTCTAAGAACAATCAAGGATGTGTCATTGTACAAGCAACTTTTCAAGAACAAATGGATCTAGGCTGGATTTAGGATCACAGGATTCGTGAAGTAAATATGGCCCATGCACATCTAAATATTGTTCAAAATCGTGACATCCGCGCAATGAATGTCAATCTAGTGGCAATGCATTAAAGACAAAGTAGGTACTACAATTTGCCACTGCACGATTATAACGCTTGTCCAATATGCTCAAAAGACAATCAAGGATGATCTTTTGTACAAGAGACCCTCCAGCGTCAAATGGATCTTGGATGGATCCAAGACTACCATGAAAGGATTGATCATCAGGTCAACATGATTCAGATATTTGACATTCGTTTAATGAATACCAGTCTAGTAGAATTGCATGCCAAGCAGGTCAGACTCGGTTTTCTGTCCTCGCATAATTATCATGATTGCAAAGATTGCTCCAAAGATGATCAAGGTTGCGCACTTGTACAAAGAACTCTTCAACATTTGTTGGACCACTGGTGGATTCCAGTCTACCAGGATGAAGACACACAATAAGTTAGCATAACCAATGGAAATCCAGATAGACACCAAAGCTGCGACATCCGCTTGCTGGAAACAGATTTGGTAAAGATGCACTACATACAGAGCGAGTACGGTCGGGTGCCACCTCACAATTATGAACGTTGTGGAATATGTTCAAAAAATAGTCAAGGGTGCTACATAGTGAGAGCAACTCTCCAGCATCAGGTAGACCAAGGGGAAACCCAAATATGCCTGAATTCTCAACCAATCAACATGGTGCAAGGTTGCCTCCTTGTCCAAAATGAGGTCCAAGGGCTACTAGACAAAAGAACTATCACAGTCTTGGATAAAAGAGAACCTGTTAATTGTGGAATTAACAAGGATGTTTTTGACATAATTCCTTTACTTAAGGAACCAAAGCGCATGGAGATCTCTCTCGACAGTAGAAAAGTTTTCAATATAGAACTAATTGAGGTTGCTTATGACGGTTAAAAGACCTAAATAATCCCTGTGGTCATCTACTTACCAGGACTAATGCCATACAAGTCAGAGAAAGCTATTTCGTACAAGTACGGTGTGACTACAATAGAAGATGAAAATGAAATTCCACTGCCATCCGTTGTCAACATTGCTGATATCAGTCGGGTCACCCGAAGCGGTCGAATCTTCAACAGAGGAGTTGGAGAATCTGCAAAAGAAAAGGAACCACAAGCTGAAGTTCCTAATCAACAAATTGGTCAATCCAGCAGCGCATGCTGATATCAGTCGGGTCACCCGAAGCAGTCGAATCTTCAACAGAGGAGTTGGAGAACCGGAAAAAGAAAAGGAACCACAAGCTGAAGTTCCTAATCAACAAATTGGTCAATTCAGTAGCGCAGAGCCTGTGAAAAATAACGATGAAATTCTAAAGCTCATCCAGAAAAGCGAATACAACATTGTAGATCAATTGTTGTAAACTCCTTCTTGGATATACGTTTTATCTCTCTTGCTCAGTTTAGAGGCTCACAGAGAAGCTCTACAGAAAGTCTTAGAACAGGCCTTTGTAGAACAAGATGTAACAGTGGGTCAGTTTGACAGCATTATTAGCAACATCACTTCCTGCAATAATTTAGGTTTCAGTGATGAAGAACTTCCAGAGGAAGGCAATAACCATAACATGGTGATCAATATTACAGTCAGTTGCCAGAACGATGCTTTAGCCAGCATACTGGTAGACACAGGTCCATCCTTGAATGTCATGCCAAGGTCAACTTTGGTACTTCTATCTTTTCAAGGTACTCCGATGAGAGGCAGTGAGATCATCGTCAAAGCCTTTGACGAATCCAGGAAAATGGTTATCGGCGAACTCGACCTTCCCATAACCATTAGTCCCACACTTTCCAAGTCACTTTCCAGGTCATATACATCCGAGCAGCATACAACTATTTATTGGGGCGACCTTGGATACATGAAGCAGGGGGAGTCACTTCGACACTTCACCAGAAGCTGAAGTTTGTCAAGAACGACAAGTTCTTCATGGTATACGGAGAACAAGCTTTAATTGTGAGCAACCTATCATCATTCTCATATTTAGATCCAGAGGAGGTTGTTGGAACTCAATTTCAAGCTCTCTCGGTGAGCAATGATAATCACCAAGAAAAAGGAACGTCAATTTCCTCGTACAAAGACGCTCTCTAAGTAATGGGAAGTGATGACATAAAAGGATGGGGGAAAGTTATGGTTCCTGTTGATAACAAGACAAGAAAAGGTCTTGGTTTTTCTTCAGCACTTACCAAGACTACAAAAAAGGATGAAAGCTTTCGTCCCATTCAAGATTTCTTCCACAGTGGAGGCTTCCTTCACCCGGTTTTTCAAGAAGTTCACACCATCGAGGAAAATAACTCTTCTGATACAGATGAAGAGTGGAAATCCTATTTCAATGATGAAGGTTATATATCTCAGGAAGAAACGTACATGCCATTCCGCTCTCCAAAGCAAAGTCCCAGATATATACCAAGATCAGACGCCAGAATGATCTACGGAGATTGCGATCCTGAGGGATGTCGTGCTCCACCTAACTCATTAGAGAAAGACACTCTGATGAAAGACAAATTTGATTACAACTCGTATGACCCCATGGATGATTTTCCCATTTGGAAAGCTTACATGGAAGATTCAAGACAAAAGAGTCAGCTAGAGAATGCTTATCTGCTGAGTGACCTTGAGAAAAATCCACTTTTTCTCCCAGAGTCATGGAATCCTTACCCAGAACATTCCAAGGATATCAAACACCACGTTGATGAATTTACAAAAATCGCAGGACAATAATTTATCAACTTTGCATTTCCTGAGGTCAACGTCATTGAAAAAGATGACTCATCTATCCCCTCAGAAACTTGAGATACTTTGGGGCAGCCAAGTGCTAGGTACGACTTTCTAATGAAGTCCACTGCTCCCAAAAGTTCTCACATCAGATATGAGGAAATCCAACCAACTGGATTGGGAGATCCTCTTGAAAATAAAAATACTGTGGAAGATATAATAGAAGAATCCTTGTATGATAACGCTGCATGGGAAGAAGACTCTAGTGATCCAACTTCGCCAGAGATCAGTGTCATTACTGAAGACAATCCTGGAAGAAAAATACCAAACTTTATGATCCACTGAGGAGTTCGTCGCCATTGTGTCGCGGTCGATGTCCTGAATGTTGTTCATAAATCAAAGTAATTGCCACATCTTTGTTTTGACCTTTCACCTTGCCCAGGTGAAAAGGATGTTTTATAGGGCTTGCTTTTCTGTAAATGTTCCTCTTTGCTTCGCCCAAAGCAAAAGAGTTTTGTTTTATAGGGTTGTGTTTCAAGAATTGACAAATCATAAATAAATAATGTCATTCTGAATTCCTGCATTTATTGCTATTTTCACTTTTCGCTTTTCCAGAAAATGGTAATCCTGAAAAACAACCCAAAATAAAAACAAATGTTTTCAAAAAATATACACTGCACACACTTTTGCATTCTCTCTTTCTTTTCTAAAAAAGAATCAACACGTCGTGTATATTACTTGTTTTAAACCCCATTGAAACATACGATCCAATGCCTTCTCCCGACTTTGAGTTCCCGGTATTTGAAGCCGAAGAAAAAGAGGACGAAGAAATTCTAGATGAGATCTCTCGACTACTCAGACATGAGGAATAGTCAATTCAACCTTACAAAGAACCATTGGAGACGGTCAATTTGGGTTCAGAAGAAGATAGAAAAGAAGTTAAAATCGGAGCACTACTCAGTCCAACTGTCAAAGAAGATATGATAGAGCTGCTCATAGAGTTTCCAGATGTGTTTGCTTGGTCATACCAAGACATGCCAGGGTTGGATACCAACATCGTGGAGCATCACTTACCCCTGAGAGCAGAATGTCCGCCATTCAAACAAAAACTGAGAAGGACTCATCCAGATATGGCCATCAAAATTAAGGAAGAAATGCAGAAACAGATCGACGCAGGTTTCCTTGCCACTTCAGAGTATCCTCAATGGCTAGCCAACATAGTGTCAGTTCCTAAGAAAGACGGAAAAGTCAGAATGTGTGTGGACTACAGGGATTTAAACAAAGCAAGTCTGAAGGACGAATTTCCCCTACCACACATTGATATGCTAGTTGACAGCACAGCAAAATTCAAAGTATTCTCCTTTATGGATGGATTCTCGTGCTATAATCAAATCAGAATGGCGCCAGAAGACATGGAAAAAACTTCGTTCATTACCCCATGGGGGGCCTTTTGCTATAAAGTAATGTCGTTCGGTCTGAAGAACGCATGAGCAACTTATCAAAGAGTCGTGACAACTCTGTTTCATGACATGATGCACAAAGAGATTGAAGTGTACGTCGATGACATGATTTCCAAATCTAAAACAGAAGAAGAGCATGTGGAGAATTTATCGAAACTATTCGAGCGTCTGAGAAAATACAAACTCCGCTTGAATCCCAATAAATGTACGTTCAGTGTTCGTTCAAGAAAGCTCCTGGGATTCATTGTCAGCCAAAAAGGAATTGAGGTTGATCCCGACAAGGTCAAGGCCATTCAAGAAATGCCTTCACCAAAGACTGAAAAGCAAGTAAGAGGATTTTTGGGACGACTGAATTACATCTCAAGATTCATATCTCTCATGATCGCGACATGCGCGTCAACCTTCAAACTACTCAAAAAGAATCAAAGCTGTATATGGACAGAAGACTGCCAAAAGGCTTTTGACAGCATCAAAGAATATCTGCTAAATCCATCGATTTTGTCTCCTCCAGTGGAAGGAAGACCACTGATCATCTACTTAACAATCTTGGAAGACTCCGTGGGTTGTGTACTTGGCCAACAAGACGAAACAAAAAGAAAATAATCTGCCATTTACTACTTAAGCAAGAGGTTCACGGACTGTGAAATTCGATACACTATGCTCTAGAAGACTTGCTGCACTCTAGCTTGGGCAGCTAAACGTCTTCGCTAGTACATTATTTGTCACACTACATGGTTAATCTCCGAAATGGATCTGATTAAGTACGTCTTTGAAAAGCCTGCTTTAACAGGTAGGATTTCCCGATGGCAGATGTTGTTATCAGAATACGACATCGAGTACCACGCTTAAAAAGCCATCAAAGGAAGTATTCTAGACGATCATTTGGCTCATCAACCGATTGACGATCAGGAAATGATCAAATTTGACTTCCCAGACGAAGATGTAATGTACCTGAAAATGAAAGATTGCGATGAACCACTACCAAGCGAAGGGCCAGAGCCAGGTTCCAAATGGGGACTAATATTTGACGGAGCTGTCAATGCTTAGGGAAATGGAATTGGGGCAATCATCGTAACACCTTAGGGTACCCATATTCCTTTCACCGCCAGATTGGCATTCAAATGTACAAACAATGAGGCTGAATATGAGGTTTGCATCATGGGTCTTGAAAAAGCTATCGATTTAAGGATAAAAAACTTGGATGTGTATGGAGACTCAGCCCTGGTTATAAATCAGATTAAAGGAGAGTGGAACATATATCAATTGGTATTGATTCCTTACAAAGACTATGCATGAAGGTTGTTACCCTTCTTCAACAAGATTGATTTTCATCGCATTCCTCATGAAGAAAACCACATGGCTAATGCACTAGCTACCTTATCCTCCATGATTAGTGTGAGTCGATGGAACGACGTACCCAAAATTGACATAATGCGCCTTGACAGGCCCGCTTACATCTTTGCAGTGGAAGCCGTCATCGATGACAAACCATGGTATCATGATATCAAATGCTTCCTCCACAGATAGGAACACCTGCCTGGGGCATCAAGAAAAGATAGGAAGACTCTCAGAAGACTAGCCGACAGCTTCTTCCTGAACAATGATGTGCTCTACAAGAGAAACTTCGACATGGTTTTGCTCAGATGCGTAGACAGACACGAAGCAAACATGCTGATGAAGAAGATTCATGAAGGCTCTTTTGGCACTCATGTTAATGGGCATACAATGGGAAGAAAAATTCTGAGAGCAGGATATTATTAGATGACAATGGAATCTGATTTTTACAAGTACATGAGGAAGTGTCACAAGTGTCAGATATATGCCGACAAAATTCATGTACCGGCGACGCATCTCAAAGTTCTTTCTTCTCCATGGCCTTTTTCTATATGGGGAATCGACATGATTGGCATGATTGAACCCAAAGCTTCAAACATACATCGGTTTATCCTGGTAGCCATTGATCAGTTCACCAAATGGGTCGAAGCATTATCATACACTAATGTGACCAGACAAGTGGTGGTCCGATTTATCAAGAACAATCTCATCGGTCGTTATGGTGTCCCAAGCTAGATCATTTCAAATAATGGATCTAACCTAAATAACAAGATGATGAAAAAGTTGTGCACTGAGTTCAAGATCGAACACCATAACTCGTCTCCCTACCGACCTAAAATGAATGGAGCGGTAGAAGCAGCTAACAAGAACATTAAGAAAATCTTTCAAAAGATGGTTGTAACCTATAAAGATTGGCATGAGATGCTACCCTTTGCTCTTCATGGTTATCGCACATCCATCCGCACTTCAACATGGGCAACCCCATTCTTTCTAGTATATGGCATGGAAGCAATGCTCCCCCATAGAAGTAGAGATCCCATCAATGAGAGTCTTGATGAAAGCCAAGCTAACAGAAGCTGAATGGTGCCAAAGAAGATATAATAAACTGAACCTAATCGAAGAAAAGAGAATGACGGCTTTATGTCATGGTCAGCTATATCAGAAAAGAATGAGGAGGGCGTTTGACAAAAAGGTCCGACCCCGTGTCTTAAGAGAAGGAGGCCTCATACTAAAAAAGATACAATCATTTCTCACTGATTCCAGGGGCAAATGGACTCCAAATTTTGATGGCCCTTATGTTGTTAAGAAAGCCTTTTCAGGCGGTGCCTTGAGACTCACAACCATGGATGGAGAAGAATTCACCTACCACACGAATGTCGATGCAGTCAAGAAATACTTCGCCTAAATAAAATAAAATAAAAATAGCTCGCTAAGTTGAAAACTCGAAAGGGCGACTTAGGCAAAAAGAGAGCATCTCGGTGGGCTGAAAACCCGAAAGGACGGTCCAGGAAAAAATTAGAGACATAAACAATGATCATCCCGATGGATTGAAAACCTGAAAAGGCAATCTAGGCAAAAATTAGGGATTTATGGCAAGTAACTGCATCCGACTAAGATTGGCTCCTCAGACGAACGTCATCTGTCAGGAAAACCTCAATCAGAGGTCACCTTCAATGGAAGCCTAAGAATATCTGGAATTCAAAAGTTGGTGGAAGGATAGTGGTCATTATGTTTCAATGTAGCCCCTTTTCCTTTAAATTACCATTTTCTAAACTTTGTAATGCTCCATGGAATCACACATTAGGCTGATCGCCATTCTATCAATAAAAACTTGAGCCCTCGTGCCCTTTGTTTGCAATTCTCATTTATTATGCTTTGCAAAATGACATTTTTATATGATCAACAATTCTTGAAAAAAAAAAAAAAAAATTTACTTTTGTTTTCAAAAACGGAAATTTCAAAATTTACTTATGCTTTTAAGATAAAGATGGAAATTTCCTTTTGATTAACGAACACGAGAGGGATAACAATAGCTTCTCCAGAAGTGATCAAACTTCAAAATGCAGAATCAAAATACTCCTTGTGATTAGTGCACCCTAAATAAAGGATCAATTACTTCAGATGGAATGCCCCATTTGTCATCCCCGGTAGAGTTTTTACCTCTGAGAGCCGATGTTTGGTTTTTCTCCCCAGTACAGTCCACCCTTGAAAAGCAATAACGAGTTTCTATCCCTAGCAGGTTTGTACCTTTGGAAATTAGAACAAACACAAGAATCCTCGTTCCCAAACAAAGGTACTACCTTCAAAAGCTCCAGTGATACCTCCATCTTCCAGAATGGCCGAGTAATCTAGTTGTGTTCATCACCAGTCTGTATGTCATGTCTGTTTTGTCAGCATAAGCATTCATTCATACATACATCATGCATGTTTGATTCATGTTCATATTCATATTCATAATGCATAGATTACATCATTCGCTCCGGTTGTGATAAATGTCCTCTCTCCTTTAGAGTTATCAACCTTAGGCGAAAATGATGTACTTTTCTTTCTAAATCTCGACTGAGTTTGATCCTCGTGGGAAACTTTTTTTTCAGTTTCCTTTCCATATTTGGATAGGACAACACCCCAGTTTGAGTTCTTTCACTCATCAAGAAATGTCTTAGTTAGATGATCTCTCTCCAGTTCATTCCTGGATTGAAGTCAGATAACTTGAACCTCTAAAAAACAAGAAGACGTTTGGTTATGCACCTATATAATATCACTTTTCGCCATTGAAGATGATATTTTGCTTTCCCAGATTAAGGAAAATCCCCAGTGAAGGCTTCTCGACAACAGACCCTTGACAAACGACAATTTCTTCCTAAGAAGTTTACTTTTAAGAAAGTCATCAGCACCTCAAAATTAAATTACAACACACGACATTTCTCCTACAAAGGGAATTGTGATATAATTTCTCCAGCAAATGGCATCTCCAACAGAGAAGTTTGCACACCTCTGCAGTTCAGATGAATGGTCCTCACCAGCAAGTCTACTGTCAAATCTCTACTCATCAAATGACGTCTCCCCAATAAACCTCAGAGAGAAGTTTGGTGAAGACCCCCACAGATAGCAATCCTTGTCAAAAAAAGAACTCGACAAGAAGAAACTAAGACCAGTTCTGTGGCTGAAGACTAGGATCGAGGGGAGGTTTAGTTCAAAAAAATTGAGACCAGTTCTGTGGCTGAAGACCAGGATCGAGGGGAGGTTTATTTCAAGAAAAATGAGACCAGTTCCATGGATGAAGACTAGGATCGAGGGGAGGTTTATTTCAAAAAAAACTAAGACTAGTTCCGTGGCTGAAGACCAGGATCGAGGGGAAGTTTGTTTAAGAAGAAACTAAGACCAGTTCCGTGGTTGAAGACCAGGATCGAGGGGAAGTTTTACCCTTTTTCTAAGTAGCATTACTTAGTAAAAGAATATGGATGAGTAAATAGCTACCATTCACAACCACGATCAAAATTTTGGGTATTCAGATATTAAATCCTCTTTTACCGTGAACGTCTAAATATCTTCGCCATTTACACCTTCAGGTCCAAGAAGATTAAATAGGGTATCTGTCATATGCTAAATTTTGACCACAAGGTTTCACATCATTGTGCAAATCATCACTATAATATGGATGTACCTTCATACCTCACCAATCCTCTTAAAGATTGTTGAGTGTTCACTCTAGCCAAGAATTAGGGTTTTGAGCCCTCTCAGAGCATTTAGGCAAATGATCAATCAAGAATTGACATGATCTTTAACTTGTCAAACCTCTAAAACATCCATGAAGGATCAATAGGTCTCCCACATCAAGAATCAAGCACAACATTGCATCATGGCAAGTTGATCAAGCCTCAAGATCATCAGTGTCACAAAAGGACCTCATGAGTCCATTCATAAGTTCAAGATAGCCTCAGGGGGTGCATTCATAAAAAATCAGGAATTAGGGTTTTGATCTAATTTACTCCCTAAATTGACTTTTGGAGCAAGGAATGAGCCAAGAACTCAAGAGATGATTTGAGGACTTCAAATACATCATATTGATCCATTCACAAGGATGGATTAATTCAAAGAATTTGGGTCACAAGCAATGCAAGGATTCAAATTCACCTGGACCCCAAACTAAGGTTTTTGAGAAAAAGTCAACCTTACCTTTGACTTTTGACTGTTGAACTCTAACTTTTAGCCCTAAGATTTCGCACTTTTCATTTTGCATTTCATACCACAAACAAGATCACAATCTTTGTTTCTCCTGAGTATCTGTATACTTTTCTCACTTGCTTTATATTTGTTTATGTTTATCTAACCTCTGACCAAAAATACCAAAAAATTTTTTGCTGCAGTTTCTCTCTCTGTGTGTTGTGCAGGTTTGTCAAAGACAATGAAGTAATTTCAAGTCAATTGTGGCTATTCAGCTGTGGTCAAGTTCAGATGGATGTTTGACCTAATCTTGGTCAACCTATCAAGCAATTGCTTCAAGTGCAAGTTATTTGTGCCAGTGGTTTATTTCTTAAGCAGTGACTATTCAAAGTCAAGATGTCTTGTGTTGAGATCCATCAGGTTACCAAGCTGTGGTATGGCTATATTCATCAGATTCAAATGGCTGTTGTTCAGTTTTGGTTTGTTCAATGGTAGTTGTGTGCATTTTATCAGAGGCTTGCGAAAAAAAGTCAAGTTTGGTTTTAGGCTGAAAAAAAGATTAGTTATCCATTTTTTTCCATATCCACATCATAAACGATTTCTCTTTTTTTAACCAATTTCAAAATCCATATTCACATTTTAAACCCATTTTTATCCATTATTTTTCAATTATCCACTCCATTTTTCTCCATATCCAATTCTATTCCAATATGACCAATTTCCAATAACCACTTTTCATGTCCAATATCCAAATTCACTTATCCATTTCTCAAATCCAATTACCCATATCTAAACCAAATTCTCTAAATCAAATTCACAAATTCCCAATTATCCACTTTTTTTTATATATAACCATTTGTTTCTAACCATTTGTCCATTATCAACAAAAAAAATAATATCAATGTCCAAAAGCCCATTAATACATTTACAATTACATTTGCCAAAAAATACATGGGCAAGACACGAACCATAGAACCATGATTCACAAACCAAATGACCTTTGCCAAGCTATTTTTTTTCACGTCACGCAAGTGGCCATGGCCCACCTTTATTTTGAGCTACACACATGAGACACTACAATGCCAAACCATTGCCATGTTTACCAAGCTTCATGCTACAAGATGCCATGAAATAAACTAAGCCAACAAAGCCACATGAAATAAACGGCCCACATGATTGAAATTTCATACAAGCCATGAAACACACGGCTCTTTTTTTTTTTTTACTGCACAAGCTGCAATTACAAATCACAAGCCACACGCTGAACCAACTAACTACTTCACAAGCCAAGCATCTACAAAGTGCCACACTTCCAGCCGCAAGCCAAACACGTGAGCCATCAAGCCATCACAGCTGTAAGAAAAACGCAACAATTTAATTTGTGAAAAAAGTCACACGAGAACCCAACATCAAAACGCACAGAGAAAAACGAAAATGACAACAAGAAAAATTAAAATCAAATCACAAACCTCACTTCCATTTGCTATAAATACAAGCTCCATTCACACAATTCTTCAAGCTTGGATAGCCATAAACACTCTGCCAAAATCTCAACCTTCAATTCCCAAATCAAGCTTCAACATCAATTCATAAACCTTCATCACCATTTCCTAACTTCAAGCTTCTTCAACCATATATTGATTCTTACATACAAATCTTCAGAAAAATTCTTCATAGATCATCTTCAATCTTCTTCTTCCGATTTAATCTACCGGCAAAATTAATTCAAACCACTTCTGATTCATACTTTCATTCATCACCTTCAACAACAATCCGCAACAAAATACAACAATAACAACACACATTCAGACAAAAGGAAGAAGAATCGAAGTGTTGCTCACCATTTTCGAAGGTAATCGTAGCTTTTCGTCGAACTTTCGCAATTTTGGTTTGGTTGATAGAGACATTATTATATGAAATTGATAGCAGAATGGAGAAGAGCATTTGATTTAGATCCGTTTTGTGTAAACTTCAAGCTCCGTCGTGACGAGTTCCGACCACCTCCTTCCCCTGAATAGTTCCGGCCGCGATGAGTAAAGGAAGAAGATGATGAATCCATATTTTGATTCTTCCCTTTCTTTTTTTCTTTTTTGTTCCTTTTATTGTATTTATTTTTTTCAAAAAAATGTTTTCATATTAATTCATCGGGCCTGGCCCGTTTCAATTTCTTTTGCTACCACCTTTTTTAAAATAAACCTCCCACTCTTTTGTTTATTTTTATTTTATTTTCTTTTAGCTTCTTTTAATATTTCTTTAGTTTCTTTTTTTAACTACATTTTGATTTACTACTTGAATTTATTTTTTCTAAGAATTTCTTGAAAAAAATCATAAAAAATATTATGGTTCTCGATTTTTACTTTCAAGAAATTTCTTCATTTGCATTTTCATTGTTGTTTGTTGTGTGGATCATAAATGTTAGATCCACTTTTCTTCATCTCTTTTCTTTTTGATCGATGAAAGTCTAATTGATCTTGGAATTGCTTTGTTAAATTTTGATTAAGACTAGATCGTTACCATTTTTTCTTTTCGTGCGGTATCGCTTTCGGATGCCGATCTACATATCGTTCATCTAGCATGCATTAGCACAAAGATCTATTGACCGACCTCATTTGTAGGGTAATTACTCCGTAAATTACTCGGAGATTGCTTAACATAGCGCAATATTTGTCCCGCATCAGAAAACTATCAAGAATATTTGATTATTTGTCTTTTGGTTCAAAACTTATGAAACTTGTTGTTAGGAGGCTTTGGTCTTATCAATCCTCTAATGAGTTTTCATTAATCTTGACCTAAGTGCAATTATTCAATTATTATTGATCACTTACTCTAACAACTAATCACTAACTTCTAACTTTTACTTTTACAATTCATTCTTGCTCCCTATCTCTCTTTACTTTTTACGCTTTATGTTCCATTATTATCATTCCGTATCATGTTTATGCTTCCGCACTTTTTCCTTTGTCCGTTGGACATATGTTTATGCTTCCACACTTTTTCCTTTGCCCGCTGGACATATGTTTATGCTTATGCCTTTTTCTCTTTGCCCACTTGGACCTAAAACATTAATAAAGGCCAAAACCTCTAAAAAAAATTGGTGCTTCTAATCTTGGACTATGGTTACTATCCATTGCAATGGACATGGAGTTTTGCATCTAGACCTTGGACATTCAATGCAATTCTTAGAACTTTGGACTTATAACTAGGGCCATTTCCCTTTGCTTTGGAATTGTGGTTCGAAGACTATGGAGCTTACTTGTGTGGTTAGGCTATTCTTATCCTTAGCTTTTACTTTATGCTTTAGGATAGTCACTTCTTCTCCACCCATTCTTCAATTTTCAAAACTCTCTCTCTTCTTCAAAACTTTCTTGATTTCAAACTATCACCTCTTTCATAACAAACCTTGACTTTGTCAAGTGATTTTACCCTTTTCCTTTTCATTTCTTAACAAATGCTAAACTACATAAGCATGTTGACATTTCTTTCAAAAGACTTTAAAAAACATCAAACTCATCAAACTTTCTTTTTGTGCCCTCGTGCGCGTTTCTCTTTCAAAACTTTTTCATAAGTTTAGACATGATTCATTTCTTTAAGCGGAATTATTCGCTTGGAAATGGCGACTTGTCTTTACATTTAAAATCAACCAAAACAAACAAATTTCATTCTTTGTACCACGAACTACGAGGTTTTGATCCTACATTGCACATCGTGGGTACGTAGGCATGAGACGACAAGTCTCTCCAAACACAAAAAATCTTAAAAAAAAATTTCTCTTCTCATCTCCTCCCTCACTTTTCAAGCAAACTTTTTTAGATCAAAAGCGGTAGATATTTCAAAGGGTTCCTATAGAGTACTATAGACGTTTTGGGTGCTAACACCTTCCCTTAACGTAACCAACCCCCTTACCCAGTCTCTCTTCACTTGTTCTTGTTATAGAGCTTGTGTAGGTTTTGTTCGCACTTTTTCCTTTCCTTTTTGGATAAAATAAAAGTGTGGTGGCGACTCTTGCTTTTCGAGTTAAGTTAACTAATAGCTTACACTCACGACTTTGCCGCTACAGAAAAGTGGCGACTCTGCTGGGGACAGATTGACCTCTTGCTGGTCCATCCCTTGAGGGGTTTAGCCTACTTTGATTTATTTACTGCTTTTTTCCTGATTTACTTGTTACTTGCTTGTTCTGTTTGGGAATTCTCCTGTGTGGTGAGATAAGCCCAATACCCAGGCTTGAGTATACACCTAAGACTAAGGTGGAAAGTAGTGTGACTTGTGTGGCATTTGGCCAGACTTAGTATACACGAAAACTCCACATCCAGATGAGGTTTTCTTTGGTAATGTTCTATCATGCGCATTGGTGCAGATGATGGGATGTAACCTGAAAAACGGTCGACTCTGGCGACCATTCCCGAGGAATCAGTTGAGGCACTCCTCCCAAGAAGTAGTAATGGCATACCAGAAATTGGAAACTCGTTATGCTTCTTGATCCGAGGACCCGAAGCTGAGAACTTAAGAATCCCCATCTTGGCCTTATTAGGACGTGGTACGGTGGCTATTCAGGTGCAAACTTGAATCAGTTGTTACATGATACCACACTCAGACGAGACTCTCTTGAGAATATTATTGACTACCAAGCAGTTGGGAAATCGATAATATTCGAAAGATGGGTTGTAGACTCTGGGAACTTTTTTAGAACCTTGTTCAGCAGGTGTTATACCCTTAGCACATACCTTTGTGGGATGGGTTCTTAACCTAGACTTCATGCTCGTGACTCAGACCTTCGAACATGTGTGCTTTGAGTGATCTTGTTTGCAGTTTTTGCATCCATGCACTCTTGCATCCATGAGCATACATATGCATTCTTCCAAGTTGTCTCAGAAACACATTTCAACTGTCTCCTTCTCCAGTTATCTGTTCACCGTCAAGCTGTTTCCTCAACACAACTACGGAACTAGAGCTGCTGTCAGATTGAGAATGGAAAATCAAGAACAACACAACGCCGAAGTCAGAATGGAAATTGATGAGTTGAAGGCCGGTATGACCAAGCTCACAGAAATGCTGCAAGTTCTGATTGCTAGAGGTGAACCACCTCAGAGGACTGTGATTGTTGAAACTTCACCTGTTGCTGTTGACCCTCCACTGACTCAACAACCAGCTTCTACTTGGACAGAATTTGGGTTACCTCCAAATTACTCACCACCCTTTGCAACTACTCCTGTGTTTATCTCGCCAGTATCTTCAGCTCCATTGTTCACTAAACCTCAGCCTGTTGTGCATTCTGTTGCTCAAGCTATTCTTGAGAATCTTTTCATGTACCATGCTGTTGGTCCATAATCTGAAAGTCAGGGAGAACCTGGATACATTGAAGAAGTCGGAGAGCAATGGCAAACTCTAGACAAAAGGATAAGAGCCGTGGAAGGAAGTGATGTCTTTAATGCTGCCGCAATGGACATGTGCTTGGTTTCAGACTTGGTTATACCTGCAAAATTCAAGACTCCTGATTTTGAGAAATACAAGGGGCACACCTGTCCCAAAACCCACTTGGTGATGTACTGCCGCAAGATGGCTGCTCATGCCAAAAATGACAAACTGCTCATTCACTGTTTCCAAGACAACTTGAGTGGAGCTTCAATGAAATGGTACATGGGACTTGATAAGAACTGTATCCAAAGCTGGAAGGACTTGGGTGATGCTTTCTTAAAATAATATAAGTACAATCTGGACATGGCACCTGATCGCCGTCAATTGCAAAACATGTCTCAGAAAGAAAAAGAATCTTTTAAGGAGTACGCTCAGCACAGGAGAGAGCTAGCTGCTCAAGTGGAGCCACCCTTGGCTGAAAAAGAATTGACTGGTTTGTTCATGGACACTCTTCAGCCACTCTTTTGGGAAAAGATGATAGGCAGTGTATCATCTGATTTTGCTGACCTAGTCACTATTGGTGAAAGACAAGAAGAAGGTATCAAGAAAGGAAAGATTGCCAATGTTGAAGCCTTTAATGGTGCTAAAAAATATGTTGGGAATTTTCAAAAGAAAAAGGATGGCGATACCCATGTTGTTTCAGTTGAAGGTAGACCTCGTCGCATGCAACAACAACATGTAGCTGCAGTTGCTCCTATTGTTAATGCTCAACCAGTTCAAGCTCCTCGTCAGCCTGTTAGACAAAATTACAATCGCAATAGGGTTAACTTTGATCCTATCCCGATGTCCTACACTGTGTTGTATCCATGTCTTGTTCAAAAAGGTTTGATTACAACGAGGGATCTACCTCGTCCTCCAAATCCTCTCCCAGCTGGCTATAGGGCTGATCTTCACAGTGAGTTCCATCGAGGTGGGGCAGGCCATAACTTGGAAGGTTGCTACGCATTGAAAGCTAGAGGACAAGAATTGGTGAACTCCAAGATTCTGACTTTTCTGGATGATAATCCCAATGTTGTCAACAATCCTTTGCCAGAGCATGCTAAGTGAAGTTTGAGTCAGTTAAGACGGATCATTTCCTAAAGCTAGTGTTTCAGATAGGTCAGCTCATCCTTGTTGTTGATTAATCACTAGGCTTTGTTTCTTTCTGTTTTCACTTTTCTTTGATTGTATTGACTGTTTGCTTTCGAACTTTGTTTGTACTTTCATGGTAATTTCAATGAAATGAGCATTGCAATGTTTGATTCAATTCATTTATATCCACTGTGTGCATCTTTATGCTTTCTTTTTCACAAAACAAAAAATATATCTCCTGTTCACTTTCTTTATCAAGCTTTTGTTTATGCAAAGATTGGAGGGAAGATGATGAAAACGAAATACCTAAAATTGCTAAACTGTATGCTTTCAATTTGAAACTTGGCTGATGATATACAGGCATTGTTTCAACTCCCAAACACTGGAGAAATAAGGAAGTTAATCCTTCGTCAACCCCTTCGAGCCTAGAAGTTGGAGTTTCTTTCTGTACGAAAAAACCCGCAATTTAACCTGGGGATGGGTAGTTCTCAGTTGATTTGACTGTGTATTTAAACACAAGAGAATCATTGCAATCACAAGCTTTCCTTCGCACCCATCAAAGAAGTGTCGAAGATGGCTTCCAAATCAAAAGCCAATGATGGTTCACCGTAATCATTAAGCCAGGCAATCATTATTGTAATACCCCAAAATTTGCCCTCTTATTTTTCTCAATGATTGGTTTATGTTTCCTTTTCATTTGTATCATTAGGCATAACTCATTCATTCATTTGCATTGGTATTCTGAGGCGTGGGATCAAGGTTTCATGTGCAGGCTCGGGTTTCTCTATTGTTGTGAGGCTCTCATCTACATTCAAGGGTGAATTCATATTATCAGGAATATCTTCTTATTCAGAGGTTCGTCAAGCTCCAAGGTTGCTCTATTCAGAAGATCCACCAAAAGCCATGGGTCCGGGTCATTGGTGAACCAGGGTTTTAATCCCTTCCCTGCGCAAAACAGTTCCCCATTCAGAGTGTACACCAACGAGGATTAGGGTTCTTCTTCTCGGTTGAGTACGGGAACGTTTCATCAACTGAAGATCATTGAGATATCTGTTGATTGCCATGGAAATTGGGAATAGGTCAGGGGATTGCATTGAAGACATGGTTCTTGAAGGAGAAAATTTGGGTTTGGATTTGTCAACGTTGTAGGAAGTGGTCATATGGATTGTTTTGAGCCCAAGTCATCAAGGCAAGTACTGTGTCGCATTTTCACCCGTTTTAAAGCCAATGTCAAAGTCCATTTCACAAACCATTCTGATCATTCAAATTTGTGGTCATGTCCGTTTTGTTTAGAGTTTAAATTCATTCTAAACTCATTCGTCTAAATTCATTTTGATGCCCATTTTAAAATTCAAATCCATTCCCCTCAAATTTACAAATAACCATTTTCTATACCCAACATCCAAACTTCTCCATATCCAGATTTAATTCAACGTCCATCTTATATCCAGTTTGTTTAACTCGTGTCAATTCTAAATTCATACTCAAATTCATTTCACCTCGTAACCGCTTTCCAAAACGCGAGTCCAATTTAAACCCATAACCATTAACCATTGTCAATATTCAAAATCCATGTTTCAATTCATATCCATTTCATTTCTTTCAATATCCATTTTTGGAGCCAATATCCGATAAAACCATTTTTAATATCCAAGCTAACCATTTAAATCCATTCCGAAACCAAATCTCACTTTTAATTACAAACCATGTTTTACTTCCAACCAATTTTCATATTCAATTATTATATCCATTTTGGGTCCATTTTTCTTCTAAATCCAAAATTAAAATCCATATTCATTTCCTAAATTTCAACTCCACAGTCTTTGGTTTAATTGAACAGTTGAGAATGCAGAGGGAAGCACTGGATCATCAATGGAATTTGGTGAGGTCATATTCTATGCATATTTCAGGATGTTATGTTAGAGGACATCTTTATGATTTTCGCAAGTGGGAAAACCAGGGAACTTTTAAGCCTTGAGAAATCATTCAATTACAAGTTCAGATGACATCAAATATATTTCAGGAAAGTACCATTACTTCATGTTACATCATATTAATCTCAATTCCATGGCAGCTATCAATGAGATCAAGAAATCTACGATTCATATGGCAGTGTTCACTACTGATATAGGTGATACCATATTATGCAACTTCACCTCCTGCTCACATATCCGAAATTGGCACAGGAAGTTATGTAGAAAAAATCAACAGAAGCTCAGTTACCATTTTTCATAACAATTCCTAATTCATCATCTAAAATTAAAAGGATGGCATAACAGTGAAATTTCAGTTACATAGCAGTGATCCCTAACACTAATCTAACCATTTTTTTCCACCGACTAACAGATCCTAACCAAATCTCTAACTGCTAACAAACTCTCTTAACAGAAATTGATCACAGAAAAATCTAACAGAAATTCAGAACTCCAAAACTCTATTCATCTTCTTCAATCTCTAACAAATTTTTAACCGAATTTCTAACTAACCAATTCTCCTAACAACCTCTAACAAAAACTTTGACCATCTCTTCAATTCATCTTCTTCCATTCTCCACCTTCATTCTCTCTGAATCCTCTATCTTCAAACCTTCACCATCAACACTTCAAGCTTCTGGATTCACCTTCGTCTTCATCAATTCACCAACATCAGAATTCTGCAGCAATCACCAATCTGCATCGAATCAAACACACAGTGCAAGAAGTTCAATAACAACAATGATTCGGTATTACGCAAGATCCCGCAACGAACACCACAACGCAAGTTTTGACTCAACCTACAGATCAATGCACAATAATTCGTACAAGAACTCATAAATTCAGGAACCATATTCACAACAGGAAAAGGAAAAGGAGTAGAAGAGAAAGATCGAAATCGAAGACGAAGAAATTCATACCTGAATCGGCTGGGGATTTCACTCCATCAACAACGTCGCATCATCATCCTCATCGATTCTGCTACCAAATCCCTTGGCAAAGCCACTGCAAATTTGATTCACCATAGCTTCAGCAATTCATTCATCAACCTATAGAGAATCACAATTTCATACTGGATTCACACACACACGGAACTGAAGAAAGATCGAAAGCTGAAAAGAAGAGGATACCGAAGCTTGAAGCGTAAAGAAACACCTCCATCGGAACTGTCACCATTTAAATTGAGGTACTTAGGGTTCCATTTTGTTTCAATTCGCTGAGTCGCCATTGAGATTGAGGCACTTAGGGTTCCGCTTTCGCTTCGATTTGCTGAGTCGCCACTGATGTGAGCCGCGACGTTGAATTGCTGTGAGGGAGACGGCGTAGAGCACGGGTTCATGCTGAAACTAGAGAAAATAACGGTGAGAAAGAAAGACGAATGAATGCAAGAGGGAGGATCGTGAGATCGATGATAAAGCAGAGAGAGACGGTGTGAAATTGAGAAAAGAGGAGAAAGAGGTGCAGGTGAGAGTGAGTCGGCGGCGCATGTTAATGTCGTCACCGCGGAACTTGAAATCGAAGAAGGACGAGCAAGGGACAGGCGTTGCCGGTGACGTGAAAGAAAGAGTGGAAACGGCGGTAGGTTCGTTGAAGAAGAAGAGGTTGAGGCAGGAAGGGAGAACGACGCATTAGAGAAAATGTGGAAGGGAGGAAGTTTGAGACTTAGTTTTTTTTCTACATCCTGTTGTGTGTTTGACCCGTGAGTTTGGATGGGGTCTCAGAAGACATGGGCTTCTTGTTTCCACACTACACCTCCTCATAGCTTAATCCATGGAAGCACTAACCACACCTCCCAGGCCACTTACGGTACCCCCCTTTATTGTGTTATTTCAGTTTCTTAATTTTGTTTTAATTTTACAATCAGGGTTAGGTAATTCAGTCTTGTTAACAAGTCGTTAGACTAATAGGTTTAGGTTAATTAGATTTTAACTTTGAATTGATTTTTGACTAGAATTAGAGTTTTTTTGGAAATTACTTAGTGTTAATTGATTTAGGATAATTAACACTTAATCTCGAGAATTAGATAATATGTTTAGAATTAGAGTTTCAGTTTAATTCACAATTTGAAATCTGTTTCGAATTAGAAACTAACCTTGACATTTTAACATTGACTAGTTGGTGAATAATAGTAGATTAACTTTCATTAGCTTTTGTTCAGAAACTAATTCTGACTAATTAGACTTAGATGTTGATATTGGTTTTAGACTAATCATTTTTGCTTAATTGCACTAATTGTTTTTTGCTTAATTGCATCACTCATTGTTGCTTAATGGCATTAATTGATTTGTGCTTAATTGCACTAATCGTTTTTAGCTTAATTGCTTATTAATTTTTGTTGCCTAAGTGGTTACTAATTGTTTTGCTTAATGGCATTAATTGTTTTTGCTTAATCGCACTACATGTTTTTGGCTTAATTGGTCACTAAACATAGGTTTTAGTGTTAATATTTTCATAATAGTTTCATTTGGTAACTTTGTTAATAGTCTTTAATATGTTTGCATAGATTTTCGACTAATTGTTGCTTACATTTAGTATTGATTTCATTTACTTCCTATTTGACAATTTCCATTTGAATTTTGACTAACCTTTGAGTTTGTTTTGTACTGTTTTACACTTGATTAGCTAAACATAGAAGTTGCTATAGTATACACAGCTGCTGTGTACAAAGGGTGCTGTAGAATGTCGTTGTTCTGTCTGGCTACATACATACCTGTCATGTTCTGGAAATAGTAGCTGTTATAGACTGTTTTTACTTGTTGCTATTTTTTACAGCTATGCAGGTGCTGGAGCGCTGTTGTTGCTGCTGTTTATGCTTTATTGTCTTGTTTTATTATTTTTGAAGAGCATTTGGTTCCATGCCTTTCACGGATCCATTCCACTTTCTAACACCTTTGTTCATTTATGCTAGGTTACTAGAAGCTTGGCGGTTTGCTTATAGTTTGCTTGCGTTGCTACGGATTGATATCCGTTCGATATTACTTCTCTTCTCTTTTACTAATTCCGCATTTTTCCTTTTTATGCCATGAGAATTAGGATTGGGAGTCCGTGCTACTTGGCCGACAATGACGGAAGTCCTCAAAGGAGGCTCTGTTTGTGATTGGTTAATATTGTGCCTGAAGACCTCTATGAGGCATCCCATTCCTATTTCCCCTGGTAAGACCTCCAAGAAGGCAATTGACGGAAGTTAGGGTTCGCAATCGACCCCCGTTATTCTAGTTGAGTCGTTCTTAGCTCTCATTACATGATTGAAGCTTTGAACATATCTTGCTCGTGTTATCGAGTTCGTCAGTGGAATGAGGGTTTAGTAATCAAACCCCCACGCCTTGTTTATAGCTCGCATTGACCAATGCTGATGCTCATGTGATCTGATTCACATCTTCCCCTTTCTTACTCTGCTCTCCATGGTTCTTGATGCCATTGGGCGAGCACCCCTATTCCTCACAGCTAGCTTGTTTTCCTCGGTTGATATGACCCCTTGGCTAAAGCTCCCTTTTTCTTATTGTGATTGTGTGATATTATTGTTAACTGATACTGTTTACTCTTTAGTTGCTATTATTTCATTTTGTGATTGATTCATCCTGTGTTTACTTGTCTGATGACATGATCCCGTAGGATTTCTAGCTCCACTTAATTTTCGATTAAGTCGGAGGTAGGAGAGATATTAGGATAGCAATCCATGCATGACAACATTAGGTAGACTGCCTTCTCTTTCCTTTAGACTTAGGGTTTCTTAAACCACATTAACCTTAGGACTTCCAAGCATGATAACATTAGGGTGAGTCTTAGTTCCTTTAGTTTTCACCTTTTGCTTCCTTTGAGTCTTTCTTTCTCACCTTAAAACAAAAAGTAAAAAACACTTAATAAAGGGCATAACATATATTGTATTTGAGCCTTTCATGTGAGAATAAGATAGTGTGGGGTCTTTCCTCACCTTCTTAGAATGTTTAGCATACGTCCTGTCTTAGGTCGATATGCGAGGCATTCGATCTTACATGAGGGACTTAAATACAATATGTGTTACTAAACACCGATAAACAAAACACTTCTTTCTTAAAAGACAAAAATAAACAAACAATTCTTTTCTCATCTCATCCACTCATTCCTTAAGGACTCGTTAAGTCCGTTCTACCACAAACAGGTAACACCTAAGTCTCCCTACAGCGAGCTGTAACACCTAACTGCTGGGACGCGCACTCTGACGTTTCCACTAAAAAACACAAACAAAGCAACCCTTGTTGAGGGGAACTACGTCGCTCTGATTCTCATGCTCCCGATGAGATACGTAGGCAGTGGGGTAGGGCCCATTCGAGCACTTCTTTTATTTTCCCTACATTTGTTTCTCATTCTCTTTCCATTCCTTTCCCAATATTTTTTCCTACACCCTTTGATTGAAGCAGCAAGCGTGGATCCTATCGGGTACGATGGACGTGTGGGGGTGTTAATACCTTCCCTTCGCGTAACCGACTCCCGAACCCAGTTCTCTTGGTCGCAAGACCATGCTCTTTCCTTTCCCCCAGGTTTATGAAGTGTTTCCTTTCCCTCTCTTGGGATAAATACACATTGCTGGTGACTCTGTTTCAGTGCCACTTTCGCGTTTGTACTTGGATGAAAATCCCGGGAGCGACAGCTGGCGACTCTGCTGTGGATACCCCATGTACTCTGGTTCCCTAAGCGAGTCAATCCTAGCGCTTGTTTGTTTTTCTTTCATTGGGTGTTTACTTTTTGTTGTATTTACTGTTGTACTATATTGCTATTTACTGTATTACTACTTTACCGTATATTACTGTATTTACTGCATTTTAGCATTTCATAGTATATTATTACTGTTGTGCTGGACTGTGCTGTTTTCTGGTTGGCGGGATGAGATTTCTGAGAGATAAGCCCATTACACAGGCTTGAGTATACACTTAGGATTAGAGTGGAGAGTAGTGGGACCTACGTGTCATCTGGAGTGCGTTGGGTGTTCACAAAATTCACAGCCAGACGAGGCTATTTTGGGACATATTCTGACGTGCGCATCTTGCGCATTTCAGAATGTCGATCTAGAGAACTGTCGACTCTGGTGACCATTCCCGAGGACTCAGTTTCGGCACTCCTCCCGAGATGTGACAGTGGCAGACCACGTTCTATGGCAAACCCATTGCACATTCTCGATCTGAGGACCCAATGCTGGGAACTCACTATAGGTTATCCTTTTTGAAAGAGAATAAGTGGAGGCACTCCTCGATTGGTGATAGTACAGTACCCGGGGGATGAATGTACTATTGCTTCTCGACCTCAGTGCCTGAAGCTTAGGACCTTTCGTTTTGGAGAATCAGTTGAGGCCTCCTCGATTGATGATGATGCCAAACCAGAAATGGTGAACGTATCATCATTTCTCGACCTGAGAGCCCGGGATACTGAGGATCTTAGCACCCACATGTGAGAGGGGCGGGTTGTTTACAGGTTTGCAGGTAACCTTGACTTTCATCCTACCTGGTATTCTGGTTCTCTTATCAGTGTGGACTCATCAGCCTGGTATTATGGTATTCCAATTATTCCGGCACCATGATTATGCTGATATTTTGGCATCCCCGTATTCTGATCACGCCGGTGTTCTATTTATTCGGGTATTCTGATTATGCCGATATCCCAGCATCCTGGTATTCTGATTAGTTGGATATTCTGGCATTCCGGTGTTCTCTTCAGAGCCGACCTATGGGCTTATTCGGTCACCAGCACAGCAGTTATCCAAATTATATGGAAGCTTTGATCCCATGTCTGTTGCATCTGCATCATCATTTTCGCATACATGTTCTTATATTTCCAAGGGATATTAACTTTGAGACTAGCTACTGAGCATTTCCATCTATTTCTTGTGGTTAGTATAAGGAAAAAACTTTTGAATCAAAGCATAATGATTCCTTGGAAATATTCGAACATGGCATTCTGCATGGTATTCTCATACTCATATGTATAACAGGTGTTCCGGAGCGGATTTCTCATTCTGACTGGGTATTCTCTTTAGAAACGGCCAACATGACTTCTTCCAACTACTCGATTCACCACAATCAAGGATCAGATATGGAATAACTCCGAGCGGAGGTGACTGAGATAAAGGCCCAAATGGCGCATTTTATGGTGGACATTCAGGCGTTGTCCCGAGGTCAGGAACTGCTGAGAGAAGAAGTCAACCGGATGAAGACTCAGACGGGCTGGGTTATGGAAATTCTGAATGCCGTGTTAAGAAAGGAAAACAATCAGGTGTCCGCTTCCGCAACAGAGGTTCTCATTTCCCCTATCTCTTTGGGGTCTCCTCTAGACCATGGTTTGCCTCGTGAATCCTCTCCACCATCAGAGCTTTTTCATCACCAACTGTTTCTTGAGGGTCTTAAGCAAGAGAAGACTGAGAAGAAGTTCGATCCGATCCCGATGCCATACACTTAGTTGCTTCAGCACTTGCTCAAGTTTCGGCTAATTGATTTGGTTGATGCGGGACCTCCACACACCAAGTTTTGTATGGGTTCCAATGTCCATGATAGGTGTGAATTCCATTCAGGGGTACCTGGTCATGATGTCAAAAATTGTAAGATGCTCAAGTATAAGGTCCAAGGGCTCATTGATTTAGGGGCAATCGAATTTGCGCCCATCAGCACTATCAAGTGAAGAGATGTTCCTCCAACTGCTGCTAAAGAGGTGGATATTCTTTCCCCCTCTCAAGGACCTCCTTCAATCCAGAATCCTTGGGTTTCGAAACTACTGCATTAGCAAATCATAGCTGGGACTCTCCCGATTGCATCCCTTCATCATCAACAGAAACAAGAAAGGGTTTTTGATCCTCTACCGATGTGTCATGCTGAATTACTTTAGCAACTGCTTCAGTTAAGATTGATTGAGCTCCGGAAGTTGATTCCTCCTCCTGCTGAGCTTCCAAAAGGATGGGATGCTAATGCTCATTGTGATTTCCATTCGGGGGCACCAGGCCATGATATTAAGGGGTGTAGAGCAGTCCAGCACCAAATGCAAGACTTAATTGACTCTAAGGCAATCGAGTTTGGACCAGATGGCTTGAAGGTATCATGTGATCTTACGCCAGTAGCAGCAAAGGAAGTGAGTATTCCTTCCCCTTCTCTAGGGTCTACCTCAGGTCACGGGTGTATTCCTCAGCTTCAGGTTTCAAAGTCATCACGTCAGCAACCTTTGTTTGTTCCTCGGCCAAATGTGGAAAGAAAAGTACAGGGGCAGACTAGGCACCCTAGTCAACATTGGCAGCAAAACCGTCAATAACAGAGGCAACGAGGACTTAGGAGGTCTGAGAGAGTGTCTGCTCCAGTTCCTATTTCTCAAAGCCGGCTTCTTGCTCGCCTTCTCCAAGGCTCTTTGATTTAGCTGGGCAAGGTAGTGCCAGTGCCGTTTCCTTTTCCTCCGGATTATGACATGAATGCCAGGTGCGAGTTTCACTCGGGAACGTTTGGACATACAATTGATAATTGCAGAGTGTTCAAACATAAGGTGCAAGACTTGATTGACTCAAAGATTATCACACCCGACGGGTGGCCCATAAATTGAACTTTCTTCATCAGATTGAGCACCTAGTTTGTGAAGACATCTTCAGAATCAATGAGTCCAGACGGAGTCAAGGCTCCTCAACAAGGACAATCATTTAGTTCCTTTACTGCATTTTCATATGTAGCTTGTTATGTTTGTCAAAACATTTGTAGGCATGCATGAAATCTGTTTTTCTTTTTATGTTAATCCTAATAAAGCACGCATGTTTTTCCTGAAGTAATCCATTTGTATTCACTCTTAAGTTTGCATATGTGCATTGCAATACCAACTGCCGTGCTTAAACTCTTGAAGGAGGATGATGAGTTGAAAACGCAAAAATATCTAATGGTGTGCTTTTGAACAGAACCCTGTTGAGGATGTACAGGCATTGTTTCAACTCCCCAAACACTGAAGATATAAGGGAGATAGACCCTCGTTAACCCCTTTGAGCCTTGAAGTAGGAGTTTCTTTTCGTACGAAAAAACCCTCACAGTCAACCCAGGGGTAGGGTAGGCGTCAGTTAATTTGAGCAAGCGTTCAAATTTCAAAAGGAGTGTGCATCTGAGGATCCATTACCTTCTATTCCACCGTCAAGAGGTCGAGAGATGTGAAACCACAATGGTTATCCATCAACAATCAAAGAGTGAGGCAGTCACGATCCTTTCAACAAAGTCAAGATAAGCCAGCGTCACACGATTTGTTCCAAAAAGAATTGAAAAAAAAGAAATGAAAAAGCCCGCTAAGTTGAAACTTGAAAACAAGCAACTTAGGCAAAAGTTAGGGCATCCCGCTGGACTCCGAAATCAAAGATTCAAAAGAATCAGTCCAGGTAAAAATTAGGGATAAAAAAAAAGGCAAAAGAATGAGAAAGCAAAAAACAAAAGGATTACAAAAGAAAATCCTCGAGCAAGAACAAAGTCGTGTGACTACGAACAAAAGACAAAGGGGTGACTGTTACTCCAAAACCTCATTAGGTGTCAAACCATCAATGCATGGATTCCTTAAAGATCATGAAATCTTTTTGAGAGATGAGCGCTTGTGTCAAATTAGCTGAACGTAGGACTGGAGAACACCACGAAGAGTGGGTGGGCACCAATAAACTTTGAGCCATAAACCATTTTTCTCAAAACCGTGAACCAGGCCACGATACAACCCTCAAAAGTCCTAATTAAAACAGGGTTATTTCGAAAGCATACTACCAAGAGATAACGTTCCTGACTCCTGTGAGTTGTGCTAAAAGATCTTTGTTGGTGTTGCATGTGCATTGCATTCTTTCATTCAAAAATTAATGTCGTATTCTAATCTGTGATCCGCTCACAAAGGGTTTGCGACATCTTTTCAGTAAAACTTCAAGATTAACATGAGTGTTGCATTAGAATTTTCATTCTCAGAATAAAACATTTTCTGCTAGCATACATTTGTTTAACATCAAAAGAAGTTTACATATGGAAATTCAGTCCAGAAGCTTAATCTTACCGAGTTGAGAATTCTGAAACTCCCGAAGGGCAGCCACATCCAGTGGTACTTCCTCAGGAAACTTTGTCGAGCAGGAGCTTTTCCAACAAGTTGTACTAAGACGTAGTCGATTTGGGGCAGTCACGTTGAATCCTCTCTTTAAGGTGTAGCCAATCTGAGCCAATCATGTCGAGAAATCTCTTTAGAGTTCAGTTAAACTGGGGCAATTACTTCGAGATTCAAATCTCTCCAAAGGCAGGTATTCTGAGTCTTCCTTCGAAGATCAGTAGTCAGTGGCAAAATAACTTCAAGGTTCATACTAGGGCAGGCCACCCCAAGAGCACGGGAAGTTAGTCCATCTAGGCGGCTAATCAGCCTATCCAGGGTTCAGAGTATTGGGACAAAATATCTCACGAGTATATGAGATTGTTCATGAATCTTCTCGAGGCGAATTTCTCTGTAGACCAGTCGATCTGAGGCAGTTACTTCGAGACCTAACAAATTTCTCCAAGAGTTTGAAGTCATTGAGACGTTTTGGATGTCAGGTCTTCTGTAAAATCCTCTTGAGACAATTGCTTTTGGCGGACCATGCGGGTCTGGGGCAAGTGAAGAAAAAACTGTTGGTCACGCATATGCAGTCAATCAGCCAAAAGGCTTAAAACAAATGGGCATTCCACCCAAGGCATTTGTGGTCCCCAGCAAGAGATTGCATACAAACCTTTCTCCCCAAAAAGTGGTGGTTCAGGGTTGGATTTTCTTAGTTGCAGAAGTTATATCCAGCTCGGGGTATATGTGCACATCCTTTGTTTACAGGCAGCAGCCTCATACTAGGCTCAAAAACAAGATTGAATCCTTTTCAGGATCATGGATCGTTTCTTCCAGACGAGTAATCACTTATTCCCACGCAGAAGACTGGGGCAAGCCTGTTGAGGAAAGGGTTCACAGGTCACCCTTTTGTCACAACGTTTACTGATGGAGTCCATCATTCGGTCGACGGTCGGTCACGGCGTTTCGATATCGGCGAATGGAGTTCAACTTGATAGTGTTGTATCTTATTAAGTTGATTCTCTCATTCAGTACTCCCAACAGCCATAAGCTTTTCTGTGTCGATAACGGTTGCAAATCCTCCAGCAGAGTTGCTTCGCAGATACCGAAGTTAATGGTCAATCCCCAATGAAGTCACCAGGAGTTTGAAGATGCTCAATCTTCTGTAAAATCCTCTTATGATGTTTTCTTAGAGCAGTCTTGTATCATGGAGCAAAAAGCAAGTTGTTGACCTTCCCAAGCATGGGACATTTGGAATGTCCCCGGCAGAAGATGTTCCAGATCCATTATCCCCAATAGAGTTTGAGGGCGTTTGGTCTTCTGTAAAATCCTCTCAAGATACGTTCCCCAGCATGAGATGCTTTAAAGAAATTCTCCCCAGCAGAGTTTGTTATAAACTCATCATCCCCAACGGAATCGTCAAACGGGAAGTGCCTAGCGTGGGACATTGTGGCGCTTACCCTAAGCACGACAGCTTTATTCCTCAGCAGACTACCGTGGAATTGCTTTGGGTTTCCCCAGCAGATCTCTAAGGACCCTTTCCCAGCAAGTTGCAGTGAAATGTTCTAACCAGAATTTGCATATCCCGGAAGAGTAGCCCGGATTCCAAGCAAGATCATATTTCTGATAATTGCATTCCCCACAGAGTTCAGCATTGAATCTTGTCAACAATACTCCCCAGCTGAGTTGTTTTCTCCCCGCAAGCGGCGTATAGATCAACAAAATCTATTCCTCAGCAAGGTGATAGTACATGCTTTCCCCAGCCGGGTTAGCAGGTTGATTCTCCCCGCAAAGGATCTCGGGTTTAGTAGATCCTCATGCAGAGTTTTAATGACTTTTCTTCCCTAGCAGGATGTCATTAAAAAATTCTCATCCCCAGCGGAGTTGCTGTGACCAGAATTCATCCCCAAGCAGATGAAGTAATTCCTGGCAGAATCATCGTCACTCCCCTCATATTTCAAAGTATAATTTATTTTTGGCAGGCGTAATGATTCGAAACAGACGGATTGTTCATTCATTCTCCAGCAGAGATATCATCCTTTCAGGAGTCTCTAAAGTCAAATCATTGATCATTGTTCCTCAGCAGAGTCAGCAGAGATGTCTGACACGGATGCAGAGAGTAATCAAGTATTGGAATTCTTAAAGTCCAACCTAGATTGGCAAAAAGTCCATCTAAGGGTGGCAAAGTTTCAAAGCCCAACCGTAGATTGGCAAAAGTCCATCTAAGGGTGGCAAACCAGCAAAGTCCAACCGCAGATTGGAAAAAGTCCATCTAAGGGTGGCAAACCAGCAAAGTCCAACCGCAGATTGGCAAAAGTCCATCCAAGGGTGGCAAATCAATAAAGTCCAACCGTAGATTGGCAAAAGTCCATCCAAGGGTGGCAAAGCAAGGCAAAGTCCAACTGTAGCTTGGCACAAGTCCACCCGCAGTGTGGCAAGTCAGTAGTCGTCTGACTCCTTTTAAAAGACCGCAGCTAAGTCCAACCGTAGATTGGCAAAAGTCTATCCAAGGGCGGCAAATCACCAGCAAGTCCAACCGTAGATTGGCAAAATTCCACCTGCAGTGTGGCAATTCAGCTGCAAAGTCCAACCGCAGATTGGCAAAAGTCCATCTAAGGGTGGCAAAGTTTCAAAGTCCAACCGCAGATTGGCAAAAGTCCATCTAAGGGTGGCAAACGAGCAAAGTCCAACCGCAGATTGGAAAAAGTCCATCTAAGGGTGGCAAAGTTTCAAAGTCCAACCGCAGATTAGCAAAAGTCTATCTAAGGGTGGCAAACCAGCAAAGTCCAACCGCAGATTGGCAAAAGTCCATCTAAGGGTGGTAAAGTTTCAAAGTCCAACCGCATATTGGCAAAAGTCCATCTAAGGGTGGCAAACCAGCAAAGTCCAACCGCAGATTGGCAAAAGTCCATCTAAGGGTGGCAAAGTTTCAAAGTCCAACCGCAGATTGGCAAAAGTCCATCCAAGGGTGGCAAATCAGTAAAGTCCAACCGTAGACTGGAAAAAGTCCATCCAAGGGTGGCAAAGCAAGGCAAAGTCCAACCGTAGCTTGGCACAAGTCCACCCGCAGTGTGGCAAGTCAGTAGTCGTGTGACTCCTTTTAAAAGACCGCAGCTAAGTCCAACCGTAGATTGGCAAAAGTCCATCCAAGGGTGGCAAATCACCAGCAAGTCCAACCGTAGATTGGCAAAAGTCCACCCGCAGTGTGGCAATTCAGCTGCAAAGTCCAACCGTAGATTGGCAAAAGTCCACCCGCAGTGTGGCAAGTCAGTAGTCGTCTGACCCCATTCAAAAAGACAGTCCACCCGCAGTGTGGCAAGCCAGTAGTCGTCTGGCGTCGTGCTAAAAGACATTGCTAAAGTCCACCCATAGCGTGGCAAACCAGTAGTCGTCTGGCGTTGTACAAAAGACATTGCTAAAGTCCACCCGCAGTGTGGCAAGCCAGTAGTCGTCTGGCGTTGTACAAAAGACATTGTTAAAGTCCACCCGCAGTGTGGCAGGCCAGTAGTCGTCTGGCGTTGTGGAAAAAGACATCTCTTTGGTATTATTCTTCCCATCAGAGTTTTTTCCAAGCAGAGTTCATTTGGTTGGGTTTATATCCCTTTTCTTCTTCTCAACAGAGTGCAAATTTTATGGTTATTTTTGGTATTCAATCCCTCCATACCTTGAAAGTCTGACAGCAATCGCTATCATCCATTCAGGTTTACAGTGATTGAATAGGGGCAGCTGTAATACCCCAAAATTTGCCTTCTTATTTTTCTCAATGATTGGTTTATGTTTCCTTTTCATTTGCATCATTAGGCATAACTCATTCATTCATTTGCATTGGTCTTCTGAGGCGTGGGATCAATGTTTCATGTGTAGGCTCGGGTTTCTCTATTGTTGTGAGGCTCTCATCTACATTCAAGGGTGAATTCATATTATCAGGAATATCTTCTTATTCAGAGGTTCGTCAAGCTCCAACGTTGCTCTATTCAGAAGATCCACCAAAAGCCATGGGTCCGGGTCATTGGTGAACCAGGGTTTTTATCCCTTCCCTGCGCAAAACATTTCCCCATTCAGAGTGTACACCAACGAGGATTAGGGTTCTTCTTCTCGGTTGAGTACAGGAACATTTCATCAACTGAAGATCATTGAGATATCTGTTGATTGCCATGGAAATTGGGAATAGGTCAGGGGATTGCATTGAAGACATGGTTCTTGAAGGAGAAAATTTGGGTTTGGATTCGTCAACGTTGTAGGAAGTGGTCATATGGATTGTTTTGAGCCTAAGTCATCAAGGCAAGTACTGTGTCGCATTTTCACCCGTTTTAAAGCCAATGTCAAAGTCCATTTCACAAACCATTCTGATCATTCAAATTTGTGGTCATGTCCGTTTTGTTTAGAGTTTAAATCCATTCCAAACTCATTCGTCTAAAATCATTTTGATGCTCATTTTAAAATTCAAATCCATTCCCCTCCAATTTACAAATAACCATTTTCTATACCCAACATCCAAACTTCTCCATATCCAGATTTAATTCAACGTCCATCTTATATCCAGTTTGTTTAACTCGTGTCAATTCTAAATTCATACTCAAATTCATTTCACCTCGTAACCGCTTTCCAAAACGCGAGTCCAATTTAAACCCATAACCATTAACCATTGTCAATATTCAAAATCCATGTTTCAATTCATATCCATTTCATTTCTTTCAATATCCATTTTTGAAGCCAATATCCGATAAAACCATTTTTAATATCCAAGCTAACCATTTAAATCCATTCCGAAACCAAATATCACTTTTAATTACAACCCATGTTTTACTTCCAACCAATTTTCATATTCAATTATTATATCCATTTTGGGTCCATTTTTCTTCTAAATCCAAAATTAAAATCCATATTCATTTCCTAAATTTCAACTCCACAGTCTTTGGTTCAATTGAACATTTGAGAATGCAGAGGGAGGGACTGGATCATCAATGGAATTCGGTGAGGTCATATTCTATGCATAATTCAGGATGTTATGTTAGAGGACATCTTTATGATTTTCGCAAGTGGGAAAACCAGGGAACTTTCAAGCCTTGAGAAATCATTCAATTACAAGTTCAGATGACGTCAAATATATTTCAGCAAAGTACCATTACTTCATGTTACATCATATTAATCTCAATTCCATGGAAACTATCAATGAGATCAAGAAATCTACGATTCATATGGCAGTGTTCACTACTGATATAGGAGATACCATATTATGCAACTTCACCTCCTGCTCACATATCCGAAATTGGCACAGGAAGTTATGTAGAAAAAATCAACATAAACTCAGTTACCATTTTTCATAACAATTCCTAATTCATCATCTAAAATTAAAAGGATGGCATAGCAGTGAAATTTCAGTTACATAGCAGTGATCCCTAACACTCCTCTAACCATTTTTTTTCCACCGACTAACAGATCCTAGCCGAATCTCTAACTGCTAACAAACTCTCTTAACATAAATTGATCACAGAAAAATCTAACAAAAATTCAGAACTCGAAAACTCTATTCATTTCTTCAATCTCTAACAAATTTTTAACCGAATTTCTAACTAACCAATTCTCCTAACAACCTATAACAAAAACTTTCACCATATCTTCAATTCATCTTCTTCCATTCTCCACCTTCATTCTCTCTGAATCCTCTATCTTCAAACCTTCACCATCAACACTTCAAGCTTCTGGATTCACCTTCGTCTTCAACAATTCACCAACATCAGAATTCTGCAGCAATCACCAATCTGCATCAAATCAAACACACAGTGCAAGAAGTTCAATAGCAACAATGATACGGTATTACACAAGATCCCGCAACGAACACCACAACACAAGTTTTGACTCAACCTACAGATCAATGCATAACAATTCTTACAAGAACTCGTAAATTCAGGAACCACATTCACAGCAGGAAAAGGAAAAGGAGTAGAAGAGAAAGATCGAAATCATAGACGAAGAAATTCATACCTGAATCGCCTGGGGATTTCACTCCATCAACAACGTCGCGTCATCATCCTCATCGATTCTGCTACCAAATCCCTTGGCAAAGCTACTGCAAATTTGATTCGCCATAGCTTCAACAATTCATTCATCAACCTACAGAGAATCATAATTTCATACTGGATTCACACACACACGGAACTGAAGAAAGATCAAAAGCTGAAAAGAAGAGGATACCGAAGCTTGAAGCGCAAAGAAACACCTCCATCGGAACTGTCGCCATTGAGATTGAGGTACTTAGGGTTCCATTTTGTTTCAATTCGCTGAGCCGCCATTGAGATTGAGGCACTTAGGGTTCCGCTTTCGCTTCGATTTGCTGAGTCGCCACTGATGTGATCCGCGACGTTGAATTACTGTGAGGGAGGCGACGGAGAGCACGGGTTCATGCTGAAACTAGAGAAAATAACGGTGAGAAAGAAAGACGAATGAATTCAAGAGGGAGGATCGTGAGATCGATGACAAAGCAGAGAGAGACGGTGTGAAATTGAGAAAAGAGGAGAAAGAGGTGCAGGTGAGAGTGAGCCGGCGGCGCATGTTAATGTCGTCACCACGAAACTTGAAATCGGAGAAGGACGAGCAAGGGACAGGCATCTCCGGTGACGCGAAACAAAGAGTGGAAACGGCGGTAGGTTCGTTGAAGAAGAAGAGGTTGAGGCAGGAAGGGAGAACGGCGCATCAGAGAAAAAGTGGAAGGGAGGAAGTTTGAGACTTAGTTTTTTTTCTACATCCTGTTGTGTGTTTGACCCGTGAGTTTGGATGCGGTCTCAGAAGACATGGGCTTCTTGTTTCCACACTACACCTCCTCATAGCTTAATCCATGGAAGCACTAACTACACCTCCCAGGCCACTTACGGTACCCCCTTTATTGTGTTATTTCAGTTTCTTAATTTTGTTTTAATTTTACAATCAGGGTTAGGTAATTCAGTCTTGTTAACAAGTCGTTAGACTAATAGGTTTAGGTTAATTAGATTTTAACTTTGAATTGGTTTTTGACTAGAATTAGAGTTTTTTGGAAATTACTTAGTGTTAATTGATTTAGGATAATTAACACTTAATCTCGAGAATTAGATAATATGTTTAGAATTAAAGTTTCGGTTTAATTCACAATTTGAAATTCGTTTCGAATTAGAAACTAACCTTGACATTTTAACATTGACTAGTTGGTGGATAATAGTAGATTAACTTTCATTAGCTTTTGTTCAGAAACTAATTCGACTAATTAGACTTAGATGTTGATATTGGTTTCAGACTAATCATTTTTGGTTAATTGCACTAATTGTTTTTTGCTTAATTGCATCACTCATTGTTGCTTAATGGCATTAATTGATTTGTGCTTAATTGCACTAATTGTTTTTAGCTTAATTGCTTATTAACTGTTGTTGCCTAAGTGGTTACTAATTGTTTTGCTTAATGGCATTAATTGTTTTTGCTTAATCGCACTACATGTTTTTGGCTTAATTGGTCACTAATTGTCCATTAGTTGTTCATTAGAATTAACTTTGAACCAATTGATATTGATATAGTTTGGTTTGACTTAGTTCTAACATTGACTAAACATAGGTTTTAGTGTTAATATTTTCATAATAGTTTCATTTGGTAACTTTGTTAATAGTCTTTAATATGTTTGCATAGATTTTCGACTAATTGTTGCTTACATTTAGTATTGATTTCATTTACTTCCTATTTGACAATTTCCATTTGAATTTTGACTAACCTTTGAGTTTGTTTTGTAGTGTTTTACACTTGATTAGCTAAACATAGAAGTTGTTTTAGTATACACAGCTGCTGTGTACAAAGGGTGCTGTAGAATGTCGTTGTTCTGTCTGGCTGCATACATACCTGTCATGTTCTGGAAATAGTAGCTGTTATAGACTGTTTTTACTTGTTACTATTTTTTACAGCTATGCAGGTGCTGGAGCGCTGTTGTTGCTGCTGTTTATGCTTTATTGTCTTGTTTTATTATTTTTGAAGAGCATTTGGTTCCATGCCTTTCACGGATCCATTCCACTTTCTAATACCTTTGTTCATTTATTCTAGGTTACTAGAAGCTTGGCGGTTTGCTTATAGTTTGCTTGCGTTGCTACGAATTGATATCCGTTCGGTATTACTTCTCTTCTCTTTTACTACTTCCGCATTTTTCCTTTTTATGCCATGAGAAGTAGGATTGGGAGTCCGTGCCACTTGGCCGACAATGATGGAAGTCCTCAAAGGAGGCCCTGCTTGTGATTGTTTAATATTGTGCCTGAAGACCTCTATGAGGCATCCCATTCCCATTTCCCCTGGTAAGACCTCCAAGAAGGCAATTGACGGAAGTTAGGGTTCGCAATCGACCCCCGTTATTCTAGTTGAGTCGTTCTTAGCTCTCATTACATGATTGAAGCTTTGAACATATCTTGCTCGTGTTATCGAGTCCGTCAGTGGAATGAGGGTTTAGTAATCAAACCCCCACGCCTTGTTTATAGCTCGCATTGACCAATGCTGATGCTTATGTGATCTGATTCACATCTTCCCCTTTCTTACTCTGCTCTCCATGGTTCTTGATGCCATTGGGCGAGCACCCCTATTCCTCACAGCTAGCTTGTTTGCCTCAGTTGATATAACCCCTTGGCTAAAGCTCCCTTTTTCTTATTGTGATTGTGTGATATTATTGTTAATTGATACTGTTTACTCTTTAGTTGCTATTATTTCATTTTGTGATTGATTCATCCTGTGTTTACTTGTCTGATGACATGATCCCGTAGGATTTCTAGTTCCACTTAATTTTTGATTAAGTCGGAGGTAGGAGAGATATTAGGATAGCAATCCATGCATGACAACATTAGGTAGACTGCCTTCTCTTTCCTTTAGACTTAGGGTTTCTTAAACCACATTAACCTTAGGACTTCCAAGCATGATAACATTAGGGTGAGTCTTAGTTCCTTTAGTTTTCACCTTCTGCTTCCTTTGAGTCTCTCTTTCTCACCTTAAAACAAAAAGTAAAAAACACTTAATAAAGGGCATAACATATATTGTATTTGAGCCTTTCATGTGAGAATAAGATAGTGGGGGGGGGGGGGGGGGGTCTTTTCTCACCTTCTTAGAATGTTTAGCATACGTCCTGTCTTGGGTCGATATGCGAGGCATTCGATCTTACATGAGGGACTTAAATACAATATATGTTACTAAACACCGATAAACAAAACACTTCTTTCTTAAAAGACAAAAACAAACAAACAATTCTTTTCTCATCTCATCCACTCATTCCTTAAGGACTCGTCAAGTCCGTTCTACCGCAAACAGGTAACGCCTAAGTCTCCCTACAGCGAGCTGCAACACCTAACTGCTGGGACGCGCACTCTGACGTTTCCACTAAAAAACACAAACAAAGCAACCCTTGTTGAGGGGAACTACGTCGCTCTGATTCTCATGCTCCCGATGAGATACATAGGCAGTGGGGTAGGGCCCATTTGAGCACTTCTTTTATTTTCCCTACATTTGTTTCTCATTCTCTTTCCATTCCTTTCCCAATATCTTTTCCTACACCCTTTGATTGAAGCAGCAAGTGTGGATTCCATCGGGTACGATGGACGCGTGGGGGTGCTAATACCTTCCCTTCACGTAACCGACTCCCGAACCCAGTTCTCTTGGTCGCAAGACCATGCTCTTTCCTTTCCCCCAGGTTTATGCAGTGTTTCCTTTCCCTCTCTTGGGATAAATACACATTGCTGGCGACTCTGTTTCGGTGCCACTTTCGCGTTTGTACTTGGATGAAAATCCCGGGAGCGACAATTATCTTTCAAAAAAAATGACGAATAAAAAAATCAAAAGAAAAGCTCGCTAAGTCAAAACCTATGAAGGATACTTAGGCAAAAATTGGGGCATCCCGCTGACTGTAAGTTCAAATGACAGAGTTCAGGCAAATGTTAGGGATAACAATAAAAAATCAACCGAGAGGTTACCAAAATCCTCAAAGACAAAACGAGTTGACTAAGGTCCTCATCAAAAACAACAAAATTTTGTAAGAAAGAGTGACTGCCATTTCAAAAATACTTTGGTCCTTGAACCATCATCATAACTGCGTTGCAATTCAAAAATCTCTTGGAACCTGAATGCATAGTTTGAATTAACTAAGCATAGGACTGGAGATCATCAAGAAGAATGGGTTGGGTACAAATAAACTTTGAGCTTATATCCTTTGTTTCAAAAACCATGAACCAGACCATGTTACAACCCTCAAAAGACCTAATTGAAGCCAGGTTTCTTTTGAAAGCATACTACAGCAAGGTTGCGTAAATTGAATCCTAAGTTTGTTGCCAATCATTTGCTTTGATGTCTTACCTTTGCTTTCGCTTTCATTTTGAATGTCTAAACCGCCGTGTTTTGACAAGTGATTCATTGTGCTTTACATCAATAATATCATTTCAAAAATGATTTTTGATTTCAAAATTGCATGAGCTTTGCATTAAAATTACCATGTTTGTTTGAATAATCTTATTTGCGGGCAAACTTTCCTCATCAAGAAATTTGAAACAGTTGAGAAACTTGGTCAGTGATCCTATCAGGGGCACATTACTTCCAGATCCTGTTGTGAATCAGTTCAAGATTTGCTCAGTGCAAGTTATTCTCAGATTTGGTTAGCTAGAATATCTCTTTCAAGACCCATACTGAGTTTAGCCTTCTCAACAGTCATTTCAAGAACTGAAGCCATGATCAGTTCATCCCCAGCAACTGAAGCCATGATCAGTTTATTATATATCAATAATCATTTCAAGATTTGAAGCCATGATCAATTCATTCTTCCCCTGCAGCAGTCAAACTGAAGCTATGATCAGTGTACCCTCATCAGTCAATCAATCTGGGGCAGTCTTCTTCAAGAATCCTCAAGATGACTTTCCTCAAAAGACCATCAGCCTGATACAATTCACAAGTGTGACAAAGATGTGTTCAACATCTTCTCTCCAAGCAGAATGGGCAGTGTTCCCTGTGTTGAGGAATTAGAGTTCCATTCTTCCCTCACAAAAGAGTCTATCTCAGTTGTCCCTATCATCTGCATTGCATACATAAATCATTCACATATCATACATAGAAAGATTTTCATAGCTTGAAGTGTGCTTCACGCTCATATGCATTTTTCTGAGGTCTTGTTGCTTTCAACATCTTACCTTGTGATCAAAGTCCAACTTACTTGGCACCTACCAAAACTTTTACATGCCTTTTCATTTAGTGCCATTCCTGAATGTTGTTGTTTACCTGTCTTTTCACCCAGTGTTATTCCTGGATGTCTTGTTTATTTTCTTTCTTTCCAGTGCAATTCCTGGATGTTGTCGTTTCCCTGTGCATCTTGTCCTGTTGTTTGATGTTTGTTTTCTTCCATTCCAGTGTTATTCCTGGATCTTTATTTTCTCTCACTCCAGTTCCATTCCTGGATGTCTATCTCTTTTGATCTCCAGTGCCATTCCTGGATACCTTGTTCTTCTTGTTTCTCCCAGTGCTATTCCTGGAAGTTTTTGCCTCTCTTCTGTAATCCCCATTATATCTGGTTGGATATCTTTTAGTGTCATTATTGAAAGTTTTATCTGTTCATTCAGTGCCATTCCGGAATGAGATTTTACCCTTACTTTCAGTGACATTCCTGAAAGTTTCATCTGTTCATTCAGTGTCATTCTTGGATGATTTTTCTCCTTTACCTTTCAGTGCCATTCCTGAAAGCTCTTTCTCACTATCATTCAATGCCACTCTTGAATGTAGCGATTTACCTTTACCTTTCAGTGCCATTCCTGAAAGCCCCTGCTCACTTTATTCAATGCCAGTCTTGGATATCGTGAACTCTTTTTTATCCAACGCCATTCTTGGATAATTCTGAGTTTTTTTTTCCAAAACTTTTCTCACTTCATTCAATGCCATTCTTGGATGTTGAGATTACTTTTGTCCAATGCTATTCTTGGATACCTTGTCCCCAGCTAAGTCCAATGCTATTCTTGGATATTTTTGATATTTAACCTTGCCATCCAATGCCATTCTTGGATGTCCCCAGTGAAGTTTTTAAATGGAATTTTGTTTATATCCAATGCTATTTGTGGATGACTCTTATGTTTGTTGTTGCCCCATTCAATGCCATTCTTGAATGTTAAAGCTCCTTTCATCCAATGCCATTCTTGGATATTGTCATACCCCAAATTTTGACCACTTAGATTTCCCATCATTGTGCAAATCATCATCACAATATGGAGGAACCATCATGCTTCATCAGTCTCCCCAAAGATGGGTGAGCACCCACTACAATCAAAATTAGGGTTTTAAGCCCTCTCTGAGTGCTTAGACAAAGGGTCAATCAAGGAATGACATGATCTTCAACTTTTCTAACCTCTCAAACATCCACAATGGACCAAAAGGACTCCCACTTAAAGGATCAAGCACAAGGCTGCTCCCTCCCAGGTGGATCAAGTCTCAAGATTGACAGTGTCACCAAATTAGGGTTTTGGTTGACCAGGGCCTCCAGATGGAAATTTTCCTCGGGGCACAAGCCAATGATCCAAAACATAACCTAATATACTCCATGGAACCTCATGGATCCAATCATTAAGTCAATTTTGCCTCAGGGGATGCATACATCAAAAATCAGGAATTAGGGTTTCTTGACCTAATTCACCCCTAAGTTGACTTTTGGGACAAACCATGAGCCAAGACCTCAAGAGAGGGTTTGAGGGTCTCTAATGAACTATATTGATCCACTTGGAACAATGGATTAATCCAAGAAGCTTGAGCAACAAGTCTCAATTTCATCTGCACCACAATTAGGGTTTTAAGGGAAAAGTCAACTGTAACTTTGACTTTTGACCAGGACAAGCTCCCAAGCCCTATGACATGCATCAATATACCCTATAACACCCATGGAACATGTCCATCAAGTTTGATTTAGGTCAAGGACATGATTTCCTGAAGAATCGCACAGTTTGGAATTCATCTGATAAAAAGTCAACTGTGCACAAAAGTCAACTTTGACTTTTTGAGATTTTTCACCAAAATGGATTTTTAACCCTAAAATGATGTTAATGTAGGATTTGAATCATCATTCATCAAGAAAAATCAAGAAAAGTTGGATAACTTGTAAAAGGGGTAACCATAAAACTTAGAAAATTTTCTAAGTCATGAAAAAGTGCCACTAATGTATCAACTTTGGAGGACGATAACTCCTAAACCACAAGGCCATTGTTCCCCATTCAAAGCTTGATTTGTAGATCTCATTGCCCTCTACAAAAGCATCATACTGACCTATGTCCAAATTCCTCATGGATTTTGAGTTATGGAGTGATCAAAATCAAGAGAAAACACTTTGTTCCAACACTTAGTGAAAATTTCACTAAGTCAGATTTTGCCTTACTTTTTGCCAAATGTAGGGGGATTTTTCACTTGGATTCAAAAGAGATCAAAACCAAACATGTTCAAAAAGTTGTTGTATCATGTAAGGGCTTTCCAAAATGGTCAAGAACATTACCAAATTCAACTTACACCATAAGATATGACATTGGCAAGTTGCCTTGCTGAAATCTGTCAAAGGCAAGGCAGAATTTACAATTTTGCTCGAATTGCAAAAATCAGCCAAATTCAAATGCTCCTATCCACTTTGACACATCTGAGGATTGAATCTAAAAGGGACAATCACTGAGCCAAGCCTCCAAAGTCCATGGAACAAGAAATAGCATGTTGAACCTAGAATGGCCAAAATAGGGACAAGATTCCAAATTTGGATTGAAGCATTCAATGGAAGCATCAAGGTGGCATGGACTGAGCCATTCTCATCTGAAATCAGTCAAGACTTATCCAAGACCAAGGGAACCAAAGCTCTATGCCCTAACCTCTAGTCAATGGCTAGAGGAGACTTGGATTTTCATTTGCCAACATTGGCCAAACCTACTTAGTAGTTGCCATTCACTATTCCTTGCAAAACAAACTTGCTCTACTATAAATAGAGCTCAATTGTGTTTAGTTTAAGTACACCAAAGGCCTACAATACTTGCCTTTCTCAAAATCTCTTTCTCTTGGCAAAAATGCCTTTCTTAGCAAGGTAACTATCGGGTTTTGAGCTAGAGGGCAATTCCACTCAAACCAATCACTCACACACCTCATATACATCACATATGAGCTGATCAAACACTTAAACAACAACTGGAACACTAATTTCTCAGAATCACCAGTCAATTGCTCAAGGTTTTAACCAAAGTGCAGTTGAGATGCCATGAAGTGATCCAACCAATTTCAATCAAGTCCAAGCATTCAAACACACTTCATAGGGTGTAGGGAAGCTGTTCAGATCATCACCACTCATCTGTAACACCTCCAAATAAAAAATCACATTGCACTTGCTGTCACGGCCTAGAGGTAAGCATATACTTGGTCATCTCTCAATCTATGCATATTTCCTCGCACAATAATTTGGACATATGTTCATAATCATGCATAGAATGTTTCCCCTCAATTAATTGCATTGTTTGAATCGTGTATCAAAAATCCCAGCCTTCGGGCAGAAATTAGGGTTCTTGAGGATTTTTCATGATTTCTTATTATATGTTTAATTTAAATGAAATTAATTGACATAGACATGATCGTGAGGTTGAGACGAGCATAATGATATGTGGATTGCATGTTATAATCAAGTATTCAGTGAGATTGGAGAGAAAATGCAAATCTGGCCAAGCCCAGAACACGCGCGTGTTCTTGGCGCCTTTTTTCAAAATTTGAATATTTGAATTTTGTGATTTTATTTAATTGATTCAAAAATTAATTTCTCTTTGAGTTTTAATGATTTTGAGTTAATTCTTTTTTTTAATAATTCACAAAAATGTTAAAATATTTTATTTTCCCAAAAAATCCCAAAAATATTATTTATTTTGTATAATTGATATTTTTGCAAAGAATTAATGTTTTAATTGTTTTTAACATTTAAAATATTTTTTTCCACCTTGATTTTGCAACTTTTAATGCTTTTTAATTATTTTGTAGGTCAATACTTAATTTTTGAAGCATTAATCCAAGATCACAATTTGTTTTTCATATGTTAAACAATTTTGATCATTTTAATTGAATTTTTATTCAATTAAATACATTTTCGAAAACAAATTAGGGTTTTTGGATTAATTCAACTCTCATAAATCATTTTCAAAACCTTTTGGGCCTCTAATAGAGTGTAAGACCCAATCCTTTTTTTGACCAAATCATTTTGGGCCTCAGTGCATTTTATAAGTCCTGATACCGTAAAAAACAAACAGCGCGATCGTCGCCTTTTGAAAAATAACCTTCTGGGCCTCTCCTTGAGCTATAAGACCCATTCAAAACTTTTGGGCCTCTAATAGAGTGTAAGACCTAACCCCCTTTTAACCAAAATCATTTTGGGCCTCACTTATTGTATAAGTCCCTATGTGTTAAAAGAAAACCTCGGCGCGATCGCCATTTCAAACAGAAAAATCATCTGGGCCTACCCTCGTGTTATAAGCCCCACTCTTTTTCTTAAAACTTTTTGGGCCTCTTGAGAGAGTGTAAGACCCATCCCTTTGTAGAGAAAACAATTTTCGGGCCACAATCACTTGTATAAGTCCCTCTGTACAAATTCAAAACAACAGTGCGCTCACTGATAAAACCCTGGGTCTCTCCTTGAGCTGTAAGCCCCAAATCTTTCTTTTTCAAAGCACTTTCTCCTTTGATTTTGAATATACTGTTGTTTTCAATCTTTCTTTGTTGAACAACTAACCAAACAACATGGAAGCTCTACAACCGAGTAAGTGTTTATACGCTTTCATTTACCGCTTTCATATACATATAACTGTATTGTGGGGGTTGTTTCACTGTAAGTCTTCTTTCATAAACTCATATCAACTGTGTAATAATAGTATAGATATTTAGAGTTTCCCCGATAGCTACGTCTAGCATTAAGCCAGTTGATCACTCTTAGAAATAGTCTAAACTAGATCCCCATAGGATTACCAGACACAGTCTTCCCTCCTCTTGGGGTTAAACAATATGGAGACATGAAAGGCAGCATTCTCTGTGAACCCTTTCATAGACTGTCACTCATAGAAGTTGTCAAAGAAACTCTATTCCCCAGAGATGATCTCTTCTCCGTGAATTGCATCTCTTGAGTTTCTTCCAAATTCTCAAACTTTCATGGCTTGATCTATTCTCGGTGAATGGCATGTCTTGAATTTCTCGGGGTTTGGGGACCCACAGGCTTCTTAAAAGCACTTGTTAAGAAACTCTATTCCCCAAAGATGATTTTTCTCCGTGAATGGCATCTCTTGAGTTTCTTCCAAATTCTCGAACTTTCCTGACTTGATATATTCCTTGTGAATAGCTTGCCTTGAATTTCTTGGGGTTTGGGGACCCATCGGCTTCTTAAAAGTATCGGCCTCCTCTTGGGCATCGTACAAGGACCCACAGGCTTCCTAAAAGCAACCTCGCCTCCTCTTGGGCTTAGTACAAGGACCCTACGGCTTCTTAGAAGTATTCACAGCCTCCTCTTAGGCTTCGTATAATGATCTCTTCCTCCGGGAATGATAGCCTCCTCTTGGGCTTCGTACAAGGACCCGTCGCCTTCTTAAAAGCTTCCAGCCTCCTCTTGGGCTTCGTACAAATTATCCCGACGGCCTCCTAGAGGTATAGGAACAGAACTTAATCATCTGCATAGAACAGTCATTTCAAAGAGTCTACTACTGTTTCTCAAAGCACAGTACAAAAGATGAAACTCTAGACTTGGACAGTCTAATTTCCTTGAGTCTCATAGACATTCTCAAGCACCCTTCAAAAATAGGAAGAAAACCCGTAGACTCGGACAGTCTCAAAACCCTTCGGATTTCCCGCTTCCTTAAAGAACAGGAATAACCCGGATCCTTGAATCAAATCCATGAGTACAGTGTTGCTCATATAAGAACTGATTTTCTCTGTAAAGATCAGTATACTGGACCTGTCACTTAACTGAAATAGTCACCATAGCCTCCCTCTTGGGCTTTGTACAATGATTCTCCCTAGCGGAGTCAAACAACATTTAGCCTCTCTCTCGGGCTTTGTACGAGACACATAAGAGACTCTCTCGTTGAGTCCATCATCCCTTTCGCCTCCATCTCGGGCTTTATACGAGATACAAAAAGGTTCTTATCGAGCCAAACAAACAATAGCCTCCATCTCGGGCTTTATACGAGATACCAAAAGATTCCCTCGTCGAGTCAAAACTTTTTTAGCCTCTCTCTCGGGCTTTGTACGAGACACATATTTGCCTCCTCTTAGGCTTTATATAAGAAAACCACTGGTTAATCCAATTAACCTTTTAGCATCAAAGTTGTGCCTCGTTCACAGTATACAAACATCAACAACTCCTTCCCTTTCATCTAATCGCTGTAAGCGGCAAGCCTCTGGATCATCTACATCCATGCCACTGTCCCTCTTTTAGCATGAGAAATTCCTAAGGAAAGATGGCATTGCTCTACACTGAATTAAAGTCTTCTCCTTCAGGAAATTATGGCATTGCCGGATTCACAAATCCCGGTTAAAGTAATCCTCCTTTACAGTCAGTCACCCAACAGTTGTGACAAACAGACCCCTTTAGAGATGACAAATTCTCTCTAAAGTCAAACCTTTTCAGCTTTATATCTTGGTCTTTGAACAAGATACAAACCACCTTTCGCTTCATGTCTTGGGCTTTGAACAAGACACCAAAACAACCATTTCCTCCCATAGAATAGGAGGAACTACGAACGCTCTGATTTCCCTGTTTCGGTAAACGGGAATACGTAGGCATAAGATTGAAAGAAAAATCTTAGCGAGCACACTAAACAAAAACCCAAAATCCCATACCCTCATGTATCTATCAAAAGCATCAGTCCTAACATCCTAATCCTCGTTCCCCGCCAAAAAACCCAAGAAAGAGAGAAAACCGTATTGACGAAAATACAAATAACCCCACATTGATAGCATTCGTAACCTAACAGACCGCTGTTTAAACTCAGTATGCAAAGCAGGGTTAATTGGAGACATCTATTTCCCTTCCTTCATCAGCTTTAATAGGATAAAAAATGAATTGACCTGTAGTAAGCTCAACCGCAGAGAGCGACCAGCGCTTAAGAACCGCGTCCAAAATCGCTCGCTACAGAAAAATGACCAATGCAACCCATTCTCTCACCTAGACAATGGGCTGATTGTTAAGTCTGAGAAGCTGAGGAGCCAAACCCTTTCGTAGTGCGAAAACTATCGGGAATAGTTGTTACGCGATACTACCCTCATTTGAGGCTGGTGATCTATTCTCGGTGAATGGCACTTACTCTAAGATTGCTCTACAACTCGCTGGCGATCCGCTTGTTGTTTTGCTTTCCTGGGAGGAGCTGATGATAATGAGTACAGGTACAAAAATCACCCTAGTATAAACCTTTGGGGATGGGTAGAGCCTTGACTTCATGACAACGACCCTTTGACCCCATATTTTTTCTATGTTTTTGTGTGCTGCATTCATGCATTCATTTAAAAAACATTAAAACATTCAAAAAATTCTTCTCTTCTAGTCTCTCTGTTTTTCAAATTAAACTAAGACTGTGATTGCAAATATCAGAGAAAAGGATTGCACTAATGGATTTCGGTAGAAGGAGAACTCATACGTATACCTTCAAGGTTCCAAAACTAGAGGATTTGAGAAGGTTAGCAAGGATGATCACTAACCCTGAGGCTTTCAGAGCCAAGCACGGAGGTTTGCTACCACTATTAAGAGTCCATGTGATTGAGGGAATCATGGATGCGCTCATTCAGTTTTATGATCCAGTTTATCACTGTTTCACATTCCCGGATTACCAGTTAGCACCAATGCTGGAGGGGTATTCTCATCTGATCGATCTACACATTACAGATCGAGCTCCATTTTCTGGACTGGAAGAGATTCCAAAGAATCAGACTATTGCAAGAGCAATTCACTTGGACGAGTCTGAGGTCAGGACTCACTTAACCACTAAGGGTGGCGTACAAGGTTTTCCAGCCCAGTTCTTGACAAAGAAGGCCCTGTATTTTGCAAGTATAGGAAACGTGACTGCTTTTGAAAGCGTCTTTATCTTCCTTACCTACGGGTTATTTTTGTTTCCCAACATCAATAACTTCGTCGATATTAACTCCATTAAGGTTTTTCTCATTGGAAACCCTGTGCCGACTTTGCTCGCAGATGCGTATCATTCTGTACACTTGGGAAATTTGTACAGATGAGGGGAGATCACATGCTGTGTACCTCTGCTTTACAAATGGTTTATCTCCCACTTGCCCAAGTCTGCGGCTTTTTGGGATTGCAAGAGTGCCTTACGTTGGTCGCAGAAGATCATGTCTCTTACCAACTCTGATATAGATTGGTGTAATAGGATCTATGATGGAATCAGGATCATTGACCGTTGTGGAAACTTCCCCAACGTACCCCTTATAGGAACTAAGGGAGGAATCAACTATCATCCAGTTCTCGTTCATCGTCAATTTGGATACCCGATGAGACACGTCCCATGGGGTGTTCATTTGGAAGGTCTTTTCTTCAAGGAAGGAGAAAACGACATAGCACTAAAGACGAAAATAGTGCAGGCCTGGAAGCATGTTCATAAGAAAGGACGAGAGTCTCTGGGAAAACTAGACTGTGTCTCGGTGGAGCCTTATCTCCATTGGGTACAAACCATAGCTCTCAAGCTAAAAATGCCTTATCCTCGTTACGGAATTCTTCCGCCAAAGGAATCTGTCATGTACTTCATGACGGAAACTGAAAAGCTTCAGGTTACTCTCAACAAAGTTCAACAGGAGAGAAGGTCTTGGAAGAACAAGTACCGCACCCTCGACATAGAGTGCATCAAAATACAACAACTACTGAAAGAGAAAGATGCTCTGATTGAAATTTTGGAGAAACATGCTGTGGATAATCAGGATAACCAAAGGAATTTGCTTGCTCCTTTCACCTGGCAAAGGAATGACAACCCGACAACGGCCCAAGAGCCCCGGTCAAAGAAAAGGAAGATACCAGAATCAGCACCCGAGTTCTCCTCAGAGAGGACTCTGGGCCCATTAGCTTAGATTTCTGTTTCTGCACTTTGTAATCTACTGTATTTCCATTTCTGTAATCTTTTGAATTTCAATAAAAAGGGGTTTCCCCACCGTTTGATATTTGCAATCTAATTGTCGAAGTTTATTTTGATTAAACCATAAAAAATTAATATACTCATTGCATTCATCATTCTCATATCGCGTATTCTTCTTACCTACGAATCTCACGTTTATGTCTCGGTTCTAGAGTCAAACTATCTCATTCGTATAATACTCGGGCCAATCGTCAGAAAAGGATGGATGATCTTGAGAAAGAAAACAGAGAGTTGAAAGAAGAGATCGACGCTCTGAGAGAGGATATGAGGAAGCTTCGTAACGACATGCAATCCATGGCAGAAGCTCAGCTACAAAGAACTGTGATCTTAGAGATCACCTCAACGTCCATAGTGGAGAAGTATGATCCTAGGTATCAGATGCCAAAAGATCGTCCTTGAGACATGCCTGTTAACTATATCCCGGAAGGATATGTTCCGCCGATCACTGAAGATCAGGGAATCACAACAGAAGCCGCTGGGCCTGAAGGTTATAAACTTCGGGAAAACGAAGATGCCAGAGGCATACTGAAGACTCCTGAAGGTTACAAACTTCGGGAAACGCCAAGATTCGCTACCGTAGTCACGGTACCCCCCTGTGGTGCACACTGTCCTGGAAGGACAGATTCCACAGACACCTTCTGGTAAGAAGGAAACTATGTTTGACAGAATGGAGGAATTCCAGGAGCAGTTCCTGGAAATGCAGAAGGAGCTGCAAGCCATTTGCGGTCATGATTTATTTGGAAAGGATGCCGCAGATCTCTGCTTAGTCCCAAATGTGAAAGTCCCGCACAAATTTCAAGTGCCCGGCTTTGAAAAATACAAGGGTAAATCTTGCCCTCAAAGCCATCTCGTGATGTACGCTCGGCGGATGTCAGCTCAGACGGAGAATCAGGACCTACTGATTCACTACTTTCAGGATAGTTTAACCGGTGCCGCATTAAAATGGTACATGGGTTTAAACCGTGCCACGATCAGCACATTCAGAGATCTTGGCACTGCCTTCGTCCAACAATACAAATACAATTTGGACATGGCACCCGACAGAGATCAACTCAGATCAATGTCGCAAAAGGACAAGGAAACCTTTAAGGAGTATGCTCAAAGGTGGCGTGAAATTGTCGCTCAAATTTGTCCACTTCTTGAGGAAAAAGAGATGACAAAGATCTTCTTAAAGACCTTAAGCTCATTTTACTATGACCGAATGGTTGCTAGTGCACCCAGTGATTTCACCGAGATGGTGGGCATGGGCGTATGTCTTGAGGAAGCCGTCCGAGAAGGACGTTTGGTAAAAGACGTTGGGTCATCAAGTGGTACTAAAAAATACGGTAGTGCTCTCCCTAAGAAAAAAGAGCAAGATATTGGGAATATCTCTCTCGGAAAGCAAAGACGAAGTTATCAACCGGTAGCAGCTGTGACTTCTGCTATCAATCCTGCGTCTGTTCATACGTATCAACCTCAGGTTGCGCAGAGCCATCCTGATCAACAAAGGAAACAACAGCCTCTTCAGCAGGCTCGTCCTCCATATAACAACAACCGTACAACACGACCACCAGGATTTGATCGTATACCCGTAACGTACGCAGAGTTGTTCCCATTACTACTGGCTAAGGGGCACATTCAGACTAAATCTCCTCTTACAGTACCGGAAAATCCGCCTTTTTGGTTTAAGGTGGATCAGACATGCCCTTATCATCAAGGAGGTTCAGGGCATAACATAGAGACTTGCCTCAATTTCAAGTCCGACGTGCAAAAACTTGTTAGGAGCGGGGTCTTGTCTTTCAAAGATACAAATCCTAATGTTCTTATGAACCCGCTGCCTCAACATGAGAAAGCTGCAGTCAATTTGATAGAAGGAGAGACTAACGAGGTCTATCAAATTCACGATGTACTCTTGTTGAAAACCAATTTGGTCAAGATACATTGTAGACAGAGTGGATATGGCCATGTGCCACCTCATAACTATCATCAGTGTGATATCTGCTCTAAAAACAATCAAGGATGTTCTGTGGTGCAAGCAGCTCTACAGGAACAGATGGATCTCGGATGAATCCAAGAGCACCGAATTCGTGGATTTAACATGGTTTACACGAATTCTAACGTCATTCAGAACCATGATATCCGTGCAATGAATGTCAACTTGGTGGCGATGCACTCAAGGCAAAGCCAATATCATAATCTACCGCGACACGATTATAGTTCCTGTCTGACTTGCTCGGTAAACAAACAGGGATGCTCTTTCATACAAGAGGCCCTCCAGCGTCAGATGGATCTTAGATGGATCCAAGACTACAATGATAGGAATTCTTATCAGATCAACATGGTTCAGATCTTCGATATTCGGGTGATGAATACCAACCTGGTAGAGTTACATGCTGAGCAGGTCCGACTCGGATTCTTAATATCACATGACTATCAAAGCTGTAAAGCGGGTTGCAAAAACAATCAGGGTTTTACCCTTGTCCAGGAGGCATTTCAGCACTTGTTAAATCACTGGTGGATGCCAATCTATATGGATGAAGATACTCAGCAGATTAGTATCAGTAACAGGAATCCTACTCGGCGTCAGAGTCAGGATGTCCGATCTGTGGAATCTAACCTAGTGAGGTTACATTGTATTCAAAGTGGGCATGGCCAGGTGCCACCACACAATTATGACCATTTCGGTGTCTGTTCGGAAAGTAACCAAGGGTGTTACTTTGTGAGAGCAGCTCTTCAGGGTCAGGTGGATCGTGGAGAGATTCGTCCATACCCGAGTTCTGGACCCATCAACTGGACGCCGAACTACCTTGCCGATCAAGTTGAGGACGTTGTCACGATCTCTGGTCATCACAGGACCAGGGATGTTTTTGCCATTATCCCTCTACTTGACGAATCTAAAGTTCCCAACCGGGAACGGATCGAGATTACTTATGATGGTCAGAAAAATCAGAAGGTTCCCATAGTCATCTATCTGCCGGGACCATTACCGTATGAATCAACTAAGGCAATCCCTTACAAATACGGTGCAATGACAATTGAGAATGGGAAGGAAATTCCATTACCCTCCGTCGTGAATATTGCAGACATCAGTCGTGTAACACGGAGTGGTAGAATCTTCAACCAAGGGGTTGGGGAACTTAACAAGGAAAAGGAACTTCAGACGGAAACTCCTGATCCACCTGTCGGTCAATCCAGTAATCCTGACCTTTCGAAAAATAATGATGAGATGCTGAAGCTCATCCAAAGGAGTGAATACAACATTGTCGATCAACTATTACAAACTCCTTCAAAGATATCGGTATTATCACTGTTACTCAGTTCAGAAGCCCACAGGGAGGCTCTACAGAAAGTCTTGGAGCAAGCCTTTGTGGAACAGGATGTAACAATCAGACAATTTGATAGCATTGTCTCTAACATCACTTCCTGCAACAATTTGGGATTTAGTGATGAGGAATTACCCGAAGAGGGTCGCCGTCATAACATGGCGCTCAACATTACAGTTAACTGCCAGGACGATGCTTTAGCCAGCGTACTGGTAGACACAGGGTCAGCCCTGAATCTTATGCCAAAGTCCACTTTGATGCAATTATCATTCAAAGGCCCCCCGATGAGAATCAGCGAGGTCGTCGTCAAAGCGTTTGACGGATCCAGAAAAATAGTTATCGGCAAAGTTGATCTTCCCATAACTATTGGTCCTCACACTTTCCAAGTCACTTTCCAGGTCATGGACATCCGGGCAACGTACAGTTGTTTATTAGGAAGACCTTGGATACATCAGGCTGGAGCGGTCACTTCGACCCTCCACCAAAAGCTAAAGTTTGTCAAGAACGATCAACTTGTCACAGTTTGTGGGGAACAAGCCTTGCTTGTGAGTAACTTGTCACCATCTACTGGTATAGAACCCGAGGAGGTTATCGGAACTCAGTTCCAAGCACTGTCGGTAAGCAAGAACAATCAGTTCAAAGAAGGAACTTCGATTTCCTCATACAATGATGCCATTAAAGCGGTCAAAAGTACCGATACAACAGGATGGGGACAGCTTGTCATCCCTATTGACAATAAAACAAAGAAGGGTCTTGGTTTTTCTGCAACCTGTACCCGGACAGCTGCCAACGATGAAAGTCTTCATCCCCTTCAAAACTTCTTCCATAGTGGAGGTTTCCTCCACCCAGTGTCTCAGGCAGTACATGCTATTAATGAGGAAGATCCCTCTGACACAAATGAAGAATGGAAGTCCTACCTTAACGAGGACGGTTATATGTCTCAGGAAGAGGTGCCTACTGTAATACCCCAAAATTTGCTCTCCCTTTTGTCATCATAGCATAACATTATCATATATCATATCATCTCCATCTCATTAGCATTGTATTACATCTTTAACATAGAAAAATGAAGCATAGCATCCCTCTTACCATCAAGGCATGTGATCAGGTGGAAAATTGCCTCTCAATTGGTTTTAGAAGTGGTTCAATTGGAAGAAAGATCAAAAGTCAGGAAATTTGGGGCAAAGTCAAATAATCAGAGGAAAAAGTCAACTCTTGACTTTTTGAGGCCAAATTCATGAAATTCATGTTATAGGTGACCAATGTACAAAATTTGATCAAGAAACTCCAAAAGGATCATGAAAAATCAAGATTTGGAAAAGTTGCCATTTTTGGAAGTAATAGGGTTTCCAAAAATAGTAATTTTGGGCCATTTTGCACCAGACTTTGAACCAAGGCCATTCAAAATTGAGACATCAAATAAAAAATCCACCAGGCCACAACAAAAGATCTTGTTTCAAGCTTCAAATCCATATAAAGAACTCTTCTATCGGATCAAAATTGTGGGAGTTATGATCAATCAAAGTTTGGTAAAATCAAGGCAAAAATCAAGTCATGACAAGGCAAACGCAGACACGTAGGCCATAATTTCGTCGAACAGTTGGCGTGCCAAATGTCAAGCCAATTTTCTCCGTCAGGAAGGCTTCAAACGAAAAATTGTTGAACATCAAAGTTGTTCATCTCCATGTCCTCTTCAACTTTGATGTTGGACATTTTTTCATTTGAACAAGTTATCAAGGTCATATGAGGGCTCGAACATGGGGGTTTCATGCTGAAAATTCACAAGTCACAAGGCTTTGCTTGCAGCCCAAGTCATACACCAATGCACTAGTTGTGGTTCCTTGTTTTCCAAGCAACTGAGTTGATCCTAACTAACCGAGTTAACTAACTTGACTCGGTGAGTTGAGTCCAACTAACTCCAAAGCTAGCTCCAAACCCAAACCTCATTCCAAACCTCCCACACTCCAAACCTAAAGTCTATTTAAGAGGTGCTTCACACATTTTCAAAAGACTTCAACCATTTTTCTCAAATCTCTCACATTTCATTCTCAATTCTCTCTCATTTCTCTCTTCACTTTGCTACAACTTCTACTTCTCACTTCCAAAACCACACACAAAAAGCTCTTATTTCTTGAAGAATAATCACTTTTTACATTGAAAAGTGATTAATTCTTGAGCTAAAATTCATCTCTTGGTTTGCATTGGTTGGATTTTCTGGAATTTCAGTTTATTCTACTTCAATCCAAGGGTTTCACACCATTTATTTTGGTGCAAGATTGATTTTGGTGCATTTTGCGATTTTTTGCTCGGTTTCGAAGCGTTTCGGCTATCGATTGAAGATTCTCTGGTTTTCTTTCATTTTTTGTACCAAGATCACTTTGTAACAATTACCAAAGCAAGTCTCCGCTTTGTAGGTTGGTTTTTCCTAAATCTTCACTCGTTTTAGCTTATTCGCAACTTATTCGATGTAGATCTTTGTGGATTTCCGATTTGGATTCATGCGCTTGAATATGATTCTTGGAGTGATTGTTAATTGGATCCAATTGGTGTTTATTGACTGTAATTCCATGTAATTTCGTGCCTAATTGATTACATGATCATTGGAGTTGTTTGCATAAGTGATTTTGCTGCTGGAAGTGATTTTTTCAAATTATTTTTGTTGCTGTAGCAGTGTTAATCGGTTAACACATATGCGTTAATCGATTAACAGGTGTATATTGCTATTTTTTGCTGATTTTGAAGCTGCTAATCGGTTAGCACATATGCGTTAATCGATTAACAGGTGTTTTTTTTGCTATTTTTGTTGATTTTGAAGCTGTTAATCGGTTAACAACATATAGGTAATCGATTAACACTGCTGCAGAGTGTGTTTTTTGTGCATTTTCGAGCATGTTTCGATCCCGTTTCATCTCTAATCTTCATGGATTGATAAGATACATGTCTAATGACTGTTTTGATGCTGTTGCACCTCACACCATCATGTGCACACAATTTTTCGACACACGGTTTTGATTGTTAATCGATGAATGTTTATGTTTGCATTGTTGATTGATTGATGTGATGAACACATGATGCACACACTTTGAGCTCATTAATTGCTAATTAGTGCTTGTGTTGGTGGAATCATTATGCGCATGTTCATTTGCTTTTCATTTCAAGAGATGCATACTTGTTTTGACTTGTTCACATATTCTTGACAATGTGTATTCTTTTGTAATATACATTATAACATGTTTGATTTCAAGCATCATGATTTGTAATATGGTTGTGATCATGTTTGTTTGATGAATGTGCAAGGCTTGATGCATAATAATGGTTGGTCATGATTGAAATTGTGTGTTAATGCATGTTGCCTCTGAGTTTTCACTACTGCCTATACACATATGTGCTGTAGTATGTGCTGCCAAATGCTTATTACACCCATTTTGTAGGCTGAACATGTGCTGTTAATTGCTGTTTGGTACATGATGATAGATTTACTGCTGTCTTGCATTTAGGGGCTATAATAGTTATTGTTTTCACTATTTCCTTCCATTTGATTGTTTGACCAAGTTCTTCTACTTAGGATCTCTTGTAAATATTTCGTGGACTAACCTTTTCATGTAGGGGCTATGGTAAGTTGAAATTGAGTGTGGATAAGGAATCCACATTCAAACTTCTTTCATTTCATTTCTTTTTACAATTCAACCTTGTGTTTTGTTAAGCACTTATGTGCTTTCTTTGGTTAACTCATTACTTTCCCTTTTGAGTTACAATTCATCTTCTACTTTAGAAGTGAATTGTTTAGCTCATTTCTTCTTTAGGATTAGATTTCTTGAACCTCAGGAACCATTAGGATCTCTCCCTTAACTAATCAATTAGGATTGAGTCTTAGTTCACATAGACTTTACCTTTTTTCTCCTCTCTTAAGTCTTTCATCTTCTCATCTCAAAGAAAATTCAAAACATCTAATAAAGGTAGGCATTTATTGCATTTAGGCCTTTCATATAAAGAAAAGATTATAAGGGGTCTTCTCTTATAATCTTAGAATGTGTAGCATATGGCCCCTCTTGGGTCAATGTGTTAAACATTTGATCTTGTATGAGGGACTTAAATGCAATACTTGTTGAAGGTACAAATAAAAAACACTTCTTCATTTCATAATCAACAAAAACACTTAATAAAGGCATAGCATACATTGTATTAAGGCCTTTCATGTGGGAATGAGATAGTGAGGGGACTTCTCTCATCATCTTAGAATGTTTAGCATACGTCCCATCTTGGGTCGATATGCGAGATATTCGATCCTATATGAGAGACTTTAATACAATAAATGTTAATCACGCAAATAATCAAAACACTTCACTCTTAAAAGACAAAAACAAACAATAAAGTCTTTCCTTCGGGAGTTCTTTTCTCATATTCTTCACTCATTCCTTAAGGATGCGTCATTTCTGTTCTACCACAAACAGGTAACGCCTAAGTCTCCATACAGCGAGCTGCAACACCTAAACTGTCAGGACGCGAACGTTGACGCATTCCACTAAAAAACACAAACAACTTTCCCTAGGTGAGGGGAACTACGTCGCTCTGATTCTCATGCTCCCGATGAGATACGTAGGCAGTGGGGTAGGGCCCATTCGAGCACTTCTTTTATTTTCCCTACATTTGTTTCTCGTTCCTTTTCCAGTTCTTTCTCCTTTCTTTCTTCCAGTTCCTTTTCCAGTATCCTTTTCTATCACCCTTTGATTGAGACAAGCAAGCGTGGATCCCATCGGGTACGATGGACGCGAGAGGGTGCTAATACCTTCCTCTCGCGTAACCGACTCCTTTACCCTTTCTCTTGGTCGCAAGACCATGCTCTTTCCTTTCCCTCAGGTTTATGCGGTGTTTCCTTTCCCTCTCGTGGGATAAATACACATTGCTGGAGACTCTGTTTCGGTGCCACTTTCGCGTTTGTACCTGGATGAAAATCTCGGGAGCGACAGCTGGCGACTCTGCTGGGGACAGGTTGACCTCCTGCTGGTCAATCCTAAGCGAGTCAATCCTAGCGCTTGTTTGCTTTTCTTTCATTGGGTGTTTACTATTATCTTGTATTTGTTGTTCACTGCAGTTTATTACTTGTATCATATTTACAGTATTGTAGCATTTACATTTCATATATTATACTGTGTTGCACTGTTCTGTCTGTTTGGCGGGATGGGATTTCTGAGAGATAAGCCCATTACACAGGCTTGAGTATACACTTAGGATTAGAGTGGAGAGTAGTGGGACCTACGTGCCGTCTGGAGTGCGTTGGGTATTCACGAAATTCATAGCCAGACGAGGCTATCTTGGGACGCATTCTGACGTGTGCGTCTTGCACATGTTAGGGTGTTGATCTAGAGAGCAGTCGACTCTGGTGACCATTCCCGAGGACTCAGTTGCGGCACTCCTCCCGAGATGTGACAGTGGCAGACCACATTCTGTGGCAAACCCATTGCACATTTTCGATCCGAGGACCTAATGCTGGGAACTTGCCATAGGGTTTCCTTTTTGAAAGAGAATCAGTGGAGGCACTCCTCGATTGGTGATATTATTGTACCCCGAGGGATGAATGTACTATTTCTTCTCGACCTCAGTGCCAGAAGTTGAGGACCTTTCGTTTTGGAGAATCAGTTGAGGCCTCCTCGATTGATGATGATGCCAAACCAGAAATGGTGAACGTATCACCATTCCTCAACCTGAGAGCCCGGGATACTGAACATCCTAGTACCCACATGTGAAAAGGGAGGGTTGTTTGCAGGTTTGCAGGTAACCATGACTTCCTACATACCCGGTTTTCTGTTGACATTACACAAAGGGAGGGTTCATCCTATTATATTCAGACGGTTTCTATTTATGGTTCCATATTGTTCCCAGAGCTACACTGACATCGCACACTGTCCAGCACAGACACCTGATTACCCGATCACATTGCTCTTTTGCATTGCATTTTCATATCATAACGGTTATGTTTGTCCTTTACAGGTGCATAATACACTTCTGATTCCAATCTATGGGTTCAACAGAGAATGACGAGAGAAGGAAGAACAATGTTTCTTACAAGTTTCCCGACCCTACCTTGGATTCATTGCTCAAAGTTATAGATATGGCCGGCCCGGATGTTCTTGATAGGTTTCAAAAGAAGTATGGGAATTTGGTTAAGATGGTCCGTACTATCACGAAGTATGAACATGATGCTTTGCACACTCTGCTGCAATTCTACGAGCCTTCGCTGAGATGTTTCCTCTTTCCAGATTACATTTTGATGCCAACGCTAGAAGAATTCTCATTTATTTTGGGGATTCCAATCATGTCTGCAATACCGTTCTTTTCTGGTAGCTCTCCTAGTGCAAAAGAAATTGCCGCTGCAATGCAAATGGATCAGTCCGTGATCAAAAGTGGTGTGAGTAACAAAAACGGAGTTGACGGATTTCATCTGGAGTTCCTTTCTGATCAAGCCCAAGAGGTTGCTAATGCTAAAAACTGGTTGATTTACAACTCCATTCTGGCTCTCTGCATATATGGTCTAGTTCTTTTTCCCAATCAGCAAGACTTTGTGGATATGCAAGCTACGAGAGTTTTCGTTCTTAAAAATCCAGTTCCTACTTTGTTAGGGGATTTTTATCATTCCGTGCATTACAAGAACGAGAAAAGAAGAGGAGGCTCTGTTAGTTGTTGCACTCCACTGCTGTGCCATTGGCTTTTCAAGCATTTGCCTCAAACAGGTGCCTTTGTGGAAACCATAGATGTTGCAAAATGGTCTAAGCGAATGATAGGTTTAACTGCTGATAATATTGTATGGTTCGATCATCGGTTGTTGAGAATAGAGCTTATCACAAGATGCGGAAGTTTTCCAAATGTACCTCTGATTGGCAGAAAAGAAGGGATAAATTATAATCTAGTTTTGGCCATCCGACAGTTCGGGTATGCTTCCAGGGATCCTCCTACAGAGCAAGATGTGGAAGAATCTTTGTTCTTTACGGGAACTAAAGATGATAAGGTGGTAGAAGTAGTGAACGCTTGGAAGGATAAGCATAAAACTGGAAAAGCGGTTTTTGGGAAAGGAGATTGTAAGTCTTATCCTGAATATGATAGATGGATCGAGATGAAAGTAAAGGACTTGCTTTTACCCTTTTCAAGAGGACCTCTTTTATGTTCAGTACAGCCAGAACAGCCCACCATGGTGGCTATTGAAGAGTACGAGAAATGGAAGAAAATGGTTAGAGAGCTGCAGATAGAGAACTCTGGAATGAGCAGATGTCTTCAGAAAGCTCTAGCTGACAACAAAGAGTTGGAAAAAAGAGCATTGAAAGCGGAGAAAACCTTGGCAGACAAAGAAGAAGATTTTGATGACAGAGCTCGATACTTCCGGAAGCTTACCTTGGGAGCAGATGATACTAGTCAGGCTCACAAGACTACAAAGCAGGCTCTAGCCCGAAGCAAGGATTCGTTAGCTAAACTCCGTCAAGCTTGGGATGGAGTCAGAATTGAGAACTCTGAATTGCTGACCCAGTTAAAAGATAAAAATGAAGAGCTGAAGAAAGAACATGAAGCAAGAAGAAAGCATCAAGAAGACCTTGACAAAAGCCAAGAACAGGTAAGGAACGCTGAAGATAAGCTGAAAACTGCCAACAAAGAGCTTGAAGAGGTCACGGCAGATCTGAAGCTGGTTAAAATTCAAGCTGGAATTAAGAGGCGCAAAAGAGCCAATGAAGATGAAGCATTGATGATGCACGTGGGGTCATTAGAGGATGCATTGGAAAAAAGGGATGTAGTAATTAAAGAGCTAATTGAGAAGCCGCATCATCAGCGTACCCGCATCTTGTTTGAAGAGATTAAGTATTCCAGCCAGAAGCTGAAAGATGTAGAGCTATCAGATTAAGGATTTTCGCCATTTCTTTGTAATTTGCAATGGTTACCATCAGAATTGTTGATGGATCCATTTGACTGCTTGTTTCTGTTTCTGTTGTTGAAACTATGACAAATGTACTTGAAAACTTTTGGGAATTTGTATGAAAGGAGCTATTTCTGTTCACAATTTCTGGTCTTCAGATATGTGTGATGTAATAAGATATCTGCACACTGACACACTACAAAATCACTATTTCTGGTCATCAGATATTTGTGGTTGGCGTATATGAGTATCTCTCCATGGCAAAACTCACTAATCATGATTTCTGGTCATCAGGAATTTGTGGTTACGATTGGAATCAGGATATGAAAAGTATCTTGAAATGACAAACATAACTGTGCATTTGCATTTGCATAGCATATCATTTTTGCATTGCAGGTTTTCTTTTTTTTGCAGGCGCCTGCTAACCTTTATTTGGTTTTCAGGCACGATAGCTGATACTCCAGTTCACCGATATTCTACCCGACGCAATCAAGCCAGAGTAATGGAGCAAGTTCAGACTGAGTTAGCTGATTTGAGGGGAAGGATGGAACAGTTCATGAACCTTATGTAGGGGATTGCTCAAGGACAGCAGGAGCTGAGGACTGGTCAGGAAAACATGAGGGTTGGTCAAGAAGCTATGAGAACCACTATCCAGAGGCTGGAAACTGAAATCCCAAATCGCAATGTGCGCACTCCTCCTGGTGGCACAATTCCTGTTGGTGGGATACATCTTGGATTTGACAATATTGAGGACGGTCAAGATGACCAGTTCGCTGCGTTCAACAATGACATGGGTTTCTACAATGACGACCGGAAGTACGAAGGGTTAGATGAAAGACTCAAGGCTATTGAGAGCCAAAATCCTCTAGGAATTGATGTAGAAGACATGGGTCTCGTGCAGGGCGTGAGGATCCCTCCCAAGTTCAAGCTCCCTACATTGGATAAGTACAATGGCAGTACCTGTCCCAAGACACATTTGCAAGCTTACAATCACAAGGTTGCCGCTTATACTAATGACCAGAAGCTCTGGATGTATTTCTTCCAGGATAGCCTGTCAGGTGCCTCCCTGGAATGGTACGTTAAGCTGGATAGGGTTCATATAAAGAGCTGGAAAGATTTGTACGTTGTGTTTCTGAAACAGTATCAATATAACTTGGATATGGCACCTAATCGTACTCAGCTTCAGAGTATGACTCAGGATCCTAAGGAGGGCTTTAAGCAGTATGCACAAAGATGGAGAGAATTGGCTGCACGAGTTCAACCACCTCTGGGTGATCGTGAGATGGCCGATATGTTCATGAGCACACTCCAAGGGTCGTATTTGGATAGATTGGCTGCGTGTCCTTCCACAGGGTTTGCTGACATTGTTGTTGCTGGGGAACGAATAGAAAGTCTGCTGAAGTTGGGTAAGATTCAAGACGTCAGTGGGACTGGTGCTTCGAGTTCGAGGAAACCCTTTGCTAATGGGTCGAGGAAAAGAGATGGGGAGTCCAGTGCTGTGCATAGAGGAGGGGGCAGAGGTAGGACTCAGTCCTATCATCAGGTGGATGCTATAACCATTCCGGTTCCAGCAGGACAACAAGCTCCAGATCAGCAAGGTAGACCCCGATTCCAAAATAATAGACCAAGGGACCGTAAGTTTGATCCCTTGCCTATGTCATATGCTGCTTTGTTACCACAACTGCTCAAAGAGAAGTTGGTTGAACTACGGACTATGAGGTCGCTAGATACTGGAAAATTGCCTCAAGGTTATGATGCCAATGCTAGATGTGAATTTCATTCTAGTGCGCAAGGTCACTCAATAGAGAAGTGCTGGGCTTTTCACCATAAGGTTCAGGACTTGATTGAAGCAAAAGCTATTAATTTCTCTAAGCCGCCGAATGTTCGTGATAATCCAATGCCCCATCATGGAGGTGCAAGCATGAATGCTATTTCTGATGGTGAGAAACTGAATCTGATTACTGATGTGAATTTGGTAAAGACTCCGCTGTTGATTGTAAAAGAGCGTTTGTTAAAAGGAAAGGTATTTCCTGGATGTGGCTCTGATTGTGAAGATTGTTCAAGACAGATTAATGGCTGCAGTATGTTGAAAGTTGGACTGCAGGATCTTATGGACGAAGGAAGACTTCAATTTGATAAGACAGAGAAGGAAAAAGATGTTTCTGCCGTTAACATTTATTATAATCCAGTTGAGATACAAGTTCCTGTTGAAGAGCCTGTTGCTATCATCGTACCCGAGAGGCCGAGACCAGTTACAATTATAGTTCCTGAATCTGCTGCTTATGTGTCTAATAGGGCAGTTCTATGGCAATATGGAACTGATACTCATCAAGGAGGAAGTCAACTGAAAACAGAGGCTGCTGTTGGTACCAGTGTTGAGAATGTCAGTGGACCAAGTGGTTTCACCAGGAGTGGTCGGCTGTTCGCTCCTCATACTTTAAGGAATGATAAAGAGGCTGAAGCCGTTGCAAGAGCAAAAGGAAAACAGGTTGTTGATGACAAGGTGCCTGCTCAGGAAGAGGACCCTAAAGTCAATTTTGATAATGATGTTGAGGAATTTATGAGGATGATCAAAAAGAGCGATTACAAGATCATTGAACAACTCAATCAGACACCCTCTAAAATCTCGATATTATCCCTGTTAATGAGTTCAGATGCACACCGGGCTGCTTTGTTGAAAGTTCTGAATATGGCATACATTCCCCAAGAGATTACGGTGAATCAGTTGGAGGGAGTAATTTCTAATGTGAATGTGAGCCACGGGTTGGGGTTTACGAATAGGGACTTGACTCCAGATGGACGTAATCACAACAAGGCGTTACACATCACACTTGAATGCAAAGGAGCTGTTTTGTCACATGTGTTGGTTGACACAGGTTCTTCCTTGAATGTGTTACCCAAAAAGGCCCTGATGAAAATTGAAGTAGATGGATTGATTCTTAGACCCAGCGATCTGATTGTGAGAGCTTTTGACGGATCCTAAAGATCGGTGTTTGGAGAGGTGGAATTACCAATACAGGTTGGTCCACAGATATTCAAGACGATCTTTCATGTTATGGACATTCAGCCTGCTTATAGCTGTTTGTTGGGCCGACCGTGGATTCACGCAGCAGGCTCAGTTACCTCCACACTTCATCAGAAGCTCAAATACGTGTTTGAGGGTCAAGTGGTCACCGTTTGTGGTGAGGAAGATATATTTGTGAGTCATCTATCCACTTTCATATATGTGGAAATGGATGGAGAAATTCATGAAACCCTGTGCCAGTCTTTTGAAGCCTTGAATATCAATAACTTACCAGAATCTACTTCAGCATCAGTGGTGTCAAATATGCCAGGTGGGCCGAGTGCATCAATTGCGTCATACAAGCAGGCCAGAGAAGTGGTCAAAAGCGGAAATGCCTAAGGTTGGGGTAAGGCTATCGACGTGTTTGTGAAAGAAGATAAGTTCGGCATTGGATACCAACCGGGCCGGACGCCAGTTCCCCGATTCCGTGGGCCAATCAATTTCAACAGTGGAGGAATTATCAACCCTAATTAGTCCTGCTCAGCAATAGAAGATGACGCTGAAAGCTCAGATTACTTGGACGGATGGGTGTATGCATTGGCTCCAGGCGGGGCATTGCAAAACTGGTCTAGTGAAGAAATCATTCATGTTATACACCATTCAGAGTAATAATTCTTGTCTTTCATAATGCATGAAATCCCACACTCTGCCCAAGGTGTGAGGATCCATTTGTAGGGCCACCATATTTTCTCATATAATGTTCAAATATCAATAAAAGGATGTTTTTGTTTACAAATTTGTGTTCCTTTATTCTTTCTTTATTTTTATACAAAGAAAATTAAAAATGATAATGCACTTTATTTTCTTTTGTTTTCAAGTAAAAATAATCTAAAATAAAGCATCAATCCAATCATGCAGACTTGATTCTGTGAATTCCCCTGAAAATGATTCTGTTATGCCCACGTATGATTTCGATAATCCGATTTATCAAGCCGAGGAGGAAAGTGATGAAGACTATGAACTCCCGGAAGAATTGGCTAGGTTGTTGAAACAGGAAGAAAAGACCATTCAGGCTCATCAGGAAGCTCTTGAGGTTATCAATATTGGTTCAGAGGAAAGCAAGAAAGAGATCAAGATCGGCGCAAGTCTGCGGGCTGATGTAAAGCAAGAGCTGATAGTCATGCTACGGGAATACGTCGACATCTTTGCTTGGTCATATCAAGATATGCCAAGTTTAGATACAGACATAGTTGTGCATAGACTACCATTGAAAGAGGATTGTCCACCGGTCAAGCAAAAGCTGCGCAGAACGAAACCAGAAATGGCTTTGAAGATCAAGGAAGAGGTACAGAAACAGTTAGATGCAGATTTTCTGGCAGTGACCAACTATCCTCCCTGGGTGGCCAATATAGTACCGGTGCCGAAGAAAGATGGCAAAGTCAGAATGTGCGTGGATTACAGAGATCTCAACAGGGCGAGTCCCAAGGATGATTTTCCACTTCCTCATATTGATGTGTTGGTTGATAATACCGCTCAGTTTTCAGTGTTCTCATTTATGGATGGATTCTCCGGGTACAATCAGATAAAGATGGCGCCTGAAGATATGGAGAAGACTACATTCATTACCCCGTGGGGTACCTTCTGTTACAAAGTAATGCCTTTTGGGTTGAAGAACGCAGGGGCAACTTATCAAAGAGCAATGGTGACGTTATTCCACGATCTAATTCATAAAGAGATCGAGTGCTATGTGGATGACATGATTGCTAAATCAAAGACAGAAGAGGAACATCTGATCAACTTGAAGAAATTGTTTGAGAGGTTGAGGAAATTCAGGTTGAGACTGAATCCTAACAAATGTACTTTTGGCGTGCGGTCCAGAAAACTGCTTGGTTTCATGGTCAGTGAAAAATGAATAGAGGTTGACCCTGCTAAAGTGAAAGCTATACAAGATATGCCTGTACCGAGAACTGAGAAAGAAGTTCGCGGCTTTCTAGGGAGACTGAACTACATTTCAAGGTTCATATCTCACCTAACTGCCACTTGCGAACCAATATTCAAAATGCTAAGAAAAGATCAAACGGTCAGGTGGAATGATGATTGTCAAAATGCATTCGATAAAATAAAAAGATATTTGCAGGAACCTCCGATTCTGATACCTACAGTGCAAGGAAGACCACTGATTATGTACTTGACAGTGCTAGAAGTATCCATGGGTTGCGTTCTCGGTCAACACGACGAGACAGGTAGGAAAGAACATGCTATCTACTACCTGAGCAAGAAGTTTACAGATTGTGAATCACGTTATTCAATGCTTGAGAAGACATGCTGTGCACTCGCATGGGCCGCCAAGCGATTGAGACAATACATGCTCACACATACAACCCTGCTGATCTCAAAATTGGATCCGGTCAAGTATATTTTTGAGAAACCAGCGCTCACAGGCAGAGTTGCAAGGTGGCAGATGGTACTGATAGAGTACGACATTCAATTTACTTCGCAAAAAGCAATCAAAGGAAGTATACTGTCAGACTATCTTGCGCAACAGCCTCTTGATGATTACCAGCCCATGAGATTTGATTTCCCTGATGAGGACATCATGTTTCTCAAAGCGAAAGACTGCGAGGAACCACTTCTGGAGGAGGGGCCTGACCCTGAATCCAAATGGAGTTTGATGTTTGATGGGGCAGTTAATATGAATGGGTGCAGAGTTGGTGCAGTTCTCATTACGCCAGAAGGTGTTCACATGCCCTTCACTGCCCGAGTAACTTTCGGGTGTACCAACAATGAAGCAGAATACGAAGCTTGCATACTATCGATTGAGGAAGCTATTGATTTACGAATCAAGACCCTCGATATCTTTGGTGATTCAGCACTAGTAATCAATCAAGTAAAGGGAACTTGGCACACACATCAGTAGAATTTGATTCCCTATAGAGATTATATGAGGAGATTGCTGACATTCTTTACAACTGTCAAGTTGTAGCATGTTCCCAGAGATGAAAATAAGTTTGTAGACGCCTTGGCCACTATATCTTCGATGATCAAAGTGCATGGTTGGAACTTTGTACCCAGGATTGATGTATCTCGTCTTGATAGACCTGCTTTTGTGTTTGATGTTGACGCAGTGTCTGACGACAAGCCTTGGTACCATGATATTAAATGCTTCTTGAAAAATCAAGAATACCCGCCTGGGGCATCTTCCAATGACAAGAAGACATTAAGAAGGCTAGCCGGTAGTTTCTTCGTGAATAAAGATGGCGTGCTGTATAAGAGAAATTTTGACATGGTTCTGCTCAGATGCGTGGATAGACACGAGGCAGACCTGTTGATGATTGAAGTGCACGAAGGCTCTTTCGGTACCCATGCCGGAGGACATGCAATGGCTAAGAAATTGCTGAGATTGGGGTATTATTGGTTGACAATGGAGTCAGATTGCCGCAAGTATGCTCGCAAGTGTCACAAATGCCAGATCTATGCAGACAAAGTACATGTTCCACCCAATCCGTTGAGTATCATGTCCTCTCCGTGGCCATTTGCAATGTGGGGCATTGATATGATCGGAAAAATTGAGCCTACTGCTTCAAACGGCCATCGTTTCATCTTGGTCGCCATTGATTACTTCACTAAATGGGTTGAAGCAGCATCTTATGCCAATGTCACTAAGCAAGTGGTGGCTCATTTCTTGAAGCGAGATATCATTTGTCGTTATGGAGTTCCCGAAAGAATCGTTACTGATAATGGTTCTAATTTGAATAATAAAATGATGGCTGAGCTATGCCGGGACTTCAAAATCGAGCACCACAATTCTTCTCCGTACCGCCCAAAGATGAATGGCGCGGTCGAAGCGGCCAACAAAAATATCAAGAAGATTGTGCAGAAGATGGTTGTCACGTACAAGGATTGGCATGAGATGTTACCATTGGCTTTGCATGGGTATCGAACATCAGTCCGCACGTCCACTGGGGCGACACCATACTCACTTGTATACGGTACGGAGGCAGTTTTACCGGTAGAAGTGGAGATTCCCTCTCTCCGAGTATTGATGGATGTCAAGTTAGATGAAGCTGAATGGGTACGAGCCAGATTTGATCAGCTGAGCCTTATTGAGGAGAAGCGACTAGCGGCGGTATGTCATGGCCAGCTATACCAACGCAGAATGAAGAGGGCATTCGATCAAAAGGTTCGACCTCAAGTTTACAAGGTCGGAGATGTGGTAATCAAGAGAATACTTCCTCCGAGTACAGATCACAGGGGCAAATGGACTCCTAACTATGAAGGTCCATTCGTGGTTAAAAAGATTTTCTCAGGTGGAGCCTTATTACTGACAACCATGGATGGTGAAGACTTTTCATCCCCTGTTAATTCAGATGCAGTTAAAAAATACTTCGTATAAAGAGACCCGCTGGATAGAAAAAAAAAGAATCCAGGCAAAAAAGGGTATCCCGGCGAACCAAAAATAGAATAAAGGTTCGGGCAAAAATTAGGGATATAATAAAAAATTGTACACCCGGTAAGTTGAAAACCCGAAAGGGCAACTTAGGCAAAAAAGGGGTATCCCGATGGATTGAAAACCTGAAAAGACGGTCCACGCAAAAGAGGGATTAAAGCGAATGACTGCAGTCTGAATTAATCTGTACGTTTTCTACTCTTCAGCAAAATAGCAAAGTCTCTGAAGGGGGAATTGTTCCGACCACGGACTTCCGAAGGCGAAGATAATCAAGAGAGTTGGAATACATACTGGCTATAACAGAATCAGAAATCAGTCGGAATCCAATTTTTGCATTATCATTAGGATAGATTTCTTTTCTCAATTTCACGGCAATCACCTCTTTCAGGGGTTTGCTTCCGACTGTAAATTCGCCGATTTTGGCATTTCATCAATAAAATTGAATATTCAGTCACAAGCTTTTATTTTCATTTTACTGTTTTGTTTGCAAAAACGTCTGATTTTTTGATAATAAAACATTACTTTGAAAATATCTTGGCCTTGCAAAAACATGCAAAAAGACAATTAAAATTACTTTGCTTGTTGGACAACCTTGGATGGTGGACTCAAAAGACCACGCAATATCCTGGGGCATATGCATATATTTTTTCTGTTGCAGTTAACGAGTACGATCGATCCAAGCAGCACGGTCGTAATGACGAACAGATATTTGCTATGACTTGATACTGTTGTATCTTATTAAGTCGATTCTTCCATTCAAAAGTTCCCACCGAGTTTCGTGACGGCAACGGCGGTCGAAGATGGAATTCTTCGGTGTTGATAACGGTTATTAATGCAGTGAGCACTCCACGTCAACAACGAGTGTAAATCCTCCGGTACCTCGCAGACGATGTGAAGGATAGTTCAAGACAGGGTATTCGTCTAAGAGTTTGAAAACGCTTGGTTTTCTATAAAATCCTCTTAAGAGACGAAGCTTCTCGCAGTAACTTTCCTTGTGGCGTTTACCAGCAAGTGGCAGTGTCGTATTTCCTACAAGTTCAGCATGTGAAATTTGTCAAAGAATAATCCCCAGCGGAGTTATTAATCATCCCAGGCATGGGGCATTTGAATTTCCCCAGCAAAAGATATTCCCAATCTATTATCCCCAGTAGAGTTTGAAGACATTTGGTTTTCTGTAAAATCCTCTCAAAAGGCATTCCCCAGCAAGGTTTAAAGAGATCGACAGAATCTCTCCTTCAGCAAGATGTCAGCATATGACATTACCCAGCAAGTGGTGTAATTTTCAGCAATGCTCATTTACAATCCAAAGTCCAAGTTATTTTTTGGCATGCGTATAGTTTGTTCATGTTATTCCAGCAGGTGGAATGATCATTTGGCGATTTTAAGCTTCCAACGACAGTTTGGTAAGCACCAAAGTCCAACGACAGTTTGGAAAAGCTTCCAACGACAGTTTGGTAAGCACCAAAGTCCAACGACAGTTTGGCAAAGCTTCCAACGACAGTTTGGTAAGCACTGAAATCCAATGACAGTTTGGTAAAAGCTGCGAAAGTCCATTTGTAGATGGCAAGTTTGAGATCCCAAACGCCGGTTTGGTAATCCTTGAAGTCCAACGACAGATTGGCAGAAATCCAGCACAAAGTGGTGAAAGTCCAACGACGGTTTGGCAGAAGTCCAACGACAGATTGGCAGAAATCCAGCACAAATTGGTGAAAGTCCAACGACAGTTTGGCAGAGAGTCCAACGACAGATTCGCAGAGCAGCTAAAGTCCATCGACAGTATGGCAAGCCAATAGTCGCCTGGCGTCATTCAAAAAGACATTGTTGAAAGTCCATCGACAGTATGGCAATCAGTAGTCATCTGGCGTCGTTCAAAAAGACATTGTTGAAAGTCCATCGACAGTATGGCAAGCCAGTAGTCGTCTGGCGTTGTTCAAAAGGCAGATCTCTCCGACAAAGTTTCATTGAAGATTCAATCCAACAGTCTTGTTGGGTTTATATCCATTTTGTTCTTCATCATCCAGAGCAAATTTTTGGTTATATTTGGTATCGAATCACTATATACCTTGAAAGTCTGAAAGCAATCGCTTTCAGGCATTCAGGTCTACAGCGTTTGAATAGGGGCAGCTGTAATACCCCAAAATTTGCTCTCCCTTTTGTCATCATAGCATAACATTATCATATATCATATCATCTCCATCTCATTAGTATTGCATTGCATCTTTAACATAGAAAAATGAAGCATAGCATCCCTCTTACCATCAAGGCATGTGATCAGGTGGAAAATTGTCTCTCAATTGGTTTTAGAAGTGGTTCAATTGAAAGAAAGATCAAAAGTCAGGAAATTTGGGGCAAAGTCAAATAATCAGAGGAAAAAGTCAACTCTTGACTTTTTGAGGCCAAATTCTTGAAATTCATGTTATATGTGACCAATGTACAAAATTTGATCAAGAAACTCCAAAAGGATCATGAAAAATCAAGATTTGGAAAAGTTGCCATTTTTGGAAGTAATAGGGTTTCCAAAAATAGTAATTTTGGGCCATTTTGCACCAGACTTTGAACCAAGGCCATTCAAAATTGAGACATCAAATCAAAAATCCACCAGGCCACAACAAAAGATCTTGTTTCAAGCTTCAAATCCATATAAAGAACTCTTCCATCGGATCAAAATTGAGGGAGTTATGATCAATCAAAGTTTGGTAAAATCAAGGCAAAAATCAAGTCATGACAAGGCAAACGCAGGCCCATAGGCCATAATTCCGTCGAACAGTTGGCGTGCCAAATGTCAAGCCAATTTTCTCCATCAGGAAGGCTTCAAACAAAAAATTGTTGAACATCAAAGTTGTTCATCTCCATGTCCTCTTCAACTTTGATGTTGGACATTTTTTCATTTGAACAAGTTATCAAGGTCATATGAGGGCTCGAACATGGGGGTTTCATGCTAAAAATTCACAAGTCACAAGGCTTTGCTTGCAGCCCAAGTCATACACCAATGCACTAGTTGTGGTTCCTTGTTTTCCAAGCAACTGAGTTGATCCTAACTAACCGAGTTAACTAACTTGACTCGGTGAGCTGAGTCTAACTAACTCCAAAGCTAGCTCCAAACCCAAACCTCATTCCAAACCTCCCACACTCCAAACCTAAAGTCTATTTAAGAGGTGCTTCACTCATTTTCAAAAGACTTCAACCATTTTTCTCAAATCTCTCACATTTCATTCTCAATTCTCTCTCATTTCTCTTTTCACTTTGCTACAACTTCTACTTCTCACTTCCAAAACCACACACAAAAAGCTCTTATTTCTTGAAGAATAATCACTTTTTACATTGAAAAGTGATTAATTCTTGAGCTAAACTTCATCTCTTGGTTTGCATTGGTTGGATTTTCTGGAATTTCAACTTATTCTACTTCAATCCAAGGGTATCACACCATTTATTTTGGTGCAAGATTGATTTCGGTGCATTTTGCGATTTTTTGCTCGGTTTCGACGCGTTTCGGCTATCGATTGAAGATTCTCTGGTTTTCTTTCATTTTCTGCACCAAGATCACTTTACAACAATTACCAAAGCAAGTCTCCGCTTTGTAGGTTGGTTTTTCCTAAATCTTCACTCGTTTTAGCTTATTCGCAACTTATTCAATGTAGATCTTTGTGGATTTCCGATTTGGATTCATGCGCTTGAATATGATTCTTAGAGTGATTGTTAATTGGATCCAATTGGTGTTTGTTGACTGTAATTCCATGTAATTTCGTGCCTAATTGATTACATGATCATTGGAGTTGTTTGCATAAGTGATTTTGCTACTGGAAGTGATTTTTTCAAATTATTTTTGTTGCTGTAGCAGTGTTAATCGGTTAACACATATGCGTTAATCGATTAACAGGTGTATATTGCTGTTTTTTGCTAATTTTGAAGCTGCTAATCGGTTAACACATATGCGTTAATCGATTAACAGGTGTTTTTTTTGCTGTTTTTGCTGATTTTGAAGCTGTTAATCGGTTAACAACATATAGGTAATCGATTAACACTGCTGCAGAGTGTGTTTTTTGTGCATTTTCGAGCATGTTTCGATCCCGTTTCATCTCTAATCTTCATGGATTGATAAGATACATGTCTAATGACTGTTTTGATGCTGTTGCACCTCACACCATCATGTGCACACAATTTTTCGACACACGGTTTTGATTGTTAATCGATGAATGTTTATGTTTGCATTGTTGATTAATTGATGTGATGAACACATGATGCACACACTTTGAGCTCATTAATTGCTAATTAGTGCCTGTGTTGCTGGAATCATTATGCGCATGTTCATTTGCTTTTCATTTCAAGAGATGCATACTTGTTTTAACTTGTTCACATATTCTTGACAATGTGTATTCTTTTGTAATATACATTATAACATGTTTGATTTCAAGCATCATGATTTGTAATATGGTTGTGATCGTGTTTGTTTGATGAATGTGCAAGGCTTGATGCATAATAATGGTTGGTCATGATTGAAATTGTGTGTTAATGCATGCTGCCTCTGAGTTTTCACTGCTGCCTATACATATATGTGTTGTAGTATGTGCTGCCAAATGCTTATTACACCCATTTTGTAGGCTGAACATGTGCTGTTAATTATTGTTTGGTACATGATGATAGATTTACTGCTGTCTTGCATTTAGGGGCTGTAATAGTTGCTGTTTTCACTATTTCCTTCCATTTGATTGTTTGACCAAGTTATTCTACTTAGGATCTCTTGTAAATATTTCGTGGACTAACCTTTTCATGTAGGGGCTATGGTAAGTTGAAATTGAGTGTGGATAAGGAATCCACATTCAAACTTCTTTCATTTCATTTCTTTTTACAATTCAACCTTGTGTTTTGTTAAGCACTTATGTGTTTTCTTTGGTTAACTCATTACTTTCCCTTTTGAGTTACAATTCATCTTCTACTTTAGAAGTGAATTGTTTAGCTCATTTCTTCTTTAGGATTAGATTTCTTGAACCTCACGAACCATTAGGATCTCTCCCTTAACTAATCAATTAGGATTGAGTCTTAGTTCACATAGACTTTACCTTTTTTCTCCTCTCTTTCATCTTTCATCTTCTCATCTCAAAGAAAATTCAAAACATCTAATAAAGGTAGGCATTTATTGCATTTAGGCCTTTCATATAAAGAAAAGATTATAAGGGGTCTTCTCTTATAATCTTAGAATGTGTAGCATATGGCCCCTCTTGGGTCAATGTGTTAAACATTTGATCTTGTATGAGGGACTTAAATGCAATACTTGTTGAAGGTACAAATAAAAAACACTTCTTCATTTCATAATCAACAAAAACACTTAATAAAGGCATAACATACATTGTATTAAGGCCTTTCATGTGGGAATGAGATAGTGAGGGGTCTTCTCTCATCATCTTAGAATGTTTAGCATACATCCCATCTTGGGTCGATATGCGAGATATTCGATCCTATATGAGAGACTTTAATACAATAAATGTTAAACATGCAAATAATCAAAACACTTCACTCTTAAAAGACAAAAACAAATAATAACGTCTTTCCTTCGGGAGTTCTTTTCTCATCTTCTTCACTCATTCCTTAAGGATGCGTCATTTCCATTATACCGCAAACAGGTAACGCCTAAGTCTCCATACAGCGAGCTGCAACACCTAAACTGCCAGGACGCGAACGTTGACGCATTCCACTAAAAAACACAAACAACTTTCCCTAGGTGAGGGGAACTACGTCGCTCTGATTCTCATGCTCCCGATGAGATACGTAGGCAGTGGGGTAGGGCCCATTCGAGCACTTCTTTTATTTTCCCTACATTTGTTTCTCGTTCCTTTTCCAGTTCTTTCTCCTTTCTTTCTTCCAGTTCCTTTTCCAGTATCCTTTTCTATCACCCTTTGATTGAGACAAGCAAGCGTGGATCCCATCGGGTACGATGGACGCGAGAGGGTGCTAATACCTTCCTCTCGCGTAACCGACTCCCTTACCCTTTCTCTTGGTCACAAGACCATGCTCTTTCCTTTCCCTCAGGTTTATGTGGTGTTTCCTTTCCCTCTCGTGGGATAAATACACATTGCTGGCGACTCTGTTTCGGTGCCACTTTCGCGTTTATACCTGGATGAAAATCCCGGGAGCGACACCTACGCCTTTTTGCTATCCCGCACAGAGTCTGAGATTTATACCAAGGTCAGACGTCGAAATGATTTATGGAGATTGTGATCTGGAAGGATGTCGTGCTTTGCCAAATTCATTAGAGGAGGAGACTCTGATGAAAGACAATTTTGACTACACTTACTATGGCCCAATGGATGGTCTGCCAATGTGGCAGCCTTACCCAGGAAACTTGGGGCAAGAAAGTCAGCCAAACAATGAAAATCAGCTGACCGTCATTGAACAGAATACCTGTGTCCCCAACATGTCATGGGATCAACACTCAGGTCATTCAGAAACTACTCAACATGAAGATGAATTCGCAACGTTTACAGGACTTGAATTCATCAACTATGCTTTTCCCGAGGTCAACGTCATCGAGAGAAATGACTCCTCCAGTTCCAAAGAAGTTTGGGACACCTTGGGAGAACCAAGTGGAAAATACGACTATATGGTCAAGTACACCGCTCCCGAAAGCTCTCGTATCAGGCTCGAAGACATCCAGCCTACGGGATGGGGAGATACAGCTGAGAGCACAAATACTATGCAAAATACAACTGAGGAATTCTCCTACGACAATTCTGCCTGGGAGACAGATTCCAATGATCCTGCTCCACCAGAAATCAGCGTCATTTCTGAAGACAAATCAAGGAAGGTGCCAGACTTTGTGATTCACCGAGGAGTTCGCCGCAAATGGGTTGTCGTCGAGGTTTCGAAGATCGTTCACCAGTCAAAGTAATTGCCGTTCTTTAACCTTTCACCCTGCCCAGGTGAAACGGATGTTTTGATAGGGCTCGCTTTCTATAAATTTCCCTCTTTGCTTAGTCCAAAGCGACAGAGTTTTGTTTTATAGGGCTGTAGTTTCAAGAATCGACTTGTTCATTAATAAAATAATGTCGTTCTGTAATTTCCGCATTTATTGCTGTTTTCTCTTTTTGCTTTTTCAGAAAATGGTAATCCTAAAAAACAATTCAAATAAAAACAAGCAGTAAAATAAAACACTGCACACACTTGCATTTTCTCTATCTCTTCTAAACACGAATCATCGCGTCAGGCAGATTGCTTGTTTTAAACCCCGTTGAAATGTACGATCCGATGCCTTCTCCCAACTTTGAGTTCCCGATATTTGGGGCTGAAGAAGAAAATGACGACAAAATTCCAGAAGAGATCTCTCGACTACTCAGACAAGAGGAAAGGTCCATTGAACCTCACAAAGAGCTGTTGGAAACGGTAAACTTAGGTTCAGAAAAAGAGAAAAAAGAAATCAGGATTGGGGCACTGCTCAGTCCAAATGCCAAAGAGAGTTTGATAAAGCTTCTCAAAGAATTCCCCGATGTATTCGCTTGGTCCTATCAGGATATGCCAGGGTTGGATACCAGCATCGTGGAACATCATTTACCGTTGAGATCGGAATGTCCGCCAGTAAAGCAAAGGTTAAGACGCACTCACCCGGACATGGCCATCAAAATCAAGGAGGAAGTACTGAAACAGATTGACGCGGGTTTCCTCGCTACGTCTGAATATCCTCAATGGTTAGCCAACATCGTACCCGTTCCCAAAAAGGACGGAAAGGTCAGAATGTGTGTCGATTACAGGGATCTGTACAAGGCAAGTCCAAAGGACGACTTTCCTTTACCACACATTGACATGCTGGTAGACAGTACAACAAAGTTCAAAGTTTTCTCCTTCATGGATGGATTCTCGGGCTATAACCAGATCAAAATGGTGCCGAAATACATGGAGAAAACTTCATTCATTACACCATGGGGCACCTTTTGTTACAAGGTAATGTCGTTCGGTTTGAAGAACGCCGGGGCAACCTATCAAAGGGCCATGACTACTCTGTTTCATGACATGATACACCAAGAAATCGAGGTATATGTCGATGATATGATTGCAAAATCAAAAACAGAGAGTGAGCACGTTGAACATCTGTCAAAATTATTCGAACGTCTAAGAAAATTCAAGCTCCGCTTGAATCCCAACAAGTGCACCTTCGGTGTCCGTTCAGGGAAACTACTTGGGTTCATCGTTAGCCAGAAAGGAATTGAGATTGATCCTAACAAGGTCAAGGCCATTCAAGAAATGCCTTCTCCGAAAACTGAAAAACAAGTCAGAGGATTCCTGGGACATTTGAACTACATCTCCAGTGGAAGAAAGACCACTGATCATTTACCTCACAGTCCTAGAAGACTCAATGGGGTGTGTACTTGGCCAACAAGACGAAACCAAAAGGAAAGAGTCTGCCATTTACTATTTGAGCAAGAAATTCACCGACTGCGAAACTCGGTACACGATGCTTGAGAAAACTTGTTGTGCTTTGGCTTGGGCAGCCAAACGTCTTCGCCAATACATGATTTTTCATACTACTTGGTTAATCTCAAAAATGGATCCAATCAAGTACGTCTTCGAAAAACCTGCTCTCACGGGAAGGATTGCCCGTTGGCAGATGCTGTTATCAGAATATGACATAGAGTACCACGCTCAGAAAGTCGTTAAGGGAAGTATTTTAGCCGATCATTTGGCTCATCAACCGATTGACGATCAAGAATCAATCGGGTTTGACTTCCCAGACGAAGATGTCATGTATCTAAAAATGAAAGATTGCGATGAACCGTTACCCAGTGAAGGGCCAGAACCAGGTTCCCAATGGGGACTTATCTTTGACGGAGCAGTTAATCATTATGGAAACGGAATTGGGGCGATCATTGTTACCCCTCAGGGTACCCACATTCCTTTCACCGCCAGACTTACGTTCAAATGTACGGACAACGAGGCCGAATACGAAGCTTGTATTATGGGTCTCGAAGAAGCGATTGATTTAAGGATCAAAAACTTGGACGTATATGGCGACTCAGCCTTGGTTATCAATCAGATAAAAGGATATTGGAACACATACCAATCAAGATTGATCCCTTACAAAGACTATGCAAGAAGGTTGCTACCTTTCTTCAACAGAGTCGAGTTTCATCACATCCCTCGTGAGGAGAATCACATGGCAGATGCATTAGCCACTATCTCTTCCATGATTAGTGTAGGTCAATGGAACGACCTACCTAAGATCGACATAATGCGCCTTGAAAGGCCCGCTTACGTCTTCGCAATTGAAGCAGTCATAGACGACAAACCTTGGTATCATCATATCAAATGCTTCCTTCAGAAATAAGAGTACCCATCTGGGGCACTCAGAAAAGACAGGAAAACCCTCAGAAGATTGGCTGGAAACTTCTTCCTGAGCGGGGACACTCTCTATAAGAGAAATTTTGACATGGTCTTGCTCCGATGCGTCGACAGACCAGAAGCAGACATGCTTATGAAAGAAATTCATGAAGGATCCTTTGGCACTCATGCCAACGGACATACAATGGCGAGAAAAATTCTAAGAGCAGGGTACTATTGGTTGACCATGGAATCCGACTGCTATAAGTACATGAGGAGGTGTCACAAGTGTCAGATATACTTCGACAAAATTCATGTACCGCCATCACATCTCAAAGTTCTCTCTTCCCCATGGCCTTTTTCCATATGGGGAATCGACATGATTGGCATGATTGAACCTAAGGCTTCAAACGGACATCGGTTCATCCTGGTAGCCATTGACTATTTCACCAAGTGGGTCAAAGCAGCGTCATACGCTAATGTAACCCGACAAGTGGTGGTCCGATTTATCCAAAAACAATATCATCTGCCGTTATGGTGTTCCGAGCCAGATCATTACTGATAATGGATCTAACTTGAACAACAAGATGATGAAAGAGTTGTGCGCAGAGTTCAAGATCGAACATCATAACTCATCTCCCTACCGACCCAAGATGAACGGAGCGGTAGAAGCGGCCAATAAGAACATCAAGAAGATCGTTCAAAAGATGGTAGTAACCTACAAAGACTGGCACGAGATGCTACCCTTTGCTCTTCATGGTTATCGTACATCTGTCTGCACCTCAACAGGGGCTACCCCTTTCTCTCTAGTATATGGCATGGAGGCAGTGCTCCCCATAGAAGTAGAGATCCCGTCAATCCGAGTATTGATGGAAGCTAAGCTCACCGAAGCTGAATGGTGCCAAAGCTGACATGACGAACTGAATCTAATCGAAGAGAAGCGAATCACGGCTCTATGCCATGGTCAGTTGTATCAACAGAGAATGAAGAAGGCGTTTAACAAAAAGGTCCAACCTCGTGTCTTCAAAAAAGGAGACCTCGCGCTCAAGAAGATACAATCTTTTCTAACTGATTCGCGGGGCAAGTGGACTCCAAATTATTATGGCCCCTATGTGGTCACAAAAGCTTTCTCAGGCGGCGCCTTGAGACTTGCAACCATGGACGGAGAGGAATTTGCCTACCCCACGAATGTTGATGTAGTCAAGAAATACTTCGCCTAAACTAAAAAAAAAACGTCTCGGTGGATTGAAAACCCGAAAGGGCGGTCCAGGAAAAAGTTAGAGACATGAAAAAAAAACATCCCGATGGATTGGAAACATCACAGTACAATCCATGCAAAAATTAGGGATAATGGCAAGTAACTATGTTCAACAGAGGCAGGTCCCTCAGCAGCAGTTACACCATCCATCGGAGGAAAACTCTAGTCAAGGTCATCTTCGACAGAAGCTCAGGATGCCCCGAATTCAAAGTTGGTAGAAGGATAGTGGTCGTTATGTTTCAACGTAACCCTTTTCCCTGTAAATTACCATTTTTAAACTTTGTATATACTCTTTGGAATCACGCGTTTGACTGATCTCCGTCTTATCAATAAAATTTGAGCCCTTGTGCTTTTGTTTGTAATTCTTATTTGTTTTAGCTTTACAGAACGATGTTGTTAACGTGATTAGCGATTCTTGAAATAAAACAAAAAATGAATTTACTTGTTAAAATTTTTCTGCTTTTAAAATAAAGTTGGCAATTTCTTTTGACTGTTGAACATCAAAGGAACATCAACCGCTTCTCCAGAAGTAATCGAACTTCAAAGTGCAGAATCAAAGTACTCCTTCTAACCCAGTACGTCTGAGTGAAGAGATCGACTGTGTCAGAGACCTTGTTTGTCTGACACGCCTCGACCGAGTTCTTATCTCCTAAGCCCAACCAACATAGCTCCCAACAGGGACTATCTCTCCTAAGCAAGGTGGAATTGCTATTCTGAACCAACGGTACTTCTTCGCCCCGCGTTGGCCGAGTATCCAGTCGTGTTCACCCGTCAGTTTGTATGTCGTGTCATTTTTGTCAGCATAAACATACATACATCATGCATTATTTGATTTGCATTCACATAATCATATTGCATCACTATCACTTTAGTCAGTCTTATCCCCTAGTGATAAAAGTCCTCTAAATCGAGTTGTCAGTCCTTGCCTCGTTAGGAAATGCTGTGTCTGAATATTCTCTCTCCTCCAGTTTTATTTCTAGATTGAAGTTGGGTCCTCGACCACTTTGATAACTTGAACCTCTGAAAGACCAGAGAAGCCCTCAGTTAACATCACTATTCGCCATTAAAGATGATATCCTTGCTTTCCCGGATTAAGGAAAATCCACAGAGAAAGCCTCCTAATCGAAGATTCAGCAGTACGGTAGTTTTTCTCCGAAAAAACCACTGATGAAAAGGTCATCGGCACCTCAAAATTGGATCACATCGTATGGCATTTCTCCAAGAAGATCTCCGAGAAAAGTATGATGTAAGACCCCCAAGCGACAGCAGTCTTCCAAGAGACTCGCTTTCCCCAGTAGAAACAAATGGCGTCTCCAACAGAGAAGTTTGTGCAACTCTACAACTCAGACGGTTGGGTTCCCCAGCAAGTCTGACATCAAAACTTTTTCCGTCAAATGGCATCTCCCCAGGAAAATTCGGCGAGAAGTTTGAAGGAAAGCCGCTACGAATAGCGTCCCTTGTCAGTAAAGTTTATTGACGAAAGAAACTAAGACCAGTTCCTGTGTAGGAAACCAGGATCGAGGGGAAGTTTACATCAGAAACTAAGACCAGTTCCTTGGTAGGAAACTCGGATCGAGGGGAAGTTTAAATCAGAAACTAAGACCAGTTCCTTGGTAGGTAACCAGGATCGAGGGGAAGTTTGTTTCAGCAACTGAGACCAGTTCCTTGGTAGGAAACCAAGAACGAGGGGAAGTTGACAAAAGAAAACTGAGACCAGTTCCTTGGCTGAAGACCAGGATCTAGGGGAAGTTTACCTTTTCTAAGCATCATTGCTCAGCAAAAGAAGATGAATGCGATCCGCCATTCATAACCACCATCAAAATTTAGGGTATTCCGATATTTAATCCTCTTGTACCCCGAATGCCCGAATACCTTCGTCATTCACACCTTCGGGTTCAAGAAGATTAAATAGGGGCATCTGTCATACCCCAAATTTTGACCACTTAGATTTACCATCATTGTGCAAATCATCATCACAATATGGAGGAACCATCATACTTCATCAGTCTCCCCAAAGATGGGTGAGCACCCACTACAATCAAAATTAGGGTTTCAAGCCCTCTCTGAGTGCTTAGACAAAGGGTCAATCAAGGAATGACATGATCTTCAACTTTTCTAACCTCTCAAACATCCACAATGGACCAAAAGGACTCCCACTTCAAGGATCAAGCACAAGGCTGCTCCCTCCCAGGTGGATCAAGTCTCAAGATTGACAGTGTCACCAAATTAGGGTTTTGGTCGACCAGGGCCTCCAGATGGAAATTTTCCTCTGGGAACAAGCCAATGATCCAAAACATAACCTAATATACTCCATGGAACCTCATGGACCCAATCATCAAGTCAATTTTGCCTCAGGGGATGCATACATCAAAAATCAGGAATTAGGGTTTCTTGACCTAATTCACCCCTAAGTTGACTTTTGGGACAAACCATGAGCCAAGATCTCAAGAGAGGGTTGAGGGTCTCTAATGAACTATATTGATCCACTTGGAACAATGGATTAATCCAAGAAGCTTGAGCAACAAGTCTCAATTTCATCTGCAACACAATTAGGGTTTTAAGGGAAAAGTCAACTGTAACTTTGACTTTTGACCAGAGCCCTATGACATGCATCAATATACCCTATAACACCCATGGAACATGTCCATCAAGTTTGATTTAGGTCAAGGACATGATTTCCTGAAGAATTGCACAGTTTGGAATTCATCTGATAAAAAGTCAACTGTGCACAAAAGTCAATTTTGACTTTTTGAGATTTTTCACCAAAATGGATTTTTAACCCTAAAATGATGTTAATGTATGATTTGAATCATCATTCATCAAGAAAAATCAAGAAAAGTTGGATAACTTGTAATAGGGGTAACCATAAAACTTAGAAATTTTTCTAAGTCATGAAAAAGTGCCACTAATGTACCAACTTTGGAGGACCATAACTCCTAAACCACAAGGCCATTGTGCCCCATTCAAATCTTGATTTGTAGATCTCATTGCCCTCTACAAAAGCTTCATACTGACCTATGTCCAAATTCCTCATGGATTTTGAGTTATGGAGTGATCAAAATCAAGAGAAAACACTTTGTTCTAAAGGGGACAATCACTGAGCCAAGCCTCCAAAGTCCATGGAACAAGAAATAGCATGTTGAACCTAGAATGGCCAAAATCGGGACAAGACTCCAAATTTGGATTGAAGCATTCAATGGAAGCATCAAGGTGGCATGGACTGAGCCATTCTCATCTGAAATCAGTCAAGACTTATCCAAGACCAAGGGAACCAAAGCTCTGTGCCCTAACCTCTAGTCAATGGCTAGAGGAGACTTGGATTTTCATTTGCCAACATTGGCCAAACCTACTTAGCAGTTGCCATTCACTATTCCTTGCAAAACAAACTTGCTCTACTATAAATAGAGCTCAATTGTGTTCAGTTTAAGTACACCAAAGGCCTACAACACTTGCCTTTCTCAAAATCTCTTTCTCGTGGCAAAAATGCCTTTCTTAGCAAGGTAACTATCGGGTTTTGAGCTAGAGGGCAATTCCACTCAAACCAATCACTCACACACCTCATATACATCACATATGAGCTGATCAAACACTTAAACAACAACTGGAACGCTGATTTCTCAGAATCACCAGTCAATTGCTCAAGGTTTTAACCAAAGTGCAGTTGAGATGCCATGAAGTGATCCAGCCAATTTCAATCAAGTCCAAGCATTCAAACACACTCCATAGGGTGTAGGGAAGCTGTTTAGATCATCACCACTCATCTGTAACACCTCCAAATCAAAAATCACATTGGACTTGCTGTCACGGCCTAGAGGTAAGCATATACTTGGTCATCTCTCAATCTATGCATATTTCCTCGCACAATAATTTGGCCATATGTTCATAATCATGCATAGAATGTTTCCCCTCAATTAATTGCATTGTTTGAATCGTGTATAAAAAATCCCAGCCTTCATGCAGAAATTAGGGTTCTTGAGGATTTTTCATGATTTCTTGTTATATGTTTAATTTAAATGAAATTAATTGACATAGACATGATCATGAGGTTGAGACGAGCATAATGATATGTGGATTGCATGTTATAATCAAGTATTCAGTGAGATTGGAGAGAAAATGCAAATCTGGCCAAGCCCAGAACACGCGCGTGTTCTTGGTGTGTTCTTGGCACCTTTTTTCAAAATTTGAATATTTGAATTTTGTGATTTTATTTAATTGTTTCAAAAATTAATTTCTCTCTGAGTTTTAATGATTTTGAGTTGATTCTTTTTTTAATAATTCACAAAAATGTTAAAATATTTTATTTTCCCAAAAAATCCCAAAAATATTATTTATTTTGTATAATTGATATTTTTGCAAAGAATTAATGTTTTAATTGTTTTTAACATTTAAAATATTTTTTCCACCTTGATTTTGCAACTTTTAATGCTTTCTAATTATTTTGTAGGTCAATACTTAATTTTTGAAGCATTAATCCAAGATCACAATTTGTTTTTCATATGTTAAACAATTTTGATAATTTTAATTGAATTTTTATTCAATTAAATACATTTTCAAAAACAAATTAGGGTTTTTGGATTAATTCAACTCTCATAAATCATTTTCAAAACCTTTTGGGCCTCTAATAGAGTGTAAGACCCAATCCTTTTTTTGACCAAATCATTTTGGGCTTCAGTGCATTGTATAAGTCCCAATACCGTCAAAAACAAACGGCGCGATCGTCGCCTTTTGAAAAATAACCTTCTGGGCCTCTCCTTGAGCTATAAGACCCATTCAAAACTTTTGGGCCTCTAATAGAGTGTAAGACCCAACCCCCTTTTAACCAAAATCATTTTGGGCCTCACTTATTGTATAAGTCCCTCTGCGTTAAAAGAAAACCTCGGCGCGATCGCCATTTCAAACGGAAAAATCATCTGGGCCTACCTTCGTGTTATAAGCTCCACTCTTTTTCTTAAAACTTTTTGGACCTCTTGAGAGAGTGTAAGACCCATCCCTTTGTACAGAAAACAATTTTCGGGCCACAATCACTTGTATAAGTCCCTCTGTACAAATTCAAAACAACAGTGCGCTCACTGATAAAACCCTGGGCCTCTCCTTGAGCTGTAAGCCCCAAATCTTTCTTTTTCGAAGCACTTTCTCCTTTGATTTTAAATATACTGTTGTTTTCAATCTTTCTTTGTTGAACAACTAACCAAACAGCATGGAAGCTCTACAACCGAGTAAGTGTTTATACGCTTTCATTTACCGCTTTCATATACATATAACTGTATTGTGGGGCTGTTTCACTGTAAGTCTTCTTTCATAAACTCATATCAACTGTGTAATAATAGTATAGATATTTAGAGTTCCCCGGCAGCTACGTCTAGCATTAAGCCAGTTGATCACTCTTAGAAATAGTCTAAACTAGATCCCCATAGGATTACCAGACACAGTCTTCCCTCCTCTTGGGGTTAAACAATATGGAGACATGAAAGGCAGCATTCTCTGTGAACCCTTTCATAGACTATCACTCATAGAAGTTATCAAAGAAACTCTATTCCCCAGAGATGATCTCTTCTCCGTGAATTGCATCTCTTGAGTTTCTTCCAAATTCTCGAACTTTCCTGGCTTGATCTATTCTCGGTGAATGACATGTCTTGAATTTCTCGGGGTTTGGGGACCCACAGGCTTCTTAAAAGCACTTGTCAAGAAACTCTATTCCCCAGAGATGATCTTTTCTCCGTGAATGGCATCTCTTGAGTTTCTTCCAAATCCTCGAACTTTCCTGACTTGATCTATTCCTTGTGAATAGCTTGCGTTGAATTTCTCGGGGTTTGGGGACCCATCGGCCTCCTCTTGGGCATCGTACAAGGACCCACAGGCTTCCTAAAAGCAACCTCGCCTCCTCTTGGGCTTAGTACAAGGACCCTACGGCTTCTTAGAAGTATTCACGGCCTCCTCTTAGGCTTCGTATAATGATCTCTTCCTCCGGGAATGATAGCCTCCTCTTGGGCTTCGTACAAGGACCCGTCGGCTTCTTAAAAGCTTTCAGCCTCCTCTTGGGCTTCGTACAAATTGTCCCGACGGCCTCCTAGAGGTATAGGAACAGAACTTAATCATCTGCATAGAACAGTCCTTTCAAAGAGTCTACTACTATTTCTCAAAGCACAGTACAAAAGATGAAACTCTAGACTTGGACAGTCTAATTTCCTTGAGTCTCAAAGACATTCTCAAGCACCCTTCAAAAATAGGAAGAAAACCCGTAGACTCGGACAGTCTCAATACCCTTCAGATTTCCCGCTTCCTTAAAGAACAGGAATAACCCGGATCCTTGAATCAAATCCATGAGTACAGTGGTGCTCATATAAGAACTGATTTTCTCTGTAAAGATCAGTATACTGGACCTGTCACTTAACTGAAATAGTCACCATAGCCTCCCTCTTAGGCTTTGCATAATGATTCTCCCCAGCGGAGTCAAACAATGTTTAGCCTCTCTCTCGAGCTTTGTACGCCTCCATCTCGGGCTTTATACGAGATACAAAAAGGTTCTTATCGAGCCAAACAAAATAATAGCCTCCATCTCGGGCTTTATACGAGATACCAAAAGATTCCCTCGTTGAGTCAAAACTTTTTTAGCCTCTCTCTCGGGCTTTGTACGAGACACATATTCGCCTCCTCTTAGGCTTTATATAAGAAAACCACTGGTTAATCCAATTAACCTTTTAGCATCAAAGCTGTGCCTCGTTCACAGTATACAAACATCAACAACTCATTCCCTTTCATCTAATCGCTGTAAGCGGCAAGCCTCTGGATCATCTACATCCATGCCACTGTCCCTCTTTTAGCATGAGAAATTCCTAAGGAAAGATGGCATTGCTCTACACTGAGTTAAAGTCTTCTCCTTCAGGAAATTATGGCATTGCCGGATTCATAAATCCCGGTTAAAGTAATCCTCCTTTACAGTCAGTCACCCAACAGTTGTGACAAACAGACCCCTTTAGAGATGACAAATTCTCTCTAAAGTCAAACCTTTTCAGATTCATATCTTGGGCTTTGAACAAGATACAAACCACCTTTCGCTTCACGTCTTGGGCTTTGAACAAGACACCAAAACAACCATTTCCTCCCATAGAATAGGAGGAACTACGAACGCTCTGATTTCCCTGTTTCGGTAAACGGGAATACATAGGCATAAGATTGAAAGAAAAATCTTAGCGAGCACACTAAACAAAAACCCAAAATCCCATACCCTCATGTATCTATCAAAAGCATCAGTCCTAACATCCTAATCCTCGTTCCCCGCCAAAAAACCCAAGAAAGAGAGAAAACCGTATTGGCGAAAATACAAATAACCAGTACAAAGGCCCCCCACATTGATAGCATTCGTAACCTAACAGACCGCTGTTTAAACTCAGTATGCAAAGCAGGGTTAATTGGAGACATCTATTTCCCTTCCTTCATCAGCTTTAATAGGATAAAAAATGAATCGACCTGTAGTAAGCTCAACCGCAGAGAGCGACCAGCGCTTAAGAACCGCGTCCAAAATCGCTCGCTACAGATATCTTATCCCCAATATAGTGTTTTTCACCTCCATCCAATGCTATTCTTGGATGACGCTGCTGTTTTTACCAGAAACTTTCTTGTTGTTGTCCAATGTCATTCTTGGACACCTTTTGACATACCCTTTATCTCGTTTGTAGTTTCCATCCAATGCCATTCTTGGATGTCACTACTCGTCTTCCAGGGTCTTGTCCCTCTCTTTCCAACTATTGATGGATATTTATTGTCACCTTGATAGATATCCATAAATAGCTTGTGTTCCTCGGCATGTCTTTTTGCGTCATCTCCCTTAATTTACGGTAAATCCTTTATTTCATGTTTCCCCGCAGTCTGTTTCATCCTTTGCATTCATATCATCTTGTGACATCTTATGGCTAAAAATTTGGTTTTCTGTATTTAAGTATCTTCAATCTTGTCGAGACGAAGTTTTCAACCATCATATCTCCTGATAGAAGAAACTTAAATAGGGGCAGCTGTTGAACCCTAATTTTTACCCCTAAGATTTCGCACTTTTCATTTTGCATTTCATACCACAAACAAGATCACAATCTTTGTTTCTCTTGGGTATCTGTATACTTTTCTCACTTGCTTTATATTTGTTTATGTTTATCTAACCTCTGACTAAAAATACCAAAAAAAAATTTGCTGCAGTTTCTCTCTGTGTGTTGTGCAGGTTTGTCAAAGACAATGAAGTAATTTCGAGTCAATTATGGCTATTCAGTTGTGGTCAAGTTCAGATGGATGTTTGACCTAATCTTGGTCAAACTATCAAGCAATTGCTTCAAGTGCAAGTTATTTGTGCCAGTGGTTTATTTCTCAAGCAGTGACTATTCAAAGTCAAGATGTCTTGTGTTGAGATCCATCAGGTTACCAAGCTGTGGTGTGGCGATATTCATCAGATTCAAATGGTTGTTGTTTAGTTGTGGTTTGTTCAATGGTAGCTGTGTGCATTTTATCAGAGGCTTGCGAAAAAAAAGTCAAGTTTGGTTTTAGGCTGAAAATAAAGATTAGTTATCCATTTTTTTTCCATATCCACGTCATAAACCATTTCTCTTTTTTTAACCAATTTCAAAATCCATATTCACATTTTAAACCCATTTTTATCCATTATTTTTCAATTATCCACTCCATTTTTCTCCATATCCAATTCTATTCCAATATGACCATTTTCCAATAACCACTTTTCATGTCCAATATCCAAATTCACTTATCCATTTCTCAAATCCAATTACCCATATCTAAACCAAATTCTCTAAATCAAATTCACAAATTCCCAATTATCCAGTTTTTTTTTATATATAACCATTTGTTTCTAACCATTTGTCCATTATCAACAAAAAAAATAATATCAATGTCCAAAAGCCCATTAATACATTTACAATTACATTAGCCAAAAAAAAAACATGGGCAAGACACGAACCATAGAACCATGATTCACAAACCAAATGACCTTTGCCAAGCTATTTTTTTTCACGTCACGCAAGTGGCCATGGCCCACCTTCATTTTGAGCTACACACATGAGACACTACAATGCCAAACCATTGCCATGTTTACCAAGCTTCATGCTACAAGATGCCATGAAATAAACTAAGCCAACAAAGCCACATGAAATAAACGGCCCACATGATTAAAATTTCATACAAGCCATGAAATACATGGCTCTTCTTTTTTTTTACTGCACAAGCTGCAATTACAAATCACAAGCCACACGCTGAACCAACTAACTACTTCACAAGCCAAGCATCTACAAAGTGCCACACTTCCAGCCGCAAGCCAAACACATGAGCCATCAAGCTGTCACAGCTATAAGCAAAACGCATCAATTTAATTTGTGAAAAAAGTCACACGAGAACCCAACATCAAAACGCACAGAGCAAAACGAAAATGACAACAAGAAAAATTAAAATCAAATCACAAACCTCACTTCCATTTGCTATAAATACAAGCTCCATTCACACAATTCTTCAAGCTTGGATAGCCATAAACACTCTGCCAAAATCTCAACCTTCAATTCCCAAATCAAGCTTCAACATCAATTCATAAACCTTCATCACCATTTCCTAACTTCAAGCTCCTTCAACCATATCTTGATTCCTTACATACAAATCTTCAGAAAAATTCTTCATAGATCATCTTCAATCTTCTTCTTCCGATTTAATCTACCGGTAAAATTAATTCAAACCACTTTCGATTCATACTTTCATTCATCACCTTCAACAACAATCCGCAACGAAATACAACAATAACAACACACATTCAGAGAAAAGGAAGAAGAATCGAAGTGTTGCTCACCATTTTCGAAGGTAATCATAGCTTTTCGTCGAACTTTCGCGATTTTGGTTTGGTTGATAGAGACATTATTATATGAAATTGATAGCAGAATGGAGAAGGGCATTTGATTTAGATCCGTTTTGTGTAAACTTCAAGCTCTGTCGTGACGAGTTCCGACCACCTCCTTCCCGTGAATAGTTCCGGCCGCGATGAGTAAAGGAAGAAGATGATGAATCCATATTTTGATTCTTCCCTTTCTTTTTTTCTTTTTTGTTCCTTTTATTGTATTTATTTTTTTTTCAAAAAAATGTTTTCATATTAATTCATCGGGCCTGGCCCGTTTCAATTTCTTTTGCTACCACCTTTTTTAAAATAAACCTCCCACTCTTTTGTTTATTTTTATTTTCTTTTATTTTAGCTTCTTTTAATGTTTCTTTAGTTTCTTTTTTTAACTACATTTTGATTTACTACTTGAATTTTGTTTTTCTAAGAATTTCTTGAAAAAAATCATAAAAAATATGATGGTTCTTGATTTTTACTTTCATGACATTTCTTCATTTGCATTTTCATTGTTGTTTGTTGTGTGGATCATAAATGTTAGATCCACTTTTCTTCATCTCTTTTCTTTTTGATCGATGAAAGTCTAATTGATCTTGGAATTCCTTTGTTGAATTTTGATCAAGACTAGATCGTTACCATTTTTTCTTTTCGTGCGGTATCACTTTCGGATGCCGATCTACATATCGTTCATCTAGCATGTATTAGCAAAAAAATCTATTGAACGGCCTCATTTGTAGGGTAATTACTCCATAAATTACTCGGCGATTGCTTAACATAGCGCAATATTTGTCCCGCATCGAAAAACTATCAAGAATAGTTGATTATTTGTCTTTTGGTTCAAAACTTATGAAACTTGTTGTTAAGAGGCTTTGGTCTTATCAATCCTCTAATGAGTTTTCATTAATCTTGACCTAAGTGCAATTATTCAATTATTATTGATCACTTACTCTAACAACTAATCACTAACTTCTAACTTTTACTTTTACAATTCATTCTCGCTCCCTATCTCTCTTTACTTTTTACGCTTTATGTTCCATTATTATCATTCCGTATCATGTTTATGCTTCCGCACTTTTTCCTTTGTCCATTGGACATATGTTTATGCTTCCACACTTTTTCCTTTGTCCGCTGGACATATGTATATGCTTATGCCTTTTTCTCTTTGTCCACTTGGACCTAAAACATTAATAAAGGCCAAAACCTCTAAAAAAAATTGGTGCTTCTAATCTTGGACTATGGTTACTATCCTTTGCAATGGACATGGAGTTTTGCACCTAGACCTTGGACATCCAATGCAATTCTTGGAACCTTGGACTTAGAACTAGGACCCTTTCCCTTTGCTTTGGAATTGTGGTTCAAAGACTATGGAGCTTACTTGTGTGGTTAGGCTATTCTTATCCTTAGCTTTTACTTTATGCTTTAGGATAGTCACTTCTTCTCCACCCATTCTTCAATTTTCAAAACTCTCTCTCTGTTTCAAAACATTCTTGATTTCAAACTATCACCTCTTTCATAACAAACCTTGACTTTGTCAAGTGATTTTACCCTTTTCCTTTTCATTTCTTAACAAATGCTAAACTACATAAGCATGTTGACATTTCTTTCAAAAGACTTTAAAAAACATCAAACTTTCTTTTTGTGCCCTCGTGCGCGTTTCTCTTTCAAAACTTTATCATAAGTTTAGACATGATTCATTTCTTTAAGAGAAATTATTCGCTTGGAAATGACGACTTGTCTTTACATTTAAAATCAACCAAAACAAACAAATTTCATTCTTTGTACCACGAACTACGGGGTTTTGATCCTACATTGCACATCGTGGGTACGTAGGCATGAGACGACAAGTCTCTCCAAACCCAAAAAATCTTAAAAAACAATTTCTCTTCTCATCTCCTCCCTCACTTTTCAAGCAAGCTTTTTTAGACCAAAAGTTGTAGATATTTCAAAGGGTTCCTATAGAGTACTATAGACATTTTGGGTGCTAACACCTTCCCTTAACGTAACCAACCCCCTTACCTAGTCTCTCTTCACTTGTTCTTGTTATAGAGCTTGTGTAGGTTTTGTTCGGTCTTTTTCCTTTTCTTTTTGGATAAAATAAAAGTGCCGTGGCGACTCTTGCTTTTCGAGTTAAGTTAACCAATAGCTTACACTCACGATTTTGCCGCTACAGAAAAGTAGCGACTCTGCTGGGGACAGATTGAACTCTTGTTGGTCCATCCCTTGAGGGGTTTAGCCTACTTTGATTTATTTACTGCTTTTTGCCTGATTTGCTTGTTACTTGCTTGTTCTGTTTAGGAATTCTCCTGTGTGGTGAGATAAGCCCAATACCCAGGCTTGAGTATACACCTAAGACTAGGGTGGAAAGTAGTGTGACTTGTGTGGCATTTGGCCAGACTTAGTATACACGAAAACTCCACATCCAGATGAGGTTTTCTTTGGTAATGTTCTATCATGCGCATTGGTGCAGATGATGGGATGTAACCTGAAAAACGGTCGACTCTGGCGACCATTCCCGAGGACTCAGTTGAGGCACTCCTACCAAGAAGTAGTAATGGCAGACCAGAAATTGCAAACCCGTTATGCTTCTTGATCCGAGGACCCGAAGCTGAGAACTTTATAATCCTTTAACCCATCTTGGCCATATTAGGACGAGGTACGGTGGCTATTCAGGTGCAAACTTGAATCAGTTGTTACGCGATACCACACTCAGACGAGACTCTCTTGAGAATATTATTGACTACCAAGCAGTTGGGAAATCGATAATATTCGAAAGATGGGTTGTAGACTCTGGGAACTTTTTTAGAACCTTGTTCGGCAGGTGTTATACCCTTAGCACATACCTTTGTGGGATGGGTTCTTAACCTAGACTCCATGCTCGTGACTCGGACCTTCGAACATATGTACTTTGAGTGATCTTGTTTGCGGTTGTTGCATCCATGCACTCTTGCATCCATGAGCATACATATGCATTCTTCCAAGTTGTCTCAGAAACTCATTTCAACTGTCTCCTTCTCCAGTTATCTGTTCACCGTCAAGCTGTTTCCTCAACACAACTACGGAACTAGAGCTGCTGTCAGATTGAGAATGGAAAATCAAGAACAACACAACGCCGAAGTCAGAATGGAAATTGATGAGTTGAAGGCCGGTATGACCAAGCTCACAAAAATGCTGCAAGTTCTGATTGCTAGAGGTGAACCACCTCAGAGGACTGTGATTGTTGAAACTTCACCTGTTGCAATTGACCCTCCACTGACTCAGCAACCAGCTTCTACTTGGCCAGAATTTGGGTTACCTCCGAATTACTCGCCACCCTTTGCAAAAGGATAAGAGCCGTGGAAGGAAGTGATGTCTTTAATGCTGCCGCAATGGACATGTGCTTGGTTTCAGACTTGGTTATACCTGCAAAATTCAAGACTCCTGATTTTGAGAAATACAAGGGGCACACCTGTCCCAAAACCCACTTGGTGATGTACTGCCGCAAGATGGCTGCTCATGCCAAAAATGACAAACTGCTCATTCACTGTTTCCAAGACAGCTTGAGTGGAGCTTCAATGAAATGGTACATGGGACTTGATAAGAACTGTATCCAAAGCTGGAAGGACTTGGGTGATGCTTTCTTAAAATAATATAAGTACAATCTGGACATGGTACCTGATCGCCGTCAATTGCAAAACATGTCTCAGAAAGAAAAAGAATCTTTTAAGGAGTACGCTCAGCGCTGGAGAGAGCTAGCTGCTCTAGTGGAGCCACCCTTGGCTGAAAAAGAATTGACTGGTTTGTTCATGGACACTCTTCAGCCACTCTTTTAGGAAAAGATGATAGGCAGTGTATCATCTGATTTTGCTGACCTAGTCACTATTGGTGAAAGACTAGAAGAAGGTATCAAGAAAGGAAAGATTGCCAATGCTGAAGCCTTTAATGGTGTTAAAAAATATGCTGGGAATTTTGAAAAGAAAAAGGATGGTTATACCCATGTTGTTTCAGTTGAAGGTAGACCTCGTCGCATGCAATAACAACATGTAGCTGCTGTTGCTCCTATTGTCAATTCTCAACCAATTCAAGCACCTCGTCAGTCTGCTAGACAAAATCAGAATCGCAATAGGATTAACTTTGATCCTATCCCGATGTCCTACACTAAGTTGTATCCATGTCTTGTTCAAAAAGGTTTGATTACAACGAGGGATCTACCTCATCCTCCAAATCCTCTCCCAGCTGGCTATAGGGCTGATCTTCACTGTGAGTTCCATCGAGGTGGGGCAGGCCATAACTTGGAAGGTTGCTACACATTGAAAGCTAGAGTACAAGAATTGGTGAACTCCAAGATTCTGACTTTTCTGGATGATAATCCCAATGTTGTCAACAATCCTTTGCCAGAGCATGCTAAGTGAAATTTGAGTCAGTTAAGACGGATCATTTCCTAAAGCTAGTGTTTCAGACAGGACAACTCATCCTTGTTTCTGATTAATCACTAGGCTTTGTTTCTTTCTGTTTGCACTTTTCTTTTATTGTATTGACTGTTTGCTTTCGAACATTGTTTGTACTTTCATGGTAATTTCAATGAAATGAGCATTGCGATGTTTGATTCAATTCATTTATATCCACTGTGTGCATCTTTATGCTTTCTTTTTCACAAAACAAAAAATATATCTCTTGTTCACTTTCTTTATCAAGCTTTTGTTTATGCAAAGATTGGAGGGAGGATGATGAAAACGAAATACCTAAAATTGCTAAACTGTATGCTTTCAATTTGAAACTTGGCTGATGATATATAGGCATTGTTTCAACTGCCAAACACTGGAGAAATAAGGAAGTTAATCCTTCGTCAACCCCTTTGAGCCTAGAAGTTGGAGTTTATTTCTGTACGAAAAAACCCGCAATTTATCCTGGGGATGGGTAGTTCTCAGTTGATTTGACTGTGTATTTAAATACAAGAGAATCATTGCAATCACAAGCTTTCCTTCGCACCTATCAAAGAAGTGTCGAAGATGTCTTCCAAATCGAAAGCCAATTATGGTTCACCGTAATCATTAAGCCGGGCAATCATTATCTTTCAAAAAAAATGAAGAATAAAAAAATCAAAAGAAAAGCTCGCTAAGTCAAAACCTATGAAGGAGACTTAGGCAAAAATTGGGGCATCCTGCTGACTGTAAGCTCAAATGACAGAGTTCAGGCAAAAATTAGGGATAACAAAAAAAAATCAACCGAGAGGTTACCAAAATTCTCAAAGACAAAACGAGTTGACTAAGGTCCTCATCAAAAACAACAAAATGTTGTAAGAAAGAGTGACTGCCATTTCAAAAATCCTTTGGTCCCTGAACCATCATCATAACTGCGTTGCAATTCAAAAATCTCTTGGAACCTGAATGCATAGTTTGAATTAACTGAGCATAGGACTGGAGATCATCAAGAAGAATGGGTTGGGTACAAATAAACTTTGAGCTTATATCCTTTGTTTCAAAAACATGAACCAGACCACGTTACAACCCTCAAAAGACCTAATTGAAGCCAGGTTTCTTTTGAAATCATACTACATCAAGGTTGCGTAAATTGAATCCTATGTTTGTTGCCAATCATTTGCTTTGAATTCTTACCTTTGCTTTCTCTTTCATTTTGAATGTCTAAACCGCCGTGTTTTGACAAGTGATTCATTTTGCTTTACATCAATAATATCATTTCAAAAATGATTTTTGATTTCAAAATTACATAAGCTTTGCATTAAAATTACCATGTTTGTTTGAATAATCTTATTTGCAGGCAAACTTTCCTCATCAAGAAATTTCAAACAGTTGAGAAACTTGGTCAGTGATCCTATCAGGGGCACATTACTTCCAGATCCTGTTGTGAATCAGTTCAAGATTTGCTCAGTGCAAGTTATTCTCAGATTTGGTTAGCTAGAATATCTCTTTCAAGACCCATATAGAGTTTAGCGTTCTCAACAGTCATTTCAAGAACTGAAGCCATGATCAGTTTATTATATATCAACAGTCATTTCAAGATTTGAAGCCATGATCAGTTCATTCTTCCCCTGCAGCAGTCAAACTGAAGCTATGATCAGTGTATCCTCATCAGTCAATCAATCTGGGGCAGTCTTCTTCAAGAATCCTCAAGATGTCTTTCCTCAAAAAACCATCAGCCTGATACAATTCACAAGTGTGACAAAGATGTGTTCAACATCTTCTCTCCAAGCAGAATGGGCAGTGTTCCCTGTGTTGAGGAATTAGAGTTCCATTCTTCCCTCACAAAAGAGTTTATCTCAGTTGTCCCTATCATCTGCATTGCATACATAAATCATTCACATATCATACATAGAAAGATTTTCATAGCTTGAAGTGTGCTTCGCGCTCATATGCATTTTTCTGAGGTCTTGTTGCTTTCAACATCTTACCTTGTGATCAAAGTCCAACTTACTTGGTGTCTACCAAAACTTTTACCTGCCTTTTCATTCAGTTCCATTCCTGAATGTTGTCGTTTACCTGTCTTTTCACCCAGTGTTATTCCTGGATGTCTTGTTTATTTTCTTTCTTTCCAGTGCAATTCCTGGATGTTGTCGTTTCCCTGTGCATCTTGTCCTGTTGGTAGATGTTTGTTTTCTTCCATTCCAGTGCTATTCCTGGATCTTTATTTTCTCTCACTCCAGTTCCATTCCTAGATGTCTATCTCTTTTGATCTCCAGTGCCATTCCTGGATACCTTGTTCTTCTTGTTTCTCCCAGTGCTATTCCTGGAAGTTTTTGCCTCTCTTCTGTAATCCCCATTATATCTGCTTGGATATCTTTTAGTGTCATTCCTGAAAGTTTTATCTGTTCATTCAGTGCCATTCCTGAATGAGATTTTACCCTTACTTTCACTGCCTTTCCTGAAAGTTTCATCTGTTCATTCAGTGCCATTCTTGGATGATTTTTCTCCTTTACCTTTCAGTGCCATTCCTGAAAGCTCTTTCTCACTATCATTCAATGCCATTCTTGAATGTAGTGATTTACCTTTACGTTTCAGTGCCATTCCTGAAAGCCCCTGCTCACTTTATTCAATGCCAGTCTTGGATATCGTGAACTCCTTTTTATTCAATGCCATTCTTGGATAATTCTGAGTTTTTTTTCCAGAACTTTTCTCACTTCATTCAATGCCATTCTTGGATGTTGAGATTAATTTTGTCCAATGCTATTCTTGGATACCTTGTCCCCGGCTAAGTCCAATGCTATTCTTGGATATTTTTTATATTTAACCTTACCATCCAATGCCATTCTTGGATGTCCCCAGTGAAGTTTTCAAATGGAATTTTGTTTATATCCAATGCTATTTGTGGATGACTCTGATGTTTGTTGTTGCCCCATTCAATGCCATTCTTGAATGTTGAAGCTCCTTTCATCCAATGCCATTCTTGGATATCTTATCCCCAATAAAGTGTTTTTCACCTCCATCCAATGCTATTCTTGGATGACGCTGCTGTTTTTACCAGAAACTTTCTTGTTGTTGTCCAATGCCATTCTTGGACACCTTTTAACATACCCTTTGTCTCGTTTGTAGTTTCCATCCAATGCCATTCTTGGATGTCACTACTCATCTTCCAGGGTCTTGTCCCTCTCTTTCCAACTATTGATGGATATTTCTTGTCACCTTGACAGATATCCAGAAATAGCTTGTGTTCCTCGGCGCGTCTTTTTGCGTCATCTCCCTCAATTTACCGTAAATCCTTTGTTTCAAGTTTCCCCGCAGTCTGCTTCATCCTTTGCATTCATATCATCTTGTGACATCTTATGGATAAAAATTTGGTTTTCTATATTTAAGTATCTTTAATCTTGTCGAGACGAAGTTTTCAACCATCATATCTCCTGATAGAAGAAACTTAAATAGGGGCAGCTGTTGAACCCTAATTTTTACCCCTAAGATTTCGCACTTTTCATTTTGCATTTCATACCACAAACAAGATCACAATCTTTGTTTCTCCTGAGTATCTGTATACTTTTCTCACTTGCTTTATATTTGTTTATGTTTATCTAACCTCTGACCAAAAATACCAAAAAAAAATTTGCTGCAGTTTCTCTCTCTGTGTGTTGTGCAGGTTTGTCAAAGACAATGAAGTAATTTCAAGTCAATTATGGCTATTCAGTTATGGTCAAATTCAGATGGATGTTTGACCTAATCTTGGTCAAACTATCAAGCAATTGCTTCAAGTGCAAGTTATTTGTGCCAGTGGTTTATTTCTCAAGCAGTGACTATTCAAAGTTAAGATGTCTTGTGTTGAGATCCATCAGGTTACCAAGCTGTGGTGTGGCGATATTCATCAGATTCAAATGGTTGTTGTTTAGTTGTGGTTTGTTCAATGGTAGCTGTGTGCATTTTATCAGAGGCTTGTGAAAAAAAAAGTCAAGTTTGGTTTTAGACTGAAAATAAAGATTAGTTATCCATTTTTTTCCATATCCACGTCATAAACCATTTCTCTTTTTTTAACCAATTTCAAAATCCATATTCACATTTTAAACCCATTTTTATCCATTATTTTTCAATTATCCACTCCATTTTTCTCCATATCCAATTCTATTCCAATATGACCATTTTCCAATAACCACTTTTCATGTCCAATATCCAAATTCATTTATCCATTTCTCAAATCCAATTACCCATATCTAAACCAAATTCTCTAAATCAAATTCACAAATTTCCAATTATCCACTTTTTTTTTATATATAACCATTTGTTTCTAACCATTTGTCCATTATCAACAAAAAAAAATATAAATGTCCAAAAGCCCATTAATACATTTACAATTACATTTGCCAAAAAAAAACATGGGCAAGACACGAACCATAGAACCATGATTCACAAACCAAATGACCTTTACCAAACTATTTTTTTTCACGTCACGCAAGTGGCCATGGCCCACCTTCATTTTGAGCTACACACATGAGACACTACAATGCCAAACCATTGCCATGTTTACCAAGCTTCATGCTACAAGATGCCATGAAATAAACTAAGCCAACAAAGCCACATGGAATAAACGGCCCACATGATTGAAATTTCATACAAGCCATGAAACACACGGCTTTTCTTTTTTTTACTGCACAAGCTGCAATTACAAATCACAAGCCACACGCTGAACCAACTAACTACTTCACAAGCCAAGCATCTACAAAGTGCCACACTTCCAGCCGCAATCCAACCACGTGAGCCATTAAGTCGTCACAGCTGCAAGCAAAACGCAGCAATTTAATTTGTGAAAAAAGTCATGCGAGAACCCAACATCAAAATGCACAGAGCAAAACGAAAATGGCAACAAGAAAATTAAAAGTCAAATCACAAACCTCACTTCCATTTGCTATAAATACAAGCTCCATTCACATAATTCTTCAAGCTTGGATAGCCATAAACACTCTGCCAAAATCTCAACCTTCAATTCCCAAATCAAGCTTCAACATCAATTCATAAACCTTCATCACCATTTCCTAACTTCAAGCTTCTTCAACCATATCTTGATTCCTTACATACAAATCTTTAGAAAAATTCTTCATAGATCATCTTCAATCTTCTTCTTCCGATTTAATCTAATGGCAAAATTAATTCAAACCACTTCCGATTCATACTTTCATTAATCACCTTCAGCAACAATCCGCAACGAAATACAACAATAACAACACACATTCAGAGAAAAGGAAGAAGAATCGAAGTGTTGCTCACCATTTTCGAAGGTAATCAGAGCTTTTCGTCGAACTTTCGCGGTTTCGGTTTGGTTGATAGAGACATTGTTACATGAAATTGATAGCAGAATGGAGAAGAGCATTTGATTTAGATCAGTTTTGTGTAAACTTCAAGCTCCGCCGTGACGAGTTCCGACCACCTCCTTCCCGTGAACAGTTCCGTCCGCGATGAGTAAAGGAAAAAGATGATGAATCCATATTTTGATTCTTCCCTTTCTTTTTTTTCTTTTTTGTTCCTTTTATTGTATTTATTTTTTTTCAAAAAAATGTTTTCATATTAATTCATCGGGCCTGGCCCGTTTCAATTTCTTTTCCTACCACCTTTTTTAAAATAAACCTCCCACTCTTTTGTTTATTTTTATTTTATTTTCTTTTAGCTTCTTTTAATATTTCTTTAGTTTCTTTTTTTAACTACATTTTGATTTACTACTTGAATTTTGTTTTTCTAAGAATTTCTTGAAAAAAATCATAAAAAATATTATGTTTCTTGATTTTTACTTTCATGAAATTTCTTCATTTGCATTTTCATTGTTGTTTGTTGTGTGGATCATAAATATTAGATCCACTTTTCTTCATCTCTTTTCTTTTTGATCGATGAAAGTCTAATTGATCTTCGAATTCCTTTGTTGAATTTTGATCAAGACTAGATCGTTACCATTTTTTCTTTTCTTGCGGTATCGCTTTCGGATGACGATCTACATATCGTTCATCTAGCATGCATTAGCACAAAGATCTATTGACCGACCTCATTTGTAGGGTAATTACTCCGTAAATTACTCGGTGATTGCTTAATATAGCACAATATTTGTCCTGCATCGGAAAACTATCAAGAATAGTTGATTATTTGTCTTTTGGTTCAAAACTTATGAAACTTGTTGTCAGGAGGCTTTGGTCTTATCAATCCTCTAATGAGTTTTCATTAATCTTGACCTAAGTGCAATTATTCAATTATTATTGATCACTTACTCTAACAACTAATCACTAACTTCTAACTTTTACTTTTACAATTCCTTCTCGCTCCCTATCTCTCTTTACCTTTTACGCTTTATGTTCCATTATTATCATTCCGTATCATGTTTATGCTTCCCCACTTTTCCTTTGTCCGTTGGACATATGTTTATGCTTCTGCACTTTTTCCTTTGTTCGTTGGACATATGTTTATGCTTATGTCTTTTTCTCTTTGTCCACTTGGACCAAAAACATTAATAAAGGCCAAAACCTCTAAAAAAACTTGTGCTTCTAATCTTGGACTATGGTTACTATCCTTTGCAATGGACATGGAGTTTTGCACCTAGACCTTGGACATCCAATGCAATTCTTGGAACCTTGGACTTAGAACTAGGACCTTTTCCCTTTGCTTTGGAATTGTGGTTCGAAGACTATGGAGCTTACTTGTGTGGTTAGGCTATTCTTATCCTTATCTTTTACTTTATGCTTTAGGATAGTCACTTCTTCTCCACCCATTCTTCAATTTTCAAAACTCTCTCTCTCTTTCAAAACTTTCTTGATTTTGAACTATCACCTCTTTCATAATCAAACCTTGACTTTGTCAAGTGATTTTACCCTTTTCCTTTTCATTTCTTAACAAATGCTAAACTACATAAGCATGTTGACATTTCTTTCAAAAGACTTTAAAAAACATCAAACTCATCAAACTTTCTTTTTGTGCCCTCGTGCGCGTTTCTCTTTCAAAACTTTTTCATAAGTTTAGACATGATTCATTTCTTTAAGCGGAATTATTCGCTTGGAAATGACGACTTGTCTTTACATTTAAAATCAACAAAAACAAACAAATTTCATTCTTTATACCACGAACTACGGGGTTTTGATCCTACATTGCACATCGTGGGTACGTAGGCATGAGACGACAAGTCTTTCCAAACACAAAAAATCTTAAAAAACAATTTCTCTTCTCATCTCCTCCCTCACTTTTCAAGCAAACTTTTTTAGACCAAAAGCGGTAGATATTTCAATGGATTCCTATAGAGTACTATAGACGTTTTGGGTGCTAACACCTTTCCTTAACGTAACCAACCCCCTTACCCAGTCTCTCTTCACTTGTTCTTGTTATAGAGCTTGTGTATGTTTTGTTCGCTCTTTTTCCTTTCCTTTTTGGATAAAATAAAAGTGCGATGGCGACTCTTGCTTTTCGAGTTAAGTTAACCAATAGCTTACACTCACGATTTTTCCGCTACATTGACCAAAAAATGATCTCTCAAACCTTGGGACTTAATTCAAGACATTCTAAAATACCTATGGAATCCATCCATCAGATTCAATTTAGTCCAAGGACTTGATTTCATAAAGGATCACAATGTTCAAAATTCATTTGATACAAAAAGTCAATTGTGACCAAAATCAAGTTTGACTTTTGGGATTTTTTTGACAAACATAGCCTCTTCAAGCCAAAAGCAATGTTAACTTGCGATTTGGGTCATAATCAATCAATAAAAATCAAGAAAAGTGAGGTTACTTGCAAAAAGAGCAACCTTGAGAAACTTGAAATTTCACTAAGTTATGGAAAAAGTGATTTTTTTACCAACTTTGCAAGGCCATAACTTGTGATCCAAGCAACCATTTTCTTCCATCCAAAGCTTAAATGAAAGCTCTTATTACATACTACAAAAGTGTCCTACTGATCCATGGTCAAAATATGCCTAGATTTTGAGTTATAAGACCATAAATTTAGGGTTTCATAAGATTTAAACTTTGACACTTAGCAAAATTTTTGGCAGAATCTGTCTCATGTTTTATCCAAATTTGGAAGCATTTTTCATTATGATCTAAAAGGAATCAAGACCAAATGTAAACATCAAATTGAAGTATGATATACAAGCTTTCCAAATAGTACAAGAACATCCATTAATTCAACTTGAGCAAGGAGTTATGAACCTTACAACATGCCTTGCTCAAACTGATTTTCATGACAGCATTTGGCAGATTTTGTGCATTTCATGTTGTCGTAACCCGAAATTTGACCTCCCTCTTTTGTCTTTTGCATAAGCATAAGCACTCACATCATTGGCATACGCATTCGCATTTTTCTCTATGTGTTTCTTGTTGCAGGATCTACAGGTTCTCCAAGCCCGATTAATCGTATCCTCTCAAGAATATTTCATCATCAAAACAAGCTCAAAATAAAGGTTTCCATATTTATTTATCAAGACAAGAGATGGAAAAGCGGAATCAGGACTTCAGCATCATCCTTTTGCAAATTTGTGGAAATTTGGCTGAAGTAACCGGTTAGCAGTTATGCTGTAACCGGTTACTCAGTGTATTTTTCCCCAAAAAATGCAAATTTTCAAGCATGTAACCGGTTAGCACATATGCTGTAACTGGTTACTCGGTGGAAAATTTCAGTTTCTGCTGCATTTTTGGGACAACACCATGCACTCTCCTTGGTCATTGGTCCTACTTGATTCTAGCAATGTGTGGAACATTCTAGATATCTCTAGACATTTCAAGACATTCCAAGTGGATTGGTTCCAATGCTTCACTCCAAATTAAGTGCACCATGTTCCTTGTTTTACAAGCATGCCAACCTTTGGATGAGGAAATTCGCGTTGGGATTGTTACCGAGTTGGTTCTAACTAACCGAGTTAACCACCTTGACTCAGTGAGTCAAGCCCAACTAACTCCAACCCTAACTCCAAACCCAAAGCTAAGTCCAAAGCTAAGTCCAAATCTCCCATACTCCAAACCTAAAGTCTATATAAACTCACCTTCACTCACTTTTCATTCTCTCCATCATTTCCCACATTTCTCACACAAGACCTTCAACCATTCTTCATAATTCACTCTCAATTCTCTCATTCTCCTCTGCATTTTTCTGCAACTTCTACATCTTCATCTCAATTCTCATCCCAAAACCTCACCAAAAGCTCTTATTCTTGAAGGATAATCACTTTTCACATTGAAAGTGATTAATTCTTGAGCTTAACCTCCATCATTTGGCATTCTTTGGTTGGATTTCTGGAATTACACCTTATTCTACTTCAATCCAAGAGTTCTACAACTTTCAATTTGGTGCAAATTCGATTTCGGTGCATTTTCGCATTTTTGATCGGTTTCGACGCGTTTTGTCTACAAATTAAGGATCCTCTGGTTTTCTTTGATTTTCTGCATCAAGATCTCTTTGCAACATTTACCAAGCCAAATCTCCGGCTTGTAGGTTGGTGGATCTAACTAATTTTATCGTTTCGCGCATTTTCGTATCGTTTGCAATGTAGTCGATAATTGTTGTGTGTGATTTGGTTTTGCATTTGTTTGATCCATGATCCAATGGTGTTAGTTGATTCTATCACTGTTTATTTGTTGTTTTCAAGCTCAATTTTCGTGCACAATTTCAGTTTCTAGCATGTGGTGGTTGGCATAAGTGATTATGTGTTGAAGACTACTTTTGAAAAGCTGTTTTTACTGTTATTTTTGCCTCTGTTACAGTGGTAACCGGTTAGCAGATATGCTGTAACCGGTTACACAGTGCAATTTTCCCCAAAAACACGTATTTTCAAGCATGTAACCGGTTAGCACATATGCTGTAACCGGTTACCACTGAACATAATGGCCAATTTTGTTTTATTTACAAGCTTGTTTGCCATGCTTTCTTCATTTTTACTTCCATTGATTGTCATGCTTGATTTTATGGATGTTTTTAATGTCATTTCACTTCTGGTTAAAGCATATTCATGAACTTTCGGTGCACATTTTCGATTATTCATTTGTTTCATGTTCTTAGCATTGTATGAACATAGCAATTCTTGCACTATTTTTGTTCACATGATACATGAGTTTGTGTGGCATTTTGGTGATCATTTGGCACTGTTTTGCACCTTCCATTTCAGATTTGCATTAAGTTATTCTTCATGGATAAACTTAATCTTGTGTAATCAATAATTCACTCCTTTTTGCTTTAATGACTTTTCATCCTCTTTGGAAAGTTGTTAGCATGTTTCTCCCTTGCTTAAATCATCGAAACTTTGTTTCGATTAATTGATCTTCCCCTTTCCCCTCTTTAGGCCTCCTTTAGAGCTTTTTCTCTCATTCCCCCCCGTGGAGTTAGAGTTTCGCGCTGCGCCTTGCATCGGAGCACTATACAAATTAACGCCGTTGTGCTGTCCGTTTCTCTACGCAGGAGCACTGTACAACTCGGAGCTGTTGTGCCGTCCAGTTCAACTTCCGCATTACACCCTGTGTGTGTTAGGGAAGGGATGAGAAGGGAGAATTCCTACTCTCATTCTGACTACTTCAGGTAGGGGACGAATGACCCTGTGCTTGGCTTAGTCATCTCTATCTCCAGGCAGTAATATGCTTTCTTTCCCCAGTCGAGTTGATCCTTGATCACTCTTCTCTCTTTGCGATCCCTTTCGATCCTTGATCACTCCTATCTTAATCCCTCTCTTAATCTATCACCATTCTTCTTGGTTACGATCCTATGTTCATTGGGTTAGCAAGCTTTCTTTGTTTCAATACCCTATGCTTTTCTTGCGGTCCATCATTGCTTCTTGATTCCCCTGAAGAGTCTCAATTCTCTCTCTTTGGTCCAACACAATTTTCCTGTCACGACCATTTTCCCCAGGAGCTCGCAACCTTCTCTTGGTTCTTCTCCTTTCTTGGGTTAATCACCACCTCTTGGTTAATCACCCGTCTCTTCATTTAATTATAGTCCATCTGTTAATCACTGAGCACCTCTTGGGTTAATCACCTCTTCTTGGTTAATCACCCATCCCTTCAGTTAACCACAGTCTGCCGGTTAAAATACTGAACCCTTTCGAGTTAATCACCTTCTCTTGGTTAATCACTCGCTTTTCTCTTCGGTTGGTCACAGACCATCTATAAACACCGAATCCCCCGCAGTTGGCAACCTCCTCTTGGTTCGAATACTTGCACCCTTGGGTTAGTAACCTTTCTTTGGTTCGAATACCCTTTCTTCGGTTGAGTACTGTTTGTTCAGTCAGTTTACCAAACCCCTTTGGGTCACGACCTTTGCTCTATCCTATACCCGTCCTTTGGGTTATGATCTTTATTCGGTCCTACACCCGTGCTTCTGGTTAATCACTGTTTTCTCTGTTAAAACCAATGCTTCTCTACTCCCACAGAGTTGCAGTCCTTTCTTTCCTCGGTTAACCACTGTTTACCAGTTAATATACCGAGGCCCCTTCAGAGTCAAACACCTTCTCTTGGTTCAACACTCTCTCTCTCTCTTGGCTTATCACAGTCCGTCTGTTGACACCAGCTTCTTTTCTCCGCCAGGGTCTACTCTCTTTCTTCGGTTAACCACTGCCAGACAGTTAATATACCGAATCTCCTTTTTCTCTTGGTTATGACACCATCCCTTTTTTTGGATCCCCAGAGGAGTCCTTCCTATTCCCCTTGCTCTTACTTTCTTGGTTCTGACACCAGTTCTCTTTGCTATCCCCAGCGGAGTTTCTTTCATTCTTGGTCTTGACACCATTCTTTTCCTATTCTTTTGTGCAAACGCTCTTACTGTGGGGTCTCTCCCAGTAGAGTTTTTCTTTCACTCTTGCTCTTGGTTTCGACACCACTTCTTTCGTCTCCTTGTTTCTTTCTTGTTTTCCTTTTCCGTTCAGTTCCCTGAACTACGGACGTTCTGATTCTGCATTCTTCTGAATGTCAGATACGTAGGCATGAGATCGTATTGATCTCGGCGAGCACACTTCCACCTTTCTTCTGTCTTCCTCCTTTCTCCCTTTCTTCTTTGTCCCCTGGTTCCAAGAACTACGGCGCTCTGACTTCCTCATTGCACTATGAGGGTACGTAGGCACGAGGACTTTGTTCCTCCGCGAGCACTTTCCTTCTTTTCTTTCTTTTCCCCCTTTCCTTTCTCTCTCTCTCTCTCTCTCCTTCTTTTAGCTAGAAGCCTTTAGATAGATAACTTATCCAAGCCTAGAAGCAAGCGAAATGGTTCCCGTCGAGTACGACGGATACGTTAGGTGCTAATACCTTCCTTTTGCATAACCGACCCCCGTTCCCGTTTCTCTTCCCTTGGGTTTTATCGATATTTTCCCTGTCCTTTGGGACTAAATAAAGTTCGGTGGCGACTCTGTTGTTATCTTTGAGTGTGTGATTCACTCAGGTAGAAACCAGCCATCTTCACTTGTGCCACACAATTTCCATCTTCAATTTTGTCATCTTACAAGTTTTGTCCTCTTCCAAGATCAGAAAGAATCTTGATGAATCACTTGATGATTTTAACTTTGGTCCATTGAGTCAACAATTCAACTTGGCATGTGCAAAATCATCATTACATGAACCTTGAATTTCAAATTTGGCATCAAACATTTATGTGATGCATAGAGATGGTATGAGGTGGCATGAATCAGTTACAAACCAGTCAAGAGGAGTCAAGAAACATGAGTATTTCAACCTGCAAAGTTGCTTGAAGTCAAAATAAGAGGAGACTTGGTATCTTGGCATTTAAGAAATTGCTACATGACAAAATCCATTGGATAATAGTGTTGTACCCTAATTTTTACCCCTAAGATTTCTCACGTCTCATTTTACATCTTATACCACAAACAAGATATGCTTTGGTTCCTCTATCCCTCTCTTCTTTGGGTTTATGTCTTGCAGGGATCACCGAGCATTTGTGTGTTTCTTATTTGCCTTTATTTGTTTATGTTTACTAACCTTTAATCAAAATCAAATAATATTTTTGTTTCCATTTTACTAACTTTTTCAATAAGGATTTGGATCAAGGATATCAAATACTAGTCCCTCAGTTCGAATGAAATTTATCCGAACAAAGTCAAAGTTGATCTGCGAACAATTCAAAATCATTTGATCAAGAGTTTTCAAGATTTAATTAATTAATATTCAAGATATTCTAAGGTTCATGTGTTTATTTCCATGCCTTCGTCGACAAGCAAAAAGAATCGAGGCAAAGTCAAGACAGTGCAACAAAAATGGCATTTTCCCATTTTTTCACTGAAGTAACCGATTACCACTATATGGGTAATTAATTACCATGTGGAAAATTTGAAAAAAAATTCAGCAAATTCAAATTCTGCAGCATTTTGGCACCAATTTTAAAAAATGATCACATGTGGAATATTCTAGACCACCTCATTTTAATTCTCCTACCTCATCACAATTAATTCCCACCATACACCTTCACTAATCACCACTCTTTTGCTAATTTCCCTCCAAATTCAAACTCCAAGCCTAATTTTGGTTCCAAACCAAACTCCAAGCCACCAAAATTCCCAAGCCTAAACTCTATAAATATAACCCTCATTTCATTCATTCTTCAAGCTTTTGATATCCAAGAAACCTCTTGCAAATTCTCTCCCCAACCACAAAATTCACTCAAAGCTCACTTTTCTTCTTTTGAAAGTTAAAAAGTTTTCACATTGAATCTTGTTCAACTTTAAGCTAAACCTTCATCCATTTACTTTTTCATCATCAATTTATGTAGATCAAGGCTTTGGAGTTTGCATCTTGAAGCAATTTGAAGGAATTTTCAGATTTGGAGTGGTAATCTCATTTTCCACCATTGTTGTTCTTGATTCATCTTCCACAATGTGATCCTTTAATAATTCTTGTTGCTTGATCTTTGGATCTTGCAAACTGTGTTTCAATTGGTGTATTTACTGTTGTTTACATTGAAATTCGTGCATAATCCATTCCTTGATCATGCTGAATTTTGAAGGAAAGCTGAATTTTAGAGATGCTGATTTTTGCTGTTTTTCTGCTGTTTTTGCAGTGGTAATCGATTACCCTAATCATGGTAATCGATTACCCTAAGACAGAATGGTGTTTTTCACCTATTTTTGGGACTTTTTTTGGTTGTTTCTTCATTCCTAACCCCTTCCCTTTGTTCTTAGCCTTAGATCACATAATTTTGTGGTTTAATTTAGCTTTTTCTTCATCTATTTCTCTTTTATTTGGATCGATGAAAGTCTTATGGATCTTAGAATTTCTTTGTTGAATTCTTGATCAAGACTAGATCATTACCTTTTTTCTTTTCGTGCGGTATTGCTTTCGGATGACGATTTACATATCACTCATCTAGCATGCATTAGCACAAAGATCATTTTGACCGGCCTTGAGTAGGGTGACTTCTATATAAGTCACTTGGCGATTGCTTAACAGAGTATTACATGTGTCCCATATCGGAAAATGATCATTCGTGGCCCAAACTTATGTTTGGAAGCCCAAGGATGGTTGATTATTTGTCTTTTGGCTCAATACCTATGAGACTTGTTGTTAGGAGGCTTTGGTTTTATCAATCCTCTAATGAGTTCTCATTAACCTTGACTTAAGTGCATTATTCAATCATTATTGATCATTTGTTCTAACAACTAATCACTAACTTCTAACCTTACCTTTATGTTTCCTTCTTGCTCCCTATCTCTCTTTATTTTTATGTCATTACATCATATCTTGTTTATACTTCCGTCATTTTCACTTTGTCCACTTGGACCATATGTTTATGCTTATGCCTTTTTCTCTTTGTCCACTTGGACCAAAAACATTAATAAAGGCCTAAACCTCTAAAATAACTTGTGCTCTTAATCTTGGACTATGGCTACTATCCTTTGCATTGGACATGGAATTTTGAACCTAGACCTTGGACTTCAATGCTATTCTTGGATCCTTGGGCTTAGAACTAGGACCTTTTCCCTTTGCTTTGGGATTATGGTTTGAAGACTTTGGAGCTTTATGCTTTTTCTTGGTTTATGGTGAAGATGGCTACATTTGTGGTTAGATTTTTCTTATCCTTAGCTTTTACTTTATGCTTTAGGATAGTCACTTCTTCTCCACCCGTTCTTCAATTTTCAAATCTTCTCCTTTTTTCAAAACTTTCTTCCTTTCAAAACTTGAACCTCTTTTACAATAAACCTTGACTTTTGTCAAGTGCTTTTTCAAACTTCATTTTATTTAATAAATGTCAATCAATGTTAACCATACTTGACCATTTCAAAAGACTTAAAAAACATTCAAACTCATTCAAACTCTTTTTGTGCCTTATGCGCATTTTCTTTTAAAACTTTTTCATAAGTTTAGACATGATTCATCTCTTTAAGCAGAATTATTCACTTGGAAATGACGAATTGTCTTTGGATTAAAAATCAACCATAACAAACCTATTTTGTTATTTGTACCACGAACTACCAGGTTTTGATCCTATATTGCACTTTCTGGGTACGTAGGCATGAGGCGATAAGTCTCTCCAAACACAAAAATCTTAAAAAATGCTTCTCTTCTCATCTCCTCAATCTCTTTTCAAACAAACCTTTTAAAACCAAAAAGCGTAGATATTTCAAAGGGTTCCTATAGAGTACTATAGACGTTTTGGGTGCTAACACCTTCCCTTAGCGTAATCAACCCCCTTACCCAGTCTCTGTTCATTTGTTCTTGTTTAGAACTTGCTAGGTTTTGTTCGCTCTTTTTCCTTTCCTTTCGGATAAAATAAAAGTGCGATGGCGACTCTTGGATTTTCGAGTTAAGTTAATCAATAACTTACACTCACGACTTTTTCCGCTACAAATTGTATGCTCCCTCATCCACTCACTATTCCTCCCAAAACAAACTTGCTCTCCTATAAATAGAGATCATTCTGCATCAGAAAAAACACACCAATATAATACCAAAGCCTTGTTTTCTCATTCTCCTTCTCTTACTTCAAGTTTCAAAGTTTCAAGATCAAACTTGAAATTCTCAAAACCAGAGCTTGAACCACTCAAACATTCATCCAAACACATCACAAATCATCCATTAGAGGTGTTCACACCATCATCTTCATCTCACAACACCTAAATCAGAAAGTAAACCCTCAAAACCTCAAATTTTGACTTTTCTACATTTTTCAAGCCATGTCTTGATTCAATCAATTTCAAAGCCAAACAACACTTCAAACACTCTCCAAATATCATCCTTAAACTGTTCCAACAAGTGTTCCTCAACTGTAATACCAATTGAGGGAGTTGCTATTTTGGTCATTTTTGCCAATTTTGCAAGAAGGAGCCATTTTCTGTTCCAGAGCTTTCGTCTTGATTTGGATCATCCTAAAAGCTTCTAAGGGGTATATTAAGAGTGTCTAAGGCCTTGGATTACTTCTGTCACAAGCATCTTGAAAGATAGCAAGTGGAGCTTCAAGAGGTAAGTGCATAACAACTTAAACTTTGGGAAATATGCATTCCTTTGATGTACATTGATCATGAACATGTCATACATATCATATTTGTTGTGTTTGAACTAATTTGCCATGCTATTATTGCTTGTATGAAGTTGTAGCATAGAACTTGCAAATTTTGACCTATTTTGAAACTACTATCAGGTTTTAAAATGTAGGCATTTTTAGAAAATTCCAAGACCACCATTGGATTCCTTATGAAATTCTAGGTAGGATCCATCTTTATTTCATCCATTTTCATGGAGAAATAAGAAAGTTATGGCCTTCTTGAACAAGGCACCAAACCTGGCTTCCCTTGGGCAAGAACCAGGTCATGTCGCCTTGGCTAGGCCTAAAAACAAGCAACCCTTATGTATTTATGGGGTGGTTTTGATACACGGATGTATCACCACCCCAATGGAAGCAGTGTGTGTTTTCATGTGTGTTTGTGTTGGAGGGCGTGGGTTCAACACCCACCCATGCCATTTTTCCCATTTTTCACATTTTCACTCCATTTTTAATATTTTTCATATTATTTTTAATAATTATTTTTCTAAATAAATTTTAATTATTTTAAAATGATTTTTTTTTGCACTAAAATCACTCACACATTAAAATATTTTGTTCACCAAATAAATCAAAAAAAATATTTTTATTTGATATATTTTTAATATATTTAAAAATATTTATTTTAAATTGTTTTAAATACTTTTAAAATGATTTCTTTCTCTTGATTTTAAAACCAAAATGATTTTAAATATTCATGTGAATAAAATAACTTTTTCAAAACCTTAATCATTGTTTATAACATGATTAATGATTTTTATTTGATTTTCCTTTGAAAAATATCTTAAAAAATATGAAATTAGGGTTTTGTTTGATTCAATATTTCAAACTTCATTTCAACACACTTGGGCCTCTATTAGAGTGTAAGACCTAACTCCCCTATGTACATAAAAAAATTTTGGGCCTCTGCTGTAATATAAGTCCCATAACGTCTTTCGGTATCGCGGTGCGATCGTCTGTTTTCAAATAAATCATCTGGGCCTCTCCTTGAGTATAAGCCCTAATCTTTTGTACATAAACTTTGTTTTAAACAATAAACAACCTCCATTGGCCTCTCCTTAATATGTAAGCCCCATACCTTTGTTTTCAAAAATCATCTATCTATTTTAAACTGGTACTAAGAGGAGCATTATTCCCGGTGAAACTGCTCTTAGACCACTTGGGCCTTGTCGCAACTGCGAAAAACAACCGGCGGAAGAAATAGAAGAGTCGCCACCGAACGTAATTTATCCCGACGAAGGGAAAGGAAACGGTCGAAGAAAACCTAAAAAAGGGAAAGACATGGTCATCGCAACCATAGTCTGGGTTCGGGAGTCGATTACGCGAGAGGAAGGTATTAGCACCCCCTCGCATCCGTTGTACTCAACGGGGTCCACGCTTGTTGTCTAATCAAAGGGTGCTTCATCTAAAGCCTACTGCCAAACGGAAACGGAAAAGGAAAGAAAAAAAGGAGAAGGGGGAAACCAAAATAGGACTCGCATGGATCATCGTAATCTAATGCCTACGTATCTTCATGGACGAATGAAGAATCAGAGTCGACGTAGTTCGAAGACTACAGGTGAAAAGGGGGGAGGTTGCTCACCAAGACATCGCCGTCTTGTGCCTATGTATCCTCAATCGGTAGAGAGAGAGAGAGGAAATCAGAGCAGTCATAGTTCGACCTACGAAACCACATATTGGTTAAGTGTTTTTATGAGCGACGTTAAGTTTGCGTTCCAGCAGTTAGGGTCGATGCCTATTTGCGATAGAACAGAAATAACGTGCTCTTTTCTGAAAATGATTTGAGACCCATCCCGAAGTACAAAAGATTTTCTTTTTGGTTTATGTTTTTTAGACAAAAGTGAGTTGAGTTAGTTTGAAACTCGTATCGCACTAAAGTCTATGACATAGGATCGAATGAGTTGCAAAATCGACCCAAGATGGGACGTATGCTAAACACCCTAGACAAGGTAAGGAAGGACTCCAGCTTATCACTTCCCATGTACTTAAGGCACGTGGCACACAATACTCATTTTATTTATTAAGTATTTTTGTTTTGTTTTTGAGATGAGAAGAGAGAGGACTCAAAGGTTGAAAAGAAAACAACTAAGGGAAACTAGATCCTAATGTTGTCATGCACAATGGTCCTAGAGTTGAGGATAAAAAGGGAATCCTACCTAATGTTAGCATGCAAAAGAAATAGACCTAAGGTTAAGGTTTAAAAGGGATTATCCTAATTGTTATCATGCATGGATTGAAAGCCTAATGTTTATCCTACCTCAAGCTTAATCGAAAATTAAGTTGAGCTAGGAATCCTAAGGGGATCATGTGAACAAACACAAGTAAACACCAAGCAAAACTCAATCATAACAACAAGAAACATCCAAGAAGAAGAAATGAGAGGCAAGATGGAGATTAAAGCAACACAACTATGCCTCCAATCAAAGAAACAGTAGCAACAATAGCGCTTCTGCAATGCACAGCCATAAAATCCAGCAAACACACCAAACAGTATTTAACAGCTCATGTTTTCATCACAAATCAGGTATAAAAGGGTAGCAGGCAGCATGGATGTACAGTTAACAGCATGTCAAAATCTAGAAGAGCAGGTGTGAAAAGTCAGGCAGCATGTGCACATGAACACTTAAGCGATACAACAAACAAACAACAATTGCAAAAGAACATGCATAGCAAGGCAAATCAAACATAGGGATTGCAATCATCAAGAATGAGCAACAATGGTCATGTAAGCAATTCAAGAAAATGTATGCTCAACAGAGTTGCACAACTTAAGCATTCACCAAAACATCATGCATAAGCGAAATTGGAAATAAACAGTGATCACACATCACAAGTCCAACAAGTTAAGCACTAATAATCAACAATCAACATGATTCAAATGAGTGTGCAATATGTCCATCCCATCAAGAAAGCAAAACCATATATGTTCATCAACGAAAACCAAACGTCGCGTATCGGAAAATCACAAACATGTTGTCAAGAATGATGGAAAAGGTTGAGAACAATCCACATAAATGCATCATATCCATCCATGAAGTTTAAATGCGGAATAGAATCGAAACACATCTAAAAATGCACAAAATTCACGTTCTGTTGCAGTGTTAATCGGTTAACACTATATGGTTAACCGGTTAACCATGCAAGAAGTTCAAAAAAACACGTGAAAAGTAGACTGGTTAACCGGTTAACCATATATGGTTAACCGATTACCATGTAATAGAACAAAAAAAATCAGTTTACAGAATCACTTTTTAGCAGCAAAACACTTGTTCAAGCATCCAAATGAATATGTGATTAATTGTGCACGAAAATTACATTAAATCACAACCATTAAACATCAATTGCAGCGACCAAACAACCAAATCACAAATCAAAACAAGCATTGAACAGATCCACAACAGCAAATTAATGATCTACATTGTAAAAGCTGAAAATAAGCTAGAACAGGTTTAGATCTGAATTTAAGCAACCTACAAAGCTGAGAGTTGCTTTGGTAAGTATTGTTAAGCTGCAATCAATGAATCCAAGCTAGAAAACCAGAGATCTAAGAGCTCCTTGCAAGAAAAGCTAGAAATCCAAGCAATAAGCTAGAAATGCTTCAAAATTACTTCAAATAACCCCTTCCAAAATTCTAGATCTAGATCCGAACGAAAATAAACAGTGGAATCAAGTAATGGAATGGTAATGAGAGGCTTTAGCTTAAGGATTAACAAATTCCAATGAAGAATTTGTTAACTCTTATGAAAGAGCTTTAGGGTGAGGTTGAAGATGAAGATTGAGAGTGAAAACGTGAGAGAAACTTCAGAGCAAGTTCTGAAAATGCCGATAATCAACACACAACCTCATACTTCCGTCCTTCTTCTTCACTAACAGCACACGGGCAGCCCACGGAGAAACACTTGGTCGAACAAACCTCTTCTCAAGCAATTCTTCCAACTGTTTCTTCAATTCACTTAACTCAGAAGCTGGCATCCGATAAGGAGCCATTGACACTAGACTCGTACCTGGTATTAAGTCCACCGCAAACTCTACTTCCCGTTCTGGAGGCAAATCACTGATGTCATCTGGAAACACGTCAGGAAATTCACATACAACAGGTAAGTCGACACTTGCAGCTTCACGATCAATCTGCAACGATGCAAACATTGCAAACACCAAGGCTTCATCTTCCATAAGCTCGTCTACTTGCTTAGCAGACAGGAACATCAACTTTCCACTATCACCAAACTCAAGAAACTCCACAGTCTTAGTATAACAATTGATATGAACATGGTGGAATTCCAACTAGTTCATTCGAAGGATTACATCGATTTGGTGCAAGGGTAAACACACCAAATCCATCACAAAACTCTTCCCAAAAATCATCATAGGACATCTCAAACACACAAAAGTAGAAGTAACAGAACCATTAGCAGGAGTCTCTATTAGCATACTACCATTCATATTAGACAACTTCAAACCCAATCTATTAGCACATTCAAGCGTGATAAAAGAATGAGTAGCACTAGTATTAATCATAGCAACCAACTCAATATCATTAATAAAACAAGTACCTCAAATCAGGTTGTCCTTCTCTGACACTTCTGCACCACTCAAAGCAAACACTCTGCCACTGGTCTGAGCAGCAGTAGCCGTCTTCTTCGGTTTCTGACACTTGGTACTGATGTGACCCTTCTCACCACAATTGAAATAAGTTGGACCCGCATCCTTGCAATCAGTAGCTCTATAACCCTTCTTACCACTCCTATAGCACCTCAACACACTATTAGTACAAACATCAACACGGTGACCTTGCTCGCCACACCTATAACACTTCCCAGAAGCGGGAGCTGCTCCCCCACTTGTCTTTTTCCCCTCTAAAGCCTTCTGCTTCCCTTTGTCAGCTGAAGTTGTATAAGGCTTCCCCCTATACTGCCCTTTCTTCTCACTCAACTGCTTGTAGTGAGCAGATCGAGCTCGAATATCCTCATCGTAGATTCTGCTCTTGTCCACCAACTCAGCATACCTGCAGATCTTTTGATACCCAATACCCTGATTAATCTCCGGTCTCAGCCCATTCTCGAACTTGAGGCACTTGGACATCTCAGCATCAGCACGGTTGTAGTGAGGATACAACTTTCTCGAACTTCGCAGAATACTCTGCAACAGTCATATCTCCTTGCTTCAGCTCAAGGAATTCCACCTCCCTCTTACCACGAGCATCCTCTAGATAATACTTTCCCAGAAATTCCTGCTTGAACACAGCCCAGGTTATCACAGTGCCAACATCTTCCAGTCTCTGACGGGTGTTATCCCACCAATCCTCAGCCTCTTCCGACAACATATGAGTTCCAAACTGAACTTGTTGCGCATCAGTACATCCCATTCCTCGGAAAATCTTCTCGATTGCCTTCAGCCACTTGTGTGCACTTGCTGGATCGTGAGTACCCTCAAACTCCGGCGGATTGTTCCTCTTGAACTCCCCCAAAGCACGAAACTCATCTGGGACTCCACCATTCAGATTGAGTTGCGCCACCACATTAGTAACTGATTCCAAAGCATCAGTAATAGCACGATCATTTCTTCCAGCCATCTTGCACACCACCAACAAGGTTAGAAGAACTAAAACATCGACAGTGTACACGCACTTATCGACCGACAGGGGACTGACATCACGTAAAAACCTGGTCGGACCGACCGACCTGCTCTGATACCACTAATGTAACACCTTTTTCTAACCCACAATTATCACAGCGGAATAAGCATAAAATCATAGAAAAATCAGAATCACCTCAAAGGGTGCACATTTCTCAATAAATTCAAATCAACAAAATTGCTCCGTAAACAACGGGTTTTCCTCAAAATAACTCAAAATGCCTTCAAAGGGCAGCAGAACCACCATAACCACAAAAATCCCACAAAAGGGTTTATTAAAATAAACCATAGTCATCAAATAATCAATAAAATAATAGCCAAATAAAACTCAACATGGTTCGACTCAACGAACCAACCCGATGTTACACTATCAGAGCAAGACCCTCTACATCGACCAAAATGCAAATAACTTCAAAAGTCCTCAAAAGTATCCACAGCTAATCCTGATCACCTGCACGTTACCCACGTGGAGGCAACATTCAAACAGGCAGGGTGAGTAATACAATTCATTATAATCAATATAAAATAAGATATGCATAAAAATGGCGTCATCATCATATACAACATCATCAGACTCATCACAATGCAAACATCAAAACACGTCATCAGAAATCACAACAAATGCCATATAATTGCAATGCACAACAGGGCTCATGCATGTGGTACCAATCGTCACAATCGATGGACACTTAGGCCATCACCCTCCAAAGATCCCCGTCAAATAGGATCGGTTCCACACAAGAACCGGAGCACGTCATAAACCACTTCACATCCACACAATGGGATGGAAGCCACAAATAGACCAAGGTCTAACATCATCATCACTGGACCAAAGTCCTAACATCATCACCAGAATATGTTATGAATGCATGATACACAACGTCAATAATCATCATCATCAAAATATCATTATGTGCATCATCATTCACCAAACCATCATGTTAATTATGTCATCATATATTCATCCAAACATCATATATCATTATCTCATAATCATCAGTAACATCACAGTAAACCATCAGAAAAATCACAACGTAAAACATCAAAATAGCACAGCATCATAAAAACAAATTTCGCAAACAGCAGACGCTCGCTGCTGAGTTCGCTGTGCGAACCTGCTCGCTGGGACCTTCGCTTCGCGAAGCTGGCAGCGAAGCCCCAATCCCATACAAAAACCAGAGAGTTCCCCAGTCTGCCTCTCCTCGCTCCTCTATTCGCTGTGCGAAACCCTTCGCTGGGACATTCGATGTGCGAGCCCACAAAATCACATCTCAGAATTCATCCCAGTATCATCACACAGTTTGTCGCGCATTCGATGCACTGCTCGCCTTGCGAAGGAATGGTTCGCTTTGCGAACCTGCGATTTGTGCAATCGCTGCTACGCACCAGTAGCATCCCAGCTCCAAAAACCTTTACAATTCCAACCTCAATTCACCCAAAATCACTCCCAAAACAGTCCTGAAACATCAAGGCAATCAAAGGCATAAAACCTATGACTATTAGGTCGGTTAATTTCACAATTCTAACTCGAAATACCTAAACCTTCACAAATTCTCAAGATTCCCATAAACCCCATAAACCCCTTTCTCATACAAGATCCCACATATCATCAAAGAAGGATTTTCCTCGAAGGCTTATTTTTACCCGAATCAATTCAACCCTTAATAATCCATCATCGATCCTCAGAAATACCTCTAAATCGTCAATAACACATAAACCCTTCAAAAACCCCAAAAACCTCAAGATTCATTTTTAACACATCACTTCCTATATTGAAAACAGTGAAAGGCAATACTCCCCATACCTTAGATTGTCGTTCCGGAGTTTTCTCTACTGATTCTTTGGAAATCCTTCACAAATCCTCGCCCTTTTCCTTTCCTCAGAGCTCTGCACTTTCTCCTTATTTTCACGTTCCAACCAAAATTAATCCTATTCCTTTCCAATTCCTTTTTGTTAAACCCTTGGGCCTCCAAAATGGGCTTTCCCCATAATACCCTCACTAATTCTCCTCAAAAGTCCATCTTACCCTTAATTCCTCTAATATTATTTAAATTAATAATAGGGTTAAAAAAGTATTAGGTCCCTGAAAATAACCCAACATTCAAGTTTGGTCCCTAGAAAAATTTTCTTCAAGGGTTGGTCCTCTTAAAGTTTTCCGTTTCTAATTGTAGCCCCTCCCGTTAGTTTCCAATAACGGAAGATGATGTGGCATGCCAAGTGTGCAATAATTCCTTGCCAACTGTGTATTCTTATGCCACGTCAGAAATCATTTGCTAACAAAACCTCTTCTCTATCCCCCTATCCCTCTCCTTGAATACTCATCTCTCTCTCTGCAACTAAATAAACAAATGCCTAAACCCTAAAAACCCACCGTCCTCCTCCGTCCAAGGCCGCGGCTACAAGATCTGAGACGAGGTGTTCGTATCACGTAATAAACACGGGGAAGTAATCGTAGGTCCCCAAACGACAGCTTAGTGTCGAGATACCACGAAAGGGTTGAAGATTCGATCAACCTTGACGGCGGCGACAAATAGAAATTCAGAGGATGCTTGATTTTAGGTACTTTACTTTTTTTCTTTCGTCTTCTTTCTCTTGTACGTAAGAGGGTTTGAGGTTGTGCCAAAGAATCCCTTTTTGATGATGCTTTAAATATTCAGTTTCCTCCTTCTCAAATATACTTCCTCTGTTGCTTGTTGCGGTTGTGCGTGTGAAATAGGACGAATATTCTCACAAGCATGTGGGAAAGAAAATAGTTTAAGTATGAGCTGGGATTTTTGAATCAAATCGTTAGTTGCCTCAAATCCCTGAATTCAAGGGATTTTTGGGAGTGGTGGTGAAAGTGTGTACTGAGGTGAATTTGGAATTTGTCTGTAGTGATCATTGAAAATCCTTCTAGAATACATGTGGTCCCAGATGAAATTTGGATTGTCACTTTTTTTTTAATTTCCTTTTCTTGCTTGAAAATTATGGTCCCACTGAATTTTTTCACTTGATTTACATTGCTGTAAAAATGTGAACTTACTGATATTTTTTCACCTTTCATGGTCTTGATTATTGCCATTCTTAATGATGGTAAAGCTCATTGCCTCAATGAAGTGATCAAAATGTGAATATGTGATGATGGCGAGGTGTGATGTTTCAACAAGAACACATTCTCACTTCATTTAAGGTATGGAAGGACTATGTCAATTTGGTTGGGCGATGATTAGGAGTTTGGTGTAGTTTATTATGATAGATGCTGAACATTATGAAAACTAGTTTTTGAATAAAAATAGTTACATGAAGAGAAAGCAAACAAATATTTGAGTCTTACATTAACATGATCCATGTGGGCAAAGCAATTTGTGTGGTTTTTCAGTGAGCTGCCAGAGTTTCTTGGTGGTAGTTGTACTTGTGCAGATCAAGGCGGTTGTATGAGGTCAGATAAAGGACCATGGCAAGACCCAAACGTTATGAAGGTTTGATTATGTAAATTTTAGACTGTTTTTACCAAAATGCATATGCTAGTTATCTTTCTTTTTGCTTCTGCTATTGCATCTCAGCTAAAACAGTTGTATGAATGCAGATGGTTCTAAATGGGGAAATACAATGTTTAGACAAATAGTAACTGTTACTAATGATGAGGGGAGAGTAATTGAATGTGATAAGGTGTCTTATCCAATGGTATAGTTTCTAATACTATCTTAGTTACTTCATAAATTAAATTTTTGGATTATATATTTCTGAGTTCTGATAAACATTGTTTGGATTTTGGGCAGATAAGAAGTAGTGATACATCAACAGCAGAATCAGGATCTGAAGTTGAAGATATCACTTCCCCCAAAGCAAGTGGGAATTATACAAACCCTAGGTTGACTCCTGTCCATGAAGAAGTAAGTGACAATAAGATTGATCTTGCTGTTGCAAAAGGAAAGAAACTAAAGATAGATTAGATAGAAAAATGTTTCAATGAATTAAATACAATTGCTTTGGTGTTTGTCCAGGCAAGGTTGGCTGGTAGGGCTGGTCTTTCTTCCGGTTTCTCTGAGTACGATGAGATCATTTATGCTGGTGAGAGCACCACTGAGATTACCTATCAAATCAAACAATGTTCTTGTTAAGATCATTTATGCTGGTGTAAATGCTAGTGATGTAAGTTTTTACATATTTCTAGAAGATTTGTGTGTGAATTTATTTTCTAGCTAGAATTCTGACAAGAATTTGAATTGATAGGTAAATTTTAGCTCAGGCCGCTATTTTGGTGGCAATAACAATGATACTGCAGCCCGTCTTCCATTCGATGCAGGATTTGAGGTATGCTGTATTTCCAAACTTAGAAAGAAGTTGGAAACAACTTGCAAACATACTATAAGCTATTTTTATAAAATTTTCCAAACACTTACAGAAGTGCATATGTGTATAAGTCAAATTAAACTTTATAGTCCTTTGAAAATCTCTGCATTGGTTCTAACATGGACTTTTGTACTTAATAGATATTCAAGGAATATGGCTTTAGGATCAGTACTGGGAGCCCTATTAGACTTTTCCTCTTGGTAACTATATTATCTCTTTTGCTAATCACTAATAGGAGAAAGCCCTGTTAGAGTTTTATTGCTAATGACTAATAGGAGAAATCAGTTTATTGTTCATGCAGTGGCTTTTTAGCGAGTGGAGATTGAGCTCTCAACCTCTATGGCACTCAAATTCTTAACTCGCTCATCACAACCACCAAACCAACATTATATCCCTTAGTTTTCCTTTATTTTTTCTGTTTCAGCTTTTTAGTTCATGTGTTTACCTTTTGCAGCCGGAAGTAAGAAAGCTCCTGCAACAAAGTCCAACAGCAACACTCACAGAAGAACCAGAGAAATCATTTGATATGCTTGTTTAGATTCTAATTTGTAGCTGATGATTGTAAAATCAGTTTTGAAAAGAGCTTCAAATGTTTGAACATTCTATTTTTTAGTGTATAGTTTTTTTTCTTCCTTGTTTGTGTAGCTAGTGATTGATGATTGTATAATCCTCATTTCTTAAGTTTCTGTTTAGAAATCTATTCGTTATTGAAAGCTTAATTTGAGAAGCTTTGTAGCTTAATTTTGTAAGGTGAATGTTCAGTATGAATGGAAAAAGAATTTGGAGGTTTTATGAATTAGCTAGAGCTTAGCTATGAATTAGCTACAAAAATGTTGTGTTTAATTAGCTAGAGATTAGCTAGGAACTAGTTAGAAAGTAGCTGCAAATTAGCTACAATTTCTGGATTCAAATATGATATAAATATAAAAAAAATTAAAATTGAAATTATTGCCACGTGTCATACATGTCAGCAATTTTTTCCACGTTGGCATTGCCACATGTAAGCCACGTCATCAAAAAATTTCCACATGGCGTGCCACATCATCCTCCGTTAGTGGAAACTAACGGGAGGGACTACAGTTACAAACGGAAAACTTTAGGAGGACCAAACCTTGAAGAAAATTTTTCTAGGGACCAAACTTGAATGTTGGGTTATTTTCAGGAACCTAATACTTATTTAACCCTTAATAATAATACTAATATATTCATATTATATACTATTATTTAATTAAATAACCGAAACTCCACGAAAATGCCAACGTCAACACAAACCACCAAAATTCACCGAAAACTCACAAATATTATATTTAAATAAATTAAATAAATATTCTAATAAATTTGTCGGTGAATTTTGCCGAAGGCGGACTCACAATCGAAGAATAAAGGACAGAATGTTGGCCGGAGGCGGTCTCACATCAAGAGGATAATAACTGAAAGTGAATTCTCAACAGGGAATGTCGGATGGAGGCGGAGTCACATATACCAAGGATTTAACGGTCGAAGGCGGGTTCACAACTAAAGGATAACATATGAATGTCGGCCTGATGCAAACTCACATCTAACAAGAAATGGAAAGCCGACAGACAGGCAGACTCACAACCAAACAAAGGGTAGCAGATGAACGTCGGCCAGAGGCAGTCTCACATCATTGCAAGAAAAGGAATGCCGACTAAAAGGAGGACTTACTTTCAAACAGAAAGGTAGGTCGACACACGGGCGGTCTCACAACCAAAGGTTACCATCACAAGATGGATTTTCAAAAGGAAGGCCGGCAAATAGGCAGACTCACATCCAAACACAAAGGTAGGCCGACACACGGGCGGTCTCACAACCAAAGGTTACCATCACATGATGGATTTTCACAAGGAAGGTCGGCAGACAGGTGGACTCACATCCAAACACAAAGGTAGGCCGACACACGTTCAGTTTCACAACCAAAGGTTACCATCACAAGATGGCTTTTCAAAAGGAAGGCCGACAGACAGGCGGACTCACATCCAAACATAAAGGTAGGCCGACACACGGGTGGTCTCACGACCAAAGGTTACCGTCACAAGATGAATTTTTAAAAGGAATGTCAGCAGATAGGCAGACTCACTTCCAAATAGAAAAGGTAGGCCGACACACGGGCGGTCTCACAAACAAAGGTTACCATCACAAGATGGATTTTCAAAAGGAAGGCCGACAGACAGGCAGACTCACATCCAAACACAAAGGTAGACCGACACACGGGCGGTCTCACAACCAATGGTAGTAGAATAACAGATCTACAAAGATGACTCCGCTGGAGAAAAGAGAAGCCTAAACAGACAACTCTACAGGGGAGTATAAGCAAGATGAACGAATTCATCGGCAACTTCACCGGGGATAAAGTAAGATTGAATCTCCTAAAATATGCCACTCTCTGCTGAGGAAACGTCAGGCAAAGACGATATCAAACTTGACTTATGCTTCGAATGCATATGTTTGAATTTTTCGATGGCGTAATGCTCCATAAGAAATGGAAATACTACGCATTTGGAGGATGCAATGAAAATATGCTTATGCTGTGCAAAATACACTCCCACAAGAGAAGTGCTGAGAAACCCGGAAACAAACTCTGCCGAGGAAGACAAACTGAGCGGCCTTCTTGATCAAAACTTCCACTGAAGATAAAACCCAAAGAGAACTTCCCATACACTGGGAATCATGAATAACACCTGTTGAAGATAGAACCCAAAATGAACTTCCCCTACACTAGGAATCACCTGCTAAAGATAAAACCCAAAGATCTGATGCGGAAAAGTGCCAATAACAATTGGACTTAGAATCTGTCGGGGATGTCAACCACTGTTGATCTACCTGTCGATAAGATCAATACCAAACTCTGCTTGGGGATTGAATTCGATAATACCAAACCTGTCGGGGATTATCATTGAACTTAACCCGCCGATGGAGAAATGACATTAACCTTAACTTGTTGGGGATAAGAGTACATCGTTGCTGGAGAAATTATACTTCCTAACCCGATGAGGAAAGTAGACACCACGAACCTGTGGGGAATATAAAAGCTCTACCAGGGAGAGACATCCAACAAGTCTCCCGCTGGAGATGCAACATTGTCCTGTCTGGGACAATCAGCTTCTAAATACGCGCTGGGGGAGTAATAAACCAATCTGACTGGGGAAAGCAATCCTCTTCACTCTTGCTGGGGAGAAAGAAAATCCCAATGCTTTACTGAGAATGCTAGACCTTCCATGCTAGAGAGAGAGAGAATCTACTGGGGAGAAGAAATATTGTCACCCTGCAAACACACATCAAACAACAGAATGTTCTATATGCGAAATGGCCACCTTGGTTACCATCCATAATATCCATCGCTCAAGCAATTTTCATTGTTTTCGATATGCTCTGTAAAGCTTGATGTTTTCACATGCAATGTTTATCAAAAATATCAGACATCTTTGCAAACAAAACAGTAAAAGGAAAAACAGAAATGAAAAGCTTTTTGAGTGAAAGGAATACTTTATTGATTGAAATGGCCTGTAAATAGGCATTTACAACTGCAAGCATATCCTGAAAAGAGGTAATTGCACAAAAGTGAAAAGAAAATACATATGTCGGCAATGTGGGAACAGATATCCACCATGCTTCGATTAAGCTATGACCCATATGTCTTATATATTCGCAGATGCTTTGCCTTCTGAAAAGGCTGATTGGACTAATTCCTTTCCTTCGAAATTCTCATGTATCAAAAGTGTTCACAGATCGAACGCAGACCGCAGCCTCTTGCTTTCAAATCCCTAACTTTTACCTGGATAGCCCATTCGGGTTTTCAATCCACCGGGATACCCATTTTTACCAAAGTTGCCTTTTCAGGTTTTCAACTTTGCGGGTTTATTCTTTTCTTTTCTTTTATACCTAATTTTTTCCCGGACCTTTTCTTTTTGTGGTTCGCCAGGATGCCCTTTGTTTCCTGGACTTTTCTTTTTATGGTCCAGCGGGTCTCTTTTTACGGAAGTATTTTTTGACTGCGTCTGCGTTCACAAGGGATGTAAAATCTTCACCGTCCATAGTTGAGAGTAATAAGGCTCCACCAGAGAAAACCTTTCTCACAACATATGGCCCTTCGGAGTTTGGAGTCCATTTGCCCCTGTGATTTGTTTGAGGAGGAAGGATCCTTTTCAAAACCAAGTCGCCTGTCTGAAAACACCGAGGATGCACTTTCTGATTAAAGGCCTTCTTCATCCTGCCCTGATACAACCGGCCATGTACAATAGATGTCAATCTCTTCTCTTCAATGTGGTTTAGTTGATCTAACCTGGATCGTATCCATTCGGCTTCATCAACTTTCACATCTGCCAGAATTCTTAAAGAAGGAATCTCAACTTCTAATGGTAGGATCGCCTTCATACCATAGACCATTGAGAAAGGAGTTGCCCTTGTCGACGTACGCACCGAATTACGATAACCATGTAAAGAAAAAGGCAACATCTCATGCCAATTCTTATGTGTTACCACCATCTTCTGCACAATCTTCTTGATATTCTTGTTTGCTACCTTAACCACGCCACTCATCTTCAGACGATCTGGAGAAGAATTGTGATGTTCGATTTTAAAGCTCTAGCATAAATCCTTCATCATCTTGTTATTCAAATTTGAACCATTATTAGTAATGATCCTTTCTGGGATACCATAATGACAGATGATGTCCTTCTTTATAAACCAGGTGACCACTTGTCTGGTGACATTGGCAAACGAGGCTGCTTCTACCCACTTTGTGAAATAATCAATGGCGACCAAGATGAAACGATGCCCATTGGAAGCAGTCGGCTCAATCTTTCCACTACTACAAAACGCCCAAACAACAATGCCGGGTTTATAACGACATCCTATACACCATTGTTATAGTGCGTACTGGATGCACGCGCATTATTTTAATTAGAAATATCAAGGGTATAATAACGGTTGTTGTGAACACCGTGGTGATACAATCAAGCTTTCATGGGTTCGAACCTCATCGCTCTCAAATAGTTTATTCCTTTGACGTAAATGCTCCCTTTTTAAGTTTTATTTATATTTAACTAAAAAATAATAAGGATATCACTACGGTTATTTCTTAAAACCGTTGTTACAAACTGAAGCTTCTTTTTATATATTTTGAACACCAAGTATATATCAATTTATCCACTGAAAAAAGAAACAAGACGAAACAACCCTAACACCAATGTCGTCACCATTGTCGGGAAGAAGACAACAACAACAACAAGAAAGTGTTCTACTTTAAGGTGTTGCAATGTCGCATTTGAAGACAAAATCATCGAAAGGTGTTTCTGTTCTGGACTGGACCAATGGTTGGACATGGTCCAATCCACCTCTGCTCCCAGAACGGCCCAATTGCCTAAGTCCAGTCCACAAAGGGGCAAAAGTTACCTTTCTGCCCCTCCAACCAGGCAAAGACTGCATCGCTCCTCCCCAAAAATGCTTCCCGTTTCGCACAACTTCTTCACTCCCCGAGCAGCTATGGGCAGGTGCCTGAAACTATTCATATGCCCGACATAACGGCTAGTTTTGGGCACCCTGCCCGACATAACGGCTAGTCTTGGACAGTTACCTATTCTTCGGGAAAACAGTTATTTTGCCCAGAAAATAGGACCGTTAGCCACGCGCTTGGGGGCATTATATAAACCCTCTCACTTGAGAGGGTCAGGTATCCAATATTAACCCTTAAAACTCATACTTTGTACTTGCCCCTTCTCTCTGACCCCTTTCTTACTTGAGCGTCGGAGTGCCTTGCAGGTATACCCCCCTCCTCCTCTTTAAACGCCCAGCATCTCAGACGTACTTGGTGGCCCACTTCAACAGGATATGATCCAGCCTTCACGATCAGTGGCGCCGTCTGTGGGAATCATTGTTCTCCCCATCTTTCTTTCCCCGGAAACCGAAGATCAAAGCAAATTTCCCAGATCATCATCATGGCCATGCAATATCACGCCAAAGATGCTCTCCAAAACACTGTCCTCCCCGTCAACAAGACTGACGTTGACGGCCCTTCATCTCTTCTCGGAGATGCCTATTTTCTGAGGGACGGGGCCACAGCTTCTCCTTTCCCCACTCCTGCTGATTGCAACAACGATGAGCCTTCGTTGGACATCCAGGTCATTCCTGTTCTGCCCAACGCCGACCCGGCCGTGGTGGCCCTCCTGGAGGCGATCAACAAAACCAACACCCTGATCCTGCAGCAGAACGAGAGGATCGGGGCGCTAGAAGAATCCAACCGTCCAAGATCCCCTCCTTCTAGGAGGAACCAACGACGATCAAGGAGCCCGCAGCCTCGACGAGATATCGACCGAAGACTGCACCAAGAACCTGACTCTCACGCCGTCCGAAAGCATGACCAAGTTTTCCCGCGTAACCAGCACTCTCCCGGTCACAAGAGGACCCGAAGGGATGAACAGTCATCCCCGGTCAGGTCTAAAGGCCAGGCCCGATCACCTTCTCCCCGAAGGAACCGCCGTCGCGAGCGTACCCTTCGGTCCTCGTCATTCACCAGTTCCAGCAGCGACGATGAACCTTGCAGCCCATTATCCCTGGAAATCTTGGCAACCCGTCTCCCTAAGGGCCTGGAGAAGCCCCTATCACTGGGCACGTACGACAGTACGACAGACCCTGACGAACACATCGAGAATATCGATGCACTTCTAGACTACCGTGGCATCTGGGGCGCCATCAAGTGCCAGTTATTTTCGACCACGTTCCGAAAAGGGGCGATGACGTGGTACAAGCAGTTGCCCGAAGAATCCATTACCTCATGGAGACAACTGGATAGAATGTTCTCACGGCATTTCACAGATTCTCGTCGTCACCCCAAGACTGAGGCCTCCCTTGGGGCCATAATCCAAGGAAAGGACAAACCTCTTCGCGCGTACATCGAGAGGTTCAACAAAGAAGCAGTACAGGTCCCTACAACGGACGAGATGAAAAATTTTCTGCTCGAGCAAGGACTCCGCCCGGGCTCAGAATTTTCTAAGGCCGTCGACCTCGCACCTCTGAGGAACCTAGATGCCCTCCTCCTCAAATCCCAGTCATACATTCAGTACGAAGAGAAGGTTGCGGCCAGCAACGTCCGAGCATCACGCCATCAGGAGAACGCTCGGGCCTCCAGAGGCGAAGAAGCCTCGACATCTCGTCGAGGCGAAAGGAAGCGCGAAGACCGTCCACGGGACTCCCGCGACAGTAAGGGACCCTCCGGGCGATTCCACGGTTATACCCCCCCTGACCGTCTCCAGGGAGAAAATACTTTCCGAATGTATGAATTCGGAGTTCAAGCAAGCAGGGGTCCGCTTCCCCAAACAAATGCCAGCCAAACCCAACGCTGACAAATCGAAGTATTGCCGTTTCTACAAGAGTCACGGCCACACTACCGAAGACTGTATCCATTTGAAGGATGCTATCGAGATATTGATCAGGGACGGCCACCTGAAATAGTTCACTAAGAAGAAGGACGCTCCTCGGCAAGACACACAGGAGTCCAAGAAGATAGAGGAAGAAGTACCTTCCTCGGAAGAAGCCAGCATCCAAGTCGCCATTGCCGTGTCGTGACCAGAAGACTTCTACGTCCCGGACGGGCTCAGCGCCCCTGCCTACTTTGCGATCCACAGCCCATGGGAGACATTCCCCTCCGCCATGGTCATCTCGGGCGGGGGCTTCAATAAAGTCACGATGGGCTTCGTGAAACAAAAATTCAAGCATCTAATCAACACAAGCTCTAACAAGGTGACCACGCTTGATCAAGCCCAGAAGGGCTCTACCCCCATTTCTTTCTACCGGGAAGAGTTCCTCGGGGGTCTCCAAACTCGAGCATACCTTTGCTCGTTAGAGCTCGAATGGTGAACTTCAACATTCGCAGAATTCTTGTCGACCAGGGCAGCTCGGTCGACATTATGTACTCCCAGCTATTTTCAACACTTCAGCTGGACGAATCACACCTTACCCCCTACGTGGGGTCTGATTTGCAGGGATTCAATGGATCAATGACCAAACCGTGGGGATACGTCGAACTGATCATAACCTTTGGATCGGCTGAGACGGCCATATCTGTCAAAGTATAATTTCTGGTAATAGACTGCCCGTCGTTGTACCAATGTATATTTGGAAGACCAACTCTGGCCGAGTTGGTAGCGGAGCCTTCAACAGTCCACCTCAAGATGAAGTACTACACTTCAAAAGGAATGGTCGTCACCCTCCACGGTGACATCAAAGCTGCACGACGGTGTTTCGAAGCAGCCATAAAAGGGCTCAACGCCATTGCGTCCAAGCCAAAGGCATCAAGCAAGCCAGCATTGCCCAGCAGCTCTGAGGAAGCCAAGCCCCTCCCTCAGGTCGACTCCATTGACCTCGACAACCGCTTCCCCGGAGAAGACCAACAGGGGGACCAAGCAGCTTCAGCCAGCTCGTCAACCTCGTCCAGCAGCAGCTCCCATCTGATGTGCCCAATCCCAGATGGCAACTTCGAGCTCGTTTTGTTCGGCGATTACCCTCAGCGGGGAGTGAAGATTGGAGCATCCCTTCCCGACATTGCGAGAAAGCAGCTCAAAGCATGCCTCCGTGAGAACCCCGTTTACAACTACCTCGCCAAGGACGAACTCCCGTCCGACCCCAAGGAGGCCAGTGTGGTTAGGTGAAGAGCCTGCTCTTATGTTCTGGTCGAAGATAAACTCTACCGACGAGGATTTTCCATCCCACTGCTCAAATGCGTCGAGGAAGAAATGGTCGCCCACATCTTGCATGAAATCCACGAAGGAATCAACGCCCAACATCTCGGTGGAAGGTCCCTTGCCCGAAAGGCCCTCCTAGCAGGATATTATTGGCCGACCATGCAGCACGATGCTAAAGAACACGTGAAGAAATGCGATAAATGCCAACAAAATGGGGACATGCACTGGCTCCACCTAACGAACTCAAGGCTATGTCCTCCCCGTGGCCATTTACCTGGTGGGGCCTAGACATCCTAGGACCCTTCGTGGTAGGATCAAATTAGATAGAAGCGGAGGCTCTGGACAAAATAACTTCCCTCAATATACTACGATTCTACAAACAAAACGTCCTCGCACGTTTCAACATCCCCCAAGCGATAGTAACGGACAATGGTACACAATTCACGGACAAGAAGTTCTAGGACTTCATCGCCCAACTGGGCACGAAGCAACACTTCGCGTCCGTTGAGCACCCTCAAATAAACGGGCAGGCTGAAGCAGCTAACTGGGTCATCCTTCGAGGCCTCAAACGAAGGCTGGATGAAAGAAAAAAGGCTTGGGTCGAGGAGCTGCACAGTGTCTTATGGGCATACCGCATAACTCCACACTCTACAATCGGGGAAACACCTTTTCGTCTAGCGTACGGGACCGAGGCTGTAATCCCCGTCGAAGTTCACGTACCCTCCAGGCGGACAGAGTCGCCCCTAGACGAGGAGATGAACAACAAATCATTAAGTGAAGAACTCGACCTCGTCGAGGAAATCCGAACTGGGGCAGCCCTCCGCGAAGCCTCATTAAAACAAAAAATTACCATCAGGCACAACACCAAGGTGATATGACGAGAGTTTGACGTGGGAAGCCTTGTTCTAAGGAGAAACCACAAAGACTCTCGCGAGGGAAAACTAGCCGCCAACTGGGAAGGACCCTATCGTGTCCGAGCAAAAACAGAGAATGGGGCCTATTACCTAGAACATCTTAACGGGGAAGAACTTGCTCGACCATGGAACGCTGAAAATCTAAAACAATACTATAGCTAAGGCCCTAATTCTCGGTTCGACCCGTCACGACGACGAACGTCAGCTACCAACCACTATGCACGCCTAGGTACAAGCGTCACATACCAATAAAGCAGAACCCCACTCAGTAACGAGCCGAGTATCTGCTCGACAACGGTCCTCAATCGAGCATCGCCGTCGTCACAATACCATGACTGGCAGAACCCCAGCTCACGATGGGACGTTCACGCTACGAACTCAGGCCTCAAACGCGACATGAGCTCCGCACCCCCGCCAGGATATTCCCCGGCTGTTCGACCAATACCCCTTACTGTCGAACACATCTACAACGAGCAATCCCCTAAAACTTCACATAAGTCAAATATTCCCTATCACGGGCAGACATACATTCACAACGAGTATGAGTACAACACTTGGTAGAAAATAAAAGTAAGTAAAACCATACGAACAGCAAAACCGGCCACCAGGACCGGACACATAATTTAAGTATGATAAATGGCCACTAGGACCATGATTGTACTGGATTACATAAACCGGGGGCCATGCCCCCCAAAATAGGTTACAAAAAATATACACGACACGCAGGCCGGACAAATTACAACAACAAAAAGAAAATCCTTCACTCATCCATCTGGTCGGCAGGCTCGGGCTGAGGCTCCTGGTTCTCCGCGGGCTGATCCTCGACATGTTCTTCAAGAAGGGAGTCAGGCATAGCGATTCGGCCATCTTCAACATGCGCCAGATAATGAGTACCCTCAGTGGAAAGGTCAAGTTCGGGGTTCACCACCCACAGTTGAGACACGGCATTCTTGAAGGATTCGTCTGCAATGACGATATTATCATCCTCGGCCGCCAACATACGGGCAACTAGCTCAGACCTTGTCTTCAGTTCCTTCACGTCCTCGGGTTCATCTTCGCCCGGAGCATTGACCGCCCTCAGCTGTTGTACTAGCTCCTCAGCCGCCTTTTTCTCCGCAGCCAGCATAGAATTCTCCTTCTTCAGCCTGGCCACCTCCTCGTCAGCCTTCTTTCGGGCATCGTCAGCACTCTTAACCTCTTCCGTGAGAGATGCCACGGTAGCCCGAGCAGCCCTGAGTTCAGACTCAGTTACAGAATCCCCTTCAACATATATGGCCGCCATTTACAGAACTCTGACAAGTGCAGACACATCTTGGGCCACCAACGCCCTCTTGCTCGGGCGGTCCATGCTTTCCAGCCGAAGAGATTATGCCCGCGGCACGACCAAGGAGTTTCCCTCAAAGAATCTTCTATCAAGTATGCAAGGAGGAAGCTCGAACTTCCCTTTCTCTGGGGCCCAGCTAAGATCAAAGGCGTCGTTGGCCCTCGACCGCTTGGTTCGTGAGGCCAAAGGCAAGGGAGATCCCTGGGGAGCAGGAGTGGGAGAAGAGGTCCCCCCAGCAGACTGAGCAGGAGTGGGAGCACGCGCATTGGCAATTCGAGACTTCGGAGGAGCTGTTCCGAGCTTGTTCCTCGCAAGAGCATTCTTCACCATCCTCTCATGAGCCTGAGGCATCTCACCTGCACAAACAGAATACAAGCATGTTAGATACGAGAAAAGAAAATAGTTCGAGAAAATTAAAATAACTAAGACTACCGAGCAGCTTCTGGACTTCCACAGGAGTCTTGTACTCCAGGAGTGCTTTGGTATTAATAAAGCGGTATTCAACCCTCTGGCTACCATCCGCCTCGAAGATCGGTTCACCCTTCTTCGTCCAGCATTCAGCGAGCAGGAAGGAGTTAACATACTTCACCAGCGTCTCATACACAACGGCGCCCTGCCCGTCTAACTCGTGCGCCTGAAGAATGTAATCGCCAGGCTTCTTGGTAAAATAGGCAGGCCCCCAGTGGATGGGGAACTTGTATACTCTCTCCCCGATAAACTTCTCAGCCTCGTCACGCAGCTCATTTCCCTCCTCATCAACCTCGATCTCCCAGAGATAAGTGTTATCCTGGGCAGCTTCCGATACAGGCTCGATGATGTAGTACATCTCCTTGAACGTCTGTATCAACTCAGAAAAAGGCTTGAACAGCTTGCGGGGCTGTTTCAGCGAAACCCAACTGTACTTCCTCCCCGACAGCTGCCGTTGAAGATAAAAGACAGTGAAAAATAAAGGGAGAGTAGACCCTATTCTCAGATACTCACACGTCAGCTCGAACGCCTAAATGAAGGCCAGCGAGTTCGGGTGCAGCTGCGTAGGGGCCAACTTCAAGTGCACAAACACTGACTGCTGAAAATCAGGGAACGACAATCTGTAACTAGGAAGTGGCTCGAGGAAGTTCCTTGTACGGAAGCGGCTTGCTCCGGGCATCTCCTCGTGGGAGACTCTTAGAGTTTTTGTTAGATGTTAGGGCTTAGGCCGGGGACGTCGTCCTCACCTCTTTGCGCGCCCTTTCACTTGAATAGCGGTGGAAGGGTGGATTTGATCTATCGTCGAATTCACTTTTTTCTCTGCTTTTCAGGTGATCGATATGGCGCGGGGCCAGATGGAGAAATTATCCTGAACTCGTCCGAGGAAGAAGCAAGTTCTTCGGACAGCAGTAGTTCGACGACTTCAAGTGTCCCCAGCGAGGTCGGGGAGGAGGAGGAAATTGGGGATATGGAGGAGGATGTCGTCGAGGATTCAGTCGAGGAGTGAGAGGTGGCCTTCAAAAATCGGATGAAGGAGTTAACGTACTTCACGATCAGTTTCTATGTCTTCGTCCACTGTAAAATCTCGATCTGGAAATTTTTGTGGTTGTGATGGTCGTATGGTTTCGTACCAATGCAAGAAGGGACAAAATAAAGGAAGGCTTTTTTGGAGATGTCCATTTTGGAGGAGCGATGAAACATGTAATTTGTTCATATGGGATGAAGATGTGGGAGAAAGAGATGGAAATGAAGATGAGAGCATTATGAAGTCAGAGTTGAAAGTTGTGGGCTATTTGAAGGTTATGTATGAGGATTTAAAGAAAAAGAACAAGAATTTGAAGAACAAACTGAAATCAGAGATATTTTCTGGAAATCTCAAGACATTATGTTTTCTTGTCTCCTTTATGCTTAATGTTTACTTTGTTATGAAATGTAATAGTTGAATTAGGGTTTGAATTACATTGGTGATGTTTAAACTGCAGATGCATTGTGAATTACATTGTTGATGTTTGAATTACATTATGAAGACAGGAATGCAACTAATAAAATTACATAACCAACCGTTGTGATATACTCAAACTTTTGTCGGTTCGAACCTCAGCGCCATAAAATATTTTATTCCTTTAACGTTAAGGCCCACCTTTTCTTTTTTATTTATTTTAAAATTCACAAATAAAAGGGTTATCACTACGGTTCTTCTGGTTAACCGTAGTGATATATTTATAATAAATAAATACCTATCTATACGGTTTTTATTTATTTTAAAATTCACAGATAAAAGGGTTATCACTACAGTTCTTCTGGTTAACCGTAGTGATATATTTATAATAAATAAATACTATCTATATGGTTGGTATTGTTAACCGTCGTGAAATAGTTTACCCATATATAAGCGAAATAACTTTCACTTATTAACAGTAGCGCCGTTGCCTTCAAAGTGAAACCCTAGAACCCATTTTTTCTCTTCGTTTTCACCATTAGCCGTGAATCTTGTGCTTCATACATTAAGGTATTCTTCTTCTTCCATCTATTGTTATATATTTCCTATTATCTCATTTGTTGCATGTTGTTTTTGTTGATTGTTCTCATTTTTTCAGATTCGTTTTCACTATCTTAACAAAGACCATACTTTGGAAACTTCATAATGTTTGTGTAGCTATGGAAAAATGTATAAGAAGCATGAAGCTATGATGGAAACTTCATCCACCTTATACTTTTTTTCATAGCTTCACGAACAAGATGTTAGTAAATGAAGAAACAACAGTGTAAGAAAACTTCATCTAGTTTTAGAAACAATGAAAAGAAATATAAGAAGTATGAAGCTTTTGTGTAAGCTTCTTCCTCCTTATATTTCTTCTTCATTGATTCCCAAACTAGTTGAACATCATAATTGATTCCTGTTCCGCTATTAGTTTCATTAAAAGGTGCGTTATTCATGTTCCCCTCTTTACTCTTCACTGGATTATGGTTTTAGGGTTTGTTTTCAACCGAGGATGCTCATTTTTGAAGTTTGGTGTGTTTCCCTACAGGTTAAAGGGATGAAACAGGGTGATGATGCTGGTGGTAGCTAGCGTATTATATGAGTTTATAATATCTGGATCTGGTATAGAATGTTGTTTGAGTTTATTATATTCTATTTAGATTGTTTGTTTCACTAACCCTCACTTAAAGTTTGCTGGTGGTACAAGCATATTATATGAGTTTATAATATCTAGATCTGGTATAGAATGTTGTTTGAGTTTATTATATTCTATGTAGATTGTTTGTTTCACTAACCCTCACTTAAAATACATTCATTTAATTTGACATAGATACTTATAATCTGCAAATTAAGTTGTATTTGAAAACCAACTTATATGAATCAATGTTTTCGAATTGCATCCCTCTCATCGTTCATATAATGATGTTTAATATATATATTATGGTATAATGATCTGGCTCCTTAGATGCATCGCCATCTTCCATTATAGTTAAATTTCATTAACAACAAATTATTAGTTAATCTGCCTCTCCATCAACACTTATAATAGTAAAACTTCCGATTATAAAAATTATGATGATAAGTGATGATGATGAGGCAGATTATCCAATGTCTTGTTCTTAAGGAAATTTAACTATAATCGAAGATAGCAATATATCGAAGGAGTCAGATCAATAAACCACAATATATATGTAAAACGGCGTGAAATGCACGATGAGACAAATGCAATCAGAAAACATTGGTTTGTTTAAGTTGGTTTTCAAGAACAATTTAATTTGCAGATTATAGACTTCTTCATCAAATTGATTCCATGTATATTTCTTTAGTGAGGTGTTTGGAAAACAAGCAATCTACATTTAATATAATAAACTCAGGGTACTTACAACAACGGTTATCTATTGTAACCGAGATCATAGGTAATTTATGTTTTACATAATTCGCTGCTAATGGGTTTTGAACCCAGTACCTAAGTGTATGTATCACAACGGTTTATTATCATAATCGTTGTGATATATGGCGCGCGTCCTGCCTTTCAATAATGGTTTCCAGACCGTTGTAGAAACAACGAACTTACAACAACAATCTACATAACAACGCCTTCGCCCGCGTCATTATATGTCATTCCCAACCGTTGTTAAATGGGTCTTTCGTAGTAGTGTTCGAATCATATCAATGCCCCACATAGCAAAGGGCCACGGAGATGTCAATACATTCAGAGAAGTAGGTGGTACGTGCACCTTATCAGCATAAATCTGACATTTATGGCATTTTCTAGCATATTTAAAACAATCGGACTCCATAGTCATCCAGTAATACCCTGCCCTCAATAGTTTTCTGGCCATAGCATACCCATTAGCATGAGTACCGAAAGATCCCTCGTGAACCTCTTCCATCAACAACGCAACAAGGCCATGTCGAAATTCCTTTTATACAACACATCCTCTTTTTTCAAAAAGAAATTTCCTGCTAATCTCCTCAAAGTTTTCTTATCCTTGGTAGATGCCCCAGACGGGTACTCTTGACTCTTGAGAAAGCATTTGATATCGTGATACCACGGCTTGCCGTCTGATACTTCTTCGGCTACAAACACAATGGTTGGTCTGTCAAGACACATAATTCTGATCGATAGAACTTCATTCCACAAATTCACCTTGTACATTAAAGCCAGTGTTGCCAACGCATCCGCCATCTGATTTTTAGCCCGAGGTACATGATGAAAGTCAACCCTATCAAAGAACGGTAACAACCTTCTGGCGTAGTTCTTGTAAGGCACCAGATTTGCCTGACGAGTCTCCCATTCTCCTTTAATCTAATTAATCACCAATGCAGAATCACCATACACATCAAGGTTCTTGATTCTCAAATCAATGGTCTCTTCTAACCCCATGATGCATGCTTCATACTCCGCATTATTGTTGGTTCATATGAATGCTAATCGGGCAATGAAGGGTATATGAGAACCCCTTGGAGTGGTAATGATTGCCCCGATTCCGTTACCAGCCCCATAAAAGATTAAACTCCACTGAGATCCAATTTCTGGTCCTTCGTCAGGAAAGGTTCATCACAGTCTTTCATCTTCAAAAACATGATATGCTCATCCGAAAATTCAAACTTCATCGGTTGATAATCCTCGATCGGTTGTTGAGCAAGATATTCTAACGGAACACTCTCCTTAATGGCTTTCTGGGACACATACTGAATATCATATTTTGTCAAAACCATCTGCCAACGAGCTATTCTCCCAGAAAGTGCTTGCTTCTCAAACACATACTTAATCGGATCCATCTTCTAAATCAACAGGGTTGTGTGGTTTAATGTATATTTCCTCAAATGCTTAGCTACCCAAACGAGTGCACAACATGTCTTTTCCAACATCGAGTACCTTGACTCACAATCAGGGAACTTTTTACTCAGGTAGTAGATGGCATGCTCTTTCCTACCTGTCTCGTCGTGTTGACCGAGCACACAACCCATCAAATTCTCAAGAACCATAAGATACATAATCAAAGGTCTTCCTGGCACTGGCGGCATGAGGATCGAAAGTTCCTGCAAATATTCTTTTATTTTTTCTAATGCCTTTTGACAGTTTTCATTCCACCTGACCTCTTGATCTTTTCTCAGTAATTTGAATATTGGTTCACACGTGGCTGTAAGGTGAGAGATGAACCTAGCTATGTAGTTCAGTCTCCCTAAGAAACCACGAACCTTTTTTTCCGTCCTCAGTTTAGGCATTTCTTGTATGGCTTTTACTTTAGCAGGATCTACCTCAACGCCCCTTTCACTAACAATGAAGCCCAGCAATTTACCAGATCTCACCCCGAAGATGCACTTATTTGGATTCAACCTCAATCTGAATTTCCTCAACCTTTCAAACGGCTTCTGAAGATTCACCAAATGCTCTTCCTCCATTTGTGACTTTGCAATCATGTCATCAACATAGACCTTGATCTCTTTGTTAATCATATCATGAAAGAGAGTCACCATCGCCCGCTGATAGGTTGCCCCAGCATTTTTTAATCCAAAGGGCATTGCCTTGTAGCAAAAAGTTCCCCACGGTGTTATGAACGTTGTCTTCTCCATGTCCTATGGGGCCATGTTGATCTGGTTATACCCAGAGAAGCCATCCATGAAGGAAAATACGGAATACTGAGCAGTGTTGTCAATTAACATGTCAATGTAGGGGAGCAGGAAGTCATCTTTTGGGCTTGCTCTGTTCAAGTTACGATAGTCAACGCACATCCTGACCTTTCCATCCTTCTTAGGTACAGGAACAATATTAGTAACACATGAAGGATAATTCATTACAACAAGAAAACCATCATCTAACTGCTTCTGAACCTCTTCTTTGATTAAGACAGCCATGTCCGGTCTTGTTCTTCTCAACTTTTGCTTAACCGGAGGACAACCCTCTTTAAGCGGCAACCGGTGTACAACAATATTCGTATCAAACCCAAGCATGTCTTGGTAAGACCAGGCGAAGATGTCCACAGACTCTCGCACCATTTCAATCAATCTTCCCTTAATACTGTCTTCCAAGACGACCTCAATTCTAACCTCCTTTTTCACGTCCTCATTACCCAGATTAATTGTCTCAATGTCCTCCTGATGAGGTAAAATGACCCGTTCCTCCTGTTTCAGCAGTCTAGCTAGTTCCTCAGGCAAGTCACAGTCTTCGTCAGTCTCTTCTTCAGCCTGATAAATGGGATTGTCGAAGTCATACCGAGTCATAGCTGAATCATTATCGGTAGAATCTGAACTGATAAACCTGCATGAGTGATGTTTTATGTTTATTATGAATGCAACAATGAATAAATAAAAACACAATGCCATTTTTCTTTTGTTAAATGCAAAAGCGAAAAAGGAAAAACAGGGAGCAAAACATTTGAATGCAAAAATGTCCTTTATTAATGATGAAATTAAAACCAAAACATTGTGGCCCTACAGAAAGAAATCACTACGTCTTGGGAAGAATGTAGGACTTAACATATGCAGAAAACAATAACAATTACTCTTCGCCAGTGACTTGGATGACTTCCTCAGAAGACCAGTTGCGCAACTCCCGACCAGGAACACACAGACAGATCCACTCATCCATATCGCAATCACTGTCACCTTCATCCTCCCAAATAGCATTGATTCTGTTGAAAAAGACTCCAGCACTGGTAAACCAAACTGGACCACTATATTTGGGAGGCTCTTGAGACGACCTGGATGGCTTGTACCCTAAACCATGTTTATTCTGCTTCATCAGGATTTCCAGCACCTGGTCCCACCCCTGAGAATCACCAGACTCTACCACTGTGCACGCATCCTTGAATGAAGACATTGAGACTTCAGGCTCTTTAACCTCCATAGGAGGCTCCTTCGGAATCCGAACAGCTTCAAAAGCCTGACATAAAGTTTCGTGAATTTCTCCATCCACTTCCACATATTTGAAGGTCGACAAATGACTGACCATTATGTCCTCCTCACCACACACTGTGACAAATTTACCTTCAACCATATACTTCAATTTCTGATGCAACGTTGATGTCACTGCCCCAGTATGATGAATCCATGGGCGGCCCAACAAACAACTATACACTGGCTGAATATCCATAATATAGAAAGTTGTGTTGAAAACTTCTGGCCCCACCTTGATGGGCTTGACAATCTCTCCGAACACAGATCTTTTGGAACCATCAAAAGCACGCACCACCAAATCACTAGGCGTGCAAATCAACCCCTGTGTGTTGAGCTTCATGAGTGCCTTTTTCGGAAGAACATTTAACGATGAACCAGTATCCACTAACACATGTGAAAACAATGAACCCCTGCACTCCATGGAGATGTGATGAGCATTATTGTGATTCCTCCCCGCGGGAGTCAAATCCAGATCAGTAAAACCCAAGCCATTTTGAGTGTTCACGTGTGCCACCACACCTTCGAGCTAATTTATAGAAATCTCTTGTGGCACGTATGCGGCATTTAACACCTTTAGTGATGCATTTCTATGAGCTTCTGAGCATAACAACAATGACAGAATGGAGATCTTGGAAGGCGTCTGATGTAATTGGTCCAAAATTTTGTAATCGCTCTTTCGTATTAACCTCATGAATTCATCCACGTCCTTCGAGAAAGAGTCATCAACCCGTTTTTGTGCAGAATCATCAACAACTTTCTTCTGTCTGGAGTTATCAACCACTTGCTTACCCCTATCTTGACTTGAACTGCCCACAGTTTCTTTAGATGGCGAAAACACTCTACCACTTTTTGTAATACCCCCAGCCCCACAATATTCTCAACAGTAGATCTTGTTCCTGACAGACCCACTAGCTCCTGCTTTTGTCCATTGCAAAATACTTCAGCCCAGTAATTCCATGGAATGGCTTTAGTACTTTCATAAGGTACTGGACCTGGAATAATAATAAATACCGGTGCTTGCCTCACTGGTGCTGAAATCTGCACTGTCTTGTAAGGGATATATATCATAGCAACATCATCCCCATTATCAACAACCTTCTTCACACTGTTAGCCCTATCAAACTGCAATTACCCGTTGTCAATCATCTTCTGAATACCTGACTTCAATGAATCACAACCCTCTGGTTGCAGCAGACACTCTTGACAATCATTTGTACACCCCGGAAACACTCCGCCTTTCAGCAAACGTTCTTTGACAAATGATAAGGGAGTTTTCAGCTCATTAATGTCCAGTATCAAATCCAACTTCTCCCTATCCTCGATAGCATTAGCCCTTGCCACACCATGATTAGGCATAGGGTTCTTAATCACATTTGGACCATCTTTAGTGAAATTGATAGCTTTTGAATCAAGCAAGTCTTGGATCTTGTGCTTGAATGCTTTACAGTTATCAATATTGTGGCCTGGAGCCTCGGAATGAAACTCAGAGTGTGCATTTGCATCGTACCCAGGTGGCAGAGTGCCCGTGGGTGAAGCCAAAGTCCTCTTTTGTACTAACTATAATTGTAGAATATGCTGCAATAACTGGGCATACGGCATAGGCGGAGCCTCAAAATGTATGTTCACTTTGGGTCTGTCCTGATATCGGCGCAGAGCAGTATTCTGTTGTTGTGGTGCAGCCGAAATAGCTACAGTAGCAACTTGTTGAGTAAAATTCTGACGGGCCTTGCCTTTCCGCCGGTCCGAAGAAACAGAGTTTGCATCACCTTCCCTCTTTTTTAGAATTCCCCCATAAGACTTTTTATTTCCTCCAGATGAGGATCCACCGCTGCTTGGTATCTTACCCATCTTAATACCACTCTCAACCCTCTCTCCAGCTAACACCAGGTCTAAAAATCCAGCAGACAAACATCCCACCAACCTTTCATAGTATGGCCCCGGTAGCGTTGCCATAAACATGTCGATACGTTTTCTCTCCATCATAGGATGTTGAACTCTAGCAGCTAATTCACGCCACCTCTAGGCGTACTCTTTAAAGCTCTCGTTGTTTTTCTGTGAAAGATTCTGTAGCTGTATTTGTTCGGTGCCATATTTGTATTGTACTGGAAATGTATAACAAATGTCTCAGCAAGTTCCCTCCAACTACGAATATGAGTCCTCTCCAGTTGCATATACCACTCTAAGGATACCCTAGCTAGACTATCCTGAAAGAAATGCATCAGTAGCTTCTTATCATTCGAATAGGCAGGCATCTTCCAGTAATATGCCCTAATGTGAGTCTTAGGACAGGTGGTTCCATGGTACTTGTCAAAAGCAGGCACTTTGAACTTGTGAGGAATTTTCACACCTGGGACCAAACCCAAATCAGCCATGTCAAGACCCAAAGAATTCTGATTTTTAAAAGCTTTCATCCTCTCCTCAATCAGCTTAAACTTCTTATCAGCCTCAGTTGGGAGGCTAACATCCACACCTTGCATAGAGAACACGTCATCCTGATGATCTTCCTCCCAGTGATGGCCCCTAGCACCATGCACTGCACATACACTACCAACTCCCCCAACCACTGCAGGGATTCCCCCAGTTGCTCCTCCGCCCGGAGGAATGACAACAATAGGAATATGAATACCCCCACCCAGGGGATTGGCACCACCAAGACTACCTCCGTCCGGAGGAACAACATGAACACCACCATGAACAATACCCAGGGATGCTCAACGTTGGTTTATTTCCATAACCAATCCATATCCAATATAAAACCATTTATCTTAACTGGTTATTATAACTAATCCATATAAATGGTTTTGATTTTACAAAACCGGTTATAAACCGGTTATATCCATAACCAAATTTTATAACCGGTTATATATTTCATAACCGGTTTTCAACTTAAAACTGGATTTGAATATAAAAATCCAGTTTTTGAAACTGGATATTCATTTTCTTACAACTGGTTTTTAAGATAAAACCGGTTTTTGACTTAAAAATCCAGTTTTTATAAATGAATTTTACACACAATTTGTTTTTCTTCATATTCTTAAAAAAAGAATCCAGTTTTTAAACAACTTTTTAAGATCATAAAGAATCCTTTATTTTAAATCATTCTTTTAAAAATGACTTGTTTTTAAACAATGTTATGAATTCAAGTAAATTTTTATTAAAATGACTTGTTTTTAAAATAGGAATTCATAACTTTTTAAGATCATAAAGAATCCTTTATTTTAAATCAATGATACTTGCCCCTATATTGTTAAAAGATTGAATATGATGTGATGTCTACATGATTCCTATTTTTATTAGATTCCACTCATTATCATGCTTAAGTTATTGAGTTTCTTATATCATTTCATATATCATGTCTAAGTAAGGGTGAAATATTATAATACAAATTAAAATAAGTATTTTTCTTTCATTTAATATGATTATAAGTGTTAATTATTATTTTCAAAATTATTATATTTTGTGTTAGTCGTGATGTATATTTCTATGTGTAATTATTAATGACATGAAATAATTATTTGTAATTATTTCTATGTGTAATTATTTGTTTGCTTAACTGTTCTTCCCTTTAGCTATAATGTTTAAGTAATCTAGTCCATATACTGAGTTGAAGTAAGTTTAATCTTGATTTAAGTTATGATCTACCATGTTAAAACATCATATTAAGCTAAATGACTCGTCACATATTATGTTTTAAGGAGTATGAATATTTAAACTAATTGTGATATGTTTTGTGATTTGTTTTCAATTGATATGTAATTCTTAGGGTTCATAATTTTAAAGCGTTATACTTCTCATATATGTTATTATGATTATTTGAGTTTACTTGTGTGGCCTAACTATTAAATGAGTATTGATAATTTCTCCATGGTTAGGGATGCTCATGGACGGTTAATTTCCATAACCAATCTATAACCATAAATAATTCATATGTTATAACCAGTTATTAAAATCAATTGTCATAACCGATTTTCATTTTTTAAAATGGTTATAAACCAGTTATTAACCGGTTATATCCATAACCAATTTTATAATTAATTTTGATTTTATTTTATTTTAAAATCGATTTTTTCAAGAATTTTTTTTTCAAAAAAATAATATTTTTTTAAGAAAAAATATTTATGTTCAAAAATAAAAAATATTTTTTTTAATTTTTGAAAAAATATATTTTTTTATTTAAAAAAATCATTTTTAAAATTTTTTTGAAAAAAAGAATAATTTACTGAAAAAAATTAAAAATATTTTTTTTTCAAAAAAAAATAATTTAATTTTCAAAAAAAAATATTTTTCAAAAAAACTTTTTTCAAAAAAAATATTTTTTTTTCAGAAAATTTGTTTTTTTATAAAATTATTGACTAATTTGGTTTTTATTTTGGATATGGATATCCAAATTATGGATTTGGTTAAAACCATATTAAAAATATATCCAAAATATGGATTTGGTTTAAACCATACTAATAATTAACCGGTTTTTAATAACCGGATTTGGATATGGATATGGATTATTTAAATTACCGGTTTATTTGAGCATCCCCAACAATACCCTCTTCATCAACACGTGCGACTAAAGGTTGCACCAGAGTTCTCAGTTGCTCTTGTCTTTGAGCTACATTTTGCATCAGCTCCATAAATTGAGCCATTCGGTCTCGGAAGTCTTGAAGTTCGGCTTGGACCTGATCCATAGCTTTTTGTTGGTTGTTGCGAGTTGCGTACCGATGAATGCGAGATTCCGCAATCCTTCAATAGAGCACCAGGCAGAGATAAGAAAACCAAACAGAAACACCTGCTATGCACATGAGTATGAAAATACAAATGCAAATGACATGTTTGAGTATTCCCGGGGCAATCTACCCCTTGATTCCAGTTTTAATAATAATAATCAGCAAGAGTGGACGGAACACCAATGATATCTGCTCATACATAAGAAAACCGGAGAGTAATCATCAGTCAATACATACAACCCCAAAATAGAGAAAGATATCTGAATACAAAAGCCAACGATCCCGACCAACAAGCCTGGTGGTGATCAAATACAAGAAAAAGACTAAGATACATCATCAAAATCTACCCTAGTCAGCCCTTTCCAATCTTCGTGCTCTTCACACCAAGCTTTGACCTCCTTGAAGAGCTTCTTCGTGTCTGGATGCTCAGGTCTCTAGATCAATTATTGAATAAAAGTATCAAGATCGTGCATGACTTCCTCCAAATATTGACACCTCATTTCCCAAGCGTCTTCACCAAAAACATCTTCCAGCTTAGGATCTTCAACTTTGAGCTTCTTCACTTCGGCTCGAATCTTGAGCTCTTCCAAGGTTGACAAGGTCTCATTAAGTCGTTTTTTGGTTAGGTGTCTATGATATGCCTCTGTTTTGACTTCTTCGTCTTTCTTTTTGAGTTACGTCTTCAACTTCTTGATCTGTTCTTGAAGGTTGTCTTCCTTCCTCTTATGTTCGGTCAATGTGGTGTTCCGCTGACTGTCGAACTTATGGATTCTGACAAAAGCTCTATCCAACTCTTCCTTCTTTGACTTGAGTAGACTATGGGCACCTTTCAGATCTAGTCCTACCTGTTGTCTGCTTACGATCTCTTCAGCCAACTCTTTTTCTTTCTTGACCAGCAGTTCCGTCTTCACCTTAGCCATATAGATAACTTCATTTTAATCATGTCCCAACTGACTGGTCTCTCTCTTCAGTTCTTCATTTTCTTTGCGCAACTCCTCTTTTTCAGCCCATAGCTTGTTATATTTCTCAATCTCCACGGTAGTGGGTTGTTCAATCATCAGCGGGTACAAAGATGGCTCTCTTGAGAAAGGCAGGAGCACCTCTTCCACTCTCTTCTGAATCCACTCGACATAAAGAGGATAAGCTCTGCAGTTACTCTTCCCAAAAATAGTCCTCCCTTTCTTATGCATATTTCCCCAAGCACCTACAACTTTCCTAAGCATCCCTTGATCTTCGGTACCATTAAAGAACAGGGACTCTTCGACATCTTGGTCTTCAGGAGGATCTCTCAAAGCATACCCGAATTGTCTGACAACGAGAGAGGGGTTATAATTAATTCCACCTTTTATACCCACCAAGGGCACATTTGGGAATTCTCCACAACTAGAAATAAGCTCTATACCCAACAACCGATTATCAAACCAGACAACATTATCAGCAGTCAACCCCATTATCCTTTTAGACCATTTCAGAGAATCCTTCGTATCAACAAATGCACCAGACTGAGGAAGATGATTCATAAACCATTTGGATAAGAGCGGCGTACAATAATTCACAGACCCTCCTCTCCTTTTCTCATTCTTGAAGTGTACGGAATGATACAAATCACCAAGGAGAGTTGGTATCAGATTTTTCATGATGAAAATCCTGACGACGTGCATATCCGCAAAACCTATATTTGGAAATAAGACAATCCCGTAAATGCACAAAGCCAAGATAACGTTAAAAATAGTCCAACTTTTCGCGTTGGCATACTTACGAGCTTGGCCAACCAGAAACTCCAGATGAAATCCTTGAAAACCTCCTTTACTGACAATATTGTCACTTAGAACAGATTGACCCAAATGAAGAGCAGCTGCAACTTCTTCCAAATCCGGACACTCCTCAGAAAAGAAAGGCATTATCTGCTTGATAGGGATCCCCAAGATGAAAGAGAATTCTTCCAATGTCGGAGCTAAAATATAATCTGGAAAGGTGAAACAGTGCAACGAAGGATCATAGAACTGCAAGAGTGTATGAATATCATCATGTTCATACTTTGTGATATTACGATGAACATCCAGTATCCTCCCATATTCTCTTCTAAAATCAACCAAAACACCAGGATCATCCAAAGCAACCACTTTATGAAGTAAGTCTAGAGTCAGCTTCGGAAACTTGTACGCCACATTCTTCTTTCTCTCGTTGTCCATTTCGGGAAAACTTCAAGAACTGGAATAAAGGATAAGATACAAACCCTGGAAATACACAAACATGTTAGAATGCAAAAATGGGATCAAGGCATCAAAATTCTCTGAATATCTGCTGTGTTGTCGACTGAATAAGAACCAGAAATCCAGAAGACCAAAATAATCAGAATACTAGGTTGATAAGTTCACACCGACAAGAAAATCGGGTTGGTTGAAGGTCATGGTTTCCTGCAAAACCCATCCCCTCTCACATGTGGGTTCTAGTCTTGGACGACATCCTAACAGGTCCCCAGTATCACGGACTCTCAGGTCGAGAAATGATGATACGTTCACCATTTCTGGTTTGGCATCATCACCAATCAAGGAGGTCTCAACTGATTCCCAATGAACGTTCTCCAGAGTCATAAGCTCTCTAAGTCGATACTCTGACATGCACAAGACACGCGAGTTAGAATATCTCTCAAAAAAACCTCGTCTGAATGTGGATTTCGTGTAAACCAAATGTACCAAGACACTACACAGGCCACACTACTTTCCACTCTAATCCTAAGTCTTTACTCAAGCCTGGGTATTGGGCTTATCTCTCATGGAACCAACCCACCCAACAACACAACAGCAGCAGAGCAATATGATAATAATAATAATCAAATGTGATAAATGCGGTAAAATATAGTAATATACAACAGATAATGTACAATAGATACATCATACATATGCACAAAAACAAACACCCAATGAAACAGAAACAGACAAACGCTAGGATTGACTCGTATAGGGAACCAAAGTCCCCAGCAGATTCACCAGCTGTCGCAACTGTGAAAAACAACCGGCGGAAGAAACAGAAGAGCCGCCACCAAACATAATTTATCCCGACGAAGGGAAAGGAAACGATCGAAGAAAACCTAAAAAAGGGAAAGACATGGTCATCGCAACCATAGTCTGGGTTCGGGAGTCGATTACGCAAGAGGAAGGTATTAGCACCCCCTCGCGTCCGTTGTACTCAACGGGATCCACACTTGTTGTCTAATCAAAGGGTGTGTCATCTAAAGACTACTGCTAAACGGAAACAGAAAGGGAAAGAACAAAAGGAGATGGGGGAAACCAAAAGAGGACTTGCAGGGATCATGGCAATCCAATGCCTACGTATCTTCATGGACGAATGGAGAATCAGAGTCGACGTAGTTCGAAGACTAAGGGTGAAAAAGGGAGAGGTTGCTCGCCAAGACATCGCCATCTTGTGCCTGCGTATCCTTAATCGGACGAGAGAGGGGAAATCAGAGCAGTCGTAGTTCGACCTACGAAACCACATATTGGTTAAGTGTTTTTTATGAGCGACGTTAAGTTCGTGTTCCAGCAATTAGGGTCAATGCTTGTTTGCGATAGAACAGAAATAACGTGCTCTTTTCTGAAAATGATTTGAGACCCATCCCGAAGGACAAAATATTTGCATTTTGGTGTGTGTTTTTTAGACAGAAGTGAGTTGAGTTAGTTTGAAACTCGTATCGCACTAAAGTCTATGACATAGGATCGAATACGTTGCAAGATCGACCCAGGATGAGACGTATGCAAAACACCCTAGACAAGGTAAGGAGGGACTCCCACTTATCACTTCCTATGTACTTAAGGCTCGTGGCACACAATACTCGTTGTATTTATTAAGTATTTTTGTTTTGTTTTTTAGATGAGAAGAGAGAGGACTCAAAGGTTGAAAAGAAAACAACTAAGGGAAACTAGATCCTAATGTTATCATGCACAATGGTCCTAGAGTTAAGGATAAAAAGGGAATCCTACCTAATGTTAGCATGCAAAAGAAACAGACCTAAGGTTAAGGTTTAAAAGGGACTATCCTAATTGTTATCATGCATGGATTGAAAGCCTAATGTTTCTCCTACCTCAAGCTTAATCGGAAATTAAGTCGAGCTAGGAATCCTAAGGGGATCATATGAACAAACACAAGTAAACACCAAGCAAAACTCAATCACAATAACAAGAAACATCCAAGAAGAAGAAATGAGAGGCAAGATGGAGATTAAAGCAACATAATTATGCCTCCAGTCAAAGAAACAGCGGCAACAACAGCGCTTCTGCAATGCACAACCATAAAATCCAGCAAACACACCAAACAACATTTAACAACTCATGTTTTCAGCACAAATCAGGTATAAAAGGCCAGCAGGCAGCATGGATGTAAAGTTAACAGCATGTCAAAATACAAAATAGCAGGTGTGAAAAGTCATGCCGCATGTGCACATGAACACTTAAGGGATACAACAAACAAACAACAATTGCAAAAGAACATGCATAGCAAGGAAAATCAAACATAGGGATTGTAATCATCAAGAATGAGCAACAATGGTCATGTAAGCAATTCAAGAATAAGTATGCTCAACAGAGTTGCACAACTTAAGCATTCACCAAACATCATGCATAAGTAAAATTGGAAACAAACAGTGATCACACATCACAAGTCCAGCAAGTTAAGCACTAATAATCAACAATCAACATGATTCAAATGAGTGTGCAATATGTTTATCCCATCAAGAAAGCAAAATCATATATGTTCATCAACGAAAACCAAATGTCGCGTATAGGAAAATCACAAACATGCTGTCAAGAATTATGCAAAAGGTTGAGAACAATCCACATAAATGCAACATATCCATCCATGGAGTTTAAATGCGGAACAGAATCGAAACACGCCTAAAAACACACAAAATTCACGTTCTGTTGCAGTGTTAATCAGTTAACACTATATGGTTAACCGGTTAACTATGCGAGAAGTTCAAAAAACACGTGAAAAGTAGTCTGGTTAACCGGTTAACCATATATGGTTAATCGATTACCACTGTAACAGAACCAAAAAAATCAGTTTCCAGAATCACTTTTCAGCAGCAAAACACTTGTTCAAGCATCCAAATGAATATGTGATTAATTATGCACGAAAATTACATTAAATCACAACCATTAAACATCAATTGCAGTGACCAAACAGCCAAATCACATATCAAAACAAGCATTGAACAGATCCACAACAGCAAATTAATTATCTACATTGTAAAAGCTGAAAATAAGCTAAAAACAGGTTTAGATCTGAATTTAACCAACCAACAAATCTGAGAATTGCTTTGGTAAGTGTTATTAAGCTGCAATCAATGAGTCCAAGCTAGAAAACCAAAGATCTAAGAGCTCCTTGCAAGAAAAGCTAGAAATCCAAGCAATAAGCTAGAAATGTTTCAAAATCACTTCAAATAACCACTTCCAAAATTCCAGATCTAGATCCAAACGAAAATCAACAGTGGAATCAAGTAATGGAATTATAATGAGAGGATTTAGCTCAAGGATTAACAAATTCCAAAGAAGAATTTGTTAACTCTTATGAAAGAGCTTTAGAGTGAGGTTGAAGATGAAGATTGAGAGTGAAAAAGTGAGAGAAAATTCAGAGCGAGTTCTGAAAAAGAGGGTGAATGAGAATGAATCAGTGAGGTTTGGAGAAAATTGATTTAAATATGGATTAGGTTTGGAATCCAATTTTGCTTTGGAGTGTGGATTAGTAAGAGGAATGGAAATTAGGAGTGGAGTTAGGAATGGAAATTTGAATTTTAGAGGGAATCAATTTGTGGAACTGAATTAAAATGAATCCATTCTAGATCCTTATCATAATGCACATGGATAACACATGATTACACTTAGCTCAAAATTCTACAGTGCTGAAAATTGAAGCATTTAGGCAAAATACGCACTGGTTAACCGGTTAACCAAATTTGCCTTGCAAATGGTTAACCGGTTAACGCCTTCAAAAATTCAAATTTGGCGCCATAAAGAGGGAAACTTGGAGATTCGCCTGTTTTCCCCTGTTCTGAGTCACCTTAGACCTTTGAAACTTGCCCTTTGATAATGCCACTGAACCATGCCTGAAATATGTTGTGAACTTCTTTCTGCACTCGAAATATCCCGCTGAAATAATATTGTCCAGTGTCGAATCGCTGAGCAAAAATGACTGTCGGTGCTTCTGATAATCAAATTATCCAGTGAGCAAAATAAATGCTCGAAAAGACTTTGAAATCTATTTGTTAGGCTTTGAATACTGCTGAAAATATCCCCTAAACTGATGACACCATGAGCTGTTGGAAAATACCTTGATCCCATGTCGAAGAAAACCATGCAAATGCAAAATAGGATGCAAAATGACATGAAACATAAGCCAGTTAGAGTTAGAAACAAGAGGGAAAATTTTGGGGTGTTACTGGCCTCTCTTTGAGTTATAAGCCTCAAACATTCCTTTCAATTTATTCAATTAACAACAGCATCTCTTTTTAATTCAAATTCAAAATTCAATGTTTTCTCAAAACTTTCTTCAATTCTCTAAACCCTAATCAATACAACCAATCACAATACACTTGGGCCTCTATTCAAAGAATAAGACCCATCACCTTTTCAATTCATACTCGTTTATATGCTTGTTCATATATTTGTATATACTTGTGCACACCTGCCTAGAGTTCCCTCAGCAGTTAGGTCATCCTCAGTTTACCCTTAGATCAAACAGTAGGATACTTATAACTTAGTTCAATCAACTAGTTTATACTTATATAAAGAAATTCATTTCCCCAGAGAGGATTATCATACCCCAAATTTTGACCACAAGATTTACATCATTGTGTAAATCATCACCACAATATGGATGTACCTTCATAACTCATCAATCCTCTCAAAGATTGTTGAGCATTCACTACAATCAAGAATTAGGGTTTGGAGCCCTTTCAGAGTACTCAGACAAAGGATCAAACAAGAATGGACATGATACTCAACTTGTCAAGACTCTCAAACATCCATGAAGGATTAAGACATCTCCCACATCAAGTAGCAAGCACAAAAGTGCAAAATTTCAAGTGAATCAAGCCTAAAGATCATCAGTGTCACCAAATTAGGGTGTTGGTCGACCAGGGCCTCCAGAGGGAAATTTTCATCTGGGCATAAGCCAATACTTCAAAACATGATTCAAGAAGCTCAAAGGGACCTCATGGACCCAATCACAAATTCAAAATAGCCTCAAGGGATGCATTCATTAAAAATCAAGAATTAGGGTTTCTTGACCTAATTCACCCCTAAGTTGACTTTTGGAGCAAGGCATGAGCCAAGACCTCAAGAAGTGTTTTGAAGACCTCCAATACATCATATTGATCCATTTATAAGATTGGATTGACTCAAAGAACTTGGTTCATAAGCAGCACAAGGATTCAAATTCATCTGGACCAATTAGGGTTTTCTGATGAAAAGTCAACTGTACCTTTGACTTTGGACCATGACATGATCCCAAACCTTGGGGCATGATTCAAGATACTCTATAACACCTATGGAATCCATCCATTAGGTTTGAATTAGGTCAAGGACTTGATTTCATAGAGGATCACAAAGTCTGAAATTCGTCAAACAAAAAGTCAACTGTACCAAAAAACCAAGTTTGACTTTTTGAATTTCTTGACAAACAAGGCTTCCCTAAGTCAAAAACAATGTCAACTTATGGTTTGGATCATCATCCATCAAGAAAAATCAAGAAAAGTGGGGTTACTTGCCAAAGGGGCAACCATAAGAAACTTGAAATTTCACTAAGTTATGAAAAAAAGTGATTTATACACAACTTTGCAAGACCATACTTCAAGATTGTCAACTACAACAGATTCCAAATCTGCAAGGATTTTGAGTTATGGATTGATCAAAATCACAAAAATATGAAAATGGCCATTTTTCCAACACTTAGTGAAATTTTGGACAGAATCTGTTTTGCATTTTCACCAAATTTGAGGCCATTTTTCATTATGATCCAAGATGATTCAAGACTAAAGTTGGACATCATAGTTGAAGTATGTTATTGGGGGTTTCCAAAAAGTACAAGAGCCTCCCATGGTTCAACTTGAGCAAGGAGATATAAGCCTCTAAAAATGGCATTTTCACCCTGCCCACACAAAGGCATGAAAACATGACTTGGTTCCCAAGATTTCTTGAGCCAATTTTGGACACTTGCATCATTTAATTTCCTTCCAAAATCAACTTGAATGATGAAGGATCTGATCACGAAGCCACCAAGTCAAAAATCATATTCCTTGGCATGTGGAATTCAATGTTGCAATTCCAACAAACTTCAATTTTGTTTCAAGGCATTCAAGAGATACATTGAGGAGGCATGGACTGAGTTATTGATCACTAAAGGAGTCAAGCCTTATCCCTACAACAAAAGACTCATAGCCTGCAAGATTGACTCAAGTCAATGGCTAGAGGAGACTTTGGCTACATGACAAAGTTCAATGGATAATGGAGTGATCCAGCCTCCAATCACTATTGCTCCCAAAACAAACTTGCTCTACTATAAATAGAGGTTCTTTATGATCAATTCAAGTACACCAAAGCATAACAACTCATGCTTTCCTTCCAATCACTCTAAAAAACTAGAATTTTCTTCTCTTACAAGTCACATTCGAATTTTCAAATAGAGAAAAATTCCACAGAAACCAACCATCCTAACACCTCACATATGTCATATACAAGTGATCCATAACCTCAAAACACATCTGGAACACCAGAATCACAAAGTCACCATCCATTTGCTCAAGCTTTTTGGCCTATTTGCAGTTGGGGTACCACAACAAGTTCCAGGTTATTTCAAACCATTCCAAGATTCCAAACACACTACTTAAGGTCCAAGGAAGCTGTCCAGATCATCACACAACATTTGTAACACCTACAACTTAGGATTCGATTTCCTCTTGCAGAGGTAAGCCTAACACTCTCAAACTTTATAATTCATGCATCATAAATGTGTTTTCAAGTTACAAACATGTTTCTGCATTTATGTAGAGTGTTTCCCCTCAATCAATTGCTTTGTAGCTATCGTGTATAGGATTTCATAGTGTTCTTGCAGAAATTAGGGTTCTTATGTTCAAGTTTTGATTTCTCACTCCACACTTAATATAAATGCAATTAATTTATATCACTGAAATCCTTGTTCAAAAATACACAACTTTCGTGTTTACAAAAGTCAAAACCATTACGTATTGAGAGAGATATGTGAGGTTTTGCAAAACGGAAATTGAGGGAGGTCGTGAGGAAGAGATGACCGTTGGCGCCATTATTTGAATTTTTGAATTTTTAGGTCATTTTCTTAATTGATTTCAAAAATTAATTTCTCTCTCAATTTTTATCATTTTTTATTAGTTCTTTTTTTTTAATTCACAAAAATGTTAAAATATTTTATTTTACAAAAAAATCAAATTTATAGTATTTATTTGATATAGTTTGAATTTTTGTAAATAATTTCATTTTATTTGTTTTTAAACATTTTTAAATGAAATTTCCACCTTGGTTTTTCAAATTCAAATGAATTCCAAGTTGTCATGTGATTAAACATGATTTTTCAAAACAATTTTCAAAGTTGACAACTTGTTTTTGAATATATTTGATATTTTATATCATTTTTTATTTAATTTCCTTTGAAAATTATATTTTTAAATTAAAATTAGGGTTTTTCTTAATTTTGATTTTTTCAAACTTCATTTGAAACACTTTTGGGCCTTTAATAGAGTGTAAGACCCATCCCCTTTGTAAATATAAAATTTTGGGCCTCAGTCATTGTATAAGTCCCGATACGGTTTTCAAAATAAACGGTGTGATCCTTGTTTTTCATCTGGGCATCTCCTTGAGTTGTAAGCCCCATCTCTTGTATAAAAATAATATTTTGGGTCTCTATTAAAGTGTAAGACTCGTTCCTTCTTGTACATAAATAATTTGGGCCTCAGCCATTGTATAAGTCCCTCTGTGATTTTCAAAATCACGGCGCGATCGTCGTCTTTTCAAATAAATCATCTGGGCATCTCCTTGAGTATAAGCCCCATTTTTATTTCTTTACAAACACTTTTGGGCCTCTAATAGAGTGTAAGACCCAATCCCCTTTGTACAAAAATAATTTCTGGGCCTCTGCTGTAGCCTAAGTCCCACAACGTCTTACGGTATCGCAGTGCGATCAATGTTTTCAAATAATTCTTGTTTAAAACTAGTATGAGCAAGGTAACAAATAATAATAATGGTAATAGCAAGAAAGTCACATAATAAACTAAAAACTTAAATAAAGAAGGATAAGATATCAGAGAGAATAATTGATGAGCTAAGATCCATTAATAAATTATTGCTAAATAGTTTCCATGATGTGAAGTGTCGTGCCTCAAAAGGTCAGAACGTGATCTAGTGGTGTATTTCTACAACATCACAGCATACATAACTAGGGCAAGGGAATGAATCTATAAGTCTCACTTATAACCCTAAAATGTGTCTAGTTTTAGTTCTGCAAAATCTTTATGGTCTCAACTTTTTATCTCTAAGTAAGTTGAATTAAGTGAATATTTCTATCCTACTTTGTTAACCATTTTTGTTATGAAATCAACATGTTGTTGGATCTCTCCCAACAACATACTTGTACATTTTTCTAAGTTGATCATTCTAAGAAGTAGGTATATAGCAATAAAAACACATAACAAAATAAGACACTTTTCAACACATCATTTCAATGTAAAAACAACTTTATATTAACTTCACTTTGCTCATCAAATACGAGTTTAGCTCATAATGAGATGAGTACAAACTACTGGAATGAAAATACAATATGACATATTCTTAACAAAAATGTAGAAAAGAAATGACAACCTAGTAATAACTTGAAGATCCTTTGCATTGGGTAAACAACATCAGACCTCCGCAGTCACGACAGTTCCAAGCAGTGAATACAGGATTAGATGAGAAGAAGAAATCTCTCTAATCGTCTTAATCCTCAAAGTAATTAAGCTAAAACAGAAAATATGAGTGTGTGCTTTCTGGCTTGTGGTCTCCCTCTTCATTGCTGAACATGGCTTGCTTTTATAGACTTTGAGAATAAGAATGAAAGTTGATGGGTCTTGGATCATGGGCTTTTGATGAAAATAAGGTTCAGCCCAAATCAAATCATAAATAATTCCAGTTGTCCCTTCTTCCTTCATGAACAAGCTACCAGGTACATACAACATTTAGAGATAAGGCGTCTTTGGTAGGCTACTGCAGCAGGTAGTGGCACAGAGCAGACTGCGGGTGGCTGACTGCAGGATGCGCTTTTGTAAGCATGGTCCCCACTGTACCCTCCTTTGTCCTCTAGCTTCTTTGATCTTATCTTGATGCTTTAGCTCCTTCTTGACACAAATCTCTGCCACGTATGCCCTAATAATAGGCATTCTTCCAAGCTTTTTGTGAATTTGCAATTAATAAATCTTATCATCTCTCTTCCTCTTATCTTCATTCTGCTCAGACTATGTCTTGAGGTGTCACGCCTCAGCTTGCCTTAATCTGATTTTCTTTAGGACCAAAAACACACAATAAACTAGAAAAGGTGCATCTAATGCACTAAAGACAAATACATACTCAAACAAGTGAAATATAAATAAATCTAATTAAACCTAACTAAATTACAAACAGAAAATGGATCATTATGACACACTAAAATAATGCTATCAGTACCCCAAACTTGAACTATCACCTGTCCTCAGGTGATGCGACAGTGATTGACCAGAGAGATTTTCAAGAACACTTTAGGGTCATAACAGTGAAGTGGCTTAACATTTACTGGATGAATGGCCTGGACAAGGAAATAGTTGGTACAACTTAGCCTATTTTTATCCCAAAGATGTTATCACCAAAGTGATTGTGACACCTATTGTCACGCCACTACTCTTCTGAAGAATGAGTTAATTTTCCTTTGTGATTCCCAATTGAGTACTTCTGTGAATTAAGTTTTCTTCCTTTTGGGTCTTACAATGGAGTTTTGCTATTACTTTTCTGCTGACTTTTGACTATCACACTCTAGTTCACACCTTTCCGATTTTTATTTTCTTTATTCTTCTTTTTTTTTTTTAAACACAACACCCCATCTTTTCGCTCAACAAGATCTCACTTGTAATGAGTCCAACTGGCTATTGTGATAGAGGTGATGTTTGTTCCTCTAGTTTCGGGCACAAGAACTTTTCAACAAGAGTGGTCTTTGCCACCTTTTTGCACACTTTTGTGTGTTTTATTAGGAACGATTAGGGTGTGCTCTATTTTGTGTGAATAGCCTAAACCTTGATCCAAATCAGCTCATCTTTCCAGACTATTCTCAATTTCCAACAATTAGGTTTTCTAATTTTTTTTACTAATTCAGCAGACTACCGGAGGCGGGACAGAAGTCATCAGCTTCCTTCTGCAACAACATCCTAGGTAACAACTTGACTTTGCATCACAAATTTACCAGCAGACTTATTACCCAGCTTTTTAAGCGTAAAATGAATATTTTTCTGACCCTTGGTTGTTCTCTACTAATTTCTTATCTATCCTAAAAAAACTACTCATGCAAATTGAACAACAAAAAAAATAAAAATAAACTACACCAAAAGAAATTAATCATAAACTAGTTGAGTTAATAATCCAAAACAACAAAGTGCTAAAGTACCAAGAACATAAATCCATGGCCAAAACAGGGCCTCAAACATTAAGTCATGGCCAAAACACGGCCTCCCACAATACCAAACAATTATCCAAAACAAAACATCTCAGTAGCAGCATAACAGCAAATAGAAGCAGAAAGCAAAATAGAAGATATGGTAAAGAAAGAGAGGTTCAAGCTTTATCTGCCTCTCCCCCAAATTTAAAGTAAGGACAGTGTCCTAACTATCAAGTGGCAAGGGGAGGCAAGACTGGGCAAGTCTTTACATGATACCAATTAGGCTCTGAGCCTGGTACTTTTGTACACCGGCTGAACATCTCCCTTTTTCTTCTTTTTGATTTCCTTCTTTGCTTTCTCATCTGCTTAGCTTGATCTTTGGCAACTTCCGGCATAACAGTTTCTTCCTGGACTGGCTCCTCCAAAACAATATTTTCCTTCTTTTTCATTTCCTTCTTTCTCGGGCTGGTCACCTTCTCTTGGACAATTTCTTCCTTACTCTCAGCAACTGCCTTCACAGGGGTCACGACAAGAGAAGTCACAGGTTTGACTGTCACTGCTTCCTCTTGGCTTGACTGACTATCAGCCTCTTCACCTTCATCTTTTCCAACAGCTTCTTTTCCTTCAGTCTTTAAGGATCCTGGAGAGGATTCCTCTGTTGTTGAATAGTACTTGGGTTGATTTTCATGTACCAGCTGGTCTTCGTCCTCAATCAGATCTTCCTCCACTTTATTGTCATCTACTGCATTATCTTGATTCATCTCTTCACTGTCTTTATCAGCTTCTTCAATTAACTCCTCTAAAACATCATCCTTTTCTGTTGCACTCAATTCAGGACCTGTTTGGTTTAAGTCAAAGTCCTTTGGGGGACTGTCCTCAGGGGACTTGACATCAGGGGTCTGAACATCAGGGTTTTGAACATCAGGCTTTTTCTTCCGCTTCCACTCTTGTCTCACTTTTTTCTTCTTTGGAGACACTTTAGCTTTTTCAGCCTTACCACTCTTTTTCTTCTTCTTCTGCACATGACTGTCTTGGACAGACATGCCTTGACTTGTCTCTACAGCTGCATCCTTACTCCTATTTTTCTTCTCTCTTTTCCCTTCCTTCTTTTTAGATTTCTCCTTCTTCTTCCCTTTCTTGTCTTTCTGAACTGACCTCTCTTCCACTTTCTTCTCTTCCAAATCTCCCAGAATATGATTAGGAAAAACAGGAGGAATCAACATAAAGGATGGAAATTGCAAGGAAATCGCTTTCTCTTCCCAATAGAACTTCTCTTTCTCAAACTTGAAATACTCCCTTTGATCTTTTTGCATCTGTAGAATGACATCCAACATCATGTCTTCTCTTTGATGATCCTCTGCAACCTCTGCCTGTCGCACCTCCACTGGACTTTTTCTTCCTTTTGGCCTCATCAATGTTTGAATCAAAGCTTTGTCTAATGTAGCTCGTGGCTTCCCAGTTTCATCAGTATCTAGCTCAGGTACTCCGTGTCTCCTGCACATCATAGTAATCACACAAGGAAAATACATCATTCCTTCCTTCTTTCGCGAGTAGGCCTGGATCTCTTGCATGATGATTTTCCCAACATTGATTTTGCTTAATGAAGTGATGCAGTGAAGCAACACAAGTCGTGCTCTACTCCCAGTTTCACAAATTGGTACCACACTTTCACTATAGGCAGCAGATCCATCCTTCTTACAGCTTTCTCAGAGCTTGATTCCACCCACTTCGTCCCTGGGTTGCACAGTGATTCCATAATCACACCATAATCTGCTTCGATCAACTTTAACAACAAATCTTGATATTCATCAGCTGGCTCCTTAATATTTAGCACAAGATTCAAAGTGGCTTCATTATATACCACCTTAGTACCTTTCACCACAACTTCAATCCTCTTGTAGCCAGGATTAGTGAGATTTGAGTAGAATTCTTTCACAAGTGAAATGTTGTAGGGACCAGGTCGACGACATAGTTTCATCCACCCTAGCTTTTTTATTGTAGTTCCCAAATCTCCAGCAAGTCCCAAGTTTTATTCTTGGTTATCAAAAATGAAACCCCTTTCAGCATGAAAACCCATTTTGCTAAAATACTCCATGAAGTGACGAGAAGTTTCATTATTGATGAACTTCTCGTATCCATCTTGTTCTTCATCCGAGTAAACAACATATGGCGTTGCATTTTTCCTTGCTGCCATCTTAACTCTTTTCCCAGTAGAGATCTCCATTGCTTTGAGGTGAAGGTGATTTAGGCTGAATGAAAATGGCGAGGAAAAGACAAGAGGGAAGTTGAGACGGTGATGGGAATGTTATAGAGAGTGAGATTTTGTGATAGAGAAGTGGAGTTGTTGGAAAGAGAAAAGTGAAAAGATATTTTTGTGAAAACTATGGCAAGAGTTGAAAAGGCAGGTTGATGTAACGTATGGGAAATGACAAAATTTTGAATTTTTGGCATGGAAAAGGTATTGGTTACTGCTGTGTCCCACCAGTCTGATGTGTCAGGCTGGTCATTATGATCCCCTAGCGCAGGGCTCTAGGCGCCTGCAGTCCACCCAATTAATTTCTCTCTCCATCATTCAGACTCTTCAATTCCCATCCAATAAAATAAATAAATTGCCAACTCAGCATTTTATTTAATTTTCAGGACTTAGGAATATTTGCTCTGAATATCATTTTTTTCCTTTCTCATTTGTTACTGTACCATGGTCGTGACTCCAAATGCCTGTTGCTGTCATGAAAAACTACTCAACTGTACAAAAATAAAAAGAAAATTTCATTAAGTTGGACTGCCTCCCAGTAGCGCTATTTTTAGGTCTTATAGCCTGACCAACACAAAATCACTTAATCCATGAAATGAATGATTCCCCTAGAGTTGCTTGAAGGGTCACCAAAATAGGTTTTAATCCTTTGACCATTAACCTTGAATTTTTCACCATCTTTTTCATTCATCAATTCCACTGCTCCATTAGGGAAAACTGTCACTAACTTGAATGGTCCTGACCATCTTGACTTTAATTTTCCAGGAAATAATTTCAGTCTAGAGTTAAAAAGTAAAACTCTTTGACCTTCCACTAATTCCCTTTTCTGGCATTTCCTATCATGCCATCTTTTGGTCTTTTCCTTAGAGAGCTCAGCATTTTCATAAGAGAACAACCTATACTCCTCTAACTCATTGAGTTGGAGCATTTTAGCTTGGCCAACAGTTTTTAGGTTGAAATTTAATTGCTTAACTGCCCAAAATGCTTTGTGCTCCAAATCTATGGGTAGATGGCATGCCTTCCCATAAACAAGTCTATAAGGAGACATGTCTAGAGAAGTTTTTTAGGCAGTTCTGTATGCCCAAAGAGCTTCGTCCAAATGCTTGGATCAATCCTTCCTTGTAGGGTTAACAACCTTTTCCAAAATCCTTTTAATCTCTCTATTAGATAGCTCCACTTGACCACTTGTTTGAGGATGGTAGGTTGTATCAACCTTGTGTTTGATCCCATATTTTGCCATTAAATTCTCAAAAAATTTATTGCAAAAATGTGACCCACCATCACTAATGATTGCTCTAGGCGTGCCATGCCTTGTCAGAATGTTTTTAAGCAAAAATTTGGCCACAACTCTAGCATCATTAGTGGGTGTTGCTACTGCCTTTATCCACTTAGAGACATAATCCACAACTACAAGAATGTATAAATTACCAAAAGATGGAGGGAAAGGTCCCATGAAGTCAATGCCCCACACATCAAAAATTTCAATTGCAAGTATGTTGGTGAGTGGCATCTCTTGCCTCATGGAAATATTTCCTACCTTCTGGCACCTATCACATCTTTTAACTAGCTCATGAGCATCCTTAAAAAGGGAGGGCCAGAAATAACCTGATTGCAAGACCTTTGCAGCAGTTCTGGTTCCTCCAAAGTGTCCTCTGTATGGAGCTTTATGATAGGCAGATAAGAACTGTCGTGCCTCTGTATGATGTACACATCTTCTTAGCAATTGATCTGCACACTTTTTGTAAAGGAAAGGTTCCTCCCAAAAATAGCTCTTGACTGTATGAAAGAACATTTTCCTTTGCTGGAAGTTGAAATCAGGGGGCACATATCTGTTGACCAGATAATTCACTATATCAGCATACCATGGTGTCACGTCAGTGCTTATCAGAATTAACTTCTCACCAGGAAAAGTTTCTAGAATGTCTCCACTGTTATTGCTTTGCACTTCTTCTGGTAATCTTGAGAGATGATTAACAACAGAATTCTCTATCCCTTTCTTGTCTTTAATCTCTAGGTCAAACTCTTGTAATAAGAGAATCCATCGTATGAGCCTTGGTTTAGCATCTTTTTTAGCTATCAAGTAATTGATAGCTGCATGATCTATTTATATAATGACTTTTTTTCCAACCAAGTAAGGTATGAACTTGTCAAATGCAAACACTACAGCTAGCAGCTCTTTCTCAGTTGTGGTGTAGTTGATTTGTGCTTCAATCAAGGTCTTACTAGTGTAGTAGATGGTGTGAAAAACCTTGTTGTATCTTTGACCTAGTACAACTCCAATAACAAAGTCACTTGCATCACACACTAACTCGAAGGGTTTTGTCCAGTCAGGAGTCTTCACAATGGGTGCAGAGATGAGGGATTTCTTCAGCAGATTAAAGGATTCCACACATTCCTGACTGAATACATATGGCACGTCATGCTGCAGCAGCTGGCACAAAGGTTTGGTAATTTTTTAGAAATCCTTGATGAACCTTCTATAGAAGCCAACATGCCCTAGAAAACTTCTGATTCCTTTTATGTTCACAGGGGGTGGTAATTTCTCTATCACCTCCACTTTTTTCTTGATCTACCTCTAAACCCTTCTTGGAGATTTTGTGCCCAAGAACGATCCTTTCTTTTACCATAAAATGGCACTTTTCCCAATTAAGGACCAAATTATTCTCCTTACATCTAGCCAATACCAGATCTAAATTTTCCAAACACTTCTTGAATGATTCTCCAAAGACAGAGAAATCATCCATGAATACTTCCATGGAATTTTCAATGATATATGAAAATATTGCCATCATGCAGTGGTGGAAGGTGGCTGGTGCATTGCACAGTCCAAACGACATTCTTCTGAAAGCAAACATGCCATAAGGACATGTGAATGTTGTCTTTTCTTGGTCTTTTGGGGCTATGGCAATTTGATTGTACCCGGAGTACTCATCTAAGAAACAATAGTATTCTTTTCCATCCAATCTGTCCAGCATCTGATCAATGAAAGGGAGGGGGAAATGATCCTTCCTTGTTACTTTATTCAGCTTTCTGTAGTCCATACAAATTCTCCAATCGGAAACTATTCTGATGGGGATTAATTCATTCTTCTCGTTGACAGTCACAGTCATGCCTCCTTTCTATGGGACTTATCCACACACTATCAGAGATAGGGTAGATAATTCCAGCATCCAACCACTTAATAATTTCTTTCTTTACAACTTCCTTCATAATTGGGTTCAACCTCCTTTGACTTTCAATGTTATTCTTAGCGTTTTCTTTCAATAGAATTTTGTGCATGCAATTTGTTGGACTGATCCCCTTTATGTCTGAAATCTGCCAAGCAATTGCCTTTTTGTGCTTTCTCAACAATGCTAATAACTGCTCCTTCTGTTCTTCTTTCAAATCTATAGCAATGATGACTGGTAACTTTTGTCCTGCCTCTAGATAAGCATATTGCAAATGCTCGGGCAGTTGCTTCAGTTCCAGTTGAGGAGGTTCTTCTATGGAAGGTAGATGTTGTTTGTGACCAACAGCTGTTGATTCTATTAATTCCACAGTTTCTTCCTCATGCTTCTTCATTGGACCATAAATGATTCCACCTTATGGCTCTTTCTCTTCTTTTAATTTTCCTATCTCTTGTTCCAACACATCATTAGTCTTGAGAAGGTTTTTATGAATTATACCTTCCCAACTGGATATCATGGAACAGTCAGCTACATCCTCTTCAGGATACTGTAGAGCATTGAGTACATTAAATACTACTTGCTGTCCATTGACTCTCATGGTGAGTTCTCCTCTTTCCACGTCAATCAAAGTTCTACCCGTTGCTAAGAATGATCTTCTTAACAATATAGGCGTTTCTTCATCAGCATCAAAATCCATGATAATGAAGTCATCAGGGAAGACAAATTTGTCAACCCTTACTAACACATCTTCTATCTTTCCTTGGGGGTAACAAATACTCCTATCTGCCAGTTGCAAGGTGATGGTTGTAGGCCTGGCAGCTCCTATCCCTAACTTCTTAAAGATGGATAAGGGCATAAGGTTAATGCTGGCCCCAAGATCACACAACGCTTTTCCACATAAAGTGTTTCCAATGGTGCATGGAATAGTGAAACTTCCAGGATCTTTTAATTTAGGTGGAAGTTTGCCTTGCACCAACTGACTACACTCTTGAGTGAGCACAACCGTGGCAAGCTCTCCTACCCTATTTCTTTTGGTGAGCACATCCTTCATGAACTTTGAATAATTTGGCATTTGTTGAATGACTTCAATTAATGGTATGTTGATGTGAAGTTGCTTCAGAATCTCCATAAAATTTCCAAATTGTTGTTCTTCCTTGGCCCTCCTAATCCTTTGTGGAAAAGGTGGGGGTGGTCTTTCTTGAATAAGATTTGGCTTTCTGCAGGTATCAGACATGACCTCCTGCGTCTCTTGAAAAGTCAAATCTGCATTAGTAACCTCTTCATTATGCTTCTGATGTTGAGACGGTTCTCCATTAGTATTTTTTCTTGTTCTAGAACTGTGTGGCTTAGGAAATTCTGCACTTGCCTCTTTGTCCTTTGAGATGGATTCTTCAACTTCTTTTCCACTTCTCAGCTTGATGGCTTGGCATGTTTCAACATTCTTTACTCCAACAGGTGTAGTTGGAGTTTCAGTGGAACTTGGGAGAGTTCCCATGTTCCTTGAAACTGATTCTTTGCTTCTTGAATAAAAGAATTCAAAACATTCTCCAACTGGTTGTTGCTCTGATTCCCCCCACCGTAGTTAAGAGTAGGAAAACCAGGAGGAGCTTGTGATGTTATTGTTGTTTGCGGCTTCGGTTGATTTTGATTGTTACTCTAAGAAAAATTTGGATGGTTGCGCCACCTTGGATTGTATGTGTAGCTGTAAGGATTGTTGTACCTATTGTTGTTGTTGCCAACATAGTTGACTGAAATAGGATTTGAAGAACATTCTTCAAACATATGGGATTCTCCACAGTAGACACAGGCAATCACAGCCGTGTCAGTAACCACCTTTACTGGCTCTGGTCTTGGTAATTCAAAAGTCATCATATTCTTCAACATCTGGTGAATTTAAGCCACCTGGGTAGCAAGAGCTGTTGTCTCAGTGAGTTCATGAACTCTAGAAGGTTTTGTGAGTTGAGTTCATAGAAGCCCTAGTGACAGGCCACTGGTATGTGTTGGACGTAATGCTTTTAATCAACTTGTAGTCATCTTCATAAGATTTAGACAAAAGAGCTCCACCACTAGATACATCTAGCATATTCCTTGAGGATGGAATTAATTCATTGTAGAAAGTCTCAAGTTGAATGCAGATGGGGATGCCATGATGAGGGCATTGTCTTAGTAACTCTTTAAATCTTTACCAAGCATCAAACAATGATTCGTCATCTCCTTGCCTAAATGAAGTAATCTCATTTCTCATCTTTGCATTCTTTGAAGGAGGGAAGTATTTTGCTAGAAATTTTTCTGCCAAAGTATTCCATGTAGTGATGGAATTTGGTTCCAAGGAATTTAGCCAACTCTTGGCTCTATCCCTTAGAGAATAAGGAAATAACCTTAACCTAAAGGCATCATCAGTCACGCCAGGAATCTTGAAATTGTCAGCAACATCTAGAAATTGTCTCAAGTGCAAGTGTGGGTCTTCATGAGGAGAGCCTGAATATTCACCAGTGGTTTGTAGCATTTGGAACATCATAGGTTTGAACTCAAACTGTGGTGCATTGATCTCTAGTCTAACAATACCAGTGCTCATGGCAGTTGGATCAAAGACAACATAGTCTCTAATTTTGCGCGCCCGGTCATTGGCAATGCCAATGATGTCTTGCTCAGCCATGACACTTTCTGGTTGTGTCTCGTCTGATGATGATGACGACGAAGATTCTTCGTCTGTCTCCATGTGCACTTCTTCCTCTGGTTCAGCCACAGCTGATGTAGATGGATCTCCAGATGGTTGTTGAGAACGCAAAAATCTCCTTCGTGCTCTTAAAATTCTTTTAGGTTCAAGATAACCACTGTAAACTGGTTGTAACGACCTGCGCATGCAATAGCTTAAACCTGTCGTAACACCAAATCACAGCAAAAACATTAAAGGCTCAAAGACAACTTTTAAACAAAAATAACAAATACAGTAGTTCAAAGTGTATCTACCACTCCCCGGCAGCGCCGCCAAAAACTTGTTGTCTGTTTTCTAAGTGTTTACTCTAATTAATTATTTTAAAGCAAAGGTGTCACATACAAGAATACATGTACATTTGATTGTAGTAAGTGATAAAATAAGAGATCGTACGCACAGGGAGTGATTATGATGTAGCTTTGAACTTTAAAGTATTCAATTCTTGTTTAAAACTAGTATGAGCAAGGTAACAAATAATAATAATGGTAACAACAAGAAAGTCACACTACAAACTAAAAACTTAAATAAAGAAGGATAAGATATCAGAGAGAATGATTGATGAGCTAAGATCCATTAATAAATTGTTGCTAAACAGTTCCCATGATGTGAAGTGTCGTGCCTCAAAAGGTCAGAACGTGATCTAGTGGTGTATTTCTACAACATCAAAGCATACATAACTAGGGCAAGGGAACGAATCTGTAAGTCTCACTTATAACCCTAAAATGTGTCTAGTTTTAGTTCTGCAAAATCTTTATGGTCTCAACTTCTTATCTCTAAGAAAGTTAAATTAAGTGAATATTTCTATCCTACTTTGTTAACCACTTTTGTTATGAAATCAACATGTTGTTGGATCTCTCTCAACAACATACTTGTACCTTTTTCTAAGTTGGTCATTCTAAGAAGTAGGTATATAGCAATAAAAACACATAACAAAATAAGACACTTTTCAACACATCATTTCAATGTAAAAACAACTTTATATTAACTTCACTTTGCTCATCAAATACGAGTTTAGCTCATAATGAGCTGAGTACAAACTACTGGAATGAAAATACAAGATGACATATTCTTAACAAAAATGTAGAAAAGAAATGACAACCTAGTAATAACTTAAAGATCATTTGCGTTGGGTAAACAACATGAGACCTCCGCAGTCACGACAGTTCCAAGCAGTGAATACAGGATTAGATGAGAAGAAGAAACTCTCTAATCGTCTTAATCCTCAAAGTAACTAAACTAAAACAGAAAATATGAGTGTGTGCTTTCCGGCTTGTGGTCTCCCTCTTCATTGCTGAACATGGCTTGCTTTTATAGACTTTGAGAATGAGAATGAAAGTTGATGGGTCTTGGATCATGGGCTTTTGATGAAAATAAGTTTCAGTCCAAATCAAATTGTAGCGAACGATTTTTGTCGGTGACACGACCACCTTATCGCTAAAGTTTGGGTTTCCTCCTCGTGGAGAAAGGGTGCTACTTTCTGATTCTTATTTATCCCATGAAGCTGGAAGGGAAAGGGAAGGTATCTAAAACTAACCTTGCACACGAATGCTTAACTGAACAAACGCTTTAAAAGAGATTGGGGGGTCCGGGGTCGGGTTATACAATGGGTAGTTGTCAATTACCCATCCTATATGGGGTTATCCACAGGATGTTAGCTTTTAGGTCTCGCTTTGTAATTGATAGTGTTTATCTGTTAATGGGTTGGGAAAGTTTCTTGGGAAAGTGTGACAGGGAGACTGAGTTTTGTTTATGTTTTGGCTAAGGTACTGGACCTAAGTTTTGATTGATGTGAAGGTACTGGACCTAAAGTTTTTGATTTGTATGCTCGCTAAGATCTCGCAATCTTATGCCTACGTATTCCCGTTTAAATGAAACAGGGAAATCAGAGCAATCGTAGTTCCCTCCTATACTAAGGGGGGGGGGGGAGAAATGTTTTGGTGTCTTGTTCAAAGCCCAATACATGAAGCTAAAAGGGTATTTGTGTCTTGTTCAAAGCCCAAGATTGAAGCTAAAAGGGTATTGAGAGGGAATTTGTCATCTCTAAAGAGAGATTATTGATTTTTGTGTGCCTTGATCAAAGCACAAGGTTAATGCTAAAAGGTTAATTGATTTGGCTAGGGGATTTCTTTATACAAAGCCTAAGAGGACGCTGGATAAGGCTGACTCAACAAGAGAGTATTTTATCTGTCTTGTACAAAGCCCAAGATTGAGGCTAAAAAAGAGACTGACTCTTTGGGGATATCATTATACAAAGCCTAATAGGAGGCTAAAAACGGGGTTTTGACTCCGTCGGGGAGGTTTATATGTGTCTTGTACAAAGCCCAAGATTGAGGCTGAAATGGGAAATTTAACTGACTCTGGTGAGTATATTTTTTTATGTGTCTTGTACAAAGCCCAAGATTGAGGCCGCAATGAGTTTGACTCTGCTTGGGGAAATTATTCTTCAAAGCCTAAACGAAGGCTGGGAGGAAATGACTCGACTGGGGAAGATATATGTCCCCAGTTTAAGAGAGGGAAATTTATGTCTTGTACAAAGCCCAAGATTGAGTCTAAAAGGGTTGACTCAACAAGAGGGTCTGAAAAGGTAATTGACTCAACAAGAGAGTCTGAAAGTTGATTGACTCAATAAGAGTCTTTTATACTCAACAAGAGAGTGATTTGTTATCTCGTACGAAGCCCGAGATTGAGGCTAAAAGGGTATTGACTCAATAAGAGAGTCTTGAAAAGTGATGGACTCAACAAGAGAGTCTGAAAAGGTTAGCTCCACTAGGGGGAGAATTATTGTACAAAGCCCAAGAGGAGGCTGACTGTGTTGAGGAAAGATCATTATACAAAGCCTAAGAGGAGGCTATCTTACTGCTGGGGATTATTGAGATCCCTAGGCAGGTCCAAGTGTGGAGAAATCTCATGAGAGAGACCGGGTTTCTGCTGGAGATTCATCCAGAGTGATCGGTGTTTCTTCCTATGTTTGAAAGGAACTTGAGAATGTCTTTGAGACTCAAAGGGGTTTTAGACTGTTCAAGCCTACTGGTGTTGAAGAGTTTTATCTTTTGTAGGATGCCCAAAAGAGGGCAAGGGCTTTAAGGGATGAGAATCAACCCTACAGTGGCCTGAGGTTTGACACTGGAAAGACTGCTCTAGCAAAGGATGACTAAGTTCTGTCTTATACCTTTAAGAGGTCGTGAGGGTCCTTGTATTAAGCCCAAGAGAAGGTATGGGAATTTCTAAGAAGCCGAAGGGTCCTTGTACAAAGCCCAAGAGGAGGCGGGGATGATTTTAGGAAGCCTGTGGGTCCCCAAACCAAGAATAAGTTCAAGAAATACAATTCACAGAGAAGAGATCATTCCAGGAAAGTTCGAGGGTTTGGAAGAAACTCAAGAGATGTTATTCACGGAGAATAGATCACTTCTAGGGAGTAGAATTTCTTTGACAATTTCTAGGGGTGACAGTCTGAGAAAAGGTTTACCGAGAATACGACCTTTCTCTTTGTTCCATATTGTTTAACCCCAAGAGAAGGGAAGACTGTATCTGGAAATCCTATGGGGATCTAGTTTTGTTTGTATTTAAAGAGTGACCAACAGGGCTTTACCTAGTTCTAGACGTAGTTGCCAGGGAAAACTCTAAATAACTATACTAGTATATATACATTTGGTATATGACGAGTATTTAAAAGGAATGAAAGAAGACTAACCATGCGCAGCTTCCCACAATACAGTTATGTATATGAAAGCATATAAAAGAAAGCGGATAAACACTTATCCGTTGTAGAGCTTCTATGCTGTTTTGTTAGTTTTTCAAAGAAATTAAAGAAATTTTTGATAGCAACTATACATTTGGATTCAAAATCAAAGGAGAAAGTATTTTGAACAGAGTTCGGGGCTTACAGCTCAAGGAGAGGCCCAAATTTTAACAGTGATTGTACTGTTGTTTCGAATATCGTATCGGGACTTATACAACGACTGAGGCCCAAAAAGTTTTGGTAAAAAAAGAGGATTGGGTCTTGTACTCTATTAGAGGCCCAAAGTTTATTTTTGTACAGGAGATGTAGCTTACAACTCAGGGAGATGCTCGGTTTATTTTGAGAAGGCGACGATCGCGCCATTGTTTTGAAAATATACAGAGGGACTTATACAATATGTGAGGCCCAAAAAGGTTTATTTACAAAAGGGGTGGGGTCTTACACTCTATTAGAGGCCCAAAGTTTATTTTAAGAAAAAGAATTGGGACTTATAGCTCGAGGAGAGGCCCAAAGGATTTGATTTTGAATTGGCGATCGCGCCGAGATTTTTTTAACGCAGAGGGACTTATACAATATCTGAGGCCCAAATGGTTTTGTATTTTCAAAGGGTTGGGTCTTACGCTCTCTCAATAGGCCCACAAGATTTTTTATAGAAAAGAAATGGGACTTACAACACGAGGGTAGGCCCAGATGATCATTTGTTTGAAAAATGGCGATCACGCCGAGGTTTGAAAACACAGTGGGTCTTATACGACGACTGAGGCCCAAAATATTTTGGTTTCAAAAAAGGGGGTTGGGTCTTACACTCTATTAGAGGCCCAAAGAGTTTAAAAAAGATTTGTTTAGGGTGATTAAGATCAAAACCCTAAATTAATTTCAAAATGTATTTTAATTAAATAAAAATTTAATTAAAATGATCAAAATTGTCAAACATGTGTGAAAAACAAGTTGTGATCTTGGATTAATGTTTGAAAAAACTCATTTTTATCCACAAAATGATTGGAAACCATTTAAGTTTGGAAAATCAAGAAAGAAAAAATACTTTAAATGTCAAAAAACAAATAAAAATTAATTCTTTGCAAAAATATCAAGTATATGAAATAAATAATATTTTTGGAAAATTATTGTAAAATAAAATATTTTAACATTTTTGTGAATTATAAAAAAAAAGAATCAACTCAAAATCATTAAAAACCAGAGAGAAATTAATTTTTGAATCAATTAAATAAAATCACAAATATTCAAATATTTAAAAATTCAAAAAAGGGCGCCAAGAACACCAAGTTCTTGCCCGCGCCCTCTGTTTCTTCAGATTTGCGTTTTCCCCTCAATCTCACTGAATACTTGATGAAATCACACAATCCACATATCAATCTACTCGTTTCACCTCACGATCATGTCTATGGTCTTTAATTTCATTTATTTTAAGCACGGAATAAGAAATCAAGACAAAACCTCAAGAACCCTAAATTCTTCATGAAGGCTGGGAATTTTGATACACGATTCATACAAAGCAATTAATTGAGGGGAAACCCTCCATACATGATTATGAACATATGGCAAAATTATTGTGCGAGGAAATGTGCATGAATCATGAGATAACCAAGTTAAGGCTTACCTCTTGCAGCTGGTGATCGTGTTTTGGGTTAGAGGTGTTACAGCTTGGTTCCAATGATTTGGACAGCTTCCCTAGGTGCGATGGAGTGTGTCTGGATGCTTGGAGTGGATTGAAGTGAGCTGGAACTTGATTTGGCACTTCAATTGCAAATCTGTCAAAGGCTTGTGCAGATGGCTGGTGATTTTGAGAATCTGGTGTTCCAGATGTTGTTTAAGTGTTTAGATCACTTCTATATGATGTTTATGAAGTGTGTGGGTGATTGGTTTGGTTGGAATTGCTCTCAAACTCAAAACCCGATAGTGGCTTGCTTTAGAAGGAAACTTTGGAAGTGAGAAGGTGATTTTAAGGGAAGCATCAGTTTGGGTACTTTGGTGTACTTAAACTGATCACAAATGAGCTCTATATATAGTAGAGAAAGTTTGTTTTGCAAGGAATAGGGTCTGACAACCGGTACAGGTATGTGGCTAATTGGATCATTTTGGAATCTCAAGTCTCCTCTAGTCAATAGTTAGAGCACAGGCCTATGTGTCTTTGGTTTAGGGATAAGTCTTGACTGAACTTGGATAAAATTGCCTTGATGAATGCCACCTCTATGCATCAGTTAAATGCTTTGAAACAAAATTGAATATTTGAAGGATCTTTGAATTTAGGAGTGTCATGCCTAAGCATAGATCCATGGACTTGGGAGGCTGATAGATCAGTGTTTGTCCCATGGTTGTTCCCCCTTGAGGTGTGCAGATGGATAAGCATGCTTGGAATTGCACAATTTGAGCAAATCAAGCCTTTATGCACAAATCTGCCTTGCCAAGACAGTTTGCAGCAAGGCATGTTGCAGCTGTCATAACTCCTAGCTCAGGTGGCGTTTGATGGAGTTCTTGGACATTTTGGAAAGCCCTTATGTGACACAACACATGGGTGATCATATTTTGTCTTGAAACTTTTTGGATCCAAGTGAAAAATGCCCCTACATTTTGAAAAAAAGCAAGACAGATTCTGACTTACTGAAAATTTCACTAAGTGTTGGAAAAAGTGACATTTCAAGTTCTCAGCCATTTTGATCACTCCATAACTTGAAATCCATGAGGAATTGAAATGAGGTGTAGTTGGCACTTTTAAAGTATGTCATGAGAGATACAAATCCATCTTTGGACCAACCAAAATGGTTGCTTGGATCTCAAGTTATGATCCTTGGAAGTTGGTACCCTAGCCACTTTGTTCCATAACTTAGAAAAATTCTAAGTTTTTATGGTTACCCCTTTTTCAAGTTATCTCACTTTCTTTGATTTTTCTTGATGAATGATGATTCAAATCACATATTAACATTGTTTTAGGGTTAAAGAACCATAATTATGAAAAATCTCAAAAAGTCAAACTTGACTTTTGTGCACAGTTGACTTTTTATTAGATGAATTCCAAACTGTGCGATCCTTTGTGAAATCAAGTCCTTGACCTAAATAAAACTTGATGGATATGTTTCATAGGTGTTATGGGGTGTATTGAATCATGTCCCAAGCTTTGGGAGCATGTCTGAGTCAAAAGTCAAAGGTATAGTTGACTTTTTCCTCAGAACCCTAATTGTGGTCCTGATGAAATTGAAACTTATGGATCAAGCTTCTTGGATCAATCCATTGTTGCAAATGGATCAATGTAGTGTATTGGAGACCCTAAAATCATGTATTGAGGTCTTGGATCATGTTTTGTCCCAAAAGTCAACTTAGGGGTGAATTAGGTCAAGAAACCCTAATTCCTGATTTTTTTATGAATGCTTCCCCTGAGGTTAAATTGACTTGATGATTGGGTCCATGAGGTACCTTGTAGTATCTTGGGTTATGCTTTGGAGCATTGACTCAAGCCCAGATGAAAATTTCCATCTAGAGGCCTTGGTTGACCAAAACCCTAATTTGGTGACACTAGCGATCTTGAGGCTTAACCCACTTGGAATATTGCAACCTTGTGCCTAATTCTTGATGTGGGAGTCCTCTTGACCCTTTATGGATGTTTGATAGGTTATAAAAGTTGAAGATCATGTCATTCCTTGATTGATCCTTTGTCTAAAATCTCTAAGAGGGCTTGAAACCCTAATCCTTGATTGTAGTGAATGCTCAAACATCTATGAGGAGATTGATTGGGGCATGTTGGTACATCCATATTGTTATGATGATTTGCACAATGATGGGAAACCCTAGTGGTCAAAATTTGGGGTATGACAGATGCCCCTATTTAATCTTCTTGGACCCGAAGGTGTGAATGGCGAAGGTATTTTGGCATTCGGGGTGCAAGATGATTAAATATCAGAATACCCGAAATTTTGACAGTGATTATGAATGGTAGTGTACGCATTCATCTTCTTTTGCTAAGCGTTAATACTTCGAAAAGGTAAAAACTTCCTCTCGATCCTAGTTTTCAGCCGAGGAACTGGTCTAAGTTTCCTTTGTCAATAAACTTCCCCTCGATCCTGGTTTCCTACCAAGGAACTGGTCTCAGTTTCTGAAATGAACTTCCCCTCGATCCTGGTTTCCTACCAAGGAATTGGTCTCAGTTTCTGATATAAACTTTCCCTCGATCCTGGTTTCCTACCAAGGAACTGGTCTCAGTTTCTGATATAAACTTCCCCTCGATCCTGGTTTCCTACCAAGGAACTGGTCTCAGTTTCTTTTGTCAATAAAATTCCTTGACAAGGGACGCTGTTTGTAGCGGTTTTTCCTCAAACTTCTCGCCGAATTTCTTTTACTAGGGAGATGCCATTTGACGGAAAAGGGTTGAGGTCAGACTCGTCGGGGAACCCATTCGTCTGAGCTGCAGAGGTGCACAAATTTCTCTGTTGGAGATGCCATTTGCTGACTCTACAGGGAAAACGAGTCTCTTGAGAGACTGCTTTCTCTTGGGGATATTATAGCATACTTTTCCTCGAGATCTTCTCGGAGGAAATGCCATGTGATGTAATCTAATTTTGAGGTGCTGATGACCTTTTCGTCAGCGAGCTTTTCGGAGGAAAACTTTTGTATTGCCGAACCTTTGATTAAGAGGCTTTCTCTGGGGATTTTCCTTAATCTGGGAAAGCGAAGATATCATCTTCAATGGTGAAGAGTGACGTTTGTCGAAGGTTTTTTTGTATTTCAGAGGTTCAAGTTATCAAAGGGGTCGTGGACCGACTTCAATCCAGAAATAAACTGGAGGAGAGATTGTTCAGACGATCTACCTCCTGACGAGGAAAGAACTGACAACTCGATTGAGAGGACTTTTATCATTTGGCGATAAGACCGACTAGAGTGATAGTTATGCAATATGAATACGAATGTAAATCAATAATGCATGATGTATGTATGTATATGCTGACAAAACTTACACGACATACAGACTAGTAGATGAACACGACTAGATACTCGGCCACTGCGGGGGATGAGAAGTACCAATGGTCCAAAAGTAGCAATTCTGCCTTGCTTAGGAGAGATAGTCCCTGCGGGGAACAACGTTGATCGGGCTTAGGAGATAAGAACTCGGCCGAGGATATCAGATGGGAAAATCACATCTGATACAGTTGATCCTTCATTCAGGTGCACTGGTTTAGAATGAGTACTTTGATTCTGCACTCGATTACTTCTGGAGGAACGATCGATGTTCTTTCGATGTTCAACAGTCAAAAGAAATTGCCATCATTATTTTAAAAGCAAAAAAAGTTGGACAAGTAAATTCATTTTTGTTTTATTTCAAGAACCGTTGATCATGTTAAAATGCATCATCCTGTAAAGCTAAAACAAATAAGAATTGCAAACAAAAGCATTAAGGCTCAAATTTTATTGATAGGATGGAGATCAGCCAAACGCGTGATTCCATAGAGTATTTACAAAATTAGAAAATGGTAATTTAAGGGAAAAGGGCTACATTGAAACATAACGACCGTTATCCATCTACCAACTTTGAATTCGGGACATCCTGAGCTTCTGTCGAAGATGACCTTGACTGGAGTTTTCCTGATGGATGGCATGACTGCTGAGGGGATGAACTGATCAGACGTAGTTACTTGCCATTAATCCCTAACTTTTTCCTGGATTGTACTTTGAGATTTCCAATCCACCGGGATGATTTTTGATTATGTCTCTAATTTTTGCTTGGACCGCCCTTTCGGGTTTTCAATCCACCGAGACATTTTTTTTATTTAGGCGAAGTATTTCTTGACTACATCAACATTTGTGGGATAGGCAAATTCTTCTCCATCCATGGTTGCGAGTCTCAAGGCACCGCCTGAGAAAGCTTTCTTGACCACATAAGGGTCGTCATAATTCGGAGTCCATTTGCCCCGGGAATCAGTGAGAAATGATTGTATCTTTTTGAGCACAAGGTCTCCTTTTATGAAGATGCGAGGTTGGACCCTTTTGTCAAACGCCTTCTTCATTCTTTGTTGATACAACTAACCATGGCATAATGCTGTTATTTGCTTTTCTTCGATCAGATTCAGTTCATCGTGTCGACTTTGATACCATTCAGCTTCTGTTAGCTTGGCCTCCATCAATACCCGGATTGATGGGATCTCTACCTCTATGGGAAGCACTGCCTCCATGCCATATACTAGAGAGAAAGGGGTTGCCCCTGTTGAAGTGCGAACAGATGTGCGGTAACCGTGAAGAGCAAAAGGTAACATCTCGTGCCAGTATTTGTAGGTTACAACCATCTTTTGAATGATCTTCTTGATATTCTTGTTAGCCGCTTCTACCGCTCCATTCATCTTGGGTCGGTAGGGAGATGAGTTATGGTGTTCGATCTTGAACTCAATGCACAACTCTTTCATCATCTTGTTGTTCAAGTTGGATCCATTATCGGTAATAATCTGGCTCGGAACACCATAACGGCAGATGAGATTGTTTTTGATAAAGCGGACCACCACCTGTCGGGTTACATTGGCGAATGATGTTGCTTTGACCCACTTGGTGAAGTAATCAATGGCTACTAGGATAAACCGATGTCCGTTAGAATCTTTGCGTTCAATCATGCCAATCATATCGATTCCCCATATGGAAAAAGGCCATGGGGAAGAAAGAACTTTGAGATGCATTGGCGGTACATGGATTTTGTTTGAGTATATCTGACACTTGTGACACTTCCTCATGTACTTGTAGCAATCGGATTCCATGGTCAACCAATAGTATCCTGCTCTTAGAATTTTCCTCGCCATTGTGTGTCTGTTGGCATGAGTGCCAAAGGATCCTTCGTGAATTTCTTTTATCAGGATGTTTGCTTCTGGTCTGTCTATACATCAGAGCAAGACCATGTCAAAGTTCCTCTTATAGAGTGTATCACCGCTCAGGAAGAAGCTGCCTGCTAGCCTTCTGAGGGTCTTTCTGTCCTTTCTTAATTCCCCAGGTGGGTACTCTTGTTTCTGAAGGAAGGACTTGATATCGTGATACCAAGGTTTGTCGTCTATGACCGCTTCAATCGCGAAGATGTAAGCAGGCCGTTCAAGGCGCGTTATGTCAATCTTAGGTATGTCATTCCATTGACCTACACTAATCACGGAAGAGAGAGTGGCTAATGCATCAGCCATGTGATTCTCTTCACGGGGGATATGATGAAACTCGATTCTGTCGAAGAATGGTAACAACCTTCTCGCGTAATCTTTGTAAGGAATCAATCCTGATTGATATGTGTTCCAATCTCCTTTGATTTGATTGATAACCAGGGCTGAGTCTCCATACACATTCAAGTTCTTTATCCTTAAATCAATTGCTTCTTCGAGACCCATGATACAAGCTTCGTATTCGGCCTCGTTGTTTGTACACTTGAACGTCAGTCGGGCAGTGAAAGGATTGTGGGTACCCTGAGGTGTTATGATGAATGCCTCAATTCCATTTCCATAATGATTGACAGCTCCATCAAAGATTAGTCCCCATTGGGAACCTGGTTCTGGCCCTCACTAGGTAGCGGTTCATCGCAGTCTTTCATTTTTAAATATATGACATCTTTGTCTGGGAAGTCAAATCCAATTGATTCTTGATCGTCAATCGGTTGATGAGCCAAATGATCGGCTAAAACACTTCCTTTTATGGCTTTCTGATCATGGTACTCGATGTCGTATTCTGATAACAACATCTGCCAACGGGCTATCCTTCCCGTGAGAGCAGGTTTTTCAAAGACATACTTGATTGGATCCATTTCAGAGATTAACCAAGTAGTGTGACGAATCATATATTGGAGAAGACGTTTGGCTACCCAAGCTAAAGCACAACAAGTTTTCTCAAGCATAGTGTACCGAGCTTCGCAGTCAGTAAATTTTTTGCTTAAATAGTAAATGGCAGACTCTTTCCTTTTGGTTTCATCTTGTTGGCCAAGTACACAACCCATGGAGTCCTCCAAGACTGTTAAGTAAATGATCAGTGGTCTTCCTTCCACTGGAGGTGACTGGATAGGTGGGTTCAATAGGTTTTCCTTGATACTGTCGAAGGCGGTTTGGCAATCTTCTGTCCAAATGCATTCCTGATTCTTTTTAAGTAATTTGAAGATTGGCGCGCATGTCCCGGTCATGAGGAATATAAATTTGGAAATGTAGTTCAAACGTCCTAGGAATCCCCTGACTTGTTTTTCAGTCTTTAGAGAAGGCATTTCTTGAATGGCCTTGACCTGTCAGGATCAACCTCAATTCCTTTCTGGCTGACGATGAACCCTAAGAGTTTCCCTGAACGGACACCGAATGTGCACTTGTTGGGATTCAAGCGGAGTTTATACTTTCTCAGACGCTCGAATAGTTTTGATTGGTGGGCCACATGCTCCTCTTCTGTTTTAGATTTGGTAATCATATCATCGACATATACCTCGATTTCTTTGTGTATCATGTCATGAAACAGAGTAGTCATAGCCCTTTGATAGGTTGCCCCGACGTTCTTCAAACCGAACGGAATTACCTTGTAACAAAAAGTACCCCATGGGGTAATGAATGAAGTTTTCTCCATGTCTTCCGGCGCCATTTTTATCTGATTATAGCCCGAGAATCCATCCATAAAGGAGAAGACTTTGAACTTTGTTGTACCGTCTACCAGCATGTCAATGTGTGGTAAGGGAAAATCATCCTTTGGACTGGCTTTGTTCAGATCCCTGTAGTCTACACACATTATGACCTTTCCGTCCTTCTTTTTCGGAACTGGTACTGTGTTGGCTAGCCATTGAGGATATTCAGATGTGGCGAGGAAACCTGCGTCAATCTATTTTTGTACTTCCTCTTTGATTTTGATGGCCATGTCTGGATGAGTCTGTTTCAACCTTTGTTTTACTGGCGGACATTCTGATCTCAACGGTAGATGATGTTCCACGATGCTGGTATCTAACCCTGGCATATCCTGATAGGATCAAGCGAATACATCGGGAAACTCTTTGAGAAGCTTTATCAAACTTTCTTTGGCAGTCGGACTGAGCAGTGCCCCAATCTTGACTTCTTTTCTCTCTTCTTCTGAACCTAAGTTGGCCGTTTCCAATGGCTCTTTGTGAGGTTTAATGGACCTTTCCTCTTGTCTGAGTAATCGGGAGATTGCTTCTAGAATTTCTTTGTCATTTTCTTCTTCAGCCTCAAATACCGAGAATTCAAAGTTGGGGGAAGGCATCGGATCATATGTTTCAATGGGGTTTAAAACAAGCAATCTGCATGACGTGATGATTTTGTTTTTAGAAGAGATAAAGAGAATGCAAGAGTGTGTGCAGTGTATTTTCTGATAACTTCTTGTTTTTATAATTTGAGTTGTTTTTTAGGATTACCATTTTCTGAAAAAGCGAAAAGAGAAAACAACAATAAATGCGGAAATTACAGAACGACGTTATTTTATTTATGATCTTGTTAATTCTTTAAACTACAGCCCTATAAAACAAAACTCAGTCGCTTTGGGCGAAGCGAAGAGGGACATTTACAGAAAGTGAGCCCTATCAAAACATCTGTTTCACCTGGGCAAGGTGAAAGGTTAAGATAAAGACGACAATTACTTTGACTTATGAACAACTTTCGGAACGTTAACAACAACCCATTGGCGGCGAACTCCTCGGTGAATCATAAAGTCTGGCACTTTCCTTCTTGATTTGTCTTCAGAAATAACGCTGATTTTTGGTGGAGCAGGATCGTTGGAATCTGTCTCCCAGGCAGAGTTGTCGTAGGAGGATTCCTCTGCGGCATCTTGCGCAGTGTTTGCACTCTCAAGTATATCTCCTCATCCAGTTGGCTGGATGTCTTCGAGCCTGATACGAGAGCTTTCAGGAGGGGTGTACTTGACCAAAAAGTCGTATTTTCCACTTGGCTGTCCTAAGGTGTACCACACTTCTTTGGAACTGGAGGAATCATCCCTCTCGATGACGTTGACCTCGGGAAAAGCATAGTTAAGGAACTCTTGTCCTGTAATTGTTGCGAATTCATCGTCGTGTTGGATATTTTCCGAATGCCCTGAGTAATGATCCCTGTGGTGGGGAAATTGTGAGTATAAGCTATTGATTAACTTAACTCAAGGAAAACAGAGTCGCCACCGCGCTTTTATTTATTCCACAAAGGAAAAGGAAAAAAGAGCAAATAAATGCTAAGAAGTCTAAAAAAGCAAAAGCTAAAAAAGACAAAGAGAAATGGGTAAGGGGGGTTGGTTACGCAATGGGAAGGTGTTAGCACCCAAAACGTCTATAGTACTCTATAGGAACCCTTTGAAATATCTACCGCTTTTGGTCTGAAAATGGTTTGCTTGAAAGAGATTGGGAGAGATGAGAGGAGAAATATTTTTTTAAAATTTTTGTGTTTGGAGAGACTTATCATCTCATGCCTACATACCCATGATGTGCAATGTAGGATCAAAACCCCGTAGTTCGTGGTACAAAGAACAAAAAAAAAATTGTTTGTTATGATTGATTTTAAATGTAAAGACAAGTCGTCATTTCCAAGCGAATAATTCCGCTTAAAGAGATGAATCATGTCTAAACTTATGAAAAAGTTTAAAAGAAAAAAGTGCGCAAAGCACACAAAAAAAATTGATGAGTTTTTGTATTTTTTATGTTTTTATGAAATGGTCAAAATATGGTTAATATTGATTGACATTTATTAAAGAAAACAAAGCTTAAAAATCACTTGACCAAAGTCAAGGTTTTATTATGAAAGCGGTTTTAAGTTTGAAAACAAGAAGGTTTTGAAAAAGAGAGGAGATTTTGAAAATTGAAGAAGGGGTGGAGAAGAAGTGACTATCCTAAAGCATAAAGTAAAAGCTAAGGATAAGAAAGATCTAACCACATGGACAAGCTCCTTAGCATAAGCATTTTTTTCTTTTTGATTTGGTCTTGATTCAAAAATAAGTCTTCAAAAGAGGACTCCAAGTATCCAAAATCCAAGGTTTTCCATCACAAACTCCCAAGCATAGGTTAGGATCCTAATTCTAAGTCCATAAGTCCATAATCAAGAGTATAGGTCCTCCAATGCAAAGGATAGTGGCCATAGTCCAACAATTAAGAGCACAAGTCTTTTAGTGGTTTAATCCTTTATTAATGTTTTTGAGTCCAAAATGGACAAAAGAAAAATAAAGCACAAGATAATATGGTCCAAGTGGACAAAAGAAAAATAACATAAACATAAACATGAATATGATATAATGACATAAAGCATAAAAATAAAGAGAGATAGGGAGCGAGAAGGAAATAGTAAAGAAGTTAGAAGTTAGTAATTAGTAGCACAAGGCTCTAGTGCCATAAGCCTTCACCGATTATTCTGTTTCGTGTCTTGAACTATAGTGATTAAACAATGTACTTAGGTCAAGGTTGATGAAGACTTGTTAGAAGATTGATAGAATCAAAGCCTCTACAACAACAAGCTTCATAGATTTTGAACCTAATACAAAAGATTAACCAACATCGGGTTGACGCGACCAATCAAGGTCCGGACCACGAAAGTTCAAATTCCGAATTGGATAAAGAGGGACAAATGTTGTGCTATGTTAAGCAATCGTCGAGTAATTTACGGAGTAATTACCCTACAATGAGGTCGGTCAATAGCTCTTTATGCTAATGCATGCTAGATGAACGATATGTAAATCGTCATCCGGAAGCAATACCGCACGAAAAGAAAATAGGTAACGATCTAGTCTTGATCAAGAATTCAACAAAGAAATTCTAAGATCCATAAGACTTTCATCGATCAAAATAAAAAAAAGGAAATAGATGAAGAGAAAGCCAAATTGAATTGCAAATTCAAGAACCTTTCATCTTCAAGTTCAATCACCTTTAATTGATAAGTTTAAGTGTGAAAACATATCACTAATTCAAAGTACCTCAAATGAATTCAACAATTCATTAAAAGATAGATTTGAACTAATGAATGTTTAATTACTTTAACCATATCCAAAGTCCTTTGAAATTGAAGAGAAATTAATCTCAACAATGCATTTCAAGGCTAAAACAAGAAGAAAGGGGAAGAAGGAGGAAGAAAAAACAAAACAGCCCCCAAAAATAAGTGAAAATATGCATTCTGTTTCGAAGTAACCGGTTACAGCATATCTGCTAACCGGTTACTTAGTTCAAAATAGGCGTAATTTTTCAAAATTAACATAGAGTAACCGGTTACAAAATATATGCTAACCATTTACTTTGCACCAGAATGCAGAAAATTGTGCAAAATTCAGCATGATCCACTTTCAAAACTTTTTACAAACACTTTGTGATCATGAAACTGAAATTGCACGAAATTTAAAGTAAAATAACAGTGAAAAACAGCAATTAAACACAATTACAAGATCCAAAGGATAAAGTAACAAAGATCTCCAAAGATCTACATTATGGAAGATGAAGATGAAGCTTCAACAATGGTGAAAGATGAATTACCACTTCAAATCTGAAAATTCCTTCAAATTGCTTCAAGATCCAAATTCCAAAGCCTTGATATACTATAATTGATAAACAAAAACAAGAATGGATGAAGGTTTAACTCAAAGTTGAACAAGATTCAATGTGAATTCTTGTTAACTTTCAAAAGAAGAAATGTGAGCTTTGGTGAATTTTGTGGTTGGGAAGAGAATTTTCAAGAGGTTTTTTGGCTATCAAAAGCTTGAAGAATGAATGAAATGAAGCCTCTATTTATAGAGTTTAGGCTTGGGAAATTTGGTGGTTTGTGTAGCACGAGTTTTATGTGTGGTTGCAAAGCACTATCGCTTTTGGGTACTACAGCTCGATTCATTTTTTATCCTATTGAAGCTGATGAAGGAAGGGAAATAGATGTCTCTAATTAACCCTGCTTGCAAACTGAGTTTAAACAGATAATTGTTGGTTTACAGATGCTACAAAGTTTGTGGGTCTCTCTTAGGTTATGTTGTTAAGAACACTGGATCTAGACTATTGGTAGGATATTAGGACTGGTGCTTTTCGATTGATGTATGAAGGTATGGGATTTTGGGTTTTTGATTAGTGTGCTCGCTAAGATTTTTCAATCTTATGCCTACGTATTCCCGTTTAATGAAACAGGGAAATCAGAGCGATCGTAGTTCCTCCTATTCTATGGGAGGAAATGGTGTTTTGGTGTCCTTTTCAAAGCCCAAGACATGAAGCTAAAGGTGGTTTGTATCTTGTTCAAAGCCCAAGATGTGAAGCTGAAGGGTCTATTTGTATCTTGTTCGAAGCCCAAGATGTGAAGCTAAAAGGGTGTTGACTTTCAGAGAGAATTTGTCATCTCTAAAGGGGAATATTTGGTCTGTTTGGCACAACTGTTGGGTGACTGATTATAAAGGAGAATTACTTTAACTGGGATATGCGAATCCAGTAATGCCATAATTTCCTTTATAGGGGATTTTCAACCTGAAGGAGAAGACTTTAACTCAGTTTAGAGCAATGTCATCTTTCCTTAGGAATTTCTCATGCTAAAAGAGGGACAGTGGCGGGGATGTAAATAATCCAGAGGCTTGCCGCTTACAGCAATTTGATTAAGGAAAAGGAGTTATTGATGTTTGTATCCTGTGAGCAAGGCACAGATTTTGATGCTAAAAGGTTGATTGCCTCAACCGGGGTTTTCCTTATACGAAGCCTAAGAGGAGGCTATTGACCCAACAAGAGGGAGTTTTTATGTGTCTCGTACGAAGCCCGAGAGAGAGGCTAAAAGGGGTTGACTCAACAAGAGAGTGCTTTTATATGTGTCTTGTACGAAGCCCAAGACGGAGGCTCAAAGGTGATTGACTCAACAAGAGAGTCTTTTATACTCAACAAGAAAGTGTTTTTGTATCTCGTACGAAGCCCGAGATGGAGGCTAAGAGGGAAGTGGCTCAATAAGAGAGTCTTTTAAACTCAACAAGAGAGTGTATTTATATGTGTCTTGTACGTAGCCCAAGACGGAGGCTAAAAGGGTTTGACTCAACAAGAGAGTCTTTTATACTCACCAAGAGATTGATTTGTATCTCGTACGAAGCCCGAGATAGAGTCTAAAAGGCTTTGACTCAACAAGAGAGTCTTTTATACTCAACAAGAGAGTGTTTTTGTATCTCGTACGAAGCCCGAGATGGAGGCTAAAAGGAGGTTGACTCAACAAGAGAGTCTTTCATACTCAACAAGAGAGTGTGAAAAGGTTAGCTCCGCTGGGGAGAATCATTGTACAAAGCCCAAGAGGCGGCTATTGGTGCCAGTAACTGTTTCAGTTGAGTGACAGGTCCAGTATGTTGGTTAAAAGAGAAAATCAGTTCTTATAAAGAGACTGATTCCAGGTGAGGTTGTACTTCAGTACTGATAAGAAAATCGGGGTTATTTCCTGTTCTTTAAGGAAATGGGAAATCCAAAGGGTATTGAGACTGTCCAAGTCTAGAGTTTCATCTTTTGTACAATTCCCAAGAGGAGGCACGGGCGTTAAGGGATGAGTACTAACCCTCAAATGGCCAGAGTTTTAACGCTGGAATGACTGCTCTAGCAAAGGATGACTAAGTTCTGTCTTATACCTTTAAAAGGTCATCAGGGTCCTTGTATTAAGCCCAAGAGGAGGCATGAGAGCTTTTAAGAAGCCGAAGGGTCCTTGTACAACTCCCAAGAGGAGGCAGGGATACTTTTAAGAAGCATGTGGATCCCTAAACCCCGAGAAGTTCAAGACATACCATTCACAGAGAATAGATCAAGCCAGGAAAGTCCAAGAATTTGGAAGAAACTCAAGAGATGCCATTCACGGAGAAAAGATTATCTCTGGGGAGTTAGAGTTTCTTTGACAATTTTTAAGGGTGCTTTTAAGAAGCCTGTGGGTCCCCAAACCCCGAGAATTTCAAGACATGCCATTCACAGAGAATAAATCAAGCCAGGAAAGTCCGAGAATTTGGAAGAAACTCAAGAGATGCCATTCACGGAGAAAAGATCATCTCTGGGAAGTAGAGTCTCTTTGACAACTTCTAAGGGTGACAGTCTGAGAAAGGGCTCACCGAGAATGCTGCCTTTCACGTCTCCATATTGTTTAACCCCAAGAGGAGGGAAGACTGTGTCTGGTAATCCTATGGGGATCTAGTTTTGACTGTATCTAAGAGCGATCAATGGGGCTTTACCTAGTGCTTAGACGCAGTTGCCGAGGAAAACTCTAAATAAATATACTAGTATTACACAGTTGATATGTGACAAGTATATAAAAGTTTGTGAAAGAAGACTTACAGTGAGCAGCCCCACAACACAATTATATATATATATATATATATATGAAAGAGGATAAAGAAAGCGGGTAAACACTTACTCGGTTGTAGAGCTTCCATGTTGTTTTGTTAGTTGTTCAACAAAGAAAGCTTTGATAACAATATTATATTCAAAATCAAAGGAGAAAGTGCTTTGAAAAGATTGTTGGGGCTTACAGCTCAAGGAGAGGCCCAAAGTTTTATCAGTGATTGCACTGTGGAATTTGTACAGGGACTTATACAAGTGACTGAGGCCCAAAAAGGTTTTCTGTACAAAGGGATGGGTCTTACACTCTCTTAAGAGGCCCAAAGGAGAGGCCCAAAAAATGGTTTTTGAACTGGCGATCGCGCCGAGATTTTCTTTTAACGCAGAGGGACTTATAAAATATCTGAGGCCCAAAATAGTTTTGGTTAAAAGAGGGTTGGGTCTTAAACTCTATTAGAGGCCCAAAATAGTTTAAAGAAAAAGAATGGGGCTTATAACACGAGGGTAGGCCCAAGGGTTTGATTTGTTAGAAAGGCGACGATTGCGCCAAATTTTTTGACGGTATCGGGACTTATACAATACACTGAGGCCTAAATTATTTTGGTTATCTAAAAGGGTTGGGTCTTACACTCTACTAGAGGCCCAAAGTGTTTGAAAAAGTTTGATGAGGGTTGAATTAATCAAAAACCCTAATTTGTTTCCAAAATGTATTTTAATTGAATAAAAATTCAATTAAAATGATCAAAATTGTTAAACATGTGGAAAACAAATTGTGATTTTGGATTAATGTTTCAAAAATCAAGTTTTGACCTACAAAATGATTAGAAGTCATTAAAATTTGCAAAATCAAGAAGGAAAAATATTTTAAATGTCAGAAACAATTAAAATATTAATTCTTTGCAAAACTATCAATTATATGAAATAAATAATATTTTTGGAATTTTTTGGTAAAATAAAATATTTTAACATTTTTGTGAATTATTAAAAAAGAATCAACTCAAAATTATTAAAACTCAAAGAGAAATTAATTTTTGAATCAATTAAATAAAATCACAAAATTCAAATATTCAAATATTTGAAAAAGGGGGCCAAGAACATGGCAAGAACACGCGCCCTTCCTCTGTTTCTGCAGATTTGCGTTTTCTATCCAATCTCACTGAATACTTGATTATATCATGCAATCTACGTATAAATCTACTCGTTTCAACCTCACGATCATGTCTATGGTCTTTAATTTCATTTATTTTAAACATGGAATAAGAAATCAAAGAGAGAACTCAAGAACCCTAAAATTTGCATGAAGGTTCAGAAATTCCATACACGATTCAAACAATGCAATTGATTGAGGGAAAACACTCCATGCATGATTATGAACATATGGCCAAATTACTGTGCAGCAAAAATTGCATGGATCATAGAGTTAGAATAGCTCATGCTTACCACTTGCAGATGGTGATCGTGTTTTGTGTTAGAGGTGTTACAGCTTGGTTCCAAGGTTATGGACAACTTCCCTAGGTGATATGGAGTGTGTCTGGATGCTTGGAGTGGTTTGACTTGAGTTGGAACTTGATTTGGCACCTCAACTGCAAATCTGTCAAAGGCTTGAGCAGTTGGCTGGTGATTTTGTGATTTTGGTGTTCCAGATGTTATGTGAGTGTTTGGATCACTTCTATATGATGTTTATGAGGTGTGTGTGTGATTGGTTTGATTGGAATTGCTCTCAAACTGAAAACTCGATAGTGACTTGCTTTGGAAGGCAAAATTGGAGTGAAGAAGGAGATTTTAAGGAAAGCATCTGTTTGATGGCTTTGGTGTACTCAAACTGATCACAAATGAGCTCTATTTATAGTAGAGCAAGTTTGTTTTGCAAGGAATAGTGAATGGCAACAGGCTGCTGGTTTCCTTGGTCTTGGATAAGTCTTGACTGAATTCAGTTGGAAATGGCTCAGTCCATGCCACCTTGGTGTATGCATTGAATGCTCCATTCCAAAATTGGAGTCTTGTCCCTCTTTTAGGCAATTCTAGGTTTGGCATGCTATTTTTGGTTCCAAAGACTTGGGAGGCTTGGGATCAGAGTTGGTTCCTCCTTGGTCCTCCCTTGAGGTGTTCAGATGGATAGAGTTGCTTACCCTTTGCAAAATTTGGGCAAATTGAGAAAAACTCCAAAATCTGCCTTGCTTTGGCAGTTTTCAGCAAGGCATATTGCCATTGTCATATCTCATTGCCCAAGTGGAATTTGATGGAGTTCTCGGCCATTTTAGAAAGCCCTCATATGATACAACAACTGTTTGATCATAATTGGTTTTGATACTTTTTGGATCCAAGTGAAAAATGCCCCTACATTTGGAAAAAAGTGAAGGCAGATTCTGACTTAGTGAAAATTTCACTAAGTGTTGGAAAAAAGTGACATTTTCACTTTTTGTGATTTTGATCATTCCATAACTCAAAATCCATGATGAATTGGAATGAGGTGTAGTTGAAGCTTTTGTAGAGGGTAATGAGAGCTACAAATCCAGCTTTGGATGGGGTAAAGTGGCCTTGTGGTTTAGGAGTTATGATCCTCCAAAGTTGGTACCCTAGCCACTTTGTTCCATAACTTAGAAAAATTTCTAAGTTTTTTATGGTTACCCCTTTTACAAGTTATCCAACTTTTCTTTATTTTTCTTGATGAATGATGATTCCAATCACACATTAACATCATTTTAGGGTTAAGGAACCATAATTGTGAAAAATCTCAAAAAGTCAAAGTTTGACTTTTGTGCACAGTTGACTTTTTATCAGATGAATTCCAAACTGTGCAATCCTCTATGAAATCAAGTCCTTGACCTAAATCAAACTTGATGTATTGATTTCATAGGTGTTTTAGGGTGTATTGAATCATGTCCTAGGGTTTGGGAGCATGTCCTGGTCAAAAGTCAAAGGCACAGTTGACTTTTCTCGTGAAACCCTTATTGTGGTTCAGATGAAATTGAAACTTGTTGATCAAGCTTCTTGGATCAATCCATTGTTGCAAATAGATCAATGTGGTTTATTAGAGACCCTTAAATCCCCTCTTGAGGTTTTGGCTTATGTTTTGTCCCAAAAGTAAACTTAGGGGTGAATTAGGTCAAGAAACCCTAATTCCTGATTTTTGATGAATGCATCCTCTGAGGTCAAACTGACTTGATGATTGGGCCCATGAGGTTCCATGGAGTATTTTAGGTTATGCTTTAAAGCATTGGCTCATGCCCAGAGGAAAATTTCCATCTGGAGGCCCTGGTCGACCAAACCCTAATTTGGTGACACTGGCGATCTTGAGGCTTAATCCACTTAGAAGGGAGCAGCCTTGTGCTTAATCCTTGAAGTGGGAGTCCTCTTGATTCTTTTAGACAAGTTGAAGATCATGTCATTCCTTGATTATTCCTCTATTTAAGAACTCTAAGAGGGCTTGAAACCCTAAGTTTGATTGTAGTGGATGCTCACCCATCTTTGGGGAGACTAATGAGGCATGATGGTTCATCCATATTGTGATGATGGTTTGCACAATGATGGGAAATCTTAGTGGTCAAAATTTGGGGTATGACAGACGCCCCTATTTAATCTTCTTGGACCCGAAGGTGTGAATGGCGAAGGTATTCGGGCATTCGGGGTGCAAGAGGATTAAATATCGGAATGCCCGAAATTTTGATGGTGGTTAAGAATGGTGGTTCACACATCCTTCTTCTTTTGCTAAGCAATGATGCTTAGAAAAGATAAACTTCCCCTCGATCCTGGTTTCTTACCAAGGAATTGGTCTTAGTTTCTAAAATAAACTTCCCCTCGATCCTGGTTTCCTACCAAGGAACTGGTCTCAGTTTCTGATTTAAACTTCCCCTCGATCCTGGTTTCCTACCAAGGAATTGGTCTTAGTTTCTTTTGTCAATAAACTTTATCGACAAGGGACACTATGCGTAGCGGTTTTCCTCAAACTTCACACCGAATTTTCCTGGGGAGATGCTATTTGATGGAAAAAATTTTGATGTCAGACTTGCTGGGGAACCCATCTGTCTGAATTGTAGAGGTATACAAACTTCTCTGTTGGAGACGCCATTTGTCGACTCTACTGGGGAAGCAGGTCTCTTGAGAGACTGCTGTCACTTGGGGATATTACATCATACTTTTCTTCGAGATCTTCTCAGAGAAATGCCATATGATGCAATCCAATTTTGAGGTGCTGATGACTTCATTAACATCGACTCTCCAGAGAGCAAAATCAATGTGTTGTTGAAAGTCTTTAGTTGAGAGGCTTTCTCTGGGGATTTTCCTTAATCCGGGAAAGCAAAGATATCATCTTGAATAGCGAAGAATGATGCTGGCTGAGGGTTCTCTGGTTTTTCAGAGGTTCAAGTTATCAAAGTGGTCAAGGGCCGACTTCATCCCAGAAATAAACTAGAGGAGAGAGGTAGTGCAGACGCAACATTTCCTGACGAGGAAAGAACCGACAACTCGATTATGAAGACTTTTATCCCTAGGGGACAAGACCGACTAGAGTGATAGTGATGCAATATGAATGTGAATGTAAATCAATAATGCATGATGTATGTATGTGTATGCTAACAAAACTGACACGACATACAGACTAGTGGATGAACATGACTGGATACTCGGCCACTGCAGGGGACAAAAAGTATCGCTGGTTCAAGATAGCAATTCTGCCTTGCTTAGGAGAAGTAGTCCCTGTGGGGAACAACCGTTGGTCGGGCTTAGGAGGTAAGAACTCTGCCTAGGATGTCAGTGGAGTATCTGCATCTGATATAGTCGATCCTTCCTTCAGGCGCACTGGTTTAGAAGGAGTACTTTGATTCTGCACTTTGAACCTCGCTTACTTCGAGAGAAGCGATCAATGTTCTTTCGATGTTCAACAGTCAAAAGAAATTGCCATCTTTATTTTAAAGTAGACAAATTTTAACAAGTAAATTAATTTTGTTCCGTTTCAAGAATCGTTGATCATGTTAAAATGTCGTTCTATAAAGCTAAAACAAACAAGAATTGCAAACAAAAGCACAAGGGCTCAAATTGTATTGATAGGATGGAAATCATCCAAACGCGTGATTCAATAGAGTATTTACAAAGTTTAAAAATGGTAATTTAAGGGAAAAGGGCTACATTGAAACATAACGACCGTTATCCTTCTATCAACTTTGAATTCTGGACGTCTTGAGCTTTCGTCGAAGATGACCGTGACTGGAGTTTTTTTATGGATGGCAGGACTGCCGCTAGGGAATTTGCCCCTGTTGGACGTAGTTACTTGCCATTATCCCTAATTTTTGCCTGGATTGTACTGTGATGTTTCCAATCCACCGAGATGATTTTTGATTATGTCTCTCACTTTTGCCTGGACCGCCCTTACGGGTTTTCAATCCACTGAGACATTTTTTTTTAGTTTAGGCGAAGTATTTCTTGACTACGTCAACATTCGTGGGGTAGGCAAATTCTTCTTCGTCCATGGTTGCAAGTCTCAAGGCGCCACCTGAGAAAGCTTTCTTGACCACATAAGGGCCGTCATAGTTTGGAGTCCATTTTCCCTGAGAATCAGTGAGAAACGATTGTATCTTTTTTAGCACGAGGTCTCCTTTCCTGAAGGCGCGAGGTCAGACCTTTTTTGTTGAACCTCTTCTTCACTCTTTGCTGATACAACTGACCGTGGCATAGTGCCATGATTCACTTTTCCTCAATCAGATTTAGTTCATCGTGTCGACTTTGACACCAATCAACTTCTGTAAGCTTAGCTTCCATCAATACCCGGATTAATGGGATATCTACTTCTATGGGGAGAACTGCCTTCATGCCATAAACTAGAGAGAAAGGGGTTGCCCCTGTTGAAGTGTGGATAGATGTGCGATAACCATGAAGAGCAAAGGGTAGCATCTCGTGCCAGTATTTGTAGGTTACAATCATCTTCTGAACAATCTTCTTGATGTTCTTGTTAGCCGCTTCTACCGCTCCGTTCATCTTGGGTCGGTAGGGAGATTAGTTATGGTGTTCGATCTTGAACTCTGCGCACAACTCTTTCGTCATCTTATTGTTCAATTTAGATCCATTATCTGTAATGATCTGGCTTGGAACACCATAACGACAGATGATATTGTTTTTGATAAATCGGACCACCACTTGTCGGGTTACATTAGCGTATGACGCTGCTTCGACCCACTTGGTGAAATAGTCAATGGTTACCAGGATGAACTGATTTTCGTTTGAAGCCTTGGGTTCAATCATGTCGATCCCCCATATGGAAAAAGGCCATGGGGAAGAGAGAACTTTGAGATGTGTTGGCGGTACATGGATCTTGTTGGAGTATATCTGACACTTGTGACACTTCCTCATGTACTTGTAGCAGTCGAATTCCATGGTCAACCAGTAGTACCCTGCTCTCAGAATTTTTCTCACCATTGCGTGTCCGTTGGCATGAGTGCCAAAGGATCCTTCGTGAATATCTTTTATCAGCATGTTTGCTTCTGGTCTGTCTACGCATCAGAGCAAGACCATATCGAAATTCCGCTTATAGAGTGTATCACCGCTCAGAAAGAAACTGGCAGCCAGCCTTCTGAGGGTTTTTCTGTCTTTCCTTAGTGCCCCAGGTGGGTACTCTTGTTCTGAAGGAAGCATTTGATATCGTGATACCAAGGTTTGTCGTCTATGACTGCTTCAATCGTGAAGATGTAAGCGGGTCGTTCAAGGCGCATTATGTCAATCTTAGATAGGTCATTCCATTGACCTACACTAATTATGGAAGAGAGGGTGGCTAATGCATCAGTCATGTGATTCTCATCACGAGGGATGTGATGAAACTCGATTATGTTGAAGAAGGGTAACAACCTTCTTGCATAGTCTTTGTAAGGAATCAATCCTGATTGGTATGTGTTCCAATCTCCTTTGATCTGATTGACGACCAAAGCTGAGTCTCCATATACATCCAAGTTCTTGATCCTCAAATCAATCGCTTCCTCGAGACCCATGATACAAGCTTCGTATTCGGCCTCATTGTTTGTGCACTTAAACGTAAGTCTGGCAGTGAAAGGAATGTGGGTACCCTGAGGTGTTATGATGATTTCCCTAATTCTGTTTCCATAATGATTGACAGCTCTGTCGAAAATTATTCCCCATTGGGAACATGGTTCTGGCCCTTCACTGGGTAACGGTTCATCGCAATCTTTCATTTTCAAATACATGACATCTTCGTCCGGGAAGTAAAACCCAATTGATTCCTGGTCGTCAATCGGTTGATGAGCCAAATGATCGGCTAAAATACTCCCTTTAATGACTTTTTGAGCGTGGTATTCGATGTCGTATTTTGACAGCAATATCTGCCAACGGGCAATCCTTCCCGTGAGAGCAGGTTTTTCAAATACATACTTGATTGGATCCATTTCGGAGACTAACCAAGTAGTGTGACGAATCATGTACTGGAAAAGACGTTTGGCTTCCCAAGCCAAAGCGCAGCAAGTTTTCTCAAGCATAGTGTACCGAGTCTCGCAGTCGGTGAATTTCTTACTCAAATAGTAGATGGCAGACTCTTTCCTTTTGGTTTCGTCTTGTTGGCCAAGTACATAACCCATGGAGTCCTCTAGGACTGTGAGGTAGATTATCAGTGGTCTTCCTTCCACTGGAGGTGATAGAATCGGTGGGTTCAACAGATATTCCTTAATACTGTTGAAACCGGTTTGATAGTCTTCTGTCCAAACGCAGTCCTGGTTCTTTTTGAGTAATTTGAAAATCGGCGCATATGTCGCGATCATGAGGAATATGAATCTGGAGATGTAGTTCAAACGTCACAGGAATCCTCTGACTTGTTTTTCAGTTTTTGGAGAAGGCATTTCTTGAATGGCCTTGACCTTGTCGGGATCAACCTCAATTCCTTTCTGGCTGACGATGAACCCTAAGAGTTTCCCTGAATGGACACCGAAGGTGCACTTGTTGGGATTCAAGCGGAGTTTGTACTTTCTCAACCGCTTGAATAGTTTTGATAGGTGTGTCACATGCTCCTCCTCTGTTTTATATTTTGCAATCATATCATCGACATACACTTCGATTTCTTTATGTATCATGTCATGAAACAGAGTAGTCATGGCCCTATGATAGCTTGCCCCGGCGTTCTTAAAACCGAACGGCATTACCTTGTAACAGAAGGTACCCCAGGGGGTAATGAACGAAGTTTTCTCCATGCCTTTCGGCGCCATTTTGATCTGGTTATAGCCCGAGAATCCATCCATGAAGGAGAATACTTTGAACTTTGTTGTACTGTCTACCAGCATGTCAATGTGTGGTAAGGGAAAGTCGTCCTTTGGACTAGCCTTGTTTAGATCTCTGTAATCCACACACATTCTGACATTTCCGTCCTTTTTCGGAACTGGTACGATGTTGGCTAACAATTGAGGATACTCTGACGTAGCGAGGAAACCCGCGTCAATCTGTTTCTGTACCTCCTCTTTGATTTTGATGGCCATGTACAGGTGAGTCCGTCTCAACCTCTGTTTTACTGGCGCACATTCCGATCTTAATGGCAGATGATGTTCCACAATGCTGGTATCTAACCCTGGCATGTCCTGATAGGACCAAGCAAACACATCGGGAAATTCTCTGAGAAGCTTTGTCGAACTAAGTAGTCCCCAATCTTGACTTCTTTTCTTTCTTCTTCTGAACCCAAGTTGACCATTTCCAACGGCTCTTTGTGAGGTTCAATGGACCTTTCCTCTTGTTTGAGTAGTCGGGAGATCTCTTCTGGAATTTCGTTGTCAACTTCTTCTTCAGCCCCAAATACCGGGAACTCAAAGTCGGGAGAAGGCATCGGATTGTATGTTTCAATGGGGTTTAAAACAAGCAATCTACATGACGTGATGATTTATGTTTTTTAGAAGAGATAGAGAGAATGCAAGAGTGGGCAGTGTATTTTTTTTTTGAAAAACTGCTTGTTTATTTTAAATTGTTTTTTAGGATTACCATTTTCTGAGAAAAGCGAAAAGAGAAAACAGCAATTAATGCAGAAATTACAGAACGACGTTATTTTATTAATGAACAAGTCGATTCTTGAAACTACAACCCTATAAAACAAAACTCTGTCGCTTTGGGCGAAGCGAAGAGGGAAATTTACAGAAAGTGAGCCCTATCAAAACATCCGTTTCACCTGGGTAGGGTGAAAGGTTAAAAGATGGCAATTACTTTGACTTATGAATAATCTTCAGAACATCGACAACAACCCATTGGCGGCGAACTCCTCGGTGAATCACAAAGTCTAGTACCTTCCTTGATTTGTCTTCAGAAATGACACTGATTTCTGGCGGAGTAGGATCATTGGAATTTGTCTCCAGGCAGAGTTGTCGTAGGAGGATTCCTCTGTTGTATTTTGCATAGTATTTGTGCTCTCAGGTATATCTCCACATCCAGTTGACTGGATGTCTTTGAGCCTGATACGAGAGCTTTCGGGATCGGTGTACTTGACCATGAAGTCAAATTTTCCACTTGGTTGTCCCACGCTTCTTTGGAACTGGAGGAGTCATCCCTCTCGATGACGTTGATCTCGGGAAAAGCATAGTTAATGAATTCTAGTCCGGCAAGCTTTGCCAATTCATCGTCGTACGAGATATTTTCTGAATGACCTGAGTGTTGATCCCATGACATGGTGGGGACACAGGTATTCTGTTCAATGATGCTCAACTAATTTTCATTGTTCGGCTGATTTTCTTGCCCCGAGTTTCCTGGGTACGACTGCCAGATAGGCAGGCCATCCATCGGGCCATAATAGTCGTGGTCAAAGTTGTCCTTCATCAGAGTGTCTTCCTCTAATGAGTTTGGTGGAGCACAACATCCTTCCAGATCACAATCTCCATATATCATTTCGACGTCTGACCTGAGTATAAATCTCGGACTCTGTGCAGGATAGCAATATGGCGTAGGCACCTCTTCCTGAGACATATAACCGTCCTCATTGAGATAGGACTTCCATTCCTCATCCGTATCAGAGGGATCCTCCTCGTTGATAGTATGGACTGTTTGAGGCACTGGGTGAAGGAAACCTCCACTATGGAATAAGTCCTGAATCGGATGAAGACTTTCATCATTAGCAGCTGTTTGGGTGCAGGTTGCAGAAAAACCAAGACCCTTCTTTGTTTTATTATCAGTAGGAATGACAAGTTGTCCCCATCCTTTTGCATTGTTATTCTCGATCACTTCGAGAGCATCTCTGTATGAGGAAATAGAGGTTCCTTTCTCTGATTGATTCTCATTGCTCACCGAAAGTGCTTGGAACTGAGTCCCAACAACCTCCTCGGGTTCTACACAAGTAGATAATGACAAGTTACTCACAAGCAAGGCTTGTTCTCCACAAACTGTGACGAGTTGATCGTTCTTGACGAACTTTAGTTTCTGGTGCAGCGTCGAAGTGACTGTTCCAGCCTGGTGTATCCAAGGTCTTCCTAATAAACAATTGTACACTGCCCGGACGTCCATAACCTAGAAAGTGATTAGGAAAGTGTGAGGACTAATAGTTATGGGAAGGTCGACTTCGCCGATAACTGCTTTTCGAGGCCCGTCAAATGCTTTGACGATAACCTCACTGCCCCTCATCGGGGATCCTTTGAATGATAGTCGCATTAAAGTGGACTTCGGTATAACATTGATGGGCGATCCGGTATCTACCAGTACGCTGGCTAAAGCATCGTCCTAGAAGTTGACTGTGATATTGAGCGCCATGTTGTGACTTTTGCCTCCCTCTGGCAAATCCTCATCACTGAATCCTAAGTTGTTGTAGGAAGTGATGTTAGAGATAATACTATCGAACTGTCGTATTGACACATCCTGTTCCATAAAGGCCTACTCTAAGACTTTCTGTAGAGCCTCTCTGTGGGCTTCGAAACTGAGTAAAAGTGATAGCACCGAGATCTTTGAAGGAGTTTGTAATAGTTGGTCAACAATGTTGTATTCACTCCTTTGGATGAGCTTCAACATCTCTTCATTGTTTTTCGAAAGGTCAGATTTACTGGATTGACCGACTGGTGGATCGGGAGCTTCTGTCTGAAGTTCCTTTTCTTTGTTAGGTTCTCCAACTCCTCGCTTGAAGATTCGACCGCTCCGTGTTACTCGACTGATGTCTGCAATATTCACGACGGAGGGTAATGGAATTTCCTTTCCGTTTTCAATTATTGTTGCACCGTATTTGTAAGGGATTGCCTTAGCTGATTCATATGGTAATGGGCCTGGCAGATAGATAACTACAAGAGCCTTCTGATTTTTCTGACTTTCGTAATTAACCTCAATCAGTTCCTTGCTAAGAACTTTTGATTCGTCCAGTAGAGGGATGATGGTACAAACATCCTTGTTCCTCTCAGGGTCAGAGATTACAACCACGTCTCTGATCAGATCAGCGAAGTAGTCCGGCGTCTAGTCAACGGACCCTGAAGCTAGGTTTGGGTGAATCTCTTTGCGATCCAGCTGACCTTGGAGAGTTGCTCGCACGAGGTAACATCCTTGGTTATTCTCCGAGCAGACTCTACAACATTCATAGTTGTGTGGTGGCACCTGGCCACGCCCGCTTTGAATGCAGTGTAACCTCACTAGGTTTGTTTCTACAGATCGGACATCCTGACTTTGATGCCGAGTAGGGTTCCCGTCAACCACACTAATTTATTGCGTGTCTTCATCCATATAGATTGGAAGCCACCAGTGGTTTAACAAGTGTTGTAAAGTTCTTTGAACGAGAGCGCACCCTTGGTTACTCTCACAACATCCTTTACAGTTCTGATAATTATATGAAATGAGAAAACCGAGTTGGACCTGCCTGGCATGTAATTCCACCAAGCTGGTATTCATCAGATGAATATCAAATATTTGAATCATGTTGATCTGATAGGGGATTCCTATCATGGTAGTCCTGGATCCATCCAAGATTCATCTGACGCTGGAGGGCCTCTTGTACAAAAGAGCATCCCTGTTTGTTTACCGAGCAAGTCAGACAGGAATTGTAATCGTGCCACGACAGATTATGATATTGGCTTTGCCTTGAGTGTATTGCCACCAAGTTGACATTCACTGCACGGACGTCGTGGTTCTGAATGATGTTGGAACTCGTATAGGTCATGTTGACTCCATGAACTCGATGCTCTTGGATCCACCCGAGATCCAATTGTTCATGTAGAGCTGATTGCACCACAGAACATCCCTGATTGTCTTTAGAGCAGATATCACACTGGTGATAATTATGAGGTGGCACATGGCCATATCCACTCTGTCTATAATGCATCTTGACCAAATTGGCCCTTAACAAGAGTACATCATGAATTTGATAGGTGTTGTTAGACTCTCCCTCTATCAAATTGACTGCAGCTTTCTCATGTTGAGGCAGCGGGTTTGTGAGAACATTCGGATTCGTATCTTTGAAAGATATAACCCCGCTCCTAACAAGCTTTTGTACGTCGGATTTGAAACTAAGACAATTTTCTATGTTATGCCTTGGTCCTCCTTAATGGTAAGGACAAGTCTGATCCGCTTTGAACCAAAAAGGCGGATTTTCCGGCACCGTAAGAGGAGACTTAGTCTGGACATGCCCCTTGACCAGTAGTGACGGAAATAGTTCTGCGTACAACACATGTATAGGGTCGAACCCTGGTGGTCGCGTTGCACGATTGTTTTTGTATAGAGGACGGGCCTGCTGAAGAGGCTGTTGTGTCCTTTGCTGATATTGCTGTTGAATCGGTTGGCTCTGCACAACCGGAGGTTGATACGTAGGAACAGACGTAGGGTTGATAGCAGGAGTTACAGCTGCTACTGGTTGATATCGTCGCCTTTGATTTCTGAGAGAGATATTCCCAATATCCTGCTCTTTTTTCTTAGGGAGAGCACTACCGTATCGTTTTGTACTACCCGATGATCCAGCGTCTTTAACTAAACGTCCTTCTCGGATGACCTCCTCAAGACGAACTCCCATGCCCACCATCTCGGTGAAGTCACTGGGCGCACTGGCGACCATTCTGTCGTAGTAAAATGAGCTTAAGGTCTTTAAGAATATCTTTGTCATCTTTTTTTCCTCAAGAGGTGGACAAATCTGGGCGGCAATTTCACGCCATCTCTGAGCGTACTCCTTAAAGGTTTCCTTGTCTTTTTGTGACATCGATCTGAGTTTATCTCTGTCGGGTGCCATGTCCAAATTGTACTTATATTGTTGAACGAAAGCAGCGCGAAGATCTCTGAATGTGTCGATCGTAGCACGGTTTAAACCCATATACCATTTTAATGCGGCACCGGTTAAACTATCCTGAAAGTAGTGAATCAGTAGCTCCTTGTTCTTTGTTTGAGCGGACATTCACCGAGCGTACATCACCAGATGACTCTGAGGGCAAGAATTACCCTTGTATTTTTCAAAGTCGGACACTTGGAACTTATGTGGGACTTTCACATTGGGGACCAAGCAAAGGTCTGCGGAGTCATTTCCAAATAAATCCTGACCGCGAAGGGCTTGCAGTTCTTTCTGCATCTCCAGGAATTGTTCCTGGAATTCATTAATTCTGTCGATCATGCTGTCGTTTCCACTAGAAGGTATCTGTGGAATCTGTCCTTCCGGGATAGTGTGTACCATAGGTGGTGGTATAGTCATTATGGCCGAGACTCTCGGTGCCTCCCGAAGTTTGTAACCTTCAGGAGTTGCTGCCATGCCCTTGGCATCTTCGATTTCCTGAAGTTTGTAACCTTCAGGCCCAGCGGCTCCTGCTGCAGTTCCTTGATCCTCATTGATCAGCGGGACATATCCTTCCGGGATATAGTTAAGTGGCATGCCCCAGGGGCGATCTTTCGACATCTTGTACCAAGGATCATACTTCTCCACTATGGGCATTGATGTGATCTCCAAGATCACAGTCCTTTGTTGTTGCATCTGAGCTTCTACTAGAGCTTGCATGTCGTTATGAAGCTTTCTCATATCCTCTTTTAGAGTGTCGATCTCTTCTCTTAACTCTCTGTTCTCTTCCTCGAGATCATCCATCTTTTTCTGACGATTGGCCCGAGTATTGTACGAATGAGACAGTTTGACTCTAGAATCGAGACGCAAACATGAGATTCGTAGGTAAGAAGAATGCGTTTATGAGAATGATGAATGCAATGATTATTAATTATTTTTATTTATTCAAAGTAAACTTCGACAATTGGATTGCAAATATCAAACAGTGGGGAAACCCCATTTTATTGAATTCAAAGGATTGCGGAAATGGAAATACAGTAGATTAAAAAGTGCTGGAAAAGGAAATCTAAACTAATGGATCCTGAGTCCTCTCTGAAAAGGGCTCAAGTGCTGGTTCGGCTGCTTTCCTCTTCTTTGACCGGGGCTCTTGGGCCGTTGTTGGGTTGTCATTCCTTTTCCAAGTGAAAGGAGCGAGCAAATTCCTTTGGTCATCTTGATTTTCTATAGCATGTTGCTCTAAAATCTCAATCAGAGCGTCTTTTTCTTTTAATAGCTGCTGTATTTTCTTACACTCCACATTGAGAATACGGTACTTGTTCCTCCAAGACCTCTTCTCCTGCTGAACTTTGCTGAGAGTAACCTGAAGTTTTTCCATCTCAGACATAAAATAAAGGTCAGAGTCCCTTAATGGAAGAACTTTCTGACGAGGGTAAGGCATCCTCAGCTTGAGAGCTCTAATTTATACCCAATGGAGATAAGGCTCTATCAAGACACAGTCTGGTTTTCCTAGAGACTCTCGTCCTTTATTATGAACGTGTTTCCAAGCGTGCACTATTTCCGTCTTTAGTGCCCTGTCATTTTTTCCTTCCTTGAAGAAAAGACCTTCCAGATGAGCACTGCGCGGGACATGCCTCATCGGGTATCCAAATTGACGACGAACTAACACCGGATGATAGTTGATTCCCCCCTTAGTTCCTATAAGGGGTATATTTGGGAAATTTCCACAACGGTCAATGATTCTGATCCTGTCGTAGATTCGATTGTACCAATCGATGTCCGAGTTAGTAAGAGACATGACTCTCTGCGACCAATGTAAAGTATTCTTTTGATCCTAAAATGCAGCAGATTTGGGAAAATGAGAAGTGAACCATTTGTATAGCAGGGGTACACAGCACGTGATCATCCCTCCGCTGTATAAATTCCATAAGTGTACCGAATGATACGCATCTGCGAGTAAGGTCGGTACGGGGTTTCCAATCAGGAAAATCTTAATGGCGTTGATATCTACAAAGTTATCGATGTTGGGAAAAAAAATAACCCGTAGGTGAGCAAAACAAAGATGCTCTCGAAAGCGGCCATGTTCCCTATACTAGCAAAGTACAGGGCTTTCTTTGTTAAGAACTGGGCTGGCAAACCTTGGATTCCACCCTTAGTGGTTATGTGAGTCCTGACTTCTGACTCGTCCAAATAAATTGCTCGTGCAATGGTCTAATCCTTTGGAATCTCTTCCAGTCCAGAAAATGGAGCTTGATCATTGTATGTAAATCAGTCAAGTGAGAGTACTCCTCCAGTGTTGGTGCTAGTTGATAATCCGAGAATGTGAAACAGTGATAGACCGGATCGTAGAACTGGATTAACGTGGACAGGATTCCTTCAATTACGTGGACCCTTAACAAGGACAATAGTCCGCCATACTTGGCTCTGAAAGCCTCATGGTTGGTGATCATTCTCGCCAAACCTCTCAAATCCTCTAACTTTGGAACCTTGAGTACGTATGAGTTTTCCTTCTACCGAAATCCATTAGCGCAATCTCCTTTCTCTGATATTTGCAATCATTGTCTCAGTTTAATTTGAAAAAAAAAAGACTAGAAGAGAAGATTTTCTTTGTTTTAATGTTTTTTAGATGAATGTATGAATGCAACACACAAAAACATAGAAAAAACATGGGGTCAAAGGGTCGGTGTCATGAAGTCAAGGCTCTACCCCCCCCCCCCCCCCCCACAAAAGGTTTATACTGGTGATTTTTTGTACCTGTCTGCAAAATCATTGACCCCTCTGGGATAACAACGGCAAGCGGATCGCCAGCGAGCTGATGTATCCTAGAGCGATCTCAGATAAGGGTAGTATTGCGTGACAACTATTTCCGACAGCTTCCGCACTACCAAATGGCTGTTGTCTGCTAAAAACCTCAGCTTCTCAGATAACCCACTCGACCACACTACTTTTAACAACCGAAGTCGTATAGGCAATGTATCTGCAAAGGGAGTCTCCACTGAGTTTGATGGTCGATCGGGGGCTCTTAACTAGAATTCACTCCCAGTAAGATTACCCGCATTGCCATCACCTATCTTAGGTGTTTACTCAATCTTTCCACATGCGGCATCACATGCATTCCCATTAGCAGAAAAATAAACACATATATCAATTAGGAAAAGCAGTATATATTTGTCTTAATCATCCTAGACCTCTAGTCTTATGATCCTATACAGACAATGACACCCTAGCAGAGCTGTCATTTCTGTGACATGAACGTGAACTCAAGGTCTCTGCCTAAGAGATGGGAAAAGATAATACAATGGATAAGTACACGTCCCCAGCAGAGTCGTCATTTTTCTGTAGCGCGAGTTTTATGTGTGGTTGCGAAGTACTATCGCTTTTGGGTACTATAGCTCGATTCATTTTTTATCCTATTGAAGCTGATGAAGGAAGGGAAATAGATGTCTCTAATTAACCCTGCTTGTAAACTGAGTCTAAATAGATAACTGTTGGTTTACAGATGCTACAAAGATTGTGGGTCTCTCTTAGGTTATGTTGTTAAGAACACAAGATCTAGACTATTGGTAGGATGTTAGGACTGATGCTTTTCGATTGATGTATGAAGGTATGGGATTTTGGGTTTTTTATTAGTCCGCTCGCTAAGATTTTTCAATCTTATGCCTACGTATTCCCGTTTAATGAAACAGGGAAATCAGAGCGATCGTAGTTCCTCCTATTCTATGGGAGGAAATTGTGTTTTGGTGTCTTGTTCAAAGCCCAAGACATGAAGCTAAAGGTGGTTTGTATCTTGTTCAAAGCCCAAGACATGAAGCTAAAGGTGGTTTGTATCTTGTTCAAAGCCCAAGATGTGAAGCTGAAGGGTCTATTTGTATCTTGTTCGAAGCCCAAGATGTGAAGCTAAAAGGGTGTTGACTTTTAGAAATAATTTTTCATCTCTAAAGGGGAATATTTGGTCTGTTTGGCACAACTGTTGGGTGACTGATTATAAAGGATAATTACTTTAACTGGGATATGCGAATCCAGCAATGCCATACTTTCCTTTATAGGGGATTTTCAACCTGAAGGAGAAGACTTTAACTCAGTTTAAAGCAATGCCATCTTTCCTTAGGAATTTCTTATGCTAAAAGAGGGACAGTGGCGAGGATGTAAATAATCCAGAGGCTTGCCGCTTACAGCAATTAGATGAAGGAAAAGGAGGTGTTGATGTTTGTATCCTGTGAGCAAGGCACAAATTTTGATGCTAAAAGGTTGATTGCCTCAACCGGGGTTTTCCTTATACGAAGCCTAAGAGGAGGCTATTGACCCAACAAGAGGGAGTTTTTATGTGTCTCGTACGAAGCCCGAGAGAGAGGCTAAAAGGGGTTGACTCAACAAGAGAGTGCTTTTATATGTGTCTTGTACGAAGCCCAAGACGGAGGCTCAAAGGTGATTGACTCAACAAGAGAGTCTTTTATACTCAACAAGAGAGTGTTTTTGTATCTCGTACGAAGCCCGAGATGGAGGCTAAGAGGGAAGTGACTCAACAAGAGAGTCTTTTATACTCAACAAGAGAGTGTTTTTATATGCGTCTTGTACGTAGCCCAAGACGGAGGCTAAAAGGGTTTGACTCAACAAGAGAGTCTTTTATACTCACCAAGAGAGTGATTTGTATCTCGTACGAAGCCCGAGATAGAGGCTAAAAGGCTTTGACTCAACAAGAGAGTCTTTTATACTCAACAAGAGAGTGTTTTTGTATCTCGTACGAACCCCGAGATGGAGGCTAAAAGGAGGTTGACCCAACAAGAGAATCTTTCATGCTCAACAAGAGAGTGTAAAAAGGTTAGCTCCGCTGGGGAGAATCATTGTACAAAGCCCAAGAGGAGGCTATTGGTGCCGGTAACTATTTCAGTTGAGTGACAGGTCCAGTATGTTGGTTAAAAGAGAAAATCAATTCTTATAAAGAGACTGATTCTAGGGGAGGTTGTACTTCAGTACTGATCAGAAGATCGGGGTTATTTCTTGTTCTTTAAGGAAACGGGAAATCCAAAGGGTATTGAGACTGTCCAAGTCTAGAGTTTCATCTTTTGTACAATGCCTAAGAGGAGGCACGGGCGTTAAGGGATGAGTACTAACCCTCAAATGGTCAGAGTTTTGACACTGGAAAGACTGCTCTAGCAAAGGATGACTAAGTTCTATCTTATACCTTTAAGAGGTCGTCAGGGTCCTTGTATTAAGCCCAAGAGGAGGTATGAGAGCTTTTAAGAAGTCGAAGGGTCCTTGTACAACGCCCAAGAGGAGGCGGGGATACTTTTAAGAAGCCCGTGGGTTCCCAAACCCCGAGAAGTTCAAGACATGCCATTCACAGAGAATAGATCAAGCCAGGAAAGTCCGAGAATTTGGAAGAAACTCAAGAGATGCCATTCACGGAGAAAAGATCATCTCTGGGGAGTTAGAGTTTCTTTGACAATTTTTAAGGGTGCTTTTAAGAAGCCTGTGGGTCCCCAAACCCCGATAAGTTCAAGACATGCCATTCACAGAGAATAGATCAAGCCAGGAAAGTCTGAGAATTTGGAAGAAACACAAGAGATGCCATTCACGGAGAAAAGATCATCTCTAGGGAGTAGAGTCTCTTTGACAACTTCTAAGGGTGACAGTCTGAGAAAGGGTTCACCGAGAATGCTACATTTCACGTCTCCATATTGTTTAACCCCAAGAGGAGGGAAGACTGTGTTTGGTAATCCTATGGGGATCTAGTTTTGACTGTATCTAAGAGCGATCAACGGGGCTTTACCTAGTGCTTAGACGCAGTTGCCGGGGAAAACTCTAAATAACTATACTAGTATTACACAGTTGATATGTGACAAGTATATAAAAGTTTGTGAAAGAAGACTTACAGTGAGCAGCCCCACAACACAGTTATATATATATATGAAAGTGGATAAAGAAAGCGGGTAAACACTTACTCGGTTGTAGAGCGTCCATGCTGTTTTGTTAGTTATTCAACAAAGAAAGCTTTGATAACAATATTATATTCAAAATCAAAGGAGAAAGTGCTTTGAAAAGATTGTTGGGGCTTACAGCTCAAGGAGAGGCCCAAAGTTTTATCAGTGATTGCACTGTGGAATTTGTACAGGGATTTATACAAGTGACTGAGGCCCAAAAAGGTTTTCTGTACAAAGGGATGGGTCTTACACTCTCTTAAGAGGCCCAAAGGTTTATTTTTGTACAAGTGGTGGGGCTTACAGCTCAAGGAGAGGCCCAAAAAATGGTTTTTGAACTGGTGATCGCGCCGAGATTTTCTTTTAACGCAGAGGGACTTATACAATATCTGAGGCCCAAAATAGTTTTGGTTAAAAGGGGGTTGGGTCTTACACTCTATTAGAGGCCCAAAATAGTTTAAAGAAAAAGAATGGGGCTTATAACACGTGGGTAGGCCCAAGGGTTTGATTTGTTAGAAAGGCGACGACCGCATCGAATTTTTTGACGGTATCGGGACCTATACAATACACTGAGGCCCAATTTATTTTGGTTTTCTAAAAGGGTTGGGTCTTACACTCTACTAGAGGCCCAAAGTGTTTGAAAAAGTTTGATGAGGGTTGAATTAATCAAAAACCCTAATTTGTTTCCAAAATGTATTTTAATTGAATAAAAATTCAATGAAAATGATCAAAATTGTTAAACAAGTGGAAAACAAATTGTGATCTTGGATTAATGTTTCAAAAATCAAGTTTTTACCTACAAAATGATTAGAAGTCATTAAAATTTGCAAAATCAAGAAGGAAAAAATATTTTAAATGTTAAAAATAATTAAAATATTAATTCTTTGCAAAAATATCAATTATATGAAATAAATAATATTTTGGGGATTTTTTGGTAAAATAAAATATTTTCACATTTTTGTGAATTATTAAAAAAAGAATCAACTCAAAATTATTAAAACTAAGAGAGAAATTAATTTTTGAATCAATTAAATAAAATCACAAAATTCAAATATTCAAATATTTGAAAAAGGGCACCAAGAACATGGCAAGAACACGTGCCATTCCTCTGTTTCTGCAGATTTGCGTTTTATATCCAATCTCATTGAATACTTAATTATATCATGCAATCTACATATCAATCTACTCGTTTTAACCTAACGATCATGTCTATGGTCTTTAATTTCATTTATTTTAAACATGGAATAAGAAATCAAAGAGAAACCTCAAGAACCCTAAAATTTGCATGAAGGTTCAGAAATTCCATACACGATTCAAACAATGCAATTGATTGAGGGAAAACACTCCATGCATGATTATGAACATATGGCCAAATTATTGTGCAGCAAAAATTGCATGGATCATAGAGTTAGAAGAGCTCATGCTTACCACTTGCAGCTGGTGATCGTGTTTTGGGTTAGAGGTGTTACAACTTAGTTCCAAGGTTATGGACAACTTCCCTAGGTGCTATGGAGTGTGTCTGGATGCTTGGAGTGGATTGATTTGAGCTGGAACTTGATTTGGCACCTCAACTGCAAATCTGTCAAAGGCTTGAGCAGTTGGCTGGTGATTTTGTGATTTTGGTGTTCCAGATGTTATGTGAGTGTTTGGATCACTTCTATATGATGTTTATGAGGTGTGTGTGTGATTGGTTTGATTGGAATTGCTCTCAAACTCAAAACCCGATAGTGACTTGCTTTGGAAGGCAAAATTGGAGTGAAGAAGGAGATTTTGAGGAAAGCATTTGTTTGATGGCTTTGGTGTACTTAAACTGATCAAAAATGAGCTCATTTATAGTAGAGCAAGTTTGTTTTGCAAGGAATTATGAATGGCAACTGCTGCATAGGTTTGGCCAATGTTTATCAATGAGAATCCAAGTCTCCTCTAGCCATTGACTAGAGGTTAGGGCACAGGCTGCTGGTTCCCTAGGTCTTGGATAAGTCTTGACTAAATTCAGTTGGCAATGACTCAGTCCATGCCACCTTGGTGTATGCATTGAATGCTCCAATCCAAAATTGGAATTTTGTCCCTCTTTTAGGCAATTCTAGGTTTGGCATGCTATTTTTGGTTCCAAAGACTTGGGAGGCTTGGGATCAGAGTTGGTTCCTCCTTGGTCCCCCCTTGAGGTGTTCAGATGGATAGAGTTGCTTGCCCTTTTTAAAATTTGGGTAAATCGAGCAAAACTCCAAAATCTTCCTTGCTTTGGCAGTTTTCAGCAAGGCATATTGCCATTGTCATATCTCATGGCCCAAGTGGAATTTGATGGAGTTCTTGGCCATTTTGGAAAGCCCTCATATGATACAACAACTGTTTTATCATAATTGGTTTTGATACTTTTTGGATCCAAGTGAAAAATGCCCCTACATTTGGAAAAAAGTGAAGGCAAATTCTGACTTAGTGAAAATTTCACTAAGTGTTGGAAAAAAGTGACATTTTCACTTTTTGTGATTTTGATCATTCCATAACTCAAAATCCATGATGAATTGGAATGAGGTGTAGTTGAAGCTTTTGTAGAGGGTAATGAGAGCTACAAATTCAGCTTTGGATGGGGAAAAATGTCCTTGTGGTTTAGGAGTTATGATCCTCCAAAGTTGGTACCCTAGCCACTTTGTTCCATAACTTAGAAAAATTTCTAAGTTTTTTATGGTTACCCCTTTTACAAGTTATCCAACTTTTCTTGATTTTTCTTGATGAATGATGATTCCAATCATACATTAACATCATTTTATGGTTAAGGAACCATAATTGTGAAAAATCTCAAAAAGTCAAAGTTTGACTTTTGTGCACAATTGACTTTTTATCAGATGAATTCCAAACTGTGCAATCCTCTATGAAATCAAGTACTTAACCTAAATCAAACTTGATGGATTGATTTCATAGGTGTTATAGGGTGTATTGAATCATGTCCTAGGGTTTGGGAGCATGTCCTGGTCAAAAGTCAAAGGCACAATTGACTTTTCTCGTGAAACCCTAATTGTGGTTCAGATGAAATTGAAACTTGTTGATCAAGCTTCTTGGATCAATCCATTGTTGCAAATGGATCAATGTGGTTTATTAGAGACCCTCAAATCCCCTCTTGAGGTTTTGGCTCATGTTTTGTCCCAAAAGTCAACTTAAGGGTGAATTAGGTCAAGAAACCCTAATTCCTGATTTTTTATGAATGCATCCCCTGAGGTCAAACTGACTTGATGATTGGGTCCATGAGGTTCCATGGAGTATTTTAGGTTATGCTTTGAAGCATTGGCTCATGCCCAGAGGAAAATTTCCATCTGGAGGCCCTGGTCAACCAAACCCTAATTTGGTGACACTAACGATCTTGAGGCTTAATCCACTTAGAAGGGAGCAGCCTTATGCTTAATCCTTGAAGTGGGAGTCCTCTTGATCCTTTTAGACAAGTTGAAGATCATGTCATTACTTGATTGATCCTCTGTCTAAGAACTCTGAGAGGGCTTGAAACCCTAAGTTTGATTGTAGTGGATGCTCACCCATCTTTGGGGAGACTAATGAGGCATGATGGTTCATCCATATTGTGATGATGGTTTGCACAATGATGGGGAATCTTAGTGGTCAAAATTTGGGGTATGACAGTTTAGAATTAGGCTTGGATGATCAAAATTAGGATTGGAATTCAAATTTGGAGGGAATTATCAAAAGAGTGGTGATTAGTGAAGGTGCATGGTGGAAAATGATCAAAGTGATGTAGGGGAATTAAAATGAGGTGGTCTAGAATATTCCAAATGTGATCAAGGGCTGAGATTGGTGCCAATTGCTGAATTTGAATTTGCTACCATTTTTCAAATTTTCACGAGAGTAACCGGTTACAGCATATTTGCTAACCGGTTACTCAATGCAAAATTTGTGAAAAATGAGCATTTTGTTGCACTGTGGTGGTTCCGGCTCGATTATTTTGCTTGTCAAAGAAGGCATGGAAATAAACCCATGAACCTTGGAGTCTCTTGAACAAAAATCAATTAAATCTTGGAAACTCTTGATCAGATAATTTTTTGAATTAATTGCAGATCAACTTTGACTTTGTTCAGATGGAATTCATTCAAGCTGCGGGACTGATTTTTTTGGTATTTTTCACCTGTTCTTCCCCTGAAAATGTTAGTGAAAGGAAACAAAATATTTTTATATTTTAATTAATGGTTAGTAAACATCAACAAATTAAGCAATAAAACAACTAACAAATGCACACAAACTCAAAGATCCCTGCAAGGCACAATCCTATGAAAAATGGAACCAATGTGTGATCTTGTTTGTGGCATGAAATGAAAAACACCTGTGGGATCTTAGGGGTAAAAATTAGGGTATTACAATGATATGAAGATTGACATCTTTGTCTCGACGAGAAAGAAGAGACTTAAATATAACAATAAACCCAATTTTTGGCCCTAAGAGACCACACAGATGATATGCAGACACAAGACCACCATGGGGAGAATATGCCACAGGAGATAAACAAAAGAACAATGGGAGAAAGAAACTCCACCGGGGAAACATATCACAGGAGACCACCAACTAGTCGGGAAACATACCGCACAACTACTGGGACTCATCTGAGGAAAAGATTCAAACTGGGGATAACTGTATATGGAAATAAACCACAACACAACAAGGATATAACTCAACAAGGAAGACCTAGCACGGCAAGGCTCCACTGGGGAAAATAAATACCTCAACAATGAACTATCTCTAGCATACCAAAGAGATTAACCATCCATCGGAGTAGAAAACCTCAACGATGAACTGTCCCGTCTAGCCGAAGAGACTTACCATTCATCAGAGTAACAAAAATCTCAACAACGAACTGTCCCGTCTAACCGAAGAGACTTACCATTCATTAGAGTCACAAAATCTCAACAACAAACTGTCCCATCAAACCGAGGAGACTTACCATTCATTGGAGTCACAAAATCTCAACAACGAACTGTCCCATCAAACCGAAGAGACTTACCATTCATTGGAGTCACAAAATCTAAACAACGAACTGTCCCATCAAACCGAAGAGACTTACCATTCATCGGAGTAGAAGAATCTCAACAACGAACTGTCCCGTCTAACCGAAGAGACTTACCATTCATTGGAGTCACAGAATCTAAACAACGAACTGTCCCATCAAACTGAAGAGACTTACCATTCATTGGAGTCACAAAATCTCAACAACGAACTATCCCATCAAACCGAAGAGACTTACCATTCATTGGAGTCACAAAATCTCAACAACGAACTGTCCCATCAAACTGAAGAGACTTACCATTCATCGGAGTGGAAGAATTTCAACAACAAACTGTCCCATCAAACCGAAGAGACTTACCATTCATTGGAGTCACAAAATATATTAACTGCATCGCCTCAGGCTTCTCAAATAAAGGAATGCCACGAAACAGTATTGAACCTTCCAAAAGGGGAATCACGCACAGATTTCAGCTGAAGGGCGCAGAATCCTCAAAGGTGCAAAATAAATGCACTTTCAATCTAGGTTTCACAGCCTAGAGATCCAAACAAATATTGCAGGGGACCAAAGTTCAATCCAGGAACAAGCTGGAGAGACACAGTCAAACAAGACTCATCCTGGGGAAGATATATCTCAACTGGGGATTAATTCCATCCAGATAATGAACTGGGAAGGAAACTGAATCAAAATCTTCCACGAGAAATAAACTCAGTGGGGAATTAACAAAGATAGGCATTTTCTGCTTACGGGTTGACACTCTAAATGGAGAGAGGACACACATGCTCTGCGGGGATAACACCACCAGAGAGCAAAGAAGCACCAACACAAATGCAAAATGCAAAATGCAACAACAATATGCTATGCACAACAAACGAATGCGCATGCGATGCTTATGAGTATGAATATGCTGACAAAATAGACATAAGGATAAACAGAGGGTGGAATAAACATCACAACAGCACTGAATACTCGGCTAATCTCAACAAGATGGAGATATTATTAACAACTCTGCTAGGCATTTAGCTGAAGAAATCCTGCAAGAGATAAACAAAATCCATCAAAGGAAAATAAATCCTACTACAAGGCTCAAATATTGTTGGAGAAAAGAAGATACTCCTTGGGGAGAAAACCCAAATATCAAACTTCTAACATCAACGATCCACAAAGAGGATAACAACATAAACTCTGCTTCTGGGATGGCAGGAAAGCTGTTGGGGAATTATAGAAACTAAATCATTTTGAAACTTCCTGGGGATCATAAAAATTCACATGAACTTCTATTTCAAAAGGATGAAGAGATCTGCTGCTGAAAAATAATGAATCCATTGGGGATTGTAGACATATAAACATCTATGCAAAAATCCACTGGGAAAACAAGGCAGATCTACTGGAGATACGAGAACACTCTCAGAGGATTAACTAATTCTGAGCAAAGCATCCTGGACTTGCTGGGAAAACAGCAAAAGGTCAAGCTGTGGAGATTTTAGATTAATACTTATCATAAATGAGAGAAAACCCAACAGGTGACTAGTATATCAATATTCCTTGAATATAGTTATCATGAGCGACTTTACTGGGGAATAGCCACAATAGTGATACATAATCTTTACTAGGAGGATAAATATGTGAAAAACAATCCGGAGAGAAGTACATCTTGGACTTGCCAGGGGAAATGAGAAATTAACCTCACTGCTTTATGATTGGAAATGATAATACGCTACCTCCGTTGGAGAATCATCAAGGATAAATCCCTGGGTAGAACAACCTGGAGAGAAAAACATCCACAAGACAAGATGAAACATGACAAGCGATCACCACATCAATGCTTCTTAGAAGAGAATAACATCACTTTCTGTTTGGGGACATCCAAATCAACAACAACACGTCTAGAGGGTAAAACTCTGAGTGAAGATTCCTCATATGATTTCTACTAGGGACAGCAAAAATGAATCTCTGCGTGGGAACTACCATTAAGGAGATGTGGACCTCAAAACTACTCAACTGCCTGACCATAACATAATCAGTTAGAGAAGATTCGAATCAAGACCTAGCTGGGGAAAACCAAACAGCACTGGACCTTATGAATTCAACACATCATAACAAACCCATCACCTTGTCAACAACTAATCACATTCACAAGAACAAGTTCTGCTAAGGAAATATCAACAAACTCTACTTGGGATCTATCAATAAATTCTGCGAAATGAGCGAGAACGAACCTTTCTGAGGAAAACATTGATCCTGCCATTCTTGGAATAACCGTTGACATCCTTTTTTATATTCATAAATCAAAGAAAAATGTTTTTATAGTTTTCAAAAATTTAAATAAATTATTCACATTTTGTTTCAAAAATCATCATCAGCAATAAATGAAATTTTGCAAACAGAAACAAAATAAGAATTGCAAACAAAGGGACAAAGGCCCAAATTTTATTAATAGAATGGAAGTCCGCAAATGGTGTAACTCCATGGATCATTACAAAGTTTGAAAAATGGTAAATACATGGAAAGGGTTACATTGAAATACAATGATCACTATTCTCCCTAACAACTTTGAATTCCGCTGTGCTCAAAACTTCAGCCGAGGATGATTGAAGCAGAATCCTTAATGGATAATGTTACTTTCAAATGATCAAGACTGGTTGCCATAATCCCTAACTTTTGCCTAGATTGCCCTTTCGGGTTTTCAATCTACCGGGATGATTATTTCTGTTTTTGTCTCTAATTTTTGCCTGGACCGCCCTTTCGGGTTTTCAGCCCACCGAGACGCTCATTTTTGCCTAAGCCGCCCTTTCGAGTTTTCAACTTAGCGAGTTGTTCTTTTTATTTTTTAGGCGAAGTATTTCTTGACTGCATCGACATTCATAGGACGAGTGAACTCTTCACCATCCATAGTTGTAAGAAGTAATGCACCGCCAGAGAAGGCTCTCTTAATAACATATGGGCCTTCATAATTAGGAGTCCACTTGCCCCTAGAATTTTTGGTAGAAGTCGAGATCCTTTTGAGCACGAGGTCGCCTTCTCTGAACACACGAGGTCGAACCTTCTTGTCAAAAGCTTTCTTTATTCTCTTTTGATACAATTGGCCATGACACAAGGCCGTCATTCTTTTCTCTTCAATCAAATTCAATTGATCATATCTACTCTAACACCATTCAGCCTCAGATAATTCAGCTTCCATCAAAACTCTCATAGAAGGGATTTCAACTTCTACTGGGAGCACTACTTCCATACCGTAAACAAGAGAAAAAGGGGTTGCCCCTGTTGAAGTGCGGGCGGATGTACGATACCCATGCAAAGCAAAAGGGAGCATCTCATGCCAATCCATGTAAGTAACAACCATCTTCTGAACAATCTTTTTAATATTTTTATTAGCAGCTTCAACAGCCCCATTCATCTTAGGTCTGTAAGGAGAAGAATTATGATGCTCAATCTTAAACTCATCACATAATTCCTTCATCATTCTGTTATTCAGATTCGACCCATTATCAGTGATAGTCTTGTTCAGAATACCATACTGATAAATGATTTGGTTCTTGATAAATCGGATCACTACTTGCTTGGTCACATTGGCATATGATGCCGCTTCAACCCACTTGGTAAAATAGTCAATAGCCACCAATATGAAACGGTGTCCGTTCGACGCTTTAGGCTCAATCTTTCCAATCATATCAATGCCCCACATGGAGAAAGGCCATGGAGAAGAGATAACATTGAGAAGAGTTGGCGGTACATGAATTTTGTCAGCATAAACCTGGCACTTATGGCACTTCTTCACAAATTTGCAACAATCAGATTCCATTGTCCGCCAATAGTAACTTGCCCTCAACATCTTCTAAGACATTGCATGCCCATTGGCATGGGTACCAAAAGATCCTTCATGAATTTCTTTCATCAACATGTCTGCTTCGTGTGTATCCACACATTTGAGCAAGACCATGTCATAATTTCTCTTATACAGCACATCATCATTCAAGAAGAAACTACCAGTCAACCTTCTCAAAGTCTTCTTATCTTTCTTGGATGCCTCAAGCGGGTACTTTTGATTTTGAAGAAAGCATTTAATATCATAATACCACGGTTTATCATCAACGACCTCTTCAACCGCAAACACATGAGCTGGCCTATCAAGCCGCATAACATTGATTTTGGGTACATCATTCCACCGATTCACCACAATCATGGAGGATATAGTGGCTAAAGCATCCGCCATTCGATTTGCTGCTCTGGGTACATGGTGAAACTCAACCTTATTGAAGAAAGTTAACAACCTTCTTGCATAATCTCAATAAGGAATCAAATCAAATTGACGTGTCTCCCATTCTCCTTTAATCTGATTAATCACTAGGGATGAATCTTCGTATACATCAAGAATCTTGATTCTTAAATCAATGGCTTCTTCCAAGCCCATAATACATGCTTCATACTCAGCCGCATTATTTGTGCAAGTGAACATCAACCTTGCAGTGAAAGTAATATGAGAACCATGAGGAGTAACAATTATTGCCCCAATACCATTGCCATACTCATTAACAGCTCCATCAAAAATCAAACCCCAACGGGATCCAGGCTCAGGCCCTTCATCAGGTAATGGTTCTTCACAATCTTTAACCTTTAGATACATTACATCTTCATCAGGAAAATCAAACCTGATAGGTTGGTAATCATCAATGGGCTGGTGTGCCAAATGGTCAGCCAAAACACTTCCTTTTACCGCTTTTTGAGTTCGGTACTCGATATCATATTCTGAAAACAACATTTTCCAACGAGCAATCCTCCCAGTTAAAGCAGGCTTTTCAAAGATATACTTGATTGGATCCATTTTGGATATCAACCAAGTCGTATGATTCAACATATACTGGCGGAGGCGCTTGGCAGCCTAAGCTAAAGCACAACATGTCTTTTCAAGCATTGAGTACCGAGACTCACAATCGGTGAACTTCTTGCTCAAATAATAAATGGCAAATTCTTTTTGACCAGATCCATCTTGTTGACCCAGAACACAACCCATAGACTCTTCCAGCACATTCAAATACATGATCAAAGGTCTTCCTTCCACGGGAGGAGACAAAATCGGAGGTTTAAGCAGATACTCTTTAATTCTTTCAAAAGCTTTCTGACAACCCTCTGTCCAGACACAACCCTGATCTTTACGAAGAAGCTTGAAGATCGGTGCACAAGTGGCAGTCATATTGGATATAAATCGAGAGATATAATTCAAACGTCCCAAGAATCCTCTTACTTGTTTTTCAGTTTTGGGCGCAAGCATTTCCTGAATAGCTTTAACTTTACCAGGATCAACTTCAATGCCCTTTTGGCTGACAATAAAGCCCAACAATTTTCCAGAACGGACACCAAAAGTACATTTATTTGGATTCAAATGGAGCTTAAACTTTCTCAAACGCTGAAACAACTTCAATAAGTACTCAATATGATCTTCTTCAGTCTTCGACTTACAAATCATATCATCCACATAGACCTCAATTTCTTTATGCATCATATCATGGAACAAAGTAGTCATAGCTCTCTGGTACGTTGCACCAGCATTTTTCAAACCGAAGGGCATCACTCTGTAACAGAATGTTCCCCAGGGTGTAATGAATGTTGTTTTTTCCATATCCTCGGTTGCCATCTTTATCTGATTATAACCGGAAAAGCCATCAATAAAAGAAAAGATACTGAATTTAGCAGTATTATCTACCAACATGTCAATGTGTGGCAGTGGAAAATCATCTTTCGGACTCGCTTTATTCAAATATCTATAGTCAACGCACATTTGGACTTTTCCGTCTTTCTTTGGAACAGGCACAATATTGGCCACCCATTGAGGATACTCAGAAGTCACAAGAAAACCAACATTAATCTGCTTTTGAGCCTCCTCTTTGATCTTCACAGCCATGTCAGGATGAGTCCTTCTCAATTTCTGTTTCACAGGTGGACATTCAGGCTTCAATGGTAAATGGTGCTCCACAATTTTAGTATCAAGACCAGGTATGTCTTGATAGGACCAAGCAAACACGTTAACATATTCTCTAAGAAGCTCCACAATCCTCTTCTTAACATCTGACTGAAGCAGTGCCCCAATCTTGACTTCTTTTATATCATCATCTGAACCCAAATTAACCAATTATAATGGCTCTTCATGAGGCTGAATGGTTTTTTCCTCGTGCTCAAGAAACCGATAAATTTCATCTGGAATCTCCTCAATATCCTCTTCTTCAGCTCCAAACACAGGGAACTCAAAGTTGGGAGAGGGCATATGGTCATTGTTTTCAATGGGTTTAACAATCAATCTACACAATGATTTATGTTTGATTTTAGAATATGAACAAGAAGTGCAAGTATCATGCAGATAAAAGTGATTATCACATTATTATTATTTTTTTGGTTTTTTATGTTACCATTTTTCAGAAATAAAGCAAAAAGGGAAAAACATAATATGGATAAACAAAATAACATTTTATTGATGATGATAAAATTTGAAACAAAGCCTTCACAAATTCATTTTCACCTTGGGCAGGGTGAAAGGATTTTTGAAAGAAACAAAAACAAATTATTTTGAAATATGAATAACAGTGGAAACATCAACAACTATCCAATTCTGGCAGATCTGTCCATGTGTCACGAAATTGGGAAGTTCTTCTTCATCATCTTCAATGATGGCAGCAGTAGAGTGATCTTTGTTGATGAATTCGGCATTGTGAAAGGCCTCATTAATACGCTTCAAATCTCTTCTGACTATGCCAGGCGTAAAGCCTAAACCAGTTCTGCCCAGGTTATCAACCACATCAATAACTCGGCCCCAACCATCAGATTGACCAGTCTTTAATACATGCAGAGCATCTTTCAAAGAAGACATGGGTAACTCATTCTTCTTAACAGCTTTGTCATCAACAGAAAGAGCTTGGAACTGAGTTCCAACAGTTTCATCAGCATCAACATACGAAAAGGATGAAAGGTGGCTCACCAGCATCGCTTGCTCACCTCCAACAGTTACTAGCTTATCATTCTTAACAAATTTCAATTTCTGATGAAGAGTTGAAGTCACTGCCTCAGCTTCATGAATCCATGGTCGGCCAAGCAGACAACTATAGCAGGATGAATATCCATTACTTTAAAAGTAATCTGGAAGAAGCATGGTCCTATTTTGATCGGAAGATCAACTTCTCCAATCACAGTTTTTCGAGATCCATCAAAAGCTTTAACAACAACGCCGCTATACCTCATGGGAGGACCTTGGTAAGAAAGCCTTGATAAAGTAGATTTTGGCAACACATTCAAAGAAGATCCAGTATCAACCAACACATTGGAAAGCGCATCTTCTTGACAGTTCATGGAGATATGTAAAGCCAAATTATGATTTCTCCCCTCCTCTGGTAACTCTTCATCACAAAAGCTCAAATTATTACATACGGTGAGGTTGGCAACAATGCCATCAAACTGATTAACGGTCACATCATGCTCAACATATGCTTGTTCTAATACCTTCTGTAAAGATTGCCTATGAGCTTTAGAATTCCCCAGTAGGGACAACACTGAAATCTTGGACGGGGTGTGCAAGAGTTGATCTACAACACTGTACTAACTCTTCTTGATCAATTTCAAAACTTCATCCTCATAAGCCTTTGAACCACTGGAATGACCAGAAGCATCAACATTACTCTCATCTTGATGTCTTTTGCCAGCAGCAACGTTCTCCACAATCTTTGGAGGCTCGGGAGCAAAGACACGACCACTTCGGGTCACTCTACTCACATCAGCGATGCTTACCACAAAAGACCAAGAAGGAATGGGCACTTCTTACCATCTTCTACCATGGTAGCATTGTACTTATACGGAATAACTTTGTCAGATTCATAGGGTACCGGACCGGGCAACCGAATAACCAAAGGCATAACAGCGGTCTTCCGACTATCATAAGATATAATAACTCTTTCAGGAATATTAAAGCGTGGTGCAATAACATTCACCTCATTTTGATATTCATCTCTTTTAGCAGTGACCTGAATCAAATTCTCGTCCATCATTCTTTGAATGTCCCTCTTCACTATCACACAACCACGCAGATTCACGGAACAGATGCAACAAGCTGCATAGTCATGATCAATATCATGGTATTCACTCAAAAGTGCATGCATTTCCACAAGAGATCTTCGAATCCAACGAATATAAAAAAATTTGAATGGACCAGGACAACCATAAACCATATTGACAGACGCCTTGCCGTGATTAGGCAGCGGATTCGATTGGACATTAGGATTGGAATCTTCGAAAGACAAAATACCACTTCTAGCCAACCTCTGTACCTCCATCTTCAATGGATAACAGTTCTCAGTGCCATGCCTAGCTCCTCCCTGATGGAAAGCACAATGAGCTTCAGGCTTATACCACCATGGTGAATCTTTTGGAACAGCAGGTGGTGGACGGATTTGAACCAGATTCTTCTTAATTAAACAAGGAAGCAATTATGTGCAGGTCATCGGAATCAGATCAAAATCTTTCCGAAAACGGTCCTGTTGATTGTTCTGTTGATTAGAACGTTGTTGAGCAGGAGCTTCCTGAACAACGTGAGTTGATTTGATAACAGGAGTGACAGATGCAACGTGTTGCAGACACTGATTGTTTCTATTGCGAGGTCTTCTATACCTTTTTTGAGAAACGACATTGGTTTCTCCTTCTTTCTTTTTGGCAAATCCTCCACTATATTTTTTGGAACTTCCAGTAGGATTGCCATCTTTCGACAAACGTCCCTCACGGACACCCTCTTCCAATCTCATCCCCATATTAACCATCTCAGTGAAATCACTTGGGGCACTAGCAATCATACGCTCATAATAGGAAGGACTCAGAGTTTTTAGAAAAATCTTGGTCATCTCCTTTTCTTCCAAATGAGGGTTGATCTGAGCAGCAATCTCGCGCCACCTTTGCGCATATTCTTTGAATGTCTCCTTATCTTTCTGAGCCATTGCCCGGAGCTGGTCACGATTGTAACGCCCCAGTTTTAGTATTTTTATTTAATCGAGTCATTTTGATTATTTTATTATTATATTATTTTATTTTCGACTTTTATTTGGAAATATGTTATTTTTCAATGTTGTGATATTTTATCGGGTTTTGGGAACGTTTGCGAGATATTTTAGTGTAGGGGTATTTTGGGCATTTCACTTTATTTTCCTTAAGTTAAGAAAATAGAAAATAGAAAGAGAGAAAAATAGAGAGAAAGAAAAAGAGAAGAAGGAAAAGGAGAAGAAAAGAGAAAGGAAGGAGAAAGAGAGAAAAACTTGGAAAAATCTAGAAATCGAAACAACTGACTTTCTAAACACGATTAAATCGGGTAAGGGTGCGAAACTTGATTATTATATACTTGTGTAAGATTATGTATGTATGTTTTTGGTTGTTATTGGATTGAAATGGAAATATAGAGTAAAACCCATAAATGTTGAAAGTGTTAGAAATTGATCCAAATGTGTCTGAAATCATGTTTTAGTGTTCCTTATTGTTGGTACATGATAGATACATGTTGTTATGCATTGTATTGGTAATTTTTCTGGTGTATAGGTGAAAATTGGGGGATTTTGGTTTGAAAACGCAGAACAAAATTCTGCAGAAAATTCTGGTTTTTCCACTGCCCATACGCGTATCACTCAAGGCAATACGCATATTGGTCAAGGCAATACGTGTATGGCATTGAAGAAATGTGGGCAATACGCGTATGGAGTTTCATTTTCTCGGCCATATGCCTATTTGCGTAATGGTACGCGTAAGACTTTAGGGCAATACGCGTATGATGTAGGGCACTACGCATATTGGACTTTTAATGGGAAATTTTGGGAAAAATGGGTCTCTGCCCATACGCGTACGACCTTGGGCAACACGCGTATGTAATGGGCGAGGGAGCATGGCAATACCCGTATGGCTCAGGGCAATACGCGTATGGCCAGGAGAATTGCAAAATATGGTTTTTCGCGATGTCTTTTCTTGTTTAGTCCGTAACTTGCGTTCTGTTTATCCGTTTTTAATATTCTTGGTATCGTTGGATAGCTATTGAACTGTACTTTCTTATTATAATAATTTTGAGATTGTTAGCCGATTTAATTATGTCGGGAATTTGGAATAGTGTCGTTTTGTCGACTTTTGTCATTATAATTGTGTGTAATTGGTGTGTATCATGCAATGTGCTATTGATATGGACATGGTATGATTTGCGTGCTGTTGTATGATATAAATGCATTGTTTTGGGCTTAAATTGCAAAGCATGATTAATGTTGAGTGAGATGGTTGCATATATGTGTGCATTTGAATGTCATGAGTCATTGTATGCTGAGCATCATGATGTGCATTCTTGTGATGTCGTGTGCCCTAGTGGGTGTGAGCGACGAATCGATTCCAGAGGGAATCTGCTATAACATCGTGCGCCTTATACTGAGAGCACCGAAAGCGATGGTTATAAACGATCGTGTGCCCGTGTGGGGTGTGAGCGATCGGATCATGAGCCTTATACAAAGAGGACCGAAAGCGGTCCATAAGCGTCGTGAGCCTTATACAAAGAGGACCGAAAGCGACGGGGAACATCGTATGCCCGACGGGGAGTTACATTAAGTAACGAGTGATGGTTCCAATAGTTCTTGAGTGAACTGGTGTTGAGATTTGATGGATGGATTGGTACCGCATGTGCATTGCATATAGTCGTTGTGTCGGTCTCTGTGCATTTGCACAAATCATGAATGAATTGATTGTGTGTAGAATTGTGGATGAAATTGATGAATTGATATATGTATATGTGTTGGTGATACTTGTATTGTGCATGGCTGGTATACCTGGGTGATGGAAATATGAAATATACATTGTGTTGTTTTGTGTTTGAATTATGGTATGAGTTGTGGTAAGAACAGTATATATGTGTATTTTTGGTGTTATATATAATTGTATGCAATTATATTATGATTGTGTTTCTCACCCTTCTGCTGTTTTATGATGCTCTATGAGGCATTGCAGATTAGATTGCTGGAGGTCTTTTTGTGAAGCTTAGGTCTTCATTCTTTTGTCGGTCGGCTCTGATATGTGACATCGGGTAGTTAGGGTGACCGTTGGTGATTTTTGTGTATATGTATATGTTCTTTTGAGATTGTACATGTATGATTGTATTTGGCAGATAAACTTTTCATGATATATATATATATATATATATGAGATTTCAGTGCAGATTTTCTGCTTTTATTCTGTATCTGAATTGTGGGTTGTAGGAACTAAGTTCCTCTGTTAATTGCTACTTGATTGTTGCATATCTTTATGGGCAGGTTTATGTGTATTTGGTTTCAAATTGATGTGACCCCTCGGTCTATGCCTTGAATGTTTTAAATATACTCTGATAAAATTTTGAATTTCTATTTATCGCTTTAATAGCTTGGGGGTATAGATTAGGGGTGTTACAACGATCAGGAGCCATATCCACATTATACTTATACTGTTTCACAAATGGCTCACCCAAATCTTCGAAAGTGCGAATTCGAGTACTGTCGAGTCCCATATACCATTTCAAAGTTGCACCAGACAAACTATCTTGAAAGTAGTGAATGAGAAGCTGATCATTATCCTTCTGAGTCGACATCTTATGAGCATATGTAGTCAAATGACTCATCGGACAAGAGTTACCCTTATACTTTTCAAAGTCAGGGACTTTGAACTTATGCGGGATCTTCACATTAGGAACCAAGCATAACTCATGAGCATTCTTTCCAAACAACTCTTTACCCCTCAAAGCTTTGATTTCTTTCTTCATCTCAGCAAACTGGTCTTGAATCTCTTCCATTCTATCATAAGCACTGGCATTTTCACTTGGAGCAGTATGGAAAATATGTTCTTCACCAAAGGGAACAGTATGAACCACAGGCAGTGACACAGTCATCACATGTTGAACGGTAGGAACAACTGGAATTTCAGGAGGCAGTGGTGGTTGATAACCCTCAGGAACAAAGTTATGAGGCATGCCCCAGGGGAAGCCAGGAGGCATGGAGTATTGAGGAACACTAGCAGGCACCACGGAGATGGGCGTATAGACAATCTCAGAAATGAATGTCCTTTGCACAGGAGTCGAAAGTGGAGGAGGAGGAGGCTGATTCTGAGTAGCAACCATTGCTTTCATCATAGCAGTGAGTCTCTCCAAACTATCCTTCAAATTTGTCACTTCCTCACGAAGCTCACGGTTCTCTTGCAGGGCCGGCCCAAGGTATACTGAGGCCTGAGGCGAATTTTAAAATATTGTCTTTAAAATTTTTATATTTATATATTTTAAAAATTAAGTTATATATTAATTTATTATAATTGATTATATTTAATATTTTTTAGTTGATAATAAAATCATTATATTCTATTTTATCTGAAAAAAAAGTTGAACTTAAATAAATTTTTATTTATTTTTAATTTAACTATTATTTATTCTTTTAATTTATATTAGTTAGCAACTTTTCCCACTTTAACAATATTAAATTAAATTTTTACTAATCAGAGATCAAGTAAAGCTCGTCTATATACATTAAAAAAAAGTTAATTTTAAATAAATATTTACTTATTTCTATTTTAACTATTATTTATTTTTTGGTTTTGACTATTGTAAGCTAACTATTCTCATCTTATTTCTAATTTAATTATATATATTAGTTATTATTATTTATTTTTAATCAATTTGTAACAATTTTCAAAAAGATCCAAACCACCGCAGGCTTGCATGTTAAAAGGTAACTAAAGCACAATATTGAAAACACAAATAAGTTTAACATAATGATATTAAATGATAGAAAATAATATTTGGAGGCCCAAGGCGGTGGCCTCAGTCGCCTACCCCTTGGGTCGGGCCTGTTCTCTTGTTGCAACTAATCCATCTTCTTCTTCAGCTTAGCCCGAGTATTATACTGGTGAGTCAGCTTGGCTGAATGAAGACCAAAGGAAACATAAGACACCTGGAAAAGGCAAGAAACAATGCAGAATGATGCTTGATATGCAAGATGCAAATGCAAAGTTTCAAGGAATTATAAGGCATATTGCAAACATTGTTATTTGAAATACCAAAATCTCATTCATTAATGATGGAAAAGATTACATCTTGGAAGTACAAATTCAAGAATCCTAAAATAATAGAGAAGAAAGAGAACTAGATCCCTAGAGAATCCTATGAGAAGAAGTCCCAGCTCTATCTTCCTGCTTCTTAATGTGGGATTGCATCTGAGTCTTCTCAATCAGCAACTGATCAACGATCAACTTCCAAGGAGATTCTGAACTCTTCGAAATATCGAAAACTAGCTGAATGCGAGAGGAAAATAAATCCTCTTGCGCCTTTCTCTTCTTGTTGGCAACTTCGTCTTCATTCTTCTTCTTGAAGTGCTCTTGAAGTCTTGCATTCTCTAACTTGACAATCTGATACTTGTTCTTCCAAGCATCTCTCTCTTGTTGCATCTCGGCCAAAGCGATCTGAAACTTCTTTGTGTCTTCCATAAAGTAGAGAATAGGCTTCTTATTAGTTAGAGATAAAGGTTCCTGGCGCGCATAAGGCATCTTCAAAGTAATAGCTCTATTTTTAACCCACTCGAGGTAAGGTTCCGAAGAGACACAACTCGGATTTCCCAAACTTTCCTTTCCTTTTCTACAAATGTTGCACCAAGCTTCCATAATTTCTCTCTTGAGAGCAACCTGAGATTCTTCTTCCTTGAAAAAGAGACCAGCCAAATGAATGTTCTTCGGTACCTCTCGCAAAGCATATCCCAACTGACGACGAGCCAACACTGGATTGTAGCTGATTCCTCCCTTTGTACCAAGAAGAGGCGCATTGGGAAAATCACCACAACTATCAATAATCATCGCTCCAGAAGGAACACGGCTACACCAATCAATATCAGAATGAGTGAGAGATATAATCTTCCGCGACCAATATAAACCATCCTTGAGATTCCAGAAAGCTGCAGACTTCGGCAAGTGAGAAATAAACCACTTGTAAAGCAAAGGTGCACAACAGATAAGCATCCCTTCACTGTGGAAATTCCTAAGGTGAATAGAATGATAAGCATCAGCAAGCAAAGTAGGAATTGGATTCCCAATCAAGAAGATCTGAATAGCGTTGATGTCGAAAAAGTTCTCAACATTCGGGAAGAGGAACAGTCCATAAATAAGCAAGGCAATAATAGCCTCAAAAGCAACTGTGTTCTTCACACTAGCAAAGTGATGAGCTCTATCCATCAAGAACTTAGCGGGTAACCAAAGAATCTTTCCTTTGGTATCCATGCGAGCCTTAATCTCGGAAACCTTCAAGTGAGTAGCCTTCGCAATAACATCATGCTCGGGAGCGGGGTCCAAACCAGAGAAAATCTGACCATAAACAGGCAAACCAAGCAGGAGAGAATACTCCTCTAGCGTAGGTACCAACTGATAATCAAGAAAGGTGAAACAATGCAGCAAAGGGTCATAGAATTGAACCAAAGTTGCAAGAAATCCTTCAGCCATATCAACCTTCAAGAGAGATAAAAGCCTTCCATATTTGGACTCGAACTTCTTGGTATCAGCAACCAAAGATCCTAGCTCTCTCAAACCCCCTAATTTAGGACTCTTGAAAGTGTACTTCTTTGTACTTCTCCTTCCAAAATCCATAACAAAAGTATCTGCAATGTTTACAATAACACCTTTAAATTCCTTGAAACATTTCTAGAATAATGCTCATGAATGCATGAGTGCATGAATGCAACAAACACAAACAAGATCACACAAAGCACACGGGTCAAGGTTCAAGTCACGAGCATGAAGCCAAGGGTAAGAACCAATCCCACAAAGGTATGTACTAAGGTTTTGTCTTCATAGTACCTGCAGAAAACAGTGGTTCTAACAAAGTCCCAGGGTCCACAATCCACTATCAGACACACCAGCACACCGATTTGCTCAGAGGTTGGTAGTTATCCTCAAGAGAATCTAACCTGAGTGTAGCATCGCGTGACAGCTAAGTCATATTTGCATCTTCATAGCTTCCGCGCTACGATCCTAAAAAGGCTAGGATGGGTTAAGGGTTACTACGGTCCTCAGTGTTATAGGCTTCTATGGAAAAAGTAATGCCTTTTCGATCGCTCGATCGGCATCAGTAATTCCAAAGAGGCAACCACCGAGTGGATAGATTCTCAAGTTCTTCTTTTTTAGGATTCGACTCCTTCAAAGTTCCCTTGACTATACAATCCTCCTATCTCAAAGTACACTATGGTCCGGGTATAGGACCTATCTCACACACAGAGGAACTCCCAAACAGAACAAACAAGTAACAAGCAAATCAGACAAAAAGTAGTAAATAAATCAAAGTAGGCTAAACCCCTCAAGGGAGAACTCCCCAGCAGAGTCGCCACTTTTCTGTAGCGGGAAAATTGTGAGTATAAGCTATTGATTAACTTAACTCAAGGAAAACAGAGTCGCCACCGCGCTCTTATTTATTCCACAAAGGAAAAGGAAAAAAGAGCGAATAAATGCTAAGAAGTCTAAAAAAGCAAAAGCTAAAAAAGACAAAGAGAAATGGGTAAGAGGGGTTGGTTACGCAATGGGAAGGTGTTAACACCCAAAACGTTTATAGTACTATATAGGAACCCTTTAAAATATCTACCGTTTTTGGTCTGAAAATGGTTTGCTTGAAAGAGATTGGGAGAAATGAGAGGAGAAATATTTTTTAAAGATTTTTGTGTTTGGAGAGACTTATTGTCTCGTGCCTACGTACCCACGATGTGCAATGTAGGATCAAAACCCCGTAGTTCGTGGTACAAAGAACAAAAAAAATTGTTTGTTATGATTGATTTTAAATGTAAAGATAAGTCGTCATTTCCAAGTGAATAATTCCGCTTAAAGAAATGAATCATGTCTAAACTTATTAAAAAGTTTAAAAGAAAAAAGTGCGCAAAGCACACAATTTTTTTGATGAGTTTTTGTATTTTTTATGTTTTTATGAAATGGTCAAAATATGGTTAATATTGATTGGCATTTATTAAAGAAAACAAAGCTTAAAAATCACTTGACCAAAGTCAAGGTTTTATTATGAAAGTGGTTTTAAGTTTGAAAACAAGAAGGTTTTGAAAAAGAGAGGAGATTTTGAAAATTGAAGAAGGGGTGGAGAAGAAGTGACTATCCTAAAGCATAAAGTAAAAGCTAAGGATAAGAAAGATCTAACCACATGGACAAGCTCCATAGCATAAGCATTTTTCCTTTTTGATTTGGTTTTGATTCAAAAATAAGTCTTCAAAAGAGGACTCCAAGTATCCAAAATCCAAGGTTTTCCATCACAAACTCCCAAGCATAGGTTAGGATCCTAATTCTAAGTCCATAAGTCCATAATCAAGAGTATAGGTCCTCCAATGCAAAGGATAGTGGCCATAGTCCAACAATTAAGAGCACAAGTCTTTTAGTGGTTTAATCCTTTATTAATGTTTTTGAGTCCAAAATGGACAAAAGAAAAATAAAGCACAAGATAATATGGTCCAAGTGGACAAAAGAAAAATAACATAAACATAAACATGAATATGATATAATGACATAAAGCATAAAAAATAAAGAGAGATAGGGAGCGAGAAGGAAATAGTAAAGAAGTTAGAAGTTAGTAATTAGAAGCACAAGGCTCTAGTGCCATAAGCCTTCACCGATTATTCCGTTTCGCGTCTTGAACTATAGTGATTAAACAATGTACTTAGGTCAAGGTTGATCAAGACTTGTTAGAAGATTGATAGAATCAAAGCCTCTACAACAACAAGCTTCAAAGATTTTGAACCTAATACAAAATATTAACCAACATTGGGTTGACGCGACCAATCAAGGTCTGGACCACGAGAGTTTAAATTCCGAATTGGATAAAGAGGGACAAATGTTGCGCTATGTTAAGCAATCGTCGAGTAATTTACGGAGTAATTACCCTACAATGAGGCCGGTCAATAGTTCTTTGTGCTAATGCATGCTAGATGAACGATATGTAAATCGTCATCCGAAAGCAATACTGAACGAAAAGAAAATAGGTAACGATCTAGTCTTGATCAAGAATTCAACAAAGAAATTCTAAGATCCATAAGACTTTCATCGATCAAAATAAAAAAAGGAAATAGATGAAGAGAAGGCCAAATTGAATTGCAAATTCAAGAACCCTTCATCTTCAAGTTCAATCACCTTTATTTGATAAGTTTAAGTGTGAAAACATATCACTAATTCAAAGCACCTCAAATGAATTCAACAATTCATTAAAAGATAGATTTGAAGTAATGAATGTTTAATTACTTTAACCATACCCAAAGTCCATTGAAATTTAAGGGCAATTTTTCAAAATTAACACAGAGTAACCGGTTACAGCATATCTGCTAACCGGTTACTCTGCACCAGAATGCAGAAAATTGTGCAAAATTCAGCATGATCCACTTTCAAAACTTTTTACAAACACTTTGTGATCATGGAACTGAAATTTCACGAAATTTAAAATAAAATAACAGTGAAAACCAGCAATTAAACACAATTACAAGATCCAAAGGATCAAGTAACAAAGATCTCCAAAGATCTACATTATGGAAGATGAAGATGAAGCTTCAACAATGGTGAAAGATGAATTACCACTTCAAATCTGAAAATTCCTTCAAATTGCTTCAAGATCCAAATTCCAAAGCCTTGATCTACTATAATTGATAAACAAAAACAAGAATAGATGAAGGTTTAGCTCAAAGTTGAACAAGATTCAATGTGAATTCTTGTTAACTTTCAAAAGAAGAAAAGTGAGCTTTGGTGAATGTTGTGGTTGGGAAGAGGATTTGCAAGAGGTTTGTTGGCTATCAAAAGCTTGAAGAATGAATGAAATGAAGCCTCTATTTATAGAGTTTAGGCTTGGGAAATTTGGTGGTTTGGAATTAGGCTTGGATGATCAAACTTAGGATTGGAATTCAAATTTGGAGGGAATTATCAAAAGAGTGGTGATTAGTGAAGGTGCATGGTGGAAAATGATCAAAGTGATGTAGGGGAATTAAAATGAGGTGGTCTAGAATATTCCAAATGTGATCAAGGGCTGAGATTGGTGCCAATTACTGAATTTGAATTTGCCACCATTTTTCAAATTTTCACGAGGGTAACCGGTTACAGCATATCTGCTAACCGGTTACTCAGTGCAAAATTTGTGAAAATAAGCATTTTGTTGCACTGTGGTGGTTCCGGCTTGATTTTTTTGCTTGTCAAAGAAGGCATGGAAATAAACACATGAACCTTGGAGTCTCTTGAACAAAAATCAATTAAATCTTGGAAACTCTTGATCAGATAATTTTTTGAATTAATTGTGGATCAACTTTGACTTTGTTCAGATGGAATTCATTCGAGCTGCGGGACTGAGTTTTTTGGTATTTTTAACCTGTTCTTCCCCTGAAAATGTTAGTGAAAGGAAACAAAGTATTTTTGGATTTTAATTAATGGTTAGTAAGCATCAACAAATTAAGCAATAAAATAACTAACAAACACACACAAACTCAAAGATCCCTGCAAGGCACAATCCTATGAAAAACGGAACCAATGTGTGATCTTGTTTGTGGCATGAAATGAAAAAGACCTGTGGAATCTTAGGGGTAAAAATTAGGGTATTACAATCCCATGACATGGTGGGGACGCAGGTATTCTTTTCAATGATGCTTAGCTGATATGCATCGTTCGGCTGACTCTTTTGTCCCGAGTCTCCTGGGTACGACTTCCAGATAGGCAGGCCGTCCATCGGGTTATAATAGTCGTGGTCAAAGTTGTCTTTCATCAGAGTGTCTTCCTCTAATGAGTTTGGTGGAGCACGGCATCCTTCGGGATCACAATCTCCGTATATCATCTTGACATCTGACCTCGGTATAAATCTCAGACTCTGTGCCGAAAAGCAAAATGGTGTAGGCACCTCTTCCTGAGACATATAACTGTCCTCATTAACATAGGACTTCCACTCTTCATCTGTATCGGAGGAATCTCCCTCGTTGATGGTATGTACTTCTGGAGACACTGGGTGAAGGAAACCTCCACTATGGAAGAAGTTCTGAATGGGATGAAGACTCTCATTGTTAATAGCAGTCTGGGTAGAGTTTGAAGAAAAACTAAGACCTTTCTTTTTCTTATTGTCCGTAGGAATGACAAGTTGTCCCCATCCTTTGGTATTGTTACTTTTAATCACTTCGAGAGCATCTTTGTACGAGGAAATTGACGTTCCTCTTTCTGATTGATTGTCGTTGTGTCATACCCCAAATTTTGACCACTTAGATTTCCCATCATTGTGCAAATCATCATCACAATATGGAGGAACCATCATACTTCATCAGTCTCCCCAGAGATGGGTGAGCATTCACTACAATCAACAATTAGGGTTTCAAGCCCTCTTTGAGTGCTTAGACAAAGGGTCAATCAAGGAATGACATGATCTTCAACTTGTCTAACCTCTCAAACATCCACAATGGACCAAAAGGACTCCCACTCAAGCACAAGGATGCTCCCTTCTAGGTGGATCAAGTCTCAAGATCGACAGTATCACCATATTAGGGTTTTGGTCGACCAGGGCCTCCAGATGGAAATTTTCCTCTGGGCACAAGCCAAGGATCCAAAACATAACCTAATATACTCCATGGAACCTCATGGACCCAATTATCAAGTCAATTTAGCCTCAGGGGATGCATTCATCAAAAATCAGGAATAGGGTTTCTTGACCTAATTCACCCCTAAGTTGACTTTTAGGACAAACCATGAGCCAAGACCTCAAGAGAGGGTTTGAGGGTCTCTAATGAACTATATTGATCCACTTGTAACAATGGATTAATCCAAGAAGCTTGAGCAACAAGTCTCAATTTCATCTGCACCACAATTAGGGTTTTAAGGGAAAAGTCAACTGTAACTTTGACTTTTGACCAGGACAAGCTCCCAAGCCCTATGACATGCATCAATATACCTTATAACACCCATGGAATATGTCCATCAAGTTTGATTTAGGTCAAGGACATGATTTCCTGAAGAATTGCACAGTTTGGAATTCATCTGATAAAAAGTCAACTGTGCACAAAAGTCAACTTTGACTTTTTGAGATTTTTCACCAAAATGGATTTTTAACCCTAAAATGATGTTAATGTATGATTTGAATCATCATTCATCAAGAAAAATCAAGAAAAGTTGTATAACTTGTAAAAGGGGGTAACCATAAAACTTAGAAATTTTTCTAAGTCATGAAAAAGTGCCACTAATGTACCAACTTTGGAGGACCATAACTCCTAAACCACAAGGCCATTGTGCCCCATTCAAAGCTTGATTTGTAGATCTCATTTCCCTCTACAAAAGCTTCATACTGACCTATGTCCAAATTCCTCATGGATTTTGAGTTATGGAGTGATCAAAATCAAGAGAAAACACTTTGTTCCAACACTTGGTGAAAATTTCACTAAGTCAGATTTTGCCTTACTTTTTGCCAAATGTAGGGGGATTTTTCACTTGGATTCAAAAGAGATCAAAACCAAACATGTTCAAACAGTTTTTGTATCATGTAAGGGCTTTCCAAAATGGTCAAGAACATTACCAAATTCAACTTACACCATGAGATATGACATTGGCAAGTTGCCTTGCTGAAATCTGTCAAAGGCAAGGCAGAATTTGAAATTTTGCTCGAATTGCCAAAATCAGCCAAATTCAAATGCTCCTATCCACTTGGACACATCTGAGGATTGAATCTAAAGGGGACAATCACTGAGCCAAGCCTCCAAAGTCCTTGTTGAACCTAGAATGGCCAAAATAGGGACAAGACTCCAAATTTGGATTGAAGCATTCAATGGAAGCATCAAGGTGGCATGGACTGAGCCATTCTCATCTAAAATCAGTCAAGACTTATCCAAGACCAAGGGAACCAAAGCTCTGTGCCCTAACCTCTAGTCAATGTCTAGAGGAGACTTGGATTTTCATTTGCCAACATTGGACAAACCTACTTAGCAGTTTCCATTCACTATTCCTTGCAAAACAAACTTGCTCTACTATAAATAGAGCTCAATTGTGTTCAGTTTAAGTACACCAAAGGCCTACAATACTTGCCTTTCTCAAAATCTATTTCTCTTGGCAAAAATGCCTTTCTTAGCAAGGTAACTATCGGGTTTTGAGCTAGAGGGCAATTCCACTCAAACCAATCACTCACACACCTCATATACATCACATATGAGCTGATCAAACACTTAAACAACAACTGGAACACTGATTTCTCAGAATCACCAGTCAATTGCTCAAGGTTTTAACCAAAGTGCAGTTGAGATGCCATGAAGTGATCCAGCCAATTTCAATCAAGTCCAAGCATTCAAACACACTCCATAGGGTGTAGGGAAGCTGTTCAGGTCATCACCACTCATTTGTAACACCTCCAAATCAAAAATCACATTGCACTTGCTGTCACGGCCTAGAGGTAAGCATATACTTGGTCATCTCTCAATCTATGCATATTTCCTCGCACAATAATTTGGTCATATGTTCATAATCATGCATAGAATGTTTCCCCTCAATTAATTGCATTGTTTGAATCGTGTATCAAAAATCCCAGCCTTCATGCAGAAATTAGGGTTCTTGAGGATTTTTCATGATTTCTTTTTTTAATAATTCACGAAAATGTTAAAATATTTTATTTTCCCAAAAAATCCAAAAAATATTATTTATTTTGTATAATTGATATTTTTGCAAAGAATTAATGTTTTAATTGTTTTTAACATTTAAAATATTTTTTCCACCTTGATTTTGCAACTTTTAATGCTTTCTAATTATTTTGTAGGTCAATACTTAATTTTTGAAGCATTAATCCAAGATCACAATTTGTTTTTCATATGTTAAACAATTTTGATCATTTTAATTGAATTTTTATTCAATTAAATACATTTTCGAAAACAAATTAGGGTTTTTGGATTAATTCAACCCTCATAAATCATTTTCAAAACCTTTTGGGCCTCTAATAGAGTGTAAGACCCAATCCTTTTTTTGACCAAATCATTTTGGGCCTCAGTGTATTGTATAAGTCCCGATACCGTCAAAAACAAACGGCGCGATCGTCGCCTTTTGAAAAATAACCTTCTGGGCCTCTCCTTGAGCTATAAGACCCATTCAAAACTTTTGGGCCTCTATTAGAGTGTAAGACCCAACCCCCTTTTAACCAAAACATTTTGGGCCTCAGACATTGTATAAGCCCCTCTGCGTTAAAAGGAAACTTCGGCGCGATCGCCATTTCAAACGAGAAAACAATTGGGCCTACCCTCGTGTTATAAGCCCCACTCTTTTTCTTTAAAACTTTTTGGGCCTCTTGAGAGAGTGTAAGACCCATCCCTTCGTACAGGAAACCTTTTTTGGGCCTCAGTCACTTGTATAAGTCCCTCTGTACAAATTAAAATAGTGCGATCATTGATAAAACCCTGGGCCTCTCCTTGAGCTGTAAGCCCCAAATCTTTCTTTTTTTAAAGCACTTTCTCCTTTGATTTTGAATATACTGTTGTTTTCAATCTTTCTGTGTTGAACAACTAACCAAACAGCATGGAAGCTCTACAACCGAGTAAGTGGTTATTGCTTTCATTTACCGCTTTCATATACATATAACTGTATTGTGGGGCTGTTTCACTGTAAGTCTTCTTTCATAAACTCATATCAACTGTGTAATAATAGTATAGATATTTAGAGTTTCCCCGGCAACTACGTCTAGCATTAAGCCCGTTGATCACTCTTAAAAATAGTCTAAATTAGATCCCCATAGGATTACCAGACACAGTCTTCCCTCCTCTTGGGGTTAAATAATATGGAGACATGAAAGGCAGCATTCTCTGTGAACCCTTTCATAGACTGTCACTCATAGAAGTTGTCAAGAAACTCTATTCCCCATAGATGATCTTTTCTCCGTGAATGGCATCTCTTGAGTTTCTTCCAAATTCTCGAACTTTCCAGGCTTGATCTATTCTCGGTGAATGGCATGTCTTGAATTTCTCGGGGTTTGGGGACCCATCGACTTCTTAAAAGCACTTGTCAAGAAACTCTGCTCCCCAGAGATGATTTTTTCTCCGTGAATGGCATCTCTTGAGTTTCTTCCAAATTCTCGAACTTTCCTGACTTGATCTATTCCTTGTGAATAGTTTGCCTTGAATTTCTCGAGGTTTGGAGACCCATCGGCTTCTTAAAAGCAATCGGCCTCCTCTTGGGCATTATACAAGGACCCACAGGCTTCCTAAAAGCAACCTTGCCTCATCTTGGGCTTAGTACAAGGACCCTACGGCTTCTTAGAAGTATTCACAGCCTCCTCTTAGGCTTCGTATAATGATCTCTTCCTCAGGGAATGATAGCCTCCTCTTGGGCTTCGTACAAGGACCCGTCGACTTCTTAAAAGTTTCCAGCCTCCTCTTGGGCTTCGTACAAATTGTCCCGACGACCTCCTAGAGGTATAGGAACAGAACTTAGTCATCTGCATAGAACAGTCCTTTCAAAGAGTCTACTACTGTTTCTCAAAGTATAGTACAAAAGATAGAACTCTAGACATGGACAGTCTAATCTCCTTGAGTCTCAAAGACATTCTCAAGTGACCTCTTCGTTAAATAGGAAGAAAACCCGTAGACTCGGACAGTCTCAATACCCTTCGGATTTCCCGCTTCCTTAAAGAACAGGAATAACCCGGATCCTTGAATCAAATCCATGAGTACAGTGTTGCTCATATAAGAACTGATTTTCTCTGTAAAGATCAGTATACTGGACCTGTCACTTAACTGAAATAGTCACCACAGCCTCCTCTTGGGCTTTGTACAATGATTCTCCCCAGCAGAGTCAAACAACATTTAGCCTCTCTCTCGGGCTTTGTACGAGACACATAAGAGACTCCCTCGTTGAGTCAATCACCTCTTTCGCCTCCATCTCGGGCTTTATACGAGATACAAAAAGGTTCTTATCGAGCCAAACAAACAATAGCCTCCATCTCGGGCTTTATACGAGATACCAAAAGACTTCATCGCCGAGTCAAAAACCTTTTAGCCTCTCTCTCGGGCTTTGTATGAGACACATAATAGCCTCCTCTTAGGCTTTGTATAAGAAAACCACTGGTTGATCCAATCAACCTTTTAGCATCAAAGCTGTGCCTCGTTCACACTACACAAACATCAATAACTCCTTCCCCTTAATCTAATTGCTGTAAGCGGAAAGCCTCTGGATCATCTACATCCATGCCACTGTCCCTCTTTTAGCATGAGAAATTCCTAAGGAAAGATAGCATTGCTCTAAACTGAGTTAAAGTCTTCTCCTTCAGGTTGGAAATCCCCTATAAAGGAAAGATGGCATTACTCTACACTGAGTTAAAGTCTTCTCCTTCAGGTTAAAATCCCCTATAAAGGAAATTATGGCATTGTCGGATTCACATATCCCGGTTAAAGTAATTCTCCTTTATAAACAGTTGTGACATACAACCCCCCTCTTTAGAGATGACAAATTCTCTCTAAAGTCAACCCTTTTCAGCTTCATATCTTGGGCTTTGAACAAGATACAAACCACCTTTCGCTTCACGTCTTGGGCTTTGAACAAGACACCAAAACAACCATTTCCTCCCATAGAATAGGAGGAACTACGAATGCTCTAATTTCCCTATTTCGGTAAACGGGAATACGTAGGCATAAGATTGAAAGAAAAATCTTAGCGAGCACACTAAACAAAAACCCAAAATCCCATACCCTCATGTATTTATCAAAAGCATCAGTCCTAACATCCTAATCCTCGTTCCCCGCCAGAAAACCCAAGAAAGAGAGAAAACCGTATTGGTGAAAATACAAATAACCAGTACAAAGGCCCCCCACATTGATAGCATTCGTAACCTAATAGACCGCTGTTTAAACTCAGTATGCAAAGCAGGGTTAATTGGAGACATCTATTTCCCTTCCTTCATCAGCTTTAATAGGATAAAAAATGAATCGACATGTAGTAAGCTCAACCGCAGAGAGTGACCAACGCTTAAGAACCGCGTCCAAAATTGCTCGCTACACGTTGCTCACCAAAAGTGCTTGGAACTGGGTTCCGACAACCTCTTCTGGTTCCACATAAATGGATGACGATAAGTTACTCACGATCAAGGCTTGCTCTCCACAGACTGTGACGAGTTGGTCATTCTTGACAAACTTCAGCCTTTGGTGAAGCGTCGAAGTGACTGCCCCATCCTCGTGTATCCAAGGTCTTCCCAACAAACAGTTGTATGCTGACCGGATGTCCATGACTTGGAAAGTGACTTGGAAAGTGTGAGGACCGATAGTTATGGGAAGATCGACTTCGTCGATAACTGTTTTCCGGGATCCGTCAAATGCTTTGACGGTGACCTCACTGCCTCTCATCGGAGGTCCTTTGAATGATAGTCGCATTAGAGTGGACTTTGGCATCATGTCTAGAGCTGATCCGGCGTCTACCAATATGCCGACTAAAGTATCGTCCTAGCAGTTGACTGTAATATTGAGTGCCATGTTGTGACTTTTGCCTTCTTTTGGCAATTCCTCATCACTGAATCCCAAGTTGTTGCAGGAAGTGGTGTTGGAGATGATGCTGTTAAATTGTCTTATTGACATATCTTGTTCCACCAAGGCTTGCTCTAAGACTTTCTGTAGAGCTTCCCTGTGAGCTTCAGAACTGAGTAAAAGTGACAGCACAAAGATTTTTGAAGGAGTCTGCAATAGTTGATCAACAATGTTGTATTCACTCTTTTGGATGAGCTTCAGCATCTCATCATTGCTCTTTGAAAGGTCGGGATCACTGGACTGACCGACTGGTTGATTAGGAACTTCTGCCTGAGGTTCCTTTTCATTGATGGGTTCTTCAACTCCTCAGTTGAAGATTCGACCGCTCCGTGTTACTCAACTGATGTCTGCAATATTCAAGACGGAGGGTAATGTTGTTGCACCGTATTTGTAAGGGATAACCTTAGTTGATTCATACGGTAGTGGTCCCGGTAGATAGATAACTACAGGAGCCTTTTGATTCTTCTGACCATTGTAAGTAATTTCAATCAGTTCCTGGTTGGGAACTTTTGATTCCTCAAGTAAAGGGATGATGGTACAAACATCCTTGGTCCTCTTATGATCAGAGATTACGACAACGTCTTTGATTTAATCAGCGAAATAGTCTGGCATCAAGTTGATTGACCCAGAACTTGGACATGGTCGAATCTCTTTGTGGTCCAACTGACTCTGAAGGGCTGCTCGCACGAGGTAACATCCTTGATTATCTTCAGAGAAAACTCTACAGCGTTCATAGTTATGTGGTGGCACCTAGCCACGTCCACTTTGTATGCTGTGTAACCTCACTAGATCTATTCCCATTGATCGAGCATCCAGACTTTGATGCCTAGTAGGGTTCCCATTAATCATACTGACTTGTTGTGTGTCTTTGTCTAAATAGATCGAAAGCCACCAGTGGTTTAACAAGTGTTGAAAAGTTCTTTGAATGAGAGTGCATCCTTGGTCACTCTCACAACACCCCTTACAGTTCTGATAATTATGCGAAGTCAGAAAACCGAGCCGGACTTGCTTAGCTTGTAACTCCACCAAGCTGGTATTCATCAAGCAAATATCAAAGATCTGAATCATATTCACTTGATACTGATTTCTATCGCGGTAATCCTGAATCCATCCAAGATCCATCTGACGCTGAAGGGCCTCTTGTACAAAAGAGCACCCCTGATTGCTTACCGAGCAGACCAGACATGAATTGTAATCGTGTCGTGGCAGATTATGATGTTGGCTTTGCCTTGAGTGCATTGCCACCAGGTTGACATTCATCGCACGGGTGTCGTGGTTCTGAATAACGTTGGAACTCGTACAAGTCACGTTGACTTCACGGATTCGGTTCTCCTGGATACATCTGAGATCCAACTGTTCCTGTAGAGCTGATTGCACCACAGAACATCCTTGATTGTTTTTAGTGCAAATATCACACTGGTGATAGTTATGAGATGGTACATGCCCATATCCGCTCTGTCTGCGATACATTTTGACCATGTTGGCCCTCAATGAGAGTACATCATGAATTTGATAGTTGTGGTTAGACTCTCCCTCTATTAAATTTAATGCAGCTTTCTCATGTTGAGGCAGCGGGTTCGTCTGAACATTAGGATTAAGACCCCGCTCCTAACAAGTTTCTGTACGTCGGATTTGAAGGTGAGACAATTTTCTATGTTATGCCCTGGTCCTCCTTAGTGGTAAGGGCAAGTCTAATCCGCTTTGAACCAAAAGGGCGGATTCTCCGGTATTGGAAGAGGAGACCTAGTTTGGACGTGCCCTTTAACTAGTAACAATGGAAACAGTTCTGCGTACAACATGGGTATAAGGTCAAACCTTGGTGGTCGCGTTGTACGGTTGTTGTTGTACGGAGGACGAGTCTGCTGAAGAGGCTGTTGTGTCCTATGCTGATATTGTTGTTGACTCGATTGGCTCTGAGCAACCGGAGGTTGATACGTAGGAACAGGCGCAGGGTTGATAGCAGGAGTTATAGCTGCTACTGGTTGGTACCGTCGCCTTTGCTTTCCAAGAGAGATATTACCAATATCTTGCTCTTTTTTATTAGGGAAAGCACTACCGTATTTTTTGGTACTGCTTGATGATCCAGTGTTTTTTACTAAACGTCCTTCTCGGACTGCTTCTTCCAGAGGAACTCTCATGCCTACCATTTCAGTAAAGTCACTGGGCGAACTGGCGATCATTTTATCATAGTAAAATGAGCTCAATTTTTCAGGAAGATCTTTGTCATCTCTTTTTCCTCAAGAGGTGGACAAATCTGGGCGGCAATTTCACGCCATCTCTGAGCGTATTCCTTAAAGGTTTCCTTATCCTTCTGCGACATGGCTCTGAGTTGATCTCTGTCTGGTGCCATGTCCAGGTTATACTTATATTGTTGAACGAAGGCAGTGCCAAGATCTCTGAAAGTGATGATCTTAGTGCGGTTTAGACCCATGTACCATTTGAGTGCGGCACCGGTTAAACTATCTTGGAAATAGTGGATCAGTAGCTGTTGCTTCTCTATCTGAGTTGACATCCTCCGAGCGTACATCACCAAGTGACTTTGAGGGCAAGAGTTACCCTTGTACTTTTCAAATTCGGGCACCTTGAATTTGTGCGGAACTTTCACATAGGGAACCAAACAAAGGTCTGTGGCATCCTTTCCAAATAGATCCTGACCGCAAATGGCTTGCAGTTCTTTCTGCATTTCCAAGAACTGTTCTTGGAATTCCCTCATTCTCTCGTCCATACTTTCGTTTCCACCAGACAGTATCTGGGAAATTTGTCCTTCCGGAACAGTGTGTACCACGGGTGGTGGTATAGTCATCATGGCAGTGACTTTAGGTACTTCCCTCTCCCGAAGTTTGTAACCTTCAGGAGTTGCTGTCATGCCCCTGGCATCTTCGCTTTCCCGAAGTTTGTAACCTTCAGGCCCAGCGGTTCCTACTGCAATTTCCGGATCTTCCGTGATCAACGGAATATATCCTTCAGGGATAAAGTTGATAGGCATGCCCCATGGACGATCTTTAGGCATGGTATATCGAGGGTCATACTTTTCCACTATGGGCGTAGATGTGATCTCTGAGATCACAGTCCTTTGTTGTTGCATCTGGGCTGCTGCCAGAGCTTGCATATCGTTGTGAAGCTTTCTCATATCCTCTTTCAGAGCGTCGAGTTCTTCTCTCAACTCCCTGTTCTCTTCCTCGAGATTATCTATTTTCTTTTGTTGACTGGCCCGAGTATTGTACGAATGAGACAGTTTGACTCTAGAATCGAGACCCAAACGTGAGATTCGCAGAGAAGAAGAATGTGTTTTGTGAGAATGATGAATGATATGTAATGATTATATTATATAATTTTTTTGTTTAATCAAAATAAACTTCGACAATTGGATTGCAAATATCAAACAGTGGGGATAACCCCATTTTATTGAATTCAAAATTACGGAAATGGAAATACAGTAATTTACATAGTGCTGTAAAAGGAAATGTCTAAGCTAATCGATCATGAGTCCTCTCTGAGAAGGGTTCATGTGCTGGTTCTGGTATTTTCCTTTTCTTTGGCCGGGGCTCTCGAGCCGTTGTCGGGTTGTCATTCCTTTGCCAAGTGAAAGGAGCGAGCAAATTTCTTTGGTCATCTTGATTTTCTACACCATGTTGCTCCAGAATCTCGATCAGAGCATCTTTTTCTTTTAACAGTTGTTGTATTTTCTTGCACTCCACATTGAGAATACGGTACGTGTTCTTCCAAAACTTCTTCTCCTGTTGAACTCTGTTGAGAGTAACCTGAAGTTTTTCCGTACCCGACATAAAATAAAGGACAGGGTCCCTTAACGGAAGAACTTCCTGACGAGGGTAAGGCATCCTCAGTTTGAGAGCTCTAGTTTGTACCCAGTGGAGATAAGGTTCCACCGAGACACAATCTGGTTTTCCTAGAGACTCTCTTCCTTTTTTGTGAACATGTTTCCTGTAACGCCCCAGTTTTAGTCCGTTTTATTTTATTGAGTCGTTTTGATTATTTTATTATTATATTATTTTATTTCTGACTTTTATTCGAAAATATGTTATTTTTAGTCGTGACTATATTTTGTCGCGTTTTGGGAACGTTTGCGAGATATTTGAGTGTGGGGGTATTTTGGTCTTTTCATTTAATTTTCCTTAAGATTAGAAAATGAATAGAATTAGAAAGAGAGAAAAACATAGTAAGAAGAAAAGAGAAAGAAAAAGAGGAGAAGAGGAAAAAGGAGAAAAAGAGAGAAATCTTGGAAATCAAGAAAATCGATCAACCGACTTTCTAAAACACGATTAAATCGGGTAAGGATGCGAAACTCGATTATCTTATCATTGTGTATGATTATGTAAGTGTGTATTTGCATTTTATCTTGCCTTTCCATAGTTTTTCGGTTATAGGTCGAAAACGCGTAAACGAGTAGAAATCGATGTTTTCACGGACGAAAATCGATATAAATTGTTTTGTATGATCTCGCTATGTTTAGGAACCTTTGCTAATAATTGTTTTGCTGCTGGAAGTGATTTGGGTGGAAAAAATGGATTTTTGGGTTTTGAAAACGAAGCAGAATTTTTCTGCACCTGGTGTAAAGTGCTGGGCGGTTCTCTGATTTCGCCGGGCGGTTCGGGATTTCGCCGGGTGGCTTTGAGAGGCGCAGCCTTGACACGATTCTGACTCTATTGAGTTATTTGGGGAGAATTGGTGACGCCTCTGCTTCGTCGGGCGAAGTAGCGGCGAAGGGCAAGTGCCGGGCGGTTTATGGGTTTCGCCGGGCGGTTTTTAGGGTTTTTCACATTTTTATTTTCTTTGTAATTCCATAACTTTTGATCTGATTATCCGTTTTGAACATTCTTTATATCGTTGGAAAGCTTATGAAATGTTATTTCTTGTAAAAATAATTTCAAGATTGTTGGCCGATTAAATTATGTCGGGAATCTGAAATAGTGTCGTTTTGTCGACTTTTGCCGTTTTAATTGTGTGCAATTGATGTGTATCATGTAATGTGCTGTTGATATGGAGATCGTATGACTTGTGTGCTGATATGTGATATGATGCATATGATTGGATGATGTGATGATGGTTTGTGGGCTTATGGAGAAATAAATGTGTTGTTTTGGATTTGATTTCAATGTATGATAATGATGTGGTGTGGGTAGCCTTTGTGGTGTGAATCGCTTGTGGAAGTAAGGGTGATTACACGATTGTTGTGGTTTGTGGATTATGATGAAAGGTATTGTTTGTGTGAAATTCAATATATGTGGTTTGGTGGTCATTATGGTTTGAAATGCATTGTTTGAATTGGTTTCCAATGCATGAATATTGATGATGAGATAGTTCATATTGTTGAATTGTGAATGTATGGAGTTGATGAGTTAAAATATATGCATGATTATGGTTGCATATATGTGTGAAGATGCATTTGATTGTCATGAGTTCTTGTGTGTTAAGCATCATGATATGCATCTTGTGATGTCGTGTGCCCATGTGGGGTGTGAGCGACGAATCGATTCCAGAGGGAATCCGCTATAACCTCGTGTACCTTAAAAATAAGAGGACCTAAAGCGATCGGATGGATCGTGTGCCTTAAAAATAAAAGGTGTGAGCGATGATTATAGACGATCGTGTGCCTTATACAAAGAGGACCTAAAGCGATCGGATCGTGTGCCTTATACAAAGAGGACCTAAAGTGATCCATAAACGTCGCGTGCCTTAAAACAATAAGAGGACCTAAAGCGACGGGGAACATCGTTTGCCCGAAGGGGTGTTACATGAGTAATCCTAAGTAACAAGCGATGGTTCCAATAGTTCCTGAGTGAACTGGTGTTGAGATGATGATGTCGGTACCGCATGTGCATTGCATAGAGTCGTTGTGTCGGTCTCTATGCATTTGCATAAATCATGAATGGTTTGATTGTGCGTGGAATTATGGATGAAATTGATGAATTGATATATGTTGGTGATAATTGTATTGTGTATGATTGATATGCATTGGTGATGGATAAATGAGATATGTATGGTGTTGTGTGGCATTTTGATTCGGTTGTACGTTGTGGCGAGAATATTTATGTGTGTAATTTTGTGTTATTATATAATTATATGCAATTATATTATGATTGTGTTTCTCACCCTTCTGCTGTTTTAATGCTTTATGAGGCATTGCAGATTAGATTGCTGGAGGTCCTTTTGTGAAACTTATGTCTTCATTCTTTTGTCGGTCGGCTCTGATATGTGGCACCGGCTAGTTAGGGAGACCGTTGGTGATTTGTGTGTATATGTATATGTTTCTTTTGGGATTGTACATGTATGATTGTATTTGACAGACAAACTTTTCATGATGTATATATATGAGATTCAGTACAGATTTTCCGCTTTTATTCTGTATTTGAATTGTGAGTAGTAGGAACTGAGTTCCTCTGTTTGTATCACTACCTGATTGTTGCATATCTTTATGAGCAGGTTTATGTTTATTTGTTTCAATTGATGTGACCCCTTGGTCTATGCCGTGAATGTTTTAAATATACTCTGATAAAAATTTGATTAATTGTTATCGCTTTAATTGCCTGGGGGTGTAGAATGGGGTGTTACATTAAGTGGTATCAGAGCCAGTCCGTGTCAGTTGTGTCAGTCCTTGTTGGTCTTTGTGGTTCGGTGAGCTGTTTGTGTAACCATAGTTGCTGTTATTGGGAATAAACAGAATATGGCTGGTAGGAATGATGCTGCTTTAGCTGCTGCGATGCAAGCTATGGCTCGAGATGTGCAGGGTGCTCCTAATGCTGCTGGTAATGATGAGTTCAGGAAGAACAAACCGCCTATCTTCAAAGGAAGATATGATCCTGATGGTGCACAGATTTGGTTGAAAGATACTGAAAGGATTTTTCGAGTGATGGATTGTGATGAGGATCAGAAGGTGAGACTGGGTACTCACATGTTGCAAGAGGAAGCTGATGATTGGTGGGTTAGTACTCGTCATGTGTTGGAAGCTGCGGAGGAGGAAGAGATCACTTGGGAAGTGTTTAGCCGGGAGTTCTTGAGGAAGTATTTTCCCGAGGATGTTAGAGGAAAGAAGGAGATAGAGTTCTTGGAATTGAAACAAGGTAACATGTCTGTTGTTGATTATACTGCTAAGTTTGTGGAGCTTGTGCAGTTTTATCCACATTATGCTGAAGCTACTGCGGAGTTTTCTAAGTGTGTGAAGTATGAGAGCGGATTGCGTCCTGAGATATAGCAGGCAATCGGTTATCAAAGGATTCGAAGGTTTTCAGATTTGGTGGATTGTTGTAGGATTTTTTAGGAGGATAGTAAGGCTCGTTCTACTCACTATAAGAGTGTGAGCGAGAGAAAAGGGAAGCAACAGTTTCATAGTGGTCCTTATGTCACACCAGCTGATAAGGGTAAACAAAGGGGGGATTTTGAGAAAAAGCCAAGTGGAGGAGGTATGTCTAATTCTCCGAGATGTTTTAGGTGTGGTGAATTGGGACATCGTCAGTTTGAATGTAGGAAAGATTTGACGAAGTGTTCGAATTGTGGAGGTTTAGGGCATGTTGCAGCTGATTGTAAAAGGAATGTGGTGAAGTGTTTCAACTGTGGTGAATCTGGGCATGTTAGTACGAAATGTCCGAAATCGAAGAAAGCTCAGACTGGTGGGAAAGTTTTTGCTTTGGCAGGGACTCAGACTTCAAGTGCAGACCGTCTGATCAGAGGTACTTGTTTTATTAATAGTACGCCTTTAGTTGCTATTATTGATACCGGAGCGACTCATTCGTTTATTTCGTCTGAGTGCGCGAAGAGTTTGAATTTTGTGTTGTTTTTGATGGGTGGTGAGATGGTTATTGATACTCCAGCAATGGGTTCAGTAACTACTTCGTTGGTTTGTTTAAGTTGTCCTTGGACCATTTATGGTAAAGACTTTGAAATGGATTTGGTGTGTGTGCCGTTGGTTGCAAGATTGTAAGTGTTGTTTGGACAGTGTTGTTCCCGATTCCGGAGGGAATGTGGAGGTAAGGTTTATGTCAACTAAGGATTGGTGCCTCAGGTAGTTTTGTGCATGAGATGTAAGGAATGCTATTATAGTTTGGTGAAGACGGTTTATGCCCCATCATGATTGTCGGCTGTCTATTGACAAATTGAGGAACTGATCACCCTTAATCTCTTGTTGATAGTAGGCGGAATTATGTTGGATGGGATAGACGTGTCTTTCCGGCTTTGATAGTGTGTGTAATGAATTGTTTGGAATTAAGGAAAATGTGTACGGATTGTTTTGTTGAGTAGATAAAGATTTTCATATTGGAAGGTGAGACGGATTAGAGATTTTGTAGGATGGTCAAGTTGGAATGTCTTTGAGGGTGAACGATTAGGTATCGTTAATGGTTGTTCTCAGAGAGTAGAGTGTGAACTCAAATTTGACGAAGGGGAAGATTTGAGGTTTGGATCTGCTAAGTAAGTAGAAGAACTTGTAGGAAGTGTAACTCAGATTTAAAGAGCGGTGGGAAGATTTACTGAAAAAGGGATTTGTGAGACCAAGTGTGTCGTCTTAGAGAGCTCCAGTAGTGTTTGTAACAAAAAGGAAGGATGATTGAATGGAATAACAAGCATGATGTGTATAGTGATATTAAGACTATGGAAAGCGAAACTTAGAGTTCTGGAGAGGTTTGGAGTTTTTGGAATTTTAGAGTAGTAATGTAAATTTTGAGAAAACCTTAAGCGTGGATGTAATATTTGAGAGTTCCTTTGGGTTGGTTGTTGCTACACGTTGGGATTTATGGAATTTGGACTGTTAAGAGAAGAAATTGTGTATGGATTGCTAACAGTTGAATAAGGTAACGATTGAGATGGTTGAGTTTGAGTGGTGTTGCAAGTGTTTGAGAATTGAATTACAAGTGTTGAAAGGAGACGAAGTTTTATGCTAAGTTATTCAAGTGAGAATTTTGGTTGAAAAAGGTTAGTTTTCTTGGATATGTTATTTCATATGAGAGTATGGTTATGGATCCGTCGGAATTAGATGTAGTTCTACAAGAGAGGCTCTGAAGTTGGTTAAGGAGATTAGAAAATGTTGGGCTTAGTTGGTTGTTACTACAGGATATGGAAGACTTTGCTAAGTTCGTACTTCTGGTGGCTCAGTTGGCTTGCAAAGGGTGAGTCGTTTGTTTTGGATGTTCGTTGAGAGTAAGTTTTGGTGAGCTGAAGTAGAGGTTGTCTACGGCTCCAGTTTTGATTCTGTGTGATCCTAATAAACCGGTTGTAAGGTAGTGAGATGTGTCTCTGATGAGTTTAGTCTGTGTGTTAATGCAAGAGGGTAAAGTTGTGGCTTATGCTTGACGACAATTGAGGATTCATAGAAGGATCTATACTATTCTGGATTTGGAATTGGTTGCGGTGGTATTGTGTTGGAACATTTGGAGGTATTATCTTTATGGTTCTAGGTTCGAAGTGTTTAGTAATCACACGAGTTTTGAGTACTTGTTTGGTCGGAAGGAATAGAGTATGAGACAACGAGGAGTGTTGAAATTCGTGACGGGTTATGAATTTGGCTTAGACCTTCCTTCGGGAAAAGCTAAGGTTGTGCCTGATGAGTTAAGCCGAAAGTTTTTGTGTAAGTTGTTTTGATGGTTACGAGTAATCAAAGTGTGCAGCGGAAGCGTGAGGTGGCACATTTTGTTTATGTGTGTGCTCGTAACTTGGGTATTCTTTGAGTTGTGAGTTGGTCGTCAAGTGCATTATATGGGCTTGCATCTTGTCCTGGTAGTTGTCGTCGTGTCGTGTTGTGGTAGTAGTTGCTGTTAGCGAGGTGGTTTGTCAGTTTGTGTTATTCGTGGTGTGCTTTTGTTGGCATGTTAGTTGTTGGTCGGATGCGAGAGTCGTGTCTAGAGTGGTTTATCTCAGTATATTTTCGAGGACGAAAATTTCTAAGTGGGGGAGAGTTGTAACGACCCAGTTTTAGTCCGTTTTATTTTATTGAGTCGTTTTGATTATTTTATTATTATATTATTTTATTTGTGACTTTTATTCGAAAATATGTTATTTTTAGTCGTGACTATATTTTTTCGCGTTTTGGGAACGTTTAAGAGATATTTGAGTGTAGGGGTATTTTGGTCTTTTCATTTAATTTTCCTTAAGATTAGAAAATGAATAGAATTAGAAAGAGAGAAAAACATAGTAAGAAGAAAAGAGAAAGAAAAAGAGGAGAAGAGGAAAGAGGAGAAAAAGAGAGAAATCTTGGAAATCAAGAAAATCGATCAACCGACTTTCTAAAACACGATTAAATCGGTAAGGGTGCGAAACTTGATTATCTTATCATTGTGTATGATTATGTAAGTGTGTATTTGCATGTTATCTTGCCTTTCCATAGTTTTTCGGTTATAGGTCGAAAACGCATAAACGAGTAGAAATCGATGTTTTCACGGACGAAAATCGATATAAATTGTTTTGTATGATCTCGCTATGTTTAGGAACCTTTGCTAATAATTGTTTTGCTGCTGGAAGTGATTTGGGTGGAAAAAAATGGATTTTTGGGTTTTGAAAATGAAGCAGAATTTTTCTGCACCTGGTGTAAAGTGCTGGGCGGTTCTCTGATTTCGCCGGGCGGTTCGGGATTTCGCCGGGCGGTTTTGAGAGGCGCATCCTTTACACGATTCTGACTCTATTGAGTTATTTGGGGAGAATTGGTGACGCCTCTGCTTCGCCGGGCGAAGTAGCGGTGAAGGGCAAGTGCCGGGCGGTTTATGGGTTTCGCCGGGTGGTTTTTAGGGTTTTTCACATTTTTATTTTCTTTGTAATTCCATAACTTTTGATCGATTATCCGTTTTGAACATTCTTTATATCGTTGGAAAGCTTATGAAATGTTCTTTCTTGTAAAAATGATTTCGAGATTGTTGGCCGATTAAATTATGTCAGGAATCTGAAATAGTGTCGTTTTGTCGACTTTTGCCGTTTTAATTGTGTGCAATTGATGTGTATCATGTAATGTTCTGTTGATATGGAGATCGTATGACTTGTGCTGATATGTGATATGATGCATATGATTGAATGATGTGATGATGGTTGGTGGGCTTATGGAGAAATAAATGTGTTGTTTGGATTTGATTTCAATGTATGATAATGATGTGTTGTGGGTAGCCTTTGTGGTGTGAATCCCTTGTGGAAGTAAGGGTGATTGCACGATTGTTGTGGTTTGTGGATTATGATGAAAGGTATTATTTGTGTGAAATTCAATATATGTGGTTTGGTGGTCATTATGGTTTGAAATGCATTATTTGAATTGGTTTCCAATGCATGAATATTGATGGTGAGATAGTTCATATTGTTGAATTGTGAATGTATGGAGTTGATGAGTTGAAATATATGCATGATTATGGTTGCATATATGTGTGAAGATGCATTTGATTGTCATGAGTTCTTGTGTGTCAAGCATCATGATATGCATCTTGTGATGTCGTTTGCCCATGTGGGGTGTGAGCGACGAATCGATTCCAGAGGGAATCCGCTATAACCTCGTGTGCCTTAAAAATAAGAGGACCTAAAGCGATCGGATGGATCGTGTGCCTTAAAAATAAGAGGTGTGAGAGATGATTATAGACGATCGTGTGCCTTATACAAAGAGGACCTAAAGCGATCGGATCGTGTGCCTTATACAAAGAGGACCTAAAGCGATCCATAAACGTTGTGTGCCTTAAAACAATAGGAGGACCTAAAGCGACGGGGAACATCGTTTGCCCGACGGGGTGTTACATGAGTAATCCTAAGTAACAAGCGATGGTTCCAATAGTTCCTGAGTGAACTGGTGTTGAGATGATGATGTTGGTACCGCATGTGCATTGCATAGAGTCATTGTGTCGGTCTCTGTGCATTTGCATAAATCATGAATGGTTTGATTGTGCGTGGAATTATGGATGAAATTGATGAATTGATATATGTTTGTGATAATTGTATTATGTATGATTGATATGCCTTGGTGATGGATAAATGAGATATGTATGGTGTTGTGTGGCATTTTGATTCGGTTATACGTTGTGGTGAGAATATTTATGTGTGTAATTTTGTGTTATTATATAATTATATGCAATTATATTATGATTGTGTTTCTCACCCTTCTGCTGTTTTAATACTCTATGAGGCATTGCAGATTAGATTGCTGGAGGTCCTTTTGTGAAGCTTATGTCTTCATTCTTTTGTCGGTCGGCTCTGATATGTGGCACCGGCTAGTTAGGGAGACCGTTGGTGATTTGTGTGTATATGTATATGTTTCTTTTGGGATTGTACATGTATGATTGTATTTGACAGACAAACTTTTCAGGATGTATATATATGAGATTCAGTACAGATTTTCCACTTTTATTCTGTATTTGAATTGTGGGTAGTAGGAACTGAGTTCCTCTGTTTGTATCACTACCTGATTGTTGCATATCTTTATGAGCAGGTTTATGTTTATTTGTTTCAATTGATGTGACCCCTCAGTCTATGCCTTGAATGTTTTAAATATACTCTGATAAAAATTTTATTAATTGTTATCACTTTAATTGCCTGGGGGTGTAGAAGGGGGTGTTACATTTCCAGGCATGCACTATTTCTGTTTTTAGTGCTCTGTCATTTTCTCCTTCCTTGAAGAAAAGACCTTTCAGATGAGCATTACGCGGGACATGCCTCATCGGGTATCCAAATTGACGACGAACTAAAATTGGATGATAGTTGATTCCTCATTTAGTGCCTATGAGGGGTACATTAGGGAAGTTTCCACAATGGTCAATGATTCTGATCCCGTCATAGATTCGATTGTACCAGTCAATGTCAGAGTTGGTAAGAGACATGATTCTCTGCGACCAACGTAAAGTATTCTTAGGATCCCAAAATGCAGCAGGCTTGGGCAAGTAGGAAATGAACCATTTGTACAGCAGGGGTACACAGCATGTGATCATTCCTCCGTTGTACAAATTCCTTAAATGTACAGAATGATAAGCATCTGCGAGCAAGGTCGGTACAGGGTTTCCAATCAAAAATATCTTAAGGGCATTGATATCTATGAAGTTATTGATGTTGGGAAACAAAAATAACCCGTAGGTGAGCAAAACAAAGATGCTCTCGAAAGCAGCCACGTTCCATATACTAGCAAAGTACAGAGCCTTCTTTATCAAAAACTAGGCTGGCAAACCTTGGATTCCACCCTTAGTGGTCATGTGAGTCCTGACTTTTGACTCGTCCAAATAGATTGCTCTTGCAATGGTTTGATCCTTTGGAATTTCTTCCAGTCCAGAAAAGGGATCTTGGTCATTGATATGTAAATCAGTCAGGTGAGAGTACTCCTCCAAAGTTGGTGCTAGTTGATAATCCGGGAATGTGAAACAGTGATAGAGCGGATCGTAGAACTAAATGAGTGTAGCCAGTATTCCTTCAATTACATGGACCCTTAACAGAGACAGCAGTCCTCCGTACTTGGCTCTGAAAGCATCAAGGTTGGTGATCATCCTTGCCAGACCTCTCAAATCCTCTAGTTTTGGAACCTTAAAGGTGTACTTGTGAGTCCTCCTTCTACCGAAATCCATAACGCAATCTCTTTATCTGACATTTGCAATCATTGTCTTAGTTTAATTTGAAAAAGAGAGACTAGAAGAGAAGATTTTTGTTTAATGCTTTTTAATGAAATGAATGCATGAATGCAGCACACAAAAACATAGAAAAAACATGGGGTCAAAAGTTCGGTGTCATGAAGTCATGGCTCTACCCATCCCCAAAGGTTTATATTGGTGGTTTTTTGTACCTGTCCTCAAAATCAATGACCCCTCTTGGGATGACAACAGCAGGCTAGAATCACCCGAGCGAGCTGTAGCATCTAAGAGTAATCTCAAATGAGGGTAGTATCGTGTGAACACTATTTCCGATAGCTTCCGCACTACAAAATAGTAACAAGGTTTCAGTCTACTAAAATCCTCAGCTTCTCAGATATCCCAATCGAACAATCTGCTTTCAACAACCAAAGTCGTATATGCATTGAATCCGCAAAGGTCATCTCCACTGATTCGATGGTCGACCGAGACCTCTTATTTGGGAGTCACTCCCTGTAAGATTACCCATCTAGTGCCATCACTTATCTTAGGTGTATACTCAATCTTTCCAGATGCCGCATCACACGCATTCCCATTAGCAGAAAAATAAACACGGATATCAATTAGGAAAAGCAGTATATATATATTTGTCCTAACATCCTAGACCTCTAGTCCTATGATACTAACAGTAAATAACTCCCCAGCAGAGTCACCATTTTCCTGTAGCGAGCGATTTTTGTCGGTGACGCGGCCACCTTATCGCTGAAGTTTGGGTTTCCTCCTCGTGGAGAAAGGGCGCTACTTTCTGATTTCTTATTTATCCCGTGAAGCTGGAAGGGAAAGAGAAGGTATCTAAAACTAACCTTGCACGCGAATGTTTAACTGAACAAATGCTTTAAAAGAGATTGGGGGGTCCGGGGTCAGGTTATACAATGGGTAGTTGTCAATTACCCATCCTATATATGGTTATCCACAGGATGTTAGCTTTTAGGTCTCGCTTTGTAATTGATAGTGTTTATCTATTAATGGGTTGGGAAAGTTTCTTGGGAAAGTGTGACAGGGAGAGTGAGTTTTGTTTATGTTTTGGGTAAGGTACTGGACCTAAGTTTTGATTGATGTGAAGGTACTGGACCTAAAGTTTTTGATTTGTATGCTCGCTAAGATCTCGCAATCTTATGCCTACGTATTCCTGTTTAAATGAAACAGGGAAATCCGAGCAATCCTAGTTCCCTCCTATACTAAGGGGGGAAGAAATGTTTTGGTGTCTTGTTCAAAGCCCAAGACATGAAGCTAAAAGGGTATTTGTGTCTTGTTCAAAGCCCAAGATTGAAGCTAAAAATGTTTTGAGAGGGAATTTGTCATCTCTAAAGAGAGATTGTTGATTTTTGTGTGCCTTGATCAAAGCACAAGGTTGATGCTAAAAGGTTAATTGATTTGGCTAGGGGATTTCTTTATACAAAGCCTAAGAGGAGGCTGGATAAGACTGACTCAACAAGAGAGTGTTTTATCTGTCTTGTACAAAGCCCAAGATTGAGGCTAAAAAAGAGACTGACTCTTTGGGGATATCATTATACAAAGCCTAAGAGGAGGCTAAAAAAGGGGTTTTGACTCCGTCGAGGAGGTTTATATGTGTCTTGTACAAAGCCTAAGATTGAGGCTGAAATGGGAAATTTAACTGACTCTGGTGAGGATATTTTTTTATGTGTCTTGTACAAAGCCCAAGATTGAGGCCGCAATGAGTTTGACTCTGCTTGGGGAAATTATTCCTCAAAGCCTAAATGAAGGCTGGGAGGAAATGACTTGACTGGAGAAGATATATGTCCCCAGTTTAAGAGAGGGAAATTTATGTCTTGTACAAAGCCCAAGATTGAGGCTAAAAGGGTTTACTCAACAAGAGGGTCTGAAAAGTTAATTGACTCAACAAGAGAGTCTGAAAGTTGGTTGACTCAACAAGAGAGTCTTTTATACTCAACAAGAGAGTGATTTACTGTCTCGTACGAAGCCCGAGATTGAGGCTAAAAGGGTATTGACTCAACAAGAGAGTCTTGAAAAGTGATGGACTCAACAAGAGAGTCTGAAAAGGTTAGCTCTACTAGGGGGGAGAATTATTGTACAAAGCCAAAGAGGAGGCTGACTGTGTTGAGGAAAGATCATTATACAAAGCCTAAGAGGAGGCTATCTTACTGCTGAGGATTATTGAGATCCCTAGGCAGGTCCAAGTATGGAGAACTCTCATGAGAGAGACTGGGTTTCTGCTGGAGATTCATCCACAGTGATCGGTGTTTCTTCCTATGTTTGAAAGGAACTTGAGAATGTCTTTGAGACTCAAAGGGGTTTTATATTGTCCAAGTCTACTGGTGTTGAAGAGTTTTATCTTTTGTAGGATGCCCAAAAGAGGGCAATGACCTTAAGGGATGAGAACCAACACTACAGTAGCCTGAGGTTTGACACTGGAAAGACTGCTCTAGCAAAGGATGACTAAGTTATGTCTTATACCTTTAAGAGGTCGTGAGGGTCCTTGTATTAAGCCCAAGAGAAGGCATGAGAACTTCTAAGAAGCCGAAGGGTCCTTGTACAAAGCCCAAGAAGAGGCGGGGATGCTTTTAGGAAGCCTGTGGGTCCCCAAACCAAGAGAAGTTCAATAAATGCAATTCACGGAGAAGAGATCATTCCAGGAAAGTTCGAGGGTTTGGAAGAAACTCAAGAGATGCTATTCACAGAGAATAGATCAACTCTGGGGAGTAGAATTTCTTTGACAATTCTAGGGGTGACAGTCTGAGAAAAGGTTCACCAAGAATACTTCCTTTCTCTTTGTTCCATATTGTTTAACCCCAAGAGAAGGGAAGACTGTATCTGGAAATCCTATGGGGATCTAGTTTTGTTTGTATTTAAAGAGTGACCAACAGAGCTTTACCTAGTTCTAGACGTAGTTGTCGGGGAAAACTCTAAATAACTATACTAGTATATATACAGTTGGTATATGACGAGTATTTAAAAGGTATGAAAGAAGACTAACCATGTGCAACTTCCCACAATACAGTTATGTATATGAAAGCATATAAAAGAAAGCAGATAAACACTGACCTGTTGTAGAGCTTCCATGCTATTTTGTTAGTTGTTCAAAGAAATCAAAGAAAGTTTTGATAGCAACTATACATTTGAATTCATATAAAGTATTTTGAACAGAGGTCGGGGCTTACAGCTCAAGGAGAGGCCCAAATTTTAACAGTGATTGTACTGTTGTTTCGAATATCGTATCAGGACTTATACAACGACTGAGGCCCAAAAAATTTTGGTCAAAAAAGATGATTGGGTCTTACACTCTATTAGAGGCCCAAAGTTTATTTTTGTATAGGAGATGGGGCTTACAACTCAGGGAGATGCCCGGTTGATTTTGAGAAGGCGACGATCGCGCTGTTGTTTTGAAAATATACAGGGGGACTTATACAATATCTGAGGCCCAAATGGTTTTGTATTTTCAAAGGGTTGGGTCTTACACTCTCTCAAGAGGCCCACAAGATTTTTTAAAGAAAAGAAATGGGACTTACAACACGAGGGTAGGCCCAGATGATCATTTGTTTGAAAAATGGCGATCGCACCGAGGTTTGGAAACACAGTGGGTCTTATACGATGACCGAGGCCCAAAATATTTTGGTTTTCAAAAAAGGGGGTTGGGTCTTACACTCTATTAGAGGCCCAAAGAGTGTAAAAAAGATTTGTTTAGGGTGATTAAGATCAAAACCCTAAATTAATTTCAAAATGTATTTTAATTAAATAAAAATTTAATTAAAATGATCAAAATTATCAAACATGTGTGAAAAACAAGTTGTGATCTTGGATTAATGTTTGAAAAATCACATTTTTATCCACAAAATTATTGGAAACCATTTAAGTTTGGAAAATCAAGAAAGAAAAAATACTTTAAATGTCAAAAAACAAATAAAAATTAATTATTTACAAAAATATCAAGTATATAAATTAAATAATATTTTTGGGAAATTAATGTAAAATAAAATATTTTAACATTTTTGTGAATTATAAAAAAAAGAATCAACTCAAAATCATTAAAAACCAGAGAGAAATTATTTTTTGAATCAATTAAATAAAATCACAAAAATTCAAATATTTAAAAATTCAAAAAAGGGCGCCAAGAACACCAAGTTCTTGCCCGCGCCCTCTCTTCCTTCAGATTTGCGTTTTCCCCTCAATCTCACTGAATACTCGATGAAATCACACAATCCACATATCAATCTACTTGTTTCACCTCATGATCATGTCTATGGTCTTTAATTTCATTTATTTTAACTACGAAATAAGAAATTAAGACAAAACCTCAAGAACCCTAAATTCTGCATGAAGGCTGGGAATTTTGATACACGATTCATAGAAAGTAATTAATTGAGGGGAAACCCTCCATACATGATTATGAACATATGGCAAAATTATTGTGCGAGGAAATATGCATGAATCATGAGATGAACAAGTTAAGGCTTACCTCTTGCAGCTGGTGATCGTGTTTTGGGTTAGAGGTGTTACAAATTGGTTCCAATTATTTGGACAGCTTCCCTAGGTGCAATGGAGTGTGCCTGGATGCTTTGAGTGGATTGAAGTGAGCTGGAACTTGATTTGGCACCTCAACTGCAAATCTGTCAAAGGCTTGTGCAGATGGCTGGTGATTTTGAGAATCTGGTGTTCCAGATGTTGTTTAAGTGTTTGGATCCCTTCTATATGGTGTTTATGAGGTGTGTGGGTGATTGGTTTGGTTGGAATTGCTCTCGAACTCAAAACCCGATAGTGACTTGCTTTAGAAGGCAATTTTAGAAGTGAGAAGGTGATTTTGAGGAAAGCATCAGTTTGGGTGCTTTGGTGTACTCAAACTGATCACAAATGAGCTCTATTTATTGTAGAGCAATTTTGTTTTGCAAGGAATAGGGTATGGCAACTGGTACAGGTCTGTGGCCAATTGGATTATTTTGGAATCTCAAGTCTCCTCTAACCATTGACTAGTGGTTAGAGCACATGCCTATGTGTCTTTGGTTCAGGAATAAGTCTTGACTGAACTTGGATAACATTGTCTTGATGAATGCCACCTCTATGCATCAGTTAAATGCTTTGAAACAAAATTGAATATTTGAAGCATCTTTGAAATTAGGAGTGTCATGCCTAAACATAAATCCATGGACTTGGGAGGCTGATAGATCAGTGTTTGTCCCTTGGTTGTTCCCCTTTGAGGTGTGCAGATGGATAAGCATGCTTGGAATTACCCAATTTGATCAAATCGAGCCTTTATGCACAAATCTGCCTTGCCAAGATAGTTTGCAGCAAGGCATGTTGCAGCTGTCATAACTCCTAGCTCAGGTGGAGTTTGATGGAGTTCTTGGACATTTTGGAAAGACCTTATGTGACACAACACATGGGTGATCATAGTTTGTCTTGAAAATATTTGGATCCAAGTGAAAAATGCCCCTACATTTTGAAAAAAAGCAAGACAGATTCTGACTTAGTGAAAATTTCACTAAGTGTTGGAAAAAGTGACATTTCATGTTTTCAGCCATTTTGATCACTCCATAACTTGAAATCCATGAGGAATTGGAGTGAGGTGTAGTTAACACTTTTAAAGTATGCCATGAGAGCTACAAATCCATCTTTGGACCAACCAAAATGGTTGCTTGGATCTCAAGTTATGATCCTTGGAAGTTGGTACCCTAGCCACTTTGTTCCATAACTTAGAAAAATTCTAAGTTTTTATGGTTACCCCTTTTTCAAGTTATCTCACTTTCTTTGATTTTTCTTGATGAATGATGATTCAAATCACATATTAACATTGTTTTAGGGTTAAAGAACCATAATTATGAAAAATCTCAAAAAGTCAAACTTGACTTTTGTGCACAGTTGACTTTTTATCAGATGAATTCCAAATGGTGCGATCCTTTGTGAAATCAAGTCCTTGACCTAAATAAAACTTGATGGATATGTTTCATAGGTGTTATGGGGTGTATTGAATCATGTCCCAAGCTTTGGGAGCATGTTTGAGTCAAAAGTCAAAGGTATAGTTGACTTTTTCCTCAGAACCCTAATTGTGGTCCTGATGAAATTGAAACTTGTGGATCAAGCTTCCTGGATCAATCCATTGTTGAAAATGGATCAATGTAGTGTATTGGAGACCCTCAAATCATGTATTGAGGTCTTGGCTCATGTTTTGTCCCAAGAGTCAACTTAGGGGTGAATTAGGTCAAGAAACCCTAATTCCTGATTTTTTTTATGAATGCTTCCCCCGAGATTAAATTAACTTGATGATTGGGTACATGAGGTCCCTTGTAGTATCTTGGGTTATGCTTTGGAGCATTGGCTCAAGCCCAGATGAAAATTTCCATCTGGAGGCTTTGGTCGACCAAAACCCTAATTTGGTGACACTGGCGATCTTGAGGCTTAACCCACTTGGAATGTTGCAACCTTGTGCCTAATTCTTGATGTGGTAGTCCTCTTGACCCTTTATGGATGTTTGAGAGGTTAGTCAAGTTGAAGATCATGTCATTCCTTGATTGATCCTTTGTCTAAAAGCTCTAAGAGGGCTTGAAACCCTAATCCTTGATTGTAGTGAATGCTCAAACATCTATGAGGAGATTGATTGAGGCATGTTGGTACATCCATATTATGATTATGATTTGTACAATGATGGGAAATCCTAGTGGTCAAAATTTGGGGTATGACAGATGCCCCTATTTAATCTTCTTGGACCCGAAGGTGTAAATGGCGAAGGTATTCGGGCATTCAGGGTGCAAGATGATTAAATATCGGAATACCCGAAATTTTGACAGTGATTATGAATGGTAGTGTACGCATTCATCTTCTTTTGCTAAGCGTTAATACTTAGAAAGGGTAAAAACTTCCCCTCGATCATGGTTTTCAGCCGAGGAACTGGTCTAAGTTTCCTTTGTCAATAAACTTCCCCTCGATCCTGGTTTCCTACCAAGGAACTGGTCTCAGTTTCTAAAATGAACTTCCCCTCGATCCTGGTTTCCTACCAAGGAACTGGCCTCAGTTTCTGATATAAACTTCCCCTCGATCCTAGTTTCCTACCAAGGAACTGGTCTCAGTTTCTGATATAAACTTCCCCTCAATTCCGATTTCCTACCAAGGAACTGGTCTCAGTTTCTTTTGTCAATAAACTTTCTTGACAAGGGACACTGTTTGTAGCGGTTTTTCCTCAAACTTCTCGCCGAATTTCTTTTACTAGGGAGATGCCATTTGACGGAAAAGGGTTGAGGTCAGACTCGTCGGGGAACCCATTCGTCTGAGCTACAGAGGTGCACAAACTTCTCTGTTGGAGATTCCATTTGCTGACTCTACTGGGGAAAACAAGTCTCTTGAGAGAGTGCTTTCGCTTGGGGTATTATATCATACTTTTCCTCGAGATCTTCTCGGAGGAAATGCCATGAGATGTAATCCAATTTTAAGGTGCTGAGGACCTTTTCGTCAGCGAATTTTCCGGAGGAAAACTATTGTTTTGCCGAACCTTTGATTAAGAGGCTTTCTCTGGGGATTTTCCTTAATCCGGGAAAGCGAAGATATCATCTTCAATGGTGAAGAGTGGCGTTTGTCGAAGGTCTTTTTGTCTTTCAGAGGTTCAAGTTATCAAAGTGGTCGTGGACCGACTTCAATCCAGAAATAAACTGGAGGAGAGATTGTTCAGACGATCTACCTCCTGACGAGGAAAGAACTGACAACTTGATTGAGAAGACTTTTATCACTTGGCAATAAGACCGACTAGAGTGATAGTGATGCAATATGAATACGAATGTAAATCAATAATGCATGATGTATGTATGTATATGCTGACAAAACTGACACGACATACAGACTAGTGGATGAACACGACTGGATACTCGGCCACTGCGGGGGATGAGAAGTACCAATGGTCCAAAAGTAACAATTCTACCTTGCTTAGGAGAGATAGTCCCTGCGGGGAACAACGTTGATCGAGCTTAGGAGATAAGAACTCAGCTGAGGATATCAGATGGGAAAATCACATTTGATACAGTTGATCCTTCATTCAGGTGCACTGGTTTAAAATGAGTACTTTGATTCTGCACTTTGAAGCTCGATTACTTCTGGAGGAGCGATCGATGTTCTTTCGATGTTCAACAGTCAAAAGAAATTTCCATCTTTATTTTAAAAGCAGAAAAAGTTGGACAAGTAAATTCATTTTTGTTTTATTTCAAGAATCGTTGATCATGTTAAAATGTATCATCCTGTCAAGCTAAAACAAATAAGAATTGCAAACAAAAGCATTAAGGCTCAAATTTTATTGACAGGATGGAGATCAGCCAAACGCGTGATTCCATGGAGTATTTATAAAATTAGAAAATGGTAATTTAAGGGAAAAGGGCTACATTGAAACATAACGACCGTTATCCTTCTACCAACTTTGAATTTGGGACATCCTGAGCTTCTGTCAAAGATGACCTTGACTGGAGTTTTCCTAATGGATGGAATGACTGCTGAGGGGCTAAACTGATGAGACGTGGTTACTTGCCATTAATCCCTAACTTTTGCCTGGATTGTACTTTGAGATTTCCAATCCACCGAAATGATTTTTGATTATGTCTCTAATTTTTTCCTGGACCGCCCTTTCGGATTTTCAATCCACCGAGACTTTTTTTTTTATTATTTTTTTTTATTTAGGCGAAGTATTTCTTGACTACATCAACATTTGTGGGATAGGCAAATTCTTCTCCATCCATGGTTGCGAGTCTCAAGGCACCGCCTGAGAAAGTTTTCTTGACCACATAAGGGCCGTCATTCGGAGTCCATTTTCCCCGAGAATCAGTGAGAAATGATTGTATCTTTTTTAGCACAAGGTCTCCTTTTCTGAAGACACGAGGTCGGACCTTTTTGTCAAATGCCTTCTTCATTCTTTGTTGATACAACTGACCATGGCATAGTGCCGCTATTCGCTTTTCTTCGGTCAGATTTAGTTCGTCGTGTCGACTTTTACACCATTCAGCCTCTGTTAGCTTGGCCTCCATCAATAACCAGATTGATGGGATCTCTACCTCTATGGGAAGCATTGCCTCCATGCCATATACTAGAGAGAAATGGGTTGCCCCTGTTGAAGTGCAAACAGATGTGTGATAACCGTGAAGAGCAAAAGGTAACATCTCGTGCCAGTATTTGTAGGTTACAACCATCTTTTGAATGATCTTCTTGATATTCTTGTTATCCGCTTCTACCGCTCCATTCATCTTGGGTCGGTAGGGAGATGAGTTATGGTGTTCGATCTTGAACTCATCGCACAACTCTTTCATCATCTTGTTGTTCAAGTTGGATCCATTATCGGTAATGATCTGGCTTGGAACACCATAACGGCAGATGAGATTATTTTTGATAAAGTGGACCACCACCTGTCGGGTTACATTGGCGAATGACGTTGCTTTGACCCACTTGGTGAAGTAATCAATGGCTACTAGGATGAACCGATGTTTGTTCGAAGCTTTGGGTTCAATCATGCCAATCATGTCGATTCCCCATATGGAAAAAGGCCATGGGGAAGAAATAACTTTGAGATGCGTTGGCGGTACATGGATTTTGTCTGAGTATATCTGACACTTGTGACACTTCCTCATGTACTTGTAGCAATCGGATTCCATGGTCAACCAATAGTACCCTGCTCTTAGAATTTTCCTCGCCATTGTGTGTTTGTTGGCATGAGTGCCAAAGGATCCTTCATGAATTTCTTTTATCAACATGTTTGCTTCTGGTCTATCTATACATCGGAGCAAGACCATGTCAAAGTTCCTCTTATAGAGTGTATCACCACTCAGGAAGAAGCTCCCTGCTAGCCTTCTGAGGGTCTTTCTGTCCTTTCTTAATGCCTCAGGTGGGTACTCTTGTTTCTGAAGGAAGCACTTGATATCGTGATACCAAGGTTTGTCATCTATGACCGCTTCAATCGCGAAGATGTAAGTGGGCCGTTCAAGCCGCATTATGTCGATCTTAGGTATGTCATTCCATTGACCTACACTAATCATGGAAGAGAGAGTTACTAATGCATCAGCCATGTGATTCTCTTCACGAGGGATATGATGAAACTCGATTCTGTCGAAGAATGGTAACAACCTTCTCGCGTAATCTTTGTAAGGAATCAGTCCTGATTGATATGTGTTCCAATCTCCTTTGATTTGATTGATAACTAGGGTTGAGTCTCCATACATATCCAAGTTCTTTATCCTTAAATCAATTGCTTCTTCGAGACCCATGATACAAGCTTCGTATTCGGCCTCGTTGTTTGTACACTTGAATGTTAATCGGGCAGTGAAAGGAATTTGGGTACCCGGAGGTGTTATGATGATTGCCTTAATTCCATTTCCATAATGATTAACAGCTCCGTCAAAGATTAGTCCCCATTAGGAACCTGGTTCTGGCCCTTCACTGGGTAGCGGTTCATCGCAGTCTTTCATTTTTAAATACATGACATATTCGTCTGGGAAGTCAAATCCAATTGATTCTTGATCGTCAATCGGTTGATGAGCCAAATGATCGGCTAAAACACTTCCTTTTATGGCTTTCTGACCATGGTACTCGATGTCGTATTCTGATAACAACATCTGCCAACGGGCTATCCTTCCCGTGAGAGCAGGTTTTTCAAAGACATACTTGATTGGATCCATTTCAGAGATTAACCAAGTAGTGTGACGAATCATATACCGGCGAAGACGTTTGGCTGCCCAAGCCAAAGCACGGCAAGTTTTCTCAAGCATAGTGTATCGAGCTTCGGAGTCAGTAAATTTTTTGCTTAAATAGTAAATGGCAGACTCTTTCCTTTTGGTTTCGTCTTGTTGGCCAAGTACACAACCCATGGAGTCCTCCAAGACTGTTAAGTAAATGATCAGTGGTCTTCCTTCCACTAGAGGTGACAAGATAGGTGGGTTTAATAAGTATTCCTTGATACTGTCGAAGGCGGTTTGGCAATCTTCTGTCTAAACGCATTCCTAATTCTTTTTAAGTAGTTTGAAGATTGGCGCGCATGTCGCGGTCATGAGGAATATAAATCTGGAAATGTAGTTCAAACGTCCCAGGAATCCCCTGACTTGTTTTTCAGTCTTTGGAGAAGAAATTTCTTGTATGGCCTTGACCTTGTCGAGATCAACCTCAATTCCTTTCTGGCTGACGATGAACCCTAAGAGTTTCCCTGAACGGACACCGAATGTGCACTTGTTGGGATTCAAGTGGAGTTTGTACTTTCTCAGACGCTCGAATAGTTTTGACAGGTGGGCGACATGCTCCTCTTCTATTTTAGATTTGGCAATCATATCATCGACATATACCTCAATTTCTTTGTGTATCATGTCGTGAAACAGAGTAGTCATGGCCCTTTGATAGGTTGCCTCGGCATTCTTCAAACCGAACGACATTACCTTGTAACAAAAAGTACCCCATGGGGTAATGAATGAAGTTTTCTCCATGTCTTCCGGCGCCATTTTTATCTGATTATAGCCCGAGAATCCATCCATAAAGGAGAAGACTTTGAACTTTGTTGTACTGTCTACCAACATGTCAATGTGTGGTAAGGGAAAATCATCCTTTAGACTGGCTTTGTTCAGATCCTGTAGTCTACACACATTCTGACCTTTTCGTCCTTTTTCGGAACTGGTACTATGTTGGCAAGCCATTGAGGATATTCGGATGTGGCGAGGAAACCTGCGTCAATCTATTTTTGTACTTCCTCTTTGATTTTGATGGCCATGTCTGGATGATTCCGTCTCAACCTTTATTTTACTGGCGGACATTCTGATCTCAACGGTAGATGATGTTCCACGATGCTGGTATCCAACCCTGGCATATCCTGATAGGACCAAGCGAATACATCGGGAAACTCTTTGAGAAGCTTTATCAAACTTTCTTTGACAGTCGGACTGAGCAGTGCCCTAATTTTGACTTCTTTTCTCTCTTCTTCTGAACCCAAGTTGACCGTTTCCAATGGCTCTTTGTGAGGTTTAATGGACATTTCCTCTTGTCTGAGTAATCGGGAGATCTCTTCTGGATTTTCTTTATCATTTTCTTCTTCAGCCTCAAATACAGAGAATTCAAAGTTGGGGGAAGGCATCGGATCGTATGTTTCAATGGGGCTTAAAATAAGCAATCTGCATGACGTGATGATTTTGTTTTTAGAAGAGATAGAGAGAATGCAAGAGTGTGTGCAGTGTATTTTCTGATAACTGCTTGTTTTTATTATTTGAGCTATTTTTTAGGATTACCATTTTCTGAAAAAGCGAAAATAGAAAACAGCAATAAATGCGGAAATTACAGAACGACTTTATTTTATTTATGATCTTGTCGATTCTTGAAACTACAGCCCTATAAAACAAAATTGAGTCGCTTTGGGCGAAGCGAAGAGGGACATTTACAGAAAGTGAGCCCTATCAAAACATTCGTTTCACCTGGGCAAGGTGATAGGTTAAGATAAAAACGACAATTACTTTGACTTATAAACAACTTTCGGAACGTTAACAGCAACCCATTGGCGGCGAACTCCTCGGTGAATCACAAAGTCTGGCACTTTCCTTCTTGATTTGTCTTCAAAAATAATGTTGATTTCTGGTGGAGCAGGATCGTTGGAATATGTCTCCCAGGCAGAGTTGTCGTAGGAGGATTCCTCTGCGGCATCTTGCGCAGTGTTTGCACTCTCAAGTATATCTCCCCATCTAGTTGGTTGGATGTGTTCGAGCCTGATACGAGAACTTTTAGGAGCGGTGTACTTGACCAAAAGGTCGTATTTTCCACTTGGCTGTCTTAAGTTGTCCCACACTTCTTTGGAACTAGAGGAATCATCCCTCTCGATGACGTTGACCTCGGGAAAAGCATAGTTAAGGAACTCTTGTCCTGTAATTATTGCGAATTCATCGCCGTGCTGGATATTTTTTGAATGCCCTGAGTAATGATCCCATGACATGGTGGGGACGCATGTATTCTTTTCAATGATGCTCAACTGATATACATCGTTCGACTGACTCTTTTGTCCTGAGTCTCCTGGGTACGGCTTCCAGATAGGCAGGCCGTCCATCGGGCCATAATAGTCATGGTCAAAGTTGTCTTTCATCAGAGTGTCTTCCTCTAATGAGTTTGGTGGAGCACGACATCCTTCCGGATCACAATCTCCGTATATCATCTTGACATCTGACCTCGGTATAAATCTCGGACTCTGTGCCGGAAAGCAAAATGGTGTAGGCACCTCTTCCTGAGACATATAACCATCCTCATTAAGATAGAACTTCCACTCTTCATTTGTATCGGAGGAATCTCCCTCGTTGATGGTATGTACTTCTTGAGACACTGGGTGAAGGAAACCTCCACGATGGAAGAAGTTATGAATGGGATGAAGACTCTCATCGTTAATAGCAGTCTGGGTACAGTTTGAAGAAAAACCAAGACCTTTCTTTTTCTTATTGTCAGTAGGAATGACAAGATGTCCCCATCCTTTGGTATTGTTACTTTTAATCACTTCGAGAGCATCTCTGTACGAGGAAATTGACGTTCCTCTTTCTGATTGATTGTTGTTGCTCACTGAAAGTGCTTGGAACTGGGTTCCAACAACCTCCTTTGATTCCACATAAGTGGATGACGATAAGTTACTCATGATCAAGGCTTGCTCTCCATAGACTGTGACGAGAGCGTAGCCAGTATTCCTTCAATTACATGGACCCTTAACAGAGACAGCAGTCCTCTGTACATGGCTCTAAAAGCATCAGGGTTGGTGATCATCCTTGCCAGACCTCTCAAATCCTCTAGTTTTGGAACCTTAAAGGTGTACTTGTGAGTCCTCCTTCTACTGAAATCCATAACGCAATAATCATTGTCTTAGTTTAATTTGAAAAAGAGAGACTAGAAGAGAAGATTTTTGTTTAATGCTTTTTAATGAAATGAATGCATGAATGCAGCACACAAAAACATAGAAAAAACAATGGGGTCAAAAGTTCGGTGTCATGAAGTCATGGCTCTACCCATCCCCAAAGGTTTATACTAGTGGTTTTTTGTACCTGTCCTCAAAATCACTGACCCCTCTTGGGATGACAACAGCAGGCTAGAATCACCAGAGCGAGCTGTAGCATCTAAGAGTAAACTCAAATGAGGGTAGTATCGCATGACAACTATTTCCGATAGCTTGCGCACTACAAAATAGTAACAAGGTTTCAGTCTACTAAAATCCTCAGCTTCTCAGATATCCCAATCGAACAATCTGCTTTCAACAACCAAAGTCGTATATGCATTGAATCCGCAAAGGGCATCTCCACTGATTCGATGGTCGACCGAGACCTCTTATTTGGGAGTCACTCCCTGTAAGATTACCCATCTAGTGCCATCACTTATCTTAGGTGTATACTCAATCTTTCCAGATGCAGCATCACACGCATTCCCATTAGCAGAAAAATAAACACGGATATCAATTAGGAAAAGCAGTATATATATATTTGTCCTAACATCCTAGACCTCTAGTCCTATGATACTAACAGTAAATAACTCCCCAGCAGAGTCACCATTTTCCTGTAGCGAGCGATTTTTGTCGGTGACGCGGCCACCTTATCACTGAAGTTTGGGTTTCCTCCTCGTGGAGAAAGGGTGCTACTTTCTGATTTCTTATTTATCCCGTGAAGCTGGAAGGGAAAGAGAAGGTATCTAAAACTAACCTTGCACGCGAATGTTTAACTGAACAAATGCTTTAAAAGAGATTGGGGGTCCGGGGTCAGGTTATACAATGGGTAGTTGTCAATTACCCGTCCTATATGTGGTTATCCACAGGATGTTAGCTTTTAGGTCTCGCTTTGTAATTGATAGTGTTTATCTGTTAATGGGTTGGGAAAGTTTCTTGGGAAAGTGTGACAGAGAGAGTGAGTTTTGTTTATGTTTTGGGTAAGGTACTGGACCTAAGTTTTGATTGATGTGAAGGTACTGGACCTAAAGTTTTTTATTTGTATGCTCGCTAAGATCTCGCAATCTTATGCCTACGTATTCCTGTTTAAATGAAACAGGGAAATCCGAGCAATCCTAGTTCCCTCCTATACAAAGGGGGGAAGAAATGTTTTGGTGACTTGTTCAAAGCCCAAGACATGAAGCTAAAAGGATATTTGTGTCTTGTTCAAAGCCCAACATTGAAGCTAAAAGGGTATTGAGAGGGAAATTGTCATCTCTAAAGAGAGATTGTTGATTTTTGTGTGCCTTGATCAAAGCACAAGGTTGATGCTAAAAGGTTAATTGATTTGGCTAGGGGATTTCTTTATACAAAGCCTAAAAGGAGGCTGGATAAGACTGACTCAACAAGAGAGTGTTTTATCTGTCTTGTACAAAGCCCAAGATTGAGGCTAAAAAAGAGACTGACTCTTTGGGGATATCATTATACAAAGCCTAAGAGGAGGCTAAAAAAGGGGTTTTGACTCCGTCGAGGAGGTTTATATGTGTCTTGTACAAAGCCTAAGATTGAGGCTGAAATGGGAAATTTAACTGACTCTGGTGAGGATATTTTTTTATGTGTCTTGTATAAAGCCCAAAATTAAGGCCGCAATGAGTTTGACTCTGCTTGGGGAAATTATTCCTCAAAGCCTAAATGAAGGCTGGGAGGAAATGACTTGACTGGAGAAGATATATGTCCCCAGTTTAAGAGAGGGAAATTTATGTCTTGTACAAAGCCCAAGATTGAGGATAAAAGGGTTTACTCAACAAGAGGGTCTGAAAAGTTAATTGACTCAACAAGAGAGTCTGAAAGTTGGTTGACTCAACAAGAGAGTCTTTTATACTCAACAAGAGAGTGATTTACTGTCTCGTACGAAGCCCGAGATTGAGGCTAAAAGGGTATCGACTCAACAAGAGAGTCTTGAAAAGTGATGGACTCAACAAGAGAGTCTGAAAAGGTTAGCTCTACTAGGGGGGAGAATTATTGTACAAAGCCCAAGAGGAGGCTGACTGTGTTGAGGAAAGATCATTATACAAAGCCTAAGAGGAGGCTATCTTACTGCTGAGGATTATTGAGATCCCTAGGTAGGTCCAAGTGTGGAGAACTCTCATGAGAGAGACCGGGTTTCTGCTGGAGATTCATCCAGAGTGATCGGTGTTTCTTCCTATGTTTGAAAGGAACTTGAGAATGTCTTTGAGACTCAAAGGGGTTTTATACTGTCCAAGTCTACTGGTGTTGAAGAGTTTTATCTTTTGTAGGATGCCCAAAAGAGGGCAATGGCCTTAAGGGTTGAGAATCAACACTACAGTAGCCTGAGGTTTGACACTGGAAAGACTGCTCTAGCAAAGGATGACTAAGTTATGTCTTATACCTTTAAGAGATCGTGAGGGTCCTTGTATTAAGCCCAAGAGAAGGCATGAGAACTTCTAAGAAGCCGAAGGGTCCTTGTACAAAGGCAAAGAAGAGGCGGGGATGCTTTTAGGAAACCTGTGGGTCCCTAAACCAAGGGAAGTTCAATAAATGCAATTCACAGAGAAGAGATCATTCCAGGAAAGTTCGAGGGTTTGGAAGAAACTCAAGAGATGCTACTCACAGAGAATAGATCAACTCTGGGGAGTAGAATTTCTTTGACAATTTCTAGGGGTGACAGTCTGAGAAAAGGTTCACCAAGAATACTTTCTTTCTCTTTGCTCCATATTATTTAACCCCAAGAGAAGGGAAGACTGTATCTGGAAATCCTATGGGGATCTAGTTTTGTTTGTATTTAAAGAGTGACCAACAGGGCTTTACCTAGTTCTAGACGTAGTTGTCGGGGAAAACTCTAAATAACTATACTAGTATATATACAGTTGGTATATGACGAGTATTTAAAAGGTATGAAAGAAGACTAACCATGCGCAACTTCCCACAATACAGTTATGTATATGAAAGCATATAAAAGAAAGCGGATAAACACTTACCTGTTGTAGAGCTTCCATGCTATTTTGTTAGTTGTTCAAAGAAATCAAAGAAAGTTTTGATAGCAACTATACATTTGAATTCATAGAAAGTATTTTGAACAGAGGTCGGGGCTTACAGCTCAAGGAGAGGCCCAAATTTTAACAGTGATTGTACTGTTGTTTCGAATATCGTATCAGGACTTATACAACGACTGAGGCCCAAAAAATTTTGGTCAAAAAAGATGATTGGGTCTTACACTCTATTAGAGACCCAAAGTTTATTTTTGTATAGGAGATGGGGCTTACAACTCAGGGAGATGCCCGGTTGATTTTGAGAAGGCGACGAGTGCGTCGTTGTTTTAAAAATATACAGAGGGACTCATACAATATCTGAGGCCCAAATGGTTTGTATTTTCAAAGGGTTGGGTCTTACACTCTCTCAAGAGGCCCACAAGATTTTTTAAATAAAAGAAATGGGACTTACAACACGAGGGTACGCCCAGATGATCATTTGTTTGAAAAATGGCGATCGCGCCGAGGTTTGAAAACACAGTGGGCCTTATACGATGACCGAGGCCCAAAATATTTTGGTTTTCAAAAAAGGGGGTTGGGTCTTACACTCTATTAGAGGCCCAAAGAGTGTAAAAAAGATTGGTTTAGGGTGATTAAGATCAAAACCCTAAATTAATTTCAAAATGTATTTTAATTAAATAAAAATTTAATTAAAATGATCAAAATTATCAAACATGTGTGAAAAACAAGTTGTGATCTTGGATTAATGATTAAAAAATCACATTTTTATCCACAAAATTATTGGAAACCATTTAAGTTTGGAAAATCAAGAAAGAAAAAAATACTTTAAATGTCAAAAAACAAATAAAAATTAATTCTTTACAAAAATATCAAGTATATGAATTAAATAATATTTTTGGGAAATTAATGTAAAATAAAATATTTTAACATTTTTGTGAATTATAAAAAAAGAATCAACTCAAAATCATTAAAAACCAGAGAGAAATTATTTTTTGAATCAATTAAAAAATTCAAAAAAGGGCGCCAAGAACACCAAGTTCTTGCCCGCGCCCTCTGTTCCTTCAGATTTACGTTTTCCCCTCAATCTCACTGAATACTTGATGAAATCACACAATCCACATATCAATCTACTTGTTTCACCTCATGTTCATGTCTATGGTCTTTAATTTCATTTATTTTAAGCACGAAATAAGAAATTAAGACAAAACCTCAAGAACCCTAAATTCTGCATGAAGGCTGGGAATTTTGATACACGATTCATAGAAAGTAATTAATTGAGGGGAAACCCTCCATACATGATTATGAACATATGGCAAAATTATTGTGCGAGGAAATATGCATGAATCATGAGATGACCAAGTTAAGGCTTACCTCTTGCAGCTGGTGATCGTGTTTTGGGTTAGAGGTGTTACAGATTAGTTCCAATTATTTGGACAGCTTCCCTAGGTGCAATGGAGTGTGTCTGGATGCTTGGAGTGGATTGAAGTAAGTTGGAACTTGATTTGGCACCTCAACTGCAAATCTGTCAAAGGCTTGTGCAGATGGCTGGTGATTTTGAGAATCTGTTGTTCCAGATGTTGTTTAAGTGTTTGGATCGCTTCTATATGATGTTTATGAGGTGTGTGGGTGATTGGTTTGGTTGGAATTGCTCTCGAACTCAAAACCCGATAGTGACTTGCTTTAGAAGGCAATTTTAGAAGTGAGAAGGTGATTTTGAGGAAAGCATCAGTTTGGGTGCTTTGGTGTACTCAAACTGATCACAAATGAGCTCTATTTATAGTAGAGCAATTTTGTTTTGCAAGGAATAGGGTATGGCAACTGGTATAGGTCTGTGGCCAATTGGATCATTTTGGAATCTCAAGTCTCCTCTAGCCATTGACTAGAGGTTAGAGCACAGGCCTATGTGTCTTTGGTTCAGGAATAAGTCTTGGCTGAACTTGGATAACATTGTCTTGATGAATGCCACCTCTATGCATCAGTTAAATGCTTTGAAACAAAATTGAATATTTGAAGCATCTTTGAATTTAGGAGTGTCATGCCTAAACATAAATCCATGGACTTGGGAGGCTGATAGATCAGTGTTTGTCCCTTGGTTGTTCCCCCTTGAGGTGTGCAGATGGATAAGCATGCTTGGAATTACCCAATTTGATCAAATCGAGCCTTTATGCACAAATCTGCCTTGCCAAGATAGTTTGCAGCAAGGCATGTTGCAGCTGTCATAACTCCTAGCTCAGGTGGAGTTTGATGGAGTTCTTGGACATTTTGGAAAGACCTTATGTGACACAACACATGGGTGATCATAGTTTGTCTTGAAAATATTTGGATCCAAGTGAAAAATGCCCCTACATTTTGAAAAAAAGCAAGACAGATTCTGACTTAGTGAAAATTTCACTAAGTGTTGGAAAAAGTGACATTTCATGTTTTCAGCCATTTTGATCACTCCATAACTTGAAATCCATGAGAAATTGGAGTGAGGTGTAGTTAACACTTTTAAAGTATGCCATGAGAGCTACAAATCCATCTTTGTACCAACCAAAATGGTTGCTTGGATCTCAAGTTATGATCCTTGGAAGTTGGTACCCTAGCCACTTTGTTCCATAACTTAGAAAAATTCTAAGTTTTTATGGTTACCCCTTTTTCAAGTTATCTCACTTTCTTTGATTTTTCTTGATGAATGATGATTCAAATCACATATTAACATTGTTTTAGGGTTAAAGAACCATAATTATGAAAAATCTCAAAAAGTCAAACTTGACTTTTGTGCACAGTTGACTTTTTATCATATGAATTCCAAACGGTGCGATCCTTTGTGAAATCAAGTCCTTGACCTAAATAAAACTTGATAGATATGTTTCATAGGTGTTATGGGGTGTATTGAATCATGTCCCAAGCTTTGGGAGCATGTTTGAGTCAAAAGTCAAAGGTATAGTTGACTTTTTCCTCAGAACCCTAATTGTGGTCCTGATGAAATTGAAACTTGTGGATCAAGCTTCCTGGATCAATCCATTGTTGCAAATGGATCAATGTAGTGTATTGGAGACCCTCAAATCATGTATTGAGGTCTTGGCTCATGTTTTGTCCCAAGAGTCGACTTAGGGGTGAATTAGGTCAAGAAACCCTAATTCCTGATTTTTTTTTATAAATGCTTCCCCCGAGGTTAAATTAACTTGATGATTGGGTACATGAGGCCCCTTGTAGTATCTTGGGTTATGCTTTGGAGCATTGGCTCAAGCCCAGATGAAAATTTCCATCTGGAGGCTTTGGTCGACCAAAACCCTAATTTGGTGACACTGGCGATCTTGAGGCTTAACCCACTTGGAATGTTGCAACCTTGTGCCTAATTCTAGATGTGGTAGTCCTATTGACCCTTTATGGATTTTTGAGAGGTTAGTCAAGTTGAAGATCATGTCATTCCTTGATTGATCCTTTGTCTAAAAGCTCTAAGATGGCTTGAAACCCTAATCCTTGATTGTAGTGAATGTTCAAACATCTATGAGGAGATTGATTGAGGCATGTTGGTACATCCATATTATGATGATGATTTTCATAATGATGGGAAATCCTAGTGGTCAAAATTTGGGGTATGACAGATGCCCCTATTTAATCTTCTTGGACCCGAAGGTATGAATGGCGAAGGTATTCGGGCATTCAGGGTGCAAGATGATTAAATATCGGAATACCCGAAATTTTGACAGTGATTATGAATGGTAGTGTACGCATTCATCTTATTTTGCTAAGCGTTAATACTTAGAAAAGGTAAAAACTTCCCCTCGATCCTGGTTTTCAGCCGAGGAACTGGTATAAGTTTCCTTTGTCAATAAACTTCCCCTCGATCCTGGTTTCCTACCAAGGAACTGGTCTCAGTTTCTGAAATGAACTTCCCCTCGATCCTAGTTTCCTACCAAGGAACTGGTCTCAGTTTCTGATATAAACTTCCCCTCGATCCTGGTTTCCTACCAAGGAACTGGTCTCAGTTTCTGATATAAACTTCCCCTCGATTCCAATTTCCTACCAAGGAACTGGTCTCAGTTTCTTTTGTCAATAAACTTTCTTGACAAGGGACGCTGTTTGTAGTGGTTTTTCCTCAAACTTCTCGCCGAATTTCTTTTACTAGGGAGATGCCATTTGACGGAAAAGGGTTGAGGTCAGACTCGTCGGGTAACCCATTCGTCTGAGCTGCAGAGGTGCACAAACTTCTCTGTTGGAGATTCTATTTGCTGACTCTACTGGGGAAAACAAGTCTCTTGAGAGAGTGCTTTCTCTTGGGGGTATTATATCATACTTTTCCTCGAGATCTTCTCGGAGGAAATGCCATGTGATGTAATCCAATTTTGAGGTGCTGATGACCTTTTCGTCAGCGAATTTTCCAGAGGAAAACTATTGTATTGCTGAACCTTTGATTAAGAGGCTTTCTCTGGGGATTTTCCTTAATCCGGGAAAGCGAAGATATCATCTTCAATGGTGAAGAGTGGCGTTTGTCGAAGGTCTTTTTGTTTTTCAGAGGTTCAAGTTATCAAAGTGGTCGTGGACCGACTTCAATCCAGAAATAAACTGGAGGAGAGATTGTTCAGACGATCTACCTCCTGACGAGGAAAGAACTGACAACTTGATTGAGAGGACTTTTATCACTTGGCAATAAGACAGACTAGAGTGATAGTGATGCAATATGAATACGAATGTAAATCAATAATGCATGATGTATGTATGTATATGTTGACAAAACTGACACGACATACAGACTAGTGGATGAACACGACTGGATACTCGGCCACTGCGGGGGATGAGAAGTACCAATGGTCCAAAAGTAGCAATTCTACCTTGCTTATGAGAGATAGTCCCTGCAGGGAACAACGTTGATCGAGCTTAGGAGATAAGAACTCGGCCGAGGATATCAGATGGGAAAATCACATCTGATACATTTGATCCTTCATTCAGGTGCACTGGTTTAGAATGAGTACTTTGATTCTGCACTTTGAAGCTCGATTACTTCTGGAGGAGCGATCGATGTTCTTTCGATGTTCAACAGTCAAAAGAAATTTCCATCTTTATTTTAAAAGCAGAAAAAGTTGGACAAGTAAATTCATTTTTGTTTTATTTCAAGAATTGTTGATCATGTTAAAATGTATCATCCTGTAAAGCTAAAACAAATAAGAATTGCAAACAAAAGCACTAAGGCTCAAATTTTATTGACGGGATGGAGATCAGCCAAACGCGTGATTCCATGGAGTATTTACAAAATTAGAAAATGGTAATTTAAGGGAGAAGGGCTACATTGAAACATAACAACCGTTATCCTTCTACCAACTTTGAATTTGGGACATCCTGAGCTTCTGTCGAAGATGACCTTGACTGGAGTTTTCCTAATGGATGGCATGACTGCTGAGGGGCTGAACTGATGAGACGTGGTTACTTGCCATTAATCCTTAACTTTTGCCTGGATTGTACTTTGAGATTTCCAATCCACCGAAATGATTTTTGATTATGTCTCTAATTTTTGCCTGGACCGCCCTTTCGTGTTTTCAATCCACCGAGATGTTTTTTTTATTATTTTTTTTATTTAGGCGAAGTATTTCTTGACTACATCAACATTTGTGGGATAGGCAAATTCTTCTCCATCCGTGGTTGCGAGTCTCAAGGCACCGCCTGAGAAAGCTTTCTTGACCACATAAGGGCCGTCATAATTCGGAGTCCATTTGCCCCGGGAATCAGTGAGAAATGATTGTATCTTTTTTAGCACAAGGTCTCCTTTTCTGAAGACGCGAGGTCGGACCCTTTTGTCAAACGCCTTCTTCATTCTTTGTTGATACAACTGACCATGGCATAGTGCCGCTATTCGCTTTTCTTCGGTCAGATTTAGTTCGTCGTGTCGACTTTGACACCATTCAGCCTCTGTTAGCTTGGCCTCCATCAATAACCAAATTGATGGGATCTCTACCTCTATGGGAAGCACTGCCTCCATGCCATATACTAGAGAGAAATGGGTTGCCCCTGTTGAAGTGCGAACAGATGTGTGATAACCGTGAAGAGCAAAAGGTAACATCTCGTGCTAGTATTTGTATGTTACAACCATCTTTTGAATGATCTTCTTGATAAACCGGACCACCACCTGTCGGGTTACATTGGCGAATGAAGCTGCATCGACCCACTTGGTGAAGTAATCAATGGCTACTAGGATGAACCGATGTTCGTTCGAAGCTTTGGGTTCAATCATGCCAATCATGTCGATTCCCCATATGGAAAAAGGCCATGGGGAAGAAATAACTTTGAGATGCGTTGGCGGTACATGGATTTTGTCTGAGTATATCTGACACTTGTGACACTTCCTCATGTACTTGTAGCAATCGGATTCCATGGTCAACCAATAGTACCCTGCTCTTAGAATTTTCCTCGCCATTGTGTGTTCGTTGGCATGAGTGCCAAAGGATCCTTCATGAATTTCTTTTATCAACATGTTTGCTTCTGGTCTGTCTATACATCGGAGCAAGACCATGTCAAAGTTCCTCTTATAGATTGTATCACCACTCAGGAAGAAGCTCCTTGCTAGCCTTCTGAGGGTTTTTCTCTCCTTTCTTAATGCCTCAGGTGGGTACTCTTATTTCTGAAGGAAGCACTTGATATCATGATACCAAGGTTTGGCGTCTATGACCGCTTCAATCGCGAAGATGTAAGTGGGCCGTTCAAGGCGCATTATGTCGATCTTAGGTATGTCATTCCATTGACCTACACTAATCATGGAAGAGAGAGTTTCTAATGCATCAGCCATGTGATTCTCTTCACGAGGGATATGATGAAACTCGATTCTGTCGAAGAATGGTAACAACCTTCTCGCGTTATCTTTGTAAGGAATCAGTCCTGATTGATATGTGTTCCAATCTCCTTTGATTTGATTGATAACCAGGGTTGAGTCTCCATACACATCCAAGTTCTTTATCCTTAAATCAATTGCTTCTTCGAGACCCATGATACAAGCTTCATATTCGGCCTTGTTGTTTGACACTTGAACGTCAATCGGGCAGTGAAAGGAATTTGGGTACCCTGAGGTGTTATGATGATTGCCTCAATTCCATTTCCATAATGATTAACAGCTCCGTCAAAGATTAGTCCCCATTAGGAACCTGGTTCTGGCCCTTCACTGGGTAGCGGTTCATCGCAGTCTTTCATTTTTAAATACATGACATATTCGTCTGGGAAGTCAAATCCAATTGATTCTTGATCGTCAATCGGTTGATGAGCCAAATGATCGGCTAAAACACTTCCTTTTACGGCTTTCTGAGCATGGTACTCGATGTCGTATTTTGATAACAACATCTGCCAATGGGCTATCCTTCCCGTGAGAGCAGGTTTTTCAAAGACATACTTGATTGGATCCATTTCAGAGATTAACCAAGTAGTGTGACGAATCATATACCGGCAAAGACGTTTGGCTGCCCAGGCCAAAGCACGGCAAGTTTTCTCAAGCATAGTGTACCGAGCTTCAGAGTCAGTAATTTTTTTGCTTAAATAGTAAATGGCAGACTCTTTCCTTTTGGTTTCGTCTTGTTGGCCAAGTACACAACCCATGGAGTCCTCCAAGACTGTTAAGTAAATGATCAGTGGTCTTTCTTCCACTAGAGGTGACAAGATAGGTGGGTTTAATAAGTATTCCTTGATACTGTCGAAGGTGGTTTGGCAATCTTCTGTCTAAACGCATCCTAATTATTTTTAAGTAATTTGAAGATTGGCGCGCATGTCGTGGTCATGAGGAATACAAATCTGGAAATGTAGTTCAAACGTCCCAGGAATCCCCTGACTTGTTTTTCAGTCTTTGGAGAAGAAATTTCTTGTATGGCCTTGACCTTGTCAGGATCAACCTCAATTCCTTTCTGGCTGACGATGAACCCTAAGAGTTTCCCTGAACAGACACCGAATGTGCACTTGTTGGGATTCAAGCGGAGTTTGTACTTTCTCAGACGCTCGAATAGTTTTGACAGGTGGGTGACATGCTCCTCTTCTGTTTTAGATTTGGCATTCATATCATCGACATATACCTCGATTTCTTTGTGTATCATGTCGTGAAACAGAGTAGTCATGGCCCTTTGATAGGTTGCCTCGGCATTCTTCAAACTGAACGACATTACCTTATAACAAAAAGTACCCCATGGGATAATGAATGAAGTTTTCTCCATGTCTTCCGGTGCCATTTTTATCTGATTATAGCCCGAGAATCCATTCATAAAGGAGAAGACTTTGAACTTTGTTATACTGTCTACCAACATGTCAATGTGTGGTAAGGGAAAATCATCCTTTGGACTGGCTTTGTTCAGATCCCTGTAGTCTACACACATTCTGACCTTTTCATCCTTTTTCGAAACTGGTACTATGTTGGCTAGCCATTGAGGATATTCGGATGTGGCGAGGAAATCCGCGTCAATCTATTTTTGTAATTCCTCTTTGATTTTGATGGCCATGTCTGGATGAGTCTGTCTCAACCTTTGTTTTACTGGCGGACATTCTGATCTCAACGGTAGATGATGTTCCACGATGCTGGTATCCAACCCTGGCATATCCTGATAGGACCAAGCGAATACATCGGGAAACTCTTTGAGAAGCTTTATCAAACTTTCTTTGACAGTCGGACTGAGCAGTGCCCCAATTTTGACTTCTTTTCTCTCTTCTTCTGAACCCAAGTTGACCGTTTCCAATGGCTCTTTGTGAGGTTTAATGGACATTTCCTCTTGTCTGAGTAATCGGGAGATCTCTTCTGGATTTTCTTTGTCATTTTCTTCTTCAGCCTCAAATACCGAGAATTCAAAGTTGGGGGAAGGCATTGGATCGTATGTTTCAATGGGGTTTAAAATAAGCAATCTGCATGACGTGATGATTTTGTTTTTAGAAGAGATAGAGAGAATGCAAGAGTGTGTGCAGTGTATTTTCTGATAATTGCTTGTTTTTATTATTTGAGCTATTTTTTAGGATTACCATTTTCTGAAAAAGCGAAAATAGAAAACAGCAATAAATGCGGAAATTACAGAACGACGTTATTTTATTTATGATCTTGTCGATTCTTGAAACTACAGCCCTATAAAACAAAACTGAGTCGCTTTGGGCGAAGCGAAGAGGGACATTTACAGAAAGTGAGCCCTATCAAAACATTCGTTTCACCTGGGCAAGGTGAAAGGTTAAGATAAAAACTACAATTACTTTGACTTATAAACAACTTTCAGAACGTTAACAGCAACCCATTGGCGGCGAACTCCTCGGTGAATCACAAAGTTTGGCACTTTCCTTCTTGATTTGTCTTCAAAAATAACGCTGATTTCTGGTGGAGCATGATCGTTGGAATCTGTCTCCCAGGCAGAGTTGTCGTAGGAGGATTCCTCTGCGGCATCTTGCGCAGTGTTTGCACTCTCAAGTATATCTCCCCATCCAGTTGGCTAGATGTCTTCGAGCCTGATACGAGAGCTTTTAGGAGCGGTGTACTTGACCAAAAGGTCGTATTTTCCACTTGGCTGTCTTAAGGTGTCCCACACTTCTTTGGAACTAGAGGAATCATCCCTCTCGATGACGTTGACCTCGGGAAAAGCATAGTTAAGGAACTCTTGTCCTGTAATTATTGCAAATTCATCGTCGTGCTGGATATTTTCTGAATGCCCTGAGTAATGATCCCATGACATGGTGGGGACGCAGGTATTCTTTTCAATGATTCTCAGCTGATATACATCGTTCGACTGACTCTTTTGTCCTGAGTCTCCTGGGTACGGCTTCCAGATAGGCAGGCTGTCCATCGGGCCATAATAGTCGTGGTCAAAATTGTCTTTCATCAGAGTGTCTTCCTCTAATGAGTTTGGTGGAGCACGACATCCTTCCGGATCACAATCTCCGTATATCATCTTGACATCTGACCTCGGTATAAATCTCAGACTCTGTGCCGGAAAGCAAAATGGTGTAGGCAACTCTTCCTGAGATATATAACCATCCTCATTAAGATAGAACTTCCACTCTTCATCTGTATCGGAGGAATCTCCCTCGTTGATGGTATGTACTTCTTGAGACACTGGGTGAAGGAAACCTCCACTATGGAAGAAGTTATGAATGGGATGAAGATTCTCATCGTTAATAGCAGTCTGGGTACAGTTTGAAGAAAAACCAAGACCTTTCTTTTTCTTATTGTCCGTAGGAATGACAAGATGTCCCCATCCTTTGGTATTGTTACTTTTAATCACTTCGAGAGCATCTCTGTACGAGGAAATTGACGTTCCTCTTTCTGATTGATTGTTGTTGCTCACTGAAAGTGCTTGGAACTGGGTTCTGACAACCTCTTTCGATTCCACATAAGTGGATGACGATAAGTTACTCATGATCAAGGTTTGCTCTCCATAGACTGTGACGAGTTGGTCATTCTTGACAAACTTCAGCCTTTGGTGAAGCGTCGAAGTGACTACCCCAGCCTCATGTATCCAAGGTCTTCCCAACAAACAGCTGTATGCTGCCCGGATGTCCATGACCTGGAAAGTGACTTGGAAAGTGTGAGGTCCGATAGATATGGGAAGATCGACTTCGTCTATAACTGTTTTCTGGGATCCGTCAAATGCTTTGATAGTGACCTCACTGCCTCTCATTGGAGGTCCTTTGAATGATAGTCGCATTAGAATGGACTTTGGCATCACGTCTAGAGCTGATCCGGTGTCTACCAGTACGCCGGCTAAAGCATCGTCCTGGCAGTTGACTATAATATTGAGTGCCATGTTGTGACTTTTTCCTTCTTCTGGCAGTTCCTCATCACTGAATCCCAAGTTGTTGCAGGAAGTGATGTTGGAGATGATGTTGTCAAATTGTCTTATTGACACATCTTGTTCCACAAAGGCTTGCTCTAAGACTTTCTATAGAGCTTCCCTGTGAGTTTTGGAACTGAGTAAAAGTGATAGCACATAGATTTTTGAAGGAGTCTGCAATAGTTAATCAGAAATGTTGTATTCACTCTTTTGGATGAGCTTCAGCATCTCATCATTGCTCTTTGAAAGGTCAGGATCACTGGACTGACCGACTGGTTGATCAGAAACTTCTGCCTGAGGTTCCTTTTCTCTGATGGGTTCTTCAACTCCTCGGTTGAAGATTCGACCGCTCCGTGTTACTCGACTGATGTCTGCAATATTCACGACGGAGGGTAATGGAATTTCCTTTCCATTCTCAATCGTTGTTGCACCGTATTTGTAAGGGATACCCTTAGTTGATTCATACGGTAGTGGTCCCGGTAGATAGATAACTACAGGAGCCTTTTGATTCTTCTGACCATTGTAAGTAATTTCAATCAGTTCCTGGTTAGGAACTTTTGATTTGTCAAGTAAAGGGATAATGGTACAAACATCTTTGGTCCTCTTATGATCAGAGATTACGACAACGTCTTTGATTTGTTCAGCGAAATAGTCTGGCATCAAGTTGATTGACCCAGAACTTGGACATGGTCGAATCTCTTTGTGGTCCAACTGACTCTGAAGGGCTGCTCGCACGAGGTAACATCCTTAATTATCTTCAGAGCAAACTCTACAGCGTTCATAGTTATGTGGTGGCACCTGGCCACATCCGTTTTGTATGCAGTGTAACCTCACTAGATCTGTTCCCATTAATCGAGCATCCGGACTTTGATGCCTAGTAGGGTTCCCATTAGTCATACTGACTTGTTGTGTGTCTTTGTCTAAATAGATCGAAAGCCACCAGTGGTTTAACAAGTGTTGCAAAGTTTTTTGAATGAGAGCGCATCCTTGGTCACTCTCACGACACCCCTTATAGTTCTGATAATTATGCGAAGTCAGAAAATAGAGTTGGGCTTGCTTAGAGTGTAACTCCACCAAGCTGGTATTCATCAAGCGAATATCAAAGATCTGAATCATATTCACTTGATACTGATTTCCATCGCGGTAATCCTGAATCCATCCAAGATTCATCTGACGCTGGAGGACCTCTTGTACAAAAGAGCACCCCTGATTGCTTACCGAGCAGACCAGACAGGAATCGTAATCGTGTCGTGGCAGATTATGATGTTGGCTTTGCCTTGAGTGCATTGCCACCAGATTGACATTCATCGCACGGATGTCATGGTTCTGAATGACATTGGAACTCGTACAAGTCACATTGACTTCACGAATTAGGTGCTCCTGGATCCATCCGAAATCCAATTGTTCCTGTAGAGCTGATTGTACCACAGAACATCCTTGATTGTTTTTAGCACAGATATCACACTGGTGATAGTTATGAGATGGTACATGCCCATATCCGCTCTGTCTGCGATGCATTTTATCCAAGTTGGCCCTCAATAAGAGTACATCATGAATTTGATAGTTGTGGTTAGACTCTCCCTCTATCAAATTTACTGCACTTTTCTCATGTCGAGGCAACGGGTTCGTCTGAACATTAGGATTCGTATCCTTGAAGGATAAGACCCCGCTCCTAACAAGTTTCTGTACGTCGTATTTGAAGCTGAGACAATTTTCTATGTTATGCCCTGGTCCTCCTTGGTGGTAAGGGCAAGTCTGATCCGCTTTGAACCAAAAGGGCGGATTCTCCGGTATTGGAAGAGGAGACCTAGTTTGGACGTGCCCTTTGACCAGTAACAATGGAAATAGTTCTACGTACAACATGGGTATAGGGTCGAACCCTGGTGGTCGCGTTGTACGGTTGTTGTTATACGGAGGACGAGCCTGCTGAAGAGGCTGTTGTGTCCTTTGTTGATATTGTTGTTGATTCTGTTGGCTCTGAGCAACTGGAGGTTGATACGTAGGAACAGGCACAGGGTTGATAGCAGGAGTTACAGCTGCTACTGGTTGGTACCGTCGCCTTTGCTTTCCGAGAGAGATATTACCAATATCTTACTCTTTTTTCTTAGGGAAAGTACTATCGTATTTTTTGGTACTGCTTGATGATCCAGCGTCTTTTACTAAACATTCTTCTCGGACTGCTTCTTCCAGACGAACTCCCATGCCTACCATTTCAGTGAAGTCACTGGGCGCACTGGTGACCATTCTGTCGTAGTAAAATGAGCTCAAGGTTTTTAGGAAGATCTTTTTCATCTCTTTTTCCTCAAGAGGTGGACAAATCTGGGCGGCAATTTCACGCCATCTCTGAGCGTATTCCTTAAAGGTTTCCTTATCCTTCTGTGACATGGCTCTGAGTTGATCTCTGTCTGGTGCCATGTCCAGGTTATACTTATATTGTTGAACGAAGGCAGTGCCAAGATCTCTGAAAGTGATGATTTTAGTGCGGTTTAGACCCATGTACCATGAGTGCGGCACCGGTTAAACTATCTTGGAAATAGTGGATCAGTAGCTGTTGGTTCTCTGTCTGAGTTGACATCCTCCGAGCGTACATCACCAAGTGACTTTGAGGGCAAGCGTTACCCTTGTACTTTTCAAATTCGGGCACCTTGAATTTGTGCGGAACTTTCACATTGGGGACCAAACAAAGGTCTGCGGCGTCCTTTCCAAATAGATCCTGACCGCGAATGGCTTGCAGTTCTTTCTGCATTTCCAGGAACTATTCCTGGAATTCCCTCATTCTCTCGTCCATACTTTCATTTCCACCAGACGGTATCTGGGAAATTTTTCCTTCCGGGACAGTGTGTACCATGGGTGGTGGTATAGTCATCATGGCAGTGACTCTAGGTACTTCCCTCTCCCAAAGTTTGTAACCTTCAGAAGTTGCTGTCATGCCTCTGGCATCTTCTCTTTCCCGAAGTTTATAACCTTCAGGCCCAGCGGTTCCTGCTGCAGTTTCCGGATCTTCCGTGATCAGCGGAATATATCCTTCAGGGATAAAGTTGATAGGCATGCCCCATGGACGATCTTTAGGCATGGTATATCGAGGGTCATACTTTTCCATTATGGGCGTAGATGTGATCTCTGAGATCACAGTCCTTTGTTGTTGCATCTGGGTTGCTGCCAGAGCTTGCATATCATTGTGAAGCTTTCTCAGATCCTCTTTCAGAGTGTTGAGTTCTTCTCTCAACTCCATGTTCTCTTCCTCGAGATTATCCATTTTCTTTTGTTAACTGGCCCGAGTATTGTACGAATGAGACAGTTTGACTCTAGAATCGAGACCCAAACGTGAGATTCGCAGAGAAGAAGAATGCGTTTCATGAGAATGATGAATGATATGCAATGATTATATTATATAATTTTTTTGTTTAATCAAAATAAACTTTGATAATTGGATTGCAAATATCAAACAGTGGGGATAACCCCATTTTATTGAATTCAAAATTGCGGAAATGGAAATACAATAATTTACATAGTGCTGTAAAAGGAAATGTCTAAGCTAATGGATCCTGAGTCCTCTCTGAGGAAGGTTCAGGTGCTGGTTCTGGTATTTTCCTTTTCTTTGACTGGGGCTCTCGAGCCGTTGTCAGGTTGTCATTCCTTTGCCAAGTGAAAGGAGCGAGCAAATTCCTTTGGTCATCTTGATTTTCTATAACATATTGCTCTAGAATCTCGATCAGAGCATCTTTTTCTTTTAACATTTGTTGTATTTTCTTGCACTCCACATTGAGAATACGGTACTTGTTCTTCTAAGACTTCTTCTCCTGTTGAACTCTGTTGAGAGTAACCAGAAGTTTTTCCATAGCCGACATAAAATAAAGGACAGGGTCCCTTAATGGAAGAACTTCCTGACGAGGGTAAGGCATCCTCAGTTTGAGAGCTCTAGTTTGTACCCAGTGGAGATAAGGTTTCACAGAAACACAGTCTGGTTTTCATAGAGACTCTCTTCCTTTTCTGTGAACATGTTTCCAGGCATGCACTATTTCTGCCTTTAGTGCTCTGTCATTTTCTCCTTCCTTGAAGAAAAGACCTTCCAGATGAGCATTACGCGGGACATGCCTCATCGGGTATCCAAATTGACGACGAACTAAAATTGGATGATAGTTGATTCCTCTTTTAGTGCCTATGAGGGGTACATTAGGGAAGTTTCCACAACGGTCAATGATTCTGATCCCATCATAGATTCGATTGTACCAGTCAATGTCAGAGTTAGTAAGAGACATGATTCTCTGCGATCAACGTAAAGTATTCTTAGGATCCCAAAATGCAGCAGACTTGGGCAAGTGGGAAATGAACCATTTGTACAGTAGGGGTACACAGCATGTGATGATTCCTCTACTGTACAAATTCCTTAAATGTACAGAATGATAAGCATCTGCGAGCAAGGTCGGTACAAGGTTTCCAATCAGAAATATCTTAATGGCATTGATATCTACGAAGTTATCGATGTTGGGAAACAAAAATAACCCGTAGGTGAGCAAAACAAAGATGCTCTCGAAAGTAGCCATGTTCCCTATACTAGCAAAGTACATAGCCTTCTTTATCAAAAACTGGGCTGGCAAACCTTGGATTCCACCCTTAGTGGTCATGTGAGTCCTGACTTCTGACTCGTCGAAATAGATTGCTCTTGCAATGGTATAATCCTTTGGAATTTCTTCCAGTCCTAAAAAGGAAGCTTGGTCAGTGATATGTAAATCAGTCAGGTGAGAGTACTCCACCAGCGTTGGTGCTAGTTGATAATCCGGGAATGTGAAACAGTGATAGACCGGATCATAGAACTGAATGAGCGTAGCATGTATTCCTTTAATTACATGGACCCTTAACATAGACAGCAGTCCTCCGTACTTGGCTCTAAAAGCATCAGGGTTGGTGATCATCCTTACCAAACCTCTCAAATCCTCTAGTTTTGGAACCTTAAAGGTTCACTTGTAAGTCCTCCTTCTACCGAAATCCATAATGCAATCTCTTTATCTGACATTTGCAATCATTGTCTTAGTATAATTTGAAAAAGAGAGACTAGAAGAGAAGATTTTTGTTTAATGTTTTTTAATGAAATGAATGCATGAATGCAGCACACAAAAACATAGAAAAAACATGGGGTCAAAGGTTCGGTGTCATGAAGTCATGGCTCTACCCATCCCCAAAGGTTTATACTGGTGGTTTTTTGTACCTGTCCTCAAAATCACTGGCCCCTCTTGGGATAACAACAGCAGGCTGGAATCACCCGAGCGAGCTGTAGCATCTTAGAGTAATCTCAAATGAAGGTAGTATCGTGTGACAACTATTTCCGATAGCTTCTGCACTACAAAATAGTAACAAGGTTTCAGTCTACTAAAATCCTCAGCTTCTCAGATAACCCAATCGAACAATCTGCTTTCAACAACCGAAGTCGTATAGGCATTGAATCTGCAAAAGGCATCTCCACTGATTCGATGGTCGACCGAGACCTCTTATTTGGGAGTCACTCCCTGTAAGATTGCCCATCTAGTGCCATCACTTATCTTAGGTGTATACTCAATCTTTCCAGATGCGACATCACACGCATTCCCATTAGCAGAAAAATAAACACGCATATCAATTAGGAAAAGCAGTATATATATATTTGTCCTAGCATCCTAGACCTCTAATCCTATGATCCTAACAGTAAATGACTCCCCAGCAGAGTCGCCATTTTCCTGTAGCGAGCGATTTTTGTCGGTGACGCGACCACCTTAACGCTGAAGTTTGGGTTTCCTCCTCGTGGAGAAAGGGTGCTACTTTCTGATTTCTTATTTATCCCGTGAAGCTGGAAGGGAAAGGGAAGGTATCTAAAACTAACCTTGCACGTGAATGTTTAACTGAACAAATGCTTTAAAAGAGATTGGGGGTCTGGGGTCAGGTTATACAATGGGTAGTTGTCAATTACCCATCCTATATGTGGTTATCCACAAGATGTTAGCTTTTAGGTCTCGCTTTGTAATTGATAGTGTTTATCTGTTAATGGGTTGGGAAAGTTTCTTGGGAAAGTGTGACAGGGAGAGTGAGTTTTGTTTATGTTTTGGGTAAGGTACTGGACCTAAGTTTTGATTGATGTGAAGGTACTGGACCTAAAGTTTTTTATTTGTATGCTCGCTAAGATCTCGCAATCTTATGCCTACGTATTCCCGTTTAAATGAAACGGGGAAATCCGAGCAATCCTAGTTCCCTCTTATACTAAGGGGGAAGAAATGTTTTGGTGTCTTGTTCAAAGCCCAAGACATGAAGCTAAAAGGGTATTTGTGTCTTGTTCAAAGCCCAAGATTGAAGCTAAAAGGGTATTGAGAGGGAATTTGTCATCTCTAAAGAGAGATTGTTGATTTTTGTGTGCCTTGATCAAAGCACAAGGTTGATTCTAAAAGGTTAATTGATTTGGCTAGGGGATTTCTTTATACAAAGCCTAAGAGGAGGTTGGATAAGACTGACTCAACAAGAGAGTGTTTTATCTGTCTTGTACAAAGCCCAAGATTGAGGCTAAAAAAGAGACTGACTCTTTGGGGATATCATTATACAAAGCCTAAAAGGAGACTAAAAAAGGGGATTTGACTCCGTCGGGGAGGTTTATATGTGTCTTGTACAAAGCCTAAGATTGAGGCTGAAATGGGAAATTTAACTGACTCTGGTGAGGATATTTTTTTATGTGTCTTGTACAAAGCCCAAGATTGATGCCGCAATGAGTTTGACTCTGCTTGGGGAAATTATTCCTCAAAGCCTAAACGAAGGCTGGGAGGAAATGACTCGGTTGGGGAAGATATCTGTCCCCAGTTTAAGAGAGGGAAATTTATGTCTTGTACAAAGCCCAAGATTGAGGCTAAAAGGGTTGACTCAACAAGAGGGTCTGAAAAGGTAATTGACTCAACAAGAGAGTCTGAAAGTTGATTGACTCAACAAGAGAGTCTTTAATACTCAATAAGAGAGTGATTTGCTATCTCGTACGAAGCCCGAGATTGAGGCTAAAAGGGTATTGACTCAACAAGAGAGTCTTGAAAAGTGATGGACTCAACAAGAGAGTCTGAAAAGGTTAGCTCCGCTAGGGGGAGAATTATTGTACAAAGCCCAAGAGGAGGCTGACTGTGTTGAGGAAAGATCATTATACAAAGCCTAAGAGGAGCCTATCTTACTGCTGGGGATTATTGAGATCCCTAGGCAGGTCCAAGTGTGGAGAACTCTCATGAGAGAGATCGGGTTTCTGCTGGAGATTCATCCAGAGTGATCGGTGTTTCTTCCTATGTTTAAAAGGAACTTGAGAATGTCTTTAAGACTCAAAGGGGTTTTAGACTGTCCAAGTCTACTGGTGTTGAAGAGTTTTATCTTTTGTAGGATGCCCAAAAGAGGGCAAGGGCCTTAAGGGATGAGAATCAACCCTACAGTGGCCTTAGGTTTGACACTGGAAAGACTGCTCTAGCAAAGGATGACTAAGTTCTGTCTTATACCTTTAAGAGGTCGTGAGGGTCCTTGTACTAAGCCCAAGAGAAGGCATGAGAACTTTTAAGAAGCCGAAAGGTCCTTGTACAAAGCCCAAGAGGAGGCGGGGATGCTTTTAGGAAGCCAGTGGGTCCCCAAACCAAGAGAAGTTCAAGAAATGCAATTCACAGAGAAGAGATCATTCCAGGAAAGTTCGAGGGTTTGGAAGAAACTCAAGAGATGCTATTCACAAAGAATAGATCAACTCTGGGGAGTAGAATTTCTTTGACAATTTCTAGGGGTGACAGTCTGAGAAAAGGTTCACCGAGAATACTGCCTTTCTCTTTGTTCCATATTGTTTAACCCTAAGAGAAGGGAAAACTGTATCTGGAAATCCTATGGGGATCTGGTTTTGTTTGTATTTAAAGAGTGATCAACAGGGCTTTACCTAGTTCTAGACGTAGTTGTCGGGGAAAACTCTAAATAACTATACTAGTATATATACAGTTGGTATATGACGAGTATTTAAAAGGTATGAAAGAAGGCTAACCATGCGCAGCTTCATACAATACAGTTATGTATATGAAAGCATATAAAAGAAAGCGGATAAACACTTACCTGTTGTAGAGCTTCCATGCTGTTTTGTTAGTTGTTCAAAGAAATTAAAGAAAGTTTTGATAGCAACTATACATTTGGATTCAAAATCAAAGGAGAAAGTATTTTGAACAGAAGTCGGGGCTTACAGCTCAAGGAGAGGCCCAAATTTTAACAGTGATTGTACTGTTGTTTCGAATATCGTATCGGGACTTATACAACGACTAAGGCCCAAAAAGTTTTGGTCAAAAAAGAGGATTGGGTCTTACACTCTATTAGAGGCCCAAAGTTTATTTTTGTAGAGGAGATGGGGCTTACAATTCAGGGAGATGCCCGGTTGATTTTGAGAAGACGACGATTGCGCCGTTGTTTTGAAAATATACAGAGGGACTTATACAACATGTGAGGCCCAAAAAGGTTTATTTACAAAAAGGGTGGGGTCTTACACTCTATTAGAGGCCCAAAGTTTATTTTAAGAAAACGAATTGGGACTTATAGCTCGAGGAGAGGCCCAAAGGATTTGATTTTGAATTGGCGATTGCGCCAAGATTTTTTTAACACAGAGGGACTTATACAATATCTGAGGCCCAAATGGTTTTGTATTTTCAAAAGGTTGGGTCTGACACTCTCTCAAGAGGCCCACAAGATGTTTTAAAGAAAAGAAATGGGACTTACAACACGAGGGTAGGCCCAGATGATCATTTGTTTAAAAAATGGCGATCGCGCTGAGGTTTGAAAACACAGTGGGTCTCAGACGATGATCGAGGCCCAAAATATTTTGGTTTTCAAAAAAGGGGGTTGGGTCTTACACTCTATTAGAGGCCCAAAGAGTTTAAAAAAGACTTGTTTAGGGTGATTAAGATCAAAACCCTAAATTAATTTCAAAATGTATTTTAATTAAATTAAAATTTAATTAAAATGATCAAAATTATCAAGCATGTGTGAAAAACAAGTTGTGATCTTGGATTAATGTTTCAAAAATCACATTTTTATCCACAAAATGATTGGAAACCATTTAAGTTTGGAAAATCGTGAAAGAAAATATACTTTAAATGTCAAAAAACAAATAAAAATTAATTCTTTGCAAAAATATCAATTATATGAAATAAATAATATTTTTGGCAAATTATTGTAAAATAAAATATTTTAACATTTTTGTGAATTATAAAAAAAGAATCAACTCAAAATCATTAAAAACCAGAGAGAAATTAATTTTTGAATCAATTAAATAAAATCACTAAAATTCAAATATTTAAAAATTCAAAAAAGGGCGCCAAGAACACCAAGTTCATGCCCGCGCCCTCTGTTTCTTCAGATTTGCGTTTCTCCCTCAATCTCACTGAATACTTGATGAAATCACACAATCCACATATCAATCTACTCGTTTCACCTCAAGATCATGTCTATGGTCTTTAATTTTATTTATTTTAAGCACGGAATAAGAAATCAAGACAAAACCTCAAGAACCCAAAATTCTGCATGAAGGCTGGGAATTTTGATACATGATTCATACAAAGCAATTAATTGAGGGGAAACCCTCCATACATGATTATGAACATATGGCAAAATTATTGTGCGAGGAAATATGAATGAATCATGAGATGACCAAGTTGAGGCTTACCTCTTGCAGCTGGTGATCGTGTTTTGGGTTAGAGGTGTTACAGTTTGGTTCTAATGATTTGGACAACTTCTCTAGGTGCAATGGAGTGTGTCTGGATGCTTGGAGTGGATTGAAGTGAGCAGGAACTTGATTTGGCACCTCAACTGCAAATCTGTCAAAGGCTTGTGCAGATGGCTGGTGATTTTGAGAATCTGGCATTCCAGATGTTATTTAAGTGTTTGGATCACTTCTATATGATGTTTATGAGGTGTGTGGGTGATTGGTTTGGTTGGAATTTCTCTCAAACTCAAAACCCGATAGTGATTTGCTTTAGAAGGCAATTTTGGAAGTGAGAAGGTGATTTTAAGGAAAACATCTGTTTGGGTGCTTTGGTGTACTCAAACTGATCACAAATGAGCTCTATTTGTAGTCGAGCAAGTTTGTTTTGCAAGGAATGGGGTATGGCAACTGGTACAGGTCTGTGGCCAATTGGATCATTTTGGAATCTCAAGTATCCTCTATCCATTGACTAGAGGTTAGAGCACAGGCCTATGTGTCTTTGGTTCAGGGATAAGTCTTGACTGAACTTGGATAACATTGTCTTGATGAATGCCACCTCTATGCATCAGTTAAATGCTTTGAAACAAAATTGAATATTTGAAGCATCTTTAAATTTAGGAGTGTCATGCCTAAACATAAATCCATGGACTTGGGAGGCTGATAGATCAGTGTTTGTCCCTTGGTTGTTCCCCCTTGAGGTGTGCAGATGGCCAAGCATTCTTAGAATTTCACAATTTGAGCAAATCGATCCTTTAGGCACAAATCTGCCTTGCCAAGACAGTTTACAGCAAGGCATGTTGCAGCTGTCATAACTCCTAGCTCAGGTGAATTTTGATGGAGTTCTTGGACATTTTGGAAAGCCCTTATGTGACACAACACATGGGTGATCATAGTTTGTCTTGAAACTTTTTGGATCCAAGTGAAAAATACCCCTACATTTAAAAAAAAAAGCAAGACAGATTCTGTCTTAGTGAAAATTTCACTAAGTGTTGGGAAAAGAAACATTTCATGTTTTCAGCCATTTTGATAACTCCATAACTTGAAATTCATAAGGAATTGGAATGAGGTGTAGTTGACACTTTTAAAGTATGCCATGAGAGCTATAAATCCATTTTTGGACTAGCCAAAATGGTTGCTTGGATCTTAAGTTATGATCCTTGGAAGTTGGTACCCGAGCCACTTTGTTCCATAACTTAGAAAAAATATAAGTTTTTATGGTTACCCCTTTTACAAGTTATCTCACTTTCTTTGATTTTTCTTGATGAATGATGATTTAAATCACATATTAACATTATTTTAGGGTTAAAGAACCATAATTATGAAAAATCTCAAAAAGTCAAACTTGACTTTTGTGCACAGTTGACTTTTTATCAGATGAATTCCAAACTGTGCGATCCTTTGTGAAATCAAGTCCTTGACCTAAATCAAACTTGATGGATATGTTTCATAGGTGTTATGGGGTGTATTGAATCATGTCCCAAGCTTTGGGAGCATGTCTGAGTCAAAAGTCAAAGGTATAGTTGACTTTTTCCTCAGAACCCTAATTGTGGTCCTGATGAAATTGAAACTTGTGGATCAAGCTTCTTGGATCAATCCATTGTTATAAATGGATCAATGTAGTGTATTGGAGACCCTCAAATCATGTATTGAGGTCTTGGCTCATGTTTTCTCCCAAAAGTCAACTTAGGGGTGAATTAGGTCAAGAAACCCTAATTCCTGATTTTTTTGATGAATGCTTCCCCCGAGGTTAAATTAACTTGATGATTGGGTACATGAGGTCCCTTGTAGTATCTTGGGTTATGCTTTGGAGCATTGGCTCAAGCCCAGATGAAAATTTCCATCTGGAGGCTTTGGTCGACCAAAACCCTAATTTGGTGACACTGGCGATCTTGAGGCTTAACCCACTTGGAATGTTGCAACCTTGTGCCAAATTCTTGATGTGGGAGTCCTATTGACCCTTTATGGATGTTTGAGAGGTTAGACAAGTTGAAGATCATGTCATTCCTTGATTGATCCTTTGTCTAAAAGCTCTAAGAGGGCTTGAAACCCTAATCCTTGATTGTAGTGAATGCTCAAACATCTATGAGGAGATTGATTGAGGCATGTTGGTACATCCATATTGTGATGATGATTTTCACAATGATGGGAAATCCTAGTGTTCAAAATTTGGGGTATGACACAAATCATAAATAATTCCAGCTGTCCCTTCTTCCTTAGTGAACAAGCTACTAGGTGCAGATAACATTTGGAGATAAGGCGTCTTTGGCAGGCTGCTGCAGCAGGTAGTGGCGTAGAGCAGACGGCTGGTGGCTGGGTGCAGGATGCGCTTTTGAGGGCGTGGTCCCCACTGTACCCTCCTTTGTCCTCTAGCTTCTTTGATCTTATCTTGATGCTTTAGCTCATTCTTGACAAGAATCTCTGCCACGTATGCCCTAGTAATATGCATTCTTTCAAGCTCTTGGTGAATTTGCAATTAATAAATATTATCATCTCTCTTCCTCTTATCTTCATTCTACTCAGACTATGTCTTGAGGTGTCACGCCTCAGCTTACCTTAATCTGATTTTCTTTAGGACCAAAAACACACAATAAACTATAAAAGGTGCATCGAGTGCACTAAAGGTAAATACATACTCAATTAAGTGAAATATAAATAAATCTAATTAAGCCTAGCTAAATTACTAATAGAAAATGGATCATTATGACACACTAAAATAGTGCTATCAGTGAGAGACCTTTGTTCCGAGGGTCCTATTTGGTGAGGGGCTTGGCTTCGAAAGACCTATCTATGTTGATTCTATGTCTTATGTGCATTAGTTATGCTTGACTAAATTGTGTTATTATATGTACCTTATGTGTAATGTATGATGTATACATGGATATTTTGATTGTTGGATGACATGCCTAAAAGACTATAAGAATGGTGAGGAAAACCCTTGGTATTAATTAATGGAATAAACTAGTAAAGTGATTTGGACATGATGAATAATATAGAAGACAATGCTTGTGCAATGATGCCTATGTGTGTATCATTGGCAAGTAGTTTCATAGTTGTGAGGAGAGCTTTGTATGGAACATATATGATTTGTGTTGTTTATGGTTAAGGCGGATGTGATGCCTTGTGATTATCCAATACAATCACGTTATCCTTAGTGATTACATAAGCGAATGGAGCCTACGGGTAAAGAGACTTGTGATCGGGGAAGGCCCATGAGAAGTGACGATTCATAAGGTCGATTATATGTCACTTACAATCCGAATCCATTCGACGTTATGTTATACTTTATCACGTAGTCGGAAACAATCCCTTGAGATGTGTTGTTTCAAGAGTTGAGGCTTATATAGAGCACTCCTCTGGAATATACGCACTATTACTTTGACAATTTTGATTCTCGTATGTAGTACGAATGGAGCCTACGGGTAAAAATGCTTGAGATGGGAAGGGTCACATGGGAAGCGACGATTCATGTGGAAAACACCTTGAATCCAAATCCATTTCGTATGTCAAAGTACATTACAAGGATCCATGACCCGTGCTGAAAGTCCAAGACGTAGGAGAGGACGTGAAAAGGGGATGCTTTGGTATAACTTCCGATTAGTAATTGTTTGAGTTGATGAACTCAAGATACATGTTTCCATACATTGCGAACTGTGTGAACTCAAGTCTTATCCCTTTCCCTTTTGACTTGAGAAAGAATTGGTTAGAACCTTGTAGAGCTGAGTGAACCCATAAGATAGAGGAACTCACTAAGATTATTATCTCACCCCATTATTGTTGTTTCTTTTCAGGTATTGTTGTAGGTTTAGTTTTCAAGTGGAGCTATGTTTGGGTGTTTCAAGGAAAGCCTAGATTATGTTTATTTCATTGTGTATTGTGTATCTCGTACAATGAAGTATATTTTACTTAGATCTTAGCTTTTATTGTTTTGGTACTTTCCATATCTTGTACCATAGGTTGTCTTTTATGTTTTAGAAATGGTCAAGTATGTAAATTATGCCAATAGGCACTTATGATGGTGTATGTACCAAATAATAACTCTTGATGATATGATTTTAGTTATATATTATATGGTGCGTTACAGTTGGTATCAGAGCAGGTCATATCCTCGACCTAGCCTTGAAACATCATAAGTAAATTTATTCCCGCCTCATAAGTGTGTCTTGCCAACATGGTTCTTAATATCATATTATGTAGTATTGGGCCTGATCAACCTAATGATATGCATGTTGTAGGTAGGATCATGGTTAAGCAACCACAAGGACTCCGAAGTGTTGTTGAAACTTTTGCTATGAGGGTAGACTCAAGCCAAGAGTTAGAAGTAGGGAGAACTGGTCAACTCAGTTGAGGTCTTAGTAGAAGTTGTGATTTCGGTAACATGGAATTGAAGGGAGGTGAATGGTTCAAGCAATCCTTTAGAATTGATGGAGTGGGAAAGTTGAAGGTCTATGCCGAATGAATGGTCAGGGTATGGAGGAATATGAGGATTTGCTAGTGAAACTGGATTTACCACTGGCATTGACAAGAATTTCAAGTAATTCTATTCAGTGGGGAAGGAAGGATGTTTTGTTGAGCGTACAAAGTGAAGTCGGGAGATGAGGTAGTTTATCAGGATTTCAGTCTCTAAGGTCTTTATGATTTTTAGAAAGAACAAGAGTATTTCAGGGAGCACGCTTAGAATGGTACCTTCCCTATGGTTGAGAACGTGAGAAATGAGGACGTTCAACACCCCTGTAAGAGTCTAGTGCAGTTGTGAAGTGTAAGAGAAGACTCTAAGACCCGACTACATGTTCCAAGTGAATAATGTATGCATCGGATGAATGGTAGCTGGTAAATCAAGTGTATTCAGCCTACGAAGGGAGATCGAGTTCAAGATAGTTCACCAAGAATTCAATATTCAGTGTGAGACCAATTTGGAAATGATAAGTTACCGAAGGATCAATTATAAGAGAATGTGTTATAAAAGGAACGAGTATTTTATAGTAACCGAAGTTCTAACGGTATGGGCAAAGGAGGTTTGTGATGAAAGATAGAACAAGCAATTTGTATTCGAGGAAACTCTAGTAGGATGATTTTAGGAATTGGAATTAAGAAAAGTGCATTGGGTAGCGAAGCAAACATATAATGGAGAACGAGGCCAACGTTGCAATATGAACATGGTAACAGGATGTATTTTGGGCGAATGTACAATGGAGTTATTATGTTTTGTTGAGGCTAAGTAAGGAGGTGTACTCGATGGTTGTTTACTCATGAAGACTTTTGACACGTTAAGTAGAGTGGAAGAAGTTGCAGCTTGGTATTATGAGATACGCGGTAGTAACATTGTGGTCACAAGTATACGTAATGGATTCATAGTCTTGAGACGGATGTGAAGTCACACCCTCTTTGTGGAACAATGAGGATCATGTTCTAAGAAGTAAGACTGTGGTAAGCAACGAGGAGCAAACCAAGATTTTGTACGGACTAAGTGTAAATCGTGGAGTGGACTATAACGGGTGGTCTTGTAGGTAGTTGACAAGAGTTGTCGGTTACAAGTCATTCAATAAGTGGTTTCGGTGTAGTGAAGTGTTTAATGGATATTGGATGGGAAGAGATTCCCAATCCATAAGCATGCGAGATATGTCAAGTTTCTTCAGGAGGAAGTATTATCTTGGTTGTCAAGAGTGAGAGGATTTTTCGTATTTGTGGATGATCGAAGTATTCTGAATCTACCTTTTGCTGGACTAAAAAATTTTGTTGTTTTGATTCTCACAAAGGAATTCTAGTAAGAGTACGAGGTTATGTGCTTAACATGATATGTCTATGACGAATGTGGTACCATATAGTGGTTGTGTGTTGAGATTTGTTTGTGGGTGAATCAAGTATGAGTTTGTGGTTAAGACCCTTGAATGACATCATTTGGTGAATTCAGCTAGCGTCGCTATGCGAGCCTTGGCGAGCAGAAGGCGAGCTCGCTGGCTGCTTGTTGTGCGACTATGACAAAACTTTAGAATTTTGCTTTGTTTCTCGTTTGGAGTATGTCGTCTGCATGTTTTAGCTTTGTTTTATGTTACCTGGTGTTGATCGTGGTTGGTGAGTATTATGCAAGTTGAGGAGGTACAAGTGGAGGATAAACATGAAAGTTAATGCAAGACGGATTGACGGCTTCGGAGTTGGAATCTTTAAAAGGGTATTGCATATTTGATTTTCTGTATGAATTCCAAAGAAGTTCGACGTTGGGGAAAAGATCTAGTGGAACGTACTCAGTAGGACAAAGACTTGGGTGTATCACCATTATGACTACCGAGGGCCTTACGAGTGAGATTGGACGAGACTCATTAAGTGATGACCTTGTAGAGGACGATTCGACATTTTTTTTTGCAAAGGTGTTAGTAAGGTATGAACGGTTAGTCAGAATATGGCGGTTGTTAATTCTCGCGAGTTCATGGCATCAGATATAGACCCCGTCGGGGTGGAACCGGATGTGTACACTGTACTTTACCAGTTGAAGGGATTTGTAAGTTATCCTTCCAGGCAGAAGTCAAAATGGCCTTAGACAGGAAATGCAATGTAATCTCCAAATGTGTGTGAAGTGTTATGTGTGAATCAGTGAGTAGTGTTGAAACTCGCAGTTGTGTTATGGATGACTTAAGTTTTAGGAGTGGTGACTCGCAGATAATTTGAAGCTCCGTGATGGTGTTATGTTGTTAATGGTTGAGATCTCGTGTCAATAGAAATCGTGATGAACCAGAAATCCAAAAGAGGATTTGATAAGGAATGTAATAACCAAAACTGGAGATTGTTAAGCTAATTTGAATAAATTTCTTCGAGCTCATAATGGATTTGAAGGTTGTATATGTTTATGGTTATAGTTATAACTCTTGTATATCTATCTTCTGCAGAGTGTCGAATCTATTCTAACGGTTATGTGTTAGCAAGGAAGTTATTCTACTAATGGATGTCGGTCAGGTTCTCGTACTGTTTAGTTAGTGGGCACTCTGGTGGATAAGTGCATTCTACACAGACTGCTAGCTAACTAGTCGTGCCTACTTGGAATGTTGCAACCTTGTGCCTAATTCTTGATGTGGGAGTCCTATTGACCCTTTATGGATGTTTGAGAGGTTAGACAAGTTGAAGATCATGTCATTCCTTGATTGATCCTTTGTCTAAAAGCTCTAAGAGGGCTTGAAACCCTAATCCTTGATTGTAGTGAATGCTCAAACATCTCTGAGGAGATTAATTGAGGCATGTTGGTACATCCATATTGTGATGATGATTTGCACAATGATGGGAAATCCTAGTGGTCAAAATTTGGGGTATGACACAAATCATAAATAATTCTAGTTGTCCCTTCTTCCTTAGTGAACAAGCTACTAGGTGCAGACATCATTTGGAGACAAGGCGTCTTTGGCAGGCTGCTGCAGCAAGTAGTGGCGTAGAGCAGACGACTGGTGGCTGGGTGTAGGATGCGCTTCTGAGGGCGTGGTCCCCACTGTACCCTCATTTGTCCTCTAGCTTCTTTGATCTTATCTTGATGCTTTAGCTCTTCTTGACAAGAATCTCTGCCACGTATGCCCTAGTAATAGGCATTCTTTCAAGCTCTTGGTGAATTTGCAATTAATAAATCTTATCATCTCTCTTCCTCTTATCTTCATTCTACTCAGACTATGTCTTGAGGTGTCACGCCTCAGCTTGCCTTAATCTGATTTTCTTTAGGACCAAAAACACACAATAAACTATAAAAGGTGCATCGAGTGCACTAAAGGCAAATACATACTCAAATAAGTGAAATATAAATAAATCTAATTAAGCCTAGCTAAATTACTAATAGAAAATGGATCATTATGACACACTAAAATAGTGCTATCAGTGAGAGACCTTTGTTCCGAGCGTCCTATTTGGTGATGGGCTTGGCTTCGAAAGACCTATCTATGTTGATTCTATGTCTTATGTGCATTAGTTATGCTTAACTAAATTGTGTTATTATATGTACCTTATGTGTAATGTATGATTTATACATGGATATTTTGATTGTTGGATGACATGCTTAAAAGGCTATAAGAATGGTGAGGAAAACCCTTGGTATTAATTAATGGAATAAACTAGTAAAGTGATTAGGACATGATGAATAACATAGATGACAATGCTTGTGCAATGATGCCTATGTGTGTATCCTTGGCAAGTAGTTTCCTAGTTGTGAGGAGACCTTTGTATGGAACATGTATGATTTGTGTTGTTTATGGTTAAGGCGGATGTGATGCCTTGTGATTGTCCAATACAATCACGATATCCTTAGTGATTACATAAGCGAATGGAGCCTACGGGTAAAGAGACTTGTGATGGTGGAAGCCCATGAGAAGTGACGATTCATAAGGTCGATTATATGTCCCTTACAATCCGAATCCATTCGACGTTATGTTATACTTTATCACGTAGTCAGAAACAATCCCTTGAGATGTGTTGTTTCAAGAGTTAAGGCTTATGTAGAGCACTCCTCTGGAATGTACGCACTATTACTTTGACAATTTTGATTCCCGTGTGTAGTACGAATGGAGCCTACGGGTAAAAATGCTTGAGATGGGAAGGGTCACATGGGAAGCGACGATTCATGTGGAAAACACCTTGAATCAAAATCCATTTCGTATGTCAAAGTACATTACAAGGATCCATGACCCATGCTGAAAGTCCTAGACGTAGGAGAGGACGTGAAAAGGGGATGCTTTGGTATAACTTCCGATTAGTGATTGTTTGAGTTGATGAACTCAAGAGACATGTTTCCATACATTGCGAACTGTGTGAACTCAAGTCTTATCCCTTTCCCTTTTGACTTGAGAAAGAATTGGTTAGAACCTTGTAGAGCCGAGTGAACCCATAAGATAGAGGAACTCACTGAGATTATTATCTCACCCCATTATTGTTGTTTCTTTTCAGGTATTATTGTAGGTTTAGTTTTCAAGTGGAGCTATGTTTGGGTGTTTCAAGGAAAGCCTAGATTATGTTTATTTCGTTGTGTATTGTGTATCTCGTACAATGAAGTATATTGTACTTAGTTCTTAGCTTTTATTGTTTTGGCACTTTCCATATCTTGTACCATAGGCTGTCTTTTATGTTTTAGAAATGGTCAAGTATGTAAATTATGCCAATAGGCACTTATGATGGTGTATGTACCAAATAATAACTCTTGATGATATGATTTTAGTTATATATTATATGGTGCGTTACAGTTGGTATCAGAGCAGGTCGTATCCTCGACCTAGCCTTGAAACATCATAAGTAAATTTATTCCCGCCTCATAAGTATGTCTTGCCAACATGGTTCTTAATATCATATTATGTAGTATTGGGCCTGATCAACCTAATGATATGTATGTTGTAGGTAGGATCATGGTTAAGCGACCACAAGGACTCTGAAGTGTTGTCGAAACTTTTGCTATGAGTGTAGACTCAAGCCAAGAGTTAGAAGTAGGGAGAACTGGTCAACTCAGTTGAGGTCTTAGTAGAAGTTATGATTTCGGTAACATGGAATTAAAGGGAGGTGAATGGTTTAAGCAACCCTTTAGAATTGATGGAGTTGGAAAGTTGAAGGTCTCTGCCGAATGAATGGTCAGGGTATGGAGGAATATGAGGATTTGCTAGTGAAACCGGATTTACCACTGGCATTGACAAGAATTTCAAGTAATTCCATTCAGTGGGGAAGGAAGGATGTTTTGTTGAGCGTACGAAGTGAAGTCGGGAGATGAGGTAGTTTATCAGGATTTCAGTCTCTAAGGTCTTTATGATTTTTAGAAAGAACAAGAGTATTTCTAGGAGCACGCTCAGAATGGTACCTTCCCTATGGTTGAGAACGTGAGAAATGAGGACGTTCAACACCCCTGTAAGAGTCTAGTGCAATGGTGAAGTGTAAGAGAAGACTCTAAGACCCGACTACATGTTCCAAGTGAATCATGTATGCATCGGATGAATGGTAGCTGGTAAATCAAGTGTATTCAGCCTACGAAGGGAGATCGAGTTCAAGATAGTTCACCAAGAATTCAATATTCAGTGTGAGACCAATTTGGAAATGATAAGTTACCCAAGGATCAATTATAAGAGAATGTGTTATAAAAGGAACGAGTATTTTATAGTAACCGAAGTTCTAACGGTATGGGCAAATGAATGACATCATTTGGTGAATTCTGCTAGCGTCGCTATGCAAGCCTTGGCGAGCAGAAGGCGAGCTCGCTGGCTGCTTGTTGTGCGACTATGACAGAACTTTATAATTTTACTTTGTTTCTCGTTTGGAGTATGTCGTCTGCATGTTTTAGATTTGTTTTATGTTACCTGGTGTTGATCGTGGTTGGTGAGTATTATGCAAGTTGAGGAGGTACAAGTGGAGGATAAACATGAAAGTTAATGCAAGACGGATTGACGGTTTCGGAGTTGGAATCTTTAGAAGGGTATTGCATATTTGATTTTCTGTATGAATTCCAAAGAAGTTCGACGTTGGGGAAAAGATCTAGTGGAACGTACTCAGTAGGAGAAAGACCTGGGTGTATCACCATTATGACTACCGAGGGCCTTAAGAGTGAGATTGGACGAGACTCATTAAGTGATGACCTTGTAGAGGACGATTCGACATTTTTTTTTTGCAAAGGTGTTAGTAAGGTATGAACGGTTAGTCAGAATATGGCGGTTGTTAATTCTCGCGAGTTCATGGCATCAGATATAGACCCCGTCGGGGTGGAACCGGATGTGTACACTGTACTTTACCAGTTGAAGGAATTTGTAAGTTATCCTTCCAGGCAGAAGTCGAAATGGCCTTAGACAGGAAATGCAACGTAATCTCCAAATATGTGTGAAGTGTTATGTGTGAATCAGTGAGTAGTGTTGAAACTCGCAGTTGTGTTATGGATGACTTAAGTATTAGGAGTGGTGACTCGCAGATAATTTGAAGCTCCGTGATGGTGTTATGTTGTTAATGGTTGAGATCTCGTGTCAATAGAAATCGTGATGAACCGGAATTCCAAAAGAGGATTTGATAAGGAATGTAATAACCAAAACTGGAGATTGGTAAGCTAATTTGAATAAATTGCTTCGAGCTCATAATGGATTTGAAGGTTGTATATGTTTATGGTTATAGTCATAACTCTTGTATATCTATCTTCTGCAGAGTGTCGAATCTATTCTAACGGTTGTGTGTTAGCAAGGAAGTTATTCTACTGATGGATGTCGGTCAGGTTCTCGTACTGTTTAGTTAGTGGACACTCTGGTGGATAAGTCTATTCTACACAGACTGCTAGCTAACTAGTGGTGCCCAAGAATTTGAAATGTTTCGTTGTTGGAATCAGGGTTGCAGTGGAAAGTGGCATATGAAAGAGTTCAGTCGGATTAAGAAGGATCAGAGGGATAATTGCTCGTAAGGATAAATGTAAGATAATCTCGTGCTAAGGGTGTTATCCTATTGGTACAGTACAGAAGAGTTGAAGCGTCGAGTGTAATGGTTACAGTGTATAGTATCAGATTAAGTGGGATTGATAAGGATACCGATAAATGGATTATGAAGTTGTTTTAAAGGATAAAGGATTTATAAAAGGAGAACCGTCAGTATTTGCTTGAAGACACAGAATCATTGAGTTGTCTCGCGAAGATATGATGAGTGTTGTTTATCCCAAACCAAGATGAGGTATTGTGGTTTTGTTTTGTGATTCATTAGGAGAGTATGGAGTTGTAAATCATGAAAGAAGAATGTGAACAAGTGTTTCAGAATGACATGACAGATGAAGTAAGGAAAAGCAAAGTTAGAAGTTAACCACACGTTGGAACAAGAGTATAGTCGAGACCGTGAAGTTTGAGAATTTGTAAAATCAAGGAATTTGATTTGTGAAGATAAGTTGAAAAAAATCGAGTACGTCAGAAGTTTTAACTGAAGTTAAGTCAAGTGTTGATCCATGACGGTGGTGCAAGGAGTGGTTATTATTGAGAAGAGGAAATTCGGGGGCGAAATTCAATTTAATGAGGGGAGAGTGTAATACCCCATGTTTCCATTAAATGCTCAATTAGGTGTCAGTTGAGATCAACTGAGTTCCTATGCACTCAATTTTTTGTCATTCAGAACAGTTAGGGCTCTTAAGTGCTTTAAATATTGTCAATTGGGATCAATAAAGTAACTAGTGAACTCTGAAGAGATCAATTATTGATAAAAGGGACAGGCCAATATTAATAAGTATAAGAGAGGATATTTTGGTAACTCTAATATTTGGTCAATTTGTATCAGATGACGAAATATCAGTTGGAGATATTTTAAACCATTGTATAATATTATATAATATATTTATTATATATGTGGTGAATGAGAAAGAAAGAAGAAGAAAAGATAGTAAGAAAGAGGAGAAAGAAAAAAGGGAAAGAAAAGAAGAAACTCATGGAAGGGAAAAAGAAGTTCTTAGATTCATCATCTCCATCATCAATTCATATTCTTCTTCTTCAACAAGGTGAGTTCCATTAGATAGTATATCTTTTGGGGGGAAAGTTGAAGAATATTGGGAAGTTAGGTTTTGTGTGAAAAACATTATTAAGTGTGATTTGAATGTGATACTTGATGATCTTGGTGAATTATATCTATGTCATTTATGGTCTTTGGGTGCTGTTTGCAAATATGGATGTGGGGTTTTTGCTTGGATGCTCTGTTTTCGTGTTGCTGGAAATTCTGGTTTTGCATGAGTCGCACAGCGAGCTGTAGGCGAGCCCTCGCCCAAAGCTTGCACAACGACCACTGAGGCTTTTCACTACTGTCTCCAAAATCCTCTGTCTCGCCCAAAGCTCGCACAACGAACTCAAAGTGATGCGACCTCGCCCGGAGCTCACACAGCGAGCCTAGCAGTTTTGTTCTCTTTTGTTTGTTTACTTGCATGGTTGCTTCTTGTGCATGACTTATGATGCTATGGATTGTTTCACATGATTATTTAGGATTGTTATGCATGTTTACCATGAATAATTGGTTTGGTATTTGGTGAGGGACCTTTGTTCCGAGAGTCCTATTTGGTGAGAGGCTTGGCTCCGAAAGACTTATCTATGTTGATTCTATGTCTTATGTGCATTAATTATGCTTGACTAAATTGTTTTATTATATGTATCTTATGTGTAATGACATGCTTAAAAGACTATAAGAATGGTGAGGAAAATCCTTGGTATTAATTAATGGAATAAACTAGTAAAGTGATTAAGACATGATGAATAACATAGATGACAATGCTTATGCAATGATGCCTAGGTGTGTATCATTGGCAAGTTGTTGCCTAGTTGTGAGGAGAGCTTTGTATGGAACGTGTATGGTTTGAGTTATTAATGGTTAAGGCGAATGTGATGCCTTGTGATTGTCGAATACAATCACTCTATCCTTAGTGATTACATAAGCGAATGGAGCCTACAGGCAAAGAGACTTGTGATGGGGGAAGGCCCATGAGAAGTGACGATTCATGAGGTCGATTATATTTCCCTTAGAATCCGAATCCATTCGACGTTATGTTATGCTTTATCACGTAGTCGGAAATAATCCCTTGAGATGTGTCATTCCAAGAGTTGAGGCTTATGTAGAGCGCTCCTTTGGAATGTACACACTATTACTTTGACAAGTTTGATTCTCGTGTGTAGTACGAATGAAGTCTATGGGTAAAAAGTCTTGAGATGGGAAGGGTCCCATGGGAAGCGACGATTCATGTGGAAAGCACCTTGAATTCGAATTCATTTCGTATGTCAAAGTACATTACAAGGATCCATGACACGTGCCGAAAGTCCTAGACGTAGGAGAGGACGGGAAAAAGGGGATGCATTGGTATAACTTTCGCTTAATGATTGTTTGAGTTTATGAACTCACGAGACATGTTTCCATACATTGCGAACTGTGTGAACTCAAGTCTTATCCCTTTCCCTTTTGACTTGAGAAAGAATTGGTTAGAACCTTGTAGAGCCGAGTGAACCCATAAGATAGGGGAAATCACTGAGATTATTATCTCACCCCATTATTGTTGTTTCTTTTCAGGTATTGTTGCAGGTTTAGTTTGCAAGTGGAGCTATGCTTGGGTGTTTCAGGGGAAGCCTAGATTATTTATTCTGCTGTGTATTTTGTATCTCGTACAATGAAGGATATTGTACTTAGATCTTAGTTTTTATTGTTTTGGCATTTTTCATATCCTATACCATAGGTTGTCTTTTATGTTTTAGAAATGGTCAAGTATGTAAATTATGCCAATAGGCACTTATGATGGTGTAAGTACCAAATAATAACTTTTGTATGATATTATTCTAGATATATATTATACTGGGCGTTACATCTTGCCTGAGGGCTCGATGAAAGTCTCGCCCGATATGTTAAAAACACCTCCCTGAGGGACTTATAGTCCCATCAGTTGGGCTATATATATATATATAATTTTGCATAAGGGACTTAGACTTCGTAGGCTATCTAAACTCTCGCCTAATGGACTCAATGTTTCCTCAGGCGGGATCAAACTTAAGTAGCACACATGAGAAACGCGACAGATATCCAACTTGAGAGACTTGATCATAAGCCTTTCCTGAGGGCTCGATGGAAGTCCCGCCCAATAGAATAAAAACACCTTGCCTGATGGACTTATAGTCTCACTACCTGGGCTACGTATAAATTCTCTTAAAGGACTTAGACTCCTAGGCTATCTGAATTCCCGCCTGAGGGACTTAAGTTTCTCAAGATTATAAAAACTTCATCTAAATGAATCCCTAAAATGGGTTATGTCCTCAAGATACTCCATTGGCACTTGATTAAAAAACGCTTCACCATATATCGAAAGGCCTTGTGTTTGAGGGAATATGTAGTGTTATATCTGTAGTGGGACTCCCCTAAGGTGACATCGAGAGGATGCCCAAGGCGAGATGACAATAAAATATCCCCAATAGGGGGTATCGTCTCACCCTAAAAATCTTCCTTTCACTCAATCGTGGGAAACGTGGGAAAAAACGTTTCTGGGGCAGAGAGAAGTCAAGGCCATTAATTGACCCACAACTTTCTTGGAAATAGAGATTCAATAGTCCACCATTGGTTGAGTGGGCAGCGACCCTTTCCAAGAGAACCATGTCCCTAAAGACATCTCCCTCAAAGGAGGAAGGGACAATTCATATTACACCATAAGCATAACGCCTAGCCAGATCACACCCAACATACACTTATACAACAAGCACACCATTTTATAACAAGACCTCTCAACTCATGTGAGTAGGTCCTTAAAATCACCACAAAACACTGCCGTTTACATGACTTCTCGCCATCGTGGGCAAGCCATAACAACCCCAAATTGTTATAAACCTACTAAGGCCTTTGAGTCTCTCTGCCCTTAAAGGAGGAAGACGCACACCTGTACTTTTTGACCAGTACAAATCAATAAATAATATTGTTCTTTTTTCTTTATATGTCTTATTTGCATATGTTTGCCTATGTATTAACAATAAATAATAAATTATAAAGCCTAGAAAAATAATAACTTACCTCAACTCTTTAAATGCAAAATAGAACCACTAAAGCTTAAATTGAACCATCTTCAATAACTTATCCGACTAGGTGGTGTGATTTCTAACGCGGTGATTTTCGACCATTTTCTCCGATCTTAATTTTTCTTGATGGTTTTTATAGCGGAGATGACATGAAGTTCATACAGAGTGGCAGATTTTCAAAGAGTGGTTCATGTTGGTCTAGATTTGACCATGAAAAAGGCGGTAGACGACAATTCATTCATTTCAAGCTAAAAAGATGTAAAAGTAATAAGGAAGATGGATAAATAAAAAAGTTTACCTTTTTAGCAAGTTAGAGTTGAGTATTCACACCTTTTAATGATATATTGATTATGTGATGTTTTCAAATGCGAGGAAGATGAATAATGGAAATCTTCACTCTGATTGCAGTTCGTTTCTCTTCAGATGTTCGATTTTTGCGTTTCGTTTCTTCGTCAAACGCAGTGAAATTAAAGATGAGAGCTAGGGCTTGTGTTTAAAAGTGAAAATGAAAATGAAAACAACTAGGATTTGCTTGCAAGGTTTCAACTTCTAATGAATAAAATGTTTCGTCATCTATTTTTTTTTTTTTAAATTCTAAATTGATGTTTAATAAAACAAATATTCTATATTAATTAAAATAATTTCAGGTCAATTAAAATACGTTGGAATGTCACATCGGTCCAACTTTATAATTTTTGACAAAATTTAATGAAAATAACCAATGTAATTAACATAACCGATATTTAAGAGATTTAAAACGAATAGGATGAAAATGAAATCTAAAATTAAATTATTATTAAGAAATTAAAAGATGCATTAGGTCATTTTTCTTGTATATCACGAACCATAGAAAGCAAAACGACATCGTATTAGAAGTCAAAACCCCTTGTGCCTTAGTTTAGGGTTTAAGCAGCCAAATCGAAACGGCTCCAATTCTCTTGCAAAGAACCCATCCAGTTTTTGCTTCGCTTAACAATGGCAACCCAAAACAACAACGGATCGGAGCTTGACCCGAACCCTGTTGTGGCGGAGACACCGGAACCGGAGGCTGAAAAGATTGATACTTTGGACGATGAAATTCCTATTGAGAAAATCGTGGAAAAGATCACGTTAGCGGGTGACCCTTCTTCAGTTGAAATGAACGGGAATGAAGATAAGGATTACAATGATGATGAAGATGATAGTGAAAACGAAAGCGAGAGTGAGAGCGAAAGTTCAGAGTATGAGGCTTCTTCATCATCATCTTCATCAGTATCATCATCATCTGGCAGTGATGAAGAAGGGGAGATAAGGGATTCTGATGATGAGAAGATGGTTAGTTGGAGTGCGGCTGGTGGTGATTTTGATGATGATGACGATGAAGTTGTTGTAGGACCAATTAGGTCAAAGAATGAGATTCAGGTATATATATATTTTTTAAAGTTTTAATTATAAAATTGATATTTTCTAAATTGATTTCATAGTGCTTCATTGAGAATTATCTGTTTTTCTTCATCAATTATTATGTTTTGTGATTCATTATTAAACTTGTATCACCAAAGCATATTAGCTAGAAGATCCAAAGATTTATATTCATGTTATCGAGAAAGATTTATATAACTGCAGTTTGGTTTGGTTTGTTATTGGGTAACTGTTTTGTGCTAATTTTGGAAGTCTAGGATTTGTCCTATTTGACGTGTTACGTTGAAGATAGCTTTGGTTGACGTTTATTGTGATGCTGGACTTTGAAAATCTCTTGGTGCTTACTGTGATGCACAGCCTCATGGTGAAGAATTTTTTTTTATTGAACAATGTGAATTAATTTGACTAACTCATGGGTGTTGAATTTGCAGAATTTGCCACCAGTTCCTACCGTGGATGTGACTTTGGAACCACACCATGAAATGCTACCTGTTGGAGTTGTTATGTCGGTAAGCTCACAGTAATGTCATCACTTATTTGAGGAGCAGAGTAGACAGTTCTAGTATTGGTTGCATGTTCTGTTTCTCTGGTTGATTGGGGGAACCCCTTATCTGTGTGAATCATGTGTTTGTTATTAGATAGTTTGATAATAACATGAATAGGTATAATACATTAGAAGGGGTACCAATACCAATTATTGTTAGATTCAACTTAATCAATTTTCTTATTTGACAGACTCTTGGTGCTAAAGTCATTGTCGAAGGAGTGGAGAAGCATGAACCTCTTAATGAGGGTTCCATTCTCTGGCTGACTGAAAGCCGCAAACCATTAGGTTTAGTTGATGAAATATTTGGACCAGTCAAAAACCCATATTATGTTGTGAGATACAATTCTGAAAATGACATCCCTGCGGGGATCCAAGGGGGAACAACTTCGGTCTCATGTGTTCCAGAATTTGCTGATCGTGCGCTTAATAATAAGGATCTTTATAGGAAAGGCTATGATGCATCTGGTCCAAATGATGAAGAGTTGTCTGATGAAGTAGAGTTTTCGGATGATGAGAAAGAAGCTGAATACAGGAAAATGCAGAGAATGACAAAGAGAGGGAATAGTGATCAAAATCCTGGCAAGAGGAGAAACAATAAAAATAAGTTTTCATTGAAAGGGAAGGTGCCACCTACTCTCCCTAATGCATCTGCAGCAGCACAGCATGTGTTACATACCGCCCCTAATGCACCTGCAGTAGCACCATTGGTTAATCATGGAAACCGTTCTGCATTTTTTGGCACTGGACAAGGTGGAATTACCACAGTTTGTCCATTTCAACCTTTAAATGCAGGTCCTAACTTTGCTGCAAATGCAACGTGGGCAAATCAGACAACATTTCCTCAGCAGTCGCAGCTTTCCCTGCTTCCAAATGCATTTCCTACAAATGCCATGTCATATTATCCACAAAATACACAATTTTCTCATCAGTTTCCTGTGCCAGGAGGTCCATTTCAACAGCGACTGAATCCCAGTCACAGAACTCATTTCCCAACTATGATGCCTGGGTTGCAGCCCAATATATATCCACAACAATCCATGCATGCACCGGGGTTTGTGGGTCAAAACCAAATGCCATTTGATTTGAGCTCCCCCTTCCAACAGAATCAGCCACAGCCTATCTTTCAAGTGCAACAGGGTTCCTTCCAGCAGAATCAGCCACCAACTATTTTTCAAGCGCAGCAGGGTTTCCCACCCACTGAATTGCAGCAATCACCTAGTTCTATTTCTGGTAACCCCTCTCAATTTCATCCAGGTTCGTCAGCAAGGCGAGGGAGACCAACATTCCATGCCACCGGAAGGAAAGGGTGGCGGCCTGCTAGGTGACGTTTAAATGATTGGTTGGGTTGAGCCATTCTGCGGGGATTGTGCTTGCACATTTTCCTGCAGCCTCTTGAATTATGAAAGGAATTCTTGGGATTCTAAAAGGGATGAGTGGAGTTCCTGATACCACGCGGACTCTAGAAATGGTTCAAAGCTTCTTATCAAAAGCATAAAGAAGGTAAGTATGCTTAGGAGTCACAAGTTTGGCTTAACTCTTTTATAAAGCGAGGGCAATACATTGTAGGATATGCGTGGGATTATAACTTATGATTGTAAAATTAGCTGTTAGATCATAGTTAAGTTGATAAGCACGTAACACAAACCACAACGAGTATGTTTGTTTTATATTTTGATATTGATTTTGAATGAAGTTTGTGTTGAGGAATGATGTTTTAGTAGTGAATTTTAATGGCTGATTTTATTTGAAGAGTAATGGTCTAAGTGTGAATACTAATATGTTTTTTCCGAATATAAAATAACTCATAATTAATTTTAAGCGCGATTTAATCTGGTTAACTAATATCTGTTAGAAATTGCAGACGGCAAGGTGATTAACATATTGATACATACGTACGTACGTACTAGGTCTCTGAAAATAACCCAACATTTAAGTTTGGTCCCTATAAAAATTTTCTTCAAGGTTTGGTCTCCCTAATATTTTTCGTTTTCAACTGTAGTCCCTCCTGTTAGTTTTCACTAACGGAGGGTGACATGGCGTGTCATGTGTGCTGAAATCCATTGCCAACTGTGTAGAATTTCTTTGACCAGTTAAAATTTATAATTGTTTCATTCATTCTCAGTTGGTTTATACGTTTGGCTTCTTCTTGCTTCTTCCATTCACGACCAAATCACTAAACCCCCAATTCTTTTTAATCTCTCAATCTTGTTTGTCTTTCTGATTTCCATTCAGATTCGTCATGTCTACATCTTCTAGGCTCAACAAGGTAGTTTCACGTCACTCCAAGAGTTTAAACAACAGTGAAGGGAGAAAGTGTGGTTGCAAGGGAAGTTTGATTTCCTACTTGTGCAAGAGGGGGAAGAATGAAGGTAGATTGTTTTGGAGATGTCCGTTTTGGAAGAATGAGGGAACGTGCAACATGTTTCTTTGGGATGATGAAATTGGAGGTGGGATTGAAGAACTTCAAGGGGGGATGTAGAATGGAGCAAGGAAGAGAGAGAAATGAAAATGGTGGAAACCTTTAAGGATCTTTATGAAAGTTCGATGAAGAAGAACAACAAGCTGAAGATGAAGCTCAAGGCAGTGGAATTCTATGGAAATTTGAAGACTTTTTTTGTTATAATTTTAGTAGTGGTGAACATGTATTTTGTGGTTAGGTGTAATTGTAGAATTGAGTGAATGACATTTGTTGTCGTTGTAATGAGATTGTAATGTTTGTTTTGTTTTTAGGAGTTGTAATGTTTTGAGAAAGTCTTCAAATTGTAAGAATGTTGTTATATGGTTTAGTTTGGAAAATGTAAGAGCTGCTTGTGTTAAATGATATCTGTTGTTGTCTTGCTATGAAATGTTGTTTTGGTATAGATCCAAATTAAATGTTGTTTTGTACTGTTGTTTTATAGGTGGTGATACCAAAAGAGACATATTCAAATGACCTGTAATTCAAAATGAAATTTAACAACAGAGAATTTCACTCAAAAGAGCTGACATATATTTCAGTGACATTTAACAACAGACAATTAAACTTAAGTACCCTTACATAACATCATAGGATAGTAAGGAAATGTATTTTGGGCCTAAAGACCACTTCAGTACCCTTACATCAGAAATTAAAATACATAAATTTGAACAAAACATGATAACAGGTGTTCAAAAAACATCAGTTACACAACAGGATCTACTTCATTGTGTGTGCCCCTTGGCATTGATGCAGTCATCCTCAGGTATAATCACAGGATTTACATGGTCTTTCCCAGGGCATGTCATGCTCTTTGTTTTGAATGTCTTCAACCTTTGACTTTCTCTTTTTTCAGGCAACCCACTTTCATTTGTCTTGTATCTGCTCTGTGTCCTGATTTTTGGTGGTTCACTACTGCTTGGTTTAGACAAAGTTGTTCTTATACCAGGTGGTTTGAAAGGAGTATTCCTGCCCACCTTTGGTTGACTCCCAAAGAAAACCCTTGGGCCACTTGGAGTTGGCTTAGATGTCTTGCTAGGTGACTTATCAATCCTAAGAGGTTGAATGTTCAAGACAGCAGAACCTGTAAGAACAGCAGTAATAGTGTCATCTAATGATGTTGGGTTTTCCACCTCAATGCCCTCAGGCTCATCTGTATCCATTTGGTCACATTTATCCATGACAGACTCCTCCTTAACAGCAGACTTTGAATGCATTCCATCCTTGACAGCAGGCACTGATGCAATTTCCTCATTGACAGCAGGTCTTGATGCACTTTCCTCATTGACAGCAGGTCTTGATGCACTTTCCTCATTGACAGCAGGCCTTGATGCACTTCCTTCTTTGGCTGCAGGCTTTGATTTCTTACCTTTCTTGTTTGATGATCCCTTAGGCCTCCCCTGCATATTAACATAACATCAACAACACTAGTATATAAAGCAATTGAATTACAATTTGAAAATAACAACATTATTAAAGTGGTACCCTCTTTTTTGATGCCTCAGTAGTCTGACTTATTTGGGTTGGAATTGGCTGAGATGTTTCTGCTGTGCTATCTAAAGTGCCTTGAGTAGTCTTGTTTGTAGCTTCTAACTCCTCCTTCAATTTCTTGCAAGTTTTTTTATTATGACCCAACTGAAAACAGAACCTACACCTATGGCTGGTGTTTGTTCTTTGCCATCTAGTTTGATTCTCTTCATTAGGCTCCCTTCTCCTCAACTTCTTGGGCCTCCCAGGTCCTCGTTTGAAAATAGGTGGCAACATTCCCTCATTATCAGTCTTGGGCCACTTGTTTTGTCCATTCAGTGGGGTAATAACCTCACTATAGCATGCTGCATAGGTGGTCTTGTGATAGCAAGAGTGGACATATTTTAGAGGGTCATCTACCTTCCTATAGATGGCAGCCACAGCATGCCTACAAGGGATACCCACCAGTTCCCAAAAGTTGCAAGAGCAAGTATGTTTTTCAAGATCTACTACAAAACTGTCAGTTAATAACACATGGCTCACTTGAAATGACAACCTACCAGTATAGGTAGCTGTCCATGATGCACTTTTCTCAATTTCCCTATCTAGTCTCGTTAAGGGTTTGGCCATTATGATACCCTTGTAACTATCCACCTTTTCCCTTAAAGTGGCAAACCTCCCCATTAAATAGTTCCTTATCCACTCAAACATAGTTATAATGGGTTTGTCTCTTTGCAGCAATATGGTTGCATTAAATGACTCACTCAGGTTGTTCATCAAAACATCACATTTAGAAAACATAGGAAATGCATGCTTACACCATTTTTTCTTGGGAATTGCCTCTATCCACTCATAGGCCTCCAAACTGACATCCTTTATCATCAGCATCTTTGCTTCATGAGCTTCAAAATATGTAGCTTTGGCAGCAGCCATCATTAGATCTCTGAACAAGGTTCCTCCACCAAATCTCTTCTTGAAGTTTGCATAGAGATGCCTTAGGCAGAACCTATGTTCATATGCTGGATACTCTTCCTCAAAACATGTACTAAACCCTAAACAAGGAATACAATAAGGCATTAGAACAGTGTAATGTATGTAACAAAATTCAATCCAACAATGCACTAACACTACCTTTTGTTGATCAGATATAAAGCACCACCTTCCAACTCCAATATCCTCAATCAACAACTTCAGAAACCAGCTCCACGAATCCTTTGTCTCCATCTCAACCACAGAAAATGCAATAGGTAGGTATTGATCATTGGGATCTCTCCCAACAGCAATCAAAAGTATACCACCATATTTATATTTCAAGTGGCATCCATCCAAACCAATGAAAGGCCTACATGTTTTTGTCAATGCTTTCTTAGTTCCATCAAATGACATATAACATCTCTCAAACCTTGGTTTCAACTCTTCACTTGGAGAACTAGTATTGATTTTAAATGTGTTACCAGCTGAAGCCTTCTTCAATTCAGCAGCATAAGACCAAAGTAGGCTATACTGTTTGCTTGAGTCACCTTCTACAATTGTTATTGCTATTTACCTAGCCTTAAATGCCCTACAACCTGGAATTTCTGTAGCATACCTCTTTCTAACATCAGTAACTACCTCAGTCAACCTCATTTTAGGATTATTCTTCAAGCCATCAACAATTACCTTGGCAACCCACTCAGCTCTAGCATTTCTGTTAAAGAATTGTCTACCACACTTGTGTTTGGCAAACAAGGTTTTTATTATAAAAGTGGTTGGGGTCAATACCCTACTACACAACACTGTATAGTCACATTTCTTCTTGTCCTTGCACACAACCCTGCATCAATTTTTATCATTTTTTTTCAAACTTTACCTCCCTTCCATTCAACACACTGTGTTCTAAAATGGCATCCTTAAACTGCCTTAAGGATGAAAACTCCATCCCAACTTTGAACACATAATCCTTGCTCAATGACTCCTCCCCACTATACCTCAAAACACAAGGACTCTCATCACAACTATCATCATCCCCACACTGTCCAGCTCATCAGTCAAGTATTCATCCTCAATGACACGTTCCTTTCCCAACTCCTCTGTTATACATACCTTCTGCTCTTGCTCACTCTTGTTGCCTTCCCCAACAGCCCTATTAGGAAGCACCTCATCAAGCCCTTCCTCAAATCCACCCATTCTCTCCTCCTCACTACCTTCAAAATGTACATCTTCCACAGAGTCTTCATCAGACTGTTCACTTGATCCACTCCTGTTGTCAATTTCCTCTTGACAATTAGGTGCCTTTCCTTTCTCTCTAATCCTCTCCATAGCTGTGTGCTCTCCATGAACCCTATTTTCACAGTAAATTTCAAGCCATTACTCAAGAAAATATGATGGATGATTTAATTTGATCAAATTTAAATCAAGAAATCATGCAAAATTGCAAAATTGATCAAATTGAAAGAAACTTAGAAATTTTTTTTAAGTTAAAATCATGTTCAAGTGCACAACTTTTCAAGGTTGTAACTATTGATCCAAGCATCCATTGATTATGCGTAAGAGCTACTTTTAAAGAGGGTATTTGGTACTTCAACATTGAAGAAGGAATCAACTCAAAATATCATAAGGATTGAAAGATATAAGTGACCAAAGTTGGGAATTCTTAATGTCAAATGTTCCGACATTTCATAGGACATCCTTAATATTTTTCCAGCAAGAATGTCCCAACTTCAAGAATGTTTTTCTCCATGATCCAAGTTGATTCAAGCCAAACCTTGAACATCAAAGTTGAAGTACGTAATCTCAGCTTTCCAGAAAGTTGTAGAACATCCATTTATCATACTCGAGCAGGAAGTTATGGACTGTACAATAAGGCTTACTGCAACTATTTTTTAGGACAGATTTTGTGCACTTTTTCTTGTGCCACACAATTTTCAAGCTTTGTCACCATGCAGGACAAGCATCAAAGGTGCAATTCACTTCAACTCAAACTATCATAGTGGATTAAAAGATATAAGTGATTTGAGTTTGGAATTGTTAATGTTCAAAGTTGTCAAATGTTTCAACATTTCATAGGACATCATTAATATTTTTTCCAGCAAGAATGTCCCAACTTCAAGGATGTTTTTCTCCATGATCCAAGTTGAACCAAGTCTAGGGTCAAACATCAAAGTTAAAGTATGTCATCTCAGCTTTCCATAAAGTCCTGGAACACCCATTTATCATTCTTGAGCAAGAAGTTATGGATTTTACAACAAGGCTTGCTGCAGCTGATTTTTAAGACAGGTTTCAGGACAGATTTGCACATTTCTTGTGCCACACGAATTTTTAAGCCTTGTCATCATTTTGGACACATCTGAGGATCAAATCTAAGGGGAATGATCTGATCTCCAAGCCTCCAAAGTCCTTGAAACCAAAAGTAGCATGCCAAACCTAGAAAACCCTAAAAGAGGGATAAGACCCCAATTTTGGTTTGGGGCATTTAATGGATGCTTAGAGGTGGCATGAACTGAGCTTCCTCTAACTAAATTCAGTCAAGATTCCTCCAACAACTAGGGAACCTGCAGCCTGTGCCCTAACCTCTAGTCAATGGCTAGAGGAGACTTGGATTCTCATTGGCCAACATTTGCCAAACCTCTGCTGCAACCACCATTCACTGTTGCTTGCAAAACAAACTTGCTCTACTATAAATAAAGCTAATTTGTGCTCAGTTTGAGTACACCAAAGCCATCAAACAGATGCTTTCCTCAAAATCACTTCTTTCACTCCAAAATGCCTTCTTTAGCAAGGTAATTCTGAGTTTTTGAGTTAAAGAGCATTTCCATCACAACTCATGATCCAAACACATCCAATATGTCATATCTAAGCTGTCCAAACTCTCACAAGTGACCTATAACACCAAAATCACAAAGTCACATCTCAAAACCTAAAAAATTGGACTTTTTTGCATTTTTCAAGCCATGTCTTGATTCAGTCACTTTCCAAACCAGATAAAACCTCAAACACACTCCAAATATCATCCTTGAACTGTCCCAAATGGTTCCCCCCATCTGGAACACCATTTGAGAGAGTTGACATTTTGGCCACTTTTGCCCATTTTGCAAGAAAGAGCTCCAACTTGCTCCAGAGGTTTCCAGCTGATTCCAACCATCCTAAAAGCTTCTAAGAGGTCATTTGAGGGTGTCCAAAGCATCAAATCATTTCTGGAACATAGCACTTGGTAGGTTGCACAAAATCTCCAAAAAAGAGGTAAAATTCACAACTTGAATTCTTTGAATCATGCTTTCCTTTGTTGTCCACATACATGCATCATATTGAACAATTCTTGAAGCAAAAATGTAGTCGTTAATGTGTATGATGTGATCCTCCTACTGTTTGCACTTAAACATGTTTATATGTGGAGTTTTTGTTGTTTTAAAATCAACATGCATTTCTGGTTTTTTGCTTTGTGTGTTCTGTACATTAGGTTTCAGTGTGCATGAGTAATACCATTGGATTCCTTGCGAAAAATCGGTCAAGATAGGTTCTTACGGATTTTAATTTCGTTAAAAATTGAGAGAGTTATGCGTGTTGGAAGTTTGACGACAAAAGATGTTGAAAACTACATGTGCAGTTCTGGTTTTTTACTTTGTGCGTTCTGTACATTAATTTTCTGTGTGCATGAGTAATACCATTGGATTCCTTGCGAAAAATCGGTCAAGATAGGTTCTTACGGATTTTAATTTCGTTAAAAATTGAGAGAGTTATGAATGTTTGAAGTTTGATAAAAAAGATGTTGAAACTAAAGTTTCAGTTCTGATTTTTTTTAAGATGTCGAATGTGATGTTGTGACATCTTTCCTTTTTCTCTTATCTTCAAAACTCATGAAAGATGTCGAATGTGATGTTGTGACATCTTTCCTCTTTTTCTTAGTTTATTTTAAAAAACTTAACCAATTCTTTTACATAGCAAAAATCATCATTTTCCAATTTTGTTTTGCACACTTCTTATTCATACTCCATAATATTTTAATCCACAAAAAATCACAAAAAAATATTATTATTTGATATATTTTTAATATATTCAAAAATACTGTTTTAAATTGTTTTAAATACTTTTAAAATGATTTCTTTTTCTTGATTTTTAAAACCAAAATGATTTTAAATATTCATGTGGATAAAATACTTTTTTATAAACCTTAATCATTGTTTATAACATGATTAATGATTTTATTTGATATTTTTATCATTTTTTACTTGATTTTTCTTTGAAAAATGTCTTTAAAAAAATGAAATTAGGGTTTTTTTGATTTTCTCCCTAACAAACTTTTCCAAACACTCATGGGCCTCTAATAGAGTGTAAGACCCAATCCTTTGTAAATACAAACCTATTTTGGGCCTCACTTATTGTATAAGTCCCGTTGTATTTCAAAAGTTCGGCGCGATCATCGCCTGTTTAAAACAAACCATCTGGGCCTCTCTTCGAGCTATAAGACCCATTCAAAATCATTTTTGGGCCTCTAATAGAGTGTAAGACCCAATCCCCTTTTAACCAAAACAATTTTGGGCCTCAGATATTGTATAAGTCCCTCTGCGTTAAAATAAAAGCTCGGCGTGATCGCCAGTTCAAAAGAATCATCTGGGCCTACCCTCGTGTTATAAGCCCCATTCTTTTTTCTTTCAATCATTTTGGGCCTCTTGAGAGAGTGTAAGACCCATCCCCTTGTACAGAAAACCTTTTGGGCCTCAGTCACTTGTATAAGTCCCTGTACAATTTCAAACAACAGTGCAATCACTGATAAAACCCTGGGGCTCTCCTTGAGTTATAAGCCCCAATTTTCCTTTCAAAAGCACTTTCTCATTTGATTTTGAATATAATATTGTTATCAAAGTTTTCTTTGTTGAACAAACTAACCAAACAGCATGGAACCTCTACAACCGAGTAAGTGTTTACCCGCTTTCATTTACCGCTTTCATATGTATATAACTGTACTGTGGGGCTGTTTCACTGTAAGTCTTCTTTCATAAACTCATATCGACTGTGTAATAATAGTATAGATATTTAGAGTTTCCCCGGCAACTACGTCTAGAACTAGACAAAACCTCGTCTCCTTACATCCGACGTTATACCAGATATTTCAACATAACCTAAACCATGAGAATTTTCTTTTACAACAATTTTAGATAACTAGATTTAAGAAATCTCCCCCCTTGAACAGTTCATATACAGAAGGCCAATGTTCAAAGTGAAACCCCTTCTGGAACTGTTCATCAGCCTCCTCTTGAGCTTAGTGCAAGGACCCACAGGCTTCCTAAAAGGGACACATATGAATATAATGATAAAAGTTAAAAAAAAAAGAAATGAGACACTTAACTTTTAATGTAATTTTAAATAATCTAAAATGACTTCTTCTGCGACCTTATTTCCCTCTTGATTAGTTATCTTAAAAATATGAAAGAAAGAAAAACATAAAAACTAAAATATATGTTTTCCGTGTCAAAGCAAAATTAAAAATTTTAAGTTGTCACCACAAAATTTTCAACAAAAAATAATACGTATTTTACACCAACAATAAAACAAAATTCAACCATAATGGAAAAAAAGATAAGAAAGTCATCAACCATCACTCCAACTCCAAAGACCGGTATAGTAATAAAACATTAGAAATTGGTGTTCTTTAGCCTTTACGAAGTGAGTTTTATCAAGAAGAGGGTTTCTTAATACACCACCCAAGTTTCTTAGGCACCACACGAAATTATTTTTTTGCCCCTCTATTCCGGATGTGCACATCCGGACGCACCAAATTTTTAAAAAACGCTGAAGTGTTCCGGATATGCATATCCGAAAACAATTCTGATGTGCACATCCGGAAGTATTTCTTATTAGTTCGCGCCAGACGTTCTTCCCCCCTCATTATCCACCTTTCCATTTCCACTCCTTCTCAAACTCTCTCAAACTCTCAAATTTTCAATCACCACAAATCTCGATTTTTTCCACTCGAGTTCGGCGCAGAGCAACTGCTACAACGATCAACACGCTCCAAATCCTCCGTATCACATTTTAATCGGTAAGTTTTCAAATTTTAGAGTTTTGGAGTAATTTTCGAGTAATCGATTTAGAGTAGACATTTAGGTGTAGAAATTGTTAGGTTGTATGAATAACATAGGTTAGAGACAATGTAGGTCATTTTTACTGCTTCAAACGGACGATCAGGGCATAAAAATGCCCTTTTGGTTGTTACAGTGGCCATGGCTGCCGTTTTTAAACTTCAAAATACGTACCGGATGTACAGATCCGGAAATATTGAAACGTTTAGTGTTTCCGGATGTGCACATCCGGAAATACCCAACGTTTAAAATTTTGCGTCCTTCCGGATGTGCACATCCGGGAATAATTAACGTTTAAAATTCTGAGTCCTTCCGGATGTGCACATCCGGAAGACTATTTTTTTTTCCTTTTTTAATTTTGCTTGTTTGTTTGTTTTTGTTTAATTATTTTTAAACAAAATTTAATTTATTTATTATGATTTGCAGATTAGATGGCTGGCAGAGACGATCGTACCATACATGGACGGACAGCTCAGCACGCATCTGTCCGACGTGAGCGGATGCAGTCTACAGCCCAGGCTTCCGACGCAGAGGGAGTTGGGGAAGCCCCTACAGCTGAGGGACATCCTACACCACAACCATCCACATCACAGGTTCACGCCACTCCCTCGTCAGCCGCCGATTCTACATCTCGGAGGCGTCGGGATTCTACTGCTAGTTCATCAGGGTCCCAGCCCGCACGCAGGCGTCGTCGGGAGACTACAGCTCCATCAGCTGCTCCTCCTCGTTCCCCTATTGCTGTTCCTGTTCCAGAGGGTGATCACCCAACACATGAGGGTGTTGACGATGATGACGATTTCGATGAGCTGGGCGGTTACCCCGGGGGACCGTCTAATATGTCCCTACTCGCGGGGTACTCTGAGCATACTGCCAGATTTGTCTGGCTAGGACAGGTAACCTTTCTCGGTTTATTTATAGAATTGTATTCGTTGAAAATATGTTCATTTGTAACATTGTTTTATTTGGAAATTTTCAGGATAAGGATTCACAGAAGTTCTATAACCATGGGGGCAAGGTTATGGACACGATTGTGATGCTGCCATCGGCTGAGTGGTTCACGTCTGCACTTGCGGAGTCTGGTCTTGGAGGCCTGTCTAGGATTGGGTATTCCCAGATCCAGTACGGTATCCTGATGGCATTTGTTGAGAAATGGCACCCTGAGACATCCTCATTCCATCTACCGTACGACGAGATCACGATCACGCTAGACGACATCTCGTGCCTCTTACATCTACCGATCACGGGTACCCTTCTGAGTCACGGTAGGATGACGAAGGCGGACGGCATAGAGTTGTTGGTTACAGAGCTTGGGGCTAGCCCAGAGAAGGCACATGCGGAGGTGCACCAGTTGAGGGGCGCACACGTCCGGTTCTCATTTTTGATGGATAGATTTACTGAGGCGCTTGCAGAGGCAGGACGGGCAGATGGTGATCCAACTGAGGTGGCGATCCACAGGACGCGTGCCCTAAGGTGCTACTACTTGTTTTTGCTAGGCACGCAGGTGTTTGTGGACACCAGCGCCTATTATGTTGATATCGTCTACCTCAGGTACCTTTCGGATCAGACAGAGATCCATCGGTACAACTGGGGGGCGGCCGTGCTGGTATTCACCTATTCCAGGCTCTCTGATGGTTGCCGCTGGGCAGTCAAGACTGTGGCAGGAAGCTGTACGCTATACGTGGTAACAATCTAATATTCTAAGTGATTTTTTCATTTCTTTTCTTTCTGTATTCATTATAATGTTTGACACCCATGTTATGTTTTCCATTTCAGGCGTGGATTTTGCAGCACTTTCCCTATATTACTGGTTGGGGGAGTGACCAGGGGTACACTGAGGATATGCCACGTGCTGCTGCATTTGTCCTGCTCTGAGGGATCCAGGCGCCGGACCCCTTCAGAGTGTATCTAGATCAGATAGCTGCTGAGGACGTTTTGTATTGCCCCTATGCCGCTCACCGTGAGACGCGCCCGTTCGATGAGGTTTGTTTGTTCTCAGGATGGTTGGCATGCAGTTCGACCGTTACTGCCCGATACCTACCAGAGCGCGTCTTGCGTCAGTTCGGTTACACGCAGACGATCCCCAGGATGCCTCATGAGTCTGCTCCTCTAGGCTTGACCCGCAGGCAGGTAGATGAGCTATATGCTGATTACCAGTCCCACTTGGTACCGGAGGAGGCTCGGGCGACCAGAGTGGAGACAGACTGGAGTGTTGCTGTCGGGTACATCGTGTGGTTCTACACCGTCTCACACCCATGCATGGTGCCCACTGCTGAAGGATCGCCACCCAGACCTGCTCATCAGGAGATATTAGAGGAGTGGCAGTCTCAGCTGGACCACACTCAGGATGTCCTACCACGCTGTCGTCAGATAGAGCAGATAACGCAGCAGGCCATTGCGGACGGTCACCTCCCTGAGGGCTCTGGTGCCAGACTTGCCGTGGACAGGATTATTGCGATTGCTCAGGGGGCACTTCAGTACCGCAGACATCGATCCAGGATGGCGGGTAGGGGCAGAGGAGCAGGGGAGCCAGGAGAGATCCTTCGCCATACGCAGTAGTTTTTTGTTTGATGTATTATATTTATATTAGATGTATGCACTGTATTTTGATAGAGATTTATTATATATATATATATATCATTTTATTTTATATATGGATGTTGTCAAATGTATATTAAATTGCGACGATTTATTAACATATGCGAACAAGCAAAAAAACCGATTTAAAAAAAAAAAATAATGTTCTGCCTTTTTCCGGATCTACAGATCAGAAATGTTTCCGGATGTGCACTTCCGGAAAGAATCAGCGTTTTTAAAAAAATTGGTGCGTCTGGATGTGCACATCCGGAATCAGGGGGCAAAACCGGAAATTCAGATGGTGCCTAAGAAACAAGGGTGGTGTGATAAGAAATGCCCTATCAAGAAACATCCAACATAATCAAACATAATATTTTTATATCTATACATCACTTATATATGCAATGTACCTTCATAAACATTGTATAACCGAATAGTAATATTTTATATTAGTAATAAAGGAAGTAAATTGTAGTCTATTCACCAACACTGGACTGAATGTCAACTGACATTTTCTAAAGCTATCAATAAAATAGCATTTCATGTAAAAATTAACTAAGTTTAAATTTTTCTTAGTGGTAAACATTTATAGTAATTCATTGAGAATAACAAAGTTGAAAAAAAGAATGAGATGCAACTATGTGATTTTAGAATCAAGAGTGAGTAAGTGTAATAGCTTCATAGAATACCACCGTGTTTACCTATAAAGATACTAAACATATATCGACATTTTTTCCAACAACCATTGTCATACTTCTCAAGCTACAACCTATCATCAAAATGGAATCAATTAAAATTAGATCCATACCTTTGAATGCCAAAGGAGTAAAAAAAATCAAGCAAATTGGATGTCTCATAATAGATCAATTTAGAAGAACAAAACTTTAAGAATAGGAGTCAAAATAATAAGGAAATGCTAAGACGAGGACATGAATTTGTATTATTAAAACTTCTACAATAGATGAACTCCATAACATTACAGAACTGAATTCCTATTGGCAACTCAGTTCCTAGAATATATCCATTACTAAAAGATGACTTGTTTTAATTGAAGGATCTAGATACTATGATGATGTGTAGACATGGTCAAGACCTTTGAAGTTAGTTAATGCTAGACTAAGATATTGTTCAAGACATTTGAAGCTAATAAGCAAATTTTACAACTTACTTGCATGTGCCATTTTTGAACCCAATCAAGCAGTGTTAGCTCTATAATTATGTTACTCAACATTCATCTATAATTTATGGGCTGTCAAGTAAAGTAAACTACCTGCATTTGCCTCCTGACAACATCAAAAGGATGTGTGAAAGTCTAACCCAATAAAACGGCCATGGTTCCACATGTGAATTTCATCATGATGCCTTTCTTATAATCCTCAAGAACACGACGCTTCATTTTCTCATAGAAGTAGAATTCCAAACTGGCATATGGAAATATTCCAAAGAGTGTTAGAGCTCAGGCCATGATTAACATATGAGTTCTATAATATCAACACAACAGAGGAATACAATACTAAATAAATTATCAATCTCAAACATAAGCAGATTTTAACACATACATATTCCTCTATAGAAACCTCTAATGCCACCATCTTTGGAAGTTTTTGAAAGACAACTACAGAGAACTTTCCATACAATATTGTAGCATACCTTGGACAATATTTTATTCAGAAGCTGAGAAGCCTCTGCCTCTACAGACTGTATATCAGTCACATGTGCACCAGGTTCCCCGTGCTGTAAAGAGGTAACATATGTTATCACCATACAATGAAATTTGGATGAGAAAAAGGAAGTGAAGACAAACCTCAATCATTTAAAATATAAACATGGTTAAATTACTCTATAGATCCTTGTAGTCTGTTAAATTTGTATATAAGTCCCTAAAATTTAAATGCTTTTAATGGAATTAAGTGAAAAATATAAAAAAAAACCTACAATTATGGTAGACTACAAACATCTATTAAGAAGATATACATCTGAAAGCTACTCATGATAGGCATTCTCAACTGGTTGCATAACATGCTTTTAATAGTTCTGCCACTGTCAAACCTATGCTCAAATAACATAAAGTATCCAGCCCATGCACCACAATATTTGCCTCATGTCAGTTGATAAGTGACATAATTAAGAAAGTTGAAGATTTATGCGTGTATGGATAAGATTGGTAAAAGATATAAATACCTTGCCATTTGTTGAGCCACTGATAAACTATAGAAGCTCTTCAAAAACCCCACGACAAAATACTCTCTAGCAATCAAATGTAGATATCACTTTAGCTTTTTTTTTTATCGAAACATACACGCACACACACACATATCCCTCTTCCCCAATAAAAACCAAGAATAGTAAGCAAACAAATAAGTAAATAATAAAAACAACTCTTCATCAATAAAGACCGAAATACAGTGAACAAAAAAAAGGGTTAACATTAGAATAAGTTATTTTACATAGTTGATTAACACGACTTAAACCATAATCTCTACTACATACCTTAGTCTTTAGAAGAGGAAAGGCTCTGCGCAGATTGAACCTCATCTGTGAAATATTACAGACAATGTGAGCATATAAGTTGCCTCAACCCACAATACACTAACTCAAACTTTACCTGGAAACGAAATTTTGACAAGGTCCCAGTCCCTGTCCTATCACCCTTGGAGGTACCTTGAGAAATGATTTCTCGAACCAGATTAAGATGCATGTACTCGTCATGTATCTCAAAGATCATTTTCGAAAGAAAAGAAAAGTTCTGAACCTAAAAGGGGGATGGCGACGAATTTAGGGTTTGTGAAGGAAAATAAAGAAAAATGAGAAAAGGGGCTGTGAGTGCTTGTATATTTTGAGTGATGTCAAAACTAGGAAAATATAGCGTTATGTATATTGGACGGTATCCTCCAATTCTAGATACACATCTTGTCATTAGGAATCATTTAAATCAGTTTGAAAATGAGTCAACATCATATGTACATTGAAAAACATGTCTTTGGACATACAAAGCCATTTCAGGCCGACCTATTGTTGAGGCGATAAAGCGGCAAGCAACAAAAATTTTGGAAGTATTTTTCCGGGAATTTATCGTGTCCACAGAGATCGGTGATATTGAATTGCCGTTCGACAATTTAAATGTTATAGAGTTTGGTTTCAAATGTTTCAAACATAGAAACAGAAAAGTAAATATTAACACAAAAAGAATTCATTCTTCAAAGAGAAGAAACTTGTCAGGCATACATATATTCCACTCCTCACAAACTTAAACTTACCGACCAGTTATACTCAACCTACAATACTCCTCAATATCATCCAGCATCGCTCACAACAGTGTCCATCTCTGACACACTGAGCTGAGAGAACAACCGTGTTACCCTCGTCGACACTCTCTCACCCGACTCAAGATATGGAGGCATTAAGCTTCGACACCCATAAAGATTGTTAGCTCTAAATCTATCTCTAGCATCCAGAAACTAACAGATAATCATCCCTAATCAAAGTTTGCGATGTTTAGCTCTAACACAACCCAAACCCCAAGCATAAAGCAAAAATCAAGGACAATCACCGATAAAGATTTGTAAAGCAGATTTTATACAACGCCATGGGCGATAAATATACATGAGTTCAAAGTAAATACATATACAACAACCCAACAAAGAAGAAATACACAAAGAAGAAAAGAAATAAACCAAACATCTCGCGGATTGTCAGAGCCGATTGATGAGAAATCCACCCCGGATCATCCGTGTGCAAGCTTCCATGTTGTTTTCTAGCTAATTCTACTGAAAAATGAGTTTGATGGAGTTGGGAGCAAAAAATCCCCAAAACCATAACCTAAAAAATGAATGAAATGACTTATATAGTATTCAAAAATCCGTCAAGTTCGCAGTGCAAACTTTTATTCGTAAAGCGAACATCAAAATTTGGCACCTAAGTGCCTCAGAACAGTTAAACCGCCTCTGCATTTCTGCAGAAGTTCGCAATGCGAACTTTTATTCGTAAAGCGAATATTTGCTGGAAAGTTCGCAAAGCGAACTTTTATTCCTTTTCCTACCGCCTCAAGTCTGGGAGCATTCGTTGGGGCCTCGCCAGATATTCGCAAAGCGAACATTCACTTGCAAGCTCGCAAAGCGAACTTCCTAAAGTTTTCTTCATTTCCTTCAACTCCCTTTTATTGCTTCAAATGACGCATCCCGGAGCTTTTATTACTCGTTGCTCCAACAATGCTTAATTACCTACAAAATGAATGGAAAACTATTAATCGTTGCATAAATGAATAAAAAACACAAGTATACACTAACTAATGTATTTATACACAAAGTTGGAGAATTATTCACCGAAATTACACTAAAACTCGATAAGTGTCGTAAAACTGTATACACAAAAACACTACAAAATGACACTTATCAAACTCTCCCCAACTTAAACTTGTTTATCCCAAACAAGAATCAACTAGCTCAAGAAACAAACGCAAAAACCAAAGAATCACGAGTCAACAGGTTTTGAAAAACGAAAGCAAATGTATGGTTCAAATGAAAAAGGGTACACACAAAGTAAATACTTACCACTAAACTACAATGATAACATAGTCACGAAACAAATGAAAAATACAAAAATCATGCCAAACATCCTAAAACAACAAAAGTTCAAACGTGAATTAAACCTAGCAAAAACAATCATCAGTAGATGAAAAACACAAAATGAGGTATTTTTCACTCACACAACAATCTTGCAAACAAAAGACTAAATTATGCCTTCATCCAAAAATCATATTGAAAACATAAAAGCAAGAATCACGAGGGCTTTCAAGGTTGTAATGTGGTCGAGCAAACAAACAAGGGGCAATTTCTAAAGGTAATTGAAACAAAAACTTGCCTAATCCTAAGGGAGTGATCAACTCACAAAGACTAAAACACAAAATTCCAATCAACTTCTTCCAAAATTCCAAGTGTTACACAAAACACAATATTTATTTAGCACAATTATTTGAACTCTTTTTGTTTCCTTTCTCAAGAATTTTCGTTTTTTTTTTCTTTTTTTTTCATTTTTTTCTTCATATTTTTCTCTTTTTTCTTTTCTTTTTCAACCTCATAGAAACCAACCAATGTGTAAACAATCATTCTCTCCCCAACTTGAATCCAACCACATCATCATGTGAATACTCCCTACTTTCTAAGGCAAGGTAAAAATTCATACAACAACACAAAGTTGAGGGTTCAAGAAAAAAAACAATCAATCAAAATCCATATAAAAAGTGAATTCAATACTCATAGACAAGCATTAAGTTCAAACAACATGGATAATGATAGAAAGGCACAAAGGGGTTTAATAAATGCCCACACACTCACAGGGTGAATTGACTATTTGGCTAGGTAGTTGTGCTCAAAATGAAACAAAATGCCTTGATCCTTTTCATGCTTTCATATAATCAACACAACCAAAAGATTAAGCATAATAAAATCCAGTTAGAACAAGAATGTTGGTACTCCGTGCATATATCAACAATGGAAAGCTACCTCACAAAAAGGGTGGGAACTAAAGTGATTCACATCAAGAACAAGTATACAAGAGAATGAATGGAATGGAAGTTTGTAAAAAAACCTAAGTATCATGAATATGCTAAAGTCTAGAAAGCGATAAACACAAACCTTGGACGTGTACAAAACTTAACAATATCATTACCATACATCCGCAAGTTGAAACGATCAAACATGGAACATCACCTTAAATTTCCTCAAGCTACTCGAAAAAAGCTCATTGACAAACACAAGAATTATTAATATAAACATACTAAAAGACCGGGTGAAATTGGATTAAACAAGTTGTAAAGTGAAGATTTGAGAATTTTACGAACAATCCGAGTACAACTTGTTTAATGAACGTTCACAACAATACCTAAGCTAGAATGAAAAAATAATAACGAAACAAAAAATGATAAAAAATGCTTGTTTTATGTAACGCCCCAGTTTTGGTTATTTTTATTTAATTGAGTCGTTTCGATTATTTAATTATTATATTATTTTATTTCTGACTTTTATGTGAAAATATGTTATTTTTCATCGAGATTATATTTTATCGCGTTTTGGGAGCGTTTGCGAGATATTTGAGTGTAGGGGTATTTTGGTCTTTTGGTCGGGTAGATATTATATTTTTCATATGAATAGAAATAGAAAGAGAGAAAATAGAAAGGAAAGAAAAAGAAGAGAAGAAAAAGAGGAAGAAAGAAAAGAGAAAGAAAAGGAGAAAGAGAGAAAACTTGGAAATCTAGGAACCGATTCAACCGACTTTTCAAACACGATTTAATCGAGTAAGGGAGCGAAACTCGATTATACTATGCTTGTGTATGATTATGTATGTTTGTATGGAAGTTTCATTGGTTTTTAGATATAGGTCGAAATGTGATAAACGATAGAAATCGATGTTTTCGCGGTTGAAAATCTGTGTAAATGCGGTAGAATACTTGTTACAATGATTAGATTATGTTCTGATTGTTATATGTTGATTTGGAAGTGTTTTGGTTGTGAAAATATAGGTTTGGGTTATGTAACAGCGCTGCTGGGTTTTCTGGTTTTCGCAGGTTCGCACTGCGAATCCCCTAGCGAAGGGGAAAGCGAGCATTCGCTGGCTATTCACACTGCGAATGTGAGGGCGAGCATTCGCCAGAGGTTCGCACTGCGAACTTTATGTTATTTTGTGTTATTTTCTTTCTGCCACTGTTCGCTGGGAGACTCGCACTGCGAATGGAGAAGCGAGCATTCGCTGGCTGTTCGCACTGCAAACGTTAGGAATTTTCTAGGCTATTTTCCTTTCTGACTTGGTTCGCTGGGACATTCGCACTGCGAATGGAGAAGCGAAGGACTCGCTAGGAGCTTTGCAATGCGAATGTGACAGTTTTTCCCAATTTGTTTTCTTTACAACTTTTGATGTGTGAGCCGGTTTGAGGCGCGGTTTGGTGCGTTGGAAAGCTGTTGGCATGTTCTTTCTTATATTATTGGTTTTGAGACTAATGGCCGATTTATTTATGTCGGGGATTGGAATGGTGTCGGTTTGTCAATTTGTACTATGGTAAGTGCGTGTAGTTGATGTGTATTATGCAATGTGTTGTTGATATGGGTATTGTATGACTTGTGTGCTGTTGTGTGATGGAAATACATGTGATAAAGGTTGTGATGATGATTTGTGGCCTAAGGGCGAGAAAATACGATGTGTGGTATTTGATAATATATACACGTGTATGGAATGTGTATATGTGTGCATTTGAATGTCATGAGTCATTGTATGCCAAGCATCATGATATGCATGTTGGTGATGTCATGTGCCCTAGTGGGTGTGAGCGACGAAACGGTTCCAGAGGGAATCTGCTATAACATCGTGCGCCTTATACAAAGAGGACCTAAAGCGATGATTATAGACGATCGTGCGCATTATACAAAGAGGACCTAAAGCGATCGGATTGTGCGCCTTATACAAAGAGGACCTAAAGCAATCCATAAACGTCGTGCGCCTTAAAAAAATAAGAGGACCTAAAGCGACGGGGAACATCGTTTGCCCGACGGGGTGTTACATGAGTAATCCTAAGTAACAAGCGATGGTTCCAATAGTTCCTGAGTGAACTAGTGTTGAGAATGATGGATGGATGGTACCGCATGTGCATTGCATAGAGTCGTTGTGTCGGTCTCTGTGCATTTGCATAAATCATGAATGGATTGATTGTGTGAGAATTGTGAATGTATGCATTATGTGTGGAAAATAATGAATGGATTGATCGTGTGTGGAATTGTGGATGAGATTGATGAGTTGATATATGTATACATGTTGATGATATTCGTATTGTGCTTGGTTGATATACTTTGTGTTGTTGTGTTTGAATTCTGGTATAAGTTATGGTGAGAATATTTTATATGTGTATTTTTTGTGTTAATTATATAATTGTATGCAATTGTATTATGATAGTGTTTCTCACCCTTTTGCTGTTTTAAATGCTCTACGAGGCATTGCAGATTAGATGCTGGAGGTCTTTTTGTGAAGCTTAGTTCTTCATTCTTTTGTCGGTCGGCTTTGATATGTAGCACCGGGTAGTCGGGGAGATCGAGTGTGATTATTTTGTATTATGTATATATGTATCTTTTGGATTGTACACGTATAATGTTGTATATGACAGACAAACCCTTTATGTGATATATATATATATGAGTTTCAGTACAGATTTTCCGCTTTTATTCTGTATCTGAATTATGGGTGTTAGGAACTAAGTTCCTTTATTATGTGCTACCTGAATTGCTGCATATCTATATGAGCAGGTGTATGTGTATTTGTTTCAATTGATGTGACCCCTCGGTCTATGTCGTGCATGTTTTAAATATACTCTGATGAAATTTTGAATTTTATTTATCGCTTTATTAGCTTAAGGGTATAGATTGGGGGTGTTACATTAAGTGGTATCAGAGCTAGTCCGTATCAGTTTGTGTCAGTCCTTGTTGGTTTTTGTAGTTCGGTGAGCTGTTTGTTTAACCATAGTTACTGTTATTGGAAATGAACAGAATATGGCTGGTAGGAATGACGCTGCTTTGGCTGCTGCTATGCAAGCTATGGCTCGGGCTGTGCAGGGTGCACCTAATGCTGCGGGTAATGATGAGTTCAGGAAGAACAAACCGCCTGTCTTCAAAGGAAGATATGATCCTGATGGTGCTCAGATTTGGCTTAAAGAGATTGAAAGGATCTTCTGAGTGATGGATTGTGCTGAGGATCAGAAGGTGAGACTGGGTACTCACATGTTACTAGAAGAAGCTGATGATTGGTGGGTTAGTACACGTCATGTGTTGGAAGCTGCAGAGGAGGAGATCACTTGGGCTGTGTTTAGCATTGAGTTTCTGAGGAGGTATTTTCCTGAAGATGTAAGAGGAAAAAAGGAAATTGAGTTCTTGGAGTTGAAACAAGGTAGTATGTCTGTTGTTGATTATACTGCTAAGTTTGTGGAGCTTGTGCAGTTTTATCCACATTATGCGGAAGCGACTGCGGAGTTTTCTAAGTGTGTGAAGTTTGAGAACGGGTTGCGTCTTGAGATAAAGCAGGCAATCAGTTATCAACGGATTAGGAGGTTTTCAGATCTGGTGAACTGTTGTCGGATTTATGAGGAGGATAGTAAGGCTCGTTCTACTCACTATAAGAGTGTGAGCGAGAGGAAAGGGAAACAACCATTTCGTAGTGGTCCGTATGTGACACCGACAGATAAGGGTAAACAAAGAGGTAATTTTGAGAGAAGGCCAAGTGGGGGCGGAATGTCTAATTCTCCGAGATGTTTTAGGTGTGGTGAATTAGGACATCGCCAGTTTGAATGCAGAAAAGATATGAGGAAGTGTTCTAATTGTGGAGGTTTAGGGCATGTTACAGCTGAGTGCAAGAGGAAGAATGTGGCGAAGTGCTTTAACTGTGGTGAACCTGGTCATATTAGTACAAAGTGTCCGAAACCGAAGCAAGCTCCAGCTGGTGGGAAAGTTTTTGCCTTGGCGGGAACTCAGACTACAAGTGCAGTCCGTTTGATCAGAGGTACTTGTTTTATTAATAGTACACCTTTAGTTGCTATTATTGATACCGGAGCGACTCATTCGTTTATTTCGTCTGAGTGCGCAAAGCGTTTGAATCTTGTGTTGCAGGTGTTGAAGGAAAGGAAACTTTTTGCCAAGCTGTCCAAGTGTGAGTTCTGGTTGTCGGAAGTGAGTTTTCTTGGGCACGTGATTTCGGGTAACGGTATTGCTGTGGATCCATCTAAAGTAGAAGTAGTTCGACAATGGGAGGCTCCGAGATCTGTTACTGAAATTCAAAGCTTTTTGGGATTAGCCGGATATTATCGAAGGTTCATTGAAGGTTTTTCTAAGCTAGCACTTCCATTGACCCAGTTGACTTGTAAAGGTCAAGCGTTCGTTTGGGATATTCGGTGTGAGGAAAGTTTTAATGAGCTAAAGAGAAGATTGACGACAGCTCCGATTTTGATTTTGCCGAATCCTACTGAACCGTTTGTGGTGTATTGTGATGCGTCTTTGATTGGGCTAGGTGGAGTGTTGATGCAAGAAGGTAAGGTTGTAGCTTATGCTTCGAGGCAATTGAGAGTGCATGAGAAAAGTTATCCTACTCATGATCTTTAATTAGCGGCTGTGGTTTTTGTGTTGAAGATTTGGAGGCATTATCTCTACGGTGCAAGATTTGAAGTCTTTAGTGATCATAAAAGTTTGAAATATTTGTTTGATCAGAAAAAGTTGAATATGAGGCAACGTAGATGGTTGGAATTCTTGAAGGACTACGACTTTAGCTTGAATTACCATCCTGGTAAAGCTAATGTGGTAGCCGATGCGTTGAGTCAGAAATCGTTGCATATGTCAGCTTTGATGGTTAAGGAGTGGGAACTTTTGGAATCGTTTAGGGATTTGAGTTTGGTATGTGAATTGACGTCGGTTAGTGTGAGGCTTGGTACGTTGAAGGTTACTAATGATTTTCTGTTGACCGTTAGCGAGAAACAGAAATTGGATGTGAAATTTGTGGATTTGATGACGGTTGGGGATAAAAGTGAAAATGAGGACTTTAAAGTGGATGTTAATGGTGTTTTGAGGTTCCGTGGTCGAATTTGTATTCCTGATGATTCGGATTTGAAAAGGATGATTTTAGAGGAAGGACACCGGAGTAATTTGAGTATACATCCGGGAGCTAATAAGATGTACCAAGATTTGAAGAAGATTTTCTGGTGGTCTGGATTGAAAAGAGATGTGGCTCAGTTTGTGTATGCATGTTTGACGTGTCAGTAGTCAAAGGTAGAACATCTGAAGCCTAGTGGTTTGTTGCAACCGTTGGGTATTCCTGAGTGGAAATGGGATAGCATTTCTATGGACTTTGTGACAGGGTTGCCGAACACTCAGCGAGGACATAATGCGATTTGGGTGGTTGTGGATAGGCTGACTAAATCGGCTCATTTCATTCCGATTGACATCAATTTTTCTTTGGAGAGGTTGGCAGAGATTTATATCAGTGTGATTGTGAAATTACATGGTGTTCCGTTAAGCATTGTTTCAGATCGAGATCCGAGGTTTACCTCGAGATTTTGGGAATGTTTGCAAAAGGCGTTGGGTTCTAAATTAAGATTGAGTTCGGCTTATCATCCGCAGACGGATGGGCAGACGGAGAGAACGATTCAGTCGTTGGAAGATTTGTTGAGGGCTTGTGTTCTTGAACAAGGTGGTGCGTGGGATAGTTATCTTGCATTGGTAGAATTCACGTATAACAACAATTTCCATTCTAGTATTGGAATGGCACCGTTTGAAGCATTGTATGGACGAAGATGTCGAACACCGTTGTGTTGGCACGAATCTGGTGAGAGTTCAGTGGTTGGACCGGAATTGATTCAACAGACCACAGACAAGGTGAAACTTATTCGTGAGAAAATGAAGGCTTCTCAGAGTAAGCAAAAGAGTTATCATGATCGAAGGAGGAAATATCTTGAGTTTCAAGAGGGCGATCATGTGTTTTTGAGAGTTACGCCGATAACGGGTGTTGGTCGTGCATTAAAGTCGAAGAAGCTTACTTCTCAGTTTATTGGTCCTTACCAGATATCCGCGAGAGTTGGTGCTGTGGCTTATAGGGTGGCGTTGCCGCCGAGTCTGTCGAATTTGCATGACGTGTTTCATGTTTCACAGCTTCAGAAGTATGTTCCGGATCCGTCGCATGTGATTCTGATGGAAGAGGAAGAGGTAAAGGAGAACCTTACGGTTGAGGCATTACCAGTTAGGATTTTGGACCGCGAGTTGAAGCGGCTAAGGGGCAAGGAAATTGCACTTGTGAAAGTGGCGTGGGGAGGCGCTTCTGAGGGTAATTTGACTTGGGAGTTGGAGAGTCGGATGCGGGAATCGTATCCAGAGTTGTTCGTCTCAGGTACTATTTTCGAGGACGAAAATTTCTAAGTGGGGGAGAGTTGTACGCCCCAGTTTTGGTTATTTTTATTTAATTGAGTCGTTTCGATTATTTTATTATTATATTATTTTATTTCTGACTTTTATGTGAAAATATGTTATTTTTCATCGAGATTATATTTTATCGCATTTTGAGAGCGTTTGCGAGATATTTGAGTGTAGGGGTATTTTGGTCTTTTGGTCGGGTAGATATTATATTTTTCATATGAATAGAAATAGAAAGAGAGAAAATAGAAAGGAAAGAAAAAGAAGAGAAGAAAAAGAGGAAGAAAGAAAAGAGAAAGAAAAGGAGAAAGAGAGAAAACTTGGAAATCTAGGAACCGATTCAACCGACTTTTCAAACGCGATTTAATCGGGTAAGGATGCGAAACTCGATTATACTATGCTTGTGTATGATTATGTATGTTTGTGTGGAAGTTTCATTGGTTTTTAGATATAGGTCGAAATGTGATAAACGATAGAAATCGATGTTTTCGCGGTTGGAAATCTGTGTAAATGCGGTAGAATACTTGTTACCATGATTAGATTATGTTCTGATTGTTATATGTTGATTTGGAAGTGTTTTGGTTGTGAAAATATAGGTTTGGGTTATGTAACAGCGCTGCTGGGTTTTCTGGTTTTCGCAGGTTCGCACTGTGAATCCCCTAGCGAAGGGGAAAGCAAGCATTCGCTGGCTATTCGCACTGCGAATGTGAGGGCGAGCATTCGCCAGAGGTTCGCACTGCGAACTTTGTGTTATTTTGTGTTGTTTTCTTTCTGCCACTGTTCGCTGGGAGACTCGCACTGCGAATGGAGAAGCGAGCATTCGCTGGCTGTTCGCACTGCGAATGTTAGGGATTTTCTAGGCTATTTTCCTTTCTGACTTGGTTCGCTGGGACATTTGCACTGCGAATGGAGAAGCGAATGACTCGCTAGGAGCTTCGCAATGCGAATGTGACAGTTTTTCCCAATTTGTTTTCTTTATAACTTTTGATCCCTGAGCCAGTTTGAGGTGCGGTTTGGTGCTTTGGAAAGCTGTTGGCATGTTTTTTCTTATATTATTGGTTTTGAGACTAATGGCCGATTTATTTATGTCGGGGATTAGAATGGTGTCGGTTTGTCAACTTGTACTATGGTAAGTGCGTGTAGTTGATGTGTATTATGCAATGTGTTGTTGATATGGGTATTGTATGACTTGTGTGCTGTTGTGTGATGGAAATGCATGTGATAAAGGTTGTGATGATGATTTGTGGCCTAAGGGCGAGAAAATGCGATGTGTGGTATTTGATAATATATGCATGTGTATGGAATGTGTATATGTGTGCATTTGAATGTCATGAGTCATTGTATGCCAAGCATCATGATATGCATGTTGGTGATGTCGTGTGCCCTAGTGGGTGTGAGCGACGAAACGGTTCCAGAGGGAATCCGCTATAACATCGTGCGCCTTATACAAAGAGGACCTAAAGCGATGATTATAGACGATCGTGCGCCTTATACAAAGAGGACCTAAAGCGATCGGATTGTGCGCCTTATACAAAGAGGACCTAAAGCAATCCATAAACGTCGTGCGCCTTAAAAAAATAAGAGGACCTAAAGCGACGGGGAACATCGTTTGCCCGACGGGGTGTTACATGAGTAATCCTAAGTAACAAGCGATGGTTCCAATAGTTCCTGAGTGAACTAGTGTTGAGAATGATGGATGGATGGTACCGCATGTGTATTGCATAGAGTCGTTGTGTCGGTCTCTGTGCATTTGTATAAATCATGAATGGATTAATTGTGTGAGAATTGTGAATGTATGCATTATGTGTGGAAAATAATGAATGGATTGATCGTCTGTGGAATTGTGGATGAGATTGATGAGTTGATATATGTATACATGTTGATGATATTTGTATTATGCTTGGTTGATATACTTTGTGTTGTTGTGTTTGAATTCTGGTATAAGTTGTGGTGAGAATATTTTATATGTGTATTTTTTGTGTTAATTATATAATTGTATGCAATTGTATTATGATAGTGTTTTTCACCCTTCTGCTGTTTTAAATGCTCTACGAGGCATTGCAGATTAGATGCTGGAGGTCTTTTTGTGAAGCTTAGGTCTTCATTCTTTTATCGGTCGGCTCTGATATGTAGCACCGGGTAGTCGGGGAGATCGAGTGTGATTATTTTGTATTATGTATATATGTATCTTTTGGATTGTACACGTATGATGTTGTATATGACAGACAAACCCTTTATGTGATATATATATATATATATATATATATATATATATATATATATATATGAGTTTCAGTACAGATTTTCCGATTTTATTCTGTATCTGAATTGTGGGTGTTAGGAACTAAGTTCCTTTATTATGTGCTACCTGAATTACTGCATATCTATATGAGCAGGTGTATGTGTATTTGTTTCAATTGATGTGACCCCTCGGTCTATGCCGTGCATGCTTTAAATATACTCTGATGAAATTTTGATTTTTATTTATCGCTTTATTAGCTTTGGGGTATAGATTGAGGGTGTTACATTTTACGTCGTAAGCTCGACGCCTTTACTGTGCTTAGCTAGTAACTTCCTCCCTTCATGCCATGGTGATGCCTCACCGCGCAAACCAAAAGCAAGTGTCCTAACCAAACACTTGAACAAAAGTTACGGGAACAAAATGTATAAAACACTTGAACAAACATAATGGAAAATAAAAGCAAAACAAGTATCTATACAAGCATATATACAATATAAACAATTATGTATAAAGCTCTAAAACATCGAAACTATCGCAATGCGATCCAATAAAAACACCAATCCCTGGCAACGACACCATTTTGTTGAGGCGGTAAAGCGGCAAGCAACAAAAAATTTGAAAGTATTTTTCCGGGAATTTATCGTGTCCATAGAGATCGGTGATATTGAACTGCCGTTCGACAATTTAAATGTTATAGAGTTTGGTTTAAAATGTTTCAAACATAGAAACAAAAAAGTAAATATTAACAGAAAAAGAATTCATTCTTCAGAGAGAAGAAACTTGTCAGGCATGCATATATTCCACTCCTCACAAACTAAAACTTACCGACCAGTTATACTCAACCTACAATACTCAATATCATCCAGCATCGCTCACAACAGTGTCCATCTCTGATACACTGAGCTGAGAGAACAACCGTGTTACCCTTGTCGACACTCTCGCACCCGACTCAAGATACGGAGGCATTAAGCTCCGACACCCATAAAGATTGTTAGCTCTAAATCTATCTCTAGCATCCAGAAACTAACAGATAATCATCCCTAATCAAAGTTTGCGATGTTTATCTCTAACACAACCCAAACCCCGAGCATAAAGCAAAAATCAAGGACAATCACCGATAAAGATTTGTAAAGCAGATTTTATACAACGCCATGGGCGACAAATATACATGAGTTCAAAGTAAATACATATACAACAACCCAACAAAGAAGAAATACACAAAGAAGAAAAGAAATAAACCAAACATCTCGCGGATTGTCAGAGCCGATTGATGAGAAATCCACTCCGAATCATCCGTGTGCAAGCTTCCATGTTGTTTTCTAGCTAATTCTACTGAAAAATGAGTTTGATGGAGTTGGGAGCAAAAAATCCCCAAAACCATAACCTAAAAAATGAATGAAATGACTTATCTAGTATTCAAAAATCCGTCAAGTTCGCAATGCGGACTTTTATTCGCAAAGCAAACATCAAAATTTGGCACCTAAGTGCCTCAGAATAGTTAAACCGCCTCTGCATTTCTGCAGAAGTTCGCAATGCGAACTTTTATTCGCAAAGCAAATATTCGCTGGAAAGTTTGCAAAGCAAACTTTTATTCCTTTTCCTACTGCCTCAAGTCTGGGAGCATTCGCTGGGACCTCGCCAGATATTCGCAAAGCGAACATTCGCTGGCAAGCTCGCAAAGCGAACTTCCTGAAGTTTTCTTCATTTCCTTCAACTCCCTTTTATTGCTTCAAATGGTGCATCCCGGAGCTTTTATTACTCGTTGCTCCAAAAATGCTTAATTACCTACAAAATGAATGGAAAACTATTAATCGTTACATAAATGAATCAAAAACACAAGTATACACTAACTAATGTATTTATACACAAAGTTGGAGAATTATTCACTGAAATTACACTAAAACTCGATAAGTGTCGCAAAATTGTATACCCAAAAACACTACAAAATGACACTTATCACCTATGCAAAAGCAGGACGTCCTATGCGAGCCTCAACTTCAGTATAGGTCGGCACATGGATTTTTCAGGTCGGCTCCAATGGAGCAGTATTAAAGCCTATAGGTTCTGCCCATAGGTCGCATCACAGGCTGCCAGATAGGCTGGCCTATAACCTTTACATCACAGGCCGACCTATGACCTTCACAGCCTGACCTAAACGACACGCATAGGCCGACCTATTGCATTCATAGGCCGACCTATCTGTTTTTCCCATCCAAAAATTTCAGGTTTTCTCCAACGTTTTGCATTTCTTTTGCCAATTCATTCACATACCTATATATACTCATAAATGCATCTTCTTCTAGGCAAGTTTTCCTAGTGAATAAAACCTAAACGAAACTAGATTACAAAGTTGCCCATCATTTTCATCCCTTCTTCTATGCATACATACAATTGGACTACACATAATCATTTTTCGTTTGGGTGATTGACCATCTAGATTAGTGTTGATAACGTCCAATTAGGTCTGGTGTAATCGAGAATATTAGGTTGGGGGCTTTGTGTGTTTCAAATAAGAAAACCAAGGTGGGGTTTTCTTTCAAGACCGGGTTGGTTTGAAGGTTTTAGACTAGATCACATCAACACAGATTCGACCGAGTGAAAGCCTTGGGACAAGGTGGTTACCTTGCAAGGGAGTAGCGCGAGACAAGGAATTGTGTCCGGGAATCTCGGGTTTCAACAAGTTACGTTCTCGGGATAATCATAGGATTGTAGCCATATTGTTGGTCACTTGATCAAGCTTTGATCAAGGGTTTGGAGGTGGAAGAATCAACACAAAACAATAGGGTTTTTGGGTTTTGCATTCTTCATCTCTTGTATAAACATTTTTTCAAAGAAAAGGTTAATAGCACTATCTCAATTCGATTTTGAATTGAGGGCAGATGTACCCATAGCTAGGTTGATTGGGGAACTTCCTAAACAAATCTTGGTCTCTCTTTTTTATCTTCTTATTGCTTTTATTGTTGATTACATAATTTATCAAATTCGTCGTTGTTTGATTAAATCGATTGGAAATTGTTTTCTACTATCTTTTAAAGGTGTTGTTGTTGATATAATCACAATCACTTTGATTGTGATAAGTTTTAACATCAACAAAACAAACTATATTTCCAATTGTTATCGATTGCACATCAAGTGTTCGATAATTTGTTTGTGTGTATTTTGTTTGTTTTTGGTTCATTGGATACACGAGTTACGATTAACATTAAATTTAATTGATTCTTAGCTTGATCATTGTTGAAAATTTACGTTCGTTATCACTCCATTTGGTTTGCGTTACGTATATTGCTTTTTGATAGTAGGTTTGGTTAGACGATTCGATCTGGGTCATTTTTCCGCTGCACCATATTTTGAAAACAGATTTTTGCCAAAAGTTTTTGGTTATAAAATTTATGATCTAGTTGAGTATACAATACTGAAACATGTATCGTCGAGGAATCTATCCATGTTAGATTTAACGATAAGCTTGACTCATAAATGTCAAAGCTAGTTGAGAATTTTGCAGATCTAGAAGTTACCCTCACAGGTTTTGGAGAAAGGACAACAGACTCAGAAATCATAGATCCAAAATTCGTTGATACATCAAAAGCAACTAAATGTCCTTTCATACAGAAAGGACAGAGGTTTAGACAAACTTTTTCTATAGATTTGATTCTAGGAGACTAAGCTGAACCTGTCAGAACAAGATCTACATTCAAACATTCTGAAGAAGTACTCTTAGGATTGGTATCTCTGATAGAACCAACATCTTGTGAAGAAGCACTTCAGGACAATGAATGGATTCTGGCAATGCAAGAAGAGCTAGATCAATTCTCCAAGAATGATGTCTGGGATCTAGTGCCTAAGCCCAAGGGAACTCATGGTATTGGAACAAAATGGGTATTCAGAACCAAATTAAATGAGAAAAGAGAAGTTGTCAGAAACAAAGCACGACTGGTCGCACAAGGTTACAGTCAACAAGAAGGAATTGACTATAATGAAACCTTTTCTCCCGTCACCAGGTTAGAATCTATACGCCTTCTCATCTCTTTTGCTGTGAATACAAATATTAATTTATATCAAATGGATGTCAAAAGTGCGTTTCTAAACGGTTACATTTCTGAAGAAGTATATGTTCACCAACCTCCAGGTTTTGAAAACTCTAAGTTTCTAGAACACGTTTTTAAACATAAGAAGTCATTGTATGGTCTTAAGCAAGCTCTTAGAGCTTGGTATGAAAGATTAAGTTATTTTCTTTTAGAAAATGACTTTTCCAGAGGAAAGGTGGATACTACTCTCTTCTGTAAGAACTTTGGAAACGACCGTCTGATATGCCAAATCTATGTAGATGATATAATTTTGGTTCTGTTAATACTTCTGCATGTCAAGATTTTTCTAAAATAATGCATGCAAAATTTGACAGGAGCCTAATGCAAGAGTTAAAGTACTTTTGCGAATTCAAAACAATCAAACTCCAGAAGTCACATTTATTCATCAAGGAAAATATACTAAGGAACTTCTAAAGAAGTTTGATATGACAGAAAGCAAACTTGCTAAAACTCCTATGCATCCTACTTGCATTCTTGAGAAAGATGAAGTAAGTAAAAAGGTTTGTCAGAAGCTCGATCGTGCTATGATAGGCTCTCTTCTCTATCTGACTGCCTCACGACCAAATATTTCATTCAGTGTATGTCTTTGTGCTCGTTTTCAATCAGACCTAGGGGAAAGTCACTTGATTGCTGTTAAGAGAATCCTAAGGTATCTGAAAGGAACTCCTAACTTTGGCTTGATGTATGAGAAAACATTAGAATACAAGCTATCAGGGTTCTGTGATGCAGATTATGCTAGAGACAAACTAGAACATAAAAGAACTTCTGGGAACTGTCAGTTTCTCGGTAGCAATCTCGTCTCATGGGGAAGAAAAATACAATCAACAATTGCTTTATCTACTGCAGAAGTAGAATATATCTTAGCATCACTTTGTTACACTCAGATGCTCTGGATGAAAAATCAGCATGGAGACTTTCAGATATATGAGAGTAAAATTCCTATCTATTGTGATTACACTGCAACTATTTGTTTAAGTAAGAATCATATTTTTCATTCTAGGGCTAAACACATAGAAATTAAACATCATTTTATTCGAGACTATGTTCAGAAAGGGACTATTTTTTTGCCATTCATTAATACAGATCATCAATGGGCTGACATTTTTACAAAACACCTAGCTGAAGATAGATTCTTATTCATTCTAAAACATTTGAAAATGGAGTTTTGTCCAGAATGAAATTTCTAGTGTTTAGCACCTTCTATAAAATAGTGATTCTAATGTTATTAATTTTAATGTGTTTCGGAATTCTCTACTAGTTAGAAACTATCTTAAACATCTCAAATCATAAACCTTTTGGTTTTCTCATCCTCGATAACATCAAAATGGTAAAAATTCAAATTGATGGCTATGATTCACTCTTACACGTGTAAATCATATTCTGATGATTGAGTGACACCTTGAGCATTGGGATGTCTTGAGAGTAGGTTAAAATCATTATTACTTTCCCCTTTTTCAGTTCCTTTTAAAGAAACAGTAATTAATTCTCTTCTTTATTTTTCACAATCACTCACTATTTACTCCACTCCATACCCTCTAACCCTAAAAGATCAAAATCCAACTATATTTTCCGAGAAATTTTGCCATTCATGGATACTCAACAACAAGCTCTCTACAATTTCTCTAGACAAATGGAACTCCAGACAAGTTCTTCTCAACAGTCAGATACAAACCTGAAATCTCCGTTATCTCAAGTCATGCCCCTAACAATGGCCGCTCCTCAACAACAGCAGATTCATATTCTAGATCGACCTGAAGAGCTTTATCTGAAAATAGACCCTGAAGAATTGGAAGTTTACTTTGAACTCTTAGTTGACTTCGAAAACCTAATAGCAAATGGTGTAAATTTGACCACTGATGTAAATAAACAAGGCTGGGAAAACTACTTCAAGCGTCTTTTCGGTCCTGTCTACACCACTCTGGTAAGAGATTTCTGGGTTCATGCTAACGCAGATGATTATTCTATTATTTCGGATGTTAAGGGAAAGATGATTGTTATCAATGAAAAATCAATTGCTACATTACTGAAAATGGAATACAATAAAGGCAAACGTGTCTACAACATGAGTAGAAAGACAGTTTACCTAAATAAAACAGTCGTACCTTCAATCTACACTCAACGTTCTGATGAGAAGTCAAAACCTAAGGTAACAGAATTGTCAAACAATCTTCGTGTTTGATTCAAGATTATTCTGGGTTGTATCCACACCAGACCTTCAACAAGTTCCTCCGACTATGCTAACACTGATCAAAAGTACATGTTGTACTTTTTGCAGCAAGGAGTGAAAATGGATCTTCCCTCCATTATGTTCAAATTTCTTAGAGATTCTATTAGAGTTTCTAGGGATAAGCCAACAGGGCATATTCCTTTGGTAAGACTCATTTCAGATATTTTGATGGAGACTGGTCTTGTGGATCATATGATTATTCATAACCTAGTTGATGATCTTGGTGAATACATTGGAAAACCTTTCAATGTCAAGAATGCCAAGAGCATGACTATTGTCAAAGAGATCACTGTTGAACCTACAATGGATAAAGAACTTGAAAGTATCAAGGGACAAAGATTAATTATTGACAACTTTCCTCTTTTCACCCAAATTGATCCACCAGAGGTCTTACAAGCTTATTTAGACCAGTTTGAACAAAAAGGTCATGATGTATCTGGAATCTCATTTGATCAACTTCTAGCTGAACCACCTAACCTTTACAAGAGGAAGCATGTTTCTTCAAAGGCTACGGTCGCAAAGAAAAAGAAGTTAGGGCATAAGGAGTTGGGAAATTCCTCCATGAACTCTGCAACTGTTGTTTCCTCCTCTTCAATAACTGTAATTTCTAACACTTCAACATTGGTTACCTCTGGGTCCGATATCAGAATCCTTGTTTCAAATATTCCTCCCATACCACCATCGTTCTCAACCACAGTTACTACCCTCTCCATCCCACCTACACTACCTTGTGTTTTCGCTCCTTTTGAAAAATCCAAAATGACAACCTCCTCAATAACAACCATCTCCACCTCTCTCGTTTCTATATCTCTTTTACAACATGCCTTCTCATCATCAGCTCCACTTGTTTCCATATCATCTTCAGAAACTATGTCTCCTACTGTTGTTGCAACTTCAGTAGAAACTCTGTCAACTCCACCAACCTCACAACATTATGTCTCTCTAGACTCTCCCACAGAATCTGCATTTGTTGATGAAGTTATTCATGAATCTCAGCCTTCTGATTCTCCACCTCCTAGTAAAACATTGGCTGATACTCTTTCTAGCTTGTTGGAGAAATCTGTCATTAAAGCTCAAGAGCTTTATGAAGATTCCAATTCCAGTGACGATCCCAACCTTCTGACTACAAATTGGAATATCTTTAACACTTGGCTAGCAGAAAAATTCCAAGAAATCAAGTATTTCTCAGATCAAGTTAAGGAGGAGTTTGTGAGTCAAGCAAAAATCAGACTAGAAGAAAGGAAGGAAAAAGAAAGGCTTGTTGAAGATGCAAGAAAGGAAGCTGAGAGAATTGCTGCTGAGATTGCTCAAAAGGAAGCTGAAATAAAAGCCGCTACAGAAAGAGAAGCTGTTCTATGAGCCACTGCTGAAAAACGTGTCTCTGATGAAAATATTCTCCCAATCATGGCTCAAACTTTGGTAAACTTCCAAGACAATCAGAAAACAGTGCAAGAAAGGATGAATAGTCAAGAAGAAGTTAATCGTTCTATCAAGGATATGCTCTCTGAACTTCTTGCAAGGACTCCTTCTACCTCCCCTCCCTAGGCACCTTAAGGCATACCCTTGTCAATTTCGTTCTGTGTCTGTATTTCTTTCTCTCCATGTAATCTCAATTTTTTATAGTCTTTTTGATTATGCCAAAAAGGGGGAGTATAAGTAGAAATGATTTTGATATATATCTACTCTCTAAACTCATGCTCACATTCTAACATCATGTATACAAGCATGCGAAAGAAATTGCAGGTTAGAAGCTTCTGGTGGCAAACAGTGCAAAAAGAATTAAACTCAGAAGAAGTAAAACATGAGATATAAGTTCAGGGGGAGCTTTTCTATCTCAGGGGGAGTATTCTAAAACTTAACTCTGATTTTGTTATCACATTAAAGCATATACATTGTTTCATAAAAATACATGATTTTATCATCATAATAAAGGGGGAGATTGTTAGAACAAGATCTTGATTCTGAATATAATCTCTAGTTTTGATGATAACAATGCATATATTTTATATGTAACAATGTGGTACTCTAATTCTATTTTAAGCGTGCAGATATACAATTCTAAATGGAATCAAATTTGAGCGTAACTCAAAGTTTCTGGTGAAGAATATATATGCATCTCAAAAAAGGCGTTCGTTTCTAAAGAAAGGATTCTAAAGACTCTGATCAACGCTTAAGTTCAAATTACATGTTGAGGGTTAAAAGCTCAAAGTCCAAACCAAAACGTAATGACCAAGAATACGTACAAACAACTCTTTCCTAAAAAATGCAAAGCAGAGATTTTGCTCAGAACTAACCAGAAAGCTTTCTAAGCTTTTACAACTTCTGCTCTCCAGTTATTCTACTGTTGAAGACAACTCCGACTCTTTTATTGATTTTTATATCAAACACTTAACCGTGCAGAGAAATACAGTGTGAGAAAAACTCTATGGTCACTTCCAACACAAATGAAAGAGACAGTTACAACGCCAAGCCTCCTGTATTTGATGGAGAAAATTTTGACTACTGGAAAGATAAAATAGAAAGTTTCTTTTTAGGTTATGATGCAGATCTTTGGGATATAGTAACAAATGGTTACGAAACACCGTTTTCTGCTATTTGGTTACCTTTTCCAAGAAGCAAAATGAATGATGAGCAAAAAAAGGATTTTAAAAATTATCACAAAGCAATAACTATTCTTCTAAATGCGATATCATACAATGAGTATGAAAAGATCACTAACAAAGATACAACAAAGGATATATTTGATTCCTTGAAAATGACACATGAAGGCAATACTCAAGTCAAGGAAACCAAAGCTCTTGTGTTGGTCTAGAAGTATGAAGCCTTCAAGATGGAAGAAGATGAAACTATTGAATCAATGTTCTCAAGATTCCAAACCTTGGTAGCTGGACTCAAAGTTCTGGATAAAGGATATACTACTACAGATCATGCTAAAAAGATTGTGAGAAGTCTTCCTAAAAAATGGAGACCAATGGTTACTGCATTAAAGCTGTCCAAAGATCTGAACAACATAAGTCTTGAAGAATTAGTTAGCTCACTCAGAAGTCATGAAATAGAGCTAGAAGAAGATGAACCTCAGAAAATGGTTAAATCTGTTGCTCTAAGATCAAGATCAGAAAGAAGTAAGTCAGAGAAAAACAAGGTCATTCAGAATGAAGATGAAAGCTCTGATTGTGAAGCTTCTGGTGACAAAGATGTCTCTCTTATCCAGAAGAGTCAGGCAACTTTAGAGAAACAAACAAAACAACTTTCGAGGATCCAGAAACAAAGGAGATTATAAAAAATCATCTTCAAGAAGAAAAACAAGCAATGTAATTACTTGCTTTGAATGCAAGGAACTTGGAAACTTCAAACAAGATTGTCTAAAACTCACAAAGGAAAGCTTCAGAAAAGAAAGATTCAAGAAAAATATGTTTAAAGGAAAGAAGAAAGGTCTTATGGCAACATGGGATAATTCTAATTCTAAAGTTCTGGAATCTGATTCTGAAGATGAGCACGCCAACGTAGCCTTAACAACCACCATATCTGAAAAGGTTGCAACAGAAACTGAGTATAACTCAGAAGAGGTATTTTATGCCTTTCTGAATCATTAAAGAGGTATCAAAAACTTCAACAAAAATTCAAGAATCTGAAAAAAGACTCTTGAAAATGAAGTTGAAGAGAATGTTAAGCTTGAGAAAGAGTTTTTAAAACAAAAAGATGAAAACTTTGTCTTAAAAAGAGAAAATGATTTTCTTAACAAAAATGCTTAAAACTTGAAGAAACTCTTTCTAAAGCTACTTTTTCTTCTGAAACCATCATATATAAGTATGATAAGGCTTTTCAAGAATTCTTAAATAATAGTATAGACAGAAGTAAAATGGCTTCCATGATCTATGGTGTTAGCCACAATGGAAAAAGAGGAATAGGTTATGATTTTAACAATGATGATCAGAAACCTTTTCAAGAAAACAAACCTGTATCTCCATTTTCTTACCATTATACACCAGCACAAACAGGAAAATTCAATGCTGCAAGAAAACCTAAGTTTATCAGAAACACTAATTTAAAAGGACCCACAAGTTTATGGGTACCAAAGGATAAAATAGTATATGTTGCAGATATCTTATGTAGCAGAGTTAAAACACTAGTCATGGTACCTGGACTTTAGATGCTCACGCTACATGACGGGAAGAAAGCATATGTTCCAAAGCCTGAAACTTAAAGATGATGGATGCGTAGGATTTAGAGGAGATCAAAAAGGAAGAATCAAAGGTTCTGGAACAGTATGTAATGGATCTCTTCCTTCTATATCTAATGTAATTTATGTTGAGGGATTAATGCACAATCTGTTATCCATAAGTCAATTAAGTGATAACGGTTATGATATTATTTTCAACCAAAAAATGTGCAAGGTTATTAATCAGAAAGATGGCATTGTTCTCTTCACCGGAAAGAGGAAAAACAACATTTATAAGATTAAACTTTCTGATCTTAAAAACCAAGATGTTAAGTGCTTAATGTCTGTCAACGAAGAGCAATGGATGCGGCATAGATGCTTGGGTCATGTTAGTATGAGGAAAATTTATCAGCTAAATAAACTTGAGCTAGTCAGAGGCCTGCCTAAGCCGAAGTTTACTTTAAATGCAATATGTGAAGCATGTCAGAAAGGCAAGTTTTCAAAAACATCCTTTAAATCTAAAAATGTTGTTTCCACCTCCAGATCTTTGGAGCTTCTACACATTGACTTGTTTGGCCCCGTCAAAATGGCATCAGTCAATGGCAATAAGTATGGACTTGTCAACGTTGATGATTATAGTTGCTGGACACGGGTAAAATTTCTTAGACACAAGAATGAGTCACATTTTGTGTTTACAAGTTTCTGTTCTCAAGTGCAAAATGAATTTAATTCTAAAATTGTTAGAGTTAGAAGTGATCATGGTGGTGAATTTGAGAATCAACTATTTGAAGAACTATTTGACTCAAATGACATATTTCATGATTTCTCCTATCCTAGAACTCCACAACAGAATGAATTTGTAGAAAGGAAAAATAGAACGTTACAAGAAATGGCTAGAACCATGATCAACGAAACTAATGTAGCTAAGCACTTTTGGGCAGAAGTAGTAAACACAACATTTTATATTCACAATAGAATCTCCATTAGACTCATTCTGGAAATGACTCCTTATGAACCGCGTAAAGGAAGAAAACCCAACATTTCCTATTTTTATCCTTTTGGATGTTCATGTTTTATTTTGAATACTAAAGAAAATCTAAACAAGTTTGATTCTAAAGCACAAAAATGTATTATGTTAGGATACTCAGAACGCTCTAAGGGCTATAGAGTATACAATACAGAAACATGTATCATTGAGGAATCAATCCATGTTAGATTTAACGATAAGCTTGACTCAGAAATGTCAAAGCTAGTTGAGAATTTTGCAGATCTAGAAGTTACCCTCACAGGTTCTGGAGAAAGGACAAAAGACTCTGAAATCATAGACCCAAAATCCGCTGATACATCAGAAGCAACTTAATGTCCTTCTATACAGAAAGGACACAGGCTTAGACAAACTGTTTTTGAAGATTTGATTCTAGGAGACAAAGCTGAACCTGTCAGAACAAGATCTACATTCAAACATTCTGAAGAAGTACTCTTAGGGTTGGTATCTCTGATAGAACCAACATCTTGTGAAGAAGCACTTCAGGACAATGAATGGATTTTGGCAATGCAAGAAGAGCTAGATCAGTTCTCCAAGAATGATGTCCGGGATCTAGTGCCTAAGCCCAAGGGAACTCATGTTGTTGGAACAAAATGGGTATTCAGAAACAAATTAAATGAGAAAGGAGAAGTTGTCAGAAACAAAGCACGACTGGTCGCACAAGGTTACAGTCAACAAGAAAGAATTGACTATAATGAAACCTTTGCTCCAATCGCCATATTAGAATCTATACTCCTTCTCATCTCTTTTGTTGTGAATAAAAATATTAAGTTATATCAAATGGATGTCAAGAGTGTGTTTCTAAACGGTTACATTTCTGAAGAAGTATATGTTCACCAACCTCCAGGTTTTGAAAACTCTAAGTTTCCAGAACACGTTTTTAAACTTAAGAAGTCATTGTATGGTCTTAAGCAAGCTCCCAGAGCTTGGTATGAAAGATTAAGTTCTTATCTTTTAGAAAATGACTTTACCAGAGGAAAGGTGGATACTACTCTCTTCTGTAAGGACTTTGGAAACGACCTCATGATATGCTAAATCTATGTAGATGATATAATTTTTGGTTCTGCTAATACTTCTGCATGTCAATATTTTTCTAAGCTAATGCATGCAGAATTTGAAATGAGCCTAATGCAAGAGTTAAAGTACTTTTACGAATTCAAAACAATCAAACTCCAGAAGTCACATTTATTCATCAAGGAAAATATACTAAGGAACTTCTAAAGAAGTTTGATATGACAGAAAGCAAACTTGCTAAAACTCCCATGCATCCTACTTGCATTTTTGAGAAATATGAAGTAAGTAAAAAGGTTTGTCAGAAGCTCTATCATGGTATGATAGGCTCTCTTCTCTATCTGACTACCTCACGACCAGATATTTTATTCAGTGTATGTCTTTGTGCTTATTTTCAATCAGACCTAGGGGAAAGTCACTTGATTGCTGTTAAGAGAATCCTAAGGTATCTGAAAGGAACTCCTAACTTTGGCTTGATGTATGAGAAAACATTAGAATACAAGCTATCAGGGTTCTGTGATGCAGATTATGCTAGAGACAAACTAGAACATAAAAGAACTTCTGGGAACTATCGGTTTCTGGGTAGCAATCTCGTCTCATGGGGAAGAAAAATACAATCTACAATTTCTTTATCTACTGCAGAAGCAGAATATATCTCAGCATCACTTTGTTACACTCAGATGCTCTGGATGAAAAATCAGCTTGAAGACTTTCAGATATATGAGAGTAAAATTCCTATCTATTGTGACAACTCTGCAACTATTTGTTTAAGTAAGAATCATATTTTGCATCCTAGGGCTAAACACATAGAAATTAAACATCATTTTATTCGAGACTATGTTCAGAAAGGGACTATTTTTTTATAATTCATTGATACAGATCATCAATGGGCTGACATTTTTACAAAACCCCTAGCTGAAGATAGATTCTTATTAATTCTAAAACATTTGAAAATGGAGTTTTGTCCAGAATGAAATTTCTAGTGTTTAGCACCTTCTATAAAATAGTGATTTTAATGTTATTAATTTTAATGTGTTTCTGAATTCTCTACTAGTTATAAACTATCTTAAACATCTCAAATCATAAACCTTTTGGTTTTCTCATCCACGATAACATCAAAACGGTAAAAATTCAAACTGGCGACAATGATTCACTCTTACACGTGTAAATCATATTCTGATGATTGAGTGACACCTTGAGAATTAGGATGTCTTGAGAGTAGGTTAAAATCATTATTACTTTCCCCTTTTTCAGTTCATTTTAAAGAAACAGTAATTAATTCTCTTCTTTATTTTTCACTATCACTCACTATTTACTCCACTCCATACCCTCTAACCCTAAAATATCAAAATCCAACCGTATTCTCCAAGAAATTTCGCCATTCATGGATGCTCAACAACAAGCTCTCTACAATTTATCTAGACGAATGGAACTCCAGACAAGTTCTTCTCAACAATCAGATACAAACCTCACATCTCCGTTATCTCAAGTCATGCCCCTAACAATAGTCGCTCCTCAACAACAGCAGATTCATATTCTAGATCGACCTGAAGAGCTTTATCTGAAAATAGACTCTGAAGAATTGGAAGTTTGCTGTGAACTCTTAGTTGACTTCGAAAACCTAAAAGCAAATTGTGTAAATTTGACCACTGATGTAAAGAAACAAGGCTGAGAAAACTACTTCAAGCGTCTTTTCGGTTCTGTCTACACCACTCTGGTAAGAGATTTCTGGGTTCATGCTAACGCAGATGATTATTATGTTGTTTCGGATGTTAAGGGAAAGAGGATTGTTATCACTGAAAAATCAATTGCTACATTACTGAAAATGGAATACAATAAAGGCAAACGTGTCTACAACATGAGTAGCAAGATAGTTTACCTAAATAAAACAGTCGTACCTTCAATCTACACTCAACGTTCTGATGAGAAGTCAAAACCTAAGGCAACAGAATTGTCCAACAATCTTCGCGTTTGATTCAAGATTATTATGGGTTGTATCCACACCAGACCTTCAACAAGTTCCTCCGACTATGCTAACACTGATCAAAAGTACATGCTGTATATTTTGCAGCAAGGAGTGAAAATGGATCTTCCCTCCATTCTGTTCATATTTCTTAGAGATTCTATTAGAGATTCTAGGGATAAGCCAAAAGGGCATATTCCTTTGGTAGGACTCATTTCAGATATTCTGATGGAGACTGGTCTTGTGGATCATCTGATTATTCATAACCTAGTTGATGATCTTGGTGAAGACATTTGAAAACCTTTCAATGTCAAGAATGCCAAGAGCATGACTATTGTCAAAGAGATCACTGTTGAACCTACAATGGATAAAGAACTTGAAAGTAATAAGGGACAAAGATTAATTGTTGACAACTTTCCTCTTTTCACCCAAATTGATCCACCAGAGGTCTTACAAGCTTATTTAGACCAGCTTAAACAAGAAGGTCATGATGTATCTGGAATCTCATTTGATCAACTTCTAGCTGAACCACCTAACCTTTACAAGAGGAAGCATGTTTCTCCAAAGGCTATGGTTACAAAGAAAAAGAAGTTAGGGCATAAGGAATTGGGAAATTCCTCCATGAACTCTGCAACTGTTGTTTCCTCCTCTTCAACAACTGTAATTTCTAACACTTCAACATTAGTTACCTCTGGGTCTGATATCAGAATCCTTGTTTCAAATATTCCTCCCCTACCACCATCGTTCTCAACCACAATTACTACCCTCGCCATCCCACCTACACCACCTTGTGTTTCCGCTCCTTTTGAAAAATTCAAAATGACAACCTCCTCAATAACAACCATCTCCACATCGCCTGTTTCTGTATCTCTTTTACAATATGCATTCTCATCATCATCTCCATTTGTTTCCATATCATCTTCAGAAACTATGTCTCCTACTGTTGTTGCTACTTCAGCAGAAACTCTGTCTACTCCACCAACCTCACAACATTATGTCTCTCTAGACTCTCCCACAGAATATGCATTTAATGATGAAGTTATTCATGAATCTCAGCCTTCTGGTTCTCCACCTCCTAGTAAAACACTGGCTGATATTCTTTCTAGCTTGTTGGAAAAAGCTGTCACTAAAACTCAAGGGCTTTATGAAGATTCCAATTCCAGAGATGATCCTAACCTTCTGACTACAAATTGGAATATCTTTAACACTTGTCTAGCAGAAAAATTTCAAGAAATCAAGTGTTTCTCAGATCAAGTTAAGGAGGAGTTTGTGAGTCAAGCAGAAATCAGACTAGAAGAGAGGAAGTAAAAAGAAAGGCTTGCTGAAGAAGAAAGAAAGGAAGCTGAGAGAAAAACTATTGAGATTGCTCAGAAGGAAGCTGAAATAAAAGCCGCTACAGAAAGTGAAGCTGTTCTACAAGCCGCTGCTGAAAAACGTGTCTCTGATGAAAATCTTCTCCCAATCATGGCTCAAACTTTGGTAAACTTGCAAGACAATCAGAAAATGATGCAAGAAAGGATGAATAGTCAAGATGAAGTTAATTGTTCTTGTCATAACCTGAAATTTGACCTCCCTCTTTTGCCTTTTGCATGAGCATAAGCATTCACATCGCTGGCATACGCATTCGAACTTTGCTTCTGATGATTTTGTTGCAGGAATATTCAGGTTTTCCAAGCCCGATTAATCGCATCCTCACAAGGTCATCACATCATCAAGACAAGCACAAAATAAAGGTTTCCATGCCTATTCATTAATACAAGAGGTCAGAAATCGGAACCATGGTCATAGTACCTTCCCAAAGCAAAATTGGGCAAAATTTTGGCTGGTTAATCGGTTAACCATTTGGGTTAATCAGTTAACACCCCTTCCACAGCGCCAAATTCAGGTTTTTAACAGCTGTTAATTGGTTAACCTGTTGGTTAATCGATTAACACCTGCTATTTCAGCAAAAATTCAACATTTCCATCATATTTCAGCAACTCTCTCCACACTCTTTTGGTCTATTCTATTCTAGCATTGTGTGGAACATTCTAGACAGTTCAAGACCATTCAAGACATTTCCCTTACATTTAGTCTATGCATCACTTCAAATCAAGTGCACCATGTTCCTTGTTTTCCAAGTAATGTGGATCATTGGATGTTGAAGTTCACCTTGGGATTGGTATCGAGTTGGTCCTAACTAACCAAGTTAACCGCCTTGACTCGGTGAGTCAAGTCCAACTAACTCCTAACCTAGTTCCAAATCCAAAGCTAATTCCAAACCAAACTCCAAACCTCTCATATCTCCAAACCTAAAATCTATATAAACTCACCTTCACTCACTTTTCAAGCTCTCAACCATTATCTCCATCATTCACACAATTTCACACTTTCTTCACTCTCTATTCTCTCATTCTCTCTACTTCATCTTCACCAAACCTCACAAGAAGCTCTTAATTCTTGAAGGATAATCACTTTTCACATTGAAAGTGATTATTTCTTGAGCTTAACCTCTATTTCCATTCCATTTTACTGGTTTATCTGGAGTTCCAGTAGCTTTCGGATTCATCTCAAGTAATCGATTCAAGTTTCTTCGGTGATAATTCTCGTTTTGGAGTTTTCGTCGCGATTTGATCGATTTCGATACGTCTCTGCTATTGTTGAAGATTTCCTCTGGTTTTCTTCGCTTATCTTCATCAAGATCACATTGTAGCATTTACCAAGGCACATCTCAGCCTTGTAGGTTGATGGATCTCCTTCATTTTTATGTTTCGATCGTTTTCGTATCATTCGCGATGTAGTTTCAATGTTTTTTTCTCTTTGCATGTGAATTGATTATACTTTTGCTTGATCCATGATCTTGTTGGTTTAATTGATTCTATTGTTGATTCTATCGCTGCTTCTAAACTTGATTTTTCGTGCATAATTCATGTCCTAGCATGTGGAGGTTTGGATAAGTGATTATGTGTTGAAAACTACTTTTGAAAAGCTACATTTACTGGTTTTTTGCCACTGTCACAGTGTTAATCGGTTAACCAGTTCATTTTTCACCTAGAACGCTGATTGGTAAGCGGTTAACCGATTAACCCAAAGTGTTAATCGATTAACACTGTACCAGTAGGCCATTTTCTTGCATTTTCAAGCTTGTTTGCCATGCTTTCTTCATCCTAACTTCCATTGATTGTCATGCTTGATCTTATGGATATTTTAAGTGTCATTTAACTTCTGTTTGAAGCTTGTGCTTGAACTTTTGTTGCACATTTTCAATTATCCAAATTGTTCATGTTTTGGCATTATGTGAATATAATCAATTCTTGCATTTTTCTTTGATCATAATAACATGATTTGGTGATGTATTTGTTGATCATTTGGTACTGTTTTGTACTCCCTTCCTTGGTTTTGCATTAAGCTTCATTCTTCATGGATGAGCTCAATCTTGTATAATCAATAATTCCCCCTTTTTCCTTAATGATTTTTCATCCTCTTTGGAAAATTATTGGCATGGCTTTTCCCTTTGATTAATTGGTCGAAACCTTGTTTCGATTAGTTGATCTTCCCCGTTCCTCTCTTTAGGCCTCCTTTAGAGCTTTCTCTCTCGTTCCCCCGTGGAGTTAGAGTTTCGTGCCAGGCCATACTTCGGAGCACTGTACAAGTTGGAGCTGTTACGTCGTCCGTTCTGCGCGGGAGCACTCTTTAACTTGGAGCTGTTGGACAGTCCGGTTCAATTTCTGCACTACACCCTGTGTGTTAGAGAAGGAATGAGAAGGGAGAATTCCTACTCTCATTCTGACTACTTCAGGTAGGGGACGAATGAACCTGTGCTTGGCTTAGTCATCTCTATCTCCAGGCGGTAGCGTGCTTTCTTTCCCCAGTCGAGTCGATCCTTGATCACTTTTTTTCCCTTTGCAATCTCTGTTGATCCTTGATCACTCCTATCTCTGCCAACTTCTCTCTTGATTTATCACCATTCTTCTTGGTTAAGATCCGTTGTTCATTGGGTTAACAAGCTTTCTTTGTTTCAATACCCTATTCTTTTCTGGAGGTCAAACATCGTCTTGATTCCCATGGAGAGTCTCTTTTCTCTTTCTTCGGCTAATCACAGTCTGTCTGCCAAAACCGATAATCCCCTGCGGAGTTCGCAACCTTCTTTTGGTTCTTCTCCCTTTGTTTGGTTAATCACTGTCTGTCAGTTAAAACACCAATATTTGCACTCTTTCTCAGTTAATCACAGTCCGTCTGTTAACATACTGAGTTCCTTGGGTTAATCACCTTCTCTCGGTTAATCACCCTTTTCTTCAGTTAACCACAGTCCGTCTGTTAAAATACTGAACCTCTTTTTGAGTTAATCACCTCTTCTTGGTTAATCCCTAATTTTTCTCGGTTAATCACAGTGTTCTGTTAAAAGCCGAACCCCAGCGGTTAGCAACCTCTTTTGTTTCAATACCCTCCTTCGTTGGTCAAGTACTATTTGTTCAGTCAATACCAACACCCTTTTTGGGTTACGACCTTCGATCGATCCTACACCCATTTTTCTGGTTAATCACAGTTTTTCTCTGTTAAAACCAATGCTTCTCTATCCCCACAGAGTTATAATCCTTGTTTCCTCGATTAACCACTATTTTTCAGTTAATATACCGACGTCCTCTCAGAGTCAAACACCTTCTCTTGGTTCAGCACTCTCTCTCTTGGTTTATCACAGTCCGTCTGTTGACACCAGTCTCTTTTCCTCTCCATGGTCTTATTCTCCTTCTTCGGTTAATCACTGCCAGCCAGTTAATATACCGAGCCTCCCTTTTCTCTTGGTTTTGACACCATTCCTTTATTTGGATCCCCAGCAGTTCTTTGATCTCTTCAGCGGGGTTCTTTCTATTCATTTTGCTTTTACTTTCTAGGTTCCAACACCAATTCTTTTTGTTGTCCCCAGCGGATTTTCTCTTCCACTCTTTCTTGGTTTTGACACGATTCCTTTCTAATTTTGTGTGCTATCACTCTCATTGTTCCATTTTCCCCAGTAGATTTTCTCTCTCTCTCTCTCTCTCTCTCTTGTTCTTGGTTTTGACACCACTCTCCCTTCTTTGTTTGGTTTTCCGTCTTAGTTCCCCGAACTACGAAAGCTCTGATTCTGCATTCTTTCGAATGTCAGATACGTAGGCACGAGACACAATGTCTTGGCGAGCACACTTCCACCCTTCTTTCTTTCCCCCTTCTTTTCTGTCCTCTTGTTCTCTGAACTACGACGCTCTGATTTCCTCATTGCACTATGAGGATACGTAGGCACGAGGCCCCAATCCTCCGCGAGCATTTTCTTTCTTTCTTTTCTTTCCCCTCGCTTCTCTCTCTCTCTCTCTCTCTCTCTCTCTCTCTCTCTCTCTCTCTCTCTCTCTCTCTTTTAGCTAGAAGTCTTTAGATAGATAACCCATCCGAGCCTAGAAGCAAGCGAAATGGTTCCCGTCGAGTATGACGGATGCGTAAGGTGCTAGTACCTTCCTTTCGCATAACCGACCTCCGTTCCCATTTCTCTTCCCCTTGGGTTTTATCGATATTTTCCCTGTCCTTTGGGACTAAATAAAGTTTGGTGGCGACTCTGTGTTATATTTGAGTGTGCGATTCACTCAGGTACAAACCAGCCATCTTCAGCTGGCGACTCTGCTGGGGAGAGTTCTTGCTTGCAGGTTGGGGTCTCGTCTAGTTTTGTTTGCCTTTCTTGCTTGCTTGGGTGTTTATCTTTTGCGCTTTATTCACTTTATTTTACTTGCTTTAGCTTTATGTTTATTTACTGCATTTCTTTACTGCTTTAAATATTCATATGCTGTATATTCTGGATATCTGCTATTTTCTGCTGTTGTTGGGATGGGTAGATATTACTGGAGAGAAAGGTCCTAACACCGGGCCTAGTATACATATAGGCTAGAACATGGATAGTCGTGAGGCATGCGTTCTGCGCGTTGGGTTATCACGAGAGCCACATCCCAGATCGTGATTCGCTTAAGAATACTTCCGTCCTGTGAGAATTCACTACGGCAAGGGGTTTTCACTCTGAGTCCTATGGTTTGGGCGACCTTTCTAGGGGCCACCTTGTTGTGTCTAGGTCACACCTGTGAGGGGGATGGGTTTTTTTTGCAGGAAAACAAGCCACTTCATACCCTTGTTTTCTCACACATCAGATTTTTCACCGACACATCAGATTATGTTGCACCGACACAGATTATATGCAGATATCTGGATTATTCAGATTGGATTGTTCCGATAGTGCTGGCTTCTTGTTGTTATGTTGCATGTCATTTCATCATGTAAATTAGTTTTTGCATGTGCATTTCCAGGTTTTCGAGGACTTATTCTTTGTTAACATTATCATAGAGATGAGTACTGATTGTCGTGGCATCTTCAGTTACAAGTTTGTGGAGCCTAAGCTGGGTATTTTGAGAGGTCTAGCATCACTGTTGATGGGAGATCACATAGGGGTTTTCATAGATACTTCTGGTAATCTGTTGACCATCCTCAACACTGAAGTCAACATCACTGCTATTCATACTCTGGTTCAATTTTATGACCCGCCGTATAGGTGCTTCACATTTCAGGATTATCAGTTAGCACCTACGCTTGAGGAGTATGCTTATATTCTGGGGGTTGAGATCAAGAAGCAGGTTCCTTATGTTTACACTAGCGGTTGTCCAAAGTTTCATCTTATTGCTGATGCACTTTGCATTAGTAAGAAGGATGTAGAGGACAATCTCAAGACCAAAGGGAAAGGTATTCGAGGGTTTGCTTCGAAGTTCTTGGTGGACAAGGCCACTTCTTTTGCTAAGGATGGAAACTGGAAGGCTTTCAGCACCGTTCTTGCTTTACTGATATATGGGATTGTCTTGTTTCCGAACATGGAGGATTTCGTAGATCAGGCTGCCATCAGTATATTCTTGTCCAAGAACCCTTTTCCGACGCTTCTTGCTGATACCTATCATTCTATTCATTCCAGGAATGAAAAGAAGAAGGGAACCATTGTCTGTTGTGCTCCTTTGTTGTACCGATGGTTCATGTCTCACCTTCCACAGAAGGGTCCCTTTGTGGAGAATAAGGGCAATCTCAAGTGGTCTCAGCGAATCATGTCTCTTACTGCTGATGATATTTCTTGGTATTCTCGAGTCTTAAACGATGTTCTGATCATTCTCCATTGTGGGAAATTCTCTAATGTGCCTCTCTTGGGTACAAAGGGTGGAATTAACTACAATCTGAGAATGGCCTTCCGACAGTTGGGGTATCCTATGGTCGCCAAGCCTAATCCTGAGGTAGTGGAAGAGTTCATCTTTCACGACGGGGTTAATGACATGGGTTTGCGGAAGAGGTTCAGTGCTGCCTGGTCTCAGATTCATCTTGAAGGAAGAGCCGATTTGGGTAAGAAGAATTGCGTAGCCAAGGAAGCTTACACACTTTGGGTCAAAGAGCGCGTCAAAGAGATCTTGTTGCCATTTTCTCCTGAGCCTTCCATGAATTCCAAGCCTCCTGAACTTGTCATTATTCCTCCATCCGAGGTCGACCAACTCAAGCTGATTATTGAGAAGTTGAAGAAGGAGAATGCTGATCTTCTTTTTAACCTTGATAGAGTCACTTCTGAGAAAGATGGTCTACAAATTGAACTCCGCCAAAAGCGCGAGCGCATGCTCAAAGAGGTGGAGGTTGAACAAAACAAGTGTAGGAAGGTGGGTGATGCTTTGAAGAGCACCTATGAGGGGCTTGCTTCAAAGAAGATACAACTCGCCGATGCTCATTATCAAGCCTACAAAGAGGAGCTGAGCTACAACAAGCAACTTGAAGAGCTTCAAGGGAAGTTATCCGAGTTTAAGACGAAGTGGCAAAGTGAGCAAGACCGTGCTAATCAGTTAGCAAAGGACTTTTCCCAATGTCAAGCTAAGCTCGACAAAGTCTTCGGTGAGATTTAGAAGCTGCAGGATCAAGCACATCAGAGCTGAGAATAGATCAGTCAGCTCAACACAGAGAGTACTTATTGGGAGCATCAGAGCCGTCATCTACAGAACCTCCTGGATCAGAAAGAGGCCTTTCTTCAGGATATGCTTCAGGGACCTAACCATTCTTTGCTACGTAACCTCATGAAGGATGCGAAGTATTGGAGTGAGAGGCATGGCCGTTTAGCCAGATTCGCTGAGCACGCATTGGAGGACCTACCTGGGCTGTTGAGAGATGCATATGCTGATGTATTGCCACACCAGCTTCCTTGGGCTGTTTTCCATTTCTTGTCTGTGTGTAGGGTGGTCTTTGGTAGGATCCATGCGGACTTTGTTGTAGCCCAAAAGGCAAATATTTGATTTGAATTCAACTTGTACTGTTTTCCTTTATTGCTGAATGAATACAGTTTCTTATCAATCTTATCTTTTGCGCCTTTACTTGTATGCTTTATGATTATTGTCAACAAAGATAAGTTTAAGAATTCCTGGAATTTAAAACTTTATTTTTTCATGCATATCATACATTCATTTGCACACATATGCACGTCCCTTCATCCGAAATCGTTGCTCATCCTTGTCCATCTTCCTTGTAGCAAGACGATGACTCGACATCGGTATTTTACTCCCTCAAACAAATCCAGAATCATGGCTGATTTCGAAGCTGAGAATGTTGCTTACAAGGAAACTCTGGCTCAATTCCAAGGTCGGATGGATCGGTTTCAGACGAACATGGATGCCATTATGGAACTCCTTCGCGCTCAGAGGGACGCTTCTACCGCCGCCACTATTGTTACAACAGCTACTGATGCAACCGTTGTCACTCCTGTTGTGACCACTACTCCTGTTGTTACGGCTACTCCTGCTGTTGTTCCTTCTTCTGTTATGGTTGAAGTGCCGGTTGAGCCTGTGAATAAGCCCGTTGTCCAGTTTAATGTAAACAAGATGCCCGCTGGTTTCCCATGGGGCATGCCTCCGAATTACACTCCTCATATTGCCAATAATGGTAGCGGCTTCCTACCATATCAGCCTTTTGTTGCACCCATGCCTAATGGGAATGCTGCTGCATATCCATGGGGCATGCTTATTCCAGTCCCGCCTCCAGTGGTGAGTGATGATCACGAGAATCCTCAGGCTCAGACTCATCAAACTTCTGGTTTGGCTGACATTGAAACTCCTGATGAAGAAGAGCATGTGTATAGGGGTCCTCCTATTCATGTTCCGGTTTCATCTCAAGCTGGTCAAACTGCTGTTCAGAATGTTCATCCTGGGATATTCTTTCCTGGGGCATCTTCCTCAGCTGCTGTGATACCTCCTCCAAATTATCCATTTGGTGTTCAGATGGGTCAGAATGCTGGTCAGATGGTTAATCAGGGTTTGGTGTATCCTTCTCAGTTTGCTAATCCGCAAGTGCATGCTCCGGCCGCATCTCAGCTGCCAAATCCTCAGATTCTTGTCAGGCCCACTAGTCAGAGTAGACCTGTTGACTACAAGTTGTTGGAAGACCGTATCAGAGCTATTGAAGGGTTCTCTGCTTTTGGCATGGAGGCCAAGGACTTATGTTTGGTTCCGAATGTTGTGCTACCGCAAAAATTCAAAATACCTGATCTTCCAAAGTAAAAAGGTTTGAGTTGCCCGCGTAGTCACATCACTATGTACTATAGGAAGATGGTATCCCATATTGATAATGATGAATTGCTCGTTCATTGTTTTCAAGATAGTTTGTCTGGGGCTTCATTGGATTGGTACATGAGCTTGGAGCGCAGCAAAATCCGTACTTGGAGGGATTTGTCCGAAGCATTCGTGAAACAATACAAATCAACCTTGATCTGGAACCTACTAGATTACACTTGCAGAATCAGTCTCAGCGTTCAGCTGAAACATTCAAAGAGTATGCATAAAGATGGTGTGAGATGGCATCTCGTGTGCGACCTGCTCTCTCTGACAATGAGTTGGTTGACATCTTTATGGGTACGTTACAAGGTTCCTACTATGAGAAAATGGTGGGTAGTTCTTCATCGAACTTCGCTGATGTTGTAACCATTGGTGAACAGATTGAGAATGGTTTGAAGACTGGAAAGATTCCTGGAGCTACTTCCCAGCAGCTAGCCAGAAAATCTCAGAACGGTCAATCAAAGAAAAAAGAAGGTGAAGCCAATGCTGTGACAGCTCAAGTTTCTCCTCAGTACCAAGCTCCCATGCCATATTATCCATACCCGTACATTGTTGTTGTACAATATCAACAACCTTCATATCAGTATCATCCGCAACAACCAGTTTAGAATGCTCAGAATCAGCAACAGAATCAACAGAACAAGAATCAGAACCGTCAAAACAACAACAATCAAGGAAACCGTAAGCGTCTGAATTTTGACAAAATTCTGGTATCATACACCGAGTTGTTTCCTTACTTGGTTCACCAAGGGGCAATTGTCCCCAAGCAGATTGCACCTGCAATTCCTCCATTTGGCCCGAAGCATAATCCTAATGCGTCCTGTGCTTATCATGCTAGGTACATAGGACATGCAACAGAGGATTGCTTTGTTTTCAAAACCAAGGTTCAGGAACTCATCGATAAGAAGATTCTGACTTTCGCTGAGGAAGGGCCTAACATTCAGAGTAATCTGTTGCCGAATCACGGTGGACCTGCGGTTAACATGATTGAGAATAGTTCAAAGGCTGAATTGATCATAGATGTTGACGAAGTAAAGAAACCGATGGCTGTGGTTCTCAAGAGATTGAATGAACACGGGTTGTTGAAAGGGTTGCATGGTAAATGTCAGATTTGTGACGATAATCCCAACCAGTGTCGAAGGCTGAAGGGTTGTGTCCAGATTTTGATGAACCGTGGTGAAGTGCAATTTTCCAGATCTAAGCCTGTTGAGAAAGTCGCCGTTATCGAGCCGTTCACCATCGTCTATAGGAAGGTTCCTATGGAATCCCCTAAACAGAAGAAGGTGCAACCCATCGTGGTTTATCTGCCAAAGCCGTTTTCGTATCAAAATTCTAAAGAGGTACCATAGAATTATGGGTCTACTGTGTTTTCTGGAGGTCAAGAGATAAGGTTCGCCGAATCTGAGATTGTGAATGTTACAGCCGGTGGAGGTATAACTCGTAGTGGACGAGTGTTTGCTCCGAAGGTCACTACAAAGCCTGTTCAAGTTCCAACTGTTATTTCTCCCAAGGAGACATCTGCAATTGCAACCCCTGTTGTTCAACAAGGGGCATCCAATGCCATTCTAGTGCCAAATATTCCGTCTGAGGATGTTTCGAAGAACAAAGAGACACTTGATGATCAAGAGTTTCTTAAGTTAATCACGAAAAGTGATTTTAAAATTGTGGATCAGCTGGGTCAGACTCCCTCGAGGATCTCAATTTTGTCCTTACTTATGAGCTCACCTGCGCACCGATCAGCTTTGTTGAAGGTATTGAACAGTGCTTATGTCATGCAAGATATATCCCTCGTCGAATTCGATGATGTAGTGGCCAACATAACTGCAAGTCGGTATTTGGGCTTTAATGAATCAGAACTGCCTCCTGAAGGAAATGCCCACAATAAAGCGCTGCACATATCTGTAACCTGCACAGGCATCCTGTTATCTCGTGTTCTAGTGGATACCGGTTCTTCCCTCAATGTGATGCCCAAGGGCACATTGAGCCAATTACTGGTGGAAGGAAACGAGATGAGACCAAGTGCCTTAGTTGTCAGAGCCTTTGACGGGTCTCGAAGGTAGGTCATTGGGGAAGTGGACTTGCCTATCAATATTAGACCTCATTTGTTCACCATTACCTTCTAAGTGATGGATATCAATCCGGCGTACAGTTGCCTACTGGGTCGTCCGTGGATCCACGGTGCAGGGGCAGTCACTTCCACTTTGCATCAGAAGTTGAAATTCATGTTCGACGATCAGCTGGTCATCGTCTGTGGTGAAGAAGATCTGATTTTGAGCGAGTTATCATCTTTTCGATATATCGAGACTGAAGAAGGCATAGTTGAGGTGTCATTGCAGTGTCTCGAGTTCGAAGATGTCAGCTCTGCTTCAACTAGTCAAAGTAGATCGCCATAAGTGACTTTAGCTTCTGCCAGGAGTGCTAAAGAAACCATCGAGAGAGGTGCCTTGCTAGGCTGGGGGCATGTGATCGATGTGTTTGAAAAGCATAATCGTTTTGGATTGGGTTACCATCCTGGTCGTCAATCTAGCTCGCATGGTCCAAAGCAGTACAACTTTGTCAAATTCAATAGCGCGATTTTCCAGCAAGGTGACATCGTGGCAGCTACGGATGACGCTGGTCCTAGTAACCAGACTTCAAGCTTTGTGCGCAAGTGTCCACCAGGTTTCAAGCTCAACAATTGGACATCTACCATGATTCCTGTGGTTTTCCCATATAACATGTAATGCATTTTGCTTTCTCATCCCCTCGTCCTCGCCCGAGACGAGTGGATAGCTTGTAAGGGCCTCACTTTTTGCAATATTATGTGATCAATAAATAACAGTTCTTTTGCATTCAAAATCATGCTCCATTTTCTTTCTTTATTTTACTTTTCACAAATAAATGGCAAAAGTTTCTTTTCTTTTCACTGTTCAAATAGCTCATTCCAAACATATTCATAAACATGCAGAAATAATAAAAGCATTGATAACAACATGGCAAACATCCATTGTAATTCTGGAATTCCAATTAACCAAGCCGAAGAAGATGGTGAGGACGATTGTGAATTACCGACTGAACTAGCAAGGCTCCTTGAGCACGCGCGTAGAGAGATTCAGCCGCACAAAGAGCCAGTGGAAGTTGTCAATCTTGGTACTGGTGAGGTCAGAAGAAAAGTCAAGGTTGGTGCATCCCTCGCAGAGCATGTACACTCCGAGTTGGTTAAGTTATTGAAAGAATATGTTGACATCTTCGCCTGGTCATATCAAGATATGCCTGGGTTGGATACCAACATTGTTGAGCATCACTTACCACTCAAGCCCGGATGTCCTCCCGTCAAGCAGAAACTCATAAGGACTAGACCCGACATGGCACTCAAAATCAGAGAAGAGGTGAAGAAACAACTTGATGATGGGTTCCTAGCCACTTCCGAATATCCTAAATGGATCGCCAATATCGTCTCGGTTCCAAAGAAAGACGGTAAGGTCAGAATGTGTGTCGATAATCGAGATCTCAACAAGGCAAGCCCGAAGGATGATTTTCCTTTGCCTCATATTGATGTCTTGGTAGACAACACTGCGCAATTCTCTGTCTTTTCCTTCATGGACGATTTCTCAGGATATAATCAGATCAAGATGTCCCCAGCTGATATGGAGAAGACTACTTTCATCACACCATGGGGTACATATTGTTACAAAGTCATGCCATTTGGTCTAAAGAATGCAGGGGCAACATACCAACGTGCCATGACAACCCTCTTTCACGATATGATTCATAAAGAGATCGAGGTTTACGTGGACGATATGATTGCCAAGTCCAAAAATGAAGATGTTCACCTGGTTCATCTGAAGAAACTGTTTGACAGACTCCGGAAGTTTAGATTGCGGTTGAATCCTGCGAAATGCACCTTCGGAGTTTAATCGGGTAAACTGTTGGGCTTTATTATTAGTCAGAAGGGCATTGAAGTTGATCCTGATAAGGTTCGGGCAATTCAGAACATGCCGCCTCCCAAAACAGAAAAAGAAGTCCGTGGTTTTCTGGGCAGACTCAATTACATCTCAAGATTCATTTCCCATTTGAGGGCTACCTGTGAACCAATGTTCAAATTACTAAGAAAAAATCAATCGGTTAAATGGAATAATGATTGTCAGGAAGCATTTGACAAAATAAAACAATATTTGCAATAACCACCGATCTTAGTATCGCCGGTTCCTGGTAGGCCTTTAATCATGTATCTCATTGTTCTCGATGAATCGATGGGATGAGTGTTGGGTCAACATGACGACACTGGCAGAAAAGAACATGCAATATACTATCTAAGCAAGAAATTCACTGATTGTGAGACCAGATACTCACTCTTCGAGAAAACTTGTTGTGCTCTAGTCTGGGCTGCTCGAAGCCTACGACAATACATGATTTGCCATACTACTTTGTTGATATCCAAAATGGATCCGATAAAGTATATATTTGAGAAGCCTGCTGTCTCTGGAAGGATTGCTCGGTGGCAGATGCTGCTAACTGAGTATGATATCCAACATGTTACCCAGAAAGCCATAAAAGGGAGCGTCTTGTCTGACTACCTTACCCATCAACCTATAGAGGGTTATCAACAGATGGAGTTTGACTTTTCCGATGAGGATGTTCTGTTTATCAGAGATTATGAGACTCCAGACCCTGACATAGGACCTGAACCAGGGGCGCGATGGACGCTCGTGTTCGATGGTGCCTCCAATTCTAAAGGTCTTGGAATCGGTGCTATCCTCATCTCACCAACAGGTTTTCACCTACCCTTCACTGCTAGATTATGCTTTGCATGCACCAACAATATGGCTAAATACGAAGCATGTATCTACAGTATTGAAGCGACTATTGACATGAGAATCAAGATTCTCGAGGTCTATGGAGATTCTGCCTTGGTCATCGGTCAAGTCAGAGGGAATTTTGTGACTCGGGATTCCAAGCTGGTTCCGTACCAACAACACATAGCGAAATTGATTCCTTACTTTGATGAGATCACTTTTCATCATATTCCCAGAGAGGAAAATCAATTAGCTGATGCTCTTGCCACGTTAACATCCATGTTCAAGGTCAAGTGGAAGAATGAAGCTCCTCATATCCGCATTTGATCACTTGAACGAACCAGCACACTGTTTAGCAATCGAGGATGAGTCTGATGACAAGCCTTGGTTCTACGACATTAAGAGATATCTGGAAAAATAGGAATATCCCGAGGGTATCACCATCACTGATAAGAAAGCTCTTAGGAGGCTTTGCGCCAAATTCTTCTTAAGTGGCGGGATATTGTACAAGAAGAATTATGATTCTGTGTTGCTCAGATGTGTGGATAGACACGAAGCGAACACGATCATAAGGTCCATACATGAGGGTTGCGAGGGTGTACATGCTAAAGGTCCTACTATGGCCAAGAAGATACTTCGGGCTGGGTATTACTGGACAATAATGGAGGTAGATTGTTACAACTTTAGCAAAAGATGTCACAAATGCCAAATCTACGGAGACAAGATCCATGTGCCTCCAACTCCATTGAATGTCTTGGCTTCACCTTGGCCATTTTCCATGTGGGGTATAGATATGATTGGAATGATCGAACCGAAGGCTTCCAACGGTCATCGATTCATTCTGGTTGCTATCGACTACTTCACCAAGTGTGTTGAAGCTGCTTCCTTCGCAAATGTAACACGACAAGTGGTTGCCAGATTTATCAAGAAAGAGATAATCTGTCGCTATGGAATTCCTAGCAACGTTATCACAGACAATGCAAGCAACATGAACAACAACATGATGAAGGAGTTGTGTCAAGAATTTAAGATCGAGCACCACAACTCTTCACCATATCGACCCAAGATGAATGGCGCCGTTGAAGCAGCAAACAAAAACATCAAGAGGATTGTCCATAAAATGGTCAAGACTTACAAAGATTGGCATGAAATGCTTCCTTTTGCATTACATGGCTACCGAACTTCAGTTCGCACTTCTACTGGGGCAACTCCGTATTCACTTGTGTATGGTATGGAGGCAGTTCTACCCATTGAAGTCGAAATTTCTTCGCTCAGAGTCATCATGGACGCAGGTCTGGATGAAGCCGAATGGGTTCAATCCAGATACGACCAGCTGAATCTCATTGAAGAGAAGCGCCTTACAGCCGTCTGTCATGGTCAATTGTATCAGAGACGCCTCAAGAGAGCTTTTAACAAGAAAGTTCTTGAACATTTTGTGAAGGCGAACTCGTGCTCAAGAGATATTCTCCTATTCACTCGGATCCACAAGGCAAGTGGACTCCCAATTACGAAGGACCTTTTGTTGTCAAGAAAGCCTTCTCAGGCGGAGCTCTGATCCTCACCACAATGGATGGGGAGGAGTTGCCATCGCCCGTGAACTCCGATACAGTCAAAAAATATTATGCGTGAAAAAATGGATAAGAGTCCGCTAGATTGACATCCGCAAGGACAATCTAGGCAAAAATGGACGTCCCGATGGACTAAAAAAAAAGATGTCCATGCAAAAGTTAGGGACAATGAAAAAAAAACAATGATAGCCCACTAAGTTGAAAACCCGAAAGGGCGACTTAGGCAAAAATGGGTATCCCGGTGGACGAAAAAATAAATAAAAACATGTCCAGGAAAAAATTAGGGATAAAGGCATTGACTGTGAACCCTTGAGCCTATTTTCATCACAGCTAGACTTCAGACGGTAACAGAACATTCCAATCATCATCAACAGGTGCAAGGCGTTGAAACCTAGACTTAGAGCGGATGGTAGCCAATGTTGTAATCAATGCAAAGCATGATTTCCCTTTGCCATTTACATTTGTTTTCAATTTTATTGCAAATTTCCTCATCAAGGATTTTGCATCCTTGTACACACTTTATGTACAAAATTTTACATTCAATAAAATGCATTCTTTGTTATCTCAAATTGTTTTCATTCCAGTATTTTGTTTGCAAAATAAGCAATTATTTGTGATCACATAATACAATAAAACGTTGAGAACAATAAAAAGCTAAACCAGTCGAGAAAGCATTATGCATTGCATGTGTTATTGGTAAATCCTGTAGGATAATCGGTAATATCCATTGGTAAGCCTAACACCTGGCCGGAAAAATGATGGTTCTATGAAGAAGTTATTGTTTACTCATTAGTTCCTCAGCAGCGTCATCATTATCCACAACAAGCGCCATTACGATTTGTCGAAAAGTTTGTTTACACATCGTTTCTCTGACAGATTTGTAATGCCTCTAGGCAGGTTGGCGAAGTGTTCCCAGCAAAGAAACTTTGCTATCTTTTCCCCAGCAAGGATTATACATCAACTCCAATAATTTGAAATTCTCTGGCCCCAGCAGCAGTGGGTTCTCCTCAGCAGAGTCAACGTGATTTGGAAGGATGTATTTCCCCACGCAGAGCCAGTCTTGGTAGGAAGGGTCGATTCGATTCTTCCATCACCAACAGGGACAACCATGGTGATTTAGAAATCTGAGATGTTGTCGGCTTCTTTCCCCGGTAGAATCATCATCCTTTGTGAACTCTCTCCTCCAGCAGTGGTTGTCTTTATCTGCGGGTCCTTTCCCCGACCGAGGATGTCGAAGTCGTTTTGCTACGATTTCTGCCTAATCCCTTTACACTATACCTTACCTTGCGTCTTTGCATTGCATGACATCAAGCATCATGTAGAAACACATACATAGCATATGAATCGATCATACTCCCTCCCTTTTGCCTGACTTATCTCCCAGTCGATTTTCAGCCAACTTTATTCTTTCCTAACACTCTTCTTTTGTCGTCGTCGGCCAAATTTTCGAGCTACTCTTTTATTTAATCCCCTTTTACCTAAAATCATCGAAAAGTTGGCGCAATTCGTACATTCAGGTCCAAGCGGATTAAATAGGGGCAGCTGTCGTAACCCGAAATTTGACCTCCCTCTTTTGCCTTTTGCATGAGCATAAGCATTCACATCGCTGGCATACGCATTCGCAGTTTTCCTCTAATGATTTTGTTGCAGGAATATTCAGGTTTTCCAAGCCCGATTAATCGCATCCTCACAAGGTCATCACATCATCAAGACAAGCACAAAATAAAGGTTTCCATGCCTATTCATCAATACAAGAGGTCGGAAATTGGAACCATGGTCATAGCACATTTCCAAAGCAAAATTGGGCAAGTTTTTGGCTGGTTAATCGGTTAACCATTTGGGTTAATCGGTTAACACCCCTTCCACAGCGCCAAATTCAGCTTTTTAACAGCTGTTAATCGGTTAACCTGTTGGTTAATCGATTAACACCTGCTATTTCAACAAAAATTCAGCATTTCCATCATATTTCAGCAACTCTCTCCACACTCTTTTGGTCTATTCTATTCTAGCATTGTATGGAACAATCTAGACAGTTCAAGACCATTCAAGACATTTCCCTTACATTTATTCTATGCATCACTTCAAATCAAGTGCACCATGCTCCTTGTTTTCCAAGTAATGTGGATCATTGGATGTTGAAGTTCACCTTGGGATTGGTACCGAGTTGGTTCTAACTAACCGAGTTAACCGCCTTGACTCGGTGAGTCAAGTCCAACTAACTCCTAACCTAGTTCCAAACCCAAAGCTAATTCCAAACCAAACTCCAAACCTCTCATATCTCTAAACCTAAAACCTATATAAACTCACCTTCACTCACTTTTCAAGCTCTCAACCATTATCTCCATCATTCACACAATTTCACACTTTCTTCACTCTCTATTCTCTCATTCTCTCTACTTCATCTTCACCAAACCTCACAAGAAGCTCTTAATTCTTGAAGGATAATCACTTTTCACATTGAAAGTGATTATTTCTTGAGCTTAACCTCCATTGCCATTCCATTTTACTGGTTTTTCTGGAGTTCCAGTAGCTTTCGGATTCATCTCAAGTAATCGATTTAAGTTTCTTTGGTGATAATTCTCGTTTTGGAGTTTTCGTCGCGATTTGATCTATTTCGATACGTCTCTGCTATTGTTGAAGATTTCCTCTAGTTTTCTTCGCTTATCTTCATCAAGATCACATTGTAGCATTTACCAAGGCACATCTCAACCTTGTAGGTTGGTGGATCTTCTTCAATTTTCTGTTTCGATCGTTTTCGTATCATTCGCGATGTAGTTTCAATGTTTTTTTCTCTTTGCATGTGAATTGATTATACTTTTGCTTGATCCATGATCTTGTTGGTTTAATTGATTCTATTGTTGATTCTATCGCTGCTTCTAAACTTGATTTTTCGTGCATAATTCATGTCCTAGCATGTGGAGGTTTGGATAAGTCATTATGTGTTGAAAACTACTTTTGAAAAGCTGCATTTACTGGTTTTTTGCCACTGTCACAGTGTTAATCGATTAACCATTTTAGTTAATCGGTTAACCAGTTCATTTTTCACCCAGAACGCTGATTGGTAAGCGGTTAACCGATTAACCCAAAGTGTTAATCGATTAACACTGTACCAATAAGCCATTTTCTTGCATTTTCAAGCTTGTTTGCCATGCTTTCTTCATCCTAACTTCCATTGATTGTCATGCTTGATCTTATGGATGCTTTAAGTGTCATTTAACTTCTGTTTGAAGCTTGTGCTTGAACTTTTGTTGCACATTTTCAATTATCCAAATTGTTCATGTTTTGGCATTATGTGAATATAATCAATTCTTGCATTTTTCTTTGATCATAATAACATGATTTGGTGATGCATTTGTTGATCATTTGGTACTATTTTGTACTCCCTTCCTTGGTTTTGCATTAAGCTTTATTCTTCATGGATGAGCTCAATCTTGTATAATCAATAATTCCCCCTTTTGCCTTAATGATTTTTCATCCTCTTTGGAAAATTATTGGCATGGCTTTTCCCTTTGATTAATTGGTCGAAACCATGTTTCGATTAGTAGATCTTACCCATTCCTCTCTCTAGGCCTCCTTTAGAGCTTTCTCTCTCGTTCCCCCGTGGAGTTGGAGTTTCTCGCCACGCCACACTTCGGAGCACTGTACAAGTTGGAGCTGTTACGCTGTCCGTTCCGTGCGGGAGCACTGTTCAACTTGGAGCTGTTGGACCGTCCGGTTCAATTTCTGCACTACACCCTGTGTGTTAGAGAAGGAATGACAAGGGAGAATTCCTACTCTCATTCTGACTACTTTAGGTAGGGGACGAATGACCCTGTGCTTGGCTTAGTCATCTCTATCTCCAGGCGGTAACGTGCTTTCTTTCCCCAGTCGAGTCGATCCTTGATCACTTTTTTTTGCTTTGCAATCTCTGTTGATCCTTGATCACTCCTATCTCTGTCAACTTCTCTCTTAATTTATCACCATTCTTCTTGGTTAAGATCCGTTGTTCATTGGGTTAACAAGCTTTCTTTGTTTCAATACCCTATTCTTTTCTTGTGGTTAATCATCATCTTGATTCCCATGGAGAGTCTCTTTTCTCTTTCTTCGGCTAATCATAGTCTGTCTGCCAAAACCGATAATCCCTTGTGGAGTTCACAACCTTCTTTTGGTTCTTCTCCCTTTGTTTGGTTAATCACTGCTTGTCAGTTAAAACACCAATATTTGCACTCTTTTTCAGTTAATCGCAGTCCGTCTGTTAACATACTGAGTTCCTTGGGTTAATCACCTTCTATCGGTTAATCACCCTTTTCTTCAGTTAACAACAGTCCGTCTATTAAAATACTGAACCTCTTTTTGAGTTAATCACCTATTCTTGGTTAATCCCTCATTTTTCTTAGTTAATCACAGTGTTCTGTTAAAAGCCGAACCCCAACGGCTAGCAACCTCTTTTGGTTCAATACCCTCCTTCGTTGGTCAAGTACTGTTTGTTCAGTCAATACCAACACCCCTTTTGGGTTACGACCTTCGATCGGTCCTACACCCATTTTTCTGGTTAATCACAGTTTTTCTCTGTTAAAACCAATGCTTCTCTATCCCCACAGAGTTGCAATCCTTGTTTCCTCAGTTAACCACTATTTTTCAGTTAATATACCGACGTCCTCTCAGAGTCAAACACCTTCTCTTGGTTCAGCACTCTCTCTCTTGGTTTATCACAGTCCGTCTGTTGACACCAGTCTCTTTTCCCCGCCAGGGTCATATTCTCCTTCTTCAGTTAATCACTGCCAGTCAGTTAATATACCGAGCCTTCCTTTTCTCTTGGTTTTGACACCATCCCTTTATTTGGCTCCCCAGCAGTTCTTTGATCTGTTCAGCGAGGTTCTTTCTATTCATTTTGCTTTTACTTTCTTGGTTCCAACACCAATTCTTTTTGTTGTCCCCAGCGGGTTTTCTCTTCCGCTCTTTCTTGGTTTTGACACCATTCCTTTCTAATTTCATGTGCTATCGCTCTCATTGTTCCGTTTTCCCCAGTAGAGTTTCTGTCTCTCTTGTTCTTGGTTTTGACACCACTCTCCCTTCTTTGTTTGGTTTTCCATCTTAGTTCCCCGAACTATGAAAGCTCTAATTCTGCATTCTTTCGAATGTCAGATACGTAGGCACGAGATGCAATGTCTTGGCGAGCACACTTCCACCCTTCTTTCTTTCCCCCTTCTTTTCTGCCCTCTAGTTGTCTGAACTACGACGCTCTGATTTCCTCATTGCACTATGAGGATACGTAGGCACGAGGCCCCCAATCCTCCGCGAGCACTTTCTTTCTTTCTTTTCTTTCCCCTCTCTTTTCTCTCTCTCTCTCTCTCTCTCTCTCTCTCTCTCTCTCTCTCTCTCTCTCTCTCTCTCTTTTAGCTAGAAGTCTTTAGATAGATAACCCATCCGAGCCTAGAAGTAAGCAAAATGGTTCCCGTCGAGTACGACGGATGCGTAAGGTGCTAGTACCTTCCTTTCGCATAACCGACCCCCGTTCCTGTTTCTCTTCCCCTTGGAATTTATCGATATTTTCCCTGTCCTTTGGGACTAAATAAAGTTCGGTGGCGACTCTGTGTTATATTTTAGTGCGCAATTCACTCAGGTATAAACCAGCCATCTTCAGTTCTATCAAGGATATGCTCGCTGAACTTCTTGCAAGGACTTCTCCTACCTCCCTTCCCTAGGCACCTTAAGGCGTACCCTTGTCAATTTCGTTTTGTGTCTGTATTTCTTTCTCTCCATGTATTCTCAATCTTTTTATAAAGTCTTTTTGATTATGACAAAAAGGGGGAGTATAAGTAGAAATGATTTTGTTATATATATGCTATCTAAACTCATGCTCACATTCTAACATCAAGTATACAAGCATGTGAAAGAAGTTGCAGGTTAGAAGCTTCTGGTGGAAAATAGTGCAAAAAGAATTAAACTCAGAAGAAGTAAAACATGAGATATAAGCTCAGGGGGAGCTTGTCTATCTCAGAGGGAGTATTCTAAAACTTAAGTCTGATTTTGTTTTCACATTAAAGCATATACATTGTTTCATCAAAATACATGATTTTGTCATCATAAAAAAGGGGGAGATTATTATAACAGGATCTTGATTCTGAATATAATCTCTAGTTTTGATCTTAACAATGCATATATTTTATATGTAATAATGTGGTACTCTAATTCTATTTTAAGCGCGCAGATATAAAATTCTAAATGGAATCAAATTTGAGCGCAACTTAAAGTTTTTGATGAAGAATATATGTGCATCTCAAAAAAGGTGTTCGTTTCTAAAGAAAGGATTCTAAAGAATTTGATCAACGGTTAAGTTCAAATTACATGTTGAGGGTCAAAAGCTCAAAGTCCAAAGCAAAATGTAAAGACCAAGAATCTGTACAAACGGCTCTTTCCTAAAAGATGCAAAGCAGAGATTTTGCTCAGAACTGACCAGAAAGCTTTCTAAGCTTTTACTACTTCTGCTCTCTAGGAATTCTACCGTTGAAGACAGCTTGCCAAACCAAAAAGACATTCTTATCCCTCAAGGAAGATATAAATAGAAGACCATGCTGCATTGCTGAGTATAACAATCTTACAAGTTAAAACGCTGAATATATATATATATATATATATATATATATATATATATATATATATATATACTTTGTCAAAGAATCTTAAAGATACAAAGTGTTGTTGCTCATATCTGTGTAGAAGTACTGCTCTTAAATTTGTTTCAACCTGCTTATTAAGAAGAAATATTGTAAACATTCTTGTAACATTTTCTAAGTGATTTTCCTTGAGTGACTAAGTGTTTTAGTCGGTAGACTCGAGAAGTCTAAATTGTGGTTGAACAATTTAGAGGTTGTTTGTAAGCTTTTCCTTGAGTGACTAAGTGTAATTTGTTAGGAGACTCGAGAGGGCTAAGTCGTTGATGACTTAGAGGTTGTTGTAATCTTGTCAAATATTAGTGGATTAAGTCCTTGTGATATGGCAAAATCACCTTGGCGGGTGGACTGGATTAGCTTAGTTAACAATGAGCCAGGATAACCATTTGTGCTCTTTCTATTTACACCTTGTTAATGTGTGTGTGTTATACACTTCTTGCAAAAAATTTAAAACCCAATTCAAACCCCCTTTCTTGTGTTTTTCTCAACCTTCAATTGGCATCAGAGCTCCGACTCTTTTATTGATTTTTATATCAAACACTTAACTGTGTAGAGAGATCCAGTGTGAGAAAAACTCTATGGCCACTTCTAACACAAATGAAAGAGTCAGTTACAATGCCAAGCCTCCTGTATTTGATGGAGAAAAAATTTGACTACTGGAAAGATAGAATAGAAATTTTCTTTTTAGGTTATGATGCAGATCTTTAGGATATAGTAACAAATGGTTACGAAACACCGTTTTCTGCTATTGGGTTACTATTCCAAGAAGCAAAATGAATGATGAGCAAAAGAAGGATTTCAAAAATCATCACAAAGCAAGAACTATTCTTCTAAATGCGATATCATACAATGAGTATGAAAAGATCACTAACAGAGATACAATAAAGGATATCTTTGATTCCTTGAAAATGACACATGAAGGCAATACTCAAGTCAAGGAAACCAAAGCTCTTGCATTAATCTAGAAGTATGAAGCCTTCAAGATGGAAGAAGATGAAACTATTGAATCTATGTTCTCAAGATTCCAAACCATAGTAGCTGGACTCAAAGTTCTGGATAAAGGATATACTACTGCAGATCATGTTAAAAAGATTGTGAGAAGTCTTCCTAAAAAATGGAGACCAACAGTTATTGCATTAAAGTTGTCGAAAGATCTGAACAACATAAGTCTTAAAGAATTAGTTAGCTCACTCAAAAGCCATTAAATAGAGCTAGAAGAAGTTAAACCTCAGAAAAAGGTTAAATCTGTTGCTCTAAGATCAAGATCAGAAAGAAGTAAGTTAGAGAAAAACAAGGTCATTCAGAATGAAGATGAAAACTCCGATTGTGAAGATTCTGGTGACGAAGATGAATCGTCTCTCTTATCGACCGGAATGTCCCATGAGAATAAAAGATAAATAAAGGAGCCATCACAAGTCTTCTAAAAAGTCTAGAAAAGCTCATGCCACTTGGGAGAGTGCTAGTGATTCTTCTAGTGATGAAAGCACAACTTCAAGTGTGGAATCAACTCGAATTTGTCTTATGGCTAAAGGGAAGAAAAAGAAGAATGTAAGTTCCTCTAAACTTGAATCCACTAATGATTTATCCTATTTTCAATTACACGAGGCCTTTGAAAATCGACATAGAGAAGCCTTAAGAGCCTTTAACAAGTTAGCTTCACATGAAAAAGTGATTTTAAATTTAGAAGCTAAAGTGTTAGAATTAGAAAAGAAGTTTGAGGCTATTAAGAAATCTATGATAGAAATTCAAAATGACGAGAAAGAGGACATAATACCTCTTAGGTTTAGCCGTGAGTATTGTCATAATAGAAAAAAGGAAGTCAAATCTCTTCAAGTAAAATTAGATGATGCCTTGAAGAAGGTGTGAAAAGTACACAAGAAGGGGGGGTTGAATTGTGTTTCGCGTTCTCTTTTAAGTTAACTTCTGATCAGAGTTTCAAAATCAGAACTGGTGTTCAGATTCTAAGTTAATTCATTTGGTAGCAGATATAAAAAAAGTAAATAAAATAACAGCAGAAGACACGAAAGAGTTATATCGGTTCCTCCCCTAACTGATAGTAGTCTAGTCCCCTTGCCGCACAAGAGCTTTTCATTATAACCACTTCATGATTACAATTGTTTATGCTTCTGCATAAGACTTTTATAACTGCTCAGACCAACTGTCTGAGACTTCCCTTCCTTAGAGCATGTGTCTAAGACTTAACCTTTGCTCACATCCTCTGGCCAAGCCACCTGCTCTTCTGGCCATCCAGAATGAGACTTTCCCTTTGCTTATAGCATATGTCTAAGACTTCCCTATGCTCAACTGCACTCGAGACTTCTTGCTCTCACCCCTCAGACGGAGACTTTGCCACCTGCTCAATCAGATTAGCTGAATAAGACTTTCACAGCTCAAGCACTTAAGCAATGAGACTTACGTGGCTTAACCATCTTGGCTTAAGACTTGTTGCTTGAATCCCAATGAGACAAGACTTTTTGCTCTAACACATAGCAGGAGACTTAATCTAAACTGCTGAAGGCTCAACAAAATAGAGAACAAGGTGTACATGATGCAAGCATCAGAGGTACGGGAAATCACCATAACAAATACCTAAAGCACTTAAGATTTCTAAGATATTTAATGAGAAGAAATCTTAAGGCTTTTACAATTTCAACCTAAAACAGAAAATCTGTATATTACATTAGAGTTGATAATTGCTTGATCTTGCCACTCCTTCAACAGAAGAATCCTTGTTAAAATTCAAGCTTGAATCTTCAGCCATATATATAGCCTTTGCAGAAACTAGCCATTGAGAAAGTGTCTTTAACAAGTGTCTTTGCCTTTACTCCATAGTACAAGAGACGCTGAAGATGAATACATAACAGATTCTGAATCCAGCGTGTAACACGTTTAACCTTTGAGTCTTCAAGAGGTTTTGTACTTGATAGAGCCGTTGGGAGTAGACATCCATAGAACGTACAAACTTTTCTTGAGCCTTGCAATCCTACAGACTCGAGCTGACAAGCTGATAAGACAACACTGCTTGCTTTTAGTAGTACGTATAATCCACAACTTTATTACCAACTCTGAATGGTATTGGAAGTTGATATACAATTACAAAGTGTAGAAACTCATCTGAATGCTGAGGCCTTCAGTTCAGAGTCTTCGTCAAACCACACTAGCAATTGTTCTTCAGTCTCTGCCACCAGAAGCTAGCAATGAAGCAACTCCAAGTGTGTCTAAGTAAAACAGATTCTGATTATTTATGTACAAAAACAAGAACCTGCATAAATAAAACACACATTAGATAAACCATTATTCTTTTAATACTTTTGTTATCATCAAGACTAAAAGAGAAAATGTCAAGAACAAATCGTGTTCTAACAATCTCCCCCTTTTTTTATGATGACAAACACAAGTATTTAAAGGACAATGTTGGACATTTAATTTTCTCTGCAACAACAGAGTATGAGATTTGAAAGCTCCCCCTGAGTCTGATAGTCCACAACTGAGTTTTATTGGCTCTAACACCAAGAACTACTTTTCAAGAAAAAATAAATTAGTCTTCTTAGTAACATCAGGGTATGAGATTTGCAAGCTCCCCCTGAGTCAAACTGTTCCAAGGTTGAGGTTTGTAAGCTCCCTCTTAGTTCCATATTTAAGAAAACTAAAATAATAACATTTTAACTTCCTTTGGCAACATCAGAATACGAGGTTTATAAGCTCTTTCTGAGTCTCATAGGCCAAGTCTGAGGTTTGTAAGCTCTTACTTAACACCATGTACAAGAGAGTTAAAATATATTGCCCTTTTTAACTTTCTTTGGCAACACCAGAATATGACGTTTGTAAGCTCCTTATGGGTCTGATAGGCTAAGTCTGAGGTTTGTAAGCTTTTCCTTAGACTTATGTGCAAGAAATTTAAAAATATGCTCTGGGCAAGGTAAAAACCATAAAAACAGAAAATAAATGACAAAAAAATAAATGACCAATATGTACAGGACATGATTCAATGGATTCAGTTTCCACTTAAATACTTATTATTATTTCTCCCCCTTTTGTCACATCAAAAAGAATATAAGGAAAATAAAGAAAAGAGAAAAAATATCATTAATAAATGTAACTCAGATCATTATTACAGGATCAGTTTCCAAAGAGGGAGAATAATCAAGTAATAAGGACATTAAGGTTTGTAAAGTGCACGTTTTAAAGTCTTAGTGGTCGTTACTATTCCAAGAATTAAACAAGGATTAAATTTAGACTCTTAGTATCCACAAAGGTCATTATAAAAGCATCCAGCTCCTAAGTCATTTTCATCAATCACCAACTTAAGGATATGGAATTAGCAACTGAGAGTCATAATGCATCAGCCATAACAGATGCAACCGAGAGCTCTACAAGCATGCCAATCCAATCCCCTCAGAGGCAAGCTGCTTCTGAGTCCTCAACAACTGTACCTCTGCCCTCAGCAATACTTTCTACATAAGAGGTAACTTCGGAAATACCTGAACGACCATCAGAAGGAGGTCCAGAAGTAGCGGCTTTGAAACCTCAGAGAAAGAGCATGAAGAGGTCAAGGAAGAAGAAAATGAAGGTCAATAAGAAGTTCTACCACTCTCTTCCAGATATAGAAAAGGAAGAAGTGATTGATTCTGAAGATGAGGAGGTACACTATAACAACAGTGGACGCTGCTGGGCACGAGATGCAATGGCTAGGGATGAATTCTAGAAAACATCTTGTACCCCATTTAAAAAAAAGTAATCCATCAGTTTAATTAGTGAAAAAGTTTTTCAGATCAGTACTACTTTAGCATGCATTTACATTCCTGAAATTTCTTTAGATTTTCTGAAGGTACACTATCAAAGTGAAATTGACACAAAAACAATAGTTAAAACATATCAAACATAAACTCATAGTTATTCAGAGGATCTTAATAGATTAGACTGCTAGATCACATTTCCAAGAGTCATTATTAAAATACTCATCAAATTTAATCAGTACTTAAATAATATTAAACTCAAGATAATAAATGTAACCCATCTATAAAAGGACTGTAGTAAGCTTTTTTCCATCACCACTTAATCCCTAAAACACCAAGATGTATAAGCAAAAGCAAATCTGGGTTCCAGAGAGAGATTTCAGAAAGAAAGCACTATTGAATGTAGCAACTCAAGCAAATCAATGCAAGGCAGTAGCTGAAGAACCTGCAAGCAAGCAGACAACTTCAGAAGTGCTCTCCTCTTTAGCATCCTTTGTGAAGACACACAGAAGAAGATAATCTTCTAGGTCCATACGCAGAAACAAACTCAGAAAGAAGGCTTCTGAGTTTGCTAAGGAAGAATAGCAAGATTTATTAGACAGTCTAGACATGTCAGATGATCCCAGGGAGTTCCTTAGGACACATCCATTAGACTAGAAAAAAACTAATTATCTTGTAATAACTTCCTTTTTATTAATAGAATAATTTGCAAACATTTGATTTCTTTTATCTATTTTAGAATCTCAGTGAACAGCAAGAATAAATGTTAATTAGTTAAAACTGAACACAAGCATGAACAAACTTTGAATTTATTAACAAGATACTTAATACAAAGATTTCAACAATAATACAAATCAGAACTTTGCAGAAATCTAACATCAGAATCTTTCATAGATAACTTCAAACTTGTCTTTCCAAATCTTGGAAGAACTAGCCTCATAACTTATGTTAACCCCTTGCTGAACAAGTAATTCAGAAATAACTCGTCCATAAGGAATGAAGAAGATCTTTCCCTTTTGAAAAGAAGAAAGAGACATCTTCAGATGGTCAAACATAACTTGAGGAAAACCAATCTTCAAACATGAATTAAGAAGTAGAAGCAGATCTTTTTTAATAGGGTCCACTTGGTCTAAATATTTATCCTTAGGCATTAAGTTTGAATTCAGAATCTGACTCCAAACAACAGTATCATGAAGAAGATTTGAAACCACTGATGTATTAGATGGATCTACAAAAATACGCCAAGTAGGAAAATAGTGTTCCAAAACAAGTTTATCTGTGATTTCTCCAATCTCCTCACAATTGATCACGTTTGCAATCGCTTTAGAGGTTACTGTAATAGAAACACCAGTTACTCTAGACAAAATATCATACTCAGAATTCAACTCAACAATGGAGGCATTGATCTAAAACACTCTGACAAGACTTGGATAAGTGAAACCACAGAGCATCTCAAAGTAGCCATTCCATCTTTGTTTAGACACAGTCTTCCAGAAGTTGAAACAAATCTTAAGCAACTCATCAAAATCCACAAACTTTTTATTGATGATAACTAGCTGATTCAAAAGAGAATAAACTGAAGAACTCACCTCAGGTTTGGTTTGATCAACACACAACCAAGAAGAACAGAAGAAGAAACAGAAGAAAAAAGAAGAACTGAATAAGAATCTTACAAGAATAATAATCCTTCTAGAAAAAAGACACAATGATGTTTCACAAGACAGGGAATAGTAACAGCAAGTACTAAAAGAGAAAACATCATTACCCAAAGGTTCTTTATCCAACAGATATTTCAATTCCTCTAGATGAGTTTCACCTTTATGAAAGGTTAAGTATTATAAAAGCTTTTTAATTTTTTTTACTTAAACTGTTATGACAGTAAAAAAGAATCTTCTTCTGAATCTCAGAAACTGACAACTTTCATAAGCTATCATTCATCAAAGTCTAGTAAGTCTAGACTTAGACAGAGATATCATCTGTTAGTCATAAGTCTCAAAGGTTCAATTCAGAACTAGCACTTTATCTTGAAACAAGAGTCATGAGTGGTAGATGAATATTGAATTGTCTTCTTTAGACAACTAACAAGCAAAAGTATCAACACAAAAGTGAGAAAACTGTTTTCATAAATGTGATAATCATCTGGCTTAATAAGACATTCAGTATAGACAAACACAACAGAGTTTCCTCTTAAAGATTTATGAAATTATTCTTTATGAAAGAACCTCTCTAGAAGTCTAACAGAAAATTTGTATTTATATCTATACAAATGTTTCATTGAATCAAAAGATAAACTAGAAAAGAACAAGCATACCACCTATTTTTTGGTTGGCCAGACTCAATTCAATATTCAGACTTGACCAATAGAGTTTGAACACAGCTTTGAGTGGATTCTGATTCAATGGCTGTCTAACCATTGATTCCACTACTCTCACAAAATTTAGTACCACCAGTACTTGAATCTGGGCTGTTGGCTATTCTTCAAATAAATGTTGCAAACAACCTTATGGAAGATTCCTCTGCTTCTTTCCTTGAAATATGTAGCAGATACATTATGATACTCATATTTCTATAAGATCATACATGTAAGTACAAACAGGCTCTTCCTTGCCTTACATCTCAATCTAACAGGAGACCATAAGTCACTTCAGAGTATGAGTCTAGAATGAGATATGATAGGAACATAATTTTGTTCTAAGAAATGTCAATAATCTCATTATCTTCGATTAAATCTTTTGACTTTGAAATCATTAACAAGCTCAAAACCAGACGGTGGTAGCTATCAGAAATTGACATAAAGTAGGTCAGAGTACTGTCTTAGTACAGCTGACAGAACTCAAAGAGAAGTTTAAGATTTCTCATAGAAATGTCTTTTAAAATAACTTCCATGATGATCCTCAAACAAGAAGCAATGGAGTTTCTTAAGATATCACCTTAAAGAACAATACTCCATATAATCAAACATTTTAAAACAAGATAGCTTTAACAACATCTCTTACTTTTCAATACTTGATTTTTATTTCAGAACACAAATGCTTCTTTTCATCTGTATCCTGCACTAATATCAGCTTCAAAAGATTAAAAACTGAAGAGCATCTAATATTAGGTTCTGGTAGTGTTTCTTCTTGCTTTCAGATTTGGGAAATCAGTTGAAATACAAATATTTTAGAAGCTTTTGAAGTTACTCTTCTATCAACAGATATCACAATCCATTCAGCCAGTATAGAAATCCTTCTAACAAGAAACCTAAGTTTCTTATCATTAGTTATTCCAAAGAACTTAAGCTAAAAATAGAAGGTGATCTGTTGAATAGTTTTTCATCATCCAACTTCATTTCTTTCCTTTGAAGACTGCAAGACAAACCTTCAGAAAATAGCAGATTCAAGATGTAAACATAAAAAAGAAACTGTTACTTTAGATTTAAGTCAAGGAACAATCTTCTCAGAATTTTCTTGAAAAGATTAGATGAAGTGTAACTACTTCAAGCTTCAAAAACTGATCCCCACAAACCCAAGCACAAGACTTCAAAGATTGCCCAAACATCAGACATATCACTGATGTTGATATACTCAGAAGTGAGATAGTGCATCTACCAGAATGCAACTACCTCTGAAGATATTCAATAAACATCTTCTGAGTTGGTGAAAGAGATTTTCAAGATGATCATCTTTAACACCATCAACTTCTATAGTAATACCTTTTTCAAGGATATTCTATAGACCTTCAGCAACCCTTTATCAAGTCCAATGAGTTAAAAATATGTTTAGCTTTTCCATCATTTAAATTCAATGGAATCACCCATTTGAACATGGTAGGAAAAGCCTAGTGACATTTTTCATGTGGCACTTGATTCCTTCTTGAAGAATAAATATACTTTTCATATTAGATTATTATCTGCACCACTATTAAGTGTTAAGCATAAACCATGCTCTGATACCAATTGAAGGTGTGAAAAGTACACAAGAAAGGAGAGGGGTTGAATTGTGTTTCACGTTCTCTTTTAAGTTAACTTCTAATTAGAGTTTCAAAATCAGAACTGATGTTCAAATTCTGAGTTAATTCGTTTGGAAGCGGATATAACAGAAGTAAATAAAATAACAACAGAAGACACAAAAGATTTATACCGATTCCTCCCTTAACTGAGAGTAGTCCAGCCCCCTTGCCTCCCAGGAGCTTTTCATTATAACCACTTCATGATTACAATCACTTATGCTTCTGCATAAGACTTTTACAACTGCTCAGACCAACTGTCTGAGACTTCATTTGCTTAGAGCACATGTCTAAGACTTAACTTTTGCTCACATCCTCTGGCCGAGCCACCTGCTCTTCTGGCTATCCAGACTGAGGCTTTCCCTTTGCTTAGAGCATATGTCTAAGACTTCCCTTTGCTTAACTGCACTCGAGACTTCTTGCTCTCACCCCTCAGACTGAGACTTTCCCACTTGCTCAATCAGACTAGCTGAATAAGACTTTCACAATTTAAGCACTTAAGCAATGAGACTTATGTGGATTAAGCATCTTGGCTCAAGACTTGTTGCTTGAATCCCAATGAGCTAAGACTTTTTGCTCTAGCACATAGCAGGAGACTTAATCTAAACTGCTGAAGGCTCAACAGAATAGAGAACAAGGTGTACATGATGCAAGCATCAGAGGTACAACAAATCACTATAACAAAAACCTAAGAGTGTGTTTGGATGAAGGATTTTAATGAGGGAAAGTAATTTTTTGAGGGAATTTAAAATGACTTGATCAAAATCAATTGTTTGGATAAAAAATATGGAGAATTGTTAAAATGATGTAAATTAATGGAGTATTTTATTCATGTTAAATTTAAGGAATTTAAAATGACACCAAAAAGTAAAGAATTTCAAATTGCTTCTTAACTCTATATAATATGAATGTTAAATTTTTTATTATTAATTTTTCAAATTTTGCAAGATGGTCCTCATATTTTATGAAAATTTCAAATTCAACCCCAAAATTTTCAAAAAATAGCAAATTAGTCCCTAATAATTTTCAAATTTTACAAATTGGTCCTTCAAAATTTTCAAAATTTACAAATTGGTCCTTATTTTTCATATTTTAAATTTGATCCAAAAGCTTTAAAAATAATGAAAGTGATCCCAATTTTTTTACATTGAATCATTTTAATACTTCATCCAAACAAAAGAATTTAAAAATGAATGAATTTCAATTGAATCATTTAAATTACTTAGACTTTTAAATTCCCTAAAAATTCTTAAATTCCTCATCCAAACACACTCTAAAGCACTTAAGATTTCTCAGGTATTTAATGAGAAGAAATCTTAAGGCTTTTACAATTACAACCTAAAACAGAAAATATGTATATTACATTAGAGTTTATAATTGCTTGATCTTGCCACTCCTTCAACAAAATAATCCTTGTTAAAATTCAAGCTTGAATCTTCAGCCTTATATATAGCCTTTTCAGAAACTAGCTGTTGAGAAAGTGTCTTGAACAAGTGTCTTTGCCTTTACTCCATAGTACAAGAGACGTTGAAGATGGATACACAACATATTATTAATCCAGTGTGTAACACGTTTAACCTTTGAGTCTTCAAGAGGTTTTGTACTTGATAGAGCCATTGGGAGTAGACATCTGATAACACTGAAACACACTGTGTATTTGGCTCGGATCGCACATGTTTATTTTCGTTTAATTGTTATTTTCTTGCATTATGCTTGTGTTTTGTCTTGTTTTCAGGTGCATTGCCTAATAAGAGCCTTTAACGAATAAATGGAGCGAAAAGAGCGGAAAACATAGTTTTTGGTGAAAATTACACACATGGCGTTGGCCGTGGGGGTAGCCGTGACGTGTAGGGTTTGCCCCACGTTACAACGGTCACAAATCACGTCTCCGACATTTTGCACACATGGCGGATGCCATGTTTAGATGGCGGCCGCCATCTTCACAAAAGGTGGACCAGTCAAGGACGGTTGGAGAATGAAGCCATGTGTAACGAGCGATTTTGGACGCGGTTCTTAAGCGCTGGTCGCTCTCTGCGGTTGAGCTTAAAACTACAGGTCGATTCATTTTTTATCCTATTAAAGCTGATGAAGGAAGGGAAATAGATGTCTCCAATTAACCCTGCTTTGCATACTGAGTTTAAACAGCGGTCTGTTAGTTTACGGATGCTATCAATGTGGGGGCCTTTGTACTGGTTATTTGTATTTTTGCCAATACTGGTTTTTATCTAGAAAGAAGGTTTCTGGCGGGGAACAAGGATTAGGATGTTAGGACTGATGCTTTTGAATTACTGCTTTTGATTGATGGAGATATGGGATTTGGTTTTTTTGTTGATTGTGCTCGCTAAGATCTTTTCTTTTGATCTTATGCCTACGTATTCCCGTTTACCGAAACAGGGAAATCAGAGCGTTCGTAGTTCCTCCTATTCTATGGGAGGAAATGGTTGTTTTGGTGTCTTATTCAAAGCCCAAGACGTGAAGCGAAAGGTGGTTTGTATCTTGTTCAAAGCCCAAGATGTGAAGCTAAAGGTGATTTGTATCTTGTTCAAAGCCCAAGATATGAAGCTAAAAGGGTGTTGACTTTAGAGAGAATCTGTCATCTCTAAAGAGGGGGTTGTATGTCACAACTGTTTATAAAGGAGAATTACTTTAACCGAGATATGTGAATCTGGCAATGCCATAATTTCCTTTATAGGGGATTTCAACCTAAAGGAGAAGACTTTAACTCAGTGTAGAGTAATGCCATATTTCCTTAGGAATTTCTCATACTAAAAGAGGGACATTGGCATGGATGTAGATGATCCAGAGGCTTGTCACTTACAGCGATTAGATGAAGAGGAAGGAGTTGTTGATGTTTGTGTACTGTGAACGAGGCACAACTTTGATGCTAAAAGGTTAATTGGATTAACCAGTGGTTTTCTTATACAAAGCCTAAGAGGAGGCTATTATGTGTCTCGTACAAAGCCCGAGAGAGAGGCTAAAAGGTTTTGACTCAACGAGGGAATCTTTTGGTATCTCATATAAAGCCCGAGATAGAGGCTATTTGACTCAACAAGAGAGTTTTTGTACCTCGTACAAAGCCCGAGATGGAGGCTGTTATTTATTTGGCTCAATAAGAACCTTTTTATATCTCGTATAAAGCCCGAGATGGAGGCAAAAGGGGTAATTGACTCAACAAGGGAGTCTCTTATGTGTCTCGTACAAAGCCCGAGAGAGAGGCGAAACGTTGTTTGACTCTGCTGGGGAGAATCATTGTGCAAAGCCCAAGAGGAGGCTAACTTCACTGGAGAAGGATCATTATACAAAGCCTAAGAGGAGGCTATGGTAACCGTTTTAGTCAAGCGATAGGTCCAGTATACTGATTTTAAAGAGAAAATCAGTTCTTATATGAGCAATACTGTACTCATGGATTTGTTTCAAGGATCCGGGTTATTCCTGTTTTTTAAGGAAGCGGGAAATTCGAAGGGTATTGAGACTGTCCGAGTCTGCAGGTTTCCTTCCTATTTAACGAAGGGGTCACTTGAGAATGTCTTTGAGACTCAAGGAAGTTAGACTGTCCAAGTCTAGAGTTTCATCTTTTGTACTATGCTTTGAGAAACAGTAGTAGACTCTATGAAAGGACTGTTCTATGCAAATGACTAAGTTCTGTTCCTATACCTCTAGGAGGTCGCCGGGACAATTTGTACGAAGCCCAAGAGGAGGCTGGAAACTTTTAAGAAGCCGACGGGTCCTTGTACGATGCCCAAGAGAAGGCTATCATTCCCGGAGGAAGAGATCATTATACGAAGCCTAAGAGGAGGCTTGTGAATACTTCTAAGAAGCCGTAGGGTCCTTGTACTAAGCCCAAGAGGAGGCGGGGTTGCTTTTAGGAAGCCTGTGGGTTCTTGTATGATGCCCAAGAGGAGGCCGATGCTTTTAAGAAGCCGATGGGTCCCCAAACCCCGAGAAATTCAAGGCAATGCTATTCACTAAGAATAGATCAAAGTCAGGAAAGTTCGAGAATTTGGAAGAAACTCAAGAGATGCCATTCACGGAGAAAAGATCATCTCTGGGGAGTAGAGTCTCTTGACAAGTGCTTTTAAGAAGCCCGTGGGTCCCCAAACCCCGAGAAATTCAAGGCAATGCTATTCACCGAGAATAGATCAAAGTCAGGAAAGTCCGAGAATTTGGAAGAAACTCAAGAGATGCAATTCACGGAGAAGAGATCATCTCTGGGGAATAGAGTTTCTTTGACGACTTCTATGAGTGACAGTCTATGAAAGGGTTCACAGGGAATGCTGCCTTTCATATCTCCATATTGTTTAACCCCAAGAGGAGGGAAGACTGTGTCTGGTAATCCTATGGGGATCTAGTTTAGACTATTCCTACGAATAAACGAAACGGCGTCACCTAGTTCTAGACGTAGTTGCCGGGGAAACTCGAAATATCTATACTATTATTACACAGTTGATATGAGTTTATGAAAGAAGACTTACAGTGAAACAGCCCCACAATACAGTTATATGTATATGAAAGCGGTAAATGAAAGCGATAACCACTTACTCGGTTGTAGAGCTTCCATGATGTTTGGTTAGTTGTTCAACAAAGAAAGATTGAAAACAACAGTATATTCAAAATCAAAGGAGAAAGTGCTTTGAAAAAGAAAGATTTGGGGCTTACAGCTCAAGGAGAGGCCCAGGGTTTTATCAGTGAGCGCACTGTTGAATTTGTACAGAGGGACTTATACAAGTGACTGATGTAACACCCCAAATCCCATCGCGAATACATAATACATAAATAAAATCAGAGTAACTAAAAATTTATTTTTCCGACAGGAAACAGGGATGTCACACTTAAATGAACAAAATACAATCCCTGCTCATAAATTTGATACATAGCATAAAATAGAGTACCCTCAAAGGGGAAACTTTTTCCACAATAAAGGAAATGTCAATTATGGAATAAAGCGGAAAGATCCATAACCGACTTGTTTTACAAATAAATGGTTTTAGAACATCAAAATATAAATACAAAATATATTCAACAATTATATACATATAACATAATCGTTCCCCAACTCCTGTGCTACGTATCAGAGCAGACACCACGACCGACAACGGAACGGAGGACTAATCTCCACAAAAGCCTCCAAGCCTCTAAAGCTGACAATCTGCACTATGCCATAAAAAGCATATTCCAGCAGAAGGGTGAGAAATAACAACTAAACCAAGATTGCATAATAATATGCAAAAACACATAAAACTCACATACACAGTTATTCTCACCACAAGCATCACATATCGATACATATAGCACGCCACGTATACTTAACATATTGCTAACATTTCCAACAACATAGCATATATCAATTATTCCAACATAATCACATAATCAATCAAATCATGATTTTCCACACATAATGCATCCATTCACAATTCTCACACATAATCAATCAAATCATGATTTTCCACACATAATGCATCCATGATTTATGCAAATGCACAGAGACCGACACAACGACTCTATGTAAATGCCATGCGGTACCGACTTCCAACATTTCTTAAAACCAGTTCACTCAGGAACTATTGGAACCATCGCTCGTTACTGAGAATCTCAAGTAACACCCCGTCGGGCCTACGATGTTCACCCGTCGCTTTAGGTCCTCAGGCATCGCCTCATATTTTCGAGGCACACGACGTTAAGGATTGCTTTAAGTCTCCAAAGGAGCCCACAATCGTCTATAACCACCGCTTTAAGTCCTCAGGCATCGCCTCATATTTTCGAGGCACACGATGTTATAGCAGATTCATTGCTTTCAGTCCTCAGGCATCGCCTCATATTTTCGAGGCACACGATGTTATAACAGATTCCCTCGAGAATCAAACCGCCACTCAGGACGTTTCAACAATGCATATTATGATGTTTGGCATACAATGACTCATGACATTCACATTGCACCCACATACACATCCATAATCATGCATAAATCAATAATTACCACGTATCGCATTTTCTTGCCGTAAGGCCACAAATCATCATCACAACAATATCACGTGCATATTCATTTCACAACATGTCACCACATGCATTTTCATTACAAACCACAAACCACAACAATTATGCAATCACAATCACTTCCACAAGGAATTCACATATCAAATGCTACTCACAACACATCATTATCGCACATTGAAATCAAAACCCAAAACACACATTTATTCCTCCATAACACCACAAACCATCATCACCAATACTTATCATATATATTCACATCAACACAATTATTGCCATAAAGCCACAAACCATCATCACAACATTTCATCAAAAACAACTATTCACGATTAATCGGTAAAGTCGGCCAAAAGTCGGCTAAAAATAATATTTTTCCTCACCAAATCATAGAACATATTTTTAGCTTCACATCCATATAAAGAACACTTAAATCGGATAAACAACGAAGAAGATATGAATATTTCAAAATAACGCAAAAACATAAACCGGACGCCCGACACTACGAAACGGTTCGAAAAAACTGTACCGATTGGACTAGGTTCAGACCTCAAAACTATTTTTCCTAGAAAGAACATCTCGTTAGCTTCCCAACGCTTCGAACGGGGATCAAAACCGACTTACGGTTCAAGAGATATGAATTTCCGAAGTTTTTCCAAAACAGAATTTTCCACCTACAGCACGCGTCCGTACGACTGCGCACAAAACCAGAAATTCTGCTACATTCTGGTACAGCTGCGTAATCGCCCGAAACCCGACCGATTCAATTACTTTCTTCCGAATAAATACATGGTAATATCACATAAATACATACCAACATATTAGGATTAAGAAAAACCCGATTCCACGACTTTTATTTTTCACCAAAATCTCACATTCTCAAAACCCAAAAATGTCAAAACTCACAATATCAACCGATTTCAACCAAACGAGTTTCTATAATCTCGGCCTAACCTCATACGACTAATCTACGCAATTTATTTCGAAATTCATCCGTGAAAACATCGACTTCTATCGATTTGATCCCAATTTATCAAAAGAGAAAACATTGTAAAACAACCAAAACATTCACAACAAACAACACATATACATACACAAACAAGATATAATTGAAACTTCTCACCCTTACCCGATTATTCGCGCTCGAAAAGGATTTCCCGCGATTTTCCTCTTTTCTCTCTTCTCCCCCACGTTTTCCTCTTCTCTGTTTTTCTTCTTTTCTTCTTCCTCCACTTCTTTTCTTTCTCTTTCTTACCAAATATATATATATATATATATAAAATACTTATTATATAATATAAATCCAATAGAGTTAAATATCTCTAATTGATATTTTGCCTTCTAATACCAATTGATCAATTATTAGAGTTACCTTAAAATACTCTCTTTTCTCTCAAATCTCTAATTATAAAAATATCTAATTTTTCTAAAATATTTAATCCCTCAAAATGACCATTTTACCCCTCAGCTCAAATATCTCCCAAACGCTCTCAAAATGCGATAAAACATAAACATCGATGAAAAATACTATATTGCCAAATAAAAGTCAAGAATAAAATAATATAATAATAAAATAATCAAATAGACTCGATTAAATAAAACTGACCAAAACTGGGGCGTTACAACTCTCCCCCACTTAGACATTTTCGTCCTCGAAAATATAACGAGACGAACAACTCTGGACGCGACTCTCGCTTCTGACTAACAAACCAACATGCCAACCAAAGGCACACCACGAATAACACAACTGACAAACCACCTTGCTAACAGCAGATACAACAACGACGACAACTACAACGACAAGATGCAAATCCCATACAATGCACTTGACGACGAACTCACAACTCAAAGAAAAGTCAAGATACCAACACACAGGTTCACTCTAGAACCGAAACACAACAAGATCGTTACCCTACCCTAGGTAACACTCCCCTAATTCCCCACACAGGAATTAGCTACACACACTCGAACCATCACCATGGAAACGAGGCAATCAACACAAACAAGAACATAAAGTTCCACGACACCACAAGGTCTCAACAACATCAACAAAACCAGAACACCAACATCCTTGTCACACAACCATACTACAACAATGCTACGATTCACCAATCGAACATAAAATCAAAACATCCATTTACATAGTAGCCCATGGATAACATTTAAACCTTTCATCTAACACTTCCATTCTGAAACGTCCAAAGGTCTCATAATTTCTACATATTTCCAATATGCAACTTATGAACTCTTACAAATCCCACACGCAATTACAAAACGTGTCACATCACTCTTCCGCTGCGCATTCTAATCACTCGTAACCATCAAAACTACCAGTCTTACGTCCGAAATCTAACTCTTTCTCATATTCACCAAAAATCACTGTTCACTTTTAATATACCCAACCTCGCACTCTGCATGTTAGCTTACACACCAGACACAAGTCTCTGAACTGCTCAAATAATTCTAATCATCTGACCATCAAAACAACCATGTGTAAAAACTTCCAACTTAACTCTTCGGGCACAACATTAGCCTTTCCCGAAGGATAGTCCAAACCACATTCATAACTCGTCACAAATTCTAACCATCCTCATTGTCTCATACTCGATTCCTTCAAACCAACCAAGTACTTTAAACTCTTGCGATTACCAAACACTTCGAGCTGAGAACCATAAAAATAATACCTCCAAATTTCCAACACAATACGACCGCAACCAATTCCAAATCCAGAATAGTATAGATCCTTTTATAAATCCTCAATTGTCGTAAAGCATAAGCCACGACTTTACTCTCTTGCATTAACACAAAGACTACCCTCTTCAGAGACACTCCACAATACCTCACAAACGGTTTATTAGGATCCCACAGAATCAAAACTGGAGCCGTAAACAACTTCTACTTCAGCTCACCAAAACTTACTCACAGCGAACATCCAAAACAAATGACTCACCCTTTGCAAGTCAACTGAGATAACAGAAGTACGAACTTAGCAAAGTCTTCCATAGCCTTCTGTAACAACCAACTGAGCCCAAAAGTTTCTACTCTCCTTAACCAACTTCGGAGCCTCTCATGAAGAACTACATCTACTTCCGATGGATCCGTAAAAATACCATCACCAGAAATAACATATCCAAGAAAACTAACATTTTCAACCAAAATTCTCACTTGAATAACTTAGCATAAAACTTCGTCTCTTTCCAACACTTGTGATTCAAATCTCAAACACTCTACCGGTTCTTCTTCTGAGTTTATAACAGATTTGAATATTCTCAATCAAAACCACTACAACTTATCCAATTAAATATGGAAGATACGATTCATATACTCCACAGACATTACAGACGCATTACTATCACCGAACAACATCACTGCACGTTGTAATGTCCAAACAAACCAAACCTCATCCAAACTTGTCCAGACTCACATACAAGCTTCACCGAGCAAATAACAACCTATTCCGATGATAACAACCATAACCAGTCACATTAAATCGATCAAGCCTCAACTCACACAATTCACTATCCTTATCAAACGGGCCAAACAATTGCAAGTTCACTCCAACTCAACCAAACCATTCCAATCATCTATTCCCGAAAGTGAACACTTATTCTCAATCGTTACCTTATTCAACTGTCCGTAATCCATACACAATTTCTCCTCTTAACAATCCAAATTCCATAAATCCCAACGTGTAGCAACAACCAATCCAAAAGAACTCTCAAATAGTACATCCACACTTAAGGTTTTCTCAAAATTTTCATTAATGCTCTAAAATTCCAAAAACTCCAAACCTCTCCGGAACTCGAAGTTTTGCTTTCCATAGTCTCAATTCCTTCATACACATCATGCTTGTTATTCCATTCAATCATCAGTTCCTTGTATTACTATCAATACTAGGGTTCTCTAAGACAACACACTTGGTCTCACAAATCCCTTTTCCAGTAAATCTTCCAACCACTCTTTCCATCTGAGTTTCACTTCCTAAAAGTTCTTCTACTTACTTAGCAGAGCCAAACCTCAACTCATCACCTTCGTCCAATTTGCGTTCACACTCTTCTCTCTGAGAACCACCATTAATGATGCCCAATCATTCACTCTCAAAACCTCATACTGAACCAACATACCAAAGCCTCTAATCCGTCTCATCTTCCGATATTAGCCTCTTCATCGACTCATCAAAACAATCCGTAATCGTTTTCTTAATTCCAAACAATTCATTGCACATACTATCAAAATCGAAAAGACCCGTATATTCCATCCAACATAATTCTCGTCTGCTATCAACAAGAGATTAAGGGTGATCAGTTCCTCAATTTGTCAATAGACAGCCGACAATCACGATGGGGCATAAACCGTCTTTACCAAACTTATAATAGCATTTCTTACATCCTGTACACAAAACTACCTAAGGCATAAATCCTTAGTTGACATAAACCTTACCTCCGCATTCCCTCCGGAATCGGAAATAACACTGTCCAAACAACACTTACACTCTTGCAATTCACAACACACTAAGCCAACGCTCCACCTGAAGCAACTTGGAGAAGTTCCAACTTCTCCCCCACTTATCTCATTCTAACTCCTGCAGACAACGGAATAGAAAACCAGAAAGTACTGACAGTGTTCCACACACCTATCACGTACTAAGGGACAAACAACAACGACAGTATTCAACTGTCACACCAACTGACTCAACAACTTGGTCGGACGGACCGACCTGCTCTGATACCACTAATGTAACACCCCAAATCCCATCGCGAATACATAATACATAAATAAAATCAGAGTAACTAAAAATTTATTTTTCCGACAGGAAACAGGGATGTCACACTTAAATGAACAAAATACAATCCCTGCTCATAAATTTGATACATAGCATAAAATAGAGTACCCTCAAAGGGGAAACTTTTTCCACAATAAAGGAAATGTCAATTATGGAATAAAGCGGAAAGATCCATAACCGACTTGTTTTACAAATAAATGGTTTTAGAACATCAAAATATAAATACAAAATATATTCAACAATTATATACATATAACATAATCGTTCCCCAACTCCTGTGCTACGTATCAGAGCAGACACCACGACCGACAACGGAACGGAGGACTAATCTCCACAAAAGCCTCCAAGCCTCTAAAGCTGACAATCTGCACTATGCCATAAAAAGCATATTCCAGCAGAAGGGTGAGAAATAACAACTAAACCAAGATTGCATAATAATATGCAAAAACACATAAAACTCACATACACAGTTATTCTCACCACAAGCATCACATATCGATACATATAGCACGCCACGTATACTTAACATATTGCTAACATTTCCAACAACATAGCATATATCAATTATTCCAACATAATCACATAATCAATCAAATCATGATTTTCCACACATAATGCATCCATTCACAATTCTCACACATAATCAATCAAATCATGATTTTCCACACATAATGCATCCATGATTTATGCAAATGCACAGAGACCGACACAACGACTCTATGTAAATGCCATGCGGTACCGACTTCCAACATTTCTCAAAACCAGTTCACTCAGGAACTATTGGAACCATCGCTCGTTACTGAGAATCTCAAGTAACACCCCGTCGGGCCTACGATGTTCACCCGTCGCTTTAGGTCCTCAGGCATCGCCTCATATTTTCGAGGCACACGACGTTAAGGATTGCTTTAAGTCTCCAAAGGAGCCCACAATCGTCTATAACCACCGCTTTAAGTCCTCAGGCATCGCCTCATATTTTCGAGGCACACGATGTTATAGCAGATTCACTGCTTTCAGTCCTCAGGCATCGCCTCATATTTTCGAGGCACACGATGTTATAACAGATTCCCTCGAGAATCAAACCGCCACTCAGGACGTTTCAACAATGCATATTATGATGTTTGGCATACAATGACTCATGACATTCACATTGCACCCACATACACATCCATAATCATGCATAAATCAATAATTACCACGTATCGCATTTTCTTGCCGTAAGGCCACAAATCATCATCACAACAATATCACGTGCATATTCATTTCACAACATGTCACCACATGCATTTTCATTACAAACCACAAACCACAACAATTATGCAATCACAATCACTTCCACAAGGAATTCACATATCAAATGCTACTCACAACACATCATTATCGCACATTGAAATCAAAACCCAAAACACACATTTATTCCTCCATAACACCACAAACCATCATCACCAATACTTATCATATATATTCACATCAACACAATTATTGTCATAAAGCCACAAACCATCATCACAACATTTCATCAAAAACAACTATTCACGATTAATCGGTAAAGTCGGCCAAAAGTCGGCTAAAAATAATATTTTTCCTCACCAAATCATAGAACATATTTTTAGCTTCACATCCATATAAAGAACACTTAAATCGGATAAACAACGAAGAAGATATGAATATTTCAAAATAACGCAAAAACATAAACCGGACGCCCGACACTACGAAACGGTTCGAAAAAACTGTACCGATTGGACTAGGTTCAGACCTCAAAACTATTTTTCCTAGAAAGAACATCTCGTTAGCTTCCCAACGCTTCGAACGGGGATCAAAACCGACTTACGGTTCAAGAGATATGAATTTCCGAAGTTTTTCCAAAACAGAATTTTCCACCTACAGCACGCGTCCGTACGACTGCGCACAAAACCAGAAATTCTGCTACATTCTGGTACAGCTGCGTAATCGCCCGAAACCCGACCGATTCAATTACTTTCTTCCGAATAAATACATGGTAATATCACATAAATACATACCAACATATTAGGATTAAGAAAAACCCGATTCCACGACTTTTATTTTTCACCAAAATCTCACATTCTCAAAACCCAAAAATGTCAAAACTCACAATATCAACCGATTTCAACCAAACGAGTTTTTATAATCTCGGCCTAACCTCATACGACTAATCTACGCAATTTATTTCGAAATTCATCCGTGAAAACATCGACTTCTATCGATTTGATCCCAATTTATCAAAAGAGAAAACATTGTAAAACAACCAAAACATTCACAACAAACAACACATATACATATACAAACAAGATATAATTGAAACTTCTCACCCTTACCCGATTATTCGCGCTCGAAAAGGATTTCCCGCGATTTTCCTCTTTTCTCTCTTCTCCCCCACGTTTTCCTCTTCTCTGTTTTTCTTCTTTTCTTCTTCCTCCACTTCTTTTCTTTCTCTTTCTTACCAAATATATATATATATATAATACTTATTATATAATATAAATCCAATAGAGTTAAATATCTCCAATTGATATTTTGCCTTCTAATACCAATTGATCAATTATTAGAGTTACCTTAAAATACTCTCTTTTCTCTCAAATCTCTAATTATAAAAATATCTAATTTTTCTAAAATATTTAATCCCTCAAAATGACCATTTTACCCCTCAGCTCAAATATCTCCCAAACGCTCTCAAAATGCGATAAAACATAAACATCGATGAAAAATACTATATTGCCAAATAAAAGTCAAGAATAAAATAATATAATAATAAAATAATCAAATAGACTCGATTAAATAAAACTGACCAAAACTGGGGCGTTACAACTGAGGCCCAAAAAGGTTATCTGTACAAAGGGATGAGTCTTACACTCTCTCAAGAGGCCCAAAGAGTTTTAAAGAAAAAGAATGGGGCTTATAACACGAGGGTAGGCCCAATTGATTATTCGTTTTAAAATGGTGATCGCGCCGAGGTTTTCTTTTAATGCAGAGAGACTTATACAATAAGTGAGGCCCAAAATGTTTTGGTTAAAAGGGGATTGGGTCTTACAATATATTAGAGGTCCAAAGTGTTTTTGAATGGGTCTTATAGCTCAAGGAGAGGCCCAGGGTTATTTTTCAAAAGGCAATGATCGTGCCGTTTATTTGAAAATGTACAGAGGGACTTATACAACGAATGAGGCCCAAAAATATTTCTGTACAAGTGGGTTGGGTCTTACACTCTCTCAAGAGGCCCAAGAGGTCTTGAAAATGATTTATGAGGGTTGAATTAATCCAAAAACCCTAATTTGTTTTCAAAAATGTATTTAATTGAATAAAAATTCAATTAAAATGATCAAAATTGTTTAACATATGAAAAACAAATTGTGACTTTGGATTAATGCTTCAAAAATTAAGTATTGACCTACAAAATAATTAGAAAGCATTAAAAGTTGCAAAATCAATGTAGAAAAAATATTTAAAATGTCAAAAACAATTAAAATATTAATTCTTTGCAAAAATATCAATTATATGAAATAAATAATATTTTTGGGATTTTTTGATAAAATAAAATATTTTAACATTTTTGTGAATTATTAAAAAAAGAATAAACTCAAAATCATTAAAACTCAGAGAGAAATTAATTTTTGAATCAATTAAATAAAATCACAAAATTCAAATTTTTGAATTATCTAAAAATGGCGCCAAGAACCCACCAAGAACACGCGCGTTTTCTGGGCTTGGCCAGATTTGCATTTTCTCTCCAATCTCACTGAATACTTGATTATAACATGCAATCCACATATCATTATGCTCGTCTCAACCTCATGATCATGTCTATAACACTTAATTTCATTTAAAATAAACATAAAGCATGAAATCACGAAGAAACCTCAAGAACCCTAATTTCTGCATGAAGGCTAGGATTTTTGATACACGATTCAAACAATGCAATTAATTGAGGGAAAACATTCCATGCATGATTATGAACATATGGCCAAATTATTGTGCGAGGAAATATGCATGGATTGAGAGATGACCAAGTATATGCTTACCTCTAAGCCGTGACAGCAAGTGCAATGTGATTTTTGATTTGGAGGTGTTACAGATGAGTGGTGATGATCTGAAAAGCTTCCCTACACCCTATGTAGTGTGTTTGAATGCTTGGACTTGATTGAAATTGGCTGGATCAATTCATGGCATCTCAGCTGCAACTTGATTGAAAATTTGAGCAACCAGCTGGTGATTTTGTGAAATTGGTGTTTCAGAAGTGATCTAAGTGTTTGATCAGCTCATATGTGATGTATATGAGGTGTGTGTGTGATTGGTTTGATTGGAAAAACTCTCAAACTCAAAACCCGATAGCTACCTTGCTAAGAAAGGCATTTTTGCCAAGAGAAATAGATTTTGAGGAAAGCATCTGTTAGATGGCTTTGGTGTACTCAAACTGATCACAATTGAGCTCTATTTATAGTAGAGCAAGTTTGTTTTGCAAGGAATAGTGAATGGCAACTGGTAAGTAGGTTTGGTCAATGTTGTCCAATGGAAATGCAAGTCTCCTCTAGCCATTGACTAGAGGTTAGGGCACAGAGCTTTGGTTCCCTTGGTCTTGGATAAGTCTTGACTGATTTTAGATGAGAATGGCTCAGTCCATGCCACCTTGATGCTTCCATTAAATGCTTCAATCCAAATTTGGAGTCTTGTCCCTATTTTGGCCATTCTAGGTTCAACATGCTATTTCTTGTTCCAAAGACTTTGGAGGCTTGGATCAGTGATTGTCCCCTTTAGATTCAATCCTCTGAGGTGTCCAAGTAGATAGGAGCATTTGGATTTGGCTAATTTTGGCAAATCGAGCCAAAATGCAAAATCTGCCTTGCCTTTGACAGATTTCAGCAAGGCACCTTGACAATGTCATATCTCATGGTGTAAGTTGAATTTGGCAATGTTCTTGGCCATTTTGGAAAGCCCTTATATGATACAACAACTGTTTGAACATGTTTGATTTTGATCTCTTCTGATTCCAAGTGAAAAATCCCTCTACATTTGGCAAAAAGTGAAGCAAAATCTGACTTAGTGAAATTTTCACTAAGTGTTGGAACAAAGTGTGATTTCTTGATTTTGATCACTCCATAACTCAAAATCCTTAATGAATTGGACTTAGGTCTAGTTAAAGTTTTTGTAGAGGGTAATGAGGGCTAAAAATCCATCTTTGGATGAAAAAAATTGGCCTTGTGGTTTAGGAGTTATGGTCCTCCAAAGTTGGTGCATTAGTGGTACTTTTTCCATAACTTAGAAAAATTTCTAAGTTTTATGGTTACCCCTTTTACAAGTTATCCCACTTTCTTTGATTTTTCTTGATGAATGATGATTCAAATCATACATTAACATCATTTTAGGGTTAAAAATCCATTTTGGTGAAAAATCTCAAAAAGTCAAAGTTGACTTTTGTGCACAGTTGACTTTTTATCAGATGAATTCCAAACTGTGCAATTCTTCATGAAATCATGTCCTTGACCTAAATCAAACTTGATGGACATGTTCCAAGGGTGTCATAGGGTATATTGGGGCATGTCCTAGGGCTTGGGAGCATGTCCTGGTCAAAAGTCAAAGTTGCAGTTGACTTTTTCCTTAAAACCCTAATTGTGGTGCAGATGAAATTGAGACTTGTTGCTCAAGCTTCTTGGATTAATCCATTATTACAAATGGATCAATATAGCTCATTAGAGACCCTCAAACCCTCTCTTGAGGTCTTGGCTCTTGATTTGCCCTAAAAGTCAACTTAGGGGTGAATTAGGTCAAGGAACCCTAATTCCTGATTTTTGATGAATGCATCCCCTGAGGCAAAATTGACTTGATGAATGGGTCCATGAGGTTCCATGGAGTACATTAGGTTGTGTTTTGGAGCATTGGCTTGTGCCCAGATGAAAAATTTCCATCTGGAGACCCTGGTCGACCAAAACCCTAATTTGGTGACGCTGTCGATCTTGAGACTTGATCCACCTAGAAGGGAGCAGCCTTGTGCTTAATCCTTGAAGTGGGAGTTCTTTTGATCCATTATGGATATTTGAGAGGCTAGACAAGTTGAAGATCAAGTCAATCCTCGATTGATCCTTTGTATAAGGACTCTGAGAGGGCTTGAAACCCTAATTTTGATTGTAGTGAAGGCTCAACAACCCTTGAGGCATTTGATGAGGCATGATGGTTCATCCATATTGTGATGATGATTTGCACAATGATGGGAAATCTTAGTGGTCAAAATTTGGGGTATGACAGATGCCCCTATTTAATCTTCTTGGCCACGAAGGGGCGAATGGCGAAGGTATTCAGGCATTCGGGGTGCAAGAGGATTAAATATCGGAATACCCGAAATTTTGATGGTGGTTATGAATGGTAGCTTGCGCACTCATCTTCTTTTGCTAAGCAATGATGCTTAGAAAAGGTAAACTTCCCCTCGATCCTGGTTTCCTACCGAGGAACTGGTCTTAGTTTCTTATGTAAACTTCCCCTCGATCTCGGTTTCCTACCAAGGAACTGGTCTCAGTTGCTTATGTAAACTTCCCCTCGATTCTGGTTTCCCACCAAGGAACCGGTCTTAGTTTCTGATTTAAACTTCCCCTCGATCCTGGTTTCCTACCAAGGAACTGGTCTTAGTTTCTTTTGTCAATAAACTTTATTGACAAGGGACGCTATGCGTAGCGGCTTTCCTTCAAACTTCTCGCCGAATTTTCCTGGGGAGATGCCATTTGACGGAAAAAGGTCTGATGTCAGACTTGCTGGGGAACCCAGTCGTCTGAGTTGTAGAGGTGCACAAACTTCTCTGTTGGAGACACCATTTGTCGGTTCTACTGGGGGAAAGCGAGTCTCTTGAGAGACTGTTTCCACTTGGGATCTTACATCATACTTTTCTCGGAGATCTTCTCGAAGAAATGCCATATGATGTGATCCAATTTTGAGGTGCCGATGACCTTTTCATCAGCGGATTTTCGGAGAAATACTGATGTACTGCCGAACCTTTGCTTAAGAGGCTTTCTCTGGGGATTTTCCTCAATCCGGGAAAGCAAGGATATCATCTTCAATGGCGAAGAGTGACATCTGTTGAAGGTTCTCTGGCTTTTCAGAGGTTCAAGTTATCAAAGTGGTCGAGTACCGACTCTGATCTAAAGATACACTGGTGGCGAGATTGTTCAGACACAACGTTTCCTGATGAGGAAAGAACTAACAACTCGATTGAGAGAACTCCTATCACTAAGGGACAAGACCGGCTAGAGTGATAGCGATGCAATATGAAATGTGAATGAAAATCAATAATGCATGATGTATGTATGTATATGCGGACAAAACTGACGCGACACACAAACTAAAAGATGAACATGACTGGATACTCGGCCATCGCGGGGCGAAGAAGTACCGTGGGTTCAGAATAGTAATTCCACCTTACTTAGGAGAGATAGTCCCTGTGGGGGAATACCGTCGGTCGGGCTTAGGAGGTAAGAACTCTTCCGTGGCGTGTCAGACGAGACAAGGTCTCTGACACAGTTGATTCCTTCATTCAGGCGTACTGGCGTAAAAGGAGTACTTTGATTCTTCACTTTGAAGTTCGCTTACTTCTGGAGAAGTGGTTGATGTTCTTTTGATGTTCAACAGTCAACGAAATTGTCGTCTTTAATTTAAAAGCAGAAAAAGTTTTAACAAGTAAATTCATTTTTGTTTTATTTCAAGAATCGTTGATCATGTTAAAATGTCGTTCTGTAAAGCTAAAACAAATAAGAATTACAAACAAAAGCACAAGGGCTCAAATTTTATTAATCAGATGGAGATCAGCCAAACGCGTGATTCCAAAGAGTATATACAAAGTTTGAAAATGGTAATTTACAGGGAAAAGGGCTACGTTGAAACATAACGACCACTATCCTTCTACCAACTTTGAATTCGGGACATCCTGAGCTTCTGTCAAAGATGACCTTGACTGGAGTTTTCCTCCGATGGATGATGTAACTACTGCTGAGGGACTTGCCTCTGTTGAACATAGTTACTTGCCATTATCCCTAATTTTTGCCTGGATTGTACTTTGATGTTTCCAATCCACCAGGATGATTTTTTTCATGTCTCTAACTTTTTCCTGGACCGCCCTTTCGGGTTTTCAATCCACCGAGACGTTTTTTTTAGGCGAAGTATTTCTTGACTACATCAACATTCGTGGGGTAGGCAAATTCCTCTCCGTCCATGGTTGCAAGTCTCAAGGCGCCGCCTGAGAAAGCTTTCGTGACCACATAGGGGCCATCATAATTCGGAGTCCACTTGCCCCGAGAGTCAGTGAGAAATGATTGTATCTTCTTGAGCACAAGGTCTCCTTTTCTGAAAACACGAGGTCGAACCTTTTTGTCGAACGCCTTCTTCATTCTCTGTTGATACAATTGACCATGGCATAGTGCCGTTATTCTCTTTTCTTCGATCAAATTCAGTTCATCGTGTCGATTTTGACACCATTCAGCTTCGGTGAGCTTAGCTTCCATTAATACCCTGATTGATGGGATCTCTACTTCCATGGGGAGCACTGCTTCCATGCCATACACTAGAGAGAAAGGGGCAGCCCCTGTTGAAGTGCGAACAGATGTGCGATAGTCGTGAAGAGCAAAGGGTAGCATCTCGTGCCAGTCTTTGTAGGTTACAACCATCTTTTGAACGATCTTCTTGATGTTCTTGTTAGCCGCTTCCACCGCTCCGTTCATCTTGGGTCGGTAGGGAGATGAGTTATGATGTTCAATCTTGAACTCTGCACACAACTCCTTCATCATCTTATTGTTCAAGTTAGATCCATTATCAGTAATGATCTCGCTTGGAACACCATAACGGCAGATGATATTGTTTTTGATAAATCGGACCACCACTTGTCGGGTTACATTGGCGAATGACGCTGCTTCGACCCACTTGGTGAAATAGTCAATGGCTACTAGAATGAACCGATGTCCGTTCGAAGCTTTGGGTTCAATCATGCCAATCATGTCGATTCCCCATATGGAAAAAGGCCATGGGGAAGAGAGAACTTTGAGATGTGATGGCGGTACATGAATTTTGTCGGAGTATATCTGACACTTGTGACACCTCCTCATGTACTTGTAGCAGTCGGATTCCATGGTTAACCAATAGTACCCTGCTCTCAGAATTTTTCTCGCCATTGTGTGTCCGTTGGCATGAGTGCCAAAGGATCCTTCGTGAATTTCTTTTATCAGCATGTTTGCTTCTGGTCTGTCTACGCATCGGAGCAAGACCATGTCAAATTTTCTCTTATAGAGAGTGTCACCGCTCAGGAAGTAGTTTCCAGCCAGTCTTCTGAGGGTTTTCCTGTCTTTTCGGAGTGCCCCAGATGGGTACTCTTGTTTCTGAAGGAAGCATTTGATATCGTGATACCAAGGTTTGTCGTCTATGACTGCTTCGATCGTGAAGACGTAAGCGGTCCGTTCAAGGCGCATTATGTCGATCTTAGGTATGTCATTCCATTGACCTACACTAATCATGGAAGAGAGAGTGGCTAAAGCATCAGCCATGTGATTCTCATCACGAGGGACATGATGAAACTTAACTCTTTTGAAGAAGGGTAGCAACCTTCTTGCAGTCTTTGTAAGGAATCAATCCTGATTGGTATGTGTTCCAATCTCCTTTTATCCGATTGATAACCAAGGCTGAGTCGCCGTATACGTCCAAGTTTTTGATCCTTAAATCAATTGCTTCTTCGAGACCCATAATACAAGCTTTGTATTCGGCCTCGTTGTTCGTACATTTGAACGTAAGTCTAGCGGTGAAAGGAATGTGGGTACCCTGAGGGGTAACAATGATTGCCCCAATTCCGTTTCCATAATGATTAACTGCTCCGTCAAAGATAAGTCCCCATTGGGAACCTGGTTCTGGCCCTTCACTGGGTAATGGTTCATCGCGATCTTTCATTTTTAGGTACATGACATCTTCGTCTGGGAAGTCAAACCAGATTGATTCTTGATCGTCAATCGGTTGATGAGCCAAATGATCGGCTAAAATACTTCCCTTAACGGATTTTTGAGCGTGGTACTCTATGTCATATTCTGATAACAACATCTCCTAACGGGCAATTCTTCCCGTAAGAGTAGGTTTTTCGAAGACGTACTTGATTGGATCCATTTCTGAGATCAACCAAGTAGTGTGACGAATCATGTATTGGCGAAGACGTTTGGCTGCCCAAGCCAAAGCACATCAAGTTTTCTCGAGCATCGTGTACCGAGTCTCGCAGTCAGTGAACTTCTTGCTTAGATAGTAGATGGCAGACTCCTTCCTTTTAGTTTCGTCTTGTTGGCCAAGTACACATCCCATCGAGTCCTCTAGGACTGTGAGGTAAATGATCAGTGGTCTTCTTTCCACTGGAGGTGATAGAATCGGAGGATTCAACAGATATTCCTTAATACTGTCGAAGGCGGTTTGGCAATCTTCTGACCAAACGCAATCCTGGTTCTTTTTCAGTAATTTGAAGATCGGCGCACAAGTGGCAGTCATAAGGAATATGAATCTGGAGATGTAGTTCAAACGTTCCAGGAATCCTCTGACTTGTTTTTCAGTTTTCGGAGAAGGCATTTCTTGAATGGCCTTGACCTTGTCAGGATCAACTTCAATTCCTTTCTGGCTGACGATGAACCCTAAGAGTTTCCCTGAACGGACACCGAAGGTGCATTTGTTGGGATTCAAGCGGAGTTTGTACTTTCTCAACCGCTCGAATAGTTTTGACAGGTGGGTCACATGCTCCTCTTCTGTTCTAGATTTAGCAATCATATCATCGACATATACCTCGATTTCTTTGTGTATCATGTCATGAAACAGAGTAGTCATGGCCCTTTGATAGGTTGCCTCGACATTCTTCAAATCGAATGGCATTACCTTGTAACAAAAGGTACCCCATGGGGTAATGAACGAAGTTTTCTCCATGTCTTTCGGCGCCATTTTGATTTGATTATAGCCCGAGAATCCATCCATGAAGGAGAAAACTTTGAACTTTGCTGTACTGTCAACCAGCATGTCAATGTGTGGTAAAGGAAAGTCGTCCTTTGGACTAGCCTTGTTCAGATCTCGGTAGTCGACAAACATTCTGATCTTTCCATCCTTTTTTGGAACAGGTACGATGTTGGCTAACCATTGAGGATATTCAGATGTAGCGAGGAAACCCGCGTCAATCTGTTTCTGTACCTCCTCTTTGATTTTGATGGCCATGTCCGGGTGAGTGCGTCTCAACCTTTGCTTTACTGGCGGACATTCCGATCTTAATGGTAAATGATGTTCCACGATGCTGGTATCCAACCTTGGCATATCCTGATAGGACCAAGTAAATACATCGGGAAATTCTCTGAGAAGCTTTATCAAATCCTCTCTGGCAGTTGGATTGAGAAGTGCCCCAATCCTGATTTCTTTTCTCTCTTTTTCTGAACCCAAGTTTACCGTTTCCAACGGCTCTTTGTGAGGTTCAATGAACCTTTCCTGTTGTCTGAGTAATTGGGAGACCTCTTCTGGAATTTCGTTGTCATTTTCTTCTTCAGCCTCGAATACCGGGGACTCAAAGTTGGGAGAAGGCATCGGATCGTATGTTTCAACTGGGTTTAAAACAAGCAATCTGCATGACGTGATGATTTGTGTTTAGGAGAGATAGAGAAAAATGCAAGTGTGTGCAGTGTTTTATTTTACTGCTTGTTTTTATTTTTAAATTGTTTTTTTAGGATTACCATTTTCTGAAAAACGAAAAGAGAAAACAGCAATTAATGCAAAAATTATAGAACGACGTTATTTTATTAATGAACAAGTCGATTCTTGAAACTACAGCCCTATAAAACAAAACTCTGTCGCTTTGGGCGAAGCGAAGAGGGAAATTTACAGAAAGCGAGCCCTATCAAAACATCCGTTTCACTTGGGCAGGGTGAAAGGTTAAAGATGGCAATTACTTTGACTGACGAACGACCTTCGGAACCTCGATGACAACCCATTGGCGGCGAACTCCTCGGTGAATCACAAAGTCTGGCACCTTCCTTGATTTGTCTTCAGAAATAACGCTGATTTCTGGTGGAGCGGGATCGTTGGAATCTGTCTCCCAGGCAGAATTATCGTAGGAGAATTCCTCTGTTGCATTTTGCATAGCATTTGTGCTCTCAGTTGTATCTCCCCATCCAGTTGGTTGGATGTCTTCAAGCCTGATACGAGAGCTTTCGGGAGCGGTGTACTTGACCATGAAGTCGTATTTTCCACTCGGTTGTCCCAAGGTGTCCCACACTTCTTTTGAACTGGAGGAGTCATTTCTCTCGATGACGTTGACCTCGGGAAAAGCATAGTTGATGAATTCAAGTCCTGCAAACGTTGCAAATTTATCTTCATGTTGAGTAGTTTCTGAATGACCTGAGTGTTGATCCTATGACATGGTGAGGACACAGGTATTCCGTTCAATGACGGTCAGCTGATTTCCATTGCTCGACTGACTTTCTTGCCCCAAGTCTCCTGGGTAAGGATGCCACATTGGCAGGCCATCCATCGGGCCATAGTAATTGTGGTCAAAGTTGTCTTTCATTAGAGTGTCCTCCTCTAATGAATTTGGCGGAGCGCGGAATCCTCCCGGATCACAATCCCCGTAGATCATTTCGACATCTGATCTTGGTATAAATCTCGGACTTTCTGTAGGAAAGCAAAAAGGCATAGGCACTTTTTCCTGAGACATATAACCGTCCTTGTTAAGGTAGGACTTCCACTCTTCATCTGTGTCAGACGGATCTTCCTCATTAATAGCATGGTCTGCTTGAGACACTGGGTGAAGGAAACCTCCACTGTGGAAGAAGTTTTGAAGGGGATGAAGACTTTCATCGTTAGCAGCTGTCTGGGTACAGGTTACAGAAAAACCAAGACCCTTCTTTGTTTTATTGTCAGTGGGAATGACAAGCTGTCCCCATCCTTTCGTATCGGTACTCTCGACCGCTTTGATAGCATCTTTGTATGAGGAAATCGAGGTTCCTCCTCCGAACTGATTGTTCTTGTGCACCGACAGTGCTTGGAACTGAGTTCCAATAACCTCCTTGGGTTCTATGTCAGTAGATGATGACAAGTTACTTACAAACAAGGCTTGTTCCCCACAAACCGTGACAAGTTGATCGTTCTTGACGAACTTTAGCTTTTGGTGGAGGGCCGAAGTGACCGCTCCAGCCTGATGTATCCAAGGTCTTCCTAATAAACAACTGTATGTTGCCCGGATGTCCATGACCTGGAAAGTGACTTGGAAAGTGTGAGGACCGATAGTTATGGGAAGATCAACTTCGCCGATAACTGTTTTTCTGGATCCGTCGAATGCTTTGATGACGACCTCGCTGAATCTCATCGGAGGGCCTTTGAATGATAATTGCATCAAAGTGGACTTCGGCATAACATTCAGGGCTGACCCTGTGTCTACTAGTACGCTGGCTAAAGCATCATCCTGGCAGTTAACCGTGATATTGAGCGCCATGTTATGACGACGACCCTCTTCAGGTAATTCCTCATCACTAAATCCCAAATTGTTGCAGGAAGTGATGTTAGAGACAATGCTATCGAACTGTCTGATTGTTACATCCTGTTCCACAAAGGCTTGCTCCAAGACTTTCTGTAGAGCCTCCCTGTGGGCTTCTGAACTGAGTAACAGTGATAATACTGAGATCTTTGAAGGATTCTATAACAGCTGATCAACAATGTTATATTCACTCCTTTGGATGAGCTTCAACATCTCATCATTATTTTTCAAAAGGTCGGGATTACTGGATTGACCGACTGATAATTCATACGGTAATGGTCCCGGTAGATAGATGACTATGGGAACCTTCTAATTTTTCTGACCGTCGTAAGCAATCTCAATCCGTTCCTGGTTGTGAACTTTAGATTCGTCAAGTAGAGGAATAATGGCAAAAACATCCCTGGTACTGTGATGACCAGAGATCGTGACAACATCCTCAACTTGCTCGGCAAGGTAATTCGGCGTCCAGTTGATGGGTCTAGAACCCGGATATAGACGAATTTCTCCACGATCGACCTGACCCTGAAGAGCTGCTCTCACAAAGTAACACCCTTGGTTACTTTCCGAACAGACGCCGCAACGTTCATAGTTGTGTGGTGGCACCTGGCCACACCCACTTTGAATACAATGTAACCTCACTAGGTTAGCTTTCACTGATCGGACATCCTGACTTTGACGTCGAGTAGGATTCCTGTTATTGATACTAATTTGCTGAGTATCTTCATCCATGTAGATTGGCATCCACCAATGATTTAACAAGTGCTGAAGCGCCTCCTGGACAAGGGTACAACCTCGATCGTTTTTTCAACCCGCTTTACAGCTTTGATAGTCGTGTGACATTAAGAATCCGAGTCGGACCTGTTCCGCATGTAACTCTACCAGGTCGGTATTCATCATGCGAATATCGAAGATCTGAACCATGTTGATCTGATAAGGGTTCCTATCATGGTAGTCTTGGATCCATCCAAGATCCATCTGACGCTGGAGGGCCTCCTGTATGAAAGAGCATCCCTGTTTATTTACCGAGCAAATCAGACAAGAACTGTAATCGTGCCGCCGCAGATTATGATACTGGCTTTGCCTTGAGTGCATTGCCACCAAGTTGGCATTCATCGCACGGATGTCGTGGTTCTGAATGACGTTAGAATTCGTGTAGACCATGTTAACTCCACGAACTCGGTGCTCTTGGATCCATCCGAGATCCATCTGTTCCTGCAGAGCTGCTTGCACTACAGAACATCCTTGATTGTCTTTAGAGCAGATATCACACTGATGATAATTATGAGGTGGCACATGGCCATATCCACTCTGTCTACAATGCATCTTTACCAGATTGGTCTTTAACAAGAGTACATCATGAATTTGATAGACATCGTTAGTCTCTCCTTCTATCAAATTGACTGCAGCCTTCTTGTGTTGAGGTAGCGGGTTCGTAAGAACATTAGGATTCGTATCCTTGAAGGATAAGACCCCGCTCCTAACAAGCTTTTGTACGTCAGACCTGAAATTGAGACAAGTCTCTATGTTATGCCCTGAACCTCCTTGATGATAAGGGCATGTTTGATCCACCTTAAACCAAAAAGGCAGATTTTCCGGTACTGTAAGAGGAGATTTAGTCTGAATGTGCCCCTTAGCCAGTAGTAATGGAAACATTTCTGCGTACGTCACGGGTATAGGATCAAATCCTGGTGGCCGTGTTGTACGGTTGTTGCTATATGGAGGACGAGCCTACTGAAGAGGCTGCTGTGTCCTTTGCTGGTTAGGTTGGCTCTGCGCAACCTGAGGTTGATACGTAGGAATAGACGCAGGGTGGATAGCAGGAGTCACAGCTGCTACCGGTTGATAACGTCGTCTTTGCTTTCCGAGGGAGATATTCCCAATATCTTGCTCTTTTTTCTTAGAGAGGGTACTACCATATTTTTTAGTACCGCTCGTCGATCCAGTGTCTTTTACCAAACGTCCTTCTCGGACGGCTTCCTCAAGACGTACACACATGCCGACCATTTCGGTGAAATCACTGGGTGCACTGGCAACCATTCGGTCGTAGTAAAATGAGCTTAAGGTCTTTAAGAAGATCTTTGTCATCTCTTTTTCCTCAAGAGGTGGACAAATTTGAGTGGCAATTTCACGCCACCTTTGAGCATACTCCTTAAAGGTTTCCTTATCCTTTTGCGACATCGATCTGAGTTGATCTCTGTCGGGTGCCATGTCCAAATTGTATTTGTATTGTTGGACGAAGGCAGTACCAAGATCTCTGAATGTGCTAATCGTAGCACGGTTTAAACCCATGTACCATTTTAATGCGGCACCTGTTAAACTATCCTGAAAGTAGTGAATCAGTAGGTCCTGATTCTCCGTCTGAGCTGACATCCGCCGAGCGTACATCACCAGATGGCTCTGAGGGTAAGAGTTACCCTTGTATTTTTCAATGTCGGGCACTTGAAACTTGTGCGGAACTTTCACATTTGGGACCAAGCAGAGATCTGTGGCGTCTTTTCCAAATAGATCCTGACCATGGATGGCTTGCAGTTCCTTCTGCATTTCCAAGAACTGTTCCTGGAATTCATCCATTCTATCGAACATAGTTTCCTTCTTACCAGAAGGTGTTGGTGGAATCTGTCCTTCCGAGACAGTGTGCACCACAGGGGGTGGTACCGTGACTACGGCAGTGAGTCTTGGCGCTTCCCGAAGTTTGTTACCTTCAGGAGTCTTCAACATGCCCCTGGCATCTTCGCTTTCCCGAAGTTTGTAACCTTCAGGCCCAGCGGCTTCTGTTGTGATTCCCCGATCTTCAGTGATCGGCGGAACATATCCTTCTGGGATATAGTTAACAAGCATACCCCAAGGACGATCTTTCAGTATCTGATACCTAGGATAATACCTCTCCACTATGGGAGTTGAGGTGATCTCTGAGTTCACAGTTCGTTGTAGCTGAGCTTCTGTCATGGCTTGCATGTCGTTATAGAGCTTTCTCATATCCTCTCTCAGAGCGTCGATCTCTTCTTTTAACTCTCTGTTTTCTTCCTCAAGGTCATCCATCCTTTTCTGACGATTGGCCCGAGTATTATATGAATGAGACAGTTTGACTCTAGAATCGAGACATAAACGTGAGATTCGTAGGTAAGAAGAATACGCGATGTGAGAATGATGAATGCAATGATTATATTAATTGTTTAATGGTTTAAGCAAAATAAACTTCGACAATTAGATTGCAAATATCAAACAGTGGGGAAACCCCTTTTTATTGAAATTCAAAGGATTACAGAAATGGAAATACAGTAGATTACAAAGTGCAGAAACAGAAACCTAAACTAATGGGTCCTGAGTTCTCTCTGAAGAGAAATCGGGTGCTGATTCTGGTATCTTCCTTTTCTTTGATCGGGGTTCTTGGGCCGTTGTCGGGTTGTCATTCCTTTGCCAAGTGAAAGGAGTGAACAAATTCCTTTGATCATCTTGATTCTCTACAGCATGTTGCTCCAAAATTTCAATCAGAGCATCTTTTTCTTTCAGTAATTGCTGTATTTTGATGCACTCTATGTCGAGGGTGCGGTACTTGTTCTTCCAAGACCTTCTTTCCTTTTGAATTTTGTTGAGAGTAACCTGAAGCTTTTCAGTTTCTGTCATGAAGTACATGATAGATTCCCTCGGCGAAAGAATTCCGTAACGAGGATAAGGCATTTTTAGCTTGAGAGCTCTAGTTTGTACCCAATGGAGATAAGGCTCCATCGAGACACAGTCCGGTTTTCCTAGAGACTCTCGTCCTTTCTTATGAACATGCTTCCAAGCTTGCACTATTTCCATCTTCAGTGCTCTGTCATTTTCTCCTTCCTTGAAGAAAAGACCTTCCAGATGAACACCCAGTGGGATGTGTCTCATCGGGTATCCAAATTGACGGCGAACCAATACCGGATGGTAGTTGATTCCTCCTTTAGTTCCCATGAGGGGTACATTGGGGAAGCTTCCACAATGATCAATGATCCTGATTCCATCATAAATCCTATTACACCAATCTATATCAGAGTTGGTAAGAGACATGATCTTCTGCGACCAGCGTAGGGCACTCTTACAATCCCAAAAAGCAGCAGACTTGGGCAAGTGAGAGATAAACCATTTGTAAAGCAAAGGTACACAGCATGTGATCTCCCCTCCGCTGTACAAATTCCCCAAGTGTACAGAATGATACGCATCTGCGAGCAAAGTCGGCACAGGATTTCCAATGAGAAAAACCTTAATAGCGTTAATATCGACGAAGTTATTGATGTTGGGAAACAAAAATAACCCGTAGGTGAGCAAGACAAAGATGCTTTCAAAAGCAGTCATGTTCCAGATACTGGCGAAGTACAGGGCTTTCTTTATCAAGAACTGGGCTGGCAAACCTTGGATGCCACCCTTAGCGGTCATGTGAGTCCTGACCTCAGACTCGTCCAAATGAATTGCTCTTGCAATTGTCTGATTCTTTGGAATTTCTTCTAGTCCAGAAAATGGAGCTCGATCTGTAATGTGTAGATCAATCAAGTGAGAATACTCCTCCAGCGTTGGTGCGAGCTGGTAATCCGGGAATGTGAAACAGTGATAAACCAGATCATAAAACTGAATGAGCACATCCATGATTCCCTCAATCACATGGACTCTTAACAGTGGTAGCAAACCTCCGTGCTTGGCTCTAAAAGCCTCAGGGTTAGTGATCATCCTCGCTAACCTTCTCAAATCCTCTAGCTTTGGAACCTTGAAGGTATACTGGTGAGTTCTCCTTCTACCGAAATCCATTAGTGCAATCCTTTTCTCTGATATTTGCAATCACAGTCTTAGTTTAATTTGAAAAAATAGAGAGACTAGAAGAGAAGATTTTTTTGAATGTTTTAATGTTTTTTTAAATGAATGCATGAATGCAGCACACAAAAACATAGAAAAAACATGGGGTCAAAGGGTCGTTGTCATGAATTCAAGGCTCTACCCATCCCCAAAGGTTTATACTAGGGTGATTTTTGTACCTGTACTCATTATCATCAGCTCCTCCCAGGAAAGCAAAACAACAAGCGGATCGCCAGCGAGTTGTAAAGCAATCTTAGAGTAAGTTCCATTCACCGAGAATAGATCACCAGCCTCAAATGAGGGTAGTATCGCGTAACAACTATTTTCGATAGTTTCCGCACTACGAAAGGGTTTGGCTCCCCAGCTTCTCAGACTTAACAACCGGCCCATTGTCTAGGTGAGAGAATGCGCTGCGTTGGTCAGCCTCCACTGAGGTTGATGGTCGACCTCGTCGCCATCACTTATCTTAAGAATATACTCGATCTTTCCACATACGGCATCACCCGCGTTCCCATTAGCAGAAAAATAAACACGTATAGCAATTAGGAAAAGCAGTATATATATTTGTCCTAAACATCCTAGACCTTTAAAGCTATGATTCCTAAGTTCCTGACAGAAAATGGGTTCCCCGGCGGAAGCCCCAATCTATAGTAGTCACACAAGAGGTAAAAAGGGAAACCGTGCTTAGATCTAACTTTGATAGGCCCCAAGGTGGGCGCCACTTTTCTGTAGCGAGCGATTTTGGACGCGGTTCTTAAGCGCTGGTTGCTCTCTGCGGTTGAACTTAAAACTACAGGTCGATTCATTTTTTATCCTATTAAAGCTGATGAAGGAAGGGAAATAGATGTCTCCAATTAACCCTGCTTTGCATATTGAGTTTAAACAGCGGTCTGTTAGTTTACGGATGCTATCAATGTGGGGGGCCTTTGTACTGGTTATTTGTATTTTCGCCAATACTAGTTTTTATCTAGACAGAAGGTTTCTGGCGGGGAACAAGGATTAGGATGTTAGGACTGATGCTTTTGAATTACTGCTTTTGATTGATGGAGATATGAGATTTGGTTTTTTTGTTGATTGTGCTCGCTAAGATATTTTCTTTCGATCTTATGCCTACGTATTCCCGTTTACCGAAACAGGGAAATCAGAGCGTTCATAGTTCCTCCTATTCTATGGGAGGAAATGGTTGTTTTGGTGTCTTGTTCAAAGCCCAAGACGTGAAGCGAAAGGTGGTTTGTATCTTGTTCAAAGCCCAAGATGTGAAGCTAAAGGTGATTTGTATCTTGTTCAAAGCCCAAGATATGAAGCTAAAAGGGTGTTGACTTTAGAGAGAATCTGTCATCTCTAAAGAGGGGGTTGTATGTCACAACTGTTTATAAAGGAGAATTACTTTAACAGGGATATGTGAATCCGGCAATGCCATAATTTCCTTTATAGGGGATTTCAACCTGAAGGAGAAGACTTTAACTCAGTGTAGAGTAATGCCATATTTCCTTAGGAATTTCTCATACTAAAAAAGGGACATTGGCATGGATGTAGATGATCCAGAGGCTTGCCGCTTACAGCGATTAGATGAAGAGGAAGGAGTTGTTGATGTTTGTGTACTGTGAACGAGGCACAACTTTGATGCTAAAAGGTTAATTGGATTAACCAATGGTTTTCTTATACAAAGCCTAAGAGGAGGCTATTATGTGTCTCGTACAAAGCCCGAGAGAGAGGCTCAAAGGTTTTGACTCAACGAGGGAATCTTTTGGTATCTCGTATAAAGCCCGAGATGGAGGCTATTTGACTCAACAAGAGAGTTTTTGTACCTCGTACAAAGCCCCAGATGGAGGCTGTTGTTTATTTGGCTCAATAAGAACCTTTTTGTATCTCGTATAAAGCCCGAGATGGAGGCGAAAAGGTAATTGACTCAATGAGGGAGTCTCTTATGTGTCTCGTACAAAGCCCGAGAGAGAGGCGAAACGTTGTTTGACTCTGCTGGGGAGAATCATTGTGCAAAGCCCAAGAGGAGGCTAACTTCACTGGAGAAGGATCATTATACAAAGCCTAAGAGGAGGCTATGGTAACCGTTTCAGTCAAGCGATAGGTCCAGTATACTGATTTTAAAGAGAAAATCAGTTCTTATATGAGCAATACTGTACTCATGGATTTGTTTCAAGGATCCGGGTTACTCCTGTTTTTTAAGGAAGCGGGAAATTCGAAGGGTATTGAGACTGTCCGAGTCTGCAGGTTTCCTTCCTATTTAACGAAGGGGTCACTTGAGAATGTCTTTGAGACTCAAGGAAGTTAGACTGTCCAAGTCTAGAGTTTCATCTTTTGTGCTATGCTTTGAGAAACAGTAGTAGACTCTATGAAAGGACTGTTCTATGCAAATGACTAAGTTCTGTTCCTATACCTCTAGGAGGTCTTCGGGACAATTTGTACGAAGCCCAAGAGGAGGCTGGAAACTTTTAAGAAGCCGACGGGTCCTTGTACGATGCCCAAGAGAAGGTTATCATTCCTGGAGGAAGAGATCATTATACGAAGCCTAAGAGGAGGCTTGTGAATACTTCAAAGAAGCCGTAGGGTCCTTGTACTAAGCCCAAGAGGAGGCGGGGTTGCTTTTAGGAAGCCTGTGGGTCCTAGTATGATGCCCAAGAGGAGGCCGATGCTTTTAAGAAGCCGATGGGTCCCCAAACCCCGAGAAATTCTAGGCAATGCTATTCACTGAGAATAGATCAAAGTCAGGAAAGTTCGAGAATTTGGAAGAAACTCAAGAGATGCCATTCACGGAGAAAAGATCATCTCTGGGGAGTAGAGTCTCTTGACAAGTGCTTTTAAGAAGCCCGTGGGTCCCCAAACCCCGAGAAATTCAAGGCAATGCTATTCACCGAGAATAGATCAAAGTCAGGAAAGTCCGAGAATTTGGAAGAAACTCAAGAGATGCAATTCACGGAGAAGAGATCATCTCTGGGGAATAGAGTTTCTTTGACGACTTCTATGAGTGACAGTCTATGAAAGGGTTCACAGGGAATGCTGCCTTTCATATCTTCATATTGTTTAACCCCAAGAGGAGGGAAGACAATGTCTGGTAATCCTATCGTGAAAATGATCGACTTACAAGGTGTTTGAAAAGGGCTTGACATTAAGTCAAGGTATTAGTTTGAAAAGAGTTTGGACAAGCATATGATGAATGACACAAATACAATCAAAGCATGATGATAATCCATATGAGAAAAGCATGAACACCACACAAGGATCAAAAACCAAATAAAATAGGGGAGAAATATCCAATCAAACATGTTAGTCTAATAAGAAACCTAGATTCCTAAGGTTAATCTAAGGAGAGGAAAAATCTAAATCAAGTTAATTAGATTTTTAGAATTAAAATAGAAAATTCAAACAATTAATTAAATTAAACTAAAATATTTAATAGAATTAACAATTAAAGTTCATTAATATTAAATAAAATAGTTTAATAAAATTAATTGAAATTTGATTAAAGGAAAAGAATTTTTAGATTTTTGGAATTAAAAGAAAACTCAAATAATTAATTAAATTAAACTAAAATATTTAATAAAATTAACTATTAAAGTTAATTAATATTAAATAAAATGGTTTAATGAAATTAATTAGAAATGAATTGATAAAAAGGTTTAGGAATTAATGAAAAAGTAATTTTAGGTTTTGAGAATTAGGAAAATTGATTTAATATAATTAATTAAATTAAAATCAAATATTTAATAAAATTAATCATTAAAATAATTAATTAATATTAAATAAATGATTTTAATAAAATTAATAAAAATTAATTTAATAAATAGATTTTAAGATTTTTTAAGAAAAGAAATAATTTGTAATGCGTTTTTGGATTTTTAAATATGTTAAAATGGTAAAAATAAAATCAAAACTAAAAAAACAAAAATAAAAAAAGGAAAACGGGCTAGAAAATGTTAGCAGAAAGGGTGTGGTTATGAAAAACCCCAGGCCCATTGGAGTTAAGCCACACGCTGGGAGGGCTTATGGTGCTCCCTCGGTTAACTAGGTTGACCAGCAGAACGCATCTGAAGCGTTGATGAGCGATAGAGTTAAGTCTGACTCTGCATCCAATGGCCAAGATGCGACAGATCATGGTAACATTAGGGGGCGAATACACGAGAACAGAGATAGGGGCCAGGTCTGGGTGACAAGTGTCATGGTGGGGGACACTTGTCACCCCACATCAGCTGATAAACACACATCAGCAAGGTTTTAACATGAAGCAAAAAAAGTGAAACATACTCAGTTCTAACCCTCGCCCTCTCTCTAAGTTCTTTCTCTCTGCAAACTAGGAGTGCACAAATTTGAACCGACCGATTGAAACTGACCGATCCGTTGTCTTTTTTGTGCAAATGGATCAGGTCGGGTCGGGTGTCGGGTTGATTCGGTTGTTTAATTTGGATATTATAGGGTTGCTTCGATCGGGCTCGGATACTAATTTTGGATCCGACGAAAACCGAAACCGACCGAACTTAAATAATATATTTTTTATTTATTTTTATTACTATATGAATGACTCACTATACAAATGAGATTCATAATGTTGCAGGATACTATCATTTTTATAAATTAATGATTGCATTATACTCCTAAAAATACAAGATATGTAATATAAACTTTTGTATATTATTTAGTTTATCGGTTAATGTATGATAATGATCAAAATTAATGTCAAATAATATTAAAAATATTATTCCGTAATAATAATTTTTATTAAAAAAATAGTTTTATTCTAAAAATTTAATATTTTAAATACAAAAATTAAAAAAATTATTTTTATAAATTTTTTCTAATAAATATTAAACCGACTAAACCGATCCGACTTAACCGTCAAACCGACTTAACCGAATCCGACGAAAACCAAAATTTTATCGCTTGAAATTGGGCCATAAAAATGAAACTGTGGTTTACGTCGGATTTAAGTTTTGGGCCCGAAACCGACCGTAACCGACCGATTGTCCACCCCTACTGCAAACCAAAGGTCACCGGAAGCTTAGAGTTGGCCGGAGAAGACGGTGACCAGCGGCGGCCACCGCCGTCTTCTTTGGCGAGACCACACCAAAACCTTAAACAACAAACATGAACCCTACCTCAATTTTTCTCCTCTTCCCTAATCTGACCTCAGATTCTTCTAAAACCCAACCAACTGACCAAATCAGAAGTTTTCCCAAATCTAAACCCTAATTCAAGATTAACCCAAAATCAACCCAAATTAAGCGAAGACGAGCAAATATTATACTCAGAAGTCATCATCAAACAAAGGTTTATGCAAATGAAGTTTAAAGCGAAGGAGAAAGAGATACCAGTTGAAGAATCCTCTTGAGGTACCTCCACGCGTACGTAGCTCCTTCCTTTTCTTCTTCTTCTAATTTCCTCTCTTGATATTATTGTTGTGTTGTTGTTGTCGTTGAGTGAAATAGGTCTAGCTCAAATTAACTCAGAGTTTCAATGTGAAGCTTTGAGTAATTTTTTTTAGGGTTTAGAGCTCTGGTGATTAGGGTGTGATTCTCTTGCGCAGTAGTATCTTTTAGGGTTTCTTCAGGTGTGTGTTTTTTCAATGAATGAATAGTGTAGCATTATATAGGTGAAAAATGGTACGGGTGAATTTGGTCCATTCTGAAAAAATGCGTGTGAAGTTTGTTAGGAAAGGATGAGGTGTGATCAATCCGTTAGAATTGTGTACTGTATCCCCTGATTCTGTGGGATATTCAGATAGTTGAATTGAGAAATTCTCTTTGTTATTTGTCCTTTCTGAGGTTCTAGAATGCTTGGTGGTCCCATGTGACATGTGATTTTTGTGAATTCATTGTGAATTACTGATGATATTGTGTCATATACATTTTGTGGTCCCTACTATGGTACTATCTATGTATTTCTGAATTCACATGCTATAATTTTCTATGTATTGGCTTCAATTTGAATTTGTGTAATTGCTAATCAAACATTTATGTGTGCCCTGTACCTTTTGTATGCTTTCAAATTGGTTTGAGTTGTACATAGTTTGCTAGCATAAGGTACTAATCCCATGTTTCCTTTTCCTTGCATGTTCATTGGTTTTGGCATGAGGAGGACATATTGGCATGAAGACAAGGAGTATGGAATTGCTGAAGATTTTGTTAAGGACTTGGTGCGAGGGAGCTTGAAATGACATTGGCCATTTGGTGCAAATGAAGGAGCTTGACATGGAATACATTAACTGGTATGATTTTTCCATTTGAACATGCCTCTATTAGTTTTTATTGTTGTGGCTTTTATCCCTCTTCTTGCTTGCTTGCATTTGTACTACTATTATCGTATTCATGGCACACAACTGTTTCACCTCTTGTAATGGTTAAAACCTGACATCTTTATTTTCTTTTTTATGGCACATTGTTTGGCACAATGGGGAGTTCAAGGTGAAGTGGCAAGATGTTGATAAGAGTCTTGGCATCAATGATATCATGACTTCTTAAAGGTAAGAATGTTTCTTCTTTTCTCATGTGGTTATTATTATGAATTTCCTCTCCTTGACATCATGGCCTAACTCATTGCTCATTCATGTTTGTTACTGCTTGCTGTTGAATTATTTCTCTTTTTATGCTGCAACAACAGTTGTATGCTTCATTTAATCATGGCTATTGTGAAATGTTATTGAAGTTCGATTTATGGTGATCACTGCAGGTTTTGTTTTGATGGCTAGTGATGGAAATTGGGTTGGGTACGTTGTGACATTGCGTAAGCCTCATGAAAGGTGTGAAGTTTAGAATGAAATTTGGGAAAGTTTTGCGGGTTTGAACTGACTTGGTTTCTTGGTATTAATCATCAGGTATTTGCTTCTGCTTGATTAACAAGCATTGTCTGGTGATTTCAATTTCATGGCTAGCACATGTTCAATACTCCTTCCACAAATGCCAAGACTACATTTCATCCCGCACATGAGCAATTGCGATTTCTTCAGATGTTATTTGTTAGCAGGTGCTTTACTGAACTTGGATGTTGTTGTTCCTCTTATTACTGATGTGCATCTTTTCCTTGTTTTTGGATTTCATTCTTGCCATTAGATTACGGCTTAAGAATCTTGACTCACTTGCGGTTATGCTCTGATGTACTCTGATTTTGCAGGTACTCACCTTACCATGATACATAAGTTTTGATGGGAGTTAACTTACAGCTTCACCACTTTAATCCAACACTTGACAAGATTCGGTACCGACAGTAGAATATTCAAATCTCTGTAGTGAATTCCATGGTTACTTTGATGAGTATCAAGTACAACTTGGACAGGTTGGACAAAACACACAAACTTGAACAAATTTGGCTTAGATCTTATATTACTTAGTTTTAAAACCCTTTTGATGATTTCTGAGTTCTTCCTTTAGGATTTTGTAATCTCGTGCCAGAATAAATCATTTGACTTTTGAGAATTAATCCATGGAAGATCATTGTACTTTTGACATGTAGATGACACTTAGCTTATGCAATGTGAAAAACCTTGAAGCTTCATTACTTTTGACTTAAGAAACTAGTATATGCTTTGGTCCCACTTCAAAAATAAGCTCTTATTCAAAGTGCATCAATATCACCCTTCCTTGTCATGTGAGATAAGTTTTTTTCTTAAAACAAGTTCTTGCATGGTCAGACCCTTTTTCTTTAACATGAATTGATGATAATATCCTTAGGCATGTTCTCATGTAAGAAACAATCCATTTTCAAATATAGCTCATGAACACGTTTTTCCTTTTGAATTAATCTTGTAACATAATCTAAGAATACTCCTCATGCTTGAAGTAAATTATCTATGACGTTTGAGGCATACAACTCATGTCTTGAATAACTTATGATCCCTCATGATCCACCAGAATAATTAATTGCCTTGGCAAAATGAAATGTAGAAACACAACCAAACATAACTAAAAAAAGAATTTAAAAAAAGAATTCAAGCCTGAGCCATGTACTATTTTTGAAGCCCACAAAGGTCTTACTCATAACATGTCATGGACCTCTTGAACCCTTAACTTGCATGTAACTTAAAATCACCCATCAACCATGGAGCAATTCACACTTGGATTAAACAAAATTAAACATGACAACATGACCTTTTAGTGTCAACTTGAAACATGATCAGCAATTCACACTTGGATTAAACAAAATTAAACATCACAACATGACCTTTTAGTGTCAACTTGAAACATGATCTAAAGTGGCTTGAAACAAGACTTAGAATCATCTTTGACATGTGAACTAAAGCCAATTGAAACCAAATGATCCTTCCTTGAGATTTGATCATGAAAATGAGGGCGCATCCCACTTTTAATTCTTCTTGAAACCAAAGCACTCTTACAAAAGCCTATAATCACAACAAGTACACACACCATGCTCCTGAATCATAGAAAATTATGGCCAAAGGCCAAGTGATCCTCCAAAGAAAAACCATGAAATAACACCAAAATCTTGGTATAAGAAAAATGAAACAGGTAGGACAAATTTGGGGTATGACAGATGCCCCTATCTAATTATCTTGGACCCAAAAGAATGAGTTGCTGTACGGTGTTCATCTTAGTGTAGAAGGAAATTAGATACAAGAAGACCCCAAAATTTGTATGAAAAAAGGTAAAGTCCTATAGAGTAAGAGTTGACAGCATGAGGTTAACAGGGTCCAAACTGAACAGAATAACTTGAGATCCTTTGGGTGCTCGAAGCAACACCTTATCCATTAAGCTAAGGTCTCTAATCCCCACTAATTAAACAGAATAATAATAGTAATATGGTTAATAATGTTATTATTGTTATTATTCTTATTATTATTATTAGGATTATTATTATTATTATTATTATTATTATTATTTTTATTAATTAAATAAAATCTGATTAGTTAGAATTAGGGGGAGTTTAGTGGGAAAAAATCAGTTTTCACGTAAAAAGAGAAAAGGTTAGAGAAAGAAGAACAAGGGAAGAACAAGGGTGCTAGGGCTAGAATCTCCATCAATTTTCGCAAGATTTAATCAAGAATTCGAGGTAAGGGGGGAAAACGGGTTTAATATTGGTGGTATAATCATGAGGGGGTAGTGGGGAGTCCTTAACCCCGTAGGAATTCGTCTAAATGTATGATGTATTATGATTATGTGATGCATATGTGAATCTATGATGAAGATTGTGTGAATTAAATCATTGCGATTCTGATTGTTTGATATTTTGGTGTTGCTGATACTGTATGAATATGAATGTTTCAGGTCTGAGTTTTAGTGTAGGTTGAGTGATCGAAATTAGATCCAAGAACCATAAATTTTGAATAGTAATAATAGGTAAAAAGAAGTAAGATGAAGAATAGGACCTAAAACTGATGCAGAAACCGGCTTAGGACTGAATTGGAGTGAAAAAGTGAGGATTTCGTAGCTGAACCCAGACTGGTGTGGGAAAACTGAGTTTGCGTAATAGATCTGGCCATACGCGTATCAGTGAGGGCAATACGTGTACGGTTATGGTCATTACGCATATGGGAGGGCCAAAAGGGGGATTGACACGATCCTCTGCCCATACGCGTAACGGTACGCGTATGGAGGCTTAGGCAATACGCGTAAGGGAGTGGCATTACGCGTAACGAGATCTGAAGTGAAATTTTGATGGAAAGACAGGTCTCTGCCCATACGCGTATCAAGTAGGTCAATATGTGTATGGATGGGCGAGTGAGCTGGGCAATACGCGTATGGCCCAGGGCAATACGCGTATGGCCAGTGAGTGTGCAGAATTTTTCCGTTTCGCTATTCCTTTCCCGTTTTCGCGTCCGAAGTTGTTTCTTTTGGTTTGAGAGGTTGGGGATAGATGTCATACCTTGAGAAATGTAGGATTGGTGATAAAAATAATTAAATTAATAATTTTGGTGAATTAATTAGTACTTAGCTAATTAACGTCGTGTGAAGCGGTTTCTGTGCTGTTTCTGAATTGATTGTGATAAGGAGGATCGTGAGATTGTATAATTATGATTATACATGGACTATATGCATATTGATGTCATGCATTCATGGTGTGTCGGTGGTGATAGATCATTGCTCAGGAGGAGTGTATGTGATTCATCTGAACTCCAATGTGGAGTGTGGTGGGATAAATCATTGCCAAGTAGAGGTGTATGTGATTTATCCGGGTTCGATTGAATGAACCATGGTGATGTTGGTACCACATGCATTGTGTCATTTGTTGAGTCACATTGCATTGTTATTACATGTTGATTTAATTATATTTGAAAATGACAAGTATGTCGTGATTATGTGACTGTGTGGTTGATTGTGAGTGACTACCCTTATTGTGTATTATTCACCATTTATTATTGAATGTAGTTCTCACCCCTTTGTTGTTGTTGTGTCTGTGTTTCTTCGGAAGTACAAATAATCCAGGTACTTGAGTTGCTTGGAGTGCGTGTTGCCTATTCGAGTCGTAGGAGTCGCTCTGATACGTGACACGAGAATTTTGGGGATTTTATTAATTGTTATTTTGTAATGAATTTTGTTACGTATCCCTTTTAAATTCAATGTTTTTGAGAACCACGAGTTTAATGTGGAGTTTTGGAGTATGTTGGCAAGTGTGCCGTGAATTTATGAAATGATTATTTTCCACTGCTTTGTTCATTTAATGAAAAGGAGTTTTTGTGTTAATTGTATTGGTGTAGCATCCTACTTGCAAAGTTTGAAACTCTGATTTTATTTGTAATATTCGCATATTTTACAAAATAGGAAAGTGGGGTGTTACAATTGGTATCAGAGCAGGTCGGTCTGTCCGGCCAGGTGTAGTAGTTGAGTCTGTCCTTAGAACAGGAGTTAATTGTGTGTTCTGACCGTATGTTGATTGTTGACCAGTATGACAGGAAGGAATGATGCTGCTCTTGCTGCTGCTATGCAAGCATGGCACAAGCTGTAGAGAACAACAATCAGGCTGGAGGTGCTCAGTTTCGTGACTTAGCACAGTTCCAGAGCAATAAGCCGCCTACTTATGAGGGAGGTATTTTGGATCCAGAGGCTGCACATAAATGGCTGAAGGCTATTGAGAAAATCTTCAGGACCATGGAATGCAGTGATGCTTAGAAGGTACGGTTTGGTACTCATATGCTGGAAGGGGAGGCCGAAGTCTGGTGGGACAATAGTCGTCAGAGATTGGAAGCTGCGGGTACTGAGATTACTTGGACAGTGTTTCAGGCCGAGTTTCTGGAAAAGTACTTTCTGGAAGATATTCGTAGTGAAAAGGAGGTTGAATTTCTAGAGCTGAAATAGGGTGATAAGACTGTTGCTGAGTATGCTGCTCGGTTTGAGGAATTGGTTCAGTATTGTGCTCATTACAATACAGAAGAGGCAATGACTTCTAAATGCTTGAAGTTTGAGAATGGGTTGCGTCCCGAGATCAAACTGGGCATTGCTTGTCAGAAAATAAGAAACTATCCAGAGCTGGTAAGCAGAAGCAGAATATATGACAATGATAACAGAGCCAGAAGTGCTCATTACAAGGACGTGAATGAGAAGACGGGTAAGCAGAGGTTTGGAGGTACTCCTTACAGTGCTCCAGCTGATAAGGGGAAACAGAAAACTGACGTAGGAAAGAAACCAAAGGAGAAAGGAGTAGGTTATGATACTCTCAAGTGCTTCCGATGTGGTGGCGCGGGACACCGTGCTAACAACTGTCCGAATGAGGTGAAGAAGCGTTTCAAGATTGGTAAACCGGGTCATGTTATAGCAGATTGTAGGGCCACTATGCCTACATGTTATAACTGCGGAGAAAAAGGTCACATCAGCACTCACTGTGAGAAGCCAAAGAAAGCTCAGGCCAGTGGAAAAGTATTTGCCTTGGTGGGAGCCCAATCCACTGATGAGGAGCGTTCCGTCAAAGGTACTTGCTTTATTAATGATATTCCTTTAATTGCTATCATTGACACGGGTGCAACACACTCGTTTATTTCTGTTGACTGTGTGAAGAGATTAGGGATTGTTCCATCTACTCTAGAGCAGAGGATGACGATTGAAACTCTATCTATTGGTTCTGTGGTTACTTCTTTGGTGTGTTTGAAGTGTCCGCTGACCATGTTTGGTAGAGATTTCAGAGTGGACTTGATTTGTTTGCCACTTAGTAATCTCGATGTTATTTTGGGAATGAATTGGTTGGAGTTCAACCGGGTTTATATTGATTGCTTCAGGAAGACGTTACTGTTTCTTACTCCTGAAGAGGAAGCATTAGCAGATTCACTATCTAGCAGGGAGTTGAGGGCGTTGTTGGAGGATGAAGCGAAGCTGTTTGTGGTGTTTGCCTCGTTATCTATTGAAAGCCAGACTTCAGTTAATGAATTACCAGTGGTTAATGAATTTCCTGAAGTGTTTCCAGATGACATCACAGAATTGCCTCCGACAAGGGAAGTTGAATTCACTATTGATCTTGTACCGGGTACCAGACCTATCTCTATGGCACCGTACAGGATGTCTGCATCAGAATTGGCAGAGTTGAAATCTCAGGTCGGAGAATTGCTCGATAAGAAGTTTATTAGACCAAGTGTATCGCCGTGGAGAGCTCCAGTGTTGTTGGTGAAAAAGAAGGATGGTAGTATGCGTCTGTGCATTGATTACCGTCAGTTGAATAAAGTGACCATTAAGAATAAGTATCCACTTCCAAGGATTGATGACTTAATGGATCAGCTGGTAGGAGCTCGTGTTTTCTGTAAAATTGATCTGAGGTCAGGTTACCATCAGATTAGAGTAAAGGAAGGTGATATTCAGAAGACTGCTTTCAGAACTCGCTACGGACATTACGAATATGCAGTGATGCCTTTCGGAGTGTCTAATACGCCAGGTGTGTTTATGGAATATATGAATCGTATCTTCCACTCTTATCTGGATCAGTTTATTGTGGTATTTATTGATGATATATTGATTTATTCTAAGTCTGACGAGGACCATGCAGGACACTTGAGAATCGCATTGCAGGTGTTGAAAGATAATAAATTGTTTGCAAAGTTCTCGAAGTGTGAATTCTGGTTGAAGACTGTGAGTTTCTTGGGTCATGTTATTTCTGGTGATGGTATAGCGGTGGATCCATCTAAAGTAAGTGCAGTACTTTAGTGGGAAGCTCTGAAGACAGCAATGGAGATTAGAAGCTTTTTGGGTTTGGCAGGTTACTATAGAAGATTCATTGAAGGGTTTTCTAAATTGGCATTGCCATTGACTCAGCTAACCAGGAAGAATCAAGCTTTTGTTTGGGATGCTACATGTGAGGAAAGTTTTGAGGAACTGAAGAAGAAATTGACTACGGCACTAGTGTTAATTCTACCAAGTCCAAATGATCCTTTTGTAGTGTATTGTGATGCGTCTAAGATGGGATTAGGCGGTGTGTTAATGCAAGATGGCAAGGTAGTGGCTTATGCTTCACGACAGTTGAGGGTGCATGAGAGGAACTATCCTACTCATGATCTTGAATTAGCTGCAGTAGTTTTTGTATTGAAAATTTGGCGACATTATTTGTATGGATCAGGATTTGAAGTATTCAATGACCACAAGAGTCTGAAATATTTATTCGATCAGAAGGAGTTGAATATGAGGCAGAGAAGATGGTTGGAATTTCTGAAGGACTATGATTTTAACCTAAGTTACCATCCGGGAAAAGCTAATGTTGTGGCAGATGCTCTGAGTCGAAAGACAATCCATATGTCAGCCTTGATGGTGAAAGAAATGGACTTGATTGAGCAGTTCAGAGACTTGAGTATGGTTTGTGAAACTATGCCAGAGAGTATTAGATTGGGTATGCTGAAAGTGAATAATGCCTTTTCGGATGTAATTAAGGAAAATCAGAAACTGGATGTGAAATTAGTGGACTTGATGCCTACAGGAGGGGATGATTCTGATAGTGACTTTAAAGTGGATAATGTTGGTGTGTTGAGATTCTGGGGCAGAATTTGTGTACCGGATAATGTGGAATTGAAAAAGGCAATCTTAGAGGAAAGTCATCGGAGTAGCTTGAGTATTCATCTGGGAGCTACAAAGATGTATCATGATTTGAAGAAGTTGTTTTGGTGGTCCGGTATGAAGAGGGACATATCTCAGTTTGTCTACGCTTGTTTGACATGTCAAAAGTCCAAAGTGGAGCACCAGAAGCCTTCGGGATTAATGCAACCGTTAGAGATTCCTGAATGGAAATGGGACAGTATTGCTATGGATTTTGTTACTGGTTTGCCAAATACGGCAAGGGGCTTTGATGCTATTTGGGTAGTGGTGGATTGACTTACGAAGTCCGCACATTTTATACCAATTAACATCAGTTTCCCGTTGTCAAAGTTGGCGGAGATTTATATCAGGATAATTGTGAAGTTACATGGTGTTTCATCGAGCATAGTTTCGGATAGAGATCCGAGGTTTACTTCAGAATTTTGGAAGAGTCTGCAGGAGGCCTTGGGTTCTAAATTGAAGTTGAGCTCGGCTTATCATCCACAGACTGATGGTCAGTCAGAGAGGACTATTTAGTCGTTGGAAGATTTGCTGAGAGCCTGTGTGTTGGAGAAAGGTGGTGCGTGGGATACTCATTTTCCATTGATTGAGTTCACGTATAACAATAGCTACCATTCGAGTATTGGAATGGCACCTTTCGAAGCTTTGTATGGTAGGAGGTGTAGGACGCCTCTGTGTTGGTATGAGACTGGTGAGAATGTGGTGTTTGGACCTGAGATTGTGCAACAGACTATTGAGACAATCCAGATGATCCGCGAGAAAATGAAAACGTCTCAAAGTAGGTAGAAAAGCTATCATGATAATCGGAAGAAAGACTTAGAATTCAGTGAAGGTGATCACGTGTTCCTGAGAGTTAACCCAGTGACTGGTGTTGGACGTGCATTGAAATTAAAGAAACTGGATCCTAAGTTTATTGGACCATATCAGATCTTGCAGAGGGTTGGTGCAATTGCTTATAGGGTGGCGTTGCCGCATGAACTATCAAACTTGCATGACGTGTTTCATGTGTCGCAACTTCGGAAGTATGTGTCTGATCCATCTCATGTTATCCTGAGGGATGAGGTACAGATCAGGGATAATCTTACTGTGGAGGCGATGCCGATAAGGATCGAGGATCACAAGATGAAACAACTCAGAGGAAAGGAGATCCCTTTGGTGAGAGTAGCTTGGGGATGAGCTGTTGGGGGAAGTGTGACCTGAGAGCTGGAGAGCAGGATGCGAGAGTCGTATCCGGAGCTATTTCCGTCAGGTACATTTTCGAGGACGAAAATAATTTAAGTGGGGGAGAGTTGTAACACGCCATTTTAATTATTTAATCGTCGTGTGTTAATTTGTATTGTTTTGGCCTTGTTAAGGGTGAGTGAAGGGTAGTGCCTTATTTAATTAGTGGGGATTAGAGACCTTAGCTTAATAATAATGATATAATAGTGAAAATAATAATAGTAATATGGTTAATAATGTTATTATTGTTATTATTCTTATTATTATTATTATTATTAATTAAATAAAATCTGATTAATTAGAATTAAGGGGAGTTTAGTGGGAAAAAAATCAGTTTTCACGTAAAAAGAGAAAAGGTTAGAGAAAGAAGAACAAGGGAAGAACAAGGGTGCTAGGGTTAGAATCTCCATCAGTTTTCGCAGGATTTAATCAAGAATTCGAGGTAAGGGGGGAGAACGGGTTTAATATTGGTGGTATAATCATGAGGGGGTAGTGAGGAGTCCTTAACCCCGCAGGAATTCGTCTAAATGTATGCTGTATTATGATTATGTGATGCATATGTGAATCTATGATGAAGATTGTGTGAATTAAATCATTGCGATTCTGATTGTTTGATATTTTAGTGTTGCTGATACTATATAAATATGAATGTTGCAGGTCTGAGTTTTAGTGTAGGTTGAGTGATCGAAATTAGATCCAAGAACCATAAATTTTGACTAGTAATAATAGGTAAAAAGAAGTAAGATGAAGAATAGGACCTAAAACTGATGTAGAAATAGGTTTAGGACTGAATTGGAGTGAAAAAGTGAGGATCCCGTAGTTGAACCCATACTAGTGTGGGAAAACTGAGTTTGCGTAATAGATCTGGCCATACGCGTATCAGTGAGGGCAATACGCGTACGGTTATGGTCATTTCGCGTATGGGAGGGCCAAAAGGGGGATTGGCACGACCCTCTGCCCATACGTGTAACAGTACGCGTATGGAGGCTTGGGCAATACGCGTAAGGGAGTGGGATTACGCGTAACGAGATCTGAAGTGAAATTTTGATGGAAAGACAAGTCTCTGCCCATACGCGTATCAAGTAGGTCAATACGCGTATGGATGGGCGAGTGAGCTGGGAAATACGCGTATGGCCTAGGGCAATACGCGTATGGCCAGTGAGTGTGCATAATTTTTCTGTTTTGCGATTCCTTTCCCGTTTTCGCGTCCGAAGTTATTTCTTTTGGTTTGAGAGGTTGGGGATAGATGTTAGACCTTGAGAAATGTAGGATTGGTGATAAAAATAATTAAATTAATAATTTTGGTGAATTAATTAGTAATTAGCTAATTAACGTCGTGTGAAGCGTTTTCTGTGGTGTTTCTGAATTGATTGTGATCAGGAGGATCGTGAGATTGTATGATTATGATTATACATGGACTATATGCATATTGATGTCATGCATTCATGGTGTGTCGGTGGTGATGGATCATTGCTCAAGAGGAGTGTATGTGATTCATCCGAACTCTAATGTGGAGTGTGGTGGGATAAATCATTGCCAAGTAGAGGTGTATGTGATTTATCCGGGTTCGATTGAATGAACCATGGTGATGTTGGTACCACATGCATTGTGTCATTTGTTGAGTCACATTGCATTGTTATTACATGTTGATTTAATTATATTTGAAAATGACAAGTATGTCGTGATTATGTGACTGTGTGGTTGATTGTGAGTGACTACCCTTATTGTGTATTATTCACCGTTTATTATTGAATGTAGTTCTCACCCCTTTGTTGTTGTTGTGTCTGTGTTTCTTCGGAAGTACAGATAATCCAGGCTCTTGAGTTGCTTGGAGTGCGTGTTGCCTGTTTGAGTCGTAGGAGTCGCTCTGATACGTAACCCGGGAATTTTGGGAATTTTATTAATTGTTATTTTGTAATGAATTTTGTTATGTATCCCTTTTAAATTCAATGTTTTTGAGAACCACGAGTTTAATGTGGAGTTTTGGAGTATGTTGGCAAGTGTGCCGTGAATTTATGAAATGATTATTTTCTGCTGCTTTGTTCATTTAATGAAAAGGGGTTTTTATGTTAATTGTATTGGTGTAGCATCCTACTTGTAAAGTTTGAAACTCTGATTTTATTTGTAATATTCACATATTTTACAAAATGAGAAAGTGGGGTGTTACACAGAGGATTCTCTGGGTGGTCGAAGCAGTCCCTTATACATTAAGGTCCTCCGATCATACCAAAGCAGCATCTCTGGAGGCAGAGGATTCTCTGGGTGGTCGATGCAGTCCCTTATACATTAAGGTCCTCCGATGATACCAAAGTAGGATCTCTAAAGGCAGAGGATTCTCTGAGTGGTCGAAGCAGTCCCTTATCCACTAAGGTTCTCCGATGATACCAAAGCAGTATATCTGAAGGCAGAAGATTCTCTGGGTGGTCGAAGCAGTCCCTTATCCACTAAAGTTTACCGATGATACCAAAGCATTATCTATGAACACATACAATTCTCTAGGTTGTTGAAGCAGTCCCTTACCCACTAAGCTTCTCCGATGATACCAAAGCAGTATCTCTGAAGGCAGTAGATTCTTTAGGTGGTCGAAGCAGTCCCTTATCAACTAAGGTTCTCCGATGATACCAAAGTAGTATCTCTGAAGGCAGAAGATTCTTCGAGTTGTCGAAGCAGTCCCTTATCCACTAAGGTTCTCCGATGATACCAAAGCAGTATCTCTGAAAACATAAGATTCTATGGGTGGTCGAAGCAGTCCCTTATCCACTAAGGTCCTCCGATGACACCAAAGCAGTATCTCAAGCGATAAATTTCATGGGGGAAATAGTTGAGCAAGATTCCTGTCGGAGGAAATGCGCTGGCAATGCTCTGCAGGGGAAAGCTCACAAGAAACTTTCTAGGATAACCTCTGCTTGGGTAGCAATAATAGCAACAACTGACGGGGATTGTCATTATCAACTGCATGGCTGAAGAATGACTTGATGGGGAATAGAATTCCATGAGCACGTGCGGGGTACCAACTCTTTTCAGAGGAATACTGCCGACTTTGAAGGAGGACTGGCCAAGATACTTGCAAACTGATCCTGGATCCTGCTACTGTGTTGCTGAGGATGGATATGCCATGCATTGCATGATGCACATATATGCAACTAAGATGCAACTGCTAGGGAGCCTAATGCATGCATGAATGCACAAGATGTGCCAATGCTTGATATGATATGATAATGCTATGTATGCATGTCGTGCACATGACAATGTACATGATCGGATGTGCTGGGGATAGGTTTCCTTGTCGAGGGTATCACCAGGGACTAGGTTTGGTAATTGCCAAATGAAATTGGGCTTTGTTTATTTTGAGTTTGCCAATAAATTGGACTTTAAGGGGTAAATTTGAAGGTGCCAACGAGTGTGGTCTTTTAATGGTTTCTAATGAAGACTGGACTTTAAAGGGTAATTTTGAAGGTGCCCACGAGAGAGGACCTTTGGGTAGTTTCCAATAAAGGATTGGACTTTGGGTTGGTGAGAGGGTTTGACTTCCCGACAATTGGGTTTTGATGAAGTGATGATCAGCCTATAGATGTGGATGAGCTTGATGCCCCAAGTTTGATCCTTTGCTGATAAGCTGTGTATTTATTCTTGAGATGGCCTTAATCATGATGGCTTTGTATGAGTGTAGAGACATGATCAATGCGTGTTGCCGGTGTGAGCGTAGCGACTTAACCAATGCATGTGGATTGTACTTTTGCTCTGCCCCAAGACTTTTGACACTTGTCGACTCAACAGTTACTACTGTCCTGCACAGTCTGCTTGATGAACTTGAAAGCATGAAGGGAAACTTCCCATTTGCAACCTATCTTGCCCAGCCTGTAGGGTCTTTGTAGGAATACTCCTTGAAAGTGACCATACCAGGACATGATCAGAGACGATTTGTCCTGATATTTGAATCTTACAGTGGTTTTCCCTTAATCAAGCTTTATAACAATTTGCCCCAGATGAACTGGACGTGTTGATTACAAGGGTTTGTCCCAAATAGGCTGATTGTTGAGGTCTGCCCCAGATGAGCTGAGAACCAAATGGTACTTGGAGATTTTTAGCCTGACCAATCCATTGGTCAACATAGTCATTGGATGTCATGCCCCTGTTCCATAGGGTTATGAAGTGAGCTCAATTCGGGTCAGCATTATTGAATGATCAAGTTCCTCTGACTGTTGCTTGGAATTTCCTTGATGCCAAGTACTGACTTGCAGTTAAAATTGTTCATCTAAAAACGATAACTTTAATGCAATGTTCATGCAAGTTTTGAAAAAATCAATCGTTATTGGAATGATGTGATAGTGTGTGATGAATGGACCATTAGTCCAGACATAATGTTGATTTAGCTGTTGTGAAAGATATAGCAAGAATATGACACCAATATAAGTTATTAGCAAATCTATAGGAGTCAGTTTACGTAACCTTACTGTAGTATGCTTTCAGAATAAACCCCGCCTCAATTAGGTCTTTTGAGGGTTGTAACGTGGTCTAGTTCATGGTTTGAGAAACAAAGGACATAAGGCTCACAATTTGTTTTGTACCCACCCCTTCTGCGTGATGAACTCCAGTCCTACGTTCAGTTAAATTGACACACATTCGTCTTCTAAGAGAGTTCTACAGTGTAGGAGTGAAGATGAGGATTCAAGATTCGCCTGAAATGGAAGCCACCTTAATTTTCTTTTCTCATGGATTTCAGTGACCTCTTTTGATTTTCAATAAGGTGGTCACTGAATCGTGTTTTTTCTTGCTTGAGGATTTTAGGACCTCTTTTGCTTTTGAATGTTGATCCCTAATTTTTGCATGGACTGATTTTGCTTTTCGAATCCATCGGGATTTGCCCTAATTTTTGCCTAAGTCGCCTCTTTTGAGTGTTCGACTTAGCGGGTTTTTTTCTTTTTTTCTGTCTATCCTTTTCTGGAAGGCTTGTGATTGCCAAGTCATTGGTTTTTGAAATGAAGGTGTGAGAAAAACACAAGAAAATGGGGTTTGAATTGGGTTTTCAAAATGACAGGTTTTTATGAAACTCAAACAAAGATCACAAATAGACTAACAATATAGAAAGACACACGATATATCCTGGTTCACTTGAAAACTATCAAGTTAATCCAATCCACCCGCCAAGGTGATTTCGCCTTATACACAAGGACTTAATCAACTATAACCAAATTGATTACAACTACACTAGCAACTGCTAGTGACTAACAATACACAGACTAACTGTCTCTTCTTAAGGATTCTGACCCAACTGGTCCCTTAAGGAATTCAAACAACTGTTTGATCAAATAAAATATTTACAATAAAATGCATCTTACATAAGCTGATATAAACACAATTTCTAGCTTAATCTAACTTAGAGAAAATCTATACAGTAAGAACAATCTTCTTCTTTGTATTGTGGTGCTTTACTGTTCACTCATGGATTTTTCTATTTCTTGAGTTCTTTCTCGTATGAATCATCATTTTTGTATATCTCTCTTTTTCACACTTGGTGTCACACATGATTCTTCAAATGATCAAGTCTTTATATAGCCAAAAAAAGATCCATTGAAGGGCAGATCAGGAATATCAGTAAAATACTGGCGACTTGAAATAATGTCATTATGTTGGGAAGAAAATCGTACACTGAAATTGTCCTTGGTACCACCAAATCCGGGGTAGTGGAATGGTAGTGTAAAAAAACGTGTTTGATCTGTACTATGTACTATTTTGCCTTGCAAATGTTTCATTGTCTTCTATCCATCAAAGGCTTCTGAATTGATATGATTTAAGCATGATCAGAAGAATGAATCATTGGGTCTTCAGAGTCTTGAGTCTTCAGAGTCTTTAGAACTTGTTCAGCAGAACCTTGTCTTAAGAGTCTTCAACACTCCTTCTTCAGAATCCTTGGTTATCAGAAACATAAGTCTTCAGAGTCTTCAGAACTTGTTCAGCAGAACCTTGTTTTCAGAATCTTCAGAACTCGGTCTTCAGAAACTTAAGTCTTCAGAGTCTTCCTAACATTGTTCATCAGAACCTTGTCTTCAGAGTCGTTAGCACTTAGTCTTCAGAAACTTAAGTCTTTAGAGTCTTCCTAACATTGTTCATCAGAACCTTGTCTTCAGAGTCGTTAGCACTTAGTCTTCAGAAGATAAGTATCAAAGTTATATTTAGAGCCATAATCCAAGAGAACATTGCACCAACAACATATTGTCTTCTTAGAGTCTTTATGAAGCACAGTAGATCAAAAGTAATCTTGCTTCTTTGACGCAGAAGCAACTTTTGAGAATTTTAGAGTGACGTTTCACATGATCTCTATTAGAGTCAGAATTATCTTTATCAGCGTCAGAACCTGTTTGTCAATACTTAAGAAAACAAACATTAGAGTACCAAAATTGTTCTCACATAAATACAACTTGTTATTATCAAAACAAAGAGATACCTTGCAGAACCAAATCTTGCTATAACAATCTCCCCATTTTTGATAATGACAAAACAATGTATTTTGATAACATAATTTTGTAGGAAGATAATAAGAATTGACTCAGATAAGTTCAAAGTAAACTTCCCTTTTTCAAGCTCCCCCTGAATCTAAGACTTAACAAAATCTTATAGGATTTGGGATACAGAGCCTGATTGCAAAGATCTAGACAGACCCAAAAATATCAGAGCTTGATTATAGTGGTGATGCATTCTGATAACAGAGCTTGATTGAGTAAATCAGAGCCTGATTGATATCAGAGTCATTTTGCCAATATAAATATTTTCTTGAAAAACATTCTAAAAAGATATACAATTAGAGTGTTAGAATGTTAGAGCTATGATTAGAGACAAGATATTTATCAAAATAACTTTTCCATATTAATACTCCCCTCTTTTGTCATAATAAAAAAGGGTAATCAAAATGATAATCCAAAAGTACATCAAATCATAAACAAACAGTCAAAGAAAAACTACTGGGTAGCCTAAAAAAGTGCCTAAGGTTGAGAAGGAGGAGGGAGCCTCTGAAGAATCTGAGCAAGAGCATTCTGAATGTTGACGATGAATTCATCTTGCTTGTCCATTCTTGCTCTGAGCAACTCATGTTCCTTCTGAAAGGTAGCCAGAGTTTTCAACACTGGATCAGAAGAGGAGTTTTCAGCAACTTCTATTTCAGCTTGATCATTAGCCTCCTTAGCTAATCTTTTAGCCTCTTCTTTGGCTAACCTTTCTGCCAGTTCCTTTTCTGCAGCTAACTTAGCTTCAGCTTCCTTCTTCTCTTGCAACCTCTTTTTAGCTTGTTGAACAAAATAACCATTTGTCTGAGCAGAAATATTTTGAATCTTCTGAAATTCCTCAAACATCCACTGATTGAATTGATCCCATGGAGCACCCAAATCAGAAGGGTCTACACTAGCATTTGATTCATCAGAGAGTGTCCTGAATCTCATAACCACACTGTCCTTAAAAACAGATATTGCTTCATCTAGGTTAGGAGGAAAGTCAGAGGTTTGATTCTCAGTTAAAGGGTGAGTTTCTTCAACAGAGTCATCAAGAATGATGGTATCATTATTTAGATAAGGTTCAGGATTATCTATTATTGATATTAGAATTGGTTGTGGAGCAGTAATTGGAGTTGGTGATGGTGAGATGGTTGTTTGTGGATGTTTGATGAAAATATCTTCAGTGATTTGAGTGGTTAAAGGTGAGGAATTGGTTGGAGATAGTTGAATAGATGTGACAAGAGTTGGTTGGATAACAATGGTGGAAGTTGGTTGAGTTGAGGTGAGTTTAAGAGAATGTGGTGAAAATGGTGTAGACAATGGAATTTCTTCAGTAGAAGATTCAGAAATGGGTGCTGGAGAGGTGGTGACAACAGTAGAAAATATTGGTGAATGAGTGAAGAATAATGGTTGAGTTGGAGGTGGTGGTGATGAAATGGGAAGAGATGAAGACAAATTTCTATTAATAGAAACAAGTACAGTTACAGATGAAGATTCAAAAGACTTACTTTGTTGTTCAGGAGGAGTTGATGTAGATGCCATTTTCATCTTCTTTGTTGATGGTCCATAATTATCATCACTTTTCTTTTTCTTGCCTTTTCCCTTTCTTTGAAAGATTTCAGGAAGAGTATCTGGCAGATTAACCAAGTCAATCCATGCATCTAATGGTTCATCTTCACATCCAGCAAAATAGTTTGAAAGATCTTCTGGATTGTAGATCTCTGAAAAGAGTGGAAATCCAGAGATTGGAAATCGAATAAAGTTAAGTTCAAACTGGTTTGGAATGGCAGGTCGATGGGTGATCTTCTTAAGAAGCTTCATATTCTTTAAGTTATTAGCCCAAAACGTCTGTCCAAAAGATTTGTCAAGTTCCTTAGTGAACCCAACAACCAATAGATCATCAACTAAACCTGACTCAATGAAAATATCAGAGAGAAGTCTGCCGTAAGGGATATGATTTCCCTTTTTGTAGGAGCCAGTCCTTGAGTTAACTATGGAGTCTCTCAGAAAGTTGAACAGGATACAAGGAAGATGAATTTTCTTTCCTTTCAACATAAAGTACAAAACATACTTTTGTGACAGATTAATGTAATCGGCTGAGTGAGTAGGATGACGATGATACATAGTCCCCAACATGATTTTGAACCAAACTCTTAGAGTGTCTTTCAAGAGCGATGAGGGTGGATCCTTTTTAGAATCCAGAACAGTTTCTTCTTTAAAAATAGCGGTTGTGACCTTGGCTTCCCTATGCTTATCTTGTTGAACATTGACAATTCTTAGTCCCTTTCCATCATGAGAGGTTAAGTCACATATAGTCTTTTCTGTGATGATGATTTGTCTTCCGAACACAGTAGAAACAATGACATTTCTACTAGTGATTATATGAATCCATAAATCTTTAACCAAGTTTGGAAGCGAGGATCCTTGCAATCTATTAAAGTACCCGTTCCATCCTTGGAATTCAAGTGTTTGAGTAAGATCACACCCATTATCCAATAGATTTGTGAAGTTAACCATGGTTTCACTAAGAACTCAAAGTTCATTTACCGGCGTGTCGAGAGAGATAGGACATTCTTCCGTAATAGTGCACTGATATCCAAGTAGCTTAGCTTTGGAGATAGTTTGAGATGATTTCGCCATTGACGAAGATGATGGAGTTGCAGAGAACAAAAGGGTCTTAGGGTTTCTAAGACAAAAGTGTGGGAAGTGAGAGTAGCGTAGTGTGTGAAGTGAGAGAGTGCGTATTTATAACAAAAATAATGATTATGACAAGGTGGGAGTAATAGGAAATAATTACTTGAAACCTAGTCTCACAAAATCACAACGCTCGGGTGTCTCTTCAACAGTAGGTATGATTTGATTTTGGACACGTGTCACAAATAATCATAGCCGTTTGTTTTCAAGAGAGCACGTTTTGATGTTCCCAATGTTAAGAATACCAAGAGGTATATGACTAGACTAATTTCTAATCAGGACATTTTCTAACTTGTAGAAGTATCATGAATCAGAAAGTCAATAAAAAAATTAACACACTTTGCTTAACATCAGAATTTTATATCAGACGTTTTGGTAGCCTGACACATTAAAATATTATCATCTCATTCTGGACAAGGTTTGATAAATAAGTTTTCCAGAATGAATACAAATCTATCTTCAGCAAGGGGTTTTGTGAAAATATCAGCCCATTGGTAATTTGTATCCAGAAATTTTAACTGAAAAGTACCCTTCTGAACATAGTCACGTAAAAAGTGATGTTTTATTTCAATATGTTTTGCCCTAGAATGTAGAATATGATTCTTGGATAAACAAATGGCAGAAGTATTATCACAAAAGATAGGAATGTTACACTCGTGTATTTGATAATCTTCAAGTTGGTTCTTCATCCAGAGTATCTGATTACTGCACAGAGATGCTGATATGTATTCTACTTCTACAGTAGAGAGAGCAATTGTTAATTGTCCCTTGCTTGCCCAGGAGACGAGGTTACTTCCCAGAAACTGACAGTTTCGAGAAGTACTTTTCCTTTCCAATCTGTCTCAAGCATAATCTGCATCACAGTAACCAGAAAGCTTGTACTCTGATGTTTTCTTATACATCAAGCCATGGTTAGTTGTTCCTTTTAGATACCTTTGAATTCTCTTAACAACAGTTAAGTGAGTTTCCCTTGGATCTGTCGCTCCCAAAAGATTCGCATCCAACGGTACAAACGCGAGAGTGGCGCAGAAAACACAGAGTCGCCAGCAATGTGTATTTATCCCGGGAGAGGGAAAGGAAACACTGCATAAACCTGAAGAGAAAGGGGGAAAGACATGGTCATCGCAACCATAGTCCAGGGTTCGGGAGTCGGTTATGCGAGGGGAAGGTGTTAGCACCCCACGCATCCATCGTACTCGATGGGATCCATGCTTGTTGTCTAAACGGAGGGTGAGCTGTCCTACTATCTATGGCTGCAAAATAAAACGGGGATGGGGGTGACTAAGACGGACTCGGTAAGACATATTCGATGCCCTAGGCCTACGTACTCCTTCAGTGCAATGGGAAAGTCAGAGTCAACGTAGTTCGGACGGGAACCGTGGGGGAAGGTTGCTCGCCAAGACAATCGCTGTCTTGTGCCTACATATCCTCAATCGGACGAGAAAGAGGAATCAGAGCTAATGTAGTTCGTGGGTACGACCATGGATGGGTAAGTGTTTTTTACGTGAGCGACGAGCTCTTTTCTGAAAATGAAATTTAAAACCCAACAATCCCGAAGGATAAAAAGATTTGAATTTGTTCTTGTTTTTTAGACAGAAGTGTTTTCTTTTTAAGTTAGTCCATAACTTGCATTGCACCAAAGTCTAGAGCACAGGGACGAATACTTAACGAATCGTCCCAAGACAGGACGCCTGCTAAGCACTCTAGAAAGATGAGAGGAAGCCCCTCATTTCTCATTCCCCACGCTTAAGGCTCGTGCGCAATACAATTTATATTTATTAAGTGTTTTCAAGAAGTTTTGAGATGAGAAGAGAGAAGACCCAAAGGAAACTCTAAAGGGAAACTAAGAGTCCTAATGTTATCAAGCATGGGTGACCTATGGTTAGTAAGGCTTAGGAGGGACAACTACCTAAAACCTAATGCTAATCCTACTCCAAGCTTAATCAAAAATTAAGTTGGACTAGGTAGCTCTAAAGGGAGAGAATCCAAGACTTAAACAAGTCTTGAGATTCATGGGAGAAAGAGATGATCATGCATAATTCACTTAAGCACAAATAATCAAACATGTATCAAATGACATTCAAAAATTATGGAATTAAAACCCAAGTGACCTAAGTCAGAAGCTAGCAACATGCCAAAAGATCACACAAAAATTCACAAGTTAAGTGCTTCAAAGAATGCTTCAAAGTTGCATAAGAACAATGTACAAATAGAGGGACTAAATTGCAATATGATATGAGTTTAAAAATATGAGAAAAATGTTTTTAAGGACCTTAAGATGTCTTATGAAATATGAAAAAAGAATGGGATGCAAATCATACACCAATGATGAGAACAAAAATCAACAAGGAAGGGTGTGCACAATTGAGACAATTCCAAAGGAAATTAATCAAACAATTAATTCAGATGCACAAAAAAAAATAAAATTTTCTAAAATTTTATAAAATCCTAAAGATGATCCATGAATTTTTTCATAATTTTCTGATGCATTAAACTAATTTTAAAAATAAAAAAATGTAAAATGAAACAATTAAATAAAATAAAAAGAAAATGAAGAAGCCAGGGGTGCAACATAAGTAATTTCCACGTTCAAAAAAGAATGGGCTCAGATAAAGGGGGTGGGAAAAGCAAACAGAGGCCCAATCCAAACCCAGCGCAAGTCAACATTTCCATGAACCTCAGTCAACAATAATTGACTCACACACACCCACAGATTGATCCAACGTATAATATTCAATCAATCACACACAAAGTAAGCAACATCAATGGTCAGGATCACGCGCACACCACAACACACATAGGGAAGCACACAAATAGATTAAAATGGAAAAAAACAAGGCACGTGAGAAGCATGTGAGATTTTTAATGCGCTGGCAAACCCTAAACCATTAGATCAATCTAACGCATATCAATCAATTAGCAGATCAAAGATTATACAAGATCAAGGGTCAGGATTTGAAGCACATGATATTACACATGGATTAACACACACACACACACAAATTAATGAAAACAAGTGAAAAATAGATGAAGTGGCTAAACATGAACCATCAGATATGGACCACCAACGGTCCAGATTTCATCTCCAACCTTGAAACTCAGATCACCTGCAAATGAACTAGACGCCGGAGCCCTAGCTCCGGTCGTCTTCTCCGGCAACACCAAACGGAGATCCAACAATAATTTTCCAGAAATCAAAAACTCCACCATCATTCAACTCAGAATTTCACAAGGATTTCAGATATGCAATTTGTTTCAACAGACCATACATGTATAAACCAAATCGAAGCAAAACATTTCTCACTCAAAACTTTCAGATCCATGATTCAGCCATAATACACGTCCAAATTTAAATCTAAACATATCAGCATGATCAGCAAAGCATAAGGATCATTAAGCACACAAGAAAACTGAGTTCTATGATCAAGAAAATCACACTAACCTGAAACTTGTAGAGCTCAAAATACACCAAGAAAAATCCTTCAGAAAGCTGCAGATCTACTCCTTGGAACTTCTGATTGCAAAATAAATGCAATATGAGGCTTGAATCGGGCTGGATCTTGAAGTTTGAAAGTGCGCAACTCAAATTCGAATCTGATGAAAACCTTGCTTAGAGCTTTAAACGATGGTTGATTCTTGTTCTATGGAGTATGTGGATCAAGAATATGGAAAAAGTTCTTCAGAAACCCTTGTGAGGAGTGAGTTTTGAAGAAGGAAAGTTTTGAGTGAAAAATGAAATTCAGAGCAAATGAGAGTGCATGAGGTATGAATGAAGGTGTGAGTCTCCTTATATACACTTGGTTAGAGCTCTGAGCATGATTAGGGTTTGATTAATCCCTTAATTAAGGCTATCCAAAGTGATTTGCAAAATTGCAAGTTGTGATACACACCCTTGTTCACACGCGTGTGGGTCATGAAATAAGTATGATTCATCTCCATTTTACTTGCTGATCATAATGGAATTGGTTTGGGCTTTGTAGTGGTCTGATTTGTGAGATTCAATCCATCTTGCAAATTTGCATTTTGTGAAATTCATGAAGTACATGGCACAGATTGGAGTGATTCAAGGGTCAAAAATGGTCCTCACGGAGTGTACTTGAATATGGCAATGTGACTTGAGTCATTAGAAACAATTACAAGTCATTTTGAACCAAAATGCAAAAGGTGAAAAAATGGATACATGTGAAAACCCTAAAAAGCACCCTGCCTTCTTTTGGTCATAACTTGAGAACCACAAATGGTATGGAGATAATATAGTACTTTTTGGAAAGGGGAGAGAGAGATCTTCAACTTTTATGTTTGAGGAAAATTCATTTGAAGCTTCTTTGATGATGAAAAGTCAAGTTGAAGATGGTTTGAAAAGTTACCAAAAATGGAAGTTTCACATTATAGGTCATTTTCCAAAAATAGTAACTTTTGCACAAACTCTTGACTCTTGATGAATGGTATAAATCCTAGCCTTTGAGGACCATATGAGGGCATAAGACATTAAAAATCATGAAGAGGACCTCAAAATTCCATGGTTGACTTTTCTCCTTACAGTTGACTTTTCTTGGTTCACAAGCAACTGATCCACTGAACATCTTCCACAATGAACCACTAGCCAAGCCTTCCTCTATGAGTGTTTGTGAGCATATGGAACCCATGAGAGCATGCTTGAATCCACAAAGTTTTCTCAAGAAGCTCTTTTGGGTCAAAAACCCTAATTTGGTCCCTCTGGTTAGGAGGGAAAGATTCACTTGAAATCCTTTGCCATTCTTGATCTTATGAAGATATGATGACCTCCACAAAACACCTTGAGGCTTGAGACTCCTTTGAGATGAACTAAGTACCTTGATCCCATGCTAAGAACCAATGCTATGCACAAATGCTAATGCAAGAAATGCAAAGAAACATAAGCCAGTTAGCTTCAAAACAAAAGAGCAAATTTTGGGGTGTTACAGCTGCCCCTATTCAATCAACTTGGTCCTGAAGGTATGATAGCAACGGCTGTCATGCGTTCAAACGATTCACGGAGATTGAATACCAAAAGAAACCTGAAATTTGCAATCCTCAAAGGAGGGACGACTCCACTGGGGAACAAGCAATAAATGTTGCACTGTCACAACACGGACAAGTGTTAGCTATGCTGGGGATAAACACAGACGGGTGTCAAGGAATCAAAGATATCAGATAGGACGGGTATCGAAAAGATACACAGACGGGTGTAAAAGGGTTCAATATGGATGGGTATCGAAAAGATACACGGACGGGTGTAAAGAGATTCAATACGGACGGGTATCGAAAAAATACACGGACGGGTGTAAAGAGATTCAATACGGACGGGTATCAAAAAGATACACGGACGGGTGTAAAAAGGGTTCAATACGGACGGGTATCGAAAAAGGTATACAGACGGGTGTAAAGAGAGTTTAATACGGACGGGTATCGAAAAGATACACGAACGGGTGTAAAAAGGGTTCAATACGGACGGGTATCAAAAAGATACACGGACGGGTGTAAAAAAGGTTCAATACGGACGGGTATCGAAAAGATACACGGACGGGTGTCACGGTAAAAACCTTGAAGGGATGAATCAAAAGACCACCTGAACGAAAGGGGTGAAAAGAGATCATGGGTTCACAATCCTGGCAAAACACTCTGCCGTGGGACTGTCAAATATTGCTTTGAATGACTAAATCCAACACTCGTGGAGTAAAGTCGAATGATATCTTCCTGAAATCCGGTTTTCCTGACGAAGGAAAACCCAAACCTGGTTTATGCTTCGGATGCATATGTTTGAATTTTTCTGTAATTCTCCACGCGAAGTGGAAATGCTACGCATTTAGGAGGATGCCATGTAAAAAAAGCTTATGCAATGCAAAAGATCGTCCCAGCGAAATAAATGCTGAGAACAGAAGCAGATCCACTGAGAACGACAAACTATATTGTCATCAAACCAAAGAAATCATGTTGAGGAAAACTTCACCCTGCTAGGGAGGATTACAATTACCAATTCTGCTGGAGATGGACAAATCTCCGAGAGAAAACCCACTCAATCGGGGAGGAACTGAAAACTGAAGATGGAAACTCCTCCGCCGGGGATGACCAAATGTTTCAGAACCTGGATTCAAAACATGCTGGGGATACTAATCGCCAACAAACTCTGCTTGGGGGTACACTGAAAGAAACTTTGAGGAAAATAGATTGCCCCATGCTCAGTGGGGAAACACTGTCTTTAATCAACGAGGACACTCCATCAGACTCTTGCAGGAGAGGCTGTAAAAATAACAACTTCTGGCTACCTACTGAGGAAAGATGAGCCAAATCACAACTCTGGCTGGGGGTAAACCTCTTATATCCTGCTGAGGGGGACGATCCTCAACGACTCCGCTTGGGGAATTACCTCTTTATACTCTGTTGAGGAAGACGATCCTCGATACTCTGACTGGGGAGAGCAGCAAACTGCTGAGGATGATCAGACTTTAAAGTTGGGGTGCAAATCTACTGGAGAAGTACACCTGTCATTTTGCAAAACCAACAGAAAGGGCTACGTGCAAAAATGATTACTTTGATTATCATCATAGTGACTATCGTCTAAATAATTGCCACTGTTTTCCCACTTGTTTCACAAAGCTCAACATTTTAGCATGTAATGTTTATAAAAAATATCGGACATTTTCACAAACAAAATAGGTAAAACAATAAACAAAAGCTCTTTGACTGAAATGCAAACTTTATTGAATGATCAGCCTGTAAATAGGCATTTACATTTGGAAGCAATTCCTGAAAAGAGGTAATTGCGCCAAAAGTAAAAGAAAATACACATGTCGGCAATGTGGGGAACATACATCCACCATGACTCGACTCAGCTATAACCCATATGACTTGTTTATCCGCAGATGCTTTGGCCTTTGAAAATGACTGACTGGACTGATTCCTTTCCTTCAAATTTTCCAAGTGTGAATAGTGATCACAGATCGAACGCGGATCGTAGTCTTTGCTTTTAAATCCCTAACTTTTGCCTGGATCGCCCTTCTCGGGTTTTCAATCCACCGGGATACCCATTTTTGCCAAAGTTGCCTTTTCAGGTTTTCAACCTTGCGGGTTTATTTTCCCTAATTTTTGCCCGAACCTTTTCTTTTTATGGTTCGCCAGGATGCCCCATTTTTGCCTGAACCTTCTTTTTATGTCCAGCGGGTCTTTTTTATGCAAAGTATTTTTTTACTACATCCGCGTTCACAGGGGACGTAAAATCTTCGCCATCCCTATTTGAGAGTAATAAGGCTCCACCAGAGAAAACCTGTCTTACTACATATGGCCCTTCATAATTCGGAGTCCACTTACCCCTATGATCTGTTTAAGGAAGAGTGATCCTTTTCAGGACTAATTCACCAGTTTGGAAACACCGAGGACGCACTTTCTGATCAAATGCTTTTTTCATCCTGCTTTGATACAACCGGCCATGCGTAATGGCTTTCAACCTCTTCTCTTCAATGAGGTTCAGTTCATTCAGCCGGGAACACACCCACTCAGCTTCATCAAGCTTCACGTCTGTCAGAATTCTCAAAGAAGGAATCTCAACTTCTAATGGCAGAACTGCTTCCATACCATACACCAGTGAGAAAGGGGTTGCCCCAGTTGATGTGCATACCAAAGTACGATATCTGTGCAAAGCGTAAGGCAACATCTCATGCCAGTCCTTGTATGTCACTACCATCTTCTGCACAATCTTCTTTATGTTCTTATTAGCCGCTTCAACAACCCCATTCATCTTCGGGCGATAGGGAGAAGAATTGTGATGTTCAATCTTAAAGCTCTGGCATAGCTCCTTCATCATCTTATTGTTCAAATTTGTACCATTGTCAGTAATGATCCTCTCCGGGACTCCATACCGGCAGATGATGTCCTTCTTAATAAACCGGGCTACCACTTGTCTGGTGACGTTGGCATACGATGCGGCTTTCACCCACTTCGTGAAATAATCAATAGCCACCAGGATAAAACGATGTCCATTCGATGCAATCGGCTCGATCTTCCCAATTATGTCAATGCCCCACATGGCAAAAGGCCAAGGTGACGACAAAACATTCAGAGGAGTAGGCGGTACATGCACCTTATCAACATAAATCTGGCATTTATGACATTTTCGGGCGTATTTAAAATAACCAGACTCCATAGTCATCCAATAATACCTCGCTCTTAACAATTTTCTTGCCATAACATGCCCATTGGCATGAGTACCAAAGGAACCTTTGTGAACTTCTTCCATTAACAGGCCTGCCTCGTGTTCATCAACACAACGTAGCAAGACCATGTCAAAGTTTCTCTTGTATAACACATCGTCTTTGTTCAAAAAGAAGTTTCCTGATAACCTCCTCAATGTCTTCTTATCCTTGGAAGATGCCCCAGCTGGGTATTCCTGACTCTTCAAAAAGACTTTGATATCATGATACCAAGGCTTGCCATCTGATACACCTTCAACCACAAATACAAAAGCAGGTCTGTCCAAGTGCATGATTCTGATTGAAGGAGTTTCATTCCAACGATTCACTTGATACATCGATGACAACGTTGCCAACGCATCAGCCATCTGATTCTCTATCCGGGGAATGTGATGGAAGTCCACTTTGTCAAAGAAAGGTAACAACCTTCTGGCATAGTTGTTATACAGAACAAGATTCGCTTGACGAGTCCCCCATTCACCTGTAATCTGATTAACCACCAACGCAGAATCACCAAAAACATCGAGGTTCTTGATTCTCAAATCAATCGCTTCTTCTAACCCCATGATGCATGCTTCATATTCTGCCTCGTTGTTGGTGCATACGAACGCCAATCGGGCAGTGAAGGGTATATGAGAGCCCTTTGGAGTCATAATGATTGCTCCGATTCCGTTACCATATGAATTAACAGCCCCATCAAAAACCATCTTCCACTGAGATCCAATCTCAGGTCCTTCATCAGGTAAAGGTTCTTCACAATCCTTCATCTTCAGATACATGATATGCTCATCAGGAAATTCAAACTTCATCGGTTGATAATCCTCAATTGGTTGTTCGGCAAGATATTCTGACAAAACACTTCCCTTAATGGCCTTTTGGGAAACATACTGAATATCGTATTCCGTCAGAACCATCTGCCAATGGGCTATTCTCCCAGAAAGTGCTTGCTTCTCAAACACATACTTGATTGGATCCATCTTTGAAATCAAGAGGGTTGTGTGGTTTAACATGTACTTCCTCAAATGCTTAGCGGCCCAAGCGAGTGCACAACATGTTTTCTCCAGCATCGAGTACCTTGACTCGCAATCAGTAAACTTTTTACTCAGGTAGTAGATGGCGTGCTCCTTTCTACCTGACTCGTCTTGTTGACCGAGAACACAACCCATTGAATTCTCAAGAACCGTGAGATACATAATCAAAGGTCGTCCTGGCACTGGTGGTATAAGGACCGGAGGTTCCTGCAAGTATTCTTTAATCTTTTCAAACGCCTTTTGACAATTTTCATTCCACCTGACCGCTTGATCTTTTCTTAGCAACTTGAAGATTGGTTCACACGTGGCTGTGAGATGCGAGATGAACCTAGCAATGTAGTTTAATCTCCCCAAGAAACCACGAACCTCTTTTTCTGTTCTCGGCACAGGCATTTCTTGTATGGCTTTTACCTTCGCAGGATCAACCTCGATACCTTTTTCACTAACAATAAATCCCAGCAATTTTCCTGATCTCACCCCGAAAGTGCATTTGATTGGATTCAACCTCAGTCTGAATTTTCTCAATCTTTCAAATAGCTTTTGAAGATTCACCAGATGTTCTTCTTTCGTCTGTGACTTCGCAATCATGTCATCAACATAGACCTTAATCTCTTTGTGAATCATATCATGAAAGAGAGTCACCATCGCCCGCTGATAGGTTGCCCCTGCATTCTTCAATCCAAAGGGCATCACTTTGTAGCAGAATGTTCCCCACGGTGTTATGAACGTTGTTTTCTCCATGTCCTCTAGGGCCATCTTGATTTGGTTATACCCAGAGAAGCCATCCATGAAGGAAAACACCGAATACTGAGCAGTATTGTCAACTAACACGTCATTGTGAGGGAGCGGGAAATTGTCCTTTGGGCTTGCTCTGTTCAAATCCCTGTAATCAACACACATTCTGACCTTCCCATCCTTCTTAGGTACAGGCACGATGTTACCAACCCATGGAGGATAATTTGTTACGGCAAGAAAACCGGCATCTAGCTGTTTCTGAACCTCTTCCTTGATTTTGACAGACATCTCCGGTTTAGTTCTTCTCAACTTTTGTTTGACCGGAGCACAACCTTCTTTAAGTGGTAGCCGGTGTACAACAATATCAGTATCGAGCCCAGGCATGTCTTGGTAAGACCATGCGAAGATGTCCACATACTCACGGAGCATTTCAATCAATCTTCCCTTGACACTGTCTTCCAATGTAGCCCCTATCCTTACTTCCTTTCTGGCGTCCTCGGTTCCCAGATTCACAATCTCAATTTCCTCCTGATGAGGTAGGATGACCTTCTCCTCTTGCTTTAACAATCTGGCCAACTCTTCGGGCAGTTCACAATCTTCGTCAGTCTCTTCTTCAGCCTGATAGATTGGATTGTCAAAGTCATACCGAGCTATAGCTGAGTCATGATCGGTGTCATCTGAACAAAGAGACCTGCATGATTGATGAGGTATGCTTTATTATGTATGCAACAAAAGAAACACATTGCCATTTTGATGTGGGTTTTTAATGCATAAAAAAAAATAAAACAGAAAGACAGAGATCAAAATATTTGAGTGTGAAAAGTCCTTTATTGATGATAAAGCAAAACATGCAACAATTAAAAGCCCTACAAATAAAATCACTACGTCTTGGGCAGAACGCATGATTAACATAGCAGGAAAACAGAACAATTACTCGAAGCTAGTCACTTGAATGACTTTTTCAGAAGACCAGTTACACAGACTTTCTCCTGGGACACAAGGGCGGATCTAGCTATCCATATCACAATCACTGTCCCCTTCTTCCTCAATGGCATTAACTCTGTCGAAGAAAACACCGGCACTGGTGAAACGGACTAGGCCATAGAATTTGGGAGGATCCCTGGCTCTTCTGGGTGGCTTGTATCCCAATCCATAGGTATTCCCTTTTAGCTGAACTTTAATCTCTTGGCCCCACTTCTGTGAGCTACCAGCTTCGACTATAGCCTTGGCGTCTTTAAACGAAGACATAGAAACCTCAGGTTGATCTGCCACTGCGGGCTGTTCTGTGGTCTCGGACTGATCCTCAAATTGAATAACCTCTTCAGACACCTTCACTTTTTCAAACCCCTAACACAGTGTCTCATGGATTTCACCATCCACTTCCACGTATTTAAAGGTTGACAGCTGACTAATCATTATGTCCTCCTCTCCGCACACTGTCACCACGTGACCATCTACCATGTATTTCAGCTTTTGATGCAAAGTGGAGGTTACAGCGCCTGCACCATGGATCCAAGGATGACCCAACAGACAGCTGTATGCTGGCTGAATATCCATTATATAAAATGTTACATCAAAGATTTCCGGCCCAACCTTGATTGGAAGCACAATCTCACCAAAGACAGATCTCTTCGAGCCATAAAAAGCTCGCACCACCAAGTCGCTTGGTGTACAAATAAGCCCCCTGGTATCTAACTTCATTAATGCTTTCTTTGGCAATACATTCAATGATGATCCAGTATCAACCAACACATGTGACATCAGTGAACCACGACACTCAATCGAAATATGCAGGGCATTGTTATGATTCCTCCCAGCGGGAGTCAAATCAATATCTGTAAAACCCAAGCCATTACCCGCATTCACGTGCACTACAACCCCTTCTAGCTGGTTAACAGAAATCTCTTGAGGAACATAGGCCACATTCAAGACCTTCAGAAGTGCATTTCTGTGAGCTTCAGAACATAACAGCAAAGACAGAATGGAAATCTTCGACGGGGTTTGATGTAACTGGTCCACAATTTTGTAATCACTTTTTCGGATGAGCCTCATAAACTCCTCTACATTTTCAGAAAAAACATCACCAGCCGGCTTTACCATAGAATCCACAATCCCTGGAGTCTGAACAGAACCATCCATTACATGTTTTCCCTTATCTTGCCTAGAAGTACTGGGTTGATCATTAACAGGAGTAAGCACTCTACCACTTCTCGTTATAGCATCAGCTTCAACCTTAACCTCAGGACTAGAACTCACTGATGAAGTAGCCATTAATTCTTGCTTTTGCACATTGACAAACACCTCTGCGCCGTAATTCCATGGAATAGCCTTAGTGCTCTCATACGGAATGGGTCCAGCCCTTGTGATAATAACTGGTGGTGGTCTTGCCGGACCTGAAATAGTAATCGTCTTGAAAGGAATGGTGATGGTAGTAACCTTCTCACTAAGGACTTCTTCTTGCTGATTACTTCTATCAAACTGTAAACAGCTCTCATTAATCAGATTATGGATACCCATCTTTAACGAATCACAACCATTATCCTTCGTCAAACAATCTGAACAGTTCTCATCACAACCCGGATAGACGCCACCCTTCAATAATCTGTTAGTCTTCAACTCCTCAACATCCATGATTAAATTCAAAGCTTCACATTCCTCAATTATCGCATTCACCCTCGACCCATTGTGATCAGGCATCGGGTTTTGAATAACATTGGGCCCATCATTCGAGAAATTGATAGCCTTGGAGTCTACAAGGTCTTGCACCTTGTGATGAAACGCCCTACATTTCTCCACAGTATGCCCCGGAGCACCAGAGTGAAAATCGCAGTGTGCGTTAGCTTCGTAGCCTCGTGGGAGTTCCCCTGTTGGTGGAGCCAGGGTACGGAGCTCAACTAGACGCAACTGCAGCAAATGTTGCAACAACTATGCATACGACATCGGTGGTTGCTCAAAATGCTTCTCTGCATTTCTTTGTCTATTCTAATACTGGCCCTGCTGTATGTTCTGATTAACATTATTCCTTTGTTGCTGTGGTGGAGGTAACGTTGCTGGGATAGTTACCGATGCTACTTGTTGATTATTGTTCTGGCGTTGTTTCCCCTTTCCCTTGTAAGATGATACATCATTGGTCTCTCCTTTCTTCTTATAACCATCAAATGGCTTCTTTCCATGCCCGGAGGACGATCCGTCACCACTAGAAACTTTTCCAGCCTTAATTCCAACCTCTACCTTTTGTCCGATTGCAATCACATCTGCAAACTTGCCTAGTGAACAAGGCAATAGCTTTTCATAATAGTGCTTAGGTAGTGTGTCCATAAACATATCCAACATCTCCTTCTCCAGCATTGGTGGCTGTACCCTAGCCGCCAATTCACGCCACTTTTGCGCGTATTCTTTGAAACTTTCATCATTTTTCTGGGACATGCTCAACAGCTGAGTTCTGTTGGGAGCCATGTCTGTGTTGTATTGGTAATGCTTGATAAAAGCTGTAGCTAACTCTCTCCAAGTACGAACATCTCTACGTTCCAGCGCCACATACCATTCCAAAGACGCGCTGGACAGACTGTCTTGGAAAAAGTGCATCATTAGCTTTTCATCCTTAGCATGGGCAACCATCTTCCTGGTTTACGCCTTTACATGAGTTCTTGGGCAGGTAGAACCATTATACTTCTCCAGTGTAGGAATCTGAATCTTGTGCGGAATGACAATATCAGGGACCAACCCTAGGTCGTCCAAATCTATTCCCAGATCATCCTGCTTCACAACCCCTTTCAGTTGCGCCTCGATTAAATGGATCCTCTCATCACTGACCACAGGAGGGCCAGTGTCCAAGCTTCTGACTAAAAAAACATCATCCTGTTGATCATCAAAACGATGGCAAGGATAGCTCGAATAGTGCTTCCTTCTCCAACCACTGAAGGGATCCCACCCTGTCCACCAGCACCAGGGATAGGAATGTTGGTACCAGCACCACCTCCGCCCGAAGGAATAACACGATTAAGAAGACCACCGTGTAAGATACCATTTTCATCAACCTGCGCCACCAAAGGCTGAACTAGAGTTCTGAATTCATTCTGGCTCTGCACCACACCTTGCATCATCTCCATGAATTGATCGATGCGAGCTTGCATGGCTGCCATGTCTGCCTGAACTTTGTCCATCACTCTACTTTAATTAAGCCTGGTAGAATACCGATGAGCTGGTTGATCAATCCTGACTGTCAAAAAGAGAGAGCATAAGAAATCCAGAGAATCCGAGATAACTTGCTATGCAAAATAAGATGATTATGCAAATGCAAACATGTATGAACATTATCAAGGCGATCTATCCCTTGATTCCAGTTTTAACAACAGAAGAGAACTGAATTCCTAATCATATAAAGAGAATAAGCATCTGTTACAACACAAGTCTGAATAAGCATAAACAAAGACCCCGACCAACAAGCCTGGTGGTGATCCCGGAAATAGAAAGAAAATAGCAGCAAGGAAACTAAGGCATGTCATCAAGACTCAGCCGTGCTAGAATTCCCCTTTCGTCATTCTTTTTGCACCAATTCTGTACTTCCTTGAGAAGCTTCTTGGTATTAGGATGCTCTGGTCTCTGAATCAACTCCTGAATCAAAAGATCCCTCCTGTGCAAGATCCCTGTTAAATAATGACTATGCAATTCCCAATCATCTTCTCCAGAAGCTCCACCTGAACTTGGACCTTCGCCTCTGGCTCTTTTCACTTTGGCTTGGATCTTCAGCTGTTCCATATCTCCATGGTTTCCTTGAGCTTTTCCTCAATTGCTCTCCTCTCAAAGATCCCTGATAAAATCTCCTTATCCTTTTTCCGAAGCTTTGTCTTCAAACCTTTAATCTGCTCCAGATACTTGTCCTCTTTCAACCTGTTGGCAGTAATTACTGTATTCCGACGGTCACGGAACCTGTGAATTCTTGACATAGCATAAGCCAACACTTTCTTTTTGGACGAAAGGACCTTGCTAACACTTTTCAATGCTTGAGCCACTTTCTCTCTGGCTGTGGCTTCTTTAGACAATTCTTTCTCCTTCACAGCCAAAAGTTCTGATTTCATCCTGGCAACATGGATGGCTTCGCCTTTTTCGTGCTTCAACTGACCAACCTCTTTGTCCAGCTCACGATTCTCCTCTCGGAGTTTCTCCTTCTCAGCCCATAACTTATCATATTTCTCTATATCAACAGTCGTGGGAGCCTCAATCATCAAAGGATACAAAGGTGGTTCCACCGGGAAGGGAAGAAGCTCCTCTTCTGCTATTTTCTTAATCCATTCTTCATAGGAAGGAAAAGCCCGGTTATTACATTTCCCGAATGAAGTTTTTCCCTTCTTGGTCACCCGCTTCCAAGCATTCACAATCTTCCTTATCATCTCTTGATCCCCAGTACCGTTGAAGAATAAGGACTCTCTGATATCTCGCTCTTCAGGTGGACCTCTCAAAGGATAATTAAACTGCCTGATAACAAGGGAAGGATTATAGTTAATTCCAACTTTTCTCCCTATCAAGGGTACATTAGGGAATTCTCCGCACTTGCAAATAATCTCTAACCCTAGCAAGTCATGGTTGAACCAAATAATGTTGTCAGCAGTCGAGCCCATTAACCTCTTTGACCACTTCAGAGAATCTCTCGTGTCAACGAGAGCGCCAGCTTCGGGGAGATGACTCAGAAACCAAGTAGATAAGAGTGGGGCACAGCAACTCACAGTTTTTCCACGCCTATTTTCATTCTTGTAGTGGACTGAGTGATACACATCACCTAGCAAGGTAGGTATAGGATTCTTTGAAATAAAGATTCTGACAGCATGCATATCCACCAGATCAGGAACATTGGGAAACAGGACAATCCCTTAGATGCACATAGCCAGAATAGCTTGGAAAGCAGTCCAATTCCTCTCCTTAACATGTATGCAAGCTTGATCAAACAAGAACTTCAATAAGAAACCCTTAGCTCCTTGTTTCTCCACAATATTACTGCTCAGAGCAGATTCACCAATATGAAGAGCAATGGCCATTTCTTTTATCCCGGGGCGTTCTTCAGAAAAGAATACTATGTCATGCCTGATGGGGATTCCCAAAATAAATGAGAACTCCTCCAACGTTGGAGCCAAGATATAATCTGGAAAAGTGAAGCAACGCAAAGACGGATCATAGAACTGAAGAAGTGTATGAATGGCATCCTTCTCATACTTGGAGATACTGTAGACAAACTTCAGAAGTCTCCCATACTCTCCACCGAACTCTGTATGAACTCCGGGACCAGCCATACTAATCAGCTTGTGAATCAACGTCAAGGTCGGGTCTGGGAACGAATAAGCAACAGTTTTCTTTCTCTGGACATCCATGTTAAGGCAACCTCAGAAAACCGGAATCAAGAGTAAGATGTAAGCCCTGAAAAATGTCAAACATGTTAGAATGCAAGAAAAATGATATGCACATGCAAGCTTGGGATCAAGGCATCACTGCTGGATGTGCTGTGCTGTTAAGTGAACGAGAACCATAACCCAGAAAACCAAAATTCTAGAATACCGAACCACTGAGATAAACAGAAACCCAGATAATCAAACACTGATGAGAAATCCAGAAAATCGGGTAGGTTGAAGGTTTCGGTTTCCTGCAAGCCTGTAAACACCCATACCATCTCACATGAGGGTTCTAAAACCGAGGATCCTCAATATCACGGGCTCTCAGGTCGAGAAATGATGATACGTTCCCCATTTCTGGTTTGGCATCATCATCAATCGAGGAGGCCTTAACTGATTCCCCTAAAAAATAAGGTCATCCTATGCGAGTCCCTCAACATTGGGTCCTCGGATCGACAAGTGTAATGGGTTTTCCATTTCTGGTCTGCCATTATCATAGGTCGGGAGGAAAGGCGCAACTGAGGTGTCGGAGAAACGGTCACCAGAGTCGACAGCTCTCTAGATCAACACCCTGAAATGCGCAAGACACACACGTCAGAATGCGTCCCAAGATAGCCTCGTCTGGTTATGAATTTCGTGAACACACAAACACACCAAGATGGCACATAGGTCCCACTACTCTCCACTCTAGTCCTAGGGTGTACTCAAGCCTGGGTATTGGGCTTATCTCTCAGAACAACCCAACCTGCCAAACAGAAACCCGCCAACACAACACAACAATATCCAGTATGACAGTAATAAAATGAAATGCAATGCAATAAAAGCTGTAAAACAGTAATATACAACATAATAAAGCACAACAAATAAACACCCAACGAAAAACAAACAAGCGCTAGGATCGACTCGCTAAAGGGGATGGACCAGCAAGAGGTCAACCAGAGTCCCCAGCAGAGTCGCTAGCTGTCGCTCCCGAAAGATTCGCATCCAACGGTACAAACGCGAGAGTGGCGCAGAAAACACAGAGTCGCCAGCAATGTGTATTTATCCCGAGAGAGGGAAAGGAAACACTGCATAAACCTGAAGAGAAAAGGGGAAAGACATGGTCATCGCAACCATAGTCCAGGGTTCGGGAGTCGGTTATGCGAGGGGAAGGTGTTAGCACCCCACACATCCATCGTACTCGATGGGATCCATGCTTGTTGTCTAAACGGAGGGTGAGTTGTCCTACTATCTATGGCAGCAAAAGAAAACGGGGATGGGGGTGACTAAGACGGACTCGGTAAGACATATTCGATGCCCTAGGCCTGTGTACTCCCTCAGTGCAATGGGAAAGTCAGAGTCAACGTAGTTCGGACGGGAACCGTGGGGGAAGGTTGCTCGCCAAGACAATCGCTGTCTTGTGCCTACATATCCTCAATCAGACGAGAGAGAGGAATCAGAGCTAATGTAGTTCGTGGGTACGACCACGGATGGGTAAGTGTTTTTTACGTGAGCGACGAGCTCTTTTCTGAAAATGGAATTTGAAACCCAAGAATCCCGAAGGATAAAACGATTTGAATTTGTTCTTGTTTTTTAGACAGAATTGTTTTCTTTTTAAGTTAGTCCATAACTTGCATTGCACCAAAGTCTAGGGCACAGGGACAAATACTTAACGAATCTTCCCAAGATAGGACGCCGCTAAGCACTCTAGAAAGATGAGAGGAAGCCCCTCATTTCTCATTCCCCACGCTTAAGGCTCGTGCATAATACACTTTATCTTTATTAAGTGTTTTCAAGAAGTTTTGAGATGAGAAGAGAGAAGACCCAAAGGAAACTCTAAAGGGAAACTAAGAGTCCTAATGTTATCATGCATGGGTGACCTATGGTTAGTGAGGATTAGGAGGGACAACTACCTAAAACTTAATGCTAATCCTACTCCAAGCTTAATAAAAAATTAAGTTGGACTAGGTAGCTCTAAAGGGAGAGAATCCAAGACTTAAACAAGTCTTGAGATTCATGGGAGAAAGAGAGTGAAAGAGAAGAATGAGAAAGAGAAGTATGAGATAAGAAACAAGATAGGGCAGCAAGCACATCATATCAAGTATATCCAACTTACATCAATAAACAAGTCTCAAAGATCATGCAAAAAATATCAAGTAAGCATGCAAAGGTAATCATGAAAGAATGCAAGCATACTTATATGAAATGCACAATTAGGCACCAATGAACTTCATATCAAGATGAAATGAGAAAAATAATATGAAGATGAAAGCAAGTCAGAATCAAGATCATACCATCATCAAAAATTCTCATGTGCAAGAGAAGATCAAAACATGAAACATTATGCACCAAAGAAAGTTCACAAAAGGAAGTCAAAGTTCAAGCACTTAAAGCATACCCAAACATGATCCACAAATTGCAAAACTTGGTCATAAGGGACCTCAACCAGGGGTAAACATCATATCAAATACTCATGCAAAGAATCACAAAGAAACCTAATCAAACAAGCATGGCAAAGCAATTAGGGTTAAGAGATTTCAAGAGATGATCATGCATAATTCACTTAAGCACAAATAATAAAACATGTATCAAATGACATTAAAAAAGTGTGGAATTAAAACCCAAGTGACCTAAGTCAGAAGCTAGCAACATGCCAAAAGATCACACAAAAATTCACAAGTTAAGTGCCTCAAACAATGCTTCAAAGTTGCATAAGAACAAAGAAGAACAATTCACAAATAGAGGGACTAAAATGCAACATGATATGAGTTTAAAAATATAAGAAAAATGTTTTTAAGGACCTCAAGATGTCTTCTGAAATATGAAAAAAGAATGGGATGCAAATCATACACCAATGATGAGAACAAAAATCAACAAGGCAGGGTGTGCACAATTGAGACAATTCCAAAGGAAATTAATCAAACAATTAATTCAGATGCACAAAATAAAATAAAATGGAAAATTTTCCAAAATTTTATAAAATCCTAAAGATGATCCATGAATTTTTTCATAATTTTCTGATGCATTAAAATAATTTTAAAAATTAAAAATCCAAAATGAAACAATTAAATAAAATAAAAAGAAAATGAAGAAGCCAGGGGTGCAACATAAGCAATTTCCACGTTCAAAAAAGAACGGGCTCAGATAAAGGGGGTGGGAAAAGCAAACAGAGGCCCAATCCAAACCCAGCACAAGTCACCATTTCCATGAACCTCAGTCAACAATAATTGACTCACACACACCCTCAGATTGATCCAACGTATAATATTCAATCAATCACACACAAAGTAAGCAACATCAATGGTCAGGATCACGCGCACACCACAACACACATAGGTGTAATACCCCAAAATTTGCCCTCTCATTCTTCATATCATTTAGCATGAGCTTTCATTTCATTGCATTGCATTCAAGCATAGAAAAATAAAACATTAAGCATTGCATTGCATATTGCATAAAGACATGAGATCAAAGAGTGTTCCTGCTATTGGTATTTTCATATTCAGAGGCTCATCAAGATCCAGGGTTGTTGTATTTAGAGGTTCAGCAGGTTTCAGGGTGTACATCAACAAGAGTCGTGGTTTCTCTTTCTTGGTTGAGTTGGTAGATAGTCATCAATTGAAGATTGTGAGATTAGGGGTTCATGTTAAGGATATCAGTGGTTATCAGGATAATGCATCTGTGGATTGATTTAAAGAGCAGTGGGTCACATTCGATTGAGCTTACTGGTTGATATTTTGGAATTCATTAAGGAAAGGAGTTGGTGTGGATTTGGAATTTGGTTGGAATTAGACATGGCATGAGTAGTCGTGCAAGCTATTTGGCAATCCGAAATACAAAGTCATCATAAACCATTATCCCTTATTGTTGATCCAATTAACTTTTTTTTTAGTCATTAACCCATTTTCCACTTTTAACCCATATCCAAAGCCAACTTCTATCCAAATATCCAACTGTCCATATAGGGATCCATATCCATTTTTCAACCTACATTTCATAAATATCCATTTCAATTCATTTTCCACTTTATTCATTTTTAATCATTTTCTTTTCGTAACATCCATTTTCCATATCCATTTTACTCAACATCCATTTCCAAATTCATCCATTTAAAGTCCATTTTATTATATATCCATAAACCATTTCAAAACCATTTTTACTTCAAACCAATTTTCATATTCAATTCTTACCTCCATTTTAAGTCCATTTTTTATCAAAACTAATCCAACTTTCATATTCAACTTTTAATCCAATTCCAATCATCCATTGTCTTATTCATTTAGACCACTTAGCCGTCTTTAAATCCACTTTCTTAAGACCAAATACCCAACTGTTGAAAGACCAAGGTGGACTTTGTATCATGATAACTCAAGGCTTATATGTATAATATGAAGTCCATGTAAAACTTCCTCACTCCAAGTCTAGCCGATACTAATTACATAGCGCGGCAGTGAAAGACTACATAACAGTTTTTAACTAACAGAAGGTCCATAACAGATTTTTGGTGGAAAACGGTTACGCAATAGTGTAAGGAAATGGCGATACCAACAGGAATTAATTGAAGAAATCTTGACAGGAAAGTTCAAAAAGGAAGATTACAAACAGTGAAAAAAATCCATATCAGTAAAACTTTCCATAAAAACTAATGCTAACAATTTCATTTAGTTACAAAATCTCTAACAATTCCTAACTTTGATAACAGTTTCAAAAATTCTCCTAACCGATGCTAAAAAACCTCCAACAGAAAAGCAACAAAAATGGTTAACAAAAACTCTCTCCCTCACTCTTGAATTCACCATCTTCAATCCTCTCCTTCAATCACCAGCCTCAATTCAACAAAAGAAACTTCTATTCACCCTTTCTTGGATCTCTCTTCCCTTGCTCCAATCTTCAACCTTCGATCTTCAACCTTCAATCTTCCTCTACCTTTTCTCTCTATTATCTTCATCATCTTCAATTATCTTCTGAATCCATCCACCATCTTCAATATTCATCTTCAACGTTCATCACCATAACCTGCAAAACATTAACAGAATTTCATAATCGCTCCTCCAATCTCACAACAATCCGCAACAATCTTCATCGTCATCTTTAATCAACTTCATTCTTCACAAACCTGTTTCAATTTCACAACAGCAACGATTCAGAAGCAACATTAGCGATTTAATACGAGCTCGTGTATCATTTCAAGAACTTTGCAAAACGAATTCATTATCCAACAACATCAATACACGACATCAATCCACGACTATACGCAAGATCAACACATCAACACTCAATAATTCGCGGTAAACAGAAATCAGATTGCGGAAGAAGATCGCGAAATTAAAGTAGAAGAAGAAAGAAGAACAGAGGGAGATTACGTACCTGAAGAAGAAGGAGCCCCGAGCACATCCGTTGGAGCCGTTCACGAGCAACCACCACGTCGGAACCCTAGAGTCTTCAATCAGGTGCTAGTTACAATATTCTTGTTTAATTTGTATGCGTAAACACCTGTTCAGAGTGGTAGTCGAATGCAGTTGATGTAGAATCGTCACGATTTAGCTTGAATTGGGGAAACATTAGAACTTAGGGCTTCTTTTCCGTTCTCCGATCTTGTTAACTGGTGAGTGGTTTACAAAGTTTATTGTTGGATTCGTGCTTAGCGAATGGATGACGGTACCCTTGCCAGAAATCCCGGCGGAACGAATGGAGATGGATAAAAAAGAAAAACGGCGAGTTTGTTGGAGGCGGAAAGAAGAAGGTGTGAGCCGGAAGAAGATTTACGGCGGCGAGTTCTTGTAGAGGAAAGAGTTGTTGGTTTTGTTTCTCGTGGAGAGGGGAGATGAGAAAGCCGCGACGGCGGCGAGCTAGAGAAGAGTGAGGTTATGTTACTGAAGCCATCTAGGGTTTTTTAAGAGGCATAATTCTCAATGCTGGAGAGGACCGGGTCTAGGCCCTGTGTTTTCATTGGATTTTTCCTTTCCACGCCTCCGTTACTATTACTGCACCCCTCCCTTATTCATCTTCATTTTGTTGAGTAGACGTTTATGTTAAGTAGCTTTAATCAATTAGGTAAATTTTAGATTAGTGTTGTTTTAGAATTAGATAATATTGTTAGAATTAGAGTTTATGTTAAATCCACAATTTAGAATTTGTTTTGAATTAGGAATTAATGTGGATTTTAATTGAATTCTAACACTAACTAGTTGTTGACTAATGGTAGACTAATTTTGATTAACTCTTACTTAGGGACTAATTTCGATATGATTTATACTTTGACTTGTTGGTTTTAACTGTGTTTCTAATTGACCTTTTTACATGGTTTAATAATTGATTTTGTAGACTAATGTTGGCATAGTTTTGGCAAATTAGATTTAGATGTTGATAATGGTCTTTGAATAATTGATTTTTGGCTTGGGCATTAATTGATTTTTTGCTTAATCGCACTAATTGTTTTTGCTTAAAGGCTCACTATGTTTTTGGCTTAATGGTCCATTGATTGTCCACTAATTGTTTTAGGATTAGAAACTAATTTCTAACATTGACTAAACATAGGTTTTAGTGTTAATATCTTCTTAATAGTTTCATTTGATAACTTTGTTAATAGTCTTTAGTATGTTTTGCATAGTTTTTGACTAATGTTTTGCAAAGTCATCATAAACCATTATCCCTTATTGTTGATCCAATTAACTTTTTTTTTAGTCATTAACCCTTTTTCCACTTTTAACCCATATCCAAACCCAACTTCTATCCAAATATCCAATTGTCCATATAGGGATCCATATCCATTTTTCAACCTACATTTCATAAATATCCATTTCAATTCATTGTCCATTTTATTCATTTTTAATCACTTTCTTTTCATAACATCCATTTTCCATATCCATTTTACTCAACATCCATTTCCAAATTCATCCATTTAAAGTCCATTTTATTATATATCCATAAACCATTTCAAACCATTTTTACTTCAAACCAATTTTCATATTCAATTCTTACCTCCATTTTAAATCCATTTTTTATATCAAAACTAATCCAACTTTCATATTCAACTTTTAATCCAATTCCAATCATCCATTGTCTTATTCATTTAGACCACTTAGCCATCTTTAAATCCACTTTCTAAAGACCAAATACCCAACTGTTGAAAGGCCAAGGTGGATTTTGTATCATAATAACTCAAAGCTTATATGTGTAATATGAAGTCCATGTAAAACTTCCTCACTCCAAGTCCAGCTGATACTAATTACATAGCAGGGCAGTGAAAGACTACATAACAGTTTTTAACAAACAGAAGGTCCATAACAGATTTTTGGTGGAAAACGGTTACGCAACAGTGTAAGGAAATTGCGATACCAACAGGAATTAATTGAAGAAATCTTGACAGGAAAGTTCAAAAAGGAAGATTACAAGCAGTGAAAAAAATCCATATCAGTAAAACTTTCCATCAGAACTAATGCTAACAATTTCATTTAGTTACAAAATCTCTAACAATTCCTAACTTTGATAACAGTTTCAAAAATTCTCCTAACTGATGCTAAAAAACCTCCAACAGAAAAGCAACAGAAACGGTTAACAAAAACTCTCTCCCTCACTCTTGAATTCACCATCTTCAATCCTTTCCTTCAATCACCAGCCTCAATTCAACAAAAGAAACTTCGATTCACCCTTTCTTGGATCTCTCTTCCCTTGCTCCAATTTTCAACCTTCGATCTTCAACCTTTAATCTTCCTCTACTTTAAAGCTCATCCCACACCAGTCACCGACGCCACCCTCAAAAACACGTGATCTCCCTCTTGGAATTCAAGTGTCTTTCTCCTTTTATCATGGTAGCTCTTCTGGAGACTCTGTGACGCTATCATCCTTTCTTAGATCATCTTAATCTTCTCAGTCGTCTCTTGAACAATCTCAGGTCCGAGTACAACACTCTCCCCCGGCTCATACCAACACAAAGGAGTCCTACACCTTCTCCCATACAAAGCTTCATAGGGCGCCATTCCAATACTAGCATGAAAACTATTATTGTACGCGAACTCAATCAACGGTAAATGGCTATCCCAAGATCCTCTGTGATCCAACATACAAGCCCTCAGCAAATCCTCTAAGGATTGGATGGTCCTTTCTGTCTGACCATCTGTCTGCTGATGATAGGAAGAACCCATCCTCAACTTAGTACCCAAAGCATCTTGCAAACTCTTCCAGAACCTAGATGTAAATTTCGGATCTCTATCCGACACGATACTCGAAGTTATCCCATGCAACTTCACAATCTCCTCAACGTACATCTCGGCTAACTTCTGCATAGAATGATTAATCTTCATCGGCAAGAAATGAGCCAATTTAGTTAATCTATCCACGATCACCCAAATTGAATCATTCCCTTTTGCTGTCCTCGGCAACCCCGACACAAAGTCCATGAAAATACTATCCCATTTCCATTCTGGAATATTCAACGGCTGCATCATACCTAAAGGCTTCTGATGCTCAATCTTTGACTTCTGACACGTCAAGCACGCATATATCTTTGAAAGCATCTTTGTTTTACTCACCTACGGGTTATTTCTGTTTCCCAACATTGATAACTTCGTCGATATCAACGCCATTAAGGTTTTTCTCATTGGAAACGCCGTACCAACCTTGCTTGCAAATACATATCATTCTGTACACTTTAGGAATTTATACAGCGGAGGAATGATCACGTGCTATGTACCTCTGCTATATAAATGGTTTATCTCCCATTTGCCTACGTCTGCCGCTTTTTGGGATCATAAGAGTGCCTTACGTTAGTCGTAGAAAATCATGTCTCTTACCAACTCTGATATAAATTGGTACAATAGGATTTATGACGGGATCAGAATCATTGACCGTTGTGGAAACTTCCCCAACGTACCCCTCATAGGAACTAAGGGAGGAATCAATTACCATCCAGTTTTAGTTCGTCGTCAATTTGGATACCCGATGAGGCATGTCCCGCGTAATGCTCATCTGGAAGGTCTTTTCTTCAAGGAAGGAGAAAATGACAGGGCACTAAAGATGGAAATAGTGCACGCTTGGAAACATGTTCATAAGAAAGGACGGGAGTCTCTAGGAAAACCAGACTGTGTCTCGGTGGAGCCTTATCTCCACTGGATACAAACTAGAGCTCTCAAGCTAAAGATGCCTTATCCTTATCACGGAGTTTTTCCGCCAAGGGAATCTGTCATGTACTTCATGACTGAAACGGAAAAACTTCAGGTTATGCTTAACAAAGTTCAACAAGAGAGGAGGACTTGGAAGAACAAGTACCGCATTCTCAATGTGGAGTGTACCAAAATACAGCAACTGCTGAAAGATAAGGATGCTCTAATTGAGATTTTAGAGCAACATGCTGTAGAAAATCAGGATAACCAAAGGAATTTGCTCGCTCCTTTCACTTGACAAAGGAATGACAACCCGATAACGGCCTAAGAGCCCCGGTCCAAGAAAAGGAAAGTATCAGAATTAGCACCCGAGTTCTCCTCAGAGAGGACTCGGGACCCATTAGCTTAGGTTTTTGTTTCCTCACCTTGTAATTTACTGTATTTACATTTCTGCAATCCTTTGAATTCAATAAAATAGGGGTGTCCCCACTGTTTGATATTTGCAATCTAATTGTCAAAGTTTATTTTGATTAAACCAAAAAACAATTAATATAATCATTGCATTCATCATTCTCACGTCACGTATTCTTCTTACCTACGAATCTCACGTTTGTGTCTCGGTTCTAGAGTCAAACTGTCTCATTCGTACAATACTCGGGCCAATCGTCAGAGAAAGATGGATGATCTCGAGGAAGAGAACAGAGAGTTGAAAGAAGAGATCGACGCTCTAAGAGAGGATATGAGAAAGCTTCATAATGACACGCAGGCCATGGCAGAAGCTCAGTTACAAAGAACTGTGATCTCAGAGATCACCTCAACGCCCATTGTAGAGAAGTATGATCCTAGGTATCAAATGCCGAAAGATCGTCCCTGGGGCATGCCTGTTAACTATATCCCGGAAGGTTATGTTCCGCCGATCACTGAAGATCAGGGAATCATAGCAGAAGCCGCTGGGCCTGAAGGTTACAAACTTCGAGAAAGTAGGGATGCCAGAGGCAAAATGAGGACTCCTGAAGGTTACAAACTTCGGGAAACGCCAAGATTCACTGCCGTAGTAACGGTACCACCCCCATGTGGTGCACACTGTCCCAGAAGGACAGATTCCATAGATACCTTCTGGTAGAAAGGAAAGTATGTTCGATAGAATGGACGAATTCCAGGAGCAGTTCCTGGAAATACAGAAGGAACTGCAGGCTATTCGCGGTCAGGATTTATTTGGAAAGGACGCCGCAGACCTTTGTTTGGTCCCCAATGTGAAAGTCCCGCACATGTTCCAAGTACCCGATTTTGAAAAGTACAAGGGTAACTCTTGCCCTCAAAGCCATTTGGTGATGTACGCTCGGCGAATGTCAGCTCAGACAGAGAACCAGGATCTACTGATTCACTACTTTTAGGATAGTTTAACCGGTGCCGCCTTAAAATGGTACATGGGTTTAAACCGTACTACGATTAGCACTTTCAGAGATCTTGGCACTGCCTTCGTCCAACAATATAAATACAATTTGGACATGGCACCAGACAGAGATCAACTCAGATCAATGTCGCAAAAAGACAAGGAAACCTTTAAGGAGTATGCTCAGAGATGGCGTGAAATTGCCGCTCAAATTTATCCACCTCTTGAGGAAAAAGAGATGACAAAGATTTTGCTAAAGACCTTGAGCTCATTTTACTATGATAGAATGGTTGCCAGTGTGCCCAGCGACTTCACTGAGATGGTGGGCATGGGAGTTCGTCTTGAGGAAGCCGTCCGAGAAGGACGTTTAGTTAAAGACGTTGGATCGTCAAGTAGTACGAAATGATACTGTAGTGCTCTCCCTAAGAAAAAAAAAAGAGTAGGATATTGGGAATATCTCTCTCGGAAAGCAAAGGCGAAGGTACCAACCAGTAGCAGCTGTAATTCCTGCTATCAACCCCGTGCCTGTTTCTACGTATCAACCTCAGGTTGCTCAAAGCCAACCGCAGTCGCAGCAATTTCAACAAAGGACACAACAGTCTCTTCAGCAGGCACGTCCTCAATACAACAACAACCGTACAAAGCGGCCACCAAGATTTGATCCTATACCCATATTGTACGCATAATCATTTCCGTTACTAATGGCCAAGGGGCATGTCCAGACTAAGTCTCCTCTTACAGTACCAGAAAATCTGCCTTTTTGGTTTAAGGTGGATCAGACTTGCCCTTACCATCAAGGAGGACCAGGGCATAACATAGAGAACTATCTCAGTTTCAAATCCGACGTGCAAAAGCTTGTTAGGAGCGGGGTCTTATCTTTCAAGGATACGAATCCTAATGTTCTCACAAACCCGCTACCTCAACATGAAAAGGCTAAGTCAATTTGATAGAGGGAGAGTATAACAACACCTATCAAATTCGCGATGTACTCTTACTGAGGGCCAACTTGGTCAAGATGCATTTTAGACAGAGTGGATATGGCCATGTGCCACCTCATAATTATCACCAGTGTGATATCTGCTCTAAAAGCAATCGAGGATGTTCTGTAGTGCAATAAGCTCTACAGGAACAGATGGATCTCGGATGGATCCAAGAGCACCGAGTTCATGGAGTTAACATGGTTTATACGAATTCCAACATCATTCAAAACCACGACATCTTTGCGATGAATATCAATTTGATGGCAATGCACTCAAGGCAAAGCCAGTATCCTAATCTGCCGCGTCACGATTATAATTCCTGCCTGACTTGCTCGGTAAATAAACAGGGATGCTCTTTTGTACAAGAGGCCCTCCAGCGTCAGATGGATCTTGGATGGATCCAGGATTACCATAATAGGAATCATTATCAAATCAACATGATTCAAATCTTTGATATTCGCTTGATGAATACCAGCCTGGTGGAGTTGCATGCTAAACAGGTCCGGCTCGGGTTCCTGGTATCACATGATTATCAGGGCTGTAAAGCGGGTTGCGAAGACGATTAGGGCTGTGGCCTTGTCTAGGAAATACTTCAGCACTTGTTGAACCACTGGTGGCTTCCAATCTATATGGATGAAGACACCCAGTAAATTAGTATCACTAACAGGAATCTTACTAGATATCAAAGTCAGGATGTCCGGTCGATGGAAATAGATCTAGCAAGGTTACACTGTATTCAAAGCGGACGTGGCCAGGTGCCACTACACAACTATGAGCGGTGTGGAGTTTGCTCAGTGGATAATCAAGGATGCTACCTCGTGCGAGCAGCCCTTCAAAGTCAGTTGGACCGCAAAGAGATTCAGCCATGGTCAAGTTCTGGATCAGTCAACTACTTCGCTGATCAAATCGAGGATGTCGTCGTAATCTATGATCATCAGAGGACTAGGGATGTTTGTACCATTATCCCTCTACTTGATGAATCGAGAGTTCCCAACCGGGAACAGATCAAAATTACTTACAATGGTCAGAAAAACCAGAAGGCTCCCATAGTCATCTATCTATCGGGACCGCTACCGTATGAATCATCTAAGGTTATCCCTTACAAATACGGTGCAACAACAATTGAGAATGGAAAGGAAATTCTGTTACCCTCCGTCGTGAATATTGCATACATCAGTCGAGTAACACGGAGCGGTTGAATCTTCAACCGAGGGGTTGGAGAACCCAACAAAGAAAAGGAACCTCAGACAGAAGTTCCCAATCCACCAGTCGGTCAATCCAGTAATCCCGACCTTTCAAAAAACGATGATGAGATGCTAAAGCTCATCCAAAGGAGTGAATACAACATTGTTGATCAGCTGTTACAAACTCCTTCAAAGATCTCGGTATTATCACTGTTACTCAGTTCAGAAGCGCACAGGGAGGCTCTACAGAAAGTCTTGGAGCAAGCCGTTGTAGAACAGGATGTAACAATTAGACAGTTCGATAGCATTGTCTCTAACATCACTTCCTGCAATAATTTGGGATTTAGTGATGAGGAATTACCTGAAGAATGTCGCCGTAATAACATGGCGCTCAACATTACAGTCAACTTCCAGGACGATGCTTTAGCCAGCGTACTAGTAGACACAGGGTCAGCCCTGAATGTTATGCAAAAATCTACTTCTAATGCTATTATCATTCAAAGGACCTCCGATGAAAACCAGCGAGGTCGTCGTCAAAGCATTTGACGGATCTAGAAAAACGGTTATCGGCGAAGTCGACCTTCCCATAACTATTGGTCCTCACACTTTCCAAGTCACTTTCTGGGTCATGGACATCCAGGCAACATACAGTTGTTTATTAGGAAGACCTTGGATACATCAGGCTGGGGCGGTCACTTCGACCCTCCACTAAAAGCTAAAGTTCGTCCAGAACGGCCAACTTGTCACGGTTTGTGGAGAACAAGCCTTGCTTGTGAGCAACTTGTCATTATCTACTTGTGTAGAACCCGAAGAGGTTGTTGGAACACAGTTTCAAGCACTTACGGTGAGCAATGAGAATCAATCAGAGAAAGGAACCTCGATTTCCTCATACAAAGATGCTATCAAAGCGGTCAAAAATAACAATGCAAAAGGATGGGGACAACTTGTCATTCCCACTGATAACAAAATAAAGAAGGGTCTTGATTTTTCTGCAACCTGTATCCAGACAACTGCTAACGATGAAAGTCTTCATCCCATCCAGAACTTCTTCCATAGTGGAGGCTTCCTTCAACTAGTGACTCAAGAAGTGCATACTATCAACGAGGGAGATTCCTCCGATACAGATGAGGAATGGAAGTCCTATCTTAACGAGGACGGTTATATGTCTCAGGAAGAGGTGCCTATGCCATTTTGCTATCCAGCACAGAGTCCGAGATTTATACCAAGGTCAGATGTCGAAATGATATACGGAGATTGTGATCCTGAAGGATGCCGTGCTCCGCCAAATTCATTAGAGTAAGACACTCCAATGAAATACAACTTTAACCACGACTATTATGGCCCAACGGATAGCTTGCCTATCTGGCAGCCGTATCCCAGAGACTTGGGGCAAGAAAATCAGCCGAACAATGAAAATCAGTTGAGCATCATTGAACAGAATACCTGTGTCCCCACCATGTCATAGGATCAACACTCAGGTTATTCCGAACTTATCCAGCACGACGATGAATTCGCAACGTTTGCAGGACTAGAATTCATTAACTATGCTTTTCCCGAGGTCAACGTCATCGAGAGAGATGACTCCTCCAGTTCCAAAGAAGTGTGGGACACCCTGGGACAACCAAGTGGAAAATTTGACTTTATGGTCAAATACACCGCTCCTGAAAGCTCTCGTATCAGGCTCGAAGACATCCAGCCAACTGGATGGGGAGATACAGCTGAGAGCACAAATACTACGCAAAATACAACAGAGGAATCCTCCTACGATAACTCTGCCTGGGAGACAGATTCCAATGATCCTGCTCCGCCAGAAATCAGCATCATTTCTGAAGATAAATCAAGGAAGGTACAAGACTTTGTGATTCACCGAGGAGTTCGCCACCAAAGGGTCGCAGTCGATGTTCCGAAGATCGTTCATAAGTCAAAGTAATTGCCGTCTTTAACCTTTCACCTTGCCCAGGTGAAACAGATGTTTTGGTAGGGCTCACTTTCTGTAAATTTCCCTCTTCGCTTCGCCCAAAGCGACAGAGTTTTGTTTTATAGGGATGTAGTTTCAAGAATCGACTTGTTCATTAATAAAATAACGTCGTTCTGTAATTTTCGCATTATTTACTGTTTTCTCTTTTTGCTTTTTCAGAAAATGGTAATCCTAAAAAAAAACAACTCAATAATAAAAACAAGCAGTAAAAGAAAAATACACTGCACATAATCTTGCATTCTCTCTATCTCTTCTAAACACAAATCATAACGTCATGCAGATTGCTTGTTTTAAACCCCGTTGAAACATACGATCTGATGCCTTTTCCCAACTTTGAGTTCTCGGTATTTGAGGCCGAAGAAGAGAATGATGACAAAATTCCAGAAGAGATCTCCTGATTACTCAGACAAGAGGAAAGGTCCATTGAGCCTCACAAAGAGTTGCTGGAAACTCAGGGTCGGAAGAAGAGAGAAAAGAAGTCAAGATTGGGGCACTGCTCAGTCCAACTGTCAAAGAAAGTTTGACGAAACTTCTCAAAGAGTTTCCCGATGTATTTGCTTGGTCCTATCAGGACATGCTAGGGTTGGATACCAGCATCGTGGAACATCATTTACCGTTACGATCAGAATGTCCGCCAGTAAAGCAGAGGTTGAGACAGACTCATCCAGACATGGCTGTCAAAATCAAAGAGGAGGTACAGAAACAGATTGACGCGGGTTTCCTCGCTACGTCAGAATATCCTCAATGGTTAGCCAACATCGTACCAGTTCCGAAAAAGGACGGAAGAGTCAGAATGTGTGTCGACTACAGAGATCTGAACAAGGCAAGTCCGAAGGACAACTTTCCCTTACCACACATAGACATGCTGGTAGACAGTACGACAAAGTTCGAAGTCTTCTCTTTCATGGATGGATTCTCGGGCTATAATCAGATAAAAATGGCGCCGAAAGACATGGAGAAAACTTCGTTCATTACCCCATGGGGGACCTTTTGTTACAAGGTAATGCCGTTCGGTTTGAAGAACGCCGGGGCAACCTATCAAAGGGCCATGACTACTCTGTTTCATGACATGATACACAAGGAAATCGAGGTATATGTCGATGATATGATTGCCAAATCTAAAACAGAGGAGGAGTATGTGACACACCTGTCAAGACTATTCGAGCGGTTGAGAAAGTACAAACTCCGTTTGAATCCCACAAGTGCACTTTCGGTGTCCGTTCGGGGAAACCTTAGGGTTCGTCGTCAGCCAGAAAGCAATTGAGGTTGATCCTGACAAGGTCAAGGCCATTCAAGAAATGCCTTCTCCGAAAACTGAAAAACAAGTCAGGGGATTCCTGGGACGTTTGAACTACATCTCTAGATTCATATTCCTCATGACCGCGACATGCGCGCCGATTTTCAAATTACTAAAAAAGAATCAGGAATGCGTTTGGACAGAAGACTGCCAAACCGCCTTCGACAGTATTAAGGAATACCTGTTGAACCCCCCAATTCTATCACCTCCAGTGGAAGGAAGACCACTGATCATCTACTTTACAGTCTTGGAAGAATCCATGGGCTGTGTACTTGGCCAACAAGACGAAACCAAATGGAAAGAGTCTGCCATCTACTATTTGAGCAAGAAATTCACCGACTGCGAGACTCGGTACACTATGCTTGAGAAATATTGTTGCGTTCTGGCTCAGACAGCCAAACGTGTTCGCCAGTACATGATTCGTTACACCACTTGGTAAATCTCTGAAATGGATCCAATCAAGTATGTTTTCGAAAAACCTGCTCTCACGGGAAGGATTGCCCGTTGGCAGATGTTGTTATCAGAATATGACATTGAGTACCACTCTCAAAAAACCGTTAAAGGAAGTGTTTTAGCCGATCACTTGGCTCATCAACTGATTGACGATCAGGAATCAGTCGGATTTGACTTCCCAGACGAAGATGTCATGTATTTAAAAATGAAATATTGCGATGAACCGCTACCCAGTGAAGGGCCAGAACCAGATTCCCAATGGGGACTTATCTTTGACGGAGCTGTCAATCATTACGGAAACGGAATTGGGGCAATTATCATAACTCCTCAGGGTGCCCATATTCCTTTCACTGCCAGACTTAGGTTCAAGTGCACGAACAACGAGGCCAAATACGAAGCTTGTATCATGGGTCTCGAAGAAGCGATCGACTTAAGGATCAAAAACTTGGATGTATATGGCGACTCAGCTTTGGTCATCAATCAAATCAAAGGAGATTGGAACACATACCAATCAGGATTGATTCCTTACAAAGATTACGCAAGAAGGTTGTTACCCTTCTTCAACAAAGTTGAGTTTCATCATATCCCTCGTGAGGAGAATCATATGGCTTATGCATTAGCCACTCTCTCTTCCATGATTAGTGTAGGTCAATGGAATGACTTACCTAAAATCGACATAATGCGCCTTGAACGGCCCGCTTACATCTTCACGATTGAAGCAGTCATAGACGACAAACCTTGGTATCACGATATCAGATGCTTCCTTCAGAAACTAGAGTACCCACCTGGGGCATCCAAGAAGGATAGAAAAACCCTCAGACGGCTAGCAGGCAGTTTCTTCCTGAGCGGTGATACACTCTATAAGAGGAACTTTGACATGGTCTTTCTCCGATGCATAGACAGACCAGAAGCAGACATGCTGATAAAAGAAATTCACGAAGGGTCCTTTGGCACTCATGCCAACGGACATACAATGGCGAGAAAAATTCTAAGAGCAGGGTACTATTGGTTGACAATGGAATCTGACTGCTACAAGTACATGAGGAGATGTCACAAGTGTCAGATATACTCAGAAAAAATCCATGTACCGCCTACACATCTCAAAGTTCTTTCTTCCCCATGGCCTTTTTCCATTTGGGGAATCGAGATGATTGGCATGATCGAACCTAAGGCTTCGAACGGACATCGGTTCATCCTGGTAGCCATTGATTACTTCACCAAATAGGTCGAAGCAGCGTCATACGCTAATGTAACCCGACAAGTGGTAGTCCGATTTATCAAAAACAATATCATCTGCCGTTATGGTGTTCTGAGCCAGATCATTACCGATAATGGATCTAACTTGAACAATAAGATGATGAAAGAGTTGTGCACAGAGTTCAAGATCGAACACCATAACTCATCTCCCTACCGACCCAAGATGAACGGGCTCTAAAACCGAGGATCCTCACATGAGGGTTCTAAAACCGAGGATCCTCAATATCACGGGCTCTCAGGTCGAGAAATGATGATACGTTCCCCATTTCTGGTTTGGCATCATCATCAATCGAGGAGGCCTTAACTGATTCCCCTAAAAAATAAGGTCATCCTATGCGAGTCCCTCAACATTGGGTCCTCGGATCGACAAGTGTAATGGGTTTTCCATTTCTGGTCTGCCATTATCATAGGTCGGGAGGAAAGGCACAACTGAGGTGTCGGAGAAACGGTCACCAGAGTCGACAGCTCTCTAGATCAACACCCTGAAATGCGCAAGACACACACGTCAGAATGCGTCCCAAGATAGCCTCGTCTGGTTATGAATTTCGTGAACACACAAACACACCAAGATGGCACATAGGTCCCACTACTCTCCACTCTAGTCCTAGGGTGTACTCAAGCCTGGGTATTGGGCTTATCTCTCAGAACAACCCAACCTGCCAAACAGAAACCCGCCAGCACAACACAACAATATCCAGTATGACAGTAATAAAATGAAATGCAATGCAATAAAAGCTGTAAAACAGTAATATACAACATAATAAAGCACAACAAATAAACACCCAACGAAAAACAAACAAGCGCTAGGATCGACTCGCTAAAGGGGATGGACCAGCAAGAGGTCAACCAGAGTCCCCAGCAGAGTCGCTAGCTGTCGCTCCCGAAAGATTCGCATCCAACGGTACAAACGCGAGAGTGGCGCAGAAAACACAGAGTCGCCAGCAATGTGTATTTATCCCGAGAGAGGGAAAGGAAACACTGCATAAACCTGAAGAGAAAAGGGGAAAGACATGGTCATCGCAACCATAGTCCAGGGTTCGGGAGTCGGTTATGCGAGGGGAAGGTGTTAGCACCCCACACATCCATCGTACTCGATGGGATCCATGCTTGTTGTCTAAACGGAGGGTGAGTTGTCCTACTATCTATGGCAGCAAAAGAAAACGGGGATGGGGGTGACTAAGACGGACTTGGTAAGACATATTCGATGCCCTAGGCCTGTGTACTCCCTCAGTGCAATGGGAAAGTCAGAGTCAACGTAGTTCGGACGGGAACCGTGGGGGAAGGTTGCTCGCCAAGACAATCGCTGTCTTGTGCCTACATATCCTCAATCGGACGAGAGAGAGGAATCAGAGCTAATGTAGTTCGTGGGTACGACCACGGATGGGTAAGTGCTTTTTACGTGAGCGACGAGCTCTTTTCTGAAAATGGAATTTGAAACCCAAGAATCCCGAAGGATAAAACGATTTGAATTTGTTCTTGTTTTTTAGACAGAATTGTTTTCTTTTTAAGTTAGTCCATAACTTGCATTGCACCAAAGTCTAGGGCACAGGGACAAATACTTAACGAATCTTCCCAAGACAGGACGCCGCTAAGCACTCTAGAAAGATGAGAGGAAGCCCCTCATTTCTCATTCCCCACGCTTAAGGCTCGTGCATAATACACTTTATCTTTATTAAGTGTTTTCAAGAAGTTTTGAGATGAGAAGAGAGAAGACCCAAAGGAAACTCTAAAGGGAAACTAAGAGTCCTAATGTTATCATGCATGGGTGACCTATGGTTAGTGAGGATTAGGAGGGACAACTACCTAAAACCTAATGCTAATCCTACTCCAAGCTTAATAAAAAATTAAGTTGGACTAGGTAGCTCTAAAGGGAGAGAATCCAAGACTTAAACAAGTCTTGAGATTCATGGGAGAAAGAGAGTGAAAGAGAAGAATGAGAAAGAGAAGTATGAGATAAGAAACAAGATAGGGCAGCAAGCACATCATATCAAGTATATCCAACTTACATCAATAAACAAGTCTCAAAGATCATGCAAAAAATATCAAGTAAGCATGCAAAGGTAATCATGAAAGAATGCAAGCATACTTATATGAAATGCACAATTAGGCACCAATGAACTTCATATCAAGATGAAATGAGAAAAATAATATGAAGATGAAAGCAAGTCAGAATCAAGATCATACCATCATCAAAAATTCTCATGTGCAAGAGAAGATCAAAACATGAAACATTATGCACCAAAGAAAGTTCACAAAAGGAAGTCAAAGTTCAAGCACTTAAAGCATACCCAAACATGATCCACAAATTGCAAAACTTGGTCATAAGGGACCTCAACCAGGGGTAAACATCATATCAAATACTCATGCAAAGAATCACAAAGAAACCTAATCAAACAAGCATGGCAAAGCAATTAGGGTTAAGAGATTTCAAGAGATGATCATGCATAATTCACTTAAGCACAAATAATAAAACATGTATCAAATGACATTAAAAAAGTGTGGAATTAAAACCCAAGTGACCTAAGTCAGAAGCTAGCAACATGCCAAAAGATCACACAAAAATTCACAAGTTAAGTGCCTCAAACAATGCTTCAAAGTTGCATAAGAACAAAGAAGAACAATTCACAAATAGAGGGACTAAAATGCAACATGATATGAGTTTAAAAATATAAGAAAAATGTTTTTAAGGACCTCAAGATGTCTTCTGAAATATGAAAAAAGAATGGGATGCAAATCATACACCAATGATGAGAACAAAAATCAACAAGGCAGGGTGTGCACAATTGAGACAATTCCAAAGGAAATTAATCAAACAATTAATTCAGATGCACAAAATAAAATAAAATGGAAAATTTTCCAAAATTTTATAAAATCCTAAAGATGATCCATGAATTTTTTCATAATTTTCTGATGCATTAAAATAATTTTAAAAATTAAAAATCCAAAATGAAACAATTAAATAAAATAAAAAGAAAATGAAGAAGCCAGGGGTGCAACATAAGCAATTTCCACGTTCAAAAAAGAACGGGCTCAGATAAAGGGGGTGGGAAAAGCAAACAGAGGCCCAATCCAAACCCAGCACAAGTCACCATTTCCATGAACCTCAGTCAACAATAATTGACTCACACACACCCTCAGATTGATCCAACGTATAATATTCAATTAATCACACACAAAGTAAGCAACATCAATGGTCAGGATCACGCGCACACCACAACACACATAGGTGTAATACCCCAAAATTTGCCCTCTCATTCTTCATATCATTTAGCATGAGCTTTCATTTCATTGCATTGCATTCAAGCATAGAAAAATAAAACATTAAGCATTGCATTGCATATTGCATAAAGACATGAGATCAAAGAGTGTTCCTGCTATTGGTATTTTCATATTCAGAGGCTCATCAAGATCCAGGGTTGTTGTATTTAGAGGTTCAGCAGGTTTCAGGGTGTACATCAACAAGAGTCGTGGTTTCTCTTTCTTGGTTGAGTTGGTAGATAGTCATCAATTGAAGATTGTGAGATTAGGGGTTCATGTTAAGGATATCAGTGGTTATCAGGATAATGCATCTGTGGATTGATTTAAAGAGCAGTGGGTCACATTCGATTGAGCTTACTGGTTGATATTTTGGAATTCATTAAGGAAAGGAGTTGGTGTGGATTTGGAATTTGGTTGGAATTAGACATGGCATGAGTAGTCGTGCAAGCTATTTGGCAATCCGAAATACAAAGTCATCATAAACCATTATCCCTTATTGTTGATCCAATTAACTTTTTTTTTAGTCATTAACCCATTTTCCACTTTTAACCCATATCCAAAGCCAACTTCTATCCAAATATCCAACTGTCCATATAGGGATCCATATCCATTTTTCAACCTACATTTCATAAATATCCATTTCAATTCATTTTCCACTTTATTCATTTTTAATCATTTTCTTTTCGTAACATCCATTTTCCATATCCATTTTACTCAACATCCATTTCCAAATTCATCCATTTAAAGTCCATTTTATTATATATCCATAAACCATTTCAAAACCATTTTTACTTCAAACCAATTTTCATATTCAATTCTTACCTCCATTTTAAGTCCATTTTTTATCAAAACTAATCCAACTTTCATATTCAACTTTTAATCCAATTCCAATCATCCATTGTCTTATTCATTTAGACCACTTAGCCGTCTTTAAATCCACTTTCTTAAGACCAAATACCCAACTGTTGAAAGACCAAGGTGGACTTTGTATCATGATAACTCAAGGCTTATATGTATAATATGAAGTCCATGTAAAACTTCCTCACTCCAAGTCTAGCCGATACTAATTACATAGCGCGGCAGTGAAAGACTACATAACAGTTTTTAACTAACAGAAGGTCCATAACAGATTTTTGGTGGAAAACGGTTACGCAATAGTGTAAGGAAATGGCGATACCAACAGGAATTAATTGAAGAAATCTTGACAGGAAAGTTCAAAAAGGAAGATTACAAACAGTGAAAAAAATCCATATCAGTAAAACTTTCCATAAAAACTAATGCTAACAATTTCATTTAGTTACAAAATCTCTAACAATTCCTAACTTTGATAACAGTTTCAAAAATTCTCCTAACCGATGCTAAAAAACCTCCAACAGAAAAGCAACAAAAACGGTTAACAAAAACTCTCTCCCTCACTCTTGAATTCACCATCTTCAATCCTCTCCTTCAATCACCAGCCTCAATTCAACAAAAGAAACTTCTATTCACCCTTTCTTGGATCTCTCTTCCCTTGCTCCAATCTTCAACCTTCGATCTTCAACCTTCAATCTTCCTCTACCTTTTCTCTCTATTATCTTCATCATCTTCAATTATCTTCTGAATCCATCCACCATCTTCAATATTCATCTTCAACGTTCATCACCATAACCTGCAAAACATTAACAGAATTTCATAATCGCTCCTCCAATCTCACAACAATCCGCAACAATCTTCATCGTCATCTTTAATCAACTTCATTCTTCACAAACCTGTTTCAATTTCACAACAGCAACGATTCAGAAGCAACATTAGCGATTTAATACGAGCTCGTGTATCCTTTCAAGAACTTTGCAAAACGAATTCATTATCCAACAACATCAATACACGACATCAATCCACGACTATACGCAAGATCAACACATCAACACTCAATAATTCGCGGTAAACAGAAATCAGATTGCGGAAGAAGATCGCGAAATTAAAGTAGAAGAAGAAAGAAGAACAGAGGGAGATTACGTACCTGAAGAAGAAGGAGCCCCGAGCACCTCCGTTGGAGCCGTTCACGAGCAACCACCACGTCGGAACCCTAGAGTCTTCAATCAGGTGCTAGTTACAATATTCTTGTTTAATTTGTATGCGTAAACACCTGTTCAGAGTGGTAGTCGAATGCAGTTGATGTAGAATCGTCACGATTTAGCTTGAATTGGGGAAACATTAGAACTTAGGGCTTCTTTTCCGTTCTCCGATCTTGTTAACTGGTGAGTGGTTTACAAAGTTTATTGTTGGATTCGTGCTTAGCGAATGGATGACGGTACCCTTGCCAGAAATCCCGGCGGAACGAATGGAGATGGATAAAAAAGAAAAACGGCGAGTTTGTTGGAGGCGGAAAGAAGAAGGTGTGAGCCGGAAGAAGATTTACGGCGGCGAGTTCTTGTAGAGGAAAGAGTTGTTGGTTTTGTTTCTCGTGGAGAGGGGAGATGAGAAAGCCGCGACGGCGGCGAGCTAGAGAAGAGTGAGGTTATGTTACTGAAGCCATCTAGGGTTTTTTAAGAGGCATAATTCTCAATGCTGGAGAGGACCGGGTCTAGGCCCTGTGTTTTCATTGGATTTTTCCTTTCCACGCCTCCGTTACTATTACTGCACCCCTCCCTTATTCATCTTCATTTTGTTGAGTAGACGTTTATGTTAAGTAGCTTTAATCAATTAGGTAAATTTTAGATTAGTGTTGTTTTAGAATTAGATAATATTGTTAGAATTAGAGTTTATGTTAAATCCACAATTTAGAATTTGTTTTGAATTAGGAATTAATGTGGATTTTAATTGAATTCTAACACTAACTAGTTGTTGACTAATGGTAGACTAATTTTGATTAACTCATACTTAGGGACTAATTTCGATATGATTTATACTTTGACTTGTTGGTTTTAACTGTGTTTCTAATTGACCTTTTTACATGGTTTAATAATTGATTTTGTAGACTAATGTTGGCATAGTTTTGGCAAATTAGATTTAGATGTTGATAATGGTCTTTGAATAATTGATTTTTGGCTTGGGCATTAATTGATTTTTTGCTTAATCGCACTAATTGTTTTTGCTTAAAGGCTCACTATGTTTTTGGCTTAATGGTCCATTGATTGTCCACTAATTGTTTTAGGATTAGAAACTAATTTCTAACATTGACTAAACATAGGTTTTAGTGTTAATATCTTCTTAATAGTTTCATTTGATAACTTTGTTAATAGTCTTTAGTATGTTTTGCATAGTTTTTGACTAATTGTTGTTTGCATTTTAGTATTAATCTCACTTACTTCCTATTTGACAATTTCCATTTGAATTTTGAGTAACCTTTGAGTTTGTTTTGTAGTGATTCTCACTTGACTTGATAAGTTGTTCAAAGGTAGGAGGTGCTGCTACATACACTGCTGTAATGAACAAAGTGTGCTGTAAAATGTTGATATCCTGGCTGGCTGCATACATACCTGCCATGTTCTGGAAATAGTAGCTGTTATAGGCTGTTTTTACTTGTTGCTATTTTTTATAGCTATGCAGGTGCTGGAGCGCTGTTGTTGCTGCTGCTGTTTATGCTTTATTGTCTTGTTTTATTGTTTTTGAAGAGCATTTGGTTCCATGCCTTTCACGGATCTATTCCACTTTCTAACACCTTTGTTCATTTATGCTAGGTTACTAGAAGCTTGTCGGTTTGCTTATAGTTTGCTTGTGTTGCTACGAATTGATATCCGTTCGGTATTACTTCTCTTCTCTTTTACTAATTCCGCATTTTTCCTTTTTATGCCATGAGAAGTAGGATTGGGAGTCCGTGCCACTTGGCCGACAATGATGGAAGTCCTCAAAGGAGGCTCTGTTTGTGATTGTTTAATATTGTGCCTGAAGACCTCTATGAGGCATCCCATTCCCATTTCCCCTGGTAAGACCTCCAAGAAGGCAATTGACGGAAGTTAGGGTCCGCAGTCGACCCCCGTTATTCTAGTTGAGTCGTTCTTAGCTCTCATTACATGATTGAAGCTTTGAACATATCTTGCTCGTGTTATCGAGTCCGTCAGTGGAATGAGGGTTTAGTAATCAAACCCCCACGCCTTATTTATAGCTCGCATTGACCAATACTGATGCTTATGTGATCTGATTCACATCTTCCCCTTTCTTACTCTGCTCTCCATGGTTCTTGATGCCATTGGGCAAGCACCCCTATTCCTCACAGCTAGCTTGTCTGCCTCGGTTGATATGACCCCTTGGCTAAAGCTCCCTTTTTCTTATTGTGATTGTGTGATATTATTGTTAACTGACACTGTGTACTCTTTCGTTGCTATTATTTCATTTTGTGATTGATTAATCCTATGTTTACTTGTCTGATGACATGATCCCTTAGGATTCCTCGCTCCACTTAATTTTGGATTAAGGCGGAGGTAGGAGAGACATTAGGATAGCAATCCATGCATACTGACATAGGTAGACTTACCTCACTTAACCATAGGATCACCCAACATGCTAACATTAGGATTGAGTATTAGTCTCCCTCATTATATTTTCACCTTTGATCCGCTTTTGAGTATTTCTTCTCTCATCTTCAAACAAAAGTAAAAAACACTTAATAAAGGCATAACACCTATTGTATTTAGGCCTTTCATATGGAAACAAGGAGGTGGGGGGTCTTCTCTCATTTTCTTGGAATGTTTAGCATACGTCCCGTCTTGGGTCGATATGCGAGGCATTCGATCCTACATGAGGGACTTAAATACTATACATGTTACAAAACATAAAATAATCAAAACACTTCTTTCTTAAAAGACAAAAAACAAACAATGACGTATTTCCTTCGGGAATTCTTTTCTCATCTCACTCATTCTCAACGTACGAACGTGCTTCTTCTCGTTCTCTTGCAAGATGGTAACGCACTAGGACCAGCGAGCCTGCAACACCTGAGCTAGAACATTAGCCGTTCCTTATAAAACACAAACAATCCATCCCTAGTGAGGGGAACTACGTCGCTCTAATTCTCATGTTCCCGATGAGATACGTAGGCAGTGGGGTATGGCCCATTTGAGCACTTCTTTTATTTTCCCTACATTTGTTTCTCTTTCTCTCTCCTTTCTTTTTCCAGTTCTCCAGCTAGCAATTCCTTTTCCAGTATCCTTTCCTTACACCCTTTGATTGAAGCAGCAAGCGTGGATCCCATCGGGTACGATAGATGCGAGGGGGTGCCAATACCTTCCTCTCGCGTAACTGACTTTTAGAACCAGTTCTCTTGGTCACAAGACCATGCTCTTTCTTTCCCCTCAGGTTTACGCGGTGTTTCCTTTCCCTATCTTGGGATAAATACACATTGCTGGCGACTCTGTTTCGGTGCCACTTTCGCATTTGTACTAGGATGAAAATCCAGGGAGCGACAGTTGGCGACTCTGCTGGGGACAGATTGACCTCTTGCTGGTCCATCCCTAAGCGAGTCAATCCTAGCGCTTGTCTATTTTTCTTTCATTGGGTGTTTACTGTTGTGCTGTATTTACCGTTTTATTGTATGGTTATTTATTGCTTTACTGTACATTACTATATTTACTGCATTTTAGCATTACATATCATATTATTACTGTTGTGCTGGACTGTGCTGTTTTCTGTTTGGCGGGATGGGATTTATGAGAGATAAGCCCATTACACAGGCTTGAGTATACACTTAGGATTAGAGTGGAGAGTAATGGGACCTACGTGCCGTCTGGAGTGCCTTGGGTATTCACGAAATTCACAGCCAGACGAGGCTATCTTGGGATGCATTCTGACGTGTGTGTCTTGCACATGTTAGGGTGTCAATCTAGAGAGCTGTCGACTCTGGTGACCATTCCCGAGGACTCAATTGCGGCACTCCTCCCGAGATGTGACAGTGGCAGACCACGTTCTGTGGCAAACCATTGCATATTCTCGATCCGAGGACCCAATGCTGGGAACTTGCCATAGGTGTTCCTTTTGGGAAAGAGAATCAGTGGAGGCACTCCTCGATTGGCGATAGTACTGTACCCCGAGGGATGAATGTACTATTGCTTCTCGACCTCAGTGCTAGAAGCTGAGGACCTTTCGTTTTGGAGAATCAGTTGAGGCCTCCTCGATTGATGATGATGCCAAACCAGAAATGGTGAACGTATCATCATTTCTCGACTTGAGAGCCCGGGATACTAAACATCCTAGTACCCACATGTGAGAAGGGAGGGTTGTTTGCAGGTTTACAGGTAACCATGACCTCCTACATACCCGGTTTTCTGTTGACATTACACAAAAGGAGGGTTCATCCTATTGTATTCAGACAGTTTCTATTTATGGTTCTATATTGTTCTCAGAGCTACACTGACACCGCACACCGTCCAGCACAGACACATGATTACTTGATCACATTGCCCTTTTGCATTGCATTATCATGTCATAACGGTTGTGTTTGTCATTTACAGGTGCATAATACACTTCTGATTCCAATCCATGGGTTCAACTGAGAATGACGAGAGAAGGAAGAACAATGTTTCTTACAAGTTTCCAGACCCTACCTTGGATTCACTGCTCAAAGTTATAGACATGGCTGGCCCGGGTGTTCTTGATAGGTTTCAAAAGAAGTATGGGAATTTGGTTAAGATGGTCCATACTATCACAAAGTATGATCACAATGCTTTGCACACTCTGCTGCAATTCTACGAGCCTTCGCTAAGATGTTTCCTCTTTCCAGATTACATTTTGATGCCAAAGCTGGAAGAATTCTCATTTATTTTGGGGATTCCGATCATGTCGGCAATACCGTTATTTTTTGGTAGCTCTCCTAGTACAAAAGAAATTGCTGCTGCAATGCAAATTGACCAGTCAGTGATAAAGAGTGGTGTGAGTAGCAAAAATGGAGTTGACGGTTTTCATCTGGAATTCCTCTTTGATCAAGCTCAAGAGGCTGCTAATGTTAAAAACTGGACGATTTACAATTCCATTCTGGCTCTCTGCATATATGGACTAGTTCTTTTCCCCAATCAGCAAGACTTTGTGGATATGCAGGCGACGAGAGTTTTCGTTCTTAAAAATCCAGTCCCTACTTTGTTAGGGGATTTTTATCATTCTGTGCATTATAAGAACGAGAAAAGAAGGGGAGGACATGTTAGTTGTTGTACTCCACTACTGTGCCATTGGCTTTTCAAGCATTTTCCTCAAACAGGTGCCTTTGTGGAAACCATAGATGTTGCGAAGTGGTCCAAGCGAATGATAGGTTTAACTGCTGATAATATTATTTGGTTTGATCATTGGTTATTGAGAATAGAGCTCATCACAAGATGCGGAAATTTTCCAAATGTACCTCTGATTGGCAGAAAAGGAGGGATCAATTATAATCCAGTTTTGGCCATCCGACAGTTTGGGTATGCTTCCAGGAATCCTCCTACGGAGCAAGATGTTGAAGAATCTTTGTTCTTTACAGGAACTAAAGATGAGAAGGTGGTAGAAGTAGTGAATGCTTGGAAATATAAGCATAAAACTGGAAAAGCGGTTTTTGGGAAAGGAGATTGTAGGTCTTATCCTGAATATGACAGATGGATTGAGATGAAAGTAAAAGAACTGCTTTTACCCTTTTCAAGGGAAACTCTTTTATGTTCAGTACAGCCAGAACAACCAACCATGGTGGCTATTGAAGAGTGTGAAAAGTGGTAGAAGATAGTAAAAGAGCTTCAAGTAGAGAATGCTGGTATGAGTAGTTGTCTCCAAAAAGCCCTGCATGACAATAAAGATTTAAAAGGAAGAGCTCAGAAGGCAGAAAAGGTCTTGGCAGCCAAAGTGAAAGATTTTTATGAAAGAGCACAACACTTCCAGAAGATCAGCAAAGGTGCAGATGCTGCCACTCAGGCTCACAAGACAACTAAACAGGACTTAGCTCAGACCAAAGATACGTTGGCCAAATTCCAGCGAGCATGGGATTATGTCAGAATTGAAAATACTGAGTTACAGGAACAATTGAAGATTAAAGACGAAGAGCTTAAGAAGGCACATGAGCAGAGGAGAAAGTATCGGGAAAGCCTCGGTAAAAGTCAAGAACAGTTAGAAGAAGCTAGAAGAGAGCTGAAGAATACCAAGAAAGAGCTTGAAGAAGTCATGATAGAAAGGGAGATACTCAAGACGCAAGCTGGCATAAAGAGACACAAAGGAGTGTGCGATGACGAAGCTTTGATGCTGCATATGGGTTCCTTAACGGAGGCTCTGGAGAAAAGTGATGTTTTGATCAAAGAGATGATTGAAAAGCCGAATCACCAGCGTACTCGCATACTCTTTGAGGAGATCAAATACACAAGTGATAAGCTGAAGGACGTGGAATTGTCAGACTGGTGTTCTTTTTCTTGTAATTTGTTGTTAATGGTTACCATCAGGCTTGTTGATGGATCCATCTTTCCCTTGTATTTCAGTTGTTGATGAATCTCTTTTGAATGTACTTGAATACTTTGTTGAATGGGAATGAGCAGTTTTATTCAGAATTAGTCCTTGTCGGATATCTGTACACAAGCACATGACCACGTCACGTCTCTTTATATCACGATTTCTGATCTTCAGATTTCTGTGGTTAAGATTGGAATTAGGGTGTAAGGCACCTCGGAAATGATAAACATGACATTTGCATTGCATTGCATATCATTTTGAATTTTGTTGCTTGCTTTTTCAGGTACCTGTTGCGGGGTCTCTAACCTTTATTTGGTTTCAGGCATTATAGCTGAGAATCATATTCACCGATACTCAACTCGAAGAAATCAAGCAAGGATTATGGATCAAGTGCAGAATGATTTGGCTGAAATAAGGGCACGCATGGACCAGTTCATGACTATCATGACTGGTATGGCACAAACTCAAGAAAGATTGAGGCTTCTGGTCGAGCGTCCAGAGGCCACGCCCGAAGGCAATCAGAATGACAATTCACAGACAAGGGTGACTCCTCCTCCTGTTGGCAATCCTCCTCCTATTGGTAATCTGGGAACTGGAAATGGCAGAAATGCTGGTGTGGTTCAGGAAGATGTTCTGGAAGACCAATTTACCCTACTGGATGCTGATTTGGGTAACCCTGGTGATCAAATGTATGATGATTTAGCGGAGAAGATCCAGGCCATAGAATGCAAGAATTCTATGGGTATTGATGTTACTAGTTTGGGGCTGGTACCAGGAGTCAGAATCCCTCCCAAATTCAAGCCGCCTACTTTCGACAAATATCATGGCAATACGTGTCCCCAGACACATATTCAAGCTTATTTTGGGAAGATCTCAGCCCATACTGATGACGAGAAGCTATGGATGTATTATTTTCAGGACAGTTTGGCTGGAGCATCGTTGACCTGGTATATGAAATTGAATAGAGCTGCGGTGAGAAGCTGGAAGGATCTGGCAGAAGCATTCCTAAAGCAGTACCAGTACAATATCGACATGGCGCCCAACCGCACTCAACTGCAAGGGTTGTCCCAGAATGCTAAGGAAAGTTTCAAGGAATACGCTCAAAGGTGGAGAGAGATGGCTGCACAGGTTCAACCTCCTTTGCTAGATAGAGAAATGGCAGATATGTTCATGGGCACCCTGCAAGGGGCATACCTTGATAGATTGGCTACCTGTCCGTCAACAGGATTTTCTGACATCGTGATTGCGGGTGAAAGGATCGAGAGTCTGTTAAAGCTTGGAAAGATTCAAGACGTAAGTAGAGATGGTTCCTCTGGGACGAAGAAACCTTTTTCTAGTGGTCAGAAAAGGAGAGAAGGTGATACAAATGTTGTGTATAGAGGACGAGGAAGGGGACGTTCTCAGGTTTACCATCAAGTAGGTGCAGTGACAATCCCAGCACCATCTGTTCAACAACATCAACCACAACAGCAAGCTCAGCAGCAGCAGCAGCAACCTCCTTTCCATCAGAGGTCTAGGCAGAGGGATCGTAAGATTGACCCTCTCCCTATGACGTATTCAGCACTGTTACCACAGTTACTCAAGTTAAAGTTGGTTGAGCTTCGTACTATGAGATCCCCTGCCGCTGGAAACTTGCCACCTAATTTTGATGTTAACGCTCGCTGCGAGTTCCACTCAGGTGCTCAAGGGCACTCCATTGAAAAATGTTGGGCGTTTCATCATAAAGTGCAAGATTTGATTGATGCTAAAGCAATCAATTTCTCATTACCTCCTAATGTTCTCCAGAACCCCATGCCTGATCATGGTGTGGCAGATGTGCGTGCTATTAAAGACGGGAAGAGGTTAAATTTGGTAACAGATATCAGTCAGGTGAAGACTCAGTTGCTAGTGGTGAAGGATCGTTTGTTGAAGGGACATGTGTTCCCGAGTTATGATCAAAATTGTTCTGAATGTATGAGTCAGAAGAAAGGCTGCGATAAGTTGAGAATTGGTTTGCAGAGTCTGATTGACGAGGGACGTCTACAGTTTGACCAGGCCATGAAAGAAACTGAAGAGGTGTCAACTGTGACCATCTATTATACTCCTGCGGAGATTCAGGTGCCTGCCAGTACAACTCTTGTAGCAAGTGTTGTGCCAGAAAGACCCAGTCCTGTTACCATCACGGTGACAGGACCAGATCCGTTTACAACTACGAAGGCAATCCCATGGCACTATGGGGCAGACGTGTATTATGAAGGGAAAAAGTAGGAAGTCGGACATCAGCCAGTTCGAATATTGATAATGTGGGTGGTGTAGGTGGCTTTAGTCGGAGTGGAAGGTTGTTTGCTCCCCAAACTTTGCAAAGTGATAAAGAAGCTGAAGCTGCAGCAAAAGATAAAGGAAAATAAGTGGTCGAGAGTGTGCCTGTACCTGAAACAGAGACAAAGATTGCCTTTGACAACGAGGTGGAAGAGTTCATGAGGATAATAAAGAAAAGTGATTATAAGATTGTCGATCAACTGAACCAGACGCCCTCAAAAATTTCAATCCTGTCATTGTTGATGTGTTCTGACGCGCATCGGGAGGCTTTATTGAAAGTGTTGAAGAGAGCATATATTCCGCAAGAAATCACTGTTAATCAGCTTGAGGGTGTAATTTCCAACGTCAATGTCGGCCACGGATTGGGTTTCACAAGCAGATATTTGACGTCTGAAGGGAGAAACCATAATAAAGCTTTGCACATTACAATGGAGTGCAGGGGTGCAATGTTGTATCATGTACTGGTAGACACTGGTTCCTCGCTCAATGTCTTGCCTAAAAAGGCGCTAATGAAGCTAGAAGTTGATGGTTTGATTTTAAGGCCAAGTGAGTTGGTTGTCCGAGCGTTCGATGGAACGAAAAGATCTGTGTTTGGTGAAGTGGAACTGCCCGTGCAAATTAGACCGCAGGTGTTCAAATCTACATTCCACGTGATGGATATACAGCCCGCATATAGTTGCTTATTAGGCTGCCCTTGGATTCATGCGGCAGGGGCTGTTACATCCACCTTACACCAAAAGCTGAAGTACGAGTTTGAGGGACAAGTTGTGACAGTGTGTGGTGAGGAAGACATTTTTGTTAGTCATTTGTCCACGTTCAAGTACATTGAGATGGATGGGGAGATTCACGAGATGCTTTGCCAGTCATTTGAAGCGGTGAATATTGACAACATGCCTGGATCTTCCCTTGCACCAGATAGAGTCGGTACATCCATTTCGTCCTATAAGCAAGCTGTCGAGGTCGTCAGAGCAGGCAACGCCCAAGGCTGGGGCAAGCTGATAGAAACACCAATGAAGGAGGACAAATTTGGTATTGGCTATCGTCCCTCTATGACTTCAGTTATAGAGAACAGTGGACCCATTACTTTTAGTAGTGGAGGAATCATTTACTCAGATCAGTCTTGTGCAGCTACAGAAGATGGCGTTGACAGTGACTGTGACTTGGACAACTGGGTACGTCCACGCGCTCCAGGACAACCATTGCAGAATTGGTCTGTTGAAGAAGTCATCTGAGTTACTCTTCAAACAGAGTAATTTTCTTTGTTTTTCTAACCATAATGCATGTTAAAATCTTGCGCTCTGCCCAAGGCGTATAGATTCATTTATAGGGCCACCCTGTTTGCATTTGCAATCTTAATCATCAATAAAGGATGTTTTGCACTCAAATTTTGTTCCTTGTCTTTCATTTTTATTTTTGCACAAAAATAATAAAATGGCAATGTTTTGTTTCTTTTGTTTTAAAAATAAATTCTAAAATAAAGCATGAACCCGTTCGTGCAGACTTGATCCTCCGGATTTCAGTGATAACGGTTCTGCTATGGCTATGTATGACTTTGACAAACCGATTTATCAAGCCGAAGAAGGGGATGAGAAAGGCTGTGAACTCCCTGAGGAACTGGCCAGATTGTTAAAACAAAAGGAAAGGGTCATCCAGCCTCATCAAGAGACCATAGAGATCATCAATATTGGTACCGAGGACGCTAAGAAAGAGATCAAGATTGGCGCCAGTCTGCAAGCAGATGTGAAGAAAGCTTTGACTGAGATGTTGTGTGAATATGTTGATATCTTCGCCTAGTCGTATCAAGACATGCCAGGGTTGGATACTGATATTGTTGTACACAGGCTGCCATTGAGAGAAGAATGCCTGCCAGTCAAGTAAAAACTTCATCGGACTCATCCCGACATGGCCATAAAGATCAAAGAAGAGGTTCAGAAGCAGTGGGACGCTGGGTTTCTTGCTGTGACTAATTATCCTCCCTGGGTTGCGAACATCGTTCTAGTGCCAAAGAAAGATGGAAAGGTGAGAATATGTGTGGATTATTGAGATCTTAACAAAGCTAGCCCAAAAGATGATTTTCCACTGCCCCACATCGATGTACTGGTTGACAATACAACTCGGTTTTCAGTGTTCTCGTTCATGGATGGTTTCTCCGGGTACAACCAGATCAGGATGGCACCTGAGGATATGGAGAAGACCACGTTCATTACACCGTGGGGTACATACTGTTATAAAGTGATGCCTTTTGGGTTGAAAAACGCAGGGGCAACGTACCAGCGGGCAATGGTAACATTATTTCACGACTTGATCCACAAAGAGATTGAATGTTATATGGATGACATGATTGCCAAGTTGCGAACGGAATAAGAACATCTGATTAACTTGAAAAAGTTGTTTGAAAGGTTGCGAAAGTTCCGCTTGAGATTAAATCCAAACAAGTGCACTTTTGGGGTGCGTTCTGGAAAGCTGCTGGGTTTCATTGTGAGTGAAAAAGGGATTGAGGTTGATCCTGCCAAAGTGAAAGCAATACAAGATATGCCTGAACCAAGAACGGAAAAAGAGGTTCGTGGCTTTCTGGGTAGATTGAACTACATTGCAAGGTTCATATCTCACCTAACAGCCACATGCGAACCAATATTCAAGCTGCTAAGAAAAGATCAAACGGTCAGGTGGAATGACGATTGCCAATTGGCATTCGATAAAATAAAAGAATACTTGTAGGAACCTCCAATCCTCATGCCTCCGGTGTCAGGAAGGCCTTTGATAATGTATTTGACAGTGCTTGAAGGTTTTATAGGTTGTGTTCTTGGTCAACACGACGGGACAGGTAGGAAAGAGCATGCTATCTACTACCTGAGCAAAAAGTTCAATGACTGCGAGTCCCGATACTCAATGCTTGAGAAGACATGCTGCGCACTTGCATGGGCTGCTAAGCGATTGAGGCAGTATATGATCAGGCACACAACTTTGTTGATTTCAAAAATGGATCCTATCAAATACATTTTCGAGAAACCAACACTAACAGGCAGAGTTGCACGGTGGCAAATGGTTTTGACAGAGTATGATATCCAGTATACTTCCCAAAAGGCCATCAAAGGAAGTATCTTGTCAGACTATCTTGCGCAACAGCCGATTGATGATTACCAACCCATGAAATTTGATTTCCCTGATGAAGACATCATGTTTCTCAAAGCTAAAGACTGCGAGGAACCACTCCCGGAGGAGGGGCCAGACCCTGAATCCAAATGGAGTTTGATGTTTGATGGGGCTGTCAACATGAATGGGTGCGGAGTTGGAGTGATAACACGAATTTATATAGCATATTTGATTTAATTCTCATAAATATTGTTATCATTTTCTTTTAATTATTTTACTTTATTTTAGTATTATGCAGGTATTTCTATTGTTTCAGGTATTTATGTTATTAATGCATGCTTGAGAAATAATGAAGAAATAAAGATAAATTTGAGAAGAAATTGATTCATAAAGTCAAAGAAATGGAAGGAGGCTTAAATAACAAAAGAGATGTGGTGCAAAAGAAGAAAAGAAATGGAATATGAAGCCCAGCCCAAAATGATGCACGTGAATAACACACGCAGTGAAAGGGAGAATCCCATTTGCTATTGAGGCCCCCGCCTCAGCAAGGGGAGGCCCCCACCTCCAAATAAAACAAAATACTTTTGAGGCCCACGCCTCAGGCCCAATGAAGAAGGGAGGCGCTCGCCTCCTAATGTTATTGCTCCACTCCACTTTTTCCTCTTACTGTTATCCAAAACCAATATTCAATTTCCTAGAACGAATATTTCTTAAACCTTCCTATTTTCTCTCTCTACTGAGTCACGAGAATCACGAAAGTTTCTCCACCATTTTCTCAACCTAGAGGTTACACGAGCTTTATAAATACCCAGCGATTGAATATCAAAAGGTCTCTCCTCTTTTGCTCGTTCTTTTTCATACCAGTTATTTTTCCAGCAATATTTTCAGAGCTTATTTTTATTTCCCCAACCCAACCTGCAATAGATTTCTACATCGGAAATCTATTGTTCCTTTAGTTTGTTTCAAAGCTTCAGAATTTGTTTAGGTTTTCGTTTTTAAGTTTCTGCAATAAATTTGTATTCGGATCGAAGTTGGTACTAGAAGTTTCTACTTCAATTTATTTATTCAATTCAATATCAGGTTTCAATTTTATATGTTTTTATTTATTTTCGTATCTAATAATATGCCTGCAACTTTGTTTAATTATTATTGCTGTGATTTTGTTTTGAACAATATGTCTGGCTAAACCGATTAGATATCGGTATGTAAATTAAGCAAACAAAAGGGATCCGAAATAAACTGGCTAAATTACTATTTTATTAAAAATAACTTTTTCTGGTTTTAGTATCTAATTAATAAATTGTCAAGAGTTTATTACGAGAGTAAAAACGATCAAAGGTAAAAATCAATAAAGCGAGAGCTTGAGATTTAAACTGGATAGTAGATACTGAACATTGTTTTTAAAGACAGTGGGAGCGTTTTAAAACCAATTAAATTTTATTTGTTTCCAAAAAGTGTTTTTAAACCCGGCGGGATAGCGAGAGCATACGTTAGGATTTAATTGCATAATCTAAGTCAACAAAGCGAGAGTTTGAGATAAAGGTTTTTAAATAAATATTATTTACTGAAAAGGGAATTTTTATAGTTTAGGAACGAGCCAGTGGAACTTCGGATACCTTAAGTTTAACGAAATACATACCGATATCCGCTTATTAATATTTCATCTAGATTTAAGTTCATTTCCCCTAATCAAATTAAAAATCATTAGCCTTAGATTTACGTAGTAACTTAAGATAATGATAGATCGATTCATAGTCCCTGTGGATACGATATCTTTTTAAGACTACGCGACAGGACTGTGCACTTGCAGTCTCACGATTATTAGACATACAGTCTATGCGGATCAAGTTTTTGGCGCCGTTGCCAGGGACTATTTCAGTCGATATCGTAACTCCTTTGTTACGCTGTAGAGACTAAGGCACTAATTTACTTTTATCCTTTCCTTGTGTATGCCAAGTACTCGCTCTCAAGGCGAAGACTTGGAGATACCTAATTCTTCTCCTGAACGTCTTATCCGACTAAGACGCCGAATCCAACACACTCATATTCCTGAAGCAGTCGAAGAACCAGTTATGGGTGAACAACCTCGTCCTCTCAAGTTCTACGCTATTCCTTCGCAAGATGAGCCGCACAACAGTATTGCTGCCCCTGCCATCGAGGCAAACAACTTCGAACTCAAACCTTAATTGTTGTCAGCTGTACAACAAAATCAATTTTCCGGTGGTCCTACCGAGGACCCTAACTTGCATTTGTCAGTGTTCCTGCAATACGCAGACACAGTTAAGGCAAATGGCGTAAGCGCAGAAGCAATAAGACTACGTCTTTTCCCTTTCTCGTTAAGGGATAGAGCCAGAGCTTGGCTCCAGTCTCTGCCTGCTAACTCTGTCACCACTTGGAATGAGTTGAAGAAAGTCTTCCTAGCGCGATATTTCCCACCAAGCAAGACTGCTCTGCTAAGAACACAAATTAATGGATTTAAGCAAAAAGAGTCTGAATCACTCTACGAAGCATGGGAGCGATTCAAAGACTTAATGAGGATGTGTCCACACCACGGTCTAGAAAACTGGGTGACCATTCATACCTTCTACCACGGACTTCTATACAACACGAGACTGACAGTTGACGCTGCCGCTGGCGGTGCACTTATGGACAAGGATTATAACAATGCCTATAACCTCATCGAAAACATGGCTCAAAACCATTGCCAATGGGGTGGTGAACGAACTCAAGTAGAGAAGTCACAACCAAAGAATGGGATGTACGAAATCAGTGGCCTGGATCATATCAATGCTAAAGTCGACGCGCTTAACCAGAATTTGGACAACTTGACCATAACACCTCCAGCCACCGTGGCTGCTGTAAGTCCAAATTGCGAAATATGCGGAAATCCAGGACACACTGGCCCAGAATGTCAAATTTTAGTTGGAATGCCCACAGACCAGGTGAATTATGCTCAAGGAAATCCATACTCGAATACTTATAACCCAGGCTGGAGAAATCATCCGAACTTTTCCTATCAGAACAATAATGCCTTGTATGCACCTAACCAAGCACCCGCTGCACCGCCAGGATATCAAAAACCAGCCGTAGCCGCTCCAAACGTTCCTAGGAAATCTAACCTTGAATTGATGATGGAAAACTTCATAGCTACCCAAACTCAAACAAACAAAGAATTCCTGAATCAAAACATTCACACGAATGAGCAGATTAAACTATTAGGAAACAAAGTAGATGCTTTAGCCACCCATAATAAAATGCTTGAGACCCGAATTTCACAAGTGGCACAACAACAAGCACCTACTGCTGCCCCAGCTGGCACATTTCCAGGACAGCCACAACCAAATCCTAAAGGTCATGCAAACGCAGTTATATTAAGAAGTGGAAAAGAATTGGACGGACCTATTGACCCTAGGACTGAAAACCCAGCCATGTACCAGAAACCAGATAAATCAACTGAGAAGGAAGATGAACCAAAGGAAAAGGAAAACAACGAACCAGAGGTCATAGAACAAGAAAAACCTTATGTGCCTCCACCGCCGTATAGACCTCCTATCCCTTATCCTCAAAGACTTATTAGCGCAAAAACCGCAGGGCAATTTAAGAAATTTGTTGAACTTCTGAAACAACTTAACATCACTATTCCGTTTACAGAAGCCATCACCCAGATGCCCTCGTATGCTAAGTTCTTAAAAGAAATCTTATCGAATAAGAAAAAGATTGAGGATAACAAAACTGTTACACTTACTGCTGAGTGTAGCGCAATAATCCAAAACCATATGCCTCCTAAGCTGAAAGACCCAGGAAGTTTCTCCATCCCCTGTGTCATTGGAAAGTTCGTCATAGACAAAGCTCTATGCGACTTAGGAGCAAGCATTAGTGTGATGCCCTTATCCATATGCAAAAAGCTCGACATGGGAGAACTAAGACCAACCAAAATGTCTGTTCAACTAGCTGACCGCTCTATTAAGTATCCCGTAGGTATACTTGAGAATGTGCCAGTACGAATAGGACAATTCTACATTCCCACAGATTTCATAATCATGGATATTAAAGAAGACTCCACAACCCCTATTATATTAGGAAGACCTTTCTTAGCTATCGCCGGAGCAATAATAGATGTGAAGAAAGGAAGGCTAACATTTGAAGTTGGAGAGGAGAAAGTCGAATTCGTTCTAACTCAATTCTTACAAGCACCAGCTATAGATGATACATGCTATGCAATCGATGTTATAGAAGAATGCGTAAGAGAATTAGGGATGGAACAGACTTCATATTCAGATATAATGAAGATCCAAATCCCTCCGATCTTTGAAGATGACAATTGGCGTGAACCTTATCAAGACGATAGTCTGAGCGAATGCTTAGCACTTACGCCCAATCACATGCCTTGCCCGAAAAAGCCAGCCGTGGATCTTAAGCCATTACCCAAGACTCTTAGATATGAATTCCTAGACACCGAGCTTAAACGACCTGTAATCATCAACGCAGACTTAGGACAAGTTGAGACGGAAAAGCTTCTACAAGTTCTAAAAAAATACCCCTCTGCTCTAGGATACAACATTGCTGATCTAAAAGGAATAAGTCCTTCCATTTGTATGCATCGCATTATGTTGGAAGAAGACTGCAAATCTTCTAGAGAGCATCAAAGAAGGATTAACCCGATCTTGAGCACTGTAGTTAAGGACGAAGTAACCAAACTTCTAAATGCAGGAATTATATATCCAATCTCCGATAGTCAATGGGTAAGTCCAGTCCATTGCGTACCCAAGAAGGGAGGCATAACTGTCACGATGAACAAAGCTGGCGAAGCTATAGCAGAAAGAGTCGTGAGCGGCGCCAGAATGTGCATTGATTATAGGAAATTAAATAAAGCCACTCGGAAGGACCATTTCCCTCTACCTTTTATTGATCAAATGCTTGAGCGATTGGCTAAGCATTCTTATTATTGCTACTTAGATGGTTACTCAGGATTCTTTCAAATTCCTATCCACCCTGATGACCAAGAAAAAACTACCTTCACATGTCCTTATGGCACTTTTGCCTATCGACGAATGCCGTTTAGATTGTGTAATGCTCCGGCCACATTTCAGAGATGCATGATGGCGATTTTTGCAGATTTCATAGATGACATCATGGAAGTCTTTATGGATGACTTCTCTGTATGTGGAGAAAGCTTTGAAGGTTGCTTGTCTAATCTAGAAAAGGTGTTGGAGAAATGTGTACAAGTAAACCTCGTTTTAAATTGGGAAAAATGCCATTTTATGGTAAAACAAGGAATTGTACTTGGACACGTAGTGTCTGAAAAGGGGATTGAAGTTGATAAAGCAAAAATTGAAGTTATTGAGAACCTCCAACCCCCAAAGACAGTAAGAGACATAAGAAGTTTCTTGGGACACGCCGGTTTCTACCGACGATTCATAAAAGATTTCTCTAAAATTTCTAAACCTCTGACCAACCTCCTGATGAAAGATGTTGAGTTTAATTTCGATGACAAATGCCTCAAGGCATTTGAGCAATTAAAAATAGCCCTCATATCCGCACCAATCATGCAACCACCTGATTGGATTTTACCATTTGAAATAATGTGCGACGCAAGCGATTTCGCTGTAGGTGCAGTCCTAGGACAAAGAAGAGACAAAAAGCTTCATGCCATATACTACGCAAGTAGAACCTTGGACCCTGCACAAATGAATTATGCTACCACCGAAAAGGAACTCTTAGCCGTGGTCTTCGCGCTTGATAAATTTCGCTCCTATCTAGTAGGTGCAAAAATAATTAGCTACACTGATCACGCTGCTATAAGATACCTATTAACTAAAAAGGACGCTAAACCAAGACTATTGAGGTGGATCTTACTTTTACAAGAGTTCGATTTGGAAATAAAGGATAAGAAAGGTGCTGACTAACCTTTGTTGTGTCGAGCTAGCGACATTAAACAAAGCGCTTAGTGGGAGGCAACTCACTTATTAGTTTTAGTTTTAGTTTTAGTTTTATTTCATAAAATTGCACTTTTATCATATTTTCTCTTATTTCTATTTCTATTTTTGTTTTCCACCTTGTTACTCTCCTAATTTCATTGCATTTGGGACAATGCAAGTTTTAAGTGTAGGGGAGTACGTTTTACCCTTTTTAAGTTTTTATAGGATTAGATTTCCTTTCAATAAAAGCATATTTATGTTTCATTAAGTCTAATTTGCAAAAATTTTCGTGTTTGTCGAGTTTCCTCCATTTTCTTGAGCCATAAAAAAAAAAACTAATAATAATAAATAATATTTTTAGTTTGGTACAGTGCGTGACATACTTAGAAAGTATATAGGCTGTAGTTCGCTTGGGCGATGTTGGAAAGTTGAAAACGATTCGACAAAATTAATACAGTGTTGACACCCTTAGCTTCCCAAATATGCGAATCAGTTTAAGTACCTATGATACCGAGACCTCAAGTTTTAGTATTTAAATGAGCCCTCAGTAGTTTATATTAGCAGTCAACACCGTCTGAAGCACAAACTAAGTAGAGAGTCGATGAATATAAGTGAATGATCCAAAATAATAAATAAATTTGTGCTCTATTATTATAAATAGGGAATGCACTAACTAAGCTAGGTGGCCCTTATCCGGTCATTTAACCCAACAGCTGCGGAACCTACGAATTGTTAAGAAAGAAACTCGTTGTCGGTTGGTTCAGAAGACTCTGGTACTGAACTTGGTAAGGCGGACTACAGTTCGATCCCCCACAACTTGCAATTGGGAAAATAAAAGGAGTATACCATATACTTGTGCCAGAACTCTATGCTTAAAAGGATCATACTCACTAACCGGCGACTCTACCATGTGCGTGTAAGGATAAAGGGCTTAATGTGATTGCACTTGAATGAAAATGGGTGAATTTAGGACTAAAGAATTAGATTGAGTTATCATAGCATGATTTGGACTGGTTTGTATAGGGCGGAAGTTTTTGATCATGACTTTATGATTCTGTGTCATCTCTATATCATTAGTGTCAAAGTCGACTATCTTCTTTCTAACATATGCCCCTCGGCCACGTATGATCTGAGTTGTGTCATGTATTTGCATCAGACATGTGTTTACGATATTGTTTGCTTGAGGGCAAGCAAAGGTTCAAGTGTAGGGGAGTTTGATAACACGAATTTATATAGCATATTTGATTTAATTCTCATAAATATTGTTATCATTTTCTTTTAATTATTTTAATTTATTTTAGTATTATGCAGGTATTTCTATTGTTTCAGGTATTTATGTTATTAATGCATGCTTGAGAAATAATGAAGAAATAAAGATAAATTTGAGAAGAAATTGATTCATAAAGTCAAAGAAATGGAAGGAGGCTTAAATAACAAAAGAGATGTGGTGCAAAAGAAGAAAAGAAATGGAATATGAAGCCCAGCCCAAAATGATGCACGTGAATAACACACGCAGTGAAGGGGAGAATCCCATTTGCTATTGAGGCCCCCGCCTCAGCAAGGGGAGGCGCCCACCTCCAAATAAAACAAAATACTTTTGAGGCCCACGCCTCAGGCCCAATGAAGAAGGGAGGCGCTCGCCTCCTAATGTTATTGCTCCACTCCACTTTTTCCTCTTACTGTTATCCAAAACCAATATTCAATTTCCTAGAACGAATATTTCTTAAACCTTCCTATTTTCTCTCTCTACTGAGTCACGAGAATCACGAAAGTTTCTCCACCATTTTCTCAACCTAGAGGTTACACGAGCTTTATAAATACCCAGCGATTGAATATCAAAAGGTCTCTCCTCTTTTGCTCGTTCTTTTTCATACCAGTTATTTTTCCAGCAATATTTTCAGAGCTTATTTTTATTTCCCCAACCCAACCTGCAATAGATTTCTACATCGGAAATCTATTGTTCCTTTAGTTTGTTTCAAAGCTTCAGAATTTGTTTAGGTTTTCGTTTTTAAGTTTCTGCAATAAATTTGTATTCGGATCGAAGTTGGTACTAGAAGTTTCTACTTCAATTTATTTATTCAATTCAATATCAGGTTTCAATTTTATATGTTTTTATTTATTTTCGTATCTAATAATATGCCTGCAACTTTGTTTAATTATTATTGCTGTGATTTTGTTTTGAACAATATGTCTGGCTAAACCGATTAGATATCGGTATGTAAATTAAGCAAACAAAAGGGATCCGAAATAAACTGGCTAAATTACTATTTTATTAAAAATAACTTTTTCTGGTTTTAGTATCTAATTAATAAATTGTCAAGAGTTTATTACGAGAGTAAAAACGACCAAAGGTAAAAATCAATAAAGCGAGAGCTTGAGATTTAACTGGATAGTAGATACTGAACATTGTTTTTAAAGACAGCGGGAGCGTTTTAAAACCAATTAAATTTTATTTGTTTCCAAAAAGTGTTTTTAAACCCGGCGGGATAGCGAGAGCATACGTTAGGATTTAATTGCATAATCTAAGTCAACAAAGCGAGAGTTTGAGATAAAGGTTTTTAAATAAATATTATTTACTGAAAAGGGAATTTTTATAGTTTAGGAACGAGCCAGTGGAACTTCGGATACCTTAAGTTTGACGAAATACATACCGATATCCGCTTATTAATATTTCATCTAGATTTAAGTTCATTTCCCCTAATCCAATTAAAAATCATTAGCCTTAGATTTACGTAGTAACTTAAGATAACGATAGATCGATTCATAGTCCCTGTGGATACGATATCTTTTTAAGACTACGCGACAGGACTGTGCACTTGCAGTCTCACGATTATTAGACATACAGTCTATGCGGATCATGGAGCAGTTCTTATCACGCCGGAAGGTGTTCATATGCCTTTCACTGCCCGAATAACTTTCGGATGCACCAACAATGAAGCAGAGTATGAAGCTTGTATAATGGGGATTGAGGAGGCGATTAATTTACAAATTAAGACCCTTAATATCTTTGGTGATTCAGCATTGGTAATCAATCAAGTGAAAGGGAGTTGGTACATGCACCAAGCAAATCTGGTTCCATATAGAGATTATACAAGGAGATTGCTGACGTTTTTCCCAACAGTGAAGCTGTACCATATTCCTCGAGATGAGAATAAGTTTGCTGATGCCTTGGCCACATTGTCTTCCATGATCAAAGTGCAAAGATGGAACCATGTACCTAAGATTGAAGTATCTCGCCTTGACAGACCTGCATTTGTGTTTGCGGTTGATGCAACGTCTGATGACAAGCCATGGTTTCATGACATCAAATGTTTCTTGAAAAGTCAAGAGTACCCGCCAGGGGCATCCACCAAAGATAAGAAGACGTTGAGAAGGTTATCTGGTAGCTTCTTCTTGAATCAGGATGACGTGTTGTACAAACGGAATTTTGACATGGTTCTGCTCAGATGCGTGGATAGACACGAAGCAGACCTGTTAATGCAGGTAGTGCATGAAGGCTCTTTCGGTACCTATGCCGGAGGTCATGCAATGGCTAAGAAATTATTGAGGTCAGGATATTATTGGTTGACCATGGAGTCAGATTGCTGCAAGTACGCCCGCAGGTGTCACAAATGCCAGATCTATGCAGACAAAGTGCATGTACCTCCAAATCCGTTGAGTGTCATGTCCTCTCCTTGGCCCTTTGCCATGTGGGGCATTGGTATGATCGGAAAGACTGAGCCTACTACTTTAAACGACCATCGTTTCATCTTGGTCGCCATTGATTATTTCACTAAATGGGTTGAAGCAGCATCTTATGTCAATGTCACTAAGCAGGTGGTAGCTCATTTCCTGAAACGGGATATCATTTGTCGCTATGGAGTGCCCGAGAGAATCATTACTGATAATGGTTCTAATCTGAACAACAAAATGATGCCTGAGCTGTGTCGGGACTTCAAAATTGAACATCACTATTCTTCTCCGTATCGCCCGAAGATGAATGGCGCTGTGGAGGCGGCCAACAAGATTATTAAGAAGATTGTGCAGAAAATGGTTGTCACATACAAAGATTGGCATGAGATGTTACCATTTGCTTTGCATGGGTACCGAACGTCAGTACGCACGTCCACTGGGGCAACCCCATTCTCGCTTGTATACGGTATGGAGGCAGTACTATCGGTTGAAGTTGAAATTCCATCCCTCAGAGTCACGATGGATGTCAAATTAGATGAAGCTGAGTGGGTTCGCGCCAGGTTTAATCAGTTGAGCCTTATTGAGGAGAAACGACTGGCAGCGGTGTGTCATGGGCAGTTATACCAGCGGAGGATGAAGCAAGCATTTGATCAAAAAGTGCGTCCTCGGACTTACAAAGTGGGAGATGTGGTACTCAAAAGGATCCTTCCTCCTAGTACAGATCACAGGAGCAAATGGACTCCCAACTATGAAGGTCCATTCGTGGTTAAGAAGGTCTTCTCGGGCGGAGCCTTATTACTTACAACCATGGACGGCGAAGACTTTTCATCCCCTGTCAACTCAGACATAGTAAAAAAATACTTCGCATGAATAGACCCGCTGGACAAAAAAAGAAAAGTCCAGGCAAAAAAGGGCATCCCGACGAACCACAAAAACAGAATAAAAAAGGGTTCGGGCAAAAATTAGGGATAATAAGTAAAAAAATTGGTACACCCGGTGAGTTGAAAATCCACAAGGACAACTCAGGCAAAAAAGGGTATCCCGGTGGATTGAAAACCCGAAAGGGCGGTCCACGCAAAAGAGGGATTTAAGCGAACGACTACAGTCTGGGTTATCTGTACTCCATCACCGTTTGAACGACTGACATTCCAAAGGGTAGGAATCGGTCTGATCATTCCTCATAAGGCAAGGTCGGGGAGTCTCAAAGACATACTGGCCATAGCAAAATTGAGACTCAGTGGAATGTCGTTGTCACATTGCCGTTAGGATAGTTTCTTTTCTCAATTTTCAGCGATCACCTCTTTCTAGGGATTGCTTCCTGATGTAATTGCCTATTCTGGGCTTTTCTTCAATAAATTGAATTTCAGTTAAAAGCTTCTTATTTTGTTTTACTGCTTTGTTTGTAAAAATGTCTGAATTTTTGATAAAACATTGCATTTGAAAACATGGTGGCTTTACAATAACATGCGCAGAAAAAACATTTAAAATTACTTTGAATGTTGAATAATCCTGGATGGTGGATTTAAACCATGCAACATTCCGGGGCATGTGTGCATATCTTTTTGCTTGCAGGTAATAGGTCCAGATGACTTCAATCACAAGAGGCATCTCTCCTAGATGAGTAATCACTTATCCCCATGCAGAAGACTGGGGTAATCATGTTCAGGGAAGGGGTCACCTGTTACCTTTTTATCACAACGTTTATTGATTGAGTCCACCATTCAGTCGGCGGTCGGTCACGACGTTTCGATATCGGTGAAGTGAGTTCAATTGGGTATCGTTGTATCTTATTAAGTCGATTTTCTCATCCAGTACTTCCAACAGCTACAAGCTTTTCTGTGTCGATAACGGTTGCAAGTTCCCCAATAGAGTTGCTTCGTAGACACCAAAGTTAATGGTCAATCCCCAGTGAAGTCACCAGGAGTTTGAAGATGCTCAATCTTCTGTAAAATCCTCTTATGATGTTTTCTTAGAGTAGTCTTATATCATGGAGCAAAAAGCAAGTTGTTGACCTTCCCAAGCATGGGGCATTTGGAATTTCCCTGACAGAAGATGTTCCAGATCTATTATCCCCAATAGAGTTTGAGGACATTTGGTTTTCTGTAAAATCCTCTCAGGAGACGTTCCCCAGCACGAGACGCTTTAAAGCAATTCTCCCCAGCAGAATTTGTTATACACTCATCATCCCCAACGAAATCGTCAAACGGAAAGTGCCTAGCGTGGGACATTATGGCGCTTATCCTAAGCTCAACAGCTTTATTCCTCAGCAGACTACTGCGGAATTGCTTTGGGTTTCCCCAGTAGATCTCTAAGGACTCTTTCCCAACAAGTTGCAGTGGAATGTTCTAACCAGGATTTGTATATCCCCGGCAGAGTAGCCCTGATTCCCCAGCAAGATCGTATCTCTGGTAATTGTATTCCCCACAGAGTTCATCATCGAATCTTGTCAACAATATTCCCCAGCTGAGTTGTTGTTTTTCTCCCCGCAAGAGGCTGATCGATCAACAAAATCTATTCCTCAGCAAGGTGATAGTACTTGCTTTCCCCAGCCAGGTTAGCAGGTTGATTCTCCCCGCAAAGGATCTCGGGTTTGATAGATCCTCATGCAGAGTTTTAATGACTTTTCTTCCCTAGCAGGATGTCATTGAAAAATTCTCATCCCCAGCGGAGTTGCTGTGACCAGAGTTCATCCCCAAGCAGATGAAGTAATTCTCGGCAGAATCATCACTCCCCTCATATTTCAAAGTCCAATTTATTTTTGGCAGGCGTAATGATTCGAAACAGACGGATTGTGAATTCATTCTCCAGCAGAGATATCATCCTTTCAGGAGTCTCTAAAGTCAAATCATTGATCATTGTTCCTCAGCAGAGTCAGCAAATATGTTTGACACGGATGCGGAGAGTAATCCAGTATTGGAATTCTTAAAGTCCAACCGTAGATTGGCAAAAAGTCCATCCAAGGGTGGCAAATTCTTGAAGTCTAACCGTAGATTGGCAAAAGGTCCATCCAAGGGTGGAAAATTCTTAAAGTCCAACCGTAGATTGGCAAAAGGTCCATCCAAGGGTGGCAAATTCTTAAAGTCCAACCGTAGATTGGCAAAAGGTCCATCCAAGGGTGGCAAATTCTTAAAGTCCAATCGTAGATTGGCAAAAGGTCCATCCAAGGGTGGCAAATTCTCAAAGTCCAACCGTAGATTGGCAAAAGGTCCATCCAAGGGTGGCAAATTCTCAAAGTCAAACCGTAGATTGGCAAAAGGTCCATCCAAGGGTGGCAAATTTTTAAAGTCCAACCGTAGATTGGCAAAAGTCCACCCGTAGTGTGGCAAGTCAGTAGTCGTCTGACTCCCTTTAAAAGACCACAGCTAAGTCCAACCGTAGATTGGCAAAATACCATCCAAGGGTGGCAAATCATCAGCAAGTCCAACCGTAGATTGGCAAAAGTCCACCCGCAGTGTGGCATTTCAGCTGCAAAGTCTAACTGTAGATTGGCGAAAGTCCATCCGCAGTGTGGCAAGTCAGTAGTCGTCTGAATCCATTCAAAAAGACAGTCCACCCGTAGTGTGTCAAGCCAGTAGTCGTCTGGCGTTATACAAAAGACATTGCTAAAGTCCACCTACAATGTGGCAAGCCAGTAGTCATCTGGCGTTCTACAAAAGACATTTCTAAAGTCCACCCGCAGTGTGGCAAGCCAGTAGTCGTTTGGCGTTGTACAAAAGACATTGCCAAAGTCCACCCGTAGTGTGGCAAGCTAGTAGTCGTCTGGCGTTGTTCAAAAGGACATCCCTTCAGTTTTATTCTTCCCATCAGAGTTTTCTACAAGCAGAATTCATTTGGTTGGGTTTATATCCCTTTTATTCTTCTCCACAGAGTGCAAATTTTTGGTTATTTTCGGTATTCAATCCCTCCATACCTTGAAATTCTGACAGCAATCGCTATCATCCATTCAGGTCTACAGTGATTGAATAGGGCCAGCTGTAATACCCCAAAATTTGCCCTCTCATTCTTCATATCATTTAGCATGAGCTTTCATTTCATTGCATTGCATTCAAGCAAGAAAAATAAAACATTAAGCATTGCATTGCATATTGCATAAAGACATGAGATCAAAGAGTGTTCCTGCTATTGGTATTTTCATATTCAGAGGCTCATCAAGATCCAGGGTTGTTGTATTTAGAGGTTCAGCAGGTTTCAGGGTGTACATCAACAAGGGTCGTGGTTTCTCTTTCTTGGTTGAGTTGGTAGATAGTCATCAATTGAAGATAGTGAGATTAGGGGTTCATGTCAAGGATATCAATGGTTATCAGGATAATGCATCTGTGGATTGATTTAAAGAGCAGTGGGTCACATTCGATTGAGCTTACTGGTTGATATTTTGGAATTCATTAAGGAAAGGAGTTGGTGTGGATTTGGAATTTGGTCGGAATTAGACATGGCATGAGTAGTCGTGCGAGCTATTTGGGAATCCGAAATACAAAGTCATCATAAACCATTATCCCTTATTGTTGATCCAATTAACTTTTTTTTTAGTCATTAACCCTTTTTCCACTTTTAACCCATATCCAAACCCAACTTCTATCCAAATATCCAATTGTCCATATAGGGATCCATATCCATTTTTCAACCTACATTTCATAAATATCCATTTCAATTCATTGTCCATTTTATTCATTTTTAATCACTTTCTTTTCATAACATCCATTTTCCATATCCATTTTACTCAACATCCATTTCCAAATTCATCCATTTAAAGTCCATTTTATTATATATCCATAAACCATTTCAAACCATTTTTACTTCAAACCAATTTTCATATTCAATTCTTACCTCCATTTTAAATCCATTTTTTATATCAAAACTAATCCAACTTTCATATTCAACTTTTAATCCAATTCCAATCATCCATTGTCTTATTCATTTAGACCACTTAGCCATCTTTAAATCCACTTTCTAAAGACCAAATACCCAACTGTTGAAAGGCCAAGGTGGATTTTGTATCATAATAACTCAAAGCTTATATGTGTAATATGAAGTCCATGTAAAACTTCCTCACTCCAAGTCCAGCTGATACTAATTACATAGCAGGGCAGTGAAAGACTACATAACAGTTTTTAACAAACAGAAGGTCCATAACAGATTTTTGGTGGAAAACGGTTACGCAACAGTGTAAGGAAATTGCGATACCAACAGGAATTAATTGAAGAAATCTTGACAGGAAAGTTCAAAAAGGAAGATTACAAGCAGTGAAAAAAATCCATATTAGTAAAACTTTCCATCAGAACTAATGCTAACAATTTCATTTAGTTACAAAATCTCTAACAATTCCTAACTTTGATAACAGTTTCAAAAATTCTCCTAACTGATGCTAAAAAACCTCCAACAGAAAAGCAACAGAAACGGTTAACAAAAACTCTCTCCCTCACTCTTGAATTCACCATCTTCAATCCTTTCCTTCAATCACCAGCCTCAATTCAACAAAAGAAACTTCGATTCACCCTTTCTTGGATCTCTCTTCCCTTGCTCCAATCTTCAACCTTCGATCTTCAACCTTTAATCTTCCTCTACTTTAAAGCTCATCCCACACCAGTCACCGACGCCACCCTCAAAAACATGTGATCTCCCTCTTGGAATTCAAGTGTCTTCCTCCTTTTATCATGGTAGCTCTTCTGGAGACTCTGTGACGCTATCATCCTTTCTTAGATCATCTTAATCTTCTCAGTCGTCTCTTGAACAATCTCAGGTCCGAGTACAACACTCTCCCCCGGCTCATACCAACACAAAGGAGTCCTACACCTTCTCCCATACAAAGTTTCATAGGGCGCCATTCCAATACTAGCATGAAAACTATTATTGTACGTGAACTCAATCAACGGTAAATGGCTATCCCAAGATCCTCTGTGATCCAACATACAAGCCCTCAGCAAATCCTCTAAGGATTGGATGGTCCTTTCTGTCTGACCATCTGTCTGCTGATGATAGGAAGAACCCATCCTTAACTTAGTACCCAAAGCATCTTGCAAACTCTTCCAGAACCTAGATGTAAATTTTGGATCTCTATCCGACACGATACTCGAAGTTATCCCATGCAACTTCACAATCTCCTCAACGTACATCTCGGCTAACTTCTGCATAGAATGATTAATCTTCATCGGCAAGAAATGAGCCAATTTAGTTAATCTATCCACGATCACCCAAATTGAATCATTCCCTTTTGCTGTCCTCGGCAACCCCAACACAAAGTCCATGAAAATACTATCCCATTTCCATTCTGGAATATTCAACGGCTGCATCATACCTAAAGGCTTCTGATGCTCAATCTTTGACTTCTGATACGTCAAGCACGCATATATCTTTGAAAGCATCTTTGTTTTACTCACCTACGGGTTATTTCTGTTTCCCAACATTGATAACTTCGTCGATATCAACGCCATTAAGGTTTTTCTCATTGGAAACGCCGTACCAACCTTGCTTGCAGATACATATCATTCTGTATACTTTAGGAATTTATACAGCGGAGGAATGATCACGTGCTATGTACCTCTGCTATATAAATGGTTTATCTCCCATTTGCCTACGTCTGCCGCTTTTTGGGATCATAAGAGTGCCTTACGTTAGTCGTAGAAAATCATGTCTCTTACCAACTCTGATATAAATTGGTACAATAGGATTTATGACGGGATCAGAATCATTGACCGTTGTGGAAACTTCCCCAACGTACCCCTCATAGGAACTAAGGGAGGAATCAATTACCATCCAGTTTTAGTTCGTCGTCAATTTGGATACCCGATGAGGCATGTCCCGCGTAATGCTCATCTGGAAGGTCTTTTCTTCAAGGAAGGAGAAAATGACAGGGCACTAAAGATGGAAATAGTGCACGCTTGGAAACATGTTCATAAGAAAGGACGGGAGTCTCTAGGAAAACCAGACTATGTCTCGGTGGAGCCTTATCTCCACTGGATACAAACTAGAGCTCTCAAGCTAAAGATGCCTTATCCTTATCACGGAGTTTTTCCGCCAAGGGAATCTGTCATGTACTTCATGACTGAAACAGAAAAACTTCAGGTTATGCTTAACAAAGTTCAACAAGAGAGGAGGACTTGGAAGAACAAGTACCGCATTCTCAATGTGGAGTGTACCAAAATACAGCAACTGCTGAAAGATAAGGATGCTCTAATTGAGATTTTAGAGCAACATGCTGTAGAAAATCAGGATAACCAAAGGAATTTGCTCACTCCTTTCACTTGACAAAGGAATGACAACCCGATAACGGCCTAAGAGCCCCGGTCCAAGAAAAGGAAAGTATCAGAATCAGCACCCGAGTTCTCCTCAGAGAGGACTCGGGACCCATTAGCTTAGGTTTTTGTTTCCTCACCTTGTAATTTACTGTATTTACATTTCTGCAATCCTTTGAATTCAATAAAATAGGGGTGTCCCCACTGTTTGATATTTGCAATCTAATTGTCAAAGTTTATTTTGATTAAACCAAAAAACAATTAATATAATCATTGCATTCATCATTCTCACGTCACGTATTCTTCTTACCTACGAATCTCACGTTTGTGTCTCGGTTCTAGAGTCAAACTGTCTCATTCGTACAATACTCGGGCCAATCTTCAGAGAAAGATGGATGATCTCGAGGAAGAGAACAGAGAGTTGAAAGAAGAGATCGACGCTCTAAGAGAGGATATGAGAAAGCTTCATAATGACACGCAGGCCATGGCAGAAGCTCAGTTACAAAGAACTGTGATCTCAGAGATCACCTCAACGCCCATTGTAGAGAAGTATGATCCTAGGTATCAAATGCCGAAAGATCGTCCCTGGGGCATGCCTGTTAACTATATCCCGGAAGGTTATGTTCCGCCGATCACTGAAGATCAGGGAATCATAGCAGAAGCCGCTGGGCTTGAAGGTTACAAACTTCGAGAAAGTAGGGATGCCAGAGGCAAAATGAGGACTCCTGAAGGTTACAAACTTCGGGAAACGCCAAGATTCACTGCCGTAGTAACGGTACCACCCCCATGTGGTGCACACTGTCCCAGAAGGACAGATTCCATAGATACCTTCTGGTAGAAAGGAAAGTATGTTCGATAGAATGGACGAATTCCAGGAGCAGTTCCTGGAAATACAGAAGGAACTGCAGGCTATTCGCGGTCAGGATTTATTTGGAAAGGACGCCGCAGACCTTTGTTTGGTCCCCAATGTGAAAGTCCCGCACATGTTCCAAGTACCCGATTTTGAAAAGTACAAGGGTAACTCTTGCCCTCAAAGCCATTTGGTGATGTACGCTCGGCGAATGTCAGCTCAGACAGAGAACCAGGATCTACTGATTCACTACTTTTAGGATAGTTTAACCGGTGCCGCCTTAAAATGGTACATGGGTTTAAACCGTACTACGATTAGCACTTTCAGAGATCTTGGCACTGCCTTCGTCCAACAATATAAATACAATTTGGACATGGCACCAGACAGAGATCAACTCAGATCAATGTCGCAAAAAGACAAGGAAACCTTTAAGGAGTATGCTCAGAGATGGCGTGAAATTGCCGCTCAAATTTATCCACCTCTTGAGGAAAAAGAGATGACAAAGATTTTGCTAAAGACCTTGAGCTCATTTTACTATGATAGAATGGTTGCCAGTGTGCCCAGCGACTTCACCGAGATGGTGGGCATGGGAGTTCGTCTTGAGGAAGCCGTCCGAGAAGGACGTTTAGTTAAAGACGTTGGATCGTCAAGTAGTACGAAATGATACTGTAGTGCTCTCCCTAAGAAAAAAGAGTAGGATATTGGGAATATCTCTCTCGGAAAGCAAAGGCGAAGGTACCAACCAGTAGCAGCTGTAATTCCTGCTATCAACCCCGTGCCTGTTTCTACGTATCAACCTCAGGTTGCTCAAAGCCAACCGCAGTCGCAGCAATTTCAGCAAAGGACACAACAGTCACTTCAGCAGGCACGTCCTCAATACAACAACAATCGTACAAAGCGGCCACCAAGATTTGATCCTATACCCGTATTGTACGCATAATCATTTCCGTTACTAATGGCCAAGGGGCATGTCCAGACTAAGTCTCCTCTTACAGTACCAGAAAATCTGCCTTTTTGGTTTAAGGTGGATCAGACTTGCCCTTACCATCAAGGAGGACCAGGGCATAACATAGAGAACTATCTCAGTTTCAAATCCGACGTGCAAAAGCTTGTTAGGAGCGGGGTCTTATCTTTCAAGGATACGAATCCTAATGTTCTCACAAACCCGCTACCTCAACACGAAAAGGCTAAGTCAATTTGATAGAGGGAGAGTATAACAACACCTATCAAATTCGCGATGTACTCTTACTGAGGGCCAACTTGGTCAAGATGCATTTTAGACAGAGTGGATATGGCCATGTGCCACCTCATAATTATCACCAGTGTGATATCTGCTCTAAAAGCAATCGAGGATGTTCTGTAGTGCAATAAGCTCTACAGGAACAGATGGATCTCAGATGGATCCAAGAGCACCGAGTTCATGGAGTTAACATGGTTTATACGAATTCCAACATCATTCAAAACCACGACATCTTTGCGATGAATATCAATTTGATGGCAATGCACTCAAGGCAAAGCCAGTATCCTAATCTGCCGCGTCACGATTATAATTCCTGCCTGACTTGCTCGGTAAATAAACAGGGATGCTCTTTTGTACAAGAGGCCCTCCAGCGTCAGATGGATCTTGGATGGATCCAGGATTACCATAATAGGAATCATTATCAAATCAACATGATTCAAATCTTTGATATTCGCTTGATGAATACCAGCCTGGTGGAGTTGCATGCTAAACAGGTCCGGCTCGGGTTCCTGGTATCACATGATTATCAGGGCTGTAAAGCGGGTTGCGAAGACGATTAGGGCTGTGCCCTTGTCTAGGAAATACTTCAGCACTTGTTGAACCACTGGTGGCTTCCAATCTATATGGATGAAGACACCCAGTAAATTAGTATCACTAACAGGAATCTTACTAGATATCAAAGTCAGGATGTCCGGTCGATGGAAATAGATCTAGCAAGGTTACACTGTATTCAAAGCGGACGTGGCCAGGTGCCACTACACAACTATGAGCGGTGTGGAGTTTGCTCAGTGGATAATCAAGGATGCTACCTCGTGCGAGCAGCCCTTCAAAGTCAGTTGGACCGCAAAGAGATTCAGCCATGGTCAAGTTCTGGATCAGTCAACTACTTCGCTGATCAAATCGAGGATGTCGTCGTAATCTATGATCATCAGAGGACTAGGGATGTTTGTACCATTATCCCTCTACTTGATGAATCGAGAGTTCCCAACCGGGAACAGATCAAAATTACTTACAATGGTCAGAAAAACCAGAAGGCTCCCATAGTCATCTATCTATCGGGACCGCTACCGTATGAATCATCTAAGGTTATCCCTTACAAATACGGTGCAACAACAATTGAGAATGGAAAGGAAATTCTGTTACCCTCCGTCGTGAATATTGCATACATCAGTCGAGTAACACGGAGCGGTTGAATCTTCAACCGAGGGGTTGGAGAACCCAACAAAGAAAAGGAACCTCAGACAGAAGTTCCCAATCCACCAGTCGGTCAATCCAGTAATCCCGACCTTTCAAAAAACGATGATGAGATGCTAAAGCTCATCCAAAGGAGTGAATACAACATTGTTGATCAGCTGTTACAAACTCCTTCAAAGATCTCGGTATTATCACTGTTACTCAGTTCAGAAGCGCACAGGGAGGCTCTACAGAAAGTCTTGGAGCAAGCCGTTGTAGAACAGGATGTAACAATTAGACAGTTCGATAGCATTGTCTCTAACATCACTTCCTGCAATAATTTGGGATTTAGTGATGAGGAATTACCTGAAGAATGTCGCCGTAATAACATGGCGCTCAACATTACAGTCAACTTCCAAGACGATGCTTTAGCCAGCGTACTAGTAGACACAGGGTCAGCCCTGAATGTTATGCCAAAATCTACTTCTAATGCTATTATCATTCAAAGGACCTCCGATGAAAACCAGCGAGGTCGTCGTCAAAGCATTTGACGGATCTAGAAAAACGGTTATCGGCGAAGTCGACCTTTCCATAACTATTGGTTCTCACACTTTCCAAGTCACTTTCTAGGTCATGGACATCCAGGCAACATACAGTTGTTTATTAGGAAGACCTTGGATACATCAGGCTGGGGCGGTCACTTCGACCCTCCACTAAAAGCTAAAGTTCGTCCAGAACGGCCAACTTGTCACGGTTTGTGGAGAACAAGCCTTGCTTGTGAGCAACTTGTCATTATCTACTTGTGTAGAACCCGAAGAGGTTGTTGGAACACAGTTTCAAGCACTTACGGTGAGCAATGAGAATCAATCAGAGAAAGGAACCTCGATTTCCTCATACAAAGATGCTATCAAAGCGGTCGAAAATAACAATGCAAAAGGATGGGGACAACTTGTCATTCCCACTGATAACAAAATAAAGAAGGGTCTTGATTTTTCTGCAACCTGTATCCAGACAACTGCTAACGATGAAAGTCTTCATCCCATCCAGAACTTCTTCCATAGTGGAGGCTTCCTTCAACTAGTGACTCAAGAAGTGCATACTATCAACGAGGGAGATTCCTCCGATACAGATGAGGAATGGAAGTCCTATCTTAACGAGGACGGTTATATGTCTCAGGAAGAGGTGCCTATGCCATTTTGCTATCCAGCACAGAGTCCGAGATTTATACCAAGGTCAGATGTCAAAATGATATACGGAGATTGTGATCCTGAAGGATGCCGTGCTCCGCCAAATTCATTAGAGGAAGACACTCCGATGAAATACAACTTTAACCACGACTATTATGGCCCAACGGATAGCTTGCCTATCTGGCAGCCGTATCCCAGAGACTTGGGGCAAGAAAATCAGCCGAACAATGAAAATCAGTTGAGCATCATTGAACAGAATACCTGTGTCCCCACCATGTCATAGGATCAACACTCAGGTTATTCCGAACTTATCCAGCACGACGATGAATTCGCAACGTTTGCAGGACTAGAATTCATTAACTATGCTTTTCCCGAGGTCAACGTCATCGAGAGAGATGACTCCTCCAGTTCCAAAGAAGTGTGGGACACCCTGGGACAACCAAGTGGAAAATTTGACTTTATGGTCAAATACACCGCTCCTGAAAGCTCTCGTATCAGGCTCGAAGACATCCAGCCAACTGGATGGGGAGATACAGCTGAGAGCACAAATACTACGCAAAATACAACAGAGGAATCCTCCTACGACAACTCTGCCTGGGAGACAGATTCCAATGATCCTGCTCCGCCAGAAATCAGCATCATTTCTGAAGATAAATCAAGGAAGGTACAAGACTTTGTGATTCACCGAGGAGTTCGCCACCAAAGGGTCGCAGTCGATGTTCCGAAGATCGTTCATAAGTCAAAGTAATTGCCGTCTTTAACCTTTCACCTTGCCCAGGTGAAACGGATGTTTTGGTAGGGCTCACTTTCTGTAAATTTCCCTCTTCGCTTCGCCCAAAGCGACAGAGTTTTGTTTTATAGGGATGTAGTTTCAAGAATCGACTTGTTCATTAATAAAATAACGTCGTTCTGTAATTTACGCATTATTTACTGTTTTCTCTTTTTACTTTTTCAGAAAATGGTAATCCTAAAAAAAAACAACTCAATAATAAAAACAAGCAGTAAAAGAAAAATACACTGCACATAATCTTGCATTCTCTCTATCTCTTCTAAACACAAATCATAACGTCATGCAGATTGCTTGTTTTAAACCCCGTTGAAACATACGATCCGATGCCTTTTCCCAACTTTGAGTTCTCGGTATTTGAGGCCGAAGAAGAGAATGATGACAAAATTCCAGAAGAGATCTCCTGATTACTCAGACAAGAGGAAAGGTCCATTGAGCCTCACAAAGAGTTGCTGGAAACTCAGGGTCGGAAGAAGAGAGAAAAGAAGTCAAGATTGGGGCACTGCTCAGTCCAACTGTCAAAGAAAGTTTGACGAAACTTCTCAAAGAGTTTCCCGATGTATTTGCTTGGTCCTATCAGGACATGCTAGGGTTGGATACCAGCATCGTGGAACATCATTTACCGTTACGATCAGAATGTCCGCCAGTAAAGCAGAGGTTGAGACAGACTCATCCAGACATGGCTGTCAAAATCAAAGAGGAGGTACAGAAACAGATTGACGCGGGTTTCCTCGCTACGTCAGAATATCCTCAATGGTTAGCCAACATCGTACCAGTTCCGAAAAAGGACGGAAGAGTCAGAATGTGTGTCGACTACAGAGATCTGAACAAGGCAAGTCCGAAGGACAACTTTCCCTTACCACACATAGACATGCTGGTAGACAGTACGACAAAGTTCGAAGTCTTCTCTTTCATGGATGGATTCTCGGGCTATAATCAGATAAAAATGGCGCCGAAAGACATGGAGAAAACTTCGTTCATTACCCCATGGGGGACCTTTTGTTACAAGGTAATGCCGTTCGGTTTGAAGAACGCCGGGGCAACCTATCAAAGGGCCATGACTACTCTGTTTCATGACATGATACACAAGGAAATCGAGGTATATGTCGATGATATGATTGCCAAATCTAAAACAGAGGAGGAGTATGTGACACACCTGTCACGACTATTCGAGCGGTTGAGAAAGTACAAACTCCGTTTGAATCCCACAAGTGCACTTTCGGTGTCCGTTCGGGGAAACCTTAGGGTTCGTCGTCAGCCAGAAAGCAATTGAGGTTGATCCTGACAAGGTCAAGGCCATTCAAGAAATGCCTTCTCCGAAAACTGAAAAACAAGTCAGGGGATTCCTGGGACGTTTGAACTACATCTCTAGATTCATATTCCTCATGACCGCGACATGCGCGCCGATTTTCAAATTACTAAAAAAGAATCAGGAATGCGTTTGGACAGAAGACTGCCAAACCGCCTTTGACAGTATTAAGGAATACCTGTTGAACCCCCCAATTCTATCACCTCTAGTGGAAGGAAGACCACTGATCATCTACTTTACAGTCTTGGAAGACTCCATGGGCTGTGTACTTGGCCAACAAGACGAAACCAAATGGAAAGAGTCTGCCATCTACTATTTGAGCAAGAAATTCACCGACTGCGAGACTCGGTACACTATGCTTGAGAAATATTGTTGCGCTCTGGCTCGGACAGCCAAACGTGTTCGCCAGTACATGATTCGTTACACCACTTGGTAAATCTCTGAAATGGATCGAATCAAGTATGTTTTCGAAAAACCTGCTCTCACGGGAAGGATTGCCCGTTGGCAGATGTTGTTATCAGAATATGACATTGAGTACCACTCTCAAAAAACCATTAAAGGAAGTGTTTTAGCCGATCACTTGGCTCATCAACTGATTGACGATCAGGAATCAGTCGGATTTGACTTCCCAGACGAAGATGTCATGTATTTAAAAATGAAAGATTGCGATGAACCGCTACCCAGTGAAGGGCCAGAACCAGATTCCCAATGGGGACTTATCTTTGACGGAGCTGTCAATCATTACGGAAACGGAATTGGGGCAATTATCATAACTCCTCAAGGTGCCCATATTCCTTTCACTGCCAGACTTAGGTTCAAGTGCACGAACAACGAGGCCAAATACGAAGCTTGTATCATGGGTCTCGAAGAAGCGATCGACTTAAGGATCAAAAACTTGGATGTATATGGCGACTCAGCTTTGGTCATCAATCAAATCAAAGGAGATTGGAACACATACCAATCAGGATTGATTCCTTACAAAGATTACGCAAGAAGGTTGTTACCCTTCTTCAACAAAGTTGAGTTTCATCATATCCCTCGTGAGGAGAATCATATGGCTTATGCATTAGCCACTCTCTCTTCCATGATTAGTGTAGGTCAATGGAATGACTTACCTAAAATCGACATAATGCGCCTTGAACGGCCCGCTTACATCTTCACGATTGAAGCAGTCATAGACGACAAACCTTGGTATCACGATATCAGATGCTTCCTTCAGAAACTAGAGTACCCACCTGGGGCATCCAAGAAGGATAGAAAAACCCTCAGACGGCTAGCAGGCAGTTTCTTCCTGAGCGGTGATACACTCTATAAGAGGAACTCTGACATGGTCTTTCTCCGATGCATAGACAAACCAGAAGCAGACATGCTGATAAAAGAAATTCACGAAGGGTCCTTTGGCACTCATGCCAACGGACATACAATGGCGAGAAAAATTCTAAGAGCAGGGTACTATTGGTTGACAATGGAATCTGACTGCTACAAGTACATGAGGAGATGTCACAAGTGTCAGATATACTCAGAAAAAATCCATGTACCGCCTACACATCTCAAAGTTCTTTCTTCCCCATGGCCTTTTTCCATTTGGGGAATCGAGATGATTGGCATGATCGAACCTAAGGCTTCGAACGGACATCGGTTCATCCTGGTAGCCATTGATTACTTCACCAAATAGGTCGAAGCAGCGTCATACGCTAATGTAACCCGACAAGTGGTAGTCCGATTTATCAAAAACAATATCATCTGCCGTTATGGTGTTCTGAGCCAGATCATTACCGATAATGGATCTAACTTGAACAATAAGATGATGAAAGAGTTGTGCACAGAGTTCAAGATCGAACACCATAACTCATCTCCCTACCGACCCAAGATGAACGGAGCGGTAGAAGCGGCTAACAAGAACATCAAAAGGATTGTTCAAAAGATGGTTGTAACCTACAAAGATTGGCACGAGATTCTACCCTTTGCTCTTCATGGTTATCGCACATCTATCTGCACTTCAACAGGGGCAACCCCTTTCTCTCTAGTATATGGCATGGAGGCAGTACTCCCCATAGAAGTATAGATCCCATCAATCAGGGTATTGATGGAAGTTAAGCTTACAGAGGCTGAATGGTGCCAAAGTCGGCACGATAAACTGAATCTGATCGAAGAAAAGTGAATCACGACAATATGCCATGGTCAGTTGTATCAGCAAAGAATGAAGAAGGCGTTCGACAAAAATGTCCGACCTCGCGTCTTCAGGCAAGGAGACCTCGTGCTCAAAAAGATACAATCATTTCTCACTGATTCCCGGGGCAAATGGACTCCGAATTATGACGGCCCCTATGTGGTCAAGAAAGCTTTCTCAGGCAGCTCCTTGAGACTTGCAACCTTGGACGGAGAAGAATTTGCCTACCCCACAAATGTTGACGTAGTCAAGAAATACTTCGCCTAAATAAAAAAAAAACGTCTCGGTGGATTGAAAACCCGAAAGGGCGGTCCAGGCAAAAATTAGAGACATGATCAAAAATCATCCCGGTAGATTGGAAACATCACAGTACAATCCAGGCAAAAATTAGGGATAATGGCAAGTAACTACGTTCGACAAAGGGGCAAGTCCCTCAGCAGCAGTTACGTCGTCCATCAGAAAGACTCTAGTCTAGGTCATCTTCGACAGAAGCTCCGGATGCCCAGAATTGAAAGTTGGTAGAAGGATAGTAGTCGTTATTTTTCGATGTAGCCCTTTTCCCTGTAAATTACCATTTTCTAACTTTGTAAATACTCTATGGAATCACGCGTTTGGCTGATTTCCATCCTATCAATAAAATTTGAGCCCTTGTGCTTTTGTTTGCAATTCTTATTTGTTTTAGCTTTACAGAACGACATTTTAACATGATCAATGATTCTTGAAATAAAACAAAAATGAATTTACTTGTAAAACTTTTCTGCTTTTAAAATAAAGATGGCAATTTCTTTTGACTGTTGAACATCGAAAGAACATCGATCGCTCCTCCAGAAGTAATCGAGCTTCAAAGTGCAGAATCAAAGTACTCCTTCTAAACCAGTACGCTTGAACGAAGGATCAACTGTGTCAGATGCGAATATTCCATCCGACACCCCCGGTAGAGTTCTTATCTCCTAAGCCCGACCAACATAGCTCCCGATAGGGACTATCTCTCCTAAGCAAGGCAGAATTGCTATCGTGAACCAGTGATACTTTTCATCCCCCACTGTGACCGAGTATCCAGTCGTGTTCATCTATTAGTTTGTATGTCGTGTCAGTTTTGTCAGCATATACACACATACATCATCCATTACTACTTTGCGTTCATATTCATGTTGCATCACTATCCCTCTGGTCGGTCTTGTTCCCTAGTGATAAGAGTCCTCTCAATCGAGTCGTCAGTTCTTTTCTCATCAGGAAATGAATCATCTAAGCGATCTCTCCTCCAGTTTATTTCTGGATTGAAGGTGGTTCTTTGACCACTTTGATAACTTGAACCTCTGAAGAGCCAGAGAGCATCCGAAAAACATCACTCTTCACCATCGGAGATGATATCTTCGCTTTCCCGGATTAAGTAAAATCCCCAGAGAAAGCCTCTTAATCAGAGATTTGGCAATGCAACCGTTTTTCTCCAAAAATCCGCTGATGAAAAGGTCATCAGCACCTCAAAATTGGATCACGTCATATGGCATTTCTCTGAGAAAATCTCATAGAAAAGTATGATGTAATACCTCCAAGCGAAAGCAGTCTCTCAAGAAGACTCATTTTCCCCAGTAGAGTCGACAAACGGCGTCTCAAACAGAGAAGTTTATGCCTCTCTACAATCAGAATTTTTTCCATCAAATGGCATCTCCCCGGGAAAATTCGGCGAGAAGTTTGAGGAAAATCGCTACACATAGCGCCCCTTGTCAAGAAAGTTTATTAACAAAATAAACTGAGACTAGTTCCTTGGTAGGAAACCAGGATCGAGGGGAAGTTTAATTCGGAAACTGAGACCAATTTCTTGGTAGGAAACCAGGATCGAGGGGAAGTTTAATTCAGAAACTAAGACCAGTTCCTTGGTAGGAAACCAGGATCAAGGGGAAGTTTAATTCAGAAACTAAGACCAGTTCCTCGGTAGGAAACCAAGATCGAGGGTAAGTTTAAATTAGAAACTGAGACCAGTTCCTTGGTAGGAAACCAGGATCGAGGGGAAGTTTACCTTTTCTAAGCATCATTGCTTAGAAAAAGAGAAAGGATGCACGAACTACCATTCATAACCACTGTCAAAATTTCGGATATTCCGATATTTAATCCTCTTGCACCCTGAATGCCCGAATACCTTCGCCATTCACACCTTCGGGTCCAAGAAGATTAGATAGGGGCATCTGTCATACCCCAAATTTTGACCACTAAGATTTCCCATCATTGTGCAAATCATCATCACAATATGGATGAACCATTAGTCTCCCCAAAGATGGGTGAGCATCCATTACTATCAAACTTAGGGTTTCAAGCCCTCTCTGAGTGCTTAGACAAAGGATCAATCAAGGAATGACATGATCTTCAACTTGTCTAGCCTCTCAAACATTCACAATGGATCAAGAGGACTCCCACTTCAAGAATTAAGCACAAGGCTGCAGCATTCCAGGTAGATTAAGCCTTAAGATCGCCAGTGTCACCAAATTAGGGTTTTGGTCGACCAGGGCCTCTAGATGGAAATTTTCCTCTGGGCATGAGCCAATTATTCAAAGCATAAACTAAGATGCTCCAAGGGACATCATGAACCCAATCATCAAGTCAATTTAGCCTCAGGGTATGCATACATCAAAAATCAGGAATTAGGGTTTCTTGACCTAATTCACCCCTAAGTTGACTTTTGGGACAAATCATGAGCCAAGACCTCAAGAGATGATTTGAGGGTCTCAAATACATCACATTGATCCATTTGTAACAATGGATTGATCCAAGAAGCTTGAGCAACAAGTTTCAAGTTCATCTGAACCACAGTTAGGGTTTCGCGAGAAAAGTCAACTGTATCTTTGACTTTTGACCAGGACATGCTCCTAAACCCTAAGACATGATTCAATACACCCTATAACACCTATGGAACACGGGCATCAAGTTTGATTTAGGTCAAGGACTTGATTTCATAAAGGATCGCACAGTTTGGAATTCATCTGACAAAAAGTCAACTGTGCACAAAAAGTCAACTTTGACTTTTTGAGATTTTTCACAATTTATGGTTTTTTAACCCTAAAATGATGTTAATGTGTGATTTGAATCATCATTCATCAAGAAAAATCAATAAAAGTGGGATAACTTGTAAAAGGGGTAACCATAAAAACTTAGAAAATTTTCTAAGTTATGGAACAAAGTGGCTAGGGTACTAACTTTGGAGGACCATAACTCCTAAACCACAAGGCCATTTTTTCCCATCCAAAGCTGGATTTGTAGCTCTCATTACGCTCTACAAAAGCTTCAACTACCACTCATTCCAATTCCCCATGGATTTCAAGTTATGGAATGATCAAAATCAGGAAAAGTGAAAATGTCACTTTTTTCCAACACAGTGAAATTTTCACTAAGTCAGAATCTGCCTTCACTTTTTTTCCAAATGTAAGGGCCTTTTTCACTTGGATCTAAAAAGTATCAAAACCAATTATGATCAAACAGTTATTGTATCATATGAGGGCTTTCCAAAATGGCCAAGAACTCCATCAAATTCCACTTGAGCCATGAGATATGACAATGACAATATGCCTTGCTGAAAACTGCCAAGGCTAGGCAGATTTTTGCACTATTGCTCGATTTGGCAAAATCAGATAATTCCAAGCCTTGTCATCACTTTAGACACATCTGAGGATCAAATCTAAAGGGAACAAACACTGATACAAGCCTCCAAAGTCTTTGGAACAAGAAGTAGCATGCCAAACCTGGAAATCCCTAAAAGAGGGACAAGACTCCAATTTTGGATTGGAGCATTTAATGGATGCACCAAGGTGGCATGGACTGACACATTTGCAACTGAATTCAGTCAAGAATGATCCAACAACTAGGGAACCACAACTCTGTGCTCTAACCTCTAGTCAATGGCTAGAGGAGACTTGGATTCTCATTTGCCAACATTGGCCAAACCTCAGCTGCAGTTGCCATTCACTATTAATCCCAAAAAAAACTTGCTCTACTATAAATAAACCTCATTTGTGCTCAGTTTGAGTACACCAAAGCCATCAAACAGACGCTTTCCTCAAAATCACCTTCTCATTTCCAATTTTGCCTTCTAAGGCAAGTCACCATCGGGTTTTGAGTTTGAGAGCTATTCCAACCAAACCAATCACACACACACACACACCTCATAAACATCATATAGAAGTGATCCAAACACTCACATAACATCTAGAACACCAAAATCACAAAATCACCAGCCAATTGCTCAAGCCTTTGATAGATTTGCAGTTGGGGTACCATCTCAAGTTCCAGATCATTTCAATCCACTCCAAGCATCCAGACACACTCCATGGAACCTAGGGAAGCTATCCAGATCATTGGAACCTAGCTGTAACACCTCTAACCCAAAACACGATCACCAACTGCAAAAGGTGAGCATGAGCTCTTCTAACCCTATGATCCATGCATTTTTGCTGCACAATAATTTGGCCATATGTTCATAATCATGCATAGAGTGTTTGCCCTTAATCAATTGCTTTGTATGAATAGTGTATGGAATTTCTGAACCTTCATGCAAAATTTAGGGTTCTTGAGGTTTCTCTTTGATTTCTTATTCCATGCTTAAAATAAATGAAATTAAAGACCATAGACATGATCGAGAGGTTGAAACAAGTAGATTGATATGTAGATTGCATGATATAATCAAGTATTCAGTGAGATTGGATAGAAAACGCAAATCTGCAGAAATAGAGGGTGGCGCGTGTTCTTGCCCTTGTTCTTGGCGCCCTTTTTGAAAATTCAAATATTTGAATTTTGTGATTTTATTTAATTGATTCAAAAATTAATTTCTCTCTGAGTTCTAATGATTTTGAGTTGATTCTTTTTTTAATAATTCACAAAAATGTTAAAATATTTTATTTTATCAAAAAATCCCAAAAATATTATTTATTTCATATAATTGATATTTTTTCCAAGAATTAATATTTTAATTGTTTTTGACATTTAAAATATTTTTTCCTTCTTGATTTTGCAAATTTTTATGATTTCTAATCATTTTGTAGGTCAAAACATGATTTTTGAAACATTAATCCAAAATCACAATTTGTTTCCCACGTGTTAAACAATTTTGATCATTTTAATTGAATTTTTTATTCAATTAAAATACATTTTGGAAACAATTTAGGGTTTTGATTAATTCAACCCTCATCAAACCTTTTAAAAAAACACTTTGGGCCTCTAATAGAGTGTAAGACCCAATCCTTTGTAAATACAAACCTATTTTGGGCCTCAAATATTGTATAAGTCCCGTTGTATTTCAAAAGTTCGGCGCGGTCATCGCCCGTTTAAAACAAATCATATGGGTCTCTCCTCGAGCTATAAGACCCATTCAAAATCATTTTGGGCCTCTAATAGAGTGTAAGACCCAATCCCTTTTTGACACCAAAAACTTTTGGGCCTCAGTCGTTGTATAAGACCCACGGTGTTTTCAAAACCTCGGCGCGATCGTCGCCCTTTTCAAAATAAACTCTGGGTCTACCCTCGTGTTATAAGCCCCATTCTTTTTCTTTCAATCATTTTTAGGCCTCTTGAAAGAGTGTAAGACCCATCCCCTTGTACAGAAAACCTTTCTTGGGCCTCAGTCACTTGTATAAGTCCCTGTACAAAATGACAGTGCGATCACTCATAAAACCCTGGGCCTCTCCTTGAGCTGTAAGCCCCAACAATCTTTTCAAAGTACTTTCTCCTTTGATTTTGAATATAATATTGTTATCAAAGTTTTCTTTGTTGAACAACTAACCAAACAGCATGGAAGCTCTACAATCGAGTAAGTGTTTACCCGCTTTCATTTACCGTTTTCATATGTATATAACTGTACTGTGGGGGTGTTTCACTGTAAGTCTTCTTTCATAAACTCATATCGACTGCGTAATACTAGTATAGATATTTAGAGTTTCCCCGGCAACTATGTCTAGAACTAGACAAAACCTCGTCTCCTTACATCCGACGTTCTCCCGGATATTTCAAACATAACCTAAACCATGAGAATTTTCTTTTACAACAATTTTAGATAACTAGATCTAAGAAATCTCCCCCTTGAACAGTTCATATACAGAAGGCCAATGTTCCAAGTGAAACCCCTTCTGGAACTGTTCATCAGCCTCCTCTTGGGCTTATTGCAAGGACCCACAGGCTTCCTAAAAGCATCCCCGCCTCCTCTTGGGCGTTGTACAAGGACCCGTCGGCATCTTAGAAGTTTTCACAGCCTCCTCTTAGGCTTCGTATAAAGATTCTTCCTCCGAGAAGATAGCCTCCTCTTGGGCTTCTTACAAATTGTCCCTTCGGCTTCCTAAAAGTTTTTCTCGCCTCCTCTTGGGCTTCGTACAAATTGTCCCGACGACCTCTTAAAGGTATAGGAACAGAAATTAGTCATCTTAATAGAACAGTCTTTCAAAGAGTCAAGATCTTTCTACCCCGAACGGAATGTCTCTTAATTTCTCTTAAGCATAGTACAAAAGATAAAACTCTAGACTTGGACAGTCTAATCTCCTTGAGTCTCGAAGACATTCTCAAGTTTCTTTCAAAAATAGGAAAAAGAACATCCGTAGACTTGGGAAGTCTCAATACCCTTCGGATTCCCCGTTTCCTTAAAGAACAGGAAATAATCCTGGTCCTTAGATCAAATCCATGAGTATAACATTACCCATATAAGAACTGATTTTCTCTTTTAACCAACATACTGGACCTGTCACTCAAGTGAAACAGTAACCTTAGCCTCCTCTTGGGCTTTGTACAATGATTCTCCCCAGCAGAGTTAACCTTTGCAGCCTCTATCTCGGGCTTCGTACGAGATACAAAATCACTCTCTTATTGAGTATAAAAGACTCTATTGTTGAGTCAAAACCTTTGTAGCCTCCGTCTCGGGCATTGTACGAGATACAAAACACTCTCTTGTTGAGTATAAAAAGACTCTCTTGTTGAGTCGATCACCTTTAGCCTCCATCTTGGGCTTCGTACGAGATAACAAAACACTCTCTTGTTGAGTATAAAAGACTCTCTTGTTGAGTAAATCCTCTTTTAGCCTCCATCTCGGGCTTCGTACGAGATACAAATCACTCTCTTGGTGAGTATAAAAGACTCTCTTGTTGAGTCAAACCCTTTTAGCCTCCGTCTTGGGCTTCGTACAAGACACATATAAAAACACTCTCTTGTTGAGTCAACCCTTTTAGCCTCTATCTCGGGCTTCGTACGAGACACAAAAGCATTCTCTTGTTGGGTCAATAGCCTCCTCTTAGGCTTTGTATAAAGAAATCCCTGTTTGATTCAATCAACCTTTTAGCATCAAATCATGCTTTGGTTACAACATACAAACATCAACAACACCTTTTCCCTCGTCTAATCGCTGTAAGCGGCAAGCCTCTGGATTATGTACATCCACGCCACTGTCCCTCTTTTAGCATGAGAAATTCCTAAGGAAAGATGGCATTGCTCTAAAACTGAGTTAAAGTCTTCTCCTTCAGGTTGAAAATCCCCTATAAAGGAAATTATGGCATTGCTGGATTCGTATATCCCAGTTAAAGTAATTCTCCTTTATAATCAGTCACCCAACAATCGTGACAAACTGGGATATGTGAATCCAGAGGCTTACCGCTTAGGAGGCTAGCTTCTGCTGGGAATTATTGAGATCCCGAGGCAGGTCCAAATGGGGAATCAACTCTTGCCGAGGGTTGCAAAAGAGTTGAGGTATCAGATGCCTTGAGGTTCTGATAGTGTTATACTGATGATGAATTGACCCTGGCTGGGGAATTTTTAGGATAAAACTGGGTTTTAACTCTACTGGAGATTGATCCAGAATGATTGGGGTTTCTCCTATATTTGTAAGGTGCTTGAGAATGTCTTTGAGACTCAAGGGGAGATTAGACTGTCCAAGTCTACTGGTATGGAAGAGTTTATCTTTGTATAACGCCCAAGAGAAAGCTGACTCTTTTAAGGGATGAGTATCAACCCTAAAATTGGTCTGAGGTTTTGACTTTTTTGGAAAGACAGCTCTAACGAAGGATGACTAAGTTCTGTCCTATACCTTTAAGAGGTCTTCAGGGTCCTTGTATTAAGCCCAAGAGAAGGCATGAGAACTTCTATGAAGCCGGAGGGTCCTTGTACAAAGCCCAAGAGGAGGCGGGGATGCTTTTAGGAAGCCTGTGGGTCCAAACCAAAGAAAAGTTCAAGAGATGTCATTTACCGAGAATGGATCATTTAGTGAATAGTTCTGGGCTTGAAGAAATTCAAGAGATGTCATTCACCGAGAATGAATCATTTCTGGTGAGTAGAATTCCTTTGAAAATTTCTAATAGTGACAGTCTGAGAAAAGGTTCACCGAGAATACTGCCTTTCTCTTTGTTCCATATTGTTTAAGCCCAAGAGAAGGCAAGACTGTATCTGGAAGTCCTATGGGGATCTAGTTTTGACTGTATTAAAGAGTGACCAACTGACTTTACCTAGTTCTAGACCTAGTTGCCAGGGAAAACTCTAAATAGATATACTAGTATATATACAGTTGATATATGACAAGTATTTAAAATGGTATGAAAGAAGGACTTACAGGGGAGCAGCTTCCCACAATACAATTATATATATGAAAGCAAGTAAATGAAAGCTGATAAAAACTTACGGTGAGCAAGCTTCATTGCTGTATTGTTAGTTGTTCAAGGAAATTAAATAAAGTTTTGATAACAACTGTATATTTGAACCTAAATCAAAAGAGAAGTTGTTTTTGAAAAGATTGTTGGGGCTTATACTCAAGGAGAGGCCCAAGGTTTAACAGTGATCACACCGTTGTGTATCGGAACTTATACAACGACTGAGGCCCAAAAGCATTTTATTTATAGAGGGATGGAACTTACACTCTACCAAGAGGCCCAAAATTGTTTTAAAAAGAAAATAAGTGGGACTTATAGCTCAAGGAGAGGCCCAAATGATTTGATTTGAACTGGCGATCACGCCGAGGTTTTTGTAAATGTGTTGGGACTTCTACAATGTCTGAGGCCTAAAATTGTTTTGGTTGAAAAGGGATTGGGTCTTACTGTTGTGTGATTTTTGTGGTTTCGAATCACTACCTCTTTGGTACTACAGTTTGATTCATTTTTTATCCTGTGAAGCTGATTAAGGAAGGGAAATAGATGTCTCCAATTAACCCTGCTTGCATACTGAGGTTAAACAGTCAAAACTGTTGGTTTACAGATGCTATCTAAAGGGGGGGTTGTCTTAGGTTATTTCGTTTAAGAATACAGTGTATGGACTATTTGCGAGGCTTCTGGTAAGGTGTTAGGTCTGGTGCTTTTTGATTGATGTATGGAGGTAGTGGACTTTGAGTTTTTGATTAGTACGCTCGCTAATATTTCACAATCTTATGCCTATGTATTCCCGTTTAAGGAAACAGGGAAATCAGAGCGATCGTAGTTCCTCCTATTCTATGGGAGGAAAGAGATGTTTTGGTGTCTTGTTCAAAGCCCAACACATGAAGCTAAAAATGATTTGTATCGTGTTCAAAGCCCAAGATATGAAGCTAAAGGATTTTGACTAAAAGGGAATTTGTCATCTCTAAAGAGGAATTGTTGATGTTTGTATACTGTGAGCAAAGCACTAATTTGATGCTAAAAGGTTGATTGACTCAACCGGGGATTTCTTTATTCAAATCCTAAGAGGAGGCTAGAAGTTTGACTTTTTCGGGGAAAATATTCTTTCTGTCTTGTACAAAGCCCAAGATTGAGGCTAAAAGGGATTTTGACTACGTTGGGGAGAATGTATCTTGTATAAAGTCCAAGACGAAGGCTGAAATGGTTTGACTCAACAAGAGAGTACTTTTATTTATCCTGTATAAAGCCCAAGACAGAGGCTGAAAAAGGTTGACTCAACAAGAGAGTCTTGAACAGGTGATTGTCTCAACAAGAGAGTTTGAAGGTTGATTGACTCAACAAGAGAGTCTTTTATAATAAGAGAGTGATTTGCTGTCTCGTACGAAGCCCGAGATTGAGGCTAAAAGGAGATTGACTCAACAAGAGAGTCTTTTATACTCAACAAGAGAGAGTTTTTATATGTCTTGTACAAAGCCCAAGACGGAGGCTAAAAGTGGTTGACTCAACAAGAGAGTCTGAAAAGGTTAGCTCCGCCTGGGAGAATCATTTATACAAAGCCCAAGAGGAGGCTGACTTACTGCTGAGGATTATTGAGGTCCTGAAGCGGGTCCAAGTGCGGGGAACTCTCATGAGAGAGACCGGGTTTTTACCGGAGATTGATCCAGAGTGATCTGTGTTTTTTCCTATGTTTGAAAGGAACTTGAGAATGTCTTTGAGACTCAAGAGTTTTAGACCGTCCAAGTCTAGAGTTTTATCTTTTGTACAATGCCCAAAAGAGGCGGGGGCATTAAGGGATGAGTATCAACCCTAAAATGACTGGGGTTTTGACGCTGGAAAGACTGCTCTAGAAAAGGATGACTAAGTTCTGTCTTATAGCTTTAAGAGGTCGCCAGGGTCCTTGTATTAAGCCCAAGAGAAGGCATGAGAACTTCTAAGAAGCCGAAGGGTCCTTGTACAATTCCCAAGAGGATGCGGGGATGGTTTTAGGAAGCCTGTGGGTCCCTAAACCAAGAGAAGTTCAAGAAATGCAATTCACAGAGAAGAGATCATTCCAGGAAAGTTCGAGAATTTGGAAGAAACTCAAGAGATGCCATTCACGGAGAAAAAATCATCTCTGGGGAGTTAGAGTTTCTTTGACAATTTCTAAGGGTGACAGTCTGAGAAAAGGTTCACCGAGAATACTGCCTTTCTCTTTGTTCCATATTGTTTAATCCCAAGAGAAGGGAAGACTGTATCTGGAAATCCTATTGGGATCTAGTTTTGTTTGTATTTAAAGAGTGACCAACAGGGCTTTACCTAGTTCTAGACATAGTTGCCGGGGAAAACTCTAAATAACTATACTAGTATTACACAGTGGATATGTGACAAGTATATAAAAGGATGTGAAATAAGACTTACAGTGAAACAGCCCCAGAATATAGTTATATACATATGAAAGCAGTAAATGAAACCGGATAAACACTTAACCGTTGTAGAACTTCCATGTTGTTTTGTTAGTTGTTCAACAAAGAAATTAAAGAAAGTTTTGATGACAACATATATTTGGATTCAAAATCAAAGGAGAAAGTGTTTTGAAAAGATTGTTGGGGCTTACAGCTCAAGGAGAGGCCCAAGTTTTAACGATGATCGCACCGTTGTCTTGAAAATGGTATAGAGGGACTTATACAATATGTGAGGCCCAAAAAGTTTTTATGTACAAGGGGGTTGGGTCTTACACTCTATTAGAGGCCCAAAGATTTATTTTTGTACAAGAGATGGGACTTACAACTAAAGGAGAAGCCCAGGGTTGTTTGTTTGAAAACGGTGATCGGGCCAAGGTTTTTGAAATTATATAGAGGGACTTATACAACGTGTGAGGCCCAAAGGTATTATTTACAAAGGGGTTGGGTCTTACACTCTATTAGAGGCCCAAAGAAATTTAAAGAAAAGAAATGGGGCTTATAACACGAGGGTAGGCCCAGATGATTTGATTTTTGAATGGGCGATTGCGCCGAGATTTTTCTTTTAACGCAGAGGGACTTATACAATATCTGAGGCCCAAAATTGTTTTGGTTAATAGGGGATTGGGTCTTACACTCTATTAGAGGCCCATGAGTGTTTGAAAATGATTGATGAGGGTTGAATTAATCAAAACCCTAATTTTGTTTAAAAAAAGAATTAATTTTGTTAAAAAATTAATAAAAAGTGTTGAAAACATGTGAAAAAAAAATCATGTTTATATCCACAAAATGATTGGAAACCAATTAAATTTGGAAAATCAAGGAGGAAACAATATTTTAAATGTTAAAAAACAAATAAAAGATTAATTCTTTGCAAAAATGTCAAGTATATGAAATAAATAATATTTTTGGGAATTTTTGGCAAAATAAAATATTTTAACATTTTTGTGAATTATTAAAAAAGAATCAACTCAAAATCATTAAAACTCAGAGAGAAATTAATTTTTGAATCAATTAAATAAAATCACAAAATTCAAATATTCAAATTTGTGAAAAAGGCGCCAAGAACATGGGCCAAGAACACGCGCGAAGGGAGTTTTGCTCAAATTTACATTTTCTATCCAATCTCACTGAATACTTGATGAAATCACACAATCCACATATCAATCTGCTCGTTTTCACCTCACGATCATGTCTATGGTCTTTAATTTCATTTATTTTAATCATGGAATAAGAAATCAAGACAAAAACTCAAGAACCCTAAAATTTGCATGAAGGCTGAGAATTTTGATGCACGATTCAAACAAAGAAATTAATTGAGGGGAAACATTCTATGCATGATTATGAACATTTGGCAAAAGTATTGTGCGAGGAAATATGCATAGATTAAGAGATGACCAAGTTTGGGCTTACTTGAAGGTCGTGACAACAAGAGCAATGTGATTTTTGAGTTGGAGGTTTTACAGATGAGTTGTGATGATCTGAACAGCTTCCCTACACCATATGGAGTGTGTTTGAATGCTTGGACTTGATTGGAAATGGCTGGATCACTTCATGGCATATCAACTGCAACTTGGTTGAAAACATGAGCAACTGGCTGGTGATTCTGAGAAATCAGTGTTACAGTTGTGTGTTTAGTGTTTGATCAGCTCACATATGATGTTTATGAGGTGTTAGAGCAATTGGTTTGAGTGGAATTGCTCTCTACTAAAAAATTCGATAGTGACTTGCTAAGAAAGGCATTTTTGAGAGTGAGAAGATGATTTTAAGAAAGGAAATTGTTGTAGGCCTTTGGTGTACTTAAAATGAGCACAAACGAGCTCTATTTATAGTAGAGCAAGTTTGTTTTGCAAGCAATAGTGAATGGCCACTGCAGCAGCTCATTGTCCAATTGCATCACTTTGGAATCTTAAGTCTCCTCTAGCCATTGACTAAAGGTTAGAGCACAGGCCTTTGGTTCCCTAGTTCAGAGATCATCCTTGGCTCATTCATTTGGAAAAGGCTTAGTTCATGCCACCTTGGTGCATCCATTGAATGCTCCAAAACAAAATTGGAGTCTTGTCCCCTTTTTAGGGTTTTTAGGTTTGGCATGCTACTTTTAGTTCCAAAGAATTGGGAGGCTTATGGATCAGTGTTTGTTCCTCCTTGGTCTCCCCCTGAGGTGGTCATATGGATAAAATTGTTTGTCATTTGCACAATTTGATTAAATGGAGCAAAGTGCACAAATCTGCCTTGCCATGACAGTTGCAGCAACGCATATTGCCATTGTCATAACTCTTAGCTCAACTGGGATTTGATGGAGTTCTTGGCCATTTTGGAAAGCTCTCATATGATACAACATGTGGGTGATCATAGTTTGTCTTGAAACTTTTTGGATCTAAATGAAAAATGCCCTTACATTTTGAAAAAAGTGATACAGATTCTGACTTAGTGAAAATTTCACTAAGTGTTGGAAAAAGTGGCATTTTCATGTTTTTGTCATTTTGGTCACTCCATAACTAAAATCCATGAAGAATTGGAGTGAGGTGTAGTTGAAACTTTTAAAGTATACCATGAGAGCTACAAATCCATCTTTGGATCAACCAAAATGGTTGTTTGGATCTCAAGTTATGATCCTTAGAAGTTGGTACCCTAGCCATTTTGTTCCATAACTTAGAATATTTCTAAGTTTTTTATGGTTACCCCTTTTACAAGTTAACCCACTTTTCTTGATTTTTCTTGATGAATGATGATTCCAATCACACATTATCATCATTTTAGGGTTAGGGAACCATAATTGATCAAAAAATCAAAAAGTCAAACTTTGACTTTTGGGCACAATTAACTTTTTATCAGATGAATTCCAAACTGTGTGATCCTCTATGAAATCAAGTCCTTGACCTAAATCAAACTTGATGGATTGATTTCATAGGTGTTATAGGGTGTATTGAATCATGTACCATGGTTTGGGAGCATGTCCTAGTCAAAAGTCAAAGGCATAGTTGACTTTTTCCGCGAAACCCTAACTGTGGTTCTGATGAACTTGAAACTTGTGAATCAAGCTTCTTGGATCAATCCATTGTTGCAAATGGATAAATTTAGTGTATTAGGGTCCCTCAAATCATGTCTTGAGGTCTTGGCTCATGTTTTGTCCCAAAAGTCAACTTAGGGGTGAATTAGGTCAAGAAACCCTAATTCCTGATTTTTTATGAATGCATCCCCTGAGGCTAAATTAACTTGATGATTGGGTTTATGAGGTCCCTTAGAGTATTTTGGGTTATGCTTTGAAGCATTGGCTCATGCCTAGAGGAAAATTTCCATCTGGAGGCCCTGGTCGTCCAAAACCCTAATTTGGTGACACTGGCGATTTTGAGGCTTAATCCACTTGGAATGTTGCAACCTTGTGCTTGATTCTTGATGTGGGAGTCCTCTTGATCCATTGTGGATGTTTGAGAGGTTTAGACAAGTTGAAGATCATGTCATTCCTTGATTGATCCTTTGTCTAAGAGCTGAGAGGGGGCTTGAAACCCTAAGTTTGATTGTAGTGGATGCTCACCCATCTTTGGGGAAACTAATGAGGTATGATGGTCCATCCATATTGTGATGATGATTTGCACAATGATGGAATTATTAGTGGTCAAAATTTGGGGTATGACAGATGCCCCTATTTAATCTTCTTGGACCCGAAGGTGTGAATGGCGAAGGTATTCGGGCATTCGGGGTGCAAGAGGATTAAATATCGGAATACCCAAAATTTTGATGGTGGTTATGAATGGTAGCTTACACATTCATCTTCTTTTTCTAAGCGATGATGCTTAGAAAAGGTAAAACTTCCCCTCGATCCTGGTTTCCTACCAAGGAACTGGTCTTAGTTTCTGATGTAAACTTCCCCTCGATCCTGGTTTCCTACCAAGGAACTGGTCTCAGTTTCTGATGTAAACTTCCCCTCGATCCTGGTTTCCTACCAAGGAACTGGTCTCAGTTTCTTTTGTCAATAAACTGTATTGACAAGGGACGCTATTAGTAGCGGTTTTCCTTAAACTTCTCGCCGACTTTTCCTGGGAGATGCCATTTGATGGGAAAAACTTTTGATGTCAGACTTGCTGGGGAAACACGTTGGTCTGATCTGTAGAGGTGTACAAACTTCTGTGTTGGAAATGCCATTTGTCGACTCTACTAGGAAGAACGAGTCTCTTGAGAGACTGTTTTTTGCTTGGGGATATTACATCGTACTTTTCGTCGAGACCTTCTAGAAGAAATGACATGTGATGTAATCCAATCCTGAGGTACTGATGACCTTTTTTGTCAGCGAATTTTCCGAAGGAGAACTGCTGTATTGCCGAATCTTTGATTAAGAGGCTTTCTCTGGGGATTTTCCTTAATCCGGGAAAGCGAAGATATCATCTTCAATGGCGAAGAGTGATGTTTGTCAAAATTTCTCTTGCTTTTCAGTGGTTCAAGTTATCAAAGTGGTCGAAGACCGTCTCTACTGGAGAGAGATTGCTTAGATGATTCACTTCCCGACGAGGAAAGAACTGACAACTTAATTTACAAGAGGACTTTTATTACTAGGGGGTAAGACCGACTAGCGTGGTAGTGATGGAATATGAACATGTACAAATCAATAATGCATGATGTATGTATGTATATGCTGACGAAACTGACATGACATACAAACTAATAGATGAACACGACTGGATAATCGGCCACTGTGGGGGACGAAGAGGTACCACTGGCTTCAAAATAGCAATTTTTCCTTGCTTAGGAGCGATAGTCCCTGTGGGGAACAACGTTGGTCGGGCTTAGGAGATAAGAACTCTGCCGGTGATGTTGGACGGAATATTCGCATCTGACACACCTGACCCTTCATTCAGGTGCACTGGTTTAGAAGGAGTACTTTGATTCTACACTTTGAAGTTTGATTACTTCTGGAGAAGCGATCGACGTTCTTTTGATGTTCAACAGTCAAAAGAAATTACCATCTTTATTTTGAAAAGCAGAAAAATTTTGAAAAGTAAATTCATTTTTGTTTTATTTCAAGAATCGTTAATCACATTAAAACGTCATTCTGTAATGCTAAAACAAATGAGAATTGCAAACAAAAGTACTAGGGCTCAAATTTTATTGATAGGATGGAAATCAGCCAAGCGCGTGATACCATGGAGTATTTAAAAAGTTTAGAAAATGGTAATTTAAGGGAAAAGGGCTACATTAAAACAAAATGACCGCTATCCTTCTACGAACTTTGAATTCTGGACATCCTGAGCTTCTGTCGAAGATGACCTTGACTGGAGTTTTCCTGACTGATGGCATTACTGCTGCTGGGGGATTTTCCCCTTTGTTGGACGTAGTTACTTGCCATGAATCCCTAATTTTTCCTGGATTGTACTTTGAGATTTCCAATCCACCGGGATGATTTTTGCTTATGTCTCTAATTTTTGCCTGGACCGCCCTTTCGGGTTTTCAATCCACCGAGACGTTTTTTTTTATTTTTTATTTTTTATTTAGGCGAAGTATTTCTTGGCTACATCAACATTTGTGGGGTAGGCAAATTCCTCTCCATCCATGGTTGCGAGTCTCAAGGCGCCGCCTGAGAAGGCTTTCTTGACCACATAGGGGCTGTCATAATTCGGAGCCCACTTGCCCCGAGAATCAGTGAGAAATGATTGGATCTTTTTTAGCACGAGGTCTCCTTTCCTGAAAACATGAGGTCGGACTTTTTTGTCAAACGCCTTCTTCATTCTCTGTTGATACAACTGACCATGGCATAGAGCCGTTATTCACTTTTCTTCGATCAGGTTCAGTTCGTCATGCCGACTTTGACACTACTCAGCTTCTGTTAGCTTAGCTTCCATCAATACTCGTATTGATGGGATCTCTACTTCTATGGGGAGCAATGCTTCCATGGCATATACTATAGAGAAAGGGGTTGCCCCTGTTGAAGTGCGGACAGATGTGCGATAACCATAAAGAGCAAAGGGTAGCATCTCATGCCAGTATTTATAGGTTACAACCATCTTTTGAATGATCTTCTTGATGTTCTTGTTAGCCGCTTCTACCGCTCCATTCATCTTAGGTCGGTAGGGAGATGAGTTATGGTGTTCGATCTTGAACTCAACACACGATTCTCTTATCATCTTGTTGTTCAACTTAGACCCATTATCAGTATGATCTGGCTTGGAATACCATAACGGCAGATGATATTGTTTTTGATAAATCGGACCACCATTTGTCGGGTTACATTGGCGTATGACGCTTCTTAGACCCACTTGGTGTAGTAATCAATGGCTACCAGGATGAACCGATCTCTGTTTGAAGCCTTAGGTTCAATCATGCCAATCATGTCGAATCCCCATATGGAAAAAGGCCATGGGGAAGAAAGAAATTTGAGATGCGTTGGCGGTACATGGATCTTGTCTGAATATATCTGCCACTTGTGACACCTCCTCATTTACTTGTAGCAATTAGATTCCATTGTCAACCAATAGTACCCTGCTCTCAGAATTTTTCTCACCATTGTGTGTCCATTGACATGATTGCCAAAGGATCCTTCGTGAATTTCTTTTATCAACATGTCTGCTTCTGGTCCATCTACACATCGAAGCAAGACCATGTTGAAGTTTCTCTTATAAAGTGTATCACCGCTCAGAAAGAAGCTGCCTGCCAGCCTTCTGAGGGTCTTTCGGTCGTTTCTGAATGCCCCAGGAGGGTACTCTTGTTTCTGAAGGAAGCATTTGATATCATGATACCAAGGTTTGTCTTCTATGACTGCTTCAATCGTGAAGATGTAAGCGGGCCGTTCAAGGTGCATTATGTCAATCTTAGGTATGTCATTCCATTGACCTACACTAATCATGAAATAGAGAGTGGCTAATGCATCAGCCATATGATTTTCTTCACAAGGGATATGATGAAACTCGATTCTGTTGAAGAATGGTAACAACCTTCTCGCATAGTCTTTGTAAGGAATCAATCCTGATGGGTATGTGTTCCAATCTCCTTTGATCTTATTAATAACCTGGGCTGAATCGCCATATACATCCAGGTTTTTGATCCTTAAGTCGATCGCTTCTTCGAGACCCATGATACAAGCTTCGTATTCGGCCTCGTTGTTTGTACACTTGAATGTCAGTCTGGCAGTGAAAGGAATGTGGGTACCCTGAGGTGTTATGATGATTGCCCCAGTTTCGTTTCCATAATGATTAACAGCTGCATCAAAGATTAGTCCCCATTGGGAACCTGGTTCTGGCCCTTCACTGGGTAGCGGTTCATCGCAGTCTTTCATTTTCAAGTCCATGACATCTTCGTCTGGGAAGTCAAATCCGACTGGTTCTTGATCGTTTATCGGTAAATGAGCCAAATGATCGGGTAAAATACTTCCTTTAACGGCTTTCTGAGCATGGTACTTGATGTCATATTCTGATAACAACATCTGCCAACGGGCGATCCTTCCCGTGAGAGCAGGCTTTTCAAAGACATACTTGATTGGATCCATTTCTAAGATTAACCAAGTAGTGTGACGAATCATATATTGGCGAAGACATTTGGCTGCCCAAGCCAGAGCACAACAAGTTTTTTCAAGTATAGTGTACCGAGTTTCACAGTCTGTGAATTTCTTGCTCAGATAATAGATGGAAGACTCCTTCCTTTTTGTTTCATCTTGTTAACCAAGTACACAACCCATTGAGTCTTCCAAGACTGTTAGGTAGATGATCAGTGGTCTTCCTTCCACTGGAGGTGATAGAATCGATGGGTTCAATAGGTATTCCTTGATACTGTCGAAGGCGGTTTGGCAGTCTTCTGTCCAAACGCAGTCTTGATTCTTTTTGAGTAATTTGAAGATCGGTGCGCATGTCGCGGTCATAAGGAATATTAATCGGGAGATGTAGTTCAAACGTCCCAGGAATCCCCTGACTTGTTTTTCAGTCTTTAGAGAAGGCATTTCTTGAATGGCCTTGACCTTGTCAGGATCAACCTCAATTCCCTTTTGGCTGACGATGAACCTTAAGAGTTTCCCTGAACGGACACCGACGGTGCACTTGTTGGGATTCAGCCAGAGTTTATACTTCCTCAACCGCTCAAATAGTTTTGACAGATGGGTCACATGCTCCTCTTTTGCTTTAGATTTGGCAATCATGTCATCGACATATACTTCGATTTCTTTGTGTATCATGTCATGAAATAGAGTAGTCATGGCCCTTTGATAGGTTACCCCTGATGTTCCTTAAACCGAACGGTATTACCTTGTAACAAAAAGTTCCCCATGGGGTAATGAATGAAGTTTTCTACATGTCTTTCGGCGCCATCTTTATTTGATTATAGCCTGAGAATCCATCCATGAAGGAGAAGACTTTGAACTTTGCTATACTGTCTACCAGCATGTCAATGTGTGGTAAGGGAAAGTCATCCTTTGGACTTGCTTTGTTCAGATCCCTGTAGTCTACGCACATTCTAACTTTTCTATCTTTTTTTAGAACTGGTACTATGTTGGCTAGCCATTGAGGATATTCTGATATGGCGAGGAAACCCGCGTCAATCTGTTTCCGTACTTCCTCTTTGATTTTGATGGCCATGTCTAGGTGAGTCCGTCTTAACCTTTGTTTGGCCGGCAGACATTCTGATCTTAAAGGTAGATGATGTTCCACGATGCTGGTATCCAACCCTGGCATGTACTAATAGGACCAAGCGAATACGTCGGGAAACTCTTTGAGAAGCTTTATCAAACTTTCTTTAACAGTCGGACTGAGTAGGGCCCAATCTTGACTTCTTTTCTCTCCTCTTCTGAACCCAAGTTGACCGTTTCCAACGGCTCTTTGTGAGGTTTAATGGAGCTTTCATCTTGTCTAAGTAATCGGGAGATCTCCTCTGGAATTTCTTCGTCATCTTCTTCTTCAGCCTCAAATACCAGGAATTCAAAGTTGGGAGAAGGTATCGGATCGTACGTTTCAACGGTGTTTAAAACAAGCAATCTGCATGATGTTATGATTTATTTTTTAGAAGAGATAGAGAGAATGCAAGAGTGTGTGCAGTGTATTTTCTAAAAATTGATTGTTTTTATTATTTGAATTGTTTTTTAGGATTACCACTTTCTGAGAAAGCGAAAAGAGAAAACAATAATAAATGAGGAAATTACAGAACGACGTTTATTTTATTTATGATTTTGTAGATTCTTGAAACTACAGCCCTATAAAACAAAACTCTGTCGCTTTGGACGAAACGAAGAGGGATATTTACAGAAAGTGAGCCCTATCAAAACATCTGTTTCACCTGGGCAGGGTGAAAGGTTAAAACAAAGATGGCCATTACTTTGACTTATGAACAATCTTCGAAACATCGACTGCAAGCCATTGGCGGCGAACTCCTCGGTGAATCACAAAGTCTGGTACCTTCCTTGATTTGTCTTCAGAAATAACGCTGATTTATGATAAAGCAGGATCATTGGAATCTGTTTCATAGGAAGAGTTGTCGTAGGAGGATTCCTCAGTTGTATTTTGCATAGTATTTGTGCTCTCAGGCAAATCCGCCCATCCAGTTGGCTGGATGTCCTTGAGCCTGATACAAGAGCTTTCAAGAGCAGTGTACTTGACCAAGAAGTCGTACTTGCCACTCGGTTGTCCTAAGGTGTCCCACACTTCTTTGGAACTGAATGAGTCATCTCTCTCGATGACGTTGACCTCGGGAAAAGCATAGCTAATAAATTCTAGTCCTGCAAACTTTGCAAATTCATCGTTGCACTGGATATTTTCTGAATGACCTGAGTGTTGATCCCATGACATGGTGGGGACACAGGTATTTTTTTCAATGATGCTCAGCTGATTTTCATTGTTCGGCTGATTTTCTTGCCCCAAGTCACCTGGGTACGGCTGCCAGATAGGCAGACCATCCATCGGGCCATAATAGTCGTGGTCATAGTTGTCTTTCATCAGAGTGTCTTTGTCTAATGAGTTTGGTGGAGCACGACATCCTTTCGGATCACAATCTTCGTATATCATTTTGACGTCTGACCTTGGTATAAATCTTGGACACTGTACGGGATAGCAAAATGGCATAGGCACTTCTTCCTGAGACATATAATCGTCCTTGTTAGGATAGGACTTCCACTCTTCATCTGTATCAGAGGAATCACCCTCTTCGATGGTATGTACTTCTTGAGACACTGGGTAAAGGAAACCTCCACTATAGAAGAAATTGTGAATGGGATGAAGACTTTCATCATTAGCAGCTGTCTGGGTACAGGTTACAGAAAAACCAAGACCCTTCTTTGTTTTATTATCAGTAGGAATGACAAGCTGTCTCCAACCCTTTGCATTGTTACTTTTGATCACCTCTGTAGCGCAGTTTTTGTGGTTTTGAATCACTATCGCTTTGGTACTACAATTCGATTCATTTTTTATCCTATTGATGCTGATGAAGGAAGGCAAATAGATGTCTCCAATTAACCCTGCTTGCAAACTGAGGTTAAACAGTCAAAACTGTTGGTTTACAGATGCGACTTTAGTTCGTGGGTCTCTCTCTGCTTATTTCTCATGCTAAAAGAGGGATAGTGGCGTGGATGTAAATAATCCAGAGGCTTGCCACTTATAACAATTAGATGAGGGAAAAGGAGTTGTTGATGTTTGTATACTGTGAACGAGGCACATATTTTGATGCTAAAAGGTTGATTGACTCAACTAGGGTTTCCTTATACAAAGCCTAAGAGGAGGCTATTGACCCAACAAGAGGCTACTTTCGTGTCTCGTACGAAGCCCGAGATAGAGGCTAAAAGGGTTGACTCAACAAGAGAGTGTTTTTATATGTGTCTTGTATGAAGCCCAAGACGGAGGCTAAAAGGTTTAACTCAACAAGAGAGTCTTTTATACTCACCAAGAGAGTGATTTGTATCTCGTACGAAGCCCGAGATAGAGTCTAAAGGTGATCGACTCAACAAGAGAGTCTTTTTATACTCAACAAGAGAGTGTTTTTTATCTCGTACAAAGCCCGAGATGAAGGCTAAAAATGTTTGACTCAACAAGAGAGTCTTTTATACTCAACAAGAGAGTGATTTTGTATCTCGTACGAAGCCCGAGATGGAGGCTGCAAAGGTTTGCTCTGCTGGGGAGAATCATTAGTACAAATCCCAAGAGGAGGCTAGGGTTACTGTTTCAGTTGAGTGCAGGTCCAGTATGTTGGTTAAAAGAGAAAATCAGTTCTTATATGGGTAATGTTGTACTCACGGATTTGATCTGAGAACCGGGATTATTTCCTATTCTTTAAGGAAATGGGGAATCTGAAGGGTATTGAGACTGCCCAAGCCTACGGGTGCTTTTTCCTATTTTTGAAAGGAACCTGAGAATGTCTTTGAGACTCAAGAAGATTAGACTGTCCAAGTCTAGAGTTTTATCTTTTGTACTATGCTTTAAGAGAGATTAAGAGACAGTTCGTTCGCGGTAAAAAGATCTAGACTCTTTGAAAGACTGTTCTATCAAGATGATTAATTTCTATTCCTATACCTTTAAGAGGTCGTAGGGACAATTTGTACGAAGACCAAGAGGAGGCGAGAAAAACTTTTAAGAAGCCGAAGGGACAATTTGTACGAAGCCCAAGAGGAGGCTATCTTCCCGGAGGAAGAATCATTATACGAAGCCTAAGAGGAGGCTGTGAAAACTTCTAAGAAGCCGACGGGTCCTTGTATAACGCCCAAGAGGAGGCGGGGATTCTTTTAGGAAACCTGTGAGTCCCCAAACCCCGAGAAATTCAAGACAGGCTATTCACAGAGAATAGATCAAGCCAGGAAAGTTCGAGAATTTTGGAAGAAACTCAAGAGATGCCATTCACGGAGAAAAGATCATCTCTGGGGAGTTAGAGTTTCTTTGACAATTTATAAGGGTGACAGTCTGAGAAAGGGTTCACCGAGAATGCTGCCTTTCACGTTTCCATATTGTTTAACCCCAAGAGGAGGGAAGACTATATCTGGTAATCCTATGTGGGATCTAGTTTTGTCTGCATTTAAGAGTAATCAACAGGGCTTTACCTAGTACTAGACATAGTTGTCGGGGAGACTCTAATTATCTATACTAGTATTACACAGTCGATATGAGTTTATGAAAGAAGACTTACAGTGAAACAACCTCATAATACAGTTATATACATATGAAAGCGGTAAATGAAAGCGGGTAAACACTTACTCGGTTGTAGAGCTTCCATACTGTATTGTTAGTTGTTCAACAAAGAAATTGAAAATAATAGTATATTACAAAATCAAAGGAGAAAGTGCTTTTGAAAGGAAAATTGGGGCTTACAGCTCAAGGAGAGGCCCAGGGTTTTATCGGTGATCACACTGTCGTTTTGTACAGGGACTTATACAAGTGACTGAGGCCCAAGAAAGGTTTTCTGTACAAAGGGGATGGGTCTTACACTCTCTCAAGAGGCCCAAAATGATTGAAAGTGAACAAAGATAGGTCTTATAGCTCACGGAGAAGCCCAATGGTTAATTTTGAAAAGGGCGACGATCGCGTCGAGGTTTTGAAAACACCGTGGGTCTTATACAATGACTGAGGCCCAAAAGTTTTTGGTTTCAAAAGGGGATTAGGTCTTACACTCTATTAGAGGCCCAAAAGTTTTTGGTTTCAAAAGGGGATTAGGTCTTACACTCTATTAGAGGCCCAAAATTATTTTGAATGGGTCTTATAGCTCGAGGAGAGGCCCAGATGGTTTGTTTTAAACGGGCGATGATCGCGCCGAACTTTTGAAATACAACGGGACTTATACAACATTTGAGGCCCAAAAGTTTTTGGTTTTTCTAAAAGGGTTGGGTCTTACACTCTACTAGAGGCCCAAAAGGTTTGAAAAAGTTTGATGAGGGTTGAATTAATCAAAAGCTCTAATTTGTTTTCAAAATGTATTTTAATTGAATAAAAATTCAATTAAAATGATCAAAATTGTTTAACATGTGGAAAAAAAAATTGTGATCTTGGATTAATGTTTCAAAAATCAAGTTTTGACCTACAAAATGATTGGAAATCATTAAAACTTGTAAAATCAAGAAGGAACAAATATTTTAAATGTCAAAAACAATTAAAATATTAATTCTTGGCAAAAATATCAATTATATGAAATAAATAATATTTTTTGGAAAAATAAAATATTTTAACATTTTTGTGAATTATTAAAAAAAGAACCAACTCAAAATCATTAAAACTCAGAGAGAAATTAATTTTTGAATCAATTAAATAAAATCACAAAATTCAAATATTTGAATTTTCAAAAAAGGTGCCAAGAACAAGGGCAAGAACACGCGCCACCCTCTGTTTCTGCAGATTTGCGTTTTCTATCCAATCTCACTGAATACTTGATTATATCATGCAATCTACATATCAATCTACTCGTTTCAACCTCACGATCATGTTTATGGTCTTTAATTTCATTTATTTTAAGCATGGAATAAGAAATCAAAGACAAACCTCAAGAAACCTAAATTCTGCATGAAGGTTCAGAAATTCCATACACGATTCATACAAAGCAATTGATTGAGGGTAAACACTCTATGCATGATTATGAACATATGGCCAAATTATTGTGCAGCAAAAATTGCATGGATCATAGAGTTAGAAGAGCTCATGCTTACCACTTGTAGCTGGTGATCGTGTTTTGGATTAGGGGTGTTACAACTAGGTTCCAATGATCTGGATAGCTTCCCTAGGTGCCATGGAGTGTGTCTGGATGCTTGGAGTGGATTGATTTGAGCTGGAACTTGATTTGGCACCTCAACTGGAAATCTGTCAAAGGCTTGAGCAGTTGGCTGGTGATTTTATGATTTTGATGTTCCAGATGTTATGTGAGTGTTTGGATCACTTCTATATGATGTATGTGAGGTGTGTGTGTGATTGGTTTGATTGGAATTTCTCTCAAACTCAAAACCTGATGGTGACTTGCCTTAGAAGGCAAAATTGGAGTGAAGAAGGAAATTTTGAGGAAAGCATCTGTTTGATGGCTTTGGTGTACTCAAACTGAGCACAAATGAGCTCTATTTATAGTAGAGCAAGTTTGTTTTGGGATCAATAGTGAATGACAACTGTAGCAGAGGTTTGGCAAATGTTGATCAATGGGAATCCAAGTCTCCTCTAGCCATTGACTAGAGGTTAAAGCACAGAGTTGTGGTTCCCTAGTTGTTGGATGAATCTTGACTGAATTCAGTTGGCAATGGCTCAGTCCATGCCACCTTGGTGTATGCATTGAATGCTCCAATCCAAAATTGGAGTCTTGTCCCTTTTTTAGGCAATTATAGGTTTGGCATGCTACTTTTGGTTACAAAGACTTGGGAGGCTTGGGATCAAAGTTGGTTCCTCCTTGGCCCCCCCTTGAGGTGTTCAGATGGATAGAGTTTCTTGCCCTTTGCAAAATTTGGGCAAATCGAGCAAAACTCTAAAATCTGCCTTGCTTTGGCAGTTTTCAGCAAGGCATATTGCCATTGTCATATCTCATGGCCTAAGTGGAATTTGATGGAGTTCTTGGCCATTTTGGAAAGCCCTCATATGATACAACAACTGTTTGATCATAATTGGTTTTGATACTTTTTGGATCCAAGTGAAAAATGCCCCTACATTTGGGAAAAAGTGAAGGCAGATTTTGACTTAGTGAAAATTTCACTAAGTGTTGGAAAAAGTGGCATTTCATGTTTTCAGCCACTTTGATCATTCCATAACTCAAAATCCATAATGAATTGGAATGAGATGTAGTTGAAGCTTTTGTAGAGGGTAATGAGAGCTACAAATCCAGCTTTGGATGGGAAAAAATGTCCTTGTGGTTTAGGAGTTATGGTCGTCCAAAGTTGGTACCCTAGCCACTTTGTTCCATAACTTAGAAAATTTTCTAAGTTTTTATGGTTACCCCTTTTACAAGTTATCCCACTTTTCTTGATTTTTCTTGATTAATGTTGATTCTAATCACACATTTACATCATTTTAGGGTCAAAGAACCATAATTGTGAAAAATCTCAAAATGTCAAAGTTTGACTTTTGTGCGCAGTTGACTTTTTGTCAGATGAATTCAAAACTGTGCGATCCTCTATGAAATCAAGTCCTTGACCTAAATCAAACTTGATGGAAATGTTCCATAGGTGTTATAGGGTGTATTGAATCATGTCCTAGGGTTTGGGAGCATGTCCTAGTCAAAAGTCAAAGGTACAGTTGACTTTTCCCGCGAAACCCTAGTTGTAGTTCAGATGAACTTGAAACTTGTTGCTCAAGCTTTTTGGATCAATCCATTATTGCAAATGGATAAATGTGATGTATTTGAGACCCTCAAATTCCTCTTGAGGTCTTGGCTCATGATTTGTCCCAAAAGTCAACTTAGGGGTGAATTAGGTCAAGAAACCCTAATTCCTGATTTTTGGTGAATGCATCCCCTGAGGCTAAATTGACTTGATGATTGGGTTTATGATGTCCCTTAAAGCATCATAGGTTATTATTTGAAGCACTGGCTCATGCCCAGAGGAAAATCTCCATCTGGAGGCCCTGGTCGACCAAAACTCTAATTTGGTGACACTGTCGATCGTGAGGCTTGATCCACTCAGAATGCTGCAACCTTGTGCTTGTTTCATGAAGTGGGAGTCCTCTTGATCCATTGTGGATGTTTGAGAGGCTAGACAAGTTAAAAATCATGTCATTCCTTGATTGATCCTTTGTCTAAGAGCTCTGAGAGGGCTTGAAACCCTAATTTTGATAGTAGTGAATGCTCACCCATCTTTGGGGAGACTAATGAGGCATGATGGTCCATAATGATGGGAAATCTTAGTGGTCAAATTTTGGGGTATGACAGATGCCCCTATTTAATCTTCTTGGACCCGAAGGTGTGAATGGCGAAGGTATTCGGGCATTCGGGGTGCAAGAGGATTAAATATCGGAATACCCGAAATTTTGATAGTGGTTATGAATGGAAGTTCGCGCATCCTTCCTCTTTTTCTAAGCAATGATGCTTAGAAAAGGTAAACTTCCCCTCGATCCTGGTTTCCTACCAAGGAACTGGTCTCAGTTTCTGATTTAAACTTCCCCTCGATCCTGGTTTCCCACCAAGGAACTGGTCTCAATTTCTGATTTAAACTTCCCCACAATCCTGGTTTCCCACCAAGGAACTGGTCTCAATTTCTGAAATAAACTTCCCCTCGATCCTGGTTTCTTACCAAGGATCTGGTCTTGGCTTATTTTGGAAACTTCCCCTCGATCCTGGTTTCCTACCAAGGAACTGGTCTAAGTTTCTTTTGTCAATAAACTTTATTGACAAGGGACGCTATTTGTAGCGGTTCTCCTCAAACTTCTCGACGAATTTTCCTGGGGAGATGCCATTTGATGGAAAAAGTTTTGATTGTAGAGAGGCACAAACTTCTCAGTTTGGTGACGCCATTTGTCGACTTTACTGGGGAAAACGAGTCTCTTGAGAGACTGTCGTCGCTTAGGGATATTACATCATACTTTTCTTCGAGATCTTCTCGGAGAAATGCCATACAATGTATTCCAATTTTGAGGTGCCGATGACTTTGTTGACATTGACATTCTGGAGAGAAGGACCAATATGTTGCTGAAAGTCTTTAGTTGAGAGGCTTTCTCTACGGATTTTCCTTAATCTGGGAAAGCGAAGATATCATCTTACATGGCGAAGAGTGATGCTGGCTGAGGGTTCTCTGGTTTTTCAAAGGTTCAAGTTATGAAAGTGGTCAAAGGTCGATTTCATCCCAAAAATAAACTGGAGGAGAGAGGTTATGCAGACGCAACATTTCCCGACGAGGAAAGAACTGACAACTCGATTGAGAGGACTGTTATCACTTGGGGATAAGACCGACCAGAGTGATAGTGATGCAATATGAATATGAATGTAAATCAATAATGCATGACGCATGTATGTATATGCTGACAAAACTGACACAACATACAGACTAGTAGATATACACGACTCGATACTCGGCCACAGTGGGGGATGAAAAGTATCACTGGTTCAAAAGTAGCAATTCTGCCTTGCTCAGGAGAGATAGTCCACGCGGGGAAAATCTTTGGTCGGGCTTAGGAGATAAGAACTTTGACGAGGGTGTCAGATGAAACAATGGTCTCTGACACAACTGATCCTTTATTCAGGTGCATTGGTTTAGAAGGAATACTTTGATTCTGCACTTTGAAGTTTAACCATCTTTGGAGAAGCGTTTGATGTTCTTTCGATGTTCAACAGTCAAAAGAATTGCCATCCTTATTTTAAAAGCAGAAAATTTTGACAAATAATTCATTTTTGTTTCGTTTCAAGGATCGTTAATCATATTAAAATGTCGTTCTATAAAGCAAAAACAAATAATAATTGCAAACAAAAGCACAAGGGCTCAAATTGTATTGATAGGATGGAAATCAGCCAAACGCATTATTCCATAGAGTATTTACAAAGTTAGAAAATGGTAATCTAAGGGAAAAGGGATATATTGAAACATAACGACCACTATCCTTCTACCAACTTTGACTTCGGGGTATCCTGAGCTTCCGTCGAAGATGACCGTGACTGGAGTTTTCTGATGGATGGTGTAACTGCTGCCGAGGGACTTGCCCCTTTGTTAAACGTAGTTACTTGCCATTATCCCTAATTTTTGCCTGGATTGTACTTTGAGGTTTCCAATCCACCGGGATGATTTTTGATCATGTCTCTAATTTTTGGCTGGACCGTCCTTTCGGGTTTTCAATCCACCGAGAGGTTTTTTTTTATATTTTTTTTATTTAGGCGAAGTATTTCTTGACTACGTCAACATTTGTGGGGTAGGCAAATTCCTCTCCGTCCATGGTTGCGAGTCTCAAGGCGCCGCCTGAGAAGTCTTTCTTGACCACATAGGGGCCGTTATAATTCGGAGTCCATTTGCCCCGAGAATCACTGAAAAATGATTGTATCTTCTTGAGCACGAGATTTCCTTTCCTGAAGATGCGAGATCGGACCTTCTTGTCAAACGCCTTCTTCATTCTTTGCTGATACAACTGACCATGGCATATTTCCGTGATTCGCTTTTCTTCGATCATATTCAGTTCGTCGTGTCAGTTTTGACACCATTCAGCTTCTGTAAGCTTAGCTTCCATCATTACCCGGATTGATGGGATCTCTACTTCTATGGGGAGCACTGCTTCCATGCTATACACTAGAGAGAAAGGGGTTGCCCGCGTTGAGGTACGGACAGATGTGCGATAACCATGAAGAGCAAAGGGTAGCATCTCGTGCCAGTCTTTGTAGGTTACAACCATCTTCTGAACAATCTTCTTGAAGTTCTTGTTACCCGCTTCTACCGCTCTGTTCATCTTGGGTCGGTAGAGAGATGAGTTATGGTGTTCGATCTTAAACTTTATGCACAACTCTTTCATCATCTTGTTGTTTAAGTTGGATCCATTATCAGTAATGATCTGGCTCAGAACACCATAACGGCAAATGATATTGTTTTTGATAAATCGGACCACCACTTGTCAGGTTACATTAACGTATGACGCTGCTTCGACCCACTTGGTGAAGTAATCAATGGCTACCATGATGAACCGATGTTCGTTTAAAGCCTTAGGTTCAATCATGCCAATCATGTCGATTCCCCATATAGAAAAAGGCCATGGGGAGGAAAGAACTTTGAGATGTGTTGGCGGTACATGGATTTTGTCGGAGTATATCTGACATTTGTGACACTTCCTCATGTACTTGTAGCAATCAGATTCCATTGTCAACCAATAGTACCATGCTCTTAGAATTTTTCCCGCCATTGTATGTCCGTTGGCATGAGTGCCAAAGGAACCTTCGTGAATTTCTTTTATCAGCATGTCTGCTTCTGGTCTGTCTACGCATCGGAGCAAGACCATGTCAAAGTTACTCTTATAGAGTGCATCACCACTCAGGAAGAAGCTTCCAGCCAGCCTTCTGAGGGTTTTTCTGTCTTTCTTGGAAGCCCCAGGTGGGTACTCTTGTTTCTGAAGGAAGCATTTAATATCGTGATACCAAGGTTTATCGTCTATGACTACTTCAATCGTGAAGATGTAAGCTGGTCGTTCAAGGCGCATTATGTCAATTTTAGGTAAGTCATTCCATTGACCTATACTAATCATGGAAGAGAGAGTGGCTAATGCATCAGCCATGTGATTCTCTTCACGAGGGATATGATGAAACTCGATTCTGTTGAAGAAGGGTAGCAACTTTCTTGCGTAATATTTGTAAGGAATCAATCCTGATTGGTATGTGTTCCAATCTCCTTTGATTTGATTGATGACCAAAGCTGAGTCGCCATATACATCCAAGTTTTTGATCCTTAAGTTGACCGCTTCTTCGAGACCCATATTACAAGCTTCGTATTCGGCCTCATTGTTTGTGCACTTGAACGTAAGTCTAGCGGTGAAAGGAATATGGGTACCCTGAGGTGTTATGATGATTGCCCCAATCCCATTTCCATAATGATTGACAACTCCGTCAAAGATAAGTCCCCATTGGGAATCTGGTTCTGGACCTTCACTAGGTAGCGGTTCATCACAGTCTTTCATTTTTAGATATATGACATTTTCGTCTAAGAAGTCAAATCCGACTGATTCCTGATCGTCAATCGGTTGATGAGCCAAATGATCGGCTAAAACACTTCCTTTGACGACTTTCTGAGCGTGAAACTCTATGTCATATTCTGATAACAACATCTACCAACATGCAATCCTTCCCGTAAGAGCAGGTTTTTCAAAGACATACTTGATTGGGTCCATTTCAGAGATTAACCAAGTAGTGTGACGAATCATGTACTGGCGAAGACGTTTGGCTGCCCACGCCAAAGCGCAATAAGTTTTCTCGAGCATAGTGTATCGAGTCTCGCAGTCGGTGAATTTCTTGCTCAAATTGTAGATGGCAGACTCTTTCCTTTTGGTTATGTCTTGTTGGCCAAGTACACAGCCCATGGAGTCTTCCAAGATTGTTAAGTATAAGATCAGTGGTCTTCCTTCCACTAGAGGTGATAGAATCGGTGGGTTCAACAGATATTCCTTAATACTGTCAAAGGAGGTTTGGCAGTCCTCTGTCTAAACGCAATCCTGATTCTTTTTGAGTAATTTGAAAATCGGCGCACATGTTGCGGTCATGAGGAATATGAATATGGAGATGTAGTTCAAACGTACCAGGAATCCCCTGACTTGTTTTTCAGTCTTCGGAGAAGGCATTTCTTGAATGGCCTTGACCTTGTCAGGATCAACCTCAATTCCTTTCTGGCTGACGATGAACCCTAAGAGTTTCCCCGAACGGACACCAAACATGCACTTATTGGGATTCAAGCGGAGTTTGTACTTTTACAAACGCTCGAATAGTTTTGACAGGTGGGTCACATGCTCCTCCTCTATTTTAGATTTGGCAATCATGTCATCGACATACACTTCGATTTCTTTGTGTATCATGTCATGAAACAGAGTAGTCATGGCCCTCTGACAGGTTGCCCCGGCGTTCTTCAAACCAAACGGAATCACCTTGTAACAGGAGGTACCCAAGGGGGTAATGAACGAAGTTTTCTCCATGTCTTTCAGCGCCATTTTGATCTGGTTATAGTCCGAGAATCCATCCATGAAGGAGAAAACTTTGAACTTTGTTGTACTGTCTACCAGCATGTCAATGTGTGGTAAGGGAAAGTCATCCTTTGGACTTGCCTTGTTCAGATCTCTGTAGTCGACACACATTCTGACTTTTCCGTCCTTTTTCGGAACTGGTACGATGTTGGCAAACCATTAAGGATATTCTGACGTAGCGAGGTAACCCGCGTCAATCTATTTCTGTACCTCCTCTTTGATTTTGATGGTCATGTCCGGGTTAGTCCGTCTCAACCTTTGTTTTACGGGCGGATATTCTAATCTTAATGATAGATGATGTTCCACGATGCTGGTATCTAACCCTGGCATGTCCTGATAGGACCAAGCGAACACATCGGAAAATTCTCTGAGAAGTTTCGTCAAACTTTCTTTGACAGTTGGACTGAGCAGTGCCCCAATCTTGACTTCTTTTCTCTCTTCTTCTGAGCCCAAGTTGACTGTTTCCAGCAACTCTTTGTGAGGCTCAATGGACCTTTCCTCTTGTCTGAGTAGTCGGGAGATCTCCTTTGGAATTTCGTCGTCATTTTCTTCTTCAGCCCCAAATACCGGGAATTCAAAGTTGGGAGAAGGCATCGGATCGTATGTTTCAACAGGGTTTAAAACAAGCAATCTGCATGACGTGATGATTTGTGTTTAGAAGAGATAGAGAAAATGCAAGTGTGTGCAGTGTATTTTTTTTACTGCTTGTTTTTATTATTGATTTATTTTTTAGGATTACCATTTTCTCAGAAAAGTGAAAAGAGAAAACAACAATTAATGCGGGAATTACAGAACGACGTTATTTTATTAATGAATAAGTCGATTCTTGAAACTACAGCCCTATAAAACAAAACTTTGTCGCTTTGGGCAAAACGAAGAGGGAAATTTACAAAAAGTGAGCCCTATCAAAACATCCGTTTCACCTGGGCAGGGTGAAAGGTTAAAGACGACAATTACTTAGACTTATTTACAATCTTCGGAACATCGACAGCGACCCATTGGCGGCGAACTCCTTGGTGAATCACAAAGTATGGTACCTTCCTTGATTTGTCTTCAGAAATAACACTGATTTCTGGTGGAGCAGGATAGTTGGAATCTGTCTCCCAGACAGAGTTGTCGTAGGAGGATTCCTCTGTTGTATTTTGCGTAGTATTTGTACTCTCAGATGTATCTCCCCATCCAGTTGGCTGGATGTCTTCGAACCTGATACGAGAGCATTCAGGAGCGGTGTACTTGACCATGAAGTCAAATTTTCCGCTTGGTTGTCCCAGGGTGTCCCACATTTCTTTGGAACTGGAGGAGTCATCTCTCTCGATGACGTTGACCTCGGGAAAAGCATAGTTGATGAATTCTAGTCCGGCAAGCTTTGCCAATTCGTCATCGTACTGGATAAGTTTGGAATGACCTGAGTGTTGATCCCATGACATGGCGGGGACACAGGTATCCTGTTCAATCATGCTCAGCTGATTTTCATTCTTCGGCTGATTTTCTTGCCCCAAGTCTCCAGGGTACGACTGCCAGATAGGCAGGCCATCCATTGGGCCATAATAGTCGTGGTCAAAGTTCTATTTCATCGGAGTGTCTTCCTCTAATGAATTTGTCGGAGCACAGAATCCTTCAGGATCACAATCTCCGTATATCATTTCGACATCTGACCTTGGTATAAATCTCGGACTCTGTGCGGGATAGCAAAATGGCATATGCACCTCTTCCTGAGACATATAACCGCCCTCGTTAAGATAGGACTTCCATTCCTCATCTGTATCGGAGGAATCTTCCTCGTTGATAGTATGCACTTCTTGAGTCACTGGTTGAAGGAATCCTCCACTGTGGAAGAAGTTCTGAATGGGATGAAGACTTTCATCGTTAGCAGCTGTCTGGGTGCAGGTTGAGGAAAAGCCAAGACCTTTCTTTTTCTTATTGTCAGTAGGAATGACAAACTGCCCCTATCCTGTTGTATTGGTATTCTCGACCGCTTTGATAGCATCTTTGTATGAGGAAATCGAGGTTCCTTTCTCTGATTGATTCTCCTTATGTAGCGAAAGTGTTTGGAACTGGGTTCCGTTTACGCCCTCTGGTTCTACACAAGTAGCTTTTGGTGGAGGGTCAAAGTGACCGCCCCAGCCTGATGTATCCAAGGTCTTCCTAATAAACAAATGTATGTTGCCCGGATGTCCATGACCTGGAAAGTGACTTGGAAAATGTGAGGACCAATAGTTATGGGAAGGTCGACTTCGCCGATTACCATTTTTCTGGATCCGTCAAATGCTTTGACGACGACCTCGCTGGTTCTCATCGGAGGTCCTTTGAATGACAATTGCATCAAAGTGAACTTCAACATAACATTCAGGGCTGACCCTGTGTCTACCAGTACGCTGGCTAAAGCATCGTCTTGGCAGTTGACTGTAATGTTGAGCGCCATATTATGACGCCGACCTTCTTCAGGTAATTCCTCATCACTAAATCCCAAGTTATTGCAGGAAGTGATGTTAGAGACAATGCTATCGAACTAACTGATTGTTACATCCTGTTCCACAAAGGCTTGCTCCAAGACTTTCTGTAGAGCCTCCCTGTGCGCTTCTGAACTAAGTAACAGTGATAATATCGAGATCTTTGAAGGAGTTTGTAACAGCTGATCAACAATGTTGTATTCACTCATTTGGATGAGCTTCAGCATCTCATCATTGTTTTTTGAAAGGTCGGGATTACTGGATTGACCGACTGGTGGATTGGTAACTTCTGTCTGAGGTTCCTTTTCTTTGTTGGGTTCTCCAACTCCTCGGTTGAAGATTCGACCGCTCCGTGTTACTCGACTGATGTGTGCAATATTCAAGACGGAGGGTAACGGAATTTCCTTTCCATTCTCAATTGTTGTTGCACCGTATTTGTAAGGGATAACCTTAGTTGATTCATACGGTAGTGGTCCCGGTAGATAGATGACTATGGGAGCCTTCTGATTTTCTGACCATTGTAAGTAATTTCGATCCGTTCCTGGTTGGGAACTCTCGATTCGTCAAGTATAGGGATAATGGTACAAACATCCTTAGTCCTCTGATGATCAGAGATTACGACGACGTCCTCGATTTGATCAGCGAAATAGTTGACTGATCCAGAACTTGACCATGGTTGAATCTCTTTGCGGTCCAACTGACTTTGAAGGGTTGCTCGCACGAGGTATCATCCTTGATTATCCACTAAGCAAACTCCACACCGCTCATAGTTGTGTAGTGGCACCTGGCCACGTCCGCTTTGAATACAGTGTAACGTTACTAGATCTGTTTCCATCGACCGAACATCCTAACTTTGATATCTAGTAGAATTCCCGTTAGTGATACTAATTTGCTGGGTGTCTTCACCCATATAGATTGGAAGCCACCAGTGGTTCAACAAGTGCTGAAGTGTTTCCTGGACAAGGGCATAGCCCTGACCATCTTCGCAACCCGCTTTACAGCTCTGATAATCATGTGATACCAGGAACCCGAGCCGGACCTGTTTAGCATGTAACTCCACTAGGGTGGTATTCATCAAGCGAATATCGAAGATTTGAATCATGTTGATTTGATAATGATTGCTATCACGGTAATCCTAAATCCATCTAAGATCCATCTGACGCTGGAGGGCCTCTTGTATAAAAGAGCATCCCTGTTTGTTTACCGAGCAAGTCAGGCAGGAATTATAATCGTGACGTGGCAGATTATGATACTGGCTTTGCCTTGAGTGCATTGCCACCAGGTTGACATTCATCGCACGGATATCGTGGTTTTGAATGATGTTGGAATTCGTATAAACCATGTTAACTCCACGAACTCGGTGCTCTTGGATCCATCCGAGATCCATCTGTTCATATAGAGCTGATTGCACCACAGAACATCCTCGATTGCTTTTAGAGCAGATATCACACTGGTGATAATTATGAGGTGGCACATGGCCATATCCACTCTATCTACAATGCATCTTGACCAAGTTGGCCCTTAACAAGAGTACATCGTGAATTTGATAGGTGTTGTTAGACTCTCCCTCTATCAAATTAACTGTAGCCTTTTCGTGTTGAGGCAGCGGGTTCGTGAGAACATTCGGATTCGTATCTTTGAAAGATAAGACCCCTCTCTTAACAAGCTTTTGCACATCAGATTTAAAACTGAGACAATTTTCTATGTTATGACCTGGTCCTCCTTGATGGTAAGGGCAAGTCTGATCCACCTTAAACCAAAAAGGCGGATTTTTCGGTACTGTAAGAGGAGACTTAGTTTGGACATGCCCCTTGGCCAGTAGTAACAGAAATAGTTCTGCGTACGATACGGGTAAAGGATCAAATCCTTGTGGCCGCATTGTACGGTTGTTGTTGTATTGAGGACGAGCCTGCTGAAGAGGCTGTTGTGTCCTTTGTTGATATTGCTGCGAATACGGTTGGCTTTGAGCAACCTGAGGTTGATACGTAGAAACAGGCGCAGGGCTGATAGCAGGAGTTCGGTTGCTACTAGTTGGTACCATCGCCTTTGCTTTCTGAGAGAGATATTCCCAATATCTTGCTCTTTTTTCTTAGGGAGAGCACTACCGTATTGTTTTGTACTACTTGACGATCCAACGTCTTTAACTAAACGTCCTTCTCGGACGGCTTCCTCAAGACGAACTCCCATGCCCACCATCTCGGTGAAGTCACTGGGCGCACTGGCGAGCATTCTGTCATAGTAAAATGAGCTCAAGGCCTTTAAGAAAATCTTTGTCTTCTCTTTTTCCTCACGAGGTGGACAAATCTGAGCGGTAATTTTACGCCATCTATGAGCGTACTCCTTAAAGGTTTCCTTGTCCTTTTGCGACATTGATCTGAGTTGATCTCTGTCTGGTGCCATGTCCAAATTGTATTTATATTGTTGGACGAAGGCAGTGCCAAGATCTCTGAAAGTGCTAATCATAGTGCGGTTTAAACCCATGTACCATTTTAATGCGGCACCGGTTAAACTATCCTGAAAGTAGTGAATCAGTAGATCTTGTTTCTCTGTCTGAGCTGACATTCGCCGAGCGTACATCACCAAATGGCTTTGAGGGCAAGAGTTACCCTTGTACTTTTCAAAATCGGGTACTTGGAATTTGTGCGGGACTTTCACATTGGGGACCAAGCAAAGGTCTGCGGCGTCCTTTCCAAATAAATCCTAACCGTGAATAGCTTGCAGTTCTTTCTGCATTTTCAGGAACTGCTCCTGGAATTCATCCATTCTATCGAACATACTTTCCTTTCTACCATAAGGTATCTGTGGAATCTGTCCTTCAGGGACAGTGTGCACCATAGGGGGTGGTACTGATACTACGGCAGTGTATCTTGGTGCTTCCCGAAGTTTGTAACCTTCAGGAGTCCTCATTATGCCTCTGGCATCCTCTTTTTCCCGAAGTTTGTAACCTTCAGGCCCAGCCGCTTCTGCTATGATTCCTTGATCTTCAGTGATCGGCGGACATATCCTTCCCGGATATAGTTAACAGGCATCCCCCAGGGACGATCTTTCGGCATTTGATACCTAGGATCATACTTCTCCATTATGGGCGTTGAGGTGATCTCTGAGATTATAGTTCTTTGTAACTGAGCTTCTGCCATGGCTTGCATGTCGTTATGAAGCTTTCTCATATCCTCTCTCAGAGCGTCGATCTCTTCTTTCAACTCTCTGTTCTCTTCCTTGAGATCATCCATCTTTTACTGACGATTGGCCCGAGTATTGTACGAATAAGACAGTTTGACTCTAGAACCGAGATACAAATGTGAGATTCGTAGGTAAGAAGAATACGTGATGTGAGAATGATGAATGCAATGATTATATTAATTGTTTTTTTGGTTTAATCAAAATAAAATTCGACAATTAGATTGCAAATATCAAACAGTGGGGACACCCCCATTTTATTGAATTCAAAGGATTGCGGAAATAGAAATATAGTAAATTACAAGGTGCGGAAACAAAAACCTAAGCTAATGGGTCCCGAGTCCTCTCTGAGGAGAACTCTGGTGCTGATTCTGGTACTTTCCTTTTCTTGGACCGGGGCTCTTGGGCCGTTGTCGGGTTGTCATTCCTTTGCCAAGTGAAAGGAGCGAGCAAATTTCTTGGGTCATCCTGATTCTCTACAGCATGTTGCTCTAAAATCTCAATCAGAGCATCTTTTTCTTTTAGCAGTTGTTGTATTTTGGTACACTCCACATTGAGAATGCGGTACTTGTTCTTCCAAGACCTCCTCTCCTGTTGAACTTTGTTGAGCGTAATCTGAAGTTTTTCCATTTCAGTCATGAAGTACATGACAGATTCCCTTGGCAGAAGAACTCTGTGACGAGGATAAGGCATCCTTAGCTTGAGAGCTCTAGTTTGTACCCAGTGGAGATAAGACTCCACCGAGACACAATCCAGTTTTCCTAGAGACTCTCGTCCTTTCTTATGAACATGTTTCCAAGCGTGCACTATTTCCATCTTTAGTGCCCTGTCATTTTCTCCTTCCTTGAAGAAAAGACCTTCCAGACGAGCATTACACGGGACATGCCTCATCGGGTTTCCAAATTGACGACGAACTAAAACTGGATGATAATTGATTCCTCCCTTAGTTCCTATGAGGGGTACGTTGGGGAAGTTTCCACAACGGTCAATGATTCTGATCCCGTCATAAATCCTATTGTACCAATCTATATCAGAGTTGGTAAGAGACATGATTTTCTGCGACCAACGTAAGGCACTCTTATGGTCCCAAAAAGCAGCAGACTTAGGCAAATGGGAGATAAACCACTTATATAGTAGGGGTACACAGCACGTGATCATTCCTCCGCTGTATAAATTCCTTAAGTGTACAGAATGATACGCATCTGTGATCAAGGTTGGTACGGCGTTTCCAATGAGAAAAACCTTAATGGCGTTGATATCGACAAAGTTATCAATGTTGGGAAACAAAAATAACCCGTAGTTGAGCAAAACAAAGATGCTTTCAAAAGTAGTCACGTTCCCTATACTAGCTGGTAAACCCGGGATTCCTCCCTTGATGGTCATGTAAGTCTTGACTTCCGACTCATCCAAATAGATTGCTCTTGCAATAGTCTGATCCTTTCGAATTTCTTCCAGTCCAAAAAAGGGAGCTTGATCAGTAATGGGTAGATCAATCAGATGAGAATACTCCTCCAGCGTTGGTGCGAGCTGGTAATCCGGGAATGTGAAACAGTGATAGACCGGATCGTAAAACTGAATGAGTGCCTCCAGGATTCCCTCAATTACATGGACCCTTAATAGAGGTAGCAGACCTCCGTACTTGGCTCTGAAAGCGTCAGGGTTAGTGATCATCCTTGCTAATCCTCTCAAATCCTCTAGTTTCAAAACCTTGAAGGTAGTATACTTGTGGGTTTTTCTTCTACCGAAATCCATGAGCGCAATCCTTTTCTCTCTGACATTTGCAATCATTGTCTTAGTTTAATTTGAAAAAGAGAGACTATAAGAGAAAATATTTCTTTGCTCAATGTTTTTTAAATGAATGCATGAATGCAGCACACAAAAACATAGAAAAAACATGGGGTCAAAGGGTCGGTGTCATGAAGTCAAGGCTCTACCCATCCCAAAGGTTTATACTAGTGATTTTTGTACCTGTCTCTCAAAATCATTGATTCTTGTCGAGATAACATCAGCGGGCCGGGAATCGTGCTAGGTGATGTATTTCGAAGAATCTCAAAAGAGGGTAGTATCGCGTGACAACTATTTCCAATAGCTTCCGCACTATTGAAAGAGGTTTTTCCTAGGTGTATACTCAATCTTTCCACATGCGGCATCACACGCATTCCCATTAGCAGAAAAATAAACACAGATATCAATTAGGAAAAGCAGTATATATATTTGTCCTAATGTCCTAGACTTTTTAAGAGCTATGAATCCTATGATCCTAACAGAAAATGGCTCCCCGACGGAGTCGCCATTCTGTGGTACCTGCCCAACTTAAAGGGTTTTGACCTAGGATCCTAGTGAGGGCCGATTTTAGCTATAATGACATTCCCCGATGGAACCGTCATTAGGTGATACCTTGTGAACCCAAGGACTCGTCCCAAGAGAAGGTTTCAACCAGAGAGATAAGAGAGACAAGATTCCTTTGTTTGGCCCCACGGTGGGGCGCCATTTTTCCTGTGAAATTGTCTAAACTTAAGGTTTCCTCCTAAGAGATGGGAGAAGAACAAGTCAGCTCCCACTGTGGTTGCCATTTTCTTGTGGAAAATGGGGACAACAAGATCTTACCATGGAAGCTCCCACTGTGGTCGCCATTTTTCTGTAGCGCGGTTTTTGTGGTTTCGAGTCACTATCGCTTTGGTACTACAGTTCGATTCATTTTTTATCCTATTGAAGCTGATGAAGGAAGGGAAATAGATGTCTCCAATTAACCCTACTTGCAAACTGAGGTTAAACAGTCAAAATTGTTGGTTTACGGATGCAGCTTTAGTTCGTGGGTCTCTCTCTGCTTATTTTGTTCAGAACGAAATACCGGGATTGTTCATGGGGAATTTGTTGGGATACTGTGCTAGATTGGCTGGAGGTAGAGGACTTTGGGTTTTTTTTTATTAGTGTGCTCGCTAAGATTCGTTTTCAATCTTATGCCTACGTATTCCCGGGATAGGGAAATCAGAGCGATCGTAGTTCCTCCTATTCTATGGGAGGAAAGGGTGTTTTGGTGTCTTGTTCAAAGCCCAAGACATGGAGCTAAAGGTGGTTTGTATCTTGTTCAAAGCCCAAGATGTGAAGCTGAAGAGTCTATTTGTATCTTGTTCGAAGCCCAAGATGTGAAGCTAAAAGGTTTTGACTTTAGAGAGAATTTGTCACCTCTAAAGGGGTATGTTTGTCACAATTGTTGGGTGACTGATTATAAAGGAGAATTACTTTAACTGGGATATGCGAATCCAGCAATGCCATAATTTCCTTTATAGGGGATTTTCAACCTGAAGGAGAAGACTTTAACTCAGTTTAGAGCAATGCCATCTTTGCTTAGGAATTTCTCATGCTAAAAGAGGGACAGTGGCGTGGATGTAAATAATCCAGAGGCTTACCGCTTACAACAATTAGACGAGGGAAAAGGAGTTGTTGATGTTTGTATACTGTGAACGAGGCACAGATTTTGATGCTAAAAGGTTTATTAACTCAAATAGGGTTTCCTTATACAAAGCCTAAGAGGAGGCTATTAACCCAACAAGAGGCTACTTTCGTGTCTCATACGAAGCCCGAGATAGAGGCTAAAAGGGTTGACTCAACAAGAGAGTGTTTTCATATGTGTCTTGTACGAAGCCCAAGACGGAGGCTAAAAGGGTTTGACTCAACAAGAGAGTCTTTTATACTCACCAAGAGAGTGATTTGTATCCCGTACGAAGCCTGAGATAGAGGCTAAAGGTGATCGACTCAACAAGAAAGTCTTTTTATACTCAACAAGAGAGTCTTTTGTATCTCGTACAAAGCCCGAGATGAAGGCTAAAAATGTTTGACTCAACAAGAGAGTCTTTTATACTCAACAAGAGAGTGATTTTGTATCTCGTACGAAGCCCGAGATGGAGGATGCAAAGGTTTGCTCTGCTGGGGAGAACCATTTGTACAAAGCCCAAGAGGAGGCTAGGGTTACTGTTTCAGTTGAGTGACAGGTCCAGTATGTTGGTTAAAAAAGAAAATCAGTTCTTATATGGGTAATGTTGTACTCATGGATTTGATCTGAGAACCGGGATTATTTCCTGTTCTTTAAGGAAACGGGGAATCCGAAGGGTATTGAGACTGCCCAAGCCTACGGGTGCTTTTTCCTATTTTTGAAAGGAACCTGAGAATGTCTTTGAGACTCAAGGAGATTAGACTGTCCAAGTCTAGAGTTTTATCTTTTGTACTATGCTTTAAGAGAGATTAAGAGACAGTCCGTTCGCGGTAAAAAGATCTAGACTCTTTGAAAGATTGTTCTATCAAGATGATTAATTTCTATTCCTACACCTTTAAGAGGTCGTCGAGACAATTTGTACGAAGCCCAAGAGGAGGCGAGAAAAACTTTTAAGAAGCCGAAGGGACAATTTGTATGAATCCCAAGAGGAGGCTATCTTCCCAGAGGAAGAATCATTATACGAAGCCTAAGAGGAGGTTGTGAAAAATTCTAAGAAGCCGACGGGTCCTTGTACAACTCCCAAGAGGAGGCGGGGATGCTTTTAGAAAGCCTGTGGGTCCCCAAACCCCGAGAAATTCAAGACAGGATATTCACAGAGAATAGATCAAGCCAGGAAAGTTCTAGAATTTGGAAGAAACTCAAGAGATGCCATTCACGGAGAAAAGATCATCTCTGGGGAGTTAGAGTTTCTTTGACAATTTCTAAGGGTGACAGTCTGATAAAGGGTTCACCGAGAATGCTGCCTTTCACGTTTCCATATTGTTTAACCCCAAGAGGAGGGAAGACTGTATCTGGTAATCCTATGTGGGATCTAGTTTTGTCTGCATTTAAGAGTAATCAATAGGGCTCTACCTAGTACTAGACATAGTTGCCGGGGAGACTCTAAATATCTATACTAGTATTACACAGTCGATATGAGTTTATGAAAGAAGACTTACAGTGAAACAACCCCACAATATAGTTATATACATATGAAAGCGGTAAATGAAAGCAGGTAAACACTTACTCGGTTGTAGAGCTTCCATACTGTATTGTTAGTTGTTCAACAAATAAATTGAAAATAACAGTGTATTACAAAATCAAAGGAGAAAGTGCTTTTGAAAGGAAAATTGGGGCTTACAGCTCAAGGAGAGGCCCAGGGTTTTATCAGTGATCGCACTGTCGTTTTGTACAGGGACTTATACAAGTGACTGAGTCCCAAGAAAGGTTTTCTGTACAAAGGGGATGGGTCTTACACTCTCTCAAGAGGCCCAAAATGATTGAAAGTGAACAAAGATGGGTCTTATAGCTCACGGAGAAGCCTAATGGTTAATTTTGAAAAGGGCGAGGATCGCGCCAAGGTTTTGAAAACACAGTGGATCTTATACAACGACTGAGGCCCAAAAGTTTTTGGTTTCAAAAGGGGATTGGGTCTTACACTCTATTAGAGGCCCAAAATTATTTTGAATGGGTCTTATAGCTCGAGGAGAGGCCCAAATGGTTTGTTTTAAATGGGCGATGATCGCGCCGAACTTTTGAAATACAACGGGACTTATACAACATTTGCGGCCCAAAAGTTTTTGGTTTTTCTAAAAGGGGTGGGTCTTACACTCTACTAGAGGCCCAAAAGGTTTGAAAAAGTTTGATGAGGGTTGAATTAATCAAAAACCCTAATTTGTTTTCAAAATGTATTTTAATTGAATAAAAATTCAATTAAAATGATCAAAATTGTTTAACATGTGGAAAACAAATTGTGATCTTGGATTAATGTTTCAAAAATCAAGTTTTGACCTACAAAATGATTGGAAATCATTAAAACTTGCAAAATCAAAAAGGAAAAAATATTTTAAATGTCAAAAACAATTAAAATATTAATTCTTGGCAAAAATATCAATTATATGAAATAAATAATATTTTTTGGGATTTTTTGGTAAAATAAAATATTTTAACATTTTTGTGAATAATTAAAAAAGAACCAACTCAAAATCATTAAAACTCAGAGAGAAATTAATTTTTGAATCAATAAAATAAAATCACAAAATTAAAATATTTGAATTTTCAAAAAAGGTGCCAAGAACAAGGGAAAGAACACGCGCCACCCTCTGTTTCTGCAGATTTGCGTTTTCTATCCAATCTCACTAAATACTTGATTATATCATGTAATCTACATATCAATATACTCGTTTCAACCTCACGATCATGTCTATGGTCTTTAATTTCATTTATTTTAAGCATGGAATAAGAAATCAAAGAGAAACCTCAAGAACCCTAAATTCTGCATGAAGGTTCAGAAATTCCATACACGATTCATACAAAGCAATTGATTGAGGGTAAACACTCTATGCATGATTATGAACATATGGCCAAATTATTGTGCAACAAAAATTGCATGGATCATAGAGTTAGAAGAGCTCATGCTTACCACTTGCAGCTGGTGATCGTGTTTTGGGTTAGGGGTGTTACAGCTAGGTTCCAATGATCTGGATAGCTTCCCTAGGTGCCATGGAGTGTGTCTGGATGCTTGGAGTGGATTGATTTGAGCTGGAACTTGATTTGGCACCTCAACTGGAAATCTGTCAAAGGCTTGAGCAGTTGGCTGGTGATTTTATGATTTTGATGTTCCAGATGTTATGTGAGTGTTTGGATCACTTCTATATGATGTATATGAGGTGTGTGTGTGATTGGTTTGATTGGAATTTCTCTCAAACTCAAAACCTGATGGTGACTTGCCTTAGAAGGCAAAATTGGAGTGAAGAAGGAGATTTTGAGGAAAGCATCTGTTTGATGGCTTTGTTGTACTCAAACTGAGCACAAATGAGCTCTATTTATAGTATAGCAAGTTTGTTTTGGAATCAATACTGAATGGCAACTGCAGCAGAGGTTTGGCAAATGTTGATCAATGGGAATCCAAGTCTCCTCTAGCCATTGACTTGAGGTTAGAGCACAGAGGTATGGTTCCCTAGTTGTTGGATGAATCTTGACTGAATTCAGTTGGCAAAGGCTCAGTCCATGCCACCTTGGTGTATGCATTGAATGCTCCAATCCAAAATTGGAGTCTTGTCCCTTTTTTAGGCAATTCTAGGTTTGGCGTGCTACTTTTGGTTCCAAAAACTTGGGAGGCTTGGGATCAGAGTTGGTTCCTCCTTGGTCCCCCCTTGAGGTGTTCAGATGGATAGAGTTGCTTGCCTTTTGCAAAATTTGGACAAATCGAGCAAAAATCCAAAATCTGCCTTGCTTTGGCAGTTTTCAGCAAGGCATATTGCCATTGTCATATCTCATGGCCCAAGTGGAATTTGATTGAGTTCTTGGCCATTTTGGAAAGCCCTCATATGATACAACAACTGTTTAATCATAATTGGTTTTGATACTTTTTGGATCCAAGTGAAAAATGCCCCTACATTTGGGAAAAATTGAAGGCAGATTTTAACTTAGTGAAAATTTCACTAAGTGTTGGAAAAAGTGGCATTTCATGTTTTCAGCCACTTTGATCATTCCATAACTCAAAATCCATAATGAATTGGAATGAGATGTAGTTGAAGCTTTTGGAGAGGGTAATGAGAACTACAAATCCAGCTTTGGATGGGAAAAAATGGCCTTGTGGTTTAGGAGTTATGGTCCTCCAAAGTTGGTACCCTAGCCACTTTGTTCCATAACTTAGAAAATTTACTAAGTTTTTTTGGTTACCCCTTTTACAAATTATCCCACTTTTCTTGATTTTTCTTGATGAATGTTGATTCTAATCCCACATTAACATCATTTTAGGGTCCAATAACCATAATTGTGAAAAATCTCAAAAAGTCAAAGTTTGACTTTTGTGCACAGTTGACTTTTTATCAGATGAATTCTAAACTGTGCGATCCTCTATGAAATCAAGTCCTTGACTTAAATCAAACTTGATGGACATGTTCAATAGGTGTTATAGGGTGTATTGAATCATGCCCTAGGGTTTGGGAGCATGTCCTGGTCAAAAGTCAAAGGTACAGTTGACTTTTCCCACAAAACCCTAACTGTGGTTCAGATGAACTTGAAACTTGTTGCTCAAGCTTTTTGGATCAATCCATTGTTGCAAATTGATCAATGTGATGTATTTGAGACCCTCAAATCCCTCTTGAGGTCTTGGCTCATGATTTGTCCCAAAAGTCAACTTAGGGGTGAATTAGGTCAAGAAACCCTAATTCCTAATTTTTGGTGAATGCATCCCCTGAGGCTAAATTGACTTGATGATTGGGTTTATGATGTCCCTTAGAGCATCATAGGTTATTCTTTGAAGCATTGGCTCATCCCCAGAGGAAAATCTCCATCTGGAGGCCCTAGTCGACCAAAGCTCTAATTTGGTGACACTGTCGACCGTGAGGCTTGATCCACTCAGAATGTTGTAACCTTGTGCTTGATTCTTGAAGTGGGAGTCCTCTTGATCCATTGTGGATGTTTGAGAGGCTATACAAGTTGAAAATCATGTCATTCCTTGATTGATCCTTTTTCTAAGAGCTCTGAGAGGGCTTGAAACCCTAATTTTGATAGTAGTGAATGTCACCAATCTTTGGGGAGACTAATGAGGCATGATGGTCCATAATGATGGGAGATCTTAGTGGTCAAAATTTGGAGTATGACAACCTCGAGAGCATCTTTATATGAGGATATTGATGTTCGCTTCTCTAATTGATTCTCATCGCTTACCGAACGTGCCTGGAACTGAGTTCCAACAACCTCCTCGGGTTCTACACAAGTGAACAATGATAGGTTACTCACAATCAAGGCTTTTTCTCCACAGACTGTGATGAGTTGGTCATTCTTGACGAACTTCAGCTTCTGGTGAAGTGTCGAAGTGACTGCCCCAGCCTGGTGTATCCAAGGTCTTCCCAATAAACAACTGTATGTTGCTCGGATGTCCATGACCTAGAAAGTGACTTGGAAAGTGTGAGGACCGATAGTTATGGGAAGGTCAACTTCGCCGATAACTATTTTTTGTGATCCGTCAAATGCTTTGACGACGACCTCACTGCCTCTCATGGAGATCTTTTGAATGATAGTCGCATTTGAGTGGACTTCGGTATAACGTTGAGAGCCGATCTTGTATCTACCAGTATGCTGGCTAAGGCATCGTCCTGGCAGTTGACTGTGATATTGAGCGCCATGTTGTGACTTTTGCCTTCTTCTGGTAATTCCTCATTTCTAAACCCCAAGTTGTTGCAGGAAGTGATGTTAGAGACGATGTTGTCGAATTACCTTATCGACACATCCAGTTCCAAAAAGACTGCTCTAAGACTTTCTGTAGAGCCTCTCTGTGGGCTTCGAAATTGAGTAAAAGAGACAACACAGAGATCTTTGAGGTAGTTTGTAACAGCTTATCAACAATGTTGTATTCACTCTTTTGGATTAGCTTCAGCATCTCATCATCGTTCTTTGAAAGTTCGGGATTACTGGATTGACAAACTGGTGGATTGGGAACTTCCATTTGAGGTTCCTTTTCTCTGTCAGGTTCTCCAACTCCTCTGTTGAAGATTCGACCATTCCGTGTTACTCGAATGATGTCTGCAATATTCACGATGGAGGGTAATGGAATTTCCTTTCCATTCTCAATTGTTGTTGCACCGTATTTGTAAGGGATCGCCTTATCGGATTTGTACGGAACTGGTCCCAGTAGATAGATAACTACAGGAGCCTTCTGATTTCTCTGACTGTTGTAAGTAACTTCAATCAGTTCCTGGTTAAGAACTTTTGATTCGTCTAGTAGAGGGATGATGGTACAAACATCCTTGGTCCTCTCAGGATCAGAGATTACAACAACATCTTTGATCTGATCAGCAAAGTAGTCTGGCGTCCAGTTGATGGACCCCGAAACTGGACATGGTTCAATCTCTTCGCGGTCCAACTGACTCTGAAGGGCTGCTCGCACGAAGTAGCATCCATGGTCATTTTCCGAGCAGACTCTACAGCGCTCGTAGTTGTGTGGTGGCACCTGGCCATGTCCCCTTTGAATGCGGTGTAACCTTACTAGGTCTATTTCCATAGATCAGACATCCCGACTTTGATGTGTAGTAGGGTTCCCATTTGTCACACTAATTTGTTGCGTGTCTTCATCTAGATAGACCGGAAGCCACCAATGGTCTAACAAGTGTTGTAAAGTTCTTTGAATGAGAGCGCACCCTTGGTTACTCTCATAACATACTTTACAGCTCAGATAATCATGTGAAGTGAGAAAACCGAGTTGGATTTTCTTGGCGTGTAACTCCACCAATATGGTATTCATCAAACGAATATCGAAGATTTGAATCATGTTAACTTAATAAGGATTTCTATCATGGTAGTCCTGGATCCACCCAAGATCCATCTGACGATGGAGGGCCTCTTGTACAAAAGAGCATCCCTGTTTGTTTACCGAGCAAATTAGACAGGAATTGTAATCGTGTCGTGGTAGATTATGATACTGGCTTTGCCTTGAGTGCATTCCCACCAAGTTGACATTCATTGCACGGATGTCGTGGTTCTGAATGATGTTGGAACTTGCATGAGTCATGGTAACTCCATGAACTCGATGCTCTTGGATCTACCCGAGATCAAATTGTTCCTGTAGAGCTGGTACATGCCCGTATCTACTCTGTCTACGATGCATCTTGACCAGATTGGTCCTCAATAAGAGTACATAATGAATTTGATAGCTGTTGTTAGACTCTCCCTCTATCAAATTTACCGCAGCTTTCTCGTGTTGAGGCAATGGGTTTGTGAGAACATTCGGATTCGTATCTTTGAAAGATAAGACCCCGTTCCTAACAAGCTTTTGCACATCGAATTTGAAACTGAGACAGTTTTCTATGTTATGCCCTGGTCCTCCTTGATGGTAAGGGCAAGTCTGCTCCGCTTTGAACCAAAAAGGCATATTTTTTGGTACTGTAAGAGAAGACCTGGTTTGGACGCGTCCCTTGACCAGTAAGAGTGGAAACAATTCTGCGTACAACATGGGTATAGGGTCGAACCCTGGTGATCGCATTGTACAGTTGTTGTTATATGGAGGACGAGCCTGCTGAAGAGGCTGTTGTGTCCTTTGCTGATATTGCTGTTGATTCGGTTGGCTATGAGCAACCTGAGGTTGATACATAGGAACAGGCTTAAAGTTGATAGCAGGAGTTACAGCTGCTACTGGTTGGTACCATCGCCTTTTCTTTCCGAGAGAGATATTGCCAATATCTTGCTCTTTTTTCTTAGGGAGAGCACTACCATATCGTTTTGTACTGCTTGATGATCCAGCGTCTTTAACTAAACGTCCTTCTTGGACTGCTTCCTCAAGACGAACTCCCATGCCTACCATTTTAGTAAAGTCACTGGGCGCACTGGCGACCATTCGGCCGTAGTAGAATGAGCTCAAGGTCTTTAAGAAGATCTTTGTCATCTCTTTTTCCTCAAGAGGTGGACAAATATGGGCAGCAATTTCACGCCATCTCTGAGCGTACTCCTTAAAGGTTTCCTTGTCCTTTTGTGACATGGCTCTGAGTTGATCTTTGTCCGGTGTCATGTCCAGGTTATACTTATATTTCTGAACGACGGCAGCGCCAAGATCTCTGAAAGTGCCGATCTTAGTGCGGTTTAAACCCATGTACCATTTGAGTGTGGCGCCGGTTAAACTATCCTAAAAATAGTGAATCAGTAGCTCTTAGTTCTTTGTCTGAGTTGACATTCGCCGAGCGTACATCATCAAATGGCTTTGAGGGCAAGAGTTACCCTTGTACTTTTCAAATTCGGGCACTTTGAATTTGTGCGGAACTTTCACATTCGGGACCTAACAAAGGTCTGCGGCGTCCTTTCTAAATAGATCCTGACCGCGAAGGGCTTGCATCTCTTTCTGCATCTCCAGGAACTGTTCCTAGAACTCATTCATTCTGTCGAACATACTTTCGTTTCCACCAGAAGGTACCTGTGAAATCTGTCCTTCTGGGACAGTGTGTACCACGGGTGGTGGTATCGTCATCATGGCAGTGACTCTAGGTCCTTCCCTCTCCCAAAGTTTGTAACCTTCAGGAGTTGCTGTCATGCCCCGAGCATCTTCGTTTTCCCAAATTTTTTAACCTTCAGGCCCAGCGGCTCCTACTGCGGTTCCCTGATCTTCAGTGATCGGCGGAACATATCCTTCAGGGATATAGTTAATAGGCATACCCCAGGGATGATCTTTAGGCATGGTATACCGAGGATCATACTTCTCCACTATGGGCGTTGATGTGATCTCTAAGATCACAGTCCTTTGTTGTTGCATCTGAGCTTCTACTAGAGCTTGCATGTCGTTATGAAGCTTTCTCAGATCCTCTTTCAGAGTGTCGATCTCTTCCCTCAACTCTCTATTCTCTTCCTCGAGATCATCCATCTTTTTTTGTCGATTGCCCAGAGTATTGTACGAATGAGAAAGGAGCGAGCAAATTCCTTTGGTCATCCTAATTTTCTACAACATGTTGCTCTAAAATCTCGATCAGAGCATCCTTTTCTTTTAACAGTTGCTGTATTTTCTTACACTCCACATTGAGAATACGATACTTGTTCTTCCAAGACTTCTTCTCCTGTTGAACTTTGTTGACAGTCACCTGAAGTTTTTCCGTATCAGACATAAAGTAAAGAACAGGGTCCCTTAATGGAAGAACTTCTAGACGAGGGTAAGGTATCCTCAGCTTGAGAGCTCTAGTTTGTACCCAGTGGAGTTAAGGTTCCAGCGAGACACAATCTGGTTTTCCTAGAGACTCTCTTCCTTTCCTATGAACGTGTTTCTAGGCATGCACTATTTCTGTCTTTAATGCCCTGTCATTTTCTCCTTCCTTGAAGAAAAGACCTTCCAGATGAGCATTACGCAGCACATGCCTCATCGGGTATCCAAATTGACGCCGAACCAAAACTGGATGATAATTGATTCCTCCTTTAATTCCTATGAGGGGTACATTTTGGAAATTTCCACAACGGTCAATGATTCTGATCCCATCATAGATTTGATTGTACCAATCGATGTCAGAGTTGGTAAGAGACATGATTCTCTGTGACCAACGTAAAGTACTTTTTTGATCCCAAAATGCAGCAGACTTTGGGAAATGGGAAATGAACCATTTGTACAGCAGGGGTACACAGCATGTGATCATTCCTCCACTGTACAAATTCCTTAAGTGTACAGAATGATAAGTATCTGCGAGCAGGGTCCGTACAGGGTTTCCAATTAGAAAAATCTTAATGGCATTGATATCAACGAAGTTATCAATGTTGGGAAACAGAAATAACCCGTAGGTAAGCAAAACAAAGATTCTTTCGAAAGCGGCCACATTCCCAATACTAGCAAAGTACAGAGCTTTATTTATCAAGAACTGGGCTGGAAAACCCTAGATAACACCCTTAATGATCATGTGAGTCCTGACTTCTGACTCTTCCAAATAGATTGCTCTTGCAATGGTTTGATCCTTTGGAATTTCTTCCAGTCTAGAAAATGGAGTTTGGTCAGTAATGCGTAAATCAGTGAGGTGAGAGTACTCTTCCAGTGTTGGTGCTAGCTGATAATCCGGGAATGTGAAACAGTGATAGACCGGATTGTAGAACTGGATTAGTGTGGACAGGATTCCTTCAATTACATGGACCCTTAACAGAGACAGCAGTCCTCCATACTTAGCTCTGAAAGCCTCAGGGTTGGTTATCATCCTCGCTAGACCTCTTAAATCCTCTAGTTTTGGAACCTTGAAGGTGTACTTATGAGTCTTCCTTCTACCGAAATCCATTAGCAATCTCTTTATCTGACATTTGCAATCATTGTCTTAGTTTAATTTGAAAAAGAGAGACTAGAAGAGAAGATTTTTCTTTGTTTAAAGTTTCTTTCTAAAATGAATGCATGAATGCAGCACACAAAAACATAGAAAAAACATGGGGTCAAAGGGTCGGTGTCATGAAGTCAAGGCTCTACCCATCCCCAAAGGTTTATACTGGTGATTTTTTTTTACCTGTCCTCAAAATCACTGACCCCTCTTGGGATAACGACAGCAAGCGGAATGCCAGCGAGATGTAGTATCTTAGAGTAGTCTCAGATGAGGGTAGTATCGCGTGACAACTATTTCCGACAGCTTCCGCACTACAAAATGGTTTCAGTCTACTAAAATCCTCAGCTTCTCAGATAACCCAATCGAACAATCTGCTTTCAACAACCAAAGTTGTATAGGCATTGAATCCTCCACTTATTCGATGGTCGACCGGGACCTCTTATCTGGGATTCACTCCCCGTAAGATTACCCGTCTAATGCCATCACTTATCTTAGGTGTATACTCAATCTTTCCAGATGCAGCATCACACGCATTCCCATTAGCAAAAAAATAAACACGGATATCAATTAGGAAAAACAGTATATATATTTGTCCTAACATCTTAGACCTCTAGTCTTATGATCCTATACAGACAATGACTCCCCAGCAGAGTCGCCATTTCTGTGACACTTTGTGAATTTAAAGTTTTCTACCTAAGCCTGTAAGAAAAAACAGACTTCCACTGTGGTCGCCATTTTTCTGTAGCGTGATTTTTGTGGTTTCGAATCACTATCGCTTTGGTACTACAGTTCGATTCATTTTTTATCCTGTGAAGCTGATTAAGGAAGGGAAATAGATGTCTCCAATTAACCCTGCTTGCATACTGAGGTTAAACAGTCAAAACTATTGGTTTACAAATGCTATTAAAAGGGGGGGTTGTCTTAAGAATACAGTGTCTGGACTATTTGCGAGGCTTCTGGTAAGGTGTTAGGTCTGATGCTTTTTTATTGATGTATGGAGGTACTGGACTTTGAGTTTTTGATTGGTACGCTCGCTAAGATTTCGCAATCTTATGCCTACGTATTCCCGTTTAACGAAACAGGGAAATCAGAGAGGTCGTAGTTCCTCCGATTCTATGGGAGGAAAGAGATGTTTTGGTGTCTTGTTCAAAGCCCAAGACATGAAGCTAAAGGTGATTTGTATCTTGTTCAAAGCCCAAGATATGAAGCTAAAGGGTTTTGACTAAAAGGGAATTTGTCATCTCTAAAGAGGAATTGTTGATGTTTGTATGCTGTAAGCAAAGCACAAATTTGATGCTAAAAGGTTGATTTACTCAACCGGGGATTTCTTTATTCAAAGCCTAAGAGGAGGCTAGAAGTTTAACTTTTCCAGGGAAAATATTCTTTCTGTCTTGTACAAAGCCCAAGATTGAGGCTAAAAGGGATTTTGACTCCGTTGGGGAGAATGTATCTTGTATAAAGCCCAAGATGGAGGCTGAAATGGTTTGACTCAATAAGAGAGTACTTTTATCTGTCCTGTATAAAGCCCAAGAAAATGGCTGAAAAAGGTTGACTCAACAAGAGAGTCTTGAACAGGTGATTGACTCAACAAGAGAGTCTGAAGGTTGATTGACTCAACAAGAGAGTCTTTTATACTCAACAAGAGAGTGATTTGTTATCTCGTACGAAGCTCGAGATTGAGGCTAAAAGGAGATTGACTCAACAAGAGAGTCTTTTATACTCAACAAGAGAGTGTTTTTATATGTCTTGTACAAAGCCCAAGACGGAGGCTAAAAGTGGTTGACTCAACAAGAGAGTCTGAAAAGGTTAGCTCCACTGGGGAGAATCATTTGTACAAAGCCCAAGAGGAGGCTGACTTACTGCTGAGGATTATTGAGATCCTGAAGCGGGTCCAAGTGTGGGGAACTCTCATGAGAGAGACCAGGTTTCTGCTGGAGATTGATCCAAAGTATTTTTTCCTATGTTTGAAAGGAACTTGAGAATGTCTTTGAGACTCAAGAGTTTTGGACTGTCCAAGTCTAGAGTTTTATCTTTTGTACAATTCCCAAAAGAGGCGCGGGCATTAAGGGATGAGTATCAACCCTAAAATGGCCGGGGTTTTGACGCTGGAAAGACTGCTCTAGCAAAGGATGACTAAGTTCTGTCTTATACCTTTAAGAGGTCGCCAGGGTCCTTGTATTAAGCCCAAGAGAAGGCATGAGAACTTCTAAGAAGCCGAAGGGTCCTTGTACAATGCCCAAGAGGAGGCGGGGATACTTTTAGGAAGCCTGTGGGTCCCCAAACCAAGAGAAGTTCAAGAAATGCAATTTACAGAGAAGAAATCATTCCAGGAAAGTTTGAGAATTTGGAATAAACTCAAGAGATGCCATTCACGGAGAAAATATCATCTCTGGGGAGTTAGAGTTTCTTTGACAAATTCTAAGGGTGACAGTCTGAGAAAAGGTTCACCGAGGATACTACCTTTATCTTTGTTCCATATTGTTTAACCCCAAGAGAAGGGAAGACTGTATCTGGAAATCCTATGGGGATCTAGTTTTGTTTGTATTTAAAGAGTGACCAACAGGGCTTTACCTAGTTCTAGACATAGTTGCCTGGGAAAACTCTAAATAACTATACTAGTATTACACCGTGGATATGTGACAAGTATATAAAAGGATGTTAAAGAAGACTTACAGTGAAACAACCCCACAATACAGTTATATACATATGAAAGCGGATAAACACTTACCCGTTGTAGAGCTTCCATGCTGTTTTGTTAGTTGTTCAACAAAGAAATTAAAGAAAGTTTTGATGACAACATATATTTGGATTCAAAATCAAAGGATAAATTGTTTTGAAAAGATTGTTGGGACTTACAGCTCAAGGAGAGGCCCAAGTTTTAACGATGATCACACCGTTGTCTTGAAAACGGTACAGAGGGACTTATACAATATGTGAGGCCCAAAAAGTTTTTATGTACAAGGGGGTTGGGTCTTACACTCTATTTGAGGCCCAAAGATTTATTTTTGTACAAGAGATGGGACTTACAACTCAAGGAGAAGCCCAGAGTTATTTGTTTGAAAACGGTGATCGGGCCAAGGTTTTTGAAATTATATAGAGGGACTTATACAACGTGTGAGGCCCAAAGGTATTATTTACAAAGGGGTTGGGTCTTACACTCTATTAGAGGCCCAAAGAAATTAAAAAAAAAAGAAATTGGGGCTTATAACACGAGGGTAGGCCCAGATGATTTAATTTTTGAACGGGCGATTGCGCCGAGATTTTTCTTTTAACGCAGAGGGACTTATACAATATCTAAGGCCCAAAATTATTTTTGTTAAAAGGGGATTGGGTCTTACACTCTATTAGAGGCCCATGAGTGTTTGAAAATGATTGATGAGGGTTGAATTAATCAAAACCCTAATTTTGTTTAAAAAACGAATTAATTTTGTTAAAAAGTTAATAAAAAATGTTGAAAACATGTGAAAAATGAGTGGTGATCTTGGATTAATGTTTCAAATATCTTGTTTATATCCACAAAATGATTGGAAACCAATTAAATTTGGAAAATCAAGGAGGAAAAAATATTTTAAATGTTAAAAAACAAATAAAAGATTAATTCTTTGAAAAAATATCAAGCATATGAAATAAATAATATTTTTGGGAATTTTTGGTAAAATAAAATATTTTAACATTTTTGTGAATTATTAAAAAAAGAATCAACTCAAAATCATTAAAACTCAGAGAGAAATTAATTTTTGAATCAATTAAATAAAATCACAAAATTCAAATATTCAAATTTGTTAAAAAGGCGCCAAGAACATGGGCCAAGAACACTCGCGAAGGGAGTTTTGCTCAGATTTACATTTTCTATCCAATCTTACTGAATACTTGATGAAATCACATAATCCACATATCAATCTGCTTGTTTTCACCTCACGATCATGTCTATGGTCTTTAATTTCATTTATTTTAATCATGGAATAAGAAATCAAGACAAAACCTCAAGAACCCTGAAATTTGTATGAAGGCTGACAATTTTGATGCACGATTCAAACAAAGTAATTAATTGGGGGGAAACATTCTATGCATGATTATGAACATTTGGCAAAAGTATTGTGCGAGGAAATATGCATAGATTAAGAGATGACCAAGTTTGGGCTTACTTGAAGGTCGTGACAGCAAGAGCAATGTGATTTTTGAGTTGGAGGTGTTACAGATGAGTTGTGATGATCTGGACAGCTTCCCTACACCATATGGAGTGTGTTTGAATGCTTGGACTTGATTGGAAATGGCTGGATCACTTCATGGCATCTCAACTGCAACTTGGTTAAAAACATGAGCAACTGGCTGGTGGTTCTGAGAAATCAGTGTTACAGTTGTGTGTTTAGTGTTTGGTCAGCTCACATATGATGTTTATGAGGTTTTAGAGCAATTGCTTTGAGTGGAATTGTTCTCTACTGAAAAATCCGATAGTGACTTGCTAAGAAAGGCATTTTTGAGAGTGAGAAGATGATTTTGAGAAAGGCAAGTGTTATAGACCTTTGGTGTACTTAAACTGAGCATAAATGAGCTTTATTTATAGTAGAGCAAGTTTGTATTACAAGCAATAGTGAATGGCAACTACAGCAACTCATTGTCCAATTGCATCACTTTGGAATCTTAAGTCTCCTCTAGCCATTGACTAGAGGTTAGAGCACATGCCTTTGGTTCCCTAGTTCAGAGATCATCCTTGACTCATTAAGTTGGAAAAGGCTCAGTTCATGCCACATTGGTGCATCCATTGAATGCTCCAAAACAAAATTGGAGTCTTGTCCCCTTTTTAGGGTTTTTAGGTTTGGCATGCTACTTTTAGTTCCAAAGACTTGGGAGGCTTATGGATCAGTGTTTGTTCCTCCTTGGTCTCCCCCTGAGGTGTTCAGATGGATAAACTTGTTTGTCATTTGCACAATTTGTTCAAATCGAGCAAAATGCACAAATCTGCCTTGCCATGACAGTTACAGCAAGGCATATTGCCATTGTCATAACTCTTAGCTCAACTGGGATTTGATGGAGTTCTTGGCCATTTTGGAAAGCTCTCATATGATACAACATATGGGTGATCATAGTTTGTCTTGAACTTTTGGGATCTAAATGAAAAATTCCCTTACATTTTGAAAAAAGTGAAACAAATTCTGACTTAGTGAAAATTTCACTTAGTGTTGGAAAAAGTCGCATTTTCATGTTTTTGTCATTTTGGTCACTCCATAACTAAAAATCCATGAAGAATTGGAGTGAGGTGTATTTGACACTTTTAAAGTATGCCATGAGAGCTACAATTCCATCTTTGGATCATCCAAAATGGTTTCTTGGATCTCAAGTTATGATCCTTGGAAGTTGGTACCCTAGCCACTTTATTCCATAACTTAGAAAATTTCTAAGTTTTTTATGGTTACCCCTTTTACAAGTTATCCCACTTTTCTTGATTTTTCTTGAAGAATGATGATTCCAATCACACATTATCATCATTTTAGGGTTAGGGAACCATAATTGATCAAAAAATCAAAAAGTCAAACTTTGACTTTTGGGCACAATTATCTTTTTATCAGATGAATTCCAAACTGTACGATCCTCTGTGAAATCAAGTCCCTGACCTAAATCAAACTTGATGGATTGATTTCATAGGTGTTATAAGGTGTATTGAATCATGTCCCAAGGTTTGGGAGCATGTCCTGGTCAAAAGTCAAAGGCACAGTTGACTTTTTCTGCGAAACCCTAACTGTGGTTATGATGAACTTGAAACTTGTGAATCAAGCTTCTTGGATCAATCCATTGTTGCAAATGGATTAATGTAGTGTATTAGGGTCCCTAAAATCATGTCTTGAGGTCTTGGCTCATGTTTTGTCCCAAAAGTTAACTTAGTGGTGAATTAGGTCAAGAAACCCTAATTCCTGATTTTTTATGAATGCATCACCTGAGGCTAAATTGACTTAATGATTGGCTTTATGAGGTCCCTTAGAGTATTTTGGTTTATGCTTTGAAGCATTGGCTTATGCCCAGAGGAGAATTTCCATCTGGAGGCCCTGGTCGACCAAAACCCTAATTTGGTGACACTGGCGATTTTGAGGCTTGATCCACTTGGAATGTTGCAACCTTGTGCTTGATTCTTGACGTGGGAGTCCTCTTGATCCATTATGGATGTTTGAGAGGTTTAGACAAGTTAAATATCAAGTCATTCCTTGATTGATCCTTTGTCTAAGATATGAGAGGGGGCTTGAAACCCTAAGTTTGATTGTAGTGGATGCTCACCCATCTTTTGGGAGACTAATGAGGTAAGATGGTCCATCCATATTGTGATGATGATTTGCACAATGATGGGAATCTTAGTGGTCAAAATTTGGGGTAAGACGCTTACACTCTATTAGAGGCCCATGAGTGTTTTGAAATGTTTGATAAGGATCAAAAATCAAAGAAACCCTAATTTTAAATTTTAAAAGTAATTCTTTAAAGAAAATTAACAAAAATGATAAAAAATACCAAATAAGTTTAAATAAACCACTTGTGATTTTTGGTTAAGGTTTGAAAAATGAGGTTTTAATCACAAGATGATTTAGAACTCATTTGGTTTTGATTTTCAAGATAAAAATTCACTTTTAAAATGTTTAAAAACAATAAAAATGAATTTATTCACAAAAATACCAACTATATTAAAAAGATAATATAAATCTGATTTTTTTGTAGAGTAAAATACTTTAATATTTTTGTGATTTTTCAGAAAAAGAACCAATAAAAAACGATTAAAATTGAGAGAAATTAATTTTCCAAGTTATTAACAAAAATAATATGAAAAATATTAAAATAGGATAAGTGATAAAAAAAGAGGTCTGGGGCGAGGGGGATTCGAACCCTAGACCTTTCGCTCGCTAATACACACAAACCAGCTAATCAAACACTGGGGCGCAATGCCAATTCAAGAATAATATGGTAAGTGAAAATTATATAGTAAAACAAGTTGGATTTCTGAAGCATGGCGCCATGACCATCCTCACCCTCAAGCTCAGATACGTGAAGGCTCCTATCTCCCTCATCTCTCAATCATTTCATATGATCCAAATATGAAAATCGTGCGTTTTCAGATGAGGAACACAATGGCAATACCCAATTTTATTGAAATTAATGGAATCAAAACATATCATGATAAAACCTGAAGAACCCTAAAACTGGCATGAACTCAATGAAATCCTATACACGAATTGTAAAAAACAATTGATTGAGGGTAAATGATCTACAAACATTCAGAAACACAATGGTAACAAGAAAACATGTTTATGATGCATGATTCATTGAGTTTGAGAGTTCAAGTTTTACCTCTGCAAGTGAAAATCGAATTCTGGTTTGGAGGTGTTACAGATGAGTTCCAATGATTTGGACAACTTCCTTGTACCTCAAAGGACGTGTTTGAATGCTTGGATTGATTTAAAATGAGCTGGAACTGGTTGTGGCACCCTAACTCTTCCAAAAGCTTGAGCAAATGGATGGTGATTTCGTGAATTTGGTGTTCCAGATGTTGTTTTAGTGTTTGATCATCTCACATATGATGTTTGTGAGGTGTGTGCGTGATTGGTTTGGTTGGAAACACACTCTAACTCAAAACCCGATAGTAACTTGCATTAGAAGATATTTTGGAGTGAAAGTTGTTATTTTGAGAAAGGCATCTGTTTAGGACCTTTGGATTACTTAATTTGAGCACAAATGAGCTCTATTTATAGTAGAGAAAATTTGTTTTAGCATAAATAGTGTTTGGCAGCTTGGATCAGATTGTATTGAATGCCTTGGTTCTTTGGTCAAGGGTCTCCTCTAGCTATTGACTTGTGCCAAACTTTGCAGGTTTAGGTCCTCTGTTGTATGAGTTTATCTTGACTCATTTGGTTGATCATGGACTGATACATGTCAGCTCTATGCATCCATTGAATGTCTCAAAACAAAATTGGAGTCTTGAGGCATCTATAGCTTTTAGGGGTGGCACACCTACATGTAGTTCCAAAGACTTTGGAGGCTTATGGATCAGTGTTTGTCCCTTGGTTGTTCCCCCTTGAGGTGTGCAAATGGATAACCATGTTTGAATTTTCCCAAATTGATCAATTCGAGCACTAAGGCACAAATCTGCCTTGCAAAAAAATAGTTTGCAGTAAGGCATGTTGCAGCTGTCATAACCTCTAGCTCAGGTGGAGTTTGATGGAGTGCTTGGACATTTTGGAAAGATGACATATCCTATTTCAACATGATGTCCAAATTTGGTTTTGATTCAACTTGAATTACAATGAAAAATGCCTCTACATTTTGGAAAAAATAAGGCAGATTCTGACTTAGTGAAAATTTCGCTAAGTGTTGAAAAAATGTCATTTTCATGTTTTTTGTGATTTTGCTCAAACAATAACTCAAAATCCATGATGAATTGGAATGAGGTCTAGTTGACATATTTGAAGTATGTAACATGAACTTCAATCTGAGCTTTGAATGGGAGAAAAAGGCCTTAGAGTTTGAGAGATATGGCCTTGCAAAGTTAGTACCCTAGCCACTTTGTTCCATAACTTAGAAAAATTCTAAGTTTTTTATGGTTACCCCTTTTACATGTTAACTCATTTTCTTTGATTTTTCTTGATGAATTATGATTCAAATCACATATTAACATTGTTTTAGGGTTAAGTAACCTTGGTTGACCAAAAATTGAAAAGTCAAACTTTGACTTTTGTACAGTTGACTTTTTCATCAGATGAAATTTTGACTTTGTGATCCTTTTGTGAAATCAATCCTTGGGCTTAATTAATCTTCATGGATGGCCTCCAAGGGTATTTAGGAATGTCTTGGACCCCTCCCCAAGGTTTGAGATCAAGGGTAGTCCAACAGTCAAGGATAGGGTTGACTTTTTCCACCAGAAACACTAATTTGTGATTAGATGGTTTTGAGCTCCTGTGGCTCATGATTTGAGCTCTTTTAGTCAATCAAATATTGTAAACATGTCAACATGATGTATTTAAAGTCTTTGAAGTTCATTTTGAAACTTCAAGCCATGCCTCACTTCACAAGTTAACTCAAGGGTTGAATTAGGTCAAAACCCTAATTCTTGATTTTTTGATAGATGGACCTTCAAGGTGATTTTGCCATTTTGGATGGGCTCTTGAGATACTTTTGAGCTTATAGGACCATACATTGAGGCATTGGATCATGTCTAGATGGAAATTTTCATCTGGAGGCCTCAGTCGACCAACACCCTAATTTGGTGACACATGCGATCTTGAGGCTTGATTCACTTGGTATATTGCAACCTTGTTCTTAATTCTTGATGTGGGAGTCCTCTTGATCCTTTATGGATGTTTGAGAGGCTAGAAAATTTGAAGATCATGTCATTTCTTAATTGATCCTTTGTCTAAGTGCTCTAAGAGGGCTCAAAACCCTAATTCTTGATTGTAGTGAATGCTCACCCATCTTTGGGGAGACTGATGAGGTATGATAGTACATCCATATTGTGATGATGATTTGTACAATGATGGGAAATCTTGGTGGTCAAAATTTGGAGTATGACAGATGCCCCTATTTAATTTTCTTGGACCCGAAGGTGTGAATGGCGAAGGTATTCGGGCATTCGGGCATTCGGGGTGCAAGAGGATTAAATATCGGAATACCCAAAATTTTGATGGTGGTTATGAATGGCAGCTTGCTCATCGATCTTCTTTTTCTAAGCAATGATGCTTAGAAAAGGTAAAAACTTCCCCTCGATCCTAGTCTTCAGCCACGGAACTGGTCTTAGTTTTCAAAACAAACTTCCCCTCGATCCTGGTTATCAGCCACAGAATTGGTCTCAGTTTCTTTTGTCAATAAACTTCCCCTCGATCCTGGTCTTCTACCAAGGAACTGGTCTTAGTTTCTGATATAAACTTCCCCTCGATCCTGGTCTTCAGCCAAGGAACTGGTCTCAGTTTCTTTTGTCAATAAACTTTCTTGACAAGGGACGCTATTTGTAGCGGTTTTCCTCAAGCTTCTCGCCAAATTTTCCTGGAGAGATGCTATTTGACGAAAAAAGTTTTGATGTCAGACTTACTGGAGAAACCCATTCGTCTGAGCTGTAGAGTTGTACAAACTTCTAAGTTGGAGATGCCATTTGTTGACTCTACTGGGGAAAACGAGTCTCTTGAGAGACTGCTTTCTGCTTGGGGATACTACATCATACTTTTCCTCGAGATCTTCTCGGAGAAATGGCATGTGATGTGATCCAATTTTGAGGTGATGATGACTTCATTAACATTGACTTTCTGGAGAGAAAATCCAATGTGTTGCTGAGACTCTTTGGTTGTGAGGCTTCCTCTGGGGATTTTCCTTAATCCGGGAAAGCGAAGATATCATCTTCAATGGCGAAGAGTGACGTTTGTCGAATGCCTTCTTGTTTTTCAGAGGTTCAAGTTATCAAAGTGGTCGAGGACCGTCTCCAACTCAGAAATAAATCGGGGGGGGGGGGGGAGATTGCTTAGATGATTCGCTTCCTGACGAGGAAAGAACTGACAACTTGATTGACAAGAGGATTTCACCACTTAGAGTTAAGACTGACTAGAGTGATGGTGATGAAATATAAATATGAAGGCAAATCAATAATGCATGATGTATGTATGTTTATGCTGACAAAACTGACATGACATACAGACTAGTGGATGAACATGAGTGGATACTCGGCCACTATGGGGATCAAAAGTATCATTGGTTCAAGATAGCAATTCTGTCTTGCTTAGGAAAAAAAAAGTTCCTGCGGGGAACAACGCTGGTCGGACTTAGGAGGTAAGAACTGGCGAGGATATCAGATGGGAAAATCACATCTCATATAGTTGATCCTTCATTCAGGCGTGGTGGTTTTAGAAGGAGTACTTTGATTCTACACTTTAAAGCTTAATCGCCTTTGGAGAAGCGATCAATGTTCTTTCGATGTTTAACAGTCAAAAGAAATTTCCATCTTCATTTTAAAAGCAGAAAAATTTGACAAGTAAAATTCATTTTCGTTTTATTTCAAGAATCTTTGATCATATTAAAAACATCATTGTGTAAAGCTAAAACAAATAAGAATTACAAACAAAGCACTAGGGCTCAAATTTTATTGATAGGATGGAAATCAGCCAAACGCGTGATTCCATAGAGTATTTACAAAGTTAGAAAATGGTAATTTAAGGGAAAAGGGATACATTGAAACATAACGACCATTATCCTTCTACCAACTTTGAGTTCTGGACATCATGAGCTTCTGTCAGAGATGACCTTGACTGGAGTTTTTCTGATGATGGCATGACTGCTGAGGGATTTAACCTTGTCTGACGTAGTTACTTGCCATTAATCCCTAATTTTTGCCTGGATTGTACTTTGGAGATTTCCAATCCACCGGGATGATTTTTTATTATGTCTCTAATTTTTGCCTGGACCGCCCTTTCGGGTTTTGAATCCACCGAGACGTTTTTTTTATTTTATTTAGGCGAAGTATTTCTTGACTACATCAACGTTCGCGGGGTAGGAAAATTCTTCTCCATCCATGGTTACGAGTCTCAAGGCGCTGCCTGAGAAGTCTTTCTTGACCACATAGGGACCGTCATAGTTCGGAGTCCATTTGCCCCGAGAATCAATGAGAAATGATTGTATCATTTTGAGCATGAGGTCTCCTTTTCTGAAAACACGAGGTCGGACTTTTTTGTCAAACACTTTCTTCATTCTTTGCTGATACAACTGACTGTGGCATAAAGTCGTCATTCGCTTTTCTTCGATCAGATTCAGTTCGCCGTGTCGACTTTGACACCATTCAGCTTCTGTTAGCTTAACTTTCATCAATATCGGGATTGATAGGATCTATACTTCTACGGGGAGCACTGCCTCCATGCCATATACTAGAGAGAAAGGGGTTGCCCTTGTTGAAGTGCGGACAGATGTGCGATAACCGTGAAGAGCAAATGGTAGCATCTCGTGCTAGTCTTTGTAAGTTACAACCATCTTTTGAACGATCGTTTTGATATTCTTGCTAGCCACTTCTACTACTCTGTTCATCTTAGGTCGGTAGGGAGATGAGCTATGGTGTTCGATTTTAAACTCAGGATACAATTCTTTCATCATCTTGTTGTTCAAGTTGGATCCATTATCAGTAATGATCTGGCTTGGAACACCATAACGACAAATGATATTGTTCTTGATAAATCCAACCACCACTTGTCGGGTCACATTGGCATATGACGCTGCTTCGACCCACTTGGTGAAGTAGTCAATGGCTACCAGGATGAACCGATGTCCATTTGAAGCTTTGGGTTCGATCATGCCAATCATGTCAATTCCCCATATGGAAAAAGGCCACGGGGAGGAGAGAACTTTGAGATGTGTTGGCGGTACGTGGATTTTGTCTGAGTATATCTGACACTTGTGACACTTCCTTATGTACTTGTAGCAATCGGATTCCATGGTCAACCAGTAGTATCTTGCTCTCAGAATTTTTCTCGCCATTGTGTGTATGTTGGCATAAGTGCCAACGGAACCTTCATGAGTTTATTTTATCAGCATGTTTGCTTCTGGTCTGTCTACACATCGGAGCAAGACCATGTCAAAGTTTCTCTTATAGAGTGTATCACTGCTCAGAAATAAGCTATCTGCCAATCTTCTGAGAGTCTTCCTGTCGTTTCTGGATGCCCCAGGTGGGTATTCTTGTTTCTGAAGGAAGCATTTGATATCGTGATACCAAGGTTTGTCGTCTATGACTGCTTCAATTGTGAAGATGTAGGCGGGCCGTTCGAGGCGCATTATGTCAATCTTAGGTATGTCATTCCATTGACCTACACTAATCATTGAAGAGAGAGTGGTTAATGCATCAGCCATGTGATTCTCTTCACGAGGGATGTGATGAAACTCGATTCTGTTGAAGAAAGGTAACAACCTTCTCGCGTAGTCTTTGTAAGGAATCAGTCCTGATTGGTATGTGTTCCAATTTCCTTTGATTTGATTGATAACCAGGGCTGAGTCTCCATACACATCTATCATACCCGAAATTTTGACCACTAAGATTTCCCATCATTGTGCAAATCATCATCACAACATGGATGAACCATCATGCCTCATCAATCTCCTCAAAGATGTTTGAGCATTCACTACAATCAAAGAATTAGGGTTTTGAGCCCTCTCAGAGCACTTAGACAAAGGATCAATCAAGAAATGACATGATCTTCAACTTGTCTAAACCTCTTAAAACATCCATAAAGGATTAAGAGGACCCTCATATCAAGAATCAAGCACAAGAATGCAACATTTCAAGTTGATCAAGCCTCAAGTTCATCTGATACAAAGTTAACTAGCACAGAAAGTCAAAGCTTGACTTTTGGTCAACTATGAGCTTCACAAGCCATTACTCAAGAAAATAAGATGGATGATTGAATTTGATCAAATTTAAATCAAGAAATCACGCAAAGTTGCAAAATTGATCAAATTGAAGGAAATTTAGAATTTTTTTCTAAGTTAAAATCATGTTCAAATGTACAACTTCTCAAGGTTGTAACTATCGATCCAAGCATCCATTGATTTTGCTTGAGGGATAATTTTAAAGAGGGTATTTGATACTTCAACATTTTAGAAGGAATCAACTCAAAATACCATAAGGATTCAAAGATATAAGTGATCAAAGTTTGGAAGTCTTAATGTCAGATGTTCCGACATTTCGTAGGACATCATTAAACATTTTTCCAACAAGAAAGTCCCAACTTTAAGGACGTTTTTCTCCAGGATCCAAGTTGATTCGAGCCAAACCTTGGACATCAAAGTTGAAGTACGTCATCCCAACTTTCCGAAAAGTCCTAGAACATCCATTTATCATGCTCGAGTAGGAAGTTATGATTTTTGCAAAATGCATTGATAAAACATATTTTCAAGACAGATTTTAGGACAGATTTGATTACACAAGTTCAAGATCATTTTGATGACTTTGCAAGTATTATCTTTACACAAAGTGAACATCAAAGTTGAAGTACATCATCCAAGATTTCCAAAAAGTACAAGAACTCCCATTAATTCAACTTGAGTAAGGAGTTATGAACCTCACAACATGCATTGGTCAAATTGATTTTTCATGACAGATTTTGTGCATTTCTTGTGCAACACGATTTTCAAGCCTTGTCATCATCCAAGATCAACATGAATATGATATAATCACATAAAACATACAAGAATATGCCAATGAGTCAAGGATCTATCCCTTAGCATGTGCAAATTCATCATTACAAATGCCTTGAATTTCAATTTTGGCATTTGGCATTTATGTGATGCATAGAGGTGGCATGAATCAGTTACAAACCAGTCAAGAACCTAAGTGATCAAACCTCCTGAGTTAGGACAAAATGCTTCAAAGCTCATCCTTTGGCATGGTGAATATTTGAACAAAGACTTGGAATTCAAAGTGCATTTATGTGCAATAGTGCACATTCAAAGATTCCACTCCACCAGTCAAGATTCCTGCATAAACAACAATTAAAACATCTGCAGAATGTGGATTTGGTCAAAGCATAGCCCTGCTCTTTGGAGAAGCTAGTGTGCCTTGCATGAGAAGAAATGCCACCAAGCCAAAGCCATTGAATGTGATATGATCTTCCAGCCATTCACTATTGCTGCCAAGACAAACTTATTCACCTATAAATAGAGCTCATTTATGATGTTTCAAACCACTCCAAAACAATACCAAAGCCTTGTTTTCTCATTCTCCCTCTCTTACTTCAAAATTTCAAGATTCAAAAGAGTGAGAATTGAATTTTGAAAACCAGAAGGTTTCAATCCATTCCAAGCACATCAACACACTCCTGAAGGATCAAGGAAGCTCATAAGATCTTCCTCTTACTGTTGTTACTGCATTGAAGAGGCATTAGACTGTGCTCCAATAGGTAAGTGTTCTTGAACTTTGAAACTCCATATACATGCATCATTATTGATTAATTCTTGAAGCAAAAATGTAGTCCTTAACGTGTTTGTTGTGCTCCTCCAACTCTTTGCACTTTAATATGTTTATATGAGGAGTTTATGTTGTTTTAAAATTAAGGTCCAATTCTGGTTTTTTGCCTTGTATGTTCTGTACATTTAGTTTCAGTATGTATGAAGTTAGCTTCTTACGATTTTTAATTTCGTTAAAAATTGAGAGAGTTATGAATGTTGGAAGTTTGGTAAAAAAGATGTTGAAAACTAAAGTTTCAGTTCTGGTTTTTGCCTCACGAGAGATGTCGAAGATGATGTTGTGACATCTTTCCTTTTTTTCTAATTTTATTTTCAAAACTCAACCAATTCTTTCACATAGCAAAAATCATCATTTTTCAATTCTGTTTTACACACTTCTTATTCATACTCCATAATATTTTAATCCACAAAAAATATTATTATTTGATATATTTTTAATATATTTAAAAATATTGTTTTAAATTGTTTTAAATACTTTTAAAATGATTTCTTTTTCTTGATTTTTAAAACCAAAATGATCTTAAATGTTCATGTGGATGAAATACTTTTTCATAAACCTTAATCATTATTTATAACACGATTAATGATTTTATTTGATATTTTTATCATTTTTTCCTTGATTTTTCTTTGAAAAATACCTTTAAAAAAATGAAATTAGGGTTTCTTTGATTTTGATCTTTATCAAACATTTTCAAACACTTTGGGTCTCTGATAGAGTGTAAGACCCAATCCTTAGTAAATACAAACCTTTTTGGGCCTCAGATGTTGTATAAGTCCCACTATATTTTCAAAATCACGGCGCGGTCGTCGCCTTTTAAAACAAAATCATCTGGGCATCTCATTGAGTTGTAAGCCCCATCACTTGTACAAAAATAAACTTTTGGGCCTCTGATAGAGTGTAAGACCCAATCCCTTTTTAACCAAAATAAATTTGGGCCTCAGTCATTGTATAAGACCCATTACGGTCTTCAAAACAACGGTGCGATCACTGTAAACCTTGGGTCTCTCCTTGAGTATAAGCACCAATAATCTTTTCAAAAACAACTTTTCTTTTGATTTAGATTCAAATATACATGTTGTTATCAAAACTTTCTTTAATTTCTTTGAACAACTAATAATACAGCATGGGAGCTTGGTCACCTGTAAGTTTTAACAACTTTCATTTACTCGCTTATATATATATATATATATATATATATATATATATATATATATATATATATATATATATATATATATATATATATAACTGTATTGTGGGAAGCTGCTCCACTGTAAGTGTTTCTTTCATATCCTTTTACATACTTGTCATATATCAACTGTATATATACTAGTATATCTATTTAGCATTTTCCCAGGTAACTAGGTCTAGAACTAAGTAAAGCCAGTTGGTCACTCTTTAATACAGTCAAAACTAGATCCCCATAGGACTTCCAGATACAGTTTTGCCTTCTCTTGGGCTTAAACAATATGGAACAAAGAGAAAGGCAGTATTCTCGGTGAACCTTTTCTCAGACTGTGACTATTAAAAATTATCAAAGAAATTCTACTCCCCATAAATGATTCATTCTCGGTGAATGACATCTCTTGAATTTCTTCAAACCTCAGAACTGTTCACTAAACGATTCATTCTCGGTGAATGACATCTCTTGAACTTTTCTTTGGTTTGGACCCACAGCCTTCCTAAAAGTATCCCAGCCTCCTCTTGGGCTTTGTACAAGCACCATTTGGCTTCTTAGAAGTTCTCATGCCTTCTCTTGGGCTTAATACAAGGACCCTGAAGACCTCCTAAAGGTATAGGACAGAACTTAGTCATCCTTCGTTAGAGTTGTCTTTCTAAAAAGAGTCAAAACCTCAGACCAATTTTAGCGTTGATACTCATCCCTTAAAAGAGTCAGCTTCCTCTTGGGCATTATACAAAGATAAACTCTTCCATACCAATAGACTTGGACAGTCTAAATATCCTTGAGTCTCAAATACATTCTCAAGTTCCCTACAAAACATAGGAAGAAACCCCCAGTCATTCTGGATCAATCTCCATTAGAGTTAAAACCCAGTCTCTCTCCTATAAAAACCCCAACCAGGGTCAATTTATCATCATTATAACACTATCAAAACCTCAAGGCATCTGATACCTCAACTCTTCTATAACCCTTAGCAAGAGTTGAGTCCCCATTTGGACCTACCTCTGGATCTTAAGAATCCCAAGCAGAAGATAGCCTCCTCTTAGCCTTTGTATAATGATCTTTCCTCAGCATAGTCAGCCTCCTCTTAGGCTTTGTACAATGATTCTCCCCAGCGAAGCTAACCTTTTCAGACTCTCTTGTTGAGTCAATCAACTTTCAGACTCTCTTGTTAAGTCAATCACTCTTTTAGACTCTCTTGTTGAGTCAATCACCTTTCAGCACTCTCTTGTTGAGTCAGCCCTTTCAGCCTCAATCTCGGGCTTTGTACGAGACAGATGAAAACACTCTCTTGTTGAGTCAATCTTTTGCAGCCTTCCCATTGGCTTGGTATAAAGATTTCCCCTAGCAAAGTTAGCCTCCTCTTAGCCTTTGTATAATGATTTCTCCAGCTTGTTCAGCCACAATCCTGGGCTTTGTACAGGATAGATAAAAGCACTCTCTTGTTGAGTCAAACCCTTTTAGCCTCAATCTTGGGCTTTATACAAGACATAAATCTTCATAACACTTCCCTTAAGCTTGGGACAAATATCTTCCCCAGCTGAGTCAATTCCTTCTAGCCTTCTTTTAGGCTATGAGAAATAATATCCCGCAGAGTCAAACTCATTTCAGCCTCAATCTTGGGCTTTGTACAAGACACTTAAATTATCCTCAACCGAGTCAGTAAAGTCTCATTTTAGCCTCAATCTTGGGATTTGTACAAGACAGATAAAGATTTCTTTCCCACTAAGTCAGTTTCTTTTCAGCCTCTATCTTGGGCTTTGTACAAGACACATACAAATCCTCCCCAGCGGAGTCAAAAATCCTTTTTATCCTCAATCTTGGGCTTTGTACAAGACAGATAAATATTTTCCCCAGAAAAGTCAAACTTTTAGCCTCCTCTTAGGCTTTGTATAATGATATCCCCAAAGAGTCAGTCTCTTTTAGCCTCAATCTTGGGCTTTGTACAAGACACATATACACTCTCTTGTTGAGTGAGTCTTTTCCAGCCTCCTCTTAGGTTTTGTATAAGGACTTCCCTAGTGGAGTCAATCAACCTCTTAGCTTCAACCTTGGGCTTTGATCAAGGCACACAAAAATCACCATCCCCTCAGAGGAAATCAAAATCCCTCTGTAGGAAGTCATTTCTCTATTTATCATATGTCAAAATAGAAACTCCTTTCTTACATCTAATTGTTGTAAGCGGCAAGCCTCTGGATTATTTACATCCACACCACTGTCCCTCTCTTAGCATGAGAAATTCCTAAGGAAAAATGGCATTACTCTATACTGAGTTAAAGTTTTCTCCTTCAAGATAAATCCCCTTTAAAGGAAATTATGGCATTGTTGGATTCATATATCCTAGTTAAAGTAATTCTCCTTTATAAACAGTCACCCTACAGTTGTGATAAACTGACAAATATGTCTCCCTTTAGAGATGACGGATTCTCTCTCAGTCAAACCTTTTAGATTCAATCTTGGGCTTTGAACAAGAAAAAAATACTATACCTTTTAGATTCAATCTTGGGCTTTGAACAAGACACCAAAACATCTTTTTCCTCCCTTAGAATAGGAGGAACTACGATTTCTTTGATTTCCCTGTTTCGTTTAAACGGGAATACGTAGGCATAAGATTGTGAAATCTTAGCGAGCATACTAATCAAAAACTCTAGGTCCAGTTCCTTCATATCAATCAAAACTTAGGTCCAGTACCTTACCAAAAACATTGAAAAAACCTGAACATTAACAAAAACTCACTCTCTCTCTCATACTTTCCCAACCCATTAACATATAAACACCATCAAGTACAACCTGACCCCGAACTCCCCGAATCTCTTTAAGCGTTTGTTTAGTTAAATATTCACGTGCAAGGTTAGTTTTAGATAGCTTCCCTTTCCCTTCCAATTTCATGGGATAAATAAGAAATCAGAAAGTAGCACCCCCTTCTCTTCATCGAGGAGAAAACCCAATTCCGCGATAAGGTGGTCGCGTCATCGACAAAAATCGCTCGCTACAGAAAAATGGCAACTCTGCTGAGGAGTCATTGTTTGTATGGGACTATGATTATAGCTCTTAAGAGGTCTAGGATGTTAGTTTTAGGAATAAATATATATATCGCTTTTCCTACTTGATATCCGTGTTTATTTTTCTGCTAATGGGACTGCAGGTGATGCCGCATCTGGAAAGTTTGAGTGACACCTAAGATAACTGATGGCATTAGACGGGTAATCTTATAGGGAGTGACTCCCAAATAAGCGATCCTAGTAGACCATCAAATCATTGGAGATACCCTTTGCGGATTCAATGCCTATACGACTTCGGTTGTTGAAAGCAGATTGTTCGATTGTGGTATCCATGAAACTGAGGATTTAGTAGACTGAGACCATGTGACTATTTTGTAGCGCGGAAGCTATCGGAAATAGTTGTCACGCGATACTACCCTTATTTGAGATTACTCTAAGATACTACAGCTCGCTCGGGTGAACCAGCCTGCTATTGTTATCCCAAGAGGGGTCAATGATTTTGAGGACAGGTACAAAAATTCACCAGAATACAACCTTTGGGGATGGGTAGAGCCATGACTTCATGACACTGAACCTTTGACCCCATGTTTTTTCTATGTTTTTGTGTGCTGCATTCATGCATTCATTTCAATTAAAAAAACTTTAAACAAAGAAAAAAAATTTTCTTCTAGTCTCTCTCTTTTTCAAATTAAACTAAGACAGTGATTGAAAATATCAGAGAGAAAGATTGCGTTATGGATTTCGGTAGAAGGAAGACTCACAAGTACACCTTCAAGGTTCCAAAATTAGAGGATTTAAGAGGGTTGGCAAGGATGATCACCAACCCTGATGCTTTCAGAGCTAAGTACGGAGGACTACTGTCCCTGTTAAGGGGCCATGTAATTGAAGGAATCATGTCCACACTGATTCAGTTCTACGATCCGGTCTATCACTATTTCACATTCTCGGATTATCAGCTAACACCAACACTGGAGGAGTACTCTCACCTGACTGATTTACCTATCATTGACCAAGCTCCCTTTTCTGGAATGGAAGAAATTCCAAAAGATCAAACCATTGCAAGAGAAATCTATTTGGATGAGTTAGAAGTCAGGACTCACATGACCGTTAAGGGTGGAATCCAAGGTTTACCGGCCCAGTTTTTGGTAAAGAAGGCTCTGTACTTTGCTAGCATAGGGAACGTGACCGATTTCGAGAGCATCTTTGTTCTGCTCACCTAGGATCATAAGAGTACTCTGCATTGGTCACAGAGAATCATGTCTCTTACCAACTCTGACATCGATTGGTACAATCGAATCTATGACGGGATAAGAATCATTGACCGTTGTGGAAATTTCCCTAATGTACCCCTCATAGGAACTAAAGGAGGAATCAATTATCATCCAGTTTTAGTTCGTCGTCAATTCGGATACCCGATGAGACATATTCCGCGTAATGTTCATCTGGAAGGTCGTTTCTTCAAGGAAGGAGAAAATGGAACGGCACTAAAGACAGAAATAGTGCATGCCTGGAAACATGTTCACAGAAAAGGAAGAGAGTCTCTAGGAAAACCAGATTGTGTCTCTTTGGAACCTTATCTCCACTGGGTACAAGCTAGAGCTCTCAAGCTGAGGATGCCATACCCTCACCACAAAGTTCTTCTGTTAAAGGAATTTGTCCTTTATTTTATGTCTGATACGGAAAAACTCCAAGTCACTCTCAACGAAGTTCAACGGGAAAGGAAATCTTGGAAGAACAAGTATCGTATTGTCAATGTGGAGTGTATCAAAATACAACAACTGTTAAAAGAAAAAGATGCTCTGATCTAGATTTTAGAGCAACATGCTGTAGAAAATCAAGAAGACCGAAGAAATTTGCTCGCTCCTTTCACTTGGCAAAGGAATGACAACCCAACAACGACTCAAGAGCCCCGGTCAAAGAAAAGGAAAATACCAGAACCAGCACCTGAGCTCTCCTCAGAGAGGACTCAGGATCCCTAAGTTTAGACATTTCCTTTTACAGCACCTTGTAAATTACTGTATTTCCATTTCCGCAATCTTTGAATTCAATAAAACGGGGTTTCCCCACTGTATGATATTTGCAATCCAATTGTTGAAGTTTCTTTTGATTAAAATAAATTCTAATATAATCGTTGCATATCATTCATCATTCTCACATAACACATTCTTCTCACCTACGAATCTCACGTCTGTGTCTCGATTCTAGCGTCAAACCGTCTCATTCGTACAATACTCGGGCCAATCGACAAAAGAAAATGGATGATATCGAGGAAGAGAACAGAGAGTTGAGAGAAGAAATCGACACTCTGAAGGAAGATCTGAGAAACTCACAATGACATGCAATCTTTGGCAGCAGCCCAGAAACAACAACAACGGACTGTGATCTCAGAGATCACATATACGCCCATGGTTGAGACGTATGATCCTCGGCACAACATGCCTAAAGATCGTCCCTAGGGCATGCCACTCAACTATATCCCAGAAGGATATATTTCGCTGATCACAGAAGATCCGGAAACGGAAGCAGGAACCGCTGGGCCTGAAGGTTACAAACTTCGGGAAAGCGAAGATGCAAGGGGCATGACAGAAACTCCTGAAGGTTACAAACTTCGGGATAGGGAAGCACCAAGAGTCACTGCCATAATGACTATACCACCACCCGCGGTACACACTGTCCCAGAAGGACAGATTCCACATATGCCTTCTGGTGGAAATGAAAGTATGTACGACATAATGAATAAGTTCTGTAACGCCCTAGTTTTTGTTAGATTTATTTAATCGAGTCAATTTAATTATTTTAATTATTATATTATTTTATTTTTTACTTTTATTTGGCAATTTATTATTTTTCATCGTGATTATGTTTTATCGCGTTTTGAGAGCGTTTGCGAGATATTTGAGTGTAGGGGTATTTTGGTCTTTTGATGGGTAGATATTATGTTTTTCATTTAAAATAGAACTTAGAGAGAAAAATAGAGAGAAAGAAAAAGAGAAGAAGTGTCGCTCCCGGGATTTTCATCCTAGTACAAACGCGAAAGTGGCACCAAACAGAGTCGCCAGCAATGTGTATTTATCCCAAGAGAGGGAAAGGAAACACCGCGTAAACCTGAAGAGAAGGAAAGAGCATGGTCTTACGACCAAGAGAAATGGGTTCGGGAGTCGGTTACGCGAGAGGAAGGTATTAGCACCCCCTCGCGTCCATCGTACCCGATGGGATCCACGCTTGCTTGTTTCGATCAAAGGGTGATAGAAAAGAATACTGGAAGAGGAACTAGAAAAGGAACGGAAAGAGAAAGAGAAACAAATGTAGGGAAAATAAAAGAAGTGCTCGCATGGGCCCTACCCCACTGCCTACGTATCTCATCGGGAACATGAGAATCAGAGCGACGTAGTTCCCCTCACTAGGGATGGATTGTCTGTGTTTTTTAGAGAACGGCTTACGTCCTAGCTCAGGTGTTGCAGGCTCGCTGGTCCGAGTGCGTTACCATCTTGCAAGAGAACGAGTAGAAGCGCGTTCGTACGCTAAGAGTGAATGAGGTGAGAAAAGAATTCCCGAAGGAAAGACGTTATTGTTTGTTTTTGTCTTTTAGAAGGAAGTGTTTTGGATTTGTTTGCATATGATAGTGTATCTGGATCTTAGTCATTGGAATGTGTACATTCTCACATTCCAAGATGGAATGAGTAAGAAAATACACTAAGTGTGAAGAAGACCCTCACACTTAGTTCCAATTATTAAGGTTCAAACACACTAGCATACTTGTGTTTATTAAGTGTTTTTGTTGATTATGAAATGAAGAAGTGTTTTTTATTATTTGCACCTTCAACAAGTATTGCATTTAAGTCCCTCATACAAGATCAAATGTTTAACACATTGACCCAAGATGGGCTATATGCTACACATTCTAAGATTACAAGAGAAGACCCCTTATAATCTTTTCTTTATATGAAAGGCCTAAATGCAATAAATGCCTACCTTTATTATATGTTTTGAATTTTCTTTGAGATGAGAAGATGAAAGACTCAAGAGAAGGTAAAGGTAAAATCTATATGGACTAAGACTCAATCCTAATTGAAGATTAAAGGGAGTGATCCTAAAGGTTTGTGAGGTTTCAACCTAAAGTCTAAAGAAGGAAAGAATTAAACAATTCACTTCTAAAGTAGAAGATGAATTGTAATTCACAAAGGGAAAGTGATGAGTTATTAAAGGAAAGCACATAAGTGCTTAACAAAACACAAAATGGAATTGTAAAAGAGAAAGGATAGAAGTTGAATGTGGATTCCTTATCCACACTCAATTGAAACTTACCAAAGCCCCTACATGGTTAGTAAACATGTATAAGAAGTATAAGAAGTAAAAGAACATGTAATACATCATAAAACTCCAAAGAATTAAATGAGAAAACAAATCCTAGAACCACAACCAGAATGGGCATCATATGGAAACCAATGGTTATTATCATACAAGTGCAAGTGAATAAGCAACAAACATCATCCATGGCACTAGAACATGCCAACATAAGAAAAGGGAGAATGAAAGATGAAGGGAAAAAGAAGAAATGCATAAATGGAACATGTAATCCATGGATCAGAATTGAAATGAAATGAAAAATGGTTCACAAACCTCTCACAAGTATTCATGAAGAACATTAAGACATTCAAGAAGTAATAGAAGAAGAATTGAAATGAAAGTTCAAAAAGAAAGTGCAAACAATACATGTTAATGATGCACAAAGTTCAAATTGAAATGAACATGTAAAGATGACCTATAATGTGTATCAAAGACCTATAATATCATATGAATGGCTCATGACATATGCAAATGCTCATACAAATGTGCACAAAAGAATTCATGTAAACATGCACTAAAGTTGCAATGACATGCCATGGATTATACATCCAATGTGATGCATCAAACAAAGACCAAATGGATTCATGAAAATTATGCCAACATATCATTGGAATGACTAGGTCAGAAATGCATCATACATCAGGATAGCATGTAAAAATTCAGAGCAAAATGACTTCAAACAAAGCAATTAGGTCAAATTGAAACATCATGCAAAGTGGAGCAAATATAGGCATCAAGACATATGATAAAGTGACCTAAAAAAATCAAACAAAAATCATCTAACACGCTTCAATGTATTAGTGAATCAATGCAAAAAGAATCATGTCAAAACAGTTGGTAAGGAGCAAGAACAAAATTGAACAAATTCAAGTATCATGCTTAGAATGCATCTAAATGGAAATTCAAAGAAAATTATGGACCAGGGGTAAAAAGGTCATAAAATCAGAAAATAAAATCATGAAAAATTTCCTAAATGTTTTAAGAATACACATGAATTTTTGTAGAATTTTCCCATATGTTTTGGTATTTTTAAAAATTAGAAATCAAACGTGTAGAAAGAAATAAAAATAAAAAAAGAATGCAAAATGAAGGGGGGTATGAACATAGCAATTGGACAGTTCAAATTACATTGGGCCTTAAACAAGGGGGTGTGGATATCAATCTGGCTTAGGTCCAGTTACGCGCATAACACACTAACAACCATGCACTTCAGTCAACAATAGTCAAAGTAACAACAACCATCAGATTAAGTCAAGTCAAGAAACAAGTCAAGGTAATTACATCCAACGCGCATACATGAATGACCACACAACATACCATGCACCACACCACAAAATGCTTAAGTGAGATCAGAAAACACGCACGTGAGGAGCACATGAATTTTAATGTGCTGGCACGTTCGTGGCCATCAGATCATGCTCATCCAATGGTCATGATTAAAACCTGAGCAAAACCCTAGAAAATGAATCCACCGGCCGGAGATGACCTCCGGTCATCTTCTCCGGCCAACCTCCGGTGACAATGATTTTCAGGCAAGCATAAATGGACAAAACATACATCATTGGAAAGCTGAAGTGATGAGGAGCATGGATCCAGTGATAAAATGCACAAAATATTCATGACATAAAAGAATCGAACAGAGGAAGTTTTGCCCTAACTTTTGAACTATGCCTCTAAAGGCCTATCAACTAGCCAGACAAGTTCTCGAGCTTATAAGAAGCTTCAAGAACCTGAAAATAACTTCAAATCATGTCTATAATGGTGGAAATTCGTACCTGAAGATTTGTGACCTTGAGATATTCTTCAGAAAACCAGAGATTTTGCTTCCTCTTTGAGCTACTCTTGGCCAAATAAAGGCTTTCAACTTCTGAAGAATGATGATGGATATGGATTTGTAGAGTGCTTACTTCAAAGATCCAATGCTGCTTCAATGTTCAGTGATGATTGAAGATGAAGCTTGAAGGTGGAATTAGAGGGAGATGATGATGAATTCGCGAAACTCAGAGAGAAAATGGAGAGAAAGAGAGGGAGAGTTTGAGGTGTTTGAGAGGGAGAGTAAAAAATGAAGCTGAAGATTGCAATGTGAGTGAAGCTTGCTATTTATAAGTTGCTTTAACCATGGTTAACCTGAGTTGGTTAACTGAGTCCAAGTTGAGTTTAGGTGAGTCCATCCTAACTAACTGAGCCAAGTTAGTTAGGGGACGAGTTAGCAATGGTTTTGCTATGGTGACGATGACTTATGGTGAGCTATGGTGGAGGTTCATAGAATGAAACTTGCTCGTGTATGCTGCAGCAACATAAACTTGTTCAACAAGCTTTTAACTTTTCCATTTTCATGTGTAATAAGCATTAGAGGAGCGTGCAAGCAAGGACAATGCTTGGCTTAAAATGGCAAAGTGTCATGAGGTGTGGGATATATGCATACACTTTGAAATAACAACAACAACAACACTTGTTTTTTCTGATTCTTTATGACAGTTTGGGATCAATGCAAACATGGTAGTTTGGTGTTGATTTTCTCCCTAATCAAGGGATGGTTTGACAAAGTTTTGGAGTCATTGGAAAGAGATGATATGAGAGAATATGTTTGGTATGAAAAATGAATTGAAATGATACTTGACATAGGTTGAAAAATGGATTGAACACACAAGTTTGGAACTGGTCATGGGCGAGGCAAAGGGGTTGGCTGGCAAGGCATCTTGGCACCTGGGTTTTCAGCATAATCATAGTAAATTGGACCCATCATAACTTCTCAACCTTTGATCAAATGAAAAAATCATAAACACCACTTTTGAAGATCTCACATAGAGGAACAACTTTCATGTTGAAAGATTTTTCATTTGAGGCCTCTAACCATGAGTAATTGATCAATACATTTGGCCCACCATGTGTTTGTGAAAATGACTGCGCGCGTGCCTTGAAAATCTTGGTCATGACCTAGTTTTGAACCTACTTTGCTCAAACTTTGATCAATCATATCTCACTCAATTTTTATCCAATGGAGATGTTCCACACATGGATTTGAAGCTTAAAGCAAGGCCTTTCATTGAGGCAGAGTGGAATTTTCATTTGGTGCTCCAAATTTAAATGGCCTTGGTTCAAACTCTGATGCAAAATGGCCAAAACTTGCTATTTTTAGCAACCCTACTTCATCCAAAAATGGCAACTTTTTACATCTTGATTTTTTTCATGATTCCTTTGGAGTTTCTTGATCAAATTTTGTACATTGGACATATGTAACATGAATTTCATGAATTTGGCCTCAAAAAGTCAAGAGTTGACTTTTTCCTCTGATTATTTGACTTTGCCCCAATTTCTCTGATTCTTGATCTTTCTTCCAATTGAACCACTTCTAAAACCCATTGAGGGGCAATTTTCCATACACATACACTTAAGAACATGTAGAATACCATGACAACAAGCTTTGTCCAAAAAATCAGAGATATCCTGATTTTATTAGAAACCCTAATTTTGACCCTCTCTGGTTAGGAGGAAATTGCACATCTTCCAAATCCAAATTCCTCAGAGTATGTTGTGTATCCTCTTAAAGGATGATGAGAAATGCCACTTGAGAATGATTTTGAATCAATGAGCTATCTCTTTTGAGGGTTTTCCTTCAATTTTTGAACCTCTTGCATAGTGAAAGATGTAGTGCTTCAACCTCCCATTGAATCTCACTTCCTTGTCGTTTTGGAAGATCAATTGAGATAGTATGAGACATGAGAGGCTCTTGGCTTGCCTTGAGGCAACTTGATTGACCTTTTTGTGCTTTGGATGATCTCTTGATTGTCCACCTTCCACCTGATCACATACCCTGATGGTAAGAAGGATGCCATGCTTCATTTTTCTATGTTAAATGCAATGTAATGTTAATGAGGTGGATATGATATGATAAATGATAATGCCATGCTATGATGACAAAGAAGGAGAGCAAATTTTGGGGTATTACAAGAAGGAAAGAAGAACACTTGTGGTTATGATTGTAATATGTTCTGGTTATTATGATATGGTTTTGTTGGGTATAAATGCGGTAGAAAATCGGTATAAATGCGGTAGAACACTTGTGGTTATGATTGTAATATGTTCTGGTTATTATGATATGGTTTTGTTGGGTTTTGATAAGGAAATGGTGAGTTAGGATGAGTAACAGCGCTGCTGCGAATCCCAGAATTCGCAGGCTCGCAGTGCGAACAAGCAGCGAAGAGGAAAGCGAAGGCTCGCCAGGGCTTCGCAGTGCGAATGGGTGGGCGAATGTTCGCCAGCAGTTCACAAAGCAAACTTTATGCTATTTTTTCTCTGCCACGGTTTGCTGGAGCTTCGCACGGCGAATGAGGAAAGCGAATACTCGCTAGGAGATTCGCATAACGAACATGACAGATTGTTCCATTTTGTTTTCTTCATAACTTTTGATCCGTAAGTCGGATTGAGGCGCGGTTGGGTGCGTTAGAAAGCTAATGAGATGTTCTTTCTTATAGCAGTGGTTTTGGAGATTGTTGGCCGACTTAATTATTTCGGGAATTTGGAATGTGTCATTTTGACGACTTTTACCGTTTTAATGGAGTGTATTTAATGTGTTATCATGCAATATGCTTTTGATATATATCGTATGACTTGTGTGATGTTATATGATGTGAATGCGTGTGATGAAATGTTGTGATGATGGTTTGTGGCCTAAGGGGAAGAAAACGCATTGTGTTGTATTTGATTATATATGCATGATTATGGATGTGTATATGTGTGCATTTGAATGTCATGAGTCATTGTATGCCAAGCATCATGATATGCATTCTTGTGATGTCGTGTGCCCTAGTGGGTGTGAGCGACGTAACTATTCCAGAGGGAATCCGCTATAACATCATGAACTTTATACTGAGATGACCTAAAGCGATGATTATAGATGATCGAGAGCCTTATACAACGAGGACCTAAAGCGATCCATGAACGCCGTGAGCCTTATACCAAGAGGACCTAAAGCGACGGGGAACATCGTTTGCCCGACGGGGAGTTACACTAAGTAACAAACGATGATTCTAATAGTTCCTGAGTGAACTAATGATGAGAATGATGGATGGAATGGTACCGCATTGCATTTGCATAGAGTCGTTGTGTCGGTCTCTTTGCATTTGCATAAATCATGAATGGATTGATTTTGTGTGGAATTGTGAATGGAATTGATGAGTTGAGATATATATATATATATATATATATATATATATATATATATATATATGTGTGTTGGTGATAAATGTATTGTGCATGATTGATATGCCTTGTGATGGATGTATGAGATATGGATTGTGTTGTTTTGCATTTGAATTGTGGTATAACTTGTGGTGAGAATGTTTTATATGCGTACTTTTGTGTTATTATATGATTGTATGCAATTATATTATGATTGTGTTTCTCACCCTTCTGCTGTTTTGAATGCTCTATGAGGCATTGCAGATTAGATGCTGGAGGTCTTTTTGTGAAGCTTAGGTCTTCATTCTTTTGTCGGTCGGCTCTGATATGTAGCACCGAGTAGTCAGGGTGATCGTTTGTGATTATGTGTATATGCATATGTTCTTTTTGGATTGTACATGTATGACTCTGTAGATGACAGACAGACTTTTATGTTATATATATATGAGATTCAGTTGCAGATTTTCCGCTTTTATTCTGTATCTGAATAGTGGGTGTTAGGAACTGAGTTCCTCTGTTATGTGCTACCTGATTGTTGCGTATCTATATGAGCAGGTAGTTGTATTTTGTTTCAATTGATGTGACGCCTTCATCTATGCCATGAATGTTTTAATTATACTCTGATATATTTGTTATCGCTTTATTTAATTGGGGGATAGATTAGGGGTATTACATTAAGTGGTATCAGAGCCAGTCCGTGTCAGTTCGTGTCAGTTTGTGCCAGTCAGTGTCGGTCTTTGTGTTTGGGGTGAGCTGTTTGTTTAACCATAGTTGCTGTTATTGGAAATGAACAGAATATGGCTGGTAGGAATGACGCTGCGTTGGCGGCTGCTATGCAAGCTATGGCTCAGGCTGTGCGGGGTGCACCTAATGCTGGTGGGAATGATGAGTTCAGGAAGAACAAACCGCGTGTCTTCAAAGGGAGACATGATTCTGATGGTGCTCAGATTTGGCTTAAGAAGATTGAAAGAATCTTTTGGGTGATGGACTGTGCTGAGGAACATAAGGTGAGACTGGGTACTCACATGTTGCAGGAGGAGGCTGATGATTGGTGGGTTAGTAAGCGTCATGTTTGGGAAGCTGCAGGTGAAGAGGTCACTTGGACTTTGTTCAGCAGGGAATTTTTGAGGAAGTATTTTCCTGAAGATGTTAGAGGAAAGAAGGAAATAGAGTTCTTGGAGTTGAAACAAGGTAACATGTCTGTTGTGGATTACACTGCTAGGTTTGTGGAGCTTGTTCAGTTTTATCCACATTATGCTGAAGCAACTGCAGAGTTTTCCAAGTGTGTGAAGTTTGAGAATGGATTGCGTCCTGAGATCAAGCAGGCAATTGGTTATCAAAGGATTAGAAGTTTTTTGGACTTGGTGAATTGTTGTAGAATTTATGAGGAGGATAGCAAAGCTCGTTCTACTCACTATAAGAGTGTGAACGAAAGGAAAGGGAAGCAACTGTTTCATGGTGGTCCTTATGTGTCACCAGCTGACAAGGGTAAGCACAAGGGTAGTTTTGATAAAAGGCCAAGTGAGGGAAGTCTGTCTAATCCTCTGAGATGTTTTAGGTGTGGTGACTTAGGACATCGTCAGTTTGAATGTAGAAAGGATATGAGGAAGTGTTCCATTTGTGGAGGTTTAGGACATGTCGCAACTGATTGTAAGAAGAATGTGGTGAAGTGTTTCAACTGTGGTGAACCTGGTCATATTAGTACGAAGTGTCCGAAACCAAAGCAAGCTCGGGCTGGAGGGAAAGTATTTGCATTGGCAGGAACTCAGACTACTAGTGCAGACCGTCTGATCAGAGGTACTTGTTTTATTAATAGTACGCCTTTAGTTGCTATTATTGATACCGGAGCGACTCATTCGTTTATTTCATCTGAGTGCGCAAAGCGTTTGAATCTTTTGTTGTCTTTGATGGGTGGAGAGATGGTTATTGATACTCCAGCAATGGGGTCGGTAACTACTTCTTTGGTTTGTTTAAGTTGTCCTTTGACCATTTATGGTAAAGATTTTGAGATGGATTTGGTGTGTCTGCCGTTGGAGGGTTTAGATGTGGTTCTGGGAATGAATTGGTTGCAGTTCAATCGGGTTCATATTGATTGTTATCATAAGCTGGTAAGATTTCCTTCTCTTGAGGAAGACGAGGAATCGAGTTTCTTATCTACGAAAGAGTTGAAGAAACTTTTGGCGGATGAAGCTCAGTTGTTCGGATTATTTGCATAGTTGACGGTGGATAGTCAAGTTGTACTTGGTGTGTTTCCAGTTGTGTGTGATTTTCTAGAGGTGTTTCCAGAGGATATTTCAGATGTACCGCCAGAAAGAAAGGTGGAGTTTTCTATAGGTCTAGTTCCTGGTACTAGACCTGTGTCTATGGCACCATATCGTATGTCGGTATCTGAGTTAGTTGAGTTGAAGAAGCAGTTGAATGAATTGTTAGAGAAGAGGTTTGTGAGGCCGAGTGTATCGCCTTGGGGTGCACCAGTTTTGTTGGTGAAAAAGAAAGATGGAAGTATGCGATTGTGTATTGATTATCGCCAGCTGAATAAGGTGACAATTAAGAATAAGTATCCTCTTTCGAGAATTGATGATTTGATGGACCAGTTGGTAGGTGCGTGTGTGTTTAGTAAAATTGATTTGAGGTTAGGTTATCATCAGATTAGGGTGAAAGAGGAAGATATTCAGAAGACGGCTTTTAGGATACGCTACGAACATTACGAATATTCTATGATGTCGTTCGGGGTTTCTAATGCACCTGGTGTGTTTATGGAGTATATGAATCGTATTTTCCATGAGCAATTGGATCGATATGTTGTTGTGTTTATTGATGATATCTTGATTTATTCTAAGTCTCGGGAGGAACATGCGGAACATTTGCGTGTTGTATTGCAAATTTTGAAGGAAAAGAGACTTTTTGCCAAGTTGTCCAAGTGTGAGTTCTGGTTGTCAGAAGTGAGTTTTCTTGGGCATGTGATTTCAGGTAATGGTATTGTTGTGGATCCATCTAAAGTAGATGCATTTCTACAATGGGAGGCTCCTCGTTCTGTTACTGAAATTAGAAGCTTTTTGGGTTTAGCTGGATACTATCGAAGGTTCATTGAAGGCTTTTCCAAGTTAGCACTTCCTTTGATCCAGTTGACTTGTAAAGGTAAAGCGTTCATTTGGGATATTCAGTGTGAGGAAAGTTTTAATGAGCTGGAGAGAAGATTGACTACAGCTTCGATTTTGATCTTACCGAATCCTACTGAATCGTTTGTGGTGTATTGTGATGCGTCTTTGATTGGTTTAGGTGGAGTGTTGATGCAAGAAGGTAAGGTTGTGACTTATGCTTCGAGGCAATTGAGGATTCATGAGAAGAATTACCCTACTCATGATTTGGAATTAGCGGCAGTGGTTTTTGTATTGAAAATTAGGAGGCATTATCTCTATGGTGGAAGATTCGAAGTCTTTAGTGATCATAAAAGTTTGAAATACTTGTTTGATCAGAAAGAGTTGAATATGAGGCAACGGAGATGGTTGGAATTTTTGAAGGACTACGATTTTAGCTTGAATTACCATCCTGGTAAAGCTAATGTGGTAGCCGATGCGTTAAGCCGGAAGTCTTTGCATATGTCTGTTTTGATGGTTAAAGAGTGGGAACTTTTGAAAGCATTTAGAGATTTGAGTTTGGTGTGTGAATTGACATCTGATAGCGTGAGGCTTGGTATGTTAAAGGTTACTAATGATTTTCTGTTAACCGTTAGCGAGAAACAGAAGTTGGATGTGAAATTTGTTGATTTGATGACGGTTGGAGATCAAGGTGTGAATGGTGACTTTAAAGTGGATGATAAGGGGGTATTGAGATTCCGTGGTAGAATTTGTATTCCTGATGATTCGGACTTGAAAAAGATGATTTTAGAGGAAGGACAACAGAGTAATTTGAGTATACATCTGGGAGCTAATAAGATGTATCAGGGTTTGAAGAAGATCTTTTGGTGGTCCGTAATAAAGAGGGATGTGGCTCAGTTTGTTTATGCGTGTTTGACGTGTCAGAAGTCAAAGGTAGAACATCAGAGGCCTAGTGGATTGTTGCAACCGTTGGATATTCCCGAGTGGAAATGGGACAGCATTTCTATGGATTTTGTGATAGGGTTGTCGAATACACAGAGGGGACATAATGCCATTTGGGTGATTGTGGATAGGCTGACTAAATTGGCGCATTTCATTCCGATTGACATCAGTTTTTCTTTGGAGAGGTTGGCTGAGATTTATATCCGTGTGATTGTGAAGCTACATGGTGTTCCATTGTGTATTGTTTTCAGATCGAGATCTGAGGTTTACTTCCAGATTTTGGGAAAGTTTGCAAAAGGCGTTAGGTTCCAAGTTGAGATTGAGTTCTGCTTATCATTCGCAGATGGATGGTCAGACCGAGAGAACTATTCAGTCATTGGAAGATTTGCTGAGAGCTTGTGTTCTTGAGCAAGGTGGTGCTTGGGATAGTTATCTTGCGTTGGTGGAATTCACGTATAACAACAGTTTCCATTCGAGTATTGGAATGGCACCTTTTGAAGCGTTGTATGGAAGAAGATGTCGAACACCGTTATGTTGGCATGAATCTGGTGAGAGTTCGGTGGTTGGACTGGAGTTAGTGCAACAGACTACGGAAAAGGTGAAACTTATTCATGAGAAAATGAAGGCTTCTCAGAGTAGGCAGAAGAGTTATCATGATCGAAGGAGGAAAGATCTTGAGTTTCAAGAAGGCGATCATGTATTTTTTAGAGTTACATCGGTGACGGGTGTTGGGTGTGCATTGAAGCCGAAGAAGCTTACTTCTCAATTTATTGGTCCATATCAGATATCCGCGAGAGTGGGCGCTGTGGCTTATCGGGTGGCGTTGCCGCCGAATCTTTCGAATTTGCATGATGTGTTCCATGTTTCACAGCTTCGGAAGTATGTTCCGGATCCGTCGCATGTGATTCTGATGGATGGAGTTGAGGTAAGGGAGAACCTTACGGTTGAGGCATTACCAGTGAGAATTTTGGATCGCGAGTTGAAGCGGTTAAGAGGCAAGGATATTGCGCTTGTGAAAGTAGCGTGGGGAGGTGCTGCTGAGGGCAATTTAACTTGGGAGTTGGAGAGTCGGATGCGGGAGTCGTATCCGAAGTTGTTCGTCTCAGGTAATATTTTCGAGGACGAAAATCTCTAAGTGTGGGAGAGTTCTAACACCCCAGTTATTGTTAGATTTATTTAATCGAGTCGATTTAATTATTTTTATTATTATATTATTTTATTTTTGACTTTTATTTAGAAATATATTATTTTTCATCGTGATTATGTTTTATCGCGTTTTGAGAGCGTTTGCGAAAAATTTTAGTGTAGGGGTATTTTGGTCTTTTGATGGGTAGATATTATGTTTTTCATTTAAAATAGAACTTAGAGAGAAAAATAGAGAGAAAGAAAAAGAGAAGAAGGAAAGGAGAAAGAAAAGAAGAAAAAAGGGAAAAACTTGGAGAGAAAGAAATTGAATCAACCGACTTTTGAAATCGTGATTAATCGGGTAAGGGTGCGAAACTCGGTTATGCTAAGGTTGTGTATGATCATGTATGTGTTTGTTGGGTTTTTTTCTAGTTTCGGTTCTAGGTCGATTGAGAGAAAACGAGAGAAATCGAGGTTTTAGCGGTTGAAAATCGGTATAAATGCGGTAGAACACTTGTGGTTATGATTGTAATATGTTCTGGTTATTATGATATGGTTTGGTTGAGTTTTGATGAGGAAATGGTGAGTTAGGATGAGTAACAGCGCTGCTGCGAATCCCAGAATTCGCAGGCTTGCAGTGCGAACAAGCAGCGAAGAGGAAAGCGAAGGCTCGCCAGGGCTTCGCAGTGCGAATGGGTGGGCGAATGTTCGCCAGCAGTTCGCAAAGCGAACTTTTTGCTGTTTTTTCTCTGCCACGGTTCGCTGGAGCTTCGTACGGCGAATGAGGAAAGCGAATACTCGCTAGGAGATTCGCATAGCGAACATGACAGATTGTTCCATTTTGTTTTCTTCATAACTTTTGATCCGTAAGTCGGATTGAGGCGCGGTTGGGTGCGTTAGAAAGCTAATGAGATGTTCTTTCTTATAGGAGTGGTTTTGGAGATTGTTGGTCGATTTAATTATGTCGGGAATTTGGAATGTGTCGTTTTGTCGACTTTTACCGTTTTAATGGAGTGTATTTAATGTGTTATCATGCAATATGCTTTTGATATATATCGTATGACTTGTGTGATGTTATATGATGTGAATGCGTGTGATGAAATGTTGTGCTGATGGTTTATGGCCTAAGGGCAAGAAAATGCATTGTGTTGTATTTGATTATATATGCATGATTATGGATGTATATATGTGTGCATTTGAATGTCATGAGTCATTGTATGCCAAGCATCATGATATGCATTCTTGTGATGTGTGTGTGCCCTAGTGGGTGTGAGCGACGAAACGATTCCAGAGAGAATCCACTATAACATCGTGAGCCTTATACCGAGAGGACCTAAAGCGATGATTATAGATGATCGTGAGCCTTATACAAAGAGGACCTAAAGCGATCGGATCGTGAGCCTTATATCGAGAGGACCTAAAGCGATCCATAAACGTTGTGAGCCTTATACCAAGAGGACCTAAAGCGACGGGGAACATCGTTTGCCCGACGGGGAGTTACACTAAGTAACAAGCTATGATTCCAATAGTTCCTAAGTGAACTAATGATGAGAATGATGGATGGAACGGTACCGCATTGTATTTGCATAGAGTCGTTGTGTCGGTCTCTTTGCATTTGCATAAATCATGAATGGATTAATTTTGTGTGGAATTGTGAATGGAATTGATGAGTTGAGATATATATATATATATATATATATATATATATATATATATATATATATGTTGGTGATAAATGTATTGTGCATGATTGATATGCCTTGTGATGGATGTATGAGATATGGATTGTGTTGTTTTGCATTTGAATTATGGTATAAGTTGTGGTGAGAATGTTTTATATCCGTACTTTTGTGTTATTATATGATTGTATGCAATTATATTATGATTGTGTTTCTCACCCTTCTGTTGTATTGAATGCTCTATGAGGCATTGCAGATTAGATGCTGGAGGTCTTTTTGTGAAGCTTAGGTCTTTATTCTTTTGTTGGCCGGTTCTAATATGTAGCACCGGGTAGTCGGGGTGATCGTTTGTGATTATGTATATATGTATATGTTCTTTTTGGATTGTACATGTATGACTCTGTAGATGACATACAGACTTTTATGTTATATATATATGAGATTCAGTTGCAGATTTTTCGCTTTTATTCTTTATCTGAATAGTGGGTGTTAGGAACTGAGTTCCTCTGTTATGTGCTACCTGATTGTTGCATATCTATATGAGCAGGTGGTTGTATTTTGTTTCAATTGATGTGACGCCTCCATCTATGCCATGAATGTTTTAATTATACTCTGATATATTTGTTATTGCTTTATTTAATTGGGGGATAGATTGGGGGTGTTACAAGTTCCAGGAACAATTCTTGGAGATGCAGAAGGAACTGCATACCATTCGCGGTCAGGATCTATTTGGAAAGGACGCCGTAGACCTTTATTTGGTCCCCAATGTGAAAATTCCGCACAAATTCAAGGTGCCCGAATTTGAGAAATACAAGGGAAACTCTTGCCCTCAAAGTCCTTTGGTGATGTACGCTCGAAAGATGTCAACTTAGACAGAAAATCAACAGCTACTGATCCATTACTTCCAGGATAGTTTAATTGGTGTCGCACTCAAATGGTACATGGGTTTAAACCGCACTAAGATCGTCACTTTCAGAGATCTTGGCGCTTCCTTCTTTCAATAATATAAGTATAATCTGGACATAGCACCGGACAAAGATCAACTCAGGGCTATGTCACAGAAGGACAAGGAAACCTTTAAGGAATATGCTCAGAGATGGCGTGAAATTGTCGCCGAGATTTGTCCACGTCTTGAGGAAAAAGAGATGACAAAAATCTTCTTAAAAACCTTGAGTTCATTTTACTACGACCGAATGGTCGCCAGTGCGCCCAGCGACTTTACTGAGATCGTGAGCATGGGAGTTCGTCTTGAAGAAGTAGTTCGAGAAGGACGTCTGGTCAAAGATGCTGGACCATCAAGCAGTACCAAAAGATACGGTAGTACTTTCCCTAAGAAAAAAGAGCAGGATATTGGTAATATCTCTCTCAGAAAGCAAAGGCGACGGTACCAACCAGTAGCAGTTGTAACTCATGCTATCAACCCTGCGCCTGTTCTAACGTATCAACCTCAGGTTGCTCAGAGCCAGCCGAATCAACAACAATATCAGCAAAGGACACAACAGCCTCTTCAGTAGGCTCGTCCTCAGTACAACAACAACCGTACAATGAGACCACCAGGGTTCGACCCTATACCGATGTTGTATGCATAACTGTTTCCACTATTGCTGGTCAAGGGGCACGTCTAAACCAGGTCTCCTCTTACAATACCAGAGAATCCACCTTTTTGGTTCAAAGCGGATCAGACTTGCCCTTACCATCAAGGAGGACCAAGGCATAACATAGAAAACTGTCTTAGTTTCAAATTTGATGTGCAAAAGCTTGTCAGGATCGGGGTCTTATCCTTCAAGGATAAAAATCCAAATGTTCAGACGAACCCGTTGCCTAGTCAAGAAAGCTGCAGTAAATTTGATAGGAGAAGAGTCTAACCACATCTATCAAGTTCGCGATGTACTCTTATTGGGAACCAACCTAGTCAAGATGCATTGCAGACAAAGTGGATACGGTCATGTACCATCTCATAATTATCACCAGTGTGATATCTTCTCTAAAAACAATCAAGGATGTTTTGTGGCTCAATCAGATCTACAGGAACAGATGGATCTCGGATGGATCCAGGATCACCGAATCGTGAGGTCAACATGACTTATACGAATTCTAACATCATTCAAAACCACGACATCCATGCAATGAATGTTAACTTGGTGGCAATGCACTATAGGCAAAGCCAACATCATAACCTGCCACGACACGATTATGATTCCTGTCTGGTCTGCTCGGTAAACAATCAGGGATGCTCTTTTGTACAAGAGGCCCTCCAGCGTCAGATGGATCTTAGATGGATCTAGGATTACCATGATAGAAGTCATTATCAAGTTAACATGATCCAAATCTTTGATGTTCGCTTGATGAATACCAACTTCGTGGAATTACATGCTAAGCAAGTCCAGCTCGGTTTTCTGACTTCACATAATTATCAGAACTGTAAAGTATGTCGTGAGAGTGACCAAGGATGTGCTCTCGTTCAAAGAATGCTTCAACACTTGTTGAACCATTGATGGCTTCCGATTTATCTAGATGAATACACACAACAAGTCAGTATGATTAATGGGAACCCTACTAGGCATCAAAATCAGGATGTTCGATCAATGGACACAGATCTAGTGAGGTTACACTGCATAAAAAGCGGACGTGGCCGGGTGCCACCACACAACTATGAACGCTGTAGAGTTTGCTCGGAGGATAACCAAGGATGCTACCTCGTGCGAGCAGCCCTTCAAAGTCAGTTGGACCACAAAGAAATTCAACCATGTTCAAGCTTTAGTTCAATTAACATAATGTTAGACTATCTTCCCAATCAAGGTAAAGAAGTTGTCTTGATCCCTAAACGAGAAGTGGCCAAGGATGTATGTGCCATAATCCCTTTGCTCCATGAATCAAGAGTTTCTCTTGATAGTGGAAGGATTCTCAACCTCTAACCAATTGAGGCCGACTACGATGGTCGAAAAAATCAAAAGGCTCCTGTAGTTATCTATCTGCCGGGACCAGTACCGTACGAATCCGATAAGGCTATCCTTTACAAATACGGTGCAACAACAATTGAGAATGGAAAGAAAACTCCATTACCCTCCGTCGTGAATATCGCAGACATCAGTCGAGTAACACGGAGCGGCCGAATCTTCAACCGAGGAGTTAGAGAATCCAACAAAGAAAAGGAATCTCAGACAGAAGTTCCCAATCAACCAGTCGGTCAATCCAGTGATCCCGACCTTTCAAAGAACAACGATGAGATGCTGAAGCTCATCCAAAAGAGTGAGTACAACATAGTGGATCAGCTGTTGCAAAATTCTTCAAAAATATCTGTGTTATCTCTTTTACTCAGTTTCTGAAGCCCACATAGAGGCTCTACAGAAAGTCTTAGAGCAATCCTTTGTGGAACAAGATGTAACAATAAGACAATTCGACAGCATCATCTCCAAGACCACTTCCTGTAACAACTTAGGATTCAGTGATGAGGAACTGCGGGAAGAAGGCAAAAGTCACAACATGGCGCTTAACATTATAGTCAACTGCCAGGATGATGCTATAGCTAGCGTACTGGTAGACACCAGATCCGCTCTAAATGTTATGCCAAAATCTACTCTGATGCGACTATCATTTAAAGGATCTCCGATGAGAGGCAGTGAGGTCATCGTCAAAGCATTTGACGGATCCCGAAAATTCCAAGTCACTTTCCAGGTCATGGACATCTGGGCCATATACACCTATTTATTAGGAAGACCTTGGATACACAAGGTTGGGGCAGTCACTTCAACACTCCACCAAAAGATGAAGTTCGTCAAGAATGACTAACTAGTCACATTCTGTGGAGAGCAAGCCTTGATCGTTAGCAACTTATCGTCGTCCACTTGTGTATAACCAGAGGAGGTTGTTGGAACCCAGTTCCAAGCACTTTCAGTGAGAAATGACAATTAATCAGAAAAAGGAACATTGATTTCCTCGTACAAGGATGCCCTCGAAGTGATCAAAAGTAACAACACAAAAGGATGGGGACAACTTGTCATTCCTACTGATAACAAAACAAAGAAGGGTCTTGGTTTTTCCTCAACCTGTACCCAGACTACTACTAACGATGAAAGTATTCATCCCATTCAGGACTTCTTCCGCAGTGGAGGTTTCCTTCACCCAGTGTCTCAAGAAGTACATACCATCAACGAGGGTGGCTCCTCCGATACAGATGAAGAGTGGAAGTCCTATCTTAATCAAGATGGTTATATGTCTCAAGAAGAGGTGCCTACGCCATTTTGTTATACCGCACAGAGTCCGAGATATATACCAAGGTCAGACGTCAAAATGATATACGGAGATTGTGATCCGGAAGGATGTTGTGCTCCACCAAATTCATTAGAGGAAGACACTCTGATGAAAGACAACTTTGACCACGACTATTATGGCCCAATGGATGGCCTGCTTATCTGGAAGCCGTATATGTCACACCCCAAATTTTAACCACTAAGATTTCCCATCCTTATGCCAATCATCATCACAAAATGGAGATACTTTCATGTCTCATCAATCTCCTCAAGGAATTGTTGAGCATTCACTACTAACAAGAATTAGGGTTTCAAGCCCTCTTAGGGCACTTAGACAAGAGATCAATCAAGAAATGACATGATCTTTAACTTGTCTAGCCTCTCAAACACCAAAAATGGATCAAGAGGACTCCCACATCCAGAATCAAGCACAAGGTTGTAACATTCCAAGTGGATCAAGCCTCAAGATCGCCAATGTCACCAAATTAGGATTTTGGTCGACCAGGGCCTCCAGGGGAAATTTTCCTCTGGGCATGAGCCAATGCTTCAAAGCATAACCCAATATACTCCAAGGGACCTCATGGACCCAATCATCAAGTCAATTTTACCTCAGGGGATGCATCCACAAAAGAATCAGGAATTAGGGTTTCTTGACCTAATTCACCCCTAAGTTGACTTTTGGGACAAAACATGAGCCAAGATCTCAAGGCATGATTTGAGGGTCTCTAAAACACTACATTGATCCATTTGCAACAATGGATTGATCCAAGAAGCTTGACTCACAAGTTTCTTTTTCATCAGGACCACAATTAGGGTTTAGAGGGAAAAGTCAACTGTACTTTTGACTTTTGACCAGGACATGCTCCCAAACCTTGGGACATGATTCAATACACCCTATAACACCTATGGAACATATCCATTAGGTTTGATTTAGGTCAAGGACTTGATTTCAATAAGGATCGCACAGTTTGGAATTCATCCGATAAAAAGTCAAATGTGCACAAAAGTCAAGTTTGACTTTTTGAGATTTTTCACAATTATGGTTCCTTGACCCTAAAATGATGATAATGTGTGATTGAAATCATCATTCATCAATAAAAATCAAAGAAAGTGAGGTAAATTGAAAAAGGGGTAACCATAAAAACTTAGAATTTTTCTAAGTTATGTAAAAAGTGGCTTGGGCACCAACTTTGCAAGGCCATATCTCCCAAACCCTAAGGCCTTTCTCTCCCATTCAAAATCCAGAGGGAAGCGCTCATTACACTCTACAAAAGCTTCAACTACATCTCATTCCAATTCCTCATGGATTTCAAGTTATGATTGGATCAAAATCACTAAAAGACATAAAAATGCATTTTCCCAATACTTAGAAGAAATTCTGCTCAAGGCAGATTTCAAGTGAAACACCAAAACTAAGAGGGTTGTTTCACATAGTTTTAGGCTGAATCAATTCAAGATGTAAACATCAAAGTTGTTGTCCCTATTGCCTACAACCCAAGGAACTCATTGGCACGAAACAACTCAAGTTGAGCCAAGAGTTATGGCTGCTGCAAAACACCATGGCAAGGCTGTCATGAAAAAACAGTTTGCATGTTTTCTTGCTTTACACGATTTCTGAGTCAAGGCCTAGGATCACTATGCCACATTCATCCAATCTGATCCTAATCCATCTGATCTAACCTGCTAAAATGAGTCAAAAAGCCAAGGGATCTTCCAACTTGAGGTTAATGCATTTTGGCACATATGCCTTGAATTCAAAGGCATTTATGTGAAATAGTGCACTTTCAATAAAGCCACTCTACTCACTCAAGATGCTCACTTAAAAAACAATTAAAACATCTGAAGAATGTGGATTTGGTCAAGACATAGCCCTGCTCTTGGGAGAGGCTAGTTTGCCTTGCATGAGAAGAAATGCCACCAAGCCAAAGCCATTAAATGTGATTTGATCCAGCAGCCATTCACCATTTCTCGAAGACAAGAATTGATCCACTATAAATAGAGGTCCTAACAGATCATTCAAACTACACCAAAGCAGCTTACAACATTGCTTTCTCTCATTTCCTTCTTAAACTCCAAATTTCATTATTCTTGAGAAAACACTATCGGGTTTTGAGTTGGAGGCTAATGCAGCTCAAACCAATGATTCAAACACATCACATATAACATATAGAAGGTGTTTGAACACTCACCTCCCATCTGTAACATCAAAATCACCAAATGGCCACTCAGTTGCACAAAACTCATGACTTGCTGTAGAAGGAATCAGGTTGATCAATCCAGAGGTTTTCCAATCAACCTAAGCATTCAAACACATCCATTGAGGTACAAGGAAGCTATCTAAATCGTTGGAACTCATCTGTAACCTCCAAACCAGCATTTCGATTCTCACTTGCAGAGGTAAAACTTGAAATCTCAATCTCAATGAATCATGCATCATAAACATGTTTTCTTGTTACCATTGTGTTTCTGAATGTTTGTAGATCATTTACCCTCAATCAATTGTTGTTTACAATTTTTGTATAGGATTTCATTGAGTTCATGCCAATTTTAGGGTTCTTCGGGTTTTATCATGATATGAAACACATGATTTTCATATTTGGATCATGTGAAATGTTTGAGAGATGAATAAGATATGGGCCTTCACGTATCTGAGCTTGAGGTTGAAGATGGCCATGGCGCCATGCTTTAGAAATTGAACTTGTTTTACTATATAATTTTCACTTGCCCTATTATTCTTGAATTGGCATTGCACCCCAGTGGTTGATCAACTGGTTTGTGTGTATTAGCGAGCGAGAGGTCTGGGGTTCGAATCCCCCTCGCCCCAGACCTCTTTTTTATCACTTGTCCTATTTAATTATTTTTTCATATTATTTTTGTTAATAACTTGAAAAATTAATTTCTCTCTCACTTTTAATTATTTTTTATTGGTTCTTTTTGCAAAAAATCACAAAAATGTTAAAATATTTTATTCTACAAAAAAATCCAATTTATATTATTTATTTAATATAATTATAATTTTTGTAATTAATTTCATTTTAATTGTTTTTAAACATTTTGTAAATGAAATTCACACTTTGATCTTTCACAATTAATTGGATTTTAAGCTTTCATATGATTAAAATTGATTTTCCAAAATATTTTCCAAAGTGTACAACTTGTTTTTGAATATAATTGATATTTTATCATTTATTATTTAAATTACCTTTGAAAATGCCATTTTAATTAAAAAATTAGGGTTTTTTTGATGTTCACCCTAACAAATCTTTTTCAAACACTCCTTGGGTCTCTAATAGAGTGTAAGTTCCACCCCTTTGTAAATAATAACTTTTTGGGCCTCACACATTGTATAAGTCCCTCTGTATATTTTCAAAAGTTCGGTGCTATCGTCGCCTTTTGAACAAAATCAACTGGGCTTCTCCTTGAGCTATAAGACCCATCTTTATTCATTTTCAAACTTTTTGGGCCTCTAATAGAGTGTAAGACCTAATCCCCTTTTAACCAAAACCATTTTGGGCCTCAGATATTGTATAAGTCCCTCTACGTTAAAAAAATCTCAGCGCGATCGCCAGTTCAAAATCAAATCATCTGGGCTTACCCTCGTGTTGTAAGGCCCAATTCTTTTCTTTTAGAACACCTTTTGGGCCTCTCCTTGAGTTGTAAGACCCAAACCCTGTTGTACTTAAACCTTTTTGGGCCTTAGTCGTTGTATAAGTCCCGGTACGATAATCAAAACAACGGTGCGATCACTGTTAAACCTTGGGCCTCTCCTTGAGTATAAGCCCCACCAATCTTTTCAAAACAATTCCCTTTTGATTTAGATTTAATATACAGTTGTTATCAAAACTTTCTTTAAATTCTTTAAACAACTAACAATATAGCATTGAAGCTTGCTCACCTGTAGGTTTTACTCGCTTTCATTTACTTGCTTTAATATATATATCTGTATTGTGGAAGCTGCACACTGTAAGTCTTCTTTCATTCTTTTAAATACATGTCAAATATATATAACTGTATTGTGGGAAGTTGCGCATGGTTAGTCTTTTTTCATACCCTTTTAAATACTTGTCATATATCAACTGTATATATACTAGTATAGTTATTTAGAGTTTTCCCTAGCAACTAGGTAAAGCCCTGTTGGTCACTCTTAAATAAAAACAAAACTAGATCCCCATAGGATTTCCAGATACAGTCTTGCCTTCTCTTGGGCTTAAACAATATGGAACAAAGAGAAAGGCAGTATTCCTCGTGAACCTTTTCTCAGACTGTCACCCCTAGAAATTGACAAAGAAATTCTACTCCCCAGAGTTGATCTAAACTCGGTGAATAGCATCTCTTGAGTTTCTTCAAATCACAAAACTTTCACTAAATGATCTATTCTCTGTGAATAGCATTTCTTGAACTTTTCTTGGTCTGAGACTCACGGGCTTCCTACAAGCATCCCCGCCTCCTCTTGGGCTTTGTACAAGTACCCTCTGGCTTCTTAGAAGTTCTCATGCCTTCTCTTGGGCTTAATACAAGGACCCTGACGACCTCTTAAAGGTATATGACAGAATTAGTCATCCTTTGCTAGATCAGTCTTTCCAGTGTCAAATATCGGATTTTAGGGTTGATCCTCAGCCCTTAATACCCTTGCCTCCTCTTGGGCATCATACAAAAGATAAAACTCATCCACACCAGTAGACTTGGACAATCTAATCCCCTTGAGTCTCAAAGACATTCTCAAGTTCCCTACAAATATAGCAAGAAACCCCGGGCTCTCTGGATCAATCTCCAGCAGAAACCCAACCAGGGTTAGCTTATTCCAAATTAGAACCTCAAGGTCTCTGATATCTCAACCCTTCTGTAATCCCCAGCAAGAGTTGATTCCCCATTTGGACCTGCCTCGGGATCTTAACAATCCCCGACAAAAGTTAGCCTCCTCTTAGGCTTTGTATAATGATTTTTCCTCAGCACAGTCAGCCTCCTCTTGGGCTTTGTACAAAGATTCTCCCCAGCGGAGCTAACCTTTTCAGACTCTCTTGTTAAGTCCATCACTTTTCCAGACTCTCTTGTTGAGTCACTCACTTTTTCAGACTCTCTTGTTAATTCAATCACCTTTTCAGACTCTCTTGTTGAGTCAACCTTTTTTAGCCTCAATCTCGGGCTTTATACGAGACAGATAAAAGCACTCTCTTGTTGAGTTAATCACCTTTTTAGACTCTCTCGTTGAGTCAACCCTTTTTAGCCTCAATCTTGGGCTTTGTACAAAACAGATAAAAACACTCTCTTGTCGAGTCAGATCCTTTCAGCCTCAATCTTGGGCTTTGTACAATACATAAATCTCCCTCTCTTGAGCTTGGGACAAATATCTTCCCTAGCAGAATCATTTCCTCCTAGCCTTCTTCTGGGCTTTGAGGAATGATTTTCCCCAAGAAGAGTCAAAACTCATTTCAGCCTCAATCTTGGGTTTGTACAAGACACATAAAAATATCCTCACCAGAGTCAGGTAAATTTCTCATTTCAGCCTCAATCTTGGGCTTTGTACAAGACAGATAATACTCTCCAGCAAGAGTCAAATTCGTTTCAGCCTCAATCTTGGGCTTTGTACGAGACATATACAAATCTCCCTGGCGGAGTCAAAATCCCTTTTAGCCTCAATCTTGGGCTTTGTACAAGACAGATAGAACATTTTCCCCTGGAAAAGTCAAACTTCTAGACTCCTCTTAAGCTTTGTATAATGATATCCCCAAAGAGTCAGACTCTTTTTTGCCTCAATCTTGGGCTTTGTACAAGATACCAATATATACACTCTCTTGTTGAATCGGTCTTATCCAGTCTCCTTTTAGGCTTTGTATAAAGAAATCCGCTAGCGGAGTCAATCAACCTCTTAGCTTCAACCTTGGGCTTTGATCAAGGCACACAAAAATCAACAATCCCTCTTTAGAGATGACAAGTTCTCTCTCAGTCAAACCTTTTAGCTTTAATCTTGGGCTTTGAACAAGACACAAATAAACCTTTTAGCTTCAATCTTGGGCTTTGAACAAGACACCAAAACATCTTTTTCCTCCCTTAGAATAGGGGGACAACGATTGCTCTGATTTCCCTGTTTTGTTTAAACGGGAATACGTAGGCATAAGATTGCAAAATCTTAGCGAGCATACTAATAAAAAACCCTAGGTCCAGTACCTTCATATCAATTAAAACTTAGGTCTAGTACCTTACCAAAAACATCGGGAACACCCGAACATCAACATCAACTCACTCACTCACACTTCCCAAGAAACTTTCCCAACCCATTAACAGATAACCACCATCAATTACAAAGCAAAACCTAAAGCTAATATACTATGGATAACCACATATAGGATGGGTAATTGAGAACTCCCTATTGTATAACCTGACCCCGGACCCCTAATCTCATTTAAGCGTTTGTTCGGTTAAACATTCGCATGCAAGGTTAGTTTTAGATAGCTTCCCTTTCCCTTTCAGCTTTATGGGATAAATAAGAAATCAGAAAGTAGCACCCCCTCCTACCATTGCAGTGAGGAAAACCCAGCGATAAGGTGGTCGCGTCACCGACAAAAATTGCTCGCTACAGTAAAATGGCGACTCTGCTGGGGACTCCTTAGAATGATCTTTGGGGCATCATCCCCATTTTCCAACACTAAAATGGCGACTCTGCTGGGGAGTCATTTTATTTGTTAGGACTAGGATTATAGCTCTTAAGAGGTCTAGGATGTTAGTTTTAGGATAAATATATATACCACTTTTCCTAATTGATATCCGTGTTTATTTTTCTGCTAATGGGACTGCGGGTGATGCCGCATCTGAAAAGTTTGAGTGACACCTAAGATAAGTGATGGCACTGGACGGGTAATCTTACAGGGAGTGACTCCCAAATAAGAGACCCCGGTCGGCCATCGAATCAGTGGAGAGACCGATTGCGGATTCAATGCCTATACGACTTCAGTTGTTGAAAGCAGATTGTTCGATTGTGGTATTCAATGAAATTGAGGATTTAGTAGGCTGTGACCTTGTTACTATTTTGTAGTGCAGAAGCTATCGAAAATAGTTTTCACGCGATACTACCCTCATTTGAGATTACTCTAAGATACTGCAGCTCGCTCGGGTGAACCAGCCTGCTGTTGTTATCCCAAGAGAGGTCAGTGATTTTGAGGACAGGCACAAAAAATCACCAGTACAACCTTTGGGGATGGGTAGAGCCATGACTTCATGACACCGAACCTTTGACCCCATGTTTTTCCTATGTTTTTGTGTGCTGCATTCATGCATTCATTTCTTTAAAAAACATTAAATAAAAGGATTTGAGAGGGTTGGCAAGGATAATCACCAACCCTGATGCTTTCAGAGCTAAGTACGGAGGACTGTTGTCTATTTGGACGAGAAATTCCAAAGGATTAAACCATTGCAAGAGCCATCTATTTGGACGAGTCAGAAGTCAGGACTCACATGACCACTAAGGGTGGAATCCAGGGTTTGCCAGCCAAGTTTTTTATAAAGAAAGCCATGTATTTTGCTAGTATAGGAACGTGGCTGCTTTCGAGAGCGTCTTTGTTCTGCTCACCTACGGGTTATTTATGTTTCCCAACATTGATGACTTCATTGATATCAATTCCATTAAGATTTTTCTGATTGGAAACCCTGTACCGACCTTGCTCGGAGATGCTTATCAATCTGTACACTTAAGGAATTCGTATAGCGGAGGAATGATCACCTGCTGGGTACCCCTGCTGTACAAATGGTTTTCTTCTCATACACCCAAGTCTGTTGCATTTTGGGATCATAAGAGTACTTTACGTTGGTCGCAGAGAATCATGTCTCTTACCAACTCTGACATAGACTGGTACAATCGAATCTCTGATGGGATAAGAATCATTGACCGCTGTGGAAATTTCCCTAATGTATCCCTCATAGGAACTAAAGGAGGAATTAATTATCATCCAGTTTTAGTTTGTCGTCAATTTGGATACCCGGTGAGGCATGTCCCGCGTAATGCTCATCTGAAAGGTCTTTTCTTCAAGGAAGGAGAAAATGACAGGGAACTAAAGACAGAAATAGTGCATGCTTGGAAACATGTTCACATGAAAGGAAGAGAGTCTCTAGGAAAACCAGACTGTGTCTCGGTGGAACCTTATCTCCACTAGGTACAAACTAGAGCTCTCAAGCTGAGGATGTCTTACCCTCGTCAAGAAATTCTTCCGTTAAAGGAGTCTGTCCTTTATTTTATGTCTGATACTGAAAAAATTTAGGTTACTCTCAACAAAGTTCAATAGGAGAAGAAGTCTTGGAAGAACAAGTACCACATTCTCAATGTGGAGTGTAAGAAAATACAACAACTGTTAAAAGAAAAAGACGCTCTGATCGAGATTTTAGATATTTGCAATCTATTTGTAGAAGTTTCTTTTTCATTAAAGCAAAAACAAATATATATATATATATATATATATATATATATATATATATATATATCATTGTATATCATTCATCATTCTCACATAACGCATTCTTCTTACCTTCTAATCTCACGTATGTGTCATGATTCTAGAGTCAAACTGTCTCATTCGTACAATACTCGGGCCAATCGACAAAAGAAAATGGACGATCTCGAGGAAGAGAACAGAGATCTGAGAGAAGAAATCGACGCTCTGAAAGAAGATCTGAAAAAACTTCACAGTGACATGCAATCCTTGGCAACAGCTCAGAGACAACAACAAAGGACTGTGATCTCGGAGATCACATCTACGCCCGTAGTGGATACATATGATCCTTGATACAACATGCCTAAAGATCGTCCCTAGGGCATGCCTAGGAAATTTATCCTTGAAGGATATATTCCGCCGGTCACGAAAGACCAAGAAACTGCAGCAGGAACCGCTGGGCCTGAAGGTTACAAACTTCGGGAAAGCGAAAATGCAAGATTCATGACAGCAACTCCTGAAGGTTACAAACTTCGGGATAGGGAAGCACCAAGAGTCACCGCCGTAAAGACTATACCACAACCCGTGGTACACACAGTCCCGGAAGGACAGATTCCATAAGTAACCTCTGGTGGAAACGAAGACATGTACGACGAGGATGAATGAGTTCCTGGAGCAATTCCTAGAAATGCAGAAGGAACTGCATACCATTCGTGGTCAGGATTTATTCAGAAAGGACGCTGCAGACCTTTGTTTGGTCCCCAACGTGAAAATCCCACACAAATTCAAGGTGCCTGACTTTGAAAAATACAAGGGCAACTCTTGCCTTCAAAGTCATTTGGTGATGTACGCTCGAAAGATGTCAACTCAGACTAAAAATCAACAACTACTGATCCATTATTTCCAAGACAGTTTAATCGGCGCCGCACTCAAATGTTACATGGGTTTAAACCGCACCAAGATCATCACTTTCAGAGATCTTGGAGCTGTCTTCGTTCAGCAAAATAAATACAACCTGGACATGGCACCAGACAGAGATCAACTCAGAGCAATGTCGCAGAAGGACAAGGAAACTTTTAAGGAATATGCTCAGAGATGGCGTGAAATTGTCGCCAAAATTTGTCCCCCTCTTGAGGAAAAAGAGGTGACAAAGATCTTTTTGAAAACCTTGAGCTCATTGTACTACAACCGAATGGTCGCCAGTGCGCCCAGCGACTTCACTGAGATGGTGAACATGGGGGTATGCCTTGAAGAAGCAGTCCGAGAAGGGCGTTTGGTCAAAGGTGCAGAACCATTTAGCAGTACCAAAAGATACGATAGTGCTTTACCAAAGAAAAAAGAGCAAGATATTGGTAATATCTCTCTCAGAAAGCAAAGGCGAAGGTATCATAACGTAGCAGCAGTAACTCCTGCTATCAACGCAACGTCGGCTCCGACTTATCAACCTTAGGTTGCTTAGAGCCAATTAATTCGACAACAATATCAGCAAAGGACACAACAACCTCTTCAGCGGGCTCGTCCTCAGTACAACAACAACAACCGTACAACGCGACCACCAGGGTTCGACCCTATACCAATGTAGTACGCAGAACTGTTTCTACTACTACTGGTTAAGGGGCACGTCTAAACCAGGTCTCCTCTTACAGTACTAGAGAATCCACCTTTTTGGTTCAAAGCGGATCAGACTTGCCCTTATCATCAAGGAGGACCAGGGCATAACATAGAAAACTGTCTCAGTTTCAAATCCGATGTACAGAAGCTTGTCAGGAGCGGGGTCCTATCCTTCAAGGATACAAATCCTAATGTTTAAACAAACCCGTTGCCTCAACACGAGAAAGTTGCGGTAAATTTGATAGAATAAGAGACTAAACACAGCTATCAAATTCATGATGTAGTCTTATTGGGGACCAACTTGGTCAAGATGCATCGTAGACAAAGCGGGTACGGTCACGTACTGCCTCATAATTATCACCAGTGTGATATCTCCTCTAGAAATAATCAGGGATGCTCTTTTATACAAGAGACCCTCCAGCGTCACATGGATCTTGGATGGATTCAGGATTACCACGATAGAAGTCATTATCAAGTGAATATGATTCAAATCTTTGATATTCGTTTAATGAATACCAGCTTGGTGGAGTTACATGCTACACAAGTCCAGCTTGGTTTTCTGATTTCGTATAATTATCAAAACTGTACAGTATGTCGTGAGAGTGACCAAGGATGTGCTCTCGTTCAAAGAACTTTGCAACACTTGTTAAACCACTGGTGGCTTCCGATCTATATGGATGAAGACACACAACAAGTCAGCATGACTAACGGGAACCCTACTAGGCATCAGTGTCAGGATGTTCGATCAATGGAAACAGACCTAGTGAGGTTACACTGCATACAAAGCGGACGTGGCCAGGCGCCACCACACAACTATGAGTGCTGTAGAGTTTGCTCTGAAGATAATCAAGGATGTTACCTTGTGCGAGCAACCCTTCAAAGTCAGTTGGACCACAAAGAGATTCGACCGTATCCAAGTTCTAGGTCAATCAACTTGATGCCCGACTATTTCGCTGATCAGTTCAAAGATGTTGTCATAATCTCTGATCATAAGAGGACCAAAGATGTTTGTACCATAATCCCTCTACTTGACGAATCAAGAATTCCTTTGGACAGTAGAAAAGTTCCCAACCAGGAACTGATTGAAATTTCTTACAATGGTCGAAACAATTAGAAGGCTCCTGTAGTTATCTATCTGCCGGGACTGCTACCGTATGAATCAACTAAGGCCATCCCTTACAAATACGGTGCAACAACAATTGAGAATGGAAAGGAAACTCCATTACCATCCTTCGTGAATATTGTAGACATCAGTCGAGTAACACGAAGTGGTCGAATCTTCAACCGAGGAGTTGAAGAACCCATCAGAGAAAAGGAACCTCAAGCAGAAGTTCCTAATCAACCAGTCGGTCAATCCAGTGATCCTGACCTTTCGAAAAACAATGATGAGATGCTGAAGCTCATCCAGAAGAGTGAATACAAAATTGTTGATCAACTGTTGCAAACTCCTTCAAAAATCTCAGTATTATCACTTTTACTCAGTTCCGAAGCTCACAGGGAGGCTCTACAGAAAGTCTTAGAGCAAGCCTTTGTGGAACAGGATGTAACAATAAGACAATTCGACAGCATCATCTCCAGCATCACTTCCTGCAACAACTTGGGATTCAGTGATGAGGAACTGCCAGAAGAGGGCCCAAATCATAATATGGCACTCAATATTACAGTCAACTGTTAGGACGATGCTTTAGCCAGCGTACTGGTAGACACCAGATAAGCTCTAAACGTAATGCCGGAGTCCACCCTAATGTGACTATCATTCAAAGGATCTCCGATGAGAGGCAGTGAAATCATCGTCAAAGCATTTGACGGATCTCGAAAAACAGTTATCGGCGAAGTCGACCTTCCCATAACTATTGGTCCTCACACTTTCCTAGTCACTTTCTAGGTCATGGACATCCGGGCAACATACAGCTGTTTGTTAGGAAGACCTTGGATACACGAAGCTGGGGTAGTTACTTCGACACTTCAGCAGAAGCTAAAGTTTGTCAAGAACGACCAACTAGTCACAGTCTGCGGAGATCAAGCCTTGATCGTGAGTAGCTTATCATCATCCACTTACGTGGAACTAGAGGAGGTTGCTGGAACCCAGTTCCAGGCACTTTCAGTGAGTCACGATGACCAATCAGAAGGAGGAACGTCGATTTCCTCGTACAAAGATGCTCTCGAAGCGATCAAAAGTATCAATACCAAGAGATGGGGACAACTTGTCATTCCTACTGACAATAAGGAAAATAAAGGTCTTGGTTTTTCTTCAACCTGTACCCAGACTGCTACTAACAATGAAAGTCTTCATCTCATCCAGAACTTCTTCCATACTGGAGGTTTCCTTCACCCAGTGTCTCAAGAAGTACATACCATCAACGAGGGTGATTCCTCCGATACAGATGAAGAGTGGAAGTCCTATCTTAATGAGGATGGTTATATGTCTCAAGAAGAGGTGCCTACACCATTTTGCTATCCCGCACAGAGTCCGAGATATATACCGAGAGCGGATGTCAAGATGATATACGGAGATTGTGATCCGGAAGGATGTCGTGCTCCACCAAACTCATTAGAGGAAGACACTCTGATGAAAGACAACTTTAACCACGACTATTATGGACCGATGAACGGCCTGCCTATGTGGCAACCGTACTCAGGAGACTCGGGGCAAGAGAGTTAGCTGAACGATGCATATCAGCTGAGCATCATTGAAAAGAATACATACGTCCCCACAGAATCATGGGATCATTACTCAGGGCATTCAGAAAATATCTAGTACAACGATGAATTCACAACAGTTGCATGACAAGAGTTCCTTAATTATGCTTTTCCCAAGGTAAACGTCATCGAGAGGGATGACTCCTCCAGTTCCAAAGAAGTGTGGGACACCTTAGGACAACCGAGTGGAAAATTCGACTTCCTGGTCAAGTACACCGCTCTCGAAAGTTCTCGTATCAGGTTCAAAGACATCCAGCCAACTGGATAGGGAGATCCACCTGAGAGTGCAAACACCGTGCAAGATACAACTGAGGAATCCTCCTACGACAACTCTGCCTGGGAGACAGATTCCAATGATCCTGCTCCACCAGAAATCAGCCTTATTTCTGAAGACAAGCCAAGAAGGAAAGTGCCAGACTTTGTGATTCACCGAGGGGTTCGCCGCCAATGGGTTGTAGTCAACATTCCGAAAGTTGTTCATAAGTCGAAGTAATTGTCATCTTTGTTTTAACCTTTCACCCTGCCCAGGTGAAACAGATGTTTTGATAGGGCTCACTTTCTGTAAATGTCCCTCTTCGCTTTGCCCAAAGCGACAAAGTTTTGTTTTATAGGGCTGTAGTTTCAAGAATCGACAAGATCATAAATAAAATAACGTCGTTCTGTAATTTCTGCATTTATTGTTGTTTTCCCTTTTCGCTTTTTCAGAAAATGATAATCCTAAAAAACAACTCGAATAATAAAAACAGGCAGTAAAAAAAATATACACTGCACACACTTTTGCATTTCTCTCTATCTCTTCTAAAAACAAATCATCACGTCATGCAGATTGCTTGTTTTAAACCCCATTGAAACATACGATCTAATGCCTTCTCCCAACTTTGAATTCTCGGTATTTGAGGCTGAAGAAGAAGATGACGAAGAAATTCCAGAAGAGATCTCCCTATTACTCTGACAAGAGGAAAGGTCCATTAAACCTTACAAAGAGCTGTTGGAGACGGTCAACTTAGGTTTAGAAGAGGAAAGAAAAGAGGTCAAGATTGGGGCACTGCTCAGTCCGACTGTCAAAGAAGGTTTGATAAAGCTTCTCAAAGAGTTTCTCGATGTATTTACTTGGTCCTATCAGGACATGCCAGGGTTGGATACCAGCATCGTGGAACATCATCTACCGTTGAGATCAGAATGTCTGCCGATAAAACAAAGACTTAGACGGGCTCATCCAGACATGGCCATCAAAATCAAAGAGGAAATACAGAAGCAGATTGTCACGGGTTTCCTCTCCATATCAGATTATCATCAATGGTTGGCCAACATAGTACCAGTTCCGAAAAAGGACGGAAAGGTTAGAATGTGTGTAGACTATTGGGATATGAACAAAGCCAGTCAAAGGATGACTTTCTCTTACCACACATAGACATGCTGGTAGACAGTACATCAAAGTTCAAAGTATTCCCCTTCATGGACGGATTCTCGGGCTATAATCAAATCAAAATAGCGCTGAAAGACATGGAGAAAAATTCGTTCATTACCCCATGGGGTACCTTTTGTTACAGAGTAATGTCGTTCGGTTTGAAGAACGCCGGGGCAATCTATCAAAGGGCCATGACTACTCTGTTTCATGACATGATACACAAAGAAATTGAGGTATATGTCAATGATATGATTGCCAAATCTAAAACAGAGGAGGAACATGTGACCCACCTGTCAAAGCTATTCGAGCGGTTGAGAAAGTACAAACTCTGCTTGAATCCCAATAAGTGCACATTCGGTGTCCGTTCAGGGAAACTGCTAGGGTTCATCGTCAGCCAGAAAGGAGTTAAGGTTGATCCTGACAAAGCCAAGGCCATTCAAGAAATTCCTTCTCCAAAGACTGAAAAATAAGTTAGGGGATTCCTGGGACGTTTGAATTATATTTCCAGATTCATATTCCTCATGACCGCAACATATGCGCCGATTTTCAAATTACTCAAAAAGAATCAGGACTGCATTTGGACAAAAGACTGCCAAACTGCCTTCGACTTATCAAGGAATACATGTTGAATCCACCGATTCTATCACCTCCAGTGGAATGAAGACCACTGATCATATACCTAACAGGCTTGGAAGACTCCATGGGTTGTGTACTTGGCCAACAAGACGAAACCAAAAGGAAAGAGTCTGCCATCTACTATTTGAGAAAGAAGTTCACCGACTGCGAGACTCGGTACACTATGCTTGAGAAAACTTGTTGTGCTCTGGCTTGGGCAGCCAATGTCTTCACCAAAACATGATTTGCCACACTACTTGGTTAATCTCTGACATGGATCCAATCAAGTTTGTCTTTGAAAAACCTGCTCTCACGGGAAGGATAGCCCGTTGGCAGATGTTGTTATCAGAATATGACATAGAGTACCATGCTCAAAAAGCCATAAAAGGAAGTGTTTTAGCCAATCATTTGGCTCATCAACCGATCGACGATCAAGAATCAGTCGGATTTGACTTCCTAGACGAAGATGTCATGTATTTGAAAATGAAAGATTGCAATGAACCGCTACCCAGTGAAGGGCCATAACTAGGTTCCCAATGGGGACTTATCTCTGACGGAGCTGTCAATCATTATGGAAACGGAATTGGGGCAATCATCATAACACCTCAGGGTACCCACATTCCTTTCACGTCCAGATTGACATTCAAGTGCACAAACAACGAGGCCGAATACGAAGCTTGTATCATGGGTCTCGAAGAAGCCATCGACTTAAGGATCAAGAACTTGGATGTATATGGCGACTCAGCCCTGGTTATCAATTAGATCAAAGGAGATTGGAACACATACCAATCAGGACTGATTCCTTACAAAGACTACGCGAGAAGGTTGTTACCATTCTTTAACAGAATCGAGTTTCATCACATCCCTCGTGAAGAGAATCACATGGCTGATGTATTAGCCATTCTCTCTTCCATGATTAGTGTAGGTCAATGGAATGACATACCTAAGATTGACATAATGTGCCTTGAACGGCCCGCTTACATCTTCACGATTGAAGCAGTCATAGACGACAAACCTTGGTATCACAATATCAAATGCTTCTTGCAGAAACAAGAGTACCCACCTGGGGCATCCAGAAAAGACAGAAAGACCCTCAGAAGGCTAGCAGGCAGCTTCTTCCTGAGCGGTGATACACTCTATAAGAGAAACTTAGACATGGTCTTGCTTCGATGTGTAGACAGACCAGAAGTAAACGTGCTGATGAAAGAAATTCATGAAGGATCTTTTGGCACTCATGCCAACGGACACGCAATGGCGCAAAAAATTCTAAGAGCAAGGTACTATTGGTTGACCATGGAATCCGACTGCTACAAGTACATGAGGAGATGTCACAAGTGTCAGATATACTTCGACAAGATCTATGTCCCGCCAACGCATCTCGAAGTTCTTTCTTCCCCATGGCCTTTTTCTATATGGGGAATCGACATGATTGGCAGGATTGAACCCAAGGCTTCGAACGGACATCGGTTCATCCTGGTAGCCATTGACTACTTCACCAAGTGGGTCGAAGAAACGTCATTCGCTAATGTAACCCGACAAGTGGTGGTCCGATTTATCAAAAACAATATCATTTGTCATTATGGTGTTCCTAGCCAGATCATTACTGATAATGAATCCAACTTGAATAATAAGATGATGAAAGAGTTATGCGCTGAGTTCAAGATCGAACGACATAACTCATCTCCCTACCGACCCAAGATGAATGGAGCGGTAGAAGCAGCTAACAAGAACATAAAGAGGATCGTTCAAAAGATGGTTGTAACCTACAAAGACTGGCACGAGTTGCTACCCTTTGCTCTTCACGGTTATCGCACATCTGTCCGCACTTCAACCGGGGCAACCCCTTTCTCTCTAGTATATGGCATGGAAGCAGTGCTCCCCATGGAAGTAGAGATCCCATCAATCCGGGTATTGATGGAAGCTAAGCTAACAGAAGCTGAATGGTGCCAAAGTCGACACGACGAACTGAATCTGAAAGAAGAAAAATGAGTAACGGCTCTATGCCATGGTCAGCTGTATCAGCAAAGAATGAAGAAGGCGTTTGACAAAAAGGTCCGACCTCACGTCTTCAGGAAAGGAGACCTCATGCTCAAGAAGATACAATCATTTCTCACTGATTCCCGGGGCAAATGGACTCTGAATTATGACGGCCCTTATGTGGTCAAGAAAGCTTTCTCAAGCGGCGCCTTGAGACTTGCAACCATGGACGAAGAGGAATTTTCCTACCCCACAAATGTTGATGTAGTCAAGAAATACTTTGCCTAAAAAAACAACGTCTCGGTGGATTGAAAACCCGAAAGGGCGGTCCAGGAAAAAATTAGAGACATAAGCAAAAAAAAATCATCCCGATGGATTGGAAATCTCAAAGTACAATCCAGGAAAAAGTTAGGGATTCATGGCAAGTAACTACGTCCAACAAAGGGGCAAATCCCCCCAGCAGCAGTAATGCCATCCATCAGGAAAACTCTAGTCAAGGTCATCTTCGACAGAAGCTCAGGATGTCCAGAATTCAAAGTTGGTAGAAGGATAGTGTAGCGAGCGATTTTGGACGCGGTTCTTAAGCGCTGGTCGCTCTCTGCGGTTTGAGCTTTAAACTACAGGTCGATTCATTTTTTATCCTATTGTGAGCTGAATAAGGAAGGGAAATAGATGTCTCCAATTAACCCTGCTTGCATACTGAGTTTAAACAACGATCTGTTAGGTTACGAATGCTATCAATGTGGGGGGACCTTGTACTGGTTATTTGTATTTTCGCCAATACGGTTTTCTTTCTTTCTAGGACTTTCTAGCGGGGAACAAGGATTAGGATGTTAGGACTGATGCTTTTGAATTACTGCTTTTGATTGATGGAGATACGGGATTTGGATTTTTTGTTGATTGCGCTCGCAAAGATCTTTTCTTTCGATCTTATGCCTACGTATTCCCGTTTACCGAAACAGGGAAATCATAGCGTTCGTAGTTCCTCCTATTCTATGGGAGGAAATGGGTGTTTTGGTGTCTTGTTCAAAGCCCAAGACGTGAAGCGAAAGGTGGTTTGTATCTTGTTCAAAGCCCAAGATTTGAAGCTGAAAAGTCTATTTGTGTCTTGTTCAAAGCCCAAGACGTGAAGCTGAAAGACCTCGGCTTTAGAGAGAATTTGTTATCTCTAAAGAGGGGAGAAGGAGAATTACTTTAACTGGGATACACGGATCCGAGCAATGCCATAATTTCCGAAGAAAGGGTTTTAACTTGAAGGAGAAGACTTTAACTCAGTGTAGAGCAATGCTATCTTTCCTTAGGAATTTCTCATGCTAAAAGAGGGACAGTGGCGTGGATATAGATGATCCAGAGGCTTGCCGCTTACAGCAATTAGATGAAGGGAAAGGAGTTGTTGATGTTTGTGTACTGTGAACGAGGCACAACTTTGATGCTAAAAGGTTGATTGGATCAACCAGTGGTTTTCTTATACAAAGCCTAAGAGGAGGCTAATTTCCGCTAGGAAAATCATTATACAAAGCCTAAGAGGAGGCTATTTTGTGTCCCGTACAAAGCCCGAGATGGAGGCTAAAAATGTTTGACTCAATAAGAGAGTCTTTGTATCTCGTACGAAGCCCGAGATGGAGGCGAAAAGGGGTAATTGACTCAACGAGGGAGTCTCTTATGTGTCTCGTATAAAGCCCGAGAGAGAGGCTAAACGTTGTTTGACTCCCCTGGGGAGAATTTTGGTATCTCGTACAAAGCCCGAGATAGAGGCTATTGTAACTGTTTCAGTTGAGTGACAGATCCAATATACTGATTTTAAAAGAGAAAATCAGTTCTTATATGAGCAACACTGTACTGAGGGATTTGATTTGAGGATCAGGGATATCTCCTTCTCTTTGAGGAAACGGGAAATCCAAAGGGTATTGAGACTGTCCGAGTCTGCGGGTTTCCTTCCTATTTTTGAAGAGTGCTTGAGAATGTCTTTGAGACTCAAGAAAGTTAGACTGTCCGTGTCTAGAGTTTTATCTTTTGTACTATGCTTTGAGAAACAGTAGTAGACTCTATGAAAGGACTGTTCTATGCAGATGACTAAGTTCTGTTCCTATACCTCTAAGAGGTCGTCGGGACAATTTGTACGAAGCCCAAGGGGAGGCTTGAAACTTTTAAGAAGCCGACGGGTCCTTGTACGAAGCCCAAGAGGAGGCTATCATTCCCGGAGGAAGAGATCATTATACGAAGCCTAAGAGGAGGCTGTGAATACTTCTAAGAAGCCGTAGGGTCCTTGAATAATGCCCAAGAGGAGGCAGGGTTGCTTTTTAGGAAGCCTGTGGGTCCTTGAACAATGCCCAAGAGGAGGCCGATGCTTTTAAGAAGCCCGTGGGTCTATCATCTCCTTTCCATTAGGAGAGATAACTCTTTTAAAGATAAAAACCACTGGTAAACGTGCGAGGTTTACTATCCAGCGACTTTTAGCTTTTAAAGAGGGTTCCTTAGTTAAGGTCCAAGATTATGACCGTAGTGGGTACCCAAACCCCGAGACATTCAAGGCAAGCTATCCACAAGGAATAGATCAAGTCAGGAAAGTTCGAGAATTTGGAAGAAACTCAAAGATGCCATTCACGGAGAATACATTCATCTTGGGGAGTAGAGCTTCTTGACGATTCCTAAGGAGGACAGCCGAAGAGAAGACTGTATCTGGTGCTCCTATTGGGGATCTAGGCGTCTATTTCTACAAATAAATGAAACGGCGTCACCTAGTTCTAGACGTAGTTGCCGGGGAAACTCGAAATATCTATACTATTATTACATAGTAGATATGAGTTTATGAAAGGAGACTTATAGTGAGCAGCCCCACAATACAGTTTATAATATGAAAACAGTAAACGAAAGCGATAACCACTTACTCGGTTGGAGTGCTTCCATGCTGTTTGGTTAGTTGTTCAACAAAGAAAGATTGAAAACAACAGTATATTCAAAATCAAAGGAGAAAGTGCTTTGAAAAAGAAAGATTTGGGGCTTACAGCTCAAGGAGAGGCCCAGGGTTTTATCAGTGAGCGCACTGTTTGACTTTGTACAGAGGGACTTATACAAGTGACTGAGGCCCAAAATGGTTTTCTGTACAAAGGGATGGGTCTTACACTCTCTCAAGAGGCCCAAAAAGGTTTAAAGGAAAAAGGGTAGGGCTTATAACACGAGGGTAGGCCCAAATGATTTTTCGTTTAAAAATGGCGATCGCGCCGAGGTTTTCTTTTAACGCGGAGGGACTTACACAATAAGTGAGGCCCAAGATGTTTTGGTTAAAAGGGGGATTGGGTCTTACACTTTAATAGAGGCCCAAAGTGTTTTGAACGGGTCTTATAGCTCAAGGAGAGGCCCAAGGGTTATTTTGAAAAGGCGACGATCGCGCCGTTTGTTTTTGACGGTATCGGGACTTATATAATATACTGAGGCCCAAAATGATTTGGTCAAAAAAAAGGATTGGGTCTTACACTCTATTAGAGGCCCAAAAAGTTTTAAGAAAAAGAAATGGGTCTTACTACTCGAGGGTAGGCCCAGGTTTATTTTAAAAAAGGCGATGATCACGCCGTTTACTTGTACAGAGGGACTTATACAATGAATGAGGCCCCAAAAAGTTTTTGTACAAGGGGGGATGGGTCTTACACTATCTCAAGAGGCCCAAAGTGTTTTGAAAATGATTTATGAGGGTTGAATTAATCCAAAACCCTAATTTGTTTTCAAAATGTATTTAATTGAATAAAAATTCAATTAAAATGATCAAAAATTGTTTAACACATGGAAAAAAAATTGTGATCTTGGATTAATGCTTCAAAAATTAAGTATTGACCTACAAAATAATTAGAAAGCATTAAAAGTTGCAAAATCAAAGTAGAAAAAATATTTAAAATGCCAAAAACAATCAAAATATTAATTCTTTACAAAAATATCGATTATATGAAATAAATAATATTTTTGGGATTTTTTGATAAAATAAAATATTTTAACATTTTTGTGAATTATTAAAAATAGAATCAACTCAAAATCATTAAAACTCAGAGAGAAATTAATTTTTGAATCAATTAAACAAAATCACAAAATTCAAATATTTGAATTTCTAAAAATGGCGCCAAGAACAAGTTGAAGAACACACTCGTGTTCTTGGTTTCTCAGATTTGCATTTTCTATCCAATCTCCATGAATACGTAATCATATCATGCAATCCACATATCATTATGCTCGTCTCAACCTCACGATCATGTCTATGCACTTTAATTTCATTTAAATTAAACATACAACAACAAATCACGAAGAGACCTCAAGAACCCTAATTTCTGCTTGAAGGCTAGGATTTTTATACACGATTCAAACAATGCAATTAATTGAGGGAAAACATTCCATGCATGATTATGAACATATGGCCAAATTATTGTGCGAGGAAATATGCATAGATTGAGAGATGACCAAGCATGTGCTTACCTCTAGGCCGTGACAGCAAGTTCAAAGTGATTTTTGATCTGGAGGTGTTACAGATGAGTTGTGATGATCTGAACAGCTTCCCTACACCCTATGGATTGTGTTTGGATGGTTAGACTTGATTGAAATTGGCTGAATCATTTTGTGGTACCTCAGCTGCACTTTGGTTAAAACCTTGAGCAACCAGCTGGTGATTTTGTGAAATTAATGTTTCAAAAGTAATCTAAGTGTTTGATCAGCTCATATGTGATGTATGTGAGGTGTGTGAGTGATTGGTTTGATTGGAATTGCTCTCAAACTCAAAACCCGATAGTGACTTGCCTTAGAAGGTAAAATTGGAGTGAAAGAAGAGATTTTGAGGAAAGCATCTGTTAGATGGCTTTGGTGTACTCAAACTAACCACAATTGAGCTCTATTTATAGTAGAGCAAGTTTGTTTTAGGATCCACAGTGAATGGCAACTGCAGCAGGTGTTTCCTCAATGTTGGCCAATGGAAATGCAAGTCTCCTCTAGCCATTGACTAGAGGTTAGGGCACAGAGCTATGGTCCCCTTGGTCTTGGATAAGTCTTGACTGATTTCAGATGAGAATGGCTCAGTCCATGCCACCTTGATGGTTCCATTGAATGCCTCATTCCAAATTTGAAGTCTTGTCCCTATTTTGGCCATTCTAGGTTCAACATGCTATTTCTTGTTCCATGGACTTTGGAGGCTTGGCTCAGTGATTGTCCCCTTTAGATTCAATCCTCTGAGGTGTCCAAGTGGATAGGAGCAATTGGATTTGGCTGATTTTGGAAAATCGACCAAAGTTGCAAATTCTGCCTTGCCTTTACAGATTTTAGCAAGGCAACTTGCCAATGTCATATCTCATGGTGTAAGTTGAATTTGGCAATGTTCTTGGCCATTTTGGAAAGCTCTTACATGATACAACAACTGTTTGAACAAGTTTGGTTTTGATCTCTTTTGATTCCAAGTGAAAAATCCCCCTACATTTGGCAAAAAGTGAGGCAGAATCTGACTTAGTGAAAATTTCACTAAGTGTTGGAAAAAGTGACATTTTCACTTTTCAGCCACTTTGATCACTCCACAACTCAAAATCCTTAATGAATTGGAATGACTTGTAGTTGAAGTTTTTGTAGGTGATAATGAGGGCTACAAATCCATCTTTGGATGAGAAAAAATGGCCTTGTGGTTTAGGAGTTATGGTCCTTCAAAGTTGGTACCCTTGCCACTTTATTTTTAACTTAGAAAAATTTCTAAGTTTTATGGTTACCCCTTTTACAAGTTATCTCACTTTTCTTGATTTTTCTTGATGAATGATGATTCAAATCATACATTAACATCATTTTAGGGTTAAAAATCCATTTTGGTGAAAAATCTCAAAAAGTCAAAGTTGACTTTTGTGCACAGTTGACTTTTTATCAGATGAATTCCAAACTGTGCAATTCTTCAGGAAATCATGTCCTTGACCTAAATCAAACTTGATGGACATGTTCCATGGGTGTCATAGGGTATATTCAATCATGTATTAGGGTTTGGGAGCATGTCTTGGTCAAAAGTCAAAGTTACAGTTGACTTTTCCCTTAAAACCCTAATTGTGGTGCAGATGGAATTGAGACTTGTTGCTCAAGCTTCTTGGATCAATCCATTGTCCCAAATGGATCAATATGGTATATTAGAGACCCTCAAATCATCTCTTGAGGTCTTGGCTCATGATTTGTCCCAAAAGTCAACTTAGGGGTGAATTAGGTCAAGAAACCCTAATTCCTGATTTTTGATGAATGCATCCCTTGAAGCAAAATTGACTTGATGCATGGGTTCATGAGGTTCCATGAAGTATATTAGGTTATGTTTTGGATCAATGGCTTGTACCCAGATGAAACTTTTCATCTGGAGGCCCTGGGTGATCAAAACCCTAATTTGGTGACACTGGCGATCTTGAGGCTTGATCCACCTAGAAGGGAGCAACCTTGTGCTTAATCCTTGAAGTGGGAGTCCTTTTGATCCTTTGAGGATGTTTGAGAGATTATTCAAGTTTAAAATCAAGTCATTTCTTGATTGAGCCTTTGTCTAAAGCTCAGAGAGGGCTTGAAACCCTAATTTTGATTGCAGTCAATGCTCACCCATCTTTGGGGAGACTGATGAAGCATAAAGGCACATCCATATTGTGGTGATGATTTGCACAATGATGGGAAACTTTATTGGTCAAAATTTGGGGTATTACAGATTCCCCTATTTAATCTTCTTGGACCCGAAGGTGTGAATGACGAAGGGATTCGGGCATTCGGGGTGCAAGAGGATTAAATATCGGAATACCCGAAACTTTGATGGTGGTTATGAATGGCAGATCACATTCATCTTCTTTTGCTAAGCGATGATGCTTAGAAAAGGTAAACTTCCCCTCGATCCTGGTCTTCAGCCAAGGAGCTGGTCTCAGTTTTCTTTTGTCAACTTCCCCTCGTTCTTGGTTTCCTACCAAGGAACTGGTCTTAGTTTCTGATTTAAACTTCCCCTCGATCCTGGTTTCCTACCAAGGAACTGGTCTTAGTTTCTGATTTAAACTTCCCCTCGATCCTAGTTTCCTACCAAGGAACTGGTCTTAGTTTCTGATTTAAACTTCCCCTCGATCCTGGTTTCCTACCAAGGAACTGGTCTTAGTTTCTTTTATCAATAAACTTTACTGACAAGGGACGCTATGCGTAGCGATTTTCCTCAAACTTCTCGCCGAATTTTCCTGGAGAGATTCCATTTGAGTGGAAAAAGTTTTGATGTCAGACTTGTTGGGGAACCCATTAGTCTGAATTGTAGAGGTACACAAACTTCTCTGTTTTGGAGACGCCATTTGTCGATTCTACTGGGGAAAGCGAGTCTCTTGAGAGACTGTTTTCGTTTGGGGTTACATCATACTTTTCTCGGGATCTTCCCGGAGAAATGCCATATGATGGGATCCAATTTTGAGGTGCCAATGACCTTCTCATCAGTGGTTTTTCGGAGCAAAACTGGCGTGCTGCCGAATCTCTGATCACGAGGCTTTCTCTGTGGATTTTCCTTAATCCGGGAAAGCAAGGATATCATCTTCAATGGCGAAGAGTGATGTTTATTGAAAGTTTTCTCTGGCTTTTCAGAGGTTCAAGTTATCAAAGTGGTCAAGGACCAACTTCTTTCCAGAATTAAACTGGAAGCGAGGTTGTTCAGACACAGTATTTCCTGACGAGGTAAGAACTGACAACTCGATTGAGAGGACTTCTACCACTAGGGGACAAGACCGACTAGAGTGATAGTGATGCAATATGAAATGTGAATGCAAATAAAAAATGCATGATGTATGTATGTATATGCTGACAAAACAGACGCGACATACAAACTAATGGATGAACACAATTGGATACTCGGCCATCGCGGGGCGAAGAAGTACCGTTGATTCAAAATAGCAATTCCACCTTGCCTAGGAGAGATAGTCCCGTTGGGAGCTATGTTGATCGGGCTTAGAAGATGAGAACTCGGCCGAGGATGTCAGACGAAACATGGTCTCTGACATTATTGATCCTTCATTCAGGAGTACTGGTCTAGAAGGAGTACCTTGATTCTGCACTTTGAAGTTCGCTTACTTTAGGAGAAGCGATCGATGTTCTTCTGATGTTCAACAGTCAAAAGAAATGCCATCTTTAATTTAAAAGCAGAAAAAGTTTTACAAGTAAATTTATTTTTTTGTTTTATTTTAAGAATCGCTGATTAAGTTTAAACAACGTCGTTCTGTAAAGCTAAAACAAGTAAAGAATTACAAACACAAGCACAAGGGCTCAAATTTTATTGATAAGATGGAGATCAGCCAAACGCGTGATTCCAAAGAGTATATACAAAGTTAGAAAATGGTAATTTACAGGGAAAAGGGCTACGTTGAAACATAACGACCACTATCCTTCTACCAACTTTGAGTTCGGGACATCCTGAGCTTCTGTCGAAGATGACCTTTGATTGGAGATTTCCTCCGATGGATGATGCAACTGTTGTTGCTGCTGAGGGACTTGCCTCTGTTGAACATAGTTACTTGCCATTATCCCTAACTTTTGCCTGTATTGTACTATGAGATTTCCAATCCATCGGGATGATTTTTTTCATGTCTCTAACTTTTGCCTGGACCGCCCTTTCGGGTTTTCAATCCACCGAGACGTTTTTTTTTTTTTTTTTTTTTTTTTTTTTTTTTTAGTTTTAGGCGAAGTATTTCTAGACTACATCAACATTCGTGGGTAGGCAAATTCCTCTTCGTCCATGGTTGCAAGTCTCAAGGCACCGCCTGAGAAAGCTTTCGTGACCACATAGGGGCCATCATAATTTGGGGTCCATTTGCCCCAAGAATCAGTGAGAAATGATTGTATCTTCTTGAGCACGAGGTCTCCTTTTCTGAAGGCACGAGGTCAGACCTTTTTGTCAAATGCCCTTTTCATTCTCTGTTAGTACAACTGACCGTGACATAGTGCCGTGATTCGCTTCTCTTCGATCAGGTTCAGTTCGTCGTGTCAATTTTGACACCATTCAGCTTCGATAAGCTTAGCTTCCATCAATACCCGGATTGATGGGATCTCTACTTCTATGGGGAGCACTGCTTCCATGCCATATACTAGAGAGAAAGGGGTTGCCCATGTTGAAGTGCGGACAGATGTTCGATAACCGTGAAGAGCAAAGGGTAGCATTTCGTGCCAATCTTTATAGGTTACCACCATCTTTTAAACAATATTCTTGATGTTCTTGTTAGCCGCTTCTACCGCTCCATTCATCTTGGGTCGGTAGGGAGATGAGTTATGGTGTTCGATCTTGAACTCTGCACACAACTCTTTCATCATCTTATTGTTCAAGTTAGATCCATTATCAGTAATGATCTCGCTTGGAACACCATAACGGCAGATGATATTGTTTTTGATAAATCGGACCACCACTTGTCGGGTTACATTGGCGAATGACGCTGCTTCGACCCACTTGGTGAAATACTCAATGGCTACAAGGATGAACCGATGTCCGTTTGAAGCCTTGGGCTCAATCATGCCAATCATGTCGATTCCCCATATGGAAAAAGGCCACGGGGAAGAAAGAACTTTGAGATGTGATGGCGGTACATGAATTTTGTCGGAGTATATCTGACACTTGTGACACCTCCTCATGTACTTGTAGCAGTTGGATTCCATGGTCAACCAATAGTACCCTGCTCTTAGGATTTTTCTCGCCATTGTGTGTCCATTGGCATGAGTACCAAAGGATCCTTCATGAATTTCTTTCATGAGCATGTTTGCTTCTGGTCTGTCGACACATTGGAGCAGAACCATGTCAAAATTTCTCTTATAAAGAGTGTCACTGCTCAGGAAGAAGTTTCCAGCCAATCTTCTGAGGATTTTCCTGTCTTTTCTGAGTGCCCCAGATGGGTACTCTTGTTTCTGAAGGAAGCATTTGATATCGTGATACCAAGGTCTGTCGTCTATGACTGCTTCAATTATGAAGATGTAAGCGGGCCGTTCAAGGCGCATGATGTCGATCTTAGGTATGTCATTCCATCGACCTACACTAATCATGGAAGAGAGAGTGGCTAATGCGTCAGCCATGTGATTCTCATCACGAGGGATGTGATGAAAGTCGACTCTGTTGAAGAAGGGTAACAACCTTCTTGCATAGTCTTTGTAAGGAATCAATCATGATTGGTATGTGTTCCAATTTCCTTTTATCTGGTTAATAACCAAGGCTGAGTTGCCGTATACGTCCAAGTTTTTGATCCTTAAATCAATCGCTTCTTCGAGGCCCATGATACATGCTTCGTATTCGGCCTCGTTGTTCGTACATTTGAATGTAAGTCTGGCAGTGAAAGGAATGTGGGAACCCTGAGGGGTAACAATGATTGCCCCAATTCCGTTTCCATAATGATTAACTGCTCCGTCAAAGATAAGTCCCCGCTGGGAACCTGGTTCTGGCCCTTCACTGGGTAGCGGTTCATCGCAATCTTTCATCTTTAGATACATGACATCTTTGTCTGGGAAGTCAAACCCGATTGATTCTTGATTGTCAATCGGTTGATGAGCCAAATGATCGGCTAAAATACTTCCTTTAACAGCTTTCTGAGCGTGGTACTCTATGTCATATTCTGATAGTAACATCTGCCAACGGGAAATCCTTCCCGTGAGAGCAGGTTTTTCGAAAACGTACTTGATTGGATCCATTTCGGAGACCAACCAAGTAGTATGACGAATCATGTACTGGCGAAGATGTTTGGCTGCCCAAGCCAAAGCGCAACAAGTTTTCTCAAGCATTGTGTACCGAGTCTCGCAGTCGGTGAATTTCTTGCTTAGATAGTAAATGGCAGACTCTTTCCATTTAGTTTTGTCTTGTTGGCCAAGTACACATCCCATTGAGTCCTCTAGGACTGTGAGGTAAATGATCAGTGGTCTTCCTTCCACTGGAGGTGATAGAATCGGAGGATTCAACAGATATTCCTTGATACTGTCGAAGGCGGTTTGGCAATCTTCTGACCAAACGCAATCCTGATTCTTTTTGAGTAATTTGAAAGTCGGCGCGTATGTCACGGTCATGAGGAATATGAATCTGGAGATGTAGTTCAAACGTCTCAGGAATTCTCTGACTTGTTTTTCAGTTTTCGGAGAAGGCATTTCTTGAATGGCCTTGACCTTGTCAGGATCAACTTCAATCCCTTTCTGGCTGACGATGAACCCTAGTAGTTTCCCTGAACGGACACCGAAGGTGCACTTGTTAGGATTCAAGCGGAGCTTGAAGTTTCTTAGACGTTCGAACAATTTTGACAGATGTTCAACGTGCTCATCCTCTGTTCTTGATTTTGCAATCAAATCATCGACATATACCTCGATTTCTTTGTGTATCATGTCATGAAACAGAGTAGTCATGGCCCTTTGATAGGTTGCCCCGGCGTTCTTCAAACCGAACGACATTACCTTGTAACAAAAGGTACCCCATGGGGTAATGAACGAAGTTTTCTCCATGTCTTTCGGCGCCATTTTGATCTGGTTATAGCCCGAGAATCCATCCATGAAGGAGAATACTTTGAACTTTGCTGTGCTGTCAACCAGCATGTCAATGTGTGGTAAAGGAAAGTCATCCTTTGGACTTACCTTGTTTAGATCTCTGTAATCAACACACATTCTGACCTTTCCATCCTTTTTGGGAACGGGTACGATGTTGGCTAACCATTGAGGATATTCAGATGTAGCAAGGAAACCCGCGTCAATCTGTTTCTGTACCTCCTCTTTGATTTTGATGGCCATGTCCGGGTGAGTCTGTCTCAACCTTTGCTTTACTGGCAGACATTCCGATCTTAACGGTAAGTGATGTTCCACGATGCTGGTATCCAACCCTGGCATATCCTGATAGGACTAAGCGAACACATCGGGGAATTCTTTGAGAAGCTTTATCAGATCTTCTCTGGCAGTTGGACTGAGCAGTGCCCCAATCCTGATTTCTTTTCTCTCTTTTTCTGAACCCAAGTTTACCATTTCCAACGGCTCTTTGTGAGGTTCAATGGACCTTTCCTCTTGTCTGAGTAGTCGGGAGATCTCTTCTGGAATTTGGTCGTCAACTTCTTCTTCAGCCTCGAATACCGGGAACTCAAAATTGGGAGAAGGCATCGGATCGTATGTTTCAATGGGGTTTAAAACAAGCAATCTGCATGACGTGATGATTTGTGTTTAGAAGAGATAGAGAGAAATGCAAGTGTGTGCAGTGTTTTGATTTTACTGCTTGTTTTTATTTTTGAATGTTTTTTTTTTTTAGGATTACCATTTTCTGAAAAAGCAAAAAGAGAAAACAGCAATTAATGCGGAAATTACAGAACGACGTTATTTTATTAATAAACAAGTCGAATCTTGAAACTTCAGCCCTATAAAACAAAACTCTGTCGCTTTGGGCAAAACAAAGAGGGAAATTTACAGAAAACGAGCCCTATCAAAATATCCGTTTCACCTGGGCAGGGTGAAAGGTTAAAGATGGCAATTACTTTGACTGATGAACGACCTTCGGAACCTCGACAGTAACCCATTGGCGGCGAACTCCTCGGTGAATCACAAAGTCTGGCACCTTCCTTGATTTGTCTTCAGAAATGACGCTGATTTCTGGTGGAGCAGGATCATTGGAATCTGTTTCCCAGGCAGAATTGTCGTAGGAGGATTCCTCTGTTGCATTTTGCATAGCATTGGTGCTCTCAGCTGTATCTCCCCATCCAGTTGGCTGGATATCTTCGAGCTTGATACGAGAGCTTTCGGGAGCAGTGTACTTGACCATAAAGTCGTATTTTCCACTTGGTTATCCCAGAGTGTCCCAAACTTCTTTGGAACTGGAGAAGTCATCCCTCTCGATGACGTTGACCTCGGGAAAAGCATAATTGATGAATTCTAGTCCTGCAAACGTTGCGAATTCATCGTCATGTTGAGTAGTTTCTGAATGACCTGAGTGTTGATCCCATGACATGGTGGGGACACAGGTATTGTGTTCAATGAGACTCAGCTGAGTTTCATTGTTCGGCTGACTCTCTTGCCCCAAATTTCCTGGGTAAGGCTGCCACATTGGCAGGCCATCCATCGGGCCATAGTAATTGTGATCAAAGTTGTCTTTCATCAGAGTGTCTTCCTCTAATGAATTTGGCAGAGCACGGCATCCTTCCGGATCACAATCTCCGTAGATCATTTCGACATCTGATCTTGGTATAAATCTCGGACTTTCTGTAGGAAAGCAAAAAGGCATAGGCACCTCTTCCTGAGACATATAATCGTCCTTGTTAAGATAGGACTTCCCTTCTTCATCCGTGTCAGAGGGATCTTCCTCATTGATAGCATGAACTGTCTGAGACACTGAGTGAAGAAAACCTCCACTGTGGAAGAAGTTTTGAAGGGGATGAAGATTTTCATCGTTGGCAGCTGTCCGGGTACAGGTTGCAGAAAAACCAAGACCCTTCTTTGTTTTATTGTCAATAGGAATGACAAGTCGTCCCCATCCTGTTGTATCGGTACTCTCGACCGCTTCGATAGCATCGTTGTATGAAGAAATTGAAGTTCCTTCTTTGAACTGATTGTCCTTGCTCACCGATAGTGCTTGGAACTGAGTTCCAATAACCTCCTCGGGTTCCACACAAGTAGATGATGATAGGTTACTCACAAGCAAGGCTTGTTCCCCACAAACCGTGACAAGTTGATCGTTCTTGACGAACTTTAGCTTTTGGTGGAGGGTCGAAGTAACCGCTCCAGCCTGATGTATCCAAGGTCTTCCTAATAAACAACTGTATGTTGCCCGGATGTCCATGACCTGGAAAGTGATTTGGAAAGTGTGAGGACCAATAGTTATGGGAAGATCAACTTCGCCGATAACTGTTTTTCTAGATCCGTCGAATGCTTTGACGACAACCTCGCTGACTCTCATCGGAGGGCCCTTGAATGATAATTGCATCAAAGTGGACTTCGGCATAACATTCAGGGCTGACCCTGTGTCTACCAGTACGTTGGCTAAAGCATCGCCCTGGCAGTTAACTGTAATGTTGAGCGCCATGTTATGACGGCGACCCTCTTCAGGTAATTCTTCATCACTAAATCCCAAATTATTGCAGGAAGTGATGTTAGAGACAATGCTATCGAATTGTCTGATTGTTACATCCTGTTCCACAAAGGCTTGCTCCAAGACTTTCTGTAGAGCCTCTCTGTGTGCTTCTGAACTGAGTAACGGTGATAATACCGAGATCTTTGAAGGAGTCTGTAACAGTTGATCAACAATGTTATATTCACTCCTTTGGATGAGCTTCAGCATCTCATCGTTGTCTTTTGAAAAGTCGGGATTACTAGATTGACCGACTGGCGGATCAGGAATTTCTGCCTGAAGTTCCTTTTCTTTGTTGGATTCTCCAACCCCTCGGTTGAAGATTCGACCGCTCCGTGTTACACGACTGATGTCTGCAATATTCACGACGGAGGGTAATGGAATTTCCTTTCCATTCTCGATTATTGTTGCACCGTATTTGTAAGGGATTGCCTTAGCTGATTCATACGGTAGTGGCCCCGGTAGATAGATGACTATGGGAACCTTCTGATTTTTCTGACCATCATAAGTAATCTCGATCCGTTTCTGGTTGGGAACTTTAGATTCGTCAAGTAGAGGAATGATGGCAAAAACATCCCTGGTCCTATGATGACCAGAGATTGTGACAACATCCTCAACTTGATCGGCAAGGTAGTTCGGCGTCCAGTTGATGGGTCCAGAACCTGGATATGGACGAATTTCTCCATGATCGACCTGACCCTGAAGAGCTGCTCTCACAAGGTAACACCCTTGGTTACTTTCCGAACAGACGCTACAACTGTCATAGTTGTGTGGAGGCACCTGGCCACGCCCACTTTGAATACAATGTAACCTCACTAGGTTACCTTCCATTGATCGGACATCCTGACTTTGACGACTAGTAGGATTCCTGTTATTGACACTAATCTGCTGAGTATCTTCATCCATGTAGATTGGCATCCACCAGTGATTTAACAAGTGCTGAAGTGCCTCTTGAACAAGGGTACAACCTCGATCGTTTTCGCAACCCGCTTTACAATTTTGATAGTCATGTGATATTAAGAATCCAAGTCGGACCTGCTCAGCATGTAACTCTACCAGGTTGGTATTCATTACGCGGATATCGAAGATCTGAACCATGTTGATTTGATAGGAGTTCCTATCATGGTAGTCTTGGATCCATCCAAGATCCATCTGACGCTGGAGGGCCTCTTGTATGAAAGAGCATCCCTATTTGTTTACCGAGCAAGTCAGACAAGAACTGTAATCATGCCGCGGCAGATTATGATACTGGCTTTGCCTTGAGTGCATCGCCACCAAGCTGACATTCATCGCACGGATGTCGTGGTTTTGAATGACGTTGGAGTTCGTATAGACCATGTTAACTCCACGAACTCGGTGCTCTTGGATCCATCCGAGATCCATCTGTTCCTGTAGAGCTGATTGCACTACCGAACATCCTTGGTTATCTTTAGAGCAGATATAACACTAGTGATAGTTATGAGGTGGCACATGGCCATATCCACTCTGTCTACAATGCATCTTGACCAGATTGGTTTTCAACAAGAGTACATCGTGAATTTGATAGACATTGTTAGTCTCTTTCTCAATCAGATTGACTGCAGTTTTCTCATGTTGAGGCAGCGGGTTCGTGAGAACATTAGGATTCATATCTTTGAAAGATAAGAGTCCGCTCCTAACAAGCTTTTGCACGTCGGATTTGAAATTGAGACAAGTCTCAATGTTATGCCCTGAACCTCCTTGATGATAAGGGCATGTTTGATCCGCCTTAAACCAAAAAGGCGGATTTTCTGGAACTGTAAGAGGAGACTTAGTCTGAATGTGCCCCTTGGCTAGCAGTAACGGAAATAATTCAGCGTATGATACAGGTATAGGATCAAATCCTGGTGGCCGTGTTGTACGGTTGTTGTTATATGGAGGACGAGCCTGCTGAAGAGGCTGTTGCACCCTTTGTTGGTCAGGTTGGCTCTGCGCAACCTGAGGTTGATACATAGGAACAGGCGCAGGGCCGATAGCAGGAGTTACAGCTGCTACTGGCTGATAACGTCGCCTTTGCTTTCCGAGAGAGATATTCCCAATATCTTGCTCTTTTTTCTTAGGGAGAGCACTACCGTATTTTTTAGTACCGCTCGTTGATCCAGTGTCTTTTACCAAACGTCCTTCTCGGACGGCTTCCTCAAGACGTACACCCATGTCGACCATTTCGGTGAAATCACTGGGCGCACTGGCAACCATTAGGTCATAGTAAAATGAGCTTAAGGTCTTTAAGAAGATTTTTGTCATCTCTTTTTCCTCAAGAGGTGGATAAATTTGAGCAGCAATTTCACGCCACCTTTGAGCATACTCCTTAAAGGTTTCTTTGTCCTTTTGCGACATTGATCTGAGTTGATCTCTGTCGGGTGCCATGTCCAAATTGTACTTGTATTGTTGGACGAAGGCAGTACCAAGATCTCTGAATGTACTGATCGTAGTACGGTTTAAACCCATGTACCATTTGAGTGCGGCACCGGTTAAACTATCCTGGAAGTAGTGAATCAGCAGGTCCTGATTCTCCGTCTGAGCTGACATCCGCCGAGCGTACATCACCAGATGGCTCTGAGGGCAAGAGTTACCCTTGTATTTTTCAAAGTCGGGCACTTGGAACTTGTGCGGGACTTTCACATTTGGGACCAAGCAGAGGTCTGCGGCGTCCTTTCCAAATAGATCCTGACCGCAAATGGCTTGCAGCTCTTTCTGTATTTCCAAGAACTGCTCCTGGAATTCATCCATTCTGTCAAACATAGTTTCCTTCTTACCAGAAGATGTCTGTGGAATCTGTCCTTCCGGGATAGTGTGCACCACAGGGGGTGGTACCGTGACTACGGCAGTAAGTCTTGGCGCCTCCCGAAGTTTGTAACCTTCAGGAGTCTTGAGTATGCCCCTGGCATCTTCGCTTTCCCGAAGTTTGTAACCTTCAGGCCCAGCGGCTTCTGTTGCGATTCCCTGATCTTCAGTGATCGGCAGAACATATCCTTCCGGGATATAGTTAACAGGCATGCCCCACGAACGATCTTTTGGCATCTGATACCTAGGATCATATTTTTCTATGATGGGCGTTGAGGTGATCTCTGAGATCACAGTTCTTTGTAGCTGAGCTTCTGCCATGGCTTGCATGTCGTTACGAAGCTTTCTCATATCCTCTCTCAGAGCGTCGATCTCTTCTTTCAACTCTCTGTTTTCTTCCTCAAGATCATCCATCTTTTTCTGACGATTGGCCCGAGTATTATACGAATGAGACAGTTTGACTCTAGAATCGAGACACAAACGTGAGATTCGTAGGTAAGAAGAATACACGATGTGAGAATGTTGAATGCAATGATTATATTAATTGTTGTTTTTTTTTGTTTAATCAAAATAAACTTCGACAATTAGATTGCAAATATCAAATAGTGGGGAAACCCCTTTTTATTGAATTCCAAAGGATTACAGAAATGGAAATACAGTAGATTACAAAGTGCAGAAACAGATACCTAAACTAATGGGTCCCGAGTCCTCTTCTTTGACCGGGGCGCTTGGGCCGTTGTCGGTTTGTCATTCCTTTTCCAGGTGAAATGAGCGAGTAAATTCCTTTGGTCATCTTGATTCTCTACAGCATGCTGCTCCAAAATTTCAATCAGAGCATCTTTCTCTTTTAGTAGTTGCTGTATTTGGATACACTCTACGTCGAGGGTGGGGTACTTGTTCTTCCAAGATCTTCTTTCCTTTTGAACTTTGTTGAGAGTAACCTGAAGCTTTTCAGTTTCCGTCATGAAGTACATGACAGTTTCCCTCGGTGGAAGAATTCCGTAACGAGGATAAGGCATCTTTAGCTTGAGAGCTCTAGTTTGTACCCAATGGAGATAAGGCTCCACCGAGACACAGTCCGGTTTTCCCAGAGACTCTCGTCCTTTCTTATGAACATGTTTCCAAGCTTGCACTATTTCCATCTTTAGTGCTCTGTCATTTTCTCCTTCTTTGAAGAAAAGACCTTCCAGATGAACACCCAGTGGGATGTGTCTCATCGGGTATCCAAATTGACGAAGAACCAATGTCGGATGATAGTTGATTCCTCCTTTAGTTCCTATGAGGGGTACGTTGGGGAAGTTTCCACAACGGTCAATGATTCTGATTCCCTCATAAATCCTATTACACCAATCTATATCGGAATTGGTGAGAGACATGATCTTCTGCGACCAACGTAAGACACTCTTGCAATCCCAAAAAGCAGCATACTTGGGCAAGTGAGAGATAAACCATTTGTAGAGCAAAGGTACACAACATGTGATCTCCCCTCCGCTGTACAAATTTCCCAAGTGTACAGAATGATACGCATCTGCGAGCAAAGTCGGCACAGGGTTTCCAATGAGAAAAACCTTAATAGCGTTGATATCGACGAAGTTATTGATGTTAGGAAACAAAAATAACCCGTAGGTGAGCAAGACAAAGATGATTTCAAAAGCAGTCATGTTCCCTATACTAGCGAAGTACAGGGCTTTCTTTGTCAAGAACTGGGCTGGCAAACCTTGGATGCCACCCTTAGTGGTCATGTGAGTCCTGACCTCAGACTCGTCCAAATGAATTGCTATTGCAATAGTCTGATTCTTTGGAATTTCTTCCAGTCCAGAAAATGGAGCTCGATCAGTGATATGTAAATCAGTCAGATGAGAATACTCCTCCAGCGTTGGTGATAGCTGGTAATCCGGGAATGTGAAACAATGATAAACCGGATCGCAGAACTGAATGAGCGCGTCCATGATCCCCTTAATCACATGGACTCTTAACAGTGGTAGCAAACCACCGTGCTTGGCTCTGAAAGCCTCTGGGTTAACGATCATCCTCGCTAACTTTCTCAAATCCTCTAGCTTTGGAACCTTGAAGGTATACTGGCGAGTTCTCCTTCTACCGAAATCCATTAATGCAATCTTTTTCTCTGATATTTGCAATCACAGTCTTAGTTTAATTTGAAAAACAGAGAGACTAGAAGAGAACTTTTTTGAATGTTTTAATGTTTTATTAAATGGATGCATGAATGCAGCACACAAAAACATAGAAAAAACATGGGGTCAAAGGGTCGTTGTCATGAAGTCAAGGCTCTACCCATCCCCAAAGGTTTATACTAGGGTGATTTTTTGTACCTGTACTCATTATCATCAGCTCCTCCTAGGAAAGCAAGACAACAAGCGGATCGCCAGCGAGTTGTAAAGCAATCTTAGAGTAAGTGCCATTCACTGAGAATAGATCACCAGCCTCAAATAAGGGTAGTATCGCGTAACAACTATTTCCGATAGTTTCCGCACTACGAAAGGGTTTGGCTCCTCAGCTTCTCAGACTTAACAACCGGCCCATTGGCTAGAAGAGTGAATGGGTTGCGTTGGTCAGCCTCCACTGAGGTTGATGGTCGACCCCGTCGCCATCACTTATCTTAAGTGTATACTCATTCTCACCACATGCGGCATCACACGCATTCCCAGTAGCAGAAAAATAAACACATATAGCAATTAGGAAAAGCAGTATATATATTTGTCCTAATCATCCTAGACTTATAAAGCTAAGAATCCTAAGTTCCTGACAGAAATGGCTCCCCGGCTGAGTTACCACTCTGTAGTTTTTCACACAAGAGGTGAAAAGGAAGACCGTGCCTAGATCTAACTTTGAAAGGCCCCACGGTGGGCGCCATTTTTTCTGTAGCGAGCGATTTTGGACGCGGTTCTTAAGCGCTGGTCGCTCTTTGCGGTTTGAGCTTTAAACTACAGGTCGATTCATTTTTTATCCTATTGTGAGCTGAATAAGGAAGGGAAATAAATGTCTCCAATTAACTCTGCTTGCATACTGAGTTTAAACAGCGGTCTGTTAGGTTACGAATGCTATCAATGTGGGGGGGCCTTGTACTGGTTATTTGTATTTTCGCCAATACGATTTTCTTTCTTTCTAGGACTTTCTAGCGGGGAACAAGGATTAGGATGTTAGGACTGATGCTTTTGAATTACTGCTTTTGATTGATGGAGATACGGGATTTGTATTTTTTGTTGATTGCGCTCGCTAAGATCTTTTCTTTCGATCTTATGCCTACGTATTCCCGTTTACCGAAACAGGGAAATCAGAGCGTTCATAGTTCCTCCTATTCTATGGGAGGAAATGGGTGTTTTGGTGTCTTGTTCAAAGCCCAAGACGTGAAGCGAAAGGTGGTTTGTATCTTGTTCAAAGCCCAAGATGTGAAGCTGAAAAGTCTATTTGTGTCTTGTTCAAAGCCCAAGACGTGAAGCTGAAAGACCTCGGCTTTAGAGAGAATTTGTCATCTCTAAAGAGGGGAGAAAGAGAATTACTTTAACTGGGATACACGGATCCGAGCAATGCCATAATTAATGAAGAAAGGGTTTTAACCTGAAGGAGAAGACTTTAACTCAGTGTAGAGCAATGCTATCTTTCCTTAGGAATTTCTCATGCTAAAAGAGGGACAGTGGCGTGGATATAGATGATCCAGAGGCTTGCCGCTTACATCGATTAGATGAAGGGAAAGGAGTTGTTGATGTTTGTGTACTGTGAACGAGGCACAGCTTTGATGCTAAAAGGTTGATTGGATCAACTAGTGGTTTTCTTATACAAAGCCTAAGAGGAGGCTAATTTCCGCTAGGAAAATCATTATACAAAGCCTAAGAGGAGGCTATTTTGTGTCCCGTACAAAGCCCGAGATGGAGGCTAAAAATGTTTGACTCAACAAGAGAGTCTTTGTATCTCGTACGAAGCCCGAGATGGAGGCGAAAGGGGTAATTGACTCAACGAGGGAGTCTCTTATGTGTCTCGTATAAAGCCCGAGAGAGAGGCTAAACGTTGTTTGACTCCCTTGGGGAGAATTTTGGTATCTCTTACAAAGCCCGAGATGGAGGCTATTGTAACTGTTTCAGTTGAGTGACAGATCCAATATACTGATTTTAAAAGAGAAAATCAGTTCTTATATGAGCAACACTGTACTCAGGGATTTGATTTGAGGATCAGGGATATCTCCTTCTCTTTGAGGAAACGGGAAATCCAATGGGTATTGAGACTGTCCGAGTCTGCGGGTTTCCTTCCTATTTTTGAAGAGTACTTGAGAATGTCTTTGAGACTCAAGGAAGTTAGACTGTCCGTGTCTAGAGTTTTATCTTTTGTACTATGCTTTGAGAAACAGTAGTAGACTCTATGAAAGGACTGTTCTATGCAGATGACTAAGTTATGTTCCTATACCTCTAGGAGGTCATCGGGACAATTTGTACGAAGCCCAAGAGGAGGCTGGAAACTTTTAAGAAGCCGACGGGTCCTTGTACGAAGCCCAAGAGGAGGCTATCATTCCCGGAGGAAGAGATCATTATACGAAGCCTAAGAGGAGGCTGTGAATACTTCTAAGAAGCCGTAGGGTCCTTGAATAATGCCCAAGAGGAGGCGGGGTTGCTTTTTAGGAAGCCTGTGGGTCCTTGAACAATGCCCAGGAGGAGGCCGATGCTTTTAAGAAGCCCGTGGGTCTATCATCTCCTTTCCATTAGGAGATATAACTCTTTTAAAGATAAAAACCACTGGTAAACGTGCGAGGTTTACTATCCAGCGACTTTTAGCTTTTAAAGAGGGTTCCTTAGTTAAGGTCCAAGATTATGACCGTAGTGGGTACCCAAACCCCGAGACATTAAAGGCAAGCTATCCACAAGGAATAGATCAAGTCAGGAAAGTTCGAGAATTTGGAAGAAACTCAAAGATGCCATTCACGGAGAATACATTCATCTTGGGGAGTAGAGCTTCTTGACGATTCCTAAGGAGGACAGCCGAAGAGAAGACTGTATCTGGTGCTCCTATTGGGGATCTAGGCGTCTATTTCTACGAATAAATGAAACGGCGTCACCTAGTTCTAGACGTAGTTGTCGGGGAAACTCGAAATATCTATACTATTATTACACAGTAGATATGAGTTTATGAAAGGAGACTTACAGTGAGCAGCCCCACAATACAGTTTATAATATGAAAACAGTAAACGAAAGCGATAACCACTTACTCGGTTGGAATGCTTCCATGCTGTTTGGTTAGTTGTTCAACAAAGAAAGATTGAAAACAATAGTATATTCAAAATCAAAGGAGAAAGTGCTTTGAAAAAGAAAGATTTGGGGCTTACAGCTCAAGGAGAGGCCCAGGGTTTTATCAGTGAGTGCACTGTTTGACTTTGTACAGAGGGACTTATACAAGTGACTGGGGCCCAAAATGGTTTTCTGTACAAAGGGATGGGTCTTACACTCTCTCAAGAGGCCCAAAAAGGTTTAAAGGAAAAAGAGTGGGGCTTATAACACGAGGGTAGGCCCAAATGATTTTTCGTTTAAAAATGCCGATCGCGCCGAGATTTTCTTTTAACGCGGAGGGACTTATACAATAAGTGAGGCCCAAGATGTTTTGGTTAAAAGGGGGATTGGGTCTTACACTCTAATAGAGGCCCAAAGTGTTTTGAACGGGTCTTATAGCTCAAGGAGAGGCCCAAGGGTTATTTTGAAAAGGCGACGATCACGCCGTTTGTTTTTTACGGTATCGGGACTTATACAATATACTGAGGCCCAAAATGATTTGGTCAAAAAAAAGGATTGGGTCTTACACTCTATTAGAGGCCCAAAAAGTTTTAAGAAAAAGAAATGGGTCTTACTACTCGAGGGTAGGCCCAGGTTTATTTTAAAAAAGGCGACGATCGCGCCGTTTACTTGTACAAAGGGACTTATACAATGAATGAGGCCCCAAAAAGTTTTTGTACAAGGGGGGATGGGTCTTACACTCTCTCAAGAGGCCCAAAGTGTTTTGAAAATGATTTATGAGGGTTGAATTAATCCAAAACCCTAATTTGTTTTCAAAATGTATTTAATTGAATAAAAATTCAATTAAAATGATCAAAAATTGTTTAACACATGGAAAACAAATTGTGATCTTGGATTAATGCTTCAAAAATTAAGTATTGACCTACAAAATAATTAGAAAGCATTAAAAGTTGCAAAATCAAAGTGGAAAAAATATTTAAAATGCCAAAAACAATCAAAATATTAATTCTTTACAAAAATATCAATTATATGAAATAAATAATATTTTTGGGATTTTTTTATAAAATAAAATATTTTAACATTTTTGTGAATTATTAAAAAAAGAATCAACTCAAAATCATTAAAACTCAGAGAGAAATTAATTTTTGAATCAATTAAACAAAATCACAAAATTCAAATATTTGAATTTCTAAAAATGGCGCCAAGAACAAGCTGAAGAACACGCGCGTGTTCTTGGTTTCTCAGATTTGCATTTTCTATCCAATCTCCATGAATACGTAATCATATCATGCAATCCACATATCATTATGCTCGTCTCAACCTCACGATCATGTCTATGCACTTTAATTTCATTTAAATTAAACATACAACAAGAAATCACGAAGAGACCTCAAGAACCCTAATTTTTGCATGAAGGCTAGGAATTTTGATACACGATTCAAACAATGCAATTAATTGAGGGAAAACATTCCATGCATGATTATGAACATATGGCCAAATTATTGTGCGAGGAAATATGCATAGATTGAGAGATGACCAAGCATGTGCTTACCTCTAGGCCATGACAGTAAGTTCAAAGTGATTTTTGATCTGGAGGTGTTACAGATGAGTTGTGATGATCTGAACAGCTTCCCTACACCCTATGGATTGTGTTTGGATGGTTAGACTTGATTGAAATTGGCTGGATCATTTTGTGGTACCTCAGATGCACTTTGGTTAAAACCTTGAGCAACCAGCTGGTGATTTGTGAAATTGATGTTTCAGAAGTAATCTAAGTGTTTGATCAGCTCATATGTGATGTATGTGAGGTGTGTGAGTGATTGGTTTGATTTGAATTGCTCTCAAACTCAAAACCCGATAGTGACTTGCCTTAGAAGGAAAAATTGGAGTGAAAGAAGAGATTTTGAGGAAAGCATCTGTTAGATGGCTTTGGTGTACTTAAACTGACCACAATTGAGCTCTATTTATAGTAGAGCAAGTTTGTTTTGGGATCCACAGTGAATGGCAATTGCAGCAGGTGTTTCCTCAATGTTGGCCAATGGAAATGCAAGTCTCCTCTAGCCATTGACTAGAGGTTAGGGCACAGAGCTATGGTCCCCTTGGTCTTGGATAAGTCTTGACTGATTTCAGATGAGAATGGCTCAGTCCATGCCACCTTGATGGTTCCATTGAATGCCTCATTCCAAATTTGAAGTCTTGTCCCTATTTTGGCCATTCTAGGTTCAACATGCTATTTCTTGTTCCATGGACTTTGGAGGCTTGGCTCAGTGATTGTCCCCTTTAGATTCAATCCTCTGAG